>OZ023296.1:19300421-22134136 GCA_964007245.1 Hypomecis atomaria | reverse complement strand
AACCACCATGCTCGAAAAATGATTTATGTAATCATACGATAACAACATAAAACAAACCATTACTGTTCTGAATCTCGATGGCTTTGGCAGGGCCATAAGTAACCGCTATAACTAGGAAAGCTGAAATTTTCACAGATGATAATAATAATAATAAATCTTTATTTCTCTGTAGTTTACAAATTAGACATACAATTTTAATTATGATCTAGCATAACAAAATGTACAAAAAATTTACTGTTGCCGAACTAGGCTAGTGCCTGTGTTTCAGCGTACAGCAACCTCCCTACAGGGTAATGACATAATTAAGTGCTATTTACTATAGGTTTTAACAATTTTTTGAAAAAGTTTAAATTTAAACAAACTAAAAGAAAAAAGAATGAAATAAATTTTCAACTTACTTTAACTATTGCGAGTATAGTGTAGAATGAGCCTCTCTTTGAGTAAAATGTGAGTGAGAGTGTAATGCATGTATGTATGTGTGAGACATGAGGTCATGCCCACGTGTGTGTTTCTGTGAGTGGGAGTGTATATACATGTATGAATGTGAGAGGGTGTAATCTTGTAAACAAGACAGCTTATATCAGTGATAAATAGATTAAATAGTACCTACCAACAAAATTTAGCTACTTCAAAACTTCCATCAAGTTTTCGGTTTCTTCTGAGTTTGACTTCATACTTAGATAAGTTGTAAATATTCAAAATCTTATTAATTTTGTTATATAGAAACGGGCCCAAAAAAATTAAAAAATCTTCTAATGAAAGATGTGTTTATTCTCTGAGGTAGTCGGCAAACATCATATTTACGTCTTTTAGGCTGAGACGGAGGAACGTAAGTTATACGAGAATGTTGTTTTATTATTATACTAACTATAAATAGTTGTCGAACTGTAAGAACGTCACAAGATTTATATAGTAGAGTTGTGTCAAAAAGAATTGGCCTACCAGTAGGGGAACGGAGTGTTGTACCGTACAGCGGCCATATCCGTACACTTGAAAATAATAAGAAGAAACCGAGAAACATGCGTTTATCTCTGTTGCACGCATTTCTCGTGTCTTGTTTCGCCTTGTCACACTCTGTGGCATCAGTCCGGACCATGACGCTGATGAAATATGTGGGCACGTGATTGCGTCCCGTTTTTTATAGTTTTGTGACATCGAAAAATAAGACGTAACTTGGTTTGGGTTACAGTTTTTTGCAATGACGGCTATTTATTTCATTTGTTGATGAATTTAGCGAAGATTTATGTTGTTACTAATACTGTATCGAATAAGTTACAGCTAATTTAGACGGTTAAAAATAGAAAATTAATTTCGGGAAATTCCGTACATTGTACGGTATTGCCCGAAATACCGTAAAATGAACGGAATAATACACCTGCTATAATTTATTTATTGATGTTTTGTTGCATGCGTCATTTTTTAAATAGTTATTTATTATTTGTCAGTTTATCAAAACAAAAACGTGTTCGAGTTATATATAAACCTTTAGTAACCTATAACATATGTACTAATGTTTAGATGGCTGTATTTTTGCACTTTTCTAATAAATACTGACTTGAAATAGAAATGAAACCTTTTATTATCGACAATATGCTCATAAACCGAATTTAAAGAGGCTTTTAAACTTGTACGAAATTGAACCAACCGTGTACGGAATTACACTCAAGCGTCGGGTAATTCCGTAAATGACATTCAAATTATTTAATTTTTCCAATATTATATATTTATTAATTTGCTCTTCTATTTACTAGCACGTATTATAATATATTTGTCGGAGGAAGCTATGAGTCGAGTTGATTGTTGTTTGCACACGTAAATCACAATAGTGTTTGTTAACATTATAATTACTTTGAAAACTCTTAATTTAATCTCAATTGATTTGTTAAATTTTTTATAACTTCAAATCTTACTAATTCAACAAAAAAATAAGAGTATTGTAGTACACTTTGTACGTAACGACCAATCAGAGCAGAGCACTTGCCTCGAGCGAGGTCGAGGCGCCATCTTGGCTTGTTTTGGTTGACGGTTGGTGCGAGGCTTTTGCGCGGGAGCAAACGATCGGGTTGGAACGTTGTTATGTGGTTAAGAAAAGTAAGATCGGTGCCCCGAACTCGCTGCTCGGTCTTAACAGTTGATTTTACATTGCATTATCGTGAATTCATCAGAACTAATGTGTAAACAAACCTAAAATTTGAACTAAAATAAGTAGTGATAATAAAATTGTGTTTTGTGCTCGCATTTTACCCTGATGACGCCCACTGAGCCCGCAACCACTAATGACGATGTCGGTCGGCGGGAACAATGACTATCTCCGACATCAGAAGTGGGGATCGGTGCAGGCACAAAACGTGAGTGAACAGACAGCGGCAAAAGAAGGATGGCGTGCGTTATTTAAAGCGCAACAAACCAGCATGAGGTTATTGGTGGAGGCGCTAACCGATCCACCGAATACCGAAGGATAAAAGCATTACGGTGCCTAAACTTCAAGCGGAAGATGCTGACATTGATGCCCGGGCCTAGCTAGCAACGGATATCTGCTCATTTGATCGTGATAAACAGGGAAGTAAATTAATTCTCATACTAAGTAAGGCTTTGAAAGGTCCTGTTGCAACATATTTTTTCCCTACATAATGTGGGTAGAATTTAGAGATTTTTTCTCTTGCTCGGTATGATACGTTGGAAACATGCGTAGACATTAAAAATGATTACGGTCAAACCGTAAAAAAGGCAATCCCTTGCTGCATATGCAAGCCGTTTATTCACTTTTCCGATGTAACGATGGGCTAGGTTGGGTAAGGAGGAAATGGTTGTATCTTAGATAATTGCACACATGGGCCACTCGCAATGTTTTTTTTTCTAAATAACTAACTACCCGCAGTAAAATGCAACGTAAACTAATTACCCGCAGTAAAATGCAACAGCTTTCTCTTATCGCAAGTAATACGCTAAATTAATAAACGTCCTAGGTTAAGTTTTGTATCAACAAAATGTTACGCTTCTGGAAACGCGGCCGTTAGGCCATTACTAGGCGGCCCCTGGTGTCTTGCTACAAATGTGGTTTTGAGGCCCATGTCACATCGCGGTGCTCAAAAACATTGCCAGTTGCAAGCAGCAGCGCTCAGCCCACCGCCACTGCACCTAGCGTTGTGAACTGAGTAAATGTATGCGGCCTGAAACCTGTCATCGGAAAAATTACGCAATTTGGTGAGCGGTTCTTATTTTGTTTTAATTCCGGTGCCGATTGTTCCTAAATTAATGAAGGCATCTCTCGTAAATTTGTTGGTACGTTTCAGTGCGCAATTATTATTTAGACTGGGGTAAAAAAAATATCTAGAATTTTCCTTAATCGGGGACGGTTTATCTACGGACTGGAAACGCACTGAGGTTAGCATTCGCTACATTCTGACAGATTTGCGTGAGGCGCAAGGGAGGTGTTTACTGAAGTTTCGACCTAATGCCTAAGACATGGGGTCGAAATGTTATTGTGTGACGGGTTTAGGGAGCGGGCGAAAGCGATGCAGCCCAGTTTTTGGTATTTCAGTTTCGCCTTGATTGCTTCGGCTTTAGGGTCTGAAATTGTACAATGGAGTATCTGGTGTATCGTTTATACGTAGGTACATTTTTTTATATCATGACAGAGGGTACGTTTGCTAAATCCTGCAAGTTCTTAATAGTCATGACGTAGATATTTTGTTTCACATTATACCTGACGATTGATTACTTAAACAACAATAATCTTATTGGTCACGAATGTCACGATTTATTGGCCTTAGGGTTATCCGTACACATATCGAGTGATCAACTTTCTATATTCCTGTACTGTTAATATTTGCGATGTAGGTAACGTGGCGGCTGTCTTTGACGACGTGGATACCTTAACAACAACCTAACAAAACTTCTTAGCTGCTTTAAGAACTCATTCGTTGGAGCCACACCTACTAGTAGAGTAAAGACAGGTGAATTGGAAATAAATTTAATAGATCCTATCAAAATCGTACAACAGCGACCATATCACTTGAGCCCTGAAAAGCAGAAGTCAGTACAGAATAGGTGTAGTGAGTATTTATCTGCTAGAGTTATTAGACCGAGCAAATCGCCCTTCTTCAGATACTTTTAGTCAAAAAGCGCAATGGCATGGGCTGAATGATCATAGACTACTGAGAATTAAATTCCAATACAGTCTATGACCGGTATCCTTTATGTCTAATCGGCGGTCAAGTTCAGAGGTTATCAGGCGCACAATTTTACACGTGTGTTGATATGGATAGTGGATGGTATCAAGTTCCTATAACCATAGAGTAAAAATCTATGAAGGTTACCGTTTTTGTTACCCCCGACGCTCGTCATGAGTTTACTGTGATGCCATTGGGCCTTCTAAATGTCCCCTCTGTATATCAGAGAGCTATTAATATGGCTTATCGCACTCCTATGTGACTGTCTACATAGACGGTCTCGTCATTCCTGCAAACGCCGTAGAATAAGGGCTAGAACTTGCGCGTTGTACCTAAAGCCCTTAGTGGCACTGAAGCTTCGTTCAATATGAAAAAAATGAGCCTTTCTAAGGAAGCAGGTCCAGTTTCTGGGATCTGAAATGTCAGAGGGTAAAATTCAAGTTCCCAACCACCGCAGACCGTCGCTCAGCTTAGATTTTTTTTGAGTTTGGCGTCCTACTTTACGCAGTTTGGCAGTAAGTTCTCCCTTAAAATGGAACCGCTTTACTATTGGTTGGCTAACAATAATTCTAAAACAACTTGGACCGCTGAATAGAAAACAATCAGACTAGACATGGTATCGGTTTTGACTTCGTCTTCGGTTTTGGTGCTTTTCAACCCGGAGTTACCTGACGTTTCGAAGAATTCGTTGAAAGTTGCATATAGAGTAGCTGAGCCACAAAGTGGTAAACAACCGATGGAGTTGGACCCCATACCGAGGACTAATATTCCTTGGCATACAATCCGCATCAACGCCACAGGTAAGCTCAGTGGCAAGAGTGATCAGAAGGCATACGTCTTTGTGCTTGTAGACGCTTTTACCGCGTGTGTGTTACTGAGGCATTCCACAGGAATTGGTGCTGGTAGTGCCGTCAACGCTCTCAAAGCGTCCAATCTCTTTTCAGACCTCTCGTGCGTGTTATTGTAGATCGGGATAGATGTATTGCAAAAAAGGTTTGGGGGATTTTTGATCACAAAATCGAGCTACATTTTGCAGCGACTGGCTCTTGTCGTGCTAATGACCAAGTAGAGCGCATAATGAGTACACTCAAAAACGTGTTAACTGTCTCAGAAGCGAAGCATGACAGGACGTGGCAGGATGCATTAGATGACGTTCGTTCCCCCAATCTTGTGTGTCCTACCGAGCCAGATCCGAGCCTGTCAGATGAATATGATGGTAAGATTTTTACACTACATTTATTTTGTTTGAAGTCGTTAGCTTTCAGACTGTGTGTGGCGAATACTCAAGTTGTTTTGTAAGAAATCCTAAAGGTTGATGGTGGCGCATCACGAGGTAGCTGTTAAGATTTGTATAAGGCGAGGTGGCCTTTGAATGGCGAGTTGGCCAAAATAAAAAAGGGCGAGTTGGCCAAAATAAAAAAAGGGCGAGTTGGCCAAAATAAAAAAGGGCGAGTTGGCCAAACCAAAAAAAATGGCGAGTTGGCCAAAATAAAAAAGGGCGAGTTGGCCAAACTAAAAAAAAAAGGCGAGGTGGCCATTCAAAGGCGAGGAGGCCATTTCGATATTGTCAACGGCAGAACGCGTAACGTGAAAAACGAACTACAAACGTGTCGTCAGGAGTGGCCGAGCTCTACAAGAATTTCTTTCTTTTCTGCACATGATGCGCTGCCTTCAACATCACACGAGGGCGTGTAATACGTCAGGAAGGCCGTGTCGGAGGAAGCTATGAGTCGAGTTGATTGTAGTTTGCACACGTAAATCACAATAGTGTTTGTTAACATTATAATTACTTTGAAAACTCTTAATTTAATCTCAATTGATTTGTTAAATTTTTTATAACTTCAAATCTTACTAATTCAACAAAAAAATAAGAGTATTGTAGTACACTTTGTACGTAACGACCAATCAGAGCAGAGCACTTGCCTCGAGCGAGGTCGAGGCGCCATCTTGGCTTGTTTTGGTTGACGGTTGGTGCGAGGCTTTTGCGCGGGAGCAAACGATCGGGTTGGAACGTTGTTATGTGGTTAAGAAAAGTAAGATCGGTGCCCCGAACTCGCTGCTCGGTCTTAACAGTTGATTTTACATTGCATTATCGTGAATTCATCAGAACTAATGTGTAAACAAACCTAAAATTTGAACTAAAATAAGTAGTGATAATAAAATTGTGTTTTGTGCTCGCATTTTACCCTGATGACGCCCACTGAGCCCGCAACCACTAATGACGATGTCGGTCGGCGGGAACAATGACTATCTCCGACATATTTTACATTATCTGGAACGTGACACTGGGCCTTAAGCTGAACTAATTTGTAGAAAAAATAATTTAAAGTTAAGTGTACGGCAATACCCTCCCCTCCCCTACTGATTTTTAAAACAGCGCGTTGAGAAATCTCAATGGGCCGCAAGGTAGTTTTGGGGGCTCCCCCCCAAGATGAAATGCAATACGTAATTAAGGACTGACACAGAGCAAGATAAATTTGTGTTGATGTATTTCTGTTGCCGCTATAACAAAAACAAATACTAAAAACTAAATAAAATAAATATTTTAATAATTTCCCATACAACAAACGTGATTTTTAGGATTTTTTTTGGTCACTATTAATAGTGGCAAGAGGAATTGGGCTGCAACACGGTACGGAACCCTTCGTACGCGAGTCCGACTTGCACTTAATATTTTTTAATGTTTTGCAAACTGGTTGATATTGTCAAAACCACAAAGTTATGCAAAACAATAGAACATGTTAGGCTGTCCAACCTTCTAGGTACTATCACAGCATGCATATAAATGAAGCACTAAGAAAGAGAGCCAGAAAGAAATCCCATTTTTAGGGTTCTGTACCCAAAGGATAAAAACGGGACCCTATTACTGAGACTCCGCCGTCCGTCTGTCTGTTTCCAGGCTGTATCTCATGAACCGCTATAGGTAGAAAGCTGAAATTTTCACAGATGATGTATTTCTGTTGCCGCAATCACAAAAAATACTAAAAACAAACAAAAAAATATTTAAGGGGGGCCCCCATACAACAAACCTGTTTTTTTAGCTTTTATCGCTAGATATTTATAATGGTAGTAATGCTTGAAATTTTCACAGAATATTTAGTTGTATAGGTATATTCACTTCAATAATAAATAAGAAAATTAAAATTAAATAAATCTTTAAGGGGGCTCCCATACAGTGCGGAACCCTCCGTGCGCGAGTCCGACTTGCACTTATCCAGTTTTTTTATTATTTAATGTGTGGAGAGCGGCACCGTGCTGTTCATCTTCGTGGGCGCGTCCGTGGCGGCGCGCGGCGCCGTGGTGCTGGCCGCCGTGCTGGCCGTGGCCGCCGGCTTGTGACCGCGCACGAGCGCGCCGAGCTGGCCGGCTGCGTTGCTGAGCCGCGCGCTGGCCGCCAAGCTGTGGCGCGTGTTCACTGAGGCGCAGGCGCGGCGGCTGGCTGAACGCTCTGGCCGAGTCGCGCGGCTGGCTGCACGCTCTGGCCGAGTCGCGCGGCTGGCTGCACGCTCTGGCCGAGTCGCGCGGCTAGCTGCACGCTCTGGCCGAGTCGCGCGGCTGGCTGTACGGTCTGGCCGAGTCGCGCGGCTGGCTGCACGCTCTGGCCGAGTCGCGCGGCTGGCTGTACGCGCTGGCCGTGGCACGCGGCTGGCGGCGGCGCGGCCGCGGGCAGGGCGGCGGCCGCGGCCGGCCTGCACTCGGTGGAAGCGGCCTGCAGCGGCGTGCAGGGCGCGGGTCGCGCGGCGCTGCACGCGGCGGGCTTTTTGATTCGGTTCACAATTAGCGAAATTATCGATGAACATACAAAAAAATACATGCAGACGAACATAGAACCTTTTTTTTATCCGACTTTTTAACCGAAATCCGAATTTTTTAACCGACTTCCAATAAGGAAGTCGGTTAAAAAATAAGTATCATCATCAGCTTCTAAGGTCCCCGCTGTAGATGTAGAAGTTCCGCCCACACCCATTACGCTTACACGCATTAAGGGTGTAAGTAAACTCCAACCAGTCGAAACTAGTTAATTTAATGGCAGCCCCGGACGGATATTTCACCGCGAGAGATAAACTCTACTAAATCTTTACGTTACATTTATTTTTATGTGGGGGGTTTTGAAATTATTTTATTCTTTTTCAATTACTTTAAAATCATCGTGGGTTTTTTTTTTAATTTTTGATTTTGCTTTTTGTAGTATTAAATTGTTAGACTATTTGCTTGATAAGAAAAGATTTATTTATGTATAGGTAAGTCTCAATTGACTGGTCCGCTTGACATTTTCGGGTCGAGGTAGGGTCGCTGGTGACAACGAACGGACCGGAGAGCTGCAGGTGCCGCGCCGCTCGTGCAGCGATACGATGATGGCACCGCCGGAAGTGCGCTGGCAACTGCACACGGCGTCGGTGGTGAGCTGCTGACTCAGTGGCTCAACAACTGAGTATTGTCGATGCCGACACCTGCAACACACATCGACCGCTGTCGTCACAACCACGCCGCGCTACTTCGTTACGGGTGATTCGGCCTCGAAGCACTCAGCACGCTTGGTTGCTCATAGAATCTCTCTCATCAGATGTTCAATTTATTTACATCATGCAAAAAAGTAAACATTCATAATATAATGAGAAGTATAAAAAAATCGATCGAGCGATCGAAAGATGTACAGAAATTTATAAAGAAAAACCCATTTAACAACCCCAATATTACAATAAAATTTAGAGAATTTTTGACAATCTGGAACAGATTACAATTATGTATACCTAGAGACAGTTTGTTTAGCAGGGTCCAAGACCCCTTGAAACGTCAAGGAGTTTCGAACCCTGTAAGCGCGTCGGCCGAGCCCCGGGTGCGCCCGGCGCGGCGGCGCGCGCTTCTGCGTCACACAGATCATGCTTTGCTCGCTTGCCGCGCTGTTTGTTTACTTTGAGTTGAGCTCAGAATGCGCTTTTCTACCCTCATTGTTTAGTTTTTATAGTTATAATTCTGAATTAACATAATAATATTCAATTATTAAAAATGTAGTCCTTCTACTAACGGTTACATACATATTTTAACTTATTACGAAACATCTTTTAAAGTAGTCAGCAGTTCCCAAAAAACTTATGAAATAGCTGATTGTATTTTTCAGGTTAGAGTAATACTCGTATTGGGGAATTATTAAGAATAATAGTCAATTATGGAGATGATCATCAGGTTTTAATGATAAAAGTTCCAGCACTTTAGATCCTCTGTCGGATCCAGGTGTTGAAGGTGGTAACGCGCGCGAAGGCGGCCGGCAGGCCGATCTGGCAGCCCCAAGCGGAGCCGAACGACGTCACACCGACCTGGGAATATATAAACATACCTAAGCAAAGAACTCTCAGAAAGCATAGAATGAGAACACAGAACAGATAGGATACTGACGAGCACGCGCTGGTTGCCGCTGGTGACGACGAGCGGGCCGCCGGAGTCGCCGCCGCAGGTGCCGCGGCCGCCCGCGCCGCTCGTGCACAGCGTGGACGCGATGATGGTGCCGCCGAACGTCTGCTGGCACACGGCGTTGGTGATGATCGGCAGCGTGACGTGGCTCAGGAACTGGTTGGTGCCGATCCCGGCGCCTGCGACACACATCGAAGATATTAAGCAAGGCACAGGCAGAATTATTTGACTCAAGCGATTTAACAGCATTCAACATACATCATAGGTATTTGTTAACCGACTTCCAAAGTTCCAACAAAAAGGAGGAGGTTCTATATTCGTCAGTACTCATGTAATTTTTTTATGTATGTTCATCGATAGTTTCGACAATTATCTTTTTAGTGCGAATGAGTACCTATACTGCCGAGGCGGTCCGGTCCCATTTAAATTTTATCATAATCGACTAAGCCATTTTTGAAAAATCAACAAATATTTAAAATTGTATACGAGCAAAATATTCGAATTTTGTACAAGTTGGAAGTAGGTTTTTCAATTTTTTTGCGAAAAATGATTATTTTCAGAAATGTATTACTGTAACTTCAAGATGAAAGTTTTTCCCTTTGTTCTAAGTGCAGATTTGTCGCTACCGACTCTAGCTAACGGTATCCGTGTACACCACGGCTCATAGCACGCTGAAATAATGGGACTACACTTTTCTAACATTGAGACCGATTTTGCTTAATATTTATGGTATCTTTGTCCCCAGGATTTAAACGTCCACTCACTGTCGCTGGTCCTGCCGAAGCCGGCAGCGAGAGCATTCCATCCCGCGAAGTTGTTGTTGAGCAGAGTGCCGCTCGGCAGCGTCACGGGCCCGATCACGTCTGAAACACGAGGGCGGAGTCAAGAGGAGGTCAGCCGAAGTGGGAGGCGGCGTGGGGGCGCGGGCCGAGGACACTCACTCGAGTACGAGACGTGGCTCAAGACGATGATGGCGATGTCGTTGTTGAGGTTGTTGGGGTTCCAGCTGGCGTGCATCTGCACGTTGGCGGTGTTGATGCGCACGCCGCCCGTGAAGAGCCGGATGGAGCCGAGCACGACCTGGAACTGGCGCGCCTGGCTGCGGCCGTCCCACCAGCAGTGCGCCGCCGTCACCGCGCGCGTGTTGGTCAGCAGGGACGAGCCGCACACGGAGGTGGCGCCCGTGGTCAGCGTGATCACCAGACCTCCCTGCGGACCACACATCGTGCTCAAGGGCAGCCGGAGAGCGGCCATGGTAGTGGATATTATATAACCCGCGCTCCGTAATAGTTACATATGTTAGCAGCAACGCGTGTAATAATGGTTCGCAAAGAATGTCTAGACTTTCCAGACATCTAGGATATAAATTGTAGAGTGCCTACCGAATGTGTTTGGTCAATGTTGAAACCTGTAACCTGTAAACCTTTTTGTTATGCGAATTTTCTGGAAATTATTTTGTGAATTTTTGGTTCAATTTCAATTTTATTTTCACTTTGAGATTTTTTAACCCGGAAGAAGAATTGATTGAAGGAGGAATTATTCATTCAGTAATTATTTTTCGCAAAAAATAGAACGACCTACTTCACCCGTGTACAGAATTCGCGAATATTTCACACGATCGATGTAGCATTTTCCACATTATTTTTGATTTAACAAAAACAGCTCAGCCCATTTCGATAAAATTTAAATGGGACCAATTTTGAAGTATACTCTATCCAATAAAAAAAGAATTATTGAATTCGGACGTCTAGGAAAAAAGTTATGCGTGGTTATACATAAAAAAATATATACGCGTCGAATTGAGTACCTCCTCCGGTGGTTCGTCGGTCAAATAAGAATAATCGGCCAAGTACGAGTCGGACTTCGAACACGAATCGGAGGGTTCCGTACTGTATGGGAGCCCCCCTTAATTATTTATTTTATTATAATTTTATTATTTATTATTGAAGTGAATATAAAACTAAATATTCTGTGAAAATTTTAAGCATCTACCTGTTACCATTATTAATATAGAGCGAAAAACGTCTAATAATTCAGGTTTGTTGTATGGGAGAGGAATATTTATTTTATTTTGTTTTTAGTATTTGTTGTTATAGCGGCAACAGAAATACATCATCTGTGAAAATTTCAGCTGCCTAGCTATCATGGTTCATGAGATACAGCCCGGTGCCAGACAGACGGACAGAGGGACATCGAAGTCTTAGTAATAGGGTCCCGTTTTTCCCTTTGGGTACGGAACCCTAAAAAAGATTCTGCTGTGACGTCATTTCTTACCCGATTTTGTTAATAATATATCTTCAGCACCTTATCGGTTCTGTAATTGAAAATGTATTCGCGATTTTGTGAAGTCAATTTCAAATCGCGGTGACGTATTTTTGTTTCAATCATAAAAGGATAAGCTTCTGCAGCTTGGGCCTTGAGCAGGGCCGGCTAAAATCATTGAAAGGGTTATGTTTCTGGATCGTTCTAGCAGGGACAACTAGTAATGCTTCGTCGGGTTTGCGATCACTCACCATGTAGGGGTAGGCACCGAGCCCGGCGGCCGAGCCGCCCACGATGCGGCCGGCGTCGGGCCCGGCGGCCTCCTCGGGCCCGGCGGCCTCCTCGGCGGCGCGGATGCGCTCGGCCTCGGCCACGCCGACGGCCTCGTGGTAGTATCGCAGCGGCTCCTCCGGCGCCGCCGCCCACTGCTCCGCCGCACACGCCGCCACGCACAACGCCACCAGTACCAACAGTTTCATGTTAGCGTTTGATTCCGTTTAATGCATTCGGTTCAATATTTATACAGTGCATTTATCTGATGGCGTACAATCTTATCGCGGATTAGGTTTTTCTAAAATATTTGTTTGTCGTAAGTAATTATGCTATCTTATTAATTAGTTATCTTTTTATATTTGTAAAATAAAAACAGTAAACTAATTTGTGCATTTATGTTTTCAACGGTTTCTTGGTCAGAATCACGTGCTCTAGCGATCTGAATATCCTATAAAAATATATATTTTATGATATATATGACGGGGCGATCAACAAACGTGTATTATTGTCTCGATAACCTCCTTGATCATAGTGCTAGTTATTGAAATATGAACACCAGTGAATTTCCGATATCAACTTTATTCTGCTTACAGAGTAATTCTTCAAAAAATACAGTAATTGTCTTCGAATGAAACAATTGAACACTCCGATGATTTTCGAACATCTTCTTGTATTTTCGTCAAAACAAAAAGTGACTCAAGCCACGCCTTTTCCCGCCAATGTGTACGTCAGTGTGACGTGGGCACGACATTAAAGTTGACAGAAAAGTCGTCTGTCAAATGCACCTCGAAATATTATCTGTCTGTAGTAATTAATTAAAGCAAATCAGCTCAAGGGGCTGCTCTCCGACACGGCTGTCCTGCGCATCACACGTCCGCGTGTGGTTCGTTTCATAGATTGCCAGATTTCCAAAGTTTTCCACGGTTTCCTCCAAATTCCTGGGGTCTTAAAGGCTGCCAAACGATTTCGAGCTAGTTGCACTGTCGCTGGTCCACTGGTATAACATTGCCGCGCGTAGTTACAAGAATACAATTGTTTTGAATACTCATCTTCCGCGGAGCTGAAGTTAGTCATGTGCGTGCGTAATTCTTTCACCCTGGAACAAGTTTACTTGAGGTATATTATTTTCCTCGGCCATGCCTGACCAGGATGGTCAGGTAATTTAACACAAGACTTTCTATGAACTTCTTTTTTTTTTTTAAACTGAATATTTTAATCCAACAGGTCTTATTGGAGATCCATAGGGGAGGCCTATGTCCAGCAGTTGACTTCTTATGGCTGATGGGTGGATGGATGGAATATTATAAGCACAAAGGCAGGTCAGTACTTCAAGTAAATTAACAAAATTATTCACAATTCTATTAATAACCAAGGTTTCACGTTTCGTGTCAGATTTACAGTTTGTAATTAATTCGTCACAGATATTCAAACTAAACATGTGTAGCTCTTTTGTCTCTTTTTTTTTACACTTACAGAACTCCGTGGAGTTACGGCGACAACTCGCCCTTTTTTTTACTTTCTTTTTTTTTTAACCACTTATATGGATAGTACTTAAATAACACCCAGACACAGAGCAAACACCTATATTCATCACACAACTGTTTGCCACCGAGCCAGTCAAAAATGTTTCCATTACTCTCATCTCGGCTTCAAAATTTTCCTCTACTGAATAAAACATCCAAAAATTTTCGCGCTCGCTACGCTCGGGCTCAAACTTAATTGTAGTCTGTTTGGATTATCTGTTATCACAAAAAATCGCACTCGCTGCACTCACGCCTAAGTAAAAATTTATATATAACTGTTTCCGTTGGCTTAGTTTTCATATGGCTAAATTTTGGAAAAAATTACAAAAGTTGTGTTCAAAAGCCTTTATGTCCCTAAACTGTGTGGTTTCTGCTTTAGAAAATAATATTTATAAGATTTTGAACCTAAATACACCCAATACTAAAAGTAGTGTTGGGTAATTCTATTAAATTTATAATACGTCAGTTTTTACCCCATCCAAAGAATTTCCCACGGGCTTCAGATGTTATAGTCACGCCACTGTCTTCGGGTACGAAGCCCTAAAAAGACCGATGTCCTGTTTTGAGTCAAAAAAAAAAGGTCACGTTATACATACAACATTTAGTCGAGGGTCGATAAACTTTTTGTGTATGATTACTTATATTTTCGCAATTTCGGGGTTGGTCTCATTGTAAAAGTTAGTCAAATAATGAGTATGGTATACTAGAACATGCCTGTCGTCTAGAGGTACACTATGTATTTAACAAATAAAATAAAACATACTTGCGTGCTAATTTTTCATCTGTCTTGGGTCAGACGACGCCAGAATGTCCTACAACTACCTTGATTACTTTCAGCTGGCTGAAAGGTTTTGGGTAAGATTGTCTTATTGTTCTCTGAGATTAATATGGGTTCCATCAGTCAGGATAATCGAAATGAAATTTTTGATGACTTAATCAAACATGCCGTATACCTGTACCGATCTTTTTAATAGTCCCCTACTGTTAACGTAGGCCTACCCAGGAAGGGTGATTGGGCCATATCCAGCACGCTAGCACAGTGCGGGTTGGTGGGTTTACATATGCCATTAATTTTTTTCTACGGGCGTACTTATGTAACCTCAACGATTGCCTTCACTAAAAAGCCAGTAGCGTAAAATTCCGTAAGAACATTAGTTTCAAAGAGCTCACTGTTACGGCATCAGAATTTGAACCCAGGACCTCATGATTGTAAAGCGTGTGTTAGTACCACTAGACCATGACATGAGAATGCATTTTGAATAAAATATGGTATACAAGTGTGAAACGACATGGGTCACGTGTGATTATACCGAAAACTATTTTTCCACGACATAAAATACAGTATTTTAAAATGTGCTGATGTAAAAACATGGTTTGATTTTAATGAGTTTCTGGAAAACAATTTATAGCTTTACTAACTATTTATGTTATTTATTTATTAACTATGTAAGATAGATATGGGAGTAGGCAGTTACAAGGATTCGTTTTCTATAATCACGTAGAGTATAAACAGTTCCCACAGGAAATAGTACAAAATATAATCAAAACATATTGAAAACACCAAGTTGATAACAATGAAATTTATTTTTATGATATTGGCCAAACTTCGGGCTATTATCATTTAAGTAAGTAACACGACAACGCGGGCCAAACCGCTGGCTATTACATATAATCTTAAGTCAAATTCCTGATTTGGCGGGGGCACCGCCGTGCCCCCAGATTAATCATGTAGGTGCTAAAATGACAATACGAACCAAAGCGCGGGCTACAAAATATCATATTAAGCAAGTACTATGACAACGCGGGCCAAATCACGGGCTATTATATACCTATCATCTTAAGCATAAATACTAAGAGAGCACGGATCAAACTGCAAGTTATTATCATTATAAGCCATCTATCATATTTATAATTTTAACCAATAAGACCATTTTTGGCATCTTATAAATCAGTTATATTCTTAATATACACTTACATTTATTATAATATTATTTTAAAATTTAGCTTATAATGGTTTTAAAGTGTAATTATGATTTTTATTATATTTGTACGCCACACTGGGAAAGAGCATGCATTTTTTACTCTCCGAAAATATGTATGCACCTTTATATGTGGTTTACACTACCATGTTTCTGACCACAGAATAGGCCCTATTACACACTGTTTCTGACAAATAAAGTATCTTGAATCTTGAAACAAGTGCTAAGTCAACAAGTACCTATTATAATTTTAAGCAAGTACTAAGACAACACGGGCGAAGCCGCGGGTTTTAAGCTAGTATATTATAAAACATAAATGAAAAAATGTGATAAATTGGCAAATGAAAGCTATCATACATACATACACAAACTTTACTGAAGATAAAATTGTAACACATCCTATATTTTTTGGTCTTTTATAAATGCAAAGCAAATAGGGAACTCTACGTGTCCTGCCTTACTCTCCAATGGAGCAGAAATTATTAATAATAGACGCTGTTTGTCGTATTTACAAATTTCGCAAAGTGGGGTAAAAAAAGCTTTCGAAACTCTTTACATAAATAACGGAGCCGGACCAGACGATGTACTACCCATATTTATTAAAAAATATGTGATACGTCTATCAATTCCTTTATGTTTAATTAATAACAAGTCCCTGAAATCAGGCTTATTTTAAAATTTATGGACGACAGCAAAACTAGTTCCAATATTCAAATCTGAAAATGATGATCTCGTTAGTAGTTACAGGTCGCGGCATATATAAGTCTAGCGCTGAGCGAAGTGTGGAGGGGGTGGCTGCGCATGAGTTTAGTATGGCGGTCAAAATCCGCAGCCATCTCCTCAACAGTAGGTACCCTCAGCGCTAAACTTACGTGCCGCTTCTTGTACAGGCCTATTTCTGTTATTTTAACATTTGCCAAGACTCTATAATCTATTTTTTTCCCTTAAATGTATCAACACTCTACAGTCAGTTGCTGACCACCAGCACAGATTGATAATGTTTGTTTTAAAAAAAAACAGCGTTGTTCATGTACTAACTTGGCGACCTGTGTTGAAACCCTTGCTGAATCTATATATACTTGTATAGGTATAATAATAAGCAGGTCGATGTCGTGTATACCGACTTCAGCAAGGCTTTTGATAAAATTCCCACGTAATTTTATTATTATTAAAATAAATAAATAAAGCAACGGTACATTTTTATTGGATTTATTGATGTTCTTTCTTTAGTAACTCTTTTTATTGCGAGTTTAATAGGGTTCTTAAGCTTATTGTTCTTGTCGCAAAACAGGAATACACTAAAGATTTAGTTAAAACAAATATTTCAGCTTCCACAAAGTACGGCCTGATTTATTACTACTATTAACTTTATCGTTGTCAGTTTCGTTTCTGAATATGTCAATTTATATAGTTAGTAAATAAGCTTAGGTAAATGAAAACCAGAGAAGTGCTAGTTAAAGTTCAAGCTCACCGAGAGTTTCATACGAATGTCGGAAATCCCAACTGGGAAACCTGGAACTAAGTTGTTAAAACCTGCGAGGAGCAAAGCTGTGAGGCAGCTTAAGGATAAGCAGCCAAGCTGAAAGTTTTTTATAAAAGAGGCTTTGGACTGTGAGGTCGTCCACACGATGATGATGTTAGGATAACTGCTCACAAAGGAGTACTCCACCGAGCGAGGTGTTGTGCTCGGGGATAGCTATCCGACAGTATAATCTTAGGTCTTCATATGGTTCGGCCGTCGCTGAATATTTCGTTTGTGCGATGCAGCCCTCGGCTTGTGATTGGCTGACGTTAGTTTCTCGAGGCGCGCGTGTGGTGACGCCACATGTAGCGAAGTTAGTCGCTACAAGGCATTTTGTAAAAAAATATTGAATTTTTGCTAATGAAGGTTTCTTTTCAGCTTTTCAGATCCATACCTCACATGATACAGATATACTTGGACCCTTAGATTTTGCGCTAAAAAACATTTTATTGTGACTAAAAAAAAGTTTCCGGACTTTTTCCTTTATACGTTCTATGACACAATACTCCTTGCTTAGTTTCATAGTTCCAGGTCAACGGAGATTACCTTTAATATTATTATTATAATATTTTCTCTACAGCTTGTCAGTGTCAATATATGTGCGGTTGTCAAGGAAGTTCCATACGAGAAATGGAAAGCTTACGTGCATCCCAAGTTCCGAAGAGTAAAGCACCAATATTGGAATGTATCTCTTTCTCCTAGTGTATCCATACAGTAATTTCATAATAGGACAATCTACAAAACACTAAGTATATACCGTATAAAAGACAGATGAGGGAAATCATGTATTTCAGAAGGAATAAATGTGGAATTTAAATATTGTTTTATACAGGGTTATCTGCTTACCCTGTACTGAACCAAAATGATTGGGTGATTTAAAACATCATTACGAACAACGTTTATTATAGCATCAACCCGAAATTCAAGAAAAATCAGCTATTCCATACAAAACTGAAACTCGGAATCGACAAAATGTATGAAAAAGCTGTATTTTTTTCCTCAAATTCCTGGTTGGCCCCATAGTACGAGTAAAAGTGGTTCACAATGATGGCCTGAATCACCTCCTTTCGGCTTAGTACATCAGCGGGGCAATTCTGTCAACCGATCTCGTTACTAAGGTCACACGTTCTTGAACCTGGCTCGTTTTTCTGACAGTTTTGAGCTGTCGGAACTGTCAGAAAAACGAGAGAGGTTCAAGAACGTATCACTTTAGTAGAGAGATCGGATAACAGAATTACCCCGCTGTTTATAATGTTATCATTTATCTCGACTTGCTCTTGTAGTAGTTAGAAGTAAATGAATAAAATTACAACAGGGAATACAAAAAAAAAACTTCTTAGCTCTTTACTCATTGCCACGAAATGATGATGAACAGGGAATATAGATGGATTTTTTCTTATGGATAATTATATCCTTGGATTTGAAATGACGGCTGCAAATCGAACTGTAGATTGAATATTTTTTCTTGAATAAGTAATTAAATAGATAAATAACCATTTATTTCGATCACACATCAGATCATAGCATACAATTGAGCATTAAAATCATTAAAACATTAAATTACACTAGTTTTGCGTTTTGGTTATTAGTCAGTGCATGAATCATTGAACAATGATTCATGTGCCGACAGTCAAAGTGGTTTGCGAATACGCTCAGGATGGTGTTGTCGCTGGCCCGGAGCCCGCGCACCAGGGATGTGCACCGCTTCCTCATCGTTGTATAGAAACAATCAACGCGCGCCTCGGCGAACATCCCTGACGCGCTGCAGTGCCGGGGCAGCCCCATCGGCATCCTGAACGCATTATTATATTGAACACGAAGGGCGCTGTACTGCTTCTGCGTATACGCCACCCACAGGCTGCTCGCCAACAAAATTCGCCAATGGAACAACTTCAAGCCATATTTACTTAAGATTCTCATTACTTGGGAAACTGCAAGAAAAAAAATGACAATAGGTAATCTTTATGTGAGTTTCAGTCAGGATTAATAGATATTGCGCATCAAGCTATCTTCACATCCGCCGACTTGTATGATTCGGAATTCGGCCTGAACTATACTATAAGTTACTTAGCAGTTTCTAAGTACAACACAGTTGATTATTTTGCTATTATACAAGAAAAGTACATACTTAGTTCATAGTAGTAGGTATCTATTTATTAACTTGTACGATTAAATGCGATTTATTGGTTACCAGATAGATGAAATAATCTACCATCCAATAGTTTTATTAACACTGGTAAGTTTTGAGAAAGGGACAACGCCCACATATCTGGTTAACGTTTTTCCCTTTTGATAAGTAAGAAACAAATGTCAACCTTTCGCGAATAGAAATAATCTCGTATGTAACTTCCTTGGCGGTTGTTTCCAGTATTTTTTTATATTTCAGAAGTTTTATACTTTTACAGCACAGATATAAGTATTATAGATTTGCGATAACTTGACGCGTTCCCGAAGGAGAACGCCGGAAGGTTTAGACAAACGGATAGACGGACTGACAGACAACAAAGTGATTAAAAGTTCAGTTTTTTTATTTTTCTTTTGGGGTGCGAGCGGACCCCATATTGTAAAATTACTTATAATTATTTTTGCGATCTTTGAGATTTGTGTTCATTTTACAAGATAAAGTAGTTATTAAGCACGTAGTCCTATAAGCAACTTTAAAAAGGAATGGCCTGACGGAAAGCGATGTCGCGACCGCTGATGAAGCATTTATGTATAGAATTTTATGCAGATTAATTATTAACTGTTTATTAATTCTGTTATACAAACAGTTCTTGTTGTAACGAAACGGCCAAGTCACATAATTATATTGACTAAGGTGTAGAGTTTAAGATGTAAGGACTTGTAGAGTAAGGCGTGTAGAGTTAGAAGCTTGGCTTTACGTGAGATCTGACCACTTTTTGATAGTGTGAACTTTGATTTAGGTAGTCTTGGCTAGATTTCACATGAAAATGTTTTTGTTGGATTATTGATTCTCTAATTTAGATTCTAGATTGATTCTCTAATCTAGATTCTCTACAATAAGTTGGCGGATGTGAAGCCAGCCACAAGCCAATAAACACGCAGCTTTATGTGAACTTCAGGTCTACCTGAACATAACATACATGGACTAATCCCTCTAGGGATTAGTCCATGTTTACACATAAATTGAAACTACTGTACCTACTCATTATTTCCGTATGGTTCAATACATTTTTGTGCAGAACCCCTGGCCTGGCGGAAACGAGGAAGAACTAACCGAAATGTATAGAGCCGCACGCAAACGCAAAAGTTTAAAGTAAACTACGCAAAACCTGAGGATTTAGTCCAGGTTTACACGCAAATTGAAACTACAGTTGTTTCCGTTTTGCTCTATACATTTTTGTACAGCGCCCCTGGCGGAAACGAGGAAGAGCTAACCAAAATGTATGGAGCCACACGCGAACGCGAAAGTTTAAGTAAACTACGAAGGGCTCAGGATTGGATATTGCGCAGCTTGCAGCCAACTTCACAATACATGTCACTTATTTGACTATAAAATTGAGGTTCCCTAAATCAAACGATGGTAAATATGTACTGCTAAAAAGCAGATGTGCCGTAAATATTTAAAAATAAACATTTTAGCACTTTAGGTAGGTCCTTTTACACAAATAATCGGCCAAGTGCGGGTCAAACTCGCGCACGAAGGGTTCCGTACCATATGGGAACCCCATTTCTCTTGGCGTTATTAATAGCGAGCAAAAAACCTCCTAAAAATCACGTTTGTTGCATGGGAGCCCCCCTTAAATATTTATTTTAGTATTTGTTGTTATAGCGGCAACAGAAATACATCATCTGTGAAAATTTCAGCTGCCTAGCTATCACGGTTCATGAGATACAGGCTGGTGACAGACAGACGAACAGCGGAGTCTTAGTAATAGGGTCCCGTTTTTACCCTTTGGATACGGAACCCTAAAAATAAAAAAAAATATGTCCAGCCTGGCTTTTGAGCTGTACCTTCACGGTAAAATTCAAATAAACATATTAAAAACAAGTAAATATTTTGTTTGATGCAGCGATGTTTCGGAATCTGAGGTTGTCATACTCCTCGCCGTTCTTTTTGTAAAGCTGCCAAGCATTTTGTACAGCCATATCTAAATCTAAGCAATGGGAAATCAGGGAAAAGTTCCATTTCTTTCCACGAATGGAAGTAAAATCTAAGCCAAAGTTTTTGTCAGATCTACCTACGACTCCATGTTTTCATTACAGACCTTGATAGCAGCATGTTGATAGATTTGGATGTATCTTTTTTACTATTGGGAATCTCCATTACTTATTATCTCCAATAATCCATTCGTGGAAAGAAATGGTACTTTTCCCTAATTTCCCATTAATAATCAAGTACATAACGGAATGTTTGCGATATACTGTGTGCCATAAAAATGCTGTGTTTATAATGTTAAGGACTAATGACCATTTTGAAGATACGGATCTTGGTTTTCTGGCTTTGAAGCTTAGACACGAGCACTTTATATAAGGCTGCACTACAACGTAGGGTGATGTGAATCTCTATAGGTATATATTATATTATTATTTGTTAATTTCGACTAGGTATACGACACTATGACGACTTCTGCATACGCCCACTAGGTAAACATCTGCTCGTATCAGACAATATATTTTACAGTTTCTAAAATAGGGTTTTAATAAAAGTCTGTTATGGAGATGTTATCAGATTGTAATCAAAACATTTCCAACGCTTCAGATCCTCTGTCGGATCCAGGTGTTGAAGGAGGTGACGCGAGCGAAGGCAGCTGGGAAACCGAGTTGGCAGCCTCTGGCAGAACCGAATGATGTTATGCCGACCTGAGAACAGAAATAAGCTGTGATAAAGGAAGAACGCACATAACGCTTATATATAATATAATAAGAATTAAGAGAAAAGATAGGATACTGACGAGCACACGCTGGTTGCCGCTGGTGATGACGAGCGGACCTCCAGAGTCGCCACCGCAGGTGCTGCGGCCACCCGCACCGCTCGTGCATAGTGTGGACGCGATGATGTTCCAGCCGAACGTCTGCTGGCACACGGCGTTGGTGATGATCGGCAGCGTGACGTGGCTCAGGAACTGGTTGGTGCCAATCCCGGCGCCTACAACACACATCGAAGGCATCAGTCATGACACAGGCGGAGTTATTTGACGCACGGACTAGTGATTTAACAGCACTCAGCACACTTGCTTTTTCACGGAAATTATCAATACAATTACAATACAATACAATTCATTTATTGATAACTTCAGTTACATGTCATAAAAAAATTTCAAAATTCCATTTGATGAAACGTTATATAAAATAACAATAATAATTGGAAACAAATTGCTATCACAATTTCAACATAACTATGTATGTTTTTTCAATAATTTAAATTATAAAATTAAAAATTTATAGTCGTTGTCAGACCATTTTACAACGTAAATTCAAAGTACCACTTCTTTGGGTTTCAAGAAATCGTTTACGTCATAAAACTGTTTAGTCAATAACCATGTTTTTAATTTTATTTTAAACGACATAACGGAAGGGTCGGAAGGTGCATTGCGCACTTGCTCAGGGAGTATGTTATAGAAAGCAGGGCCCGAGATGTACACTGATTTCTCGGATCTCACGAGCCTATGAGGAGGTGTCACTAGCTGTTTCTGTCTCACATCACTACGTAAGTTCCGCGTCTGGTTAGCGCCCCTTCTTTTAAACATGTGTAGCCTAGGCGTGTGTGTGTAAACAGAGCCAGCTGGTAAATCACCTCGCAAGGGAGAGGGAGTCTCTATAGTTCCTTTAAAAATTCTTCGCTCGAAACATCGTCGGATACCCAAAATATGGCACGAAGAGCCCGCTTTTGCAAGACGAAGGCTCCATGATAGATCTTAGATCTTATCTCATATTACAATTATATAGTTAGCGTATCTGTAACTGCAAAGTTAAAAGTTTTGTTTTCTTTTTTAGGATTCCGTACCCAAAGGGTAAAGACGGGACCCTATTACTAAGACTCTGATGTTCGTCTGTCCGTCTGTCTCCAGGCTGTATCTCATGAACCCTTATAGCTAGAAAGCTGACATTTTCACAGATGATGTATTTCTGTTGCCGCTATAACAACAAATACTAAAAATAGATTAAAAATAATAGGGAGGCTCCCCGAGGAGGTAAAAATGGTAACAGGTAGATGCTTGAAATATTCACAGAATTTAGCTGCATGCTTATTTTAATAATCCTTACATAGTCCTTATCCTTACATAGTATAAAATAAAGTCGCTATTTTTGTCTGTTTGTTTGTCTGTATGCTTAAATCTTTAAAACTACGCAACGGATTTTGATGCGGTTTTTTTTAATGGATAGAGTGATTCAAGAGGAAGGTTTACATGTATAATACACCTGTGCGAAGCCGGGGCGGGTCGTCTAGTAAATAATAAAATAAATAAATATTTAACTCCCAAACAGTACAGAACCCATAGTGCGCGAGTCCGACTCGTACTTGGCAGATTATTTCTAAGTGCAACTTTCTTGGAAGTCTACGTCGGGTTACTGGCTTCGGCTTATTTTTATTATTTATTTTCAGCATGCATTGTCCCAATGCTGGGCAATGCCTCCCTTCTCTCCTCCCAGACTGCTTCCAGACTAAGCATCTATGTTACCAAGGGTCAAATGTGCACTCACTGTCGCTGGTCCTGCCGAAGCCGGCGGCGAGGGCATTAAATCCCGCGAAGTTGTTGTTGAGCAGAGTGCCGCTCGGCAGCGTCGCGGGCCCGATCACGTCTGAAACACGAGGGCGGAGTCAAGAGGAGGTCAGCCGAAGTGGGAGGCGGCGTGGGGGCGCGGGCCGAGGACACTCACTCGAGTACGAGACGTGGCTCAAGACGATGATGGCGATGTCGTTGTTGAGGTTGTTGGGGTTCCAGCTGGCGTGCATCTGCACGTTGGCGGTGTTGATGCGCACGCCGCCCGTGAAGAGCCGGATGGAGCCGAGCACGACCTGGAACTGGCGCGCCTGGCTGCGGCCGTCCCACCAGCAGTGCGCCGCCGTCACCGCGCGCGTGTTGGTCAGCAGGGACGAGCCGCACACGGAGGTGGCGCCCGTGGTCAGCGTGATCACCAGACCTCCCTGCGGACCACACATCGTGCTCAAGGGCAGCCGGAGAGCGGCCATGGTAGTGGATATTATATAACCCGCGCTCCGTAATAGTTACATATGTTAGCAGCAACGCGTGTAATAATGGTTCGCAAAGAATGTCTAGACTTTCTAGACATCTAGGATATAAATTGTAGAGTGCCTACCGAATGTCTTTAGTCAATGTTGAAACCTGTAACCTGTAAACCTTTTCGTTATGAGAATTTTCTGGAAATTATTTTGTGATTTTTGGTTCAATTTCAATTTTATTTCACTTCGAGATTCTTTAACCCGGAGGGATTCTTGACAGAAGGAGGAATTATTCATTCAAATAGGAAAAATATTCTGCTGTGGCGTCATTTCTTACGCAATTTTGTTAATAATACGAGTATATCTTCAGCGCCTTTTCGGTTCTGTAATTGAAAATGCATTCGCGATTTTGTGAAGTGATTTTTTACGGAGATAGTCAGATGGTTTATTACCAGTGTTACTACCAGTAGTAAGAACGGTAAATTTATAGATGTCCCATGACATGACATGATTGACAAGGAACGTCAATTTTTAAATCGCGGTGACGTATTTTTGTTTCAATCATAGAAGGATAAGCTTCTGCAGCTCGGGCAGGGCCGGCTAATATCATTGAAAGGGTTGTTTCTGGATCGTTCTAGCAGGGACAACTAGTAATGCTTCGTCGGGTTTGCGATCACTCACCATGTAGGGGTAGGCACCGAGCCCGGCGGCCGAGCCGCCCACGATGCGGCCGGCCTCGGGCCCGGCGGCCTCCTCGGGCCCGGCGGCCTCCTCGGGCCCGGCGGCCTCCTCGGCGGCGCGGATGCGCTCGGCCTCGGCCACGCCGACGGCCTCGTGGTAGTATCGCAGCGGCTCCTCCGGCGCCGCCGCCCACTGCTCCGCCGCACACGCCGCCACGCACAACGCCACCAGTACCAACAGTTTCATGTTAGCGTTTGATTCCGTTTAATGCAGTCACTTTCAATATATATATTGTGCATTCTCTACTATAGGTAATTGCTAATCTCTCGGTAGACAATCTTATCGTGGATTATGATTTCCTAAGTTATGCGTCAGTCATTAAAGTAATTAGTTATCTTCTTATACTTATAACCCATCAAAATATTTCAATTTGCCAATGCCGACGCAAATCACATCGTATGACGGATTACATTGTACAGAAATGTGATAAAGGCAACCACATTCTAGGTATTTTTCTGGTACCTACTCAAAAAGCTTTTGAAACATTAATTTCTATTTTATTATTGCTTCAATTGGAACTGGAACTGGAATAAACTTAATTTAAAAGTTTTCTACTCAAGTTACTTGAGCGCACGATGTCAATGAGTACCTAATAATCAGTAACATACTCAGTTTTGGCTTGAAAATATACATTTCCTCGGGTAAATGTTTTGGGATTGACTCTGTTTTTAGTATACACATTATGAAGGATCCTTATGCAATTTTTATTTCGATCACCGCACCGGTTGTTCCTACGCCGACGATCAAAGAAAATATTTACACCGCTTCGGAAAATGAGGTATACTGCAGATGTGCGCAAAATACTTATACTGTAACTAATAACTACAGCATGATTTACTGATATTAACTACCTACCTGTAACTTGTACTTACTGTACATTACGGTACTACCTGTAACTTGTACTTACACTTGTAAACATTTATCAAAAAATAAATAAATCATTTATTACCAAAAAGACAATTACATATTTCATTATTTCATTTACATTACCTAATCCTAAAAACGCATGCATAAAATACAAATAGATAATTAATATGACTTTTTCTGGTTTAAGATATTTATTCTCTCAAAGAATTACAAAAAATTCACTTATTAGAGAAAATACATGCTAAATTAAATTAGTGCTAGATTAAATAGCAAGTGTAAGCAAATACAAGCCCTGCACGTAGAAAAGTTATATTTTTTATTTTTTTTTTTTTAGCCAGGGGAAATCTTTTATAGATACCACCACACCTCGAGGGCAGGCGGGTGGTTATGTGGGAGTCCTGCCGACTGGACAGTATACCCACCAAAACCCCTGGGTGTTCCACCACTGCGCCTGGTGTCGGGGCTACGGGCACGCTTGCGCACTCCTCCGCGGCACCCGACAGCGCTGGCCCAACTCGGGCCCCACCACTGAGCTTACGCTCCCGCTAGAATGACGATGTGTCGAACACCAGACACATCGCCACCCACCACCTGGGACCAACCAGCACTGGACGTCGGACAGCACCCGTATCCGACAGCCCTGGTCCCGATGCAACGGGTCAATTAAAGTGGCCCCGCGCCTGCCACTACGGCTGCAGAGGATAGGGAGAACGGCCGTCGCGATACCGACACTCCTCTTCCTCTGCAGCCCCACCGCCTCCGCCAACACGTTGGCGGCACACCTACCCACCTGACCTAGACCAATCTGGTTTAAGATTTTTATTTATTATACAAATTCATTCAAAATATTATGAGTAGTATTTTCTATACGTGATTTTTACTAAAATTTAGAAGTGGTAGGCAAGTAGATAGCGTGGTAGCTGATCGAAGGTACATATTTGTTTACGCATTGGCGATCGTAGTGTGTGTGAGAGTGGTGAAGGGATTCATTACGTATTGCACTGGGAGTTTACGTTCCAATGGCGATTGTATTTCTTTATGAATAATTATGTTGACAACTTAATCTTAAAATTTAATTTTAATATTGAACTATAGTACTTTAACATTGGTTTATGTAGATCAATAATACCTAATATTAATAATGTTAGATTTGGATTACTGTAAAAAAAAAAACTAAAAATGAATTGACGTAAATATGGTCAGATCTATTAAAATTAATAAGTTATTACTCTAACATTTTTAATTTATTATTGCTAGTTGCCACCAATCGGGCTTATTGGAAGACCATATGGGAGGCCTATGTCCAGCAGTGGGCATTTTATGGTTGATAAATTAATATTAGTAAGTGATTACATTCTTATTTATTTAACTAATTACACTTTTTTTTTTATCTCTCTTTATATGGTAGTTATTTTTTTTAGCTTTAATTTATTTTATTAAGAATGTAATGCTTAAGACTTCTTTTGAACAGTGATATTGTTTTAATTTCTTTTAAATCTTTTGGTAATTTGTTGTATAATTGAGCCCCTTCATATCTAAAATTTTTAAGGCCATATAGTTATTTGTTCTAGGATTTTTTAGTAGACAAATATTGTTGGAGTACCTCATAGATCTAGTTCTGACCTGTGACTTGATAGTAAATGTTAGTGAGGAATGTAATTTTTTTTTTTAAATTTCTTTTTTTAAAATTTTAAAATTCTTTTTTTAAAATTTTCCTGACCAGAATACATGTATTATAGATATACAGTTGGCTTAGCGTCATTAATTTGGTTTTCTTATACACTGTTCTCGTAGGAGTTCAAAAATTTAGGCAAAAGAGTAATTTTATTAGTTTATTTTGAGTTCTCTGGAGTTTTTCTAGGTTAGTTTTAGCAGCTGATCCCCATACTTCAATGAGATATATTATATGAGATTTGACAAAAGAGTTATAGATAAGATATCGAACGGATTGAGGGTAGCATCTAACATTACTACGAAGAACCCCAAGTAACGAAGATAGTTTCGATTGTAATTTTTTTGTGTGGTATCCACGTGAGATGAGAGTCAAGAATTAGGCCGAGATATTTTTCTGAGTCAACTTTAGATAACAATTCATTATTAATAAATAATGATGGTGGATTGTTGATTATTTTGTTTTTGGATCTAAATATCATGTAATTTGTTTTTGATACATTAATTGTTAACAAATTGTGCAGAAACCATGTATTCAAAGTTACAACATTAGGCATACCTATTTTCATGCAGAACAATAAGATAATATCTGTGGGCCCCAAACTAGGCTAAGCCTCTGTGCTAAGCCTGTATCTTGGGCGCCCGGGAGATATCAAGAAAATATATCCAATGGCGCTGAGGTGTGAGTACCTACAAAATCTTATAAAATCTTGTTTATAAACATATCTTTTTTGTGGGCCCTAGTTGTACTAATCATCATACTATTTCCAAACTTAAATAAACCTATCTAAACTAAATTATCCTATCTAAACTAAAATATCTGATCTAAAGTAAACCAATTAAAAAATTAGACACTGTTTAAACCTACAAAAGGTTTAAACCAACAAAAGATTTAAACAGTCTCTAATCTCAGGCAACGTGCCTAAAATGCTGGCCGCATAGCCTCGCTGAATTACGAGGCTGTCTTTCTGCCCAAAATACAGGCCAGCATTTTGGTCATGTGTGCTCTCTATATTTATATTTTATATTAACTTCTCAATGAGAATAAAAGTCAACTGAAAGTCTCAAAGTATACTATTGTAAAAAGTGCACATGTTCATAATATACCTAACATAATGATGTATCCAATGCACGTAGGCATGCCGCGATAAATACCACTTGAAGTTATGTCAAATATCTGTGCGTGAGGAAACTCTCATTGACCGAGCCGCTCGGTCAAGATAGACTTTGCTGTGGGTTGGCAAACATTTTATTTACTTAGTTGAATTAAAATGAAATATATATTTATGGGGGCTCAATATCAATAACGGAAGGTTGATGCTTGAATTATTCACAGAATATTAAGTTGTATATTCCTTTCAAAAATAAATAATTAAAATAAAATATACTGTTACGCGATAGTCGCGCGCGCACCTTGTTTACGTGTAGGTATGCGGTCGCGGGTCAGCCTTTGCTTACGTCCTCTACTGTCTTGCCTGCGTTTTTTTGTGCTTTTTGTTTCCCGGTCTTTTGTGTTTGGTTTTTATGGTGTTATGTTTGTAGACCCTCAGTTATTTCTGCGATTACAATCGAAGCGAAAGCATCTCGTGTACAATGACTAGTTTGTGTGAATATCAGTGCTAGTGTGAAGTGATTGTGCGCACCAAGTGTGTCGTGTGTTGATCGTGTTCAAGTGCAGTGATTATGTATAATAAAGTGCATAAAGTGACTAATCGGCATTTTAACTGACTATCCAAAAACCCATCTCGTGACATTTGGTGTCAGAACTGAAAATGCATATTTTAAAAGTACAGTGCCTAACTGCCTACCTACCACCTAATTTAGGTATACCTCACACAAATGTACTTACACAGGTTATTTTTGCATTTGCATACATATCACAGTGGGATAAAAGCAAACATTTCGGCCACACCCAAGGCTCAACATAGGGCTCCCTTATTAGATCTTGATTAACACCAAATCAAAGAATATATAATAATACTAACCAAATAGAAGCATTGGAAGCGGTTTGCATCCAGCGTCCATGCACTAACAAAAAAATAAGGTTCTCAATTCAACTGTGTGGGTCATTGTGTATGTAAGATACGCATAACGCGATCATTCCGGCAATTATGAGTCTCAATAAAGTGTTGTTGTCTTGAAATATACCTTCCTATTGTAATGTTATCTATACCTATAAAAACCTAAGTCCTGATTGACTGACAGACAACGCAGAGCCTAAACCGCTGGTCGCAGGCCCATGAAATTTGGAGGGTGTGTTGGTGTATACTTGATGCGTAGAGGTTTACTAAGAAAGGATTTTTTGAAATTCAACCCCTAGGGGGGTAAATAGGGGTTAAAACTTTTGTTTGAAAGTTCTTTGTTTATTAACTTACGGATTTGAAATTTTGTAATTAAATGGTATAACGGACAAAAATTATAAGTTTTCAATGTTTTTTTGAATGTAATGTTTTATGGGGGTGAAATTGGGGATGAAACTTTCTATGGAAATATCTTTGTTTTTAAAGACGTTGTGATGAAAAATAGTACTTAAATAGTTCATTCAAAATTTAAATAACGTGTTCAATTTTTTTTTTTTAAATAATGTCTTAAAGCGGTGATTTTGGGGATGAAACTTCCTATCGAAATATCTTTGTTTTTAACAATGTTGTGATAAAAATTGGTATTTGAATGGTTCATTCAAAATTAAAAACGATGTTTCCAATGTTTTTTTGAAAATAATGTCTTAAGGCGGTGAAATCGGGGATGAAACTTTGCATGGAAATATCTTAGTTTTTAAAGATGTTGTGATGAAAATTGGTATTTGCATAGATTATGCCACAATAAGGGATGATTTATATTAGAACGGGCCGGGGACGGGGCGTGTCACGTCCGAAAATCAATTAAATAGTCAGAAAGTGTCCTGATATTTATGATATCTAGACACGCGGCAGCTTGTCCAGCCAAAGTGTTCAAAGAAAACTGGCGACGCAGCGGCCGTGTGTAATATTACACGATCCATTTGGAGCTACTTTTGACCCCTTCACAACTCAAAAACTATTTAGCCTACATACATGAAATTTGGCACATTTACTAAAATCTTTTAGCTTATCAAGAATCCAAAATTTCATAAATTTTGCTCAGTCAGGTATTGATATATTAACGTTTAAAAACTCGTGTTTCATTTACTGATTCACTCACTGACTTATAGATCAAAAACCTAACCCACTTCCAGATGACCTAGAATCTTGATATTTGGCACCAAGGTAGACTATCGGGCATAAACAAAGGAAAAAATCTAAAAAGTGAAAATTATTGATAATTAGTACTATTAACAAAGTAATTGTAAAATTTACCTAACCAATACTACAATAAATGGCGGTAGCGTCGCGAGGCACTGAGATTTTCGATAGATGAACCATGTCATTTGTGATAGTAATATAATAAATACTAGATAACTTTTTCAGAGATAAGTGTACTATGATAATCATGATGTAATAATTATTTCTGAACAAAAAGTTATGATATCTCATCAAAAACATAAATGTGAAAAAAGAATTGAGATTTAACACGGGGGCCAAGTGTTCTGTAGAAAATCCTAAAGTTTAAGCTACAAGAATATACCTACAACATTTAAAAGAAATTTACTTATGTAATTCAAGCTCAAAATTTGATTTGGCTAGTTTACACGTACAGACAAATACTTATTTGCACTGTACTTATTCTTAAACTAGCCAAGTCAAATCACGAGCTTGAATTACATAAGTAAATCCCTTTAGAATGTTGTAGGAATGATCTTGTAGCTTAAACTTCAGGATTTTCTACAGAACACTTGGCCCCCGTGTTAGATCTCAATTCTTTTGGTGGCGACACTTTGGCTCCCATTTCACATTTATGTTCTTGATGAGATAATATATCACCGGTGCTGCTTACACGGTATTGATTTATCCCCGATGATATGACTCATCATAAGTACCTACTACCTAACTACTTAGTTGGAAAGTACAAAGAACACATCTGAAATTCAATGGCACATGAATTAAACGAAACTATTATTTTAATTGTGTAATTTTTTACAGTGTTAAGGCAATCGTAAGGCGCCAACTTGACCATACAAAAACAATAAACTGTTATCTACCTCTAAATATGTAGTGTTCGATTTGAGTGATTTTCCTCAGCACTTCAATCGCTAGGATTGCGACTTGGTTTTTAAAGTGAAATCTTCTTTAGCGGCATTATGCGCTTTTTGAAATGGTATTTTTTTTAAACTGGCGTGACCTGATCGAATGAGAATAGCCCGTCTCGGCGCGGCGTAGGAGAGGAGTAACATCCCCGTTCTCTTTCTACCGCGCGCCGAAAATGTGTTTCTGTTCTTGATGTTTCGTTTAAGCGGCGCACGGCGCTTGCGTGGGTGTGCCTGTGTGATATTGTATTTTACCACTAAATGATAATACCTTATTTGCTCAAGTTTACACTTCTGCCGGCACTCCTGGAGTGCAACTCATTGTTTTTTTGACGTGACAACGTCTTATAAATTGGTTTGCCGGGTGACACTTCAAGAAACTGCGTTACGCTCCGCTCACACTTCATGCGCTCTCATTCGTCTCAAAGTCGTTGTCACGTAAAACTTTCGCCCGTATACCGACTTTACAGGCAACCAATTTTTTTAGTTTTCAAATGACCTTGAAGTTGTAAGCCTCTAAAAAGTCATATTTTTACGCAAAAACTTGGCTGAAAAGTATTTAATACAAACTTATAAACTTTTCTGAAAAAATAAGTCGGACTTACGAGCGCAGCGTGCAATAATTCTTACTCAAGCGATTGACACCACAAACATAACATTTTGTTACAATTTAAGGGGTGAAAAGAGTTTCTCCCGGAACCTAAATTTTATCAAAAATGTATCGAAATTTTTCTCGGTGTTCTACAGAAAACGCGAAAACACTGGTCGATTGACGATTCTCTTGATAGTCGACATTAGGTAGGTAGGTACGTAAAATTGACCTCTTACAGGCTTAAATAATCGGCCAAGTACGAGTCAGACTCGCGCACGTAGGGTTCCGTACTGTGTGGGAGCCCCCCTGAAATGTTTATTTAATTTTATTATTTAGTATTGAAGAGAATATATAACTAAATATTCTGTGATAATTTTAAGCATCTACCTGTTACCATTATTAATATAGAACGAAAAACGGCTAAAAAATGAGTGTTGTATGGGAGCCCCCCTTAATTATTAATTTTATTTTGTTTTTACTAGTTGTTGTAAAAAAAAAAAAAAAAAAAAAAAAAAATAGGGTCCCGTTTTTACCCTTTGGGTAGGGAACCCTAAAAAGCCTGTTCGTGATCCCAATGTTAAGTCCTACTTTTTAGTGTAAATGTTTTCTACGTAGTACCTAAGTTTTTACTGATAAGAAGATTATACTAATTACTCATCGTGAGGTCGTGGATTCAAATCCCGGTCCCGTACTAATGAGTTCTCTGAAACTTATGTAGGTATGTGATTTCACACCACGGGCATGTCGGTGGCTGAAAACATAGTGAGGCAACCTGCATAGATCCGTAGAAGAAATTCGATGGCGTTTGGGAATCTATCAACCCGCACTGGGCCAGAGTGGTGGAATGACCTAATCACGTTCATCATCTGTAAAAATTTCAGCTTTCTAGCTATAGCGGTTCATGAGATACAGCCTGAAGACAGACGGACAGCGGAGTCTTAGTAATAGGGTCCCGTTTTTACCCATTGGGTATGGAACCCTATAAAGCCTGTTCGTGATCCCAATGTTAAGTCCTACGTATTCCTCCGCTATTCCTGTGCCTGCACCTATGTGTAGGCACAGGAATAGCGGAGATTTTGGGTACCTACTTTGCAAAAAAAAATGGCATAACCGACTTCAACCGTGTACAGAATTCGCGAATATTTTGCACCGATCGATGTAGCATTTATCACATTATTGTTGATTTATCAAAAATGGTTCAGCCGGTTTCGATAAAATTTAAATGGGACTAACTTCGAAGTATACTCTTTCCAGAAAAAAAGAATTATCGAAATCAGACCACTATGTAGGTAACTAGTATTTCGCCCCGGACTTGGACCTCGCGCTATTCCTATTTTATACATATCATAAAATTATACTGTGATTTCAAAAAAATGATTATAACATTGTCATGAAAGTTTGGTTTTGTTTATTTCCTGAAAAGGCTACAGCACCAGAGACCAAATATATACGCCCGCCGCGGCAACTAAGGAAGCCTTTGTTCAGCGTGAACGTCAAACAATCTTAGTTCACACTGTTAGAAAGCCTATTAAGAAAAATGTTAGTTAAAGATTTAAAAGATAAGTAATCGTTACAGTCCTCTAGCTATCATCAAACCTAAACGTTCACACTCTGCGAGCTACTCTAAGAAGAAAGTCCACGACGTTTTTGCAAAGGCAATAAAATTGAAATAGACCCTGTAGTAAGTGCCTTGGGGAGCTGGGCAACCGTACCCGTAACCGTACCCGTAGCAGTAGATACCACAGAGAGCTGGAAAGGCCGTTGCAAAAAGGTGTCACGGAGAGCTAGACCACAGAGATCGGAAAAAGTCGTTACAGACGGCGCCGCAGTAGTAGATGTCACAGCTGACCACAGATTTATTTCGTTTTGCGTTGCGAAGTCAACTAATGTATCTCACTCGCACTCAGTGACGTACCTAAGCATTGAGTGTACAGGGCATCCGTTTCCCACATTGATAAATATATGTAAATATATGGACGGGAAGTACGAATTGGGAGCCAAATGGTTTTGACTAAATTTGACAATGAGGAAATATAAAAATCTACTTATCTTCTTCTTATAATATATATAAAATTCTCGTGTAACAATGTTATAATAGTTACCTTACTCCTCCGAAACGGCTTTACTGGTTTTTACCAAGTTTTATAGGTATGCATATTCAGTAGGTCTGAGAATCTATTTTTCATACCCCTAAGTGATAAGGGTTGTTCACCATTAACATTTTTTTTAACCTAGAAATAATTTGTAAGGCAAAACAACGTTTGCCGGGTCAGCTAGTAAGTCTATAGAATTTGATCGCAACTGTTGTCTTTTCTCAGGAACAAGGTGAACAAAGTAGGAAGGTTTCTGTGACATAATGTTGAATCCCTTAAACACGAAAACTTGTGGGTGTCTCTTTGTATCAAAGACCTTGTACTTATTAACAGTACAAGGTCTTTGCTTCGTAGGTCTCTCCATTAGCATCGGATGCCTCGTGTACTCTCACTGTTGCGCAAAAACTTTTTATGAAGCCTCTGTAGTACGAGTAGTATGAGGAATGCGGCGTACATCGGACCATTGCGCCGTATTCAGGCGAGCGCAGATTAGCGCGCCTCGGCGGATAATGCAGATTGATCACTTTAATCGACGGCGTTCGACCTTGATCATGATGAACTACTTTCTTATCATAATAAATATGTTTTGGCAAATAACTGGTTTGGCTGCCGTCGTCCTGGCAGGCTACGAGCGGCTGTCGCGGCGGAGCGAGGCGGCGTACCCGTACTTAGATCGTCGACGGTCGGCGCAGACTGGAAACACCTTGAGTTTTAGTGCGCATACTAATATAGTACCTAGTATGCTAATACTATAACGTGACTCCCACAACCACCGGTTCCCCAAGCCGGTGGTATTCGTAGACGATTTTCCTGGATCAAAAAAAGCCTACGAGTGGCTAGAGAACGGCGGGGAGCCGACAAGTTGTGACGACGATAGAAACGGTTGATGTACTTCTAAGTTGGGTTGGGTAGCGATGTGGTCATGCTGACGAGCTAGACGCTCGTCGATGCTAGACGGGTGTCTAGCGGAGCGACTTATCCATTCCACGGGGCGGTGCGGGCGGTGCGGGTGGTGCGGGGGCGGCGCGGCTATGGCGCCGGCACCACGCGCCCCCGCTGCCTGGCGCGGTCTCTCCCTCACCGGTTACTGAAGCTGGACGCAATCAGCTAACATAATTGCGTTTCCTATTTAACTCAAGGATTAAGAATCTTACCAGGTAGGTAACCTAAGAGCGCTTGTTCACGGTCTTTTTTGATCCGGACAACGGACCGTCAATAAACAAATGACTACATTTTTCGCCAGATGGATGTCTTTTTTTTTACTATGGAAATTGACGTGGATTTCACACATTTTAAACGATATACAACGGGACTCACTCACGTGTACGGATAGTCATAACACGACTATAGTTTCGGTCGCGTTCGGCGACCTTTCTCAAGTTGGCGAGTGCTAGCACGCGGAGCGGTCTTGCGAGACGGCTCCCCAAACTAGTTCACCCTGTATTGGTAAAGGTAATCCCACAAAAACATTTTCATGTAAAATGTGGCTAAGACGAGACTACAGTTTGCAAATTTTAAAAAGTTATCAGTCAGATCTCAGATTGAGCCAAGCTTGTAGCTCTACATCATCCATCTATCAACCCTACGACGTTCACGTAGGCCTCCCCGATGGATTTCCAATAAGGCTCGTTGGAAGCGGCCTGCATCCAGCGCGTTCCTGCGACCTTTATTATATCGTCATTTCACCTAACTCTACACGTATTTACGACTTAAATCTACAAGCTCTTACTTCACAAACTCTACACCTTAGTCAATATACGAGTACGAGTACAGAGTATAGCTGACGCCGACATTAATTTGACTCACAAGTAGTACTAGTTTACAGTTATCATAAAAGCAATAAAAAAAAAAAACAATTTTTTTAATTTAAAAAACATCGTACACAACAAAATAATAACTAAAGAAATTAATTAGGCATCATGCTTTATAGGGGAATCATTAATACCATTTCAATATTAGACTAATTAAAAATATCCCGCTATTTTAACCAAAGTCAAAATACGTCGAATCGCTGTTTCGACACAGTATGTTCCCAAATGTTGTTTTGGAAAATTGTAATTAAATAATTTATATTTAATAAATTCTAAATTATGTCGAAGGCTATAATACAGAATGCCAAAAATGTGATTTCATTGAATGTCGGCGTTAGCTCTCCACCAGTCCACACGCAAGTGGCTTGGCTGTTTCGTTACTATTTTCATATGTAGGTATTAGGTAACTAACCTTTTTGTTAGCTTCTCTTCATTCAAACTCTTTTTTACTCGATGATAACACTTCCTAAACTAATTCTTAATCCAAAATTCAAAATTATTCTTTGACAGCATTAGCGATCTTTTTAGAGTTCCGTACCCAAAGGGTAAAAAAGGAACCCTATTACTAAGACCCCGCTGTCCGTCTGTCTGTCTGTCCGTCTATCTGTCACCAGGCTGTATCTCATGAACCGTAGGTAATAACTAGAGTGTTGAAACTTTCTCAGATGATATACCTATTTCGATTGCCGCTATAACAACAAATACAGAAAAATATAAATATTTAAGGGGGTTCCCATACATCAAATGTGTTTTTTGCCGAGGGCTCCCATACGGTACGGAACCCTTTCAGCGATTCCAACAGCTCGTAAAAAACCCTACCCTCTAGGCTTCTCTAGGATTCTTTAAACAGATTCTCTCTAATTCTCTTAACTTGTGGTGCTGCAAACAGCTACCCCGCTTGCAACATCTGTGAACATTACATATACAAGAAAAGGCTACGGGAAAAGGTAGATAGTGCCCTAGCGCTTCGCTTGGCTCGTCTTGGCAGATCACTTATGGTTATAAATTACAACACACATGTGCGTAGATATCTAGATTCTAGGTACTAATAGTAGTTTTCTAAATAATAGTTTCGATTTATTTATTTGCTAAGTGTGGTGCCTTCCGGCAACATAGTTGATCAAGTGTTATAACAACAGCTTTCGCCAATGGGTATGATCGGGAAAGCAACCGATTTACGCTTCGCATAGCTTTAGAATGTGCATAATTATTGTACAAAATAAATTCAAGTCAATTTAATTAGTCCATAGACCTGGAGTGGCGGCGGGGATTCAACCCACAGCCTGCGGCTGTAGAGGCGGCGCGCCGGTGCGACTGCGCCATGGCTACCTCCGGGGTATACTTATCTCCGGATGAAGTCCGTATTCTAGGATATATTTTTTTACATTCATAATAGGGCTACATTTTGCCACCAACTCGCTTGATGGTTAGCGAGGTTGTAGCCGAAGATGGAGCATGTATGGTCTTGTCTTAAAGATAGTCAGGAAACAATGACGGAGGTAGGGAATGCCAATCCCTAGCGGTCCGCATTATGGAGGAAGAAGAGAATCGCTTAGTACGAGCAGGTGGTACGTCGACTTTGTAGGGATGGTATTTAAGCGATTTCCGGCTTGTACTGTTGTAGAAAAGAGATGGAGGAATTAGGTGGTGGCAGTCGAGTGCACACTCGCCGAAATGGGGCCTATAGAAAACAGCCAAACACCTTACGCCTGTGTTCCAGACTTTTCAGCTTGGATGCGATAAGTTTATTGTCCCCAAACAGCCGCACGACACTTTGTTCAATCTAATCCAGAGCTTCAAGCTAGTATTTAGGTGAACCATCGAAACGGTGGCTACAGTACAGTATTATTATATATTCTTTGACAGTACTACAAACACAATCGGACTTGAGCTTGGAATAAATTAAGAAGTTGTCGCGGAGTGAAATACCTCTTCACCTTATTAAGGCTCAAATAATTATACTTATCGCATAGTAAAAGCTGGTGAAAATAGTCTAGATACTTATCTATACCTACCTTGTACGTATATTACAGTATTTGTGTGTAATCTGCTTGATTATTTTAGCCACTTATATTTTCTTTATTTACCAATTCGGTAGGTAATTTACATAAAATTTCAATATCAGCCATGTGTCGTGTTATTATCCAAAATAGATAAGCTTGTAATTGATTACGTCTCGGATTAATAGATAATAATTTTTTAAGGATTTAGATATAAGTTATTAATAAACATTTCAATCAATGTTGACAGGGTTTTCCCTAGAGCATATTCGACGTACAATACGGCACGGCGGGCGCGTAGACTCTGTGTCCGAACACCGGGCACGGCGGGCGCGTAGACTCTGTGTCCGAACACCGGGCACGGCGGGCGCGGAGACTCCGTGTCCGAACACCAAGCACGGCGGGCGCGGAGACTCCGTGTCCGAACACCAGGCACGGCGGGCGCGGAGACTCCGTGTCCGATCACCAGGCACGGCGGGCGCGGAGACTCCGTGTCCGAACACCGGGCACAGCGGGTGCGGGGATTCCGTGTCCGAACACCAGGCACGGCGGGCGCGGAGACTCCGTGTCCGAACACCGGGCACGGCGGACGCGGAGACTCCGTGTCCGAACACCGGGCACGGCGGGCGCGGAGACTCCGTGTCTGAACACCGGGCACGGCGGGCGCGGAGACTCCGTGTCCGAACACCAGGCACGGCGGGCGCGGAGACTCCGTGTCCGAACACCGGGCACGGCGGGCGCGGAGACTCCGTGTCCGAACACCGGGCACGGTGGGCGCGGAGACTCCGTGTCCGAACACCGGGCACGGCGGGCGCGGAGACTCCGTGTCCGAACACCGGGCACGGCAGGCGCGGAGACTCCGTGTCCGAACACCGGGCACGGCGGGCGCGGAGACTCCGTGTCCGAACACCGGGCACGGCGGGCGCGGGCGCGGAATGAAACATACGTGTACATGAACAGATTTTATTCGTTGACTCGTCGGCAAACTTAATTGGTCCACCTTTATTGCTCGTAACTAGAGATGCGCGAGTGCGCCGTGCGGGGGGCGGCGGGGGGGGCAAGGGCGGCTCGGCGGCGGGGGGGCGGGGGCGTGCGGGCGCGGTGGACCAGCCAAGAGCCGCGGCGGCGCCGGGGTCGCGCCGCTCCTACTCTCACACTTAACCTAACTATATACAAAATTAGTACCCGTTTAAACGAACGTAACGTAGGCGTAGTATTTACAGATGTCAGGGCGGCGCGGGCGCGGGCTCGGGCGCGGGCGCGGGCGCGTCGGGCTCCGGCAGCCGCGCCAGCGCCTTGTACAGCGGCGAGTTGACGAAGCGCGGGTACGAGTCGCGGTGCATGAGCGTGTAGATCTGCAGCTGCGCCTCGTCGAAGGTGTGCGGCGTGGGCTCCACCATGTTGCGGTTGACGAGCTCGCGCACGCGGCTGTCCAGCGACACCTCCTTGGGCGACAGGATGGAGATGTAGTCCTCGTAGATGAAGCGCGCCTTCTCCTCCACGGCGTCGGGGTCGGCCTCGCGCTTCAGCTCCTCGCACGCCAGCCAGAACATGATGTTCTCCTCCGAGTACTCGCCGCGCAGGAAGTCGCGGAACACCTTGCGCCCCGCTGCAACACAACAACGGTCGCACGTCAGCGCGATGCCGCATGCCGCATGCCAAATCGGTAAATCGCAAAAATCGCAATCAGCGATTCCATACACTTTGCAGGTCTATGAAACCGTTAATTTTTTCACGACTTCCAAGTTACTAGCTAATAAGTAAGTATAAATTGTCGATGATGAAGAATAAGATTAAACCTAAAACATTTTTTTAATAGGTTTGCAAACGGGTTGATGCAGTACATACATAATTTTACAACTTAATTCTTAATAATTTACTTGTGAAGCTGATCAACCTTCTGAGAAGAAACACAACATGCATAAAATAATAATTGTGTTTTACAAAAGAAAAAAAAAATGATCCAAAAGTTATTACCAATAAATTGATATGAAAACAAATTTAGAGAGGCTAAATAAAGAGTCAAAGTGTTTCTTAATTTGAACTGGTGAAGTATGGAAAATATCTAAGCTATGGCAGAATGTTATTGTAGGAGAGAAGTATTCGATACATGGACGAATGCTGAAAGTAATTACGAGTAGTACGGTAGTAGTTAGGAAGGCTGAATGTTCTCTTGATAACGAGACGGCCATTATAACACGTGGAATCTTGAGATAACAATATGCGAGCAGTTCAGGGCTGTCAATTTTCCCGGTTACCAACTTGTACAGAAACATAATATCCGCTACTTTACGTCTGTGCTCAAGAGTGTACATAGTGAAGTCGTAAGAAGTAAGACGACGGCAGAGATTGCTCGCAAATGAAATGTGGTAAAGAAATTGTTTTTAGAGTCTTTCTAAGCGGTCAATGTGCACTGCATATGAAGGGCTCCAAATTGGACTACAGTATTCCAAAATAGATCTTACATAGCAATTAAATAGAATAATTGGGATTTCGGGATCCTCGAAAAATTTAGTTTAAATTACAAAGCCCGCCAATCTTGAGGTTCTCCTAATTACCTATAGAATCAAAATGATCACGTAAATCGAGCTTAGCATCCACAATCACACCCAAGTCTCGTATTTTGTCAATAAGCTTATTGTTAATATTATAGCTCACCGAGGTAACGTTCATTTTTCTTGTACTTAATGTGAAAGCATTTAGAAGCGTTGACTGTCATTCTATTAACATCGCACCACTTTCTGATTATCTCGATGTCTTTCTGAAGGGCTAACATGTCACTCTTGTCTCGTTACATAAATATCTAATGTTGTAAAGATTTCGACCACGTATCTAGAAAGATAGGCCATGACGCCTAGCTCCAGTGGGGCTCAATGTGCCACGAAATTTCTTCCCTACTGTAGATAAACTCTTGGTTATATCCAACACTGCATTCGGCAATGTGTGCATCGATCGATCTCTGTCTTTTCTATTTTATTTCTAATTTAAATCATTCTTGAATTAGACGACAAACAGTAACAAGGTAAAGAACACCCATTATTTTTATATTTCGTATTCAAATTTACATTACTTGTCCAAGCGCTAAAGTATATATTTTTACAAAATAGTTGCAAGACAAGCCACAAAAGTGACGCCGAAATTCATAATTACCTTACATCGTCGTTCGTTGTTAAAACGACGATTAGAAGAAGTAGAAGAAAACCTAAATAAATTTGTACACAACAAAATATTGCTCCTTGATAGGAACTAATTTCCAAAACACGGGTTCCCTACACCCAGTTTGGCAGCTAGAGCCTCCGAAAACTTGATGACATGTGCTTTCATAAAAAAAATACTTTTGAATTTGAATGGTATCTATTTGAATGTAATCTTGGTACCTTCGTGGGTTCTCGCATCGGGGAAATTTCACGTAAGTAGGTACTAAATGTTTTGTTACATATTCCTTTTCCGAAATTCGTATAATAAATAAATAAAACGTTTATTGTTCGAAAAAGTTTAAAGTTTTTTAATAAAAATAAGATATGGGTATTTATCATAAAAATACGCTCTAGCTGAGGTGCAGGATTAATTCAAATAATTATTGATAGGTAAGTAAATTCGTTGCTAAATACGGATTAGAAAAACCACGTTTTGGAGAATACCACATTAGCTTACGGTAGTTAATCAGCGACACGATTATTATTTAGTTGACAAAGAAGATTAAAAAAACCTAACTATACAAGATAAGGCAAAAATTAATCATAAGTAGGTAAGTATATTTAAATGTTTATTTATTGAATGCATTGAGTGAGATCTAGTGCCGTGTTGTAATAACACAAGATATCTGTTTTACCGAGCTCACGGAGACACCGCGCGCTGCTGCAGCAAGGATATTTTAACTCTATTGCAGTGTTTTTCAAAGTGCACAGTTGGGGTCGCAAAACCTCAGTAAAAAAACGTTCGAACTTTAAAAAAGTCGATTCGGTTCACAATTGGCGAAATTATCTTTGAACATAATACTACATATAAAAAAAACACACAGACGAACATAGATCCTCCTCTTTTTTTGGAAGTCGGCTAAATAAATATGCTTACAAAAAAAACATCATTTCAAGAGTGGGTCTGAGCAGCATTGGATTTCTGCAAGCGAAAAATACATTAAAAAAAACTGCACTCACTCACTACGCTCTCGTTTGGTACAATGCTTGCTTTGATTAGTTGTTCTCTTCTGTGTTATCAAAAAATAATAGAGTATTACAGTATCTCAATTTGAACAAAGTTTACCAGAAATACAGTTTAGAAATACAACACAGTGAGAAAGGGGGCCGCGTCATGATAAAGACTGAAAAACACTGCTCTATTGGTTATTTCACGGATGTAGGTATTTTGTGCGATTAAAACATGTAACAAATCGTTAATGGACCAAATTTGTTTTGTTGAATAGGACCTGAAACATATGCAGACATTAAATGTGTTTTTGTGGAGGCTCTAGTAACTAGAGTCTAGGTTATACTGTAAACGGTTTGTAGTACGGAAAATGCATTAATTCTGGAGGAAATGTAATTATTTTTTCGCAATTTCAAGAATAATGCCATAAAACTTAGAAGTTGATCAGAGAGCATAATCCCAAAGCCAAAGCTAAGCCGAAAGGGGGTAATTTTAGAGCTAGTCCTTTTAGATTTTGGAGCATCAGTATACCGGCCATCGACAAAAAAATCTGCTGTTTCCATATTGCCTATGTCAATTCCGAATTGCAATTTTTGTACGGAACAGCTGATTATTTTTCAACGAATTCTGGGTTAGCTCTATAGTAAACTTTTTAACTAACAGTGGTATGAATCACCCCTATATATAGTAGTAACATACATCCTTTTTAAATAGCTCTGTATAACATGTAATACGCTGAAAAGTGCGAGGATTCAAATATGCGTAGGTGTACCGGCTTTGGCAATTTGTTGACAAAATTATTGCATAGGTTATAAACAATGTAACATCATATAAATAGTGTTAGTGGGAATGTCAAAAGTGGCCAAAAATGACGCTAAGATGGCCAAAGCTGGTACACCTACGAATCATTGTGGACAACTTTTACTATGGCATCAATCCTAAAATCACGAAAAAAAATCAGCCTTTTTAGAAAAACCTGCATTTCAATAGTGACGCCGCCCGTGGCGTGGGACTTCCAAACAAATGCATAGATTTTTTGGTCTATAGCTAAATTATACCTATTCAGTATACGTTGTCAACAAGCGGGTAGGTGATAAGTTCCCCCGTGGGTTCCCGCCTTTTCGTGGTGGAGGGACTTAGTAGCCGTGAAAGAAAAAATGCCAAATCGATGGCAGTGGCATAGGGCCACGGTGAAGCTAAGAGAGCCTCGTGGTGGGGCGCCTCTCCGGTCTTTTCTTCCCAAGCCCGTGTCGAGGCTGGCCGGTAGGCCATGGGCAATGCCACCTGCCCCCTAGCCCGCTCTGAAGCACTCTCCATGGTTGTCTGCAGTCCTTCCAGCCAAGGGCTCTGCAATCTCCATGGGTACGCTCTGCCTTACTGAGGTGGGCTACGGTTTCGCACGCGCGGCGCTGCAGCCGAAGATCGGGAGCCACGGCGGGCTGGAGAGGACTCTTGGTGTGTCGTTGCCACTTTTCCTACCTCTCGCGGCCTCGTTGGGGTTGCCACCGTTAGATGGCAGATGCGGTGGGGCTGCAGGGGAAGAGGAGTGTCGTTATCACGATGACTTTCTCCCTATCCTCTGCAGCCGAAGTGGCGGCAGGTGCGGAGCAACTATAAAATTAGTTCTTTGCGTTGCACTGTGAAAAGGGCGGTCGGATACGGGTGCTTTTCGACGCCCAATACTGGTTGGTCCCCAATGGTGAATGACGATGTGTCTGATGTTTCGACGCATCGTCATTATGGGTTAGCGCTGTCGGGTGCCGCGGAGGAGTGCGGAAGCGTGCCCGTGACCCCAGGCTTTTTGTAGGTATACCGACCAGTCTGCGCGGACTCCCACATAACCACCTGCCTGCCCTCGAGATTGTGGTGGAATCCATAAAAGATTCTCCCTGGTTAAAAAAAGTACCTAGGTAATAAGTTGACGTAATTTAATGAACTTTGACTACGTGATCACTGAATATAATTTTATGATGATTCATGCAATTGGTAATAGGTACTAATATTATTTTCATACCTCCTGCTCGAAAATGACTCATTATATGTCGTACAATCTCAACCTACAACAAGTCATTACTATCTTTACACAATCTCGAGGGCTATGGCAGGTCAATAATGTTGTATGAAACTCCCTAGGGGTTTAAGTACTTACTTTAAATTTGGAACATCTAATTCGTATGAATATTTCTTAAGTTAGAACATTTGAGGCCATCATAATTTTATTTTGAATAATCAAATATAACCTCTTAATATTGTACGGCAACTGGCATTGTAAGGAGGTTCTACTCGACTTCACAGAATAGAACCTCTTTGTTGCCCGCATCAGTTCAATTTAATAGAATAAAAAAAAACTCGTTGCAATGCCGTAAGGCAATGCCCGTGTTAGGCTATGATAGCTGGCCATGGTCTTATTTTTTCCATGTATAGTATTACCATTCTTTTTTTATTTAAAATTGTGTGCGATTCTATGAAAATTTGTAGGTACATTCTAATTTGTTTTAATTTACTGTGGACAATACCGATTTGCTTAATGAGTAGGTACCTACCTACACTTAGTGAGTTTATGACGTAAGTACGAGTATTACTCATATTCTTGGGGTTATATTTTCTCGCAGGATGTATGAAAAGTAGAGTATGGACTTCTAGAACCAAGTTTGTCTTCGTCTTGGGCGATTAGAACCCCTCGCTTCACTCAGGACTCTAAATGATTCCCTCGCTTCCCTACCCTCGCTACGCTCGGGAGTTAACTGTAGAGTCCCTCGCTGCACTCAGGATCCAATTATCGCCCGTGACATAAGACACCACTTGGTTATCTTGGTACATAATCTACTGTAAAATATTCACTAACCCAATATTAAAAATCGGAGAGTTTAAATATTTTACTCGATTATCTAAAAACGTCTGAGTAAAAAGTGTGAGAGCGTGTTAATGATATTTATCGCAGGCGCCATATTACTGAATTTTAACTTATTTTTCTTATTTATTAGTCGTATTTTGAAGGTATCTAGTTTTAAATATTGATTTGTATACAGAGGACGATAAACTAAGTGGGTGAGTTCGGGGCCCATATTTCGAACAACACAAGTTGATCATAAATATCCCCGATCCCTCAATTTTTTTCAGGATCTTTTCACCGATAGATATTTCACCTATCAACAGCTATATAGGTACACATTTTTTTTCCTTAGGCAATTGAGCACCTCTGCCGCTCTAGACGACAGACATACTCTAGGATAATATTGTACTCATCATTATAACTAATGCATACAATCAAACTCCAACAACGCAAAAAACAGCCAAAACTTAATTGATTCTGGAATCCCAGACAAAATCTATTGGACAGCTGATTTTGTTTTGGCTGTGATGCCAGGGTAATAGAATACTGCATCAGTATGATGCCGTATTGCCTGTAGTAAGAGCCTACTAAGGGGACCTCTGGGCTCGTCTCAAACGGGTCCGGTGATGCCAGGTGGCCACATTGTCGTAGAGGACTTTCAAGCCTAGGTAAGAACATGTCCCCCTCCTGGAGCTCTCAAGAGCAAATAAAGGCTGGCCACTGTAGTGGCTACACCTCAAAGCACTCGGGTATCATGCGAAGATTTCTCCCTCTCGTAAAAAAGCTGATTTAGTTTTCGCGGTTTCGGGTTTGATCCCATAATAAAAGTCGTTCATAATGATGAGTGCATTCCTGAAAGACCCTGCACAATGCAACAGCCTGTTCACCAATCAAGGAGAAATGATTGGTATTGGCGATAAACAAAAAATGATATCAGTGCCAGTCAAATCCAGCTAAACACTTAGACGTGTGCCTTCCCCCTCCGGTACTACTGCAACGTGCCTGTGGCAACAATGCAATAGGAAGGGACCGTCGTTGTTCTAGCCGCGTGTGGCAGCGGGCCGGTGGCGCTGGAGAGCAATGGTCGTTATCTGCGCGCGGCGCGGGATTGTTTACCGCCGGAGAGCGGCGCCCGCGCCCGCGCCCGCTGACCCACTTCGCTCCCGAGCGCGCCTCGCACTCCGCTCCATGTGTACAATACTCGTAATGCACGTCACCGGTGACGTCACGGCACAACCACGCCGCGGCTAGAGGGAGACGGCGGGGGAACCTGCCGGTGCGCCGCATTACAAGGATGAATACGGGTACATGGCAGTTTATGACCCGATTAAGAAATCGATTCGTGTATACCGGGTTCAGCTTTACGCGCAAACTGCGACGTTCTCTCTTCGTTTATCGACTCTACGGTTCAAATCATCGTTCCGAATCAGAGTAATGTCGAAATTTACATACGGAGTTTCATACCGATGGCTTTTCGGTGAGGGAAAACATCGTGAGAAAATTCGGATACATCCGGAAAAGAATCCTGACGGCGTTCGCGACAACTGAGCCAGCGCGGATGATATGGCGCCGTTCGATGCAACATGCAGGCTGTATATCAGTAACAGTGGACTATGAAAGGCTGATATGGGTTGTGGGGCTGGGGTCGAGGGCTGGCGTCAGCGGCGGTGCTGGATGCGGGCGGGAGAGGCGGGAGCTCGGGACCCACCTGCGCTCCGCATGAGCCGGTCGAACGACTGCCCCCAGCTGCGGATCTCCTCCAGCGTCGGCCTGCAACAACACACGCTCCTCACTATCACATGCCACTCGTACCACCCACATCCTCGGGTGCAGCGACCACACCCCTACTCATCGTTAACACCTATTGCTTTGCTTTATTGGTCAACAGTGGTTTCGCTGCCTTGTGGTTTTGAGTATATCCTAACCGCTTGCCTGCAATTTACGAAACTATGGAGGGTTTTGAGAGATGAGCTCTGTTTTTTATTCCTTTTTTTGGCAGTGTAAATGAGTAAAACATTCAAATAGGACCATGTAGTACCTAGGTACCATATTTCTGTTTATTACAAAATGTTATTAAATGCTTTGCTATAACATTTAGTTAATTAACATATTGTTAATATAAAAAACTTGAAAAGATCATACAATTTATATTCAATTTCAGAAAAATGGCTTTTGATGGTTCTTTGCTATGTTTTCTTAGAGGACAATAATCTTATTAAAAACCAGGTGACGGTCTCATTTACCCTGATACCTTTCTTCCATCACTTTTAGATCCTGGTGGAAGCGCTCTCCCTGGTGGTTTGTTTTCAAATGATCTTTATTTAATAACAAATATTAATCAACTGTGTACCTACCTACATCTCTAGTGTGCATTGCTCTCCCTGTTTCTTAATATAATGGCCCCAGATTTACAGGAAATCTATCCAGATCACTGAATGAACCGATAAGTAAGTGCCACTTTACAAATATAAAATAGGTAGGTTAGCCAAAATCATAAAAATCAATTCAGTAATTTCATAAATAAATTCGAAAACTGGACTTGAAAACATAGAAATCCGCAGAGATGTCAAGGCCAACATTTATTTTGTAGACCTGTAGTTACTATTAATTCAACCACCAAGCAAGAACAAGTCCCCCTTCCTCCATAATGTTTGTGTTCAAAAACACTATGGGACCTTCCCCCGGCTGTTCCTGGACATTGTAAGTACTACCTACAAGGCAATGAGCGCTATATTTTATTTCATGCATAATGTTTTACAAACTGCTTTTTAGCAAAAGTGAGTTTTGGCAACAACAAACGGTATAAATACTGTGTTAGGTTAATAAAAACTTTACACATGCGTGCTGCCACTTCACACATCACTTGCCACGACATATTTATCAGAAAGACCATTCTGGTTGTAGTTCTACAGGATGCCATAAACATCGGTTCAGTCAGATGCATAGGTCAGATTCATGTTACAAGTAAGTAAAGTGTGATCGGGCCCACTCTATTACGGTTCACAACTCACAACCGAACACAACAAGCTATAGACATGACATTTTTATTCACAGTTCCACAAACTAGAACTCGTCGCAAACCGTCAGATAATGGATTATTTCACAGCAAAATCAGAGCTTCCCATTTTTGTGTAGCGATTATAGTTGGAGAGTGAGGTGGTGAATGCGCACCAGGAGGGGGGGTGTGGGGGATACTCACGGCGCGTCTCCGTCGAGCAGCGGGTCCTGCGGGCCGGGCTCGGCGCCGGGCTTCTTGCCGGGCCCCGAGTCGGAGCCGCGCGCCGCCAGGCTGCTCCCGCCACATGGAACACGACACACGCGACAATTACGATACGATCTTACTGCACTAGTACTGTGCTCAGCCGCTAGCCTCGTTGCTCTTGCGTTTTCCAATACATCAGTTTCATTACTACAACCGTTCATCGCCGTCGTCGACTGGTGTCAACTGCTCCCATTATGCTAATCCATATTTATAATTAACTAGGTACTTATGTGAACGTTCCTAGTAAATATTTTTTGCTTACGAGTATAGGTAATGGATTTGTTTACCCATCGTGTGGCTATAGAGCGCGTACTCGCACCGAGCACGAGTGTCGCCGCGTCGTGATTCGAGTGCGGGCGCTAATTGTCGGAGACACTCGCGAGGTGCTAACACGGCGGGCCCCCGCGGGCCGGCCCCGGCCCTCCGAGGGGGGCGCCTACTCATCGTGTGAAACGGCCACAAAACGCGACAAACAGACAAAGGGGACGATGCACTGGGACAAATCGTGAAGCCTCTTTGTCACCTCTTCCTGATCGTGATAGTGAGCGCGCGCCATTGCAAGCGAGTGTGCAGCGAGTTGGCGTGATCGAGCCGCGCCAGCTCTATCACAGCACACCGCGGCGCGCGGGCCACGACCGCGTTCGAACCACTGGACTTCCGACACTGACGCCGGACGTCGGGCGCCGGGCGCCGGGCGCCGGGCGGGTCACTCGTCGCCACTCACTTACCACTTAGCCCTGAAACAAACAACACGAGCACATAAAGTAAACCATCCGACCTCCGGCGGCACTCGCACCGCGCCTTCGAGGTCGAGCTGGATGCGACGACGTCAGGTCGACCTCGGAGACGAGTGCGCCGGCGATAGCGGTCAGGGGCGGGGCGCGCGGACTGACCAGGAGCAGGAACAGCAGCAGCACCAGCAGAGACAGCAGGAGGGTTTGCCGGCGGCGGCCTGGGGCCGGCAGCCGCGCGCCAGCGCTGCCAGGCTGCACATCTGCAACACGACAGAGCGGCGTCAGCGGCGGCCTCGCGCGAGTAAACAAACGTTCGAGGGTAGTAGGTGAGGGTCGCGCGGCCGCGCCGGTATTTATAGCGCGCGCCCGTCGCGGTCGTGGCGAGCGCGCGCCATAGCAGCGGCCGCGGGGCGCCTTACGGTGTCATCGCGCTCGGCGGCCATGGGCGGGCGGCCGGGCGGTGGGCGCGCCCGCGGTCGGGCGGCGGCGGCGCGCATGCGTCCGCCGGCGCGCCGCGATCGATGCTCACCTGCGGGCGGCGCGCGCTGCTCGCCGGCCACGCCGCGGGCGCTAGCGGGGCGGGCGCGGGCGCGGCATGCGGCGAGCGCGCGGCCGGCGCGGGCGGCGCGGAGGGCGACGGCGGAGGCTGCACGGGGACGGGCCGCGGTCGAGGCGCGACTGACGCGCCGCGCCGCCGCGCGCTCCGCCGCCGCCCGCCGCCGCCCGCCGCCGCCCGCCGCCGCCCGCCGCGCACGCGTACTGCGCCGCGCCGCCGCCCGCCCGCCCGCACCGCCGCACCATGAATGAAACTCCCGACGCCCGGAACGAGCCGCTATCGATTTTATTCAAGCGGATACGCTTTAAATGCGGAAGCGAAACGCGACGGCAGCGTAAGACCGATGGCGCCCCACGCGCCTTGTCGTAAAGAATCTTACCGTAGCTCATCGAGGAATAGATGATCTCCTTCCGCGTGCGGTCCGGCCGAGGTCGGCTCGCGCCGCGCGCCGCCCGACATGCGGCGGTGACTGCGCGGAGCCGGGCGGCCGGGCGGCGCGCGGGCCGCAGCGCCCGGCCCCGGCCCGGAGCGCGCGCCGCCCGCCGGTGCAGGCGCGCTCGCGGCGCCGGCGTTCGGTGCGCCGCCACTGCAGGAGCGACCCTATGTTGCCACCGCACTCGACCACATCTTCAAAATAACACATACTATCTTTTTATTTTGCCAAAGTTGAGCTAGGAGACTTCGAGAAAATCCTCACCCTGAAGAATAGCTAATGCCTCCCGTGTTTCAGTAAACCATAGGCGACGCTCTCTTAACGTCAAGAGGCCCGTCAGCATGTTTGCCACTTTATTAGAGGTTCACCAGAGAACTCAAGAAAACAAAGACCCTGTCCTATATATAAGTATTTTTTTTTTCTTATTGGTACTTGGTGTAGCTCTTCTTGATCGAAGGTGTAGCTACATAAGTATATCAAGCGATTCTGTCACAATGTACATACATTGCGGCAGAATAAATGTGGCTGTACATAAGCCAGCTGTGGCAAAACATCTCCGGACAATGGACTCCAGTTAAGTACTGTTGCACTTAGTTACCCGATAGGTATTATTATATATTCTTTGCCGATAGTACCCGAAGTCCCCGATCAGCCTGTTAGCAAGGCTCCGCCTCCGCCCCGTGTCCCTCTGTCAGACTGTACGAACCTAACTTTTCAACTGCCGCTGCGTAAATACTGTAGCCATTTTAGCAAAAGGCACTTATATTGAAAACTCCTGCTCGCTGCTCGGAACAAGCTGGTGTCGATGCTATTGGTGGAACAAAATAAGGCATTTTTGACGCTCAAATCTTTGTTTTCAAAAAATCTTTAGTGTATTTCCGCTATGTTGTGCACAATTAGTTATAAGGTTCCCGTTCAACTTGAAATGAAATTTATTAGAAAATAACACATTCCGGGTAGCCATTTCGTTGTGGCGTTCCGTGTTTTTGTCTCAACCGATGCGTATGTGGAAAAAGAGTAGGTAGCCAGCCTCGGTTACCACGGCTTCTTGCAACAGAAGCACCGGCCGCATAGCTGCCACAGCGGTTGAATCACAGATCAGAAAACAAGGGAGATATGGCAAGTAAGCGGGGCCCTTTGGGACGCAACAAGCCTATTTTGATAGTATTCACTGTCACTCGAATCTTACGTTCTCGGGTAGCAAGACGTACGAGTAGTTCAGTTATATTCCCACAATTCCTGTTGTCCTGTAGTTTTTGATGAGAAATGTAGTAAAAGTAAAAAAGCCTTTATTTCTACGACTCACAAACAATTTAGACACATTTAATTTAACAATTATTAATAGCTTAACTCTCAGTAGGTACAATAATTGTTAAGTACTAACTGTGGTCCGAAAAAAATACCCAGTTTAGACATATTTATAGCAGTGTACAAAAACAATAATAGAAAGTTTTCTATCTACCTATTTAGGTACCTACATTTTAAATACGTAGGTATTAAAATTAGGGTTATTGGTATGTGCCTAAGCTCCAAGCTTAGGCACATACCAATTATAATTATTGGTATGTGCCTAAGCTCCAAGCTTAGGCACATACCAATTAGGCTTAGTTTTATTTATAAAGTGCATTCAAAAAGTATACGACAGCTACTCATAAAAAGGTTTTTTTTTTAGGTAGTTAAACATTGGGGTAAGTACATATGAAACAACATTAAACCTTCATAGTACAAAGTTTAAAAATATTCACCTATTTTATCTTATGTTATTTTTTCCTACCAAACATGTTTTGAACAAAAGTAGGTAATTAATTTTTCTTACCATCTATCGATTTTAAGCAAATGACCTATAGTGAAGTAGGATTTAGCTTCAGATAAGTACCTATGTTTTTTCCGTCAAAATTTGTATAATAATGCTGATAATACCTATGAGTTAAAAAGCAACTAAATGAGTTGTAGTTTGTAGTCGTCTAATGGCGTAGGCCTCCTTCGGTTGTAATGGCAATTAAGTTACATATATACTAAACGTATTGTACTTAAGTATGTTGTAGATTATTTAGTAACCGAAGGGTTTTAGTATTTTCCCCCACGGTGACCAGCCGGCTTGGGGGAGGTTTTCATTGTTATTCTTCTTACGTAGGTATATTTTCTTATTGTTTGATTAATATATTTTTTTTATTCTTTCACGATTTAGTTGCTGGCGCCAGTGTCACACAAATACGATGTGATGCTATTTTGTCGGTTCTTCTTTGACTTTTGTTTAAATTTATTTACTTTATTAGATGTCTTGTCGTCGTTTTCTGGCGATTCCGATAGTCCGCGTTTGCTATCCGACTGTACATTATCTTTTACGAAGCCACCTTTATCTTTTAACATTACTATTTTATCATTTTTCAAAAATACTTTTTTCTCGTCTTCTCTTTGCTTCTTAAACTAATTTTACAGTTCTTTCCTCTTTGCTAAAATGTTTGATGGATAATATTCTTTAAGATAGTATCGTGTACCTGCTAAAAGCTTCCTATCTTTCAAAACTACCAGCTTTTTAACCATAGTGAGGAATGAGAGTACAATCGGTCTAGGTTTCTCGTTTTTTGTACCTACTCTTCTAACACTAGAAACTTCTCGGGAGTCGCAGTTTGTTTTCATTTTATCATTTATCAAATTCAAAACAAGTGTTAGCAACTCTTCATAGTTATTTTAAGTTTCTTCGATCCCGAAAAACACGATATTTTTCTTCCTTATCTCCCATTCTATTGCATCTATTCGTGTTTCTTGTTCTTGTAATGTTTTTTGTATGATTACTTGTTTTTCTTCAATTCGGTTGAATTTTTATTTATGTTTTTGTTCATGTTTTCTGTAATGTTATCTTGCATTTCTTTTAACTGTTTTTGTTGTTTTATAAAACTGCCCTGTATGTCCAAGAAGTAAAAAAAAAAAAGTATTTTTTGTTTTATAGCTTCGTCCATTGTGTCTTTTTATTGTATTCCCAATTGTTGTTTGATGATAAATTAATCAACCACAGCGTTTTAGGTCGTTATTTTTGACTTTCATACAATTGCGAGGGTATTTTATAATAACTTCACGGCTCACTAGAAACTGTAACTATTGCATGCACTTTTTCTGTTGTTATTACGTATTTAACCCCTGAAAAAACACATGTTGTCACGAATTATCGATTGGGTTTCACATTAAACACAAAATTATGCTATTTAGCGAATTATTTTAATACTTCTTCGATTGTTTACGTCGGACAATTTATACGCGAAGTTACACCTGCGCCATCTTGTGTACCCATCATCAATCATGGAAAAATGTAGTAGTAAAGTAAATTATACCAAAGGTGAAATGTTATTTCACACATTAGTGCCCTAATATGTACCTATGTATTATTTAATAAATTCGGCAAAATAAAATAACTGCACAGGCTAAGGAACAATCTGGACCAAGAACGCACTCGGACCCCTGTTTTAGTGCTAGTGACATAGACGTAGGTACATAGATATTACTGGATTATTCCAGTCTGTCCGGATTATTCCTTTAGAAATATCCGCTGGGCGCTGGTAGAGTCCGTGGAATAGAGATTGTAGTAAAACTCCATATCTTTGAAATCATTGGTTTATTGTTTTACTTCGTACTGTATCAATACTTCCTTTTAATGTCACTTATAAACCAAATCACACTAATATAAAACTTATATGAATTTGGGCAGAGTAACAGTGTAAACTCTGGAGGTGCACATCGCACCGCTTCACCGAACAGACTGCCGACTTTCTTTCGCTCCTCTACGGCCATGCTTTTTCCCCTTCCAATTTTAAATCGGGTAGTCCTTCAACCGACTAGGTAGTCAAATCAAAGTCTCCAAATCAAAATAAATAATCGATTAATATCAGAGTCAAATTAAATACTTATTTTTAAAAACAAATACCATTAAAATACTTAAAACCTAACACTCGTCCGTCCTGACCCCGTGCATGTCCTCATGCACGTTGCCAGGAGAACCTAACACATGGCCAGTCAAAAGCGAAAGAAAGATGCAACTGATGAAAACAAAACCATGACAATGAGTTTAGTCTACTTTAAATGGTGAAAAACATCAAACTTATATACAGAAACTGTCAAATCATATTGAAAAACTTACATCCATACAGTGTTTTTAGTTACTTTTACATTGCAAATATCTTTGAAAATAATTTATAGGTAAAATCAATTATGTTGCTGCGTTTTCCATTCCTTAATCGCGGCAAACATTTCTTTTTCTTACTCGCCGTATTTAAATTTCATTCATTTGTTAGAAATCGATTTGCAATACAAAGTAATTCCATTCTTATAATATAGATTATATAATTAATCGATCGATGTAACAGTGAAAATATAACATTTTAATACAAGTTATATTTGAAAAACTTATATTTTATCAATACACTGTATTTGGTTACTTCTACATTGCGAATCAATCAAATTATTTATAAATAAATCAATTGTGTTGCTCCGTATTCCATTCCTTTCATTTCTGTCGCAACAAACATATATATATATTTCTTACTAGCCGTATTCCAATTCCATTCATATGGCTGAAATCAATTCGCAATGCAAAGCAATTTCGTTCTTATAAAATAAAGATCCTTAAGTATGTATTTTTAAATGTTTTTAGTAAAATTGCTTTCGCTAATTTCATCACTTTTGTATCACTCTTTTTATCACGTTTTGTATCACTTTTTGGTATCACTTTTGGTATTACTTTTGGTATCACTTTTGGTATCACTTTTGGTATCACTTTTGGAATCACTTTTTGTATGTTTCGGCGCGTGATTTGCTGGTCGCAGGACAGGCAAGTCGAGACCAAATGCCGTCTACGGTGAGGTGACTCACCGTGCGACATTCGGATGTTGTTTGGAGCCCCCAGCGCCACACTGTCGCTGTGGCGCTTTGGCGCCCCGATGACCGCCGGCCATCGACGCACAGCTGCCTCAGGCGCCCAGCTGCCACAGGCGCCCAGCTGCCACAGGCGCCCAGCTGCCGCAGGCGCCCAGCCGCCGCAGGCGCCCAGCCGCCGCAGGCGCCAGCCGCCGCAGGCGCCAGCCGCCGCAGGCGCCAGCTGTCACAGGCGCCCAGTTGCTACAGGCACCCAGCTGCTACATCTTGTTGGAGGTGCCCAGCTTGTTGTAGGCGCCCAGCTTGTTGGAGGCACCCATCTTGTTGGAGGCGCCCAGCTTCTTGGAGGCACCCATCTTGTTGTAGGCGCCCAGCTTGTTGGAGGCGCTCCGCTGCTCGAGGCGCCCAGCTGCTCCAGGCACCACTCAGCTGCTCCAGGCACCATCCAGCTGCTCCAAGCACCATCCAGCTGCTCCAAAGCACCACCCAGCTGCTCCAGGCACCCAGCCGCTTTAGGCGCCCAGCCTGCTCCAGGCGCCCAGTCTGCTCGAGGCACCAAGCTTGATTCAGGCGTCCAGCTTGCTCCAGGCGCCAACTGCTCCAGATGCCCAACCGCGTCGTGTCCCTTAGTCACACGCTATCGCCTGGCGGCACTGTATTGTTTCAGCCGCGCCCAAAACCGTTTTACCCGTTCCAGCTGCCCGCACAGAAGAACTATATCGCCCGGCCGCGCCGTGTCACCCGGCCGCTATTGTCGCTGATAACTTGTTTTTTTTCTCTAAATATTGAGTCTGTTATACTTGAATAAAATCATTATTTATTTATTTATCCATTGCTGCGTAATCCATTCCATTTCCGCAGACCCATATTTGTTTTTTTTTTTTTTTTTTACTGTATGCCCATTCCATTCATACGGTAGAAAAATATGCATATTGCAAGCCTATTCCATTCTTGCATACCAAATATGAAACTATACGTGTGATACGAGCCTGTTCCATTTTCGTATCAGGTATATCTGTAATCAAAATTAACATACCAGTAAACCTGCATTTTTTCCATGAGATACTGTAATTCCATTACAATATGAAATTAAAAATGGTATATCCCAACCGAAATGCAAACCAGTTCCATTTTTGCATTAAAATAATTAAGTCACTGCTCTACATTTTCTTTTATTAACTATACATATACACAATTAAATCAATTAATGAACATTATAAATTGCCAACTTTAGTATGGATTACTGTTAGGTACTCAATTTTACGTTGTAAGACATGAATATATCTGTCTAGTCACTGTGGAAGTTTAAATCTTTGTGTAGCTACCATAATTTACACATTGATTATGTATGTTTGAAACAAAATCTTGCATGTCGCTAGGAAAAACTGTTGAATTAGTTTTAATTGCCTGAAGAACAAAAACTATTTGTCGCACTGACACAGTAAGCAACAGAAATTTGCTTTCCTTTATTGTTATGTGAAGTTCACATTAATATTCAAATCATGGCAACATATCAATAATTACCATAAAAATATTTTACACGATGTTAATATATACAGACAAAACAATGTTTTGCAAATTCATTGATTTTATTTGACGAATTAAATTTATTTATTCAACTGAAAACATTATCGCAAATTTATCGTGAATCCATTGACACCGACTAGTATAAAACTGTCTAACTAGTATAAGAATGTCTAGTCATTTCTTGTAACTTGTTTGTTACGTATATTCTATAAATATTTCATAAAATACTGAAATATTTGAAACTGCCATGACTAAAACATTGGTATCTTTATCTACAGTTATGTGTAAGTTGTATTTTTATTTAGTCTATCAATTTTGCATTAAAATTTACAGATTCAAAAATATAATGTAATCTTCGTCGATTTCGTCACATATCTAATACTTGCAGGTAGATTGGAACTTTAACGTTCTTTGTTTTTTGTTTAATAATAATGACAATAACCCATGAATCAAATTTTAACAAGCAAAAAAAAAATACTGCAATAGATTACTGCGACAAGCCTAGGCACCAGTACATTCTTTTTAGGTTTTAAAAACTTGTCCCAACTGAGTATTTATAAATTACATTTACGTTTATTTAACCATCTGAAAAAAATTGCAAAAGCCAGCAAAAAGGTCCAAGATGTATTTATTTTGAAGGTGCACTTAACATTTTAAAGTACCCGCTACTTAATACTGTAATTGTATGAATTTATTTCTGACAGTCATGTCAAATACGCTATTATATAATGTTATAATGCCTTCACTTTTATTAAGCGCCGATAGACATAGGTATGGGACGTTTGCCTACAGCCAGCTGTCGATGATTATGTAGTTTGTTAGGCATAAAAGAGCTCTTGACTTCGTAGATATAAAGGAACAAACTCACAGTTAGCTCTGCAGACGGAACATACTCAGGCTCGGGTACTCCGCGTTGATCATGGTCCGCATATGGCACGTTGGTCTTGATCCCGCTTCTGATTTGTAGTAAAACTCCATATCTTTGAAATCATTGGTTTATTGTTTTACTTCGTACAGTATCAATACTTCCTTTTAATGTCATTTATAAACCAAATCACACGAATATAAAACTTATATGAATTTGGGCAGAGTAACAGTGTAAACTCTGGAGGTGCACATCGCACCGCTTCACCGAACAGACTGCCGACTTTCTTTCGCTCCTCTACGGCCATGCTTTTTCCCCTTCCAATTTTAAGTCGGGTAGTCCTTCAACCGACTAGGTAGTCAAATCAAAGTCTCCAAATCAAAATAAATAATCGATTAATATCAGAGTCAAATTAAATACTTATTTTTAAAAACAAATACCATTAAAATACTTAAAACCTAACAAGATGAATTATAGAGGTTGTGGTTATCGATATTTTTTCGTTACGTAGTCCATAGCTGTACTTGGGCATTTATAGGTAATAAATAAATTACATATTTTATTGATTTTTAGGTTTGAATAAGTTATCTATCTATTTCTCTTTCTTATCTATTTGTTTTAAGTACAACAATAGAGCAATTTAAAATCTAAGATAGCGCCAGGTGTGTCCGTTGTTCGAGACTGACAAAACAACCGTAAAAGATAGCGCAGCATTTCGATTCTTTCCCAATAAAATTGTAAAATACACCTTTTTAAAAAAAACTACTATTTTACAGCATAAGCATACGTCTAAATACTGTTTTGTACGATTGCATATGAATAAATTTTATCGAATTTTATCTATCGACTATTAATTTTCATCTCTACTTTGTCTAAGTGTGTGTATTTTGAATGCATAGCTACACGTCGAAGCCAAATCCCTTCTTTTGTTTGTGAGGCTAATTTGTGTTGCAGTAAATTCTTTGTGTGAGAATTGCGAACATGTGTGCTATGCTTACAGTTTTTGGTTTTGTGTAGGTAAGTGAAGTGGGTGGGCTTCAGTATCAGCCCCTTGGATGCACTGGGTTTCGTACCGTCAAAAGTCCATCACAAATCTCCCTTGTTCTCTGATGTGCGGGTTGAATGATGTCATGCACGACTACGCTAGTTACCAAACTGCCTACCAAAGGCGTTGGGCCTCTAGTCGTTAACGTCCCCTCTACGGCTCTACCTGGAAACAAATGGACTGCTACGCGATGATGACAAAAGATTCGATTAATGATCTTAATTCTTGTGTAATTGTATTTTTATGACATTATTAGGCATTATCATTCAGATTTATGTGATCAATTAATTGTAATCATATTATGACATTATTTTTAATGTTCAATTGGACATTTTATGACTAATCATTATTCTGAATTGAATATTGTATAATTAGTTTAGTTTTAGACTGTAATATGGTAGATGTAAGTTATGAAAAATAAATGAAATTCCTTGTAAAATGAGTAGACCCTTGATGTGGGATGCTACCTGAGTCGATACACTGGCGCCGTCAAATCTTCCATAGACATGAAGGATGCGAACGGTGCGCCGATTCCGGCAGAATACCTCGAACGGTGGAAGACCTACTCGTACATAGGTAAGTATCTAAGCTTTACAAGATGTGCGAGTATGTACTACCAAATCAGTCAAAAGCGAGTCGAGATATAGGCCTATGAAGATTCAGTTAGAGAGATGTAGCTGCTGGGTGTAGCTAGTTCCGAGAACTACTAGGTAGGTAGGTACCTAGTTCCGCATATTATGTAATAAATTTTTTTTTTAATTGGAAGTTCGTAAACAGCCTTATGCCTAAAACTTACACTACCTAGTTGAATAACACATTTTTCCGTAATGACAAGCATAACGCCTAAAAAACGAACCCAACTTACATAGGAAATAACTAACAATTAACCTGTTCTACAAATGTGAAACATAAAAAAGCTACAATTTTTAAAAGAAACAATTTATAAAAATAAACTAATTATGAATTTACTCGAAAAATAAAAGTAATCCTTTCTGAAAAAATAGGAACAGAACAGGAAAAAAAACATCAATCAATATCTGTCCTAGTAAACGTTTTAAATTTTTGAATGAGGCCTGATTTAAATTTATCGGTATTTTTGCGTATGGTTTCGAATGAACTAGAACGTATGTGTTCGTAGCAAGAACACATACGTTCTAGGGGAGAATGCAATAATATATTTGAACGACACCTCGGTAATTTGAACGTATTTTTCCAAGGCTCTGCTGGGAGGCTTTGGTACTTTAAAAGTTATTTTCTCATAATTCATAATTTTGATTTTTCATAATTTTGATTGATTTAGTAAAGAATTTTGTTTAGCTCGACAAGCACAGGCCCCAGTAAACATACAAGTAGGTAGATGGAGGTCCCCGCTGCACCCGCTCACGCCTGGCAGCGCCGCCCCACCGCCGCCGCCGCCGCCGTCGCCGCCGCCGCCGCTGCACGTATCGGCCGCGGCACATCGAGCCTCGTCAACGTAATTGATCGTAGTTATAATGCGCACCTCATAACACCATCCGTGTGAACGCAGTCGGTCAATACGGGCAGTGAATGGACGCGGGCGCGGCGGCGGCGGCGGTGGGCGCAGGGCGGCGGGCGGCGGGCGGCGGGCGCAGGGCGGGCGGGTGGCGGGCGGCGGGTGGCGTCAGTCGCGGCCGGTGCGCCGCCAGGAGCTGTGGTGTCCCCCGCACTGGTGAGTGCCGCCCGCCCGCACACCGCCCGCCCCCCGATATCGATCGCCGCCCGCCCTGCGCCCCACTCGGCCGCACCCGCGCCACCGCCACCGCCGCATCCCTACGATTACACGGAATCGCTAACATGATTACTTACTAGTATCTTTCTATATCACCTCATATTCTAGTCTAATTCTATAAAATAATCTGTCGATCGAGGTCCTCGGCGGAGGTCGAGGGCGCTCCGCGGTAGCGTCCCCCGGGTCCCATGCACCGCGGGTATCGATCTCCGCTGCGGTCGACGGCGACGGCGCGCGGCCCCGCGCGGCCGCCGCACGGATAGGTGCGACGGCAAAGGGTGCGAGTGCGGCGGAACGGATGACATGATTTAATTAGCGTGGGGGCGGGCGGGCCGGCATCGGGCGCAGGGCGCAGGGTGCAGGTGCAGGGCGGGCGGCGTGACTCGCGGCGTGTAACAGGTCGGCATGGAGAGCGGCGCGGGCGGCGGTGTCGGCGCGCTCTCGCTGGACTGCGAGGACATGTTCAAGGAGATCACCAAGAAGCTGTACGGCGAGGAGGCGGGCGCGGGCGCGGCGGCCGTGGAGTTCCCGGCGGCCGAGCGCGACGCGGACGAGGAGCGCCCCGAGGAGCACATCACGGCGTGGGGGCTGGCCGCGCTCATGCAGAACGGGTTCCCGCCGCCCGGCATCCTGCAGGCCAACTTCGCGCCGCGCACTGACCCCACGCACGAGGACCGCTGGACGGCGGCCGAGGAGCCGCTGGCGTGGGCGCACTCGCGCGTGGCCGCCTACAACCCGGCGCAGCGGCTCTTCAAGTGCGCCGACTGCGAGTGCGTCGGCTTCCTGGCGCGCGTGGCCGAGCACTGGCTGGGCACTCACTCGCAGGTACCGCCCGCTCCTCTCACTCCACACCACACACCACACCAGCACTGGCTGGGCACGCACTCGCAGTTACCGCCCGCTCCTCTCACTCCACACCACACACCACACCAGCACTGGCTGGGCACACACTCGCAGGTACCGCCCGCTCCTCTCACTCCACACCACACACCACACCAGCACTGGCTGGGCACGCACTCGCAGGTACCGCCCGCTCCTCTCACTCCACACCACACACCACACCAGCACTGGCTGGGCACGCACTCGCAGGTACCGCCCGCTCCTCTCACTCCACACCACACACCACACCAGCACTGGCTGGGCACACACTCGCAGGTACCGCCCGCTCCACTCACTCCACACCACACACCACACCAGCACTGGCTGGGCACGCACTCGCAGGTACCGCCCGCTCCTCTCACTCCACACCACACACCACACCAGCACTGGCTGGGCACACACTCGCAGGTACCGCCCGCTCCACTCACTCCACACCACACACCACACCAGCACTGGCTGGGCACGCACTCGCAGGTACCGCCCGCTCCACTCACTCCACACCACACACCACACCAGCACTGGCTGGGCACACACTCGCAGGTACCGCCCGCTCCACTCACTCCACACCACACACCACACCAGCACTGGCTGGGCACGCACTCGCAGGTACCGTCCGCTCCACTCACTCCACACCACACACCACACCAGCACTGGCTGGGCACGCACTCGCAGGTACCGCCCGCTCCTCTCACTCCACACCACACACCACACCAGCACTGGCTGGGCACACACTCGCAGGTACCGCCCGCTCCACTCACTCCACACCACACACCACACCAGCACTGGCTGGGCACGCACTCGCAGGTACCGCCCGCTCCTCTCACTCCACACCACACACCACACCAGCACTGGCTGGGCACACACTCGCAGGTACCGCCCGCTCCACTCACTCCACACCACACACCACACCAGCACTGGCTGGGCACGCACTCGCAGGTACCGCCCGCTCCACTCACTCCACACCACACACCACACCAGCACTGGCTGGGCACACACTCGCAGGTACCGCCCGCTCCACTCACTCCACACCACACACCACACCAGCACTGGCTGGGCACGCACTCGCAGGTACCGTCCGCTCCACTCACTCCACACCACACACCACACCAGCACTGGCTGGGCACACACTCGCAGGTACCGCCCGCTCCACTCACTCCACACCACACACCACACCAGCACTGGCTGGGCACGCACTCGCAGGTACCGCCCGCTCCTCTCACTCCACACACCACACACCACACCAGCACTGGCTGGGTACACACTCGCAGGTACCGCCCGCTCCTCTCACTCCACACCACACACCACACCAGCACTGGCTGGGCACACACTCGCAGGTACCGCCCGCTCCTCTCACTCCACACCACACACCACACCAGCACTGGCTGGGCACGCACTCGCAGGTACCGCCCGCTCCACTCACTCCACACACCACACACTCCGCTTCAGCTTCAGCCAACTCATACATAGAACTTATACACATCGCTTCGTCGTCGTCGTTGTTTCAGCAATAGGACGTGCACTGATGGACACAGGCCTCCCCTATAAATCTCCAATAGGTCCGATTGGAAGCGGCTTGCATCCAGCGCGATTCTGTGGTCTTGATGAGGTCATCTGTCCACCTCGTGGGGTGGACGTCCTACGCTGCGCTTGCCGGTACGTGATCTCCACTCGAGTGTATACAAGGTGAACGGGCAAACCGACACCTTAGGTGTGTCGGCACGTGCCACAGAATGCTGACATTCCTCTAGTAATTATATAAGCGCGAAAGCTTGTAAGTATGTATGGATGTTTGTTACTAAGTATTTCAAGCACGAACGGCTGAACAGATTTGGATGAAATTCGATATGAAGGTAGCTTAGACCTTGGATTAACACATAGGCTACTTTTTAACTCGGGCTAACGCAGGTAACACCGCGGGGCGCAGCTAGTGTGTTATAATGTAGAGCACGAGCACATATCGCTAGGCAGTTGACCCCGAACCGCACTAGTAGCATTAACTCGTCTACCAAAATGTAATACCTAGTAGGTAATTAGCAGATTGGCAAATATAGAAATGGTGCATGGTCACTGTTCACCAAGGAAATTTCGTTCCAATCCGCTAGTCAAATGAACACGTAGGAAGATTCGGGGGGTCGAAGATAAATTCACAGGATGACGTCATGTATTATATATTTTGTACCCCCAAAGTGACCCCGACGCCATCGTCAGTCACCTTCCCCGGTAGTAAAGTAGGTTGCCGGAGCTCAAGGTCATCGTGTCCGCGCCCCGGCTACGGACGCGGCCACGATCAGACAGACAACCCCTACAAATCGCATAAGGTCGCGAAATCTATGGACACTCCCGCTCTACCTAACTGATTCGCAACATGTTCCTAGATCGTTTGTTAGTATGTTATTATCAATACAGAGTATGAGTATAATAAAAAACAGAAAGTTCATATCCGGCTTGAAGGACCACAAACACGTCAAAATACTATTAGTAGATATGAGTTATAAACATGACCTATAAAAAGTACAACAAGTCGGACTACAGTTATTCTAGAATAAAACTTGTGATGTCAGATGTAAAGTCCGATTTATTTATTCAGTAAGTTCTTGTCTATGGGACGTCAAAGTTGAATATCTGGAGTGTACTGCATATGGCCCGGTGAAGAGGACGCCCCCATAGACAAGTAGTTTATAAAATCAATAAACTTACTAAACCAGACTTGTTGACATTGATCTCATAACTTTTTATTCTAGAAAAACTGTAGTTAGACCACAGAGTTAGACTTGCTTTACTTCTTACATGCCATGTTTTTGATGGGATGTCACTTCTCTTTGTGAGTCATGGTTTTTCACCAATCGGTCCCGACACCTACAATTTAGGGTGGATCAAAAAAGGTTTTCTTTTAAAATTTAAATCTCCTGTATTTCCAATCATTGACCTATAACCTATACCTACGAGTATAATTATGTTAAAGAGTATTTGTGCAAAATTTAAACTTTCTAGAAACCAAGAAAGTTTAACTCTTAGTTAATACCCTAAGGTTGTAAGAGTTGATCTTGAAGTTTCTAAAAATGTTAGTTTTTGGCACATTCCCAGAACCTCATTATTCACATTATAATTAAACAAACAATAAACAATCATACAAATTATGCTTTAATTTGCTAAATGAGAAATTACAGCACCTTGATTTTGACCAACATACGAAAATTTGATGTTGTATGACAGGATGTGCTTTCGAGGCTTATATCCTGAATTCAATGAAAATGTATCTTTTATTTGGTCTAAAAACACATATACAAAACTTCTGAATATTATGTTTATGTTTTCTAAATACTAACAATTTATCAAACTTCAAGTTCAACGAGCACCTCAATAAATTAACTAAAAATGCTTAAATTTTGCACAAATACTCCTATAAACAGGTCAATGATTAGAAATACAGGAGTTTTAAACTTTAAAAAAGTGTTTTTCGTTTCGATCCACCCTTACTACGAGTACATACATATCTGAAAATGGAATAGAAACATAATTTGATGTCCGTACATATCGTCGGTTCGGCTGCAGGCCGATCACAGAACAGCCTCTCTCCTGTGGGCCCAATAAAAAACGTTTCACATGTTTCCAATTCCAATATCCGAATTCTAATTTTATGTTGCATTTTGCACGTTTCTGCTACTTACCACTGACGAACACTTAGAACTGGAAATACCTATTACAACAGATCTGGGTGCACGGCGATACACCCAAAGAAGTCGAGCAAAAAAGCGCAGCCGTAAGCATACTTTTCCCGAAGCCATTCAGGCCATTTTCAACTCCCTGTAACTTCGATCTGGATAAAGCTAGACGTCTGTATATTTCATAATCAATAGACCGTCATATAATGACGAAGGTATATTTCCAAATTTTATCTAAATCGAACAAGTAGTATAGAAATATTGTTTTTTTTTTTTATTGTTTACATGCCATGTTTTTGTTAAGATTATTTCTATATCAGTGACCACACAACAAATTCAGTAGGTAAATAAGAAATGGTACCGAGTTTCAACTGGGTGAACTGGGTAGCCACCGGCGATCCGGCGTGGCGTCGGCCGGTCTGACGATCTGACGGTGGTGTGGTGTTGTCGCAGGCGCGAGCGTTCCAGTGCCCGGTGGGCGGGTGCGGGTTCGCGGCAGGCTGGGCGCGCTCCGTGCGCACGCACCTGGCGCGCGACCACCACTCCGACCCCGCCGCCGCCGACCACCTGCTGCGGGACAACCCCGCGCTCGACGACCTCACGCGCTACCTGCAGCGCCTCAAGACCAAGGTACCGACCGACTCACACCGTCCGGCACCACAACCGCCGACACCGGCTTCACACGTGCGCGCGTGTCCGCAGGTGGAGGCCATGAGGAACGAGCGGCGCGCGCCCGCCGCGCCGGCGCCGGACGCCGCGCCCGAGCCGCCCCAAGCGCCCGACGCCGGCAAGCGCTACGCGTGCGCCGCCTGCCCCTACTCCACGGACCGGCGCGACCTGTTCACGCGCCACGAGAACATCCACCGCGACGAGAAGCCCTTCCACTGCTACCTGTGCCAGAAGCAGTTCAACCGCGCCGACCACGTCAAGAAGCACTTCCTGCGCATGCACCGCGACCAGCCCTACGACCTGAACCGCATCCGGCGCGCGCCCGCCAAGCCGCCGGCCGCGGCCGCGCCCGCCCCCGCGCTGCACTACTACACCAAGCCGCCGGCGGAGCCGCCCCCCGCGGCCGCGCCGCCGCCCGCGCTGCCGCCGCAGCCCGAGTACCGCGCGCAGCCGCCGCCGCAGCCCGTCGGCATCAAGATGGAGCGCGCGCCGCTCAAGGCGGAGCCGGCGCCCGCGCCGCTGCACAAGCAGCCGCCCGCCGCCGCGCCCGCACCCGCCCCCGCCCCCGCTGCGCCCGCTGCACGACGGAAGGTCGGTGACGTTGCATATTTTTTTAATATCGACCATCCGGCCAGTTCAATTTTTGTCTTATGATACCTGGTTATGAGTCGCGTAGCTCGCACACGGCTATCGTATACGATGCCACTGAGATCTTGTGGTGTACTTGGCAGGGCGAGCGGCGGTACGCGTGCTGCTACTGCTCGTGGTCGGGCGTGGACAACTGGTGCCTGAAGCGGCACCTCAACACGCACCTGAAGCCGTTCGCGTGCGCGCTGTGCGAGTACAAGGCGGCGCGCGCCGAGCGGCTCGCCACGCACGTCAACAAGGTGCACAACAAGAAGGCGTGCGGCAAGTGCCCCTTCCTGGCCGACGACGCGCTGCAGCTGGCGCACCACCTGCGGGACGCGCAGTGAGTATCCGCCGAGCGCGCGCCCCGCCCGTACCGTACGCCGCTCGGTGCTCAGTTGCTCACGTCCTCTCCCTCCCGCAGCCACATCGAGAGCCGCAACCTGAAGGTGCCGAGCGCGGGCGCGGCTCGCGCGGCCGGCACCGGCACGGCGGGCGGCGCAGCGGCGGGCGGCGCGTACGGCGCGCCGGCGCCGGCGGCAAGCGGGGAGGTCGCGGGCGCGGCGCGGCGGCGCGAGCAGCGCGCGGCGGGCGCGGCGCGCCTCTTCGGGTACCTGGAGGCGTCGGACGGCTCGGGCGACGAGTACGAGGCGCCGCTGGGCGCGGAGTTCGCGCCGACCGCCGCGCCGGCGCCCCCCTACGCGCGCGACAAGGAGAACGCCGCTCCGCAGGCGCTGCACCACGCCCCGCCCGCGCCCGCGCCGGCGCCGCCGCTGCACCACGACCACTGCCTGCGCTACTAGCGCGCCGCCCGCGCCTGCACCGCGCCGGCCCGCTCACTCGTCACATTGGTATTACCTAATAGAAAAAAAAACTATTCGGCATCACAGCCAGCTCTCGAATCACAAGGCACTGTTCCGTTCCTCACAGATGTCTCTGCCCCACCGTACATGAGGCGCGACACCGTCGTCGGTGGTCACCTAATGCTGTAAATTCGAAATGATGAGCGTAACGCTCCCTATACTTAGTTATTGAGTAGGTTGTAAGTTGAGAGGTTCTATTTCTTTAAAAATAAATGAGAATTTAAGTCGGTGTAACTGACAAAACAACGTTTCGATCGGAACGTGTCGCACACACAGCCCAGGCAGGAGCACCAGCACACCGCGCCCGCCGCCCGCCGCCCGTTTTTTTGCGATTTCGGGGTTGGCTCCAAAGCAAAAGTACTAGTCATAATAAAATAATGAATACAGTGACATACAAGATATTTTATGTTCGTCATTTTGATAAACATTCGGTGTTTGCTAAGCTCGCGTACTTCTGGACGATCAACAGTTTTAATATGAAGGGATTTTACATTAAACAGTCGTAGGCATCAATTAGTTTATACAGAGTAGGCATTGTGTAGATGTCGATCCTCACTCTCCTTAGTTGAAGTATCGAGCCGCCCCTCCTGCCACGGGACCCTCACTGGCCAATGATCCACAAAGACAATGTCTCGTTTTATTGCACCGCGATAAAATGAGCCAGCTGCAATAATTGGTCTTTGAATCTTTTTTATTGTGATAAATGAAAAGATCATAGTTATATAAGTTTTCATACAAAACTATTTTTATTTATCCTTACAATTACAAAGTTATACTACATGACTCGAATGAGCGTGTGACGTCACAATACTGCATCTTACTACTGAAAATGTAACATAGTGACGTCACACGCTCGTTCGACTCAATTTTTGAGGAATAATACCTACCTACTACATTAATAATTATTAATGTAGTAGTAAAATTTTAATAAGTACATTAAAAGTTATACCTACTAGCGTGACGTCACAATACTGCATCTTACTACTGAAAATGTAACATGTGACGTCACACGCTCGTTCGACTCAATTTTTGAGGAAAAATACCTACTAATACTATTTTTATTTTTCTTATTTGTGGTATTTTTCCTCAAAAATTGAGTCGAACGAGCGTGTGACGTCACTATGTTACATTTTCAGTAGTAAGATGCAGTATTGTGACGTCACGCTAGTAGGTATAACTTTTAATGTACTTATTACAATTTTAATGTAGTTACACTTTAGAATAGTTAGGTGTAACATAGTGACGTCACACGCTAGTTTTAGTCAACTTTTGAGGAAAAATAAAAATAGTTTTGTATAAACTTATTTAGGTAAGTATAATCCCTACAATTCAAAAGAAATTTCTGGAAAAAAAATTCAAAACACAAATTGAAGGTGCATTTTGCTGGTGTGCTGGTATATTGTTAAATACGTGATACATTCCACAGTACCTACGTATGCGCATTTAAATGTAAATTTCGGTTAGTTTCTTACTTAGTGTACAGTATTTTAAGCCAATAAAAGAAAATGTTTACTTAAAAAGTCGTTTTTATCCCTTTGTTCTTACCTCGTTGACAAAACACACCAGGAATTCAGCCTCATGTTATCCAGTTCCATTACTCTTTACTCTACCACAAATGAAAAATATATATGAGAATTACCAAGGTTTATTTTTCGGGAGTTCCACAAGGTTTACACCTTGTCCTTAATATATTTGTTATGTTTGCCGATTGAATACTACATATTATTTGTTATTAAATTGCATGTATAGTAAATTGTTCAAGATCAAACTCTATGGATAGTTTTTTTCCGAAATATCTAGAATAAATTAGGATAAATAAAGGAGCAACATGTAATGATCTAATCCAACAAAAACATTTTCATATGAAATGAAGCCAAGTCACAGTTCCCACTATCAAAAAGTTGTCAGATCTCACGTAAAGCCAAGCTTCTAACTCTACACGCCTTACTCTATAAGCCCTTACTCCACAAACTCTACAGCTTAGTCAATATATGTGACTTGGCCGTTTCGTTACAACAAGAACTGTTTGTATAACAGAATTAATGAATTAATCTTCACTTTACGCCCATGCGCAGTTAGCGAAACAGCCAAGCCGCATATATTGACTAAGGTGTAGGTAGAGTTTGTGAAGTAAGGACTTGTAGAGTAAGGCGTGTAGAGTTAGAAGCTTGGCTTTACGTGAGATCTGACAACTTTTTGATAGTGGAAACTGTGACTTGGCTTCATTTCACATGAAAATGTTTTTGTTGGATTTCACTTCTTTTTGTAGTTTACTACAAGGAGTAATTTTATCGATTTTCACATCTCTAGCTTCAAAACTTGCGGAAGTCTCATACCAACTTTTAACCCCTAGTTTTAAAGGTTAGGGGGAGATTTACTAAAAATCTTGAAATAGGTACGCGTTTGATTTCATTTGTAAAAGAGTCCCTTTATCAATTTATGGACATCTTGCATCAAACTTTGCAATAGTGGCATACAAACTTTCATCCTCCAGTTTTAGGGTTTGGGGTGTGATTTAGAATCCTGAAATTGTGTTTTATTATCTATTACGAGTTCGTATATCAATTTTCTGACATCTGGCATCAAAAGTTTCGAAAGTGACATACTAATTTTCATCCCTCAATTTTAGAGGTTGGGGGCTGATTTATTAAAAACCCTGAAATACGTGTTTTATAATTTCTAACAGGGAGTCTTTATATAAATTTTTGACTTATAGCATGAAAATTTGTGGAAGTCTCATACAAGATTTCATCCCCTATTATATAGGGTTGGGGGGTAAAAGTTCAAAGTTTTAGATTTTTTCCTTTGTATATGCCTGATAGCCTACCTTGATGCCAAATATCAAGTTTCTAGGTCATCTGGAAGTGGGTTAGGTTTTTGATCTATAAGTCAGTGAGTGAATCAGTCAATGAAACCCCGGTTTTTAAACGTTAATATTTCATTAACCGTCAGAGCAAAGTTAATGAAATTCTGTATTGTAGATAAGCTAAAGAACTTTAATAAATATGCTAAATTTCATATAAATAGGTTAAATAGTTTTCGAGTTATGAAGGGGTCAAAAGTGGCTCGTAATGGTTCGTGTAATATTACACACGTCGCGTCGCCAGTTCCTTTTTCTTAGAGACTTGGCTGTACACGCTTCCGCGTGTCTAGAACGAGCGTATCAACGCCAACGGGTACATAAAAAATAAAAGAAAAAAGGCACAAAAGGTATTTTGTGCCTTAAAATTAATATTTTAATGTATTGTACCAGTTACTGTTGTAACACTAATCTAATTCTATTAACTTTTTATTTGTATCCTAAGGTAAGATTTAATTTTGGTGTGTCCAGTAAAAAATAACATCTATCACAATCTGTATAGAGGGTTACTGGTAATCAATTAGCATCGTTTTAGGAGCTTATTCTGTCCATCAAAACTAACAACTTTTGTTCTGGGACTTTTGTTAACTAAAAAAACAGCTGTTCCATAGAAAAATATCGTTCGCCCTCGACAAAATATATGAAAGAGCTGTTTTTTTTTTTAAGTTTTGACAAGTCGCAGAACGAAAGTTGTTAGTTTTGATGTACAGAATAAGCCCCTAATAGGATGCTAATTAATTACCAGTAACCCTGTATAGCACGTCGTTTTAGCGGGAGAGAGAAGGGAGAAGGAGCAGAACGGGGGACGGTAATGAAAGGCGCAGGAGTGGGTAATACTGGTTTATTGAGTGTGCGCGTACAGGGCACAGTCGCGGCCGCACCACAATACACTCTTCATCCAAAAATATAAACATTACGATAAAATATACATAATATGCGCGTACAAAACTACACTCCGAGCTACCAGTATACTCGAGTCGGTAGCAAAAATATAATGTGGCCTCCTGGCCCACGCACCACCACTACCTACTCACGTGCTCTATACACGTCGTACAAGCCGAGTCACACAACTTGACACTACACAAGTTGTTTCATTCGGCCCGTACTTAAATAACTATAGCGATAAGAGCGACAAGTCGCGAGATTCCTCAGGCGCGGGGCGAGCGGGGGGCGGGGGGCGGGGGGCGGGGAACCATCCCGCGACCGAGCTTTCCTCACTTAGAGCCGGGGCCACACATTGGCTATGGTTGGTTCCAACACTCCAATGTGCGCATCGGTCTTGGATTGATATTGGACGACCAATATCAGTGCGAGATCAATCCACACTTGGAGTATTGGAACAAAGTTTATAATTTGTAGCCAACATAGCCAGTGTGTGGCCCCGGTTTAAAAGGAGAAAGCTTAACGATTCTTTTAAAAATGTAATTTAATAAATGTCGGCCGAGATGTTTCCGAGCGGTCGACGCCCGCGCCCCGTGAGATTAACACTAAGGCTGCCTTCCTCCAAAGGTGACATGTGTAGCACGAGGGGCGAACGAGACCAATCCAAAATAAGGGGCGAATTATATTAGACCGGGCCGGGTCCGGAACGGCCCGTGTACGTGGCCCGAACGGGGCACGTTCCATAGTATTTGAACTACACAAAATGAATGGAAAGTTTCAATCTGTGCCTCGTCCGGGCCACGTACACGGCCAGTCCCGGACAGGGCTTAGTCTAATGTTCCTAATCATTCGACTCGACGGGATATTGTTTGCCTTCGGCGCTCATTTACAAATATCACCTCTGGCGAACACGCCGCCGGCAGATGGTGAACGGTTGGCTTATTTTCATCAACATCTGAACTTATAGGTACGTATGTTGACGCATCTCATTTTATTTCAATAAAATAAAATTAAAACAATGTACAAGTATATTACGCGATTACTGTACTGAATATGCCAATATAACGGCTAGAAATACATTTCTCTTCAAAGCACACAGACATGCCGTTTGTGTGTTCTTTCACGCAGCAACAGAGGAAGGGAAAGTGTAACATGACTATTTTTTCCGGAAATATAAAATAAGTTTACAGATGGCACAAAAGAAATTGAGAAAGGGAAGAAATAAAACTTTGTTGACATTAGCCATGCTTTCACCATTCCCAAATCATTTCGCGTGACGCGGCGCGTGTCCGTCATCTCCGTACGAATATTTATAAATCATACATACAATATATACAGATATATTATACGTATGGATATAATAAGCGCAGAAGAAACCGGAGCCGCCTACACTTGTACAGCGCAGCCCAGAGCACGCGGCGCGTCGCTTGTACAGGGTTATCCAGAACTGGTGTACTTACCCGAAAGGAGGTGATTCAGACCATCATTATGAACTTTTTATGTGTGGCCAATAATGTATACTAATGTATAATAATGTATGTATGTATGGCTAAATCGAAAATGGAGAAAAAAATCAGCTGTTTCATACATTTTGTCGATTCCGAGTTGCAATTTTGTGTGGACAGCTGATTTTTTTTCTAGTTTTGGGTTATCCCCATAGTAATAGTTGTTCATAATGATGTTCTTAATCACCCTCTTTTGGCTTAGTACAGTATACAGATAACCTTGTATGGGGTATGATCTAAACGCTGTACAAACATAAATCGAACATTTGTCACACAAAGCGGGATATCGATGATAGAGCGGGACGCACGAGCCCAACGAGTAGTGACAACTAACGATAGTCGATTTTAAAATATAGTTGAGTCGTCAGTGATATAAAACTTGGGAACACGACAACTTGCAGTAGCATCGCGTCGTGATGGCCGACTTGATAGTATAGGTAGCTAAATAATCAAAATAGTGTATATATAAAAGTGATGTGACACGTAACATTCATCAAACGATCACTGTGTATAATCGAACTATCGTTGGTCTCGTTGCGTTCCGCTCGGAGGTCCGGCAGGCAGACAGACATTTATTACTAAACATACGAGTACTTTAACAAAGTTGTCAGATCTCAAGACTAGATAGATTCGTTCAGGTTCATATTGTTACTCGATTTCACAATGATATACTTTCCTTGATGGATTAATTATCATCAGCGTAACGCCTTTGATTCAATCTCGGCGGAAGGCACCTGAAACCGTTAGTACGGGTAGCATGGCAAAGAGACAAACTGTTTTTCGACCATTATATCCTTTATCATACGAATAATAAAATTGTCATACCCTTATCAGGGTCATATGTATAACTATACAAAACATGTTAATTAAGAACCGCATGGAAATTTCATTGTGTTGCAATAAATGATTTGACTTTGATTTTGTCTTCGAGGATCCCCTCGAAGAGGAAAAATAGAGGATATGGATTGACAATGGCAACAGACATTAAAAGTCGATAAAATGTTTTTTTTTTATCTTTGCCATGCTAGCCGTGAGAGGTGTCGGTCCATCTTCCTGTGATTGGTAATACGTAGTCTCATCACACTGACAGCGACAACCGACCGTCTCGCTCCAGCCTCTCTAGTGCGGGCGGCTCGCTAGTCACCAATGTAAAGACCGTTTATTCCCGAGGGTTCAGTCCTTATCTCTGTAAGCGCTCGCCGGTGTTCCATACAGGTCCCCCCTCTGTTTCGGCGGGCCGGCGGCGGTCAGTCGGTAACGTAAAACGTAACGTCTCACCACAGCGATAATCGACCGCCTCGCTTCAACCTTTCTAGTTCGGTATCCACCTCGCTTAGTCATCAAAATATGAGCCGTTTGTTTCCGAGGGTTCAGTCCTAGCCCCTGCAAGCGCTCGCCGGTGTACCATACATGTCCTCTCTCTCTGAGTACGGCGGTAACCACACGGCCAGGACAGTCGGGCGGCTCGCTACACATCTATATACAGGTAGTTGGTTTCCGAGGGTTGAGCGTCGGTCCCCGCAGCCTCCCGCCGGGGGCGTGTGTGGTGCGGGCGGCGCGGGGGGTGTCAGGGCGCGGGCGGGTCGCGCGGGGCGGGCGCGGGCGCGAGCGCGTGCGGGCGGGGGTGCGGCGTGGGGCGGCGGAGGAGCGCGGGCTTGGCGGGCGGCGCGGGCTTGGAGCCGCCGGTGAGCGGCACGCCCGCGAACTTGGCGGCCACGCGCGCCGTGTTGCGCGCGGGCACCGGGCTGCCGCCGCCCGACCCCGACCCGCCGTCGCTCCCCGCGCCACCCTCACCGCCCTCCCCGCCCTCCCCGCCCTCCACGTCCTCCGACGAACGACGCGACCTGGAATACACGCGTTTCTTTCAGAATGTTTTAGACCTGAAGGAGTACTAACATGCAATACGATATTAAATCAAACAGATGGGTGGTACTACTACCGCGCGGGTACCTACTTGTTCCGCTTGCGTAGCGTATCGCGGTTGTGCGCGAAGGTGTCGGCGGCGGCGGGCTCGGGCGCGGGCTCGGCGGGCTCGGCGGGCTCCGAGCCGGGCTCGGGGTCCGCGGGGGAGGCGGGCGGCGCGGGCCGCGCGGGCAGGTCCAGCACCAGGTCCGGCGTGCTCTCCGCCAGCCGCCTGCGATATTACATCCTGTTATACCTCTCGATAGACACTGGTTATTGTTGTCTAATGCAGCACTATCGGAGAGTGCATCACACTTACAGTAGGTACACCTAAGAACAGTAATCTTCATAGAATCTGTCCGCGGCGTAATTTGGAATATGTGCGTGTGTAACAGGTACCGCCGCGTCGTGTGCGCACACTCTGCCATGCACATAGTAGCATATGCGAAAGTTTCGGCAAGTTTGATTTATAGGTTTTATTGGCAATCTTTAGGGGACGCCCTAATGCAGCAGTGGACGCCTTACTATGGCCGAAATAATGACAATGATGAAGTTTTATGACACCATTTAAATAGATACACACGGATGGCGCCCAGGAAGTCACACAACACACTGCTTGTTACACATTGTGTATTTTTATGTTTCTTTTCTAGTATTTTAAGAATTGTGAATCTTAACTGATATTTAAATTTTTCCTTAAGTATCTACGATGACGCCATTTTACTCAAAATAATTTCCAACAAATGAGTAGAGTAGGTACTCACCGCACGGGGGGCGGGGGCGGCGCGGCGGCGGGGGCTGCGGCGGGCGCGGGGGGCGCCACCTGCACACACGCACACGGCCCACTCCAGTTACACGCTCGCCTCACTTCACAACCATACACTCCACGCTCGAGCTCGACGCTTGCGTCGAACTCATTCGATGCCTCATCACATCGTACAGCTAATGTGGCCCAAACACTTGACTAATGTAAACACTTCATGTCATATCCATCGATGTAAGGGCGAGGCCCCATTACTGCGTTGCGCTGCGTTGCGTCGTCGCTGCGTCGTTTTCCATATATTTTTAAGACATGCCCCATCAGACCGTTGCGTTGTCGACGGACAAGAGACGAAGCGGGAGGGAGGGTGATGCGTTGTGTTGTCGCAGCGTCAACCCAACGCAGGTGTGGCATACAATGCGTTGTTCCGTTCCGACGACGCGACGCAACGCAATAATGGGGCCTCGTTCTAATGTAACTGTAAGCCAACGAATCGATGTAGAGTGTATTGTTGTAAATTGCTCTCCCCACAACGTGTGATCCCGGAAACCAAACATGAAACATTGGAGGAACGGCCGACAACCACGCCGGGTGCACACTCTCGGGAAGAGACTACTTTGATATCTACTGCGTCATCTGACTAAATCTTTCTAGGATAGCAGTCTCCGATATAAAGCGACCGTAATACAACGGTGAATGACTTCAGTAGAACGTTGTCTAAGCAAGAAATTTGGCGAGGTTGGTGGTTATGAACACTTTAAAGCGAGAAAACTAATTACGCTAGCAATATTTGGCCGCTATATGACGGCACCGCTATCATAGGAACCCAGACCTTAGCCCGCGCAATCAGGTGCCAGAGTGTGCAGCCGGCATATTGGGGATTTGAATGGAAAGAGTGGATTACATGTTACATGCTTAGTTGTTTTTTAACGACTAGATACTCTGTATATTATGACTACATTTAAATATCACAAAGTATTTTTTTTGCATAAAACATTTATTGTTTATTTCTTTACTTAAAATTGCGGATTTTTTTTTTTATAGACCTTTCTATCCTTTCAAAAACCACACAGCATCGGACGCAAATTACCATCGCTGGTATAAATCGAATCAAACTTAATGGCGTCTATGAAATACAACAAACTGCGCAAAACCCGCCCTTCACCCCCGCTGACCTATAAATTTGCTACTGGGCAACGACTCGTCTCGTATTCAGTGTCGCTATTAAGTTTGATTCGTATGATAAACATTTTAAAAGTATTCGTAGCAAAATGAACACATCCCTCAACCAAATTTATTGACATTCAGCCTTCGAGCAAATATCTACAGAGCCACAGTCCCTATGTGAAAGTATTAAAAAAATGTCCGAGCGCCGTCATACATACCGACTAGATATTTACATTAAATAATTCACAATGACCCGTTTTCACTTTTTTTGCACGATTGTGACTCTTTAGATATATGCTCGAAGCATCCAGCACACACAAAACGGCTCAGCCAGATTTGATTTTATTTCAAGAAAAAGAAAACAACAGCTGTACTAAACAATGTACCACGAAACTACAATACGATATAAATAGCTGTCACTAAAACAAAGAAAAACTTTTAAAGCCGCGCATAAATATATAGCAGAAATACCGACACCATCACGGATTAATATTACTAGATACGAGTGTGTACGTGAAAGATCGAATGAAGGCGATAACACTTACTGAATAAAATATCACTGCAAAAAAAGTTCTGAAAGTAAAACAAAAAATGACATCTATTTTAGGCTCCATTTTGAAGCCTTTACTTGACTATAAACTTGTATATAGAGCTGTTATTTTCATTGCGATCTATTAAAGAATAGCATTTTTTAAATTATGTTTAGTGCTGTCAATTGCTGTTTTTTTCAAAATTGAGGCCGTTATATAGGTAAACCGCCATGTTTCACATATAAAACGAAATTCTTGATGCGTATAGTATTTTGAATGTACACCAGTAAATGTTTTATTGTCATTCTCACAGGGAAATGTATAAATTACTACTATTTCATTCGGCAAATGCTAAAGCCTTCAGGTTGCTCTACTACAGTGATGTACACACTCAACCAGTGCAAGCGATGTATAGTATCAAAACCAAATACTGAGTGAGAGCTAAAGATGGCGGATTAGGTGCGGAGCGACTGGACGACTATACTTCACGCCCGTCAAACAGACATGATGACTAAAAACATATAATTGGTCCGTCAGAGAAACTATCAAAAATATTAGACACATATTTTTTCTTTTGTCAATTAAACAAACATTTATGAAGATATAGTCCGTCAAAGTTAGCGTGACGTCACAAGTGCCATACAAATGTATAGAATTCTTAAAAGAGGTGACGTCACGACCCCTACTCCCAAACTTTGACAAGGTTTATCTTTGTCATTTATTGTTTGATTGACAAAAGAAAAAATACTCGTAGAATATTTTTTGACAATCTAACACACGGACTAATAATAATAATGATTTTTTACCCAGTCATTATGCATATTGTGACGTGCACTCACAGTAAAACGAACATGAGTATTCTTTCCTGCAATCAAATCTGGCACTGATTTGGGAAGTCATCTTTGTGTAACCAGCAATATACGTAATATATTTTATGTCATTTTGGTATTAAAAAATATCCTTGATGCAATTTGGCGGCGAAGGATAGTCGTTCAAAATTGGGAGCAACAGGTTGTCGAGTAACACGCTGTCTTTTCATGCGGGTAACTAACGCAGCGGCACGCTACACGACCAAACTACAACTGCGGCGCGTCGCGGGAGGCCCTCGGAACGGAGCCACTGTCCTGTACGCGGCGAGTGCGACTGGCGCTCCACGGATATAGGAGGAAGTGGGGGCCTGGGGGCCGACGCTGGCCAATAATAGTCATGATGACTGCGTAAAAAACTCATTATTATAATTAATCCGTTAGTTAGATTATTAAAAAATATTGGACACGTATTTTCTTTTGTCAATCAAACAATAAATTACAGAAAACCTTGTCAAAGTTCGAGAGTGGGGAGCTCGTGACGTCACTTCTACGAGAAAAGTGCTATACTTGTCACGTACAAGTGACGCTTAACTTTAACAGGCTATATCTTTATTAATTTTTGCTTAATTGACAAAAGAAAAAATACGTGTTTAATATTTATTGATAATCTATTTGACGGGCTAATTATATTTTTTATTCATCTAGACTATTATGTCAACACTTTTCTGACAAATGGTACAATAAATGTTTATATAATTATTGACTATTATTCTAATTCTAATTGTAATATAATAATATGATTTAATTAACGTAATTGGTGTTTATACCGTGTTGATTGAAATAAATAAATTAAATTAAATGTTCATAATCTGGCATGGCGGTTTTAGAGATCACCTGAGCCAACAACGCCGTACGTATACTGTAAGATTTGTAGATTAATATGTATCGCGAAATCTATGTCAAATATCACACATCGTTACTTGATTTGGCTGAAATTAACATTCTAGCCAACAAGAGTGAACTAGCAGTCTGGCCAACGTAACTAATACGTTTATCAAGTTGAGCAGCTGTGGAGTTAACGCAACAACGGCCATATGGGAAGAGCCGGTTGGTCGCACATTTTCACTAACTTGAGATGCAGCCGCGTTGAGAGTTAGAGCGGTGCTACTCCTATGACGTCACTATCAAGGACAGTATGGGACAGACTAGACAGAAAGCGCTATATTTCTCTTCAGAATTGTCAAGTTTGGTGTTATGTTTGCATTATATGTACATACATCGAGGCGGACAGTATGGAGTGATCGACAGTATGTAATGTCGTTCCGAGGGTACCTGCCCGACCGCCGTGACGTCACTCCGCGGCGCGTACCTGGGGGCACTCCGCGCTCGATCTGAAAATACAATAACAACCCTTCACATGCTAGAATTAGGGACTATTTTTCTCCTTATAATCACGTAAGCTATATTATATCCTAAGTCAACATGCTGGATGCAAGAAAATACGAGAATGTGTTTCGCCGTGAAGTGCCGTTTGTTAAAAGCTATATTCAATAGTTATACATACATAATTATACCTAGTCAAGACTGTATAAATGAATAAACACTTTGTTGTTAACACTAAAACACAGAATACAGAAAAATACATAAAAGAAATAAAAAAAGAAACTTAAAACTAGTGCAACAAAGGGCGGCCTTGTTGCTTATAGCAATGTCTTCCAGGCTCTTCCAGGTTATTGATACAATAAAATTTAGTATGCAGTTTGCATATAAGAGTCTTGAACACAAATGTATAATTTTATACAATGGCAAAAATAAAACAATTTTAATGATTATGTGGCGCCATCACTAGCTTTTCAAAAGATTTAATAATGTATAATGAATGTTAAAGAGTTACTTTTTATGCTAAACATTTCAAAAATACAGCGGGTTAGCTCAGTGGTCAGAGCTGGTCGGGCTGGTGATCCGAAGACGCAAGGTTCGAATCCTGCATCCGCGACGAATTTTAGAAATGTTTATCATAAAAAGTAACTCTTTGAGATAAACCTAGTGTGGGATGCACATTAAAATTAAAATCATTATAATGAATGTTATTTTGTGTGATAGTGTTCCGTATTTATGTACGGAATTTCACACCACCGGATTTTCGGTGACGGAAAAAATCGTGAGGCAACCTGCATACGTCCGTAGAAGAAATTCGATGGTGTGTGTGAATCCACCAACCCGCACTGGGAAGCGTGGTGGATATGGCCCAATCACCCTCCGTGGGTAGGCCTACGTCCTGCAGTGGACTATAAAAAGGCTGGTACAGTATAGTAGAGTGTGAAATAGCTCACCTTCTGGCGTGCGCGGGCTCGGGCTCGGCGCCGGGCTCGCACTCGTCGCTCGTCTCCTCTGGAACACCACACGGTTTGTATTACTCACATATAACTATCACTAACACACTCTGGACACTAAATTATAATTACCACCAAGCACTGTACAGAAGCAGATAATCATCCTGATTATAAAATCAGTCAGCAAAATAACGAATTAGTCTGTTCGTTTTATAGATATCATCTACAGGTATCCGCTTCAAAATAATATCCGTTTTGGTGGAGTCAGGGGATAAAATCTTATTTGAGAATCAGTGACGAGCGCCGCCAAGCCACGCCTAATCACGAATCGGCTTTACGCTGTACCTTTCGAGATGGAATTTTCCCATAGTGAGGAAGGGGTTGCGCTTGGAGTCTCTGTGCAACAAGGAGTCAAGGTTCAGGAGATCCGCAGATGTACCAAAGTTGCCGAAACAGTGTAGCTGATTAGCAAGTAGCAATAGCAGTGGGCAGGGCACATAGTTCGAAGACCGGATGGCCAATGTTATCGTAGAGTTCTCGAATGGAGATCATGTAAGCAAGCAAGCGTACGACGTTGACATGGATCGAAAAATGGATTTTCAAGAGCTAGGACGATGGAGGTCATATTATAATCTGGATTACATCTGCAGTTACATGGATAGCAACAAGCAAGGTCATCCCTGTTGGGACGCTGGATTACATATTACATATATATGGAAAGGGTTTGAGTGCAGTATCGGAGTCGTCGGTGGGCAGCGAGAGCGCGTCGGGCGCGTCGGTCTCGTCCAGCGGCACCCGCTCGGCCGCGTGGTGGTGTGTGTGAGTACACGTGTGTTACCGTCTGTATCGGAGTCGTCGGTGGGCAGCGAGAGCGCGTCGGGCGCGTCGGTCTCGTCCAGCGGCACCCGCTCGGCCGCGTGGTGGTGTGTGTGTGTACACGTGTGTTACCGTCTGTATCGGAGTCGTCGGTGGGCAGCGAGAGCGCGTCGGGCGCGTCGGTCTCGTCCAGCGGCACCCGCTCGGCCGCGTGGTGGTGTGTGTGTGTACACGTGTGTTACCGTCTGTATCGGAGTCGTCGGTGGGCAGCGAGAGCGCGTCGGGCGCGTCGGTCTCGTCCAGCGGCACCCGCTCGGCCGCGTGGTGGTGTGTGTGTGTACACGTGTGTTACCGTCTGTATCGGAGTCGTCGGTGGGCAGCGAGAGCGCGTCGGGCGCGTCGGTCTCGTCCAGCGGCACCCGCTCGGCCGCGTGGTGGTGTGTGTGTGTACACGTGTGTTACCGTCTGTATCGGAGTCGTCGGTGGGCAGCGAGAGCGCGTCGGGCGCGTCGGTCTCGTCCAGCGGCACCCGCTCGGCCGCGTGGTGGTGTGTGTGTGTACACGTGTGTTACCGTCTGTATCGGAGTCGTCGGTGGGCAGCGAGAGCGCGTCGGGCGCGTCGGTCTCGTCCAGCGGCACCCGCTCGGCCGCGTGGTGGTGTGTGTGTGTACACGTGTGTTACCGTCTGTATCGGAGTCGTCGGTGGGCAGCGAGAGCGCGTCGGGTGCGTCGGTCTCGTCCAGCGGCACCCGCTCGGCCGCGTGGTGGTGTGTGTGTGTACACGTGTGTTACCGTCTGTATCGGAGTCGTCGGTGGGCAGCGAGAGCGCGTCGGGCGCGTCGGTCTCGTCCAGCGGCACCCGCTCGGCCGCGTGGTGGTGTGTGTGTGTACACGTGTGTTACCGTCTGTATCGGAGTCGTCGGTGGGCAGCGAGAGCGCGTCGGGCGCGTCGGTCTCGTCCAGCGGCACCCGCTCGGCCGCGTGGTGGTGTGTGTGTGTACACGTGTGTTACCGTCTGTATCGGAGTCGTCGGTGGGCAGCGAGAGCGCGTCGGGCGCGTCGGTCTCGTCCAGCGGCACCCGCTCGGCCGCGTGGTGGTGTGTGTGTGTACACGTGTGTTACCGTCTGTATCGGAGTCGTCGGTGGGCAGCGAGAGCGCGTCGGGCGCGTCGGTCTCGTCCAGCGGCACCCGCTCGGCCGCGTGGTGGTGTGTGTGTGTACACGTGTGTTACCGTCTGTATCGGAGTCGTCGGTGGGCAGCGAGAGCGCGTCGGGCGCGTCGGTCTCGTCCAGCGGCACCCGCTCGGCCGCGTGGTGGTGTGTGTGTGTACACGTGTGTTACCGTCTGTATCGGAGTCGTCGGTGGGCAGCGAGAGCGCGTCGGGCGCGTCGGTCTCGTCCAGCGGCACCCGCTCGGCCGCGTGGTGGTGTGTGTGTGTACACGTGTGTTACCGTCTGTATCGGAGTCGTCGGTGGGCAGCGAGAGCGCGTCGGGCGCGTCGGTCTCGTCCAGCGGCACCCGCTCGGCCGCGTGGTGGTGTGTGTGTGTACACGTGTGTTACCGTCTGTATCGGAGTCGTCGGTGGGCAGCGAGAGCGCGTCGGGCGCGTCGGTCTCTTCCAGCGGCACCCGCTCGGCCGCGTGGTGGTGTGTGTGTGTACACGTGTGTTACCGTCTGTATCGGAGTCGTCGGTGGGCAGCGAGAGCGCGTCGGGCGCGTCGGTCTCGTCCAGCGGCACCCGCTCGGCCGCGTGGTGGTGTGTGTGTGTACACGTGTGTTACCGTCTGTATCGGAGTCGTCGGTGGGCAGCGAGAGCGCGTCGGGCGCGTCGGTCTCGTCCAGCGGCACCCGCTCGGCCGCGTGGTGGTGTGTGTGTGTACACGTGTGTTACCGTCTGTATCGGAGTCGTCGGTGGGCAGCGAGAGCGCGTCGGGCGCGTCGGTCTCGTCCAGCGGCACCCGCTCGGCCGCGTGGTGGTGTGTGTGTGTACACGTGTGTTACCGTCTGTATCGGAGTCGTCGGTGGGCAGCGAGAGCGCGTCGGGCGCGTCGGTCTCGTCCAGCGGCACCCGCTCGGCCGCGTGGTGGTGTGTGTGTGTACACGTGTGTTACCGTCTGTATCGGAGTCGTCGGTGGGCAGCGAGAGCGCGTCGGGCGCGTCGGTCTCGTCCAGCGGCACCCGCTCGGCCGCGTGGTGGTGTGTGTGTGTACACGTGTGTTACCGTCTGTATCGGAGTCGTCGGTGGGCAGCGAGAGCGCGTCGGGCGCGTCGGTCTCGTCCAGCGGCACCCGCTCGGCCGCGTGGTGGTGTGTGTGTGTACACGTGTGTTACCGTCTGTATCGGAGTCGTCGGTGGGCAGCGAGAGCGCGTCGGGCGCGTCGGTCTCGTCCAGCGGCACCCGCTCGGCCGCGTGGTGGTGTGTGTGTGTACACGTGTGTTACCGTCTGTATCGGAGTCGTCGGTGGGCAGCGAGAGCGCGTCGGGCGCGTCGGTCTCGTCCAGCGGCACCCGCTCGGCCGCGTGGTGGTGTGTGTGTGTACACGTGTGTTACCGTCTGTATCGGAGTCGTCGGTGGGCAGCGAGAGCGCGTCGGGCGCGTCGGTCTCGTCCAGCGGCACCCGCTCGGCCGCGTGGTGGTGTGTGTGTGTACACGTGTGTTACCGTCTGTATCGGAGTCGTCGGTGGGCAGCGAGAGCGCGTCGGGCGCGTCGGTCTCGTCCAGCGGCACCCGCTCGGCCGCGTGGTGGTGTGTGTGAGTACACGTGTGTTACCGTCTGTATCGGAGTCGTCGGTGGGCAGCGAGAGCGCGTCGGGCGCGTCGGTCTCGTCCAGCGGCACCCGCTCGGCCGCGTGGTGGTGTGTGTGTGTACACGTGTGTTACCGTCTGTATCGGAGTCGTCGGTGGGCAGCGAGAGCGCGTCGGGCGCGTCGGTCTCGTCCAGCGGCACCCGCTCGGCCGCGTGGTGGTGTGTGTGTGTACACGTGTGTTACCGTCTGTATCGGAGTCGTCGGTGGGCAGCGAGAGCGCGTCGGGCGCGTCGGTCTCGTCCAGCGGCACCCGCTCGGCCGCGTGGTGGTGTGTGTGTGTACACGTGTGTTACCGTCTGTATCGGAGTCGTCGGTGGGCAGCGAGAGCGCGTCGGGCGCGTCGGTCTCGTCCAGCGGCACCCGCTCGGCCGCGTGGTGGTGTGTGTGTGTACACGTGTGTTACCGTCTGTATCGGAGTCGTCGGTGGGCAGCGAGAGCGCGTCGGGCGCGTCGGTCTCGTCCAGCGGCACCCGCTCGGCCGCGGCCTCCAGCGCGGCGGCGTGCGCGGCCTCCTCGCTCTCCTCCCCCTCCGCGCCCTCCGCAAGCTCCGCACCCTCCGCCAGCGGCACGCTCTCCCTGCAACACATTTCAATCATTTATTGTCAACATACTAGGTAATAATGAAAGTTTGTAGAATGGGCTAGATAAAAAACTAAATACTAAGTTTGAAAATATAGCTTTTTAACAATTTATAGAGGTACAGAACATCCTTAGATAACACGATTTAAAAAATTGGCGGCAATTTTAAAATGACGAGTCATCGTTTCAAAAGTTTAATAGCTCTAATATTTTATATTCATAATATTATAATGTCCAACAATCTTGAATGCTTCGACGAAATCTGAAATAAATCTTTTCTAAAAATTTCATCAAATCGAAAAATGCGTTTATTTTTGATTTTGACAAAATGAGAACGCCTAGTTTTTTCTTCAGGATTTTGAAGTTGACTCCACAGTAAACAGTTGGTCAAAATAATGCGCACAATTACATCGTAGGTTAGAGTATTGCGAAGGAATTTGCAGTCACCCTGTATAACGAAGTTGCGAATTTAGTTGCTACAGGGGTACTCATCCAGTTGCGATAGTGTGCGTAAGTGTTCCCGCAACACCGACTAAGATGCGCAGAGATGGAACACCCCAGGGTCTTTAGTGGGTATACCACCCGCACTTGTCTACCCTGCTTCCTTACGGGGTGGAGTGGTATCCATAAAGGATGTTCCCTGGGAAAAGAGGGTACTCACCCAGGCCTGACATAGAGCGCATGCGGCGCCACGTCCTGCGGGAAGACCTGTTCGTGCAGCAGGATGGTCCGCTTGACGAGCTCGTTGAGCTGGTTCTGGGCGTGCAGCTGGTGCGGCGGGTCGCCGCGCGCGGCCAGCAGTGTGGGCCCCACGCACACGGCCAGGTTCCACGCGTCCATGCAGGTGGCGCGCGAGTGCTCGGCCAGGTGCGCCAGGAACGCGAACAGGTAGCGCAGCACCACCACGCCGGGCAGCGGCAGCGCCGCCAGCGTGGCCCGCAGCCGCGCGCAGAACGCCGCGTCCTCGGGGATGCTCGCCACGCGCACCAGCCGCTCCTGCAGCTGCGGCGGCAGCAGCGGCGGACGGACCTGACGCGGTTACTTCTTTATTACCCAGCTCGAAAGACCAACATTTAATGTGTTTATTTCTTTATAAATTTAAATTTAATGATCCACAGACTCCAGGGTCTGTGCCCTTTGTTAACTAAGTTACAATTGAAAGAATTCGACTGTACTATAGAGAGAGGTTAGTTTAAATCTTAGTCTAAGTGAGTAGTTTCAGTGCATTGCGTGAATGCCGCGAGCAAACCGGCGACCCGCATGCAGCACCCGATCACGAGTGTGACGCATGTGCCGGCCATCACTCTCCTCGACCATATTTATTTTGAGGGAGGAGAACGACCCGACACACGACGCCGCCGCAAGAAGGAGCCTTCGATGGCGAGCATGAATGCTCAGGGCATGCACACAGTGCTAATTTCTAAATAATTCACATAAAATGTGTTGAATGGAACCGGTAAAGTTGCCGTACGAAACAATACAGGCAGGCGTTCTAACACTGTTTTATTTTTAAATTGTTGACCGAAGCGAAGCGAGGGTCCTTGCTTCAACTCGACGATTTTGCTTATTTTATCAATCCAGGTATTGATTTTCGTCTACAGATCGCATTTGTCAACGAATCTCGACGAAACTTCGTACACAGATTTTATGTAGGTACGTGTATTAAATATTCATGGTTTTTTGTTATTGACTATTTTTAATATGTTGGAAGTATTTCTCTCAAAAAGAAAGGAAATATGTCGTGCTATTTATCAGCCGACTTCGATAATATTTAGTAAGATTGTTTAATGTCTAAATCCTAACAAAATGTGTAGGTATAAACCAAATCAGTCAAAAGTGAGTCCAGATATAACCCTATGAATATTCAATCAAAAATCGCAAGGTCTATTGTTCGAAGAATTACTAGTGATAATTAGTGGACCCTTTCCGATCTGTGGCAAATGGCGCAGGTATATATACGTACCTCCCTCAGGTAGAGCTTCAAGAGTCCGCAGACGGAGTGCACGTCCGCGGGCCCGGCGTGGGCGAGCGGCTCCTCGCCGCGCTCGAAGGCGGCCCGCAGCGCCTGCGTGTCGGCGTGCGAGCCGGACACGCGGAACACGCCCTGGTGCGCGAGCCCGTGCTCGGCGATGACGCGCACGCACTCGGTGAGCACGCGCGGCAGGCGCAGGTCGAGCGGCGCGGAGAAGGCGGAGCGCGCGCGGCGGGCGGCCCGCGCGGGCACGGGCACGGCCGCGCCCCCCGCGCCCGGCGCCAGGCGCCCGCGCAGCGCCGCGGCCTTGCTCTCCACGCGCGCCAGCCGCCCCGCGCACGACACGTACGCGCGGAACTTCTGCACACACACGCACACACCAAAACTCTTAGCTCGACTGAATGCGTTCTGCGGTCAACGGTCAGGTCAACTTGAACGCAGCCCGCATTATGTATGAACAGCGGTGTCGATTTAAATAATACCTATCATAGTATTCATAAAATTTATATAAGTAATATTAGAAAGTATAAGTAAATTGACATATAGGAGAAGACGCTGGTTCCCGTAGTACAGCCCCTGGCTAGTTCGGGAATCAGAGGCTTCATTATTTGACATGTACCTTATTTTATGTCAATAAAATTTTTTAATTGATTTGATTGATTGATCTCTGTATATTTTGTATATTTATGCGATCTGACCGTCCGGTCACGCGGAAGGAACGCAACTCGCAAGGTCGGGCGGTCGGCGGACGGCCGCTGTTAGCCCGGATCGCTGACCGGACAACCGACCGATTGCCCTGACCGACAACGTTGTTCATACATAATGCGGGCTGCGTTCAGTTTCACCTGACCGCTGACCGCAGACAGAACCCATCCGGTGTATCAAATCCTTTACTCTCTCCACAAATTATGCTCTCCTAGTAGTCAGTGAGCCACTAAAACGGCCAGAGCCTCAAATCGAGGCTATGAAATAGGATTTCAATATGCAGTGACTGCTTGAAAGAACTTGCCAGCGTGATTGTTATGAGATCGAAGTATAAGCAATTCTTGATTCTACTCAAACATAGTCACATTTAAGAATCAGATCATGCCTTGATAGAGTCTGGGGAAGTTAATAGTGCGGTCAGTGGCGGACGCTTCATAAAGACAGAAAGACACTGCCTACCCTGGTTCTGATAATAGATCTAATAATATTTTATCAATAAACAAAATAACATAAAAAACTTAAATCATGAACCAGCTCCACCTATCGAGTGCCGGTGGTATCATTAAGATAAGATCGAAGGTAATTTCGCATCACCGCGCACCGATACGCGCTGCACGAGCGCCACCCGCCCTTGCCACGGCAAAGACACAAACTATGGATCTCTTAATGTTTTGTATGTGTGCTCTCGTGGTAAGTCGTGGTCATGTGGATTTAATGTGTGTGCGTTCCTATAGCTACGTGGGCTTTGCTGACACACAATGACAAAAATCACGCACACAACTGCATGAAAAGCCAGTGTCTTTTTGCTTAGCTAACACGAACAATTACGACTCGTACCGAACATTTCCGAAAGAAAGTTTGCTATGCAATGCAATTATTTTAGAAAGTAACATTGTTTCATTGAATTTTATACATTTAGATGGCCATCATTTTTTGTGGTATTATATTTCCCTTTTTTTCTACTAATTTCAATAGTCAATCAATAGTCGCCATATTGTTTGATGTGTATTGTGTTTGTGAATACGCTAACAGATATTTAGGATTTTAACGTTGTTAATAGAGTGAAAAATGGATAATATTGTCTGTGAAAGTTGTTCAGATGGTGTGTGTATTGAGAAAATAAAATATGATGCGATATATTATAAAATATGATGCGATGATATTTCAAAACTATCTTTCGGTGAAAAAAAACAAGTTATCGATATAGGTCGTGCTACACCGGATATTTGAGCTGGCATTTGGCAATCACCTACATTATCAATCGACAAGACGACGAACCAAACCCAACGTGTTTTTGGTGTGTAAAATTTTCTGCCTACCCTGTCTTAAAACTGTGTGCACGCCACTGAGTGCGGTGTAGATCTAGCGGTTTTTTTTGGGTTCCTTCGGAGATCACGGTACCATCTATAATGCATAAAGGGGTATTTTGGGTTCCTTTGGAGATCACGATACCTTCTGTATTGCATAAAGGGAAGCCACAACAGTGATTAGTGATTAAAATCATACAACCAAGTTCCTAAATAAAATATGTTTTCAGTTATTATTTTCGTTTGTGTGTGGTGTATTAGTATTCCCTAGTGTGTAAGGGATGTTGAGTAAGAGTAGTCGCTCACCGCGAGGTAGTAGTCCTCCTGGTCGTCGCTGGGCGGCGGCGGCGGCTGCGGCACCGCGCCCGCGCCGCCGCCCTCCGCGCCGAACACGCCGCCCAGGTCCCACGCGCTGTCGCTGCCCTCCATCTGCACGCACATACACATTGTACCGACCGTACTACTCTACCGCGAGAGACATGGGACAGAGGTCGCACCTGTTTCACGAGTTCATCCTCGGCGGCGTCGAGCGTCTTGGCGTTCTCGCGGCACTCGGCGCGGAGCGCGCGCGCCGCCGCGTCCAGCTGGCGCAGGCGCTGCTCCAGCTCGGCGTGCACGGCCAGCTCGGGCTCGGCCTCGGGCGGCGCCGCCTCGCCCAGCAGCGCGTCCACCGCGGCCGCCTCGCTCGGCGCCGGCCCGGTGAGCGGCCGCGGCAGCGCGAACGCGGCCGCGTGCGCGTCCAGCAGCCGCTGGCGGTCGGCCAGCGCGTCCAGCGAGGCAGCCGCGGCCCGCAGCGCTCCCGCCGCGCCGCCGCACGCCGCGCCGCGCGCCGCCTCGGCCGCGGCCGCCGTGCGCGCGCACCGCCCCACGGCCGCCTCGAACCCCACCTCCATGCAGAGGATGACGTCGCCCACGTCGTCCAGGTAGTACCGCTGCAGCGTGGCGTTGGCCGCCTCGAGCGCGAGCGCGTACTCGGCGCGCGCGCGCAGCGCCTCGGCCCGCGCCCCCGAGTGCCGCACGCGCCGCTTCTCCAGCTCCTTGTCGAGCGCCTTCACCTTCTTGTGCTTGGGCGGGTCGTTGCGCGCGTCGAGCGCGGCGCGCAGCTTGAGCGCCGCGTGCCGCCAGGCGTGGTGCGCGGCCGCGTGCCGCTTGCCGCGCGCCTGCGCCGCCGCCAGCGCGCCCGCCACCTCCTCGTGCCGCTCGGCGAGCACGTCGCGGCACTTGCGGTGCAGGCGCTGCGCGTCGTCGGCCGCGCGCGCGAGCCGCGTGGCCAGCGCGCCGCCGTAGAGCGCGGCGAGCGCGGCGTGGTCCCGCGCCAGCGCGCGCGTGGCGTCCAGCGCGGCGCGCCAGCAGCCGGCCGCGCCCGCGTGCTCGGCGGGCCGGTCGCGGTGGCGGGCGGCGGACGCGCGCGCCAGCTTGTCGAGCGCGCGCGAGTACTCATGCTCGAGGTCTGCACGGCGGCGGCAGTAGTCGTTCAGCTCGCTGGCCACGCCGGCCGTGGCCTCGGCGCGCGCCTCCAGCACGCGCGTCTGCTCCGCCAGCTGCAGCCGGATGTCTGCAACACACAACAACTCTCCGTCATTTATATCGCTACACTAACCGTCCAGAAACACTACGTAAGTAGATCTGCACTAACTAATCCCTTGTAGCGGCCTACACAAGTACACTGTAGCATACGAGCGCATCCACCGACGAGTCGCCGCGTACTGAGGACCGCGAGCAGAGCGCCGTGTATATTTACGTGCGGCGCAGGCGGCCGCAGGCGGACATCGGCGCGGGGCGAGGCACGAGCGACGACATTCCACAGCGGAGATCCTTTGGCGACTGGCGCGCGAGTCAAAATCGCGTATATTTATATAAACGGCATTCGACTGCCATCGGATCAGTGAATGTTAACTACTGTGCAAGAATGGAACTAGTTGCAAGATGTTCAGATTGTACTTAAGTTAGTAATTGGCAAATAAATATTATGTGTGTTATTGTGATCACTGTTTTATTTACAAATAGTATTAAGCGAAGACCAAGTGTTAGGCAGGGAGCTATCGTACGCACGGTGCCTGAAACACTGTAATCATCTGTAATCACATTTCAGGCACCTTCTGTAATCACTGCGTACTCGGCTCGCGTAGGGACCTAGTAGGCAGGCATAGTCGAGACCAATCGACTATATTGGTGACCCCGATCAAGAGCACTAACTACAATGGCTGAAGATAACGCAACTAGCAAGGAGCCCACTTTAGAGATGGTGGGAATCAAGTCCCGAATACCGCAGTTTTGGCGAGACAGGCCTCGATTATGGTTTGCTCAGTTTGAAACGATGGTGTTGAGTCAAAAACTCGGCGATGAGAACAAATTTGGCTTGGTCGTCGCACAATTGGAAAAAACCGACATTGAGCAAATAAGCGATATTATTTTAGCGGCACCAAATACTGGAAGGTATGAAGCAGTCAAGCAACGTTTACTATCGGTGTATGAAGAATCCGAGGATGTCCAGTTGAGGAGACTGTTAAATGAAACTGACCTGGGTGACCAACGTCCGTCGCAATTATTACGCCGCATGCGGGACTTAGCGCGCAACAAACTACCCGATGATACCCTACGGATGCTGTGGATGGGGCACCTGCCTCAATCGACGAGAGCTGTTTTGGCAGTCAGCACAGAATTTAAACTTGACACATTAGCAGAAATGGCAGATAAAATGCATGAGCAAGCGAAAGAAGTAAATAGCCTATGTTCATGCCAAAATCACGCGTCAACCTCGCAACAGTCGCCAGCTTCACCGCAGAACCACGACGTCATTGGTATGATTGAGGCCTTAACCAAAGAAGTTGCAGCACTAAGGGCTGATTCATATCGTCGGCAGTCTTACCGTGGAAGAAGCCGGTCACGTTCCGGCTCGGCGTCAAGACAACAAGGGAGTAATGATGCAGGGATCTGCTATTTCCACCGCCGGTTTGGTCGCGCTGCCTACAGATGTCGGAGCTCGTGCAATTTCAACGCTCGAAGAAACGGCGCTCAACAGAGGTCGGGAAACTAATCACGACAGAAGCCGCGGTGGGGGCTGATGTCGACGAATTATCCGCATACCGCCTATTTATAAAGGATGCATCATCGGGACTTCACTTTCTCGTGGATACGGGAGCTAACGTTTCGGTACTGCCTGCTCGCCCATCAGACAAGCGGAACCGCACTCCAGAAAATTATCTTTTCGCTGCTAACAAGACGCCGATTCCTACTTTCGGAGAACGCTCTCTCTCTCTCAATCTCGGAATGAGACGCACTTATCATTGGAAGTTCGTCATAGCGGAAGTCAGCCGGCCGATAATAGGCGCTGATTTCCTTCATCATCACGGCTTACTGGTCGACCTGCGCGGAAGAAAAATTGTTGATCGCGAAACGAACATGCAGGTCCGCGGTTATCTCACGCCTTTAGAAGAAAGCAGCATTCGTACCATCGACGACAATCTACCATACCACAATCTACTTGCGAAGTACCCAGATATCACCAGACCCACCCTGCCAAAGGATTGCCATAGCGAAGTCGAACACCATATTGAAACCACCGGAGTTCCAGTTTACGCGAAGGCGCGACCACTTCCGCCGCACAAATACAAGGCAGCGAAGGAAGAATTTCAAGAAATGCTCAACCAGGGCATATGCCGACCATCAAACAGCCCGTGGGCAAGCCCATTACACATGGTGTTGAAGAAAGATGGGTCATACAGAGCATGCGGAGACTATCGTCGTTTGAACGCCATCACAGTTCCAGACAGATATCCGATACCACGGCTACACGACTTCACCTACAATCTTCAAGGCAAGAAGGTGTTCTCAAAAATAGACTTGAAGAAAGCCTACTACTTAGTTCGGAACCGAGAAGAGGATATTAAGAAAACAGCAGTAATTACTCCGTTCGGGCTCTTTGAATTTACAAGAATGTGCTTCGGACTACGAAACGCTGGCCAAACTTTTCAACGCCACATCGATAATATCATGCGGGGTTTGCCAGTGTTTTGCTTCGTTGATGACGTCCTCGTTGCCTCTCAAGACGAATCGACCCACCGACAGGAGTTAGAAGAAGTTTTTAAAAGGCTTCATGAAAACGGCTTGCAGATAAATGTGGCTAAATGCGTTTTTGGCCAAACAAAATTGGATTTCCTCGGATACACCATTACGGCAGACGGAATCGTACCTACCGAAGATAAAGTCCAGGCTATTCAAGCATACCCGTTGCCAGAGACTATAAATGATCTTCGTCGTTTTCTGGGCATGATCAACTTTTATAGAGAAGGAATCCCTCATGCGGCAGAAAATCAAAAGATGCTCAACGAGTATCTCCACAACGCAAGAAAGAATGACAAAAGGAAAATTCCCTGGAACGACGACAGCAAGAAGGCATTCGAGAAGTGCAAACAAGATGTGATAAATGCAGCTCGTCTGGCGTATCCATCTATAAACGCACCATATGCATTAATGACAGATGCCTCCGAAAACTGTGCAGGGGCCGTCCTTCAACAATACGTCCAGGGCAGATGGAAACCACTCGGTTTCTTTTCAAAGAAGTTTAACGATGCGCAGAAAAAGTACAGCACGTATGATCGGGAACTGTTATCTATCTACATGGCTGTCAGACACTTCCGCCGAATGTTCGAAGGTCGGGAATTGGTGATATACACCGATCATAAACCACTGCTTAATTCACTGATAACGGACAGCAAGAACGAAACACCTAGAAGAACTAGATACTTGGAGTATATCGGACAATTTACCTCTAATATCCAGCATATCTCAGGGAAGTTAAACGGAGTTGCCGATGCGTTATCAAGAGCTGCAATTGAAACCATCGAGTGTCCATCCTCAATCGACTACAACGCATTGGCCAGGAGTCAAAGAGATTGTCCAATAGTAAAACGCATAATCGAAGAAAAGAAGCACGATATAAGAGATATTATAGTTCCCGGCACTTCAGCAAATGTAAAATGCGAAATGTCTACAGGAACTGCTCGACCTTTCTTAACGGGAGAATTCAGAAGACCCGCTTATCAAGCCATTCACGATCTAAGTCATCCGGGAATCAGAGCTACAAGAAAAATGGTTACTTCACGCTTCTTCTGGCCATCAATGAATAGCGACGTGAACAATTGGAGCAGAGCTTGTATCCGTTGTCAACGCTCTAAGATTCAGCGACATACGCAGTCACCAGTGGGATCGTTCGAAGAAACAGTTCGTCTGTCTCACCTGCACGTCGATCTGGTCGGTCCACTTCCAATAACACAAGAAGGCCACCGATATTTGCTAACCATGATCGACCGAGCGACCAAGTGGCCAGAAGCATTTCCGATGTCTGAAATAACTGCCGAGAAGGTAGCCGAAACGCTTTATGCAGGCTGGATATCAAGGTTCGGAGTACCATCGAGAATTTCGACTGATCGAGGAGTCCAATTCGAATCTAAGTTATTTAAAGAGCTGATGAAGAGGATGGGTATTGAACACTGCCGCAGTTGCGCTTACCATCCTCAGGCAAACGGAATGGTAGAACGATGGCATCGATCACTTAAATCAGCATTAACGGCCAGATTGAACACATCGACCTGGGTGCATGAGCTGCCAACTGTGATGCTGGGACTTCGCACAGCCATAAAAGAAGACATAGGCGCTAGCGCGGCCGAACTCCTTTACGGCCAAACACTCCGACTTCCCGGCGAATTTCATGGCGAGCCTGTGAAGCAAACCTATTCGTCATCACACTTCATGGATCAGCTAAGTGAAGCACTCAAGAAAGGCCAAGCTCAAAGAAGATCAAATACGTCTCGTGCTACGTTTATCCACGACGAACTGCCCAGAAGTACACACGTTTTTGTTCGAAACGACGCATATAGACGACCACTAACACCTGCCTACGATGGTCCATATCGCGTGCTGGACCGCAGAGAAAAATTTTACACCGTCCAGTTAGCAAATAGACGCGACAATATTTCAATCGACAGACTGAAACCAGCATTTTTCATCAATGAAGATCCTGGAACATCCCCACCTGAAGAAACTACATATACGACTCGCTCAGGAAGACAGTCGAAGCCACCTGTGCGCTTCGCTTTTGAGATAGGGGGAGAGTGATGTAGCGGCCTACACAAGTACACTGTAGCATACGAGCGCATCCACCGACGAGTCGCCGCGTACTGAGGACCGCGAGCAGAGCGCCGTGTATATTTACGTGCGGCGCAGGCGGCCGCAGGCGGACATCGGCGCGGGGCGAGGCACGAGCGACGACATTCCACAGCGGAGATCCTTTGGCGACTGGCGCGCGAGTCAAAATCGCGTATATTTATATAAACGGCATTCGACTGCCATCGGATCAGTGAATGTTAACTACTGTGCAAGAATGGAACTAGTTGCAAGATGTTCAGATTGTACTTAAGTTAGTAATTGGCAAATAAATATTATGTGTGTTATTGTGATCACTGTTTTATTTACAAATAGTATTAAGCGAAGACCAAGTGTTAGGCAGGGAGCTATCGTACGCACGGTGCCTGAAACACTGTAATCATCTGTAATCACATTTCAGGCACCTTCTGTAATCACTGCGTACTCGGCTCGCGTAGGGACCTAGTAGGCAGGCATAGTCGAGACCAATCGACTATACCCTGCTCTGATTTAAGATCTGAAATTTTCATCTTCGACCACATTGTAATCCACCATCAGCACCGCTAAGATGGCCAAGGTATAAAAATAAATTATCGACTTTTGATGTCAGTTGTCAATCAATGTCAATTCGTCTCTCTAATACTATAGTATGACCATTTAACTGAGTCCTCGCCTGCGCGGGTACAGGGGCGCGCGGGTAGACGACAAAGGGGGACTGAGACCGGTGCGGGCGGCAGGGACCCGCCGCCCGCACCGGTCTCAGTCCCCTTTGTCGTCTACCCCCGCGCCCCTGTACCGCGCAGGCGAGGACTAAGTTAAACGGTCAGACTATAAACATATTAGAGAGACAATAGAGCGCAACAAAGGCTCCAAAGTGTTCGCGAGGAATTTGTCTATTGGGCAAAGCCAGTTGACAAAGCTGAAGAGAGAAGATGGCAGTGTAGCGTCGACCAAGGCAGAGGTATATTAGAGGCAATCGAAAGGTTCTAAGGACAGCTTTACGCTTCGGTCGCTAAGCGTATTAGCAGCCAAACACCCAAGAGCCAAGCTGACCCGACACTTCATCGAAGATATCCCAGACATCAGCCTGTACGAGATTAGAATGGCCCTAAATACAAGGCGCCTGGTGATGACAGCATTACATCAGAGCTTCTGAAAGCGGGTGGAACACCGGTACTAAAAGTCCTTCAGAAGCTTTTCAACACCGTCGTACTTGAAGGCATAACGCCAGAATCATGGAACAGAAGCGTGGTGGTGTTGTTCTTGAAGAAAGGTGACAACGCTTTATTGAAGAACTACAGACTCATTTCGCTTCTGAGCCATGTTTATAAACTGTTTTCAAGGGTCTTTACGAACCGTCTCAAACGCAGACTTGATGACTTCCAGCCTTCCGAACAAGCCGGTTTTTGAAAAGGTTTTAGTACCATAGACCACATACATACGCTGCGGCAGGTCATACAGAAGACCGAAGAGTATAATAACTTGCCTCTTTGCTTAGCGTTTGTGGACTAAGAGAAAGCCCTTAATTCGGTCGAGACTTTGGAGGTGCTTGAATCTCTCCAGCGATGCCAGCTTAACCATCGGTATATCGAAGTGTTGAAGTGTTTGTATGATGACGCCACTATTTCGGTCGGCGTACAGGAAGAGAGCTCCAAGGCGATCCCATTAAAAAGAGGCGTAATACAGGGAGACGTAATTTCTCCGAAACGTTTTACGGCTACTTTGGAGAACGCCTTCAAGCTCCTGGAATGGAAAGGATTCGGCATCAATATCAATGGCGAATACCTCGCTCACCTTCGGTTTGCCGACGATATAGTAGTCATGGCAAATTCGATGGAAGAGCTCAGCACGATGATCGAAGGCCTCAATCGGGGTTCCCAACAGGTGGGTCTTAAGATGAACATGGACAAGAGGAAAGTCATGTGTAATTCCCATGTTGTACCCACTCCGATTTCGGTTGGGAACTCGGTTCTTGAAGTCGTTGACTCGTACGTCTACCTAGGACAAGTAGTCCAGTTAGGTAGGCCCGACTTCAAGAAAGAGGTCAATCGCAGAATCCAACTCGGTTGGGCAGCGTTCGGAAAATTACGTAACGTCTTCTCGTCCGACATACCTCAGTGCCTCTAGTCGAAAGTGTTCGACCAGTGTGTGTTGCCAGTGATCACTTATGGCACTGAAACGTGGTCTCTAACTATGGGCCTTATTAATAAGATCCAAGTAGCACAACGAGCTATAGAGAGGGCTATGCTCGGAGTCTCTCTGCGGGATCGAATCAGGAATGAGGAGATACGTGTGTAGAAGAACCAAAGTTACCGACATAACCCAGCGTATTGGCAAGTTGAAGTGGCAATGGGCAGGGCACATAGTGCGGAGGACTGATGACCAATGGGGTCGAAAAGTTAAAGAGTGGAGACCACGCACCGGCAAGCGCAGCGTAGGACGTCCACCCACAAGGTGGACGGATGATCTGATTAGGACCGCAGGATCGCGCTGGATGCAAGCCGCTATCGACCGGTCTTATTGGAGATTTATAGGGGAGGCCTATGTCCAGCAGTGGACGTCCTATGGCTGATGGGTGGATGGATGGTCAATTCACAGTTTGTTTACCTAGGTAGGTACACTCCGCGGGGATAAATTTGTGAATAGTTGTCTCAAAATAAATGCTTAATATAGAGTATACAGGGTTATTTCTAACCGTAACTTTACTAACTACTAACTAACTTAACTTTCGTAGCCTACTGGAGTACTGCAGTCCTGTCTGGAGCCCATCTTACCAGGTCCACATGGATCGAATTGAAAGATTGCAAAAGAAGTTCCTGTATCATCTCTCATATTCGAATAATCTGTGCAGGCAGTTAAACTCTTACGAATCTAGGCTTTCATATTTTAAAATGTATCCACTGTCACTCAGAAGGAACATAGCTGACATCGTATTTCTGCACAAATTAGTGAATGGTAATTTGGACAGTTCTAATTTGCTTGGAAAAATATGTTTTTCTGTTCCTCGTCCTTCTAGCCGTCTTGACAATAGAAGAACGTGTAGTTTGCCACATGCTCGTACTAACTACGGCCAACACTCTGCTTTGTATCGCATGTGTTCATTGTACAACAATATATGCCAAGATTTAGATATTTTTAATCCTTCCGTGTTATCTTTCAAGCGACGTTTAATGTTAATTTTAAGCTAAATTTATAAAAAATATTCATTTATTTTTGTTACATTATTATTATATTCAGTACTAATTTTGTTACGCATGTTGTGTTCACTTCTAGAAGGGCATATACATTTATGCATGTCGTTAAATTAATATTTTTTGTTTAATGTAAGTTTTAGTATGTAAGCCCAGTTTTGTGAACCATTACCTAATAAAAAAAAATAAAAAAAAGTTGTTCGTTTTGATGTACAGAATAAGCCCCTAAAATGATGCTAATTGATCAGAAATAACCCTGTATATTATCTCTGACCTTTTCATTAGTAGGTAGGCACTATTCTTTCATTCGTATCGTTCGTCTTTCCGTTCGTCCGTCCGTAGCATCATATGAAAACTATCTTAATCATAAACTATTGCGCCAACAATTGCGAGTACAATGAATATCCAACGGATCATCCATCAAGGTCCAAGTTCAATGTATGATTGCGGAAGCTCGACCCTCAGGCAATAAAACAAGAACGTTTCCATAACGAGCATATTGCCGCGCGGCCGGAGCCGGAGCCGGAGCCGGCGCCGGCCGGCGGGAGCGGTGATCGCGGCGTGTGGGAGCACGGAGCAGGCAGCAGCCGCCATCGATCAACGGTCGAGCCAGCCGGCCGAGCCGAGGGGAGCGCGCGAGGGTGAGGGCGACGGGCACCCGACACCGCGCGCCGGCACCACGACGCGATACGTTTCATAACAATAAACAATAACATCACACTTCACCGACGATTTTTTTTTCTTCTACTAAAGTTAAAATCCATTTAATGTTCGAATTATTTAAAACTATAGGTACTTTTAGGGCTATGAAATAATTTTCGTTTTAAATATTCGAATCATCTAACGCAACGTGAGGGTCAAGTATAATGGCAGCTGCTGCCGGTCTGGCGGAGTCAATCATGCCCTTATCCCAACAGAGAGCAGAGCTTCGATGTTATCAGTGGGCGTGAAAGGCAGGTGTACTCGATTTCTTCAGCAACGAGATTTCGTTCCAAAAAAATAGCGCGCCCATGCCGCGGCACCCGGCTGACGCGGCCCGGACGGGGCCCGCAGATGCCACGGCCACGGAGGCCGTTCATTGTATTGTAATACATCTCCAGACGCACGTTTTTGTCGAACCCCACGACCCGCGAGTACACATCGCAAAAAATCTGTGCGTATCGTGAGAGAACGGAGCTCGAGCGGAGCGGTTATACGAGTATAATGAGGCGTGTAGCCGCTCTCCTCGCGGCGGCAGCACCGTACCGGGGAAGGCATGCGCGAAGTCATGGCTGCTCCAGTCGTGACGCGGCTGCACGATGCACTGGAACATGTTCACGGCGCGGCGGCCGGGCGCGACTGCCGGCCGGCGCCGGCCCGGCCCGGCCCGCCGCCGCGCAGCCTCCGCCGGCCCCCACCCTCGCCCGACCCGCTGCTCTCCAATCGTTCCCGGTTTATTTATTTATCCCTGTGCTCTATAGAATAGACATTCATTCCGGATGTAAAAGTTTATAGGTATGTAGCGCGACACCTCGCAATCCTAAATCGATCAAGCGGTAGGTCACAGGAATTGATGTACCATGGTATTACTAAACTACTTTAGTAATAAGAGTAAAAACCTAATTCAAACACTGAAAGCCTGTGAGTGTGAGAGGAAGCGTAGTTAATATGCGGAGAGAGCTCAAAGCTTGGATTACTCATTAACATTTTAATACGAACAGAAATAGGTAGTTCCTATCTAGAGTTTTAGACGGACGGAGCTAGGTACGAGTAAGTATTACTAGACATTTCATGGCGAAAGTTCAGTCGCAGTAATGATATGTTCAGTGTTGGTAGGTAGAGGCAGGCACGGTAAAACCGCGGACAGTACATAATTAGCAAGCAATCTATTAACTACTGTACCTAAGCCATTTGGTTACCTAGGTATATAATTTTAAATTAAGTAGGTACGTTGTTTCTACTTAGCTCCCGAGCTCTATGTTAAATGTAGATTTTATACTGTGAATAATGGTTAGCAAAGTGCAATATCAAGGTATTTCAATGGTAATATCCAATTTGATTATGAGGTAGATGCACCTGGTAGAAAGTATGCCGGAAAGGACGTTAGATATGATGACCAAAAGTTTAGGAGGGGCACGTCATACAAGACGTTTTCGCAAAGTGTAACAGAAGAGAGAGTCGTGTGTGTTTCAGTACCTAAAAAACCATTTAGCGATTTGAGATTGGTTCCATTATAAAAGTTATTCAAAATGACGAATATGTGTGCCTGTGCTACTGAAAGTCCCTGCACTTTGCACACCAATAAAGTGTAGGTACTCGTAAAGCGAGGGTCGTCCGGCCCGGGGCGTAGTAGCTATGATCCAATCTGTGTCCGGGGTGCATCGGGCCCAACAAAGTGCACGCAGGGCGGGGAGTGCAGCGCGGAGGGCGGGGGGAGGGGGAACCGGTCGCGCGAGACACGAACTCCGCAGCCCGTACTCGGTAGAGTACACGCAAGATACACGGCCAAAATCGGGAACTACTTCAATGCTGCCAGGGAATTCGAATTACTAGCAACATAACGTACGTGGCTCCACCACTCGAGCGCATAGTTATCTCTAGTCAGAAGCCAATCCTTGCGAAACTCTCCCCTCTGTAAGACCCGCCACCGAACTTGTTGCGGTTTTATTGTCACCGGTACTCAGCAATTTTACGACGCACAAACAGGTGAAAATGTCGGTACAGCGGTGATTGGCACACAGATTAGCCCAGAAATGATTTTTATTGGGAGCTCAGTTTACACGAATGTTCTTTGAATTATATTCTCGGTTGAGAAAGATGCTAATTTTGATGGAAAATGTTATCCTTTGATCATAACTTGCAACACTTGGGTAATAATAGATTATGTACGAAATCACATACGGTTATGAATATCTAGATAAAGTGTAGCTCAAAATTCTTCGAAATTCTCTTTCAAAATCTTCCTTTCTATCACGGTGCCATGAACGTAGAAAAAACAACGTTCATGCACGGTGCATACAGATGTGTAGTAACACCAGATGGCAAAAATAGCAGGCGACTCACATTTGTACCCAGGATTTTAAAGTGTGCTTTAAATACGTGACTACCGACTTAATTAGTCCCTCTCAGAATCAAACGTCCTTTTTTAGGGTTCCGTACCCAAACGAAAACGGAAACGGGACCCTATTACTAAGACTTTGATGTCACGGTGACAGACAGACGTCTGTCACCGGGCTGTATCTCATGAACCATGATAGCTAGGCCGCTGAATCACAGATGATGTATTTCTGTTGCCGCTATAACAACAAATACTAAAAAGAGAATTAAATAAATATTTAAGGGGGGCTCCCATACCCATACAACAAACCAGAATTTTTAGACGTTTTTCTCTCTATAATAAATAATGGTAACAGGTAGATGATTGAAATTTTCACAGAATGTTTAGTTTTATATTCACTTCAATAATAAATAATAAAATTAAAATAAAATAAATATTTAAGGGGGGGCTCCCATACAGAACGGAACCCTTCATGCGCGAGTCCGACTCGTACTTGGCCGATTATTTCATAATAGGGAATGATACGTTATACCAATTTTCTAATTTATATAAAGGTTAATATTATAGTCTGTTGAAAAATTGTCAAAAACTTTGAAAATATTTTTTGCGTGTGAATTTTCACCGCAGTAACTACCTTTAAGGCGCACTGTGCTCAAAACGGAACCCGTCACTCAGGGCTACCCATCAGTATGAGAAAAATGCCATATAAGTACGATAGTATAAGTACTTTGCATGCTGCAAAGTCTGTAGGTACTATCGGTAGGTTTGCAGTGTCGTGTAGTGATTTTGTTGTGCTCTGTGAGTCAAAGTTTCAATCTTTATTTCGTAGACACATTACATGTACTACTTACTTGAAATCGGTATTGTACTTGCAAAAGTTCAAAGATTTCAAAGATTTCAAAGATTTATTTCATAATACTTAAATACGTTACAACTCTAGAATACATAAATTACATCTAACAATATATTATATACCTAAGTTACCTAGATTTTGTATTCTAGATGATAAAGATATTGCAGTGAGCCCCAAACTAAGCTAAATGCTTGTAGTAAAAGTAGTAATTTATTAGCGTTACGCATACTTGTAATTTTAACAGTTACTATAACTCTGCTAAAATTAAAAGTACAAGTGTGAGACATAATTTTTTTTTTTTTGTTTTGAAATTAAATCCCCTGCAGATCGCAATACGCCCCATCTCGTGAGATCTCTAATTGCAACCTTCGTACAGCTTAAAAGCCCTGACACCAGGGCCAACCAACCGGCCTGTAATTGTAATTTGACTGAATTATGTTTTAATTTTATTTATTTTTGATCTTTTTATGACGATGCTATTGCAGATACCTACTATATTGTTTTTAATTTATTAGATTATTTTGGCTCTTTTAAGTTAGGGTGTTCTAATTTGTAGTAAATTATTTTATGTAATTCATTGAATTGTTATTAGTAATTTGGTGAATACGTAAATTTGCACTTATTATATTAATATTATGTTATCGAAAACCTCTGTAAAAAGACGATTCTAAGCGCATTTTCATGTCTAAAGAATAAAGCAAATTTTGATTTTGATTCTGCGCGAGCTTAGTGCTTACCGTGATTGCGGCCGTACCCGGAGATGCGAATCATGCGAAGTACCCGACAGATGCAAGTCGCACCTGCGCTCGGTGATCGGTGGCTCGGCGCCGCTAAACGATCATTGTTGTTTTTTATCCGCATACGTTGCACAGCTTGATTTCATGCCCGAGGCCGATATCGAAAGCCGGGCCGTTCAATAAACACGTTAGCAGTTCAATTTTATCGAAGCTGGTCAGATTTAACGAGACAAAAGAGGCTGCTTAGTGCGTTTAAATTTACTCTAGCTAGAGGTGATTTTGGTTCAAGTGTGCCATGTCGGGATCGTGATGCTGTTTATCCTACAGCGAATCATTCATGAGACATGTGTCTCTATCACGCTACTTTACCCGACAGAGTAAGTTGCTGCTTCGGGAGCTCTAGTTTTGAACTGCTATAACTACCGCTAGCACGTTGCAATGTAAGTGTAACGAGATTTAAAAAAAACATATAAACATCAAAGTAAGAACTGGAGCGAGCAAATAGATTTATGTATTATATCACTATCAACAAAGTCGCTTCCCGTTGTCTGTCCCCATCTATGCTTATATCTTTAAAACTACGCAACGGATTTTGATGCAGTTTTTTTTTAAATAGATAGAGTGATTCAAGAGGAAGGTTTATACGTATAATACATCTGTGCGAAGCCGGGGCGGATCGCTAGTTAAAATATATAGTGCGGACGGGATAGCATAGCACGCGTTTAAGTCATTATCTAACGTTTTATTAACTCGCAGACATTATTTTCGTCGACTGTTTTATGTAATTCGGTTCATCCAGCTTTCCTGGTAGTCGCCACATTTCCCTATTATTCAAGTTGCCAATTGAAACAGTTATTAATTATGTACCTACATAACAATAAGTAACTTAATTACTTCGTAATTCTGTAATTTAAAGCGTTAATTAGAATTACTGAGTACCTAGTCTTAGTTATTCATTGATATAAGTTCATGCGTATTATAATAAATGTGAGAGAGCTATTTTCGTAGAGATGGGCCTTACAAATTGTTTCCGATAGCGCAGTGTCCCGGAATAAAGGCCCAGGACAATGGAGACAATCACCTCGTGTCATCTCCAGTCGAGCCGCAGGAAAGGGAAGCCTCGGAGCTCAAAGCTCGAGGCTCAACCGCCGCCCTTTGTGGCTTCTCCGCGAGACAACGTGGTGGCATACAATGGAAGTGGAAAGGCCGCGCCGGGACCGGTCCGCGGCCGACTTCCATCGCGAGACAAAAAAACATAAACAGCTCCATCACGCCACTCTCGCTCACTACAAACAAGGAAAACTGACCGCTGTCTGCGAGCTCTTAACAACTCGTCGGCCGGGGCGATGTTTATTCATGTACGGTTCAATACGACTTTTTGAGTTGTTTTCTGTTGGTAAGTGGGTAATGTTGTATTTTAGCGAGGATGGGGAGATGCTGGGATGCGTCACGGGAGTCACGGGGCGAGCCGGCGCTGGCGGCCTGCCGCCTGCCTCATTAGCTTGCAGCGGGCGGCGCGCGCCGGAAGCCGCCGCCGCCCGCGCCCATTGTCTCGCTCCGCACGCTCGGCCGGCGTGAGCTTCGCACTCGGCCCTTGCTCTTTCCATCTTCTCAGAACTTCGCATGGGAATCGTAAACTATTCATCAAATGTATTAGCGGCGGAAAACTGTTTATAAACACGAGACATCGGTATGGAAAGGAAAGGCTGGTATTTCCTGTAACTAATATTGCGCCCGTTCCGAAACTGAAGCGGCGAATTCGACTACGAGGTCATGGTGGTAATGAGCATCACCCCGCGGCCTCGATTGCGAATCCTTCGGGAATCCCGGCCAGGAGTCTGATTGGATCGTCGTACTAATCGATGAGTAATTACAGGAACTTTAATAAGTAGGTACGTAGAGCGGCGGAAGATGAGAGGCGCCGCGGCGGCCGGCGCGTGGCGCTCGCTTGCCGAGATGTTTATGCTCACCCGATACTCGGCGTGCTCTTACATCGATGATTCAATCGGATTCTGGGAATACTATACTTTGGATAAACCTTAACTAAACATTTTAAGTCAATCGTTCCGTTTAAACTGCAGATCGGCCGCCAGCGAGCCTTATCCCCTAATATGATGGAGAGCGCCATTCACCGAGACAATAGCACTTAGCAGTGCTACGAACTCGCGAGTGGAATCATGCACTCGCGCAAGGTCAATATCAATCAATCAGTGCTGTCAGTGCCCCTTAACACACACTGAGAGCATCAACATAGAAACTATGACTGAGTGAGACCATACAAATCTATTGCTATCTAACAAACTCTTCTCGTATCGAACATAATAGTACTTATAGTACCTACATAGCTGAAATGGAAACGAAAGCGGCACGACTGTGTGATAACCTGATAACGAGCCTGATGGCGGGTCAACGACTAAACGTACTTTCGGAAATGAAACTAGTTCGTTACGGAACCGATAGAAAGGGCGCGCGATAGTCGAGGGAGAGAGGTCAGCGGTTATCGGTTACTACCACCGTTTTGGGTACCGGTAGCGCAGCGGAATGGTCCTGTACGACATCGATGTTTTCATAGTCCATTGCACCGTGCCATAACCTATGCAGAGTGATTGGGCCCTAACCACCAACCTGTCATAGGATACTTAGGGCAGATCAGTGAATTCACTTACGTCATGTAAATTCTTCTAGAAGAAGCAAGTATGCAGATTGCAGGTCGCCTCATGTTGATTTCCAACACCTAAAAGCCAGAGGTGTATATATCAAAACATAAATTCCAAAGCACTCACGTTTGCAAGGCGAGTGTTACTACCGCTACGCCACCGCGCCGCGGTTTCACGGCATGATTGGTATCGCTAATTAATTGGAGGGAGTCATTAGAGGGTGGGGCGGGGGGCGGGGGCGCCGCCCGAGGGACAGGGCGAGGCTGCCGCGCCGGGAGCGCCAGACAGGACAATCATCCAGTTAAGCCCGTTCGCCCACGCCGCGCCGCGCCGCTGGGGGAATCGAACCACCGGCACCGCTCCCGCACATACAAGCCTGTGCCTACTCCTAACAAACACATCAAATTATACACTCTCATGTACTACAGCAACAGTCAGATCTAATCCACTGATACATACAGAGTTATCTGCTGTGTGACTAAGCCAAAAGGAGGTGATTAAGACGATCATTATGAACAACTTTAACTACGGGGCCAACCAGGAATCGAGAAAAATAAATCATTACTTCTATACAAAATTGCTATTCGGAATCCACAAAATGTATGAAACAGATGATTTTTGTTCCTCGAATTCCGTGTTGGCCCTATAGTAAAAGTTGTCTGTAATGATGGTCTGAATCACCTCCTTTTAGCTGAGTAAACCAGTTCTGGATAACCCTGCATAGCAATGACACTAAATTTTCACAAAAGGAACACCGCGAAAAATAGCAATTTTGAACATTGACGTAAAGGATTTTGAAAAGTGTGAGATTTGGCCTTGGATGTTACACTCTCTCTACAGGTGATAAGATAAGTTTGATGGATTTACCATGTCATGTCATAATCACAACAAGGATTATGAATCAAGGGATCCGGTGGTAAATTCTTTCTTTGTGTATGTCCCTGTGGCATGTTGATAATAGTGTAGTAACAAGGAGTGAGGGCTTGATCGAGTGGAGAGAGGGGTTGGATGGGTAGAGTCGGAGCGGTGTGTGCATGCGGCGGCGGCGGCGGCGGCGGCGGCGGCGGCGGCGGCGGCGGCGGCGGCGGCGGAGTGCGCTCGCGGCGGCGGCGGCGGCGGCGGCGGCGGCGGAGTGCGCTCGCGGCGGCGGCGGCGGCTCCGGCGCGGCGGCGCTAAATATAGCGCCCCTGAGTCAGCCGCCCGCCTGCGCTTTGTCTCTCGCTGCCCCGCAACCCGCCCGACTTTACACAATCACGCTCATTACAAAACCATCTACTTATTGGACATATCCCGAACCTATTAGCCCTTTCGCGTCCCTATTGCTTCAATACCGTTCTACGATCATACATCCTAGAACTTACATTCTTCCAAGGTCGGCACAGCTTATACCGCCATGGCTACATACATAGTATAGCACCGAACTACCCGAACCCATTGTCGCCAGTTCAGCCACGGTAATGATATCTAAGATCATTGCCGTGGTTCAGCCAACACAAGGTCAGTGCACTCGGAGCGCGCACTCCGCATCCCGCATACAGATAGATTTAGCATTTTCCTGGATTTGACGCCTTCTAGGAATGAACTTACAAATATCAAGTCGTAAACAAACCAGTATTAAAGCTTTCTAACTTTCGCCTTTATGATTGTGTCGCCCGACCCGGTCAAATCTGGAAGAGAAACAGATGGCCGCTCATACAGCATCGATTCCAATATAATATCAACAAACGAATGAGCCAATTTAACAACGCACCGAGTGCTCCGGTACTCGTAAAACGGTCGCAGTAAATCGCTGAAGTTTCATACACCTAGCTACGAGTATAAGCTAGTGAGAACTTTGGGATTCATAATATTCATATGTAGAGCCGCGTGCGCGCCACATGTGGCGAGTGTCGTCGGACACATTAGCACATTATCAGTTTTATCTAAACTGAGGTTTGGATCATATGCGATAGATACAAATGATGCATTTGTAATGATAATTTACGAATATTCAAAAAGGGAAAAAAAAAGGCGATATTTTGAAGCAAAATAAGGATGAGATTAATGCAAGGCGCTTAGAAATAAGGGATCTCATAAACAGGCTTAAATATAATTGTTTTTCGCAAAAAACAGCATGACCGACTTCACCCGTGCACAGAATTCGGGAATATTTCGCACGGATCGATGTTACATTTGTGACATTATTGTTGATTTATCAAAAATGACTCAGCCGATTTCAATAAAATTTTAATGGGACCAATTTCAAAGTATACTCTTTCCAATACAAAAAGAATTATTGAAATCGGACTACTACGAAAAAAGTTAAGCGTGGTTAAACATACATACGCGTCGAATTGTGTACCTCCTCTGGTTGGTTCGTCGGTCAAAAAAGCCTTTGATGATTCTGGATAAAGTCATTTTCAATAATCACAAGTCTGTAATGTTATTTAATGAATTCAAATGGTCTCGACAGGACACAGTCTAAGCTTTAACATATCTACAAACGGCTAGACGCTAGAGCCGTTATCATTTTGGTGTCTGACATAGTGTGAAAAACAATTCTATTATTAATTTATTATGTAGCAATTTTCGTGTACTATGGAATAGTCTCACGATAGATACCCGTGCGTGAGACTCCGCCCTAGCCGAGGCCGCCGACAGACGCGCTCCACGCGGCGCATGTTCATGCGAAATATATCGAAAGATAAGTACAACAAATAATTAATTCACAGCGCAGTGCTTCAGGAGGAAAATTCTGTAAAATACGAGGAATGTCAACTGCGGTCAATGACGCCTGCGCCGCCGACTTGCGACAACAACACATGGCTGTATGTATCATTCTCGACACCATGTACCACATGTCACATCTCCAACACTTTTTATCGAGAACCATTTCTAGATAAAAAGTTTTAAGAGATGTTTCTCAGTTGTGTAAACAGGACTTGATTAGACTCATTTGATCGGGGATTCCGGAAATAGAACAGTTCAATTCTAATTCAGGGGCAGCGTGTTTTTTATTTTATTTCGTATAGGTTTGCGTTTGACTACATACTGCCCAATATTAAGCAGATATGCGATCTAGAGTCTCTATTACTATAATACTATTACTATACTCGGGATTTGAATATACCGACGCTGTACTTTAGCGGGAAGACAGACCCAGGTAAAGCGTTCCACATTCAGTCTGTTTGAGCGCAAGCTAGCTTCGTTCGTGGTCACCGAACGGGCGCACGTCTTTCTTCTCGAGTCTCGAGGCAGCGCGCGCGCGCCGGCGCCGGTCGGACACAATGCACAGGTTTACATTGTACATTGTCATGTCACGATCCGAAGAGAAGGGCTCGCATTCTTCGACCACAAAAGGTAGCTTCGGTTCACTTTCGCGGAATTATTCTTGTCGCTCACATTTTAGTGTTCGAAGGCTACGTGAACCAGATGTAAACAACAGTGGGAAACGCCTCATCAGCTCGTCACGAGCGTCAATGGGTCGGTCGGCACGCGGCCGCGGTCTGCTTGATCGCTCTTTGTCCTAACGCCACTCAATGGCCGGAATGGCCATTCACGTCCATTTACTCCCCCCTCATTTACATCACTATTGCCGTTCAGCATAATTGACTCCACTAAGAAGGCGGAAAATCGCGACTTATTCCAGCTTATTTAGTAATCAGTGAACGTAAGCAGAACGCGGAGCGGAAATTATAAGTGCGTATTTCTCCTTATGTATTGTGTATGGTCCGTATGGTGTATTGTGTATACACGATAGAACAATACGAATCATTTATTGGTAATACCATAACAATAACATAGTGAATCAAAGGTGTTCGTTTAGGTATGGTGTTAGCTTTGTGTCGCGCGCCGCCGACGGAAAGCAATTTTGTCATAGCATTAGGCGAAAAAAGGTAATACGAGTATACCGGGATTATTACTACTAATATGTAGAGTTTCTAACTTCCGCAAGGAATAAAACGAGCTTGTAAAATATACTTTGGTAAAATTGTATGTGCACCCACACCAAGACCAGGAAGTGTATGGTTCAGGGACCCAGTATACATATCATCAAGTCAAAATAGACGTGGACGTATGGGCGCAGACTTATCACACTCAAAATACCAAGGCTTGTTTGATAACACCATACCTGATGATTAAGCACTAACGCGGTCTAGAATAAGCTCTATATAGAAGGCGTCTATTCTGCTGGTTTACTGGTTTGAAAGACGCGCAGTAGGTGAGTACGTGCGCACATAAACTTTCGTGAGTATATAGCCTTTCCATTTACGGAAACATAAACGAAGAGTTCCACATTTTGAATTTTCGTATAAATGAGGAATCGAAACGGCTACGATCATATTATGGTGAATGTCCAATGAACGAAGAAATGGCGCTTTGGTTGTAATCTCTCGCCGTCAAAGGGTGCTTGAGAGAGAGAAGTGCTTGTGAATTGTGCAGTGATATCTGGCCATCTGAAGAAGTTCGTATAGGCCGGGTGGCTGGCCCTGTTTTCAGGCCGCATGAAGGCAATTTAACGTGTCTTCCAAGTCACGGTAGCGCTCAGTGGTAAATGCCACCCGCGGTCACCCATCCGAACACTGACCGTGCTGAACGTTGCTTAGCTTCGATGATCGCTAACGAACATCTAGTCAAACTGCGCCGTGAGTGCTACTTACGCCATCTGAAGTGAAGTAGTGGTATGGGAGAGAAGTGGTTATGCATTGTGCAGTGATCTCTGGCCAGTGGTTTGTAAAAGAATAGTGCACCTGCATTGTGCAGTGTGAGAGCACGCGGGTAGCGTCGAGCAGCAGCACCGAGAGCAGCGTGGGCGCTCAGGAAGTCGCCAATGCCCAGCTCGTTACGTCAGCCACTTTACGCTGCTCCCGCCGCCGGAGGAAACCTCCCACGCTCTCATACCACCAATTTACTCTCACGCTAATGTGCTGCTCAATCACTACTGCGCCAATCGGGAAATGCGGCCTTCAGAACTCACACTGCTCTCAGTTGATTTTATTTACAACCACATTTTCCAAACTACAACTTTGTTCAGTGACTCGTGTGAAGGTGCTCCAAAATTTCGCCGATGCCGTAGATAAATTCCCCTCTGGCGTAAATAGGTGAATAGTCACACTGAACTAATGAAAATTTTATTTATTTGTTTATAGACAAGCAGTGTATACTGATGTGCCTATATCAAGCAGAGTCGAATAAAATTAGTATTTTTCTGTCAAGGAAATTTTTTCCTTCTTTATCCAAAGGTCTAGCTCTAGTCTATTCTTAAATGTGTTTATAGTTCTTGCTGAGATTACATCCTCAGGCAACTTATTCCAATTGTAGAGAGCTCTATACTTATTGCAGAGGATGCGGTGAGCAGCGTTGGTTTGTGATGGTGTTGGCTGTAAGAGGAATTTATGGCGTCTGCTATCGCGTATATTTTCCTTCAAGGAGTACATGTCGTGAATATCCGGAAGATTATAGAAGCCATTCAGAACTAGGAAGAACTAGGTTCCTAAGAACCTACTAAAGTAATGATATATTTTTTCGAATAAGTATGTATTTGACTTCCATTCCGCTTGATGGCAAGTTTACATGGTCAAAAAGGTATGAAACAAAGTTCTTATAAGCTTTATATTTTTATACTTAATAGAATGCCCCAATCTACAGTAAGTTAATGAATTATTGGTTACAGAAATAAAAACTTATTTTATTTTATTATAAGCCGGGCGGCTAGCCCAACCGGGGCCTATAATTTAACGTGTCATCCGATCCGCGGTAGCGCTCAGTTATGAAACTCACTGAGAAGTTATCTTTCACTTTGACCTTGAAAAGGCCAAGATTATATTGTTCAGAGAACAAACAATTATCTACTTTGTATTATTTACAACTTTACTGTCCAGCAATAACATTCTGATTCATGAGTTATTTTAAGAGTGTTTCACAATTTAGTCAATGCAATCCTACTAATAATGTAAACGCGAAAGTTTGTGAGTTTGTATGGATGTTGCTTTGTTGCTGTGTGAAAGAGTATTCATAAGAGTACTCTTTCACACAGCAATAAAGCAATGGATTGACTTGATTTTTGGCGTGGATGTAGTTCAAAAGTAGGAGTCAAACATAGGCTACTTTACCAGAAAAATAAAAGATACCTATGGGATATCACAAAAATCAAAACGTACACGGGCGGAGCCGCGAGCAAAAAGTAGTATATTATAACTGCAGTCTGCAGTGGGATATGAATACATCTTAGCTATGTGGACACACAGTGAATAGAGCTAATGAAACTTCATTGAAACATTGAATTAATTAAAATGTACCAGTTTTGTTTAAGAACTTGTTCCATCAAGGTCATGAAATAATTGTTTCTTTACTTCACGTTCTTGTCTGTATTGTTATTTACTCATTAGACTAATTTAGAGTTTAGTATGCATTTCCATACCCTTGACTAGTGAAACTGGTGAGATAACATATTTTTTTTATTCTGTTTATACAGTGGAAGAAAAATGCTAAGTGCTATCTATAGTGATAAAAAGAGAGACATGCAGGGAGGACATAGAGTTCAGTAAAGAGTGGATAATACTCCCTCCACCGGCGGGTGAGGGGGCTCACTACTAACCAAATAGACAAAAATAGTGTTCAGTAAAAGTGCCACGGTTTTCGAGATATATTTAACATTTTCTAGTTTTTAGTTCAGTGAAGTATTAACCACTCTTTACTGAACACCCTGTATACTTTTGGGTATTTATAGTTAGAATGTATGGAAGTGTGGGATAAATAATGCTGCAACATAATATGATGATGATGAAGTTATATCTGATTAGACTGATTTATAGAGATTTGGGGCTCTGTTTTTCAACTTCCCATGGCTGGGTTGTATATGGAAGTTGTATAGAGTATTCACAACTTCCACAGAAAACATAGTGACTGTCCATACAACCTGTCAAAGTCCCGTATACATTCCTAGCTGTACAAAGTTGAGTAATAAGGCCCTTGATCTGTTATCAGACTAAGTATGGTGCTTTTTATTGGTTGATCCTGGCCACAGTTAGAAATATGCTACATTTGGAATATTTGTTTATGAATGTACAATGTAAGTTAAAAAGATATTTTTAAAAATGTGCTTGTTCTTTACGAGCACAGGACCAAGGCATATGGCATAGTAAGAGAAAGACCCTTCCCCAGCAGTGGGATAAAGAAGGCTGTGGATGATATTGTTGAATCTATACGTAATTTTTTTTAAATTATGGTTACGAGATAGCCAAAGTTTTGTTGTCACTGTGGTGTATTCTGTGGTGGAAGAATGTAGCGTGGCGAGCAGTGGCCGCCTGCAGAATATCATCTCATTCACCAACACACAAATAATACAAATAAACAACAAACATTGAACATTTGCTGCCTGTTATTAAATATGTTATTGGTGATGTAACCACACAGTTATAGAATTTGATAACTGTTCCATATTACATATTCAATTCTATCTTGTATTGCTTATTAATATCTCTATGATTCAATTCTGTCTAGAAATAAACACAATAGTTAATTTAATTTCAATGTGTACAAAGTGTGGACAAAGGATTTTTATTATTTTGAATATTTGAAACAGAATTTATTTTACATTCTGATGTTGTGGAGAAATGTGGTTTATTTTGCAGCGCCTAGTACTTGTGGTATATCCCATTAGCCTGTCTTTATAGTGACCCTGGAAACAATGCTATTCCTGAAAAATATTAGATACAAGCACAAAGTGTGTACACACAATACATGTAAACTGTAGCATACAATTTCAGAGACCTTAATAAAACTAGATGTATAATTTTAGTATTAGTACACTAAATAATGCTAAAACTATCTGGCTCACAGATAATTTGGTTAATGATTCAGTCCAGTTAAGACTGCACCTAAATTAAATTGTGTAGGTAGGTATGATGCAGATCACTTCCGATAGATTTAGAACTGGTATACTAATACCTGTGACCGGCATCATACATCATTTTATTTCGGTGCAGTTTTACATGCACTGAATCATTAGACCAAATTATCTGTGTACATACTGTGCTGTGCTTGCTGATTGAATTCAATCAAGAACTGATCAGCCTTTTATTCAATAGCTGATATTGCGAAAATAGAATCTGGAAAAACCAGTATAAAAAAAAATTTAAAGTTATAGACCATCCCTGGAATAAACGCGAAAATATTTATATTTTTGTACACAGCAGCAGCTACTTGTTGCTTTGTTTTGTTGATGGAATAAAATTATGATGAAGGTACTCACTGTTGAAGGCGGCTAGCTTCCTGGTGGAGCCGAGGCGCTTCATGGGCGTGCGCGGCTCCATGTCGTCGAGCAGCGGCGCCTCATCGGCCGCCGGGGGCTCCTCGGCGCTCGCCATCGCTACGCGGACTGTTCTCCTTCACCAGCGCGCTCCCATCACTCGCCACCACAACCGACCATCTTCACACCTCTGTTTACGACTCACGTCGCTGTTCACACGCAAATGTGAAAAGTCGTATTCGATTACGGATCCGGCGCCGTAATAAAAATAACGTTCTCTCGCGTCGACAGACGCCACTACACTACTCGAAATAATTCCGAATTTTGTAACTGACTCGATGTATGTACTGAGTGACAAATCACAAAAAACGACGAAGTATATAAGAATATTTATTTACTTTGTGTTGTAGCGGTAAATATAGGACAGTGATAAAAATAAATTGATAAAATCGTTGCACTACTGCTTTGTTCGGCTGCTCGAATGCATACTGCCAAATGCCAATGTTACCATTACGAAACCTGATGAAACATGGCAATTAACTAAAATACTGGCCACTTGAAGCCTGGCACGATTAATCAGTGTTAACCAAGGAATTTTTAAACTACGTAACTGGAAGGTTCACTCGACGTATCTCCAAGCTTTTTATAAAAAGGAACTTGAACCTTATCACAACATGAAAACGTTCTTTTTTTAATGAAATATAGTAAAAAGGAAAAACGGTCCAGAGAGAGACTTACTTGTAAGATGCTTTGTCACATTCACACAGTTGCTATTATATAATAAAGATGACAGTAGAATGATGATGGTAGAAACATCAGGAACATTAGGAATAATGTAATCTCTCTTAAAATGAGGCAAGTGTAATTTTTTCTGTAACTAAATCAATTAGCTGTCATTATCATAGAATAAAAAAAGGTATTTTACATTCGAATAAAAGTTATTGAAAGATAAGAGTCATATGGGAGTAATGTGATGGCAAAATGCTGGTAACTCATTGCAAACCAAAGAAACAATATGGCGAATTATGCCTCTCTGTGATTGGCGTAGAAAGATCAGAAAGAGACACGGCCACTTAGTATTAAGTCTCTTTCGGACCGCGTTTTTGTAATAGTGAGCCTTCCAGATACTATGTAAATTCCTTGGTGTTAACTCACTACTATCTCTTATTAGCTTGAAACATCAACCTATTGCAAGTTTTAGACGCAAAAAATATAAATAAGCGAGTATAAACATGAAATGTTATACAATTTAGCTAATTTTAACGTGCCTATGAAATTGTAACAAAGTATTCTGAAAAGTGAACAGGCACAATCAATATAAGGTAATATTTTTTCAACATTGATCATTGTACAAGTGTTACTTTAAAAGTAGTTTGAAGTAAAAACATCGCATCTTACAATATATTTTATGTAAATCTACATAAATAAATGTATCATAATAATAATTATGTTACTTATTTTCACTCATTTCGTGCAGTGTATAATCCAAGTTTTGTTCACAGTCAAATATTTTATGCTCTAAGTGTCAGGCTCACATCTTGTTATCATTATACCACTCAATTTATTAAGCTAAGCATAGCGATTTTTACACAAAACTGGGAACATAAATTTAATGACATGACTTTGACTAGATCTCTGTCAATTTGTTTAGTTTTTAAAATTTTGGCATCACATGTTTATTCATTTTCATGGGAATTTGCCACAATCGCCATTGGGTTTTCTAACACTGGTAATAAACCCTATCTAGGGCATTCAAGGGAGTCTAGGAAGGACCACTATTTTATAGGCCGAATCGTAAAAGTCAGCGGATGTGAAGTAAGCTACAAGCTGCGCAATATCCAATCAACGCGCAGCTATATCAGTCAGGATTGGACCGATTGGAAATTACACAGCTTATAACTCACATCCGTCGACTTCTACTATTCGGCCTATACTCTGTCGGGACCCTACAACTGAGGACTGATGGATGATACCATCCGAACACCGCTGGATGCTTGTCACTTTCAACCGGTGGCGGCGCACATGGCTAAAAGTTAACATACTACGGCTGATCTCTGATGAAGGAAACTAATGGATGATGGATACACGATTTATATCTGTCAAGTTAATCTTAGAGTATTGTATTTGTGTTTTATAATTTTGTAAAATATTACTATGTATAATCAAAAAGCTATATATTGTGTATAGGCCGAATCCAAAACCCAATCGGTGAGCTTCAGTCAGGATTGGGTTTTGCATAGCCCTTAACATCACAGCTGCCAAAGAGTTGGATTCGCAAGATCTTACAAAGTAGGACCGCCATCATCTCGCTACTGTATACAGTAGCTCAAAAAATCCATTAAATATGGTAAATAAATGCGCAGAGTAAAGCAACCGCTACTTACTACAGGACAAGTAGGAAGACGCCACATTACCACTCCTACACTGTCGATTTTCCTTCGATACGTACGAAGCAGTTTGACTCAACATTTCTGATTCGTACCGCCAGGGAATGGAACAGTCTTCCTGCTTTCCTGTTTCCTAAGAGATATAATCTAAAGCTTTTCAAGGTCAGAGTGAATAGGTATCTTCTAGGTCTATGTGTTTCATCTTCGACCACAACGTCGCTTACCATCAGGCGAGTTGGTGGTCAAGCGTGGACTTATTCGCGATAAAAAAAACCGCAATGAATGCTTTGACTTACTAGTTCGGAATTGGTAGATTTAATCAATTGCATGTGAATCTTATGCACGAATAAACATTTTTGATTTGATTTGATTTTGAATAAAATTTCATAATCCACATATAATTTTATTTTTGTTCAAGGTTTTACAAGAAATGTAAATAGATCCAAAAATATGAAATTCCCTTAGATTAATAATTGGTCTCGCTTTAGTGAGACCAATAATGAATCCAAGAAAATTTCTTATGAAATAAAATAATATCAAAATCATTTTCCAAAACAAATTTAGCAAATAATTGAAAACTGTACAATTGAATCGCCTAAATGAGATATATTTGTGCATTATAACTTTTTTTTTCTGGGCGGTCCAACCAACGCGAACTCTCTAAAGCGGACTCAGAATAATGACTAATAGGAGATCATGAGTAGAAGAAGAAGAAGGAGGAGGAGGAAGAAGGTGCAGGTGGCACGCGGGGAACCACGCCGCACAGTTGGGACTACTCCACTGGTACTACTGGGAATACACGCTCTATTATTATGTACTACGGGACTAATCGCGCACTCAAATTACGAGATAAATAAATACCTCATCATCCCGACGTTTCGACCGAGTTGCATCGATCGTGGTCACGGGTAGACTACCCGTCCGTAGTACATAATAATAATGTGTTCAAATTGCGAAAGTTTAAAAACAATACACGCTTTATATCGGATCATGAGTTTGGGGGAAGAAATAAAAGGTAGTGATGGCGGTAGGTATGGTTTATTGGTAGTTTCAGGAGTAGAGTCGCAGCAGCGTGTCGGCGCCGGCGGCCAGCAGCCACGGCTGGCGCGGGTGCCACGCCAGCGCCAGCGTGGCGAGGGAGCCGCGCTGTGCGCTGCCGCCGAGCTGCTTCAGCGGCACCAGGAGCGGGTTCTGGAGCAGGTCGCTGGAACAACCAATACAACTAACTATTACACGTTCTTATCGGGACCACTTCGCGGAGAATGTAATTCAAACGATTTGTGTCACAAAGTGTAGAAACTACACTCGTGACCGTGCCGCCGAATGGTTGGAGCGTGCGGTAATACAATATATACTCACTTGAAGAAGCTGTGGTGGTCTAGTGGTACTGATACTTGCCTTACAATAATGAGGTTGTCTGTTCAAATCTAGGTCCTGTACTAATGAATTCTTTGGAATTTATGTAAGAAATTTGACTCCACTGGTTTTTCGGTGAAGGAAAAAATCGTGAGGCAACCTGCATTCGTACATAGAAGAAATTAGATGCCGTATTTGAACCACTGGGCCAGCGTAGAGGATATGGCCCAATCATTCTTTGCGGATAGGCCTACGTTCTGTAGTGAACTATTAAAAGGCTGATACAGTGCAGTACTCACTTGTAGACCATCCCGTGACTGACGACGATATAGGCGTCGTCTCCGCCGGACGCGAACAGCGGGTACCGCGGGTGGAAGGCCACGCTCCGGACCGCTCCCCCGTGTAACCTCAGCGTCCGGTATGGCTTGGCGGACAGCTCCAGGTCGAACCAGGCCAGCTTGCGGTCATAGGCCCCCACGAGCAGGTTGTCCCCGGCGGGGTGCACGGCGAGGCTGGAGATCCACTGCGCGCCGGGGAGTAGTTTCCGGACCAGTTCTTGTTTCACGAGGTCGTAGATTCGGACTGCGCGTTGTGTCTGTAACGTATAGAGAACGGTTTTGAAAACTTATTCTTTTCGAGTCAGCGATTCGATCACAAAATTTATTTTTGGCTATATGATGTTCGACCAGTAAGAGGTCATGGAGACACTCTAAGCACAGGTAAAGAACTTATAGAACAAATTGCTGAAGGTCGCTAAATGGTTGACAACTACAATAAATTATTCAGGACGATTTCGGCCAATAATCCTGGTTTGGTCAATCTCAGAGATTGTAGTGCTTATAGCGTTGTTTGACTAGATGTTCGTTAGCGATCACCGAAGTTGGGCAATGTTCAGCTAGGCCAGTCTTCGTATGGGTGATCGCGGATGGCATTTCCGACTGAGCGCTACCGTGGCTCGGAGGACACGTAAAATTTTAGATCCCGAAACACTGGCAATTCGGTACAGTAGTGAGGTAGCAGGCAAGGTGCTGATACCACCGTCAGCACAATAAGATATTCCGATAGTTTAGCGTGGTACCTACAACACAGCGAAACATTGATAGTGATAGTTGAGCACAGCAGCCCGGGTAGCACGGCAAAGTGAGAAATCCCTTTTATCCACTCTTAATGTCAGATGTCATTGTCAATCCATACTTTATTTCCTCTTCGAGGGGATATAATGGTGGAAAGACTATTAGTCCCTTTGCCATGCTTCCGGTGCTGGCAGGGAACTGATCCCGGGGAGTGTGGCAGTGTGCCCGTAGAAACATCTCAGGAGAAACATCGGCGAGGAAGCCATAGCCTGTCCTACCTGCTAGAGGTCCTAACGGGCGCCGTCAACGTGCTGGCGGAGGCCGTGGGGCTGCAGGGGAAGAGGAATGTCGGTATGTCGTCGGCCGCTCTCCTTATTCACTGCAGCTGTAGTGGCAGGCGCGGGGCCACTTCAACTAACCCGTTACATCGGGACCAGGGCTGTCGGACACGGGTGCTGTCCGACGCCCAGTGCTGGTTGGTCCCAGGTTGTGGATGACGATGTGTCTGGTGTTCGGCACATCGTCATTCTGGCGGGAGCGCAAGCTCCATGGTGGGGCCCGAGTTGGGCCAGCGCTGTCGGGTGCCGTGGAGGAGTGCGGAAGCGTGCCCGTAGCCCCGACACCAGGCGCAGTGGTGGCACACCCAGGGGTTTTGGTGGGCATACCGTCCAGTCGGCGGGTCTCCCACACAACTACCCGTCTGCCCACAGGGCGTGGTGGTATCCATAAAGGATTTCCACTGGTAAAAAAAAAAGGGATACTGACCGCAACAAACAACAGAGGTCTCGCAGGATGGAACACGGTGCACTGCACGAGGCCGCGCGCGCGTGAGAACGGCAGCTGCGACCGTCTCCGGGAGATCTGATGCACCACCACCGTGACGTCATGTGTACTGACCGCAACAAACAACAGAGGTCTCGCAGGATGGAACACGGTGCACTGCACGAGGCCGCGCGCGCGTGAGAACGGCAGCTGCGACCGTCTCCGGGAGATCTGATGCACCACCACCGTGACGTCATGTGTACTGACCGCAACAAACAACAGAGGTCTCGCAGGATGGAACACGGTGCACTGCACGAGGCCGCGCGCGCGTGAGAACGGCAGCTGCGACCGTCTCCGGGAGATCTGATGCACCACCACCGTGACGTCATGTGTACTGACCGCAACAAACAACAGAGGTCTCGCAGGATGGAACACGGTGCACTGCACGAGGCCGCGCGCGCGTGAGAACGGCAGCTGCGACCGTCTCCGGGAGATCTGATGCACCACCACCGTGACGTCATGTGTACTGACCGCAACAAACAACAGAGGTCTCGCAGGATGGAACACGGTGCACTGCACGAGGCCGCGCGCGCGTGAGAACGGCAGCTGCGACCGTCTCCGGGAGATCTGATGCACCACCACCGTGACGTCATGTGTACTGACCGCAACAAACAACAGAGGTCTCGCAGGATGGAACACGGTGCACTGCACGAGGCCGCGCGCGCGTGAGAACGGCAGCTGCGACCGTCTCCGGGAGATCTGATGCACCACCACCGTGACGTCATGTGTACTGACCGCAACAAACAACAGAGGTCTCGCAGGATGGAACACGGTGCACTGCACGAGGCCGCGCGCGCGTGAGAACGGCAGCTGCGACCGTCTCCGGGAGATCTGATGCACCACCACCGTGACGTCATGTGTACTGACCGCAACAAACAACAGAGGTCTCGCAGGATGGAACACGGTGCACTGCACGAGGCCGCGCGCGCGTGAGAACGGCAGCTGCGACCGTCTCCGGGAGATCTGATGCACCACCACCGTGACGTCATGTGTACTGACCGCAACAAACAACAGAGGTCTCGCAGGATGGAACACGGTGCACTGCACGAGGCCGCGCGCGCGTGAGAACGGCAGCTGCGACCGTCTCCGGGAGATCTGATGCACCACCACCGTGACGTCATGTGTACTGACCGCAACAAACAACAGAGGTCTCGCAGGATGGAACACGGTGCACTGCACGAGGCCGCGCGCGCGTGAGAACGGCAGCTGCGACCGTCTCCGGGAGATCTGATGCACCACCACCGTGACGTCATGTGTACTGACCGCAACAAACAACAGAGGTCTCGCAGGATGGAACACGGTGCACTGCACGAGGCCGCGCGCGCGTGAGAACGGCAGCTGCGACCGTCTCCGGGAGATCTGATGCACCACCACCGTGACGTCATGTGTACTGACCGCAACAAACAACAGAGGTCTCGCAGGATGGAACACGGTGCACTGCACGAGGCCGCGCGCGCGTGAGAACGGCAGCTGCGACCGTCTCCGGGAGATCTGATGCACCACCACCGTGACGTCATGTGTACTGACCGCAACAAACAACAGAGGTCTCGCAGGATGGAACACGGTGCACTGCACGAGGCCGCGCGCGCGTGAGAACGGCAGCTGCGACCGTCTCCGGGAGATCTGATGCACCACCACCGTGACGTCATGTGTACTGACCGCAACAAACAACAGAGGTCTCGCAGGATGGAACACGGTGCACTGCACGAGGCCGCGCGCGCGTGAGAACGGCAGCTGCGACCGTCTCCGGGAGATCTGATGCACCACCACCGTGACGTCATGTGTACTGACCGCAACAAACAACAGAGGTCTCGCAGGATGGAACACGGTGCACTGCACGAGGCCGCGCGCGCGTGAGAACGGCAGCTGCGACCGTCTCCGGGAGATCTGATGCACCACCACCGTGACGTCATGTGTACTGACCGCAACAAACAACAGAGGTCTCGCAGGATGGAACACGGTGCACTGCACGAGGCCGCGCGCGCGTGAGAACGGCAGCTGCGACCGTCTCCGGGAGATCTGATGCACCACCACCGTGACGTCATGTGTACTGACCGCAACAAACAACAGAGGTCTCGCAGGATGGAACACGGTGCACTGCACGAGGCCGCGCGCGCGTGAGAACGGCAGCTGCGACCGTCTCCGGGAGATCTGATGCACCACCACCGTGACGTCATGTGTACTGACCGCAACAAACAACAGAGGTCTCGCAGGATGGAACACGGTGCACTGCACGAGGCCGCGCGCGCGTGAGAACGGCAGCTGCGACCGTCTCCGGGAGATCTGATGCACCACCACCGTGACGTCATGTGTACTGACCGCAACAAACAACAGAGGTCTCGCAGGATGGAACACGGTGCACTGCACGAGGCCGCGCGCGCGTGAGAACGGCAGCTGCGACCGTCTCCGGGAGATCTGATGCACCACCACCGTGACGTCATGTGTACTGACCGCAACAAACAACAGAGGTCTCGCAGGATGGAACACGGTGCACTGCACGAGGCCGCGCGCGCGTGAGAACGGCAGCTGCGACCGTCTCCGGGAGATCTGATGCACCACCACCGTGACGTCATGTGTACTGACCGCAACAAACAACAGAGGTCTCGCAGGATGGAACACGGTGCACTGCACGAGGCCGCGCGCGCGTGAGAACGGCAGCTGCGACCGTCTCCGGGAGATCTGATGCACCACGACCGCGCGGGACGCGCCGTCCCGCAGCGTCACGCACAGGTAGTCGCCCTTCGCGTGCCACGATATCTGGAGACACACAACTCGATCAAACCACGGAACACCTGACCTACTTATTTATTTATCATTCTAATTCAGACAATAATTATCCATAATTTATGAAAAAAAGAAATTCAATTGTGTCATTCATTACATTAATTACAATTACCACAAGATCTATAATTTGGTGCCCATAACAATTAGCATCCACTTATTTTGTATGGGGCAATCCAATTGATCAGCAATCATTATGAAGGATGCCATTGCGACTTCCTCGCACTCTACTCGTATGTCGTAGGGATGCGACTTTCTTGCGAATAATCACATGAAAATCGTCTGTTCGTGCCTCAGCAAACATCTCAGATGCACTACAGAAGCGAGGCAACCGCATCAGCATCCTAAAAATATCGTTATTTTGGACCCGCAGAATGACTGGCAGTACGAACGCGTACTGCCAGTCATTCTACTAGTTGTTTTTCTAGTTGGAAAGTGTAATTTTCACCTCCCTCGAGCAGCGAGCAAACCTTCGTGCGATCATATTTCCCCTGACTGCCAGAGCCCTACGTTCCCTCTCGATATCTGCGTCATCTCTAAGGTCATCATTAAGAATGTGCCCCAAATACTTAAAAGTAGTAACTACCTTCAAAGCTACACCATTAAGCATAATTGGCGGATCATTTGCTGGTTTGAGGTTTCCGCTCTCAAATACAAGTACCTCACTTTTTTTAGTGTTATACTTAAGCCCATGACCTGCATACGCCTCACAAATTCTAACTAGTCTGCGAATTGCTCCTACCGACGGTCCCAGCAGCACCATGTCGTCTGCGTAACTTATATTATTAACGCAGACTCTATCTATAAAACATCCCGCATGGGTGCTGCTGACCTCGTCGATGAGGTCATTAATTTACAAATTAAACAGCAGAGGAGAGGTTATCCCGCCCTGCCGCACTCCACACTCCAAGCCATTTATGTGTCAGATAGAGCTCCCGTCCATCGTACCTGATTTCGCTGACAGCCATACCATATTTGCAATATAGAAACAACTTCGGCCGGCACTCTTGCAGCCGTCACCTTTGTCCAAAGCTTCCGATACATACAGCACCGTATTAAAGGCCTTGGATATATTCAGAAAGCAGGCATATACCGGCGTCTCCTGTCGGTGTAGTACTTGCCAGCTTGCTAGAGACACAAGATCGCACTCTCCGTTGACAGACCAGCCCGCAAGCCGAACTGGGCATCGTGCAGTTTGACGTGTTGAGACAGTATGTCAGCACTGCTGCCAGCGAAATAGGCCTATAATTGTTTCTATCCGGCTCATCTCCATTCATCACACATCACATTTGATAATTGGCACTACTACGGTCTATACTTATAACACTAAGAGAAACCAAACCCATACTTTCATTCAGAATTTATGAGCGCGGCTCTTGCCAGTGGAGCAACTTCCACATGTCCTCGGCCAGTGTCTGTACATGACATCTGCCTTCTCTTTGATCTGATATTAAAATGCCTTCCGTAGTCTTCCCTTCCTTTCTTTCCCTTCTGTTATGATTTTCATTACATTGTCATGTCGACCATGGTGGCCCAACATCTTTCCCTTTTGATGAATTATTATTCTGAAAGCTTTATTAATTGTGTTTTTCAATGAAATAAATTACAGCGCCTAATAAATTAGACTGATATACAGGGTTATTTCTATTCAATTAGCATCCTTTTAGGGCTTTTTCTGTACATCAAAACTAACAACTTTTGTACTGCGACTTTTGCCTAAACTAAAAAAAATAACTGTTCCATACATTTTGTCGAAGTTGAACGATATTTTTCTATGGAACAACAATTTTTTTTGAGAATTATTAAAAGTTGTAGAACCAAAGTTTTTAGCCCCTAAAAGGACGCTAATTGATTAGAAATAACCCTGTATAAATGGTTGCTATAAGGTAGAATACGTACATGCGTGACAGGTTTGAAGTGTGTGACGGCGATGCGTATCCCCCGCGCCCACTCCTCCGGGGTCACCTTGTCCCACTTCACGGCGGAGCTCGTGCGCTCGTCCACTGGAACAGAATCAATACAATCATGAGGCGAACAACCTAAAATAAACTTTATCTAAAAGAGTTATTTTTGCACTAATGCAGGCGAATGCAGGCAGTCCTACACTCGCAACGAATTTTTTAAAATATTTATCACAAAAATAACTCTTTGGGATAAATCACATTGTGGGAAGTACTATAAAATTAAAATCAGTTGCCATTCATTGGAACCCTCGTAAAATGTTTAGTCGTTCGCCGGAATAATGAACGAAAAGAGTTATTTATTCCAATAATTAATTCTCGGTACACATTCCAGCAAATCATTGAACCAACCACGCACTAAACAAACCAGCCAATGTTACCAGACAGGAATGTGCGATATCGCTGCCAAACGGCGATTCTATATCTTTGTCAGCTTCTCCTTCCTGTCAACTTCCGGCGTCCGTATTAATTCGTCGGATAAGCAGTTATACTAAGCGCCACACAAATCGGCGGATGGGAAGTTATGCGCAGAACGCTGCACAAAATCCGTAATTAGGTATGCGCGGGAGCCAGAGAGACTCGCGCCGCGGCACACCCGCCCGCCAACCTCATGCCTCCCGCGCGCTCCCTACGCATTGTGCACACATGCGCAATAATTAGCGAATCACGGCGAAGTGTCATCTGCGGCTAACTTCTCATCCGCCGACTTGTGTGGCGGTCAGTATAGTAAACTGTCACATTTGACTGACTCGACAGTCCCTGGCTCAAGTGAAATGATGACTGGTGATGTTTCTAGCTGGAGACGGCTTTTTCAGCAGCTCGTCCATCCTAGGTTGTGAGGAGCAGCAGCCTGTTCCCGGCTGCAGCGAGATGGTTCCTAGCTCGGGTGGGGGGTACTGACTGGTGATATCTCGAGCTGGTGGCGGTTCCTCCAAGAGCTCGTCCGTCCGCTCCGCCACGCGGTGCGCGCCGATATCAGCTCCTGGGTTGATGAGCAGCAGGCGGTTCCCGGCGGCGGCGGCGATGAGACTCAGGCCGCCGGCGGGCGTCCAGGCCGCGCAGGAGACGGGCTCGCCCAGCTCGATGGTGCGCAGGCAGCGCCCCGTGCTCACCTCCCACACTGACACAATAACGTATATAAATTAATTAGATACACTACTTCGTGGAACAAACAAAAAATCTTCCACTACAGTAGGAATACAACGGAAAATATTAACATTGCGGCTGGTGAGGTAATTTCTTAAAGGTTAGTCAAATTACTAAAAGATATCCCGATTTATGACTGTAACAGGTAATTTTATGTATATTTTACGTAAGTTTTGCTTTTCATATCGCTAAAACCGCAATCCTATGAGTCCCAAGGCGGAATCTGTCTCACCAAATGCACCTCGCCAAGTCATAATGTTAGGGGGAGGATGGTAACAGTGTAGAACCTGTCTTCACCTTAAGTACGTACGGTCCTAGCAAAGGTCCCAGCACGAACTATCAATGAGATTTTGTACATTTTGAAGTGGATTTTTGAATTTTTTCATTGATTTTTTTGTTTTTTCATATTCCCCGCATTTCCCCCACATGCAACCAATACCCAATGAAGGTAGAATTTTCACCTTCCTTATTCACTTCCTCATTACTTATGACTTATGAAGTTTTAGCGAACGAACCCGTTTGCCAAAACTTCATAAGTCATAAGTAATCACTACATAGTACAAAACAAAGTCGCTTCCCGCTGTCTGTCCCCATGTATGCTTATATTTTTAAAACTATGCAACGGATTTTGATGCGGTTTTTTTTAATAGATAGAGAGATTCAAGAGGAAGGTTTATATGTATAATACACCTGTGCGAAGCCGAGGCGGGTCGCTAGTTTATTAATAAAATATCAATTTACACGTCATACTACATCACTGGTGGCATTACCTCTGATCGTGCCGTCCTCCCCGGCCGACACGGCGTACTGTCCCGTGGGGTCGAACCCGGCCGCGCGCACCAAGTCACTGTGTCCGCGGAACACCAGGGCTTCACTCGTGGGGAACGGCTGCAGGTCGCGCGGAGATGGCAGCTTCGGGACCAGCTCATCCGCCGTTATGGTCAACTGTAACCAACGCACGATCGACTTCAGTCGCTGCCGATAACATGCGCTTTCGACTACAAATGGATGTAGGTATTTCACTACTGTATTTGTGTATATCCTAAGAACTGTCAGCTGAAAAAAATACGATGGGTTGCACTCCGGGAATTTTTGATGAGATGCTTAAGTATATCAACATTTTTATGAACTATTTTCTATTTTCTATCACTTCTATCAGTATTTGTGTATCAGCGCCACACAAATCGGCGGATGAGAAGTTAGCCGCAGATGACACTTCGCCGTGATTCGCTAATTATTGCGCATGTGTGCACAATGTCGACACCGCGTGGCGTAGTGTTGATCACGGGCGTAGCCACACAAATCGACGGATGGTAAGTTATGCGCAAAAGGGTGCACACAAGCCGAAATATAGGAATGCGCGGGAGCCAGAGAGACGAGACGCCGGGACACACCCGCCCGCCAACCTCATGCCTCCCGCGCGCTCCCTACGCCCGTGCTCAATACTACGCCACGCGGTGTCGACATTGTGCACACATGCGCAATAATTAGCGAATCACGGCGAAGTGTCATCTGCGGCTAACTTCTCATCCGCCGATTTGTGTGGCGCTTAGTATAAGCTCTGTTTTGTTCTGGGCGCCTGGTACTTTGTCTTGTATTTCTTCTTTTATTTTTTTTAAATATAAGCCTATTTTGAATATTTGCCAATTGTTTGATAGGTGATACTTCAAAGGTGGTCCCTTTTAAATTTTAACGAAATCGACTGAGCCGTTTTAAATAAATCAACAATAATCTAAAACTGTAAGCAACTATTCCAGCAAACTATTTGAATTCTGTACGCGATTGAAGTCGGTTATTGTTGATAAAAATAGTTTCATTTTTAAATAGCACGACAGATAATATGAGTTTCCATAGTAATTCATCTGGCCGCAAAACAGGACAGATATGGATTTTCATACAAGTTTTGCCGGCCGCTGCTCGCATGTATTTGGCCAGTACAGCAATATTGATTTATCTCGAAGAAGGTTGTCAAAGAAATGCTCACATTCCTCATGTTTGAGAAAATGAGATTAGATTACTAGAAAATGATGCACCCTCATCTTGATGGCTCGCGGCGCCAGGTAGAGGTCGAGGCAGCGCAGGAACCGCTCCCTGGTGAACCGCTCGTAGCCCCCACTTGTGGTCGGGGGCTAGGGGAGTATAGTTACCCTCATCTTGATGGCTCGCGGTGCCAGGTAGAGGTCGAGGCAGCGCAGGAACCGCTCCCTGGTGAACCGCTCGTAGCCCCCACTTGTGGTCGGGGGCTAGGGGAGTATAGTTACCCTCATCTTGATGGCTCGCGGTGCCAGGTAGAGGTCGAGGCAGCGCAGGAACCGCTCCCTGGTGAACCGCTCGTAGCCCCCACTTGTGGTCGGGGGCTAGGGGAGTATAGTTACCCTCATCTTGATGGCTCGCGGCGCCAGGTAGAGGTCGAGGCAGCGCAGGAACCGCTCCCTGGTGAACCGCTCGTAGCCCCCACTTGTGGTCGGGGGCTAGGGGAGTATAGTTACCCTCATCTTGATGGCTCGCGGTGCCAGGTAGAGGTCGAGGCAGCGCAGGAACCGCTCCCTGGTGAACCGCTCGTAGCCCCCACTTGTGGTCGGGGGCTAGGGGAGTATAGTTACCCTCATCTTGATGGCTCGCGGCGCCAGGTAGAGGTCGAGGCAGCGCAGGAACCGCTCCCTGGTGAACCGCTCGTAGCCCCCACTTGTGGTCGGGGGCTAGGGGAGTATAGTTACCCTCATCTTGATGGCTCGCGGCGCCAGGTAGAGGTCGAGGCAGCGCAGGAACCGCTCCCTGGTGAACCGCTCGTAGCCCCCACTTGTGGTCGGGGGCTAGGGGAGTATAGTTACCCTCATCTTGATGGCTCGCGGCGCCAGGTAGAGGTCGAGGCAGCGCAGGAACCGCTCCCTGGTGAACCGCTCGTAGCCCCCACTTGTGGTCGGGGGCTAGGGGAGTATAGTTACCCTCATCTTGATGGCTCGCGGCGCCAGGTAGAGGTCGAGGCAGCGCAGGAACCGCTCCCTGGTGAACCGCTCGTAGCCCCCACTTGTGGTCGGGGGCTAGGGGAGTATAGTTACCCTCATCTTGATGGCTCGCGGCGCCAGGTAGAGGTCGAGGCAGCGCAGGAACCGCTCCCTGGTGAACCGCTCGTAGCCCCCACTTGTGGTCGGGGGCTAGGGGAGTATAGTTACCCTCATCTTGATGGCTCGCGGCGCCAGGTAGAGGTCGAGGCAGCGCAGGAACCGCTCCCTGGTGAACCGCTCGTAGCCCCCACTTGTGGTCGGGGGCTAGGGGAGTATAGTTACCCTCATCTTGATGGCTCGCGGCGCCAGGTAGAGGTCGAGGCAGCGCAGGAACCGCTCCCTGGTGAACCGCTCGTAGCCCCCACTTGTGGTCGGGGGCTAGGGGAGTATAGTTACCCTCATCTTGATGGCTCGCGGCGCCAGGTAGAGGTCGAGGCAGCGCAGGAACCGCTCCCTGGTGAACCGCTCGTAGCCCCCACTTGTGGTCGGGGGCTAGGGGAGTATAGTTACCCTCATCTTGATGGCTCGCGGCGCCAGGTAGAGGTCGAGGCAGCGCAGGAACCGCTCCCTGGTGAACCGCTCGTAGCCCCCACTTGTGGTCGGGGGCTAGGGGAGTATAGTTACCCTCATCTTGATGGCTCGCGGCGCCAGGTAGAGGTCGAGGCAGCGCAGGAACCGCTCCCTGGTGAACCGCTCGTAGCCCCCACTTGTGGTCGGGGGCTAGGGGAGTATAGTTACCCTCATCTTGATGGCTCGCGGCGCCAGGTAGAGGTCGAGGCAGCGCAGGAACCGCTCCCTGGTGAACCGCTCGTAGCCCCCACTTGTGGTCGGGGGCTAGGGGAGTATAGTTACCCTCATCTTGATGGCTCGCGGCGCCAGGTAGAGGTCGAGGCAGCGCAGGAACCGCTCCCTGGTGAACCGCTCGTAGCCCCCACTTGTGGTCGGGGGCTAGGGGAGTATAGTTACCCTCATCTTGATGGCTCGCGGCGCCAGGTAGAGGTCGAGGCAGCGCAGGAACCGCTCCCTGGTGAACCGCTCGTAGGCGCCGACCTGCCGCAGGCTGTCGTGCTTGCTCGGCAGGAAGGTGTACTTGCGCTTCCACGGCGTCTCACTCAGCTTGTTCCACTCCTTCATCTGGTGAAGCGGACGCCAAATGTATCAATACTCCGTTACAGCTGGGGGCCACTCCGCACGGGTGGACGACACTTGCGATGTGTCGGGCCACCGATATTATGGATCAGCGCCAATTATTTGAATTCTGTACATGGTTGAAGTCGGTTATGCCATTTTTGCGAAAAATAATTATCATGATGACAACTTGTAGTTGCTAAATTTTAAGAATTCTATAAGAAAACAGGTAAGACATTTATCAAAAAAATCAAAAAAATAACATTTCGTATTTTTGGTCTCCACAACACGGGCCCTCGAGCCTAGTGTGAGACCGCTGGAAATCGTAATAAGGAATTGTTTTTCTTGCTTATTTTATTTTGTCTGCATGCGATACTTAAGATTCCTTAGTAATTAGTGTTTGTGGAAATAAAAGATTATCTTATTAAAAAAGAAAAATTGCTTATGTAAAAATGTGTAAAGTATGAATATAGTGTATGTAGTTACCTCTTTAGCATCGAGCAGGTACTCGGGGGGAGGGTTGTAGCTCTCCGGGTGTCCGGGGAGCGGGCGGCGGGGCGCGGGGATGTGTTTGTGGATGCCGCGTAACTTTTGTTCCTCATCTTCTGTGGTGGAGCCCCACAGGTTGTAGAATTTCTTTTCCTGTAATGTGTAAATGTCGAGTAAATAGGGATGTATCTTAGAACGCATTTCTACATAACATTAGGCAGAATGTAGTCAAACCCAGATCTACATTAAATAAAATAAAAATACATTTGCAAGTTTCTTTTACAGTAGCAGTCAAAACTTTTATAGAACACATGAAAAGAAAATGAAATTTATACATTGTTTGTGAATGGGTGATCAAAATTAGATTTACATAATAATTGTATTCCAGATTGAGAAATATTGTTACCTATGCTAGGATTGAGCCAGTGTTATGGAATAACAATGCTTTCCGTACATAGGTATGCATTTACCAGCACTCACTTATACCTTACCTTTTTTTGCCAGGGAAAGTTTTTAGAATTTATTAATTTAATATTTTTGAAGTGAAACTTGTAATGCTACTTCCAACAAGGTTGCGTTAAACGTTTAACTCTAACATGGAGGGGGTATGAAAGCACTGTTGCGTCGAAGTTTCACTTCTTCCGCGCGGAGGGACTCCACTTGCATATTTTTTTTAATTTATTACCACCACACTTTGAGGGCAGGCGGATGGTTATGTGGGACTCCTCTCCGACTACACGGTATACTCACCAAAAACCCTGGGTGTTTCCACCACTGCGCCTGGTGTAGTAATAAATATACCCAATCTTCATTTCGTAAATTCAGCAGATTTTTCACAGGATCAGGGGGATCGATGAGAACCGCTCGATCCAGGGCTGCGACAACTCACCCTGTTCTGTCTCCGTTCCAGCGCCAGCTGTTTCCGAGTCTTGACCCAGCCCATCTTGAGCGCGTGCGCGATGCGCGCGATCTGCCGCTGCTCCGTCCTCGACGGAAGGAAGGAGCGCTTGTGCTCGGGGAAGGCTCGCACCGGAGTCGCCAGGGGGATCGACGAGAACCATTCTATCCACGGCTGCAACAATACACACAGTTAAATAATAATTTGTAATTAAGACCCCTGAACTTGTTAAGAATATTTCGCGATATATGTAAAAAAAAAATACACAGTTACTACAGGAAGTTGGGTACATTAAAATTTATAGACTAGCGATAAATGAATAAGGTACATAAAAAGACTTCAGTTTAGCGAAAATTCTTAGATATTGTAAGCTATGATATAACTAAATACTTACTAGCACCATTTAAGTTGCTTTTAGATTAGCATTTACAGTGATCTAAATACCACCAAACAAAATACATGCTAGACCCATGTGTTTCTATTAGAATAAAAATAATTGGCCAAGTACGAGTACGACTCGCGCACGCAGGGTTCCTCACTGTATGGAAGCCTAAATGAAAGCCTATGTTAAATATTTATTTTATTTTAATTTAATTATTTATTATTGAATTGTATATACAACTAAACATTCTGTGAATATTTCAAGCATCTACATGTTACCATTAATATCAAGCGAAAAACGGTTAAAAATTTAGTTTTGTTGTATGGGAGTCCCCCTTAATTTTTTTTTTTCTGTTTTTAGTATTTGATGTTATAGCGGCAACAGTAATATATCATCTGTGAAAATTTCAGCTTTTTAGCTATTACGGTTTATGAGATACAGCCTTGTGACAGACGGACAGCGGAGTCTTAGTAATAGGGTCCCGTTTTTACCTTTTGAGTACGGAGCCCTAAAAATATAGCTCTAGTATAGGCAGCGTCACACAATTTGGCAGAAAAGCTACGCAATATCCAATCAACGCGCGGCTTTGTGTGAGCTTCCGTCAGGATTGGATATTGCGCAGCTTGTAGCTTCATTTTTACGCGAATAAGTCCACACTTGACCACCAACTCGCCCGATGGTAAGCGACGTTGTGACGACTAATTTAATTTCCGCCAACTTATGTGACGCAACCTATACCATTTTTTTTATTACAAGAAATCAATGTCTATAATGCGCTCTGTATTTGTTACGTTTACGTATTTTGTTATTGATGCTATTGATCCTCCTATTAGTTAAATAAATAAATAAAGTACGGAGAGCTCAAATGTCCCTCAAACTCGTTAGAGACGATATAGTGTCAAGCCCTACTCTGGGTTGCAATGAGGAGAAAATAAAAAGCGGAAGATCACCTTGTATTCATCATGGCTGGGGTCGGGCAGCTGGCCGGAGCGCAGGCGGTGGATGAGCTCCAGGTCCTCCTTGCTGAGCACCACGTCCTGCCCGGTGGCCGGGTCGCGCACGGTGCGCCAGAACTCCGGGTCCTCGCACTTCCTGCAACGAGGTAATAATTAAGACCACCGATCACCAATCATCAATAGAATCCTTACTATTGTATGCAGGGTTTTTAGCACCCTTTTAGGGGCTTATTCTGTACATCAAAACTAACAACTTTTGTTCCGTGACTTTTGTCAAAACTAAAAAAAAAATCAACTGTTCTATACATTTTGTCGAGGGTGAACGATATTTTTCTATAGAACAACAACTTTTTTTTAGAATTAATAAAAGTCGTAGAACAAAAGTTGTTAGTTTTGATGTACAGAATAAGCCCATAAAAATATACTAATTGATTAGAAATAACCCTGTATAAATCTAAATGTGTGTTTATTGGTTTGTTAGTCCAACACAGTAAAAGAGCAATAGATTGTCTTGGTTTTTGTCACGGATATAGTTCGAAGGTCAGATAACGAAAACTAAGAAATCACGCGGGCGAAACCTTTAGGCTGTGGCTAATGCTAAAGCGAGTGCTATAGTAAACTCGCAATATCTGATCTGTATGTCATTAAGGGGGTGACATGGTCACTGCGTGACTAAACCCCTTTACAATTAATAAAGATTTTGAATAAAGGTAATGCTATTTATTACTCATAATACGATTCAAACTTAATAGCGGCTTGGAACGAGATGAAATTCGCTATGCAATAGACAAAATCATATGCACTGGCGAAACGGGGGGTGAGGGTTGGGGTCTTACGCCACTTGTAGCGCACTTGACTACCGCCGTAGTTTGACGCGAGTATTGGTTTCTCCTCTAGCCCAAAGCTGAGCGCCAGAGACGCCAAAGAAGATTAAGGGATTATTTATATTAGAACGAGACGGGTTTGGATGACGCACGGACGATACACGTTCCATACATTTTTCTTCCGTGTCCCGTCGGAGCCTGAATAGGACACTTATACGCAAAGGTATGGGACGTGTGTCGTCCGTGCGTCATCCGAGACCGTCCCGTGCACGTCCTTTTTAAAATAATCATCCCTATAGGACTGTAAGCTGACTACGCAGGCGCTGGCAGATGCTAGAGGGAAAAATGTAGAAAACACCCCATGTGGCAGTGTAAGATCTATCACCCCCACACGGAATAAGAATAATCAATAAAGGCCCAAACATGCAAATAGCCGGCTGTGATGTCAGCTTCAAGCTGCGTAACCTAATCCTGACTGCAGCTCACTTAACAGGTGCATGAGGCTTGGATTATGCACAGCTTGTAGCTAACATCACAGCCAAGTTGCATGATTCGGTCTATATACTGACTTGAGGAACTCGTCGATCTGGTCCCGCTGGGGCGGCTTCATGATCCTGTGGCCGTCGAGGTCGTAGCCCACGTGCGGGTACTCGTTGTACCACCACATCGGGACCTCTCCCACTGTATTCTGGCGCTCCTCTTCATCTGAAGTATCGCCCGACTCGTACTCGTCTGTAGAGAGGTGGTATTGTGTAAATACAGTATAGCACGAACAAAACATGTTGGAGGCTATGATGTTACCTACATGCTGTAAATAACCCAATCTTGACTGAAGCCCACTTAGCAGCTGCGCAATGATTGGGTTATCTGCAGCTTATAGCACAATCACCAAGATACTTCATTTGGATCTATACAATACAGATAAAACAAACAACAAGGAGCCTCCGAGACTTTATATCTTCTAGCTAGCATATAGCATGGCATCAACTTCATATTGTCAAGCAGACAGCTATAATCCTTATCTTTACTTCCTTACTAATATTATAAATCTGAAAGTGTATTTGCTGGTTTGTTCCTCTTTAACGGAGCAACGGAGTGACTTCATTTTTGACATGGACATGGTTTGAAAGACAGGAAGTGTATTAGGCTTATTTTTATCCCAAAAAATAAAAGGTTCCTATGGGATAGCACAAATATCAAAATATCACACAGGGGAAGCTGCGGGCAAATACATTTCTTAAATCAAGATCTGTGATTGATGACTGGGCTGTAACCACAGGCCGTAGCTGTCTGCAAGATGCCTAATACCGATCCAAAAACCATTAAATGTTCAGAATTTGTTATTTGTCTGTATCATCCCATGTCTGATGCGACTAATAGACCAATTCTACATTGAAATTGTAAAAGCTTTTAAAGTAACAAAGCTGCTTTTACATACTTTTCATCTGGAAGAAAATTACAACTTGACCAGAAATCTGCTTAAACAGCACTTATTACCATTACAATTATTAATCAACACAAAACTCTCTAGTTTATTTTCTATGTAATATGAAGTAAGTAAATCATTCAATTACCTTTCTGTCCAACGGGCTGTGTGACGCTTGCATTTTTAATTGAATCTGCTAATCTTTCTATACTAGTTGTTGTGTTCTTGTCATGTTTAGATTTTACGTCTTTACTTTTCTTGACTTTCACTTTCTGCTTCTGTTTGTCAGTTTTCTTGTCCGACTCGCTGCCGCTGGAGTGTGTCTGTCCGATGCCTGATTCCTTGTCGCTATCATCCTCATCACTGGCTGGTGCTTCTTCTTTGTTTTCTTCTTCACTTTCCTCACCAGTATCATCATCCTCACTAGCATCGCCTTCATCAGAATCATCATCGTCTTCTGAATCGTCAAGTTCCTGTGATTAAAATAATGATTTCTAATAAAATGCCATCATTATCAGCAATATACTACTTTTTTCATTCTGACTAGTCTACAGATCTCACTTTTAATTCATTCTCACAGAATGTGCACGAAGAATAGAAAAGTATGAGTGGTATAACAAGATAGTGAATTAATGAACTTATAATTTTAGTCACTAGTTAATGGTGTTTATCACCATTCGCTATTAATTGACCAAAAATACTATAACTGTTAAAAAAAATTTATTCACAAACATTCCAAAAAAGCTTACCGAAGACTCATCTGAGGCTTGTTCTATTTGTTCGTCATCGCCCAGAGTGCTGTCAGCATCATCTCCGTACAATACCTCCTGGAATTTTAACAAATCTCATTAGTATTTATTTTATACATCATTTAATGCGCAACGCACTGTTACACCATAAAGTTCCAAAAACTTGAATTCGCAACCTGGTGTTATTAATCCCGTTAGGTTAGGGAACATATATTTAATTAGACCTAGCAGTAGACTATCTTGGTTATAATTTACGGAATACTTGCATCTTGCTCTTGGTCCGAGTCCGCTGTGGGCTCGTCGTCGTGCTCGGAGTCTGTGTCGTCTCCGTCCAAGTTCAGCTCTCCAGGCAGCAGCGCGACTTCCGAACCAGCCTCGTTCCCCTACAACATTCGGACGAATAACATTTACAATTCGCCGACACTACGTAAACAAACTCACAGGTACGGCCTACCTCATCATCGGAAGACGACTTCTGTGAATCGCCTGAGGCACTCTTTGAGTCTACTTTACGTTTCAATAATCCGGCACGAAATGGTGGCATTTTTATTGCTCTAAATAGTCATTTGCAACAAATATTTCACTAAAAACAAGAACCTCAAAATAATTCACACACACGTGTTGACCATGCTCAAAATTATTGCCAGAACGTTCATCACGAAACCTAACCAGCTCTTCAGTATAAATAACCGGACATGTGCGAGTCAGGCTCGCAGACCGCTTCTGTCTGAAGACCGCAATAGTCTAGAATCGATATTTACGGAGATTATCCCCTTTTGAATTTGACAGCTTTCACTTTGACAGCTGTCATGCATTTCTAGTGTCCATTCTAGAACGTGACAGCTGTCACTTAGAGACCTGTCATTTTAGAAACTAGAAACGATCTCCCTAAAAAAATACCGCAAATTACACAATCTGCAAATTCGCCATTTTAGGATTCAACATGCAGCAAATTCAACATTGTTGCAAATTAAACTTATTGCGAATTCACCATTTTAGAAATTCAATTTTCTGCAAATTCAACATTTTATGATTCACCATACTGCAAATTCAACATTTTGTATCGGAAGGATCGAAAATTACACATTGTAAAATTTATTAAAAACCTGTTTTAGTATGTACCAATGAAGCTCTTTCATATTATTATGATACCCCACATAATACTATTAGCTCACTTTGGAATTTGGACCCGTATATATTTTTTTATTTAGGCCTTATTTTTTGTGATTTAATGCATTTTTTTTAATTTTTCTGATTTATTCCTATGATATGTGTACTTTAACACAATGCTTTTCGTAAATTTTTATAGTTTTAGGCCAACGGGATGTACTCGTAGGTACCCCGTACATTTTGAAAAGTACGTAAGACAAAGTGATCCTTTATGAGTTTCATTGTTTCCTTTTGAAGTACGGAACACCAAAAAACTTTTTGACAAAATTCACGAACTAAGATAGGTACTTCTTCTATAGCAGAACCGTTTAACTGAGTCCTCAGTTAAAACGTTTTGCTATAGCTCAGTGCATCAACTTTTTTGAGTTTCTTAGTTAAACCACGGAATTTTTATATGTAAATACAGTTTTTCATTTTTATAATAATAAAATATATATTTTGCTGACCGAAGCGAAGCGAAGGTATGTGCTTCCATACGACGCACGACGCGATGTCCGACGATTTTTCTTTTCTCCGTCCGAATATTGATTTTTGTGTTCAAGTCGCATTTTACAACGAATCGTCTTCCACAATGAGAAAAAAATGTTCTGTGTCGAGTGTGTTAGATCAGGGTTAAAAAGGCGGTTACTTTATCTATATTGTTTTCTAACAAAATATCATTGTCAGGATGGAAATCTTACTTTTAAATAATACAGCAACCCTGAATCTAACATAATAACAAAGAAACTCATTAATCTGATCCTCTAAACGTTTGTGAGGGCAGTTACCTAACTTGAGGTTTCTAAATTAGTAATGGAAACAAGTAGGTAAGTAATCTTTGTTTATTTATAAACCTCATGGGCCCCAAGAAGGTACCTCCATGTATTACAATGACTCTAAGCCACGTTCGTAAGGTCCTAGACGTCTGAGAAGAAGTGGCAAGAAACTCAGAAGTCATCAATATAATCTTTTGTTACAACGTTCAATGATCAGCCACATAATTTAGATAGTACACAAAGTACTTATCTTTTAGCAACATCGCGACGTCCACTCGGCTTGGCTTGGCTCAATGTAAACATTACCAACAACCAATAGGGAACGAGCAAGATGGCGGGCACGGTGGTAGCCTCCATTTTACACAATTATTAAACATAAAATCATCTTAAACTGTATTTCATACTTATTAGAATTATTAGAACAATTATTGATACGTTTCAAGTCATCTATAACATTATGAAATCACAGTGTTAAATAAATGGTGTAAATGTAAACAACAATGGCCGACATTCGGACGTCATGATATTTCTCAGTTCTATTTAGCTACTTATAAGTTTTATATTACTTAATACATCTTGTAATCGTTATTAAATATTATCCTATCAACTATTAGGGAATAATTGATAGGATCACAATCACTTTGACTACAGAATAACACATTGATAAACAATATTACAAACACAACAAGCAATGGCGGATATGGTGTCTTGATTTGTCTGTTTATAAGAATAGAAGGTAAAGAAATAGTTTTAGACCAATAAATGAAGCATAGCGACTATTTAAGGTGATATAGAATATTATAATAAAATCCCCTATCTAACAAGTGCGTATATGTGTGATTTCTTAGAAATAACTATTTGTAAGTAAATACGCTAAAGTAGCAATATTTTATTATACATGGCTACATTGTGGTGCTAGAAAATTCATTTTTTACCGTTCAAAAATTTCTCGGCTCTTTCGTTCAAAAATAAAACATCGAAGTCACCTGTTTTTGACAACAGGATAGCAAGATATATTTGTTATGAGAAAAAAAGAGATACACTATATTTGACGCTGTGAGTTTAAAAGTCATTATCATTTTCTGTATTTATTTTACTTAAATAAATACCAAACAAATTCTCAATACAAATAAAGTTTCTTTTTAAAACACACAAGTGAAGTCAATGCTCTTAATTAATCAATAGGTAAAAATATTACAAAGAAATGCATGTGACTTGCAAAGCCAAAAATGTAAATGAACATATGAAAGGAAGAAAAAAGTGAAAAAAAAAAATTTCAATCAAACAAATTCTCTGAAAACAATCTTGTAAATTGAGGCATTGAGGCTAAAAGCAATATCTATTGAAAATGATAGTTAATACTATAAAGTGCAATAAATAAGCGGTGTTTTCTATTCTGTTTAAATTATTTTGTACAGATATTTTTGCAGGAACATAACCTAACCTAGGTACCTATAAAAAAACAATGTTTCGACGATTCATTAAGGCTTTCGAGCCGGTTAAAATTCAATTGGTAAGTAGAAAGTACATTTCAATATGTGTTTCCATAAATTTTACTGTCCAAAATATTTTCACACCTACTCAATGCATATGGTTATGAAATTGCTCCCCTCTGCACTTTCAATAAATTACATTTCATACTTCCAAGGAATAATCAAATTAGATATTGTCCCTTATGTCCATTTGAATACTCGTGGTTTGTAACAAGAAGGGGTGACGGCAGGTACGCACCGTGGGCGGCAACGGCGCCGAGGCTGCGGGCAGCCGCTTCCAGCAGAACTGTGTGAGCAAGGAGCAACAGCTGTCGGACGCGCTGCGCCGCTCGCTGCCCGGCATCACCTACGTCAGCGTGCAGGACATCTCCGGCGGCTGCGGCGCCATGTTCGAGGCATGTCTCCCCTCCCCTCGTCTTAATATACTTGAATCTTCCATTGTCATAATGTAATATATCATTGTGAAGCATGAACACTCGGCTTTAGTATCATTTTATTTAGAGGAATATTTGATAAGTACACAACCTGACTGCTAAACTTAGTTGTAGATTAAACGAAAGTTACTGTATGAAATAACATTTTCACATTTGGTTGTCTGAAATCAAAACCTAGTAAGTATATTTCCCCTCTTATGACAAACAGTGTATACGGTATTCGCATAACGCATACATGGCACATAAGCTGCCATCATAGGAGGGGCAATACACCTTACTTTATAGTAAGTTTTGATTTTGGACAGCCGCATTCTGCCCCCAATAGTTAAAAAGATACATCTAACATTTTTCCATGATATTGAGATAAATGTTCTGGCAGTTTCGCCATTTTTTCCTCAGTCTGTTAATATATTATGTAACTATTTTCTGCCCGCGGCTTCGCCCGCATGTCGAGGCCCTACCTTACCACCCTTAATAAAGGAAGTGGAAAATAAAAAAATCGATTTGACATTTGTTCTATTCGCCAGTTCTTTTTTGACATTTCTTGGCGTGGATGCTAGAATAGCTCGCAGATGACAGAATTTTTCCTACTTAACACTTATTGTTATAATATGGAAAATTTACGCAATATCATTATAATTTATAGCCTATGTGTTATTCTGACGTATAAGCTATATAATTGCAAAGTTTCATCTTAATCCGTTCAGTAGTTTTTGAAAGTGTAACAAACATCCATACATCCATCCATCCTTTCAAACTTTCACGTTTATAATATGAGTAGAACTAAATTATGAAAAAAAAAATTGATGAATCATTTTAACTATAGGGGGCACCATTGTTTCCATATCCATACGTTTTTTTAAATATTTTATGACATGATGTCATAATGTTGTGATCCAACAGCCACATAGGCTGTGTATGCTTGTAAATACATGCACTTATCAAAGCTTATGTAATGTATAATTTTTTTTATTTCAGATTAGTGTTGAAGCAAAGGAATTTGTGGGCTTGAACCGAGTGAAGCAACATCGCCTGGTGACCGACTCCCTGAAGAGTGAGATAGCTGAGATGCACGGCATTCGCATAAATACTACTCCCACACCCAGTACTAGTGATCCAAAATGATGCTATATTATGTAGATGTGTATTTAGTTTAGGATATTACAATAATAGTGATAGTCTATCTCAAAATGTTTTGTTGTTGCTATTGTTCGATTTGTATAAAATGTTGAGTTGTTAATTCTTGTTTCAATGCAATCATAGGGAATTGAATTAGGGCCTTCGCTATGTTAAACGTGCGCACGCGGTGAGTACCCGCCTCGCGTGTATGTATTGAAAGATAAGTTGGAGCAGCGCTCTATAAGAAAAGACTCGCCGCGCCGCGGATCCTAGCTAGACCTAGAAATCCGGAGCGGGCGCCCGCTCCGTGCACCCGCCGCGTACGCACGCTTAACGTAGCGAAGGCCTTAGTGTCTATTAATATTATAATGGTATTTAAACGCTTTGAGTAATATTAATATAGCGCAAGAATACTAAAACTACGGCAAGTCAATTTTATTTTTGTTTTTACGTTTCTGGCGAATGCTTTGTAACATTGATGCCAAAATAGTAAAAAAACCGCGCTCGAAATGAAAAAAAGATGGTCCGAAATTGTATAATGGTGCGATCATAGTTCAATTGAGTTAAGAATATGACCTCCAGTCATTGCGATTAGAATTAGCGCATTGACTGACACGACTGTTCACGCTCAATGTAGTAAGTATGAGTTTCATCAGCGTGAGTACGAGTGTGAGAGTGCTATTGCACTGTCTGCTCATTTTATTACGAACACCCATAACCGACTGTTGATTAGTAGTCATCTTCTTCTTCTTTTACGTTTTGGCGTCGTATTATTGTGCATTTGCCTGTGTCAAGTATTTAGTTTTAATATTTTATTAAAATAGTCAATATCGTAGTAGTCACGTCATGGGCCAATAAAGTCGCGGTCAGGTCCAAACATAGTCCAAGTCATACCTCAGTAAAGCAGTGGAGACTTCTAGAGGCGTCTATGGAGTATTGGTAAAATCACGAAACAACATGATACGTCACATTAAATCACTTTCCTACACTTATGCACGTAAATCAGCTCATAATCAACGAAATACCACAATTTTCAATAATTATCACTGATAAAAACACAAGTTTAGCAAAATAATACAATGTCGCCTCCGACATGATTTTTTCGCGTTCCCGCCAAAACTCATTAGTAGTCATCTCTGAACATAGTCAAGTATTAACTAGACAGGGCGTTCAATAATAATAATTACAAAAGTATGAGAGGGCGAGATGTGCAAGTATTAAAGTGTGAACAGGACGAAACTAATATCTTTTGTCTCTATCTGCGTATACGTTTTTTTTTTGCCTGACTACTACGCACGGCCTAGGCGTAATAGTCAGACAACATTTCGCGCCAAAAACTACTGTTGAATTTGATGAGATGCTTAAGTAAATCAACACATTTATGAACTATTATCTATTTTCTATCACTTCTATTAGTGTTTTGCAGGTCTAGTCTAAATATGATAAAATCATAACAACGTAAAATAGCTATCTAAGTATGTATAGCCCATCTTTTTTCTCACACCCTATACGCAATCGAGGATTCTAGACATACTTATCTATGTCTCAGAAAGAATTCGGACCGTAGATTTCAAGTTGACATTTTGAATTCATTGACGTTTGTTTGACTAGTTTCTTTCCAAATCCAAAATGGCGCTCAACCTGAGTGTAAAGATTCACCCCGTAGTTTTATTTCAAATAGTGGATGCTTACGAGCGTCGAAATGCTGATTCACACAGAGTTATTGGCACTTTATTGGGTAAGCTTTCTTTCGTGTCCATATCTCTGCAGTTTATGTCGATAATCTACGAGATGTATTTGCCTATGTCATGTGGCTGTTTCCGGTTATTAATAGAGAAATATAGTCTGAAAAGCGCCTAAATTGTTATTTTTCTGGCCCGGTACAAAGGCTGTAAATGCTCTTATTTCTAAATCATGGTTGAGTTCATCTCCTGCGGTTTGTCTTGTGTAGTCATGATTGAGGTTATGTTATTGTATCAGCGAGTGTTGAAGTGCGGCTTCTTGCAGGGACGTCCGACAAGGGCGTGGTGGAAGTGACGAACTGCTTCTGCGTGCCGCACAAGGAGCACGCCGACCAGGTGGAGGCCGAGCTCAACTATGCTCTGGACGTGTATGAACTGAACCGTCGAGTCAACGCCTCAGAGAACATTGTCGGTGAGTTTGCGCTGGCAGTTCGAGCTAGGGACGGCGAAAGAAATAGGCAGAAATCCTATTTATAAGATGTTTTAAGTATTTGTAAACAAAGTACTGAATATCTATGCAAAAAAGATTGAGTTTATTGGAAATCTGAAGCCCTGCTTAATTTTCAATATTTTTAGCTAGGTCTCATAATCTTTGACTCATAAAACTCAGGTGTATTGTTTTCGATTGATGACAAAAGTACCTATTTCTGTAGCATCAAGTAAAATGGATTCTGAAATATTAAATACAGTGAAACTAATTATATCTTTATTGCTCACAACACTATTGTTGAGGGTATCAAAATGTTGTGGTAATTGACAAGTTTGTATACAACATGCAATTATCCTTTTAAGTCTGTTATTATTACTTATTGCACTATAGTCAAACCGTTAAACTCAGACATCGCCTACACGGTACAGGGGCGCCGGGGGAGACGACACAGGGGACTGAGACAGGCGCGGGCAGCGGGTCCCCGGCGCCCGCACCTGTCTCAGTCCCCCTAGAACTCTGACACTAGGGCTAGCTTGGCTAGGCTGGCTAGCCTCTGACACCCGGCCTATACAAACTTACTTTAGCTAACTTCACATTCGCTGACTTGTATGATTCAGCCTATAACAAGACCTAGTTTTGGATAATAAATAATACCTATAACACCTGGCGATTTTTAGTTTCATAAGCTCAGTTCCACAATGGAATCACAGTACTATAGTCAAACCGCTAAACTCAGACATCGCCTACACGGTACAGGGGCGCCGGGGGAGACGACACAGGGGACTGAGACAGGCGCGGGCAGCGGGTCCCCGGCGCCCGCACCTGTCTCAGTCCCCCTTTGTCGTCTACCCCCGCGCCCTTGTACCCGCGCAAGCGATGTCTGAGTTTAGCGGTTTGACTATAGTACTGTGATTCCATTGTGGAACTGAGCTTATGAAACTAAAAATCGCCAGGTGTTATAGGTATTATTTATTATCCAAAACTAGGTCTTGTTATAGGCTGAATCATACAAGTCAGCGAATGTGAAGTTAGCTAAAGTAAGTTTGTATAGGCCGGGTGTCAGAGGCTAGCCAGCCTAGCCAAGCTAGCCCTAGTGTCAGAGTTTTTAAGCTGCCTGAAGACCTTTGACATTGCTAAACGGTTAAAATAACTGTGGCCTACAATTTAAAGTGTCTTTTGAGTCATGGTAGCGCTCAGTTGTAAATGCCTCCTATGGTCACCCATCCGAAGACTGACCATGCTGAATGACTTGTAAGGTTTAGCCTATAATTTGCAGAGATCACTCATAACTCAGTGGTAACATAGGGCACCACTAGCATAGTTACAAGTGGAATCAAACTTAATGACATCTGGAAAGTACAACAAGCTGGGCACATTTCCACTCCTCACTCCTGTTGAAAACATGAATTTGCTTCTGCACAACACACTCGCCTCATATTCACAGATGTCAATGAAAGCTCCTAGACATAATGGTTTTGTTGTTTATATTCACAGATATAATTAAAGTTTGATTTTAGCGGCTACAGCGATACAACAGCTATCCATAGCTTGTAGCTAATATCACAGCCCTAAAGTTGTATGATTCGGTCTATGTAGTGAGAATGAGTGTGTTTTAGGGTGGTGGGCGACGGGCAACGAGGTGACGAACCACTCATCGGTGATCCACGAGTACTACGCGCGCGAGTGCCGCGAGCCCGTGCACGTGACGCTGGACACGTCGCTGGCGGGCGCGCGCATGGGGCTGCGCGCGTACGTGTGCGCCGCGCTCGGCGTGCCCGGCGGCAAGCAGGGCTGCATGTTCACGCCCATCGCCGTGCAGCTCACCTGCTACGAGCCCGAGGTGGTGGGGCTGGCGCTCTGCCAGAAGACCATGGGCGGCGGCGGCCGCTCGCGCCAGGTGCAGCCGCTCGCGGACCTGGCGCAGGTCTCCGAGGCCGCCACCAAGCTGTCCGGCCTGCTGGACCAGGTAACCGCCCTCTGTGCTACTACATGGCAGGCTGAACCAGGTTCATCTGTGCTACTATGCTAAACACTTGATGCATCAGAAGTGAATCAAATATACCAACGACCATCATGCTCCGTTGTTCACTTCACTTTGCTTTATTTAAACCTTTAGGTTTAAATGAGCATGAGTTTTGGGCTTTTTTCTTTAGAAAAAAGCTCAAACTCATGCTCATGAGCAGTTTGAGTTTCTTATATTGCTCTCAGATAAAGACACCTACTGTTTCTAAACTGATGTAATTAAGATGGTTCTAAATTTTTCATTGTAGATCAAAGATCTTTTCCAATTCTTTCTACTTTTCTATTCCATGTTCCATTCTGATACCGTGGAACATCATATATGTAATTTTTAAATATTACGATTTGTCTAGTTTAAACTAAATAAGCAACATAAGACAACAAGATGACAATGTGTTGATGTGTGTTGCAGGTGCTGTCGTACGTAGAAGAAGTGGTGGGGGGCCGCACGGAGGGGCGCGCGGACGCGGGCCGCGAGCTGCTGGAGCTGGTCAACTCCGTGCCCAACCTGGCCGCAGACACCTTCGCCGACGCCTTCGCTAACGGAGTCAAGGACTTGCTCATGGTAATACTAGCACACCAAATCATGAACATGTACTTGCCTAGTGACACCTCTCGACTTTATTCTTATTCTATGGGACTGATGAGTTACATAAATATATACCTCATTATCCCGACGCTTCGACTGAGTTGCATCAATCGTGGTCACAGGTAGACACGTAAGAATAATGTCTTCAAATCGCGCAAAAATTGAAAATAACCTCTGACTTGTTAGTGAAAGAAAAGATCGCGAGGACTTCAGTAATGTCATATTAAAGCTGTATTCTTATTCCCAGGTGGTGACGCTCGCACAACTCATCAAAACCCAACTACAACTCAACGAGAAACTGACTCTCCTCACATCGCAGTGAACATAGTCTTTCTTTCGTCGTTCGTCCATAGTCAAGAGAGTGCCACAAGACACGTTCTATCTTACACTACTTCGGGATATTCCGTCAGTTCGGATCTAAACTATTGTAATAATAAGAGACAATTACACGAAAATATTTTTTATTTACTTCTTTTATTTAACAAAATTCTTATAATTAAGTATGTAGGTTGTGCTTTTAGGGCCTTCGCTACGTTAAGCGTGTCCCGCCTGGCGTGTAGGTACGTATTGAAAGATAAGTTGGAGCAGCGCCCTCTGACGCGGACGCGTTTATACAATCGCGGTACGCTCCGTGCACCCGCCGCGTGTGCGCGCTTAACGTAGCGAAGGGCCTTAAATGTGAACAATCGAACATCAATTTTATCAAAGAGTAGATTGTAATATAAATTACTCAATCATTGAATAGGTACATAAGAATTGTTAATGTTAGTAAATCATTTTGTAATAATCTGTGTGCTAAATACAATCCGAATTCTAAACAATACTTAGGTACTAAATATAATTTATTTTTATAGTATAACAATGTAGAGGTCGAATCAAGCTTCTTGACGGCTGCGCAGAAGCCAACCCTCGCGCAGGTTTCGTTCACACAACGCGCCAGGCGGTGGGGGTGGGGGCGGTGGGTCACAGCCGCCAATAAGTTTGATTCGGCCTATATCTAAGATCACAGGTAAACACAGCTATAGTCTGACCGTTTAACTGAGTCCTCGCCTGCGCGGGTACAGGGGCGCGGGGGTAGACGACAAAGGGGGACTGAGACAGGTGCGGGCGGTGGGGACCCGCCTGAGACTATAAAGTTGCTCGGCTCGCCCGATTTTAGACTTCTATACACACGAATATTTTGTCCTTCAAGCCTCATGGCGTACGATTTACAAAGTTACGAGTCTATTTCGATGTACTATTAGAGGTAGGTACGAGTACCATTGTATTTTGATTCGAAACTTGGCGTCTTAGGACTAGGTATAGGGTATAGAAAACTATAGAAACGATACAGGTTTTTGCGACAAAGTAGCAATTATATTTTTACTTATAAAGCGAGCCGTAATAATGCAGTTTTAAAGAACGACAGTTTTACTCGTGGCTCATTGGTATTGATCGACTAGCGACTAGATGAGGCGTGGGGCTTACCACACATACCTAGATGCTTGAAATTTTCACAGAATATTTAGTTTTATATTCCCTTAAATAATAAATAATAAAATTAAAATAAAATAAATATTTAAGGTGGGCTCCCATACAGTACGAAACCCTCCGTGAGCGAGTCCGACTCGTACTTGGCCAATTATTTTAGTAACAGATTACTTATTAACTAAAATAAAATTAAAATCAGTGCTTTAATCCCTAATCATCTTATAATTTTTTTTGACAAGGCCTTTTTACTTTTTTTTAAATGTATAATGTATACTTAGTTCTATTTTAATATTAACTAATTATGACATAATTCAATTGTATTACTATTATTTAAATTTTGGTTATATTTTTGACAATGCCCTTTTACAGCTGACTCGTTTAAATCTATAGGATTTATGTACGTAGGTATAGCATGTTGCAAATGTTTGGCAACCGCCGACATCTAACATTTCAATTTCCATGACATGCAAACAATATTTTATATACATAACACTTTATTTTTTTTGTAATGTAGGTAGATTAGAAAAACAATAGAATTACTGTAAGTAATGACGAGTCCATAATAGAACCATAAATTTGTTACTTTTGTTTAAACAAAGAACGAAATTGTTTTAAAACCTTCCATTTAGAATGAAAATGAATTAAACACTTTGATTGTATTTTAATTTGTTTCATTTCAACAAGATAAAATATAAATAGATATATAACTAAAGATAAGATAAGATAACTTTATTGTTATTAATGGAACCTAATACTATTACAAAAAATATTGCATAATATTGATCCATAATATACTCGTCCGGTTTAACATTTTTTTTTTCACATTTTACTAATATTATTATTTTTACAAGGTACACAAATGCCGTATCATTTATAAAAAAAAATCATCACAAAATATTATTAAATTCATAAAAAAGTATACATAATGTTAATATCTAAAATCAAATAATTACTAAGTAGGGGAAGGTGTTGTACTTATGAACGGCTATACCTGTGGACACCACAGATATCTAAAAAAATAAATGCTGAAATTGAAAGCATCCGTAAAGTATTTTTGATGCGTGGCAACATTGACTTGCTGCCATTTTGTGTTTGTTGTTGTGTGGCGGGTAACGGACTGTCGAAAGATTTCTCCCAAAAAAGTAAGTATTTATCTCTTTTTCGTTTTATTTTTTTGTGAATAAATGCAGAGTATGGATCAATATTCTTGGTCAGAATGTAGGTTATATTGTTAAACATCTATTTTCAGAGGTTTAACAGTGTTAATTAGTACCTATCTTGCGATAATATGTTTTTTAGGTTATATTGTCCGATTTGTACCTGTGGACATCGAAGAGTGTGTACCTATGGACTGTCCACAGGTACACACTTCAGTTTGAATTTCTTACTTAATTAGTAAATTGCGATATTTTTTCCTTTTTTTTTAGTGCCTCGTAGTAAAGATGGAAAAACGCGACGTAAGTTGTGTTCAGAGACGTTATCGGAGGCCATTAAAGATGTTCCTTGCGAAAAGCTGCCGAAAAATATGAAATACCAAAATCTACGATTTTTAAATATCTTAACATGAATAAGGATAAGGATTTGGATGTTGACAATGTAGATATTTTGAGGAATGACGTAAAGAAAGCATTCAGTGAGGAAGAAGAGAAAAATCTTGAAGACTATTTAGAAAAAGCAGCTTACCTACATATGGGATTAAATGTCAAGCAAGTCAGAGAACTGGCATACCAGTTTGCGGTGATGAAGAAAAAACAAAACATTCCAAAAAGCTGGCACGAACACAAAATGGCTGGGATAGGATGGCTAAGGTACTATCGACAACGTCATTCAAATTTGTCTCTACGAAAGCCCGAAGCAACCAGTTTAGCGCGAGCAAGTAGTTTTAACAGAGCCAATATTTCTAAATTCTTTGACAACCTCCAAAAAGTAATGGAAAAACACAACTTCACCCCTGAAAATATTTATAATCTTGATGAGACCGGGATATCCACAGTTCATAACCCGAGAAAAGTGCTGGCTCCAAAAAAAATAAAACAGCTTGGTAAATTCACATCAGGAGAAAGAGGAGTAAATAACACTATGATTGCCTGCATAAATGCCGTTGGAAATTCAGTTCCCCCTTTAATCATATTTCCTAGAGTTTTCTATAAAGATAACATGTTAAAAGGTGCTCCTCCAGGTGCAACTGGTGCAGCCAACCAATCCGGATGGTCAACTGAATTGATCTTCAGACAATATCTAGATCATTTCATAAAATTTGCCAAACCTACGAAAAAACATCCGGTTCTTTTAATAATGGACAACCACGAAACACATATCTCAATTGATATCATTGAAAAAGCCGTTGACAACGGAATAGTTCTACTTACGTTGCCACCACACACATCAGATAATTTACAACCTTTAGATCGTTGTGTTTTTGGACCATTTAAGGCGCAGTACAACAAATCAGCGGATAAATGGATGCTAAATCACCCTGGAAAGCCTATTACAATTTATGATATTTCTGAAATTGTCGGTGAAGCATATCCCCTTGCGTTCACACCCAAAAACATTATTAAAAGTTTCGAAGTTACAGGTATTTGCCCATTTAATAGGGATATCTTCAGTGAAGAAGATTTTTTATGTTCATTTGTCACTGATCGACCGGAGCCATTGACCACGGTTTCTGATAAGTCTGTCACTGAAGGATCGACCATCAACATCAACAGCAATCAAAATGAAAATCTTATTGACTACCCGGAGACACAACCGTCTAATAACAGTGTAGATGAAGTAGTGCATATTGCTGGACCATCTGAAATTCATCAAACAAATTTGGTTACGGAAACTCAGTCTACTGCAAGCAAGTCTGTTTCTCAGTTAGACAAGACCGCTCTTGATGGGACTAGACAAGATAAGGAAAATACAACAATCATTCTGAAAAAAGAGCTTATTCAACAAATAACGCCAGAATCCGTACGCTCATTTTTAAAAGCAGACCCCCGAAAAGCAACTCGTCGAGGAAGGAAACCTGGAAAGAGTAGAATTTTAACTGATACACCTGAAAAACAAGAAATAAAGAACGAAGCTATTAAAAAAACGGATAAAAAAAGGAAATTAGAAGAAAATAACAAAAATAAGAAAAAAGTCTTACCGAAAAAGAAAAAAAAATAAAAATCATTATTTTAAAATTAGGCAATAATTAATCACAATCAATGTAAAGACACATACCCTTACTGCATTTAGTATCATATATGGTATGTGTACCTAACTGCATGACGTATAATATTTTGAGACATTGACTTTTGAGTTGAATTTTGCAAATTACAATAATCCTAAAAATCAAATAATATTTTCCGGAGTACCTATCAAGCCCTAGAATCACCTAAATTAATTTGAACAAAATCAAAAAATCCATGCGGTAAAGGGTTAATAAAGGCATGATAGCGACCGAAAAATTAGCTTTGTGACCAGGGCCCGACGAACATGGGCGCATTAAATTTTCTTACAACTACAGCAAAGTGTATCAACATTAATTTTCTTGTAAAATAAAAAAAATGTCCTGAAATGTCTAGTCTTTCAGACCGACCTAGACGAAGGCTCAACTGTCACACTTCTCGACACGTTCTTGGCAGAACATTTTGGACTCGAAAGACTCACGGAACCCTTGTCATTGGAGACAGTCGGAGGAAAAACAATGAAGAAGAACTCCATGCGACTCGATGCAGATTCGAGGCATTCAACAAACTACAAAGAGAGACATCACTGGGGCACGCACCCCTGACGATCTTAATCTTTCACCACAGAATGTGAGCAGATCGACCATCGAAAGCGGCTCTCACCTCAGCAAATTATCCCAACAGTTGTTCGGACATCGGAAAAGATAATTGTCTCAAGATCAACTAAGAAGGGAAAGAAAAAATTGCTAGTTGCGTCGCTGATGGGTGCTTCACGGATCCGATGGGGGAGCGTCGGCACAAGTGAAATTTGTCACCTGCGCACGTCTCGACTCTCGACCAGTGAAGAACGAATAGAGGGACTCATTTGAGACATTTTGCGGTAGTCGTTGGGAGTACAGTCTCGTCGGTCATGTATGGACTCAGAAGAAAGATTACTCAAAATTTTAGAGAAAACCACCAGAACAATTATGAATGTGCAGAACCAAGGCTAAAGAACATCGAAAAGAAACTCAACAAGGATGCACACCTTAGAGCGGAATATGAGAAACAAATCTAACTTGCTAGACAGCAAGTATGCCGTAGAAGTGCAACACGCATCGGCGTCAGAGCGAAACTAGTATCTCGCTCATTTAGCTGTATAACGCATCCAACTAAGAAGATGAGAGTGGTTTCCGATGCGGCTGCCAAAGTGGGAGGAACGAACGAGCCTTAATGACGTGCTCTTAACGGGACCCATCCATCAGCCATAAGAAGTCCACTGTTGGACATAGGCCTCCCCTATGGATCTCCAATAAGACCGGTTGGAAGCGGCTTGCATCTAGCGCGATCCTGCGGTCTTAATGAGGTCATCCGTCCACCTTGTGGGTGGACGTCCTACGCTGCGTCCTACAATGGAGGTGCACCTTCCCACTACCCACGTCCCTAAGGCTGATAATAATATAAGGCCTCGTGGAAAAGTTATCAGTACATACTTTACCAGCAACAAACTTTAAGTTTATCTTCAAACATGACAACAACACTTGTAGACAACACAGCCTAAACCGCTGCTGGTTGTAGAAACTTGACTAGACAATTTGTAGTGTACATTTGTCTTAGTACATAGAGGTATTTTTGTAGTTAGATCTTCGGAAATTCCACTCCAACTCATGTACGGAATGGATTATAAACACAATATTACTTTTTACAGGAACCACGCAAAGCTATTATGGAAGAAATAGGTGCTAAGTCAATAGCTGAATTAACACCTAGAAAACAATAAAGAAATGTAAAAGGAATATTTTAGACGCATTACATTACCATGAGGCAGCAAATGAAATTATGCACAGGTAAATGACGAGTCCTTTTTATTTAATGCTGCAAAGCCAACTAAAAAACACCCCGAGAAAATGATCAGGGAGGTGAGAAGGTGGACATTAGACCACAAAGATTTAGCTTTGAACTTAGCTAAAAATTCCAACTCATGTTACCGCTTTAACAACGATTATTCACTGTGGAATTATTAACCCTTAACTGGTATCGTGGGGGTGGCGCGGCCCCCACGCGTGATATTTTTTTGAATTCCTTTAAAACTTTGCATCGTGCGTGGGCGCCATTTTGCGTAATCTCATTACGTCGCGACTCGCGGCGGGTGCCGGACGTTCGGCATTGCAGCTTTTACCAGAGCGGAGGTACGTGCATTATGGGGTGCGCTCGGCCCCCACAATACCAGTTACGTAAGTTTTTAGTCAAGGCAAAATGTGCTAAAAAGAGGGCGCTGTCACTTATGTGATAGAAAAAAAGACGGAAAATTTGCTACAAAATGTAACAATTGCATGCATTTCATTTGCAAGTTGCATAGTAGCACAAAAACACTATGTACCAATTGTCAAGATTGAACTTAGTTCATCTATAATGTTCCTAAGTCCATGGGATTATATTCCTGTTGTTTTTTTTTCTAAACGTTGATTAGAAGATTATTTCTTTTTATTTCCAAAGTTTATTGTATTAGAAATAAGAAAACATATATAACTTAGCTTAAGACTCCCAAAGCTTTTTTTTTGTTTGTATAATGTAAGAAAAAAAATTACCAAAATGTTGCCATTTTTATATGATCTCTTGTAGTAATTAAGTAAAAAGAATTACATTAATAAAAAATGATTGTATCTATAAAACAAGGTTGTTATTTTTTCTTTTTATATAAAACTAAACTGAAATTGTGCACATTTGCATCCTAGAAGCAATTTTGTAATGGGGGCCGCGCGACCCCCACAAAACCAGTTACGTTAGTCAATTTTACGATACCAGTTAAGGGTTAACAATGTTTTTGTAATTATGCAGATAGATGACAATGAATTAGTCTTTTTACCGTAGTACCTAACAGCAAAACTTCAACTTGGCCCCTCAAAAAGCTTTAGGTGAAATAACCAATGCTCCAAAGGAATCTTTAAAGAAAAACCTTGGGCCAACAACCCCTAACACCAGTCAGAAGCCAAAGACAAAAAAGAAAAAAAAACTGTACACAAAATGTAGAAAATACCAGAAATAAATAAGTCGGTCGCAGAACCGCACAAAGCACCTTCAAAGGAAAAAGGCTCTTAATAATAGTCAGTGGAGATGCTGCAGTAAAAATTGTCATACACATAAATTGACCCCAGCTTTTGCACTACTATTGCAAGGCCAGCTGCGAAATTTCAAAAAATGACTACTGGGTGGAGATGGACAGAGAAAGAAAAAAAATACTGATCTTCGAATTTATAAAAGGTCGCCAAAATGTTACAGGTTACTGAGCAGGCTATTTAGTCTGCCATCAACTATTATCCTTTACTTAACAAAGTACTATTTAGGGTGGGAGTCAATCAACCTGCTTTAGAGGTGCTGAAAAAGTTTAAAGACAGCCTTCAAATAATGAATATACATTGATGTTTGATGAAATCTCGTTTAAAAAAGCATCTTAATTACAACCAAAAAGATGATTTCATTGAAGAATATCAAGATCACGCATCACAGGGCAGGGAAACACTGCAGTCATCGTGAGCTCTTCATCGAGACACGGAAACACTGCAGTCATCGTGAGCTCTTCATCGAGACACGGAAACACTGCAGTCATCGTGAGCTCTTCATCGAGACACGGAAACACTGCAGTCATTGTGAGCTCTTCATCGAGACACGGAAACACTGCAGTCATCGTGAGCTCTTCATCGAGACACGGAAACACTGCAGTCATCGTGAGCTCTTCATCGAGACACGGAAACACTGCAGTCATCGTGAGCTCTTCATCGAGACACGGAAACACTGCAGTCATCGTGAGCTCTTCATCGAGACACGGAAACACTGCAGTCATCGTGAGCTCTTCATCGAGACACGGAAACACTGCAGTCATCGTGAGCTCTTCATCGAGACACGGAAACACTGCAGTCATCGTGAGCTCTTCATCGAGACACGGAAACACTGCAGTCATCGTGAGCTCTTCATCGAGACACGGAAACACTGCAGTCATCGTGAGCTCTTCATCGAGATACGGAAACACTGCAGTCATCGTGAGCTCTTCATCGAGACACGGAAACACTGCAGTCATCGTGAGCTCTTCATCGAGATACGGAAACACTGCAGTCATCGTGAGCTCTTCATCGAGACACGGAAACACTGCAGTCATCGTGAGCTCTTCATCGAGATACGGAAACACTGCAGTCATCGTGAGCTCTTCATCGAGACACGGAAACACTGCAGTCATCGTGAGCTCTTCATCGAGACACGGAAACACTGCAGTCATCGTGAGCTCTTCATCGAGACACGGAAACACTGCAGTCATCGTGAGCTCTTCATCGAGACACGGAAACACTGCAGTCATCGTGAGCTCTTCATCGAGACACGGAAACACTGCAGTCATCGTGAGCTCTTCATCGAGACACGGAAACACTGCAGTCATCGTGAGCTCTTCATCGAGACACTGAAACACTGCAGTCATCGTGAGCTCTTCATCGAGACACGGAAACACTACAGTCATCGTGAGCTCTTCATCGAGACACGGAAACACTGCAGTCATCGTGAGCTCTTCATCGAGACACTGAAACACTGCAGTCATCGTGAGCGAGAGAAACCTGTGTCTATACAACGTGGTCCTACTCACCTCCCCTAACATCTTCCACAATATTCTCTCCTGCGACCGAATCAACGTTGACCATCAACAGATCCACGCACAAGAACACCTGCCAGTGCTACACTGCTTCAAATGCCTACAATTTGGACATACCAAGAATAAACGCATATCACAAATGACACCATGCTTTTACTGCGCTGAACAGTGGAACGAATACAAGAATTGGCCCAACAAAAGAGCCTCAGCGCGCTCTACTTCCGGTTTTTCTCTCAATGATATTTTAATTGTGGGTCCAAATGTACAAGATTCCTTGTTTTTAATTTTGATACGGGTTAGACAATATAGTTACTTGCGCACCGGTGATTTAAAAAAATGTGCTGACAGGTATTGGTGCATGACCGCCCTTTGCAATTTATTTTGTGGAGAAAATGAGAAACAACAAATACAAACTCTACCTCTCAATACACTCACATAATTATGACACAGCAAATGCCAGCTATCAAGCACTCGATGCTTGTATGAGATAGAGATGAAGCAGGACAACGAATTAATCAAAACTATTTTAGAAAAAGATTTCTATGTGAACGATTTAATAGCGGGTGGAGACAGTAAGAACGATTAAAATACATACAGGGTTCTCTATAGCCAGCGCAATTGTCTAGCAATTTTTGACGACATTGATATAAATGAGCATGATAATTTAACATTCTAAGAGGGCCTCTTCTGTTCATATTTAATTTATCTTTGAGCACTGCTGTATACCCGTCGATGTGGAAATTATCCAGAGTCACTCCTGTGCCGAAGGATGGACCAAGATCCAAAGTTGAGAATTATCGTCCCATAGCTGTTTTGTCGGCGCTTGGCAAAGTATTTGAGTCTATTTTGAACCGGGAAATAACTAGACAGGTGGATGCGCAGCTAAATGATGCGCAGCATGGTTTTAGAGCTGGTAGATCGACGGCCACTAATCACGTAAATTTTATAGATTATGCAGTCGCAGAAATGGATCTTGGTAGGCAGGTGGATGCGGCGTATTTTGACTTTAAAAAAGCGTTCGACCGCGTCCATAACGACATTCTGTTGAAAAAGTTTTCTGAGATAGGATTTGTCCCAAAACTACTGAAATTTTTTTCGAGCCTCTTCTCAAATCGGTGGCAGTTTGTCCAGCTCGGAAACTACTATTCGGAACCATTTATGACCTGTTCTGGTGTGGTCCAGGGCAGTACGCTCGGTCCGACCGAATTTTCTATCATGATAAATGATTTGCCAAGTGTCATTAAAACGGCTAAGTGTCTCATGTTCGCTGATGACTTAAAATTATTCTTGGGAATACAGACTGAAGCAGACTGTGAGGCGTTACAGAGGGACATCGACAGTGTTGTGGCATGGAGTGTACGGAACTGTCTCGAGTTCAACGCATCTAAATGCAAGTCTATCACGTTTACTCGTTCCCGTTCACCCATTGTGCATACTTACGACATAGGCGGTTCCCCTCTTGAACGCGTAGATCGCATTCGTGACCTTGGTCTGACTTTGGACGTGGAGTTGACGTTTAATGACCACATCTTAGATGTGTGTGCTCGTGCTCACAGGTCTCTAGGATTCGTTTTGAGGCAGTCGCGGCTATTTCAGGATAGACGTACGATTCTCGCCCTCTACTATGCGTTTGTGCGGAGTAAGCTAGAGTACAACTCCATTATTTGGGACCCCCATGAAATCAAGTACAAGCTCATGGTGGAGAAGGTGCAGAAGCGGTTCGCTCGTGCTTTATATGCCAGAGAGTATGGTTACTATCCGTATTTGTATCCGTCCCTTTTTGTAGCGGGAATGGTAGGTCTCGATACATTGGAGCTCAGGCGCAAGTGCGCTATTATGGTGCATTTTTACCTGGTGCTCCGCAATAAGATCGACAACCCGGAAAGTCTATCGCGCCTTGCACTCGTCGTACCGGGGCGGGAGCGGCGGCCGCACGTGCGGCGTCTGCTCGCGGCCCCGCGCTCGCGCACGTGCACGTCTCAGCATGCTCCCACGGCCCAAGCTATCTCTCTGATTAACGACTTTCTTGCTCACCACCCTGATATAGATATCTTTGACATAAAATATAACTCATTTGTAAGAATTTGTATGCATTATTTAAGTTTTAATTAATTATTTATTACTGTTTAACGATACTGACATTGGTTTGACCGTTTTTTGTTTGTTTGAGTCCATTTCTGCCTTATTATTCTTTGTGACATTTTATTGAAATTATTTTGACATTTATTTAATTTTTTTGACATGTATAATATATTAAAGTTACATAAATAAAAATTGTAAACCTATGACTCGTCATGCGCCTTGGTGTTGCTGACACTGTAAGTTTGATGAGGAAATGAAATGAAATGAAATGAAACTATAAGCGAGTCTTCATGTACACTTGGACTTGGTTGGAAACCGTCCAATGACATGTTACATTTTCCGGTGAGGATTCTGTCATATGATTCTGAAGAAAAAATGCTGTTTAGGATGTTCGACATTTTAGGCGTTCTTAGTCCAGTAATGATCAAACTTAAAATTGTAATCCGAAAAATGTGGCAGGAAACACATACATTTATTGTTACGGACAGATGAGTCCGAACTGATAAATGTACCTACTGTGCCTAGGTCTCTCTCAGATTTCGCATTTGCCATTTTGTATTGTATAACGAGTAGCTTCGAAAACATTTAGCATAGCAAGTACTTACGAAACACTAAGTGCATACAACTTGCTCAGGTAACGGTTAAAGTAATTCTGTTTAATAGTTTTATAAATACGAGTAAACGGCTCTAGGCCGGCGAATGTTAGCGCACAAGTGGAACGAATAGATAATACCACGTGGTGGACTGTGATGGTATGGATGGGTCCAAAACTTTGCGTAATATTGTATTAAAACTGTGTAATATTGTATTGAAACTGTGTAATATTGTGTTAAGTGTGTAAAATTGTTTTAAAGTGTATTGTGTGTAGTGTAAATAAAGAAATTTCGACTGGTTGTTTTCTTGGTTAACCTTTGGTATGAGGACGAGGCGGAGGAAAAGTAAATGCGAGGAGGAACGCATAAGGTAAATGCAACGGCGAGCTAAGACAGGAAAATATGGAAAAATATAGGGAAAAGTATAAGGATAGGAAAAAAAACCTAACGATGCTAGGTGGCCCGACGCGTTGCGCGTGAGTGAGAGGGCGGGAACTCGGACTCTCTCGCTCTCACGAAGAGGGCGCGCGGCGGGTCCATGCGCATTGTTCTCACGGAGCAGACCTCCCGCGGGGGGACGCGTGAGGGCGGTTCGTATAAATATATGTTGGCTGCCAAAGCTTCACTTGCCATCGTACCAGCTCGCCGTGCAACATCTCCGAAGAAGGAGCTCCGCCTCCGACGTATTAACGGTTAACCCCGTTAACAAGAAGCGGCCTGTCGAAGGGTACTTTATGGAAAGAAGAGTTTCGATTACGTCACAGCATTTCCCTACTCCTCAACACATATTTAAAAAAACAACGACATAAACCGACATCAACGTATGCTGCACCAAAAAGTTCGGAATACCAACGACAACTCTCTACGATAAAATTAAACATACAGCACAAATGTTGTGGGAAAACGGTTAGCTATTCCGCGGGGAGTAGAAAATTTACCGGCCGACGCAATTCTAACAATCGTGTTCGCGGCGACTGCATAATATTGTCGCACGTAGCTTAAGCCCTAGTGAAATAAATAAGATTGATAATTTATAAGCTACTGTGTATGACTAAAATGTTCATAAGTCAAATATCTTAATTACGTACAACTAGTGTACAATGCAGTATTATGTTACCTGAGAATGTTTTCCTAGGAATAACTAGCGTACCTAACATAATATCACTTAAGATAGTATATAAGAATGTATTGCAGACTTTTATAATTAAATAAGACGGAAGTGGAAGTCTTTTCGGCACGTAGGTGGTCACGAGAACTCTGATAATAATAGGCAGTAATACCTATACATAGATAAAAGCAGGTAGCTCTCGCTAGTAGAATGCCCTTTCTACTAGCGAGAGTTATTCCCGAACCGCCGCCGGGCTGCGCGCCACAGAAAGAGGACGCGATAGGGCATTTCACGCCTCTCGAAAACATCGGACGTCTGCGTCGAGCGCTGCGGGGAAGCGCACACGAAGCCGTCCAAGATCTGTTGTTGCACTACACGGACCCAGGTCAGATTATTGATACATTACAATCCCGTTTTGGCCGTCCAGAGGCCATAGCCTCGTTACAGATTGATAGATTGCGTAATCTCACGCGGCCTCTGGACAATCCTAAAGACATTTGCATTTTCGCTTCGAAAGTGTGCAATACGAGTATAGTGGCCTCCCTCCGAGCACTCGACAAAGTTCATTAAATGTATAACCCAGACGCCACTAGGCTGACTTGTGAGAAGCTACCGACCGGCATAAGATATCGCTGGTACGAATTCTCCGCCCGTCCCAGCAGCGACGAGCCAGACCTGTCAGGTTGGCGTATTTTCTGCGGAGAGAGGCGCCGCATTCGCCCAGCCCGAATCAGTCACAGATAAGAAGCCGCCGCTGAAGCGCCAGAGAAAACACAGCCGTAGCCGCCAGCACGGTTAATTGCGTTTACTGCGACACAGAAGGCCACCAGGTAAACTCATGTAATAAGTTTAAGGCTCTCGACGTGAACGACCGCTGGGATGCTGCCAAACGGAGAAAACTTTGCTTCAAGTGCCTGAAATTTAGAACATCTAAACATTTCTGCAAAAAACAAAAATGTTCTGAAGCGGGGTGTAAGTACTACCATCATATTTTGCTCCACCACCAAGTCCCAAGAGAAGGCAGAGCCGCCAGCAGCGCACCGGTCCGAGACGGTGACGACGGCGTTGTCACCATCGGCATATTTGAAAATCGCGCCGGTCACCGTTTCCGGACCGGCAGGAGGTGTGCGTACATGGGCGCTGCTGGACGACGGCAGTACCGTCTCGCTGATCGATGACAGCCTAGCCAGAAAGGGGAGCATCGGGTCCGAGAGACCCACTGAGTATTCAAATGGTGAGTAACAAGAAGATTGATGCCTCGACATCGAGGCAGGTCAAGCTAACCCCGCGCCCGTAAGCGCGGGGTCAAAAAGCCACGAAACCGAGCTACGAACGATAGGACGCCTAGCTCTCGCCCCGCAGAGAATTAAAGCCCGCGAGATAAGACGAGTGCGCGCACTTACGAGAGGCAAGCGACCAATTACTTAAGTGCGGCTCTCCACAAATATTCATAGGCCAAGATAATTGGCACCTCCTCGCAGCCACCGACATTAGATCTGGAAGACGCGATCAGCCCGTGGCCTCACTCACACCACTGGGCTGGGTTATTCATGGCCCATCAAAACAAAAGAAAAAAGGTACGATCAACTACATATGTCATTTAGAGGAGGTTGGCGAGAGTGTGGAAAACGGACTGCGCCAACACTTCTCAGTGGAGCCTCCAGAAGCCTGTCACTTTTTCATGTTGCTAGAGGAGGTATATACTTTCTTCGTGAAGTCAACCGAACGTTGGAACAAATTGATCAATGAGATAGGAAGAGGAAAGACACTCAAAGAGTGAACCTCACTCATTGGTCGGCTAAAGCAGATGCCTGTAAAAGTCTAAGAGATTCCTGGGAAGAAGTAATTACAGTTTTAGAATTGATTGAAAATTACACTACAGGGAAACCCGTTCCGCGAAATGAGGCAAAGGGAATTCGCATCAAATTAGAAAAACTTGAAACTGCGTTCATGGTCGTATTCTGGAATGTTATTTTGGAAAGGTTAAATAAAGTGAGTGTTCAGATTCAGAGCTCATCTGTAGATGTGCTGACAGTATCTGATCTCTATGGATCTCTAGTAGAGCTTACAATAGCACAGCGAGAAAACTTTGACTATTTCGAAGAAAAAGCAACTGAGATGAGCACACTTAAGCAATATCAAGGTGAAATAAAGCGGCAACCTAAAAGGAAAAAAAATGACGGATGATACATCTAATGAAGAACCTGAAATACCCTCCGGCTCCAGAGATTATTTCAGAGTGAACACCTTTTTAGTCATCCTTGATAGACTGACGGCTGAAATACAGAGAAGGCATAATGCTTACTTAAACTTTAAAGAAAAAATTTCATTCTTAACCACAATGACTGAACTGTCAACACAAAGAGTTACAGAAAAAGTCCAGTCTCTCGTAAAATGTTATACCAATGATTTAGAGGACGATTTGGTTCAAGAATGTGTGCATTTTCAAAGTCACATATCATCTAATAAAACTGCAGAGTGTGCAATGAAGCCTGGATCAAACTCACTACTCAGTCTTTCAACGTTTTTGAAGAATCAATCTCTGTCCAATGTTTACCCTAATTTGGATATAGCTCTCCGCATCGCACTTTCCACTCCGGCGACAAATTGTTCTGGGGAAAGGAGTTTCTCCTGCTTGAAACGCGTGAAAAATGATCAAAGGTCTTCATTGTCTCAAGAAAAAATGAATTCTTTAGCTCTTCTCTACATAGAAGCAGAGATAATGAACACCATAAACTATAATAATATTATAAATGATTTTGCTATTAAAAAGTCCCGTAAAAAATTGTAATTATTGTTTCTTTTTGCGCTCTTTCTTAGGTACTTATTATCTTTAATTAATTAATAATTTTATTAATAACTTTCTATGATCGTTTATTGAACTTTCGCGCCTTCCATAATACAAACAAATGGAAAATTACTAAGTATTTTAGAAACCTACATACATACAAAAACCTACCTACATGGGGCGGAGGAAATAAAGTGGCCTACACTCATCAAAAATATAAATCCGGCACTGAGTGGAGGGCCTGCTCATCGCACCTAAGTTGCCTCTCGCGGATCCAGAGAAGCGCGCACTTTAATTTCTGGACGCGTCAACGATACAGCACCCGGATCAAGGACGTACCCAGGGGGGGGGTCCAAGGGGTCCGGGCCCCTCCCGAAAATAGATGCAACCCATAAAATAAATCCCTCAGTAGTAAGTACAGTGCCAAATATGACTCTCAGTTTTGATCTGCGGGGCGGGCGGATGGTGGCGGGGCACCTCAACGGTCATTGGAGCAAGTATTAATAACTTCTGCCTCGGCCGGCCACGGTGACCGGGCCGCCCCACCTCACCGCCCCCGCAGACACCGAATCGGTCGGTTCAGTTCGCTCGACGGATTCTGTTCGTGCGCACGCTTTATGATTGCATTTGTTAATCCACCACGCGCCGACGCTCGGTTGTGTAGTAGATTTAGTTCAATCAAGCTACAGGTGAGTGAAAAAAGAATAAACTAAAATATTGTTATATTTGTTTGTTTTACCTGGGCTAGATAATTGTGCATAAAAAGTAATTGTCATTTCGTAAACGGGCCGTTGGGAATTCAATTTTGTACTTTGGTAACTATCTGGACTGGGTTTTGCCGGTTTCGTTATATACTCTATGATAATTTTTTATTCATATTCCAATTCGGCAACGTTTATCTATACAAAAAAGATATCAAAAAGACAAATATGACAAGAATAATTTAAAATCACAAAAAATAAATATAAATGTAGTACCTAGCAGTTTACGCTTTGCGTGTTGTATGTCAGTAAGTCAGTCAGTCAGTCAGGTACTGTTTTGTAGGTACCGAGGAATTTGTAATTAATGGCTTGCTACCACCCTCCCGTCGAAGTCTGGCGCCAAGTAGCAAATGCTGCGTTCCGTCAGTGTGCGGGCGCGGGGTAACCAGTGCCCTCTTGTGGGCTTCCGGGCAAACTCGCTTCCATCTTAGGCTTCACCTTCGCCCCCGAAGCCAAGAGTGAGCCCGTATAAAAAAAAGTGTAGGCTTTATTTCATCCAAATCGGTTCACCGGAAGAGAAGATATAATAATATAATATAATAATATAATTTAAAATCTAGGAATGGTGTAGTTTATTGAAAAGGCAACTGATGGCGCTGTTGTTCACTTAAAACTGTTAGTCCACGCGGATGAAGTCGCGGGCACCGCTAGTTCTTCATTGAGTAGTTACTACATTTTTATTGTACGTTTACAGGGCTGAACGAGTCATTCAATCAACGAAAAACGACAAAAAAAAGGACTGAGACTATCTACAATTTGACTTATGTGATGAAGACGAAGTCCTGCTTATCACCACGACAATGAAGCGTAATTCTAAAATAAGCGACTTTTTCCGGCCTAAAATAGCCAAACATAGCGAGGAAGATATGGACAAAGGAAATTTTAAAAGATCTGATAAATCGTTATCAAAAATTGCCAACCTAGACAAAACGTCTCTAGCTGCTGCTGATGATTTAACTTTACCACAGAATCAACCCGGAACGAGTGGACCATCAACATTATCAAAAATCGTCAATCTAGACAGTACGACTCTACCTGTTGCTGATGATTTCGCTGCACCACAGCATGAACCTAGACCAAGTGGATCATCAACTTCTCACTTACTAATATGTTTAAAGGAAACAGATACTGCTCTGGAAGTCCCGAACGAACACGATATTGGACATCATATTTTAAAATCAAAGGAATTTTCTAACACAACTGTACCAGACGCGGTGAGAACAATTATTCTTTCACTGACCAATCCAGATAATGACTTTCAATTCCCAGCAAAAAATGTGGGTGGAAAGATGTTGAAGTTTCAAAGGAACTGGATTATTTTATTTTATTAATATTAAGGAAGTTAACAGCTAGGCATGAGTAAATTTACTTAAATATATAAATATGGCCAATTATAAACTTCCACTGCTATGCTAAAGAAAAACAAAAGTGTTAAATCGTCGCTGTACATCTCATAGAAATAATACACACAAAAATTTCTAGGTAGGTACATCAATACGAATCAAAAAATGCATCACTTAATAAACGCCTCAACTGCAAATCGGACGTTGTAAATAAATCAATGTCGTGCAGTGCAGCCTCTGCATTGAAGCTGCGACTCGCCCTCAATAAGAATGTGTTCTGCCTGTAGTTGGTACTCGCGGGGGGGACATGCACTGAGCAAGGCCTTCTAAACGGATCGACTGTCACTTTGATGCCTAATTTATCAAGTATTTCAGAACAATCAACGGAACCATTTGCTACCTTTAGTAAGAATGATATATCTGCAATCCGCCTCCGCGTCTCCAGAGGAAGGATATGAAATTTTTTACAGCGTTTAGTGTAATTCGAAAGGTAAATTTTAGACTTAAATTGTAGGAACCGTAAAAATCGTGCCTGAATACGTTCAATACGTTTGGTATAAATATCATACATGGGATTCCAGACCTGTGAAGCATATTCAAGGTGACTTCTGACATAAGCACAATAAAGAATTTTAATAGTTTTTATCAACTTGAAATCAGCTGATAAGCGCATAACAAAGCCAAGTGCGCGGGATGCCTTGTTTACAATGTTATCAATATGCTCTTCAAACAGTAATTTACTATCGAATATAATACCCAAGTCACGAATAGATTTAACTCTTGTGATATCAGTATTTTTAAGTTTATAAGTGAATGAAATAGGGTGCGGTTTACGGGTAAATGAACATGTGTAACATTTGGAAACATTTAATTCAAGTTTGTTTACCAAACAATATTCATCAAACCGGTTTAAGTCAGTCTGAAGAAGTTGCGCATCATCTAGGGAATTAATAGGACAAAGAATTTTCATGTCATCAGCATAAAGAATAACTTTTGAATGTTCAAAACATTTAGCAATTTCATTTACAAAGATGTTGAAAAGCAGTGGTCCTAATAATAAATTAACAAATGGAAATGGTTGATATATTCAAAACACTTTGATGGTGCATTTTGTAAATATTGTGTGGCATTCTCCAAAGATTGCGTTGGAAAGGGTAAACATCAAAAAATAGGTGTTTTAGTTGATAATCCATTCGTTAAATGGAAACACGCAGTGGAGAAGTTTCGCGAACACGAGAAAACTGCTTATCACAAGGAATCAACGACTTTAGCGGAAAATTTCCTCGTGCAACAAGCTGATTCAACACTTTCAGTTATCAGTCAACTCGATTCTAACCGAAGGAAGCAAATCTTAGAGAACAGAGACGCTATTAGACCCATAATAAAAACAGTTATATTTTGCGGACAAAATGAAATTGCACTTCGCGGTGATGACGAGAGTTCTGATCTTTCCAAAACACTAGATGCCCGAGATTCTCGAGATGGAAAATTTAGAGCCCTATTAAGATTCAGAGTGGAAGCGGGTGACAATACACTCAAAGAACATTTAGAAAATGCAAAAAAAAATGCAATGTATACAAGTCCTAAAATCGTAAACGAAATTATTGATATCTGTGGTAAATTAATTCAAACTAAAATCGTAAAAGATGCAAATGAATCAGGGTTTTTTCAGTATCCTTGCAGATGAAACTTTGGATGTATCAGGAATTGAACAGTTTTCTCTATGTGTGCGATATGTCGATCTCAAAAATATGGTTCTCAAAGATGATTTTTTGTGTTTTATACCACTGACGGAAATGACTGGTGTCGCGATTTCAAACTTGATAATAAAAAAATGCGGAGAACTTGGCTTGAATTTGGAAAAACTAGCTGGGCAAGGTTATGATGGAGCTGGATCTTTCAGTGGTGAGTTCAAAGGCGTACAAGCACGAATCAGAGAATTATATCTTAAAGCCATGTATGTCCATTGTGCCAATCATCGTTTGAATCTTGCACTTAGTGCAGGTATGACAACACCGTGTGTCAAAAACTGTCTACAAACCATTAAGGACATTTGCAATTTATTTCGAAATAATTCATTAAATGGTCATATACTGAAAAGTCACATTCAGGCATTAGTACCAGAGACAAAAAGGACACGGTTAATAGGTGTTTGTGAAACGCGATTTGTGGAACGTCATAACGCCATCATCGTATTTGTTGAGCTAATTGAACCCATTGTCATTAGCCTCTTTGATGTTTCTGCAACAGGAAGAGACATTGCAGCTAAAGCGGAACAATTGGTTTCAGCAATGAAAAGTCCAGCATTCTTAATATCTGTTTTAGTTTGTGAGAAGTTGCTAAGTTATACACTGGCGTTGTCTCAGTATTTGCAAAGTCCTGAACATGATTTAAGTTCTGCATTGACTTTTGCAAAGGATGTAATACAACAGATTCAGAACTTAAGAAGTAATACACTAGACGAAGAATTTAAAAAGATATTCACAAGAGTTGTAAATCTCTCTTGCACTCTCTTTGGCATCGAATCTATCACAATGCCACGAATAACTGGCAGACAAGTACATAGAGAAAATTATCCAGCAGATTCACCATTGGAATATTTCTAAAGAAGTATTTTCATTCCGTGTCTGGATGACCTTCTTGGAAGTCTGAAAAGTCGATTTGAAGGGAGCAATGTACAAATTTTGACAACGCTAGAAATGTTATTACCACATAAGATATGTGTCAACAATGCACAGAACTTGTCAAATCTACTTTCTTACTTAGATGACGATGTGTCTGCGGTCACATTGGAGAGCGAATATCACCTATGGGCTGAAAAGTGGAAAAATGCTGATCAAACTTCAATCAAGAGAGAAGCAATAGAAGTGTTGGCTAAGTGTGATGCTGTATTTTATCCACATATACACACACTATTAAAACTGTTAGTGTCTCTCCCTGTATCTACTGCAAGCGTCGAAAGATCGTTTTCAACTTTAAAAAGGGTTAAAACCTATTTACGCAATAAAATGGGCAATGATCGTCTAACTGGTTTGGTATTGATGTCAGCCCATTCAACTCAGATTCTTTCAGTAGACGACGTTTTACACCAAATGTCCTTAAGACCAAGACGTTTAAATTTAACGTTATAATACTGTCTTCTATTACCGAGATATGCATTAAATAATTTGTGAAAACAATTTTCTTTTTATTTTAAGTATCCATTTACGCGATACCTTAATCATTTGCCTGGACCTGGACCCCCCCCGACAAAAAATTCTGGGTACGTGCTTGACCCGGATGGGTATTACGAGACATCGTTGCTATGGGCGGATAATGAGCCCGTAATGCCTGAAAATTACAACGACGCGCTCAAACGCCTACAAGGTGTAGAGAAAAAGTTAATCAAAAATCCCGACCTAGCACGCCGCTACGCCCAGCAGATGGACGACTTAGTCAAAAAAGGATACGCAAAGATTGCTCCGGCCGCCACCACGCCCAATAAAACGTGGTACCTACCTCATTTCACCGTCATCAACCCGGCAAAGCATGAGAAACTTAGAGTGGTACACGACGCGGCCGCGAAAACGCGAGGTAAGTCGCTGAATGACTACCTACTTACCGGTCCCGATCTACTACAGTCTCTGCCCGGCGTGCTAATGCGATTTCGGGAACACACGGTCGCCGTCTCGGCAGACATCAAAGAGATATAAAGCGGACAGAGATGCGCTGCGTTACCTGTGGCGGCGCGAGCCCTCCGACCAGCCGACACATTATCGGATAAATGTAACAGTTTTCGGAGCGACGAGCTCGCCGGCCACAGCTATTTATGTCAAGAATAAAAATGCCGAGCGGCACCTCGAAAACGATCCCGAGGCCGTATCCGGGATACAGCGAAGCCACGTGCCTACAGCTACACGTGTGCGTCGACGCCAGCGAGATCGCATACGCAGCAGCACTGTATTGGCGCGCGCGAGATGCCCGGCGGTGAGATCCGGACGTCACTCATCGTCGGGAAAGCCAGGGTGGCCCCGTTAAAGGTAATGTCCATCCCACGACTGGAGCTGCAGGCCGCGGTAATGGGTAGCCGCATGGCCGCAGCGATATGCAAAGAACACACGCGAAAACCCGATTTAAAGGTATATTGGACAGATAGTATCACCGTGCTCACGTGGTTGCGCACCGGGTTACGATCGTACAAACCGTTTGTAGCGCACCGCATCGCTGCGATAGAGGAAAACACCACTGTGAACGAGTGGCGGTGGATCCCGACGAAAATGAACACTGCAGACGACGTGACCCGAGACGTGCCGCCCCACTTCAACGCCGAGCACAGGTGGTACCACGGGCCCGAGTTTTTAAAACAAAAACCCGAAGATTGGCCAACAACTAGGGCGCCGCCGCCGCCGCCCACTGAGACCGGCGAGGAACCCTACGAGTATATAATTAATTGGGTACATGATTTCAATTTCCCAAATAGTCAGGATATGTCACTTCAAAACATTATAAAATAACCAGGTCGGCCATTATAAATCATGTTTTCGAACGAAGAGGCCTAAAATGAATTACTCTTTGTAGATGGACCATATAGTCATGAGAAGTCAAAGAACACCTTGTTGAATTTGTATATATATAATGGAAAAACATAGGTTTGGCCTCACAAGAAAAGAGTTATTGGAAACAGTAGCACAATTAGCTTCCACAAATGATATTGAGAATCCATTCAATATAAATAGAACTCCTAGCGAATATTTAAAAAAAAGACATCATATTTTGTCTGTTAATATTCTAAACATATATTGCTCGAGGAAACAATGGAAAAGTTAGACAAATCTTCGCAAAAAGAAAAAATCTGTGATTGTGTATTAAGCATGGACTAGAATCTTAGAAAAAAAAAAATGCCCTTAATTGCTGCCATAGACAAAGCGGGAACGTTTGTGTTTGACATCCCCCTCCAAGCTGCCCGAGTTAATTTCGAGTCAACTGTCACTGTCAATGATTGTTTTCCGTTAGATTATTTTAAACATTACAGTTCTTGTGTCGATTGAGTGTGTTCGTGCTTATCCTCTCCGCATTAACTGTAATAAAACCAATAATTCACCAGATTTTTTGCGTTGGTGATCTTATATTGGTTTGTGAATATATGTTTCCATAATGAGAACTTGTGTGCCGAACTGCACCAGCAGGCGTAGGTTGTATAAGTTACATCGCATTCCAAAGACTGAGATAGGACTCAAGTGGGTGTCTGTGATCAATAGTGCCCAATTAAAAAACCTTAGCTCAGGACAGCGGCAAAGGATTTTCGTGTGCAGCAAGCATTTTGAGGCATTTTATTGTAGCAATTTCATTAAAAATTGAATAAAAAAATTAGTGTGATAGTAATGAAAAAAACCGGCCAAGTGCGAGTCGGACTCGCGCACCGAGGGTTCCGTACAAACCTGCAAGGTTTACAAAGTTCGTTCATTACGACAAAAAAAGTAATAAGTTTATATTTATTAAAAAATATATATTTTGTAATGTAACTAAAAATTTAAGGTTTTCGGAATTTTTCCTTTATGTGTGCTATAAAACGTTGCTTCATGCCAAATTTCAAGATTCTAGGTCGACTGGAAGTACCCTTTAGGTTTTGATTCCCTTGCGAGTACTTGCGAGTTTCAAAATTTGCGGCATAAACGGCTGTATCTTTTGATTGCGTTGGCTTAGAAGTTTGATTTTTTCACAGCTTCAAGGGACAGTAGACCTGAGTAATTGATATAAATTTCAGCTTCATACCTCCACGCGTTCCTGAGAAAAAGGGTCTTGACAGACGGACAGACGGACAACAAAGTGATCCTATAAGGGTTCCGTTTTTTCCTTTTGAGGTACGGAACCCTAAAAACTGAAAAAAGTACTTACTCCTTAAGTATATCACTATCACTACATAGTATAAAACAAAGTCGCTTCCGCTGTCTGTGCCCATGTATGCTTATATCTTTAAAACTACGCAACGGATTTTGATGCGGTTTTTTTTAAATAGATAGTGATTCAAGAGGAAGGTTTATATGTACAATACACCTGTGCGAAGCCAGGGCGGGTCACTAGTAGTTAATAAATTCCGAAGTTAGATATACTATCTTTTTTTTTTCGCAGCGCATTATGCCGATGGACGTGAAGTCAGCAAAACTCTTATGAACACAGCAGAGATTGTTTCGTTTTTCGACGACCTATTCGATTCCTGCAACGGCGCTAAATCAAGCATCAAAAACAAAATTGTATTGTTTGACATTCTTCTACCATTTATGGTATAACGAAATGCAGAATATTTAAATATTACTATTGACATTTAATTGATTGATTTTTTTGTTTGAATTTATTGTTTAACGAATTTTTTATTGGATTTTGTTAAATGCACTTTAATTTTACACATTTTAACAAATCATACTATTGTGTTAGCTGAAATATGTTAGTATGTGTAATGCTAATGACGTGTAACTTGTTGTTATCAATAAAGAGTATGAGTATGAGTATAAAGGATACCTTTACGACAGCCTGTGACAGAAAAATCAACGCATATAAAGTTGTGGCAAGAGGCTTTCAAAAAAATTGAAGAAATGAAATTTATCACAAAAGAAGGCAAAGAAGTCTTGGTGCCCTCTCGAAAAATTTCTTGACAACTATGAGAAGCCTAATCAAAATATGGATGTTTTTCAAACACAAGGGATATAAAACTGTGTGTCCACGCAACTTTAATTCAGACCCGCTTGAAAATTGTTTTGGTCAAATGAGAGCTTACAGCTATAGAAACAATGATCCTGATTGTGAGACTTTCAAAGGCATATTTCGGTTTCTGCTAATCACCAGATTTATCCATTTTCACTCAGAAAGCTATAATTGTGAAGAAACTTCGGGAGACCAAATAATAAATCTAAAATATATTTTTTTATTCTAACGAAGTTAAAGGTGAAATGCCGACAACTTCCTGTGATACTTCACGGGAAGTTGTCAAGTCTCCTGAAGTCACAAGAAATATACAAGCAGAAACTCGGAGAGAACGTCTAAATGTACACTCAAGAGCATACACTGCATGATGGGTGGTAAGAAAATGCTTAAATAAAATAAAATGTTCATTTTGCAAAACTGTTTAACACAGACAAATGAGTCATCAGTCCATAAATGAATTTCTCATAGACAATTTAAAGAATTTAAAAATAAGCAAAACTTTACCTTTTCTTCAGAGTCAGTGAGGCGTTTTTTTGAAATTGTAAAGGAATCAAATGAATACTTGGAATGCAAAGCGAATTCAAATAATATATCTGAAGAAATAACAAAAATAGTTAAATCCAAGTACTTATTCATTTGATTTCCTAAGCAGCGAGAGACATTGCCAAGCTCTGCTTGATTAATTTGTGTCAGTCACAATTAAGTTCTGTACATTTAACTGGTGCAATGCAATAAATAGAATTTTAAAAGGGGTGGACATCAGTCGCTTAAGAACGGAATTGCCTTTGATGCAAAAGAAAGAATTAGATAAATATCGAAAAAATTGAAAAATAAAAAAATTAATAAGTAACAGTGCATTAACTGTGCTTATAATAAAGATTACGCAGCTGGAAATAGTATTTACACTGGTCTCTAACATCCAATCCATAAAGTGGAAATTCCATTCGACACCTGGCGCATGGATCACTTAGGATCGTTCGTGAAAAGTAAATCGCAAAACAGCTACATTCTGACAATCGTCGATGGCTTCACAAAGTATTTGTTAGCGAGGTTAGTTTAGTATACGAAGTCGGATTATCGAAGTCGGTTGTAGTTGGCCTAAAACGTCATTCCATTTTTAAATTACACGATAGAAATGGATCTTCATACAGAGGTACGTCGAAGACGAGAAAAAAGACAAGGTGAGTGTTAGTGGCGAAGCTGTACAGAATGTTCAAACTCCAAATGCCGGCGGTGACAGCCGCCATTACGTGTTCGAGAAAGAATTCCCTGATCTTTGAAGATTTGTGTCAATGCATTGATAGTACGAATTCATTTAATCTCGGGATAGGACCGGCGAGCGCTAGCACGAATTTGTCTATCAATAAAGCCAACGTGTATTCAGGACGTTAGAAATGCCACGACCGCTATCAGGTTTATCACAAGATTATGATGTGGTGGTATCGAGTCTTGAAGCTGTTGCGATATCCGGGAGTGTCAACAGTGAAATATATATCTTAAAGAGCACAGACTCCGGTGTCTGTGGAGTGTAATAAATTAATAATAAAAAAAAAACAGAAGCCTATACACAACATGTAGAAAATACCTGAAACCAATTTGTCAGCTGCAGAAAGCACCTCAAAGGAAAGGAAGGACCTAAAAATAGTCAGTGAAGATGCTACAGTAAAAAAAAGTCAAAGAAATTGACCCCGGCTTTTGCGCTACTATTGCAAGAACCGCTGCGAAATTACAATCATCACGGAGGGAAATAAGGGGGCTACGTTTTATGTTACGTAGGGAAATCAGGGGGCTACGTTTCATGTTACGTAGGGAAAGCAGGGGGCTACGTTTTATGTTACGTAGGGAAATAAGGGGGCTACGTTTCACGTTACGTAGGGAAATCAGGGGGCTACGTTTCATGTCACGTAGGAAATCAGGGGGCTACGTTTCATGTTACGTAGGGAAATCAGGGGGCTACGTTTCATGTTACGTAGGAAATCAGGGGGCTACGTTTCATGTCACGTAGGAAATCAGGGGGCTGCGTTTCATGTTACGTAGGAAATCAGGGGGCTACGTTTCATGTCACGTAGGGAAATCAGGGGGCTACGTTTCATGTTACGTAGGAAATCAGGGGGCTACGTTTCATGTTACGTAGGAAATCAGGGGTCTACGTTTCATGTTACGTAGGAAATCAGGGGGGCTACGTTTCATGTTACGTAGGGAAATCAGGAGGCTACGTTTCATGTTACGTAGGAAATCAGGGGGCTACGTTTCATGTTACGTAGGGAAATCAGGAGGCTACGTTTCATGTTACGTAGGAAATCAGGGGGCTACGTTTCATGTTACGTAGGAAATCAGGGGGCTACGTTTCATGTCACGTAGGAAATCAGGGGGCTACGTTTCATGTTACGTAGGGAAATCAGAGGGCTCCATTTCATGTCACGTAGGAAATCAGGGGGCTACGTTTCATGTTACGTAGGGAAATCAGGAGGCTACGTTTCATGTTACGTAGGAAATCAGGGGGCTACGTTTCATGTTACGTAGGAAATCAGGGGGCTACGTTTCATGTCACGTAGGAAATCAGGGGGCTACGTTTAATGTAACGTAGGAAAATAAGGGGGCTACGTTTCATGTAACGTAGGGAAAAAATGTTCGACGGAACGCTGGGAGCGTTCACTACTATTGAACATAATTACTAGGATTGAAAAACGTACAACAGTAGATTGATTCAGTGGTTCATTGCCAACGAAATCAATAAAACTACGAATGAAGCGGGAGTGAGAAGAAAAGCGGTATTGTTGAACGCACTCAATGAGAGCACATTCCAGCTAGCGTGCAATCTCGCTCTTTCTGACAAAGGCACGTAGACAAAAATTGAAGGTATGCCAACAGGGGATGGAGAGAACATATATTATGTTCACGACGGTCGAAAACATTTGTCTCACGTAGTACATAAGGGCTAATGAAATATTTTAGTAGAAATGTCTAAGTCTGTAACATTTATAAGTTTATGTAACATTTTTGAGTTGAGATTTGTAAGATATAAGTAATGAATGTTACTTAAACTGATATATCTTAAGTAAGGTGTAACTAGTACTACATACAACTAGTAGTATATTAGTCTAGAAATAAGTTAGGAATTACATAACATTACTTAAGATAGCATATTATAAACATTGCAGACTTTTATAATTAAATAAGACAGAGGTGGAAGTCTTTTCGGTACGTAGGTGGTCACGAGAACTCTGATAATAATACGCGGTAATACATAGGTAAAAGCAGGTAGCTCTCGCTAGTAGAATGGCCGAGCCCGAACCGCCGCCGGGCTGCGCGCCATAGAAAAGGACGCGATAGGGCGTCTCTATCCCTCCCGCTCACACAGCCCACGTTGCTGTTCTTTCAAGAATACACTGTATTGTGTATTCCTGATCGAAGTGATCAAGAATACACTGTATTGTGTATTCCTGATTGTTCGCGACGACCGCATATAATATTGTCGCGCGTAGCTTAAGCCCTTTGTGAAATAGATAAGATATAATAAAATTTACAAGCTACTATATAAGTTGATATTTGTAAAATATAAGTACGCAATGTTATGTAAACTGATAATATCTTAAGTAAGGTGTAATTAGTACACCATATGCCGTTATGTACCTTCCTATTAGCCTAGAAATAAGTTAGGAATTACATAATATTACTTAAGATAGTACGTAAGAATATTTGGCAGACTTTAATAATTAAACAAGACGGATGTGGAAGTCTTTTCGGTACGTAGGTGGTCACAAGATAAGTACCTACAGGCGGTGATACCGTTACATAGATAAAAGCAGGTAGCTCTCGCTAGTAGAATGGCCGAGCCTGTCGAGCTCGAACGGCCGCGCGCCGCCGGGCTGCGCGCCATAGAAAGAGGACGCGATAGGGCGTCTCTCTCCCTCCCGCTCACACAGCCTACGTTGCTGTTAGTCGGACGCGTCGCCGCCGCCACCGCCGTGCCATATGTGTGGCAGCGACGCTAAGCGGGAGGGGACGACTCTTAAAAGCACATTTCGCACGCCGCCCGGCCTCTTTTTCCTGCGGCAGCCATCGAGGTCACTACTACAGCGAGAGCTCCAAGATAACACCACGCGCCCTACGAAACTACCACGCGTCTAGACTACGGAGCGCCCCACACGCGAAAGTGACCACTACGTGCCTAGGAGGCTTCCCCTTCTTGATCGAACCATCGCCTACGCATTTTCTTCCCCACGCTCAATCCCAGCACCGTGCTTCCAGGACGCCGGGCTCTTTGTCAGTGTGTGCATTACCATCTTATGTTTTTACAGTCCACAACGAATAACACGCACGCATTGACGCTCATAGGGCCCCGTCCTGCACACTGATCGAAGTTGCTGTTAGTCGGACGCGTCGCCGCCGCCACCGCCGTGCCAGTAGGACCTGCATTCGAATAATACATTAGCACGAATATTCGAATACGACTTTTGAAATAATTCGAATATTCGACCCTACTTGTCATATGTACAATTTTGCACGCGACGACGTTAAAATTCAAACATGTGTGAAACAAATTGTTGCCGTTAGTCGGACGCGTCGCCGACCGTTCGGACCGTTCGGGCCGGAGGCGGCGCGGGCAGAGGAAGGCGGGCGCCGAGCCGTCGCTCGCGTCGCGTCTTGAGTCTTGACTCGCTCTATTATTGGTCAATTTTGGATACAGCGCATTAGCGCCTGAGCAGCGTTGCCATTGCTACGGCAATTGCCGTGTTCTACGGAAATTGCACGATATTTATGAATAATCTACGGTCTACGGCAACAAATGTATTGCCGTAGCAAAATCTACGGCAATTTGCAATTTACCTAATTCACCAAATGCAAAAGCCAGAAATTAAAAATTAAAAATGACCATAGACATTTAGTTAAGCCAGTTAAGCAGTTGCGGGTGGCGCTAGTGTCCTGTTATTGTATTGAATTTGAATGATTCCTTTTTTATCCGCTGCCATTATAATTTAGCTTGGTTGTCAATGTCATTTCATACTTGATGGATTCCTGTGGCTACTTCGTAGTTCGTACCCATACTTTTGTCCTAATAATTTGTGATTAGTACAATTGTCAGCCGTTTTTGTTAATTATGGACTCTGAAAGTGACGAAGGGCCGAGTACACCCAAAAAGAAAGTGTCTAGAAAACATTATGCGCAGAAATACAGACAAGAATGGGAAAAAGATGAACTGTATAAAGAATGGATAGTACCAGTTCCGGATAATATTTATAAAGCTGCTTGTAAATTATGTGATGTCAAACTGTCGTGCGAATTAAGCACTTTACGTCGTCATATTACAAGTACTCAACACAAAAAGGCGAAGAATGTAAAATCAACTGCCCAAGATTTGAAAAGATTTTTTTCTAAACCTTCTACATCAAGCGACAGAAATGTAGCGGCGGCTGAGTTAAAATTGTGTGCATTTGTGGCAGAACATAATATTTCATTTTTAGCTATGGATCATTTAACAGATCTTTTGAAAGAATGTTTCCCGGATTCTCGAATTGCTGGCGAGATTAAACTAAAACGATCTAAATGTACCGCTATTATAAAAAATATTATTCGAGAGAGTCACAAAGAAGATCTAGCTGACAAAATTAAAACTGAAAAGTTTAGTATCCTGATAGATGAATCTACCGATATAGGTACAATTAAAACAATGTGTATCCTTGTGAAGTTTTATGATAAACAGGTTGGACTCGTCGTCACGTCGCTTTGGAGTTTAGCACCAATTTTTGGCGAAGGCAATGATTACGAAGCAGCTTCACGCGGCGCTACTGCAGAATGTTCATACCAAACCATAATAGAAAGCTTTGAACAAAAAGATATTCCATTAGAAAATTTAATTGGATTTGCATCTGATGGATGCAACGTTATGATGGGGCCACATAATAGTGTTGCCAGTCGTCTACTGCAAAATTTCCCAGGAATTACGATTTTGAAATGTTTATGTCATTCCTTGCATCTATGCGCCAGCGAAGCCTGTAAAATGTTGCCCCGTCATTGCGAAGATCTTGCGCGCAACATTTATGGGTTTTTTAAAAACAGTGCAAAACGTCAAGCAGAATTAGTCGAATATCAAGTTTTTATGGAAGCAAAAATTCATAAAATGCTATATCCAGCACAAACACGATGGCTTTCTCTCTTGACGGTCGTGGAAAGAATTCTTGAACAATACGAGAGTCTTAAATTATTTTTCACCGCTAAATGGTTTGAAGAACGAATTGTAACAGCAGAAATGATTCACCGTGACCTCTACGACCCATTTACTTACATGTATTTTTTATTTTTGCAATGGGTGCTGCCAAAATTTGTTAAATTAAATGAATATTTTCAAAGCAAAGATCCTAAAATTACAGAATTAGATGAGCGAATGAGAATAACGTACAAAGATCTTTTATACACATTCATGGATAGAGATCACGTAAACCAAACACCCCTGCATCAAATTAATCCTGACGATCCCCAATTTCACATTCCCAGTGTTTATCTAGGCGTGAAAATAATGAAAGAAATGGAAAAAGAAGAAGTTAGAAATAACAGAGAAAAGCTCACAGAATTTCGTGAAAAAACCAAATCATTTCTTGTGACAAGTTGTGTTCAAATAACCAAAAGATATGATTTCAATAATAGACTTCTACCATTGCTGAAATACCTGTCCCCTGAAGAAGCTGTCAAAACGACTACTAGGCAACAATTACCGTCCTTTCTACCCATAGTGACAGAGCTGCCGCGGATTTTAAACCACGATGACCAAATTCAAGTTGTGGACGATGAGTGGCGGACGCTTCCCGACATTAATAAACTTTCGGAATTAGAAGTGAGCCAGATGAAAACAGATGAGTTCTGGCACAATATTATGTCTACAACCGATTGTAATCATCTGGCAAAGTTTGTATTGTCAGTTTTATCACTGCCACATTCAAATTCTGATTGTGAAAGACTTTTTAGTGAAGTCAATAACATAAAAACAAATAAAAGGAACAAATTAATAACATCTACGGTGAACGGATTGTTATTGACTAAAGAATGTGTCCGACACTATGGCAAAGGTGACTGCAAAAACTTTGTTCCTAGTGAAAATATGTTGCGGAAAATCAAAGACAAAAAAAAATACGACTTGACCAAAAATGAAGACGATTATGTGCAAAGTGTTCGCAATTTATATGGATAATTTTTTTGTTTACTTGTTTTTTTATTAGTTTCTGTTGATTTAAGATGATTTTTATCGCAATGATTAAAAATATACCTTTCTTTTGTATATTATAATAAATAAAAAAGTTAAAAACAAATCGTTATTTTATTTGCTACGGCCGCCAAAAATATAGGTGAGGTTTGTAATACATCGAAGTTCATTATCGTAACCATGTCGTAAATAATAAGAATCGAATTGTCGCAAAGGCAAACATATCACAATGCATTCCTACATTTTAAGCTGAATGAGATAAAACAATAGCAAGCCGCAAACAGTATTACCAGTTTCTATTTTCTTAGTTAAGGTGGTTCGATTTTCATACTAATCTATTTGACTATTCATGGGCGATGAGAGTATAATTTTACACTGAAATGACTATAGTTGGCTTTTAAATTGGTCTTTATTTGCGGCATTTCATCTTTAGTTGATGAAAACAGTAGATTAATAGTAGAAATAACATCGAATTTTAGTTCAATTTTGTCAATGTGTGAGTGAACACAGATAGTGTCGTACGGTGCCTACATTACAATTTATAGTTGTTTAGTAGCGGCACAGAATACATAATAGTAATTGTACGGCGACGACGCGCGACGTTGCCAGCTCGTGGCATAGGCGCAAGGAGCATGATAGCGGGTCACGCGCTGTTGCCGCTCTTCTGTCTTCGGTCTTCTCATAATTCGCTCAGCTCAAAACTCAATTATTGAAAAATATTAGACAATGTATTGCCAGTATTATAATTTGGATAAATTATAGGGAAAATAAATTACAAACAATAAATAATTATAATACTATTATGTAAATATTATTAAATTATACCTACAACATACAATTTATCATTTTTTTTACAAACGTCAATCGTCAAGTAATGTTCGTTGGTAAGCGCATCATTTGGGAACATCTGGACTGATTTGGTATTTTTTTAATGGTAATATACTCCTACTTAGATTTTATGGAATGAAAGCTTGGAAGATAGAAGGAAAACATTATTTGAAAATACGATAATTTTCATGGATAATTTCAACTCATGGCATTGGCAACACTGATTGCGTATTCGGTTTTTCTTGAATTCTTGTTTTCAGTGTTTTGTTTGTATGATACCTATATCAGAGTGCCATTCTATAAAGATTTTATCGGTGTTTTATACATGCAATCAGTCGCCCAAAATAAACCATGGCACCACGTACTTCGCAAAAAAAAAAACAATAATCGGCCAAGTACGAGTCGGACTCTCGCACGGAGGGTTCCGTACTGTATGGGAGCCCCCCTTAAATATTTATTTTATTTTAATTTGATTATTTATTATTGAAGTGAATATAAAACTAAATATTCTGTGAAAATTTCAAGCATGTACCTGTTACCATTGTTAATATAGATCGAAAAACGTCTAAAAAATCAGGTTTGTTGTATGGGAGCCTGGGAAAATATTTATTTTATTTTGTTTTTAGTATTTGTTGTTATAGCGGCAACAGAAATAGGTACATCATCTGTAAAAAATTCAGCTGCCTAGCTATCATGGTTTATGAGATACAGCCCGGTGACAGACGGACAGACAGACAGACAGACAGACATCGAAGTCTTAGTAATAGGGTCCCGTTTTTCACTTTGGGTACGGAACCCTAAAAACCACCAATACTCTGGTCCCAAGAAAAATCGCAAACGAATTCGTGCGCAAATGAAACGATATCATGGAGAAAAAAATTACAAGTCGGTCCTGTCGTTATCAAATTATGCGCTTACTACGTAACAGTATTTGATTTTTATTTAGAAGACAAAAAACATCGCAAAAAGAAACATGCCCAACAAGATTTGAACTCGGTATCGCGGTTTCAAATACCGGGAATCCTAACCACTGGTCCAAACTATGCAATGGAAAGTGCGTCGAAATTAGCGCATAGTTGGAACCACGTTCGAACACAACAAGAGCCTTGTCTTTGTGTGAGTGAGTAGTCTACCGCGGCCCTCAATATTGCCCGGTACAAATTCAGTACTTTAAAAAACGAAAACACAACTGAAATATAGCTGAGAAAATAGCAAATAATTCATTATTACCGGCAAATATATTACCATGAAATAATATGTACATTTTCATTTATAAAAAATAAAATACGTCAAATTAGACCATCAGCGCCATCTATTGGCACTGATGTGCCTAGCTAACCGCAAGCAACCACCTTAAGCGAAATTCTCCAATAACAAATATAATGCATGTAGTAGGATGATTTGATACCTACATACAATGATGTTTTCTTCAATGCCTACATAGTATTTTCACAATCACTAAGATTGAAAAATATCGTAGCTCATCTCAAAACTATTATGCGTGTTATCGCGAAATTCCTTAGATATTCGCGACAAAACTATTTTTCAATTCATACTACGACACTCATATTTAGAATGAAGATCTTATCATTTTAAAATAATAATGCCTCATGATCGATAAAATAATACAAAAAATCCCTGCGTTTAAATTCATTTACCAATCGAGTTAAAATTCCCCGTGATTCGGGTGATTTCATACAAAGCGGCAACGCTGAAATGAACTTTTTCATTCTCTAGGTACACTAGATGGCGGAAAATTCGAATCATGGTTTGCTAGGCCTGCGATAATGATAAATGATTTGCTTTTTTTCTAAAGCGTTTGGATTTTTTTCAGTATTTTTTCGTGATTCGTCATATTTTTGTCTATAAGATAAAAGCGAGCCAGGTATGGGCCAGGTTTGAGAACATCACCTTTAGATGAAACAAAAGAGGACGACGATTCTGAGGCCGATGAAGAAGAAGGTGGTTTTGAACTCGAACGATATATGAACAAAAGCCAAATCGTTCACAGGGAATACAAGGATGTGAATGCAAAGATGTGCTGGAAAGAGTGCGAAAAATTGTAAAAAAAAATAAAAAATCACCCACTAAAAGTGAACTCCTCACTAATTACCTTCCGCCAGAACAAAAAACTATAGGTCTTATTCTAGACTGTAAAACCAGATGGAGCAGCCTGGCTGATATGGTAACAAGATTTTTGGCACTGAAAGATGCCATCATGAAGGTACTTATAGATTTGAAGGAAGAAGTCACATTTAGCTCGACTGAAATTGCTTTGTTACAGGAATTATCTTCTTCACTCAATATCGTAAAGGCAACAGTAGAAGCAATTTGTCACGAAAATGCAAACCTGCTCACAGCTGACACAGCGCTTAGTTTTATGATCGTGAGCCTTAAGAAGATGAACAGTTTTACAAGCAACCGCCTGCTTGAAGCTCTGAAGAATAGGATTGCTGAAAGGCGCTTACCAGATCTTGTCTGTGCGTTACAATATCTGCACAATCCTAGCAAATATTACGCGGAGCAAGCTTCAAATACATTTCCTTCTGCAGGAAATGAGACAGTGACTAAAGTGATTACTTTAATTAACGAAAAGTACTTTTGTAAAACTCAGAATCCCGAAACATTTGACGTTGATGTGCCTTTGATTCATGTCCAATCACAGGAGCAAAATGAAACAATGCCTGAACCTGTCGAGACTGAATTAAGTTTCAAGGAACAGTTGCAAAAGATGATCCGTGATAACGTAACAGCAACTCCTAGATCTACATCGACCGCTAGTTTGACAGACAGGGATGAGTTAGAAATGTCGATCCGCATGCAAATGGCACTATTTGACAGAGGAGGACCGAGGCAAATATATTTAAGCCAAGCATATAACTTTTTGCTTTCCATACCACCTACGAGTGTAGAGTGTGAAAGAGTATTTTCTTCCACAAAATACATCTGCAGTCATCTCAGATGTTCGTTGAAAGATGATTCAATTGACGCTTTAAGCTTTCTGAAGTCGCACTTTCAAGGAAAGCGTTGAATACTTGATGCTACAAAGCCAGATTTAGGTAGATTTTTGATTTATATTATTGTGTATGATTATGATGAATGTGAAGTTATGTTGACGTGATGATACAAACAGTTTTTGATTTGATTTTATACTCAAGATCTCAATGTTTAAGACTGTTATTCATACTTAGTTTATTATTATAAAATGTAAATGGCCAACCTTCGAGCGTTGTGTTTTGAGTGCTGCAACCTTATTAAAACAAATAATAATCGAATTATACAAACTGACTTTTTTTTTCAATAATTCGAATACTATTCGCGCTTTCGCAAGATCTATAACATAACTAGCTGCCCCGGTGAACTTCATCTCACCATCTGTCAACTGTCAATGACAACTTTTACATGCAGGAACATTTTGTATGAGAAAATTCAATGAATGTCTTTATTATTTTACTCACTATATTTTTATATTTTCTCACCGTTTAATCTTTCCCTTAGCTTCCACGGATATTTCAAGACCAAAATTAGCCCAATCGGTTCAGCCGTTCTCGAGTTTTTGCGAGACTAACGAACAGCAATTCATTTTTATATATATATAGATAGATAGATAGATTAAAGTAAATTTGTAATTTTAATATTGGCCGCGAGTTTTAACTTTCAAGATTACTTTTATCGTTTTTGTATCGTCTACTTGATAAAGTGAAACCCAAGGTGTTTATAACTTTATACAAGGCGCGTGCTTATAGCCCATACAGTTCGCTCTATCGCTTACTAAGTTTTGTGTAAATAAACGCAATTTTGAATTTTGAGCCGATTTTTAACGTTTTTAACGAATTTGTACCTGCTTACTTCTGTCGCAAAAACCCTGTAAACTAGTTTTATAAAATGGTCCAATGTTTGGATCTAAAACAAAATTTACCTCAAAAAATTCCATATTGAAAAATTATAAATGTACCAACCTCTAGTACCGATTGATGTCGGCCCGAACTATGTGTGACAAGCCTCACTCACGCACTATGTAATCCACTTCAGTCCGTGCACTGTACATTACTGTCACACCAGCGTTACCCGGGTACGATCTAACCACGAAGTTCTACGTAAAGTGGAGAACGCACTCCTAATACCTGTTTGAGTCAAATACCTACACATTGCTATCTCACTATCTGTGGTCGGAACTCTCTTTCTAGTGTGGTGTATGGTATTTGCATATAACACAAAAAATTCCCGAAAATAGGTAAATTTACTTTCAAAGTTTGAGTTTATCAACTTCATCCAACCCCAAACTATGATTTATATGAATTTATAGTGCAGTTTAAAAGGGGATAAACTGTGAATTATTGCAAAACTGATAATAAAAGTAGAATACACAAACTGATTACAAGTGTTTTCCAGTAACTGTACCAGTATCAGATCCTTTTCATAGAAATTTTAAGAAATAATAATGTTATAACTAAAAAAAATTACGTGTGTGTTGTGTTAAAAATTAAGTAGAACTTCGTGGATCTAACCTTGCTAGGTGACAAGACACCTCCAGAGCCAGAACATTTGTGGCTGAATCACTACATAGTCAACTTCACAGTCTGCATCCTGGCACAAATCACAACACCTCGCGTCTTCAGCACAATACCATCACCTCCTCGCCTTCAAGTGTTGTGAGCCCGCTAGCTAGCGAGCGTGTACCGCTCAGGGGACACGAGGCGCCGTTGGTCGTGGCAGCGCCACAGCCAGGCGGCGCGCACCGCGGTACCGTTGCCAGTTGGAACGTCTGAGCCTGAGTCGCATACTACGTAGTCCACTTCGCTATCCGGATCCTGAAAAAGATAATAATTCTTTGTCATCATCGTTTCAGTCACGGGACGTCCACTACATACACTACGACGGCTAAACTCGTGCACGTGCTAGCCCCGGGAGTGTACAATCGAGTACCGCAGACAGTGCGAGATGCACCCTCTAGGGAATCGTTTAAGGCAAAACTGAAACACTGGCTTATAGAACAGGCATTCTACAAGTTTGACGATATGCTGGCATTGAAAATTTCAAATTGACTTTTATACTTTTTATTATATTTAATTTGCTTTCATGTGTAATGCTATTAATTAAGTACAAGTTTTGTAATTTAATTTATCATGTATTGTATGACCTGTAATTCAAGACAATTACCAATAAATAGTGATTATGATTATGACTACTGGCCATGGGTCCATCTTATAGATCTCTAATAAGACCGGTTGGAAGCTCGAATCCATTGTGATCTTGCGGTCTTGATAATTCAGCATTCTGATAGCCATCACAGACAACTTCAGCTGTCCTATTTTGCTTCACCACATTAAGGTGCTGTTACAATAATATAGTTGTGACTTGGCAAATTTATTTAATAACGTGTGACATGCCCAATTTAATGTATTAATTTAATTTTATAATCAATTTGTAATTTTAATTTTAATGTGTGTGAAATTATGGATCCTATGTGTCCGAAAATAAATATTTTTTGATTTGATTTGATAATCCGTCTAGTTTATAGATGGACATCCCACGCTACACTTGTTATATTACTCATAGCGTGTAAAAATTAAAGTTTGGTAGGTATCTATATGTTTGAATTTGAATTCGATAGATGATCCGCTCGAGTGCAAAGTGAATATAAATGTCACGGCCTTCTATTTCCAAAACGCGAGCTCTACGGATAGACGTGACAGATGATACAACGTTCTTTTACTTTTCATATTCGTACCATGAGACAACACAAGTCCTTTAAGCGCAAAAATTGGTACTGTAACCTTTTGAACCCAGAGTAAATTTTATTTTTAACACTTATACTCATTTATTTGTACAAACTTTTATACATTACTTTTAAACAAAAATAAAAGTAAGAAATCTAAATTAAACTTGTTACTGATAATTACGTAAAAGCAATAAAATAACTACCTAATACAAGAATAATAGGCCAAGTACGAGTCGGACTCGCGCACGAAGAGTTCCGTACCCCTTAAATATTTATTTTATTTTAATTTTATTACATTTTATTATTTTTTATTGAAGTGAATATAAAACTAAGTATTCTGTGAAAATTTCAAGCATCTACCTGTTACTATTATTAATATAGAGCGACAAACGTCTAAAAATTCAGGTTTGTTGTATGGGAGCCCCCCCTTAAATATTTATTTAATTCTCTTTTTAGTATTTGTTATTATAGCAGCAACAGAAATACATCATCTGTGAAAATTTCAACTGCCTAGCTATCATGGTTCATGAGATACAGCAGGGTGACAGACGGACATCGAAGTCTTAGTAATAGGGTCCCGTTTTTCCCTTCGGGTACGGAACCCTAACAAGGATCTGATTGGCCCTTCATTCAGGCATGTTGTTACTTGAAGAAAGTAGTGTTTCAAAGTGGCACGATTTCACTAATGATATTGGAGGTCTCTGGTGGGTAAGCAAGTTTAGTATATAATGTACCTGTAGAACACACGGTGAAACGCAACTGCAACGAAACCCTTTTGAAATTATTGATTTGAAACCAGTTTCAAACATTTTGCACACATGCTGCAACCACAATCATTTCGGTTTTCTTTGAGTGTGTTGCGTTTCATTCACTTTTCTACAAAAATATGAATGAAACGCAAGGCGAGTTTCCTGCACGCCGGTTTCAATGGTCGCGTCATGTGTGGTCTTTCAACGGAATCTATGGCAGAAATTTAAATGCAACTCAAAAGTAACTAGTAGTTGCAGTTTCGTTGCACCGTTTGCGTTCACCGTTTTGCGTTTCACCGTGTGTTCTGGGCAATTCCCCCGTAACCGCGTAGATCCCGCTCCATCACCCTTCATCATCAGGGGCCTTACTGCGTAAGCGCTCTGACGTTCGGCTTCGCTTTTTCTCCTGCTCGCGCCAGTTACTCACACCATGAGAGCGAGCGGAAGGGAAAGCGAAGCCGAACGTCAGAGTGCTTACACAGTAAGGCCCCAGGTCGCATAGCAAAGCTGCGCCCAGCGAATAGCGGCGGCGCGGGCCCCGAGCGCGGGGAATCCCTCACGATCTCAGCGTCCATCAGCAGAGTCCGACAGCGACACTATCCCATTTTTAGGGTTCCGTACCCAAAGGGAAAAACGGGACCCTATTACTGAGACTTCGATGTCCGTCTGTCTGTCTGTCCGTCTGTCACCGGGCTGTATCTCATAAACCATGATAGCTAGGCAGCTGAAATTTTCACAGATGATGTATTTCTGTTGCCGCTATAACAACAAATACTAAAAATAAAATATTTAAGGGGGCTCCCATACAACAAACGTAACTTTTAGGAGTTTTTTTGCTCGCTATTAAAAACGGCAAGAGGAATGGGGCTTCCTTACGGTACGGAACCCTTCGTGCACGAGTCCGACTCGTACTTGGCCGATTGTTTATTTTATTTACTAGGCTTCACATTAATAATCGTAATTCCATTGATAAAGCCGTGGTGGTCTAGTGGTAATGACAACCACCTCACAATCGTGGGGTCGTGGTTTCAAATCTCGGACCCGTACCAATGAACTCCTGTACTGTAATAATTTATGTACAGAATTTCACACCACTGGCTTTTCGGTGAAGGAAAACATCGTGAGGCAACTTGCATACGTAGAAGAAATTCAGTGTATGTGAATCTATCAACCCGCACTGGGCCAGCGTGGTGGATATGGCCCGATCGCCCTTCGTGGGTAGGCCTACGTCCTGCAGTGGACTATTAAAAAGGCTGTTACAGTACAGTACTGGATCTACATAACTGTATCAAAACAAACAAACATAATTTACTTATTTACTAACTTAGGCTAAATGCGTCATCATTGTAAGGTAGCGCCACATGCAATACACACCTGTAGCACAAGTCCCCCGTACCCGCGGAGATACCGCTCCATCATCCTGGCCCTGTCTTCATCATCAGCTCGCACGGCGAAGCTCCGGCCGGCGAACAGCGGCGGCAAGCGGCCACGGGGCGACCCCGAGCGCGGGGAGTCCCCTGCGAGCTCCGCGTCCGTGTCGCCGCCGCAGCTGTCCGAGTCCGACAGCGTCACTGTACCCTGACACGATACAAACATTCACTAGGTACTATACTGCTTTCTAAATAGTTAGTGGACTCTCCCAGCTTCGCCCAGTAAAAAATATAGTTTGAAAGCAGTTTTGGAAAGTTAAAACGTGGCTTGAAAAAGTTTGTTTTTGGTGATGGAGTTCTTGATATCGCTCCAAGATATGGTTAACATAATAACAAGAGACAAAAGTTATATCCAGCAGTGGGATAAGGATCAAATCAAATCAAAATTTGCTTTATTCTTTAGACATATGGAAATGCGCTTAGAATCGTCTTTTTAGGAAGGTTTTCGATAACATAATATTATTATAATAGGTGCAAAAGGAAGGCTGTGGATGATAAAGATGAAGACATAAGACAAAAATGATTAATCATATAGCTGACAGCAATATCTTCAGGCAACCATTAAATTATATATCGCAAACAAAAAATAAACAATTTCTCTGTACAAAATTATCAAGGTAGAAGTGTATGTGAAAAATATACGACTAACCTGCAGCCGCTCGTCCCGCACGAACTTCACATCAGAACTAGTCGACGCGCCCGACACGTTGGCTTCACGATCAGGGGAGGGGGAGGCACGCGCGGGTGGCGGGGACGGGCTCGCGGGGGGCGGTGAGTTGCTTGCGGGGGGCGGGGAGGCGTCGCGTCGCTTCTTCATCTTCTGTCGCACCTTCTCGATCTCGTCGTCCGTGTCGCACTCTGGAATGTGGTTCTGAACATTACATTTTGTTCAAAAGCTAAAATCTTTCTGCAAGGAATAGGTGTAGGTTTTTGTATCTTTAGGTTTGGTCTCATAGTGAAAGTAAATAATAAATAAATATTGGGGGACATCTTCCACACGGTCTCTGACCCCAATCTAAACAAAGCTTGTCATATGCCAGAGACTGATATATACTACATCTACATATTTTAAATACATACTTATATAGATGATACCTAAATAACACCCAGAAACAGAGCAAACACCAATGTTCATCACATAAATGATTGCCCTGGGCGGAGATCGAACCCACGCCTTTCTGATCCAGAAGTCAGGGTCACTAACCAGAGCTAACGAGGCAGTCGTTTGATAGCCCGAGGAAAATAAATTACCGATAAGTAAATTAGTGTAAATATGGCAAGAATATCAAATTACAGTTTGGGGCTAGTGGTGTCCAGTATGCCAGTACGCGCTCTACAGCGAGCGCGTAACCATGTAATTTGTATGAAGAAATGTACAGCGCCACTAGCGGCGCGTTTTTGAGCTGAACTGTCTTCATACAAATTACATGCTTACGCGCTCGCTGTAGAGCGCGTAAGCATGTAATTTGTATGAAGAAATGTACAGCGCCACTAGCGGCGCGTTTTTGAGCTGAACTGTCTTCATACAAATTACATGCTTACGCGCTCGCTGTAGAGCGCGTAAGCATGTAATTTGTATGAAGAAATGTACAGCGCCACTAGCGGCGCGTTTTTGAGCTGAACTGTCTTCATACAAATTACATGCTTACGCGCTCGCTGTAGAGCGTGTCATGTTTACGACAAAACTCACACTCAGCATAGTATAAAGAGCTTGTAAAGAAACTTCCTAAAATAGTTATTCTTCTATCTTTACATTGTATTGTATCACCACTTTAAAGTATCCAAGTATTTTTTTTATTGTTATTAATGGAACCTAATACTTAGGTATTACAAAAAATATTGCATAATATTGATCCATAATATACTCGTCCGGTTTAACATTTTTTTTCACATTTTACTAATATTATTATTTATACAAGATACACAAATGCCGTGTCATTTAAAAAAAATCATTTTAAAAAAATAATTTGTTTGAGTCCTATGCCTAGACCACATGTGTAACAACAAAGACCCTGTTGTAGAAATGATTGTAGCGTTTATAGCGTAGTTTGACTAGGTTTTTGTCGATACGGTCAGTCTTCGGCTGAGTGGAATTTACAACTGAGCGCTATTTCTATTCATTTTCCAAGAACGAATATAGTTAAAGAGTTACTTTTATGATAAACATTTAAAAATTCGTCGCGGATGCAGGATTCGCACCCTGCGTCTTCGGATCACCAGCCCGACCAGCTCTGGACCACTGAGCTAACCCGCTGTACTGATTCTGCGACGAATTTTTGTGTTTTCATTTTAACCAACTTATAGCGTTGGTATCCGCGACGAATTTTTGAAATGTTTATCATAAAAGTAACTCATTGAGATAAACCTAGTGTGGGATGCACTATAAAATTAAAATCATTTCAACGAATATAGTGTTAACGCCCTTGTTGAACATACAACCGTTAGTCATGCGACACTATAGTTTGTATTGACCTGAAGCTAGTTGTTCCCCGGTGTCCCAGTCAGGTGGTGCCGGCACGAAGAGCCTGGGTTCCGTAGCGAACCACTGCCAGGGCAGCCGGCGCCGCGTGCGCGCGCACTCTTCTATCCACTCCCCGAGGACGACGACCGCGCGGCCGCCGTTACTGGCCGCGCGGACGGCGCGCAACTTCGGCGTGTTTGGAAACGCGCAGCTGGGGGATTAAATAACTTAGAAATAAAGGTTCTTTATTTAATAAATAAATATTAGGGGACATCTTACACACGGTCTCTGACCCCAAACTAAGCATAGCTTGTGATATGGCTGCCAGAGACTGATATTCTACATATACATATTTTAAATACATACTTAAATAGATAGTACCTAAATAACACCCAGACACAGAGCAAACACCTATGCTCATCACATAAATGTTTGCCCTGGGTGGGGATCGAACCCACGCCTCTTTGACCCAGAAGTCAGGCTCACTAACCACTGAGCCACCAAGGCAGTCGGTGTATTAGTCAGATACACTTAATTGAAATAGTGAAATAATCGGCCAAGTGCGAGTCGGACTCGCGCACGAAAGGGTTCCGTACCGTAGGCCGCCCCATTCTTCTTGCCGTTATTAATAGCGAGCAAAAAACTCCTAAAAGTTACGCTTGTTGTATGGGAGCCCCCTTAAATATTTATTTTATTCTGTTTTTAGTATTTGTTGTTATAGCGGCAACAGTAATACATCATCTGTGAAAATTTTAGCTGCCTAGCTATCATGGTTCATGAGATACAGCCCGGTGACAGACAGACATCGAAGTCTTAGTAATAGGGTCCCGTTTTTACCCTTTGGGTACGGAACCCTAAAAACGGAAAATTAATTAAAATATTATTCGTGTGGACCTTATGATAAGAATTGTTTATTAGAATTCACATTAAGTATTTATACCTTTGTGAATACATTCTACGACAAAACAGGCTTGTATTGTAAAATTATTAGCGGCAATGGTACGAATTATAGTAATTTCGATGGTAGAATATCCATTGTTTCCCTAATAGAAATTAAATATGACAAACCATGAAGCAGTATGTATTGAACGCGGTTTTGCAGTCGTAATCAGGCGTGGAGCTGACGGGGCTTGCAGTCAGGGAATACTTGCTCTTAAAATATCATCATTTCTGTTTCAATCCCATAGAAAGCCTCTGAGGATAGACCTCTCTATAGCACTGGACAATCTTAAGCCGCAGAAACGCGCTGGATGCAGGCTGTTTCCTTTGGCCTTTTTGGATACTAGTTTTCGCCCGTGTGATATTTGAATTTTTGTGCTATCTCATCCCATAAGAACCTTTTATTTTTTCGGAATATGAAGTAGCCATGTCACTTTCCATCTCTAAAACTATGTCCATGCCATGCCAGCCAGAGGAACAATCCAACAAATCAGTAAAAACAACAAATTTACTTTCAGATTTATAATATTAGTAAAGATCCATAAGGGAGGTAAATCTCAAAGTCAAATCATTTATTGCAAAATATGAAATTTACATGTGGTTCTTAATTAACATGTTCTGTAAATATGACCCTGATAAGGGTGTGGCAATTTTATTATTCGTATGATTCGTATTGGAACGATTTATTATTATGTTTTCTAGATTATCGTTAAAAAAATTCGTCTAATGTGTAATAACATTTGGATAATAGAATAATTTTAGTTGTTTTATAAAACAGTTTTCCTTTTCGATATCTTTTAGATTATTTGGCAGTTTATTAAATATTTTTATAGCCATAGAATGCGGGCTGGAACTATGCATTGCTAAGTTGGATTTGGATCCCACGAGTTTTTCTGTATTGTGATCTAATTTTGAGCGATTTATCAGACGCTTTGTTAAAATAGTCAGGGTGCTTTTTGACAAAATAACATATTTCGAATTTATAGATAGACACCAGGGACTTAATTTCAAGTTTTTGACCGACGAAACGAGGAGGTACTCAATTCGACGCGTATTTTTTTTTATGTATAACCACGCATAACTGTTTATGTAAAGGTCCGATTTTAATAATTCTTTTTTTATTGGAAAGTATATACTTCGAAATTGGTCCCATTTAAATTTTATCGAAATCGGCTGAGCCATTTTTGATAAATCAAAAATAATGTAAAAAATGTTACATCGATCCAAGCGAAATATTGCGAATTCTGTACACGGTTGAAGTCGGTCATGCTATTTTTTGCAAAAAATAATTATATCAAATACGGTTTATGGAAGTTCTTTTTGGTAATGTCGGGAATTTTAATATTTGCTAGAGTAGTCTCCAGCAGTGAACAACCTACGGATGCTGGATGGCTGGATAGAGTTCAGAGTGTATACATACATGAGATGCGTGGCGCTCGGCCCCCAGTCCCGCTCGCAGCGCGCGCCCAGCACCAGGGCTGCCGTGCGGAGGTTGGCGCGGCGCGGGTTCTCGTACCCGCTCAGTACGAACACCACGTCTGATAGCAGGGTGTGGGGCGCGGAGCTCACGGGACCAGCACACAGGGAACTTCTCGCTTCTACAACAAATAACGACAATAAACAATACTGAAACCACATTATAAATAATCGGCCAAGCGCGAGTCGGACTCGCGCACGAAGGGTTCCATACCGCGTTGAAGTCCTCTTAGTCCCATTCCTCTTGTAGTTATTAATAGCGAGCAAAAAATTCATAAAAATCACGTTTGTTGTATGGGAGACCCCCTTAAATATTTATTTTATTCTGTTTTTAGTATTTGTTGTTATGGCGGCAACAGAAATAGATCATCTGTAAAAATTTCAGCTGCCTAGCTATCACGGTTCATGAAATACAGCCTGGTGACAGACAGACGGATAGACAGAGGAGTCTTAGTAATAGGGCCCCGTTGTAACCCTTAGGGTACGGAACCCTAAAAAGTAGTAAAGATTGCTCAACAAAGGCAACAATTGCACAGCAACTCTTGCGACGATGCAATAAAGTGCTATTCAGTTCACATAAGTGCTCACTGTTCTTAGCCAACTGACATACATATACTTTCTCTATCTAATTCATAATTTTATCCCTATCTGACACGGAGTATCGATGTCCCGACAAATCGTAGGGGTCGCCCACACAAACGTACCCAAACTGCGAAATGACAGCCTCCTGCTAAATATAAATGTACTGTTCCAGGCTTTTAATAGTCTACTGCAGGACGTAGCCCTACCCACGAAGGGCGATCGGGCCATATCCACCACGCTGGCCCAGTGCGGGTTGGACGGAGGACGATTAACTATTTTTTTTGATAACTCGATCCTTGAAATTGTGGCCCAATCACAATATTTTTAGTAGAAATTTTAGTATAAAAATATCTACACTCAAATTCACACACCGGTGGAGTTTCTGCAAACGTCGTCATCATTTCAACCACAGGATCCACTACTGCTGTATAATGTATATGCGTTTTAGTTACATGAATTAATAATGTTTTATTATTTTAGTCTTCTTCTATAGATTTGTTCTCGCAGAGATATAATACTGCAGGTAACGAATTTGTGTTGAAGGCATTCATCGGCCACCATCAGGCCATCTCTTTCATCATCAGGAAACTTTCTTCCACTATTTGCCACTTTATTATACTCCGCGCCACACTTGTCGGCGGATGAGAAGTTAGCCGCAGATGACACTTCGGTGTGATTCGCTAATTATTGCGCATGTGTGCACAATTCCGACGCCGCGTGGCGTAGTGGTGGGCACGGGCGTAGGGAGCGCACGGGAGGCATGAGGTTGGCGGGCGGGTGAGCCCCGGCGCGAGTCTATCGTCACGGGAGCGCATATCTATATTTTGCCTTTTGCGCAACGTTCTGCGCCTAACTTCCCATCCGCCGACTTGTGTGGAGCGGACTATACGTAAAAACCTTTTTGGGTTACTGTACCGTAACCAGTCTTTTTATTAGTCGACTGCAGGACATAGGCCTACCCACGAAGAGTTATTGGGCCATATCCACCATGCCGGCCCATTGCGAGTTGCTGGATTCACATACGCCAAAGAATTTCTTCTACCTTAAATCACAATGTTTTCCTTCACCAAAAAGCCAATTCCATACGTAAATTCCAAAGAAACTCATTGGTATGGGATCGGGATTTGAACCCACAACCTCACGATACTACCACTAGACCACTATGTATTCTATTTGGGTTACAATACTCACTATTAGCATGATCCTTATCCGGGCGCGGTCGCTTCCTGTTATCATCACCTCTCCTACCTGCTCCATCATCTCTCGTTTTCACATCATTCTTCCTTCCATTACCAGTCAGATCCACTTTCCTTCTATCATTGGAATCATCTTTCCTTCTATCAATAGAATCATCTTTCCTTCTATCAATGGAATCATCTTTCCTTTTATCATTGGAATCATCTTTCCTTCTATCAATAGAATCATCTTTCCTTCTATCAATGGAATCATCTTTCCTTCTATCATTGGAATCATCTTTCCTTCTATCATTGGAATCATCTTTCCTTCTAGATGGACCACCTCTATCTATTTTACTTTGCCCATCCCTTTTATCTAAAGACTCGTCATTTGTCTTGGGTTTATTTGTATCTATGTGTTTACGAGTATCTTTATTGTCATTGTTTTTCTCTTTTTGTCTAGTTTCGTCTTTTTTCTGTTCATTGTATTTGTTAACGACGCAGTCTATTTTATTGTGCGGTAGATCGTCATCGGCAGTGTATAGAAGGGCGTCTCTTTGGCGGTCGGGTAGTTTGCCAACGTTGTCGGCGATGTCGGCGCCACTATCACGTTTTGAACCGCTCGGCTTGATAATGGGAGTTTTGGACAATTTTATTGAAGGGTCGGGAATGTTTCGTAGAGCGCGTGACGTCGATTGACGAATATCGGCAACTGGAATGTATAATTTTTAGGATTGAGAATTACATGACAACAATAACATTTTTGAAACTTCTATACAGGGTTATCTGCTTGCCCTGTATTGTATAGGCCGCATCACACAAGTTGGCGGATGTGAAGTTAGCTACAAGCTCCAATCCTGACAGAAGCTCACATAAAGCTGCGCGTTGTCGATTGGATTGTCGCATCAAAGCTGAATGAGAAATGGGAAAATACATATTCTCAAATAGTGTACTGGCTGAAAGTGAAAATACAAAGCTCAGTTATAAGAGCAGTTTCAATGAGAGTAAGAGGCACGCGTAAACATGTCAGGGCCTTTCAATGTGAAGATGAACAGGAATACTTTACTGACAGTCTGATCTAAACATCTGAAACAGAAATACCTTTATGTGTTTTTTTTTGTAATTTTAAATATGTAAGTGTGCAATGTTCCATGTAACTCTGTGTTATCTATCTATCTATATATATATATATATATATATATATATATATATATATATATATATATATAGATAGATAGATAACACAGAGTAGTATATATATATATATATGTAGTATATATATATATATATATATATATATATATTTACATCCCGCTACATTTCTTGCGTCCACCTATGAAAAATCCCATAGTAATACTGCGTCCACCGACTTAGTGCGTCCGGTATACGGACGCAAGATTATTTTCACCTCTAATCACCGCCATTCGATACCTACAGGCACTGGGCACCTATAGTAAAAAAATCGTTGGGACGCAAATTTACCTACAGAGCGTCTGGACGAGTATAATGAAGTTCACCGATTGTCCGCTGGCGGCGCTGCATCGGTGTATATTTTTTGGCTGTATATTTTTTTACAAATTGCCGATAATATTGCGTCCACCCCCAAATGAGACGTTGCCACTTCGTGCAGTGCGAGTAGTTGCCCTTTGTATTGAATGCGACGTTGCCGCTCGGGTGCGTGGACTTGCCGCGTGCGCCGATAGTTTTATATTCTGCTCGTGAACTTTGCGGACGCTATAGTACTCCATACGAAAGGATGCAAGTAAAGTTGTGATGAATGTTAAATGTAAGTTATTCATTTTGATGGAAGATGGTAAAGCCGATTCATTCATAGGAAAGTCTTTAGATTGGATGAATTTATCTATGGAAAAAAAACCTAGAATGTGAAATTTTAGAAATAGAGGACGTCTTAAGCGTTGCTGAAAGTAAAAACAGACTTCAAGAAAAAACCAGTTGGAAGCAACTTGTATCCAGCGTGATGCTGCGGTCTTGAAGAGATCAAGGTGTCTTCAAATCCCGAGTAAACGGGTATCTTCTAGGTAAGCGCGGTACACCCTAGACCGTTTATCTGCTTATCGCTCATCAGGCAGTATGTAGTCAAACGCAAACCTATTCGAAATAAAATAAAAAACATCTCCAGTGTCGAACGAGAAGACGTTGCGCAGTTTTCCGAACGCAGTCCAGCCGAGTTGGATTCGGCCATAGACTCTTTCTTGAAGTCGAACCTACCTAACTGGAGTACTTACTTGTCCTGGGTAGGCGTAGGAGACAACGATTCGAAGAATTGAATTCTCAACAGAGATTGGGGTGGGTACGACATGGGAATTGCACATGATCTTCATCTTGTCCATGTTCATCTTAAGACCCACCTGCTGAGAGACCCGATTGAGACCTTCGAGCATCGTGCTGAGTTCCTCCATTGACTTTGCCATGACTAACGGAAGCTGAGTGATATATTCGCCCTTGATGTTGATGCCGAATCCTTTCCATTTCAGGAGCTTAAAAGCGTTCTCCAGAGTAGCACTAAACTGTTTCCGAGATATAACATCCCCTTGTCTTACACCTCTTTTTAATAGAATTGCCTTGAAGCTGCCTTATCGTACTCAGACAGATGTAGTGGCGTTGTTATACAAACACTTCAACACTTCCATACAGCGATAGTGAGTTACACTCTTTTGCACAACTTGTGTTGTCAATTTTTCTAAAAAATAGGACCACCACGCTTCTGTTCCATGCTTCTAGCGTAACACTCTTGAGGACGACGTAGTTAAAAAGCTTCTGACAGACTTTTAGTCCCAGTATTCCACCCGGTTTCAGAAGCTCAGGTGCGACGCTCTATAGAAAAAATTCTCGCAAACACTTTGGAGCCTTTGTTCCGCTCGATGGTCTCATTAATATGTTTAATATAGGTCGAATCATACATGTCAGTGGATGTGAAGTTTGCTGCAGGCTGCATGAAACCCAATCAATGCGCTACTTTACGTGAGCTTCGGTCTGGATTGGATTTTGCGCAGCCTGTAGCTAACCTCACATCCGCCGACTTCCGTTGTTGATCTCTTCTACCGACACAGTGTTCTCTTGGCATGCAAAGCGGTTCTAGAGCTTGAGCTGAAAGTTCTCGCAGTTGTGGAAATGGGCACGAGTAGGTCGGAGCGTGGACTTCGTCAGGTGTGACCTTTCGAGCTTAACGTTAATATCCAATGTGCCTCTTACGATTTTGTGATCGCTACCGGTTTTCACCACATGGATCATGGAGACATCATTGAACACCCGTTTCTCAGAGATCATGATAAAGTTTTATGATTTCATTTTTTGTGGATCAATCGGATCTCATCCAGATCCACTTTCTGTGAGGCGGCGGCGGAAAGAAAAGTTCATTCAATATGAAAAGTTCTTCTCTCTCCAATAAGTCTATCAACCTATGGCCCCTGGGGTTCTCAGCTCAACTTTCTTCTGCCCATCTTTACATTGAAGTCTCCCATAACAACAGTAAAAGACGTATGATGTATGACCCCACTTACGTCCTCATACATAGTCTCCACTTCATCATCTGGATGTAACAAAGTCGGTGCGCACACCTAAATGACCTTCAGCGAATCCCTCTTGGATATTCTAAGTATCAGGTTTTAACCCCCTTGACACACTTTCAAGGTGATAACATTGTTCAAATTCAAATTCAAATTTCTTTATTGAGGAAAAACGATCTGAATCAATTACATTTGCCTCACAATATTAAAGTAAAATAAAAAACCAACGGAAAAAAGAAAACATAAAAAATACAATACAAAATCAAAAAATTATTTTAAAAATTGAACAAACATGAGTCACGCAATTTCAATGGTAAAATGTCAAATTAAAAAAAAAAAAAAAAAATAATAATCTAGGATACAATGTCAAAAATTAGGTTAAATGTCACAACAAAAAAAGCATGCATAAATTATGATTAGGTATACAATGTCAATAATAGAATTATAAAATGTCAAATAAAAAATCAGCACAAATAATGTCAAAATTAGATTGAATGTCACAAATTCATAATTCTTCGATTACAAACGAACTGTCAGGCCGTTTGCATCGATCCCACTGGTCAGTGAGATTTTCACAATATGCCGTGAGGACGGCTACAATAGATCTCCATTTGTCAAAGATGATATCACAATCAGTGTTGGCAGACAAGAGTGCATTGAAGTGAGTGCGAGAGCGCAACAGAGGCGACATAGAGCGTGCTACAGTACGACTATGTTCAACGTGGAAAAGGCTCTGCATCCGGCCCCGTCTGTTACACGGTATACCAGGCTCGTCAGGTACAAATAAGACGCACAGCAAATTATGCAACTCAATTGAATCAATTGACCCTCGAAGAACTTTGCAGCAGGTAAGGAGCTGGTCTAGGATTCTTCTTACCTCTAAGGAGTTGTAGCCAAGTTGGCCAAGTAAAAATTTTGTCGGGTATAAGAATGGATAATAACCATATTGTTTCTTATATAAAAATCTTAAGAATGCTTTTTGGACCTTCTCCAGAATCCGGGCGTAAGATACATGATGCGGGTTCCAGACGCAAGCGCTCGACTCCAGTTTGCTTCTGACCAGAGAGCTGTATAGAGTTTTGACTACTTGAGGGTTTTCAAAATCTTTGGAATTGCGTAGTACAAAGCCAAGACGACGAAATGCCTCTTTAGCGAGGTCAGTGACGTGATCGTGAAAAGTGAGGCCACGGTCAAAAGTTACACCTAAATCTTTAATTTGACTTACTCTATTTATAGTTTTGTCGTGTAAACGATAACCAAAATGAGTTGGATTCTTCTTCCGATCGAAGGTCATGACATTGCATTTGCCCAAGTTAAATAGCATTTTGTTCTTGACACTCCACTCATAAATGCGGTTGATGTCATCCTGTAGTCTTAATGAGTCACTGGGTGTTTTGATCTCAAGAAAAAGTTTGAGATCATCCGCGTACAGGAGACATTGAGCGGAGATCAATACTTTGGCCAGGTCATGGATCATCATCTGGAAGAAGAGCGGACCATCCACGGAACCCTGGCTTACTCCAGATCTAGTGGGATAAGGACTCGACTCATACGTCCCATGCCTCACATATTGACACCGGCCACGCATGAGGTCCGAGATAAAGATAGAGAGACTGGGAGCGAAACCAAATGAACATGATAGCTTACGTAGCAAAATATCGTTGTCTATTTTATCGAAAGCTTTATGGAAGTCGAAATAAATTACATCCACTTGAGATCCACGGTCCAAAGCACAAGAAATATAGTCGACCAGGCATAGCAAGTTAGTGTTTACTGAGCGACCTGGCCTAAAGCCGTGCTGCTCTTCCCCTATCTGCTGCTTTACTTGCCTATAAATCTCACTGTGCAAAATATATTCAAATACCTTGGCAGGGGCGCACAAGATTGCAATTGGGCGGTACTCCTCTACAATAGTCCTATTACTACCTTTAGGGATGGGGGTCACCCTCGAGATTTTCCATTGGTCGGGATACCTTCCATTCCTAAGTGACAAATTTAAGATATGGTATAAAGGAAGGAGAAAGTGTTCTTTACCGCTCTTAAGGACTGAGCTTGGCAAGCTGTCGGGACCTGGTGAATTACTTGTTTTCAATTTATTTATAGCGCGGTCGATGTCCTCGGGTGACACACTAGGTATAGCAACGTAGCCACAGTGCTCGTCTCTATCAGGACACACGTCAACGTTCAGCGCCGGCGGATCATTTAGAAAAACACTAGAAAAATATTTTGCAAATGCCTCAGCAGCCTCCACGCCAGTAAAAGTGCATCCCTCATACGAAACTCGGGGTTCAAAACCACCCTTCGATCTCAAGCTATGTACATGCCTCCAAAAAAATTGAGGACACTGCTGCAGTTTCCTGCCTATATTGACCATATGAGACTTGTATGCCTGGGAAATTCGATTTTTTAGATCGGCCCGCAAATCTGAGAACTGTAAGTAGGAAGCAACACATTTCGACTTCTTCCAAGCTTTATGCAGTTTATTTTTACGTTTTACATCTTTGATGATATCTGCATCGAACCACACCGGGTATCTGCTACATTTCTTTACTTTTCGTACCTTTTTGGGTACAGATGCATCAAACAACTGATATAAAATATTATAAAAAGCATCCGTAGCAATTGTGACATCGGTAGAGTTAAGAACAGATTCCCATGAAGTCTCAGCTAGCAATGACTGAAAGAGTGGAATATCCATCTTACTAAAGTTCCAATCGCGTGAAGCATCGATATTACTCGGCTCCAAAGAAGTACAGGTATTTGAGCGTACCCGGAGAGAAATAAGAATTTCAAGCGCAGGATGGTACAAGGCATCGATTGGAACGAAACCATCAACGGCATCCTTCACGCATACCCACTGGGACTGCACTTCAGTACACTCCTGTGCCAACACGACGTCAAGAATACCTCCATGAGAATTAATTATTCCATTATAGTCAATTAAATTACAGTATGTCAAAAAATAACAATAATAATTTTTAATATTATTCGACGCACTGTTCATATTAATGTCTCCAAAGAGAAAGAAATGCTGTCTGGAAGAAGACAAGAAAGATTCTATTTTAGTGAATACACTCATATAAACAGCATCGGATGCCGTCGGCTTGATGTAAACAACACAAATTACACAAGAAATACCGCGGTAGGTAATGGTAGCCCACAGGTCCTCTCCCAATTCAGATTCAAGCTCCTGGCGACGAGTCGCAGTGATACCCGGCCTTGCAGCAAGCAAAACACCCCCACCTCGGGAGGCCCGGTCTCTACGTAGCAGCGTCCAATCTTGAGGTACCACTTCGGCATCTTCCACTGAACTATCGAGGTAAGTTTCAGTAGCGGTGACTAGTAAATGATTGGAGATTAACATACTGGCGCGCCATGACGATAATTTTGTCTTCAGTCCACGTACATTTTGGTAGAAAATGTTGACCTGCGAATGCGTATTGATGCCCGGCTCACTGTGCGCCGACTCCTCGGTGAAACGACGGTCCCTCTGGCGGATTCTTCCTCTTTTTGTAATTAATCCATATCTTAACGCGCGCATTTTCCGGCCATACATCAACCGATTGTTAGCAAGGGACCTGTGAACGAGAAAACCGACAACACCTTGGGACCGCTGGTAACTTTCCCGGTTCTACAGCAGGTTGCCGGACTTCAAGATTATCGTGTCATCTCCCTCTCTACGGACTTCAGATAACCCTGAAATATCCCAACGCCACCTAATCAACTCTCCTTCCAACTCTTATATAACTGTTGCTCGAGTATTGTACTTTTCACATGCCATGTTTTTGTTGAGATCTCACATTTTTGTTAGTGATGGTCTATCACCAACGTGTCCTCCGTGGGGGGTTGCTCTGCCCTGTCCTTACCCTACCCCCTACCTAGCCTCTTACCTCAACCCCTACCGTGTCCCCTACTGTGCCCCATACTGTACCTTCTACCGCGCCCCTTACCCTTTGCCTAAAAATTACAAATTTGAATGTAGTAAGAACATAAACTGAAATCCGAAGTCAAAACAGTAAAGTTATCTTCGTAGGTAAGTTATTTTGTTATACTTGTGTTTTTATTAGTGATAATTGGTGAAAAATTGTGGTATTTTGTTGATTATGTGCTGATTTACGTGCATGAGTGTAGGTAAGTGATGAAATGTGATGTATCATGTTGTTCCGTCTTGTTACCAAAACTCCATAGACGCCTCTAGTAAAGTCTCCACTGCTTTACTGAAGTATGACTTGGACTATGTTTGGACTTGACCGCGACTTTATTGGACTATGACGTGACTACGACAGTATCTATTTTGATTAAATATTATTAAAACTTAATACTTGACACTGGCAAATGCACAACAATGCGACGCCAAAACATAAAAGAAGAAGACGGAACCAGTGTACCAGAATAAAAGTAGTGTGAATATCTATAATTTTTAAATTTTTGTAAATACAAGTTTCACAGAAAGAAATATGGCATTTGATATAGAAGTCAACATTGACATGAAGTTTTGCAAGAATGCCTGTGGAAATGGTGGACGCAGTAAACCAATATGAGAGAACGCGCAATAAATATTAAGTACTATAGACGCAAAAAAAACATCAGTATTGATAAGAATATATAAAAAATATACGCTAGGACGTGCAAATGTACATGACGTAATAAGTGTACCAGAATAAAAGGAGTGTGAATATCTACAATTTTGAACTTTTCATAAATACAAGATGCACAGGTATATGGCGTGGGATACAGAAGTCAACATTCACATGAACTTTAGCAATAATGCCACTGGAATTGGTGGACGCCATAAGTCGGTGTCTCAGCATGGACGCAATTTCTACACCGTGATGTATATATATATATATATATTTATATATAGTTACTTTATTATGTTTTTAGTTATATATATATATATATATATATATATATAAATGAATTACTGTTCGTTAGTCTCGCTAAAACTCGAGAACGGCTGGACCGATTGGGCTAATTTTGGTCTTGAAATATCCGTGGAAGCTAAGGGAAGGTTTAAACGGTGAGAAAATATAAAAATATAGCGAGTAAAATAATAAAGACATTCATTGAATTTTCCCATACAAAATGTTCCTGCATGTAAAAGTTGTCATTGACAGTTGACAGATGGTGAGATGAAGTTCACCGGGGCAGCTAGTTTCATTTTATAATTATTGATTAAATGGCCTATACTAAATAGCCGAACAAGGGCCGAATAAGGTTGCTTAAGATCATCATTATGAACAACTTTTGCATAACCCAAAATTCGAGAAAAACATCAGCTGTTCCATACAAAATTGCAACTCGGTATCGACAAAATGTATGAAACAACTGACTTTTTTCTCTAATTTCAAGTTGGCCAGAATGCTGTTTAAACTAATTCCATAGAGTATAAATTGTAAGTAGCAAAAATCAGAGCGTAATATTCGTTCAAGAAAACAATAATGCTCTTTAAAATTGATTTTAAAATAAGTTGGCTTCGAAAAAAAATGATTTTTCGTAATGATGGTCTAATCATTTCATTATTGCACGGAATTGCTGAATTTTCGGGGTGAGTAGCTAGTATAAAAGATCAATCGTACGAGTATTGAGCGGTTCCTTCGGCGCCTGCTGGTGCTTGGCGAACAGCTCTCCCGGACGGAACTCCTCCTCATCCGACGAGTGCAGGTCCAGGGCTGTGGTGAGCCGCGCCGGGACCGCGGGGGCGGGGGCGGGGGCGGACGACACTGCTTCCTCCGTATATACGTGGACGAATGATAACCCGAACTATAACCACAGAAGAAATATGTTACAGCTAGCTCTGACACTACTTAAATATATCTAAACAAGTTAAGACACAAGAAAGAGTAGACGCGTTTCGTAAACAGTCATGAACATAGGAGATGTTGAGAATCAAAGATGACACTGATGACTTCTTTAGTGCACAAACATGCATGCTTTATGTAAATATGCATTATATATGCACGCTGCTTTTAAATTAAATTAAATTAAATTATTTTATTGAGATAAAAACGCCTTTAAAAACATTTACATTCATCTCACATTAATTAGACCAGATTAAAAAACAAATACAATTACAAGTCATTAAATTAATTAAGAAGTCAATGGAAACTAAAATTAAAAATAATCAAATACATACCACATAAAATTATAAAATGTCAACATAAATGGTTTAAAATTATAAAATGTCAAACTTCAATAATCATCATGAATCTCTACAATGTCAATCGATCTGTCCCATTGGTCGGTAAGGTTTTCACAATATGTCCTAAGAACAGATATAACAGTTTTCCAATTATCAACAATTATGTCAAAATCAGTATTGGCGGTCAGGAGCGCGTTGAAGTGGTTGCGAGCGCGAACTAATGGTGACATTGTGCGAGCCCGAGTTCGGCACTGTTCCACGTGAAACAACTTCGGCAGCCGGCCTCGCCTGTTCACCGGAACCCCGGGTCTATCCGGCACGAACAACACACACAGTAGGTCATGTAGCTCAATAGAGTCTACTGCTCCTCTGAGTACCTTGACGCATGTAGTGAGCTGGTCTAGTGTTCTCCTTACTTCTAACGAGTTATAGCCGAGCTGGCCAAGCAGAAACTTAGTCGGGTACAGGAAAGGATAGTACCCATAACGTTTTTTGTACAATGCCCTTAAGAAAGCTTTTTGGACTTTCTCAAGCAATCGCGTGTACGTAACGTGATGTGGGTTCCATACACATGCACCCGACTCAAGCTTGCTCCTAACTAAGGCGCTATAAAGGGTTTTCATGACTTCCGGATTTTCAAAATCCTTCGCATTTCGAAGTACAAACCCGAGTCGCCGGTACGCCTCTTTCGCGAGATCAGACACATGCTCGTGAAAAGTCAAGCCGCGGTCAAACGTCACTCCCAGGTCTTTCACGGCATTTGCTCGATGTATGGTCGTAATGTTTAACTTGTAATCAAAATGAATGGGATCTCTTTTCCGATCGAATGTCATTACATTGCATTTACCGAAATTAAAGTACATCTTGCTCTTCACGCTCCATTCATATACCCTATTTATGTCGTCTTGTAAGCGAATACAGTCGCTAAGAGATTTTACTTCAACGAAGAGTTTGAGGTCATCGGCATACAAAAGGCACTGAGCGGATGACAAAACTTTTGGAAGATCATGAACCATCATCTGAAAATATAACGGACCGGTAATTGAACCTTGTGTTATTCCAGATCTGGTATGGTACGGTCTTGATTCGTATATTCCATGCCTAACATATTGACATCGATCTTTCATGAGGTCCGCCCAAAAATTCAAAAGCCTCGGAGAAAAACCAAAAGATGAGGAAAGCTTTTGCAACAAAACGTCATTATCAATTTTGTCGAAGGCCTTTTGAAAGTCGAAGTATATAACGTCAACCTGCGACCCACGATCCATAGCTCTAGAAATAAAGTCCACCAAGCATAATAGGTTCGTATTTACGGAGCGGCCTGGCCTAAAACCATGTTGTTCCTCACCTATATGTTGCTTAACTTGTCTATATATTTCGCTGTGTAAAATATAATCAAAAACCTTAGCTGGCGCACACAAAATCGCAACAGGCCGGTATTCCTCGACTAACGTTTTTTTATTGTTCTTTGGGATAGGCGTCACTCTAGACAGTTTCCAGTTGTTAGGATACTTCCCATTTTCAAGTGACAGATTAAATATATGATACAGCGGAAGAACAAAATGTCTTTTACCTGTTTTAAGAACAAAGCTAGGAAAATTATCGGGGCCTGGAGAGCTGCTCGACTTTAGCTTATTGATAGCGCTTTCGATGTGTGTTGGTGATACTACCGGTATAGAGACGAAACCGCTATGACCACTCGATTCCAAGGATGAGCTTGCATCTAGTACTGGGACATCATCTTGGAAGACACTGGAGAAATAGTTTGCAAAAGCTTCTGCAGCCTCTACTCCGCTATAGACGTTATCGTTATACGCGACCCGGGGTTCAAAGCCCCCCTTAGACCGGAGACTATGCACATGCCTCCAAAAGTGTTGAGGACACTGCTGTAGGTTTTCTTCGATGCATGCCATATGAGATTTGTATGCTAGAGCAATGCGCGACTTAAGATTAGCACGTAAATCCGAAAACTGTTTGTATGCCGTACTACATTTTGATCTCGTCCAAATTTTATGTAATTTAGTTTTGAGCTTTATGTCTTTTATAATTTCTATGTCAAACCATACTGGATATCTATTAGATTTTGCTTTTCGCCTAATTTTTTTAGGAACTGACTTATTAAATAAATTGTACAATATATCATAGAAAGCGTCTGTGGCCATTGAAACATCGCTACATTCCAGAACTGTAGCCCACGACGTTTCTTCGAGCAATGATAGAAAGAGCGCCATATCTATCTTCGCGAAGTTCCAGTCACGTGACGGATCTATATTACTAGGCTGCAAGCGGACGCCCGTGCCACTATGCGATCGGAGAGAGACTAATATTTCAAGCGCGGGATGATACAGTGCATCAATAGCGACAAACCCCTCGGCAGCCTCGCGCACGCATACTCTCTGCGACTCAGATTCAACGCACTCCTGCGCCAATACTACGTCGAGAATGCCTCCATGTGAATTCATTATTGTATTGTAGTTGACCAAGTTACAATACGTTAAAAAATAACAATAATAATTTTTAACATCGTTGGAGGCACTATTCATATTAATGTCCCCGAATACAAAGAAATTGTGTCTTGAAGTTGATAAAAAAGATTCTATATTACAAAATAAATTCATATAGGTGGCATCAGTGGCCTTCGGTTTGATGTACACCACACATACGATGTAAGAGATACCGCGGTAAGTGACACACGCCCAGAGGTCCTCTCCTAAATTCGACTCCAGTTGTTTTCGACGTGTCATTGTCACTCCAGGTCTAGAAGCAAGCAAGACACCCCCGCACCTGGATCCTCTATCTCTACGTAAGAGAGTCCACCCATCCGGCACCACCTCGGCGTCTTCTATGGAGCTATCGAGAAACGTTTCCGTAGCGGCTACCAGCAAATGGTCGGACGTTAGTAAACTGGCTTGCCAAGCTGACAATTTCGTTTTCAAGCCTCTTACATTTTGATAAAAAATGTTAATTGGTGGCTGCTTTTCGGTACACGGCTCATTGAGTGCCGAGTCCATGTCGAAACGTTTTATCATCAGACACACTTTTCTGCTTTCTATAATTAATCCACTTTTTCACACGAGCATTTTCCGGCCAGACGTTTATAGAAAAGCATTTCTCATAGCAATCTTCTGGGACTCCAATCTTAAACGAATTATAATTTTGTGATGTCCTTAATTGTTCGACTGTGATCGCTCTTTGCGGACATAACTCACTTAAATACGTTTTTATCTCGTCTATATCCGACAACATATTCCAAAGGTGGAAGTGTTTACGTGGCTCAGCCGCCCTAAGCGTAGTCACCGTAGGCCCGGCTACGCAGCGTAGCGATATCGACTGGCGCGCTTTCTTATAACGTACTTCCGTCCAGTTATCTTCCCCGTTATCTTCACTTGAGGTTTGAGATTCCCGATGTGTATTAGCTTCCTGTGACGGTTGTTTTACGCTCGTAGAAGTCGAAGTTTCGATCGTAGCTATGCTGGCCTCTACTGAGTGATCCGACTGCTTACCTCTCTTTTGCTTGCTACGGTTTGAATGATGAGCTGCATCCGAAATAGGAAAGGACTTAGTAGCTGTGTGTTGTATCTTATTTTTATGCTTTTGACCAGTCCTTATTAGAAATGTATATGCTTAGCATGAGTTGTCCACTGGTGAAATGATGATGATAAACAGATGTGCAAAAGTATAATTTTAGCACAGTTATAATAATATTAAATATTTTTTACCAAAAATCTTGTACAAACTTGTACTTGTGATCCCTGAACTAAGCGATAAGGCCTGTGTGCTTAAAAAATTTACATTAACATGGGGTAGGTACAGAAATATACCTTATAATTACATCTAAAATAAGTTAAGAAACATTGTCATTATGATATAAGTACTAATTAAACATATTGTGTAAACTTAACCGCAATGCATGTAACATTATAATAGGTAAGTAAGTTCCTTTAGACTGGGTAGCTAGCCTGATGTCCTGAAGGCCTAGTCTGACATGGCCTACAGTTAAAATAACTGGGGTCTACAATTTAACACCTCCTCAAATCTATTGTAGCACTCAGTTGTAAATGCTACTCACAGTAACCCATCCAAAGACAGACCACGCTGAATTGTGCTTAACTTTGATGATTGCTAACGAACACCTAATCAAACTACGCTGTGAGCGCTACCTATAATAAGCAAGTATAGTTTTTTTTTAACCCAAATAAGTCCGCGCGTGACCACCAACACGCCTTGGTAAGCGACGTTGTGGTCGAAGATGAAGCACGCAGACTTAGAAGACACCTATTCACTCTGACCTTGAAATTGAAAAGCTTTAGATTATATCTCTTAAGAAACAGGAAAACAGGAAGATGTCCTGGCTGTTCCATAACCTGGCGGTACAAATCAGAAATGCTGAGTCAAACTGCTTTGTACATATCGAAGGAAAATCGACAGTGTAGGGGTGGTAGTGAGGTGTCTTTCTACTTGTCCTGAAGTAAAAAGGGGATGGTAGGATAAGGTGGTGCATAATATAGTTATAATAAGTTGTATAACCTTGCAGTGCTTGTCGTAGGGCTGCGAGCACACGAGGCGGAGGCGGTCCCAGCGCTGGTCGCGCGCGGCGGCTAGGGCATCACCGTGGAAGGAGCGCACTTTATCTGCGCTCGCGTCGTCGCCGCGCCGCGCCTCCGCCGGCGTCTGGAACACGCTGGTCGGGACCAGCACCTGCCGATCATAAATTAATATTAGGTGACATCTTACACAAATGGTCTCCGACTCTGACCCCAAACTAAGCAAAGTTTACATATTTTTTTTTTTTGTTCTGTTCCATATAAATCTACGATCAGTTTCACTTTAAGTAGATGTTTTGGGAGTTCGGTTGACATGTCAAGTATGCACTCCAGTGAGTGCATCTCCTCTTATTGATCTCATTTTAATTGATGACAGGCCTTCTTTTTAGCCTCGGTACATATCCTTGCTCTGTGAGTGTCACAGCCAGCTCATTGGGATGTCTTTCCAGCCGATGCTTGTATTTTTTGCAGGTTGCGGATATCTCTTCTTGGACTGTGCTCATTTCCAGGTTGCAGTGGATTTCAGTATTGGTACCAGGACACTTCGCATAGTTCTCAAGATCGTGTTTTGCATCCGTTGGATCTTTGAGATTTGTGAGTTACAAGCGGATCCCCACAATTGGATACCATACATCCATATTGGCTTGAGAACGCTTTTGTATATGCGCAGTTTGTTGTCGATAGACAGCTTGCTGTTTCTTCCAAGGAGCCAGGAGTAGCTGGTGTATCTTAATTTGATTTCTTCTCTTTTAGCTGAGATGTAGTCTTTTCAGGTTAGACGACGTTTACATATGGCTGCCAGATACTGATATACTACTAGCTGCCCATTCCGACTTCGCCTGGGTATGATTGGCTAAAGAAGATACAGATTATTTATTGGTAAATAGCATTACATTGTTAAAAGTACATTACCTGAAATGGGTCATTAGGAGCTGCAGAACGTCCAACAAGCACCTCTACAAGTGCAGACTGGTACGCTCCGATGTTCACTGAACTTATCTGAAACAAAAAAAATCTGTTAAAAGATGCTTAGCACTTACACACTGAATCGGGGCTGGGATGTCGAACTCATCCTTTGCAAACTACATAACAATCCTTACTTAGTAATATTATAAATTCGAGAGTGTGTTTGTTGGTTTGTTCCTCTTTCACGCAGCAACGGAGCAACGGATTGACTTAATTTTTGGCATGGACATGGTTTTGAAAGATGGAACGTGACGTAGGCTAATTTTCATCCCAGAAAAATTAAAGGTTCCAATGGCATAGCATAAAACTCAGAATATCACGCTGGGGTAGCCGCTAGCAAAAGCTGGTATTTTTATAAAGTACACAGTAGGAAAGTTTTTCTTTATTGATTATTAAGATATATTTTAAGTAGAAGATGACCTATAAGTTGTAAAGCATTAACCATGACCAGTGTGGGAGCGACAGGTAAAGTATTGACGTCCTGCATAGTGTCTTGTGCATTTTTTATTCAGTATTATGATGTTATATGTACCTACCTTTACAGCCTTGATCAGTTGCAGCACAATGGAGCAGGAGGACTCTCCTTGACTGCAGAGCCACTTCTTCTTGTTCACGTCCCAGGATAACAGGTTGCTGGCCGGATTGTCCTGCACAAATAAAAATACCAATTAACAACTTTCATAGGTGCTTGGGAATAAGCCTACAACTGAAAGTGTTTTCAGGTAGCTGTGCTATTCAGAACTTTAATCATTTTATTCACTAACTCTAGCTTTCCCAGTTAATTCGTAAAAAGATTATGAGGTTATACCGCGAAACAAACTTACAGGATCTTCGCTACTGAAGCTCACGATATAGTCAATTTTCACTCGAGGCATGATGCCCGTAGTTTTGAGTTCTTAACAATTCAATAATCAAAAACATTTGTCTTAGGTATATCGTAATTATTGTTTTATTTTTGTTGTGTTGTGCGTGTGAATTTTGGTCGACTGAGAAAGAGTCAGAGCCAGAAAAGAGGATTTTTTTTTTAAATAATTTATTCATGACCATGGATACAGAGTCCTTCAGTCGAAGTCTTAAATAATAAAAAATTTACAAACATAGAAGAGAAATAAAAAATTAAACTTAACTAAATCTTTTCAACAGTATTTAAAATATACTTATAAATAGGTTTGTAAAAAACTTCACTTTTTAGTAAATCCTCAATACGGCGGGGAACACTAATTGAGTTACGAGCTGCTATGTCACTAATGTCACTGGCTAAAATTAATCGTTGTAAATGGAATTGGGGACATTGAAAAATTATATGGTTTATATCAGCATGCGGTCGGAAACAATACGTACAGTTATCTTCTGGGACTATATTAATTCTGTGTAAATGAGCTGGAACCAAGCAATGTCCAAATCTCAGGCGATTTATAACTGTTATAAACTTTCTGCCACAATATTCAAATTTGTTGTACCAAGGAGTAGTAGGTAAGTCTTTCTGTATTTCTGCATACCACCTTCCCTTATATTCTGTTGTAACGTGCCAATATTCTTTCCAAATTCTGAGTAAATCCTTATTAATTGTACAATAGTAATCTGTGAAAGGTACTTTTAATATATCTGTGTGATCTAGATCATGCTCTTGCCGAGTAGCCAAATCTACTGTTTCATTGCCATGGATGCCACAATGTGAAGGAACCCATACCAATTCTACATGTTTTGATTTACTAATCATTTCTATAAGTTCTCTAATACTATATATAATATAATTTAACTTATATGAGAAATTACTGTTGTTCAAAACAGACAGAACACTTTTAGAATCACTTACTATTAGTATATTTACATTTTTTACAGAGTTATTTACAAATGTTAAAGCGGTTAAAATTGCATACGCTTCTGCAGTAAACACACTGCAATTATTATCTAACTTTATACAGTGGGTTTTATTCATTTGTGGATCATAATATGCGGCTTTAACCCCTTCATCACTTTTAGAACCATCTGTATATAAAATATAAAAGTCTGGTTTATTCTCTATAAATTCTAGAAAATCAAATTTGTTATTTATTACATCTAAATGACAATCTATACTTAAGCAATTAATCAAGGCATTATATGGACATTTATATGTTGGCCAGATATCATGAGAACAAATGTTTTTACTGATATTTTTTAAAAATGACATTATTGTTGTGATTTCAGGCAAAACTCCCGAAACAAGAGATGTGGCTGATAAGCTAGATGTTTCAACTGATTGTGATATCTGTGGATGACATAAAACATTATTCAGCACTATAACATTATTGGAAGTCAACTCTTTCAAACAGAATCTATCAGCCAAAAGTAAACGTCTCAGGATTAATGGAGGTATACAGTTTTCAATTTCCATAGAATTAATAGGAGTGGAACGCATAGCTCCGCTAATAATTCTTAAAGCCATATTTTGTATTACATCGAGTTTTCGTAATAAGGTGCTACTTGCATTCATATAAGCTAAACTACTATAATCAAAATGACTTCTTACTATACTTTTATACAGCATGATCAAGGTTTTAGGATCAGAGCCCCAAAAAGTACCAGCTAAACATCTTAAAACATTAATACTTTTCATTGCATTGCTGCAGATATACTTAATATGCTCTTCAAATTTTAACTTGTTATCTATTATTACTCCTAAAAATTTATGTTGATTACTTACAGGAATGATTTCATTATTGTATTTAATTTTAACAAAAGATTGTGCAAAAGGATCTTTACTAAAAACAATAACAGAACTTTTATCAGAACTAATATCTAATTTTAATACATTGTTGTAATAATGGTGTAGCTGCAGCAGTGCAGAATTCAAGTGATTTACAGCCATATTTAAATTTTGACTTTCAGAGTATAAAAGTAAGTCATCGGCAAATTGTAAAATCTTAACATGTGATGTGTTAACATATTTTAAAATTTGAGATGTATATAGAATATACAAGAGAGAAGATAAGATAGCTCCTTGCATAGTTCCTTTACTGACGGATTTTGGTCCATGTAGCTTATTATTAAATTTAACATACAAGGTTCTGTTATTCAGAAAATTAAATATCCATTTCAATAATTTTGTTGGCAGACCTAATTCATTCAAAACTAGAAGAAGGCTCTTAATGTTGACATTATCGAAAGCACCTTTTACATCAAGAAAGACGCAGATCACATTAGAGTGGCTGAGCTTTGCTTTTTTTAATGTTGAGATTAATGATACAAAACTTTCAGAGCAACTTTTACCCTTTCTGAATCCAAATTGTGTGTTAGGTATTTTAGAGTTGGTTTCAACAAAATAATCTAAACGTAATTTTAACATGTTTTCAAAAAGTTTACCCAGACAGGATGACAAAGATATGGGTCTGTACGATGACGGATTATTTGCAGGCTTATTAGGTTTTAAAATTGGTATTACACATTGAGTCTTCCAAGATTCAGGAATAACTGATGCATTCCAAAGTCTGTTATAAATTGCCAATAAAATGTTCAGAGCATTTGAATGTAAATTTTTAATAAGTTTATATGGAATGTTATCCATACCTGGTGTAGTATCCCTACGACTATCTAAAGAAATGCGAAGCTCATTCAGTGTATAAGGCTCATTTAAGAAGGAAACGCTATTGTCAGACCTGTCTAAAATATTTAAAGTGGTAAAATCGGTTGATGTTGAATCTGCTAATTTTTCTAGAAAACTTGGTACCCATTCGTCATTTAGAGTTTTGTTACTACAATTACTGTTAATCCTTTTAAATTTTTTAACATAATTCCATATTCTAGTAACTGGTGTCATTCTGTTGAAAGAAGTACACAATTCATGCCATGATTTTCCCCGTTCCTCAATTAATATCTTTTTCTTTTTAGCATCAAGACGCTTGTAATTAATAAAATTGGAAATTGTTGGAGAGTGATGATATGTCTTAAGAGCTTCTTTCGACTTTTGAACTGCATCCTCACATAGTGTGTTCCACCATGGAGCTGGTTTTCTCAGAATTTTTGGAGTGTGATTAGATTTCTGCTTAGGAATACATTCATCTCTGATTTGATACAAGATATTTATAAAACTATTGTATAATTCATCTAGATCTGTATTTTCCAAATCTAATTGCGAAAAGCAGGTTTCAGATAAAGTTTTAAATTTAGACCAGTCTGATTTGTTGTACAAATATTTTTCTTCTACAGGACGAACATAATACACCGATGGCTTCACATTTACATCCAGTAGAGTCGGAAAATGATAACTACCCATTGCATCATCATGGACTTGCCATTCACAGAGAGGAGCTAACGAGCAACTTACTAAGGCTAAATCAATTGCTGAAGAATTCTTGTTTGGATATTTAATTGTAGTATGATTACCATCATTTAAAACACACAAGTCGAACTCATCTATGAGATTGTACAAAGAATTACCTCTACTATTATTTTTTAGACAACCAAATAAAATGTGATGGGCATTGAAATCTCCCATTATGAGACATGGCTTAGGAGTTTCAGTGAATACTTTTTTTAATTTATTAGTATTAAATTTAGTAAATTCGCTGTTTGGGGGACAATAAATACACAACACATGTAATTTACCTAATGATGTATCAAGTGCAATGCAAATGTTCTGAATTGATTCGTAATATGAGGTATGAACAACTTCATATTTAAAATTTTGTTTAATTAATATAGCTACCCCATTATGTTCGTTTACAGACAGTTTGTGAATCAAATTATAGGATGGAAAATTTGGAATTTTACTGTTTTTCTTAAGCCACGTTTCATTTAGTAAACATATATCTACATTTTGTTCAGTTAAAAACTTTAACAATAGCGTTTTTTTACTATGTAAACTTTGAATATTGAATTGTGCTATACGAATATATGTGTCCATATAATGAAATTAAATTAAATTAAATTTGACAACAAAATTTCTTTAATTCTTTTATTTGTAATGGGTTCATTCTTGCTATTTGCAAGGGCAACAACGGACTTCACAAGGGCATTTATAATTGCATCGTTATCAACAATTTCTTTGGCATTGAGATCTTGGAAGGTTTTTTGTCTCGGCTTTGGTGTTAGAGCTGGGAAGGATGTTCTATCAGAGATTTGTGGCAGACTTACCGCATTGGCATAAGACATTTTTTGTTGTTGTTTAATTTTCTTCTCTTCTATTTTTTTCTGCTTAACAGGGCAGTCTTTCGACACGGCAAGGTGAGGGCCAGAACAATTGACACACATTATTTCTTCCACATCACATTCCTTGTAGGAGTGCCGTCCTGCACAGGATGAACACATCTGCTCTGCTCTGCAGTTCTTAGCTGAGTGGTTGAATCGGAGGCAACGGTAGCATTGCATGAGTGGTGGAAAGTATTTATGAACCTGGTATCTGAATAGCTTGATGTATACATACTGAGGTAATGTGGTGGCTGCAAAAGTGACAGCCACTGTTCCAAGAGGAGTCAAATTTCCGTCTACTTTTCGCATAAAGCGTTTGATTGAAACAACATCAGCATCACAAGTAATATTTTTGTAAATTTCTTCATTAGACATTGTCAGCGGAATATGCCTGATGACTCCTATAACTTCAGTCATGTAAGCAGGAATGAAAGCTTTCAGCTTATATCTGTTCAGGAAGCTATCCATCTTTAAAAAATTGTTAGCTGGAGCTGGCTTTTTGAAAGTGACGCCAACCTTATAAGCATTTATTCGGTGGACACCTACAATGCCTTTAACATTTTCAATGAAAAGATTTGTCAATATTATGGGGTTTTTATTACCAACCTTTTCTTCTTCTGTGGATTCAACGTAAACCACGCAGTCCCCACTGTGATTTTCGGGGAATAGCCTCTTGTAGAGGGGCTTCTGAAATACTTTGTAGCCATCATTGTTCGTTGAGGATTTTGCAAGTTTTCTCTTCTTTCTCTCTGCTGTAATGACGGGGTCCTCCCCGTCACTAGCAACGCTCATGACGTTATTGTTGCGCCGCAACACCCAACACAAATCTCAGAGAATTGCAAAATTAAAATTTATGAATAATTGAATATTAAAAACGCCCGCTTCTTTCGACTTCCCGCCAAAAAGTCCCAGAAAAGAGGTTAAGGTCAGTGTTACAAGATGACTGTCTTGGTTTCCCCCCAAATAATCTTAAAATCCCCCCAAAATTCAGGTTTTGAGGAAAACCCCTCAAAAGTTCCGGAAACAAAAAAACATTTTTTAACAATCTTAGAGATAATTATACTTACGTATTATTCTCACTCTAACTTAACGGTTTTGTCGGCATGTCTTTAGCAATGCTGGATACCTACATTGCTACAATGTGCCAACAATGTGCCAATGTGCAGTTCACTGATTGAAACCATCCGCCATCAACCATCCAATGATTTTACATTTATATTTTATATTCGTTTAATGCACTGTTACAACAAAAGTTCTTACAAACTAGAGTCTAACTAAGTTAATTATTAAAAATAATAATGTTAGATGGACCTCGTCACACACACACGATTCGATTTGACAGATGGCTATGAGAACGTCCATGAGGGCTTTAAATAATAATTTATAATAAGTAAAGTAATAAGTATAGCTGATTAGCTCAGTGGTCCAGAGCGTCGGGCTAGTGATCCGAAGACGCAAGGTTCGAATCCTGCATCCGCGAAGAATTTTTGAAATGTTTATCATAAAAAGTAACTCTTTGAGTATGTGTATAGGCTGAATCATACAAATCAGCGGATGTGAAGTAAGATACAAGCTGTGCAATATCCAATATTCACTGAAGTGAAGCTCACATAAAGCGGCGGCGCGTTAGTTGGATATTGTAGCTTGTAGCCAACTTCACATTCCCTGTATGATTCGGCCTATAGTCAGCTTGTTTTTTGTCTGTTTTTTGGTGAAGAGAATGAGTAAAAGAGAAGGAATTAAATTCGTTCATTTTATTTCATGTTTAATTATAAGTTTGGTCGCGTTCAATATTTGAATATTTAAATAATTTTTGAAATATTTGAATTACTTTTAAAAACCCCCAGTTCCCCCCAACACACAGTGTTTCCCCCTCGAAATTTCCCTTCATGAGTATAAATACCCCCAAAATTGGAGGGAATTTCCTTGGGAAGATTCCCTAAGATTGCGGATATTCCACTGCTGCCAGATTGGTCTGGCAGCAGTTATGTTTTGACTTTTTGAAATTAACGTGACATTGACATTGGATAATGATTTTTTTTTTGTTTTCGCGCTTCTTCTACTTCTTTTACAGTTTGGCGTCGCATTGTTGTGCATTTGCCAGTGTCAAGTATCTAATATTTTTTTTATAATATTTTGTCAAAATAGTCAGTCGTAGTCACGTCATAGTCCAATAAAGTCACGGTCAAGTCCAAACATAGTCCAAGTCATACCTCAGTAAAGCAGTGGAGACTTTACTGGAGGCCTCTATGGAGTTTTGGGAACGACACGTAACAACATGATACGTCACATTCACAGAATAGGCCCTATTACGTCACATTATATCACACTCATGAGCACGTAAATCAGCTCATACGCAACGAAATACCACAATTTTACACTAATTATCACTGATAAAAACACAAGTTTAACATAATAATACAATGCAGCGGCATGATTTTTCTGCGTTCCCGCCAAAACTCCTATTTTGGCGCTTTAATCAATTGCTATATTATTATGTACCATTTGGCATTTGCAATTATTATTATTCAGCCATGCAATTCAAATGAGTTTTGATAACGTCTGTTCGAAATGTACACGATATCTTTAATAGTGTGTTAATAGTACCTACATCTACAAAATAATCATGTTGCCGTTCTTGTAGTCACGTCGCATCGTTTTTCAGTTTGAAATACAGATTTCAAATCTGCTGTAAAAGCCCATTGTCAAACCAAATTTTATTTAAAAATTCATATCATATATTACAACTAGCATCATCAGCGAGCGTTAATTGCGTGTCTGAATAATTATAAATAATTATACATATTTCCTGCACGCGCCAGAACCACGGACATGAGACGTTACAAATGAACCTTACTGTGTTGCATTAAGTTTTATTTTCTGAATACTACCTTGTTGTATCGCGTCATTATGCAACTATAACACTTCTGGTTCTAAGTAATTCATTCAATTTTTTGCGCTTCTTGAATGAAAGTAAAATGATTCACGTTTTTCTGAACAGTAGGTTAGTGGTACTTATTCTTTTCAGAACACGATGTTCGCTAATGTTCTGGTAAAAAATTAAGCAAAATTCTTAGGTACCTACCTACCTACCAGTCGGACTCGCGCACGAAGGGTTCCGTACCGTATAGGAGCCCCAATCCTCTTGCCATTAGGTTTAAAGATATTTATTCTCAATTTAAGATATAACATCGCTTCCATGAGAACACAACTAAATATAATTATAAATAACAGTTCGTCGTCGCTATTCGTCGTCATTACTAATAGCGAGCAAAAAACTGCTAAAAATCACGTTTGTTGTATGGGAGCCCCCCTAAAATATAAATTTTATTCTATTTTTAGTATTTGTTGTTATAGCGGCTACAGAAATACATCTGTGAAAATTTCAGCTTCCTAGCTATCACGGTTGATGAGATACAGCCCGGTGACAGACAGACAGACAGACGGACATCGAAGTCTTAGTAATAGTTTCTACTCTTTGGGTACGGAACCCTAAAAATTGGTTTACTAAATGTGACAAGGGCATTTATGTCTTTATTAGTATTTATAAATGAATTACCCGCCTCGGTGGCTCAGTGGTTAGTGACCCTGACTTCTGGGTCTAAGAGGCGTGGGTTCGATCCCCACCCAGGGCAAACATTTGTGTGGTGAACATAATTATGTAGGTGTTTGCTCTGTGTCTGGGTGTTACCTATATTTAGGTACCCAAGTAACAAAATCTGGTACTATAAAAGACCTGAGAACGTTTTGGAGCGTGCTAATTAGTGTTCATGATTGGCACTATAATAGTCTTGTAAACGTTTACAGAACCCCGAATAGGCCCTAGTATTATCACTGATTTATTCTATAATCATTACATAGAGGCTGTCACGGTGATAAATCAGCTCTGTAGTTGAGATGTAAAAGTGATAAGAAACGCTTTTTAGTACTAAAATAGCTCTACTTGCAACGTTTTTGACATAAATTTGCTCTATAAAAGTAACCAAAAACCTATTTAAAGTGTTATTGTGCACCGAAAACGATTCCAATGATCTTTTTTATTACAATTGCTTGCAATTTGTGAGTTTTCTTCATGAAAACAAAAATCGGTAAGTTTATGTTTTATGTCACTACAGCCATTGTTGATAAACGTGACACGTAATTAAAGGACATAACTACAACACATGGACTATAAATCTGCAGTAACTTGCACTTGCGAAAATAATTGTGTCGCTAAATTCATTATACTGATTTCAAATTTGAAAATGCGCCCTCATAATTTTCTTGTTTTAATTAATTTTTAATTATTAAAATAAGAACTTCTTCCGACTATGGCTGCTATAGTGCTTATTAGCTCCAGCCGTGCTGTTAATGAGCTACCATGACAAAAAACGTCAGCCATTTTTTCACCTAACACAAATTATAGCCCGGGAAGTAAGCGGAAAATATGCAACTACTTCCTAAAAGCTGAATTTTTGGTATTACGCTATCAAGGTGGTGTACTAAAATACCACAGAGTCAGTCAGCTGGGACGTTTAGCGGTTGAAGGGAAAAACTGTATGAATTAATAAAAAAAAAAACATGTAACTGAGCCTGTCAGTTAGGCTTTATTTAAAGCGGCGCTGCTTTAAGTCCTGACTGACAGAGATTGTAAGTAATAAGGTCTGTCAAGTCAAGCAGGCTTTAAAAGTTTCAGGTAATTTTTGGTAATTAAACTTTTATTATTTTTCTACCCGTACACCAATTTTCAGCTATTAGAAGTAGTTGCAAGATACTTATTTTTTATTTTAATAATTCTAACGGGTATCCTCATCAAACGCTAAGTATTCTAGCTGACTGACTCTCGGGTATTCTTGTTCACCATCATACTCGTAACATACCGAAAATTCACCAAATTCACAATAGAAAGTACCTAGTTATATTTATTGCACATACCTCCCGGGCTATTAGTTTTGTTATCTAAATATAAAGTCCAGTTATGAAGTACTTGTCATTTAAAAGATACTGAAAAGCTAGTATAGATCAAATTAGTCCATTAATTGTAGATTTTAGTACATTTATAGTATGTTTTAGTTGTGTAGCAGTAACACAAACTCACTTATAGAACAATTAAAAATATAAGTTATTTAAAAGATGCGCCAGGAGTCCTTTTGGTACTATTTAGTACTATAGAAAAATGTTCATGGCTTTTACAGAACTAGCACCATAGACATATTTAGGGAGCTTTTAAAACGCTAAAACGTTACGAAATTGTTGTACAAGGTACTTTTACAGTGCAAATTTGTCTTGTAATAGAGTTTTTGACACTTCTACAGTACTAGTACTATAAAAGTAACTTTGACGCATTATTAGTGCCAAATAGATACATAAAAGTGTCCTTCAGGTTGTCTATAGTATTAAATAGCACTATAATCGCATATTTTACACCCATTATAGAGCAACACTTTAAGTATTCTTTTGTATGGTCCTGTAGACGTTTTAAGAGCTAATTTATAGAACTTAAATGCTCTTTTATCTTATAGAACCAAACCGCTCTGTTGAAAACCTTTATAGTACAAGCAGTGATAACGGTTACCACTATAGGTCTACTATATTACTTTTTGGTGATAAAAAGCCCTGGTTATAGAAGCTTATGTTACTTGGGTACTATCTATATAAGTATGTATTTAAAATATGTATATGTAGTATATCAGTCTCTGGCAGCCATATCACAAGCTATGCTTAGTTTGGGGTCAGAGACCGTGTGTAAGATGTCCCTCATATTTATTTTATTTATTTATTTATTTATTTATTTATTAGCGCTCCTATCTTAGTTTGATGACTAGGTGTTCGATAGCGATCATCGAAGTTCAGCAACGTTTAGCACGGTCAGTCTTCGGATGGGTGACCGCGGGTGGCATTTACAGCTGAGCGCTACCGTGGTTCGGGTGATTAAATTGCAGGTTTCGGTTGTTGTAACCGTTTAGCTTTCAGAGCCCAGAGGCCTTGGCAGCTTGAAACTCTGACACCAAGGCTATTAATTAAGCTATTAAGGAACTTACTTACTTACCTACTATTTCGTCCTTTGGTGATGAAAATAATTAATTTTTCACGAAAAATGTCTCAAAATAAGAACTTACTTAATTCAGGACGCACTTACCGACAAAGGTTTTGTCCTCACTGAACAATATACACCTATACATGCAAGGATAGCTTTGGATCCCATTCTAGGTAATTTTTGTGGCCTAGGATGTAGCATGTTTGTTTATCTAGAGACTTTTTCCCTATACTAATGTACTTGTCGACTGAATATAGGCCTTCCGATACAGGATGATTGGATCATATCCATCACACTAGCTCAGAGCCCTTAGTCCAAGTTTTGCGTAGTTTACTTAAACTTTCGCGTTCGCGTGTGGCTCCATACATTTTGGTTAGTTCTTCCTCGTTTCCACCAGGGGCGCTGTACAGAAATGCTCAGAGCCATACGAAAACAACTGTAGTTTCAATTTACGTATAAACCTGACTATCCCCTCAGAGCGGGTTGGTGGATTCACATACCTACCTACCCAACTGATTTTCTTCTACGGACGTATGCATGTTGCCTCATGATTTTTTCCATCGCCGAAAAGTCAGTAGTGTGCAAATCGCCACATCAATTTCAAAGAACTCATTGGTACGGGCCCGGGATTTGAACTCTGGACCTCACGATTACAAGTGAGCGCTACTACGATAATAGGCCATCATGGTTTATAGCGCGTAAACAACGGTTAGTAGGTAATTTTTAGGGTTCCGTACCCATAGGGTAAAAAGGGGACCCTATTACTAAGACTCCGCTGTCCGTCTGTCTGTCTCCAGGCTGTATCTCATGAACCGTTATAGCTAGATTTTCATATATTTCATATATTTTCACCGATGATGTATTACTGTTGCCTCTATAAGAACAAATACTAAAAACAGAATAATTATATTTAGAATAAGAATAATTATAGAAATAGGGGGGCTCCCATACAACAAACCTGATTTTTTAGCCGTTTTTCGCTCTATATTAATAATGGTAACAGGTAGATGCTTGAAATTTTCACAGAATATTTAGTTGTATATGCACTTTAATAATAAATTATGAAAAGAAAATAAATATTTAAGGGTACATTCCCATAAAGTACGGAACCCTCCGTGCGCGAGTCCGACTCGTACTTGGCCGATTATTTTTAGTAGGATGTTTAACTTACGCCGTAGCATAGTACGGATGACAGTTGCTATTTTTTAAATTTAATTAGGGTTCAATTTAATTTACAACAGTAATTAATTATTTAATATATGACGACTGTGGTACAGCTGAATACTAAGTCATAATTTGTAAATCGCAGCACACCATTACCATTACCACACCATGCTACAGCATAAGTATTGCAGTAATGGACGAATTGGACGAATTTATATTAGACTAGCGATTCGCCCCGGCTTCGCACAGGTGTATTATACATATAAACCTTCCTCTTGAAACACTCTATCTATTTAAAAAAAAATTTCAAAATCCGTTGCGTAGTTTTAAAGATATAAGCATACATGGGGACAGACAGCGGGAAGCGACTTTGTTTTATACTATGTAGTGATGATAAGTTAGGTCGTTTCGTAGCACGTAGAGCGTAGCACCTGTGGCACGTAGAGCGTAGCACCTGTGGCACGTAGAGCGTAGCACCTGTGGCACGTAGAGCGTAGCACCTGTGGCACGTAGCGTTCGTAGCTGACCTCATTATCTCTTCAGGATTGCAGGTTTCATTCACTTCCGATTGAAACCCTGTCCTCATTTCCAGCTGTCTTGTCGCTGAGAAGAGCTATTCATATTGATTTATGACGGTTTATTGTAACTTTGTCTGAAGAAACTCGTCTTACGGATTACTTTTTATCTTTATTTCGTAATTTCTGAGGAAAAACTGCTCTTCTTTAAGGTCTAAGATTTTGTAAATTCGGGAATTTCTAAAAGGTTCTTGAGTAAGTACAATATATAGGTACCTATATTACAAACAAATGTATACTTCAGTATTGTACTATACCTACCCTGTCATAAAAGAAAAGATTCATTTGATATAAACACAAAATTTTGGCATCTTTTTATTTAATTAACACGGTTTTATTTAATTTGCACAGATTTAGAACTAAGCAAAGAGTAGAAATTAAATATTCGTTCGTTTTATATCTCGAAAAAAATAGGTTTCTACCTATTTTAAAAATAACACAGGGATTACTCACGTGGAGGCTTTAATTTATTAGCGTGTGTTATTTGCAAAATAAATAAACCTATTTGCAAAAAACACGTTTATTATTCGTAATAAAAATATTCTACATAGGTTCCTAAAATAAAGCTATTACTAAGCTAAGTTAAATAAGTACTTAACTGTAACTTTATTATAATACATGTTTACCTAAAATTTGAATTAATTTCTAACGTATTTCCACTCTAGGACGATAAGAATATTATCCGTATAGATGTCGTTAGTAATTGAGACATATTTAGGCAATAATTAGTCAAAGATATAATTTAATCAGGATTTCCACTCTAGGACGATAAGAATATTATCCGTATAGATGTCGTTAGTAATTGAGACTTATTTAGGCAATAATTAGTCAAAGATATAATTTAATCAGGACTAGAATGTCTGTGTATAGTAGAGCAGTTCTACGTGTCCACGAGTCCTCTACATGCCTCAATTAATTTAATTAACATCATGTGTCTGCTGAGGAAATACACTAAACATTATTTCAAAATAATTACTAGCTAGGTATATAATATTTAGCTGTTACTAAATCAGTCTAGTATATAATTTTATTAGTACCTATCTTAATTATAATTGCAATACGTATAAATTATGAACTCGTTAAACAACCAAATATGCATCATGAACCACACAAACACGTTCTGCTAAAATCAGCGGTAAACATTCAGATCGCAATATTTCGTCGTAAAAAGCAGCTATCACTTATTGTCGTTCCGGTCTCGCTACTGCTCGAGACTTAAGTTAAGTCGGAAGGCTTATTTAACGTTTCTCTTACAAGAATTCCGGAACCCATCTTAGTCAACTCTTTATAACCTTGTGCTTGTGTATCTTCACGATGACGGGATTCTCCTTGGAGGAGGCGACCTTCTTGGGGGCCTTTTTCGAGTATTTCCTGTAGGTGTAGCCGCCGGAGGTGGAGGGGCGCGCGTACAGCACGGGAGCCTCCTGGCTGGCCGGCTCCTCCGCCGAGGCCAGCACCAGCCCGTCCCACCCTAGAGCGTACTCGCCGGACGCGGACCGCGGCGGGGCCGCGCGGCCGTACGCGGCGGCCGGAGCGCTCTGGTCATAATACTCCACCGCTTCCATGTAGGGACGGGAGCCGTACGGCCGGGACTCGGGGTACGGCCGGGACTCGTAGGCGCGAGACTCATGACTCCGAGAGTCGGTGTATTCACGCGGCTCGGTGTACGGACGCGGCTCAGTGTATGGACGCGGCTCGGCGTACGGACGCGGCTCGGCGTATGGGCGGGGGTCGGTGTAGATTTGAGATTCCGAGTAGGAATCGGCGTAAGGGCGCACGTCGGCGTAGGGGCGCGATTCGGCGTAGGTCCCGCGGTCGGAGTGCGGGCGGGAGTCGACGTAGGGCGCGCGGAGCGACTCTGCGTAGGGGCGCGTGAAGGGCGTGAGCTGTACTGGTGAGGCGTAGGGGCGCGGCGGGCGCGCGGCGCGGGTCGCCAGACGGCCGGCCTGCACGGCCAGCGGCGCCGGCGACAGCACGCGCAGCACGGGCACAGGCGCGTGCAGCGGCACCGCCGCGAACATGTAGGGCTCATAGTCGCGCCGCTGCGCAGCCGTCTGCACCGTCGGCGGCGTCGCTGACGCTATACTCCACAGGCACACCGATAGCACGAGCATCCGCTTCTGCAAAAAGACATGACTCTGCACACCGTTTCCATGATACATAGGGCTTGGGGCCTTACGAAAGACTCCCCGAGACGAGAGAACCTGAAGCTTCGTCGTGGCTGATCAGCAACACATCGCCGATAAGGCAAAGAAGCGCCCGGAGTATTCCAGATTGACAGGTTCCTCGACCACGGTAAATTTTAAAGAACTGTGGTAGTCCGAAGAAGTCTTGTAGATTTTTTTGGAACAGCGATGGCAACGAAAGTGTTTGTAAGTACTCACAGTGGGTGGCATGTTGCAGTGTTGTCGGCAAGCGTGGCGGCGCGCGACTGCCGGCGCGGCGCCGCGGCTGCACCATCCGGACTTCAGACTCTGCACCCGCCGTTTGCATGTGCTATTTACAGAGCTGATACAACGATTTCTTTAAATGTTTTAAATATTTTGCAGCTACTGTATTTTAATTGGGCTATTCTAAGCTTGGGTGTTTATTGGACCTTACAAGTCTCATTAGAAAGGCTTGTAATAATTTTAATACTTCGACCTTTGAGAGCTTTATAATACTCGTATCTATTAGTGTCAGAATCAGCTGCAGTCCCACCAAGTATTTTAGTAACTAAGTTAGAGTGAATAGCCCTATAACCTGAATGTGAAACCTATAATGTGAATACTATCAGCGTTTTTAACCCCCTTAAAAGCATTTGATATAATAGACCATTTCAACAATTTTAAATAAAATCCGCACGTTGTAATGATGATGCTCAGCTTAGTTTGTTGTACCGCTTACGAGATACAAAAGCTAAACTGGAATTGAGCACTTCATGCCTTGCATTACATTTATTTATTGAGCTCCGACTGTTTGTTCACATCCGAGCTAGGGAAAAGTTTTTAAGCCGGATTGCAGCTTCAGACTCAGTTATGGCAATAAATCTGGCACCAAAGATTTCAAAATAAATTTACTTTCAGAATCCTACTTAATATTATAAACGTGAAAGTTTGTAAGGGTGGATGGATGTATGGATGTTTGTTACTTTTTCACGCAAAAACTACTGAACGGATTGAAACTTTGCAATTATATAGCTTATACATCAGAATAACAAATAGGCTATAAATTATAATGATATTGCTTAAATTTTCCATATTATAACAATAGGTGTTTAATAAGTAGGAGAAATTCTGCCATCTGCGAGCTATTCTAGCGTGCGCTCCAAGAAATGTCAAAAAAGTACTGTCAAATCAAACAAATGTCAAATCGATTTTTTTTGTTTTTTATTTTCCACCTTCTTTATTAAGGGTGGTAAGGTAGAGTCTCGAAATATCATGCGGGCGAAGCCGCGGGCAAAATCTAGTTATTTATTATGTAACGTTGTATCAGCTCTATCAGTAGCCGGGCGCTCACGTGAGTTCCCATGTTGACAGCGCGCGCTTCCTTCCTGCCGGTGATGGCGTGCGCGCGCGCATTACGCCGCCTCATTACTACACTACCCTCGCTATTACAATAACCCGGCTTAGCTGGACTGTAGCCGGAATATCCGAGGCAGGAAAAGGTTTTCTCATCCTCACCTGTCGCATCGTTTTCCTAATTAGGGCTCTTTTTAACCGACTTCCAAAAAGGAAGAGGTTCTATGTTCGTCTGTATGTATTTTTTTTGTTTATGTGCAACGATATTTTTGCCAATTGTGAATCGAATAAAAGAAATCAGTTCGAAAGGGTGTAGGTATTTCCGAGATGGTCCTATTTAAATTTTATCGAAATTGGCTGAGCCATTCTTGATGGCGCCATCATAATTGGGCCATCTTAATTTAAATTATAATAGCTAATTAGCCAATTTCTGTTTCTTTTTCGCTTTAGGCATTCGATAGAGAGAACTCTTTTTACGTTACTATTAAATTTACGATTGCGCTTTCATAATTATGCCTACGGCTATTCTATGGATACAGGCATTTACCTATACTCCCGAGACGGTCCTTTTGAATTTTTATCGAAATCGGCTGCATTGTTTTTGAAAAATCAACAATACTGTAAAAATTGTATACATCAAATCGAGTGAACTAAGTATTCGAATTTTGTACAGGATGGAAGTCGGATTTATTATAATTATCATTTTCAGCCCGTAATTGCCCACTGTTGAAAACCTAGGTAGGTATAGGACTTTATTTGTGTATCCTGGTCAGTGCCAATTTTGTTCATGTTGGACTCGAGATTTCTGTAATAAATCATTGACCCAACGAGCTGGTAGACGTTATATTTTACTCCAAATAAATTAAATTGAAATTTCAATCTGCGAAAAACTAAGTTTGTTGCATCCGAGCATCATAAATTCATCAAAGTCTACCGCGCACCACTAAACACACGTTACGTGCGTAGGTACTTAACACTCAGACGCAGTAATGGTAAGTAATTGATGCACTAAGTTGCTCTTTACTTAACTACTTACTTCACTAATTAATCAATTTCTTGTTGTAATTTGGAGAGTTAAAATGTCTTACGCAGCTATTCGAATTATTTATTAACGAATTGCTAAAAGCGTGACGGGATTATGACCGATAGGTCATAATCCCGTCACGCTTTTAAAATATCTTCTATCGCTTTTCTTGATAAAGAAACAAATAAAAGTCGTATGAAAAACCTGAACCATGAAAATTTTTCACACTTTTGAAAAATAAATACAATACATTATGTTATTTTCAACAAATAAATAGTAATATGCTATTTTCAACAAATAAATAGGAAACTAGTTTTTTTATTTATAAAAATTTAGTATAGATAGAAACAAAACAAAATTGCAGTCGACGATATTAACGTAGAAAATCGCCCAAGTGCGAGTCGGACTCGCGCACGAAGGGTTCGGTACCGTATGGAAGCCTCCCTTAATATATTTTATTTTAATTATTTATATTTGAAGGGAACTTGATATTCTGCGAATATTTCAAGCATCTTATAGGGCAAAAAAATCACCTTTCTTGTATGACAACACCTTTGAACATTTATTTTATTTTAATTATTTATTTTTGAAGTCAATATTTAACTAAATATTCTGCGAATATATCAAGCATCTGCCTGTCACCTTTATTGATATCGAACAATCGATGCAAAAAACGGCAAAAAAATCAGGTTTGTTGGATGGGCTCCCCCTTTATTTTTTTTTCTACTTTTATTATTTGTTGTTATAGTTGCAACGGAAATACGTCATCTGTGAAAATTTCAATGTTCTACCTATCACCGTTCATGAGATTCAGCCTGGTGACAGACAGACGGACAGCGGAGTCTTAGTAATAGGTTCCCGTTTTAACGGATCCCCAAAAAGCTTTGTTTATCACAATATAATATCTAAAAGGTTTTAAAAAGCTTCACTTAGTCACTGACTGTAAATTACCTACTAAAGATAATGCTACTATAAATTTAGCATGCACGTAGTTTATAGAACTACGTGCATGCTAAATTTCATGGAGATCAGCTGAGTGGTACTAGAAAACAAGCTAACAGCTCTTGATTTTTTAAAATTCCCGCCTTTTTTCTTGGACAGCTTTCGTTGGCCAGACTCTATGGATTGTGGCAAACTTTTGAACATACATAATTATAGTCTATATTCTCGTCTTGTGCCAATTACATATACGTTGCATATTGATCGAGGCGAATTAAATAGATTAGGCCTGCAGCCTTCAAGTTTGCAAAAGTGCGGTCGGCGGCTCGTGTAAACCAGCAGGGGTTTGGTCAAGTGTTGCAACCGACAGCTGGGCGCTGAGGACACCTCTATAAGATTGATGACTCTATATCTACGGTTATCACAGTAAAATTAATGCATCAACCAGTAACGACATTGCCGCATTTTTATGATAGCCAACTTAGTATTAAAATTGATGCGTATTTAAAGTAGGGCTCATAGCGTAGTTTGACTAGGTATCGAAGTTAAGTAACGTTTCAGCATGGCCAGTCATCGGATGGGTGACCGCGGGCGGCATTTTGAGCGCTACCGGGGCTCGGATGACACGTTTAATTGTAGATCCCAGTGGTTTTAACCGTTTAGCCATGAGAGACCCTCAGGCGGCTTTATTAAAACTCTGAGAACAAGGCAAGCCATCCGGCCTATACGGACTTACTCGTACTCATTTAATTTGTTTTACCTGAAGATGTAAAAGATACTAATAGGTATTTTAATAAAAAAAATTATAATTAAAACAATAATAATATCTAAGTTTTGCTGTGTAACTTTTTTTTTTATTAGGGGAGATAGAAAGAAGATATAATAATACTACGCTCAAACTAATCATAGCTTCTGATATAAAGCTGCCAGAGACTGATATACTACATATACATATTTTAAATACATACTTATATAATACCTAAATAACACCTAGACACAGAGCAAACACCTATGTTCATCACATAAATATTGCCCTGGGTGGGAATCGAACCCACGCCTCTTTGACCCAGGAGTCAGGGTCACTAACCACTGAGCACTCGAGGCAGTCAAGATAATAAAGATGTAGGTACAATGTGTATTGTACATCAATTGTAGTGTTTATATTGGTCTAATTTTTAATGTACAATATTGATTGTAGGTATACAATTTTTTTATTTTATTTTTTTGCCATTCAGCGTGGCAATGCAGCCAGCATGCTGGGCACGCTGCCAACTGGCAGTGGGCTTGAGCATTTGGATTATCTTTAGACCTTCAATTTTGGGTATCACATAATATGTTGGTTAAGAGTTGTACGTCTTAATCTGTGATGTTGAGGAACGTCCATAGATAAACAAATAGAGACAAGCATTCCATGGACCGATGGTTGCGTTTACTTCTTGCATCTTACCGTATCATCACCGTTGTTATTTCTTATGACAGTTTAGTATTTAGTTAGTTATTATTTAGTCCCGTATTATATAATAATAATAATTTAATGAGTAGCTTTAGTTACAGTTCTGAGGTACCTCTACCTCTTTATCAAAATGTAGAGTCGAAAGTTTGTCATCAAATAATTTCCCTTTAGATGTAGAAGGCGATAAAGAAAAGAGATCGTTTTATAAATTATGTGGACAATATATTAGATTTATGTACATATTTGGTATGGCGTGTTGGTGTTCACCACAGCGCGTGCGCAGCGGGCAAGGCGTGCACGGCGGGCACGGCGTGGACAGCGGGCACAGCGTGCACAGCGGGCACTACCACCTGGAAAAGAAGGGCATGATTAGTGTTTGAAAATTATACTGATCATCGACAGAGATTTGACAGAGGTCTGTGGGTTTAATGCTTACTTTAACAATAAGACCAACAATAACTCTAATTTGAAATAAACCATTTCATTTGTTATCTAGAAGATATCTGTTCAAATAATCAATTGTACAGCACATATTAAAGACTATGTTTTATTATAAAGTAGTACCTTAGGGACAGCGACGACTCTGTTGACAACGACGGGAGTAGCGACGACGGCGGGAGCAGCAGCGATCACGGGCGCTCTGTAGCCGTAGCCAAGGCCGCCGTATCCGTAACCAAGACCGCCGTATCCGTAGCCGAGACCACCGTATCCGTAGCCGAGTCCGCCGTATCCGTAGCCGAGTCCGCCGTACAGGCCGCTATAGCCTAGTCCGAGGCCGTAGGGGCTCACGTAGCCGCGCTTGTCGCGCTTGCCTTCTTCAGGGGCAGCCAGAGCGGTGCCGACGATGGCCAGGATGACGACACACACCTGCACCGAAACATCGCTTTATTATATTGATCCAATAAGAAACACTGATGTAGCTTTAACATCTAATATATCATGGCCATAAGCACTGTTGGTCTAGACTGAGTATTTGGTGATGAGCACTGATCGTTACATAGTGTTTTGAACTGCTATTTTAAAACGTTGAATACGATGGGCATACGGAACTTTAATCGTTTTAGACGTGATTTGTGTTTCCTATCGAATTGCTATACTTAGTTAAAAAAGATGATAGGTACTACGTATTACCGAAATAGTGAAACATATAAGATGATCAGAAAATCGGAAAGCTCGTTATGATTATACAACTTGTCAACTTACGAAGGTTTTCATTTTGATTAGTTTGTTTATTGTTTACGTTGTTGTGTTGAAATGTGCGGGATGGCACTGATGCTGTTGTCAAAATCTGGTTGCATTATATAGTAGGGCGTGTGAGGCCAGATGGCGGCGGACCGTGGCTCGGGTTGCGACAGCTTGCTCTCGTTAATTATGCCGATTCGGTGACGACGTTGTGCCATCTACCTCAAACCTCAAATTTTATAATCTAGCCTATAGATTCGCAGATGGGCGTCGCTGTGATATACGAGCTTGTGGCGCGGAACGGCGACGCTGATTTGAAAGGATGTGTTTCAGTTCACTAACGTCTTGTTGTTCCATTCCTACATCTTTTTGAATGTGTCATATATAGACTGCCTCGGTGGCTCAGTTGTTAGTGACCCTGACTTCTGGATCAAAGAGGCGTGGGTTCGATCCCCACCCAGGGCAAACATTTGTGTGATGAACATAGGTGTTTGCTCTGTGTCTGGGTATTATTTAGGTACTATCTATATAAGTATGTATTTAAAATATGTATAATATGTAGTTTATCAGTCTCTGGCAGCCATATTCACAAGATTTGCTTAGTTTGGGGTCAGAGACCGTGTGTAAAATGGCCCCTAACTTTTATTTATTGTCTGAATCATACCACAGACTAGTTAGAGATACTACGTAATCATACAAGTCGGTGGATGTAAAGTTAGCTACAAGCTGCGCATTATCCAACCCTGACTGAAAATCACATAAAGCTGCGCGTGATTGGGATATTGTGCAGCTTGTAGCTAACTTCATATCCGTCGACTTGTATGATTCGTCATATAGGTACAATACCTATAGTATCGATGTTTTTGAAATGGCTGCTCTCGTACAAACTTTATGAGCAATAGGCATTTTTGCTATTTTCAGGTGTCACTCACTAATTACTTACTTTTTGTGACTTTTGTTCTCGGTTTCTTTGATTCTCTCAGAAAAATAAAAATGATCCTCCAAAATGCCAGATGGCCCATTGAGACTCAAATAATACAGCCCAGGAATACGGCTCTGGTGAAGAAAATTGTAAGATCCGACAAATATTAATTAGAGCTAGTGAGTATAATAGTTCAGAGGTTAGTTATATCTTATTTCAGCTTCATCTCTCAAAAAATTACATCACACTTTCAAATAATATCACAGTTTTGTGGAACCCGGTTTAGCCTTCGTTGGCCGCCTTGTCCATGTATTATCTCAAGGCGAAAATTTGCCTAAACGTAAATATAAAATTAATGGCCACTATATTCCTCATTTGGAAGTCATAATACGATGTAATAAAATTGATCTGCGTAGCAATCTAGTTTTTATACAAAGATATGCTTGCGTTAGACTGCGTTGCCCAGTGTTATGATAGATAACTTTAGGCTGAGTATAATAACCGGTTTATATTAATCCAGTATTATCTAATCCAGCACTGGATTCGATTGGAATAATTGATCGAAGCGAAGCGACGGTCTCTACTTCAACTTTTGCTTTCGTCTGTTCGGATATTGTTTTGATCGTTGTACTTTTCTTTTATTTTTTATGCAGAAGGCTAAATTTGGCCACCAACTCCCCTTTTTTTTATCGCGAATCAATCGCCTGATGAAAAGTGAAGCTGTAGCCAAAGATACCGATTCACACACACAGGATCACAGAGTGTCCTACCATAGGCTAATTTTTATCCCGGAAAAAATATAAAGGTGCCCGGTAAAATATAAAACCGAATCAAGTTTTCACTTCTTTCTTAATACATTTTTAAATTTATTCTTAATACATTTTTACCCTACTGCCAAGAAAAAAAGTATTGTTTTTTACTTCTTAGCGTAAATAATTTCTTTGATCATCATCCTTCCTTCTTTCTTTTCAGCCATAGGACGTCCACTGCTGGACATAGGCCTCCCCTAAAGATCTCCAATAAGACCGGTTGGTAGCGACTTGCATCCAGCGCGATCCTGCGGTCTTTATGAGGTCGTCAGTCCACCTTGTAGGTGGACGTCCTACGCTACGCTTGCCGGTACGTGGTCTCCACTCGAGGACTTTCCGACCCCATCGGTCATCAGTCCTCCGCGCTATGTGCCCTGCCCATTGCCACTTCAACCTGCCAATCCGCTGGGGTATGTCGGTAACCTTGGTACGGATCTCCTCATTTCTGATTCGATCGCGCGGAGAAACTCCGAGCACAGCCCTCTCCATGGCTCGTTGATGATCATCATTGGTAGTACACATTTTTCAGTTCATTGCTGCGCACCTGGCCTCCTTCTTCGTGTTCTTGCAATAAACTTGTCATTGACATATCAAAACCACTTGCGATTTCGTGTGTTTGTTACCAGTGTTACTACCAGTAGTAGAAACGGTAAATGATTTGCCCTTCTTACTACTCTCGCTCCTGTATGACTGTGGGTGAATTATTTTGTTTCCCATCTTGTCAAAATGCGCTCATTTTTAGGATTCCGTAGTAAAAAGAGGAACCCTTATAACTTCGTTGTGTCCGTCCGTCCGTCCGTCCGTCCTCATATTGATTGATTTTAAGAAACCTTTATTAACATAATAAAGTTACAATGTTTTGTAAGGTTTAGCGTTAGCTAACTAAGTTACAATTTACCACAATATTACAGTGTTTTGTAGGCTAATGTCGCCTTTTAAAATCCTCATATTCCAAAGCCTTAAAAGTTCCACATTAAAAATCAAATTGCATGAAATTGACATACCTAATATTAGTTTTATTATACTCAATTTCAGAATCATAAAATTTTCAAAATTGATTATTTAAGGGGTAGCTCCCATACATGTAAAGTAGGGACGAACATTTTTTTCATCCCCTCATGTGGGGTGTCGTTGAATAGTTTTTTAAAAATAAATGCCAGTTTTCTTTTTCAAAACTTTAGTTACGTGTTCCATTTGTGAGATATAGGTCGCCAAAGTTAAAAAAAGAGTGTCCCTCCCCCCTTAATTTCTAATGTATGCAGATAGAATGAAACCAAAAAATATTTTATAGATCACATTCAAAACTTTCTCTGAAAATTATTTTAAGCACTGTAGAATTATAACTTTTTGAGTTTTAAAGAAAAATTGAAATTTTTAAACTTGCATATAGCTCAGAGGTTGTTGACCTCACAAACACATTTCTTAGCCAATTATGTTTTTCTAGCTCTCAACCATTTAATGACATCATAATAGTAGTTTATGCAACTGTCATATAATGAAGGGTATTAAAACACGAGTGTGAGTTTATGAAACGAGCGCAGCGAGTTTCATTATAGTAACGAGTGTTTTAATACCCGTGTTATATGCAGTTGCATACACTACTTTATCTTCACTAATAAAAATAAAAAACAAAAACATATTGCGAAACATTAAATTCACGCGTACGTGTATTGTTACAGTGAACTTGGCGCCATTAAAATCTAACCAATGAGAGCGCAGCTGCGCGCGCAGGGTCAATCAGGAGCGAGCACGCGCTGTTCTTTTTTTATTTCATTGGCACAAGATCTTACCAAAGAGTTTTGTGTATGTAAGTTTAGTAGTTTCGACGAAGTTTTCACGTATAACCCAACTGTTTTCAAAAGCCAGCCTAATATCAAAATTTTATACAACTTGTATGAGGATTTTGACATAAGGCTTGCCAGGTTAATTGGTCGCGTTTTATCGATGTTATAATGAGATATTACGATATCGATGTGGATATTATAACATCATTTGAAATTGCTTAAATTGAGTGTTTTGTTGTCTGTGCTATAACAGTAGTCATTATAAGTCAAATATTGGAAACATAAGTAGAATACAACATTAGTGTAGATAAAACTGATTAATAAATTCAAAATTAATTTTAAAAATCGGAGGGCTCTTTTATGTTTTTATCTGATGTACGAGTGTTGTGGTTAGAATTTTTGATTATTATAGCAGCCTCCATACATTTTGTGGGCGTGTCTTTTCTTAACTTAAAACATTTAAGGACATCGTAAAAGATTGTATTTTGTAAAATCGAATAAAACCTCGTTTCATTGCTCTGAAATTCTCTTTTTTATTCGATTGTTTAATTCGTTTTAGAGCAGTTCCTATGAACCAAACTAGATGGCGTTAGTAGTGCCTTAAAACGCACAAGATGTTTAATTCATATGAGAATAGTTTTGTATAAACCACACTAGATGGCGTTAGTAGTGCCTTAAACCGCACAAACACTGTGTTTGAGAGATTTGTACCAACAAATAATATTGCAAATAAATCAGATTCCTACCCAACACATAAAGTGTCTCATTTAGAACAAGGAATTCTCAACCCAATCTACATATCGAGCCGGATGCAACACTAAGTCGTGTTGTGTTCCTGGCGGTTTTTCGAGGGAGTCTACCGGCAACTTTTGGCTGGCGCTACTAGCGCAACGTCGGAGGATTTCCAGCTTCTTACACCGGAGGCAAAGTTTGGAAATCCACAGGTCAAGTTTAGTTCCACTACTCGCCGACAGAGGGCAGCAGTAGTCGGAATAATCTCATCGGCGGAGCGAAGGCGAATATTTCAACCGGAGATTCAAACCCAAACGGAGTTCAACTACTTGGCGCCAGAGGGCGCTGCGATCGGAAACCATAGTGAAGTTTGTGAAAATAAATCGTGAGTACAATTTCATTCATTCGTAAAGTGATCAAGTTCAATCATTCAAGTGAAGTGATCGGTAAAATTTGAAGTTGACATAACTTTGGGACTTGTAATAATTGCATGATAGTTTAGGACTTAGAATAGTTAGAAATAAGTTGGATAGACGGGGAACCTACGGCCAATTTCTAAATTTTTCACTTCGACAAGGTTCTATACACTTGTAAAATTTTCAACATCAATCTTCAACTTAGAATAATTTCATCGCAAAAATTACATTGTGATAAGGTTCCACGGACTTGTAAAATTTCTGTTTGGATTTGAGACTTAGCTTATTGCATCATTTAACTGCGACAGAGTTCCGCACACTTATACAATTTTCTGATTTGATTTGAGATTTAGTTTTGGTAAAATCAATAGATATTTGTATTGGTAAAATTTAGAGTTTTTTGTTTATTAAAATGGATCCTTTATACAAGTTACAAGTAAATAGAAAATCAACTATAGAACGTCATGAAATTAATTATAAGAAATCACCTAAGGAACGTATCACGCGAGCTTACGTTCAAACACGATTAGATCAACTAGAAACTGTTTGGAATGATTTCATGTCTACTCATAGTTCATTAATTCAAGCTGCCACTGATGCAAGTCATCTGTATTTTACAGAAAATGTATGTGAATTGACTGAAGAAGTGTATCTCAATTATAAGTGCGACTTGGTCGATGTTTTATATAAATTGAAATCTGTGCAGCTCGTTGTAGACCAGTCAATAAAGAATAACACTAGTGTTAAATTACCGAAAATTCAAATTCCAAAGTTTTCTGGATTGTACTCGGAATGGCCCACTTTCAAAGATTTGTTTCTCGCATTAATTCACGACAACAATTCATTGAGTGACGTACAGCGAATGCACTATTTAAAGGGTTTGCTATCGGGTGAAGCCGAACAACTTGTTCGCCACATTCCTGTAACGTCATCCAATTACAAAGAGTGTTGGGAATTAATAGTCAGTCGCTATAATAATAAGAGGTTTTTGTCAAACTCACTACTTAAACGGTTTTTAACTCAAACAAATGTTGTTGAGAGCTCAGATGGTATTAAAGGCTTGTTGGATACCACTATGGAGTGTTTAAATGGCCTCAAAAATCTTGGAATTGATGTATCTTCCTGGGATGTCATCGTCATTTACCTAGCAAGCGCAAAATTAGATCAAGAGTCACGTAAGCTATGGGAAACTCAGATAAGCACTAGCGATGACATGCCCACCCTCGCGCAATTCGAAGATTTTTTGGAAGCCAGGTTCAGAGCACTCGAGTTTTTAAATGAGTCCAAATCCAACAAACCTAAGAACTTTGTTAGTAAACCAATATCATCTCGACATCACGTGCATCATGTTGTGAATAGTCACAACATTTCAAATGTAACTGTAATCAACCCTTGTCCATTTTGTAACGATAATCATAAAATTGCATACTGTAAACTGTTTGCAAGGGAGAGTCATGATTCGCGTCGGAATTATGTTGCAAAAAAGGGTCTATGTTTTAATTGTTTAGGTTCAAACCACTCCGTCAGACATTGCCGCCAGAGTACATCATGCCACGTCTGTAAGAGACGTCATCACTCGTTGCTTCATCCAAGGCCTGCATCAGCAGCAGTAGACACTGTCAATGAATCTGCCAACGTAAAGTCAGCAGTGTCTAATATTCACGCAACGTTATCGGAAGGTCCACAATCCACGTCAAATGTGACGTCACATTTTTCAAAGGAGTCGTCCGCAGAAACGCAAGTTTTGTTAGCCACGGCACTTGTCGAAGCACAGACAAACCATGGTTCAACACAACTGCTGAGAGTGTTATTGGATCAGGGATCCCAGGCATCATTCATAACAGAATCAGCAGTCCAACTCCTTGGGCTTAAGAAAAAGCCAATTCAGTCAGCTATTTCAGGAATAGGTGGAGAGGGAAGCTCTTTAGCTTCAGAGTATTCAGTCACGTTAACAATTCACTCTCGCCTAGATCCCAACTTTAGTGTGCAAGTACATGCGTATGTACTTGGTAATATCACGACACTTTTGCCATCGGCAAAGGTCGTTCCTTGCAACTGGCCTGAGCTAGAAGTAGTCGGCCTAGCTGACCCAGAATATCACACACCAAACAAAATAGACGTTTTGATTGGTGCCGAAGCTTATGGTAAAGTGTTAAGAGAAGGTTTAATTCAAGGTCCGCCAGGGCTCCCAGTAGCTCAGAATACAGCCTTTGGTTGGATTTTATCAGGAAAGGTTACCTCAACAAATAACATCATCAATTGTCATCATGTTTCTGTTAGCTTACAAAGTCAAACTAATGACAATGAACTTCTAGAGAAGTTAGGAGATAATGAGATTGAAGTTCAGAAGAAGAATCATTTAGAAAAGGGACAACGTCGCGAAGATATACACGAAAAAACCACTCACCATAATGAAGATGGTCGCTACGTTGTTAAGCTTCCATTCCGCGATGAAGATCTGCAAAGTCAATTCAGGAACAAAACAGAGCTTGCAATCAAAAGAAACCAACTTCTTGAAAACAGATACAAGAAGAAACAAGACATGTACATGCGTAATTCAGAGGTCTTTCACGAATACATCGATCTTGGCCATGTTAAACACGTGCTAGAAGAAGAAAGTATTTTGTCTACAGATGATTACTTACCCAATCGTGCTGTTATACGCGACGATAAGACAACAAGCAAAGATCGAATGGTGTTCGATACCTCAGTAAAAAGCTTAGATTCATCGTCAGTCAAAGACGATCAAACAGTCGATTCTGTATTACACCAAATGTTACGTCATAAAGTCAAGATGTTTAGGCAGCTGAAGACATCTGCTGAATATGCTGATCTTCAGAGAGTAGTATGGTGCGGCAGTCTGGATTCTGAAATAGAAGAAAAGAGATTAGTACAAAAAGAAGCATCACCTTACCTCGTAGCGAAGACTCGGCAGCAGCTTGTAGTCGATGAAGGTGCACGCAGTCGCGAAGTATCTAAAAAACATTAAAAATTATTAACAATCTCATTACAGGGTGTCATAAAAGTCAAAAAAGAATAAATCATAGAGATAAACCAGAGTTTCTTACCAATGTAAGATCTCTGCAAAAGACAGTTAGTAGCTGTATAAGGTCAAACGAAAGGTTTTTAGAGGAAGTAAAAGAGAAGGAGGATAAAAAATGTCTGGTTGAAGTAAGTACAAATGTTAAGGAAGAAAGAGTCATGGAAAAAGGATTGTCTGGGAATAAATATGGAAACCTAATGCAAATTTCAATAAATGAAAGGAATACTTACCGCAACAACTTGACAGAGGCATGTAGTAACAGCGTTACTTGATGTATTCAAACTTACGAAAGCAAAGATAAGAAACGGAGAAATCAAAGTAAGTTTGAACGAGTCTCACATAACCGCATCCGTCAAGCAGCCATTCTTACCTCGGATAGAATTACGAAAAGTAGCATCAGCAGAAGTAGCAGAAGTCACGACGATCCCAGAAAACAGCATTCACCTGTGGATAAACTGCACAGTCTTCATGGCTTGGCTTAGCAGCTATCTTGATTCCTTAATCACCATTGTAGAATTAAAGTATCCACCATCCTTTCGTATTTTAATCACACTCACTGGGCTCAGGTCCAGTCCTCTGAAAATCTTGATATATAACATCAATCGAAAACAACATCAACTTTCTAGTAGTGTTTTATGAAAGAAGAAAAATGATCAAATCCATGAACATTTTCAACACTACAGAAAGTCATCAAAATTAAGTCGGAAGAAGCAATAGAAACAGTAAATTAAAAGAGTTTAAATTCAAAAGAAGAGAAATAGAACATGCAACAGAAGTGTGCATCAAATGCACAACAAAAGATTGGTGAAGACATCAGTTAGATCCAAAGTACAAGGCAAAAGAAATCAAGAAGCACTTTGAAATCTCTTGCCCATAATGGGATTCTACGTATGGTTACGTAGAAAGAGCAAATTTGGAGAAGGTCTCCAAACATCCCATTATTCAGCCTCGTAGAAACCACTTCAACAAATAAGAGTTTGATGACTCATACAAGATATCTCACATGAAGGTCCAGCATTCAAGAAGAATCATTTGCGTACCAGGTACTTTATTATATCAGCCAAGCCTTGGGTTACCCACGGCTTATATACGCAAATGTAGCACATACAAACGATATTCTGCAGCAGCTTAAAGCTAGCTGAGAGTCATATCCAATCTTGTAAGGAAGTTATTTCAACCGTTATCAGTGATGCCTCGAACTCCAGACAAAGCCACTCCAATGAAATTAATCATTTCGATTGGGGATCTTCTGATAGCGGTGCCTGTATACGGTTAGTCACATCAATTGTTTATGCAATGTTAGTCAACGCAACGAATGGTACAGGGTTTCTGGCGAAGATGTTCTGACGAGCACTTAATCACATCTTCTAATTCATAAATTCACTCGAGTCATCACTCTCCATTGCATCAGTTCTATAATCACTCGCCCACAAATCATCACTATGTAAAAATTTCAGTACAGTTTACATAAGAGCATTCGCTTTCAAAACCTATTGTTATCACTGTACAATTATGAAGGACCTCTACAGATGTCCTTGGTGGGCGACATGTTTAATTCGTTTTAGAGCAGTTCCTATGAACCAAACTAGATGGCGTTAGTAGTGCCTTAAAACGCACAAGATGTTTAATTCATATGAGAATAGTTTTGTATAAACCACACTAGATGGCGTTAGTAGTGCCTTAAACCGCACAAACACTGTGTTTGAGAGATTTGTACCAACAAATAATATTGCAAATAAATCAGATTCCTACCCAACACATAAAGTGTCTCATTTAGAACAAGGAATTCTCACCCCATTCTACACGATTTTATAGAATAAAACCTCTTTGAAATGCCCGTGTCCTGTGGAAGGCCATATAATCGAGCTGGCCATGGTCTTATTTTTTTCTAAATCTCGCTGTGTTTTTCACGTGGTATTTACATTTTCTGTTTTATGACGGTACCTATTGTGTGCTTTTCTATGAAAATTTGTTGGTACATTCGAATTTGTTTTATTTTATTGTGAACAATACCGAGTTGACTAGGTACTCACCTACACTTAGTGAGCTTAGTGGCGGTACATAAAAGTAAGTGAATTCGTATACGCCGAGTGTAGGTTTACAATTTTAAGATTTTGAACTTAGCTGATTGATACATGTCTTTTTTTCGTAAAGCGTATAACTTTCAGCAGAAAGTACTTACATTGTGCGTTGCGCTAACTTGCTATGCAGGTAGGTATAGCATAGTAAGAATGGTAATGTGACCAGTTTTTAAGGTAGGATCCTTATTCTAAGACTAAAATACAAAATATGTAAGAGGAAAGAACATAAAAATAAGTATATTTTAAACGAAAAAAATAATTTAACAGTCAGGTATCACAGTAAGCTTTGAAAGCACATGTTGAGGATGTGGTGTTCACCACCAGCCGTTAGCGTAAGAGCCACCGAGGCTGGAGTAGCCGGAGTAGCCCAGGCCAGAAGAATAACCAAGACCGGAGGAGTAGCCGAGACCGGAGGAGTAGCCGAGACCAGAGGAGTAGCTGATGGCAGGCGCAGAGTAGACGGCGGGCGCGGCGACGATCCTCTTCTCGGTGACGAGGCGGGGCTCGGAGACCACCTTGCGTACGCTGACCACCTGCGGCACGTCCACCACGCGGTTCACGTTCACCACGCGGTTGACGGCCACCACCTCCGCCGCGGGCGCCACGTATCCACCGCTGTATCCACCAATGCCGCTGTATCCGCCGATGCCGCTGTATCCGCCGATGCCGCTGTATCCACCAATGCCGCCGGACAGGAAGCCGCGCTTCTCACGCGCCACATTGCCCGCGGACACAGCCGCTACCAACAGACACAGGGCTACCTGTAGAAAAAAATGTAATCATTATTATCATTTTCTATCAGAGGCTTATACTTTTAAACGGAATTTTTTGTTAAGTATCACTCTACTTTTTACCGACTCCCAAAAAGAAGGAGGTCCTATGTTCGTCTGTAGGTATGTATTTTTAATTTGTGTATGTTTATTGATATATTCATCGATTGTGAACCGATTTACGAAAATATTTTTTTATTTCATAAGGGGATAATCCCGATGCAGTCCCATTAAAATTTTATTGGAATCGGCCTAGCTGTTTTTGATAAATCAACAATAATGTACATCATCGATAAATCAATAATAAAGTAATATCGATTCGTACATACTATTCAAATTCTGTACACGGTTGGAAGTCGGCGGTGCCATTGTTTGCAAAAATAATTATTTATTTACTATTACTTTTTTATTTTTAGATTTGGTGATCAAAATAATTTTCATTGTCTACAAAGCAAATTGGACAACGGATAGAGTTTTATAACTGCATATTTACACACGTAGCACTTTTCTACACGTGGCTACTGTTACATGTTCACTTGAATTAAAATATAGGAAAAATACTATATTGATCCACTCACAAAGGATTTCATGTTAGGAGTGGATAGTTCAGCGACTAGCGATGAATGACACTAGGGCCGGACGGCCGGTCGATTATATACTAGGCTCGATAGTGGTGTCGTAACATGGTGTCCTTGCAAGACTTCGACAAGCACAGAACTGACCACCGCACTAATACATTATGTATGTATGTTATCTCATTAACCACAAAGACAGCAATCTTCAACAACGATTTTTCATGAGATATTTTACATTCAATTTATCGAGAATGCTACCCTTTCATAGAGTTACTGAAATCTACATGTAATATGTCCACAACTTTGTTTAGATTATTTTATTTTTACTTAGCTTTTCATAAATAAATACTTCTGAAATACTAAAAATATCGTAATGTTTGATTTCAGGGACAGAGATGGACAAATATACGGACGGACACAACGATCCTATAAAGGTTCCTGTTTTACTAAGGGTTGTTTTACCCTAAAATACCGCTTTTACAAAATAAAAACGTATGTCGGTATAGTATATTTTATATTTATCAAGTATTCATCGTTGTAGCACCTGCAAAATTAAACTAGTATGTACCGGGTGGCTAAACCCTAACACCAGGGTGTTAGGTTTTGGCTAAACGGTTAAAACAACAGAGACCCACAATTCAACGTGTCATCCGAGTCACAGTAGCTCTCAGTAGTAAATGGCACCTGTGTTGACCGTTGCTTAATCTCGGTGATCACTAAAAACGCCTAGTCAAACACTAGTAATAGTTAAACAAATTGTAGATGTAATAAAAAAGTTAAAAAAGTAAAGTTAAAAGTTCTACAGCAGTCGGATGTGAGACGGTTGGGTGGACAGCGAAGCCTCAGTAATAAGGTTCTGTAGTTCTAATCAGATCAAGTCTGCTGTGGGTGGGTCCGTGCATGAATGTACCCGATTGACGTCCAATAGAGAGAGATGGCGAGATATCGTGAGGCGCATTACATCTGCCCCTACCAATAATAATACTGCGTGATGACCACGACCGCTCTGTCAAGAGTGCAACGATCATGAAGAAGAAGAAGAAGAGTTCTAAACCTTTCGGTACAGAACTCCAAAACGATTCGACACCCATAGCTAACTTTGAAAGTGTTTTGACAGTTGTGTCGTCTGTCTCTCTGAAGAAGGAAATTATTTCCTTTTCAGAGGTCTGGCCAAACATTGCTTTTTTTTAAATTATTTAAATCCGTCTGTCCAAATACTTCAAACAAAGCCTTTACAAATTATGAAACGTGAAATATAGATCTCAATTTCAGAAATAAATTTTAAGATGTTTAGATTAATAATATTATCATATTTTATCAACGACTTAAAAACATCTCAATCACTCAATGATAATGCTTCCGAGAATCTTGATTTATATCAATCATTTCGTAACCGTAGGTACTCGTAGTATAGGTTAGTACATACATAACATATGCTTACAAGAATAGCCGTTCTGCCAAGATGGTAATAGGTACTTGTAATAGAATGCTGGTAATGCTCCCAACTGGCAGTGGGTTTGAGAATTTGTATATATCTAGATTGAAAAGTTCTGTGAGTTATCTAATTGATTTTTGTGAAGTAGTAACTGTTGTAGATGGTGGTCTCTCACTATGGGCTTTATAAGTAAGCTCCAAGCAGCACAATGAGCCATGGAAAGCGCTATGCTCAGTCTCCCAGCAATATCAAATCGAGAATGAGGAGATTCGTACATAATTAATTGTACAGCACGATTCTAAAATCGTCACTAAGTTACTAGGTACTTACCTAACAATTGCTGAGTATGGTAGGTACTTCCGAAGAATTGAGCAACAAAGTGGATGACCGCTGCTTCGCTAATATGTTTATATTATATACAAATCGATGATACACATTATACGGCAACATGAAGGTCAATGCTGTGATGATGATTTATCAAACGGCTGCGAGGACATTTAGTTGCGACACCCCGGCCGCGCTGTATATAGTCAGCCGGTCGGCTGGTCCTAGTGTCATTCATCGCTAGCCGCTGGACAACCCATTCTCAACATGAAATCCTTTGTAAGTCCATCAATCTACAATTTCGAGCTCGAGTGAATTTAAGTCAAGTGTTGACACATGGATTGCGCACTTACATCCATGGCTATAAGCACTTTGTAATATTATTTTCCTCAATTAGAAGTCTTACTTTTGAATTTTACCGATTTATGTGTTCTTCTGCAGGTAGCCCTGTGCCTATTGGTGGCGGCTGTGTCCGCGGGCAATGTGGCGCGTGAGAAGCGCGGCTTCCTGTCCGGCGGAATTGGTGGATACAGCGGCATCGGTGGATACAGCGGCATTGGTGGATACGGCGGTGGATACGTGGCGCCCGCGGCCGAGGTGGTGGCCGTCAACCGCGTGGTGAACGTGAACCGCGTGGTGGACGTGCCGCAGGTGGTCAGCGTACGCAAGGTGGTCTCCGAGCCCCGCCTCGTCACCGAGAAGAGGATCGTCGCCGCGCCCGCCGTCTACTCTGCACCTGCCATCAGCTACTCCTCTGGCCTCGGCTACTCCTCCGGTCTCGGCTACTCCTCCGGTCTCGGCTATTCCTCTGGCCTGGGCTACTCCGGCTACTCCAGCCTGGGTGGCTCTTACGCTAACGGCTGGTGATGAACACCATACCCTCAACACACATTTAAATGGATTTCTGTGATAACCGACTGCTTTATTTATTTTTTTGTTTAAAATAAAATTTTATTTTATGTTTCCAGATTTATGATTTTCATTTTTCTTTTTTACTATAAGTATAACCTGTTTATAAATTGGTCAAGTAGTAGTAAAGTGGGTAACGCCTGAAATGCGTCTTAGCCTGTGTTAGTCAAATAAATGATTCTTTTCTAAATCAATTTCAATCTGATACGAACTAACTCAGGATCTATATCCTGACTTAGTTCGTATCAGATTGAAATTGATTGAGAAGAAGGACGAAAATTGGTCTACATTAGTTGATTTAACTAGGTATAATTTAATTAGGTATAATTTAAAAAAAGCAGCCGAATTGAGAAACTCCTATCTGGGATGGCTACTGATACATATTAGAATTAAATTTTGGGGTTGTAACACAAGTAACCTTTACAATGTGTTTGTGTAAAGTGTGTCCGTCCGAATGTCTGTCCGTAAATCTCAGATTTGTTTACCTGAATTTTCATAAGCCTATATCTTGACTCTTGATTTATTAGATTTATACTCGCTAATCTTGTTAAAATTTATATTTTAAAAGGTCCATTATTTTCAAATATATGTTTTTTGGCAAAAACGCTTTCCACCGTTTACAACATTCGAATATTTCGCTCAAATTGTTTACATTATTGTTGATTTTTCAAAAACGGCTCAGCCGATTTCCTTAAAATTTAAATGGAACCACCTCGGAAGTATACCTCTTTGAACGAATTTTTCGATTCAGTTCACAATTGGCAAAATTATCGATGAACATAGACAAAAATACATACAGACGAACATAAAACCTCCTCCTTTTTGGAAGTCGGTTAAAATTTGCGCCACAGTAAATTTTCCCCGCTTTGAGAGAAATTTCCCCGAAAAATCAAAAATTGCCGGCGACAAAAACATTCTAGAAGTCAAACATTTGTCGACATTTGACTAAAACAATGATAAATTTACCGGTCTAATTCCACCAATTTTCACGCGCGGAGTCATAAAATTGTTATAAAAGACTTTTTGTTAAAAATTATGAAGCACGCATGGCAATATTTTAATAAATCTACTATCCCAAACTCTTAAACTGAGGGATGGAAGTCTGTATGCGACTTCCTTAAATATCGGTGGAGGTTTGGAAATTGATTAAAGTACTTGTAATAATCTACAAAAGAAGTGAAATCTAACAAAAAACATTTTTGTTGTTTTTATACTTTCGTCATTTGATCACATTATTAGTTGTAGTACCTACGAGTAGACACGGGTTGAGTCTACTCGTGACCACGATCGATGCAACTCGGTCGAAACGTCGGGATGATGTGAGGTACTCGTATTTATTTATCTTGTAATTTTAGTGCGGGATTAGTCCCGTAGTATATAACATTTTTTTTCAACATTTTACAAGACAAGTTTGCAATGTCTCTTCTGCAATTGTACCTACTGTTGCTTTTATGGGTCATACACGCCTAAAATAAATTTGATCCAACAAAAACATTTTCATGTGATATGAAGCCAAGTCATAGTTCCCACTATCAAAAAGTTGTCAGATCTCACGTAAAGCCAAGCTTCTAATTCTACACGCCTTACTCTACAAGCCCTTACTCCACAAACTCTACAGCTTAGTCAATTTATGTGACTTGGCCGTTTCGTAACAACAAGAACTGTGTGTATAACAGAGTTAATGAATTAATCTTCACTTTACGCCCATGCGCAGTTAGCGAAACAGCCAAGCCGCATATATTGACTAAGGTGTAGAGTTTGTGAAGTAAGGACTTGTAGAGTAAGGCGTGTAGAGTTAGAAGCTTGGCTTTACGTGAGATCTGACAAATTTTTGATAGTGGGAACTGTGATTTAGACTTGGCTTCATTTCACATGAAAATGTTTTTGTTGGATTTCACTTCTTTTTGTAGTTTACTACAAGGAGTAATTTTATCGATTTTCACATCTCTAGCTTCAAAACTTGCGGAAGGCTCATACCAACTTTTAACCCCTAGTTTTAAAGGTTAGGGGGAGATTTACTAAAAATCTTGAAATACGTGTTTGATTATATTTGTAATAAAGAGTCCCTTTATCAATTTTTGGACATCTAGCATCAAACTTTGCAATAGTGTCATACAATCTTTCATCCCCCAGTTTTAGGGTTTGGGGGGTGGTTTATAAAGAATCCTGATATTGTGTTTTATAATCTAGTACAACGAGTTAGTATATCCATTTTCTGAGTTCTGGCATCAAAAGTTTCGAAAGTGACATACAAATTTTCATCCCCCAATTTTAGGGGTTGAGGGCTGATTTATTAAAAACCCTGAAATACGTGTTTAATTATTTCTAACAGGGATTCTTTATATCAATTTGTAGACTTATAGCATGAAAATTTGTGGAAGTCTCATACAAGATTTCATCCCCTATTATATAGGGTTGTGGGGTAAAAGTTCATAGTTTTCGAGTTATGAAGGGGTCAAAAGTGGCTCGAAATGGTTCGTGTAATATTACACACGTCGCGTCGCCAGTTCCTTTTTTTTTGACTTGGCTGGACACGCTTCCGCGTGTCTAGATCATCATAATTATATTAATGATGCATCATACTTTACTGCCGCTGAGGATATTTTATATATTTGTATACATTTGAGTTTGATATATTGCATTAGTTAAATCGCAGTCAGCATGAGATTCTTTAGCTATTTGAAATTGACTGTTTGGTCAGACGCATTACGTATTGCTTGAAGATATTTTTGGTACTATGTAGGTACCGTAAATGTCATCATTTTTGTACAGAACAACTAGTTGTTTTTGCGATTACAGAGCTGACTGAATAATATGTACTTCATAGTTTTATTATGAGTACAATAACATTCTAGCTAATCAAAATATAAAAGGTTCATGACTTAAGATAAGAAAGCATGGAAATTGTCTAGCTCTGAACGCGATCAATTAAACTATTACCGAAAGCTCGCCTTTAAATAATTATAGATTTTTTACTATAGATTATAGGTACATATTTTAAGTATTGACAAGGCCCCTCTACAGCCGCTGATTTTATTTATTATTTCTGTTTACCGCTTGCTTTTAACTATTTACTGTATACATCGACGTGTCCAAGTGTTCTTATTATGTGTTCCTACGGAAATAAATGTTTTTGACTTTGACTTGACTTTGACTTTCAGTGAAAGAACATCATTCGATTTAATACAAAACCCTAAGTAATAAGACAATCAAATAGGTGGAAACGTAAAGGTAAAGTTTATTTTAAACAAATAATAAATAATTAATCAGGTATCGCAGTAGACTAACTAAACGCTATTGAGCGTTTTCACCACCAGCCGCTGGCGTAAGAGTTGCCGAGGCTGGAGTAGCCAGAATAGCCCAGACCAGAGGAGTAGCCAGAGGAGTAGCCGAGGCCGGAGGAGTAGCCGAGGCCGGAGGAGTAGCCGATGCTGGGAGCGGAGACGATCCTCTTCTCGGTGACGAGGCGGGGCTCGGAGACCACCTTGCGTACGCTGACCACCTGCGGCACGTCCACCACGCGGTTCACGTTGACGACGCGGTTGACGGCCACCACCTCCGCCGCAGGCGCCACGTATCCACCGCCGTATCCGCCGCTGTATCCACCGCCGTATCCACCAATGCCGCTGTATCCGCCGATGCCGCCGGACAGGAAGCCGCGCTTCTCACGCGCCACATTGCCCGCGGACACAGCCGCCACCAACAGACACAGGGCTACCTGTATGATAAAATTCCATTTTAGACGAAAATGTATTAAATCTCAAAATATGGTACTGTTAAATCTTTGCTTAGGGTATGGCGGTATCACTATGATCATTAAGTACTAATATTATTAATCCGAAAATATGTTTGTTGGTATGTTCCTCTTTCACGCAGCAACGGAGCGACGGATTGACTTCATATTTAGCATGGACATAGTTTGAATGACGGAAAGTACGGGTTACTTTTTGACCCAGAAAAACTAGTAGCAAATGAACTAATTGATCGATAACTGCAAAGAAGAGTAATGTGACACGCCATGCATGTGACTTCATTTGATTTGACGAACTGATGATTTGAGAATTTTGACTTACAAATGATTTCATGTTAGGAGTGGATAGTTCAGCGGCTAGCGATGAATGACACTAGGGCCAGGCGACCGGCCGGCTATATACGGCGCGCGGCCGATGGCGTAACTCGATGTCCTCGCAGCACTTTGACAAACAACGTCGCGGGATCGGCAAGATACATGTATAATGACCAAGCAACAACACTGACGCCATAATGTCTCGCTGTTGCCGCGATCTTTCTTTGAACTGTCCAAGCCAGTACAGTGATAATTGTTATCTACAGAAGCACCAACTACCAGAGTCTGAACAAGTCAGTACTGGAAGTGGATATACCTACTAATTTGATTTCAGAAAAATAATAACATAGAACGTCCAAACTGTAGACACAATCTAAATAATTTGTATATTTTCCCATTTTTCTTTACGCTGCTGAGACGTGGACCTTGAGAGAGGGTGAGAAAAAGAGGATAGATGCTCTCGAAATGTGGTGCTGAATGATATCGTGGACCGAATTTAGAACGAACCAGTCTATTCTACAAGAACTCGGCATCAAGCAGCGTCTATCTTCAATTGTCCAAAATCGCATTCTCACCTACTTCGGGCACGTATCGCGACGAGATAACACCTCTGTAGAGCGCCTTGTGGTGCAGGGAAAGATTGAAGGTACAAGACCGCACGGTAAATCTCCATCACGTTGGACCGACCAAATAAAGGCTGCACTAAACGGTCCCATCAATATGTGCACGAGAAAGGCGTCCATACGAGAGGAATGGCGACGCATTGTAAAGCGAGCCGCCACCGGAACTGATGACCACGACCACTCTGTCAAGACTGTATACGACTAAGAAGAAGAATTCGGAGTAGAACCAAATAAAGAATAAACTAAGATCTTAAAGTTTGTTCAACTGTTCTTGCATTCTAAAAAGTGTAGCTAGCCTGACTTGGTTTTTATACCCACTCCTTCAACCCTAAAGGTGCCATCCTTTCTTATTCGTAACTACCGTTTAATTAGTAATTACTAGGCAGAACAAGCTTTATAATTTGGGTAGGTATAGCACATTTATTTTTGTAAGAATCAGTGTAATGAACCACATACTCGGGTAATGAAAAGCAATTGTGGTCAAAGATGAAGCACGCTGGCTTAGAAGATTACTATTACACATAGGTACAAAATTATACGTCCATATGTATATGGATCCATGTTTATAGGTACCTATACAAAAAAAAAAAATAGGGGACATCTTACACAGGGTCCCAAACTAAGCATAGCTTGTGATATGGCTTCCGGAGACTTATATACTACATTTACATATTTTAAATACATACTTATATAGATAGTACCTAAATAACACCCAGACACAGAGCAAACACCTATGTTCATCACACAAATGTTTGCCCTGGGTGGGGATCGAACCCACGCCCTTTTGATCCAGAAGTCAGGGTCACTAACCACTGAGCCACCGAGGCAGGTATATGGACATATAATTATGTACCCTGTAGTAGGTACCTACTAATACAGCTGTAAATGTTGGAATTTCAGTATTTGTTGCTGGTTTAATAAATATATCAATGGTCTGCTTTACAAATGGCTTTACAAAGAAAATTGAAATATTTAAAAGGCAATTACGTGACGTGTGTATAAATATTAATAACTGTGAAGCATAATGACATTATTCATGAATAATCAGCCAAGTCTGAGTCGGACTCACGCGCGAAGGGTTCCGTACCGTATGGAAGCCTCCCTTAAATATTTATTTTATTTTAATTTAACTATTTATTTTTGAAGTGAATATTTAACTTAATAGTCTGTGAATACATCAAGTATCTACGTGTCACCGTTACTAATATCGAGTGAAAAAAGGCTGAAAATGTAGGTTTGTAGTATGTGAGCCCCCCTTAAATGTTATTTTTTTTAGTTTTTTGTATTTGTTGTTATAGCGGCAACAGAAATAAATACATCATCTGTGAAAATTTCAACGTTCTAACTATCACCGTTCATGAGATACAGCCTGGTGACATACACACAGACAGGTGGGCAGACGCAGATGGACGGCGGAGTCTTCGTAATAGGGTCCCATTTTTACCTTTTGGTTACAGAACTCTAAAAAAACACGATAAATTATGTAAATTTAATGCTATGGTGATAATAAAACAGTTAATTTTGAAGGGCGCGTGGTCACCTTATTAGTACGTGCCCTCCAAAGCACGGAAACGCCGAGTGCATAGTTAACCTATAAATACTATTTATGGGTCGATAATATGTTCCCTATGAAATGAAATGAATAATTTTATTAATATAGTAGGTACTGGTTAAATACGCGCAACTTTTTAAAGGCGTCATTAGTAGGTAGAAAACATCAAGATGAACAGCTTATACGGGACCAAACACAAAATAGCAAAAATAAATATCATGATGAACAGTAAATACAGCTGTTTACGAAAAAAATCATAGACTATCGACAAAATGTATAATAGAACTTGTTCGAAGAATAGAACAGCTAATTTTTCTTTCACGATTTCGAGGTTAGTCCCATTATATAAGTTGTTTATCATGATGAATTGTACTTGCCCAAAAGAGGTTGTACGTAAGCTACCAGTTGCCTGTATAAGAGGGATCTCATATCGTTTTATCGTATAATCCATAAAGTTTTCCGCAAAACGTTTAAATATGTGCTCGATACATTTAGCACGGCGTTTTGTATTACCTCGGGCTTAACAGTTCTTTGTTTTTAGGGTTCCGTACCCAAAGGGTAAAAACGGGACCCTATTACTAAGACTCCGATGTCCGTCTGTCCGTCTGTCTGTCACCAGGCTGTATCTCATGAACCGTGATAGTTAGACAGCTGAAAATTTCACAGATGATGTGTTTCTGTTGCCGCTTTAACAACAAATAATACTAAAAACAGAATAAATAAATATTTAACGGGGCTCACATACAACAAACGTAATAGTTTAGGAATTGTTTGCTCGCTATTAATAACGGCAAGAGGAATGGGGCTAAGGGGGCTTCAACACGGTACGGAACAATTCGTGCGCGAGTCCGACTCGCACTTGGCCGATTATTTAGTCTAAGTATGCTAAAAAAGTAAGTAAGTAAGTTCGTATAGGCCGGGTGGCTAGCCCTGGTGTCAGAGTTTTTAGGCCGCCTGAAGGCCTCTGACATGGCTAAACGGTTGAAACAACCGGGGCCTACAATTTAACGTGTCATCCGAGCCACGTAGCGCTCGTAGCGTAGTTTGACTAGGTGATTGTCAGCGATCACCGAAATTAAGCAACGTTCCGCACGGTCAGTACTTGGATGGGTGACCGCGGGTGGCATTTTCCAACTGAGCGCTAAGTATGCTAATTATGTGCAACTGTAAAAGATAGACATCTCACAATTGACGGTTCATTTCCACCTAGTTTTTGAAAATTACAGAATAATCTATTATTGATAAAGTCATAAATTGGAGGAGGAAAGTGAGAAAGGCTGACCCCACCACCATGTGGGATATATAGCCACGAAGAAAGAGAGAGAAAGGTGGAGTGACACGTTATAACTTTGGGTCCCGAGAGACCTAAAAAAATTTAAAGGGCGACAATACAATTTCAATTCAATTTCAATTTATTTATTTACTAAAAATGCAACTTACAGTCTATTATAAAACTAAACGTTACATTTGTTGTATAGGTACTAGGAACAATTTTACTTAAAATGTATGAGATCAGTATCAATACAAAAGATGTAATGATGAAACAGTGGCAGGAGAACTATGAACTCATCAATATTAATATAAATGTCACCCATGGAACAAAGCTCTTCTCTTTATATGTTCAAAAGACCGGTCAGAAGCGGCTTGCATCCAGGTCGTCTTTCCATCTAGTCAGTGGACGTGCTGAACTGAGCTTGCCAGTACGTGGTCTCCATTCGGGAACTTAACGGCGCCATCAGCCATTAGTGATATGCGCTCAGCCTATTGCCACTTTAACTTGCTATTTCGTCGGGCAACGTAGCCCTACGTTGGTAATTTTAGTTAGTACCCGTAGACAATAATTATTTTTCGCAAAAAATGGCAAAACCGACTTCCATCGTGTACAAAATTCGGATAGTTCGCTCGAATTGTTGAATAGAATTTGTTCATTATTGTTGATTTTTCAAAAAAAGGTTCGCAAAAATTTATATAGAGCCACCTCGGAAGTATACCCTTTCTAACAAAAAAACAAAGAATTTTTCGATTCGGTTCACAATTGGTGAAAATATCGATGAACATACACAAAAAAATATACATACAGACGAACGTAGAACCTCCTCCTTTTTGGAAGTAGGTTAAAAACTACGAGCAAATGACAAGAGTTGAAGGAGGTCTACATCACATCACCTACGTTCATATATGCTGATGTAGGTATGTATAATTTTAGGTACTAATAACGATGGTTTTCGAAATATTTTTATTTAAATATCATTTTGAATGTTTTAATCCTCTGGTATTATATAATTTATAATTCGTGATGAAATAATTACAAAATTGGCATCAAGATAAGTTGTAGTTACAAGTAGCGGCACGTAAGTCTAGCGCTGAGGGTACTGTGGAGGGGACGACCGCCATACTGAACTCATGCGCAGCCACCCCCTCCACACTTCGCTCAGCGCTGACTTATATGCCGCGACCTGTAGTAAATAGGTGTTATGTCTTGAAAATAAAAATTTGCTACCCAAAAGCTCAATTAAAAGAGTATAAGTGTTTCACAAGATCCGTACCTACTTACTCGTATTATATTATTATACATATAAAATGGTTTAATCCGTCGCCACAGGGTAAATCTCAAGGGAAAATGGAAATTGTAACGCGGGTAACTTGTAAATAAATATAACTAACTATTTGATACTATTTGAGTTACAGTCTAATCTTAAATGTAGGTGAATTTATTTAAATTTTTATGACTAACCCAGAACAAATTATCTAAAAAAGTTGGTGATCTGACCGCAATCTTTTACTGTTTGGTGGTACTTACTTGCACTCTAACTTTCGTCTGAGTTAACATTTTTGCTTATATTATATCTGCTCTGTATTACTTACCTACTGTTGTACTTAAACGTACACTATTGTGTGGATATTAATAAAAGGCGCACAGAAAATTCTATGAAGTGAGACAAAATGTTGAAAATAAAATAAAATTTATTGTAAACCAAAAATAAATAGACAGTCGGGTATCACAGTAAACTAGACGCATGACAGCGCGTGGTGCTTACCACCAGCCCTTGGAGTAAGAGCCACCGTAGGAGCCACCGAGGCCGGAGTAGCCAGAGGAGTATCCAGAGGAGTAGCCGAGACCAGAGGAGGAGCCGAGGCCGGAGGAGTAGCCGATGCCGGAGGAGTAGCCGATGCTGGGAGCGGAGACGATCCTCTTCTCAGTGATGACGCGGGGCTCGGAGACAACCTTGCGTACGCTGACCACCTGGGGTACTTCCACTACGCGGTTCACGTTGACGACGCGGTTGACGGCCACCACCTGCGCGCCGCCGCCATATCCACCGCCGAATCCACCGCCGTATCCGCCGCTGTAACCACCACCGTATCCGCCGCTGTATCCACCGCCATATCCGCCGCTGTATCCACCGATGCCACCGGAGAGGTAGCCGCGCTTTTCACGCGCCTTCTCACCAGCGGACACCGCCGCCACCAACATGCACAGGGCTACCTGAAACATAAACATGGTTTTTATAATATCAATCGAGTCATAGGTTAGTTGAGAATATATCCATATCCCCCAATTATTTAGTGAAATATTTAATAGGAACGTAATAACTTGAAAATCAATACGAAATAACACCTTATTATATACTAGCTTTTGGCCGCGGCTTCGCCCGCGTGATATTTTGATTTATTGTGGAACCTTATATTTTTTCGGCATAAAAAGTAACCAATGTCACTTTCCGTCTTTCAAACCATGCCCATGCCAAAAATCAAGACAATTCGTTGCTCCGTTGCTGCGTGAAAGAGGAACAAACCAATAAACCAACAAATTCACTTTCGGATTCATAATATTAGTAGGTAAGTAAATCTAGTAGTGAATATACATGTAACGATACAGCACAATTTTGTAACAAGTTTTTTTCTGTACTTCATCAGTAATTTAAATAAAACTTTTCACTGTAGTTTTAGTAAAAGCTCTCGTTTTTTAATAAGCTCGATTTTTAATTAAAAAATTATGAACTTTTATGAATTTGATTTGATCATTTACATTTTTGTAGATTGTTTTATTTTAAAGCACTTCCTATCCGAACTAAATATTGTTCCTTGAGTAGGAACTAGTTTCCAAAACACGGTTTTTTTGGTTTGGCAGCTAGAGCCTCCGAAAAATTGATGTGCTCTCATAAATAAATACTTTTTGAATTTTGAATTTGAATCCGGTACAACATTAAATCTTTTTAAACCGATTTGCTCCTCTTTCGGTTCAAAAAAAATTATAAAGCGCATATTATCAGTGGACACTTACGAAAGATTTCATATTGGTGGGTGGTTATTGCGAAGCTATCACGAGAATGATGCTGCCGTGCGGTCTCCTGCGCATATATAACACGAGCAGCGATGGTGGCGCAACGCGCGTCCTTGCTAGACCCCGCCCGCTTGCAGCCGCTTCGGAAGTCGCTCGAATCCTTGATGTTTCTCAAATAATAATTGCATTGTATTGCATTGAGCCTTTTAAATCTGACTACCGGGTGAAAGCTCTCGTCCGCCTGCTCGTCCAGTTTTGAGAAATAATAACAATTAATTGTGGAAAAAATGCTGTGTAGGTACGAAAGGTAGTGCTGTCGATTTGTATTTTACAAAGTACAAGTTGCGCCGCTGTTTTCACTTAGGCTTGGATATATTGTCCAAATTAGTATCAAGTAATACGAGGGTCAAACTGAAAGTTCTTAGAAAATCAAAAACTGATTACATTAGCCAGTTATTAGTTTTATTATATCTTTTCAAAATATTGTCCATTCACGTCAATACACCGCTGCATGCGATGGAACCACTGGGAAAAGCACTTTGCCCACTCGTCCTTAGGGGTCTCTTCAATGGCATCGCGATACGCAGCCACCGCTTCTTCAGCATTCATAAACCGCTTTCCTTTAAGTTTTTCTTTAATTTTTGAAAATAAATAAAAATCACAAGGCGCGAGGTCGGGGCTATACGGCGGGTGACCCAGTAATTCAACGTTTGATGTCGCCAAATAGTCGATCGTTCGCTTGGCGGTGTGCGATGAGGCGTTGTCGTGGTGAAGGAGGATCCTACTGCGAGGTCGTTTCTCTCGAACTTTTTCCAAGACAAGTGGCAAACAATTGGTAGTGTACCATTCTGCAGAAACTGTTTTTTGATCCTCTAACACAATTGTCGCGAAATGACCTATCCTTCCAAAGAACGAGGCCACCATTTTTTTCCCCGCACTTCGATCTCTCTTCACTTTAGTTGGCAACTCCTCGAAAGGAAACACCCACTGAGCAGATTGTCTTTTGGTTTCAGGATCATAACAGTAAATCCAGCTTTCGTCACCTGTTAGTATGTCGAACACAGCATTTGAGTCACCTCCGTTAAATCTTTCAATCATTTTACGGCACCAATCCACACGATGGAGTTTTTGAGCCTCAGTCAAATTATGAGGTATCCACCGGGCGCAAAGCTTCCTGACCGCTAAATGTTCGTGTAGGATTTTGTGCACTTGACTCATACCGATGCCTAAGCTTGTCCGAATCTGCTGATAGGTCACTCTTTTGTCAGTCTCTATCATACGCCGCACAACACAGATGTTATCTTCAGTCGTCGCCGTAGAAGGCCGTCCCTCACGTAAATCATCAGTGAGATTAGTGCGACCACGTTTAAACTCATTAAACCAGTTGTAAACAGTCGCACGAGATGGGGCTTCATCGTGAAAGGCCAATCGTAGTCTATCATAACTTTCTTGTTGACTTAAATGACATCGAAAGTCATAAAAAATCATTGCACGAAAATTTTCTCGTGTTAAATTCATGTTGACGTGACACAGACAATTTTCAATTTGCCGCCAAATCGTAAAACAAATGACAAATGAATGAAGTATATACTCAGTAATATTGGCAAAGAGTTCTATTTTCAAATTATAGAATTATTTTTTTATTATATTGTTTATAAGTGGCCAGTTCTAAGAACTTTCAGTTTGACCCTCGTATGTTCCTCAGTCCAAAAAATATTTAAAAAATCTAAATTTCTTTAATTCAGCCAAATATCCTTTAAGATTTGTTTTATTAGGTATCTTTTATTACTCCAACAATAACATAGGGTACATATTGTGCTTAATTTCATTAAAATCAATTCAGGCCAATTCAGGCGTTATGATGTTGAATAAAAAAACAATCTTAATGTATAGTGTGTGTGTATAGGTAGTAGGTACACAGGTTAAGATTGTTTTTTTTATACAATTTACTATATTGCTAACTAAATAGATCATAACAAAACTAAAGGGAGCATTGGATGATACATTTTATAAAAAAAATGGAGAACGGCGAGGTACCATTTGGTGATGCCAGATGCTCCAGCCTAAGATTGCAGTCACTCAGATGCAGATGCACCCTCTGAAAATAATTCTGGCGGCACCCATATCTCCAATTATTTATTTTTTTAAGATTTAATAGCGTATTAGATGACCATTACATTAATTTATTTGTGCCGGTGAGGTAGCAGCTGGCGTGGTTCACATATTGGGGTAGTAGTAATGACTGTTATCATGAGTAGTAGAGTAGTTACATTGACCGTGGTTATTGTTCTCATACTCATCTATTTATAACAATAAGTTACACGTCATCAGATTTTGTGACATGGAGGTAAGTTGATTACCTAGTAGACAATAAATAATACTAAGATTAAATTAAAATAATCGGCCAAGTACGAGTCGGACTCGCGCATGGAGGGTTCCGTACGGTGTGGAAGCCCCCCTGAAATATTTAATGTATTTTAATTTTATTATTAAAAGGAATATAAAACTAAAAATTCTGTGAACATTTCAAGCATCTACCTGGTACCATTATTAATACAGAGCGAAAAACGTCTAAAAATTCAGGTTTGTTGTATGGGAGCCCCCCATACAACAAACCTGAATATACTACAGCCCGGTGACAGACAGACAGACGGACAGACGGACATCGAAGTCTTAGTAATAAGGTCCCGTTTTTCCCTTTGGGTACGGAACCCTAAAAAGACTTAATTTCATTAAATACAAAGTAGGGCTACAGATAATAAGGCAAATTAATTTTCTCATTACCAATCGTGGACAACGCCGTTCTAAGTTCATCTTCATCGCCTCATACAGTAGCGTAGCAAGACTAGCAAGCTACGGCAAAGCAAGCTTTAGATCAGCCTAGTATCAACATTTCATGGATCTTGAGAGGACTTCTCTATACTCTTGCATGTTGCACTTACAATGTAGCAAACAAAAATTTACATTGCAGATGGCAACGCTGTGTGAGCGCATACGAGTATGAATAGGCGATCTGTTGTGCTCTGCGATGTTTCGTACGAAATTAGGTCTCCGCTAGATCGACACATGTCCACTCTCGCGAGATCTATGGTTGGGGGCTATTTATAAACAAGAAAGAAAAGAAAAGCGTTAGAACCAAGCGTTTCAAATCGTCATTCCTCATACGAACAGCCAGAATATGGAACGCTTTGCCTAGGTCTGTCTTCCCGCTAAAGTACGGCGTGGGTATCTTCAAATCCCGAGTAAATAGGTATCTTATAGGTAAGCGTGCTACACCCTAGAGCGCATATCTGCTCAAAATCAGGCAGTATGTAGTCAAACGCAAACCTATACGGAATTTAAAAATAAATAAAAAAGATGTTCCATGGGATGATACTATGGTAGCCCTATAGCCTTGGGCCCGTATTATTAATAGATTAATACGGTAGATACTGTAGCATCGACTGGCCTACCAGTATTTTTAATTGTTCCAAATTGAGATTATGTTGATTTTTACTTAATTTTTGTTTACAAAAATGCATTCGTCCGTAAATAAGTTCGCAAAAGGCTGTTACGGTAATACCTACTAGTCACGAGTCCTTGTTAATTTAATTGGAACGAGTATTTTTAAAATGTGATACACAGTTTTAATAACATCAATGTCAGTGTCAACGAGCGTTCATTTTGTTTCTGTGGTTAAGATAGCATTGAGTAAAAATTCCATTTTTGACCGACGAAACGGACGAGGTACTCAATTCGACGCGTTTTTTTTATGTATAACCACGCATAACTTTTTAGATAGCTGTCCTAATTTTGATAATTCTTTTTTTATTGGAAAGAGTATACTTTGAAATTGGTCCCGTTTAAATTTTATCGAAATCGGCTGAGCCATTGTTTGATAAATCAACAATAATGTGAAAAATGCTACATCGTTCCGTTCGAAATATTCGCGAATTCAGTACACGGTTAAAGTCGGTCATGCTATTTTTTGCGAAAAATAATTATGTACGAGTAGCTCTCAGATCGTCATCATCATAATATTTTCAGCCGTAGTACGTCCACTGTTAGACATAATAATCATGTCTATATTTTATGTAGGACTCAGTTTTGCACTTTTGTAAAATGTATAATAAAAATATACCTATATTATTAACGTTATCGAAGTGTATAGAATTTAATTTCATCACTTAAATAAAAGGGATTTCTGCACTGTATTTCAGAAATCTGAAATAACAGTTTATAATATAGCTTATAGTACTTGTTACATCGGGAAAAACTTTCAGATCTTCTTGATTATTGGTGTTTAAGATGTTTGTGCTAATTGCAGAGTCAACGCTCTAAGTGTTGCAAAGCCAAGGTTGCATCGCGGCGGCGGCGTCGTCCCGTGTATATAACGTGCAAGCCTCCGGTAGAGCAGCATCATTCTACTCACAGTCGTTTGACCAATACTATCTAACATGAAATCCTTCGTAAGTTTCATAAAGCGATGCATTTTTTGACTGAAAAATACAACAAGTACTTAGCCAAAGAATAATAATGATTAAAATTTTGTAATTTTCAGGTAGCCCTGTGCATGTTGGTGGCGGCGGTGTCCGCTGGTGAGAAGGCGCGTGAAAAGCGCGGCTACCTCTCCGGTGGCATCGGTGGATACAGCGGTGGATATGGCGGTGGATACAGCGGCGGATACGGTGGTGGATACAGCGGCGGATTCGGTGGCGGTTACAGCGGCGGATACGGCGGTGGAAACGGTGGTGGATACAGCAGCGGTGCCCAGGTGGTGGCCGTCAACCGCGTCGTCAACGTGAACCGCGTGGTGGAAGTTCCCCAGGTGATCAACGTACGCAAGGTGGTCTCCGAGCCCCGCATCGTCACTGAGAAGAGGATCGTCTCCGCTCCCAGCATCGGCTACTCCTCTGGTCTCGGCTCCTCCTCTGGTCTGGGCTACTCCTCTGGTTACTCCTCTGGTCTGGGCTACTCCGGTCACGGTGGCTCCTACGGTGGCTCTTACTCCAAAGGCTGGTAGTAAGCACCATTTGCAGACACGTGTTTAACTTGACTGTGATAACTGACTGTTTATTTATCTTTGGTTGTAAATAAATTTTATTTTTTATATGTGATACATTTTGTGGTCTTATTTCTTTCAAATCAGTATCAAAAAGCTCAATAAGGCGCTTTGCACATGGAGCAACTGGAGTTGAGGCAAACTATCAACTTTTTAAAAGTTAGCTGTTAAAAGTTGGTAGTTACTATAACGTTTACGGTTGCCGCACTCTTATGGCAATTGCTGAGCAACTATCCTAGCTGAGTAGCTCAATCTACGCAGCGATCAGCGATCAGTGTGACGATGGAAAAGGATGAAGCAGCACTTGTTCTCATTTTATTACGTCGTCGCCGTCGACGGCATCTACAAAGACAGATAAAGATAGATAATTACATTTAAGAGTTGCTAGTAGCAGCAATTAGAATCTTAGTCATCGATTACTGCAACTGAAAACTGTTGACGATTTCCGGAACTCGAGTTGCTATATGTGCGCAGTCCCATTGAAATATATGTAAACAGCTACGAGTAGTTGCCAGATGCTGCAATAGTTGTTCCATTTGCAAAGCGCCTAAGGGCACATAAACATCTGAAACATGTTCAGAAAATCAATGCTATATTCACGCTAAGATAAGCCAAACCGCTCGACCGTGCACGGCACCTGATCACCTATGTTTAAATTAAGATACAATTGAAATACTAAATTACATTAATCAGGACTTAACGGCCTTGCAATCGGCCACAGCTTTATCACTCGGTGAATTTGCAAGTTTGAGTACATAAATAAGCGTTGAATTTCTAAAAAACTTTTTTGCTATAACACGTAGTATATCTACGTGCTGTGGCAGAAAAATGCTACCTACATAGGTTTTTTTTAAAGAAACGTTGGATTTGATTTATTTTTCGTCAAAAGTGGCATAACCGACTTCAACCATGTACAGAATTAACATACATAGTGCGCACGAATCAATGTGTCATCGATGTAGTATATTTAAATATTACTGTTGATTTAAAAAAAAAGAGTAGATGCAATTTTTTTGGTAAAATTATAATCTTTAGTAGATTCAATCAATCAATCAAAGTTTATTTATTGATATCAAACAAATGACAACAACTTAATGAATCCACTGGCTCCGAACTAGTCTTACAACTGTATTTCTAAAGCCAGTGGCTTCTCCCAATTCTAACATATTATCAATATAATTATAATCAAAAAGAAAAATAACAATTTTGAATTTACAGTACCTACGGTAAAGAAAATAAAAATTTAACAATAATAATAATTAGTAAATTGAGTTTAATTTAAAATTACAATCTAATAGGTTTTTATATAGTTAATTACTTATAAATAGCCATAATCGTAGCGAAATTATTATAGTTTCATCAAAATATGATAAAAAAGAATCATCAAAATCGGTTTAACATAATTGGCGGAGTAAACGCGTAGGTAAGTATGTTACATACAAAAAACAATTGGCCAAGAGCGAGTTGGACTCGCGTACTAAGGGTTCCGTACCTTATGGGAACCCCTTTAGCCCCATTTCAAGCGTCTACCTGTTGCCGTTATTAATGTGGAGCAAAAAACGCCAAAAAAATTACTTTTGTTGCATAGAAAAAAATGTTTATTTTAATCTGTTTTTAGTATTTGTTGTTTGTTATAGCGGCAACAGAAATACATCATCTGTGAAAATTTCAGCTGCATAGCTATCACGGTTCATGAGATACAGCCTGGTGGCTGACAGTCAGACGGACAGACGGACAAGCTTTCCTATCCCCGGTGAACATGGGCTATATTACATTAAAATAATCGGCCAAGTACGAGTCGGACTCGCGCACGGAGAGTTCCGTACTGTATGGAAGCCCCCCTTAAATATTTATTTTATTTTAATTTTATTATTTATTATAGAAAGGAATATAAAACTAAATATTCTATGAAAATTTCAAGCATCTACCTGGAACCATTATTAATATAGAGCAAAAAACGTCTAAAAATTCAGGTTTGTTGTATGGGAGCCCCCCTTGAACATTTATTTTATTTTGTTTTTAGTATTTGTTGTTATAGCGGCAACCGAAATACATCATCTGTGAAAATTTCAGCTGCCTAGCTATAATGGTTCATGAGATACAGCCCGGTGACAGACGGACAGACAGACAGACGGACAGACGGACATCGAAGTCTTAGTAATAGGGTTCCGTTTTTACCCTTTGGGTACGGAACCCTAAAAAAGTAGAGATATAGCGTACCCGGGCGAAGCCGGGACGGACAGCTAGTTTTTTTTATAAACAGCACTAGATTTAACTAGCGTACACATTAGCCAATAACACCCTCATTTTTCAAATAAAAAGGTCAGATAATTAATCCCACAAAATCCCAATCGCAGTAGAAGAGAAATAAACTCGTGAAACCAATCTCTAGCTTAGCTATGACGATGAACCATTGAACAGTTCTTGTCCAAATCTGTGCAAAAATATTTCATAGGGCTATACTCGGAGTTCCTCTGCGAAATCGAATCAGGAATGATCGACTGCCTCAGCCCCGAGTTCACTAACGCTTATTAAAGTTAAACGTGTGATTACTGTATTTAACCAAAGGTTTTTGCTTGCAGAAAAATTTCGTTAAAAAGCTGTTTAAGATTTAACCAACGGTTGATAAATTAAATATCTGTTGGTGAACTAGGATCTAAAACCCATGTTCAATCGTTGTTTCAATACAGTAATCACACGTTTAACTTTATCAAGCGTTGGTGAACTTGGATCTCATTGGCCCACGGGTTAGCGATCTTTATTCCTGGGCTAAAGAGGCGTAGGTTCGATTCCCTACCAGGGCAAGCATTTCTGTGATGAATATAGCATTGTTTGTGTCATTCTCATACTCATACTAATATATACTCATAATAATACTAGTACTAATACAATACTCAACTAATAGTTTTGTTTAGTGAAGTAGCATTATTATATCTTCTTTGGTTTGAGGTCAGAGATTGTGTGTACGACATATACATATTGCAAAGTTACCGACATAGCCCGGCGGATTAGCAAGTTGAAATGGTAGTGAGCAGGGCACATAGTCCGGAGAATAAGTAGCCGATATGGCAGTAAAGTTCTCGAATGGAGACCACGTACCGGCAAGCGAAGGGTCCACCAACTAGGTGGGGCCAACGATATATCTAATTAAGACCCAAGGAACGCGCTGTATGCAGGCCTCTTCCAAACGAGCTTATTGGAAATCCATAGGGCAGGCCTATGTCCAGCAGTACACGTGCTATATTCGGTTGATAATGATGATTAAGTTGAAAGTATTTCTGGGATGTTTACCTCATTTTTAGGGTTCCGTACCTCAAATGGAAATAACGGAATCCTTATAGGATCACTTTGTTGTCCGTCGGTCCGTCTGTCCATCTGTTAGAGCCGTTTATATCGCAAAAAACAGCTTGTATCGACACTCACTAGGGAATATAAACCTACAGGGTAGTTCCCGTTAATCTAGAAATCTACAAAATTTAGTAAGGATCATTGTCTTAGATTACACATATAGGAATAAATCTGAAAATTGCACATTTTAAATTACATTTAAATAGTAATAAATAGTTAGGGGCCTAACTGCTAGAAATGGAATTCCACATTTTAAATTGAGTTAATCGTATCATGTTCCTGTATCATATGAAAGAGCTTCATTTCCGCAAACTACGAGTAAAACAGGTTTTTGATAATTTTTACAATAGGTATTGTTCGGTTTATGAGGAGAAATGTAAAAATAAAACCATTTTTGTCGATAACTGGATTTGCTAAGTCTAATAACTGAGTTCCCGGTTTTTTTTATAGTTTTTAGGATTTTATGGGCGAGCCTAACTCGCACTTGTCCGGTTTTATTTTTATAAACGCATTCGTTCGTGAATAAGTTCGCAATAAGTAGTCATGGTAATACTAGTCACTAAAGCTTATTGATTTAGTTGGAACGAATATATATATATTTTTTAATTTGTTTCCTAGACAGTTTTAATACCATCAATCTCAGTGTCAACGAGCGTTCATTTCGCGTCGGTATAGCATTGAGTAAAAATCCATTTTGTAGCTCTCAGATTGTCATCAGCATCATCATTTCTGCCGTGGTACGTCCACTGTTGAATATAATAATATATTATGTAGGACTCAGATTTGCACGTTTGTAAAATAAAGACATTATTATTGCAATCAAGTGCATAGAATGCAAGTGTATAGAATTTAATGTTTTAACATTATGTAAACTTTTTCAAACCTATTAAACCTATAGTAATTAGTAAGCACTTACTTATGGCATTACCCTGTGGGGAGGTCAAACACAGGCACTAGCCTAGTTCGGCAACAGTCTATTGTACATTTTATTATGCTCAGCTAGATCATAATTACAATTGTATGTATATTTTGTAAACTATAGGTATGGAGTAATAAAGATTTATTTATATTATTTATATATCCACATCAGGTAGTGTACAGTCAAACGCATACCTATTCGAAATAAAAAAAAAAATACGTTATCACGTAAATTAGAGTGGATTCTCCAATGTAAAATACATTTTGACGATGTCACATGAAAGCTGAAAATTACAGTTTCTAATAAAAATCAAGTAATTAGACTTGCTACATCGGGAAAAGCTTTCAGATCTTTTTGATTATTGGTGTTTAAGATGTTTGTGATAAGTGTAGAGTCAACGCTCCAATATTGCTAAGCCAAGGTTGCATCGCGGCGGCGGCGTCGTCCTGTGTATATAACGTGCAAGCCTCCGGTAGAGCAGCATCATTCTACACACAGTCGTTTGACCAATACTATCTAACATGAAATCCTTCGTAAGTTTCATAAAGCGATACATTTTTTTGACTGAAAAATACAACAAGTACTTAGCCAAAGAATAGTAATGATTAAAATTTTGTAATTTTCAGGTAGCCCTGTGCATGTTGGTGGCGGCGGTGTCCGCTGGTGAGAAGGCGCGTGAAAAGCGCGGCTACCTCTCCGGTGGCATCGGTGGATACAGCGGCGGATATGGCGGTGGATACAGCGGCGGATTCGGTGGTGGATACAGCGGCGGATTCGGTGGTGGTTACAGCGGCGGATACGGCGGTGGAAACGGTGGTGGATACAGCAGCGGTGCCCAGGTGGTGGCCGTCAACCGCGTCGTCAACGTGAACCGCGTGGTGGAAGTACCCCAGGTGATCAACGTACGCAAGGTGGTCTCCGAGCCCCGCATCGTCACTGAGAAGAGGATCATCTCTGCTCCCAGCATCGGCTACTCCTCCGGCCTCGGCTCCTCCTCTGGTCTCGGCTACTCTTCTGGTTACTCCTCTGGTTACTCCTCTGGTCTGGGCTACTCCGGTCACGGTGGCTCTTACTCCAAAGGCTGGTAGTAAGCACCATTTGCAGACACATGTTTAACTTGACTGTGATACCTGACTGTTTATTTATTTATGGTTTTAAATAAATTCTATTTTTTATATGTGATACATTTTGTGGTATTATTTCCTACATGTCAGTCTTCCATTTTAAAAGGTCAGTAAGGGCATGAAAATATCTGAACTGACACATATCATAAAACTCACTGTTACATTTAGACGCACGGCATGATAATCCAAACCGCTTGACCGTGTATTATACTTGATCACCTATGGTTCCTAAAAAGGTGAAACAATAAATAAAGATACAATTGAAATAAAAAAATTACCTACATTAATCAGGACTTAATGGCCTTTCAATCGACCATAGCTGTCTCACTCATACATTTGCAAGTTGAAATAAGTAGAGGTACATAGACATTGAATTTCTAAAAATCCTTTTAATCAACCATTAGAAAGGAAAATGGTTTTGATATCTTAATATTTAAGAGACCAACAAGTATAGTATTTAAAAAACCTTTTTTTTTTTAACAAGCTTTTACTGAGCAAGTACTCACCAAGGCGAATCAAACGAGCCGAAACTCGATAGGGTTGCGCTGTTTCATTACAGAGTACTCGCTAAGACCATTCAAATGAACTCAAACTCGACGAGGTTGTGTCGTTTCATTGCTAATTTTTTTTGGCCACCTTCCAGCTCCATCATCAAATCAGCACTATGTCACCATAATATTAATAATAATAAATAATAATAAATCTTTATTTCAGACAAAAACTTAGTCCATAGGTATTACAGGTGGAATTTGTGCTACATAATAATAATTATATAATACCAAGTAAAATATTATTCCAATATCCCTGAATAGGGCAATCAGGCTTGCTAATAATTACGTTCAGGATACTGTTACTACTACCACGCATTCTGCTCAGCAGGGAGTACACTTTTTTTCTCATGATGGCGTGGAAGCCATCGGTTCGAGCTTGTGTAAACATCCCTGATGCGCTACAATAACGTGGCAGCCCCAACAGCATCCTAAAACCATTATTATACTGTACTCTAAGCGCACTGTATGCTTTTTTGGTGTATGATACCCACAGGCTGCTCGAATAAAAAGACTGACAGAAGGCCTTAAATAAAGTTATTTTAACATCATTCGTGCATCGAGCAAACCTGCGGGCAATCATGTTACATCTTACTGCTAATGCTCTGCGTTCTCTTTGTATATCTTGATCATCTTTGAGATCATCTGTCACTATATGACCAAGATATTTAAAGCTGTTAACAATATTTAATTGAATTCCATTTAAGAAAATGGGAGGAACGGCAGTAGGATTGTTATTGTTTGCTTTAAAAACCATGATATACCATATTGCATTGTCACGCGATTTAGACATGTATGTAAAATTTCAGCTCAATCGGTAATTGGGAAGTGGATCAAATTTAACTTGCAAGATTTGATTACAGAACGACAGACAACGGGACAGGTGAAAGCAAATAAAATCTTATTAAAATAACTGTTATTTTCGTTTTCTTAATGTTCTCCGTTTAATTTAGTGATTATTAATCAAAAAAATTTACAAAACGTGTGTAATTTTCTGATAAACAAAATGTTTTTACAATACATAGCAGTTTTTAGAAAATCGTGTTGTCATATTTTGTCTCTATTGATGTGAAATTCCGCGAGCGAGATGGAATTAGGGGAAAATAAAAATAAAATATCAGAACATACTCATTTCTAAACCATTTTATAAATTCAAAGTTTTTTTTATCATTAAAGAAAAATATTAATACCTACATCCCTTAAAATAGCATGTTTTAAATACCAAAACCAGTTTTGCAATGTGTTTATTTATTTCATCAGAATTAAATCAGCTGGGCCGTTCTAAGTAGTTACTCAATACAAAGGACATCAAAGCGGTTTAATTTTTTCCCAAACTTGTATCAAATTTATCCAATCAAACAGCACTATAAAGTAGCCTAGTTTAGTTTAAATTATATAATTATTTTTTGCAAAAAATAGCATGACCGACTCCACCCGTGTACAGAATTCGCGAATATTTCGCACGGATCGATGTAGCTTTTTTCACATCATTGTTGATTTATCAAAAATGGCTCAGCCGATTTCAATAAAAATTTAATAAGACTAATTTCAAAGTCTATTCTTTCCAATAAAAAAAGAAGTATAGAAATCGGACTACTACGGTTCGGTTCGTCGGACTAACCAAAAATCGCAAGCGCAATAGATGCAGATATTAACTCGTGAAACCAATGTCTAACTTGGCTATGCACAGTTCTAGCCCAATGTTAAATAGGGCTATGCTCGGAGTTTCTCTGCGAGATCTAATCAGGAATGAGGAGATCCCCAGACGAACCTAAGATACCGACATTGCCTAGCGAATTATAAAGATAGATAAATAAACCTACGCTTTATTGCACACCAAAATATTTACAATTACAATTAGTAAAGATACAGAAACAGTGTAGCAATGGGCGGCTTTATTGCTAAAATTTTTAGTATTTTTTGATAGTTATTACTATGGATTAGTAAGTTGAAATGGCAGTAGGTATATGTAGTACACATGTACGAAGGGCTGATGATCGATGGAGTCAAGAATTTTGAAAGGTAAAGAAGAGATAGATAGATAGAATAATTATTTATTGTCACACCATAAACAACTTAAATAAACTAGGAAAACAAGTTTAGTGGAACTTATAGCTAGTGTTACAACCGGCGGCCTTATCGCTAAGAAGCAATTTCTTCCAGAGGAAAAGGTAAACTGACAACCTGATTAATAGATCAAGAACCCACGACGTATAAGAAGGTAGGATCACGCCAGATGTAAACAACCTTTTTCAGCCTCATTGAACATATTTAAAAGAGGCCTATGTCGCCTATGGGCGACTTTTGGCTGAAATGATAATAAAAGTAATAGTAACTTCGGATAGGCCGGGTGGCTAGCCCTGGTGTCAGAGTTTTTAGGCCGCCTGAAGGCCTCTGACATGGCTAAACGGTTAAAACAACCGGGGCCTACAATTTAACGTGTCATAAATGATAATGATGACATTATTTTGGATCGAAGAGCGTAATAGATTGTGAACAGCTGAAAACTTCAGCATTTCTATGTGACGGCATAAATACTTCAGAATACTACAATAGAAGCATTTCGAACTGGTTACATAGTAAAAAGTGAGCTTTAAAATAAAATAATTTAGTCTTTTTTAGGGTTCCGTACCCAAAGGGAAAAACGGGACCCTATTACTAAGACTTCGATGTCCGTCTGTCCGTCTGTCTGTCTGTCTGTCCGTCTGTCACCGGGCTGTATCTCATGAACCATGATAGCTAGGGAGCTGAAATTTTCACAGATGATGTATTCCGGTTGCCGCTACAACAACAAATAAAATAAATATTCAAGGGGGCCTCCCATACAACAAACCTGAATTTTTAGACGTTTTTCGCTCTATATTAATAATGGTACCAGGTAGATGCTTGAAATTTTCACAGAATATTTAGTTTTATATTTCTTTCAATAATAAATAATAAAATTAAAATAAAATAAATATCTAAGGGGGGCTCCCATACAGTACGGAACCCTCCGTGCGCGAATCCGACTCGTACTTGACCGATTATTATTATTAAGTAAGTATATTTAGTAAATCCATACCTCTATACCAATATTCTTAAGAGGAAAGATTTGATTGTATTTGTTTTCATTGAATAGGCTCCGAAACTACAGAACCGATTTGAAAAATTCTTTTACTATTGGAAAGCTACTCTATCTCCGGATGACATAGGCTATTTTATATTTAAAAAAATAGAGTTAATTACTAAATCTCCCATACCTACATTACCTTGTGCCTACAACCTACCACATTGTATAGGCACAATATATTTAAAATCTGTCTTCTTTAGCAAATCATGCCCAGGCAAAGCCGGGGTGGGCAGCTAGTGTTTTATTATTTTATTAAATTTAGAACATTTAGTTCTTTATTTTGAACTTTGGATGACCTGATCTTAAAAATGATATTGTAAAAATATTATGAATAGAAATCTATGCTTGAAAAAATGAATAAAATAAATTTTGGCCTAGAAGTAAGAATTATTGGATAACTAAACTCTCAGAGTTTCCGTGCTTTGGAGGGCACTTCATGGCTGAGGTGACACCACATGCCCTTCTATTTCCAATTTGTATTGTAATATTATAACAACTTATTCAAATTAGTTGCTATGAATTATTATAATGTTTTACTGATTAGTTAACTAAATTAGGTTGAATATTAAAATCTTACGAAACTCTCACACTCAAAGTCTAACATCTAAGTGGAGCTAGGTCGAATTTATTTGCAAAATTCGCAAGAAAGACTGAAGTTTTTGCCCGAGTTTGTCTTCGAGTAAATAGGCATCTTCTACGTAAGCGTGCTACACCCTATACCGCTCAGGCAGTATGTAGTTAAACGCAATCCTATTTGATTGAAAAGTCTAAAATACATAGTTGCTTACTGTTTTCACTAAAGGATTCCACGGCGCGTAAGCTTTCTCAGAGGGAGATTAACATTATCTGAAGAAAAAAGTTCCAAATTCATACAGCATATACATACTTATCTAGATCACGACATACCCTGGTAAGTAAATAAAAACAAGAATGTGTAATTGTGAGAAATTTGTATGCACGCTAAGCGTATAGGTAATTAGCGTAATAGATTAAGTTATCCAGGCTAATTCAACTTGAAATTTGTAATCACGACACACCTCGCTAACCGTTCTTATCTTCTTAGTGTCTTCAGGATTCTACGACGCCGATAACCCAGAACCACGACCGATGCTACTCACTCAAAACGTCCAGATATTGAGGTCTTTATTTATTTGATTTTTTACATTGTGCGATTATTCCTGTAGTTTAAGAATAATGCGTTCAAATCGAGAAAGTTTAAGAATGACACTCGTTACTGTACTCGTATGCAATAAATGATTATTAAAATACCTATAACTTGTTGTTGATATCCTGGATATCATGTAGCAGCAGAGTGCTAGCCAAAGACAAGTAAAACGAGCCCAAACACGATGGGTCTATCTTTTTTAGTTCCTATGGCCACCTTCCGACTTCATCATCAGATCAGCTCCATGGTACCATATTATTGCATATATACATATGCGTGCAAAATTTCAGTCCAATCGAAAACCGGGAAGTTGGTCAAATTTAACTTGCAAGATTCCACCCGAATTTACATACATCCTTTACAAGTTACAAAAGCTAGCTACGAGTAACTTGTAATAAAAACAAACATACATTGCAAGTTAAATATAAGTTTTAAAAAGGGTCAGCTGATGAAAATTTTGGGAAAGTGACTCATATATTTGTTGTATTGTGATCGAATGCTATGTCAAGTAATATGCAAGTCTCTGAACTCCAAAGTGATGCGAGGACATCGAGTTGCGGCATCGTCCGCGCGCCGTATATAGCCGGCTGGTCGGTTGGTCCTGGCGTCATTCATCGCTAGCCGCTGAACTATCCACTCCTAAGATGAAATCCTTTGTAAGTTCTTCATTTAATTTAAAAATCCAAATAAAAATAAAGTCTGATTTTCTTAAGCGTATCGCATGTCACTCTACCGAGTTCGTAATATAGTGTCGAGTGTCATAACGTGTTTGATGAATGGAACGTCGACTGCACAATTGTTCGAATTCGTCCATTTTTTTTGAGACTATAATTATGATATCCTCACTAGAAGTGAATCTTACCAATGTATGTGTTCTTCTGCAGGTAGCCCTGTGCATGTTGGTGGCGGCGGTGTCCGCGGGAGAGGTGGCGCGTGAGAAGCGCGGCTTCCTGTCCGGTGGATACAGCGGCGGCTACGGCGGTGGATACAGCGGCGGCTACGGCGGTGGATACGGTGGCGGATACGGCGGTGGCTACGGCGGTGGATATGGTGGTGGCTATGGCGGCGGCGCGCAGGTGGTGGCCGTCAACCGCGTCGTCAACGTGAACCGCGTGGTAGATGTACCCCAGGTGGTCAGCGTACGCAAGGTTGTCTCCGAGCCACGCATCGTCACTGAGAAGAGGATCGTCTCCGCTCCCAGCATCGGCTACTCTTCCGGTCTCGGCTACTCCTCTGGTCTCGGCTACTCCTCTGGTTACTCCTCTGGCTACTCCGGCCTCGGTGGCTCCTACGGTGGCTCCTACTCCAAGGGCTGGTGAACACTACATGTTCGCAGCGTCTAGTCTACTGTGATACCTGACTAATTATTTAATTTTCGTTCTACAATATATTTTTTATTTTTTATCTAATAATTGGTTATATTTCATTTTATGATTCATTTACTATACTACCAAGAACAAAACATTGTATAGGTACATTGCATGCGGCTTGGCCCGCCTAATACGAGTATCATTTAGCCCATGACTTTCTCCGACCTAAAACTAGGTCACTACGAGTATATCCCTGCAAATCATCAAGTGCCGTCTCACTCCGTTCCTAAAAGAGTAGCGAAGAAAACAACTTAAAAAACAGTTTATAATATCAGTTAGGATTTATAGAATACCTACATCACTAAAAATGAATGGACTTTCGGACTAAATCTGCTTAATTTCAAATTAAAATGGTGCTGTGCCGATGTGTTGGTCTTTTGAAAACCAAACGAAAGGAAGAGCAGGCGCGTGGAAAATAAATTAAAAATATTTTCCGGTTTCTCTTTATCATTAATTTGAGAACATTAAATAGTAGTTTATGCTACTGTCATATAATGAAGGGTATTAAAACACGAGTGTGAGTTTATGAAACGAGCGCAGCGAGTTTCATAATAGTAACGAGTGTTTTAATACCCGTGTTATATGCAGTTGCATACACTACTTTATCTTCACTAGTAAAAATAAAAAAAAAACATATTGCGAAACATTAAATTCACGCGTACGTGTATTGTCACAGTGAACTTGGCGCCATTAAAATCTAACCAATGAGAGCGCAGTTGCGCGCGCAGGGCCAATCAGGAGCGAGCGCGCGATGTTATAATGAGATTTTACGATATCGATGTGGATATTATAACATCATGTGAAATTGCTTAAATTGATTGTTTTGTTGTCTGCGCTATAACAGTAGTCATTATAAGTCAAGTATTGGAAACATAAGTAGAATGTTACAACATTAGTGTAGATAAATGTTTTAAAGAGATTGAGTGATTTTGCATTACACATCAACATTTTCGGCGACAATATTAAAACTAAAGCGAAGCTCACTAGGTGTAAATACACGATTTTGTAAAGTAATAAGTGGATTAGTGTTTTGTTATCTTATTTTACACAACGTAAAGATATTTTTGTTTTTTTAGACATTTTTTTTTCTGTCAAGCGTTGGGAATGGAGACAACAGTATGCTCAAGACGTTTCTCGTATTTTCACGACCCATCAGAATGAATGATCGAATATTCATCTATTTATCTCAAGAAGGTACATATAAAATTATTATGTATAGGTATGTAGAGTAAACGTATACAGAGTTTTACTACTATGAGATAATATATTAGAATCAGAAGAAATGCAATTTATAAAAATACCAAAAGAAGTAGGTTTAGTAGCTACAGAAAGTATTAGATGTTACAACCACAGATCGACGTGCATAAAGTCGTAAACATTAATAATATATAACTTTATTTAAGACAACACGGTAAGTCATTAAATTCAGTAAATAAACCAAAATGATGGCAAACCAGTCTTCACTATTTTTCAATGAATACAAAGTACTTACCACCTATATTTTTCTATTAGGTACAATACGACGTTATCGACGAAAACAAAAAGACTTGCGGCTAAAAAGTGAAACCAATCTTGACGGATCGGCTATGCGCTTGTGGCGACGTGGTTTGCTTACCCTTTCACAATAGATGAACGATTTTAATTTGTGTTTCAGTACCTACTGGAAAACAGTGGGCTCCAAACTAGGCTAAGCCTGTATCTTGGGTACCCAAAAGATCTTTACAAATAGAATTTCACAAACACGCTGAGGTGTAAGTATGTAATCACTAAAACGGTTATAAATTTTATAACATATGCATTACGCACTTATGCGTTATTGTAATGTAAAACGCACGAGTGAACGATACTTTTTAAAATCTTAGCAAAGAGTTTTTATGTCAGAAAAGTGGTCAATATTTTATGAATAAAATTAACTTTGGGAGATAATATATAATAATTAAACATTTAATTCTTTAATTTAATTAATTTTGACAATAAAATACAACCATTTATCTGTAACAAAAACATAAAAATATTAATTCACTTTATTACTAATACTGACTGTTTTTGTACCTTTGCCTAAAAAAAACTTTTTTGCGCGCGCATCGCTAATTTGTGGACAAGTAAAGATTTATTCGTTTAAGAAAGTCAGAGTTTTATAAATTTTCTCGCAAATACGTATGTTATAAAACGTCGTATGACATACGTGCGCTTTAAAAAATTACAGCCTCTGCTTCCTTATAGCCCTAGCAATATCGCCTCGGCTGTAATTTTTAACTTACCGCACTAATATCATAATGTACTATTACTTAATCTATTTGTAAGCAACTTGAACGAATACTCAAAATTAAAAACAAGAAATTGTTTATATACGCTAGTTACACCTAGATTACAAAAAATTGTTTATATACGCTAGTTACACATTACATTACACAGTAGAACAGAAATGAAATAGTTCAGATAAGCATAAAAATGCATTTCTTTTGATACCATAAAGTGCAGGCACGCTCGTATTTATAAACATCGCTGCCAAACAAGAGTGAACCATTCAAGTTGAATAATTACGTATGAAGAAAGTTTAACTACAAAAATGTACATTATGAAAGCAGATAATTTATAATATGGAAAGTGTCATTTAAGTTTTTTACTGTGCTGATAAATAGTGAAATTACAGATATAAATATTGAAGAATTACAATGATAGTTGGTAATGTTAAATTATTTGGTAAAGTTAAATTGTAATAAGGCATTATTCTTAATTAAAACCGCGGTTTTAAGATCGACGACTTTTTGACGTTCCATTTGACGCTTTTCTCTTTTGCAGTTTACCTTTTCTTTAAGAATAGCCGTGTATAGTACTATAGCGTTGCGTGAAATTGATAATTTTAATTATATTTGAAAGAAATATCTTCTTCACGCAACACTTTTGGTCCGAAAGTTCATTAATTTTTAGTGATGTAGGTATTCTATAAATCCTAATTACTATTATTAACCCGACTGTTTTTTAAGTTGGTTTCTCTGCTACTCTTTCAGGAACGGAGTGAGATGGCGCTTGTTGATTTGCAGGGATATACTCGTACTGACCTAGTTATAGGTCGGAGAAACTCATGGGCTAAATGATATTAGGCGGGCAAAGCCGCATGCAATAATTAGTACCTATACAATGTTTTGTTCTTGGTAGTATAGTAAAGGAATAATAAAATTAATATAATCAATTTTTAGATAAAAAATAAAAAATATATTGTAGAACGAAAATTAAATAATTAGTCAGGTATCACAGTAGGCTAGACGCTGCGAACATGTAGTGTTCACCAGCCCTTGGAGTAGGAGCCACCGTAGGAGCCACCGAGGCCGGAGTAGCCAGAGGAGTAACCAGAGGAGTAGCCGAGACCAGAGGAGTAGCCGAGACCAGAGGAGTAGCCGATGCTGGGAGCGGAGACGATCCTCTTCTCAGTGACGATGCGTGGCTCGGAGACAACCTTGCGTACGCTGACCACCTGGGGTACATCTACCACGCGGTTCACGTTGACGACGCGGTTGACGGCCACCACCTGCGCGCCGCCGCCATATCCACCGCCGTAGCCACCGCCGTACCCGCCACCGTATCCGCCACCGTATCCACCGCCGTAGCCGCCGCTGTATCCACCGCCATAGCCGCCGCTGTATCCACCGGACAGGAAGCCGCGCTTCTCACGCGCCACCTCTCCCGCGGACACCGCCGCCACCAACATGCACAGGGCTACCTGCAGAAGAACACATACATTGGTAAGATTCAATTCTAGTAAGGATATTATTATAGCCTCAATAAAAATGGAAAAATCGAACGACGTTCCATTCATCAAACACATGACACTCGAAACTACATTACGAACTCGGAAAAGTGTCATGCGATACACTTAACAAGATTTGACTTTACTTTTATTTGGATTTTTAGATTAACTGAAGAACTTACAAAGGATTTCATTTTAGGAGTGGATAGTTCAGCGGCTTGCAATGAATGACGACAGGACCAACCGACCAGCCGGCTATATACGGCGCGCGGACGATGCCGCAACGCGATGTCCTCGTAGCACTTTGATCAACAACGCTGTCGGATCGGTCGGCCGGATTTATTTATTTACTATTCATTTATTTTATTTGATCACCATACAACAAATGTATGAGTTACTTTTCCAAAATTTTCATCAGTCGCTGACCCATTTTTATTACAAGCTTTTATTTAACTTGCATTGGATGTATGTAAGTTCGGGTGGAATCTTGCAAGTTAAATTTGACCAACCTCCCGGTTTCCGATTGGGCTGAAATTTTGCACGCATATGTATATCGCGTGACAATGCAATAATATGGTACCATGGAGCTAATCTGATGATGGAGTTGGAACTCCTGTACTAAACAAGAAAGACCCGTTTTGTTTGGGCTCGTTTTACTTGTCTTTGGCTAGCGCTCTGCTGCTACATGATATCCAGGATCTCAAAAGCTTGTATTTCCAACAAGTTATATTTTAATAATAATTTATTGCATTACAGACGAGTACAGTAACGAGCATCATTCGTACTTTCTCGATTTGAGCGCATTATAATCGCACGATGTAAATTTATCAGATAAATAATTACCTCAATATCCCGACGTTTTGAGTGAGTTGCATCGGTCGTGGTTCTGGGTTATCGGCGTCGTAGAATCCTGAAGACACTAAGATCATAAGAACGGTTAGTGAGGTGTGTCGTGATTAAAGTATTGCGTGAAAATTATATTTCTTTCAAATAAAATTAAAATTATCAATTTCACGCAAAGCTATAGTACTAAACACGGCTATCCTAAAAGAAAATGTAAACTGCAACAGAGGAAAGTGTAAAATGGAACGTCAAAACGTCGTCGATTTTAAAACCGCGGTTTTAAAGGTTTGCCACACTGGATGCGTTCTGCGGTTTGCGGTGAAGTCTAATTAAACGCAGCCCGCATTATGTATGAAGAATATTGTCGGTCAGGGAATCGGCCAACAGTCTGGACGAGGAAACCAATCAGCGGACCGGGCGGTGGGGAAGGGCAAATAGTGGCATTTTGCTATGACCATGACCGTTGCCCTACTCGCCGCCCGCCGCCCGCCTACCTGCCCGTACGCGTCCTACGCCCTACGTTTCTTCCTACGTGATTGCACATCTATACAAAATGTATAAAGACCAACAACATTTTTCATACATAATGCGGGCTGCGTTTAATTTGACCTGACCGTAGAACCGTCAAATTCTTTAAAATCTAAGATGTTTTGCATCACATCAAGGCACAAAATCTGCCAGCAAAGTCCTTTGAGATTGTGATCCCTAATAATGAGAGGGTAAAGACCCGGTTTGACCTATGAGACGTTTTTTTTTTAAACTACTGATATAATCTTAGAATCTTTTTATGACCAAGTCATTGCAGTGACAGTGAGGTCAACACTGAAATCGCGGAAACAAAATCTACTTAATTTTCGAAAACATTTTTAAGTAAGTGTTATACGCTATTCTATTCTTCCGTTTCCGCTACTTCCATATGAAGTCAACGCTATAGTTCTAAAATACATTAGTGTAATTATAGTGTAATTGGTTTAATGCCGTACTAATGAAATAAACAAATACAAATAAGAGACGATACAGGTTTATCCAGAACTGGTGTACTAGGCCGAAAAGGGGTGTATTAGGACTATCATTATGAACAACGTTTACTATGGGCCAACCCAATATTCGAGAAAAAATCTGCAGTTCCATACATTTTGTTGATTCCGAGTTGCAATTTTGACTGGAAAAACTGTTTTTAGGGTTTCGTACCCAAAGGATATAAACGGGACCCTATTAGTAAGACTCCGCTGTCCCTCTGTCTGTCACCAGGCTGTATTTAATGAACCGTAATAGCTAGAGAGTTGTCACAGATGATGTATTTCGATTGCCGCTTTAACAACAAATACTAAAAACAGGACAATTTAAAAATTCAAGGGTGGCTCCCATACAACAAACGTGTTTTTTTTTTGCCGCGGGGCTCCCATACGGTACGGAACTCTTCAAGCGCGAGTCCACGCCGTAATTGGCCGATTTTAGTTCCGGGTTGCCCCCATTTTCAAAATTTGTATGAATGATGGTCTTAATCGCCCTCTTTCTGGGCAAGGAGATAACCCTGTATATAAAGATGTTATAACTACTATAATAGGATCACAAATCTCTAATACATTATCATAATGAATTGTCGGAGGCATCTTCAGGAATAAGTAGACGAAAGTTGTAATGTTACAAACGGGGAAGCCGTTTGCAGCACCACAAGTTAAAAGAGAATTGGAGAGGAACCCGTAATGTTGCAAGCGGGGGAGCCGGTTGCAGCACCACAGGTTAAGAGACTTCAGAGAACCTAACCAAAGAGTCCTACCTAGTGGATAGGATTCCTAACGGTTCGGAGATTAAAACAGAAAACTAACCTTAGTGTTTACACATTTATTTACACTAACACACACTGCACTTATCGTCTATTAAATCTTGAAGAAACGGAGAGAGAGAGAGAGAGAGAATTTTGAAGGAGTCCTTGGAAAGTTAGCCAAAAAGGGAGAGGGTAGCACTCGTAGAACCACGCTGGAGGCTGGCCGAGGATTTTCAATAGCCTGAGCTGGACCCGCCGATAGTGTGGCGCCAGCAAGGTAGCGCTAGGCGAGCGCTAGCGTGGAGACATCTGTCGACTGAGGTGGAGGCGCCGGCCCAAACCGGCCGACAGGCGCCGGCCCAAACTGGCCGACAGGGTTCGAAGTCAGCGCCAGCCCAGTGCTCCAGGGTAAGGGGTCAGTGGCCCCAAAACAAGAGATCCTCCTGGAATCAAAGTCAAAGGAACCGGAGCCTCTCACCCTGCCTGTTACTCGACGCTCATGCCGTTTACAGGACTCGTCCACGCAAACTCAAATTCACATCTTTACATTTTTATAAAAAAAAAAGGTGTCTTCCAGATCACTTCCAACTCAAGACTGCCCGAATTTTACCAAACAAGGATCGCTGATCCTGTCAGAGATAAACATTTCAAAAATTTGAATAATTTCACAATTAGAATTGTTAGTTGGCAGTGTTATCGTTAAAAGAGTCTGAATGTAGAGAAGCTAACAAAAAGGTTAGTTTCTCTACAAAGTCCAGGTACGTGTCTTCCTCTAAGCAGCATAAGTCTACCTTGATTGGAAGTACGTCCTATAATCCCATTCTATCATCAGCAACTTTTCGATAGAGTTATTTATGAATTAGTTTTTGGCCGCGGTTTCACCCGCGTGATATTTTGGTTTTTGTGCTATATCACTGAAACCTTTTATTTTCCGGGATAAAAAGTATTCTAATTCACTTTCCAAATTTTGAACTGTATCCATTATCCATGCCAGAAATCAAGTCTATCCGGTGCTTTATTGGTGCGTGAAAGAGTAACATACCAACAAACACACTTTCGGATTCATAATATTAGTAAGTAGAAGAAAAAAGATTACTTAAAATACGTAACTATGAATGTAAGGCTCTCTTTGTAGTAGGAATTTAAAAACAAAAAATTATTTTTTCGCAAAACATGCTTAAACCGCCTTCCATCGTGTATAAAATTCGAATATTTCGCTCGAATTGTTTACATTATTGTTGATATTTCAAAAACTGCTCAGCCGAATTCTTTAAAATTTAAATGGGACCACTTCGGGAGTATACCCTATTGAACTAAAAAATAATTTTCGATTCGGTTCACAATTGGCAAAATTATCAATTAACATACACAAAAATAAACATACAGACGAACATAGAACATCCTCCTTTTTGGAAGTCGGTTAATAAAAGTGAATTACATTGTGTAATTTTAGAGTAGCATCGGTAAAGGGATTCCATGAAAATCTTTGTAGCTGCACTAAGATAGGGGTGCTTTTTAAGGTAATTTCGCGTATCACATTATGGCATTACCCTGAGGGGAGCTCGCTGTACGCCGACACAGGCACTAGCCTAGTTCAGCAACAGTCTATTTTGTACGTTATATTATGCTAGATCATAATTAAAATTGTATGTATAATTTGTAAACTATATAGTAACTAGTTTTCGCCCGCAGCATCGTCCGCGTGATATTTCGATTTGTGTGCTATCCCATAGGAATCTTTTATTTTTTCAGGATAAAAAGCAGCCTATGTCTCTTTCAGTTTTTCAAACCATGTCCATGCCAAAAATTAAGTTATTCCGTTGCTCCGTTGCTGCGTGAAGGAGGAACAAACCAACAAATACACTTTCGTATTTATAATATTAGTAAGGATAAATATTGATTTACTTAGTCGGTGATTTGTCAACCGCAATTGTTGGAAATGACTACAATAGGCATAATGACTGGGTAAAAATGTAAAAATATCATTATTATAAAATTAGTCTGTGAGTTAGATTATCAAAAAATGCACGGCATTATCCTACCATCCCCTTTTTACTACAGAACAAGTAGGAGGACGCCACATTACCACCCCTACATTGTCGATTTTCCTTCGATACGTACGAAGCGGTTTGACTCAACATTTCTGATTCGTACCGCCAGGGAATGGAACAGTCTTCCTGCTTTCCTGTTTCCTCAGATATAATCTAAAGCTTTTCAAGGTCGGAGTGAATAGGTATCTTCTAGGTCTGCGTGCTTCATCTTCGACCTTACCACGTACTTCGACGTCGCTTACCATCAGGCGAGTTGGTGGTCAAACGCGGACTTATTTGCTTTAAAAAATATTGGACACGCATTTTTTCTTGTGTCAATCAAACAACAAATGACAAAGATAGACCTTTTCAAAGTTCAGGAGTGGGGGTCGTGACGTCATCTCTCTCACAGAAGTCTACACATTTGTATTGCATTTGTGACGTCACGCGGAACTTTAACAGGCTATATCTTCATCATTTTTTGTTTATTTGACAAAAGGAAAAATATGTGTCTAATATTTTTTGATAGTCTTTATAGGTATAGGACTAAAAACCCTCGCATTATCTTGATATTTTAGGCTAATATTTGAAGTCACCATCTGTGATCTTTAGATCTTTAGGTATCAATACCAGACAGCACAGAAGAATTACTTAGTGTTTTGATTCTGAGATTAATGGCAATTTGAGACGTTCTGTAAGTTATTAATTGCCTACTAAACATATTATTCAAGTCTAGGCATGCCTGTGCCCGCCTGTTGCATTATTGCGAAAACTAAGAAAAGGGAGGCAGAAAAAGATTATGACTTAGGGAAAATAAAAAAAGATTTTTATTAAAATAAAAAATAAATAACATAAAAGGAAAGACTAGATAATGGACCAAAGAGACGCTGTATGGTATTTACCACCAGCCTTTGGAGTAAGAGCCACCGTAGGAGCCACCGAGACCAGAGTAGCCGGATGAGTAGCCCAGACCAGAGGAGTAACCAGAGGAGTAGCCGAGACCGGAGGAGTAGCCGAGGCCGGAGGAGTAGCCGAGGCCGGAGGAGTAGCCGATGCTGGGAGCAGAGACGATCCTCTTCTCAGTGACGATGCGGGGCTCGGAGACCACCTTGCGTACGCTGACCACCTGGGGTACTTCCACTACGCGGTTCACGTTGACGACGCGGTTGACGGCCACCACCTGGGCACCGCCGCCATATCCACCGCCGTAGCCACCGCCGTAGCCGCCGCTGTATCCACCGCCGTAGCCGCCGCTGTATCCACCGCCGTAGCCGCCGCTGTATCCACCAATACCGCTGTATCCACCGGACAGGAAGCCGCGCTTCTCACGCGCCACCTCTCCCGCGGACACCGCCGCCACCAACATGCACAGGGCTACCTGCGAATAGAAGAAAACTAAGCGTAAGAAAACACATATCTTCCAGCCGGGCTAGGATGCGCACGAAGTAATATTTCTTTCGACGTGTCAGAACGAGACAGCGCTATAGCAAAGTATACGGGGTTATTTCTAATCAATTAGCATCCTTTTAGGGGCTTATTTTGAACATCAATACTAACAACTTTTGTTCTGCGACTTTTGTCAGAACTCAAAAAAAAATCTGCTGTTGATCATTTTATCGCGGGTGAACGATATTTTTCTATGGAACGACAATTTTTTTTTGAGTTTTGACAAAAGTAGCAGAACAAATGTTGTTAGTTTTGATGTACAGAATAAGCCCCTAAAAGGATGCTAATTGTTTAGGAATAATATCTGTATATCTGTCACTTTTTCACTCGTCGAAAAGAGTTCTTTTCGTGGCTTTTTGTGGTCGCATGCTAGACTAGCAGATCACTATTTCAAGTTAAAAACGATACACATATCAAAGATATAGATAAACTTTATTTTAGAAATCCATTGTTTTAGGCGTTTCTTCATAAAATGTCGCGAATAGAATGGGTTTATGCTGGGCGTTTTTGATTGTGAGTGTATTGAGCTAGGTAAATAACTCCCATAACTATTGTTTTAAAGTAATATTTTCATTCCTCTACAAATCAGGATCATATGAACAAATTACACAGATTTTAAATTTTTACACTTCACATTTTTCAGTTTGTAATCCGCTATTTTGAGATGCAAAATTAAATAGTGAACGTTACAAAGAAGCAATCAATGCAACTTGCATCGAGCTTCTTTCAGTACTGTAATTTTTTTTAATTTTTTTTTACACTTCACAATTCACTAATTAGATGTAATGGACACTTACAAAGGATTTCATATTGATATTCAGTCGGCTCCGGGCTGAGTGATGCTGGGGCTACTCTGTCGGCCGCATATAAAGGAGCGCTGCGGCGTGTGGCGCAACCATGTCCTCGAGCACCGAGCGCCGCCTCTGCGACGACTGCTCGAGGGTGTCCTTCCTTGCCAGATAAACATAATTTACTTCACAGAAAATAATCATACAAAGAATACAGTAGCTTAGATTACAGATTTAAATTACAGAGTAAAAGTACAGAAAACGGATTACTATCCCTATATAGTTTGCTAAGTGTGTATGTGTGTATTCTAAGTATAAATAGTACAAGTTATTTCGATGAGACCCAAACTAAGCTAATGGTTTGTGAATTGGGGCTCGAGTGCGGAGTAAATTGAAAATATTTATATTTTACACATAACTCCATAGTTTTGCAGATGATATTAAATTAGGAAGATTGCATGATATGCAAAGACATATGTGGATATGCCACTACATAGCGTTTTTAGATCATAGAAGACGTAGAGCCACGAGCCTAAATCTATGAGATTTGTACTACTTACGTTTTGTAACATTTATGACAACAACAAGCAAATCATTTTTTATAAATTGTTATTTTCCTTTGAACGTATTATTAAAAGCTAAATCGTAAAAAATACTTTCTTGCTAAATTAAACAGAAATAAAGTGAAGGACCTTATGTCGATATTTGATTAAATGTATTTGAATAAAATGGTAGTACCTACTATTATCCTTTAAAAATAATATTATTTGTGTTCGGAAGTCTACTCTCAGCTGGTATAAAACAACAAAAAGCAATGATTCTAAGTGCCTGAGAATTTTATTTCTGCAAAATTTCTACGGATCACTAAATAGGTTAATTAAAATAGGTCACGGAAAAATGTTTAGATACTTAAAATCAATGCATATAGGCAAAGTTTAAAGTTTTGATTCATATTAATGATAGTTATCATGTTATAGATAAAGTTACTATGGGTTACATGATATCGTTTGTTGTTCATTGTGTGTAGAAGTAATAATTTTATTTTTCTACATTCCGGGAGACTATAGTTCGCGTTTTATTCTAGAAATTTTATTGTTACTCCGTAGGTTTTGCTAGGATTTTTTTGTAAGTTTAAGTAAAGTCAAAGATGTATGAAAGCTACTGTAAAAGTGTCTCTAATAGTGGGAGACATAAAATCTGAAAAAAAGTGGGATTTGACTCCCATGACACGTACCGAAAGGTTGTTTTCGAAGTTATGTGTAAGTCTATGTATAGGCCGCGCCACACTAGTTGGCGGATGTGAAGTCAGCTCCAAGCTGCGCAATATCCAATCCTGACCGAAGCTCACATAAAGCCGCACGTTGATTGGCTAATGCGCAGCTTGTAGCTAACTTCAACTTGCGTGGCGCGTCCTATAATAGAGATTCGCATCGAATAAGCACTTACTTTAAATGCTATCATAATTGTCATGATTATACATGTTTTTAGCGAGGACGCGAAAAAATCATGTCCTTTTACATTATTAGGGTTCCGTACCTCAAAAGGAAAAAACGGAACCCTTATAGGATCACTTTGTTGTCCGTCTGTCCGACCGTCCGTCTGTCAAGACCCTTTTTCTCAGGAACGCGTGGAGGTATGAAGCTGAAATTTATATCAATTACTCAGGTCTACTGTCCCTTGAAGCTGTGAAAAAATCAAACTTCTAAGCCAACGCAATCAAAAGATACAGCCGTTTATGCCGCAAATTTTGAAACTCGCAAGTACTCGCAAGGGAATCAAAACCTAAAGGGTACTTCCAGTCGACCTAGAATCTTGAAATTTGGCATGAAGCAACGTTTTATAGCACACATAAAGGAAAAATTCCGAAAACCTTAAATTTTTAGTTACATTACAAAATATATACTTTTTAATAAATATAAACTTATTACTTTTTTTGTCGTAATGAACGAACTTTGTAAACCTTGCAGGTTTGTACGGAACCCTCGGTGCGCGAGTCCGACTCGCACTTGGCCGGTTTTATTTTCTGATAACTTGTGTTTTTATCGGTGATAATAATTATTGTCATGATTAATGCGCAAGTGAGACAGATTCGGACATGATGACTGACTTCAGCGTCGGATAAAATACAGATATTTAATAATCTTTACTGAGTTAGTAATTAGTTTAAGCAAATACGCAGACATAGATCTCTATTTGTCTTGTATAAATTATGTTTTTTTTTGTAGAGACACTAATGATGAGATTTATTGGTAGTGTTTAGCGATTTTTTTCACAACGAGCACATTATTTAATTTTATTTTGCTTGATGTTAAGCGAAACTTATGTCCATTGAAGGTCCGTGTCATCCAGTAATTTGAAATACACTCGATTAAATCCTTTGTGGGATGGCACTATGATCGTTATTTTAAAGTTATCGAGGTGTTAAATGTCATGTGAATTTGAAAGGTTTCTAAAAAAAGTTGGTGTGTAATCTAAAACACAGTATCTTCTGCTTGCAATTTACATGACTAGGTACTGCTTGACGATTGTATAACTGATAAAAAAAATCCTTTCCTAAAAAAATTCGTTCAACGACTTCAAATTTATTAACATTTATTGATTTTGTAACGTCTAGCATGGATGCTGGAGGACAAGTAGATGCAGGTTTTACTGACTATAGCAAAGCATTTGACCGAATAGATCATGTTTTGCTATTAAAAAAGATTTTCTACAGCGGAATCCATGGAAACTTGTTTAAGTGGCTCACCTCTTATATTGACAATAGATCACAGGCAGTAGTTCTGAATGGTTACTCGTCTTCATGGAATTACGTACCATCGTGGGTCCCTCAAGGTTCCTTATTAGGGCCTGTGCTGTTTAATTTGTTTATAAACGACATATTTTCTTGTTTTAAATACTCTAAATTTCTCCTTTATGCTGATGATATGAAAATTTTTAAGCAAATTCATAACACTAATGATTGCTACCTATTACAGCAATATCTGATTAGATTAGATGAGTATTGTCAGCGAAATAAATTAGAATTCAAAATAGCAAAATGTCACTCGATAACCTTTACTCGCAAATCTAAAATAATACATTTTAAATACAAACTTAAAGAACAAGACTTAAATATCGTTAATGATATACGTGACCTAAGTGTGATCCACGATTCTAAGCTGACCTACGAGAAACATGATATGATGTAGATAATATTGTTAGCAGAGCCTATAGATCTATGGGATTTATTAAGAGGTTAAGCAGCGAATTTAAAAGTATTAAATTATTTAAAATATTATATTGCTCTTACGTGCGTAGTATCCTCGAGTATTGCTCGCAAATTTGGAACCCACAATATAACGTATACATCAACAGGCTAGAAACGATACAAAGAAGCTTCTTGCGATTCCTACAATTTAAGTGCAAAAAACGTGACATCAATTATGAATCGAGATGTCGTAGACATCATCGCTTCCTCTCCATGAGAGGCGTAGAATAGCAGACATTACCTTTTTTACTCAAATAGCGCAAAACCAGATTGACTCTCCTCAACTTCTCTCCATGATAAATCTAAGAGTTCCCTTAAGGTCCTTCAGACATCCTATTAGCCTTCAAAGTCATCAAAGTTATACGAATTACTGGCAGAATTCATTCTTTAGTAGATCACCTAATTATATTAATAATCTTATTGAATTTCCTGAATTTGACTTGTTTAATACACGTACGAGTATATCTAAAATTAAAGCTAAGATTGCTAATGATTGGTTCGACTCTGTAATTTATAATCACTATCAACATAACATAACTGTATATCGTATTGAAAGTTTTGTTTACTATTACACTGAATTGAGCTAATGAACAAGCATTATTAGATTTCTATTTGCGAAAACTTGTTAATAGTGGATAGTTATTTAAGGTATTAGTAATTTAGCTCGATAACACTGTGTGTTTTCCAACAAAAATAAAATAAAATAAATAAATAATAAAGGTATCTCTACGTCCCCAAGTGGACTCGTATAACTATACTTTCAATACAATTTAATAAAAATGTATAGTTAATTGATATTTTTAATTCACAGTGTTCCTATACACAGCAGTGGTGCTTACCGTAACTAACTTGGTCTTCACGCTACTCAATGGTGTAAATTAAAGGTGTCATTACATGTAACTCCTACCTATATAAGTTTTTGCATTTTTATTGTTGCAAGTCTATTTTTGGTGTTACCTCGTGCCATCATAATTTATTTCTTAGTTCTTATATTCATTACCATTTTTCTCACGCTTTCAAAGACATCAATACTCATTGTGTTTGGTATGTGTCCCGGCGTTTTTAACCAGATCCGTCATTATTGGGATTACCTATGAGATAATATTTGCACTGGCTTCATTTGCTCACTCATTAATATGCTCCGACCGAGCCAAGTTCAAGTTTGCGGAGCCAACAGGCGGCGAACGTGACCTCCATACAAAAGACATAAACGCGCCCGCTCCGCGGTGAACTTCGACTCTCTATCTAATTAATATTCTATAGAAAACTATAACTTCTCTCATAGTTATGTGTTCATATGACATAATATGGAATAACCTGTTATGCTAACTAATCCGGGCGGATTAAACGGCTTAACTAATAAGTACTAATAAAATAAAAACGAAATCGTAAATTTTATTTTTTTTATTAACGTTTATTAAAGCCGATTTTAACTCGTATTGACTAGAAACGCTAAACTAAAATTTAGCACCAGTCGTTGTAGTTGCTGGCGTAGCCTGAGCCGTAAAGGGAAGCGGAGCCGTAGCCCGAGCCGTAGGTTGATCCGGAGCCGTAGCCTGAGCCGTAGCCTGAGCCGTAGCCTGAGCCGTAGCTGTAGGTAGAGGGGTAGGATGAGTAGCTAGAGTAGCTCGGGGAAGACACGACCTTCTGCTCGGTGATCACTTGCGGGACGGAGACAACCTTGCGTACGTTCACCACCTGGGGTACTTCCACCACCTTGTTCACGTTCACGACCTTCTTTACGGCCACGTATTGAGGAGCGGAGTAGGAGACGGCGGGAGCAGAGTATGAGACGGCGGGAGCAGAGTATGATACAGCTGCAGCGGGAGCAGAGTATGATACAGCTGCAGTGGGAGCGGAGTAAGATACAGCTGCAGCGGGAGCGGAGTAAGATACAGCTGCAGCGGGAGCGGAGTATGATACAGCAGGGGCGGCGTACGATACAGCGGGGGCGGAGTAGCTGCTGTAGCTGGGGGCAGAGTAGGTGCTGTAGGACGCTGGGGCGGAGTAAGTGCTGTAGGACGCTGGGGCAGAGTAAGTGCTGTAAGAAGCTGGGGCGGAATAGGTGGAGTAGGAAGGAGCAGCATAGCTGTAAGAAGAGGGAGCAGAGTACGTGCTGTACGATGGGGCGGAGTAGGTGCTGTAGGATGGGGTGGAGTAGCTGTAGGAGGGGGAGGAGTAGCTCACGCTGGGGCTGGAGTAGGTGTTGTAGCCCTTGTAGCCAGAGTAGCCAGAGCGGCCAGATCCGTAGCCAGAACCGTAGCCGGATCCGTAGCCTGATCCATATCCGTAGCCGGATCCATACACGGATCCGAGTCCTAAGTCAGAGCCGAGCCCTAGGCTGGATCCGAGGCCGAGGAAGCTGCGCTTGTCACGGGCATCGCCGGTTTTGGGCTTCTCTGGTTCTCCGACTTTGACAGCGGAGGCTGCCACAGCAAGGGCGCAGATCACCACCTGCATATAAACAATAAATATATATTTATCCAATGGGATGGCAAATGTATAGCAGTGGATGTCTTATGGCTGATGGATGGATAGATTATGTTATTTATATATCACTTTTTCTTAAAAAAATATATAAGTAAGTTTCCGTTTATTTCCATTCGAGACTATGACTATAAACATTTTTTCTCGACAGCACTTCCCATCAGATGAAACTAAAAGCATGTCAACTACAACGAAGATTTTGAAAGATCTTTAAATAATAAATTAAATTAGCTGATAAAATTAAATAAAAATTTAACTAAAGTATATAATTAATTAAAATAAAGAACTAATGCACATTTCACAAAGCAACGAGCACAGGAGTTAGGGTAAAAAGTACTTACGAAATATTTCATATTGAGGTCGTTCAGAGGACAGCACGGGACTGAAGGCTCGCGCCCTCCCGCGACATATATAGCGTCCGCGAGTGACTCACACACCAGGGACGGGACACTGGCACCCAGAGACTGAGCTCGCACCTAACCGGACACCCAGAGTACAGGATTGTAGGAACTGGACTCACAGTTCGAGCTTCGTCTCTGACATCTACGATCTAGTCAAATCTTGTCCTATTAAAATTCAGCGTTTACACGCATCATATTAGACTAGTAATGTAAGCACATCTTGGACAACCGCGAGATCGGGTTTTTGGTATTTTGTCATCATTAATGTTTTATCCTGTTGGTTATTTATTTTATTCATTTGTTCTTTATTTCACACGTACAAGTCCATATCACAGAAAAATCAATAAAATTAACATGTAAAATTGTCACAAATTTCAAAACTATAAATTCAACATAAAAATTATGTCAAGTATCAACAACAATAACATATAAATATTATTGAAAGACAAATATACTTATTGAGAGACAAATGACAATGTAGTGGAAAAAACACTGTGAACTCATTAAGAGATTGTTTTTAGTATTGCTCAAGGTATGGATAATTTATTTCATACATTTTGTTCTTGTTGTTACTGTCTGCTAAGCATCAAGAACTTTCTATCAGAGCTATAATGTATTTTATAACATATTTGCTCGTAAAGTGGCTTTAATTACACCAATTTCAATATCGTAATGTATTTCATTACGCACTTGTGCGGTAATTTAATGTAAAACGCACGATGCTTCGACTGATGCACGACTTTCACTCAAAATCAGAGTTTTATTAATTTCCTCGCAAATATGTTATAATACGTCGTATGACATACGTGCGCTTTGAAAATTACAGCCAATGCTTCCTTACAGCAATATTGCCTCGGCTGTAATTTTCAACTTACCGCACTTATATCGTAATGTACTATAACAGGTTTACAGTGCACATCCCATATATGGGCTGTAGGTCGATAGCGTCACGGGTCCACAGCCCTCATATGGACTTTCCACTAACACATTTTTAACGGATCATACTTTATTGGACTCAGGATGAAAGTCTTAAAAAACGCGAACTTAGTAAGAAACCCTATTCTATTAAAATTTACCGTGCTTGGGGAGTACTTTCAACTCTCAATGCTGGACTGTGAACCTTTTAAGGTTCCAGATCTAAGTTACGTTATTAGTTGACAAAATCCTCACCCCGGAAAGTAGGCAATTCAGCGGCAGCTGTGACCTCTTACCATCGGAGCATACAACTTTACAACTAAAGCCCCCTTAAGGCTTTTTACCCCTAAGGGGGTTTTAGGCTCCTTTTTCGGCCCTTTAGACCTTTTAATTTAGGGGGTTTGACTTAACCATATCAAAACAATTGAATTCCTAACTTCAAAGTACAACAACAATTGTGAACTATCACGTTTTAGCGTACAAGAATACGCATTAATCCACAAATCGGTTATTACCTCGTTGATATTTATAATTAAATTTAATTGCATTACTTAATAAATATATAAGAAAGCTGCTTCAATTACGAAGTGATTTCATGACCCTGAGTTGGGAGTTTTAATCGTTTTTATTTGAACTTTATCAAAAACGCGTCGAATTTACACGATTCCGGCCATATATAGGGTTAATGCGATCAGGTCAGAACGAATGCCAATAATAATTGTTAAAGATCGGTAAAAGGTAAAAGTATTCATTTAATTAAGGTTCTGCAATGTTCTGAATAACCTGGAGATCAGCAGATATGACTGTGATATTATAACAACAAAAATCGGCCAAGTGCGAGTCGGACTCGCGCACGAAGGGTTCCGTACCGTATATGAGCCCCATTCCTCTTGCCGTTATTATTAGCGAGCAAAAAATTCCTAAAATCACGTTTGTTGTATAGGATTAAATATTTATTTTATTCTGTTTTTAGTATTTGTTGTTATAGCGGCAACAGAAATACATCACCTGTGAAAATTTCAGCTGCCTAGCTATCATGGTTCATGAGATACAGCCCGGTGACAGACAGAGTGACGGGCAGACGGACATCGAAGTCTCAGTAATAGGGTCCCATTTTTACCCTTTGGGTACGGAACCCTAAAAACCGATATTTGTGTAATATGTTTGTGTGCTTAAGATTTGGTTTCGTAATAACTGAACTAATTTGGGTTATATTTGGAAATTCAATATTAATTTGGTTATTATTTATTATGACTTTTCTAGTTACATTTGTGTTAGAAAAATTTAGTTTTCACAGTTTAATTTGCCAAAATTAAGGAACGTTTCGCACGGTTACTTTTTGGATGGGTGACCGCGGGTAGCATTTTCCAACTGAGCGCTACCGCGCTACTGTGGCTCGGATAACACGTTAAATTGTAGGTCCTGGTTGCTTTAACCGTTTAGCGATATCAAAAGCCTTCAGGCGGCCTAAAACTGTGACACCAGGGCTAGCCACCATATACGAAGTTATTGTACTAGTACTTATTTGCCGTTTACATTTTCTTAGCTTTCAAATAAAAATCGAATAAGCTAGTTGCTATTTTGAACCTAATCTAAGTTCAAGGCTAACTTGATGACATGACATTTCCAAAAAGTTTTAATAATATCATAATGACCCCAAACTAGCTGGATCCGTGTCTTCTGCTTATTGGTAACACAGATTAATTTGTAGTTAGTATGCGTCGGTCGTTTAACGATGCGCGTACGCCGCCCGCGCCTAAAGCCTTGGTTACACTGACATGTCGTTATATAGCCCAGTATTCAATGTGAGTTATTAATGCAAAAAAGCATTTTTCACTATGGATTGATTTTATACATGGATTTTTCAGGGTTTACGAAATCCACCACAATGTTTAAAATCGGGTTGGTAGACTGCAGATGAACTTCTCAGACTTTCACTATATGATGTTGGTGGAAATAAACAATACGCTTAGTTTATTACAAATACGCATTTGATTCCAGTAGGGTGAACATCCAAACAAATTGTGCCAATGAATGATGGTGGCGAGACGATTAAACCGCAGAACTCCTTCCAACCAAACTTTTTGGAGATCGCTTAAAATAAAATGGCGCGATAATTATCGTGACATTTATTTAATTTACTAGGGCAAGTGCTCGAACAATTATTGGCTTTTTAGGGTTCCGTACCCAAAGGGTAAAAACGTCTTAGTAATAGGGTCCCCTATTACTAAGACTCCGCTGTCCTTCAGTCCGTCTGTCTGTCTGTCCGTCTCCAGGCTGTATCTCATGAATCGTTATAGCTAGAAAGTTGACATTTTCACAGATGGTGTATTTCTTTTGCCGCTATAACAGCAAATACTAAAAATCGAATAAAATTTATAATTAATTCCCATACAACAAACCTGATTTTTAGCCGTTTTTCAGTCTATATTAATAATGGTAAAAGCCAGATGCTTGAAATATTCACAGAATATTTAGTTGTATATTCACTTTAATAATTATTAAAGTGAATATACAACTTAATATAAACTTAATATTAATTTGCATTGTCCGCTGTTTTGCGATGAATTGTTTGCAAAGTTATTCATAATTTGAGGGACACAACTTTTTGAAGAAAATATATGGCCTCAAGTGGCGCGCCGCTTTGCACATTACGCAATTTGCGCAAGAACAAACATTAGTCCTGTCATGGACGGTTTTGATGGAAAATTTATTATTGCGACGCCTTTGTGTGTATTTTTATGCTTTTTTAGATATAATATATGCCTCGTGCACCGTCATCGGTGGACGATGATGTTTATCTCACCCCCGATGAAGATGCCGTATCTTTGTCGCCTCCGCCATCACAGAGTGATCGGCGTGGTAGGCGACAGCAGCTCACGGACCAGGAAGAAGAGAGAAATATTACGACTATTACTATAAATGCCAATGTTAATGTGCCCTTTTCACTTTCTTCGCGAAGGGATACGACTATCCGGAGCAGCAGTGCATTATCAGGTGGTATCGATGTGTCGTCGGAAAACCTGGTAAAGTGTAGCCAGTGTTCCCAGCCTCGCTTCTTCAAGGGTAATCGCGGGCTCAAAATTCATGAGAGCAGGTGTCACCGGTTACCTCCTTTGGCAAATGATCTACAATTTCAAAATTTAATCAGTCAACCAGATTTCGGAGAAAATTTAGGAAATTATAAAACAAACTTACCAGTGATCAAAAGAATTCCCCGTGGCGCACGGATTAGTGTGGCTAAATGCCTCATCGATGACATCAAAAATGTTATACAATTTAATTCTAGTGAAGCTTGGGAGCACTTGCTAACCTTCCCTTACAGAATTCTCCATGTTTTGAAAAACCCTTTAGATCACAATTCGCTTTCTAGTAAAATTAAACAAAATTGTCAGCAAAATTCAAAATCTTGTCCTAATTTTTCCTTCGCTCCACATAATACTTCAAAGCCTGTATCATCTATTACCAATTGTCGTTTAGTTGAAAACAAAATGAGCGAAGGAGATATTAGAGGCTCGGCGCGACTTTTGTTTTCCGACGACACCTTGGCACCTGACAATTCAGACACTTTGCTGGCACTCAAAGACAAACATCCACCTTCACCACCAAACCAAGTTTTTACTTTACCTGCGACCATTGGAGAGGATGAATGTCTTACTGCTAGCATAGACGACATCTCGTACGCCATTGCGTCGTTTCCTAGCGGCTCAGCGGGGGGACTCGACTCTCTCACTCCGCAACATTTAAAAGATCTCACAAGTGCTACTTGTGGCGAGATCGGGGACTCCCTACTGAAAGAACTGACGACGTTAGTCAATTTAATGCTCGCAGGTAAAGTAAATAGCGACATTAAAGCATTATTATACGGCGCCAACCTATGCGCGCTTCTTAAAAAGAATGGCGGCATAAGACCAATTGCTGTTGGTACAGTGTACCGTCGCCTTACAGCCAAAATCTGTGTCAAACATATAAAAAAAACACTTTGCGACGAATACCAACCTGTACAACTCGGTTTTGGTACACGTGGTGGCTGTGAGGCGGCAGTCCATGCCTTAAGAACTTTCCTTCACCACTAAGGAGGTGAAGTCTTGCTGAAGGTGGATGTCAAAAACGCCTTCAATACCGTTAATAGAAACGCTTTTTTGGCCCAAATCAAAGACAAAATTCCTTTTATTTACAATTTTGTTCGGCAATGTTATGGTGAACCCTCCAAATTATTGTACAAAAATAACGTGCTTTTGTCTGAAACTGGGTGTCAGCAGGGTGACCCCCTTGGGCCTGCTCTTTTTTCATTAGCTATTCATCCTATCATCAAAAAACTAGAATCGAAATTTAACGTCTGGTACTTAGACGATGGATCCCTTGGAGGCGACGTTAGCACTGTTATTAAAGACTTGCAATATTTAACAACAGAGTTTAGTACAATAGGGCTCGCCCTAAATTTCTCTAAATGCGAACTTTTTATTCCAAATTCCTCCTCAGTCCCAAAGGATGAGATAACAAAGCTTTTCGATCAAATTGCTCCAAATATAAAAATTTTAGAAAACCGATCGCTCCGCTTATTAGGTTCCCCAATTTTAGATGAGTCAATCAAAGATTTTGTTGACGAAAAAATTCAAAATTTTTACTCAGTGTCAAACCGTCTCCAAAAAATTAACATTCATATAGCATATTTCATTATTCGGTACTGTCTGTTTGTTCCAAAATTTATGTATTCTCTTAAATGTTGTCAGCTTTGGAATCATCCTTTATCTTTACAACAGCTTGATAACGTTCAAAGAGATACACTCACCACCATTCTTAACACCCCTTTAGACGATCGCGCTTGGCGCCAAGCCTCACTGCCTGTGAGGTTTGGTGGTCTCGGAATACGCAAAATTTCTAGTGTATCTTTGCCAGCTTTCTTGTCCTCAGTTTTCAGCACGCAAAAGTTAGTAAAAGACATATTATCATCCTCTCTTCCAAATTTAGAAATTACATATCTGAGTGACGCTGTCGAAAGTTGGAAAATAGCTTGCCCAAGCCAACTTTTGCCCAAGTCTCCCAATTCTCAGAGACAGTGGGACGGGCCGCTCTGTGAGTTAGAACTGCAAACACTAATTCAAACCTCAAGTTGTACCACAGAGCGCGCTCGCTTGCTTGCCGTTTCAAGATGGGAGTCGGGGCTTTGGCTACATGCCCTTCCTTCAAGTAACGTTGGCAACCTTTTGGATAATAACTCTTTCCGGATAGGCGTATCTCTCCGTTTAGGTGCCCCATGTCTGGTCCCGCACCGCTGCCAATGTGGCGATATGGTCGATCGTGTCGGTCACCACGCATTGTCATGCACAAAAAGTGCAGGGCGCTTTTCGCGGCACGCCACCCTAAATGATATCATCCGTCGGGCCTTTGTCAGTGCTGGCGTCCCGTCGGTCCTAGAGCCTAATGGACTGTTGCGGGACGACGGTAAAAGACCCGACGGAATGACGTTGGTGCCATGGAAGGTGGGACGACCTTTGGTGTGGGACGCGACGTGCGTCGACACACTGGCGTCGTCTCACCTTCCCGACACAGCAGACAGGGCTGGTGCTGCTGCAGCTAAAGCGGAAAACCTCAAACGGCACAAATATGGGTCCCTAGACAGGATGTGCCATTTTGTGCCATTTGGGGTTGAGACTTTAGGTCCGTGGGGGCCGGACGCTCATAACCTATATAAAGATCTGGCCAGGCGTTTGGTAGAGGTGACACGTGACCAGAGTGCTGGCATCAATTTCTTCCAAAAGCTGAGTATTGCTATTCAGCGAGGCAATGCTGCCAGCATTCTGGCCACGTTACCCTCTGCCGAGGGGCTTTTAGACTAGGTTTTATTTTGTTTTGGGTTTTTTTTAGTTTAATTTTTAGTATTAGTTTATTCAATATTTTAGTAAAAGTTAGAATTATTTAGTTATTTAGTTTTGTATATATATATTGGATATAGTTAAGGTATTTTGTAAATATTTTAGCATAAGTTAGAATAAATTATGTTATTTAAGTTTTGTGAATAAACACTTTAATAATAAATAATAAAATTAAAAAAATAAAAAAAATAAGGGGGGCTGCTATATAGTACGGAACCCTCCGTGCGCGAGTCGAACTCGTACTTGGCCGATTATTTAGTCTCGGTGCGAGTAAGTGTGTAAACAAGCCCGTGCGGCGGTCACGCAACCCTGAACTTGGCGCTATTTGGACTACGTCCGGTTTTCGACAGCCTATGGAATTCCGGCCCTCATATCTTCTCAATTTGCTATTCAAATGATGGGTCAAGTGAGAAATCTATATGCCCTTAGTTTAGCATTGATGTTATTGGAAGGATTTACCAGTTGTTTAAATGTTAATGAGATTGTATGTAAATTGGCCTAGCCTTCAGATCGCGAAACATGTCGCCTATTTACAAACTAGGTATATTATTATAAAGGATTAAGCTAATCAATTTCATAAAATATTTTAATTAAGTTGATGGGCGACAAGACGAAAAAAAAAAAGCGATTACTTGATGTTCAGCGACAATATTGTTTTCTGCCGAGTTTTTATATAAAATATATGATTTAAGATTATAAAATAGATGCACAAAAACATCGTAAAATTGGGTACGCCGTTTCTGACGAATTCAAGTTGTCGTATTTCCTAATGGTAAGAAGGCGTCACCGGACGCATTTTCAGTGCATTGCCTATTTCTACAAGCTTTTATTTAACTTGCAATGTATACATACCTACGTATGTAACTGTGTTTGTTCGGGTAGAATTATGCAACTCAATTTTGTAGCAGATATATGAGCCGTATTTAGGGTTCCGTACCCAAAGGGTAAAAACGGGACCCTATTACTAAGACTCCGCTGTCCATCTGTCTGTCACCGGACTGTATCTCATGAACCGTTATAGCTAGAAAGCTAAAATTTTCACAGATGATGTATTTCTGATGCCGCTATAACAACACATACTAAAAACAGAATAAAATTAATAATTAAGGGGGGCTCCCATACAACAAACCGGTTTTTTTCAGCCGTTTTTCGCTCTATATTAATAATGGCAACAGGTAGATGCTTGAAATTTACACAGACTATTTAGTTTTATATTCGATTCAATAATAAGTAATAAAATTTAAATAAAATAGACATTTAAGGGGGGCTCCCACACAGTACGGAACCCTTCGTGCTCGAGTCCGACTCGTACTTGGCCGATTATTTTTCTTAGAGAGGATTCGGTTCATATTTCATTTGAAAATGCTCAGATGTTTTAGTTCATGTGTGCATGTCGCAAGTGGTGTAAATGGCGGGTAAACGCAGATTATGGGCGACATTGGGTCGCTCGTTAAATCTGGTGTGGTGTTGCAAGCCGCCCGCGCCGCCGCCGCGCCCGCAGGATGTTTGCTCGACTTGTAACGGACTAAGTTATATTTGCGTCGCGTCGTACTCGTACTAGAACTCGCTAGAAACAATGGTATTGGCAACTCAAATAAAATAATCTGCCAAGTACGAGTCGGACTCGCGCATGAAGGGTTCCGTACTGTATGGGAGCCCCCCTTAAACATTTATTTTATTTTAATTTAATTATTTATTATTAAAGTAAGCATGCAGCTAAATATTTTGTGAATATTTCAAGCATCTACCTGTTACCATTATTGATATCGAGCGAAAAACGGCTAAAAATTTAGATTTTTTGTATGGGAGCCCCCGTTAAATAATATTTTTAATTTAATTTTAGTATTTGTTGTTATAGCGGCAACGGTAATACGAGTACATCATCTGTGAAAATTTCAGGACAGCGGAGTCTTAGTAATAGGGTCCCGTTTTTACCCTTTGGGTACGGAACCCTAAAAAATAATAGCAATTAATGATTCAGATTGTATGGTTCGAAACCTTACAGGTCTCATCTAATAAAATAGTAGTGATTGTAGAGGTATAAGACGGTACATATTTTTTTGGAACTGGCGTAAGGTTTTTATTAATTACAATAAAATACCATAAAACTATGTAAAATTGTTCATATGCACTTATGCTGCTTAATTATTTTGTGGTATAATTAATGTGAAGGTTTACCTCCAGCCATGTACCGACGGCACACATTTAGCATCAAAAAAATGCTAAGTCGTTGTAAGGGATGATTATTGCACCGCAGCGGGTGTACAAAAAAATATATTTATTGTTAGGTAGTTTTGTTAATATTCGTTTACAGTTAGCTACAGACTGAAATAAAATCCCATTTAAAATAACATACAAAATTAAATCCAATATTTATTATTTAGTCAGAAGTTACATACATTTTGCTGTAGACACTACGTTCAGTTGACTGATCATTTTATGGCCAATTTATCTATTTCTAAATGTTATCTTCAACACAAGTGTTCTTTCCTCTCCTGTTGTTTCATCCAAGTGGTCAAGGACTCTGTCAAAGATATGATCTTTCAAAAAGATTTAAATAATGCTCATATATTAACAGCAGTTTATCGAAATTAAAAAATGTCCGTCATTTATGAGACTGTATATTAAATTTCTTATTAGACTGTAAATTTCCTAGGATAAACCTGATTGGTTGGTATTCGGTAAGCTATTTTAATTTATTACACAATAATGACCATCTGAAACTTAAATAATAGGCTTAGTTGCTAGAATTAAAAAAAAAACAACTTAGAATGTGATCAAAATAATTAAACTATAAATTCAAATTTGGTAAACCTGTTTTTGTTTTTGGTATTATAAATACACCTTTCTAACCTGCGTTGGCGTTGTTAGGTGCCTACCTACTATCCTTTATGTATTAAAAAGTCTGTTACCAAGAGCTGTATTTTATTTCATTTGAGAGATTATATGAGATATATGTATATTGCCCATTCTAGAGTATATTCGTGCTAAAATACTAACCATAGTAAATTAAAACTTAACAATTTCGATTCGATTTTTTTTAAATTGATATAGGTTTTAAAAAGGTAGTCTTCGTCTTTCAATCTTTTGGATTACTTATCTTGCATTTTTGTGGTAGCCACGGTTAGACATTACTAATAATAAGACAAGCATTGTTGAATAGCTGAAATAAATGTGAGAAAAACTAATGAAATATTCCGCCTTGGGGTGTGACTACTGAATACATTATTATAATGCGTCGGAGAATTATTATAATAAGTAAGAAAACGAGCAAAGGTCAGTGTCGGCGCATTTGTCTACATTTGGGAAACATTGACGAAATAAGGCTCGCTGAATATAATTTATTTAAGCCCGAAGGCCGCGCTACTAACTGTTGTGTAAACTGTAGAGATGTGGATTAAATATTTTATTTCTTGAGAACTATGCAAATGGTCAGCTGTGAATCCACTCTGGTCAGCGACTATTAAGGCTGCGTTTCTTCCAGATATGCGTGAGCATGCATAGCGATGGATTTGTTTTTAAGAACTAAAATAATCCCTTCACTTTGTTAGCGCAGTTCCTGTTAAAATGGCTTATCGGAGCGAGGTTAGGCAAATAAAGCATCTATTAGTTCTTAACAAATACAATCATGGCTACGCATTCTCACACATTTATGGTGAAAACACAGCTGTAGTTAGCTGTATTATTGACGTACTTAGTTAAAAGCTTGAAAGTTTTGCCGAAGATTGAAGAAAACTGGATCACTGTACTGTGGAACTCTCTTGGTGATCAAAAAGATTGATATAGGTACCTACGCAAAACAATCAACGAGACCAGCTGATGGCTATGGCTTAATTGTTGGTGAAGATTAATAGAATAAAATAGAATATTGCAAGCCAAAAGTAGTCATGTTACGAAATTAAGCAGTATTAATTGCTGACCATTTAAATCACACCGCGAATAATAATTATTTAATTTGACGTCTATAAAATAAAGATAGATCTTATTTAAGTGAGATTACATTAATGTCACTTTACGTCCATTAAGTGTAAGTTTATTCTCGCTATACATAATGGAGATTTTTCATTAGTTTGAGACGCTCGGCGCGGGCGGCGGGCAGGTTACACAATTACTACGATTCAGAGCAGCTGGGTCTTTTCACAAGAGCTGAGATGGCAGTTGACGACCTTTGGCGGTGTAATCTGGTAAATGATAGCTTATGTTGCGGCCGTCTCCACGGACAGTTGACCGCGACTCTTGTAACGTGTGAGCAGGTCATCCGTCTAAAAGTAAGCGTACGAGCGTAACATCTATTGTTCATGTGTTTTGGTCTTTGATCTCAAGGAAGAGCGGAAGTATAAAACTTTTTCAAAGATATCCCAGTTCCAAATTACTTATCTAAGATATCCTAAACTAAAATAAGATCTGGTAAATAGTATTAGTAGTAAGATTACAAAAAAAAACCGAATCTTCTCAAATTGTAGTATGCCTCCACTGTGTTAATGAAAACCAAAATTTAATCTACGTCTTCTATGCTACTTTAATTTCTTTTAGGCTTTTATGGAAACAGATTATTCAGTTTCATTACAAAATGTTTCATCACTACATAGTATTAACTAACTTATATTATTGGTTGTTTTAACCGTTTAGCCATGTCAGAGGCCTTCAGGCGGCCACCACCAGAGCTAACCCGGCCTATACGAATTTACTTACTACATAGTATAAAGCAAAACCGCTATATTTGTGTGTCTGTCTGTGTATCCGCTTACATCTTCTAAACTAGACAACAGATTGCAATGCGGTTTTCACTATCTTTTAGAATATTTCTTCTGGAAGGTTGTTAGCTATAACTCTTCAGGACGAGCAGCTAGTTATAAGTATATAAGAGGTTTTAAAACTTGTTTGTTTTGTATTATAGTTGTGTGGTCTTCGACACGCTTGATAAAGACGTCCGCGATGACAACTCATAATCGGTCCCAGGTCAAATGCAGTGAAAGTGTTCGGTTTTCCCTCCATAATGGGTCCTCTTGTGTCCTCAGCACAGAGCTCAGTAGTTTGACCTGTCGCCCAGTGCTCCGGTTATCTCTTTTAATGTTAAAGCACAAAATACTGATAGAATGGAAGATAACTTTCATACAATTCTTTCTTGCGAAATGCACACATACTAATAGCTTGAAATCCAGAACAAACTTGATCGCTGTAGACGAGATTTGTTACTGTTTTGCACAGACATTAAATAAATGAAACGTTATTGCTATCACTGAGTAAATGAGAGTATTAATTAGACTTTAGTGCGACCGCTAAGTACAGATTTTTTTTTATTTCGGTATCATTTTTTTCTGTATAATGGTTATGGATTGACAGCCCGCGTGCTTTTAATAACTATGTATATGTATACAAGGTTATCTGCTTGCGCTGTACTAAGGCAAAAAGGGGTGATTTTTTGCTTACGATTATGAACAACACTCGGAATTACAGAAAAAAATCAGCTTCTCCCTATATCTTGTTAATTGCGAATTGCAATTCTGTATGGAATAGCAATTTCTTTTTCTCGAATTTCTAGTTTAATATAAAATATAGTAAAAATAGTACATAATGATAGTCAAAGTCTCCTTCTTTCGCCAGTTTTAGATAGCCCTGTATGAGAAAACTAATATTTAAAAATCTGCAACTAAATTTTTATTGACATTGTTATCTGTATCTGTAAACCATTTCGTTCTTACCATTGATGCCATTTGTCAGGGGTTATGAACTAAGTTTATCTTACTTGAGTTCTACTTCTATACGCTCCGTATTTTGCGCAAGTGGTGTCAACGCCGCGGCACCGCGCGGCCTTGGCAGTGAGCGCCGGTGATGTAATGAGAAAATGGCGGTAACAAAACTTCATTACTCTTATTATGGACACCTGTTGTGGTAACTGTAAACACAGCAGAGTTATTAGCTCTTAGTTATAGTGCTCATAGCTTAGTTTGACTAGGTGGTCGTTAGCGATCATCGAAGTTAAGCAACGTTCAGCACGGTCAGTCTTCGGATGGGTGATGGGTGACATTTACATCGGAACGCTACCGTGGCACGGATAACAAGTTAAATTGTCGGCCTCGGATGTTTTAACCGTAAAGGCCTTCAGGCGGCTTGAAAACTCTGGCACCAGGGCTAGCCACCTCGCCTATTTACGAACTTACTAAACTTACTTATTTAGCAGAGTTTTATATTCAATGAAAAATTGAAGTAAAGTAAATTTTTATTGCTTTAAACTGTGTCAGTACAAAGATGTTACAAGTAGATTATTGGTATCAACAGTTTGTCCTAGCGGACATGCAATATTATGCAATATGGTAGCCATCCTAAGAATTAGATGGGTACCATAAGCATTACCATAGATGAAGAGCATTAGGTACTTAAATTTAATAATAATAATATCTATTTACATGAAAAATTTCGTTTCTTTAGATGTATTTACAATTGTACATGTGCTTGAAATCAACTATTTAAAACAATTTACAACAATAATACCTATCTAAATATTAACTTTATCTGAGGTTGAGCATTTGATTTGGATCAGTCGGTTGCTTGATCGGGTTGATAGTTAGAAGGGTTGATTGATTTATTCTTCGTCAAATGAAATATTTTCGAAGAATTGAAGAAATATTGATTCTCATAATAATTTAAATAATTATTTTTCGCAAATAATGGTAAAACCGACTTCCATCGTGTACAAAATTCGAATATTTTGCTCGAATTGTTTACATTATTGATTTTTCAAAAACGGCTCAGCCCAAACAATCAAAAACGACCTACAATAATTGAACATATCTAAAATATAATTATATTAACATAGATAAGAGAGATCTGAAGTTATCGTAATAGTAAGTTAACAAACGCAATTATTGGAACGGCCGTCCTTGGCGGAGCTCACGCCGCCATTATCAATAATATTTTAGAAAATTAGAATTGTGTAGCGGAGGTTCCGTAGTAGAAAAGTTTTAGTTGCAGATATACATATTTTCTTAGTTCAGAATTTTGTTTAATCTACTTCCAAAAAGGAGGAGGTACTATGTACGTCTGTATGTATTTTTTTGTGCATGTTCATCGATATTTTCTTGAACTGTGAACCGATTTGTTGAATTATTTTTTATTTCTAAAGGGTTAAAAGGTAGTCCGATTTAAATTTTATCGAAATCGGCCTAGCCGTTTTCGGTAAATCAACAATAATGTACATGGATGTCGGATTGGTTCGTGCAAACTATTCGAATTCTGTACACGGCAAAAGTCAGTGGTGCCATTTTTGAGAAAAAATAAATATCAGTTTGAGTCTAAACGGGATATTGGCGAGAGTCATAAAGTTACATCGCACTGCACCAATTTCAATTTGGGTAGAATTTAGATTAGTAGTTTAAATTTAATAAAAAGTTCAGCTTTAGTACTTCAGAAATTTCGAAGAAATGCAATCTTTACGGTTTTTTGTTTACGTTTTTGTACCTCCGACACCAATCGCAAAAAACAGCCGTTCCGTACAAAAAAATAACATCTGGATTTTTTCATAGGTTAAACTTAAAATTAGGTAACTTGTGGACAGAAATATATATACGCTACGATATGGAACCCTAATTTACATGGCCCGATGTGCGAATCTCAGGTACGTCTTGAGAACTTAACATTAACTTAGCTAAGTAGTTATTACGACGCTAACTTATGGGCTCGCTAATGAATAGGTGTTAGTCGTTACGCCTACGCCAAACAATTTTATTTGTTGACTGCGATTCGGGTATGCCATTTAATTTTGTTTAATTGTTTGTCGAAAACTGGATATTTATTTTAGAGATGAATGGAATATGTATACGCTGTATAAATAGGTATGTAAATGTATTATAATGGAAGTAAGTTTATGCTGGAGTAAATATTTTGTTCCCTAACCTCTCATAATTAAGTGTGGTAAGGGTGGGAAAATGATGACACAAAATTATTCTGTTTTTTCTTTCTGTGTTATGGTGCCGTTGTGTAAACCCAAACAAATGTCCTTATTTCATGTTCATAAATACTTAATGATCAACACACGTAACAACATTAAATAAATATTAGGGGACATCTTACACACGTTCTCTAACTCAAAACTAAGCAAAGCTTGTGATATGGCTGCCAGAGACTGTTATACTACTTATACATATTTTTTAATACATACTTATATATAGTACCTAAATAACACCAAATGCAAACACCTATGTTTGTCACATAAATGCTTGCCCTGGGTGGGGATCGAACCCACGGCTCTTTGATCCAGAAGTCAGGGTGACTAACTACTGAGCCACCGAGGCAGTCATGCTCACATAACACGCACATAAGGACACTAAAAGTTAAATTAATAAGTAAGCAATTGTCTAAATACTAAGCCTAATCGTATAGCCCTCCCCTGATATTAGGCGCTAGATCACCAGGGATAGGTATAATTATGTTGGATGAGGTATGAGCGCAGGGGTCGCAGTTCATTTTCTGGGCTGCGGCTCCAGGTCGTAACCATAGCTCAAAATATATTTTTTTAATGAGCCGCATGTTTTGCAAAGTTCTCGAATGGAGACTACGTATCGGCAAGTGCAGCGTAATACGTGTACCGACTAGATGGGCAGACGAGCTAAAGAACGTGCTGGATGCAAGCCGCTTCCAGCAGATTTTATCTATAGGGGAAGCCTAATTCCCTACTGGATGTCCTACGGATGATAGTGGGGGTTATGATATAAATAAGTGAGAGAAGAATTGGAAAATGAAAGCACAGATTTTCCTTACAAGTCTGTGTTTATTGGTGATATAAAATCCAAAATGTACTTAATTTACCTTTTTCGCTAATTGACGCCACTTTTGTGAATCCGTCTAGGGCCTTTAAAATAAAACATTCATATCTACATAATTATTTTTTGCAAAAAATAGCATGACCGACTTCACCCGTGTACAGTATTCACGTAAGTATATTTCGCACGGATCGATTACATTACATTTTACATATCATTGTTGATTTATTAAAAAATGGCTCAGCCGATTTCGATTAAATTTAAATGGGACTAATTTCAAAATATATTCTTTCTAATAAAAAAAAGATTATTGAAATCGGACCACTACGTAAAAAGTTATGCGTGGTTATACATAAAAAAATATACGCGTCGAATTGAGTGTTTCCTCCGGTGGTTCGTCGGTCAAAAATACCCATAATTGCTAGTTAGCCAGCTATTATTCTAATTTGATAGGCTTCGCAATTTGTTTGTTAGTAGCGAAGGAGCTAGTTCATTTCACAACCAACTAGTTCACATATCACATGAGCTTTCGAAACAAAATACTTTAATAAAAGCGTCGTTAAATCGGTCTATTTATTGGTTGTAATTTTAGCAGTTTCGTGTTGCAATTATTGGCTACTTGATCTGTTTTATCTATGTAGATAAGTGTGAAGTTTAGTCAATCAGTCAGAGTCGTGTGAATAATTCCATTGATTTAGAACTAGTTTGTCATTTTTGCAACAGTTTAGAAACGTTTCTGTAATTTAGTTTGCCTTTCTACAAACGTTATTTATATGAATCATTGATGTAGTCCAGTTTCAAAGAGTGTTGAGATAAAAAAGTACAAAGTTATCTGTCGATTGACTAAGTTATGGCCGTTGGCTTAAATATAGCTTAAAAGCTAAGATCAGAGATCTTACCCGATAGTACGTTAGTCTATACCTGTATAGACTAACGTACTTCTAATTCATAAGCAATACCTACTCCAGATCTCTAATATGTAGTAAGTCATTGTTTTTGAATTGAGATATGTAGGTAATTATTGTAATGATTTGATTTTTTCATTGATTTGATTGAATAACTTAACTGAGATAATGAAGTATTGCTGAAATATTTCAGCAATTTCATGCATCGATAATGTACCTACATAGTATTTAGTAACTAGTCTAGATCGCTACTGATATGCACAGATTAATATGATTAATTCGCTTTTAGAGACGCTCACTAAATGTGACCATGAAATAGAAAAATAAATTATGAATCAGTAATGTAATGCACAAACTGGTCTGAGCTGGGCGGGGCCGCGTACAACAGTAGTATGTCTGAAGTCTATACTGCAGTCCCAGCCAGTCAGTGGTCGAAGTCTCACGTACACCAGAAAGGTAGTTGTAGTGGTAAGGTTTTTTCCAGAGCCCCTCTAAGAAAGTACCTACCGCGCATTTGCTAGTTATTCGACTGCCAAGAATTTTTTACACAGCAAACAAACAAATAACTCTTTATTGTAAACACAAAATAAAACTTACAATAAGTACATCAGAGAAGTTCTTAAGGTAGTGCAACACTAGGCGGCCTTATCGTTGGAAGCGATCTCTTCCAGGCAACCCATGTACGGAAAGGAATGTGCTAAAAATATTTGACGGGGAGTACAATAAATACTAAAATTACACTATAAACCTGAATGTTATACTAATACTATATACAATACCTAACATAATAATACATAAATAGACAATACATAGACGTAGGGATCCACGCTCTGGCTCATATCTGGCGCAGCATATTTATTTGGCGATCCAGCGTGGTAACGCCGCCATTATAATGGGTACTTTTGGCCAGGGCACCATAAGGGGTGGCCTGTTTGATTAAGTTGTTTTTGACATGTAAATTGATTATTATTTACTTAAGTTATTTTAGAATTGAGTTTAAATGTTTTATAAGTTTTAGTAGTTCTAAATAAATACTCTGATACATAGATAGACATACATAAAATATATAAAGCACACTCTCTCTACCTAGAATCCGTCAAGTCCGTAGTGTTCTTGCATTAGTGTTCCAGGGGCATTATTATTGACTTTCGAACGGCTGTGACGTATGTGGAACTTTATCAGATTGTATGAGGAATCCGTGAAGTTCCGTATACATTCTAGCCGTCTCCCAACAAGTTCCGTTTACTTCCAAGCCATAAGAAAGTCAAAAATAATGCCCTAGATCACAGATCAGACTGGTGTTATGAGAATCCATCATCATAATATCAGCCGTCACTGCTCCACTGGTAGAAACAGGGCGCCGCTATAGATTTACCATAATATCTGTGGTAAACAGCTTGCATCCAGCTTGTTGGTGAAGTTTTAAGACGTAAGATTTAATATCGTGATATCTCTGAGTGACAAGAGCAATGCTGGGCCGTGCAGCCTTTTGAACTGGTAATATAGGTACTTAGATAGTTTAGATAATTCCACATTTTGGATATTGCTGACCTGTCACCTGTCACGCGTTAGAACCAAGCGTTTTGAATCCTCATTCCTCATACGAACAGCCAGAATGTGGAACGCTTTGCCTGGGTCTGTCTTCCCGCTAAAGTACGATGACAAATCCCGAGTAAATAGGTATCTTCTTGGTAAGCGTGCTACACCCTAGACCGCATATCTGCTCAAGATCAGGCAGTATGTAGTCAAACGCAAACCTATACGGAATAAAAAAAAGCATGGTTAACAATTCAGTCGAGATAATTATTTTTCGCAAAAAATATCATAACCGACTTCACCCGTGTACAGAATTCGCTTATATTTCGCACGGATCGATGTAACATTTTTCACATTATTGTTGATTTATCAAGAATGGCTCAGCCAATTTCAATAAAACTTTAATGGGACCAATTTCGAAGTATAGGTACTCTTTCCAATTAAAAAATAATTATTGATTTCGGACAACTTCGAAAAAAGTTATGCGTTTGAGTACCTCTTCCGGTTTGGTTCGTCGGTCAAAAATACACATCATGAGAGCCGCGAGCTACAAGCTCGTCTCATCACTCTTACGAATAATAAAAGCACTAGAAGATCTAGACTTCCCAAAATAGACAACTAGTTTGTATTTCATTGAATTAATTAGTAATTATCATAATTACACCTGTAATTTGGATTAAAATAATAAAAAAGGCAGGTAAATAAATAAATAAATAAATAAATAAATATTAGGGGACATCTTACACACGGTCTCTGACCCCAAACTAAGCAAAGCTTGTGATATGGCTGCCAGAGACTGATATACTACAACAACACATAAACATAAACAACACAAACACATTACAACACATTAAAACATGTATAAATAAAAATCAAATCCATACAGATATCTTGTTGCATTTTGATGTTTCAAGGTTTATGTACATAAATATTCATATTTGGCGAGGATACGAGTATGATATGCAGTTGGTTGCATCAAATGCTAATGTGGTCCAATCCGTACTAGGTATATCCTTACTAAAATATTATAAATTCGAAAGCGTGTTTGTTGGTCTGTTACTTTTTTAAGCAGCGACAGAGTAGTGGGTTGACTTGATTTTCGGCACGTATTTAGATAAACGGCCGGAAAGTGTTTAAAGCTACTTTTTACCCCTGAAAAATAAAAGGTTCCTATAGGATAGCATAAAAATTAAAACATTTCACGGGCGAAGCCGTGGGAAAGCGCTAGTAGTATTATAAATCCAAAATATGTAGTTGGATAATTACTCTTTCAAGCAGCAACATAGCAATTGATGAACTTGATTAACAAACAAACAAAGGTAAAAAATCGGCCAAGTACGAGTCAGACTCGCGCACGGAGGGTTCCGTACTGTATGGGAGCCGCCCTTACCTACATATTTATTTTTATTTAATTTTATTATTTATTATTGAAGGGATTATAAAACTAAATATTCTGTGAAAATTGCAAGCATCTACCTGGTACCATTATTAATATAGAGCGAAAAACGTCTAAAAATTCAGGTTTGTTGTTTAATGCCCCCCCCTTAAATATTTATTTTATTTTGTTTTTAGCATTTGTTGTTATAGCGGCAATCGAAATAAATCATCTGTGAAAATTTCAGCTGCCTAGCTATCATGGTTCATGAGATACAGCCCGGTGACAGACAGACAGACAGACAGACGGACATCGAAGTTTTAGTAATAGGGTCCCGTTTTTCCCTTTGGGTACGGAACCCTAAAAAGTGACATAGGTTACTTTTTATCTCGGATATTTTATGCTATCCCTTATTAACCCTTACTATACCTATTTTTATATGGGATAGTACAAAAATCAAAATATCATACGGGTGAAGCCGCGGGATAGAGCAAATTGAGACTTATATATGGAAGTCTTGTCCAAGTGGGAATATAATAGGTATCATAAGACGCTGTTTCACTAAACTTTATTGAATATGATCATTCCTTAGCCCCTGTCCGTTTAGGTATACAATTAAATGCAACATCGAAATTAGTCATATTGCAGTTGTTGACCTACTTAGAGGCGGAGGGTTACGAGTATACCTGCATAGCGTAATGTTATGATTCCTTCTGGCATTTTCTCAAAACGTCAACTTTGATACGGTAAACACATAGATTTATTTGTTGCTACTAATTATTGGTAGTTGTATTAAGTAACAAATACTTGCTGGCACCTTTTGAAATAGTGAAATATTTGGTGCCATCGTGTCGACGCCGGTAACTCAGATCTAGCCAGTTATTACCTATTTCTTTAGCAGTTTACTCCTTTGCAGAATATTTTATTTTATTTATTTATTTTTTTAAATCAACAGCCCTTAAAAACATAAATTAACTTAAAAACTAAACTTAAGGCCAATAACTGATTTATACTATGTTACCAAACAATTTTTTTTGCTGTTTCACAGCATACATAATACGAGTACTTATTACATAGTTGCGCTGTTTATTTGTGTGTGTGTATTGGATGTAGATGAAAGTTTTTTGCACAGTTTTTGGCCTTATGATTTTATTTTTATTTAAGTTTAGATATATTTTCTTAGGTCAGATTAATTAATTAAATTACAATACAAAGTTATCTTATACAAATAAAAATGTGTCCATTATAGGAATAATATCGAACATCCGAACATTCTCATTTGCATCAAGTATATTAATGTCATCAATTATGATCAAAATGTCAAGAAATGATGTCACTCGAATTACATAACTTGACCAAAACAAAACCGTCTACTTTATTGTGCAAAGGGAAAAAAACGAAAAGTTCGTATAGCATCAGATTTATTTACATATCACAGAAACACAATACAAAATTTGTACAAAATAAAAAAGAAAAAAGATAACACAATACAGACATCGAGCCCGCCCTTTCTATTCGAATTCGATACTTATGTGGCAATCGCCAAATTCAGAAGGTACCGCCTGGGTAACGCACTGCGGTAATCCATACCGATTACAAAACATAATAAATGAACAACATTACTGGCCCAATGTTGTAAACATACACCGTTTTATGATCTACGCGACGTCGCAGAGATAGTTGATTTTGGTAACTAGACATTACCCAACTATAGATATGATATTGGATTATCGTTGCTTCACTCACATTGGGCAAACAAAACCAGTATAATAGACAATCTATTTAAAAACACAACAATAACTTTAATCTAGATATAAATTATATTTTAGCTAGCCTGACGATTGCTATCGAATCTTTCTATTAGGGTAGGTTCGATCGTTCGTCCCGCGCGCATTTTTTACCAGCCATGACGGTGTCCGTGTCCGCCGAAGCCACCGTTGCTGTAGCCACCGTTCCAGCCGCTGCGGTAGCCTCCGTGGCCTCCGTAGCCTTGGCCGCCGAAGCCTCCGAGGCCTCCGTAGCTTTGGCCGCCGTAGCCTCCGAGGCCTCCGTAGCCTTGGCTGCCGTAGCTGCTGTAGCCGCCGTAGCCGCCGCCAAAGCCGCCGCCGTAGCCGCCGCCATAACCGCCGTAGTTGCCGGCGGAGGCCAGGGCCAGGAAGACGGCCAGGAGGACGAGGCAAGCCTGGACATAGAACACATCACATTATTACATTTACACTACTCATGTTATCTCTGTTTATGTTTTCGTATTGTATGTTTAATGACACCAGCCTTACAATCGTGAGGTCGTGGGTTCAAATCCCGGTCCTGTACGAGTAAGTTCTTCGGAATTTATGTACGGAATTTCACACCACTGGCTTTCCGATGAAGGAAAACAACGTGAGGCAACCTGCATACGTCCGTAGAAGAATTTCGATAGCGTATGTGAATCCACCAACCCGCACTGGACCAGCGTGGTGGATATGGCCCAATCACCCTTCGTGGGTAGGCCTACGTCCTGCAGTGGACTATTAAAAAAAAAGGCTGGTACAGTACATGCACTAACGCAGGATGTCTTCCCAAGTGATGGATATGAATTTTGACTAACTGTTCACTGACTTCACATTTGACAATAAATGACTTTTGAACTGAAATCCCGTCCATTTGGAAATATATACGGGAAGTCTATATGTAGTAATATATACGGGAAGTTTATGTGTAGTAATATATACGGGAAGTTTATGTGTAGTAATATATACGGGAAGTCTATGTGTAGTAATATATACGGGAAGTTTATGTGTAGTAATATATACGGGAAGTTTATGTGTAGTAATATATACGGGAAGTCTATGTGTAGTAATATATACGGGAAGTTTATGTGTAGTAATATATACGGGAAGTTTATGTGTAGTAATATATACGGGAAGTCTATGTGTAGTAATATATACGGGAAGTCTATGTGTAGTAATAGTAACCTCAAAGTTAGAGTGTAGACAAACGGTTTGTTGAACCGATGGAATACGTTCACAGAGCTAATACAACCAGAGATAGCGTTGTTGTCGCTTGAAGCAAACCTCAACCATTAAAATGTATGGAAAATCTTACCCAGAGCTGTAAAAACTGTCAAATATGAATCGGAATTTGACACTACAGGGAGAAAAACACGGCAACAGCCACTGAATCGAGATATTTTTCATGTTTCTTTCTAACTCATGCCACATTAAATCAATGCATCTCCTTCGGATCTTCTCGATCGACCACAGCCTGGTTACAGAGGCGCCAGAGTAAATTTAAGCAACTTAATAGCAACGTAAAAAGCGTCCTCTCTATCGAATGCCTAAAGTGAAAAAGAAACAGAACTATGCTATTTAACCCCCGACGCAAAAGAGATCGATAATCAAGTGTTATAAGTTTGACGTGTCTGTTTGTCTGTCTGTCTGTCTGTGGCATCATAGCGCCCGAACCACTGAACCGATTTCAGTTTAGTTCTTTTTGTATGAAAGGAGACTTAATCGAGAGTGTTCTTAGCTATGTTTTATAAAAATCGATTGAGCCGTTTAAGAGTTATGGTGGGTTAAAGTGGGGATGGAAGAACCAAAATTCTACAAATGTGCCCAAAATGGTTGTCGGGGGTTTTTTAAATTTTTAATTTAAGTTTTTATTAGCTAATATAATTACGATGGTGCCTCTGTAATCGAGCTTATTATCCCTCTGGTTGTAATAGCTCTGTGAATACGTTGGATACAAGCCGCTTACAATTGGTGTTCTCGACAAATAATTGTCTAACTGGGAGGTTCTAAGCATAAGGAAAATGACATTTCATAGAATTGTGATGATAAGTATGAAAAACAACTATAAAATATGATTTTAAAATTAGTGAAACAAACGAAACATTTTGCTCAAAATACATTGTAAAAACCCTGTTAAATGGGCATAGCGCATTAAGGCTACGCCAATTTCCAGTTAGAACAAAGTATATAATTATTTTAAAGGTTGCCCAAAAACCAGACTTCAAACAATGAATCAAACCAATCACTGTAATAATTTTAATCGAAATACGGTACGAGTAAAAAATTTGATGCGCTTTGGCTGAAATTATTCACTGATTGTTTTCAAGACCGCTAATTCAATAATTGACCTCAAAATCAATCTTGCCAATAGCATGAAAATTATTTTATAATAAATATTTCGCAACTCACAAAGTATTTCATTTTGTCGGCTGGTTGCACAAGACTCGTAACTGAGTATGCACCTTAGAACGCATCCTCATCCTTTTATACCTCGAACAGAACCACAGCCTCCGCAAACAAACAACGACCTGATTTTCATCTGTGAAAAATTAACATTATAAACAGGTATCAGAATTAGTCTGTGGTTGGCTAGAAATAGGCGAGGACGCGCCTCTCCTGTTTGGTATTAATCATTCATTTTGCATAAATTAAGAATTAGGAGATCGTATCGCTTCCTTTGTTCTAATATGGCCGTTAGAGCTATATGTCCGTAAGGTTGAATCATTTTTGGACCAGTTACGTAAATTACTACATTGGCCTCCAGCTAGTCAAGCATGCGACCACGAAACGGCACGAAAAGAACTCATTTCGATGTGTGAAAAAGTGACAGATATATACTTTGCCATAACGCTGTCTCGTTTTGACACTATGAACGAAATAATTCGTGGCGCGCATACTAGCCCGGCTGGAAGCGCGTAATTTAGGCTGCATTAATATTGATGGAATCGAGATAATCAAGTAGGTGGCCCTTATCGCTTATCATAGTTTTACGACTACAAATAAACATGGTGTCATTGGGTGTAATCACCTAGTTCTAGTTCATTAGTGATCCAATATCAATAAGGAAATGGTTATATATAGGCAGGTATATGCGCGATACAGTTCAAATGTGTTCGTGTATTTGCCTTTTTATTTCAATTCAGCATACTTTTAATATTTTACAACCAGATGAACTATAATTACGATAATTATTTTTCGCAAAAAATAGCATGACCGACTTCACCCGTGTACGGAATTCGCGAATATTTCGCACGGATCGATGTTACATTTTTCACATTATTGTTTATTTATCAAAAATGGCTCAGCCGATTTCAATAAGTCAAGTTCAAAGTACCTATACTCTTTCCAATAATAAAAAAAATACTAAAATCGGACTACTACGAAAAAAGTTATGCGTGGTTACACATAAACATAAAAAAAAATACGCGTCGAATTGAGTACCTCCTCCGGTTTGGTTCGTCGGTCAAAAAACAGGCAATATTATAGGTACATCCCTACAGTATATTAGTAGTGAAAATAAGTTAATTCCCTTTGGAGCTACGATCAAGAGATACATGTCCCATGCGCCATCAGCTTAGCCAGTTTACCCAGCATTGAGGATCAATCACTTTCTTAAATTTAATCACAAAAGAATATTTACAATATAAAATATTATTAATTAAAAATTAAAAAAACCCGACACAAAAATATTTGACAACAAACTTTCAATTGACAACCATTTTGGGCACATTTGTAGAATTTTGGTTCTTCCATCCCCACTTTAACCCACCATAACTCTTAAACGGCTCAATCGATTTTTATAAAACATAGCTAAGAACACTCTCGATTTCATCCAAAAAAAACTAAACTGAAATCGGTTCAGTGGGTCGGGCTCTATGATGCCACAGACAGACAGACAGACACACAGACAAACAGACACGTCAAACTTATAACACCCCTCTTTTGCGTCGGGGGTTAAAAATGCTCACAACTGAAGGTGCCCGACTATAACTCACTACCCTCACAAATAAAAAATGTTGACTCACTTCACGCCTTTAAAAAAACTTTAGCCGAATACATCATATATGTATCGTTATTGTTATAACTAAAAGAAAAGAAGTGTGTAAGTCTGTATTTTGTTATAAAATGTTCAATTAGTTAATTTATTTTGATAATAATAAGTACGACTAAAATTGCAAAATATTTTGTAATTATGTTTTCATGTAAGTGACAAACTCTTTGTCTTTATGATAATAAATATCTTTAAACCTACATTTATAAAATATATAAAACTACAAACTAAATTATTAATCAAACATTATACAATAAAATATAAAGATAATCGGCCAAGTACCAGTCGGACTCGCGCACGGAGGGTTCCGTACTGTATGGGAGCCCCCCTTAAATATTTGTTTTATTTTATTATTTATTATTGAAGTGAATTTACAACTAAATATTTTGTGAAAATTTCAAGCATCTATCTGTTACCATTAACGAAAAACGGCTAAAAAATCAGGTTTGTTGTATGGGATGCCCCCTTAATCATTAATTTTATTCTGTTTAGTATTTGTTGTTATAGCGGCAACAAAAGTACATCATTTGTGAAAATTTCAGCTTTCTAGCTGTAACGGTTCATGAGATACAGCCTAGAGACAGACGGACGGACAGACTGACAGCGGAGTCTTAGTAATAGGGTCCCGTTTTTACCCTTTGGGTACGGAATCGGAACCCTAAAAAGGATCGCTTAAACCACCCATAGACATAAAATAGCCTATTGATAATTCAAACGATCCTGTATGACTGGCAACGTGCCCAAAATGCTGGGCGCATTGCCCTGCTGGATAGCGAGACTTATGCTTTGTGCAAATTATAGGCCATAATTTTAATTGCGTAAAGTAAATTTTTATTGCTCTAAACGTGTTGCGTGTCGAGTTTTTAAGCCTACCCGATATATCTTTAAAAAAATGCAAGGCTCCCGGTCCCCAAGGCCCCAGAGTCTCCACCCCAAACGGCACAAACATATATCTAACCACTGTGATGGTATATTTGCGCCGTTTGAGGGATTCCGCCGTAGTACGAGTAGCTGCGCCACTCGCTCTTTGTGACTTGTGACGTCTCTGGAAGATGGGACGGCGCCAATGTGTCTACACAAGTAATGTCCCAACTTCCAGGGTATGAGAGTCATACCGTCGGGTCTTTCTTGAATTTAAATAATTTTAGTTAATCATTGTCGTCGAAACGGCAACGACGAAATTAAATCACTACATACATAGTATAAAACAAAGTAGCTTCCCGCTGTCTGTCCCCATGTTTGCCTATATCTTTAAACTATACAACGGATTTTGATGCGGTTCTTTTAATAGATAAAGTTATTCAAGAGGAAGGTTTTTATGTATCTTACACCTGTGCAAAGCCGGGGCGGGACGCTAGTTAAATATGAAATGACTCTATCTTATTGCATCAATTCGAAGTTTCATACAAGTAAACGTAAATAGACATAGGTGAATTGTTCCTGTAATACAAGGTGTTGTTTTACAAAGTGCAGGAACTTATGGAAACGTATCCGCTCATCATTTTGACCAACTTTTGCTATACTATTAGACCAACGCAACCGCGACATTGCGATAAAAAGTAAAAAGTCCCTTTAGTATATTTTATATTACGAGATTAATAGACATCTACCCTTTCACTATTATTGAAACGTGTGTTTCACTACATGGTGACAGCGGTGATAATGGTTTTAAACAACGGATAAAACTATTTGAAATAGCTAATCATAGATTAAACTAGTCTAACAGTTGTGTAGGTATCGTTTTATCAATAAATAATAATTATCTCTCGAAGGCGGTCCAGCCGTGCACGCCGAGGCATGACGCAAATGGCGGAAACCATTGAAGAATCATACACAACATCATTGGCGGAAACTGTTCGAGGTGTTTCTCAAAGCGTCAGGAGTGAGCACGGAGCCGGAGGAAGTACAGGCTAGCTTGTTGGTGAACCCTATAGGACCTGCGGGATACGAGGTTTTTACGACATTCACTTTTGATACGGGCGAAAGTGAGGATGACGTCAGCGGTGTTAAAAAAGTTCGACACGTATTTTGGTGCAAAACCCAACATCACAGTGCGCCGTTATAAGTTTTTTGCACGCAAGAGTAAGGAGAAAACATCGATCAGTACACCACTGCTCTGCGAGTACTTAGCCAGCAGTGCGAATTCGGTGAATTGTACGAGAGCTTATTGCGAAATAAAATCGTTTGCGGCGTCAACGACGGCACGGTGAGAGATCGGTTACTACGTGCAGATGATTTAACGTTATCCAAAGCGATGCAGATCTGCCAAGCGGCCGAAATATCAAATGAAGAAAGTCAATGTATTGGCATTACATCAAAAAGTGTCGTAGAATGAAAATCGCGCCGAGCTGGCGGCCAACGCGGCGGCAGCGTCAGAGGGACGCGAGCGGCGGCGCGCCTGGCGGCAGGCGGCGCCGGGCCGGCGATAGCGGCTACTGCGCCGGCGGGGACCGGTGCCCGGCGTGTAACGCAATGTGTTTTGTGTGTGATAAAAAATTGCATATTTCGCGAGTGTGTGTGTTTTAAATTTGAGCGTTGATTATCCGGATGACGAATATCGAGAGGGTAGATCTCTACTACTCTCGTAATCCTTACATAGTATAAAATAAAGTCGCTATTTTCGTTTGTTTGTTTATTTGTTTGTCTGTATGCTTAAATCTTTAAAACTACGCAACGGATTTTGATGCGGTTTTTTTTAATGGATAGAGTGATTCAAGAGGAAGGTTTATATGTATAATACACCTGTGCGAAGCCGGGGCGGGTCGTCTAGTATAAAATATACTACACTCCCTACATTTTTTGAGTTAGTAAACATTTTGTACGGAACAGCTGAGGTTGTTTCAAGATTTCGTAGTTGGTTCCATAGTAAATAAATAAAAAGGGCTCTTCCTTATGTTACCAAAACAAAATTCCTTTGCTATTTACAAACTTAAATTCACATTCATAGTGCACTGGATCCCACACTAGGGTGTACGAAAAGTTGTTCATAATTATGTGCATGGCTATACAGGGTCAGTGGTAATCAATTAGCATCCTTTTAGGGGCTTATTCTGTACATCAAAACTAACAACTTTTGTTTCACGAATTTGGTCAAAACTAAAAAAAATCAGCTGTTTCACACGAACGATAACTAACGATATTTTTCTATAGAACAGCATTTTTTTTGAGATTTGATAAACGTCGCAGAACAAAAGTTGTTAGTTTTGATGTACAGAATAAGCCCGTAAAATGATGCTAATTGATTACCCGTCACCCTGTGTACATATGTACGACCGAAAGTCCTAGCAGTTTCCAAAGCAACATCCCACAGGTATATATTTCAATATTTACCACCTAACCATCCATCAGTCATAGTTACCGACATAGCCTAGGTGATAGGCCAGTTGAAATGACAGTGGGCAGGGCACATAGCACGGCGAAATTATGACTAATGAGGTCGAAAAGTTCTCTAGTGGAGACCGCGTACCGGCAAGCGCCGCGAAGGGCGTCCTCCCACGAGGTGGATAGATGAATGACGTCATCGAGACCGCAGGATCGCACAGGATCGTCTAATTGGAGATCCATGGGGGAGGACTATGTTCAGCAGTGAACGTTCTATGGCTGATGGATGGACGGAAGCTATAATAAAAATATTGTATCCTGAAATTGTTTCTCCATATTAACGTAACCACAGTATTAAGCCACTAAATCAATAAATAATAATAATAATTAACAAATGCGTCATGAATATATTATATAATTATTATGGACGATGCAGTTGTCAGGTCATTAATTTAATAAGCAGCAGTCTGCACCTCTGGGTTACAACCATCAATAACGCGTGTCCAATTGGTCAGTGTTTATTAGCTAAGTAATCCACAGGAGCTTAGCTAAGACTGACCGCAAACGAACGTCTCGCCTCAGCGACAATCGCCGCACTGACGTTCGTCATCACTATCACTATCACTACATAGTATAAAACAAAGTCGCTTCCCGCTGTCTGTCCACATGTATGCTTATATCTATAAAACTACGCAACGGATTTTGATGCGGTTTTTTTAAATAGATAGCGTGATTCAAGAGGAAGGTTTATATGCATAATACACCTGTGCGAAGCCGGGGCGGGTCGCTAGTATTTCATAAATGCACCGCACGGTTGACGTAGAAGTAATAGGCTAGTTGACAATATTTTTTTATGTCCTCATGTAAGAGCTAACCATAAACAGCGCCGATCAAAGATAACAAAAATGAAATCATGTTAATTTCTAAGTTGATTTTATTTTAGTTTTCGTAAAGAAGTTACAATCATTTTTTATTTTCATGCTAGACAAAGAGAGCACACGCACGGCAGGCTATGACGTCACTGCCCGTGAGTGTCATACATTCACCATATAATGATATGCTATGTGGGAAAGGGACAAGTCATCTCCTCTTTATCTCTACCAAAATCTTTACAAGCTTAGATCTTTGAAGTTGATTCATTATCCAATTTTAATTATTTTTTCAGTTTATGAATCATAATTGATTGGAGAATTCACTAATCCTAATACTTTTAACTCATCGATCCTTCTAATACGAGTATATAGGTATATTGATGTTTTAACTGATTAAACACCAGTCAACTACCCTATTACCTATCATCTGATCTCTGGCTCATGTTGACAACTGCTCATTTAAAGCTACAAGTCGCCTAAACTTTATCATGAAAAGCCTAAAGTCTCCTGTTTGGAATTCTCTAACAAAATATTTTCCACAAATATAGATAGATAGATAGATAGATAAACTCTTTATTGCACACCAAGAAATAAACAAAAAGAAGAAACAAAGATACATAAACAGTGTAACAATGGGCGGCCTTATCGCTGACAGCGATCTCTGCCAGGCAACCTTAGGATGGAGAGGACAGAAAGCGTATAAATAATGGACGGGGTGCGCATTAATTAAAAAAATTAAAATTAGATTATACATCATAAACATACATACTAATAAAATTGATATAAATACTTAAAATACCTAAAAATAAAGAAAACATAACATATGAAAAAAATAATAATAAAAGAAACCTATGACTTAATAATAAACTAATACATAATATAAATTATAATATACTACTTATATAAAACAACATAAATAACAACAACAACAGTTACAAAATTAAAGTATCAACATTTTCTGCAGGTAATGGTTTTTAACCTGATCTTTAAATATGTTAAGTGATTGAGCTTTTCTGACAGTAACGGGCAAGGCATTCCATAACTGGACTGCCTGAAAGGCAAACGACCGTCCGTAAAAAGTTTCACACCGTGCGGTAGGAGTCTTAAGAGAAATATAATTGGGTCTTCCAGGGGAACTTCATCACACCAAAAGTTGCTCAAATTGGAGACTTGTTTCGAGGTACGAGTAAATGAAAGCATAATCAAAGTATATCGCTTTCTTTTCAAAGTACTAATTTAAATGGTAACGAGACGCTAATCGTTTTTAGTCCCTGCGATATCCCTTCAAGTAGCCTTAATGACGACAAATCGCACACGTTGACCACATTATCATTTAAAATGTGAAAAAAATGTTAAACCGGACTAATCAATATTAATGAATCAATATTATGCAATATTTCTTGTAATGTTAGCTTCCATTAATATCAATAAAGTTATCTTATTTTATCATATCATTGTCTGACGCGGTAGTCGTTAGTGGACGCTTTAAAATAGAAAAAAACAAATACAAAAAGATTTATTTACCAAAAAGTTTACATTAAACCTTAGTACATGAAGGTAATTAAATGTAGATTATTTCTGGTTGAATTATAATGATGATATATAATAATTTTTACTACAGTTTTCTAATGTAAAAGGTTTGCAGGTTGAATTGCGGGCCCTGCACTAGGAGGAGAATCCTGTATCGCGGGGCCCAGAACAAATTGGTTGCCAAGTTTTTTTTTCTATTGTTTATACGCTTCGCTTTTGTTACACAAAACGTTCGTTTGCGAACAGCCTAAGTAATGTAAAGTACAGAATATTGTTCTGTTAAATCAATTAAGCTTACTTTGATCAGATAGAGTATAAATGAGAGCACTCTTAATGTGTACAGAAAAAAATGTTTCATCAATCACTAAAATGGCGATAATGTTTAACATTAATAAATGCTTACTATGTACTAAATGTTAGAAAATTGACTGATTGTGAATTCAAAAACATTTTTGCAGCAAACGTTTTTCAGCTTCTACAAAATTTACAAACCTACTCGAAAATGTAACGAGAGAAATTTTTGATTTTAAAATTATTGAAAAGCGAATTTAAGTAGGTTTTACAACTATCAAATACCTACGTGGCAAAAGCTTTATCAACAGATTGTGTTTGCGACCCCATCATGCATGAATAACATCATTAGTATACAAACTGATTTTGACCAAATTCCTTCATAATTTTATTATAAACGTTCGGTTGTAGTACCTAGTTGAATGGAAGCCAATCATACACGAAAAACTTTTCACAGCTATAATATGAGTGCTATTCTCATATAGATTAGGTATTACATACTTTGATTACTTGTCTAAAGTTTTTAGTACCTATTGCATAACCGATCCGACTAATAATATGAACAAAATCGGCCAAGTGCGAGTCGGATTCGCGCACGAAGGGTTCCGTACCGTATGATAGCCTCCTTAATAAATTTTATTTTTATTTAATGTTTTATTTTTGAAAAGAATATGCAACTAAATATTCTGTGAATATTTCAAGCATCTTCCTGTAGCCGTTATTAATATCGAGCAAAAATATCAATGTTCTTGTATGGGAACAAATTATATACTCGTATATATTCCCTTAAATATTTATTTTATTTTATTATTTACTCTTGAATATTTAACTATTTTCTGTGAATATTTTAACCATCTACCTGTCACCTTTATTATTATTGAGCGAAAAGCGGCTAAAAATTCAGGTCTGTTACAGCTATAAGAGCTACAGCCTGGTGACAGACAGACTGACAGACATACGGACAGCGGAGTCTTAGTAATAGGGTCCCGTTTTTACCCATTATGTACGGAACCCTTATAAATGAACACGACTAATGCCAAGGACATAATTATTTGTGTGTATGTTTGTTTGTTCGGCTCTATTTAAAAATTAAAGATAAGGCAGGTGCCCCGGTTGTGGCCATCTTAGTATTATTTGTGGCCACTTTGAATTTTAACGATTAATTAGACAATTTAATGTTCAAATTAGATTTAAAAAAATATGATTTAAGATTTACACAAACAATATTTATGTTGTTACAGTGTTTATAATTACCATTTTTGCAATAATTTTGATACCAAAATGGCCACAACCGGGTCAGTGGCCACAACCGGGGCACCTGCTATATTTACTTAAAGTATCATCTTATTCATAATTTTATCTTGCCCGCGGGGTAAATACTATTTAGGTATCCGTTATCCAACTCGGCTGGGCAGCGTTCGGAAAATTGCGTAATGTCTTCTCGTCCGACATACCTCAGTGCCTCCAGTCGAAACTTTTTGACCAGTGTGTGTTGCCAGTGATGACTTATGGCACAGAAACGTGGTCTCTTACTATGGGCCTTATTAGTAAGCTTCAAGTAGCCCAACGAGCCATGGAGAGGGCTATGCTCGAAGTTTCTCTGCGAGATCGAATCAGAAATGAGGAGATTCGTAGAAGAACCAAGGTTACCGACATAGCCCAGCGGATTGGCAGGTTGAAGTGGCAATGGGCAGGGCACATAGCGCGAAGGACTGATGACCGATGGGGTCGGAAAGTACTCGAGTGGAGACCACATACCGGCAAGCGCAGCGTAGGACGTCCACCTATAAGGTGGACGGACGACCTCATGTAGACCGCAGGATCGCGCTGGATGCAAGCCGCTACCAACCGGTCTTATTGGAGATCTTTAGGGGAGGCCTATGTCCAGCAGTGGACGTCCTATGGCTAAAAAGAAAAGAAGAAGGTATCCGTTAAATGACACGTCGTTCCGTTGCCGCGTTGCTGCGTGAAAGAATATCAAACAAACCAACAAACAAACTTGTAGATTTGTACCTAATATTTTTAAGGATAAGTATTCGTACCTAGATACTACAAAACTATAGCCGTATGGCGATTCAACCAGTGGAGCACCTACCACTGGTGAATGGTACCTAAACATTTTATGGCAGACAAATCTAGAAATTAAAAAGATCATCTGAGATATTAAAAAGATTTTTTATCCTTTTAGGTAAAAGACGCTTAAATGCCAAAATGGAATACTGCGCATCTTCAAATTAATTTGGTATCCCTCTCACCTGATTATGAAAACAAAATAAATCTTAGTAAAATTTTAAAATTTGCAACTGCAATGTATGCAGTTGCACAATATTTTGTTGCCTAATTTGTTAGTTTAATCTTGATTAACGAGCTTGCGTTTCGTTGAATTGTTATTATAATTTGATAACAAGATTTACTTAATTTTACAACTTTAATATTGACAGCTAACTAATAACTGTGTTGGTTCTTGTAAACCAAAGCATATTTATTGATGTATATTAATGTTTGTATTAATAGAAGTGCAAGATAATAATAAATTGATAAAATACCTGAGAAGTTCCAATGAGCTATGACATGCATACACATTACACATACGACCCCTAGCATAGCAATGGGATAAAACCATTTTATCCACTTTTAATGTCAATTCATACTTTGTTTCCACTCCGAGGGGATAAATTGGCGGAAAGACAATTTGTCCCGTGGCTATGCTATGGGGATTTTGTCAGAGATTTGTCATTCGTTATGGGGAACGATTCAAAATTCGAGTTCCTATATTTTTTCTTCAAAATATTTAGATAAGCTTTTAACTTTTGACCATATAGTTTTATCTTTAGACTCGTAAGAAAGGTTTTTTGTTATTTATTTCGTCAACTAATTAACATTATTCTAGTAGGTATGTACCAGGTAATTTCAGAAATGAAACCGTACCTACACAATGTAACATTTACGTATTTTTCCAACAAATCTTACTGTTGCAACCAAAAAAAACTTAACAAGGCTCGTAATTTAGTAATAAATTGATCACAAAAATAGTTTCTTATAAAACCTACCGCATCCCCGTCTCGAGGCCAAATAAAGGTTTACCACAGAATATATAATTAGTACCTACCTTACGGTTTACCCGACATTTAAAAGTATGGGAAATCCCCATTTCCGACCACTCCACAGTGAACAAAGCCAGTGGAACAGAAACCTTGACATAATATGTCCCTTCCCATTATTGTTCAAATCTAACATTAATTTACAAGTAAAATGAAGTGATATAATAATATCGAGGCGATTAATTATGATGCCGTATTAAGGTTTCTAAATTTGCATGTTTAGCTTAAATAAATAAAAATAAACATCTTCATAATTTACTATTTTTATGCTTCTGACCATGGGTATATTAAGTTTTTATAGGCACGATCGTTTTTTGTTTCTGCGAGTATATTACCTAGAGCTAATGCTTTGTCTGGATGTTAGTTCAATTAACGGATGGAAAAGATGATGGCACTAAATCATAGCTTGTGTTATCATTATAGGAAAATGGTGATTAATTTCTGAATGTCAAGGTGTGAATCCGGGTGCAGCTGCTTAAGGCACGGACACCACTTCCTGTTTACTGGAGATGTGGTGCGGTGACGTCACGCAGATGACCATGGGGACAAGTGACCGGTTTCGAAAATATGTCCATACTGAGCTGTGGTCAAACCCTTATCTGTACCTCAAATCAAAGGTTTTACAGGATATGACATTCTTGGTGAGATTTGATTTACTTACTGGTTGGTTTTGGTGCTTTTGATTAATTGTAAGAATAAAATGTAGGTAAGTGGATGAGTTTACATGATTTTTATTTAGAGCAGGTTTTCAAATCATGGTAAGAGTTTACCATTTCTAGGTAGTTTGCTCCTATTTTTAGGATCCGAACACCTTAACTTCGCTTCTGATTCCTAAAATAACGTAGTGTATTTTTCGAAACTATTCCACCTTACCACAAAAGATTTAAACACTCTTTAAACACTGTTTATCCTTGCAATTTGTACTGGTAAACATTACAATAAAACGCACGCTTTAGTGCGTAAAACTTTTGTGGTAAGACGGTATATTTTTATAACAGAACCAAATTTGAAACTACAGGGAAAGACGTAGGTACACCTATGCGACGTTTCCACCCAGGGATGTTACTGGCTAACTAGGTATAGGCTAAGGAGCAAGACGAGAGTAAGTATTTTATTTTTACGAGTACGTGCACTGCATACGTTGACTGCCTCGGTGGCTCTGTGGTTAGTGATCCTGACTTCTGGGTCAAAGAGGCGTGGGTTCGATCCCCACCCAGGGCAAACATTAGTGTGATGAACATAGGCGTTTGCTCTGTGTCTGGGTGTTATTTAGGTACTATCTAAGTATGTATTTAAAATATGTATATGTAGTATTATATCAGTCTCTGGCAGCCATATCACAAGCTCTGCTTAGTTTGGGGTCAGAGACCGTGTGTAAGAAGTCCCCTAATATTTATTTATATTTATTTATTTTAAACTCTAGTGCCATCAAACTACTTTGCGTTTCCTTAAACATACACTTTTGAACGCTTAGGGAACTTGCACCTAGCTTTAGCCTGATTCTTGACTGTTGTGGTGGACACCTCGAGCCGGGAACTATGTCACCGGCGCAGTTCGTTGCGCAACAAGATTCATCTTACATTTTTATGTAAATTCGGTGCGAGGCCACAAATCCAGCTCCGAATATATCAGGTTGCATAACGAGGACCTTTAGTCGCAAGGTCATCTGCACATCTGTCAATGACCCAATCGATTACTGTCTGTCGGTGATTTAGAACACCTAATCATATCCATTCGTGTTAAGGACAAAGGTTATGGCTGTGGCGCTCCTCTAGAATGTTTTAAAATAATGTAAGGACATTCGAACTTCTGTTTTTAACCGACTTCCAAAAAGGAGGAGGTTCTATGTTCGTTTGTATGTATTTTTTTCTTTGTATGTTCATCGACAATTTTGCCAATTGTGAACCGAATTGAAAAAAATCTTTTTTAGTTCAAAAGGGTATACTACCGACGTGGTCCCATTTAAATTTTTCAGAAATCGGCTGGGCCGTTTTGGAAAAAGCAACAATAATGTAAACAATTCTAGCGAAATATTCGAATGCACACGATGGCGGTTTTGCAATTGTTTGCGAAAAATAATTATTTTTAATTCAATGTTTTCTTCAAATATATACATGCGTCATAAATCTGAAAGACTTTGCTTCATGATTAAACTAATGCGTATTTTACAATCTCATCAAGTATGCATCTTCGATGACACAGATCTAGTTCTCTGATATTCAACGAGGAAGCGATAAACTGTGACGATGAAGGCATTGCACATCTACGCAGTAAAATACCAATGTAAAAACAAAAAAAAACTATATTTGGCACAAAGAATTAAAAACGTAGCGGGACGATCACCAGCCGCTCCTGATGATATGCCTGGTCGGGGCGTGCACGGTCTTCACGACGCGGATGACGCTCGGGCCGTGGTGGTGGATTAGGGGGGCATGGTGGACAATCGGGGCGTGGTGGACAACTGGAGCGTGGTGGATGATGGGAGCGTGGACGTGGGAACTGACGAGAGGAGCGTGCAGACGACCCGTGCTGATGAGTGGCGAGTGGAAGTGGGACGTGCTGATGACTGGCGAGCTGTGGTGGAAGTCGTGCAGGTCATGAAGTACAGCGTGGTCGTGAAGATCGTGGTGGTGCAGCCCGGAGGACAGGAGCGGCGCATGCAGCGACGAAGATAGTGATGAAGTCAGAGGCGCAGCCAGGGGAGCGTGCAAGTGCGTGCCCAGCACGGAGTCGTGGTGCAGGTGAGGAGTCAGCAGACCGCCCGGTTCGCCGAAGATGCCGCGTTTGTCCCGAGGAGCCTCCTTCACCTCATCAGCTGGCGCCGCGGCCGCCACCGCCAACGCAAGAACGGCACATATCTGTACAGAAACATAACATCATAGTTTTGATGTGGTAGAATTGAAATACTGGGATGGTATGTTATCGTCGATTAGCCTTTATAGGACCACTAGCGGCGCCCCGCGGTTTTACCCGCGTTGTGCCCGTTCCCGTGGAAACTTCGGGAATTTTTATACATATAAACCTTCCTCTTGAATCACTCTATCCATTAAAAAAAACCGCATCAAAATCCGTTGCGTAGTTTTAAAGATTTAAGCATACAGACAAACAAACAAACAAATAAATAAACAAACGAAAATAGCGACTTTATTTTATACTATGTAAGGATAATTAGTTTACAAAGTTTGAGACGGGGCTTTATAAGGGCGGGGAAATTTATAACGGGTCGAGAAAAACAACATAACGATTTAATAGAGCTGCATTTTCGATTCGTCAGGCGATAGATCGTCAGTGCATGCGGTAGGTTCATGGGCAAACGATAAAAACCTGGAAATTCCTCATTGACGACTTTTTACACCAAATATACTCGTAAAAGTTCATTTTGGAGTCACGTGATTGTTTTAAAAGTAATTTAAGCTTATTAAGGCCGCCTTTAATGGAGCTTGTCCAGGTTGTGGCATCGTACAATGCCACTGGTGACATCATGCTTCGTCTCCGGTGTGGTCTAACTGACCATAATAATCGTTACTAATCTACTTAGCTCAATACTAGATCTAATTTGAATTAATCGAATGGTACCTAACAAATTAAGAGTCGATATCAGTGCCGTTGCAATAACAGAAAAAACATACTCATCGTATGTCAAGATATAAAATAGGGGTATAAAGTCTACGTGTTGTCTGATTAACGAGGAAGATGAAACTATGTATATGATAGGTATTTTTATGACTTTTTTTTCTTGCGATGTGTGGTCCGCGGATGGTATTTAAGGGCTTTAGGTAATCGAAAAGAGCCACACGTGACATACCGCTGGATGACAATAATGTTATCACAAATATTATGATACCTATAATCAGTATCATGCAAATATTGGATCGTCATCAGTGAGATAAAGGTAAGGAAGGAAGAGCAAACACGTTCGAAGCTTCCGCTTTCAATCGGTCTTATTAGAAATCTATAAAGAGGCAAATGTCCAGCAGTGGAGATTTTCTTTCTGATATTCATTATAAAAACAATCAAGTAGGTATGATGAATCGCCGCTGAAAACAAAATGATGGATGAATCATCCCTGCCGCCACTTGAGTCTTGTAATGTGATTGCTCTTGTTACTACCCCATGCGTGACGATGAACGATAACACAATACTTACGAAGATCTTCATGGTACAGAACAGACGGGACAGAAGACACTCGGGTCTGTTAACGATGCACTTGTGATGCTCTGTGACACTTATTGGGCACATTTATATGGACGAAGGGCTATTAAATCGGTGGTTGCGCAAACGTCCCTCCAGTACCCACCAAAACGTTCAAAACCCGTCGTGATATAGCTCAGTTTCGAAATACCATAAATTATAGAAAACCAATGCTACACATGGTGCAGGCCTAATTAGATATTCTGACGTTTATATAATATAGGAAGCTTCCTCAATACAAAACATCCATCATAAATGAGTGGGCGGGTTAACTGCGTACTTTGCTGTATCACTTTTTCTACATCTTTTCGAGGCAGCATTTGATTGGTGTAATTTAAACAATTCCAATAATTTATTATATTTAAAATAATATTATATATCAAATCGCTGGAGTATTTTTTCTGTTAGGATAATAGAGTGTAAGACTTTCCGCCCTAATCACAAAGAAACTCTCTACCTATAACACTCAAGGTTATTTCTAATCACATCTAATCAAAAGTACTAAAGGTAGCTATCTAGCCCACAGGCCAGCCCTGTGCCTACAGAACAAAAATAAACTAGTAGGTAAGAAGGTATGGTTAGGAGCTTTACGACTACATCTCTATTTGACTAGGCAGCAGATATGACTAGATCGCTTTAAGACTGAATCACGGTTACATTGCTTTTGGACTACATCGCCAAAGGACAAGAAAGCGTAATGACTTAATCCTCGTTTGTTTTCTAAAGTACAACTAAGGCGAAAATCAAAACATTCAAGTTTTTAAGTAGTTACCTTTATTAAAAACGAAATGTAACTTTTACTTATATTTAAGTTTTAAAGCAACTTTTTTTTCAAAAAACACGATAAGTGCAATTTCCTTTGTCTCAAGTTTGCCTAATTTGGTTATATTTTTGCGGTTAAATATTATGGTGTTCCTTTTTCGGTTACCTTCAAATTAAGCATTTTGACTTCTTTTATCAAATTGAACAAAATTAGCAGCAATGTACTTTTGTGCTGCATTCGCACGTTAAGGCGACGATGCCAGACTTCTAAGCTATTATTTGTCCTATGCTTTTCATATGCACAAGAAACAAGATGAGTATTCTTCAGACACTGCTTACGAAAGTAACTTGCAAATGCCTCCATTTCTGCAAATTTTGTAGAACTCTGGACAATAGCCGACCAACCGTCTTGTATATACGATGAAGGCAAGAGAGCCAAATTAGCAGTCAGCCTAGTGATGTCTTGTCCTTCTTTACATTTCGTCAGACCGATATCTTTTGCCTATTTCCACACTGCTTTGCTATAAGGATAAAAGTATCCTGTAACTATTGCGTTCGGATACACGCTTCGAAAGGCATTCATAAGTCCCAATTCATAATCGTATTAATTTTTTATACAAAAAATCCAAGCACGTCACGTATTATAAAGGTAGAGGTATTCGCTAGATTTAGAAAATTTGGATTTCTTCACTTAAAGGATTTTTTTGCGGTATCTGTATAAGATATCTTTTACTGAATTATAAGATCTGGCACTGCTAAAAGTAGATGACAGTTCTTGCAGTGTTTGTTCATAAACCTTTTTTACTGACGACATATCCTCGCACACTTTTTTAAACACAACTGTACGTCATATCGATATAACGTCGAACAGCTATTTAACCCCAACGCGATATAGTCATATCGCGATTTAGTCTTAAAGCGATCTAGTCATATCTACTGCCTAGTCAAATAGAGATGTAGTCGTAAAGCTCCTAACCCCTCAAAAGTACGCTACTTGCTTCGCAGAACCCTACTCTTCACCCCACTGACCTATGAATTTGTTACTGCGTAGCAACTTTCTTACGTTTGCCATTAAGTTTAAACTCGTACTCTATGACCGTTGGGCCAGGATGTGGTAAGGAGCATGTTTTAAACAACAAACACGCACCAGGCAACCGCATTTCTGCCCTCATCAGTCATTGTACCTACTCACGATAAAATGTCATCTGGAGTGCGTTTAGGCGCACCTGAATGTGATAATTATATTAAACTAGCTGACTCTTAAACTTTCGCGTTCATAAATGTAATATTAGTAGGATATGAGTATAACTAGAACAAATAATGGCTCACGCACAAGGCTTTTAAAATTGGAATATGTCTGATTGTCTACGGCCAATGCTAAGTGCGGAAAAGGGCACTAAAGAAAATTTATTCAGCCCCGTTTACGAGACGCCCATTGGTATATTTTTTCACCTAAGTAGTATAATTTTTTGCTAGATTATGATGTACCTAGATAAAAACTAAAAAAATAGTTTACGATCTATTTTTTCATACATTTTAGAATCTCGATGTCGACAAATTCTGAATGTATTGAAGACTAGTGTGAATAACCATTTTCTAGGTCTTCATAGACCTCCACCATTGGTTGCAATATCGCGTAATCGCTCACCATCGTATGAGTCGGTGGCTATGTAAAAATGTAAAAAATGGCTAAAACTGAACCTGCCTCCGTCATCAAAGTCCTCGTTTGAATTTGTTCCAATGAAAAACAATCTGGAGTACCTAAACGCACCCCTGTACATTACCTAACATAACCTTATCAAGTTATCAACCCGCCCATTCTATTAATCTACCGCTCTTGATCTTCAGAGTTGCATAAATGTAGAGAAGGCGTTAATTTCGGTAACTGGTGTGAAATTACACAACATTATGACTTGCTTCTGTATAATTGATGATGAATTCAAATTAACTTGTTATATCGCTGGTTCGTTTAACATCAATCTTAGTATGTCTATAATTTGTTAATAACACACTGTCATAATTTAATAACGCTGATATGGACCCATTCTTTATGGGCATAACGAATTAGGTACAAATTATATGATGTTTCCGCAATTAGCTGCCCAACAATAATAGCTGATGATGTCAAAATGGTTAAAAAGTAAGCGCCATTTTGATCGAAAAAGAGTTATGAATGCCAAACTACACAAATTATTCCGCTCTTGCGAATGCGATTTACCTATGTCTATACGAGGACTATTTAGGCACTTACGCCTTAGCAAAAAACCAAGTGTCGTTCTGTGATTTCAAACTTTATGGGTACTGCTCTTCTGAACAATTTGGTATTTAGCGTTTCTTCTCTTTTCGAGTCGATGTTGCTTGCTAAAAATTAGGTATATTCCGCTTATACTCGTACCTTATTATATTTTAAGCGCCCATGTACTGTACTGTACCAGCCTTTTTTTTAATAGTCCACTGCAGGATGTAGGCCTACCCACGAAGGGTGATTGGGCCATATCCACCAGTGCGGGTTGGTGGATTCACACACGCCATCGAATTACTTCTACGGACGCTACAGGTTTCCTCACGATGTTTTCCTTCACCGAAAAGCCAGTGGTGTGAAATTCCGTACAAAAGTTCCAAAGAAACTCATTGGTACGGGACTGGGATTAAACCCACGACCTCAAGAAGGCCAGGCCAACGTTACAACCACTAGACAACCACGGCTTACTTGACTTACGGCGCCCATGTAGAGTTGAGAGATAATAAAGTAGACTGCAGTTGACCGTTATTGCAATGAACTGACTTGTAAGTAGTTATACTCATATGCTCAGTATTGAAGTTAGTAGCGTTTTAAATTTAAAATTTACACTGCGCTGTTCAGTAACACGTATCATGGTTAAATAGTTCCTAAAAAAGCATCTTCATAGGTAAGTAAAAGTAAAAGTAAAAAAGCCTTTATTCAACTACAAGATTATTATTACATTGCATTAGTATCTATTTGTTAATATCACACATTTTACTTTTCTTTATGTCTCATGTCCCAAATATGTATTAATTAAATTTAAAGGATATTAAAAGATGTCAATGAGAGCATGTCAAAATTAAATTTTTATGTCAATATATTATGCGATTTCTCTTGTCAGGTCACTGTGTTGTATAGTCGTAGTTGTCGCCTCTTTGGCGTAGGCCTCCCCCAATCTAGTCCAGATTTTTCGGTTTCGAGCATTCTCATTCATTCTGCTCCATGTCTTTGAGTAAAAGTATCTTCCCATCTTCTGTGTGGTCTTCCTCTGTTTCTTCTGTCTGTTCTGGGAACCCATTCCATTACTTTCCTCGTCCAACGATCGTAGTTCATCCTGCAGATGTGGCCAGCCCAGCTCCATTTTCATAGGTACTTACTAATAAATAAATTTCGCCTTTCGACTTCTATATTCCAATTCCACCCAAAGGTTTCCTAGACCGCGTTTAGCGATAAGGCCGCCTCCTGTTACATTTATTTATTTATTTGTTTATAGGCGAGCAGTGTATACTAATGTGCCTATATCAAGCAGAGCCGAATAAAAATTAATATTTATCAGTCAAGGATTTCCTTCTTTATCCAAAGGTCCAGTCTATTCTTAAATGTGTTTATAGTTCTTGCTGAGATTACATCCTCAGGCAACCTATTCCAATTGTAGACAACCCTATTGCAGAGGATGTGGTGTACTTGTTATAGTTTTAATTTGTTTTTGTCTGTTTTTTTGTCTTCGTGTCCACAATAAACAATCATTTATTTTGTGATCCGCAATGTAAAAATGCAAGTCTAGTTGAAATGAAAAGGAAAAGTGATTTCGTATAGATCCGTTGGCTAGCCCTAGTGTCAGAAATTTAGCTGCGTGACAGCTAATTATTTGATTAAACACGTACACAGAGGCTTGCAGTTTAACATAGCATTTGAACCACGATAGCTCTCATTCAGTCATATATCTATGCGGTGATTGGCCATACATTGGTTGTTGTTTCACGTTTGCGATCGCTAAGAAAAAATGAACGTGGACTCAGAAGTACCTACCTAACTACTTTATCGTACAAGTCAGTAACGGGATGAGTACTTTAAACTTTTTGTACGTATTTTACAGATACAAAGTAATAAGATTAAATTTTTTTCAAGCATGGTACAGTTTTTTGCTCCTACGAGTAACTTAGCGCCTTTGATAAAATGTATTAAAATGCACTCCGATGTTAGTCTCATTTCGCGTACAGGCGCTACGATTCACGAGCTAAATGAGTACAAAAGTAGAATTTCTCACAGATATTACGATAATTTTACAGAATAAACATTGACCTAATTAGGGTACAGAAAAATATTTAAATTGACATTGAAATGATTTGTAATCTATGAATATCACTTTATCTAAATGAATCTGAATCGCATGCGGTATCTTAAAATCTCTTAATTACATCAAATCGATGCACTATTTGTTTGTGATAGGATATCAATCCGGAAGGATTTTAAAGGCCTACCTTCGACTTCAATGTCACATTTTAATATTGTGATAAGGGCTAGAAAACTGATAACCTTGTAATAGGCTCTGCCTAAACTATTAACTTTTAGTTTTAATCTAATTGTTAAACATGATAACTAAACTAAATCCCTCGTATTAACAATCTTAAAGGGCATGATTCAAAACCGAAACAAGACAAAATAGCCGCGAAGGAACAAATAGATTTTCAAAAATATGTACCTATAGTTTTCGACCAAAAGTTCCTGGAAAAAGTAACGAACACATAACAAAAAGAAATGTTTTGATGGAGTTTGGTGAAACAAACTATTTATATCTCTTGTTAAATAGGCCTTCATGTGGCTTAAAAACTCTGACACTAGGGCTACCCACCCGGCCTATACGAACGTAGTTACTTACTTTACCGTTTCTAATAGTCAATTCTTTGAATATTATGAAGAAACCATAAGCATAAGATGAAAACATTGATGAGTTAAAAAAACAACTGTACCGCTATCAGTGTACTAGGTCAGTTTCCCTAATCACTGACCTTATACGAATCGATTCCTGCTCATAATCCTGTGATAAGATACTGGTTATAATATAAAACTGCTGCAGTCATGGCTTCCAAGCAAACACTAAACAATGAAGCCGTCAACGTTCCTCATCGTGGCGCTGGCAGCGGCAGTCGCAGTGCCATCAGCACTGGCTGCAGCAGTAGCACCAGTAGAGGAACCGGTGCTAGGGTATTACCACGAAGATGTGGGCATCCCGGAAGCGCAGAGGATCAAGGAGGCTGAGTATATGATGGACTCGGAAGGAACCAGGATAGTGGGAGGCTCGCCAGCTGCGCTCGGAGCATATCCTTTCTTGGTGAGTTTTTAGGAGTATTTTGTAAGAACGGGGAACAATTATGTTATTTTTAAACCAATAGCCACTTGTTCTGAAACTTATTGAGTCATTCTATAGTCTATTGACTGACATGTCCGTATCTAACGATGCTGAATGTCTGCTAGCTCCGATCGGTTGCTACTCACAGGGTCGGGAAGATGGTTAGACCGCAAGATCGATTTGGCCTATTGCATATAACATCGGTGTCATTAAAAGTCTATATAGAGCAACGTTCCTCAACATTTTCGGACAACATTTAGTCCGCGGACCCCTAGAAAATTAAGAACAATACCAAGGACCTCCTTAATACGAGTAGTTCTCCAAACAGAAGATTTCGCATCTGTTTAACTAATCTTCACAAGCCTATATATCGATTCGCTCTTGACTGATTTCGTTTATACTCACAAATCTTGTATATATATCTCGGGCGGTACAGGCGCGCAGGGGATTGATTGCGAGACTTGCTGGAACTTATTTACTAATTCAAATGTTCATATATAAGACGGCGGATCCCTATACACATAATCGCGGACCCCCAGGGGTCCGCGGACCACAGCTTAAGAAACTATATTATGGAGGGATCCTATCCAGCAATGAACATCATAAGGCTAATCTAATGATGTTTGAAACGATTGCAATGTCATCTTCAGGCGGGTCTGGTGATCACGCTGACGACGGGTGGCACGTCAGTCTGCGGCTCGTCCATGTTGAGCAACACGCGCGCGGTGACGGCGGCGCACTGCTGGTGGGACGGCCGAAACCGTGCGCGCCAGTTCACGCTCGTCTTCGGCTCTACTCGGCTCTTCTCGGGCGGCACTCGTGTCGCCACGTCCAACGTGGGCATGCATGGCTCATACAACCCCAACAACCTCAGCAATGACGTGGCCATCATCAGGTTCAACTTCGTCGCCTATACCAGTAAGTTTCATATGGAGCTTAACATCCGATCGATTTAGCCAATTTAACGAAATAGTGATAGATGATATTATTATTATGTACCTACTACGTGACAAATACCTTATCATCCCGACGTTTCAACCGAATTGCATCGGTCGTGGTCAAGGGTAGACTGGAATGTGGATCAGCTGGTACCGCCAATTCAACTTGAACTTGCAAAATTGTCACTCCGACACACAACACTGACGGTATCCAATAATGTCTTGCTACCTACACTACGCTATTTACATTTGTTGACAACAGGATTCCACGACGCCGATAACTTAAATCCATCTTCCCGGTTGAAATTGTTATGTTTTTTGATTTCCACCGCTTCACGAACTATTCTTGAAAAATAGTGTCGATCCGTGAGAGGACTTGTGGGTCGTGGAGCTCGATCCAATGACCAGTCAAGCAAATGCTCAGCTACAGCAGACTATTGTATCTGGTGGTTTTTGACTGCCGCATCTACTATCTTTGATGATAGTAAGTGATAGTCTTTGGAACAATTCACGCTTACTTCGGAGCCAAATATGAGTTGGATGAAAAATTCCTTTGTACGGCGCCACAATCCAGTGCTAAACATACGGAATATACAGGGTTATTTCTAATCAATAGCATCCTTTTACGAGGCTTATTCTGTACATCAAAACGAACAACTTTTCTTCTGCGACTTTAGTCAAAACTCGAAAAAAAATTTCGTTCTTCCATAGTAAAATATCGTTCACCCGCGACAAAATGTATGGAACAGCTGATTTTTATTTTGAGTTTTGGCAAAAGTCGCAGAACAAAAGTTGTTAGTTTTGATGTACAAAGTCCCTAAAATGATGCTAATTGATTAGAAATAACCCTGTATTGTAAGTTAATATAAAATGCGACAAGCGAAGGGTGTTTGACCCATGTTCCCCACGCTGGCTGTTGTTTATTTAGAGTTTTTTTCCTCCTACTTACTCAACAACTCAACAACTCAAAAATACTTAACTAAATTAAATTTGTTCTTACAGATGTGATTCAGCGTGTGGTACTTCCTTCTGGAACCTTGCTAAACAACAATTTTGTTGGCGTGTCCGCGCAAGCAGCTGGATATGGGAGGACAAGTGATTGTAAGTACCTATTTTCAAGGGCCAATCCAATTACAAAGAACTTGCTGATCTAAAAGTCTAAACAATATTTTCTTTTCCTTGACAAAACAGGCGAGATGGAGATCTTTGTCATGATCAACTTACTCTGATTTCTACACTCCTAATATTGTTCTGTTAAAGCTCAGACCAAATAATTTTATTTGTTCTGAGTGTTAAAGATGAACTTTTATAGAGGTACAACTACTGTATTATTATTGAGATGAGATTTCCATCTAGGATATTACTAAGTTATTTTAACTTTTGAAAGGCCGGTCTGACTAGAAGCTCAAATGACTGTTTCGGTTTGTTTCCAGTCGCCGGTATCTCGACGAACCAGGTGCAGAGCCACGTGACGCTGCAAGTTATCTCGAACGCGGTGTGCCAGCAGTCGTACGGCTCCATGGTGCTGGGTTCTACGCTGTGCACGAGCGGCGCGGGCGGCCGAGGCACCTGCGGTGGTGATTCTGGTGGCCCGCTCGTTGTGACTAGCGGAGGCCAGCGGGTGCTGGTGAGTACTCATTAATGGTAGCATGATGCTGGGTTCTACTCTGTGCACGAGCGGCGCGGGTCGTCGAGGCGTCTGCGGTGGAGACTCTGGTGACCTGCTCGTTGTGACTAGTGGCGGTCAGCGAGTGTTGGTAAATGCTCCTTGATTGAAGAATGATACCAGAACTTAAAGTGTAGCCAGCAGTGCGGGTGCTTGAGGCACCTGTGAGGGTTACTCTGGTGGCCCGCTTGTTTGTAACTAGTGGGGGGCAGCGGGTGCTAGTAAACGCTCTTTGATAGTAGCATGGTGCTGGATTCTACGCTATGCACTAGTGGCGCGGGTAGTCGAGGTAACTGCGGCGGTGACTCTGGTGGCCCGCTCGTTGTGACTAGCGGAGGCCAGTGGGTGCTGGTGAGTGTTCCTTGATAGAAGTATGGTAACTTATAATGTAGTTAGCAGTGCCGCGCCTGGTGGCCCGCTAGTCGTGACTGCTGAAGGGGGGCAGGGAGATGCTCCATGATGTCATTTTAATTTTCGAACATTTAATGCACTAATATAATTTGGCACAGTAAAGCCAGTTCACAGAAAACTTGGAAGGTTCTTCTGTAGCTTGGCATCAAATTGAATTATGGTAAGTAAATAACCCATGGCGTCCATTATATAATTGTCCTAATTTTGTAGGCGTTTCATTCAATCGATCTTACTTAGGTACCTACTTGCTTGAATGGAACGCCTACGAAATTCGTCAAGATTCTCATAAATCGTTGCTCTAAGAAAATTATCAGTAACTGCTAGTACCATTACTTGTTTGGTACAATACTCTTTACGCGCATTGATATTGTAGCTAAAGAATTTAATTCAATTTTAAAATCGTCATATCTCAGGGTGACAAGTGCCATGGGGTACCACGCAGGATTTTGCACTGGTATATAGTAAATTTCACAATTCTGGGTGGTACACACCTGTCATGGGCATTCGGAACGCATATAGCTAGATCTACTGTCACTTAATCACTTAAAAAAAACTATCACATACTTAATGTAACATTTTTTATTATTATAGATCGGCATCACGTCGTTTGGATCGTCTCGCGGCTGCCAGGTGGGGCTGCCGGCGGGATTCGCGCGCGTCACCGCCTTCGCCGCCTGGATCCGGGCCCAGCTCTGACCCCAGGAGTGGGCAATCTCGAACATTAGCATACTTACTTAGGCTAGCTCGTAATTAGGTAATTTAGATATTATTAACTAGAAATGTAAGGTCAATAAAAAGGCATTAAACATTAAAATCAAGCTTTTATTATGTTGTTTTTAAACTTTCGCGATTTGAACACATTATTATTATATACTACGGGATTAATCGCGTACTAAAATTACGAGATAAATAAATACCTTATCATCCCGACGTTTCGACCGAGTATATAATAATCGGCCAAGTACGAGTCGGACTCGCGCACGGAGGGTTCCGTACTGTATGGGAGCCCCCCTTAAATATTTATTTTATTTGAATTTTATTATTTACTATTGAAGTGGATATAAAACTAAATATTTCGTGAAAATTTCAAGCATCTACCTCTTACCATTATTAATATAGAGCGAAAAACGTCTAAAAATTAAGGTTTGTTGTATGGGAGCCCCCCTTAGATATTTATTTTGTTTTTAGTATTTTTTGTTATAGCGGCAACAGAAATACATCATCTGTGAAAATTTCAGCTGCCTAGCTATCATGGTTCATGAGATACAGCCCGGTGACACGACGGACAGACAGACGGACAGACGGACATCGAAGTCTTAGTAATAGGGTCCCGTTTTTCCTTTTGGGTACGGAATCCTAATAAAAATGTGCTCAAACTGGGAAAGTTTAAAAACAACATTTGTTAACCGTTACGGGCCGGAGGTTAGAAATAAAATTCGTCATCTAGAATTTCTCAGAAAGAAACGAGTGCGTTTAAATACATCATTGATATTTTTAACGAAATGTGGTGATTGGGACTTAATACCTACCTGTTGCATCGATCGTAGTCACGGGTAGACGTTAGTCTATTCGGTCGAACCGTCGGGATGATGAGGTATTTACGAGTATTTATCTCATAATTTTAGTACTCGATTAGTCCCGTGGTAGGTACCTACATAATAATAAAGCTTTTATTTTAATGTCGTCGAGACAAATGCAACTACTGCATCTTCCGGCTCTATCATCAGCTCTAGAATATTATCTACATTCTAATCCGATTTACATAACACATACATTACATAAGCACTATTCAGAAAGATAATGCCCTAGCTTATCTGATTATGCCCTTCGAGTTCGTCCGGAAACAACAAATGTATAAAGGAGATTTTGCAAATATGCATAGAAATTGGGCCAATAAAGGGTACAGTATTTCATAATTTGCTTTGTTTCTTTCGGAAAATGATTTTCCCGTTATTTTTTACAATAACAGTGTCCATTAAAAGTAATTTCGTGTATTCGGGTATTAAGGTTACATGTGACCAAAATGACAGTAATTCAATGACTGAACAAAAATCAAATTGGAAAATGTGAAATTACTCATAAATTAAGCATTTGATGCGGTTGTTTTACTCTGCGCATTTATTTATCATAGTTTAACGGATTTTTTGAGCTACTGTACCTAGTCTGAGCCCATTTTGCATTATCTTCTTTCTCGGCCTTTTTCTACTAAAATATGTATGTTTTTGACATATAAATGTTTCTGCTAAATCTTTCTGTCCATTTATAAAAACTGCATCTAAATATATTATGTTGCGTGCGAGAAGTGATTTTTAACCGACTTCCAAAAAGGAAGAGGTTCTATGTTCGTGTGTATGTTCATCGATAATTTGGCCAATTGTGAACCGAATCAAAAAAATCTTTTTTAGTTGTAACGGGTACACTCCCGAGGTAGTCCCATTTCAATTTTACAGAAATCGGCTGAGCCGTTTTTGAAAAACCAACAATAATGTAAGCAATTCGAGCGAAATATCCGAATTTTGTACACGATGAACATCGATAATTTCGCCAATTTTGAACCGAATCGAAAAATTATTTTTTAGTTCGAAAGGGTATACTCCCGAAATAGTCCCATTCAAATTTTACAAAAATCAACTGAGCCGTTTGTGATAAATCAAGAATAATGTAAACTATTCGAGCGAAATATTCGCATTTTGTACACGATGGAAGGCGGTTTTGCCATTTTTTGTGAAATATAATTATGTTTTATAATGTACCTACTATGCTAAGAAATGTTAAGATATAAGGATGGATGAAGACGGAAAAAAATCTTTGACAGATGTATACTAATTTTATTCGACTCTGCTTGATATAGGCACATCAGTATACACTGCTCGCCTATAAACAAATCCTTACATAGTATAAAATAAAGTCGCTATTTTTGTTTGTTTGTTTGTCTGTATGCTTAAATCTTTAAAACTACGCAACGGATTTTGATGCGGTTTTTTTTAATGGATAGAGTGATTCAAGAGGAAGGGGTATATGTTTAATACACCTGTGCGAAGCCGGGGCGGGTCGTCTAGTAAATTTATTTATTTATTTATTTATTTATTTGTCACAATTACAACTACCATTACAGAAATTCCAATGCGATAGTGTAAGTATAGGTACATTGGTAAAAATTAATTTTACAATCTAACTACAATAATAATAATATTCTAAAATTATATGATTACAATTTTAATTCTAAAAAACTTAATATTATTTACATTTTATTTGGCTAACTGCATAAACCTAATTACATATTTGCATTTAATAGAAAAATGAAATCGAAATTTGAAATCTAAATCTAAAAATATTACAAATATTATACAAATTACTGTAATACAGAAAAATGTTCACAGTACATTTGTAAATTTTGTATAAATGTTGCGTGTTTGTCAGCGCAAATGTCGATGTGAGCTTGTGTGGATAGGAGAGTGTTGAGGTGGCGTTGCGCGCGGCACACGGGAGCCTGCTCGCGCGCGACCGTGCGGGCCGGCATGGGGGAGAAGAAAGGTACGCATCCACTGCGGAATCGGGCTCGATTTTCAGGCACAGTGAGGCGACTTGCTTCGGATAGTAGTTCGGGACAGTTTAGGGTACCGTTCAGTACCCTATACAAGGTTAGTAATAGATCGAGAGTACGACGCGTTTCTAAAGAGTTAAAGCCTAACGCTCCGAGGAGAAACTTTGAGGGATATAAAAATGGGTAATAGCCGTGAACTTTTTTGTATAAGGAACGCAAGAAACGTCTTTGAACTTTTTCCAGCATTAACACATAAGTTTTTTCGTGCGGACTCCAGACCACTGAGCTGCTCTCAATCTTTGACCTGACAAGAGCAGTATAAAGCAGCTTTATAGCGTTAGGGTTCGTGAACTCGCGACAGTTTCGTGTTACGAATCCAAGCCTCTTAAAACATTCTGCAACTAACTTTTGGATATGCTCGTGAAAATTGAGCTTGGGATCAAATATAATACCAAGATCTTTTATTGATTGGGTTCTACATATTGGTTCGTTAGCAATAGTGTATTGGAAAGCAATAGGGCGGGTGGACCGAGTGAAGCTCATTATGTTACATTTGCTGATATTTAATGGCAATTTATTATCTAGGCTCCATTGATGCATAGCTGTTAAATCTTTTTGAAGTGAGCAACAGTTTTCTATAGATTTTATTTCATAGTAAATTTTTAGATCATCTGCATAGAGTAAGTATTGGCAGTTAGTCAGACATTGTTCCAGGTCATTCATCATAATCAAAAAGAGGAGAGGGCCAAGAGAGGAACCCTGGCTTATGCCAGATCGGGTGTAGTAAGGTTCAGAATCATAGCACCCTAGGCGGACAAATTGATTCCTTCCTTTCAGATAATTGGCAAAAAATTTAAGGAGTTTTGGTGCGAAACCTATGGCTTCTAGCTTGTGCAGCAGTACGTCATTATCTACTAAGTCAAAGGCCTTTTTAAAATCTAAGTAGATAACATCGACTTGAGTGCTTTTATCGAGTTTCTTTGAAATATAGTCGGCGAGGGTAAGTAGGTTTGTGTTAACAGAGCGGCCTTTGCGGAAGGCATGCTGCGCATTACTCAGGAACGGTTCCAGCTGTCTGTAGATTTTGGTGTATAGAATGCTTTCAAATAATTTGGCTATTACGGATAAAACAGCAATCGGTCTGTAGTTTTCGGCAGCTGTTTTATCGCCTGACTTGAAGATAGGTTTCACCCTCGACTTTTTCCAAATTGACGGATAGGTGCCAGCTTTAAGAGAGATGTTAAATATATGTGCTAACGGAATTGAAAACTCCTCTTTGAACGCTTTTACAATGAAAGTTGGGATGTTATCTGGACCCACAGAATTCTTAGATTTTAACTTATTAATGTGGTTTTTTACTTCAAGAGGGCTGATTTCGTAGATGTTTATCAAATGATTATTTCCCTGTATACCCGTTTGGTTATGGTCTAATTTAGGAGATCGATCTGAAAAAACACCATTGAAGCACTCCGCGAAAGCTTGGGCGGCGGCTCTTCCTGTATGATTTTTTCCGTTACTAGTTATATTTGATTGAAAACCGCCCTTTGAGTTAAGATCGGAAACATATTTCCAAAAACCAGCTGGGTTTTTGGAGAGATCTTCCTGTATCTGATTGGTATAGTTTTTATACGCTCTTTGTACTCTGTCTTTTAAGTCTGTCCGTAAAGTCCTATAAAAGCTATAAATATAGCGATCTTTAGTACGCTTCCAGATTTTGTGGAGGATATGTTTAAGTTTTAAGTCGGCTATAATATGTTGAGTGTACCAAATAGGATAAGTCCTGCTAGGTTTGGTTCGACGGATTTTCTTTGGGAACGATTGATCAAAACAGCTATAAATTAATTTATAAAATTCTCTGACAGCATTGTTGGGATCGGATTCATTCAGCACTATATTCCAGTTTATGTCATTGACTAGTTTGTAAAGGGAACTAAAGTCCCCTTTTGTAAAGTTCCAATCTGTCGTACTATCGATATTACTAGGTTCGATAAAAGGGCTACTCTTTTGTTTGTCTACTTTTATTGTTATATCGAGAGGAGGGTGGTACCGGTCAGGTTTTTCTACAAGCCCTTCATCAGCCGTATTTACGCTTACCTCAGACACATTCTTACTCACCAGTACCACATCAAGTTTACTACCACATACATTGAATACATTGTTCCGTTCACTAAGATTACAGTAAGTATTAAAATATCCCATATAGTTATTTACACAAATACTAGCACTTTTTTAATTTAAATCCCCTAAAATTACCAGGTTAGCTTTACGTAATGAAGTTTCTATGTTGTCTTCTACTTTACAGCACCAGTCTAAGTAGACTTCGTCTTTGGCGGATGGCGGTATATACACCACGCAGGTATAGAATTCCTTCCCCTGGTGAGTAAATGATACCCAGAGATCCTCACCAGCGTTACTTTCGAGTTCCATATGGCGTCGGATGTCAAGACCTGGTCTCGCAGCAAGTAGTACACCGCCACCTCTCGATCCTTCTCGGTCTCGCCTTATAATGCTCCAGTCCGGCGGGATTAGTTCGGGATCATGAACGGATGAGTCCAAATTGGTTTCTGTGACGGCTATTAAATCAGTGCTGTCTAGGAGAGTAATGTGTTGTTTGAAGTGGGAGAGTTTGGTTTTTAAACCCCAGACATTTTGATAGATAAAAGTTAACTCACTTGTGTTGCAATTATTCTGAGGTCGGGTTTCCCTAGGCGTTTTTCTGGCCGAGCATGTGAGGGAATCGTGATTTATTGGCACGCCCGGCACTTCTTGGAAACCAGTCGCAAACTTCTACGCCGGCCGGCCATGATTCTGACGTCATAAACAGCTTGTAGGCGCTCTCAGGTACGGTCAGAGCGAATGATGAGTATCGTCCGTGTCTCAATTTCAATTTTTCTACATGGCAACCTTTATCTCCACTTAATTTTTCCATATAAGTCTTTACAGCCTCTTCCGTAGTTTCAGGTTTGAAAAAACACGCATGCATCTTTTTGGTTCTTTCTGCAGCCTGTAGGATATTGCTTTGATTTGCACCTTTTATTAGTCCTTGGCGCGTAGGACGCGTACGTTTAGATGTGTATACTTGCCACGGCTCGTTGTTATCTTTATCAGCGTCGAAACCAGTGGTTCCTTGTGATGTTTGCACTGAAGCTGCAACAGATTGGTGACTTGTTGATGGATCTGTCTGTGATACCGGCACTGGAGCTAGATTGGGGTCCTGTATGTAACCTGAGATCTGCAGCTGAGTTGTTTTTATTTGCTTAGGTGATGATGCTTTACTTACAGCGTCCTCCGTAGTACGAAGTATGTTATTATGGCGTTTTTTTTGAGATTCGTGAGTTTCATGACGTATTTGTGGCCATACTTCAGTAGATAAACTTTTTGCTTTGAACTGGGTTTGGAATTTTTCTTGCATGGAAACTAATATTTTATTATTTGTAGCAATTTCTTGCTCAATTATGGTGTTCACTGCTGCGATTTCTTTGCATTGTTCGTGGTTTGAATCTATAGTCATTTTTAATATCTGGTGTTCATCTGAGTACTCTTGTGTTAAAGCTGTAAGAGCCTCTACGTCATTTTTCAGAGCGGCATAGTTATTGGTGAGATTCGTAATGCTAGATTGAATTAGGTTGGTTGTACTGATTAGACTGGTCAGTAATTTGTGGGTGCTATTAATATTTTCATCTTGAGTCTGGAACTGGGTCGTTACGTATGAATGAAAGGATTTGAGTTCACTCAGGACTACAAGTTCACTTGGGCTCATCTCCTCTACGGTTGACTTCTTTGTTGTATTGTTTGGGGCGGTCTGGTGCTCTGAAGTCGTATTTTTAATGCTATTCTGAGCGGTGTTACGCGTGGTTGGAGGAGAATATGTATATTTCGGCCGCGATGTCGGAGGAGTATGTTTTACTCGAGCTATGTTTTCTGCCTCTATTTTCTTACTGCCTTTAGATTCCAAACATGGGACACATTGCCAGCGTGTTTTTTTGGTAGGCGACATTAATAAGTAACGTTTTATATCCACTCTTCCGCAATCCAGATCAAAGTTATTGAGGCACGATTTGCATGTAAGGTGTTGTCTAACTTTTATTGTCTGTTGGCACACAGAGCATACTTGGGCCATATTTAACTAAAGATATTATTTTATCCTCGTTGGATTTGCGTTTGAGACTGGTCCTGTGGGAGCAATTCGAAAAAAATCACTACCTACTTTCTTTTTCACACTGGGGTTAGCGCGACACGTGCGGTGCAGCTTCGAGCGATCCTTTTTTCAGCTAAGGGTGTACACGGGACACAGTTTGAATAACAAATGTTTTAAGTTGAGATCACAGATATGTTTCACTTTGAGTCGAAATTCAGATGGTTTAAGAGTTATTTTTGAAAGACACTAATTATTTTATTTTTTGATAGAGTCGTGCGTACGTCTACTCCGGACGACTGTTTCATAAATAAATGTAAAAAGCTAAGGTAGTCGACTGTGTTCAATTCGCTAAGTACGGATAGTAAATAGCTCCACATTCTGTAAGCACGTGCAAGCAACATTGTAAGGCCGGAGATCAGATCGCCGCAACATGTGGCGCGACATGCGACATGTTGCGCAACACGGGAACTGCGCGCGGATCGCGAAATGGGACTACTTTTTATGGCACCGGCTCTACTAGGAGCGGCCTAGTTCTGGACGTGGTTATGACATATTGAAGCACTTGCGAGTGTAGATTATAGCGTGAATTTTCACTTTTAGAAGCATTGATCTGCTGCACTAAAGATTCATAGCCAACTTCAAGAAACATCACGAAAATATAACCACTAAGGAAGAGAGATGAGCCTTTATTTGAATTTAATACCTTGAAGTATTGCACCTAAAAATGTATGATACAGTTAGGTCTACTACCTATGTAAATAGAATTTTCACTTCTCATACAGACAAAGAGAATGTAATTACCCCGGTAAAATTAAACAAAAAAATTAGAGTGAAGCTACATATATTCACAACAAGCTGAAAATTGGTAAAATTGTTCAAAATATAATTTGAAAGTTCCCCGTCTTTTCCCTGTATGTTTTTTTTTATTCAAGGTAAAAAAAAAGAGTTTTTCGCGATTTTTAGCAAATCGGTAAGTTTTATCATAAATATACAAAATAATATAAAAAAATGTACAAACTTTTTTTCCTACGAGCCGCCGTTTCTGAGATATAACGATTCGAAAATTTGTAAAAGTTGTAATCGTCATATAATAAGCACAAGTTTCCACGCCACCTTCATAGGTGGCTAACCTCATGGCTAACTTAGCGCGTTTTTTTAACGAGGTTTCCCCAGTAGGCCTATTCCACGGGTCAGTTATGATCTTGTTTAATTTGAAACTATTGCATAAGGAAGAAAATTAGCAAAGACTGGAAAAGATTATTAAAAGCGTTGTAAATATAATATAGATATTCTAATGTCTTAGAATCTATTGGGTTGACTGTTAGGAATATTTTCACTTTTATTTTTAATATACGAAGGAAAAATAATGCCTGCTTTTCGACCTACGTATGTACAAACTTTAAAACATTTACCTACCACCTATGTAAAGAAGTAACTACTACGACATTATGTAAATTAATTAATTTACCTACTAACCTTCGGCAGGTAGACAAAAAGTTGATTAAACTATTCTGTTGCAATATTAGTAGTAAAGTGAGTAAACACTTTCAGAAGTAAATAGATATTGCGCGTGGTCGGTGCGTGTGGCAACCCTGCTTGTGAGGAAGCTGGTCTCACATCTGACACTAACTGTGGGGACTGATAAATGCCACTGCACTGTATGAACACATGTATGTATACACATTATTGTCGTATATTTAGCGCTCTTAACTTAGTTTGTTTCGTTAGCGATCATCGAAGTTAAGCAACGTTCAACACGGCCAGTCTTCGGATGGGTGACCGCGGGTGGCATTTACTACTGAGCGCTTCCGTGGCTAGGATGACACCTTAAATTATAGGTCTCGCTGGTTTTAATCGTTCAGCCGTGTCAGAGGCCTTCAGGCGGCTTAAAAACTCTGACACCAGGGCTAGCTACCTGGCAAATACGAACTTACTATTGTTGTATGACATCAACATGTCATGTACATTTCTACAGCGTAATATGATAATAAAATCAAGGATTTTTTTACCCAATCAATACATCTACTTATAGCAATGTTATAAAGAGGAAAAAGATTTGGTTGATTGTTGAGATCGATTAGGCTCCGAAACTACTGAATCGATTTGAAAAAATCTTTCACTGCTGAAAAGCTACACCATCCCCGGTGGTATATAATATTTTCAAAAAAATTAGGAATCCTTACTATTTGTCTTTTGTAACCGAGCAAAGCCGGGACAGTCAGCTAGTCCATGAATAAAATACGAGTACAATCATGGGCATGCAGTGCGTATACTTTTTGGTGGAGCTTTTAAAGTCTCAGGAACAGGTGATCAGAACTTCCAATAAATTGTATTAATCGTTAAATATTATCTGCATACAAATCAATATTAAATTTGTTATGTTTTTATCAATTTCTTTTTCATTATCAAAACAACTGTTCCTGGCAAAATATTATTTCGCCAATACAAATGAAATTTAGAAGGTAAAATGTACAACAAATATTGCCCTACAAATATAGCCTTGTTCTTTAATCAGGATCCGAATAGAAAATAATTTATGAAGGGTAAAGCGAGGAGCGGTGTGAATCATGGAAGTTTCGCAACCACGGCAGTGATAAAACAAATCCGGCGATCAAAGTTGACATCTGACAGATGCTCTTGGAATATTCATTATCGATTGTGTAATTTGATTATGAATTGACGATTTATACATTCAATATCACAGAAATATGGGTGTTGAAATCCCATACAAATCATTTATATCTAGGCATTAATGGCATTCATCATCATCATCATCATCATTTCGTGTCAATGGCTATTTTTTTTTTTTTTTATGTTTAGTTATGTATTTACTTATGGTATGTTATTAAATCTTTTGAGACCAAAATCTGGCAACCTCTACCGCGTCCTCGGTAGCCAAGTTAAGGTCTCTTTGGGTGCAGTTTTTCGGGGAAAGGGGGCAAACTATGAGGTGTGCCATAGTTTGGGTTACAGCACCGCATTCGCACTGTTCTTCACCCGATATGCCCCATCTCACCATATTTTCGTTGCAGCGGCCAACCCCGACACGTAGGCGGTTAAGTGACTTCCAGATTGGCCACGGCAACTCGTGTCCTGGTAGGAGACTCTCTGATGGCGATATAAAGCCAGGAGGGGGTGGGTGTCTAGCTTGCCACAATTCACATCTTTGGTCGGACGGGTGTGAGTTTAGGGGTTTTGTGTGGCTAAGAAAACTTTTGCGGCTTTTTAATCGGGGTTCTGTCATAGGGTGGTCGTATAAAGTGTGGCGGCTGTCCGTTTCTTGTTTTAACTTCTCTGCTGCGCTGGTTATGTCCCTGCGTACGCTGGGTGGCGATATACCTGCAAGTGGATATAGTTTATTTAGAGGTGTTGGCTTGAGGCATCCAGTTATGATCCGGTAAGTTTCATTCAGGGCAACGTCAACTTCCCTGGTGTGAGCAGAGCGACACCAAACTGGGCATGCGAATTCACCGGCACTAAAGGATAGGGATAGGCCTGTGAGTCGCAGCACTTTTGGCGAAGCTCCCCATGATGTTGAAACCAAACGCCTTAAGAGGTTATTTCTGCTGTTAACTTTGTGCTTGGTGTTGGTGCAATGATATTTGTATGTGAGAGACCTATCTAAAGTAATGCCTAGGTATCGTGGGTGTGCACAATGTTTTATGATCTCACCCCGCCAGGAGATATGAAGTGGTCGATCAGCTTCACGGTTACGGAGATGGAAAGCGCATGACTGAGTTTTGGAAGGATTAGGTCTAAGAGCGTTGTTGTCATAAAACTTCCCTAATGTTTCCAATGCCGCCGTAAGTTTTTCTTCCACTTCTTCGAAACGGGGTGCTTGGACTGCCAATGCAAGGTCATCTGCGTAGATAAATCGCTCGGCGTGAGGAGTGCTAGGCAGATCGTTCGTGTATATGTTAAAGAGAGCTGGCGCTAGCACACTTCCTTGCGGAAGTCCGTTCTTTTGGCAGCGCCACCTGCTTTTTTCATGGTGCAGATGAACCTGGAAGCGGCGGTTGTTAAGTATTTCGCGCAGAATATTCACGAAATTGGTGTCTTTTGTTAGGTCTTGAACTTTGACTAGTAATCTTTTGATATTAACTGTGTCATACGCAGCGGACAGGTCAACAAAAACCACTCCCGTAACATTTTCTGACTCAAAGCCATCCTCAATAAATTGAGTAAGCTTCAGTGTCTGCGTGGTGCATGATTTGCCGGGTCTGAAGCCTGCTTGTTCAGGGATAAGGATTGGTTCGATAATGGGGGTAAGTCGGTTTAGGAGCATTCTCTCGAACAGTTTGAAAGTGTGGCATAACAGGGATATCGGTCGGTAGTTTTTGGGATCTTTAGGACATTTTCCGGGTTTAAGCAGTGCGATCACTTTAGCTCTTCTCCAGTGTTTGGGGATATGTGTTTGTTGGAGGCAGTTATTGAATAGAGCTAGAAGCCACGACACGGCGAAAGGTGCTAAATGTTTGATTTGGTCTACTGTAATGTCATCTCCTCCAGCAGCTTTACCGCTTTTCAGACCTTGAATCCCGTGTACAATATCAGAAATGGTAAAAGGTTTACTGATAACATTAAAGTTTGCAGAAGGCGAGTCTTGCTTTGCAGGTTTGGGTAATCGGTGAGGAGGTTTCCCGTTTACAAGAAGTTGATGAGCAACCTGATTTGCGGTTACCAGTCCAGGTTTTGCAGCCTCTGGAGGGTCTCCGGTGAGTTTTTGTATAGTGTTCCAAGCTTTTTTACTATTATGTGTCATATCTATGCTTGAAACCATAGATACCCACTTTTCTTTTCTGTTTTCGCTGATTGTGTCGTTGAGATTTATGCCAGCTAGTATAGTTTCGTCTGAAAAAGGATCGGTTTCATATAGAGATTTATATTGCTCAAGGAGAATTGAGGACTCCTTACTAAGCCCGGGTACGTATTCAGTACGGCATCCTCTTGGTATGGATTGTCGGGATGCAGTTCTTATTGTTTCGACAAATTCGTCATACTTTTGAGGTAGTGGATCAATTTTGGCCAGTTTTTGATCTACAAGTTCAGAATATTGGTCCCAGTTTGCTTTTGAAAAGTTGAAACGACGTCGGAAAGCTACTTTTTGAGGTTTAACTGCGGCTTGGACGTGGCAGACAATTGGTCTATGTTGGGTGTGAGGAATCGGCACGTTAACGCTTTTACGACAGATGGAGGTGAGGTTGTTACTAACAAATAGTAGGTCGGGGTTATAACCACGCTTCCATCGGCCGCTGTTAAAGGAATAAGGCAGCTTAGCGTTGTGCAGTAACTGAAGATCTTCAGCTTCTGCCCATTCCACTACCGCTTCACCATCCGGATTTGTAGTGGCATAGCCCCAAATGTGCCAATTAATGGCATTAGGTACCTACAAGCCGATGTGGCAAGTTCCGTACCCTGGTATCTATTAGTTTTTGTTTATTTAATAACTAAAAACGGCACAGTAGGTACCACTTACATTAGTTACAATCAACACATCTATAAAATGTATACTTTACTGGAAAAATACAACAGTACAGTCGTTAAAGGTGACCCTATATTCAGCAGTGGGCCATATCCACCGTGCTGGACCATATGTTATAGAATTTCATTTCAGACTATATGCACTTTGCTTGACGATGTTTTTCTTCATCGAAAAGCTAGCATAAATTTATTGGTGCCTGAACCGAATTTGAACCCACAACCTCACTATTGTGATTTGAGTTTTCTCATACTGGGCCACCAGATGAGATAGAAACAAATCGAACTACAGCGCCTATCATGGCAAACGGCTAAACTGACTTTCCACCAGTTTATCTCCCCAAAGAGGAAACAAAGTATGAATTGACATCAAAGATAGATCCATCGGACATCCAAAGGACATTCACAGTCTACTGCTGGGCATAGGCCTCCTTTATAGATCTCCAATAAGACCAGTAAGAAGAGTATATAAAATGGTTCCCTTTCATCCCATCATCCCATATCCACATTTATGGAATACCTTTACCATAGGTAATAATGACAGGTATGCGCATTATATATATGCGCATTATGTATACTCGTAACAATTGATCCAGTTCTTTAGACATAAATGTCGTACATAACTAACACGAATTTGTTTTACAGTGATATACTTGCTCCGTTATTTTTTTGTTTTAATCTAAACCAATATTTTAAAGAGGAAATATTTTGTTTGCATCTAATAGGATCCGAAACTACACCTTCCCCGGTGAACATAGGCTATATATTGTCATATTTAAAAAAAAAGGGATCCTTATTATTTGTCTTCTTTAGTCAATCGTACCCGAGCGAAGCCGGGACGGGCAGCTCGTAATACATAAGTAGATGAAAGAAATCTCGTCTAGACTAGGATGTTAGGACATTCCTCATGTATATTTAATTGCCTTTCTGTGAATATAGTCCGCGCTGTGTCAATATTTTGCACTTTAGGTTCGTAATATGTCGCAAGCGCCGGTCGAGCGGTTTCCTCTTGCGACAGGGTAGGAGTCGCCATCTTGTTTCCTGTCCTTAGGAACTGTATAATTTAAGAAATTAAATGTCAATGCGTAGGTAAGTTAATTTGATGTCGGTTTGTGTAGTTAATTTGACTGCGTTTATTAAATAAATGATTAAATCTTGCTTGCTTAAATGTATTTCTGAATTTTACGACATTTTGACTTTAAAATTACTTTATTTTTTAATTACTGATTATGATTGACTACTATTTTTTACCTGCTTTCTAATAGTCTATTAGGCCTATCCACGAAAGGTGATTGGGCCATATCAATCACGCTGTGTTCCAGTGCAGATGGCAAGCTAAGCTAAGCTATTACCGGTGAACCAAATATACAGGGTCATTTCTAATCAATTAGCATTCATTTAGGGGCTTATTCTGTACAACAAAAACTTAAAAAAAATGTTGTTCCATAGAAAAATATCGTTCACCCGCGAGAAAAAGTATGGAACAACTGATTTTCTTTTAGTTCTTACAAAATTCGCAGAAAAAAAGATGTTAGTTTTGATGTACAGAATAAGCACCTAAAAGGATGCTAATTGATTAGAAATAACCCTGTACAAAAAAATATCAAATTTGGCACATTAGTGTTTTGGCAACATTAATGGTATTTTATTATGTCTTACGAGACGGTTGCTAATTTGTATCTTCCGTTTTAGAACCTCTTAATATAACTATGTACTTGTTACTAGCCACGAGTGCGAAGGCCCTTTATGTGTTAAACACACATAAAGGGCCCTCGAGCTGTGTTTCTCTACATATGAGTGTTTAAGAGACCACTCCGCCAGGCACACATGCTAACGTAATGTGCTTATGCATGAAAACTACGTTTAACAACGTAGTTTGCAACGACTATAACAATAATTTTGAGGACTGTCATATTTTTTAGAAAAAAACGCAGACATAGTTAGATAAAAAAAATGTATTAAAAATGAGTAAGGGATCACCAGCGACCTCAGGGGAGTTTGGCACCAACCAGAGGGGAGTAACACTAGGGCCGGCTAATGCCAGCCGTGGCCCAGGCCCAGCAGCGGCGCGTGGCTCACTATGGGCGCGTGGCTCACAAGTGGGGCGCTGTACGATAGCGAGTGGCCCAGTAGTGGTGCGTGCCCGAAACCGCCGTGACCTGAGAACAATGGAGAACATTTTTTTATTTTATTGACGTGACAACATCTTATAAATCGATGAACGCCAGCTGCACGCACGAAAAAGTGTCACGTTTTGCCCGAGCGTGCAAGCGAGAGCGGGTAACCAGCGATAGAGAGGCCTGATCGGTCTTAGCGTTCGACTTGTTTCAGTTGTTAATTTAACAATTACGTTACGAGTATTGATGATCCTATGATACTATCACGTAAAGTTGTCGTCCGTAAACCGACTTTACAAACAACCAATTTTTTTTTAAATTATACTACGTGTACCGGCTTTGACCACTATGGAACTTTGATGTCATAATTATTACATACATAGATTACAAACAGTGTAACATCTTAAATGTTATTTGTGTGAATATTGTAGTTTGAAATTTTCATTAAAATTGTCTGCACAATCCTTAAAATTCAAAGTGGCCTAAATTACACTATGTTAGCCAAAGCCAGTAGGTAACCTACCTTGCATGGAAATAAACAGCTTCCTAACAAATACAGTATGATCAAGCTAAACAGTTCTCGCTTGTAAATACGATTGCTCATTAGATAAATCCACCATACACACAAAAATAAAGCAGTTGTAGAGACTCCCCGCCTACTACGTCACCGTAGAGATCCGATATACTCACAAAAATAAAGCAGTTGTAGAGACTCCCCGCCTACTACGTCACCGTAGAGATCCGATATACTCACAAAAATAAAGCAGTTGTAGAGACTGCAAGCGTATCATCGTAGCACTGTGCACGTGCAATGTAGACACAGGATGTCTTTTACTGAATCTTGAAAAGCTGACTTCTCATTCTTTTTCTTGCATGCAAATTTATTGAATTGATCCTGAGTCACTGTAGAAGTAGTGCAGCCAAGGCCTCTCCGATTTTGTACTTCAGCTCTAGTTGCCATACAGTTTCACAGGCCATACGTCCTTTCTGTATAACTTTAAATCTATTGAGCCAAATAATATGTTGTACTGAACACAGTTTATCAGCTATGGTGACCGCTGTAGCCGCGTAGCCGAGTCCGTGGTTGTGGCGCCTAGCGCCTGAGTAAAGCCACCGTACCGAGTCCAGCTTATCCTTCGTAGCCGAGCCCGCGTGGTTGCAGAGGTCATCCGTGGCCGTAGTAGTCGTGGCTGACCAGCGACGCTCTGATCCTGTGCATTTAATATACCGTACCGAGCCCAGAGTATCCGCCGTAGTACCTGCCGTATCCGCCGTAGCCGCGAGGCCGCCGTAGCCGAGCCCGTGGTTGTAGAGGCCGAGGCTGTGCCCGTAGTAACCGCGGCCGAGCAGCTTAGCTCCGATCCTATGCATTCAATATATCGTACCGAGCCCAGAGTATCCGCCGTAGTACCCGCCGCCGTATCCGCCGTATCCGCCATATCCGCCGTAGCCGAGGCCGCCGTAGCCGAGCCCGTGGTTGTATAGGCCGAGCCCGTGGCCGTAGTAGCCGTGGCCGAGCACTGGCGTGGCTCCGACCCCGTACCCGAGCCCCAGCACTCCGCGCTTCTCGTTCTTCTTCTCCTCAGCACCTGACGCCGCCGCCACCACCAGAACTAACACACACAGCTGGAAACATATTGAAAATTTAAGTGAGTTATTTCAATTGTAATTTACAATGTAAGTCATACAGTACATAGTCAAACTACACACATAACCCATCTCCGATCTTACCCGGTGCAAAAGAGCCCAAAATGCTGGATCCTGGCTGGCTGGCTGATGCTGGCCATCCTATGAACGAAGTACGAACCGGAGCGGGATATCGCTAGTCTTCTCATTTGGCCTGCACCCTACTTTTAGTGAGTAAGTACCAACTTAAAAGTATACTAACATAACTTAGCGGATTAACAACGGGTAGTATTTAATCAAGTGCGTATTAATTTGAACCGACCAAAAAAATTCGACAAATGATGAATGTTCCAAAAGAATTTGGCATTATAATTAACAATAATTCTACCAAATGAACGTTGTCATGCAAAAATTTGCTAATCGTCGGTGGTCAAAGTGAAACATGGGTGAAACGTTGGTTGGCAAGTGATAATCGGCCAAGCAATTTTCCTCGTAAAGGCAGGAAACCGCATGTAACAATATTATTACCGCGGCTCATAAAACACTTCTAACGCTTAAAGCTTATATCTAACCCAAACAGGACAAATAGTAACACACTTCATATTATAGTCGCCCACCTATGTACTCGTACCTAACAACAAGAATTCATCGTCAACGTCAAACCTCCCCTACAGAAAGTTTTATTTGACACTAGTATTAAAGGCTAGCCATGAAAAGGTAATTTTTTAGGGTTCCGTACCCAAAGGGAAAAACGGGACCCTATTACTAAGACTTCGATGTCCGTCTGTCTGTCTGTCTGTCCAGACTGTGACAGACGGAGCTAGGCAGCTGAAATTTTCACAGATGATGTATTTCTGTTGCCGCTATAACAACAAATACTAAAAACAAAATAAAATAAATATTTAAGGGGGCTCCCATACAACAAACCTGATTTTTTAGACGATTTTCGGTCTATATTAATAATGGAAACAGGTACATGCTTAAAATTTTCACAGATTATTTAGTTTTGTATTTATTTCATTAATAAATAATAAAATTAAAGTAAAATAAATATTTAAGGGGGGCTCCCATACAGTACGGAACCCTCCGTGCGCGAGTCCAACTCGTACTTGGCCGATTATTATTTGAATAATATTATTGATCGTTAGTGTAGATTGTAAATTTTTTTGAAGATTCGGAGGGTGTTGTTTGTAGTATGTTATTATATGTAAACTATTGAATGTAATTTCCTAACTGAAAATAAATAATAATAATAATATATCTATCTATCTATTTATTATTTTCATTTTTTTGTAAAACGCATTGGCGTAGATAATTTGCAGTGGATTATTTGTATTTACGAGTATGTTTCAATTGTATTATGAGGGTAGGTATGGTGAAGTTTTAATATAAGTACCTACCTAGATTGTTTAAATTGCTTTGTTTTAAGTACTTATGTAATTAGGCTAAGCTTTGATGAATAAAGATATTGAATTGAATTTAATAATACTGTAATTAAAAACTGTGCTATATAGATAGTGCTGGATCAATTTGTCAATCGATTTATGGACACAGTAGGCCCAATTATGAAGCCTAGTATCGTGATAGGCTTGAAAGATTACTATTGAACTCGTGATATCGTGGCAATTTCGTGGATGAAGCAGATTTATGTTGAGAACCGCGTCGTAGCCACGCCCGTTCGAATTTTAGGTTTATCATAGGTCAATACCGTGCTGCACTACTTGTATTAATCAGTATTTATCTCAAATCAAGTATAAAGCCAAAACAAAAAAAGTGTAATTCCATTTAAAATTAATTAGTGCATTTTTTTTCTTTACTAATTAACAATTTTCAGTAAGAAACTTAACTATGGTTGGTGAAAAAATTATGATTTCGGATATTTTAAAATATTATTAATGAAGAATGTTTGTTTGTATTAGTTTATTTTGTTTTGGTACGTAGATATTAATCTGCAATCCTGGGTAAACTTTTGATCAACTGTTTGCGTTTACTTTTATGCTCACTGCGTAGGTTTTCTTAACACGTTCATCTAGCTTTTTTGAGAAATACAAAAATATACTTATTTTAACTTCAAGTCACACTTTGTTTCTTCTCCAAGGGAATACATTGGCGGAAAGACAATTTATTTCTTTACCATGCTTGAGGTGCTGAGGTGGTTTCATTACAATTTTATTGAAATCAGCTGAGTCGTTTTTGAAAAATCATAATTAATGTAAAAATTACTACATCGATGATATATCAATACGTGCGAGCTATGCGGATTCTGCACACGGTTGGAGTCAGATAAGCCCTTTTTGGTAAAAATATAATAATTTGTTAGGAAAAGAAAAAATACGCGTCTTTTAAATAAATTTTCTAGCAAGGACTCATTGTATTAATAATATTGATTTCACCCAATAATTGTCATTAGTTGCACTTGCTTACACTCAAATAAATCAAACATAAAATGAAAAAAGACACTTACAGCAGCCTTCATGTTTATATTTCAGTACAGCAGCTGCGTATTGGAAAGAGTCCAGTGAGCACTAGCCCTGCGCAGGCGTACACGGTTTTATATCCTAGTCCTAGCGTGCTCGCAAAACTAGCTCTGCACACGGTCAAAATCGCGAACTAATCAATGTTGGTAGTAATTTCGATGTGCTTGTAACATAACGTATGTGGCGCTACCATTGGCACGCAGAGTTATCTTGCACGAGCTCTAGGCCCCTCTAGGCTACAAGTGTACTAGCCACTACCAGCCGCGCCCAACTGTCGATTCCCAGGCTCGGGTAAACGCGGGTCGCATGTTTCCTCTAATTATTGTTAGCAACGGTATATTAACCAAATAAGGTTAATAAGTAGGGTTGCATTGTAAGGCTGTTTGCACGTCGAAAAGTACATCTGTCTGATGATATTGACCCTCAAAAATGGTTCTAAACACTTTTTGACCAACAAACCAACTGGAGGAGGTACTCAATTCGACGCATAACTTTTTTTGTAGTAGTCCGATTACATTAATTCTTTTTTTATTGGAAATAATATACTTCAAAATTGGTTCCATTAAAATTTTATTGAAATCGGCTGAGCCATTTTTGATAAATCAACAATAATGTGACAAATGTAACATCGATCCGTGCGAAATATTCCCGAATTCTGTGTCTTGCTGTTTTTTTGCGAATAATAATTATTGTTACCTTTATTTTGAGAAAATTGAGATCAGAGATATCACGGTATAAAACATTTTTTGTTAACTTCAGTTTTACTTAATTAATAAAATAAGACATCGAAGGAGTAAATTTGCATCTTAGCTTAAATTAGTATCACTTAATTTGTCTACATTTATCAATTTATGTACTCCAATAAATACGTAATATCTGAAAACAAACATGCCTTCTGCTTGCAATCTGTAGCATAAAAAATTTTTTGAACTATCCAATTAAAACCTATTACAATTCCAACATTTTTAATAACTATACTTAGTACGTGAAAACAGTTTTTCAGTGTGCTATTAGTCCCGTAGTATAAGAAAAACATAAAAGCAGTTATAGCAGTGTTGTTTGTTTGATTTTATTTTTGTCACAAAATTTGGGTCGCATGTAAATATTGAGCGTGCCGTAATTTGAGCACAACTGCCATACTAGTACATAGTTTCAGTATATACTCCGATTATACATTAGATTCGAGGGTGTGTATGATTCATAGCCCAGGCACAGTGCAGCAGCAGGTGCGTGAGATTGATGGTATTGTTTCCATCACAAAGGGCTCAGCATTGTTATTGCCATTTTATTGTATCTCCTCAAAAAACTACAATACCGAATGAACCTTGTATATTGTTTTGATTTGTTGATAATGCATTAAGTAGGCACTAGTAAATCAATTGGCAATATTATGAGTTGACACGTTTTTATTACTAAAGTTATGGAAGTCAATTTGAATGATAGCGTTCTTGCTTTAAGTACTTAGGTACTGTTTATTTGGTTCCATGCTACAAGAGACCACGGACCGGCCAACGCAGCGTAGAATGACACAAATGGTCAATGTACTGGAACTTGATTAAAAGGTAAATATGTGGTCTTAGTTCTTTATTGAAACAGGTGTTGGTAGTTGTCTGTGGCAGAATGTTTGTTTGTATTCGTTTATTTCGTTTTGGTACGTAGAAAAATCTAGTTCACGAAAAGGATACTTCCACAAAATGTATGGAGGCTGGTATAATAATAATCAACAAATCTTACCACAACATGCGTTACATCTCGAGAAAGTACATCTTTTTTGTGTCTATCGCCCAAGTGCAAGTTGAACTCGCGCACAAAGGGCTCTGTACTGTATGGGAGCCCCTCTTAAATATTAATTTTATTTTAATACTTAATTATTGAAATAAACATACAATTAAATGTTTTGTGAATGTTTTAAGCATTTTTTGCAACCTGTTTACTGATATCGAGCGAAAAACGGCTAAAAATTCAGGTTTGTTTTATGGGAGTTGATGATTTTTTTTTCTGTTATTAGTATTTGTTGTTAAAGCGGCAACAGAAATACATCATCTGTGAAAGTTTCAACGTTCTAGCTATCACCGTTCATAAGATACAGCCTGGTGACAGACAGACGGACAGACGGACAGCGGAGTCTTAGTAATCGGGTCCCGTTTTTACCCTTTGGGTACAGAACCCTAAAAACAGCCAATAGATTTTAATAAAATTAAATTTTGAATTTCTTAGGATCCACAAATAGGTATATTTGCCAGAATAAGTGGACTATTTCTGGCTACTCTGATTAAACAACCTCAAATAGCTAAAATAAAAACATTTTTATCAATTAAGACTTAATTTTTAATGATTTTTTTTGAAATATTGATACAACTGGAAGCACCAACTTTTTATGAATTCTATAATTTTAGCAAAATATGACATAAATATGGATGAATCAGGTATTAATGCAAATAAAAAACGACAGAAGCACATTAATATGGCTGAAAAAGAAAAAAATGTGGGCTGTATTTCAATTTTCCATAAATTTATTTTTTAATTTAAAAGAATATAAATTAAATATTTTTGAGAAGCTCATAGAGCAAGCTTTTAAGCGATGCATATATCGTCTTGGTTAGATTTTTCATTGAAAAATATACCATAATGTGGACGTCTCTTTTCCGGCAAGTAGCGCGTTGTAATCTTTTGTAAAGAGATTTGAATTCGTGAGCGCGTTGATGTCTTTTGTTTGAACAGATCTTTCTGAGGCGCGAGTCGATATTTGGACGAAAGTTTTGTCAGGCGCAGATTTTTTTTTTACGTTTTGCTACTTTCTGCTTAATTTCACGCAGATTGAATGAGATGTATTTACTTACGTACCATAATATTATAAATACTGTACTGTACCAGCCATTTTAATAGTCCACTGCAGGATGTAGACCCACGAAGGGTGATTAGGCCAATTCCACCACGCTGGCCCAGTGCGGGTTGGTGGATTCACCTACGCCATCGAATTTCTTCTACGGACGTATGCAGATTGCCTCATGATGTTTTCTTTCACCGCAAAGCCAGTGGTGTGAAAATACTGAATATCCTACTACTAATATTATAAACGCAAAAGTTTGTGAGTATGTATGTACTTATGGCTGTTTGTTACTCTTTCATGCAAAAACTACTAAATGGATTGAGATGAAATTTTGCAATAATAATGCTTATACATTAGAATAACACAAAGGTTATAATCTATAAAGATATTGCGAGAGGCGAAGTTCACCGGGTCAGCTAGTTTGAAATATTGTATCTGTCTGGTTACATAATAATAAACTTTTTTACCAACACACTATTAACCATTCCAAAATAAAATCTATAATATTAACGAATAAATTACCCTATAAAACTTAGATGTATTCTATACATGTAGGAATAGAGCTTACCTTGCTTTTAGCTGCTGGACAATTCTGTTAACCGATCTCGTTGCTGAGGTGACGCGTTCTTGAGCTTCTCTCGTTTTTTTGACAGCTTTGAGCTATCAAAACTGTCAGAAAAGCGAGAGGGGTTCGGCAACGTATCACTTCGGTGACGAGATCGGTTGACAGAATTGCCCCGGTCTTGTTACATATTGTATTTGTATAGCAATTCAACAGTAGTTCAGGCAGGTGTCTCGCAAAATACACGCAGGCTCTATGTTGTTATTTTACCTCGTAAAAGCTATTAATTGCTGACATATTGCTCTAAATTGCTCGTATTATAACGAAATCAGGTCTTTTTGTGATAGTAACCATATGTAAATGTGGCACACACCTCGTTCGTAAGTTATCTTTAATCCAATCTTTTCGTTATTGCAGCTAAAGTAAACATATCTAGGTAGGTGTATAAAATAATCTACATACGTACGAGTACGTTGATATTATTATAACGTAGATTACTTATTTATAGTAAACATATATAGGCCGGGTGGCTAGCCCTGGTGTCAAAGTTTTTAAGCCGCCTGCAGGTCTTTGACAAGGCTGAACGGTTAAAATAATTGGGGCCAAAAATTTTAATTTTCATCCAAGCCACGGTAGCGCTCAATCATATACGCAACCCGAGGTTACACGTCCAAAGACTGACCATGCCGAACGTTAGTGAACTTCAGTGATCGCTGAGAAGCACCTAATCAAACTACGTTATGAGCGCTACTTTTGTAGTACCTAGGTATATTATGGTACCTATTGTTGTTCTCTTTAAACTATTGTTTCTACGCTATGGGACTTTTTTCGTTACTTATAAAAAAAATTGGGCTTAATCTTTAAACAGTTTTATTAAACTATATCTTGTTTTAAAACCATGTATCTACTTTTAAAGAAAGTGCCAACTCATAAAAGTCAACTATTCAAATTCAACAACAAATAAGTGTAACATTAAGGCCCAATTATGAAGGCGTCATCGTAGTCTTATTAGCAATTTAGAATATTTCTGTTTCTTTTTCACTTTAGGTTTAGGCATTCGATAGAGAACACTTTTTACGTTGCTATTAAATTTACGAAGGCACCTTAGTAATTGGGCCTTTTATGGAGTTGTACTAACGGGACCCAAACCAAACCGAAGATAGGCAACGAGTACCTACCATGTGACCAGTTTATCCGACTTACTATGTATTGAAGATAGGCTTTCATAATGTTTAATAATATTGCTTCTAAAGAATTTCCGCCGGTAAACATAGGTACTTAAAAGGCAAATTACGATACACGTGCCCAAGTATGATGGTAAACATCTATATCGGGCAGCAAGCCGCATCCACCTCGGTCCAGCCGGCATTTGCTAATTATAACTAGACTATCTGCGCTTGCGGCTTTTCCTGCATGGACTACTTACTGGGATCTGGGGGGCGTTTTTTAAACTTCGCATGGTTTGGTCGTATACGGAACTTGTATGAAGCACTCGCAACTTCCATAGACAACATAGTATTAGAGATTCTGCATACAATCTGTCAAAGTTTCGTATACGTTCCTAGGCCTTCGAAGTTCAAAAAATGGTTCCTTGGCCTCTGATTTAGTGGTTTCTTTTTAAGCAGATGCCAAGAAATGTTCTGGATTAACTTTTGTCGTCATTGTTAATTTCAAACAAAACTGGCATAGGTCGTGAAAAATCTGTATTTGTAATTTATAAGAAACAAGCATTCATGCTCGCCATCGAAGGCTCCTTCTTGCGGCGGCGTCGTGTGTCGGGTCGTTCTCCTCCCTCAAATATGGTCGAGGAGAATGATGGCTTGCGGGTCGCCGGTCTGCTCGTGGCATTCACGCAGTGCATTGACTAACTAGCTTAGGCTAAGATTTCAAGTACCTACTAAATCTCTTTGTACTGTATATTCAAATAATTGTTAATTCTAGTTATCAAAGGGCACAGACCCTGGAGTCTGTGGTTGGTAAATTTTAATTTAAAAAAAATTGTTAATTTCGTCCTAAATGAGCACCGCGACAAACGACCACTCCTGTAGCACCAAATGACCGTTTGGCGCTACAAAAGACTACGTGGCGTAGTCAGCAATCTTTACATGAAATTATTATGTAACAATGTTGTGTTGTATGCGATGAGTGCATTTCTGTTGAATGCTGCACAGTTCCGGCTCCTGCGGTGCGGGCTGGTGGGTGCGTTTATACAAATAAACAACAACCCTTATTAGACAACCACATTATATAAAAAACAGATAATAAGGACAAAACAAAATAATAGGTTTCTTATTGGCGGCATTATCGCTTTAAGCAATTTCTTCCAAGCAACCAAGGTTTATAGCTATTGTATTTAGCCACATTATATTATAGTATTATATAATGTCTAGTATCACCCTTCATGGGTAAGCCTACGTCCTGCACTGGACTATTAAAAAAGCTGGTACAGTACAGTTTACGTGGCTAAATATAATACATTGAATAAGGAATTATGAAAATGGAATGAGACTTTTTCTCGTAAAATAAACGAACAGACAGACAGAGAGACGTGTAAATAATGGTATAGTGAGTATGGAGTAACCGATAAGGGTCGGAATCGGAGGAGTTTATGATATCTGTTGCACAATATTAGCGGCCGCGGTGACGAGGTATGCCGATACTATCTGTGGTTAGCGTGGGAACCATCGCCCTAGTCATAATTGACCGAAGAAAAGCGAAGGTCTGTGCTTCTTTACGACAATTCAACTTTCGTCTGTCAGGACGTTGATTTTTGACTACAGCACACCAAACTTGGTACAAAGGTTTAATATTTTTCGTCGGTGATGTTTGATAGGGGCTAGGAGGGGGGGATATTTCCCTAAAAACGGGGTAAATTTTATCAGCCGAATTCTGTAATATTTGGTAAGATTGTTAAAGATCTAAATCCTAACAAGTAGGTAAGCAAGATTTGGTTAATACCAAATCGGTCAGGAGCAATCAAGATGAATTATGAAGATTCAGTCAAAGAGATGTGTCACGAGGTCAACTGTTCCGAGTACTATTAGTTTATTTTTAACCGACAACATCGAGTACATGAAATGTATCTACGGGCCAAATATTAATAGTTTTGACCAATAAAAGTTAATCTCGAAATATATTATGAAATATAATAAAGTTAGACTCGTATAAAATCCCATCCATACATCAGCCATAAGACGTCTACGGCTGGACATAGGCCTCTCCTAAAGATCTCCCATAAGACCGGTGGTAGCGGCTTGCATCCAGCGAGATCATCCGGCCACCTTGGCCACCGGGTGGACCGGGTCCTACGCTGCGCTTGCCGGTACGGGGTCTCCATTCGCAAATTTTTCGACACCGACGGCCATCAGCCATCAATCCTATGTGTCCTGCCCACTGCCATTTCAATTTAAAAGTAAGTTCGTATAGCCGGGTGGCTAGCCTTGGTGTTAGAGTTTTTAGGCCGCCTGAAGGCCTCTGACATAGCTAAACGGTTAAAACAACCGAGACATACAATTTAACGTGTTATCCGTGCCACGGTAGCGCTCAGTTGTAAATTCCACCCGAAAGCACCTACATGAGAAGTGTCTACGGGCCAAAGATAGTTTCGATAAAAGTTCACGCTGCATAAAGCCACGGTTAGCTACACCTAAACTAAACTTGACTGTTCCGAATATCGTGAGATAATGAGACATAGATTTAAAGGCTTAAAAGTAGGCTAGATGTGGTCAGCGGTGGCGGCGGGCGCGGCGCGTGTCATGACATGACACACGTGTGCTCCAAATCGGGCCGGATTCGTGGACACTACTCATGTTGCCTCACACCGTACGTACTGTCCTAGCCCCTAGCCTAGTATTGCACAAACTACCGGGAAAATGAAATGACAGATTTATCTGCTGATTACATTGCGGTATTTTTGTTGTCAGATCAAAATCTAAGGAAAGTAAAAGTTTATTGCACAAACTGTGTAAAATGGTGGTACAAAATTTCTTAGTAACAACAGTATATCCTAGCGGACATGCAATTTTTGGTAACTTATATTATAAAGTTTACCAGCGTAAATTTTATATTTAGGTAGACATAGAGAATCTATTACAAATAAATACACATTATATTTACAAACAACCTACTTATTTACCTACTTATTTAATAGTACATTAGAAATTAGGAAAACAAAAAGAAAAACACTACTAAATTAGGTCGTAGATCTTCTGGTTTATATTTCATTATCATATAATATAATATAATTATCTTTGATAGTTTTATTCAGTTTTACGTGATTTTATACTATTGAGTGATGAGACGAGCAATATAAATATTAGGGGACATCTTACACACAGTCTCTGACCCCAAACTAAGCAAAGCTTGTGATATGGTTGTCAGAGACTGATATACTACATATTCATAATATAAATATAAACTTATATAGTAACTAAATAACACCCAGACACAGGGAAAACACCTATGTTCACCACATAAATGCTTGCCCTGGGTGGGGATCGAACCCACGCCTCTTTAATCCAGAAGTCAGGTTCACTAACCACTGAGCCACGGAGGCAGTCAATGTGCTCATGTAGAGAGCACGCATGTTTAAACCTGTAATATGGGCATTGATTGGCTTAAACCACAACACCAATACTAGGCTTCCAACCCCACAAATTAAATTTAATAATCACTGTTTTATCAGACGGCTCTGTCATCTCCTAGTTCTAACTACCAATAGACATAGGCTTCTTCAGTTCTTTGAAAGGAATCGGTTGATGCTAGCAATCAATGTTGGCAGTGAAAAGCTGCGATATTTTTGGTGTAAAAATAAAATAATACTACGTGAATTATTATTCTTTTTTAATAAAAAAAATAAATAATACTTAAAACTACGTTAATAAATTAAGCTAAATGTTATCAGGCAATATTACAATATTAATACAACGTAAAACAATGAGAACAAAGAGAATTGTTCGAGTCGAGGTCATTACTTTAAAGCACGCCTTATTTACGTACCCATTAAGTCGAAATATAAGCTTTAAGTATACCTACTGATAATATAATATTCGCTTGAGTAATTGATTTTTATATATTTTTTATGATGTATATAGGCAAATTAATTGTGATAAATAGGTATAAATAGGTAAGCTATACCTACTGATCGTTATTTTCAAAGATAGTTAATTTATGAACTTGTTAAATGCCAATCAAATTCTCACGAAATATTATGTACATCAACTTTGATCTGATGTAAACGCTTCATTCTCGAACCAAAATCTCTTCGGCCTACTAATATGACTCGTATATCACATTTTCGACGAGATAGTTTATAAATGCTACTCGGATCTATCGCCGGTCCCGCTGGCTATCGGAAGTGTTCCAACGGGCGGTCGATGGGCGGCTGCAGTCCTAGCGGGATGTGGTTGTGGTAGAGCTGCGAGTCGCTCTCCTCCTCCCCCTCCGAGCTGCGCCCTTCCGCACCCCCTGGGACTCCGTACTCGCCCGCTGGCTGCTGCTGCTGGAAATTGTAGTCATTCTGGCCTCCCTGGCCCTGCGGCGCGCCGTACTCCTGACCCAGGTGCTGGTTGTTTATATGCTGCTCGTATTGAGCCTGGTCCAGCTGCTGCTGAATGTGGTGCTGCAGTTGGTTCTGGTAGTCGTGGTACTGCTGGTCACCGGAAGATTGGGCAAAACCTTGGTTACCCTGATCTTGAGCGAATTGATGGTGGCCGTCGTTTGGGTAGTGGTCGCCGTGACCGGCGTCGTTCGGGTGCGCCGGCACGGGCGACCAGCCGTTGCTGTCCACTGTCGGTTGAGTCGGCTGCAGCACTCCGCCCTGGTTGTAGTCGGGCTGTACCGGTTGCAGGTTATAGTTAGGTTGAGCCGGTTGCAAGTTGTAGTCGGGCTGCACAGGTTGCAGGTTATAGTTAGGTTGAGCCGTTTGCAAGTTGTAGTCGGGCTGCACAGGTTGCAGGTTGAAGTTTGGCTGGTCCGGTTGCAGGTGGTAGTCTGGCTGCGGTTGTAAGTGAACATCTGTGTGCCCCCCTTGGAAATGGAACTCTGGTTGACCCGGATGTAGATGCACGTCAGTGTGGCCCTGTTGCAAATGAACGTCCGTATGACCAGGCTGCAGGTGCACGTCGGTGTGTCCCGGTTGCAACTGGAAGTCAGGATGTAAATGTTGTAGGTTGAATCCCGGCTGTGCAGCCTGTAAATGAATATCAGGTTGTCCGTGAATGTGCACTCCGGGTTGTAGATGCAGGTCAGGCTGCAAGGAATTGACTTGTACTCCGGGTTGGAGGTGCTGCTCGTGCTGAGCTGGGTGCAGGTGCACGCCGGGCTGGAAGTGGATATCGGATTGTTCTGGGTGTAAGTGGACGCCGGGCTGGGCGGACTGGAAGTGGACTTCGGGTTGTCCGGGTTGCAAGTGGACGGTGGGCTGCACGGACTCCAAGTGAACTCCGTGCTGCTCTACGTGGACTCCGGGTTGAGGCACCTCTCCATGTGCGTGCACCAGTGCAGGTGTGGGCTCCACGGGGATGGTTCCTGGATGTTCCAGCACCACGCCATCTGGCCCACCATGTTGCGGAACTAAATACTGGTGAGGCACGATCTGCCTAACTGCGGACGCTGAGAACGGTATCAACGGAGCGGGGTAGTTGCTGAATGGATACCTAGGATAAGTGGCGAATATGGATTGCTGCACAGCACCACCCGCTCTGAGAATATAAGGGAACTGAGGAGCGAAGGAAGAAAATGCCGGAGCTACGACCGGGGTGGGAGCTGCGGGGAGCACCGGAGGGGCTTGGAGGATCGGCCTGAAGTGAACGTGGTTGGGAGGGAAGATTTGAACGGGAGTCGGAAGAGGCGATGGCTGCGGCACGACTAAAGGCGGGGAGGGCACTGGGACTGGGTGTGCGATGGTGGGAGCGGGCACCGGTACGGGAGCCGCTGGGACTACGGGCACCACTGGCCTCGGGGCCACATGGTGGTGATGGTGGTGGAAATAATGGTCTGGCTTCGACACCACCACAGCTTTAGTATGGTGGGGAAACTTCAAACCATAATGGGGGTGAGGCAGATGGGGAACCTTGTGACCCACACCCACGGGGTACCGCGGCAACAGGGGGTGCGAGAGGGGGACTTTAACTGCTGCCACGGTCGCGGTCGGAGGGTACGTGACCACCAAGGGCTTCACGACAGAATGCGTCACGAGGGGGATGTCATGACCCAGTTTGAAGGGCGGTACGTGCGACAGCACGCCGCGCTTGTGGTGCTTGCTGGCGAGTCGTCCGATCAGCTTCGCTTTGCTCTTGATGTGTGCGACGTCTGCCGCCGACATCCACGCGCATGCGCACAACACCAACGTGATCTGAAAGACACCACGCACCATTTTAGATATCACAATTTCCACTATCACTTCACGATCACAGTCACTAGTCACAGATTCCTTACAGCGGTAAGTCTCATGTCGATGCGGTCGCCTGGTCGGCGCGGCTACCACTCTGAAACGGCGGGTCATCAGGGACCTCCACCCATACTTATAACTTAAAAGAAGAGCCATTAGTATGTAGCCGGCGTGGAGGTTTCACTCGGGGTAGCCGGACGCGCCGGCGAACTTCGTCCTTACGCGATAATGCTTTCGAGCGAGCCATAACAATTGCATCTACCGAACTGCTGCTAACTTCCTCCACAAGCTGAAGTCAGTCCAGTGGTGAAGAGTTAAGGTGTATATTGCATTGGAAGCGATCGTTAACGCCGGCACGTCGCAGGCTGCCGTCATTCCTGTAACATGGCGCGCAGACGTGCATACCAATCGATCAAGAAACGTAATCGAGAGAAAATTGTACCGATCGAAGCAGGAACGTACTCAGTGTCATTTAGGTTCTAATATTTCCACGCTTGTAAACGACAGACTGGAATTGTTTTAAAAGTCGTTTCACTGCTTGATTTCCCATTTCCATTTACCTAGCCACCTGCACATCTTCATCAATAATATAAATAAATAGTAGTACCTAGGTAAGATAGGCTTAGGTACCTAAATACGTTAGTCAGTTACTTTCCTGATTTATTTACCTTAAAACACCAGAAGTCGAAAATTAATTCGAAAATTGTGTTTGTCTTGTTGGTGCAATGTCTTAAATTAAAAGTCCCATAAACTTTGATCGATGTTTCTAAATCTTCTTTATATTCAAAGAGGTGTAGGTACTTTCGTGTTAAGTATTTTTTGATTATCCAGATCATATTACATCAGCCATAGGACGTCCAAGCTGGACATAGGCATGTCAGTCCTCCGCACTATGTGCCCTGCCCACTGCCATATCAACTTGCCAATCCGCTGGGCTAAGTCAGTAACTTTAGTTCAAAAATTGGTACCTAAACTAACCTAAATAAAGGTAGGTACTCAAAGATAAACATGTTGGTACACTAATCTATCCAAAAACGTCATAATCAGATAGCCCTGAGTCCGTCCCGCCAGTCACAGGACATTAGCATGCGCAGGGGCACCCAAAGGTTACCAAATCTACGGCGATCACTTTCCTCGCTCTCACTACTTGCTCCATCACAGATCATTCAATACGAACCATTAGACCATCACCACTGGTATGGTTTTAGCACATTATTGCGTAACGCAGCTCCAGGCCGCCACGAATTGGGTGGAAACGTTGAAACGTTTACATTCTACGCCTGTCTCGCTGCTCTAGCAACCCGCGTGAATACGAGATTTGCTTTGGAAGGAGCATGTTTGCTAAGAATTTTATGTCAATTTCGCAAGGAGGAAATTCGTCAATATTAATGTGCTGGTTTCGGAATAGCTGAGTAGTGTTACACATATTCCTTGTAAAGCTTTCGTATTGCATGGGGAACATACAGTCATATTAATTTACCACATTTCAAAGTTACGAGTAGGCATTGAAGAAGACATATTTAACATCATTGCGAGTAGGTATGTTTTGAGAATGAAACGTCGAGATGGACACTCCCTGCTATCCACCCACTGACCTCTTACTTGTATATATAGAGCCATAGAGGTCAGTGTATCCACCACTAAGATATTCCTACTATATCTGCAGGGCTGGGCATCGATCCCGACGCCTAGATTCGAAAGTAGCTTCCTTCGAGTATACAGGGTTAGGGGAGGGAAGGGTATTGCCGTACACTTAACTTTAAATTATTTTTTCTACAAATTAGTTCAGCTTGAGGCCTAGTGTCACGTTCCAGATGATGTAAAATATATTATAAAACGTGTTAGTAAATAGAAGAGCAAATTTAAAAATATGTAATATTGGAAAAATTAAATAATTTGAATGTGAGGCATTTACGGAATTACCCGACGCTTGAGTGTAATTCCGTACACGGTTCGTCTATTATCGTACAAGTCTAAAAGCCTTTTTAAATTCGGTTTATGGGCATATTATCGATAATAAAAGGTTTCATTTTTATCACAAGTCAGTATTTACCAGAAAAGTGCACACAAATAGTTATTAGAAATACTTATTCGCAAAATACAGCCATCTAAAAATTAGTACATATGTTATAGGTTATTAAAAGATATGTAATATAACTCAAACACGTTTTTGTTTTGGTAAGCTGATAAACAATAAATAACTGTTTTAAAAAATGACACAAACAACGAAAAATCAATTAGTAATTTGTAGCAGTATTATTCCGTTCATTTTACGGTATTTCGGGCTATACCGTACAATGTACGGAATTTCCCGAAATTAATTTTCTACCTTTAACCGTCTAAATTAGCTGTAACTTACTCGATACAGTATTAGTAACAACATAAATCTTCTCTAATTTCATCAACAAATGACATAAATAGCCGTCATTTCAAAAAACTGTATTCCAAACCCAGTTAAGTCTTATTTTTCGATGTCACAAAACTATAAAAATCGGGACGCAATCACGTGCCCACATTTTTCATCGACGCCATGGCCCGGACTGATGCCATAGAAAGCGAAAAGGTGAAACAAGACACAAGGAATGCGTGCAACAGAGACAAACACATGTTTCTCGGTTTCTTCTTATTATTTTGAAGTGTACGGAAATGGCCGCTGTACGGTACAACACTCCGTTCCCCTATTTCTAATCAATTAGCATCCTCTTAGGGGCTTATTCTGTACATCAAAACTAACAACTTTTGTTCAAATACTTGTGTCGACAACTCAAAAAAAAATTGTTGTTCCATAGAAAAATATCGTTCACCCGCTATAAGTATTATAAGCTATAAGCAATATGTATGGAAAAACTGATTTTTTTTTGAGTTTTGACAAAGTTGCAGAATAAAAGTTGTTAGTTTTGATGTACAGAATAAGCCCCTAAAAGGATGCTAAGAAGGACACGTAATTAGTGTCTAAAGTATAAAAGTACTGTACTATACCGGCCTTTTTAGGGTCCCGTGCTTGAAGGATCCCTATTACTAAGACTCTGTTGTCTGTCTGTCTATCTTTTTTTATAAAATTCTGAATAGGTCTATCTGTCACCAGGCTGTATCTCATCAACGCGCAGCTATATGTAAGCTTCAGTCAGAATTGGATATTATGCAGATTATTTCACATCTGCCGACTTGTTGGATTCGGCCTATGGCTGGATATTTGAAATTTTCACAGATGATGTATTCCTGTTGCAGTTATAAAAAAAAACAATAAAAGGTCGGACGGGTCTATCCACCAACTCGCGTTGGGCTTTCGTCAATTACCTAACATTCGTGGGAAGGCCTAAGTCCTGCAGTGGATTATTCAAAAAGGCTGGTACAGGAAAACACGTATAGAGTCTAAGGAAAATATAGCTTAAATCTAATAAGTAACGATGAAGGTGGCTTAATACCTAGTACTTATATTAATACCTCTACCTCTAAATTCGTCTCTTTCATTTAAAAATAGTATGGCTTGAATTTCATCATGATTGTCTATGAAGTGAGAGCGCTAACCTACCTACTACTTACTAAGACTCTACTTATTGAGTTATACTATTATTATTTTACTGTTATAAATTAAATTATGACCTGAGTGCATAACACTAGCAAATCCGTGCATTATATTTCGCCAAATTACGAAAAAAACATTAAACCTAATGTTCTATCAACGTCAGAGATCCAATGATCAACTGTATATGTCATTGTCAAATTTTCATTTTTAGTTTTGTAAACAAACAAATTGTAAATGGTGTGTTTTTGTAATTCACTGTAATTAAATTAGCCAATCCTTTATACGAGATAAAACGCTTAGGTTTTTTTAAATTATGGGTCTGGATAGCGACGACAATATCTGCAGAATCTGTCTAAAACGACAAGATACATTGTTTTCCTTATTCCGAAATCTTCACGGCGCTTCGCCCTACCAGAAATTGATGAGCAGAACCAACTTGAGGATCGAATTAAATGACGCCGGGCCGTCTTCCATCTGCTCCCAATGCCTGATAGACCTGGACACGACCGTGAGCTTCTTGGAAAGATGCGAGCAGTCAAATCGGACACTGGCAGCAATGTTAGAACAACTCGAAAACAAATCCAGTACACCGCCTTTAAAAGCTAAAATTGTATATCCTGCTAAGTTTGAAGATGCAACATGGGTTGAAATAGAGCCTATAATGCGTGACGAGCCTTCAAATGCCACAGTTAATCCTTGCCTAGCCAAAAATGTGAGCAATGAAGCTGACAAAAGCAGTAGCATTCTATTAGAAGAGTATAAATGCCCCGAATGTGGGTCAAAGCGTCGCTGCGTTCATTGGTCACCACCTACTTCATACTCTTGTCGGTTATGTGAAAAAGTTTTCAATAAGAAGTATAATTTGCAGATTCATCTGTGAGTATTGTTGCACTTATTTATTTATTACTTTACTTATTGTTTGGGTTACAAGATCTGAAATGTGCTATGCAGAGGTTGCCCCATCTTCTATCTTTTATTTGTAGCTATAGGTCAAATCATACAAGTCGGTGGATATGAAGTTTGCTACAGGCTGCGTGAAACCCAATCAACACACAACTTAATGTGAGATTCGGTCTGGATAGGACATTGCGCAGCCTGTACCTAACTTCACATCTGCCGACTTGTATGATTCAGTCTATACCCCTTCTCATCCTTTATGACAAGCATTGTTATTGAGACTGGAAAAGAGTTCACTGTGTGTATTCCACTTTTTAAAGTAAAGTCTAGATGTACAATAACATTGTATTAGACTTGCTTGTCTTTGCCAAGTCACAACAGTATGATTAACTTATTAAAGTAGGGACAAGATAATAGGTCACTTTTGACATTTCATTTATTCAAAGAAAAATATACCTTGTACTAAAGGAATAAAACTCCAAGCCGTATTCGAGAACACTTATCGGTCGTCGTCAATATTGTTTTCATGAGTTTTATTCCTTTAGTGTAAGGTATATTTTTCGTTGCATTCATGAACTGTCAAAAGTGACCTATTATCTTGTCCCTACTATAGGTTAGCTTAAGACGTAAAACTTAGTTCGAAACTAAGAAAATACCTAATATTCTAAATATCACCCCCACATTATTTGGTGTGATAGATTCTACACTCATGTTCTGCATTCAGTGTTTTTTGCATGTCTCCCTCCAGTGTCTACCTGAGCCAGCCCAGCTGAATTAAGCGGTCTATACAAAGACTGGCTTGTCAAGTAAAGTTTAGCAAGTCAATACAATATCTACATGCTTATCTGCTTGCCCTGTACAAAGCCGACAGACAATGGTGATTAAGACCATCATTATGAACAACTTTTACTATGTACCAACCTGGAATTTTGGAATTAAAATCAGTTGTTTCATTCAATATTGCAATTCGGCAATGATAAAATTGTTATTTAATTGTTTATAGGCGAGCAGCGCATAATGAATTGCCTATATCATGCAGGGTCGATTCATAATTAGTATTTATCTTTCAAAGATATATTTTCCTTCTCTATCCAAAGGCCCAGTTAGTTCTTAAATCTGCTTATAGTCCTTGCTGTGATTACATTCTCAGGTAATCTGTTCTGATCGTAGACCTTGTAATTCAATTTCATTGATATATAAAATAACCCAGTATGTATGTGGTTACAGGAAGCGTCACGCGGGCGAGCGTAACTGGCTGTGTCCGTCTTGCGGCGCGGCGCAGTTGTCGGCGGCGCTGGCGGCGCGGCACTGCCGGCCTCGTGCGCGCCGCGTATGTCCCGCGCCCGCCTGCGGCAAGGCCTTCACCACCAACTCCAACCTGCGAATACACATGCGCTCACACACTGGTACTGTACCATAGCGACTGACTAGTCGCCATAGCTTTTAGCTATTAAGCAAGGAAGTCAAATATCTAGGAATCTGGCTAGACAGTAAACTTCTGTGGGGAAAACATCTTGAGTATGTCACCACGAAGGCAACAAACATTTTATGGCAGTGCACTAGAGCGGTGGTAAAGGACTGGGGTCTGAAGCCAAAGCTCTGTCACTGGCTATATACTGTTATAGTGCGACCGGTCTTCACGTACGGCTGCGTAGTGTGGTGGACACGTACGAACCTAGCTACTGTAAAAGCAAAGCTACAACAAACGCAACGACTTGCGTGCTCGCTAATCAGCGGATGTATGAAAAATACACCATCAGCTGCACTTGAAATTATTCTTGGGCTTACACCACTGCATCTGCACATTCAGCAGGAAGCGATGGCTTCAGCTCTACGAATAAAATCTACAAATCAGTGGAAGAGTATGGGTGCAACGACTAACCACTGCAGAATAATCGATTGGGCGACAGGAATAATCCCTGAAGCTAAGAGTGGTACGGAAAGGATAGCCAAAACGCACCTGGACTGTAAAAAGTATGATCTGATCATCAATGACACATCAGACAGTGTAACGCCGTCTTGGAATATATACACGGATGGTGCAAAAAATAAGGAAGGGACTGGCTGTGGCTATTACTCGCCGGAGCTTGGGCTCAAGGAGTCTCTTGCCCTGAGCAAAACCACAATGGCCTTGCAGGCGGAAGCCATGGGCCTATTACTGGCCGCAAAAGCCCTGGAGCCACTAAGTGAGCTTCTGGTATCTCCTGGAAAAGGTGACTCCAAGGAAGTGATCATGTTTACGGTTGACAGTGCAGCCACAATCTACGCACTCAGGAGACCTATAACAAGGTCCAGGGTAATAGCTGAGTGCCATACAGCACTCCAAAGTATTTCAAATAAACACAGAATCATTGTACGTTGGACAAAAAGTCACGGTTTATGTCCGGGTAACAACATAGCAGACACCCTTGCCAAAGAGGGCACGAGAAAACAGGCGGAGGACAAAGCAGCTAGACACTGCAAACCGACAGCAGTGGAAGTACGTGATCTACTGCGCCGTCATACTGAAAAAGAACAACAAAATATGTGGGACAAGAGGGAGGATTGCAGGCATGCCAAAGCTGCTTTCCCAGCCCTGAACAGAAACATAACAAACGATCTATTGAAGTTGCAGCGACAAGACCTCCGACTTATGGTAGGGCTCATTACTGGTCACTGCAACTTGAATAGTCACATGTAAAAACTGGGAGCCACCGACAGCCCACTCTGTCGTGGTTGCCTGCAGGAGAATGAAACGGTAGAGCATGTTTTGTGGCATTGCAAGGCCACGGCAGAAACTAATCGCTTGCGGGTTGCATGACGCTACTATTGCTTTGTCATCAGCATCGACATCATCATCCTCATCGCTATCTGGTACACCATCCAAGCCACTGGAGCAGTTATGCCAGCGGCCCAGAGCCACGCTCCGTTATTTTAAGGAGCTGGGCTGGCTCGGGTAGACGCTGGAGGGGGAAATGCACAAAACACCCCATGCGGGACGTCAGTGCAGGACTTATCGCCCCTACATCGAATAAGAATAAGAATAGTCGCCATAGCTGTCAAATGTGAAACATAGAAAGTACATTATATGCATTATTTGTAGTTAACCCCCGACCCAGACTTGTTGGGGAAAACTTGTTGGCTGTATTCATTAATAAAAAAAAATAAAAAAATAGCTGTCAACTAGTCAACATACTTATAATTTTATTCTTACTGAGATTACAGCCTGTCCTGTACCTGATAAATAGGGGTTGGAATATGTAGGTAGGTAGGTAGGTAGGTAGTAAAGGTAGTGTGTAGGTAGTCCAATTTAAACGCACATACTTGCAATTTTGTGATATCAATAATGTGGCTCTGGCATTCTGCAGAACCTATTATTTACAGAGGTTATTATTTGAAAATAGTATTTATTTTTCAGTTAGACAAAGGCTTATAAAACTGTAAACTAAAAATGTTGGCAAAAAAATGTGAAGGCACACAAGATATAGGCATAGGTACCTAGGTACCTTCCTGTATAAGTGATTTGAAATTATTCAAATCACTTAAATTATTTTTTTTACACAAATTTATATTTGATGTTAAGGAAAAGTTAAATAGTGGAAACGGACAGCAAATGAAAACACAGATTAGCTTATGAAAACTAAACATTTACTTATGCTTTGTTCTTCCTTTGACTGCCTCGGTGGCTCAGTGCTTAGTGACCCTGACTTCTGGATCAAAGAGGCGTGGGTTCGATTCCCACCCAGGGCAAGTATTTATGTGATGATAATAGGTGTTTGCTCTGTGTCTGGATGTTATTTAGGTATTATCTATATAAGTATGTATTTAAAAATATGTATATGTAGTATATCAGTTTCTGGCAGCCATATGACAAGCTTTGCTTAGTTTGGTGTCAGAGACCGTGTGTAAGATGTCCCCTAATATTTATTAATTTCAGTGGAATATTCTACAAAATCATGCTGATTCCCGGAATTTCAGGTCTTATCCATGTTACGTTGAAGTTACGGTGTTCTTTCTGCAAGTACATATAGAGTAATAATATGATTATGATTATAGAGTAATAATATAGATTAAACTACCTATGACATTCATGCTCGCCATCGAAGGCTCCTTCTTGCGGCGGCGTCGTGTGTCGGGTCGTTCTCTTCCCTCAAATATGGTCGAGGAGAATGATGGCTGGCACATGCGTCACACTCGTGATCGGGAGCTCATGCGGGTCGCCGGTTTGCTCGCGGCATTCACGCAATGCGCTGAAACTACTAAGTTAGACTAAGATTTCAACTAACCCATCTCTATTGTACAGTCGCATTCTTTCAATTGTAACTTAGTTAACAAAGGGCACAGACCCTGGAGACTTAAACTACCTATTCCCACCCCTACTGATAAAGGTTTCATTCAGAGTATTTCTCGAGAATCTCTGCTGACTGGTCTTTGGTATTTTACTGCTTTGTGATACTCTTCTCATCTTGCATCCTCTTCTTTCAGGTGAAAGGCCTTTTGAGTGCGATGACTGCGGCAAGGGATTCACTAGTAAGAAGACTTTGAAAGACCACATCAGAATACATACAGGTGATTTTACCTAGATTTAAATATATTTCTAGTAGACTTTACGCAAAACATGAAATTTATAAGTTTTACATACAAGAAAAAAACTATTAATAGGATAATTTCGTTACACTTGACATGAAATGAATATATCAAAGGACTTTTTAACCGACTTCCAAATAGGAGGAGGTTCTATGTTCGTGTGTATGTATTTTTTTTTTGTGTACATTCATCGATGATTCCGTCAATTGTGAACCGAATCGAAAAATTCTTTTTTAGTTAGAAAGGGTATACTCCCGAGATGGTCTGGTCCCATTTAAATTTTACAGAAATCGACTGAGCCGTTTTTGAAAAATCAACAATAATGTAAACAATTCGAGTATTCGAAGTTTGTGCACGATGAAAGGCGGTTTATCCAATTTTGCGAAAAATAATTATTCCTGCAACACTGGTTAAGTGTTATGTCAGGTAAAAAGCAGCCTTATTTTTGTGTAGTACTGAATGTTTCCATGAGATGTCAATGAAAATTTCGTAATACATTTAGGTACATAATGAATATGTGATGAAAACTACTTATGTTTTGTATCACGTACCAGCGAAAGCAGCATCATCATCTTCTTTCGGCGTAGTATAGGACCTATACTAAGCGCCACACAAATTGGCGGATGAGAAGTTAGCCGCAGATGACACTTCGCCGTAATACGCTAATTATTGCACATGTGTACAAGGCCGTCGCCGCGTGGCGTAGTATTGAGCACGGGCGTAGGGAGTGAGCGGGAGGCATGAGGTTGGCGGGTGGGTGTGCCCCGGCGCGAGTGTCTCTGGCTCCCGCGCATACCTATATTTCGGCTTTTGCGCAGCGTTCTGCGCAACCGCGAATTGTACGCGACGTCACCTGCCGGTCTCGACGGAACACCAGCGCCGGTTGTATATAACCGGCTCCATGCTGAGATGAGACCGGCTGGTGACGAAAATAAAACACTAGGTAGTTTAGTTTTTGTGTAGTTCCAATCTTTGTTAGTATTTCCTGTGTTTTGTTTTCGTCAATAAAATATTGTCTATTCTGCGCATAACTTCCCATCCGCCGATTTGTGTGGCGCTTAGTATACAATATGGCGGCTGTATGTTAGCTACAACTGCTAAAGCTGTGAATATCCCAATCTCGACTATAGCTCACCTACGAATAGTTGTACGATTCGGCTTATACACTATTTCTGGATAACCATGCCCTTCTAGTTGTGAACACAACATGCCTCAAACCATAACCCTCTCCGTTTTGTCCGCAGGCGAGAAGCCTTACATCTGCCCCGTGTGCGGCGCGCGTTTCACCTCCAACCACATCTCCTCACACATGCTGTCCCACTCCGCCCGCACGGACACGCGCGGCGCGAGCGGGACACACGTATGCCCCCGCAGCGGGTGCGCGCGACGCTTCTTATCCCGCGGCGCGCTGCGCAGTCACGCGCGCACGCACGTGACCGCGCGGACTTTCTCTTGCGCGCTCTGCTCGTGTTCTTATAAGTTTAAGCAATCTCTGAATAGGCACGTTCGGAATAGGCATGGAGTGTCTGCAAGACAGCCATAGACATAGACGGAGTTTCCGCAAGACAGCCATAGACATAGACGGAGTTTCCGCAAGACAGCCATAGACATAGACGGAGTTTCCGCAAGACAGCCATAGACATAGACGGAGTTTCCGCAAGACAGCCATAGACATAGACGGATTTTCCGCAAGACAGCCATAGACATAGACAGTCACGCGCGCACGCACGGTACCGCGCGACCGTTCTCTTGCGCGCTTTGCTCGTGTTCCTGTAAATTTAAGCAATCCTTGTTCGTAATAGCCATGAAGTGTCCGCAAGACAGCCATAGACATATACAGCAATAGACATAGCCGGTCATAGACATATACATCCATAAAAATATTATATAATGTATTTTCTGTAGTCTGTTATGAGTGCCTAATAAATAAAATAAAATAAAAATAAAAATAGACATAGACTAACTATTAATTATTCTGAGACATACATAGACAGTCACGCGCGCACGCACGGCTCCGCGCGGCCTTTCTCTTGCGTGCTCTGCTCGTGTTCATATAAGTTTAACCTTCCGCGTACAAGGTGGGGTATATGTTATCCAGCCCTGGAAAACCAGCTAAATTCATAATTAAAAATCAAACAATTGAGTTGAAATCTTCAATAGCTGGACGTTAAACGTCACTGCATCTATACGTCCTCATAATATATCAGTGCTTCTATACTGCGTGCTTCATCTTCGACCACAACGTCGCTTATCATCAGGCGAGTTGGTGGTCAAATCGGATTTATAATATTAGTAATGATAAGGATTGACTTGTAAGTTTTCTGGGGTGGACAAAGCATGTTTTCGGGTTGGTAGTGACTAGCCGTGGCTTTTTCTTAGCTACACGAAATAATTAATATTGATAGGTACTTACTATAAATTTTATAAAGTTGATACCTAGAAAAAACCCCAACTATAGCTTAATTGACTTTTGATAGCATTATAACTGCCACTTCGCCTTCAGGCGGCCTGAAAACTCTGACACCAGGGCTAGCCACCTGGCCTATACGAACTTACTAAAGTCTAACTACATTTTGATCGTGGTGCAAGTAACACACCGAAAACTAGCTAGACAGGCTAGACTTTTTAATAAAACACCAGAAAAAAAAACTCTAATGTGACTAGTTTACTTAGTTAAAAACTGTAAAAAGTTATATTGTAAGTAACAGACTGTAACGAAATCTTTACCAAAGAAAATATATTTATTAAATTAAGTTTTAAGACTAATTTTAAAGAGCAAATTATATCAAGCCATTTTAAATAGTTTTAATAATCAGTGCTCACATTCTGTAATAACAAAATAATTTCAGACTTAGATTGTTAATTGAAACTTTTAATTATGTGATAGACTTGCATTACCTTCTAAGTACTTATAATAAGTAAAATGATTTGTTTTTGTAATAAATTCTAGTCAACCGTGAACAAATTACTCGTTTTAATGTTTTTGATTCACCATGTCGATCTGTCACCTTCGATTATTATACTTCGTCATGTTTTTGTCGACTGGAGGCGTGCGAAATCTCACCCGTAGCGGATTCGAGCCGGTCAAGGTTCTACACGAATGTGCTCTGTTTCCTAATAATACTCGAGAAAGCCCTTTTCCGATTCAATCATTTTGAAACGTTTTATGACAGCAATAAGAGCAAATTTGCCTGTTGTGAACTTATGAATAGACACGCCAAATATTTTGTAATTTGAGCGCTTGTGCCGGAAAGGGTAAGATAATGATGACGGTATAATAACGATCTTTGTTTGACTCGTGTTTTGATAATAAAATTTGCCCTATTTTGTATTTAATGAAGTCAAGTCTTCTTTTTTTAAAATTTTATTTAATCTTAGTATAATTTATTATCTACAAGGTAATCAACTTACCTCCATTTAACAAACTACCAATATGATGACGTGTAACTTATTGTTATAAATAAATAAGTATGAGTATGTAAACGGGATGCGTTCGGGATTAGCATAATGTTGCCTACACCTTGTAATCTACAGTTACGTATGCCGAAGGAGTTAAGATCTGCCTGTTTTTTATTTTTAGTTTTGAGTTTAGAATAGCTAACTCCTTCATCATTCTGGCGACTCGGTGCGATGCAACGGATCGCATTGCACCGAGTGTTGCAAACGGGCGGCGCAACGCCAAGTGGGTCGTTGCACCTGTCTCGAAACAGAGCTCCGTCGATCGGTTTTCACAGTTTTTTCATCGGCTCGACCTTCACCTACAGCGGCCCACCTCGACCCGACAATCGCATTTCACGCGCCGCCGATTCGACGCGGCCGCGCCAATACCAATAATGAAATCTGAACATTTACGAAACCGTTTATTTAGAAACTTATAGATATCATACAAATCTTTACGACTAAGTATAAAAATAATAATTCGTGAAGGTAAGACTTAACTAGATCATCACAGACATCTCCCGCGGGCGCGGCGCTCGCTCTGTACTCTACGGACAATAAATAATGTTATGGCGAATGCGGCGGCGGCTACGAGCGCACGCGGACCTTCTTCTTTCTAACAGAGGCGACCGCGGGCTGCGGGTCCTCCACCTTGACGTTGGTGGCGCGCACGTAGTTGTTCTTGTAGTTGGTCTCGCTCACGCGCGCGTTGGGGCTGAGGCGGTCGGTGCGCTCGGCGCTGTCGGCGCGGCCCTGGTCGCCTGTGCGCTCGGCGCTGCCCGCGCGCTCGGCCTCGGCCGCCGCGCGCTCGGCGCTGTCGGCGCGCTCGGCGCTGTCCGCGCGCCCGCCGTCCTCGTCGCTGGCGATGCGCTCGTCCTCGTCCGCCTGCCGCTCCGGGTCCTCCCGGATCCTCTCCGACTCGCCGCGGGCTCGCGAGTCCGGCGGCGCCTCGTGCCGCGCCACGTCCTCGTCCACCGTGGGCGGCGGGATCGTCAGCCCCTGGTAGAACTGCTCCTCCTCGGAGATAGGCAGCTTGTTCCCGTAGTAGTCGTAGTCCCCGGCGGTGTAGGGCTCGCTCTCGACGGAGCGCGTGCGGCGGCTCTGCTTGCGGCGGCGCTTGCGGCGCGCGGGCGGCTCGCTCTGCGGCGCCAGCCAGCTGTCCTCGCCGTCGGTGTCGCCGTGCTCGCGCGAGCTCTGCGTCACTTCGTCGTCGGTGTCGTCTTCCTCGTCCCGGTCGGGGCGGTCGCGGTTGAGCTTCTTGGGCCGCTTCTCCCGGTAGATGGGCGGCACGCGCACGGTGACGGTGTCGATCTGGCCCGGGTTGTGCTCGGTGGGCGGCAGCACGCGCGGCCGCAGCGGCCGCCGCGGGTCCTCCGTGCTCGTGGTCGCCTCTTGTTCGTCCTCCGTGGGCAGCGGCAGCGGGATGCGGTTCGGGTTGTTGGCGCGCTCGCGCTGGAGATTCTGGTGCGTGGTGGGCGCCAGGTCGCGGTCCCCGAAGTGAACGTTCTTGTAGTGGTTCGGCGGCAGTTTCTTCGCCTTCGGCTTCTGACGTTTCTTGTTCTCCCAGAACTGGTCGACGGCGGAGCCGAACTCGCGCACGGCCTTGGCGCGGTCGCGCGACTCCTGCGCATCCTCGTAGTCGTCGTACTGCGGCTGCTGCTCGTCGGCGTAGTCGTCCGCCAGGTAGTCGTCCTGCTGGTCGCCGTTGAGTCGCTTGGCATCCACGGTGTCGACGCGCTCCGCGACTCCATTTCTAAGCACGAAGGCGTCCACGTAGACGCGCGACTTGCGCGGCTCGGCGGGCGGCAGGCGCGCGGCGCGCGGCGCGATCGGGATCGGCACGGACTGCTCCTCCTCTTCCTGCTGCGGCTCGTCGGCCTGCGCGGCCGCGGCCGCCGGCGCCGCCGTGGCTCGGTTCCAGTTAAAGTTCAGCTGGAAGTTGGATGATATCGTTTCGAGGTTGTCGGCTTTCGGGGGCGGCGGCGGCGGTGGAGCGGGTGCGCACGGAGGCGGGGTGGCCGGGTTGGCGCGGGGAGAGCCGCACGGTGGCGGTGGTGGGGGAGGGGGAGGCGGCGGTGGCGGTCGGGGCTTCGGTTTGGGCGCAGCGCGCGGTTTCGGGCACGGCGGCGGTGGTGGCGGAGGCGGGGGCGGGCGCGGCTTCGGCGGTGGTCTCTGCGCGCGGCACGGCGGCGGTGCGACAGCGCGCGGCGCGCCGCACGGCGGGGGAGCTGGCGCGGGCGCGGGGGCGGGGGCGGCCTGCAGCGGCGCGTCGATGCCGGGCACGGGCGCGAGCGGCGGCGGGAACACGGTGGGCTTGGGCGCCACGCTGTAGCCGAGCACGTCCGCCAGCCCGCGGAACACGATGTCCCCGAACGTTCGCTTCTTCCGCACGACGGGCTCGTGCTCGCCGTCCACGTCCAGCACGGTGTCATTTCCAGCGTCAAACACCACTGTTTGGTTGCCAAAGTCCTCTATCACGAACACGTTGGTTCCATTGTTGGGTGCCGGGACGAGTAACACGTTACTGTCATAGTTGAGTGCCGGGTCGAGAAGCACGTTGGTTCCGTTGTCTGGTGTCGTGTCGAGGGTGGTAGCATTATCTGCAGTCGCGCACGAGAGAAGCAGGGCGAGCGGGAGGGCCGCCAGCAGCAGCGGCGCGGGCGGGCGCATGGCGCATGGTCGAGTGTCGCGCGGGAGGCGCCGCGCCGCGGTTTTGTCGCGCCGAAGCTTGCTCAAGCTCCTTCACGCTTCGTTGACTCCGAGATAGATTATTTTTTCTGGGATATTCTACTAGGACTCACCGACCGAATTAACCACAGGATAATAGTAGAAGGATAGTTATAATCTCTTCCCTAATCGAGTCTCGCGTTCAATGAAAGCTCTGTACAGATACGTAAGATTACCTAGCTGTGAGTTCAGAGCTAGGTACATCCGCGGTTCGACAATGCCAGTTTGTTGATCAAACTTTGTTCTCATTCCATTCGCCTTATCTCGAGTTATCTTCACGGCGATCGGAAGCTGTTGCCTCCTCTCAGATACCTAAGCCCCGGATGTTTCTGTTCTTGCTTCATTGTCGCTTGTAAATGAAAAGTAATTAGCTTTTCGTCAGTCAAATAGCTGTTTACAAAGTTCATTGTTACCGGTACTTATGTAAAAGTAAATTAAAATTTCATCACGATCGGTGCCTAAATTTTGATTTGACGTTTAATATTCGTTAGGAGGTTACAGAAATTAAACATTCTAATTGCTAATTAATCTCATTCGAAACGTAGGTATAATAAAGTAATCTGGAGTACTTGACAAACTTCAGGCTATTATTATCTACTTATAGGGTAGACAAACGCTCATCATTATGAACTAATTTTAATTAGAGTCTGACCCCAGAAAAGCAAAATAAATCGTATCAAGACTGCCTCCAAAAACGTATCAAGATAGATGTAAATCACATATCTACTTAGCGTGCAGGATCGATGCTTATAGTCTTAATTTTATTCCATATATGAGTAGATAAGTTTTGCAAATGATTTTTATATTTAATAATAAAACAAAATACCAGTGCCTTTTGGCAAGCAAGTATAAATAAATGAACAAAGTTCTGCCGATGCAAACCACGCAGACCACGACAACACTAAACGGAAGACGCTTGCGATCGCTCCTATTGGAATACATCTACCTATTGGCGGCCTAAGTCCAGCAGTGGACATGATTATGGCTGAAAATATATCTTTTATCTACCTATTGATTGATAGGTACTATCTATTGAATTCAGACCTCGATCATTTCAGCTTTGATTGCAAAGTAGAAAGAGTTTAATGCTTTGGGTAGGTACTTACGAGTACAAATTATTTCCTACGAGTAGGTACGAGTAAGTACGTGACGTGTTATAATGATAATGTTGTAATCAATCACAGATAAGTTAATAATAATAGGTTTTGCGGTTGTAGCAAGCGGGTCAAGGCGCTTACAATAGTTTTTTATTCTAAACTTAATAGATACGAGTATAATTAGGTAAGAAATTGGTGCCTTTTTTCCTTTTCGCAGCGTAGGACGTCCACCGCCAAGGTGAAAAGATAATATGACAAACGTCGTCTCTCTCAAATGCGCTGAATGAAAGATGCTTCCTACTTGTCATATTAGGAGAGGCAGCAGTCTAGCAGAGAATGTCCTGATCCTGTACCTATACCAGCCTTATTAATAGTCCAACACTGCAGGACGTAGGCCTACCCACGAAGGGTGATTAGACCATATCCACCAATTCCGTCATGCTGGCACAGGGTGGGTTGGTGGATTCACAGCAGGTTACCTCACGATGTTTTCCTTCACGGAAAATCTAGTGGTGTGAAAATCCGTACATAAATTGTAAAGTGTGTTTTGGGTTTTGAACCGACGATCTCAAGACTGAAAGGCGGGTGTTACTGCCTCTAAGCCAGCACGGCTTTCATGATGATCAAGATGGTCTTAGCCGATTCAGGATTTCAATACAGTGTTGCAAACTAGAGATAGAGAGTGGATGGACCTCAGGAGAATAACAAGAACAAAACAGTTCTAATGTTTACAAACATTGTAAAGGCAATGCGATGGCAGCGCCGGAGCTCAATTTTATTTTAAGGTATCACTATCACTACATAGTATGAAACAAAGTCGTTTCCCGCTGTCTGTCTCCATGTATGCTTATATCTTTAAAACTACGTAACGGATTTTGAAGCGGTTTTTTAAATAGATAGAGTGATTCAATAGGAAGGTTTATATGTATAATACACCTGTGCGAAGCCGGGGCGGGTCGCTAGTTTTCTATAAAATACTAGCTAGCCCGCCAAACGTTGTTTTGGCACCGAGTAATATTAAAAAATATCACCAATAAAAAAAAATACGATTACAAATTGAGATGATAAATAAATAATAATAATAAAATATTTTTTCAAAAAATCTTAGTCCAAAAAATCTTACAGCTAATTAAAACAGAATACAGTTTACTGGAACTTCATATTTAAACAATCGGTGTACACTGGACACTGGGGCCCACACTAGGGTAGCCTGTGATGATAAACTATCCTATCTCTCAAGGTGGGTCAAACTGCACACAGAATGTACAAAATTTGGTAAAAATCGGTTCAGTAGTTGAGGAGTTCATCGCAGACAAACAACGTGACACGATTTAAAGAGAAGATTTTAAATTAACATGCCGTTAATTAGCATAACGTATAATCATGTTATCATGTTTAATTTGTATCAGATTAATCAGGTACCTAATGTTAGGAAACGTTTTTGTGACTGTCTTGTGGTCACCATCAGCCCTAAGAACATTATGTTGTAACAGTGCATAGGTTCATAAATAAGAGATTCACTGTTGGTTATAGGTATACCTTCTAAATAGATTGCTAGGTTGTGTTTTGTATGGAGCGGATTTTTCGGCCCCATAAGAAGCCGTCCTACGCTGCGCTTACCGTTGTATTAACTATTAGTTACATAAGATATTTACGGCTCCATTGGCTACCAGTTATGCGTAATTTGTTAACCCCCGACGAAATAGAGGGGTGTTATAAGTTTGACTTGTCTGTGTGTCTGTCTGTCTGTCTGTCTGTCTGTCTGTCTGTGGCATCATAGCGCCCGAACCACTGAACCGATTTCAGTTTAGTTTTTTTTGGATGAAAGGAGACTTAATCGAGAGTGTTCTTAGCTATGTTTTATAAAAATCGATTGAGCCGTTTAAGAGTTATGGTGGGTTAAAGTGGGGATGGAATAACCAAAATTCTACAAATGTGCCCAAAATGGTTGTCAATTAAAAGTTTGTTGTCAAATATTTTTGTGTCGGGGGTTTTTTAATTAGGTACCTATATTATTCTACACTTGGTTACGTCGGTAAATATGACCTTAGATCTCTCTTTTATAGATCTCCTTATTTCTGATTAAATCGCATAAAGAGACTTGTTGTGGTAAGCTCGAAGCAAGAACTTCACAATGACAAACCTAATTTAACTATGCTATAACTATTCTGATTTAATATCGGCAAGCGACGTTCGACGCGTTGCTGCAAAGTTTCTGGCAGGCGCTATTTATTGAAAAGTCGGATTGATTGCAAGCCAATCGTGACCTGTAGATCCATTCTGCGTTATCCAAACAAATGGTTATCAAATCTTGCTCTAATTGTGTTAGCTCCTCGGAGCATGTCTCAATACGGCATCGGACTGTTTGCTAATCGTGAGGTCGATGACTTCAGGTTTAGATATCCTGAATATGGATTTTTTTCTGAAATATTTTTTTTCGTTTAGCTTTTAAATACTTAACTTATACGATGGACATATTCTACAATATCATTACAGCATTAACGTAACTAACTTTTACTATGAGACCAACCCTAAAATTGCAAAAAATGTACCTACTGCTGTCCTATAACTGTTTGTATGGAAAAGATGAATATTTTTATGATTTAAGGGTTGGTCCCATAGTAAAAGTTGGTCATAATGATGATTACAATGATATCCCAGAACCTGTACATCGCCTAGATAAATACCCGGTAACTGTATTTATAGGATATTTACGAATATAGGTAGGTACCTAGATGAGTGAATAACATCGTCGTCTTAGGTACCTAGCTTAGGAACGTACTAGAACAGCCACTGCTGGACACACGCATTCCCCAATACCGATTAAAATTCAATGGCGCTAGTTATTAGCGACTTCCAAAAAGGAGGAGGTTCTATGTTCGCGTGTATGTATTTTTTTGTGTATCGATAATTTCACCAATTGTGAATCAAATCCAAAAATTATTTTTTAGTTCGAAAGAGTATAATCCCGAAATGGTCCCATTTAAATTTTTCAGAAATCGGCAGAGCCGTTTTTGAAAAAACCAACAATAATGTAAGCAATTCGAGCGAAATATCCGAATTTCGTACAAGATGAACATCGATAATTTCGCCAATTGTGAACCGAATCGAAAAAATATTTTTTAGTTCGAAAGGGTATACTCCCAAGGTGGTCCCATTTAAATTTTACAGAAATCGGCTGAGCTGTTATGTATGTAATAATGTAAACAATTCGAGCGAAATATTCGAATTTTGTACACGATGGAAGGCGGTTTTGCCATTTTTTGCTAAAAATAATTATGTTGGTGTGAGGTTCTAAACCATTTCTAAACAATCTTACGTAAGTACAGTTATATCTTCACCTTACTTAATTTAGGTAATTTTCTTTGATAACAATTCTGTGTCAGTAATCTAGGCAACCTAGACCCAGTCTGAGAGTCGTCGGCCTCCGAACTTTAATTTCATTATCTCATTAGTTATTTGGACGCTAATTGGAAAACGAGATTTGGGACTAATTGCGACATTGAGACTAGGCTGAGCCGCTTGTCGACTGCCAAATGCTCCTAGCATAACTTTTCTATTTGACTAAAAATGAAGTTTTTCTACGTTCCAGCCCCTATTTTGTGCGTTGTTTCTTAATTTTTTTTTCATAAATTGTTTTGTTATCAATATTAACCATCTCTCTCCTAGCCTAATCTGTGTACCAGTTTGATTTCCAACTGGCAATTAGCTTTTTTGTTATTTTTTTTGGTAGTTGTTTGAATCAGTTTTGATAAGCTCTCGGTGTGAATGTTAGTCGTCCCTGTCTTTGTGTATTTCATGCCATCTCTTTATCTGACACATTTCAAAGCCTTCGACAAACTTTTACAAAAAAAAAACGAGCTACGAAAAGTGTTGTGATTTGAAAGGGGAAAAGAAAAAACTTTCGTTTCTTTTTTTATTCTAATCGATTTTTAATGTTTATATTTAATTTGTAGTTTATACTTTAGCTAGAATTGTAATCGTTTATTTAATTTTAATTAGTGTATAGTTTCTAGAGGCAGATTTTCGGGAAGACATTAAGTATTTCTTAAAGTATTTTATATTAAGTAAGCTAGGTCTATTCTTTAGACATTATACATAGCATAAGTTTTCTGTAATTATTTTATCTTATATGATTGGTGTATAATGTTGTTTATAGACTTAATAAAAAAAAATTGGCAGTGCCGGAAACTGTTAAGTTTCCATTAAGCACGTACCTGCCATTTAATTGATGACCATGAAAGGTGCGCATCCTTGCTGCGGTTCTGTACTCCTCAGGGTGTACGTACGTGCAAAAATACTCTCGATAGAAGTTATGCTAGGGGCACTGGAGCCGGCAGACGGCCTAGACACGTGATGGGTCCTCGTGACCAACTTATAGGACTTGTTAATTACCGCTAGTCCGACTGAGGTGCTATTTGTACTAGCTACGAGTACCATGGCTAGCTGCCATGACGTACGGGCTTAATCTTTATTTATTTCAGTCTGGTATCTATTCTTTAATAGCTTGTTTGTAAGGCTTTTCACGTACCTACTTTGAGAAGTCCTGACCCCACTAGTGAGTCTAGTTCTCTTTTTTTTACCTGACTAACCAAGAATAACTAGAGACCTAAGTAAGGCGGTATCGGGAGGAATTCTCTCTCTACACAGGATTAGCACCGCAACCATAAAGATCAACCTCAACAAATCAATGTAGCGCTCATAGCCACATCTTAGCGTAAGCGTAGTTTTACCAGGTGTGTGTCAGTGATCACCGAAATTAAGCAACGGTCGGCTAGATCAGTCTTCGGATGGGTGGCCAGGGTGGCATTTACCACAGAATGCTACCGTGACTCGGATGACACGTAAAATTGTAGACTCCGTTTGCATTAACCGTTGAGCCATGTCATAGGCCTTCAAGCGGCTTAAAATCTGACACCAGGGCTAGCCATCCGTCCAATTTTATTAGATTTTGTAACCATTTTCCGACAGAGCAGACGTTTTTTTGCGATTGGCTGTTCGATGAAGGTTTGGAATAGTTCCAGATTCCGTAAACTGCGGCGCATTTAAAGATTTAGTCTTCAGTGATAGGTATAGCAGTTATGTTTAGCGTGTCATAAAGTCATCATTTTTGGCGAGCGGTCCGATGATGCAGCACGCAAGCGTGACCCACAGTTAGCACCGCAAGAACGGTTTCCACAACAATCAAGCAACAGTGTCTGATGTTGCCTGTGGTGTGATCATACCTTATAGTGATTGAACAACGGGATACATACTTTTTGTAGTGTCTCAGAAATGTTCGATCAATCCCGAACCGACTTCTTTCATGCTGTACTTCAGGAGAAATTTGCATCATTGATGAGGAGCGTGCGGGAGAGCCACAACGCCATCCTAACAATCTGCCAAGTACGAGTCGGACTCGCGCTCTAAGGGTTCCGTACTGTATGGTATGGGAGCCCCCCTTAAATATTTATTTTATTTTTATTAATTATTATTAAAGTAAGCATTCAGTTAAATATTCTGTGAATATTTCAAGCATCCACCTGTTACCATTATTAATTTCGAGCGAAAAATGGCAAAAAAATCTGGTTTGTTGTATGGGAGCCCTGGTATTTTTAGTATTTGTTGTTATAGCGGAACAGAAATACATCACCTGCGAAAATTTCAGCTTTCTAGCTATAACGGTTCATGAGATACAGCCTGGGAAACAGACAGACGGACAGCGGAGTCTTAGTAGTAGGGTCCCGTTTTTACCCTTTGGCTACGGAACCCTAAAAACCAAATCGCAAGATCTCCACGCTCCTGTTCTGAAATAAATATTTTTGCATGTTAGTCGTTCATTCTTGACAGAAAATTGAGACCAGCATGTGCTGTTAATAGATGACAAAGATATAGCTTTGCTGATTAGTGGCATAGGACATCGATCCACAAAGTTGTCAGAGTTAGACGACCTACATTTCTAAGACTGGAAGGTAGCGCTGGATCCAAGCGGCATTTTTTTTTATCGCGAATAAGTCCGCGCTTGACCACCAACTCGCCTGATGGTAAGCGACGTTGGTCGAAGATGAAGCACGCAAACCTAGAAGATACCTATTCAATCTGACCTTGAAAAGCTTTAGATTATATCTCTTAGGAAACAGGAAGAAACAGTACATTCCCTGATTTGCATACGACTAGAATTAAAACTAATACCATTGTGGAGGCTTACTGAAATCACATTTTGTCTTATGCAATTCGCAGTACGAGTTAAATATATCAAAATTGCTTTAGTTTCCAAAAATCAGTCAAATTATTGTCTGGATCCCACACGAGGGTGACTTGTACTTACCTAATTAGGTATCGTGAGCTTCCGGGTTGTGTCCAAAGATGAGGCATAGATACATGGTATCCCAGGGGAATATGTGCACTGTAAGAACATTATACAGTACTTATAAGGCTATAAGCAGATATATGCAACTGTAGATATCTCGTAACTCCATCAGGTGAGTGTGACTTGCAAGACAGTGATCCAGATTGAATTTTGACGGCGTGGCTCGGATCCAATTACGCGTTAAAGCGGATTTACCGCTCCTATCTGCCGTAATGTATATTTACATACCTAAATCGTATTATATTCGTGGGCTACTGACTTATACTCACATACAAAGCCCGATTACAGAGGCGCCAGCCTAATTATAATAGCTAAATAGCTAGTCCTGTTTCTTTTTCACTTGAAGCATTCGATAGAGAGAACGCTCTTTACGTTGCTTTAAGATTTACGCTGGCACCTCTGTAATCGGGCTTACAGACGGTGTAAAAATACCTGCTAACAAGTTTTATATTAAAAAAAAGGTTTATAAGAAAACGAGTCGAAACTCGATAAGAAAGAAAGAAAGAAAATCATTTATTGACATAATATTACATTTACACATTCTCATATGAGGAAAAGAAGTATAAATGGTTCTATTATGGACTCGTCATTACTTACAGCAGTTCTATTGTTTTTCCAGTCTACCTACATTACAAAAAAATAAACATGTTAGGTGTAAAAACCACGCGACGTTGATTGAAGTCTGACTGGAACTGTGATTGAAATGCAAAAATGCACAATAACTTATGCTAAATATGGTAACAGTAGTAAAGGACCACTCTATCTTTTGAATTCCTGTGATTATCAGAGGTGCAGCTACTGCTGTATCCACCATATCAATCACTATCAATGATACGGGGGCACGGAGTTACAAGAGCTTAGACCAAATAAAAAAATCAACACAGAATTTTGTGAACAAAACAAGTGAGGCCGGCAAAACTAAGCCTTGCCGTGTACAGATAAAATTACACACACATACACGTACAAAGAAACTACGCCTTGCCTTTGTCTCGTCAGTCGAACTATGATGAACACCGACGCGCTCACCACATGTAGGTATAAAGAACCGTCCTCACTTGTCCGTTCACGACGTTCTGTCTTGTTTTTTTCATTTGGTCTGAATAGGTACAAAATCACTAGAAATATAAGGATTGATTCCTCATATTTCTACAATCGTCCTCATATGAAGCTCCCTAACATTTTTTTTGTTACTAAATCCGTCTTAGGCAAGCCAGAGATCATATTTAGAACAGACTGTTAATACTGGTTGCAACCAACATCATCGTGTCTTGTTAACTTCTAACCAATTTGTTTCTTTTTTTTGGGTTCCGTACCCAAAGGGTAAAAACGGGACCCTATTACTAAGACTCCGCTGTCCGTCTGTCTGTCAACAGGCTGTATCTCATGAACCGTGATAGCTACTTAGACAGTTAAAATTTTCACGGTTGCTGTATTTCTGTTGCCGCTAAAACAACAAATACTAAAAATAAAATAAATATTTAACGGAGGCTAACATACAACAAACCTGAATTTTTAGCCGTTTTTTTTTTTTTTTCTTCTTGCCCTGATGCCGGGGCACGAGAATACGGCATCGGTATCCCCTGCCTGTAGTAAGAGCCTACTAAAAGGGGACCCCTGGGCTCGTGGGTGGTCAGAGTTGGGGCTCCGGCCACCCACCCAAGCGGGCCCGAGGAGGACGACAGCGTGTGTGGCAACGCTGTCGTAGAGGACCGCACAAGCCTGGCCCTACTGCCAGGCGAGTAGGCACACAAAGTGCTGGGAGCACCGGTGCGTTCCTTTTGGAGATCCCGGAGCTCCTAAGAAGGCACAAAGGCTGGCCACCGAGGGGGTTTTAGTGGGTACAATCCCACATAACCCTACTGCACCCCAATGCAGTTAGGGCATCTTCAGAAGATTTCCCCCTCGTAAAAAAAAAAAAAAAAGGTATGTTTTCTTCAATAATTATTAAATTAAAATAAAAGGGGGGCTCCCATACAGTAAGGAACCCTTTGCGCGCGAGGCCGACTCGCATTTGGCCGATTATTATTTTAATTTGATTGATGCAGTTTGTCTCGCTCACCTCGCCCGCAGCACGAGTGACATTACGAGCGCTACCGTTACGTAACTCGCTACGACAGGTTCCACCGGAAGTCGCCTCGCTCACCTACAACGTGTAACCTACAAGCTGCACCTCATCACTGATGAGGCCATCCGTATGTTGGAGCGGTTTTTAAGCGAACGCTGAAGAGAAGGGTAATTTTACGGTCTCAAGAGGATATGATTCAATTTATTTTTTATTATTTTTTTTTTTTTCCATTATAGGTAGATACATTAAAAAAATACTGTCATTTATATTCTATCATTTCTTGTTGAGAATTCATAATCATCATCAGCCTCTATCGACCCACTGCTGGGTATAGGCCTCCCCTCCCTTGTGCCAGTTTTCCCTGCCTCGGGCTGATCTTATCCACGCGTGTCCCGCGATTGATCTGATGTCGTCGACCCATCGGGCTGGTGGTCTGCCTACGGAACGGCCATGTTGAGAACTGACTGTTTGGAAATTTATTTTGATGATGGTGAGAAGAAACGATGTAGGTACTCGAAGATAAATGGATATTTTTTGGCATAAAACAAAATCGATATTGTAAATCTCTTTTTTGTTATACCTTCACGTAGCAATGCGCAACTGGGTGAGAGATCGACTTAACTTTTTTGCATGAATTTAGTTTAAAGGTCTGAGAGTTTCATAGGCTAACAATACGAGGGCGAATCCACAAATTAAAGCTAATTTTATGGATAAATATCCCAGAATAATTCCCACAGTTTCCTAACGGTAGTATTAGCCAATTAAGTGTTAATTTAACGGCAAAGACGACAAATTGTTGTAAGTTCATTAACATCGACTGATCGGCGGCAAAACTCGATAATTAACGAATCGTGAAAGTTCTGCATTATGCATACCAAATCCATAAAATTATGAAGGCTATAACTTAAATTATCAGCAGTAGGGGCAAATTGGTCAGCTTAATTGTTATAGGACATATTTGGTCAGCAAATCTTACCACAATTGCACGTTCTATGGTAATAATGGTCTAGGCAAGATGGAGCTTTGATCGTCTAACATCGAGATGAGTTGACGACATTGTGGGAATCACAGTTCGAAATTATTGTTATACAGTAAACCGCGCCGCGCGCGGTAATTACGGGCGGCGAGTTGTTTACATGGTTTTATGACTCAGGCGGCACCGGTCTTTGTGTCGCGTCTATTGTTTGTTGTTTGTTAGATTTTTTTAGTATTTTCGTAATAATTGAGAACAATAGGGATTCTCGAACTTTACACTTGTTTACTTTGTCAGTCACAATGGCACCGAATATTCTACAGATTTCTAGAGAACCCTTGTTCCGATATAAATAGGGCGATGGTTTTCGTTCGTGGCAGTTATCGCGTTTATACCGGAGTGAAAACATCTCGTGTTCAAGTGCGGTACCAGTGATTGTGATGTGACTAGTTGTGTGAATTTCAGTGCCAGTGTGAAGTGTTTGTGCGAACCAGTTGTGTCGTGTGTACTGTGATTTTGTGCAATAAAGTGCAAAGTGAACAATCGGCGTTTTAACTGATTATCCAAGAACCCATCTCGTAACATTATCATTGCTAGGCAAGGTCGTAACAACATACACAATAAATTGCTAAAAAAAAGTAAAAAAACAAAGGGGAGTAAGTATCGATGAGTATAAACATCAAATACGATAAAATGTTCTAGTCGATACATCCAAACGAAATGTTCAAAACAAACCCTCCACAAAGCCGCCTAAGGAATTGTAAGTTTCCTAACAGGAACCACTTTACTGGATCTCCTGAAGTTAAGTGACGCTCGCCTTAGTAGAGAATGGACAGGCAAATTTGCCACACCAGACTATTATGTAATACCCTCTGAACAACTCTCGGTACGCGGTGACCTCCCGAGGCCCACGTGGAAGTCGTAAAACCGTCTCCAGGCTCAAGTGGGTCGCTGTAGAGACGACCTTGTAAACTGATGATATTCAAAGAACTCTATGTGAATGTAGAGCCCCGGTACAGAACATATTATCTGCTTTCATACCCTGAGTCGCCAACCTGTACTTTCAAAGACCTGTACGACGCGTCCTCTCGTGAAGCAGCTGTGGCGAAGCATTGGTAAAAGGTCTTATGAATATACATAATAATAATACATAATATTTATTAATATTAGGCATCAAGAAACAAAACAGGAAACGAAACACCTATATAAAAGCCAAGACAAGAGTTATGGATGTACTTACGAAGTTAGACCAACTAAAATGGAGATGGACAGGCCACATGTTAAGGAGTACTCAGGAAAAGTGGAGTAAAATTATGACAGACTGGTATCCCAGAGATGGAAAAAGGAAACGGGGAAGACAACTTAAGAGATGGGAAGATGCGTTAAAACTTACAGCGGGCCCTCACTGGAGAAGGGTTGCCAGAGATAGAACACAATGGAAAATGTTAGAGGAGGCCTTTGCCAAAAGGCACACTGAACTAAGAGATATCCTCTAATAGAGGAAAACAAACACGTCATAACAGACAGAAGTTCAGGGTTTATTGATTGATTGATTGATGAATACATAACATTATCTGGATCGTCTACACGACGAAGAAAAAGATACATCCAAATAAAAATAATCGGCCAAGTACGAGTCGGACTCGCGCACGAATAGTTCCGTAGTGTATAGGAGCCCCCTTAAATATTTATTTTATTTTTATTTTATTTTGTTATTGAAGTGAATATACAATTAAAAATTCTGTGGATATTTCAAGCATCTACCTGTTACCATTATTAATATAGAGCGAAAAATGGCCAAAAATTCAGGTTTGTTGTATGGGAGCCCCCTTCAAATATTAAGTTTATTCTGTTTTTTGTTATTATAGCGGCAACAGAAATACATCATCTGTAAAAATTTCAGTTTTCTAGCTATAACGGTTCATGAGATACAGCCTGGAGACAGACCGACCGGCAGACGGACGGACAGCAGAGTCTTAGTCCCGCTTTTGCACTTTGGGTACGGAATCCTAAAATTTAAAAATATCTAGTAAATAAGTAGTAAAAAGCCGTCCAATACGCACCTCAGCAGATCATAATTACAGTTGCTTCGCTGATCACAAGTCGCTGACCAAGTAAGATGTACAGCAAAACAATTTAAATAGCACCCAATTATAAAGGTAGGGTGTTAAATTGCAGCTCCACATTCGCTCGGCATGAATAGTTTTATTTCGGGACCGTTCTGTGTAACTGTTGTGAATATCCGTGATCTGCATTGGTATTGACCAATTTTGGGGTTCCGTGGTTGAATTGGGACCATATTATTTAATGCGTGACTAAGCAATATCCACCACGTTAAACCGATAGCGGGTTGGTGGACCGGACAAACAAATATCGTAAAGTAGAGCTTTACGATTTTATTTTTTAGGGTTCCGTACCCAAAGGGTAAAAACGGGACCCTATTACTAAGACTTCGATGTCCGTCTGTTCGTCTGTCTGTCTATCAGTCTGTCACCGGACTGCAATGATGTTTTATAAAAAGATCTGCTGACTCAAATAACTGCGGTGCTAGGCATGGCGACACATGCATGTCTGTATAACCGCCCGAATATCGTTAGTAGGTAATCAAAGAATCATATCTCTATCCCTGTTACACTAGTTGCTAAGGTGCGGCAAGACGTTGAATAAGACAGAAATAGCAACATTATACAATTTTGTCGGATAATACCTACTTAGGGTGGCAGCTCATTAGATTGAAAATTTCCCCAAAATGTTACGATTCCTTCTCAATGTCAGTTATACAAACCGATATTTATAATAATCAACATTTTAGTAATACCGAATGAATTTGAGTCATAATAAATAAAATATGATGTAAAATATACACATATAAATAAATTTGGAGTGTCTTTGTAATATTGAAATTACCGTTTTTTACTACATGTATATGACTATAATATATCGGGTACATACACCAAAATAACATTTTTTACAATTTTTGTCTGTCTGTCTGTTTTTTTTTTCAGTTGGAATACAAAGGTACACTTTTTTATATATTATTATTTTATTAGAATAGTGTTATGTTCATCGTTATCATTATCAGAAATAAAATAAAAAAAACCTCAAGTACTGGAACCGCTTTCTGAGATAAATAGTTAGTGCCACGATTAGTTTCTACATCTTCTTTATGAAAATGTTTCGTGCATATGGTGGTATACTTGGTAGGTATCCAGTCAGTTTCTTTTCTCAATATTCGAATGGCTTTTACCCATTTATCGCGGCGTATTTCGTCTGCGGGTATCCTATAATATCAAAAAAGTAATTATTGATCAGTCGAAATCTCCCATAATTATGGGGAAACAAAATCATGTTTTACCTGGCAGCACCAACTGTACAATTATTCATTTTTAAAATCATGATATTATAAGTGATAGTTTCAAGTAATTCGAATAGTGTAAAACGTATTTACCTGTGGAAAGAAATTCCGGAATCTTTATGGTGAAATTGGGAACGGGATTTGCACGTTTTTACCACACATTGCCCCATTTTTATATTTTTAAATAATATTTTGACGCCTCATATGCTCCACCATTTTGTTTACTCGCAACTGCGGCCGGTCGGCGCGCGTCGCCGGCCCCGGCCGGCGGTTGGCTGACGCCGTCTTAGACAAGAATTTTGTATTCTAGTGTATTCTAGTTCAATGCCGGACTGTATCTCATGAACCGTGATAGATAGGCAGCTGAAATTTTCACAGATGATGTATTTATGTTGCCGCTATAACAACAAATACTAAAAATAGAATAAAATAAATATTTAAGGGGGGCTCCCATACAACAAATGTGATTTTTAGGAGTTTATTGCGCTCGCTATTAATAACGGCAAGAGGAATGGGGCTCCCATACGGTACGGAACCCTTCGTGCGCGAGTCCGACTCGCACTTGGCCGATTTTTTGTTTGTTCGTCCGATCTACAAAACTGCCGTTGTCCCAACGTAATGGAAATTGCCCAATCACCCCTTTGGGATTGGCCTATACTGGATTATTAAAGTGTCGGTTTTAAGCCTCTGACATGGCTAAATGGTAAACAACCAGGATCCACAATTAAAGGTGTCATCCGAGCCACAGAAGCGCTCATTTGTAAATGCCACCAGCGGTCACCCATTCGGAGATTGACCGTGCAGAATGTTGTTTTACTTTGGTGAGAAACACCTCGTCAAACTATGCAGGGTACTGAAATAATGTAATTGTGTAAAGTAAAAGTAAAGTAAAAAGTAAAAAAGCCTTTATTCAACTACAAGATTATTATTACATTGCATTAGTATATATTTGTTAATTTCACACATTTTACTTTTCTTTATGTCTCATGTCCCAAATATGTAGGTATTAATTAAATTTAGAGGATATTATAAGATGTCAATGAGAGCATGTCAAAATTTAATTTTTATGTCAATATATTATGCGATTTCTCTTGTCAGGTCATTGTGTTGTATATTCGTAGTTGTCGCCTCTTTGGCGTAGGCCTCCCCCAGTCTAGTCCAGATTTTTCGGTTTCGAGCAATTCTCATCCATTCTGCTCCATGTCTTTGAGTAAAAGTATCTTCCCATCTTCTGTGTGGTCTTCCTCTGTTTCTTCTGTCTGCTCTGGGAACCCATTCCATTACTTTCCTCGTCCAACGATCGTAGTTCATCCTGCAGATGTGGCCAGCCCAGCTCCATTTTAAAGTTCTTATTGTTGTTATGATGTCCCTTATTTTAGTTTTCTTTCTTATGTCTTCGTTACGCATTTTGTCTGAGAGTCTTATGCCCAGCATACTTCTCTCCATTTTCGTTTGACAAATCCTAAGTCTATTTTCATCTTCCTTTCGTAGGGCCCAAGTCTGGCAGCCATATATAAGGCTGGGTAGAATAGCTACCTCGTATAGTTTTCTTTTTATTCTCATATGAATTGTCTTGTTTTTCATAATCTCCTTCAAGCTCCAATATTTTTTCCACGCTAGTCCTATTCTTCTTCCTATTTCTTTCTCCGTGAGGTCGTCAAATGATATTGATTGTCCTAAATATATGTATTCGTCCACATATTCGATTAGTTTGTCTTCTACCGTCACTTGTTCCTTCGTTGCATTAGTCATTATTTTTGTTTTAGAAGCATTTAGCGCTAGTCCTACTTTTTTGCTTTCTCTAGCTATGTCGTCAAGCATCTGTTCGAGAATTTGTGCGGAATCTGCGAATATTACGATATCGTCTGCGAATCTTAGATGACTAAGATACTCTCCGTTAATATTAATTCCCATATTGTTCCATTCTATGTTTCTGAATATCATTTCAAGTACGGCGCAGAAGATTTTTGGGGACATAGGATCTCCCTGCCTTACTCCTTTCCTTATTTGAAATTCTTCTCCTTCTCTCTCCATTCTGATCCTTGATGAGCTTTTTGAGTAGATGTTGTATAGTATGGTTATGTATTCTTCTTCGACACCTTGTTGCTGGAGTGCTTTCCATATTGCAGAGTGTTCCAGAGAATCAAACGCTTTGGTGTAGTCGATGAATCCAATGTAGAGGGTTTTGTTATATTCCTTGCACCTGTTAACTATAGTGGCCACTACTTGGATATGATCGTTTGTTGAAAAACTTTTCCGGAATCCTGCTTGTTCTGGTGGTTGGTTTTCGTCTAGAGTAGTTGTGATGCGGTTTAAAACAATTTTTGAGAATATTTTGTATATGTTTGACATCAAGCTTATAGGTCTGTAATTTCCTAGGTCACTTCTATCTCCTTTCTTGTGTAGCAAAATAGTTGTCGACTTACTCCACTCTTCCGGGGTGCTGCCGTTCCTCAGTACGTTGTCAAAGATCTGTTTTAGCGGTAAGAGTAGTGGATCAATGAGTGATTTTATAAATTCATTGGTTATCTGATCGTCTCCGGGAGCTTTGTCGTCTTTTTGTGTTCTTACTGCATGCACAATTTCGCTCACTAATATATCAGGTAATGTAGATTCTGAGTTATTCATGTCAAGATTGTGAAATGTCAAATTTGAATTATGATTTGGATTTGATGTCGTGTTATATTCGATGTGGTCATCGTTAATGTCTTTATCATAAAATAATTCTGGGTTTGATGTCAAATTAAGTGTAGGATTATTTGAAAGGTCAGAAGAATAGAGTTCTTGGTAGAACTTTCTAGCTTCTTCTAGTATATCCGGTCGCATATTCACCAGTTTATTGTTTTTCGTTTTCAAGTTAGCTGTCCATTCTGTTTTCTTGTTTAGTTCCTTGAATGCCTTCTTTACTGCTCCGTTTTTCTTTACATGTCTTTCCAATGTTTCTTGTCTATATTGTTGTGTATCTTTTTTTATTTGTCTGTTGATTTCCTTGCTTATTCTGGTGATTTCTTTTCTAACTTCTCGTGTCTTTGTTTGTTCGTAAAGCATTTTTCTTTCTTGTAGTAGTTTTTCTGTAACTTCGCTTAATTCTTTTTTCCTTTGTGGTGTAGGTAGGGGCATTTCCTTTATAAAAGATGATAATTTCTTTTGCAGGTTGCGATATTGCGTATTTATATCTTCTTTTGAGTCTATTGCCTCTTGGAGTTGACCTTGTAACTTTTCTTTAACAGATTCTGAGAGCTCGGGGACTTTTCTTACTATCTGCGTCGATTTTTTGATATGACGTCTTGTCTTTTTGGTGTTTATTCTGCATCTGACTAGTCTATGGTCAGTGAAGAAATTCGGTTGTACCACGTCAAAGTTTTTTATGTGCTTAGGTTTGTTAGTCATAATATAGTCAATTTCGTTAAAGTGCTTGTTATTTGGTGTCTTCCAAGTCCATGTTCTGTGTTTTTTCCGTTTGTACAGTGTGTTAGCAATTTTCAAGTTGTGTTCCAGAGCGAACTGTACTAGCCTCTTCCCGTGGTGGCTTCTCTTTCCTTGTGAAAACTTCCCAAATACAGCTTCTTCTCCTTGCCGCATGTTTCCTATTTGAGCATTGAAGTCCCCCATTACTATTAGGTTGTCTGATCTAGCTGAAATCACTGCTTTTTCAACTAATTCGTGAAATTCTTCTAAAACTTCTTGCTTTGTCTTTTTTGATTCAGTGGGGGCGTAGGCTAATACTATGGTCCATGCGTTGGAATTTTCGAACTGTATCTCCAGGGCAACGACTCGATCGGAGTAGGTTTCAAATTTCAGGATGTTATTTTTTAAATGCTTCTTTATTAGAAATCCTACACCGCGTTGACTCTTTGTCGCATAGCTATGCAGAAGTATAAAATCTGTGTATTCGGCAATTGTTTCTTTTTCTCTTCTAATTTCACACATTCCAAGGATGTCCCATTTAACTTTGTCAATTCCGTGAGTTAGTTCTGTGAGTCTGCTTTCTTGTAGGAGTGTTTGAACGTTTAAACTTGCTATGTGTAGTGTTTTTGTCGCTTTTACGTTTGTGTTTGTGCTTGTGTCTTTTTTACTGGGGGGTAGTTGGTCTTTTTCCTCCACGGTGACCAGCCGGCTTGGAGGAAGTATATTTTCTAGTTTTTTGTTGTGCTTCCTGTGTTGTCACTTTGTTTGCTAGTTCCAGGGCTAGGAAAGTTGGGTGTCTTGACTTGCTGGGTTTTTGTGCTGTTTAGATATGTTGTTATGCCTTGTGACTTTATTTTCTTAATTTTCTGTTCATTGTTACCGGCTTTTTTCTTGTTTTTAGTAACGTCTTCTGGAGTTTTGGAAAGCTGCCTCTTGTTTCGTTCTGTAGTGCCTGTTGGAGTATTTTGGGTAGGAGATTCTTGGTTTTTTAGGGTAATAATTTTATCATATTTAATCACAGCTTTTATTCCTTGATCTCTTAATTCTTTTACTTCTGTTTGTAGTTCCTTCCTTTTTTCAAGTACTTTTGGTGGATAATCTTCCTTAATGTACCATTGCACATTTCTGTCCTTTGGCCTCTTTTTCAGTATGGCCACCTTTTTTCCAAATGTTGTCAGAGTCAATCTAATTGGGCGTGGCTTACTATTCTTCTTTCCTATTCTGCCAACAAATTCAATATCACGGTGGTCGCAATCTATATCCAAATTCAGATTCAAAAGTTGTATTACTATTTTTTCCAACTCATCGTAGCCACGCTCTTCTTCAGCTATACCAAAAATTATTAGGTTTCGTTGTCTTAAAATTTTCTCAAAGTTATCCAATCTTCTTTCATGATTTTCTTGAGTAATTTGGATGGAACTAATACTTGCTTCAACTTTGTCAAATCGTTCATCGATTTTCTTACTGATCTTCTTCGTAACATTGTCTTCTGAGTTCTTGATAATCTGTTCGTTGTCTTCTTTGATCTGATGTCGCAAAGCATTTAGCATCTCCATCATGGCATTTTGGTCCGACATGTTGAAATAAATTTATTGTCCAATTTTGTTTTATTTTTCAATGTCAATTTTTTTCGTCAAATTATCGATATAATGTCCAAAAATTAAAAGAAAACGATAAAATAATGTCAAAAATAAAAGTGATTCTCAAAACAAAATAATCAGTAGCAAAAAGAATACGTCGCCTGGGATGCGAATCTCTGTCGCCTCGATCCTCAACTAGTAGACTCGAGACTTATACCACTCGACCACCGAAGCTAATTGGTCATAGAACGAAATTAACAGGCAGTATCGGGCTTGTCTTGTTGGCCTGCTTCGATTTTGTTGACGTTTCGTGCCAGCCGTTGAAAGCGTGGGTTCAAAGTCCATTTAATTCAAATTGGCGCGTATGTCTATTGTCTTTGGCGTTTTTGTTAATATTTCACTTGTTTGACTAGTTTACTTATTTTTTTGCACTGTTTAGTCACTGCACTATCTATACGGTGTGTATCGCTCTCCGTCTTGTACGAAAACAGCAAACCTGACCGTATTTGCACTGATTCAAAATGACGCGTCTGGTTTGTTTCGAAATTTTTGTGATTATTTTACCTATTACGCGGTTTCATTATGTTTATTAAGCACTGTTTTTGACACTGTTCCGTCTGTACGGGATACTTTACTGTCTGTTTTGTCGAACAATACCATTTGTTTCCGTGTTTAGGCGAAATCCAATGACTAAAATTGAATTAGTCTCAATCCCTTTATAGCACTGTTTTATTGTCTTGAAAACATTGTCAGCTATGAATTGTCACTTTACGCACTTAACTACACTATTTTCACTAGCTTTTAACCACTTGTTTATTTTTAGCGATTTATTCGGCACAGAGCCGATGTTTACTGTGTCGCGCCCACGGAACTCCTCCCTAATTGTGTACCTACATGTAAATAATGCAATAAATTGTACTTCATGTTATTATTATTTTTGACGAAGACTTTTTACAGCTGACTTTTTTTTTAAATGTACAACTAATAAGAATATAGGTAGTTCTTTTTTAATATTAAGTTATTATGACATAATTCAATTGTATTACTATTATTTAAGTTTGGTTAAATTTTTGACAATGCCCTTTTACAGCTGATTCGTTTTTTATACTTAGGAATTACAGTATGTACGTAGGTATAGCATGTTGCGAATGTTTAGCAACTGCCGACATTTAACATTTCAATTTCTATGACATGCAAACAATGTTTTATATACATAACATTTTTATTTTTTTGTAATGTAGGTAGACTGGAAAAACAATAGAACTGCTATAAGTAATGACGAGTCCATAATAAACTCGTAGAACCATTTATACCCCTTTTCCTCATATGAGAATGTGTAGATGTAATATTATGTCAATAAATGATTTTCTTTTCTTTTATCTATTCTTTACCTATTTAGTACAAAACCCTTATAGCGTGAGTTTAACTCACACTTGTCCAGATTTTAACGATGCGCAAACGCAACAGTAAAACGCCGATCCGCATCGGATATGCATAGCAAATCGATGAGATCAGCCGCGATATCACACGCGTAATGTGATCCGATTTGAAGTTATCGGCATTATCGCACTTTATGATATATTTACTAAATAACGTACCTAATTACCTAGTCTGTTTGTTTGTCTGGTTGTTTTGTCTGTTTAGTGTTCGTAGTTTGGTGCACTAATGGTAGGTATTTAGTAATGGTCTTATATACTTAGGTACAATCGTGAAGTCGTGGTCTTTAATCCCGATCCCGTAGGAATGAGTTTCAAAGTCAAAGTCAAATCATTTATTGCAACGTATGAAATTTACATGCGGTTCTTAATTAACATGTTTTGTATGGTTATACATATAACCCTGATAAGGGTATGGCAATTTTATTATTCGTATGATTCGTATTGGAACGGTTTATTATTATGTTTTCTAGATTATCGTTAAAATAATTGTCTAATGTGGAATAACATTTGGATAATAGAATATTTTTTAGTTGTTTTTATAAAACAGTTTTCCTTTTCGACATCTTTTGGATTATTTGGCAGTTTATTAAATATTTTTATAGCCATAGAATGCGGGCTGGAACTATGCATTGCTAAGTTAGATTTTGATCCCACGAGTTTAACTGTATTGTGATCTAATTTTGAGCGATTTATCAGACGCTTTGTTAAAATAGTTGCTTTTTGACAAATTTAACTACATATTTCTAATATATAGATAGTTTCTGGAACACGTGTACGGATTTGGCTTTGGCACGTATTTTTAATCTTGATTGAATAATATCTACCTCAAGTACAATGAGGTGTTACACTCATTGTACTACATTCTAGCAAATACATGCACTTCATTTAAAACTCGCGTGAGTATTAATTATAAATTAATTTAATTGTAAGTAAACACGGTTTTTGATCCAGTAACTTAATAGTTTATAGGTACACGTAGGTATGCGTCAAATCCAGTAGTTCTCATGTTTGCAGATTTGTTTATGATGTTGGTCTAATGAATAATCCAAGTTTGCGACCTCGAGCGCCGAACGCAGCTTCGTCAACAGTCGAAATAACCGCGAAAGGATCGTTTTTCTTACAAATTTTGGCGATTACCGATAACCCTAAAGGACTAGTTTAATTAAAGGTATTTTATTTTTATTTTTTAACCTGACGGCACCCAGCGAAGCATTATTGTGGTAGGTTCTCATTTGAACCAGATCGGGAATGACCCGCAGTAAACGGTGGTAAAGCGATGGAAACCCATCGTGGACAATGTTTGCGCACGGACGGCGCGGCCGGCGCGCTTTCCCGGCCCACGCGACCCTGCGACATTACATTACTAGACAAACTTTATGACGTTTACAATATTATCATTCGCTGATTTGCGGGTCTTAAACGGTCGCTTTGCCATAATACATATTATACAGAGCTATTCAAAACCGGTGTACTAAGCCGAAAGAGAGTAGGTCATATAAGAATGTTTGTATCTGTTTTTGTTTGGTGTACAATAAAGTATATTTATTATTATTTCCGAAATTCGAGAACAAAACAGCTGTTTCAGGTATTTGGTTGATCCCGAGTAACAATTCCGTGGGGGCAGCTGATTTTTTTTCCTCTGCTCATCTCCGTATCATATAACTTGTATTTTTTATAGACAAATGCACATTAAAATTAGCTTATAGATCTACTAGCCACCCGCCCCGGTTTCGCACAGGTGTATTATACATATAAACCTTCCTCTTGAATCACTCTATCTATTAAAAAAACCGCATCAAAATCCGTTGCGTAGATTTAAAGATATAAGCATACATGGGGACAAACAGCGGGAAGCGACTTTGTTTTATACTATGTGGTTCTATAAAGAGGCTTGGCGGCGTTCGAAATGCTTGTAACATGTACCGAGGTACTCAAAAGCCGAAAAATAAATGTTTAATTACTATACATACTCGTACATTGCAGAAAACAGCGTTGTGTAATAATCGTAGGTATATTTATTATTGGCGTTACGCGTGACTTTAAAGTTTCTTGCATTATTACGTCCCCGATATGTCGAGACAAAATTTCATATTTAGCCTGTAAGTAGGAGCTACGATGCCACAGAGATAGACATACAAACACACACGTTATAAGCATAATATCTATTATACTTCATTAGGTATTTCTGTCAGAGGGTTAGTATCGTAAAAAAATATATTTACAAGTTGCTATTAAAACTTAACGCAACTTCTTCACAGCCGAGTTGCGGTCGTTCTCAGAATTGATCCAAGTAAATCGATGACGACACGTATTATTTGCTTTACTTGTTCATATTCGCCGCTACAATTGTGAAATATTGAGAAAATTTTCCTATTTTATTACCTTGATATTACTCGTACTTCTTATTGCTTAAAACTTTTTTTAAAAGGTGTATATTAGGAATCAAAAAATCTAAATGATGTCAGGTCAGGGCTCAGTTGTTTAATCCATAGAGATATATAAGTTTTTTTTAACTCTTTAACCGGTCAAAGCCCTACACATCGAACATAGGTACATACCCATACTACGGTTCTGGTTGGAAGCGCCAAACATCCAGCACGCTACCAGCAGCGATTACCAGGCCTAAGGAACTTAGGAAACGTAGACCAGAACTAGCGTAGACTGCCTCGACGGCTCAGTGGTTAGTGACCCTAACTTCTGGGTCAAAGAGGCGTGGGTTCGATCCCCACCCAGGGCAAGTATTTATGTGATGAACATAGGTGTTTGCTCTGTGTCTGGGTGTTATTTATAGTTACTATTTATATAAGTATGTATTCAAAAATATGTATATGTAGTATATCAGTCTCTGGCAGCCAAATCACAAGCTTTGCTTAGTTTGGGGTCAGAGACCGTGTGTAAGATGTCCCCAAATATTTATAAAAAAAAAAACTGAAAATCAAGCTATATTTCAGAGTCGTTGTTCGCTTTCAGAAGAAATTAGTAAGTATAGGAGGTATATTGTAGGTAGGTATACATCGTAGCGCTCGTAGCGTAGTTTGGTTAGGTGTTTGTCAGCGATCACCGAAATTGAGCAACGTTCCGCACGGTCAGTATTTGGATGGTTACCGTGGATGGCATTTTCCAACTGAGCGCTACCGTGGCTCGGATGACACGTTAAATTGTAGGTCCCGGTTGTTTTAACCGTTTAGCCAAGTCAGAGGACTTCAGGCGGCCTCAAAACTCTGACTCCAGGGCTAGCCACCCGGCCTATACGAACTTACTATTGGATACAGTAATATCTTTTGATAGTACGAGTACATAGGTTACAGTTATCAGACATTTTTACTAGTAGTTCGACAACAATGAACTATTTACGAAAGTATAATAGATTTAATTCCTGATCTGATACAATCACGACGTCTTTGGGGGCCAAGGCTGCCAACTTTGATATCTCGAATTCCCCTCAAGCGTGACCAAAAGTCCCTAACATAAGAAAATAGATTATTTAAAAGATTCCCTATATCTAGTCCGATATGCTGTTTTAATTTATAAGTATTATTTTAACTAATGCCTGCGGAACTTACTTTCTTTTTAGTTTTGCGAAATAATCGATTGATCACATCCACGAAACTAACGTAATTTTCGCATATTTAATTTTATAATTATTATGTATAATTCAGATAAATTACTCACGCGATATTTTTAAGCTGCGGTATACTCGTAATAGCATAATCGACAAAAACAGGCTTGTTTTAAACAAAGTCGCTTCCGCTGTCCCCATGTCCCCATGTATGCTTATATCTTTAAAACTACACAACGGATTTCGATGCGGTTTTTTTAAATAGATAGAGTGATTCAAGACGAAGGTTTATATGTATAATAAACCTGTGTAAAGCCGAGGCGGGTCGGTAGTAATTAAACAATACTCAAATTAATTTTAAATGACAGCATGACTGCTAGAGTTTCCACCGCGTTTGGCAGCCTTTATCAAGAATTCAAGATCGCGTACTAGCATGCGGATTTGTCTCGCACAACATTCCGGCCTCGGCACGTTCTAACATAATTATTCCCATTCCAATCCCCCACATTTGAGGAAATTTCTCAAATACCGGCAAGCCCATCGGGGACCAAAATAAGTGTCGTCTCAAAAATGATGGCATCACGCAGAGCTCACAAATGGGCCATTATTCAGAGAACCACAACACCGGGGTTACTTCTTCGGGCGATTTAGACACGACACCTAATGAAACGATTACCTAACTTGCCTCAACTAGAGCCTAAGTACCTACGTATCTTTTATAGGCGCAGTTTTTGTAATGACTTCGCCACCTAACTTGTACTAACCGAATAAAAATCGTCGTTTTAGAAGTTGTAGTAACAACATAAAACCATAACACAAGCAATCGATCTTCGATTCTCCAATTTACCTAATTAAAATTTACACGGGACCGTGTAAATTTTGTGAATAACTATAAAAAACTGTGATTATTTAATCACAAATATGTACAATGCACTCTATAGATAAATGTATACATTTCGGCAGAGGTTTAAATATTATTTATAAGGTTTTACTTAGTGTACTTTTCAACCGACTTCAAAAAGGAGATTCACTAAATTGATTTAGTTTTTTTACATTGATGATTCTTCTTCTTTTTTTAGTAGATCATAGGCACCTACTTCAGTGGCGGTCTCGTGAAAATTTTAATTAAATTGGAGAATCGAAGAAAGATTTCTTGTAGGCACAATGAACTTCACTACATAGTATAAAATAAAGTCGCTATTTTTGTCTGTTTGTTTGTCTGTATAAATCTTTAAAACTACGCAACGGATTTTGACGCGGTTTTTTTTAATGGATAAAGTGATTCAAGAGGAAGGTTTATATGTATAATATACCTGTGCGAAGCCGGGGCGGGTCGGCTAGTACTTTAATAAGTAGGTACCTACTCTTGTAGAGCAAGCGCTGCTGATAGTTTTTTTCTTTCGGAGGCAAATTCATAAAAAAATGTGTGGTTACGATTTACGAGTACATTAAATTTCATTCGTCTATTACCAATGAAATTTTACATTAGTTTTGGTTTTGCGATAGACATCCACATTCTCTTAAAGGCTAAAGAATTTACCTAGGTAGGTGCTTTAAATTATCGAGTCGTCTTCATTTACACGGTTTTGTTTCCAGAAATCCAGTAGAAAGCGTCTAGTTAATTGCTGGCTAATATTTGCCTCGGCTGCTGACGTCAGCTCGGACGGGGCACGTCCGGAGAGATCGATGACGGTTTCGGAAATTCTCATCACATTACGAACCTCGTTCAACAGTCGGTTCTTACCATCTTTTGTCGCTTCTCACAAGCTGATTGCAGACGAGCGGGTCATCACAGCCATAAACGACAATGCTAGAAAAAAAAATACGGCTACAAAAATCGTGTTTGATCTGGTCAAGTTAAAAAAAAAAGTTACTTTCAAAAAGAGAAGGTTCTCAATTCGTATTTTAGGTACTATCACTGTTTCTTATTTTCCGATTTTACCAGCTTCGCTTTCAGGGTTCCATACTGTAACTGTACTGTAACAGCCTTTTTTAATAGTCCACTGCAGGACGTAGGCCTACCCATGAAGGGTGATTGGGCCATAACCACCATGCTGACCCAGTGCGGGTTGGTGGATTCACACAAGCCATCGAATTTCTTCTCCAGACGTATTCAGGTTGCCTCACGATGTTTTCCTTCACCGAAAAGCCAGTGGTGTTAGATTCCGTACATAAATTCCAAAGAATTCAGTGGTACGGGTCCGGGATTTGATCCCACGACCCCACGATTGTGTGGCGGATGTCATTACCACTAGACCACCACGGCTTTTATAATAATAGGGTTCCATACCCAAAGGGTAAAAACGGGACCCTATTACTAAGACCCCACTGTCTATCAGGCTGTCTGTCCGTCAGTCTGTCACCAGACTGTATTATGATAGCTAGAACGTTGTAGTAACTAAAGTATATTAATAAGTATGAAAAGTGGCGTTTGCGGCTGTGGCAAAACGCTCGTGTGCGATGGCAATTACTTGATTCACTGACTGTTGACTCATTATGTGTTTAGTTGGTCTCTGATTAAACCAATGGACATGAATTATAGACGAGTGATACAAAGTGTACGTGGAAGATTAACGTTTCTAGGGTTCCGTACCCAAAGGGTAAAAACTGGACCCTTTTACTAAGACTCCGCTGTCCGTCTGTCCGTATGTCCGTCCGTCTGTCTGTCACCAGGCTGTATCTCATAGACGGTTATAGCTAGAACGTTGAAATTTTCACAAATGCGTATTTAAATTGCCGCTATAACAACAAGTACTAAAAACAGAAAAAATAACATTTAAGAGGGGCTCCCATGACAGGTAGATGCTTGAAATATTTACGGAATATTTAATTATATTTTCACTTGAAAATTAATTACTTAAATTATAATAAAATAATTAAATATTTAAGGGGGGCTTCCATATAATAAACGTGATTTTTTTGCTTGATATTAATAATGGCGACCGGAAGATGCTCGAAATATTCATTGAATATAACATTTTATCTTCCTTTCAAAAATAAATAATTAGTTATTGTTAATAATAAACTGTTCTTTAGGTCTGCGTGCTTCATCTTCGACCACAACGTCGCTTACCATCAGGCGAATCGGTGGTCAAACGCGGACATATTTGCTTTAAAAAAAAATATTGTTGTTAATTAAAACAAAATATATTAAAGGGAGCTTCCATACGGCACGGAACCCTTCGTGCGCGAGTCCGACTCGCATTTGCCTGATTACTACTGTTTTTATGCGAGAAGAGATTTAACTTAGGCGATGACTTAGGTTACAAACTCTTTAGGTATAGGGGGAGCAACGGAGGGGATTTTTGGGTTTACTCGAGCGCGACAGATTACCATGAAGGGATTCCTTTCACCCTGTAAAGTAGTGTAGAGTACAATCACCGGATATTAGAAGCCCTCCACCTTATTTCAATATTACAAAAAGACACTCAAATTTTATTTATATGTATAGATGTATACAGTAAGAAAATTGTACATAGTGTCGCAATAAACGATTTATGATTTCTAGACCTGTGGTCTATAGATAGTTTGCTTTTTGTGGTAGCATCTATAGATTTATTGTATTTTGTAGTAGTAAAACCACTTTCCCTGGAGCAATACGCTACCCGTACAGAAAATTTGTCTTGTCACTAATTTTATTTTATTTTTGTCTAATTTAGTTTATTTTGTTTTGTTATCAAATGTTTAGATAGATACAAAAGTTCGTGTGATCTACCTGCGCTTGCGAGAGATTAGAAACATCTTAGGAACTTCCTAATCAAATATTAGCCAAGAGCGGAAGCCCGACAGCGAGGAGTTAATTTCTCCATGATCTAAGCGTTGGATATGCCTTATCAAGTTAGAAAATACACCACACAAATACATACAACAGTCGTGTAAAAATTAGCTAAGGGCGCGGCTTTAGCCTCCTGAAGCCACAGTGCAGCTCTACACATATTAGTACAGATCTCTTTGTGCAAGTGTCCGACTCATATCTATTTATAATCGATATTTCTATCTATTTTATCTCTATTTCAATCTTAAATCTTCCGTGGGAAGTCGGGACACGAAAGGCTACTTTCAGCCAAAGTGGTTTGAAAGCTAAAAGTGAGAGTTTATAAGAGTTGCCTTAACCACATGAAAAACGGTTTGTCTCTCCGTGATTAAATAATCTCTATGTCTGGCTTTCAAAGTATGGTCTAGTGGAGAAACCAACTGATTTACTTAAAGTGTCCAAATGTGAAAACTAAAAAGCGTGGATGGTTTTTTAGTAAATCTAATGGTGGCTACATCAGTGAGGTCCGGTTTTGAGTAGGTAAGTTTTGATGATTCTGAGTCACATATGTTCTGGCGCCTGTTATACACAGCACCTGTGGCAACACTGACATAACCACAGAACACAAACTCTTTTCTCAACAAATAACACCTAACTTCGTCATTATGACTCATATTTCTCAGCTTACGTATGTACCTATGATATCGCTGCAAGGTTGCAACTAGGGCTTGGAACTCGGTTTTATTTTCAGCTCCGGAGTTGAGTTTCGATGCTTAGCATTTCAACTCCGGAATTCCGGAATTCAGGAGTTGAAGTGCTAAAAAATTAAAAATTATGAATTTATTGAAAAGAGCAGTGCTGTGGTATAAGATGGTGAATTTGATTTGAATACTAAAATCGATATTAGTGTCCTAGTTAGTAATGTAGGAAATAAAAGTAACTAAATAGAAATAAAAATAAATTTATTATTTTTGGTAACAGGACCTTAGAAATGTTAATGCATCGATGCTTTCGTCAGATAGCGAGCTTCTCACGCGATTACATATATAAGTATGTAACGGCTGAAAACGCTCGCTCTGCTTCAACACTTGTCGGTGTAATGGTCATCAAATATAGGAAGCATTTTGTTAAGTTTTGACCTCTGTCACCTCCATTTTCAAAAACGGCCATTTCAACCCTTACTATGCTCTCTATGTCCATATTGGCACCACTTTTTGGCTTGCTTTTAATAAGCCTTCTTTTTATGGCGTCTTGTAATTGTTGTTTAACACTTTTATCTGCAACATGGCACATTACATTGCGCGGCGCGGATTTTGTTCCTAAAATCGAAACTCCGATTTTAGTTCCGTAACTCCGGTTTTACAAACGATGCTGAAATCTTTCGAAGCTCCGGAGTTACACCAAAACCGGAATTCCGGTGTCCAAGCCCTGGTTGCAACCATTCTTATTCGATGGAAATTCTAGACTTGAACAAAAGTTGTGTTGCAGAAAACGGGATTTCCATAAATGATTCGTCCGATTGACGTTTATCCTATGACCATAGGTACTTATTCAGTTTTACTGCTATATTACCGGATACCTTTAAAACCCACGATAATTAATTCAAACCAAATAATTACTGCTACAGATAGCGCGCGAGTTGAATGCAGTCGGGGTCTGAGGTAAAGAGCGGGAGCATCTCCCCCCGCTATCCGCACGCCCCACCTCACGCGCCTGGGCGGGTTGGGCGTGCGGATAGCGGGGGGAGACATTCGTATTCCTAAGCTCTGCATTCAACTCGCGCGCCGACTGTAGGTAACGAACGATGCGATGGCAGATTACCTTTAGTACAAGAGAGAGTTATAGTATCCACCCAAAAGTGGGATAATATGCGAATGGATAAACAATTTGTCACAGTTTGCCGCCTGAACGCCTCTGACGCGGCTAAAAGGTTTAAACAACCGGGACCTAGAATTTAAACTTGTCATTCGAGACATGGTAGAGCTCAGTTGGAAATGGCACCCGCGGTCATCCATCCGAAGGCTATCCGTGCTGAACGTTCCTGAACTTTGGTGACACCTAGTAAGTAAGTCGAATAGGCCGGGTGGCTAGCCCTGGTGTCAGAGTTTTCTGGCCGTTGAAGGCCTCTGACATGACTAAACGGTTAAAACAAACTGCGCTATAAGCGGTGGTGAATGATTTTAATAACGCGATGAGGCATTTCAAACGCTTAGATTATGGAGAAATTAACTCGTCGCTGTCGGGCTTCCGCTCTTGGCTAATATTTGATTAGGAAGTTCCTAAGATGTTTCTAATCTCCCGCGAGCGCAGGTAGATCACACGAACTTTTCTATCTATCTAAACATTTGATAAGAATGTTTAGGATTATATTTTTCGTCACAAAATTTGTGACAATAATCGGCCAAGTACGAGTCGGACTCGCGCACGGAGGGTTCCGTACTCTATGGGAGCCCCCCTTAAATATTTATTTTATTTCAATTTTATTATTTATTATTGAAGTGAATATAAAATTAAATATTCTGTGAAAATTTCAAGCATCTACCTGTTACCATTATTAATATAGAGCGAAAAACGGCTAAAATTCAGGTTTGTTGTATGAGAGCCACCCTTAAATATTCATTTTATTTTCTTTAATATTCATTTTATTTATTTGTTGTTATAGTGGCAACAGAAATACATCATCTGTGAAAATGTCAGCTGCCTAGCCATCATGGTTCATGAGATACAGCCCGGTGACAGACAGACAGGCGGACATCGAAGTCTTAGTAATAGGGTCCCGTTTTTCCCTTTGGGTACGGAACGGTTTTCAGGGTCCGAATCATAATAAATAAATAATCAATCAGGCGGCGCGAAACTCAATCGACGCGCAGCTTTATGTGAGCTTCAGTCAGGATTGGATATTGCTCAGCTTGTAGCTAGCTTCACATCCGCTGACCTGTATGATTCGGCCTATACATTTTAAGGGCTTCATGGGTATTTAGATATTTTTTGCCAAAAGTCGTCAATAACTCAACCGATTTTGATATCGTTAAATAAAGTTAAGAAATGCTATAGTTAAATTTCGATTTAGATTTTTCGTTTGTCGTGAGGCTAATTTTAATTAAGAAAAACAGTATAGCTGCTTAGGTATAGCCATATATTGCAACAATACTCTAAGACTACTTTGACATGAGTAGCGATTTTGTTGAAAAATATAGGTACATATTATGCAATATGATTTTAGAGCTCGACATAAATTCACAGAATTTAGTAAATTGGCATAACAATGTAACAGTAGCAAAAATGATACAGTGAAACGTGTCCTATCAGCATTATGCATGGAAGAGCGGTACCACGTACAGTGTAGGTTGTATTTTATAGCACCTACCTGATAAACCTCAACCCAGGAAAACCTAGTTTCAGTGCGTCAAACTCAAAGTATAAAAGTATTTCAAAGTCTACGAGATCTTAGAGTTTCAAATAGCTCTCAATGTTGCCGTTATTGGCATGTATGTGTGTATCTGCGGATTTCAACCAAACTTCGATAGCATTTCATTTCACTACATAACAAGCAATTTCTTCTAAAAGATTTGCCCTAATTGTTGTTGACAAATCATAAAATTTAAACGCACTTCTGATATCGACATCTGGAGAACGTTGCACTCGCTCTTAGTAACGGTAACGGTGAAATGATTTCCTTTGCTTAATCAGATTAATTTTTTTTTGCGATAAAATTTGGGAGTTTTAAATTTCACTCCAGATGGATTAGCCCTGATACAAACCACTTAAAATTTCAAAATAAATCACAGTTTGGTCCAGTTCGGCAGTAGCGAATTTTCCCCAGGCCGCGAAAGTCCACAAAGCCACTGGTAAATAGATACTACTTAGATCTAAACAAAAATCGATGGATGAATAGAAAGGAATAGCACTCTCGTAATGACAAGAGGCCCATACTCAATCACGGAGTAGGTAAATATTATCTATTCTGTAGCTCAACAGTGGAAGACAATTTCCCAGATAGGTATCTACCTCATTATAGGCCCTGTAGAATAGTAGCTATTCTACAAAACCTGTCCACACCGCGTCCACACCGCAAGATTTTTACGAAGATTAATTCATGTCAACAAATAAAATATGCCTTTAGACTGAACAATAGATGGAGACTAGGCTAGGCGATATTAATTAAGTTAATTAACCTTGAATTCTGTTTTGTTTCGTTCAATAGGTTTCATAACTTCTGGATTCCCAGCACCACAATGCTCGCCGCCGAATGTTTTCATTAAGCAGTAAACATTGTGCTCAAAATCTCACGATTTTTACATATCAGAGAATATTAGAAGTGCGTGGAAAGGTCCTCGACTCTACGCTGCTTGCACCTGTTCTTTATCCATCCATCAGCACGTCCACTTCTGCGTATATGCTTTCCCGGTTGATCTCCAACAAAACTGATTAGAAGCGGATTCATCGGGATCCTGGGGACGAAATAAGGTCATGCACCGGTCCACTTTACTGTTTTATTACCAACCGTGGAGGATTCGATGGAAACTAATTGGCGTGTACCTATATTGCGTTTTGTTTTGCAGAGGTGCTAAGGTACGTGAAAACCCTAAATTTGATGCAACAGACTTTGATATGTTTAACATATTATGTCGTATAATATATATGTAGGTATAAAAGGTAGGTGAAAAAATACGCAAATACCTACAACCAACATCACATACCTACCTTTTTTTTAAGAAATAAGTTTTTTTTTATCGGGCAAAAGTGCCTTTATTAACTACAACAAAACTACACTGCTATTACTTATAAAGCATTGGATCATCCTCAGACTTTTGAAGGTCTAAACTCTAAAGATAATTTAAATGCTCAAGCCCACTGCCAGTTGGCAGCGTGCCCAGCATGCTGGCTGCATTGCCACGCTGAATGGCAATGCTTATGCGTTGAGCCAAATAAACACCAGCATTTTGGTCACGCGTCGCGTCCACCAGACGCTCAAAAAAACTTTTGAATAATACCTACCTGATTATTTTATGACCGGAGAATGCAAGCCTTGTTTGTACAAGAAGTTTGTACGAGGGCGTACTAACGAAGACTGAAGCTACGGTAATCATATGAATTTTTAGACCGTAGTACGCGAGCTTTCTGACTATTCCAACAAACTCTAATATTCCACGGTATTGTCCGTCCGTTTCACACAATTCGGAACATTTTATAAGTGTAAACGCGTTGGACGTGTGAACTCCGACCGCGTGTTTTATTTGAAAACAAGCCGACTTTATGTAACAGGAAGTTTATTTCAGCAACTTTCAGTTGCAGCCTGATAGTCATTTTAAGTTTTTTTCTCACAGCTTACGAGTTTACGAGATTTCTCCGGTTTTATGAAGTCAATGTAAGTTAGGTTATTTCTCCATGCTGAGAGGATATAAATGACAGTTTTTATACGTCTGTTTTATATCTATCCGCCATATAAAGTTATTTCGAGGGAACTAATCCGTGTAACCGTCGATCGAGAAAAGAAAGAGGGATAATGTGGTCGATCGAGAAAAGATAGAAAGGGATGCAACGATTTATTATGGCATGAGTAAGAAAGAGACATGAAAAATATCTCGATTGAGTGCTAGTTGCCGTGTTTTTCTCTCATTAGTATCAAATTCCAATACATATTTGACAGTTTTAACAGCTCTGAGCCAGATTTATCATACTTTTTTTGTTGATGAGAATTGCCTCAAGCGACAACAGCGCTATCTTTCTAGTTGTAATAGCTCTGTGTAACAGAGGTGTAACATTATTTACCAGTGAATTTGACAATTATATCAAATAAAGAAAAAGACAAAACATTGTGCTCGTTACAATATAAGAAAGTAAAAGTTATGAAATAATAGATTTGTTTTCAGTCTATAGTTTCCATTTTAAATTCGTGGCTGACGTTGAGTTTTTGACCACAACTACAATTTAATTTTTCTTTCTGCTCAAAGTGTAGTAATTTTACTTTAATGCTAATTCAGGCTAAAAAAGAAATACATTTACAATATATTCCTAAGGCGAAACTCTTTACTAAACTATTAAATAGCTTACTTGTAACTTGTTATGCACTTATGTTAATTTTTTTTTTCTATTGAATTAAAAATACCCTTCCGGTTCGACGAAATTCCTATGAGCCATTAACATCTGACCCGGTCAAGCGCGTCCCCGCATAATCTAGAGCATGAAAATGCAAATATTACGCAAGAACTCTAAACGAATAACAGTTCATAAAGTTCTAATATCAAAAAAAAATCTAGCCATTGACACGAAATGATGATTATGATGAATATAAAAAAAAACCGGCCAAGTGCGAGTCGGACTCGCGCACCGAGGGTTCCGTACAAACCTGCAAGGTTTACAAAGTTCGTTCATTACGACAAAAAAAGTAATAAGTTTATATTTATTAAAAAATATATATTTTGTAATGTAACTAAAAATTTAAGGTTTTCGGAATTTTTCCTTTATGTGTGCTATAAAACGTTGCTTCATGCCAAATTTCAAGATTCTAGGTCGACTGGAAGTACCCTTTAGGTTTTGATTCCCTTGCGAGTACTTGCGAGTTTCAAAATTTGCGGCATAAACGGCTGTATCTTTTGATTGCGTTGGCTTAGAAGTTTGATTTTTTCACAGCTTCAAGGGACAGTAGACCTGAGTAATTGATATAAATTTCAGCTTCATACCTCCACGCGTTCCTGAGAAAAAGGGTCTTGACAGACGGACGGACGGACAGACGGACAACAAAGTGATCCTATAAGGGTTCCGTTTTTTCCTTTTGAGGTACGGAACCCTAAAAACGAACGTGTGTTTGTTGGTTTAATTGTTACTCTTTCGCGCAGCAACGGAGCAAAGGGCGCACTTAATTTTCGGCATGGATATAGTTTAAATATATAATTATATGTCAGAAAAATTAAGAATCATGTGAGACACTGTGTGTTATACTAGTATGAAACAAATGAAAGCTTATAGCGAAGTAGCTTAGCTAGCGGTAATGGCATGGCTTCCCTTACAACAAGGTGGTAGAGCCGACGTGATCAAATATCCCCTCCGAACCGCGGGATATCCGGCCACCACCGCTACCGCCAGACAGGTTCGTGGCCGGACATTCACAAGGTGACTTTATTGTAGCAGAAGGAAGTTTGTAGAAAGGAATTAAAACCGTTTTTGGTAAATTAAAGCTTACAGAGATCCTGCCATTAGGAGCGGTATTACAGTTTCACAACAACAATCACTGAGCATTATGGTGGATATGGCCCAAATGCCCTTCGTGGGTAGGCCTACGTCCTGCAGTGGACTATCAATAAGGCTGGTACAGGTACTGGTACATAGAGATAAATCCGGTTGACTGAAGCAGCGAAATATTGTTTCGAGCTTCTGCGGTTACCTTTTTCTAATAGGTATATACTGCTTAACGTTTATTTCTTACTAGCGACCCGCCCCGGCTTTGCACAGGTGTATTATACATATAAACTTTCCTCTTGAATTACTCTATCTATTAAAAACCGCATCAAAATCCGTTGCGTAGTTTTAAAGATATAAGCATACATGGGGTCAGACAGCGGAAAGCGACTTTATTTTATAGTAGTGATGTCATTGGATTGGTAAAATCATAATCACTAATGTAACGCTAAAGTAATAATGTGCCCGATGCGTTACGTTTATCTACCAATTTGTAAGTCCATCGCATAGATACAAAATTTATATAAAGTAACATAGGTACCTAATCTAAATCGGGTACCTATGTAAAAAGGTGTAGCATTGTAAAGTAATAAAATTACTATCACCATATTAATATCATCATTATCTGAGCCCTGGATTGTTCACACCGACACGAACCGACTTGCATTCAGTGTGTACCTCTTACATTCCCCGCTACTAGCTATATTGCACAGCAGCTCAATCTCAAGCTCCTAATAAAGTGAAATTTTCAGTTTCAAAACCCGAAATCGTATATGAACGGGACTGACGACATCCAGTAGGTAATAAGAGTCTATTTATCACTCTCTTGTATAAGTTGCGCAAGCGCCGGGACCTTTGTTTTTATTGCGGCGCATTAGAAAGCTCATGTGATTATCGCGGTCTTTATAAATGGCGTGACTAAACTTTAGCATTTTTTGTGAGTAACAATGTGTAATTTGAGTAATGTGCTCGGAAGTGAAATAAACATCGACCTCATCATTGTTGTCAGCTGTGGGTTGTCTACTGCTGGACGTAGGCCTCCTCTAAGGCTTGCTTCCAACGTGTTACTGCGCTTTAATTAAGTCATCTGTCCACTTTTTCTATGGAAGTTCGAAGCTGCGCTTGCCAGTACATGATATTCTTTTGATAACCTCATCAGCCACACTTGCTTCATGCTAAGTGCAATTGCCATCTTTTTTCACACCATAACAGACTTTTCCAGGCAGAAAGTTTTTTTTTAAATTAGAGGTCCTAGAATACCTATAACCTATAACCGAGACAGAATATTAGAACCTAAAACCTAAAATCAGAGAACCTAAAAGTATTTTGCTAGGAATTTTAGGGTTCCGTACCCAAAAGGTAAAAACGGGACTACTAATACTCTGTCCTTCTGTACGTCACCAGGTTGTATCTCATGAACCGTGACAGCTAGAACGTTGAAATTTTCACGGATGACGTAATTCTGTTGTCGCGTTGTAACAACAGAAACTAAAAACAGAAAAAAAAAAAATTGTAGGGGGGCGCTCCCATACAACAAACCTGAATTTTGAGCTGTATTTCGCTCCCTATTAATAACGGTGACAGGAAGATGTTTAAAATATCTATATATGCAAAATATTTAGTTAAATATTCACTTCTAAAATAAATATTTAAATTGAAATATTTAAAGGGGCTCACTTGTAAGAAACGTGTTTTTTTGATCAATATTAATAACGGCAACAAGGAGATTCTTGAAATACTCACAGAATATTAGTTGTATATTCCGTTCAAAAATAAATAATTAATATTAAAGGGGCTTCCATACGGTACGGAACCCTTCGTGCGCGAGTCCGACCCGCACTTGACCGACTATTTTAAATTATAACTTTAGCTCTAGGTTCTTGTATAACAAGGTTGCGTGTCTCATTTTCGTTATATCATAAAAATGCTCATTTGGTAGAGCATTTTAAGTGCTTGCTCTCATCTGACCGACTGACCCGCGAACTCTACTGTGCGTGATCTCGTGAACTCTACTGAAATTACGTTTTTGTCATAATGAACGCTGCATGTTTGCGCTATTATTTCCTGGTCAACAAGTGTCTAGAACAGGGCTTCCCAAACTATGCTTAAAAATATTTAGTGGGCCACCACATCACTACATAGTATAAAACAAGTCGCTTCCTGCTGTCTATCCCCATGTATGCTTATATCTAACTACGCAACAGATTTAGTTGCGGTTTTTTTTAATAGATAGAGTGATTCAAGGTTTATATGTATAATACACCTGTGCGAAGCCGGGGCGGGTCGCTAGTTAAAACTAAATACCGAAATAAATTAGACTTATCAAATTCACTGCTACTAAAAGTAACTCGAGTTGAAGTTGATGTCAAAGCTGTAATGGTAAAACACAGAACACGACTTCATCCTTCCCATTTCATGTAGTTGAAAAGTCTTTCATATTGGTAACGGTTAAATTTCCTACAAGTGCGTTCCGGGTTTATAAACTTGGTTTAGATGGCCGTAGTCGAGATAATTTTGGGAACCACTGGTCTAGAAGATTATGTGAATCCACCAAAACGCTACTGATCCAGAGTGTGATTAATACATATAGCTCAATGTCAGATCTTTGGGATGTTATGATAACAGCTTGTTTTTTTTTTAAATCTCGGATTGGCCACATAGTACCTAAAACCTCTGCCTCGGTGGCTCAGTGGTTAATGACCCTGACTTCTGGGTCAAAGAGGCGTGGGTTCGATCCCCACCCGGGTAAACATTTGTTTGATGAACATAGATGTTTGCTCTGTGTCTGGGTGTTATTAAGGTCCTATCTATATAAGTATGTATTTAAAATATGTATATGTAGTATATCAGTCTCTGGCAGCCATATCACAAGCTTTGCTTAGTTTGGGGTCTATAAAATAGAAATTATCAACAGATTTACTGAGTAATTAAGCTTCCTGATACGGGCAGTGACACATGTTAAACTTATAACACTCCTTTTTTGGATCTGGTTAAACAGAGAGTAAAGAACATAACACTCCTTATTTGGGTAGTCGCGTAATAAATAATTATTAGCTCAAGCAAAAACAGTCGACTTTGTCGGTATCAGCATGATAACGACAGTGTGCTTTCGCCAAATAATCACATTATGACAATTATACAAGTCCACGGTTAAGTGAAACAGTTGTAATCAGTCGAAAGGAGCTCTATATTTATTATTATAGCCATTCTTACGTACCTATGAGATTAAATGAACTCAACAAAATTTACTCGACCTGAAAATCAGATCTTTCGTCATGCCCGTTTTGATTGGTGCCTTATTTGAAGTATTTTTACTACATGACAGACAGACAGACAAAACTCTTTATTCATAACCACAAACAATAATTAAACAATATGTACACACTAAGGACTAAACATGATTATAAATTGGCGGCCTTATCACCCACGGCGATTTCTTCCAGGCAACCGTGCACGAATAGAACAAGAAATAGTGGCCTAAACTAGAGACAATATTAACATAGAAAACACCTGGTTGTTATAAAAATACTACTTAGATCTAAACTGATAAACTAAAAATAATAAACTAAACATACTTATTGAAATATTAACTACATACATGGGACTACATATAAATGTTGTGTCTTTGCCAATACGAGTAGTAAACTATTCACGTCGCTCAGATCATGCTGCTATCGGACTACAAATAACTATTAATTAATTGACATTTTCATTGTTTGTTTTATATTTTCAACGGAAATAAGGTACTAGACGAGCACTACTTATAGCCTTTTGTCACAAAGGTTTTTTAATTTTATTTTTAATTTAAAATTTAAGGTAATGTATCAACGTATACCATCTGATATACTGGAAACATAGCCTCCTTTAGGCGTTAGCAGCGTCGCAGGCAACCCTATTTATCACTTGTTAAAAATTAAAAACTGCATGAAAGTTCTCTTTAATATTCTTATTATTTAATATATTGTACTAGCTTTGTTGCGCGGTTAAACCCGCTTTAAATAATTATTTTAAATTGAAAAAAAAGCTAAAGTTCATAAAAATCGATGAAATACAAATACAAATATATTTTATTTACTAGAAATCTGTTTTATACAAGCTGAAATCTAATTTGATATATTTTAGGTATGCAAAGACGAAGTGCCTTTTTAAATGACATTAAACAAGTTTAAGTTATTACGGAAAAAACAGTTACATAATAAGTATAAATAATAATTATGTACATTATATTACGCACAGTAACAAAAGAGTTTTACCTATACTATTCATTTTTACCTATACTATACATTTATTATTTCCAAAGCACGTTGAACAGCGGACCCCAAACTAAGCTCTAGGCTTGTATCTTGGGGTCCGAGTGCGTCGTTACCAAAATTTAAAATAAAAGTACTTTAAAGAACACAGAACAAAATAGGAAGTTAAACAAAATTAAAACGTTAAATTTAGTTGACTTTTGAAACAGATTGACTTTTGAAACAGAAACAGAATTACAATGTTATAAACATGACTTATTTTACGCTTGCCTGTATGTGTGTGTGTGTGCGTGCCTGTGTGTGTGTGTGCGTGCCTGTGTGTGTGTGTGTGTGTGTGTGTGTGTGTGTTCGGAGTATCCAGAAATTACGAGTACCTCCTGTTACTCTAGCTAGACAAAATCTATCTATTTAGAACAATAACTTAAAACCACTTAGTTTTTGAAAATTCTACAAAAGTTAACGTTTGCTTTTCAAATGAAAAAAAAAAACATGCTTATTGTATTTCAGGTAATACTCGTATCGAGATCGAGAGTAAGGGATAGGTAAACTTTTTTTTAAATAACAGAGTTTTGGCCATTTCAGAATTGATGCAGAGTAAAATTTCATCGAATTACCGAAAGTTGGATCGCAAGCGGACAAAAAAACGAACATTTACAATAATAATTAAAATATTTATTGAGTATTTAAAGGTGAATGCAAAATGCACAGTTTACGAGGGAAAGGCGTCGGAGTGAAACGTTGCGACTTCGGTTTTGCTTTACGCAATTTAAATCCGCTGACAGAATGCATTTTATTTTTCCTCGTATCGTAATATTTAAATGATGTTGCGCAAGATTCGATTCTTTATATTTTAATTTAGTTCATGGAATTAAAAATATGGAGGTGGTGATCGAAACATGGCATGTTTAGTTTTTTGTAAAGCAGCAGACAATTTTCTTTTGATAAGCGCTAAGTCAGGTTATGGCAGTAAACTAACACCGTGCTCAGCACAGTGATTTCTAGAGCTACTAATATCATTTTTAAAGGCTTGAGCATTTGGATTATCTTTAGACCTTCAAGGGTCTGTGGATAATCCAATGCTTTTTATATAAAGGTAGTAGTAGTGTAGGTAGTTTTAGCTTTCTTTTGTATTATGTTGTTGTTAATAAAGGCACTCTTGCCCGATAAAATAAAATTAAAAAAATTGGGAAATTTGTTGAGATTTGGGAAAAGTTGTAGAACAAACGTTGTTTGTTGATGTACAGAATATGCCCTTAATATAATGCTAATTGATTACTAATAACCCTGTATGACCGCAATATGCTAACTATCATTACGTCATAATACAGCACATCCGAGTCCTCTTAATTAACTCGCGTTGTGAGTTAATGAATAATGACAAACAAACAGAACGAGTGCAAAGTGAAAGTGTTGCGAAATTGTTGTAGATAGTTTTCAACTATGTAAGTAGATATGCTATGATTTGATTATGAATACTAGCGTGGTTTTTGCACATTTTAACTAAAGTATATCACAGGTGTTACTGACGCTTTATTTTAGTAGATAACTGCTACTATAGTTTCGATCGCTTTTGGCGATCTTTTTTAAGGTTGGAATACTGGCACGAGGGATCGTCTCGCATAGCACTAAAATAAAGCGTGAGTGACACCTGTGATAATTATACTTTAGTTAAAATAAGCTATGATTTATTCTGATTGCGTTTTATCTGATTTGAAAACGGAGTTAATTTTATTATTACATCTAAAACCGCTGTACCTACTGTTCGACTAAACTGTAGCATAGTCTGGTTCAAGACATTTATTTCTCAAAAGAATTAACAAAAAAATTACTTAACTGAGAAACACAAGGTAATCTTAAGTATATGAGTAATTATTTTATTAAACATAGTAGGCAGGCTATAAATCTAGGCAAGAGTAATGCAAGCGCCGGGCACTATTGAATATGAAAAACGAAAGGCCGTAACTTAACTACTTTTAAACTATGTAGATAGGTTATTTTAAATGATATTTGCATAGTTTCAAATGCCCTACATCTAAATAGACTTGAACTGGACATTAGTAAGTATTCGTAACTACATTAGTCTATCGGGGACATTGGAACACAACCTGAACCGCTATCATAGTAAATATAGACACATTTTCTTTCCTTGCACCAATTTATCCGTTTGAAAAGGAAATATAGGTTTTATGAAATATGAATCCATTACAGGTCGCGGCATATAAATCTAGTGTGGAGGGGAGGGTATGGCTGCGCATGGGTTTAGTACGGCGGTCACCATGCGCAGCCATCCCCTCCACAGTACCCTCAGCGCTACACTTACATGCCTCTACCTGTACCAGCTAGGGGACGTGAAAGTTTTGAATACCTTTGACCATAGAGTTGATTAACCGCGATGAAATTGGTTTTCTAACAAAAATCTTAGACTACGTTTATTTATTTATTTGGGTTTACAATTGCCTTATAATATGTCTAGTTACAATTACACTTATATAATAGTAACACAGTGCACATTAAACCCTGTCGTTAGAGTGTCGCAAATAGTATATGATATACATAATATAACGTACGTATCTTAATTAAAGCGTTATTTTGTGGTAGTTTAGGATTCGAGACATGAGGGTTCAATCGACATGGATATAATTATCTCAGTAGGTATTAGGTATGTTATTTCTTAGATATTAGAGTTGTGGACGAGAATATGTTGTTTGTATCACTAATACACATATTCTCACATCTCAGGATCACAGTCGAAGGATGGAGTTCCCTGAGGATGGAGTACAGAATACTCCGAAACCGGTCGGATTCCCAGTAGATCGACCGTATAACTAATTATACGGTCGATACGTTATACCTAAGTATAACGTGAGTTTTAGCCGTATTTTATTATACTTACACTATTACCAAGAGAGATGGCAGAATATCTGGGTTACATCAACACCAATGGACAGAATCTATCATTCACGCACGCAAATCAATCGAATTGATTGCTGCTATAGGAAATCGTTCGAAACCTTAGAGAAAGCATACTCAATGGATTTCAGGCCCTCAGTACGCTCGTTCTAGATCTAGCACAATTTGTGCGCTAGTTTTTTATAGTTACCTAATGGCTTAGGACTCGGATCAGTAATCTAGGTTACGTAAGCGACTAACCGACTTCCAAAAAAGAGGAGGTTCTATTTTCGTATGTATTTTTGTGTGTATGTTCATCGATAATTTCGCCAATTGTGAACCGAATCGAAAAATTTCTTTTTTAGTTCTTTTTTTTTTTTATAATTTAAATTATTGACCCACAGACTCCAGGGTCTGTGCCCTTTATTGAGTAGTTACATTTTAAAGAATTCGACTGTACAATAGAGAGAGGTTAGTTTAAATCTTAGTCTTTTTTAGTTCGAAAGGATATACTGCCGAGGTGGTCCCATTTAAATTTTACAGAAAACGGCTGAGCCGTTTTTGAAAAATCAACAATAATGTTAGCAATTTGAGCGAAATATCCGAATAATATCACAATTGACGAAATTATTGATGTTCATCGTGTACAAAAACGATGAACATCAACAATTTCGTCAATTGTGAACCGAATCGAAAAATTATTTTTTAGACCGAAAGGGTATATTCCCGAAATGTTTCCATTTAAATTTTACAGACATCGGCTGAGCCGTTTTTGAAAAATCAACATTAATGTAAACAATTCTAGCGAAATATTCGAATTTTCTACACGATGGAAAGCGGTTTTGCCATTTTTTGCGAAAAATAATTTTATTATAATTGAAACTAGCAGCGCCCCGCGGTTTTACCCGCTTTGTGCCCGTTCCCGTGGGAATTTCGGGATTTTCATACATATAAACCTTCCTCTTGAATCACTCTATCCATTAAAAAAAACCGCATCAAAATCCGTTGCGTATTTTTAAAGATTTAAGCATACAGACAAACAAATAAACAAACGAAAATAGCGACTTTATTTTATACTATGTAAGGACTATGTATAAGGATGAAAGACTAAGTTTCACGTGACTTCGCGGAGCACCCTTTTCCGCGTCGTGCCCATTTGTACTCGTAGGTAAGAATAATGTTTTGTAAATGTATATTTTTGTCATTCTAACTCGCAGCAAAGTTAGTATAAACCTTCTCTTTATATCAACAGGCATAATAACTGGGTAATAATCGGCCAAGTACGAGTCGGACTCGCGCGTGGAGGGTTCCGTACTGTACTTGACTATTGACTATAATTTTCTATGAAAATTTCAAGCATCTACCTACCTGTTTTACCATTATAAATATCGAGCGAAAAACGGCTAAAAACTCAGGTTTGTTGTATGGGAGCCCTCTTTAAATATTAATTTTATTCTGGTTTTAGTATTTGTTGTTATAGCGGCAACAAAAATACATCATCTGTGAAAATTTCAGCTTTCTAGCTATACCGGTTCATGAGATACAGCCGGTTCCTTACCCAAAGGTAAAAACGGGACCCTATTACTAAGACTTCGATGTCCGTCTGTCCGTCTGTCTGTCTGTCACCGAGCTGTATCTCATGAACCATGATAGCTAGGCAGCTGGAATTTTCACAGATGATGTATTTCTGTTGCCGCTATAACAACAAATACTAAAAACAGAATAAAATAAATATTTGAGGGCCATACAACAAACGTGATTTTAAGAGTTTTTTTGCTCGCTTTTAATAACGGCAAGAGGAATGGGGCTCCCACACGGTACGGAAACCTTTGTGTGCGAGTCCGACTCGCACTTGGCCGATTTTATTCTATTTATTTTTTTATTTTCCACCTGCTTTATTATGGGTAGTAAGGTAGGGCCTCGGGTTTAAAAGATAGAAAGTGACATAGTCTACATTTTATCCCGGATAAATAAATAAAGGGCTCCCATGGGACAGCACAAAAATCAAAATATCATGCGGGCGAAGCCGCGGGTAAAGATTAGTATATAATATATTAATATGAAAAGGATGAGTTCAAAACAATCAACATTTACCGTGTTCCTATTACGTACAAGGAACATCTTTGGACAGCAAACAAACACTACGCATTGGCATGTAGATTGTACACCAAATGAGCAGGCATAAAATTCCGAGCGCGTACCTACCAGTACATAGTTCATACTGGTAGTCCCACCGAAACAATCGGCCACGGTGGGCGAGCGGGTAAACTGTGCTATGACATGGATTTACATGACAAAGCGGCTTTGTGCCGAGGTCGGCTCACTCGGTGAGAGTACAGTCGTAGGGACGAGCGTTTGATGTCGCAGACGCTGCCGCGGAGAAATAATGGTGTTAGAAGTAATGAGTTACTGAATCTAGAAGTGTAAATCACATATACGCTTTAGGTATAAGCCCGATTACAGAGGCGCCTTCGTAATTATATTACCTGAACAGCATAGTTCTGTTTCTTTTCCACTTTAGGCATTCGATAGAGAGAACGCGTTTTACGTTGCTATTAAATTTACCCTGGCGTCTCTGTAATCTGGCTTATAGAATAATCATTTTTCTCAAACAATCGCTACCGACTTCCAGAGTGTACAGAATTCGAATAATTTGCACGAATCGATGTGTCGTGTACATTGTTGTTGAGTTATCCAAAACGGCTTCGGTAAAATTTAAATGGGACCACCTCGGAACTACTCGGAAGTAGTACTCTTTCGAACAAAAACAGATGTTTTTAAATAGGTTCCCAATTGGCGAAAATATTGATGAACATACACAAAAAAGAACAGAGCTAATAGTACCTCCTTCTTTTTGGAAGTCGGTAAAAAAGTAGTCATATGACGGGAAAATCAAGGCCCTCAGTGAGGGGGATTTAATGTAAATAACCAGGTTTGGAAATAGTGATTGAATTAAAACTGTATGTGAATTTATGACAGTACGAGTAAATAATGTACAATTTTTGGAATGCTTGCTCTATTCCTAAGGCCACGATACCGTACATGGCAATGACGGTGGGAAATTTTGATCAAGTGCTTTGTTGTTAATTTTTTTAGGAACTCAGGATGAAACCACGATGATAAGAAAATATATTTGCAAAATTTGATTTAAATCATTGAAAATATTGCTATTTTTTTCGGAACTGGAAAGAAGTCTGATAAATTTTCCACAGTGATGTTGTAGGTAGGTATGTTTCTTTACTCGTCTCTGATTGCAAAATAAATAAAGCACAATTTCTGGTTATAAAAATAACGTTTATTTTTCATCTCAGCCACAATGAGGCTATCCACTTAGTTTAATGTTAAAAGAGACAACGGGGTCACCTGTTTTAATTGCTGAGCTTGCCGAGTCACCAGCTCGGCGGAACTGATTGTTAGTTCACGGATTGTCGACCTTTTCACTGCACCTCCGACATTCGTCGTACGCTGCGGCATCTGTACTGTTGAAGACAAATGAAAATTTCTTATTTATATTTTCTAGAACCAAATTGGATTACAATTTAAGTAGTGACTGCCTCGGTGGCTCAGTGGTTAGTGACCCTAACCCTTCTGGGTCAAAGAGGCGTGGGTTCGATCCCCACCCAGGGCAAATATTTATGTGATGAACATAGGTGTTTGCTCTATGTCTGGGTGTTATTTAGTTACTATGTATATCTGGCAGCCATATCACAAGCTTTGCTTAGTTTGGGGTCAGAGACCGATTTATTAATTTAGTAACGATCAGTAATCAGCAGTAATTATCACGAGGTCTCTAGATGGCTCTTCCTGTCGCCCTACGCCCCGTTTGTCCAGCTAGACCAGCATGCGACCACGAAAAGCCACGAAACAAACTTTTTTCGTCGAGTGAAAAAGTGGGCCTTAACGCTGACTCGTTCTGACACTTTGAAGGAAATATTGCGTGGTGGGCATCCTAGGCCGGCAGGTTGCCTCGTCAGACATAGCGCACGGCCAGCATAGCTCGCCCGCGTCCCGTCAGCCTGGAACGCCGCTCGTTCTGACGTCAACAACTACACCGCAAAGCTAGCATAGCTAAAAAAATACTAATTGCTGTACCGGCCTTTTATTAGTCCACTGCTGAACGTGGAACAAGAGTTGGTATAATATGCTCACATTCTTTAAGCACACTTCCTGAAGCACTTATTACTGGAAGTGGCTTTCCCTGGGTCTATCTTCCTGCTAAAGTATGACGTGGGTGTCTTCAAATCCCGAGTAAATAGGTATATTCTAGGTAAGCGTGCTACACCCTAGACCGCATATCTGCTCAACATCAGGCAGTATGTAGTCAAACGCAAACCTATACGGAATAAAAAAAATGTCTCTAGCTCTACACTTTATAAAAAACCATTTTGTAAAACATACCATATCACACATAGGATAGCCCTATGTCCAGCAGTGGACGTCCTACGGCTGATAACAATGACGATGATACCTTGTGAAACAAGCTTTTCAAAAAATCTTATAATAGGTACTTACATAAACAGGGCCATTCATAACGGCTATACCTATCTACTAGCTGAAAGGTGCTCTAAGCCAATAGGGGGTGATACAAATTTAATCATCATAATGAACATTTTTTTCTTTGGGACCAACCCAGAGTTTGAGAAAAAATCTCTGTTTCAATCACTTTGTTAGGGACAGCTGTTTTGTTCTCGAATTCCGCAATGGCCTCATAGCAAAAGTAGTTTATTATCTGAATCAACCCCTTTCAGTGTAGTACACCCTTTCTGAATAGCCCTGTGGTTAGGTAATGAGCGTGTCCGCAGATTAGCCACCAATGCCCGCTGTTTTCGCTTTAATTGATTCGCCAGAGCTTCGTTATTGGCCGCCGGGGCCTTCGCGGGCTTCTTTCATCTTTTGTTTCTTGTTCACTTCTTGTTTTAGGTCAATCATTTAGTTTCGTCGCAAAAACTCGACAGTCAATATTTCAACAAGGCATTAGTATTAACGTAGCCCGAAATTAAGTGCTTAAAACTAAATAAGTCCCTACTTCTTCTTATTTGCTTCATAAGTCGTCAACTTCTGGATATTTGTCTGCCATATGTGAATTCTCAATAAGACATGTTGAAAACGGTCAACATTATGAACAACTTTTACTATCGGGTCAATCTAAAATTCAAGAATTATTGTTTCCCAGTGACCGAGAACCGTCCCAGAATTCGTCCTCCGAATCTAAAGATATCCGTAGACGAATCACATAACTCGGTTGCCATGTAAGCTATACAACCGGATAAGGTAATCCTGATTTCTATTGTAATCTTAAAATAAGAGTATTATGTTGGACATTCACAAGTATACACTATGTGTATCTATGTTGAAAAATAAATGAATTGAATTGAAGCTCACTTAACAGCTGCGCGAAGATCGGGTTATCCGCAGCTTGTAGCTAACATTACAGCCGCCAAGTTATGTGATTCAACCTATACCTACTAATACTTCGTTGAAAAGGAAGCTGATGATGCTCTAAAAATGTATCCAATAAAAAGCACTTACCGTATACTGACGTCCGCAACCGAGACGGACCGTCGATCTGAAAAAACAATTACAAAATCATGAAAAACAATTGATTACAGCAAATATTTATTCACCTATAAGTAATATTTATTTTAACATCTAACGGGTTGACATCTTGCCCGTTACTTTACGCAACGTGCTACTAAATAGTTCGCGGGCGCTAAGTTTGTCCAACTTGGAGAACTTCACACAATTAGACAGTTTAGACATCCTTCGATAACTGCTTGAACCGTGAGCGACATTACTGTACTTTTCGGCCTTTTGATACTCGACTGAATATTTCTCCACCTTTCAGGGTTGGTCGCATAATAAAAAGAAAGAAAAAAGAAAGTTTATATTTACAGAATAATGAAATCGGTACAAATTGTTCGCGAAACAGCATTATCGTTAGATCGTAAATGAAGCAGTTGGATTAACAGCGGGCCCCAGACTCGGCTGGTCGGTCTCTTGGTGGCCCTTTCCATATCAATTACCGTGATCAGAATTTGCGCGTTATTAGACTTATCATACCATATCAAAACTGACGTCCACTGCTAGGCATAGGTCTCCTCTATGGATTTCTAATAAGTCGGGCTGAAAGCTTACATCCAGCGGAAGAATTATGTGGCCTAGTTTTTGAATGCCTTTCTTTCTATCATCTATGAATAACACAAGAAAGCCAAGCGTGATGTTCCAAGGTCATCAATCGCGGCCAAGGCCGGCGCGGGCGGGCCCGCTCGACCCAAATCTCCCCCACGGCAATCCCCATTTACGGGCCGCCAACATCTAATGCGTAAAACCAACAATATAACCACACTGATGCAATAGGTACTTGGACAAACACAGAATTGTAACACACGAAATAAAAAATAGTTATCTGTTTTACGTGTATACAAATTGCATTGTATCAGGAATGAGAGCCGTGGTGTTCTAGTGGTAATGACATCTGCCTTACATTTCTTGAGGTCGTGGGTTTAAATCCCGGTCCCGTACCAATGAATTCCTTGGAATTTATGTACGGAATTTCACACCACTGGCTTTTCGGTGAAGGAAAACATCATGAGGCAACCTGCATACGTCCGTAGAAGAAATTCGATGGCGTATGTGAATCCACCAACCCGCATTGGGCCAGCGTGGTGGATATGGCCCAATCACCCTTCGTGGGTAGGCCTACGTCCTGCAGTGGACTATTAAAAAGGCTGGTACAGTACAGTAGTAGGTACAGTAGGAATGAGAAGTCGATGTCTCTCTGCGAGATCGAATCAGAAATGAGGAGGTCCGTAAAAAACCAAAATTACCGACATAGTGCAACGGATTAGAAAGTTGAAATGGGAGTGGGCAGGACACATATTGCGGGGGACTCATGATCGATGGGGTCGAAAAGTTCTCGAGTGGAAACCACATACAGGACACAAGGCATCCACCCGCAAGGTAGACGTATGACCTCATTAAGACCGCAGGATCACGCTTATTAAAGTCTTTTACTATGCAAAATACCCTGAAAAGTGGAGAAATATTCAGCAAACGACTGCCAAAAGGCCGGTACAGTACCTACCTGTGGATGATGGATAGAGGGTCATAAAAAGGGGATGGAAACTTACCTACTTAATAATAAAATTTCTTGTTTCCAAGCCAGGCAAGTAAAATAAGCATAAACAGTAGTTTAATGTAAAGACCGCTAGGTCGTTGATTGCTCATTAGCAGCTGGTCCTGTTACTTCCAGGCGGCAGCAGTAATGCTCAGAGTGGCCATAAAACATATTACGAGACCTGACACCACGGCTAAAGTACCTAGGCCACTGTTTCCCAAACTATGGTGTACTGTACTGTACCAGCCTTATTTATCAGTCCTCTGCAGGACGTAAGACTACCCACGAAGGGAGATTGGGCCATAATCCATCACGCTGGCCCAGTGCGGGTTGGTGGATTCACATATGCCATTGAATTTCTTCTACGGACGTATGCAATTCCAGGTTGCCTCAAAATGTTTTCTTTAAACGAAAAGCCAGTGATGTGAAATTACGTACATACATACGAGTATATTCCAAGAAATCCATTGGTACGAGACCGGAAATTGAACCCACGACCTCACGATTGTAAGGCGGGTGTCACTACTACTAGACCACCACGGCTTATAACTATGGTGGCCCACTCAATATTCCCAAACGAGCGAATAATGAGTGAGCCTTGGTGAACTTAGTAACGAAATAAATTAGACTTATCAAACTTAGTTATAAAAGTAACTCCAGTTGGAAGTCGATGTCAGCCCTTAGTCTAGGTTTTGCGTAGTTTACTTAAACTTTCGCATTCGCGTGTGGCTCCATACATTTTGGTTAGTTCTTCCTCGTTTCCGCCAGGGGCGCTGTACAGAAATGTATAGAGCCATACGGAAACAGCTGTAGTTTCAATTTACGTGTAAACCTGGACTAACCCCTCAGGACTGTAATGGCAAAAACATAGAAAACTATTTCATCTTTCCCATTAAAATAACTTTTTTAATGCAGTTAGCTGAAAAGTATTTTATTCATTAACCGATTTCCAAAACGGAGGTGTTTCTATGTTCGTCTGGTATGTATTTTTTTGCGTATGTTCATCGATAATTGCGCCAATCGTGTACCGAATCGAAAAAGTATTTTTTAGTTCGAAAGGGTATATGTTGCAGCTCGATGGAATGTTTTAGATAAGTATAGCGTGATTATCTAGTTCGTGATTTGGATGTTTTACGTGACATAGATAGATCACTATGTGTAGATATAATTTAGTATATAAGCTGTTGTTATTCGTATTAAATTAATAGAATATAGTGAGATCGAGAAACAGACTCTAGTGTCTTAGTTTAATCCCTTGGCGCCGGCATATTGGTGACCCCGAGTGGCCCGAGTGCAGTATCAGTTTGGGGTCCCACTGCCATACCGGCACAGTGGTGACCCCCGACCCGAGTGTCGCAGAATGTAGTGAACACGCAAGAAGATTTGGGGGTTGACGATAAATCCGCTGGATGACGTCATACCTATATCCCCACAGTCATCACAATGGTAACCAACGACACTTGGCGAGCGCGAAGAAGACTCTGGAAGCTTATTTTGGAATTCGAGGACATTTTGTACGGGACATCTCCACCTGGCAAGTCAGAGAAACGGCAAATACGCATAATTCAGTAAGCAAGATGTACAAATAACATCACAAATCACATGGTTGACGAGAAGCAGTTTGTCACCCAATTTTTAAAGTTATGAGTAAACGCCAAATCCAGGGTTCTGTAGCTGCAATGAAACGCGAATAACCCTTGGTATTTTGTTTACGTGTGAATTGATGAAATCGAATCAGCAGTCGCCAGCAGCCGAGTATAGGACCACAGGAACTTGAGATGCCAATGCTGCCGCCGAAAATTCAGGTTGGATCTGCAAGTATTTTTTCGAAGTTGGCACCACCGTGCGAGGACAAATCGAAGGTGGCGGAAAATTGCGTAGTACTGGAGGATTTGCCCAGACTCGTTTCCATTGCCAAACGACTGGTCAGTAATATATAGAGAATATGTGAAACGGGAAATATGGCTGAAGCTGCGAACGCAAGAAGAAATTTTAAATGTTCAGATATTACGGAAAGTGTGTTGTGACAACATTGTTTTAGTCTTTTGTGCAAATTCAGGATAAAATCAGTGAAATCGGTATATAGGAACGTGAAATTAAACGGAAATTGTGTATTGCCCAAAAATGTCTAAGTCCAAGTTCATAGATTAAGTGATGAGATAGTATTTTTGTGCGAATTGCGTTAAATATTTTTGTTTTCAACTATAGGCATATCTGTATAATTTGTATTGTTACATTCAGTTTCATTGTTTTGTAAGCTATATTTTACTAGGTAATTAGATCAGTAGTAGTAAGTGTTTGCTGCGTTAGAGCTTTGTCATCAAATTTCGAGTAGCGTCATACTGCAAATCGAAAAACGTGCCAATTGACCGACGAAGTGTAACTATGCGGAATGTTTAGAATATTTTATTTAATAGAGTTATGTCAATTGATAAGTAAAGGTTAAGGTTCATGAATGTACTTAAAGACAGTAGAAGCACGTGCCTACGGAGCTGACTAAGCCAGTGGGTTCAATTTTTGCTGACGCACTGTAAAGCCGCGAAGTCGCTGCAACATGAATGATCGAATTTTTGTTTATTTTGTTATATCTATGTATTTTAAGGTAATACGAGTTTGTGAATATATATTACATTTTTTTCCAAGGGGGAAGTACTGTTGCAGCTCGATGGAATGTTTTAGATAAGTATAGCGTGATTATCTAGTTCGTGATTTGGATGTTTTACGTGACATAGATAGATCACTATGTGTAGATATAATTTAGTATATAAGCTGTTGTTATTCGTATTAAATTAATAGAATATAGTGAGATCGAGAAACAGACTCTAGTGTCTTAGTTTAATCCCTTGGCGCCCCGGCAAAGTATACACCCGATGTGGTCCGATTTAAATTTTACAGAAATCTGCTGAGCCGTTTTAGAAAAAAACAACAATAATATAAGCAACTCGAGCGTAATATCCGAACTTTGTACACGATGGAACGCGGTTTTGCCATTTTTTGCGAAAAATAATTATATTGGTAACGGTTAAATTTCCGAGAAGTGAGTCCTGGGTTTGTAAAGTTTTATTAGATGGGTCGAAGACCAGATAACTTTGGGAACCACTGACCTAGGCTACTCATACTCGGTAAACGTTTGTATTACTGTTATGGGAACGTTTAACTATGCAGACAATGTTTAAATACTGTCTGATGTAGTTAAAACCCGTCAAGAGAGTGTCGGCTTAGGCGCAGAGATTCACTTCGCTGTTTTACAAGCTTTTATTTAGTTTCACCCTAATTATATGGGTTCACCTGTCCGATGTGTCAAGAAATCTTGCAACTTAAATTTGATCCACTTCTCGGTTACCAATTGAGCTGAAATTTTGCATTCTTGTGCAAATCGCGTGATAATATGTCTTGATGACATGGTGCTGATCTGATGATGGAGCTGGAAGGTGGCCAAAGGAATTTTGCAATGAAAAGACAACCTCATCGAGTTTGGACTCATTTCAATAGTCTTGGCGAGTAGTTTGTCTTTCAATGATAACCAGGGAATGATGATGGAGCTGGAAGGTGGTCTTAGGAACTCTGTAATGAAACGACTCAACCCCGTCGAGTTTCGGCTCATTGGTTTGTCTTCTTTAATACTTGTTCAGTAATGGCTTGTTTAAAAAAAAGGTTTTTCTAAATATATTTCTTCTTTCTCTTTAACCAATTTCCTTTTGAATATGTCCTTATATCAGCTATAGACGACAGCGACAGTACTGCTCCAGCTGCAGCAGTGACGTATAGGTATTATAGGTCCTTCATATGGATAACTGAATGCTTCCTTGAAATTCCTACTGGACCTTTTAGAGAATTCTGGAATTGCCCAGTAGTTACCGACGTAATTTCTTTTTGTTTCCGTCAGAGTACGAATGACGATTGTAATGACGTAATAACTAAATTACCTACAAAGTCAATGAAATTAGGAACACGTCATCTATCGATAACTAATAATACTAATGTTGTTATTAAATGCAACAAATCAATTTATCGGAATGCGGATACGAAAGTGAGTCATTTTCTAAAAAAAACTAAAAAACATTAACATTTACTAAGAAATTCGTGCAATTTGGTTTTACAGCTGCAGTAAAGTGTAATGTAGTTTTATGGCAGAATATTACAGAATTATTTCTTAGTATTCTGAACACAAACTTAAAACTATTACATGTTCAAAAATATTGTTTTTCTGTGCAAAGTAAAACGAAGCTGGAACGTTTGCGTGTTGTACCTACTTACCATCGGACGACATGTTATTTAAGATTTATATTTTAAGAGAAGATATATGTAGCTGATTTCCTAATAAGTTACAATAACTATGTATCTACTTTATTTTGAGTGGGAGTCAGACCCGTGCCCGATTCTGTACACAATAATGATTATACTTACAAATAACATTTTTTTCATAACGATTATCTCTTGCTCGACTCATATTTAGCAAATCAAGAAACAGCTTGCTGCTAAGTATTTTAACTTACAAGATTAAATAGAGATTTTTCAAATCTTTCACGTTAATAAGTAAAACATTTTGGATTGTGATTCACCTTAGAAAAGCGAATGTTTAATTGGACACATAAACAATATAAGTACACTAATAGCTTAAGGCAAGATGCAGTAAATAAAAAGGTTCTGTTTTACCTACCTGATGAATACAGAACCTCAAAATAACCCAAACAGATTTGTTCAACTCATTTCTTAGCTATGGGTTAGAACCCCGACCTCTGCAGTCCGCAGCCAACCAGCCTCTCGCATACTTTCCATCTCATCAAGCTGTGTCATGTCAATTAATTAATCATTTTCAATTTTTCATTAGTGTAATTCGTGTATGCGGTACTAATTGAATAAATAAATTAAATTAAAATTAAATTAAATCGGCGTGAATGACCCGCGGATGACCCGCTACCGACCAGTGACTTACGTTACTTCTTACCTGGCTGCTTGATTGATGCGCGGGCGCAGTGGTGCTAGTTCCGTCACTAACGTCAACACTGGAGTTTCCGTTGCACAATTATTAATGAGATGAATAAGACTGACTTGATCTTTAGATTAAACATTCCTATAACAATTCGGTCAGATTTTACAATTGAGTATTTCATTTCAAACTTTACGTATAATACCTACTAAGTTGTACAACAGGTACTCTCGTACCTACCTTATAAGCATATGGTCGTATCTAAGTCCCCTAGCACGATATAAAATAAATATAAACATAAACAGTATAACTACCTTAAATGATATTGACCAGGAACCACACGATGATAAAATAGTTTAGGTTTATGATAACGTGATTCGGTGATGCATGATAATTTAGAGCCATATTATTATCTAAGTCGCATTAAACTAATCATTCTTTCGATGAAATAATAGCTAGATTCAGTTCTTTTTCACCGACTTCCAAAAAGGAGGAGTTTCTATGTTCGTCTGTATGTATTTTTTTTGTTTATGTTCATCGATATTTCGCAAATTGTAAACCGAATTGAAAAAATATATTTTAGCTCGAAAGGATATATTTTCGAGATGGTCCCATTTAAATTATACAGAAATCAGCTGAGCCGTTTTTGAAAAATCAACAATAATGTAAACAATTTGAGCAAAATGTCCGAATTTCGTACACGACGCGACGACGGAAGGCGGTTTTGCCATTTTTTGGGAAAAATAATTATTGCTAATCTATCTCGTCTATTCGAAGCGAAAATATTCTACTCTACTGTTTACTAAATAGGTGATGGGCTAGCGGATCGGTGCGGTGTGAGCAAAATGTCAGATATTTTCCAAACAGTATTGAATTGAGCCATCATTAATAACAGTTCCGGCAAAAACGAAAATCTGATTGATCGAACATGACACGTAGATAATTTCGCTACGCAAATTGATTATTACGTTCCGCTACAGTAGTTGCGGTGCAAGATATAAACTTGTAGCTCTAACAACACAGAGTCAGCGGACCATGTGGTGGGCCGTAGGTGTGGACCGTTGAAGGAGAAAAATAGGGAAGAAACATTGTGCTTCTTCTTTACCTATACCTTGTTCTCAAACGACAGCGAGACAGCGGCGCATCCCACACCGTTTGTTTACGAATCTTTCTGCAGTTTTTGTCGAGTGCTGCAAGCCAATCCTGACGAGACGTGACGTGGAAGCCACACGTTGGTTGGCTATTGCGCAGCTAGTGGCTAACTTCACATCCATCAACTTTTTTGGCGCGGAGGATACCAGCTTCCATACTAATCTTTGCGAGCGAAAATTTAGGTACACTAAATTACATATAGTACACTAGCGACCCGCCCCGGCTTCGCATAGGTGCATAAATAATAAGTACTAATCTTGCTTCTTGTATACTGTAAAAAGATGTACATAGTGCTTAAGTTTGAAAAATAAACATTATGATTATAAAATAAACCTTCCTCTTGAATCATTCTATCTATTTAAAAAAACACTTCAAAATCCGTTGCGTAGTTTTAAAGATGTAAGCATACATAGGGACAGACAGACAGCGGGAAGCGACTTTGTTTTATACTATGTAGTGATGTGGAATCAATATTAACGGCGTGAAGTTAGCAACGACTCACCTCGAGTTTACACACGCCATTAAGTTTGAATTGTACTAAACGCACTATATCCTTACATAGTATAAAATAAAGTCGCTATTTTCGTTTGTTTATTTATTTGTTTGTTTGTTTGTCTGTATGCTTAAATCTTTAAAACTACGCAACGGATTTTGATGCGGTTTTGGTAATGGATAGAGTGATTCAAGAGGAAGGTTTATATGTATAAAAATTCCCGAAATTCCTACGGGAACGGGCACAACGCGGGTAAAACCGCGGGGCGCCGCTAGTAGGGATATATGTAGCAGCAGATCCAGGACCCAGGTCAGGTCCAAAGCCTAAGAAGTTCAAGCACTAAAAAATCCAATCCCGGGAATTCTGAGCCAGATCTACGACATACTCCGCGCCCCAACCGAACTTTTGCCTATTCTAGATACTAGAAAGTAAATTCGTATAAACCGAGCCTAGCAAGGGCCTAGCTTTAGTGTTTCGAACTTGTAAGCAGCCTAATGTTCTCGCACAATTCATACTAGAACAACTGGACACTGGAGTCCTGGAACCATCACAGAAAATCAGAAGAAGACAGAACCTAATTTGATTCATTCTTATTTTTTCTGCTCGCACTAAGCGATTCGCTTCTTCCTTCATAATGCGGACCGCCAGGGATTGGAATGCCCTGCCTCCGTCATTGTTTCCTGACAATTACAATTTCCATATCTTCAAGACACGAGTGAATAGGTATCTTCTAGGTCTACATACTCCATCTTCGGCTACAACTTCGCGTTCGATCAGGCGAGTTGGTGGCCACTGTAGCCCTATCCTACATAAAAAACCCTTTGACTCATTTATGTAAATGGATCCAGTTATTTTTAGTACAGATTACTTCAAAATCGCTGTAAGCGAGTAACTTGAGTGTAGCTGACGCTGTGAAGAGCGTTTCATGGCAGCCGGCACGCACGACGCACCGTTTCCTTGCAGATCCACGGCCTGGAAATCTAGGCGTTCTTATGTTTTACTCTACTTACACACTGTCTAGCCTGTGAAAACCGGGCTACATAAACTCAAGGAAACACCTAGATATCATCATCATCTAAGCCATAAGACTTGACTGCTGGATATAACATTTCACACACACACAAATTCTCACATACACACCATCCAACCTAATACCATCATCCATACCATATTTTATTTTTAACCGACTTCCAAAAAAGAGGAGGTTCTATGTTCATTTGTATGTTTTTTTTTTTTGTGTATTCATCATTCATCTATAATTCATCATCTATATTCATCTATAATTTCGCCAATTGTAAACCGAATCGAAAAATTCTTTTTTAGTTCGAAAGGGTATACTGCCGAAAAAGTCCCATTTAAATTTTACAGAAATCTGCTGAGCCTTTTTTGATAAATCAACAATAATGTAAACAATTCGAGCGAAATATTCGAATTTTGTACACGATAGAAGGCGGTTTTGCCATTTTTTGCGAAAAATAATTATATGATAGTATTAAGGCTATAATGTATAGATCTCCGATTAGAACGAGTGGAAGCAGCTTGGCATCTAGCGGGTTCCGCCGAAATGGGCAAAAACATGCGCTCTCAACAAATACCTATGAGACCTGTATACAACTTTGTATATTGTACACTATTGGACTGCACTTACAAATAAATTATCTTGAATATTGAAGAAGTGCAGCTGTAGCCAAAACAAATGTAGTCGGCCCCAGCCACACAACTTGGCTGTTTCAGCCTCTGCACGTGTTGTGGGCAGTTGCAGTTGCTTGGTTCCTATCCAAGTAGCACCTATAAGATTCTTGATAAAATTTTGGTGTTGATCGCTAAGTAAATTTTATCATTCGGTGTTCCGTGAAGGCCAGATCGAAAATTAGCTTGTGGCTGAGCCAGGTATCTATGAGGGGACGACCTAACTTTAAGTCGTACATTAAAAGAACTAGGTATCAAATAATTAATAGGCCAAGAAGTTATAGGTAACTAAGTTCCAAGGACAACTGCCTTATTACGCAATCCGGTACTACAGTGTTACGCTAACTTCTCAGAATACTCTCATCTCAGTGCCCCTAGCCTCCATCTCGACTCCATCTTGATTCCCATCTTACGTATGTAAGTACCTAACTCTTTAGTACCTCCAGCCTGTTCTATACCTACGTGTGTTTGATACCAACAGGTAGCCGTGTGCAAGTGTGGAAATGTAGTGATTTCTGCTTTCAGAATAATATCTCGCTTCTGTTACATAACATTTGCAAGTTCTACATGTCCTTGTAGTTTGTTTTGTTTACGATGATACCATGTGGCTTTGCTACGAGTACGTACTATTTGTAAATATGCAACTGTCTAAGACTAAGATCTTATCATTCGCAATCCTATCTAATTGTAGCTTCGTGAAGTCGTAGTTATCGATCTAATTCGTATTCCTATTTATTCACTATTCTAAATTTGACCCTAGAAGAAAATAATTATATCTTTTTTGCACCAGCTTGTCTCTAAAACCGCTTGTTTAATTTTTGTCTTCTTTCACTAACTGCAAGAACTCAAACTTAAATTGATTGGGATTAGTAATTGCCTATTCAGCCAAATCCATCCATCTGTCTATCAGTCATATGATGTCCACTGCTGGACATAGGCCTCTCCTGTGGATCTCCAATAACACCGGTTGGAAGCTTCTTACATCCAGCGTGATCGTGGTTTTGACGATATCATCTGTCCACCTCGTAGGTGGACGTCATTTTGTCAAATTAAATTCACTATTGACGCAAAATTACGATATATTTACCTACCACGCTATTTCACAATCCAAAACCTTCACCAAAATTTCCACTTTAGCGATTTATCTGCTATTTAATTACTGTTTATCTTCCCAACAAATCTAATTCTTTGGGAATCAAATTCCATTCCATTGTCTAACCTCTATTTTTATCCAATCGAATTTAAACAATCGGCGGCGTATTTTACGAGTAGTTATCAAATATAAGTAAGTATATTGAAGATAGCACGATGTTATTGTATTTATTGTTCGCCCTCGCCGTGTTTGCTATGTGAGTCAGCGCAAGGTGCTCTTATCAAAGATAACACCTGAATCGAATGATAACGGTATCGATACACTGGCTGTTTGCTTAATAATTTAATTGGATATTTACTCCACTTATGTGATACGTGATCGAGGAAAATTTTATGGAACGGATTTGGATCGGAAATGGTGATGAAGGGTCTAAATAAATAATTATCATGATAAGTAAGATATTGAAATTGGTTTCATATATTGCGTTTTTCTTGCATTGATTATTAATTTGTTTATAGAGTTTTTTCTGCCTTGTGTCTTGAGCACCAACTCGCCTGATGGTAAGCGACGTTGTGATTGAAGATGATGCACGCAGACTAAGAAGATACTATTTTTATCTGAATTAGAAAATTTTGAGAATACTCGTATATCTCTCAGGAGACAAGAAAGCCGGCAGACTGTTCCATTCCCTGGAAGAACATTTGTGACCAATTATGAAGATGCCATCCTAAATTTATCGGCAATTTTAAATATTGTTCTCTCTTTCAAATTCAAATAGTGAAAAAGAGACAGCTATTCTAAATTGCTATTAAAATTTGCATTGCGCCTTCATAATTGGCCACACTATATTGTTCTTTTGAATTGACTTTAAAGATACGCAATGTGTATTAAAATAACTAGTCTTATCTAAAAAAAAATCTTCTTCCAACTTTTTACTAAATCATTATTTTTCCAAATAGGTACCAAATCTAAAAGAATTGATTAAACAATTGAACAAATCGAAGCACGTTAACCAAACTAAAAAATAAAGATACGATATTCATTTTTCAAAAAATAGCATGACCGACTTCAACCGTGTACAGAATTCGCGAATATTTCGCTCAGATCGATGTAGCATTTTTTGCATTATATGTAGTTGATTTATCAAAAATGGCTCAGCCGATGTCGCTAAAATTTAAATGTGACCAATTTCGAAGTATACTTTTTCCAATAAAAAATTCTAAATCGGACTACTATGTAAAAAGTTATGCGTACATAGAAAAATATATACGCGTCGAACTGAGTACCTCCTCCGTTTCGTCGGTCAAAAAAGTGATACACAAGAAAAAAATCGTTACAAATTTGGAAGTGCACGCCATACAAAGTAATTTCTTTGATAATAGTCCACGGTGATAGGTGTAGCAGGAAACATGTTTCTAATATGTAAAAAAAATACCGATGAAAAAGTCGATGTTGCGAATCTAGGATAATGCGTAGCGTAGGCGACCTCGTATCACACCTCATCGATCAGCTGATACAGCAATATGATATCAGCTGACACAACTTACCTATAGGTATAAGGCTGAACATGCAGTTTGCTTTTATAAAAACGGTTTGGTAATAACATTATAAATTAAAAATTTAAAAAAACCCCGACACAAAAATATTTGACAACAAACTTTCAATTGACAACCATTTTGGGCACATTTGTAGAATTTTGGTTCTTCCATCCCCACTTTAACCCACCATAACTCTTAAGCGGCTCAATCGATTTTTATAAAACATAGCTAAGAACACTCTCGATTAAGTCTCCTTTCATCCAAAAAAACTAAACTGAAATCGGTTCAGTGGTTCGGGCGCTATGATGCCACAGACAGACAGACAGACAGACACACAGACAGACAAACAGGCACGTCAAACTTATAACACCCTTCTTTTGCGTCGGGGATTAAAAACGGACCCTATTACTAAGACCCCGCTGTCCGTCTGTCTGTCACCAGGCTTTATCTCATGAACCGTAATAGCTAGAGAGTTGAAATTTTCACAAATGATGTATTTCGATTGTCGCTATAACAACAATTACTAAAAACAGAATAATATAAATATTTAAAAGGGGCTCCCATACAACAAACGTGTTTTATTTGCCGAGGGGCTCCGAGGGGATACGGTACGGAACCCTTCATGTGGGAGTCCAACTCGTACTTGGCCGATTTTTATCATTTTTCGGTAATCCCCCTGAATGGCTGCTGTTGTTAATGAATGAATGTTAAAATCCATGGACTAATAACATTGTCTACAAGGCGTGGTTTCACAAACGATAAATATAAAAGATAGCTTCTTAGCTACTGCAGTTAATTTGCTTGCGTTTTAAAATGAAGGAACAAAAATCTGGCAAGTACGAGTCGGACTCGCGCATGAAGGGTTCCGTACTGTATGGGAGCCCCCCTTAAATATTTGTTTTATTTTAATTTGATTATTTATTATTAAAGTAGGCATGCAGCTAAATATTTTGTGAATATTTCAAGTACTTATCTACCTGTTACCATTATTGATATCGAGCGAAAAACGGCTAAAAATTGAGATTTTTTGAATGGGAGATTTTTAGCATTTGTTGTTATAGCGGCAACTGAAATAAATCTTCTGCGCAAATTTCAGCTTTCTAGCTATAGCGGTTCTTGAGATACAGCTTGGAGACGGACAGACAGACAGACAGGCGGACAGACGGACAGCGGAGTCTTAGTAATAGGGTCCCGTTTTTACCCTTTAGGTACGGAACCCTAACAAAAACAAAGTTTTGTGATTGGTAAGTAATTTAAACAATTATAAAACGTACTGGCAAGCGCAGCGTAGGACGTCCACCCACAAGGTGGACGGATGACCTCATTAAGACCGGAGGATTGCGCTGGATGCAAGCCGCTTCCAACCGGTCTTATTGGAGATCCATAGGGGAGGCCTATGTCCAGCAGTGGACGTCCTTTGGCTGATGTATGGATGATGGATAAACAATTATGATTGGTATTTCTAAGCATTCTATGCATGAAACGAAATGTTGATGACGACAGATATACCTACACTGATAGGTAAATTGGAAGATTGGTAAGTAAATGTAATACATAATATAGAAATGATAGCTTGACGTACAATGATGAGTCAGGTAGAACATTGCAGAAAGATTATATTATCAATCTTCCGTTCCCAATAATTTGTCTTAAATTGTTTAGGAGCTACATTTTAAACGTGAATGGAATATGACAAGTCAACAGAACTGCCTGTCAAATATCTAGTCCACTATAATTAGCGCTCCAAAGACGGTTACTTATTTATCATTTCTCGAATTTTCTTGTCTGTATTGGAACTTAGAATGAAATGTGGAACAGTTATCTTTTTAATAATTAACTTGTCATCCTTGGGAACATTCTCAAGTTCCCACGTCTTGTCATATGGAGAACCTCGATTTGTGACCAGGCCGTCTAAGATGCGACCCACGAGAACGATTTTATTTCTAGTAAAAAAGCAATATTTCGTTATGTCTACCTCCTCTAACATGACAACGTACTTAATTCGTCTATTTTTACTCTGTGATGAAGAATCCTCGCGAACGATTTACGTACTTGTGGCACTTTTGTCGACAAACTCTAACATGTGCATGCGAAATTAGCCGAGTTTTGACATTTCACCACGATTATTTTCTCGTCAAACTTTTTGAGGACGAAACACTACGAAATAGGTAAAAGAAACTAAAATTAACAATCAGCGTTGCTGAATTATGGAGGATTAGCCAAATTGCAAGGAGTTACCTCTATTAGAGATTGTTGTGGAGATAGATATTTTGTTGTACCGATTTTGCGAGGTAGTTTTGGTAAAGCCAGGCTCCGTGCGGAGAATATCCCTAGATTTCAAATGGAATTTGGTAAGGTATCAATTTGGATGGGGGATCGGGATAATTTTGACCCAATAATGGAGAATTTTACTTAGTTTATTAAAGTCCATCGTCTTTTTTTAAATTATTTAAATGAAAGCTTGTTTTTAATAAGGATATTTTTTTACATTCATTTACTTTTTAAAAAATTACATGACATTCTAGTTATGACAATTTGAGAAAAACCATAAAAACGTGATTCAGATAAACCATGGAATAACTGAGATCCAGCTTATTATGTCTGCATTATATCGCATGTGCATTCGCATACTTCTCTTTTGCATTTTCAATAGTAAAAGAGGGCAATAGAGGTACGGTTAATTGAAATCAGTGGGATTTTAATTTATTAAAGAGGACGTTAGAGTAACTTAATCCGTCATCAATAATTAGGTCTGTCAACATTGGCTTATTGACTATTCACGTTCAGTCCGTTCACAGTTATTTTATCTCTAACATTCCTAACTGCCTTTTACTGTCTCTGTTTAGTCATTATGAACCATCACAGGTTAGATAGAGATAGCACAAATGTCAGAAGTAAAATAACTGTGAACGAACTGTAGTTACGTTTCAAAAATATATTTTGAATCACAGATTCAAAATTACTAGAATCCACAGAGGCAGCCGCGTCCGCTGCCCATTTGTGGGGAATCCTGCTTCCATTGGGGATTAGTGTGAAGATTGATTGAATGTAGGGAATACGAAAAATCCAAAGAAAAAAAAAACAAACGCGCAGTGACAGAATTCGTACGCTGGGACGCCCCCTAGGTCCATAAGATTGCGATTTCAGCATCGCGAAAAGTAAAACTTGCGTTAAATGTGCTTAAAGTACCTGTTTCAGTCAAATAAACTCTAAGTGGGGAATCGGAATATTTTATGTCACCAACTTGGGGAATGTGAGTTTAATTTTTGGGGAATTATGCTCATGTCCATAACTCCCCAAAAATGAAAGACAAATTCCACAAGTTCGGGACAAAAATAAATAAATAATAAATAGCATCAGCACGTTGAAATGTTGACATTTAAGGGCCTCTGTTATATTATTTTAATTTGATTTAACATCTAAATTCTTATTTAGGTGATAATTCTCATATATAATGGTTTTTCTTCTTTCCCTTGTTGATCAATAGAATTTTTTCCAAACAGAAATCTGGCAGAAGCCATTGGGAATCGAGATAATTTTTTATTTCTTTTTGAGTTGTGTTGTATTTTTATTTCTTTTTGAGTTGTGTTGTATTTAATCAATGAATCTCTTTCAGATTATTTCGAGAGACCACACTATCCCTTTTGGAATCTCTGTGTTTTGAATGAACTAAATCAGTGTTGCTTAATTGCAAAATTATATATCCAAAGTGGGTTTTCACATGGCGACACTAGTTTTTCGTGACCATAGATCACGATTCTATGACAAGAATTTACTTCACACGAATTGGTATTTCGGACGAAATATTTTGTCGGGTCGTATGCTAAGACAGCTGGTGGCCTCTTTCGTACTAGCGTTTAGTTTAACAAATAGTAAATGATGTTTTATTTATTTCATTACCACTATCACCATTATAATCCTTGAAAATATTATACATACTACCTTCGAGCAAATATCTATAGAGCCGCAATCGTGAAAAAAAGTGTCCGAGCCAAAACTCTGCCCAAGCTACGTAGTGGGCAGGCTTTTTAGTTAGTCGTAAGGCGATCGCAAGCCGACTACAACGCCGCGCGATGCCAAAGTGCTCGATTACAAGCACTAATTAGGTGACGTAACGTCGAGTTTCGAGAAAACGGGTCATTGTGAATTAATTAATGTAAATATTTAAGTCGGTATGTATGACGGCGCTCGGACATTTTTTTTACTACTTTCACTTAGGGACTGTACCTCTGTAGATATTTGCTCGAAGCCTGCTACGTATTATTTGTCAGAGATACCCAAGATCCTGTCATATTAAATCCAAGCGGATCGATGGAGCCCCGATGCACCTCCGTGCAGAAGATTTTTGGACCAGTTTAGGAACTTTGTGTCTAGTTTTGAGGAGGCAGTAAAATTAAAACTACTCTAGAAAAAAATACTCATGTCATATTTTAGATGAAATGCAAATTATGTAACGTAATACGTAATACTACGTTTACAAGTCTGTCTACTCTTCGTTCAATAACTTTTTGACTTCTTCAGCCGCCAATGCAGTATTCTCTGTGTTAACTCAATGCTTGCTAATTTGCTGATTCGTAGTGATGAGTCACTTGAGTTCGTGTCTCAGACCTCCTCATTTCTGATGCAACCTCGCAGACAAGCACTAAGCATAGTCCTTCATTAAAATACGAGTGCACTGTATCCATGCATGCCAAACAGCTGCGACTTCACACGCCCTTATCGCGTAAAGGATTATACACGTCGCGAATAGCGAGCGATATATGGATTATCTTCTACCTACCTACAATACCTACGTAACGGCACAATATGGCACTGATATGCATAGAAAGAGAACTGGTTGAGTTTTATGACATTGTTTTGTTTATGAACACACGTATTTTTCTTCTGGATCTGGATCTTTACATGGTTAGTGATTTTTCTTTATTCTTTATTTCTTTATTAGAGCAGGTAAACTAATTGACGTACAAAACATAGACCCCGTTAGGGCGCTGCTAGAGAACAACTCTCAATTACTTATTACTTTTTTTTGCTAAAGTGCCTTTATTACTCGTAACTACAACAAACTACAATTCGTACTACCTTATATGCTAAAACTACCTACACTACTACTATTACTTATTTCTAAGTAATCCCCGACGCAAAAGAGGGGTGTTATAAGTTTGACGTGTCTGTTTGTGTGTCTGTCTGTCTGTCTGTCTGTGGCATCATAGCGCCCGAACCACTGAACCGATTTCAGTTTAGTTTTTTTTGGATGAAAGGAGACTTAATCGAGAGTGTTCTTAGCTATGTTTTATAAAAATCGATTGAGCCGTTTAAGAGTTATGGTGGGTTAAAGTGGGGATGGAAGAACCAAAATTCTACAAATGTGCCCAAAATGGTTGTCAATGTGTCGGGGGTTTTTTAAATGTTTAATTTATTTTTGGTAAGTAGTAAGTATGTAATAGGTATTTAAATGAAATTATTTATACTTTAGTAATAGGGTTGCAATATACTAGGTATAGAAATTTCACAAGCTATACACAGACTATTTAGGATTTATTATGTTACTGTACTGTACTTATTATGTTACTTTTTAGAGGTTTCTAGCGGTATTTTATTTTCTTTATCACAATCATCATTACAGTTACGATTATTATGATGATCGAGGACTGAGGACATCAACTGCTAGACAGAGGCCTCCCCATAGTTTCCCAAAGGAAAGACTGGAAGCTTCAGTCAGATGACGTGTTCTTAAGTATAGAAAAATCTGTCTACTTCGTGGGTTGTTACTTACAGTACCTACGCAAATTTTATAGGCTCTTTTTCAGAACTCGTTACCCTCTAGATCCATAGTAAAAGACCACATTTCTTTGCAATAAGTCGTCACTGATAATACCTACAGAGCAATAAATTACAGACTCCTAAATGACGCTAGAGTTGCATGATACAAGGAAAATTTTCTTTGCCTGCAATGGTACCTGCCTGGCCTTGCGCATGAATAAAAGGAAATCAGTCAATCGCTTATTTCTGCCCTTTATTATAATCGTTGTGAAAAGGTTTCGACATTATTGTTCTAGGACTGGGTTCCTTATTAGGTAGCAATTGTTTTGATGGCATATCTCTTCCTTATTGTCGACGGAATGTCGTTACATTTCGAAAGTTTGGCGCTTTGCCAGCGGCGTGACCCAAATACTGGAGCACACCTGCGGCGGCCCAGCTACTGGCAAACACGGTACTAGCTGACTCAGTAGACAGGACTGCCTAAATGTCAAAAGCTCCCTCTTTCAGCAGCATATCAACTGCAGGAAGTGCACTGACTTAGAAATGAGTTGAGGAACTAAAAGAAGTCTGATATATAAAATGGCAAATCGTGTACAAAATTCGAATATTACGCTCGAATTGTTTATCAAAAACGGCTCAGCTGATTTACCTGATTTATAGATACCTTATAGGATATCCTGCAAAAGTGAGCTCCTATTCTCTGTTGAATATCAGGCAGAATGATGAGGTCGACCGTGAACTGATTCCATAAAAAAAACCTAGAAAGGTAAATAACAATAATCTGTAGCTTAAGATGAGATATCTAGATGCCATTGAACTGATCGATAAGGCTTGTGTGTGTGTGTGTGTATACCTAATCTTTATTTGTGTAAGCAAAAAATGTGAGGTTTGGTCCAAGAAAACATCCAATTTTCTATGAAAGGAAATCGAGCGTAAAGCTTGCTGTTTGTAAGAAATGAGAACAAACCGTGTCACTCATTTATGGTAATCAGAGACCCAAAATACTCCTTGTTCTGTTCTTTGTAGATCACAATGAGGCTAACAAAATAAAAGTTGAACTGGCGAGGGATACATAAGGTTTTATTTGAGAGCTGGGAACTTGGGACACATAACTTGAGACGCAAGTCTTCTTGTGTGTTTTTTTTTATTTATTTTTTTTATTGGAAGTTCGTAAACAGCCTTATGCCTAAATCTTACACAGGTGAATTAAAACGTTATTTCCTTATTTACAAGCATAACGCCTCAAAAACGAACCTAACTTACACAGTGAAACTAATAAAATAAGTATTTTCCTGCTTGTACAAAAAATAGAATACAATCTTAAAAGAATAGAAAAAATACCTAACTATAAATGTTACCCGGAAAAAAAGAAAATCCTTCTTGAGAGAACATATTCACAAAAACAAAACGAAATAAATAAAAAAAAACAATTAATCAATATCAATCTGTCTCGGTAAACATTTTAAATTAAATTTGAATGAGGCTAGCGAACCTGACTTGAATATATCGATACTTTTGCGTATGATTTCATTATCGTAGGAAGAACACATACATACTAGGGGAGAATACAACAATATATTTGTACGACACCTCGGTAATTTAAAAGTATTTTTCCAAGGCACTCTTTTAGGAGGCTTCTAGGAGGCGTGATGGAGTTTAATTCTTTAGAAATTCTCAAACGTTTGTTTTCCATGCTGGTATGAATAAAATAGTATACCCTTAGGTATTACCTACCTAATGTTTTTCAATGTCATAAAGTCATAATTAAATTTATATTTAATTTTAATGTCAAATACCTAATTGACTTCTAAAAGTAATGAAATGAAATGAAATATCTTTATTCCACAGATAGGTAGGTACAAAGAACTTATAAAATAACGAAAAATAAAAAGCGTCGAAAGGGACTCATCTCAGCTATAAATGTTGAGTGCTGGGAGGACCCAACACTCAACGCTGGTATTCTGGTGGCCCCTTTAATTCAAGGGTAGATTTAAAGAGCTTATAAATATTAAACATACAAAATTAACAAATAGGTATGTGACAAAGCGCTTAAATATCAAAAACAATCAACAGATCTAGGTATCTATAATACACATAGAAGTACATAATGCAAACAAGAAAAAAAATTAATTTTATGGTTTCAATTTAGTAGGTACTCCATTGAAACAAATTAGATATTATACAAAACTATTATAAATAAACTACACATATTGGTAACATATTTATAAATATACATAAACATACTTAAACAGTAAATGTTGCTCGTAACGAAAATATACTATTAGTTTAAAAATTGTACATAGGCAATTCTCATCCCATAGGAAACACTAGCAGACAACAAGACGAAGACGGACAGAGTCAGATGAAAGAGTGATCGTAAACTATCAACCCGTGCTGAAGCTGTCTAGACAGTAAATTTTGCTTAAGTTTTAGCCGGAAAGAATAAAGAGATAATAGTACCTACTTACCTAACTACACAGCATCTTAGCTGGGAAGACAATATTTCCAGCAAAACTCGTAAGTAATTGAAAAATATCGCAGACGTGTTACGACAACGCCTCTGATTGAAAAATCATCACCATCATCATTTATCGTGTTTGACAACCAATATACGTTTCCCTTTGTTTTTAACCAACTTCCAAAAAGGAGGAGGTTCTATGTTCGTGTGTATGTATTTTTTTTTGTGTATGTTCATGGATAATTTCGCCAATTGTGAACCCAATCGAAAAAATATTTTTTTTGTTCGAAAGGGTATACTCCCGAGGTGGTCCCATTTAAATTTTACAGAAATCTTCTGAGCCGTTTTTGAAAAAACCAACAATAATGTAAGCAATTCGAGCGAAATATCCGAATTTTGTACATCGATAATTTCGCCAATTGTGAACCCAATCGAAAAAAATATTTTTTAGTTCAAAAGGTTATACTGCCAAGGTGGTCCCATTTAAATTTTACAAAAATCGGCTGAGTGGTGGCGTTTTTGATAAATCAACAATAATGTAAACAATTCGAGCAAAATATTCGAATTTTGTACACGATGGAAGGCGGTTTCTGCCATTTTTTGCTAAAAATAATTATCCGTTGCCTACTGCTTGTTATATTGTTATGCTGCTATATATCGTAACCACCACTTCCATCAACCTCGGTAAAATTCAAACTGCTTTCAAAAGATATTCGGAATTCAAAATACTAATCAGATGCAGTCTTGCTCCAACGTCCTTGCCACTGCCTTGTAACATACAATGTTAGTGCATCTCTGCCTATAGCGGCGCCGGCGCCGGTTGCATATTGCATGAGAGGACGCATGCAGAGTGCTAAGTGGGACATACTTAAGATGTCTGTGGTAATACTTGAAGGCCGCGTAGATTTAATTGTAAACTAAAGATAATAGCCCCAATAGATATAGACTAAATCATTGACGTAACAACTAATATGTTATATTAAAAAAAAACCTTTTTCTTTAAACAAGCTTTTACTGAACAAGTTCTCGCCAAGACGAATCAAACGAGCCGAAACTCGATAGGGTTGCGTCATTTCATTACAGAGTTTCTATGACCACCGTCCATCAGACCCTGGTTACCATTGAAAGACAAACTACTCGCCAAGACCATTCAAATGAACCCAAACTCGATGAGGTTGTGTCGTTTCATTGCTAAGTTCCTTTGGCCACCTTCCAACTCATCATCAGATCAGCACCATGTCATCATACTATTGCATTGTCACGCAATTTACACATGTATGCAAAATTTCTGCTTAATTGGTACCCGGGAAGTGGATCAAATTTAACTTGCAAGATTTGATTACAGACCGACAGACAGACAACGGGACAGGTGAAACAATATAAAAGCTTGTAAATACGTCGTAAAGAAACATGCATGGGTATGTTTAAAAACAAATTTGACGGCTTACTTACTTATGTGAATACAGCAACCCGCAATTAGGCCACTGTGTTGGTTATGGTACAACCTTCTTTCGATCGAAGGTACGCCTAGATTCAGCAGTGGAGTTTGCTCACCCAGGTACCTATTAGGACTACAACGATGACAGCAAGAGATTCACTTACACTTCATGTCTGAGATGATCTGCCTACAAATCGCTTCGCTGTTTGGCAGTACTTTTTAATTATACCTATATAAGTTATATTAAGTATAAATAAATAAATAAAAAAATCTTGGGAACTGAAGACTCACTGAAACCTGTTTTTAAATAAACATATTATGTATATTGCATTCAGTTCTTACACATTTCACAATCAAAAGATTTTACACTGCGATAATAATCGCAATTTTAAAACTACGTTTATACCAATAAAACATTCATTCAAATATCTACTAAAGTAAGTAACTTCGGATAGGCCGGGTGGCTAGCCCTGGTGTCAGAGTTTTAGGCCGCCTGAAGGCCATTGACAAGGCTAAACGGTTAAAACAACCAGCACGAGAAGCATGGCAAAGGGACTAATAGTCTTTCCACCATTATATCCCCTCGAAGAGGAAATAAGGTATGGATTGACAATGACATCTGACATTAAGAGTGGATAAAATGGTTTTCTCCCCTTGCCGTGCTACCCGGGCTGGACCTTCAATTTAACGTGTCATCCGAGCCACAGTAGCGCTCAGTTGGAAAATGCCACCCGCGTTCACCCATCCAAATACTGAACATCCAAATATCTACTGAAAAGTGAATTATAATGCAGAAATTGTTAAAGTAAAGATAATGAAAGTATTTCAACTTTACAGCATTGACAAAAGCAATACCTACCAATTCAAGCAAATTCTGGTAAAAAGAATTAAACGCGGGCACGTTGAGCACCGCGCGTGCTATTCACCCGGAAGGCAAATAAATCAAGGAGATATTACCAATAAAATATTAATCTTCTTTGAGAAAATATCTACAGAGCCACAGTCTCTAAGAAAAAGTGATAAAAAAATGTCCGAACGCCCTTATACTCGTACATACGAATTAGATATTTATATTAAATAATAGTTCACAATGACCCGTTTTCTCGAATCTCGACGTTATGTCACCTAATATTAATTGCTTGAAACCGAGTTCTTTGGCATCGCGCAGCGTTGTAGTAGGTTTGCAATCACCTGAATTACGACTAACTAAAAAGCCTGCCCACTACGTAGTTTGGGCAGAGTTTTGTCTCGGATACTTTTTTTGCACGATTGTGACTCTCACTCTATAGATATTTGCTTGAAGTTAATCTGCAATCAATGGCTTATTTAACTGTCCTACCATTTAACACGTGACGGTTAGATGTATAAGAAAGCAATCATAACAATTCTTACTCACTCGCAGTTAAAATTAAGGATGCTTTCATTGACTATCTGACACTTTGATTGTCCATAGAAATTCCATTCATAGCAGCAAAAAATTAAAGTTGGCTTTGAATTGATTGGTGGTCTTAGCATCTTTTTGATCCAAAATCAACCATATGAGTATTACAGTAAGGTGGTAATTGGTTGAGACGTGGTTGGTAGGATTGCATGACCACAACCACTCAAAGCAGCTGTTGAAGAGTCAGGTGCCAGTAATTATGATTTGATTGCAACGGTAGTTCCACATTAGCATACAGGAAGAGAAGCATTTACATATTTATGGGAAAAGGAAAGAACGAGTTGACTGTTTTTGAAAGTAGTATATTTTTTCAATAAAGAAATTCAAATTCGGAACAGATATAAATAAAACACAACACTACTTTTTTAAAGTAAAACTACATACTTAAACAACTAGGTACTACATCAAAAGCAATTGGATCATCTACTTTCTCTTGACGGTCTAAAGACTACCCCTACACTGTCGATTTTCCTTCAATACATACGTAAGAAGCGGTTTGACTCAACATTTCTGATTCGTACCGCCAGGGAATGGAATAGTCTTCCTGCTTGCCTGTTTCCAAAGAGATATAATCTAAAGCTTTTCAAGAACAAAGTGAATATGTATCCTCTAGATCTGCGTACATCATCTTCGCAACGTCGCTTACTATCAGGCGAGTTGGTGGTCAAGTGCAGCTTAGGTATTCGTGATAAAAAAAGATAATACAAAACCTCAAACTCAGTGGCAGTACGCAGCGTGCCCATCGACGCGACGCTTGACCAAAATGCTGGTTTTAATCTAATCCTGAATGTTTTGTTGACTTCTGATTCCAAAAATATAAGTATTGTAGTTCCATTTATTTGTTTAGAAGTACCTAGGTGTGTTTATCTAAAAACATACGTTTACAAAATTGATTATAGAATCCAATGCCACATCAATCTTTATCAAAACACGAAAATAATGTACCTACACACAAACGGCTGGACTCTCTGAGATTAGAGATTACAGTATCTCTCTCATTTATCATGTAGCAATCGTGTTTCGTTTCGTAGAAAATACCGGTTACTTATCTTTTGGAGAAATGGCAACTAAATAGTAAATGGCACAAGTATTGCAATTATAGCTCAGAATAACAATTAGAGTTAATAAAAGCAAGGTTGATTGATACTTAAAATATCAAGCGCAGAAAGCCATCTAAAATTTTAAGTTAGTTTTAAGTTTAGTTAGTTTAATTAACACCTGCATGTTTTACGGAGTTTTTTCTTTACTTGGAGTTTCTGATATTTCGGCACAGTTACACAGGGACTTTACACAGGAAATGAAGGAAGATTTACACAGGAAAGAATAGCATAGAATTGCATACTTTTACTGAACGTTAAGTTATGTATTATGTATTCAATTGGAACTCTAGTAGATAAAGATCAAGGCTAGTACTACGAGCTCTTCAGCACAAGTCTAAGTCAAATCACTTGAACACTTATCTTGCTCTCTCAACTGGAAATAATCGGCTAAGTGCGACTCGGACTCGCGCACGAAGGGTTCCGTACTATATGGAAGCCCTCCTTAGTATATTTAAAGGAGATATTGCAAAAATATATAGAAATTGGGCCACCAAAGGGTACAGTATTTCATAATTTGCTTCGTTTCTTTCGGATAATTATTTTCCCGTTATTTTTTAAAATAACAGTGTCCATTAAAAGTAATTTCATGTATTCGGATTGAAAATTACATTGACATTGTTTAAAAATAAGGCAGCCATACTCTTCTTCTTTTATATTTTGGTGTCGCATGGTTTATGCATTTGCTAGTGTTACTATAAGTATTGAACCTTTTTTTTGTATTTTATCAAAATAGTTACAGTCTAAGTCACGTCATAGTCCGAAAAAGTCGCGGTCAAGTTAGACCTCAGTAAAGCATCGGCAAACGAATTATCACTGATATCACTGATAGAAACATATTTCACAAAATAATAAAATGCGGCGACATGATTTTTCCCCGTTCCCGCCAAAAACCACCCGGCCATACTCGACTAGAAACATTAATAAAATGTCACAAATAACAAAAATAGGCTAAAGGCCTGTTTAAAACCGATTTCTATATTATCCTGGATTCTTATAACAACGAAAAGAACACGTTTCATTGCAATTCGTTGGATGATTTTTTATTGTTAACTATTACAGGATTTAAACACCTCGTAGTCAAAATATTTTATTCAGCATTCTCCGATCTTAGAAATATATAGTTACAAAAATTTTTTTATTCTTCGCTCCATTTTCACATCATTGATCTCCTTAGTTTCTTTCCCGCCAAAAAGTAAGTATTCATCCTTCATTCTCCTTTTTTTTTTAAAAAAAATATGTAGATCCCGGGAACTTTTCCCGTGAGTTTGATTACTAAAGAGGTTTCTATGTGCTACGTGATCTTTATACACCATTATAAGAATACAGCAATGTGAATGCGGGGCAAGTTACTTCGAAATAATTCACAGCTGTTTAGATCCATTTATACAGAAATATGATATAATATACTTTTAGGAGAATATAAACAACATTACACTCATCACACTATTAATGATGATTTTACAAAATTAATATAACGACAAAATGTTCTTGATTATTTACGATAAACAGGAAAATAAAAACAAACTTCTTACACGTTTGATGACGTTTGCCTTCGACTTTCTCGGTGACCCGCGACTTCACCAAGTAACAACTTAATCCTCATCAGGGCCAGCGCAGTGGATATGACTCGTAGGCCTAGCCTATGTTCAGCAGTATACTTTAAAAATTACAGAAACATGAAAGGTAGATACATACAAATACCGTGTGTCTCTCAGAGATCTAATAATACTGAAACCACTTATATGTAGTACTACGTTATTATGAACCACTGAAGATTGCTGTTGGTCCCATAATAAAAAAAATCAACGAAATAAATGAAACAAAAGAAACGTATAAGTCTTGATCGAAGTATAAAGTACCTATAAACGTATCAATTTGATGTATCATTAACGTCTGAGAAGGTTTGTTAACAAAACTAAACTCCTCGGTGCATTTTTTACACGTAGGCTATTAATTCTATGTAGGTTATTTAAAAAAGGTTATATGTGACCAAAATGGCAGTAATTCAATAACTGCGCAAAAATCAAATTGGAAAATGTGAAATTACTCATAAATTAAGCATTTAATGCGGTTGTTTTAATCTGCGCATTTATTTATCATAGTTTATCGGATTTTTTGAGCTACTGTACCTAGTCTTAGCCCTTTTTGCAATATCACCTTTAATATAATTATTTATTTTTGAAGGGATTATACAACTTAATCTTCTGTGAATATTTCAAGCGTCAAAAAATCGCGTTTCATGTATGGAAGCCTCCCATAAATATTTATTTTATTTTAATTAATTTATTTAATTATTTATTTTTAAATTGCATATTTAACTAAATATTATGTGAATATTTCAAGCGTCTACCTGTCACAGTTATTAAAATAGAGCAAAGAACGGCAAACAATTCAGGTTTTTTGTATTGTTGTTACAGCGGAAACAAAAATACGTTGTCTGTGAAAATTTCAACGTTCTAACTATTACGGTTCATAAGATACAGCCTGGTGACATACAGACAGACGGACAGCGGAGTCTTAGTAATAGGGTCCCGTTTTTACCCTTTGGGTACCGGTACCCAAACCGTACCCGGTTACGGATCCCTAAAAAGCGATGCAAAAGCCGCGCTAAGATTAAAGCTCGTGGTACATGCTCGGGACTTGTTTAAGAGCCGTCTTTTTGAGTCCGTGCTGGACAATCCAAATAAACCAGATATCACAATGTGTACTTTCACATTCGTCTCAATAGCTCTGTAACTGGTAATCTTCCATTATGACACAAACGTACGAAAACCAACAAATCACATGTCACAAAGTGAATCATTCCGTAATGGGAGAAAGCGTGGAATTTGTGAAGTATTAGACGTCAATAAAATACGATGATTTGAATGTTATTTGACCAAATATCGACATGGCAGAAATGGTTGCGATATCTTATTTTTAGAACACAAATGCTTATGCACTCACCAGTGGGGCGCTTTGGTGGGGCAGAGTGGAAGTACTCATTCAAAACTATACCTGATGAACTTATATACCTACTGTCAGAAGTAGAGAATTTAATGCATGCTACGAAATCCTTACATAGTATAAAATAAAGTCGCTATTTTCGTTTGTTTGTTTGTTTGTCTGTATGCTTAAATCTTTAAAACTACGCAACGGATTTTGATGCGGTTTTTTTTAATTTATAGAGTGATTCAAGAGAAAGGTTTATATGTATAAAAATTCCCAAAATTCCCACGGGAACGGGCACAACGCGGGTAAAACCGCGGGGCGCTGCTAGTACTGTATATAAGTATGATTGATTTTAACTCCAACATACCAACAAGATTAAATAAAATAAAATCATATACTTATGACTGGTAAATAATTAGCATCCTTTTAGGGGCTTATTCTGTACATCAAAACTAACAACTTTTGTTCTGCGACTTTTGTCAATACTCAAAAAAAAATTTTATTGTTCCATAGAAAAATATCGTTCACCCGCGACAAAATGTATGGAACAACTGATATTTTTTGATAGATGCTGGTATAGATGTAGGTACTATTGATCACACTTTTTTTTTTACATAGGTATAGGCCGCGTCACACAAGTTGGCGGAAATGAAGTTAGCTACACTATAAGCTGCGCAATATCTAATCCTGACTAAAGCTCGCACAAAGCCGCGCGTTGATTGGATTTTGCGCAGCTTGTAGCTAACTTCATTTCCGTCAACTTGTGTGACACAGCCTATACAAGAACTTACGAACAATAAAGTACTGTATCAGCCTTTTGATAGTCCACTGCAGGACGTAGGTCTACCCACTAAGGATGATTGGACCGTATCCACCACGCTGGCCCAGTGCGGGTTGGATTCACATACGCCATCGAATTTCTTCTATATACGAACATAGGTATGCACTGTATGCAGGTTGCCTCACGATCACGATGTTTTCCTTCACCGAAAAGCCGATGGTGTGAAATTCCGTATACATAGGTTCCAAAGAATCTCTTTGGTACGGGACCAGGATTTGAACCCACGACAACAATAAAGTGGCTTAAAAGAAATGCGAAAACAGGCGGCCTTATCTTATAAAGCGGTTTCTTCCAGTCAATCTTGAGCTGGAGAGGATACAAGAGGAAGGTATAAGCAAATGTAAGGTAAACTTATCAACTGCTTACATTTTCCTATAGGTACGAGTATATACCTTGTAAAACTCTAGAATTATTATTAGTGTCACTACATACCTAATATGTATATTATGTTGCATGTCGACAGGACGTATGAGTAGCATAGAATAGTAGCTGTTCAATCTCGTTAGGGCGGCGAGACGTCCTGGTGTGTGACCCATTTGCTCTGAGCTCTGCTTGTAGGCGGTTATTATACAAGTACCTGTTTACGAGTATAATGCAGGATATGTTTGTACTTTTACTAGGTATAGGTATTAAGCTACTTGGCCTTATTACACAATTTGAGGAATGATTCTTCAAAGCAGTGTATGAGATTCTCTGAGAAGTTTCCGTCGGTGACTACACAACTTTATACAACAGCCATCCATCAGCCATAAGAAGTCCACTGCTGGACATAGGCCTCCCCTATGGATCTCCAATAAGACCGGTTGGAAGCGGCTTGCATCCAGCGTGATCCTGCGGTCTTAATGAGGTCATACAACATGATAAATTTCAATTAGATATTATACAAGGTTACTATTATTCTATCCGAAGTGAACATGTTCGTCATTATGCACAACTTTTATTATGGGACCAACTGTGAAATCGTACAAAAAATTTACGCGCTTCATAGGTACATTTTGTTGATAGTACTTATAGTCAATGAGCTTTGTTTATGGAATTGTTCATAATGATGACCATAGTTCTGGAAGTCCGTGCACTTACCAAAGCTATACACTGTAAGTATATATATGTTTGCAATAAAATTTAACCAATGCTGTAGTACCATGTAAAGCAAATTCAATAACTTAGATGCGGCAGGCTGATATGTATTTAGTTGCACAAAGTTTTCTTTATTATTTTTCCTCTTATCTTTCTTCTTTCTTTTCTTATATTTCTTCTTTCATCCTGCCTGATGTTAAGCATATACATAATATGTAGCATGCTTACTTATTTACTCGGGATTTAAAGATACCCACGTTGTACTTTAGCGGGAAGACAGACTCTGGCAAAGCGTTCCACATTCTGGCTATTCACGATTTACAATCTTCGAATTTATCTCAACGTATAATATAATACCTATCCATAAAAACATTCAGTCGCAAATTTATTTCTTTACTTTGATTCAATGTAATTAGCCACGATGACAATATTCTTCCACCTCCCAAATGAAATCGAAGATATCGAGTTCAATAGAAAGGCATCCGATACAAGCTTGTCACCTGCTAACTCATCAACTTGTTCGACCAAAAACGTAACATAATCACCACTCTTGGGGTCAACTTTTCATATCCCGGAAGTTTAATTTCTTTTATTACGTGGATGTATTATATATCATTGTATTATATACATATATTAGATTGCTCGATTTTGGCGTCAAATATTTTATAGACATATTTTACATAGAATGAAACAAAGTCGCTTCCCGCTGTCCCTATGTATGCTTATATCTTTAAAACTACGCAACGGATTTTGATGCTGTTTTTTTAATAGATAGAGTGATTCAAGAGGAAGATTAATATAATATGTATAATACACCTGTGCAAAGCCGGGGTGGGTCGCTAGTGATACAATAATCAAATATTAAGAGACATCTTACATACGATCCCTGATCCCAAACTACAAGCAAAGCAAAGCTTGTTTATGTTACATGTATGATGCAATATGTATATCGTTCGCATTCTTTTTAAGTTCGTTTTCATTACTTTCGTTATATTATACATTCGTAAAGTGATGTGTACTATATTTACCTCATGCTTGATGTTTCGGAGTGAAGGCGCGTGTTCAGCGACCGTGAGTGGCCGAGGGAGGTGTGCTCGATGCAACAACGTGTGAAGAACTGCAATCAATTCATTCAAATTTATAAGAGTAGTTCTTATACGTGGAGTGATATCCAAACTTTGTAGCTCTTATAAGTGGAATAATATCCAAAGTTTATAGCTCTTGTAAAGTTGTAATTGGAGTAATATGCGAGCTTTTTAACTTTTATTTCAGCAACAAAGTAGATTTTGTATTGTATTGTACAGAGAAGTAATACCACTAATAGAGCTACAGAGTTTGGAATTAATCGACTCATAAAAACTACAAAGCGTAATTAATATTCCATTGATTACGCTTTGTTATAAGTCGTTTAATTCCAGTCTCTGTAGCTCTATTAGTGGTAATGGTAACTCTTCTGTCTGCAATACAAAATCTACCTTGTTTATCTGGCTCTAAAATGCTTTTATAATCAGAACTGGTTGTTAGCACTGCAACGTCTAAAAATTGTAAGATAATAGATTTAATGCATTTATTAAAAATGTTGTCAGAATGTATTACCTTGTAGTGTTTATAATAAACCGACAACGACCGATCGACATGCGACACAACAAGCTAACCCATAAAAATCAGATGTCCCGAGATCGAGTCCCAGTAAATCGCAGAAAAAATATTGGTCGTCTTAAAATAACTACGATAACAGTATCCATCATTTTAAATCTATATAGGTAATTGTTTAACTTGAATCAGTAGTAAGTGAGACTATTTTTCGGAGCGTAAGGTTTTCTCCATCAATTTTTCTCTCATCAGTAACTACAAACGTAACAGTGACTAAGATCTCGAAAGCTTTAGATTTTTTGGAGAATAAAAGATCAATATGAAAGTCTATTGAGTCGTGTAAGCACAGTTTTACAAGAGATTAGGCCTTGGCTTTAGTAAGTAGGCTGATTGTCTTGGTCAGAGCGCGAAATTCATTATTTTGGGTTTTATGCCTTTTACAAATATACTACACATTTTAAGTTTAATTTTGAATTTCGCGCTGATCTAGTGATTCCACTTTAAGCTTGGGTTTAGGCGTCTGTAGTGAGTATAAAGTACCTACCTGGAGTTCGGTTCCCTCCTTAAGTAACAATGAATTGAAGTTCAATAACCGCCACACGTCGAAGATGGTGTGTATTGTGACGGCAGGCGGTTCAATGGCACCGCGCCGCAGCTCCGCTGGGATGAGCCAAGGTGAACCGGTGTGATTCTGAACTTGACATTCTGTGCTCTATGGGCTCTATGACCCTCTGCGAACTGCAGATCTATTATCTTTATCGCTGTCTTCGCTTCGCTGTTTCTGGTAATATCCAGGCTTCACTGTGAAATTTGTACAGCATTTCTTTGTTACTTTGAATTTTAGAATTTGTTTTTCTTCTTCTTCTTTTATGATTTGGCGTCGCATTATTGTGCATTTGCCAGTGTCAAGTATTGTTAATAATTTTTGATATTATATCAAAATAGTCAGTCGTCAACATCATAGTCCAATAAAGTCGCAGTCAAGTCCAAACATAGTCCAAGTCATACCTCAATAAAGCATTGGAAACTTTACTAGAGGCGTCTTTGGAGTTTTGGTAACAACACGGAACAACCTCATATCACTTGTCTACTCTCATGCACTTATATCAGCTCATAATCAACGAAATGCCACAATTTTTCACTAAATGTCACTGATAAAAACAAAAGTTTAACAAAATAATACAATGAGGCGACATGATTTTTCCGCGTTCCCGCCAAAACTCCGAATGCTTTTGTTTAGACGGCGAATCAATCTTGTCAGTTGTGATGTTAGCTTAGCTATCCGCAGGTTGTAGTTAACACCGCTGCCAAGTTGTTTGATTCGGTGTTTGGTGCAGCTCCGCTGGGATGTACCAAGGTGAACCGGTGTGATTCTGAACTTGACATTCAGTGCTCTATGGCCCTCTGCGAACTGCACATCTATTATCTTTATCGCTGCGTCTTCCAAGTTTCTGATTATCTCGAGGTTTTGCTGAGGGATTTGTACCTATAGCTTTTCTTTATGGCTTTGAATTTTACTCGTATCTCGTTTTATTTATTTATTTGGGTAAAAGTTACAATTATTTACACTTATATAATAGTAACACAGTACACATTAAGCCCTGTCGTCGCAAATAGTATAATTTATTACTATCACTTATATCATGTATTACTGTTGTCTTATTTTTACTGTGTGCAATAAAGTGTTTTCTATTCTAATATACAAAGTACATTAGAATAGAAAACAATAAAATGTTTTCTATTCTAATATACAAAGTATATTATCTTAGTAAGTAATAAGTAGTAAGTATCTTAATTAAAGCGTTATTTTATAATAAGTAATTTGTGAGCTTGAAACTTTTCGCTTAAGTAGTCATCAATTGTATAGTAGCATTTCTTTATTAAAAGTTGTTTGAGTTTGTTTTGGAATTTTTGCGATTAGTTTCTTCTTGCAGGTCTTTAGGTTGTATATTTTTATCACCATATACTCTGGTCCTCGTCTATTTCTAAATTTGGCTCCGGGGCTATCAGTTGGTTTTTCATGCGAGAGTTTGTTGTAATTTTGGTGGTTTGGTATAAGTAGGACAGCTAAGATGCCTCCAAGTTGAACCAGTGAGATTCTAAACGAGACATTCAGTGCTCTAAGGTCCTCTGTGATCTTCACATCATTCTATGAAAATTACACTACACTACAAAATGTATTAAAATCTTATTATGAATTTCAGCTATCAGATTAAAATGGAAACGTAATTGTTTTTCTCATAATATATTGTTCCTTAATTGAAGCTTGCCTAACTAGTTTTAACATGATTATTTAGTAATTCCTTGTTATTCAAAATTTTAATGGATCTCTTCAGATTCCGATTTGAGTCTAGGAGATATACTACTACTTAGTGTTGTCTGTTTTGCTATTGTGGTTCTTATACCAACTACTAACAATAACAACTTTTATCAAAGCCTTTCAAAATTATACAACTTTTATATTAATGTAACCATTTGTTACTTTCTGCAGACCTCAAACCAGACTTTTACCATAGCCCCCGATCTGCAACTGCTATACTTATGGCTAAGATTATTCTCTACCTAAGCTATAGCGCCTGATCACCATAATCTCAAACTGGTCCGTGTTTCTGGTCCAATTACCTAGTTATGACGAGCGAGAGTGGCCGCCCACTCCGCGACCAATCATCCCACAACTGGGTCAGCGATTGTCTTACCATCTACCGTTACTACTTCACTATCAATACCATCCACTATCTATTGTGTATTAAAAATAATAATTGTTGGGAACACAATGGCCCCGGTAGCCCTATTGGCGACTACAATAACTTATTATAGCCTATTATAGTAGCTTGTGACGCAATCGAGTGGAGTGGCACAAGGCGGGGTGTTGGGGCCGACGGTATTCCTTAGATGCGGAATGCGGAGTGGCTTTTGTATTCGTAGAATGCGGTTGAAATACCTAATTTTATGAATACTTACAGGGTTATCTGCTTACCCAGTACTAAGCCGTAAGGGGTCAGCTGTTTCATACAAAATTGCAACTCGGAATTGACAAAATGTATGAAACAGCTGATTTTTTATCGAATTTTGAGTTGTTCCATAGAAAAAGTTGTTCGTAATGATGGTCTGAATCACTTACTTCCGGCTTAGTACACCAGTTCTGGATAACCCTGTATTAGGTATTTTTAGTACAATCCAGTTTCAGGTTCAGTGATCACTACAATATTCTTGTTTTAACACAATAATATAAGAATTCCTAAAACTAGCTGCCTGCTCAGTGCCCAGGCGCGTATTTGCGTAACGTCATATTAATATAGTCGGCCAAGTACGAGTCAGACTCGCGCACGGAGGGTTCCGTACTGTATGGGAGCCCCCCTTAAAAATTTATTTTATTTTAATTTTATTATTGAAGTGAATATAAAACTAAGTATTCTGTGAAAATTTCAAGCATCTGTTACCATTATTAATATATAGCGAAAAACGCCTAAAAAAACAGGTTTGTTGTATGAGAGCCCCCCTTAAATATTTATTTTATTTTCTTTTTAGTATTTGTTGTTATAGCGGCAACTGAAATACATCATCTGTGAAAATTTCAGCTGCCTAGCTATCATGGTTCATGAGATACAGCTCGGTGACAGACGGACATCGAAGTCTTAGTAAAAGGGTCCCGTTTATCCCTTTGGGTACGGAACCCTAAAAAACTGTGGTAGTTCTACTCGTATTGCATTGTCCATACATTATCCTTTCAAGAACCCTGGAACGGACTAAAAAGCAACTTGTATAATCGTAATTTTAGAAGTAATATTATCTAATGGACATAAGGAACTGTCTACGTATTCTTATCTAACAGATTATGATAATAAATCCATGGATATAGCTCACGTTATAATTAGAATCTACTAGCGACCCGCCCCGGCTTCGCACTGGTGTATTATACATATAAACCTAACTTTTGAGTCGTTCTATCTATTAAAAAAACCGCATCAAAATCCGTTGCGCAGTTTTAAAGATATAAGCATACATGGGGACAGACAGCGGGAAGCGACTTTGTTTTATACTATGTTGTAAAGAAATGAAAAATATTTTTTAATCAAAAATATTTATTGACAAATAATTTTATTGCGAAAAATCTTAAAAACAAAATATAAATTAGAATTTCGACTAATATACACAAAATGGTTTACTCATAAAATCGCAAATATAGGTACTCTTTATACATTTAATAGATTTCTATAATTTTATTTTGTAAGTAGTTTTTGTAATATATTTTAACAATAGTAAGGCAAAATTGTATCACAATATTGTATTATTTTACAAGGTATAAGGAACTGAATGTATAATAAAAAGAATAAGGTAGTTTGTTAGAATAATTCATAATATAACTATACAATAATACATAGCACATAAATATATATTGCAAATAAATGTAAATAAATACAACAATCTATAGATATTGTACGATATCTATAGATTGTTTTTTTTTTCATTATACATATACATTGAGTAAAAATCTAATCAAAACGTAAGTTTATTTCGCTATTTCTATAAAATATACAAACCAAAATTCATAGAAACTTGCTACTCAAATAAGTAAATATTATACTCGTAAGTTGAAAATATAATTTATTTCATACAATATGCTTCTTTTAGTATTGTTCTCAGTCATTTGATCAACTTCCATTTTATTTACTTACTTTTAAACACATATTTTCAGTTCAATGTCATGATAAATATATAATTATGTACAATGTGTTTTGTATATATCAGGTTTTTTTAGATATATCTAAATATTGTACATTAGTAGCTCTTTTGTCCTTCCTGTCACAGCATTATACAACAAAAAGTACCTAAACATTGAAACGACATAATACTAAATTCTATCAATCTCAAAAACTATAACTTACAACCGTACACTATAAAATAAATTGACTAATTTATTATTATGCTAAAAATATTACCTAATAAGTACTTAACAATTTTCTACTATAATAGTGACATGGTATTTATAGCTACATCCAAAGTCCTGTCATAGCTTGCCATATAATTATAATTAAGAAAAATGCATATAAACAGTTAAGGCAGGTTCTACCTTTTCATAAATTCTACATTTAAGGCACTGTTTGACACTTAAAATTTGTTTCATAAAATACAGTCTAGTAATTTATTTGTATAAATAATGTTTTTGTATTATTTAATAATAGAAATAATATTTCACAGAAATTAAAAATGGTATTTTGAAAACAATGTACAGAAATTAAATCTTATCGGATAACTTTAGATAGGTATAGATTAGGTACTTATCATTTAATTCAATAACAATAAGGCATCATAATTTTGTAAATTCGTATCTACAGTGTTGTAAAATGTAAGCAGGTTTAAAATGCACGAATAACATTAAATATTCCGAAGTCCAGCTTCGACTAGATACGATACCGCGGCTTCTCTCGCCACTAACATCACAGAACCGCTGCCTAGTGTTCAGGAATGTTATAATTACACAATAATTATCAACAAAAACAACGCGCGACGCAACGGAAGAAAGCACAAATTAACAAACTAATAACACACATTACTTAGTATTCACTGAGGCACGGTGAGAACTCACTTGCTTCCTATACGCAGTATAATCTAAATCAGAGAAACAAAAATACTAGGCATTGGAGTAGTTGTCTTGAAAAATATGATGACGAATAAGTTTGGTTATGATTTAACCTTTTTCATGAGGCCGTTTGCGTCGTGATTCGTAGTAAGCGTAAGGAAGTCGGATACGGTGTAGGCCATCGCGATACTAGCAGTGCGGTGGAAACAATGCTGGGAGCTGGTTTCAAGGTGTTATTGGCTCGGTTTTGCAGCCAATACTTCCCGCGCCGCGCCCGAGCGACGTGCCGTACGGGAAAGCGCCGCAACCGCAAAAACATATCGTTTTTCACCGCGGGGGAGAACTCGAAACAATAGGAAGAAACCATTTTACTCACAGACGGGAGACTCCGCGCCAGCGGCTGCTTTCCAACCTCACACGAACAACATAATTGCTGTTACGGATAACCATCATTTGCATTGTTCGCTATCTGGAGAAAATTAATTGCTCGACGATCGATCCACGAAGAAATCGATCGACGCACACGACGCCGCGCACTCGAGGAATTCCAAAACGAATACGCAATAGTGTACGCGTTCGCTTTTGTTACGGTATAACTGTACTCTCCATGCAAATCTCCGAGACGCTCGTTCATAACCGTGCTCTGTACCATTTGCGCAGTTTCGCACGCGCCAAAACCGGCATTTCACATTCCAGCCTCAGTCCTCCGCGCTCGCGGATGATGTTTGTAATTTAGCGCCACGTTTACACTCCCGCACATCAAAACATTTAATCCGGTAGCCTGTAGCGAGGACGGTCCTAGGCGGCGCCCGCTTCCTGCTTCTGTTGTATAATGGACTCCCACTGTGCGATGAGTCGCGTCGAGCTCGGCGCTAGGAACTCCTGGCCGGGGCTGAGCTCGCACAGCTCCGCCAGCGATTTCGCCGGCTTCAAGCTCCCCAACGAGTCCTGTCCCGAGCTGTTCCTTGGCGACGGTGACCTCAGCTCCTCGTTTAATGCTTCATATAACTCTCCTATAGATTTTGTCGCCTTCAGTTTCCCCGGCATCGGAATCTCCTCGTCCTCAGACTCTGAACTGGTTTCATTATCGCTAAGCTCTAAATCGAACGGCTTCGACTTCTTCCGCATCTTTTTTAGTTCGTGTTCCCGGTCTTTCATCTCTTGTAATTCTTTCTGTATCTTTTCTTCGACTGGGACGTATCCTTTGCGGACGGGTTTGCCTTCCGCTGTGCGAGTGATGATTGGTGGAGAGGAGATGGCGGGGGCGAGGGTGATTGGCGTCGTGGGGAATACTAGAGGAGGGGGGATGGTTGCTGTGGGCGTGCTGGCGACTGGCGTGTTTGGCGGCAGCTTGCCCTTGCTGGCGATGAATCTTTGCATGATGCCTTTGGTTCCCGTCTGCGGCGTGAAGCGGCGCGTGTACCCGTTGGTATTGAGAATAGTTTGTGTCGGCGGCGGCGAAGGCGCGATCGGCCCAAGAAGGTGAGACGTGGACACGGCCCGGTTAAGGATCTTGGCCGGCTGGTGGTCGCCATTAACGTGTCCATTCTGCTGGTTCACGTCTATAGTAGACTCTGATAGAAGGCGGTTCATCCTGAAGTGACCTTCTTTAAATTCTCGCTCCCTTTCTGTCACCTCGATGATCTCCCTCTGGATCCTGGAGAGAGGGTCCTCTTTTAGCAGCGACTGAAACAAAAGAAAACCATCATCAAAATTATGAAAAAGCAAATATGTATTTTAACCATTAGTTAGGAAGAAGACGGCACAGACTTGACTGTAGCTAAAGAAATTACTCATAGCAACCATTTCATGTGATATTGATAGTGATTTCCAAGTGATTTACGAGCGGCAGCGTGGATCACGGCGGCATGCGTGTGGAGTGCAGTCTATAATAATCGCAAGTGCAGAAAAACACTGAATTTTCTGAGTCGCGTCCCAAGCGCGCACGGAGCACAAAATTGATTCATCACCATTAATCAAAAGTTAGCTGTTGTCGAGGGAACGTTCACTTATTGCTTTATAAATTATGCTCCAGAAAGAAAGGTAACACATTTTCATTAAATATTATTCTAGATAATTATATGTATAATTAATAGGAGCATAAGAATGAATTTAGCCTGACTTTGTAGACTACATAGCTGCTAAAACGTATGATTGTAATTTGAGGAATAAAATCAGTGTCTACATCTGCACGCTCGCAGTTAATATTATATTAACTTATTCAACTTAAAACTTGCATTTTCATTGTGTGGTCAAGTTATTTATACCGAGTAATTTACATATTATAATCAGATTGGATAGCCCGAGTACCTAATTAATTAAGAAGTAGCATATTTTTCACATGATGTTTAAAAGGCTTTTAACTGATTAATTCTTGAATAACATTGCTGTTATTCAAGAATTTAATCAAGTGGATTTTTTTCCATAAGTCGATTCAGTTAGGGAACTGCTCATAGTAAACATAGCATAGGAGTACCCTTGCTCATAAAATTATGTTCTCAGTCCTATGGATTTCCGATAGAATTCTGTGCTCATATTTGCTTTGGAAGGGAACTCCTATGCTATGCTTACTAATGAGCAGTTCCCATTCGAAAACTTTACCTCCTGTCGGCGGTCATCATTAACGTGCTACATGTTAAGCATTTTGCCCTGCCCATTGCCACTTCAACTTGCCTTTACGCTTGGCTATTTCTGTATCTTTGAATCTCAATAACGGATTTGAATTTATCAGAGATCTTACAGATATATTGACATAGTACTATAATAGTAACATAAAATTGCGATGTGAGTACACTCGTAATTATTTAAATAAATACTGCAAAAATAGCATTAAATGCCATTAAATCATGATATTATCTAACACATGAGCGAAGTAAAACCATTATAATTATATTATGGCGGCGTGAAGGCCTTGCAGTGGCAGCTATCTGTTTGGCCTTTAAAGTTATTAAAGCAGCTATAGCCCGTTATCTAAGTTATGTAAGATTTTATAACTTGTACCTACTCGTACCGCTGCAAGCTACTGGCAAAGGTCTAACCAACTGATAACACGTAACTTAATATATGTAGAGAACTGGAAGGTGTAGCCTATACCTACACCTCCCAGCTCACTACAGGTACTGGCGCGTAAGTCTAGCGCTGAGGGTACTGTGGAGGGGATGGCTGCGCATAGTGACCGCCATCCTAAACTCATGCGCAGCCATCCCCTCCACAGTAACCTCAGCGCTAGACTTATATGCCGCGACTTGTACTACTACTATAGGTAGTGCTAGGTATGACCTACTACGGAATGACCGATCGAGCACTACGTATTCAAGGTAGGATACCACTGATTAATGTAGTAAATTTTAACATGGAACCAACCTTAAAATCACGTAGGTAGGTAATAAAGTTAGCTATTTTATAGAAAAATGTCCCAACTGCAGCATAACTTGAAGTTGCCATAAATAACTCAACGTGCACCTAATACGTAAGTCCTAGGTATTATAAGTATCTACTATCTACCGACTTATGGCAAATTCTTCTCCATCCATCAGCCATAAGAAGTCCACTGCTGGACATAGGCCTCCCCTATGGATCTCCAATAAGACCGGTTGGAAGCGGCTTGCATCCAGCGCGATCCTGCGGTCTTAATGAGGTCATCCGTCCACCTCGTGGGTGGACGTCCTACGCTGCGCTTGCCGGTACGTGGTCTCCACTCGAGAACTTTCCGACCCCATCGGTCATCAGTCCTCCGCGCTATGTGCCCTGCCCATTGCCATTTCAACTTGCCAATCCGTTGGGCTATGTCGGTAACTTTGGTTCTTCTACGGATCTCCTCATTTCTAATTCGATCTCGCAGAGAGACTCCGAGCATAGCCCTCTCCATAGCTCGTTGGGCTACTTGGAGCTTACCAATAAGGCCCATAGTGAGAGACCACGTTTCTGTGCCATAAGTCATCACTGGCAACACACACTGGTCGAAAACTTTCGACTTGAGGCACTGAGGTATGTCGGACGAGAAGACGCTACGCAATTTTCCGAACGCTGCCCAGCCGAGTTGGATTCGGCGATTGGCCTCTTTCTTGAAGTCGGACCTACCTAACTGGACTACTTGTCCTAGGTAGACGTACGAGTCAACGACTTCAAGAACCGAGTTCCCAACAGAGATCGGGGTGGGTACAACATGGGAATTACACATAACTTTCGTCTTGTCCATGTTCATCTTAAGACCCACCTGTTGAGAATCCCGATTGAGGCCTTCGAGCATCGTGCTGAGCTCTTCCATCGATTTTGCCATGACTACTATATCGTCGGCAAACCGAAGGTGAGTGAGGTATTCGCCATTGACATTGATGCCGAATCCATTCCATTCCAGGAGCTTGAAGGCGTTCTCCAAAGTAGCCGTAAACAGTTTCGGAGAAATTACGTCTCCCTGTCTTACGCCTCTTTTTAAAGGGATCGCCTTGGAACTCTCTTCCTGTACTCGGACCGACATAGTGGCGTTATTATACAAGCACTTCAACACTTCGATGTACCGATAGTCAATACGGCATCGTTGGAGAGACTCGAGCACAGCCCAAGTCTCGACCGAATCAAAGGCTTTCTCATAGTCCACAAACGCTAAGCAAAGTGGCAAGTTATACTCTTCGGTCTTCTGTATAACCTGCCGCAGCGTATGAATGTGGTCCATGGTGCTAAAGCCCTTTCGGTTCTTTCTTCTCGGCTGGAATCAAAATCCATATATAGGTTTATCCAGAACTGATATAACTAAGCTGAAACGATCATTATGAACAACTTTTACTATGGAGCTAACACGGAATTCCTGAAAACAAAATCAGCTTTCATACATTTTGTTGATTCCGCCTTGCAATTTTGTATGGAACAGCTGATTTTTTTGCTCTATAGTAAAATTTGTTCATAATGGTGGTCTTAATCACCCCCTTTTGCCTTAGTATTGGCCGCGCCACACAAGTTGGCGTATGTGAAGTTAGCTACAAGTTGCGCAATAGCCAATCAACGTGCGGCTTTATGTGAGGATTGGATATTGCGCAACTGTAGCTAACTTCACATTCGCCAACTTCTGTGGCGCGGCCAATACAGGGCACTCACCCTGTATATGACAGTATCAGGTACCTAAATTGACTGATATAAGACCACGCAGAAGCAAAACTTTGAGCACCTTGAAATGAAAGTTTGCTGCCAAGCTGCGGCCAGCAGGTTAGTACGTAAGTATTTCCAATCTAGAACACGAGGTAGGTACATTACCTACTGAGAGTCCTGCATGTGACGTCACAAGTGTCGCCTGCATTCGCACTGACCTTACGATAAGATCGAGATTAATCGAGAAATTATATTAGTTAAGTATGCACAGGTAGCGGCACGTAGGTAAGTCTAGCGCTGAGGGTGCTGTGGAGGGGATGGCTGCGCATGTTGACCGCCATACTAAACTCATGCGCAGTCATCCCCTCCAGGCCTCCACACTTCGCTCAGCGCTAGACTTATATTCCGCGACTTGTAGGTGTCAATATGGTCCGATAGTTGAAATGGATTTGTTGAACGGAAAAATAGTCTTTATGAGTGCTTTTTAATTTTTTAGTAAAACTTTAGTGAGTGCGATATGTGTTTACTATACAAGCACTACAGTTTATTTTTGGTAACCGACTTCCAAAAAGGTGGAGGTTCTACGTTCGTCTGTATGTATTTTTTTGTGTATGTTCATCGACAATTTCGCCAATTGTGAATCGAATCGAAAAATTCATTTTTAGTTCAAAAGGGTATATTTCCCGTGGTCCCATGAAAATTTTACAGAAATAGGCTGAGCCGTTTTTGAAAAATCAACAATGTTGTAAACAATTCGAGCGAAATATTCGAATTTTGTACACGATGGAAAGCGGTTTTACCATTTTTTGCGAAAAATAATTATTGATAGGGCCTTCTTTTGTTTAGGTCTTCTTAATTTATATTGCTTACTTGGGAAGGGGAGCAATCAATTTTAACTTAATTGAAACATACTCATCGTTTGTTTATAAGTATAGACGCGGAAATCAGAGCTAGATAAAAACATGTATTGTATTTCATGGTTTTGAACCGTCAGTAATTTAGTACTTATCTGAACGAATACCACCCAGACAAAACAAATAAACAAAAAACACGCATAATACCTATGATTAACATTATAGTCTCAATTTAGTTAGATAGCTGCTCATTCAGAAAGTGGTTATGTAGGTAGGTTCTATTAATAATTGTATTGTTAAAACAAATGGATTCTCATTTACTAAATTTCAACACAGTGGGCTTGTTGAATAGACAGAAAACATTAGTCTACATTACTTTCGTTTAAAAGGATTTGAAGTCTGCACAGACTATTTCTTTTCTAGTCACAGAATATGTTACTAAGTACGTAATTACTGCTCTAAGTATTAAAGTATTGTGACCTTAGTTTTGTGGGATTTAATTAAACCTTTCGTTAGAAATAAATAAATATTTTTAGGAATTATCTAGCAAGTAGATAGATAGATAGATATAGATATCTTTATTGATTCACATTCACACACACATAAAACAGAAAATACAAGAAAAATAGATGCTACAACATGTGAAGAAATCGGCAGCCTTATCACTGAAAGTAATTTCTTCCAGGCAACCTTAGGATGGAGAGAGATAGGTACAAAAGAAAATACGACGAGGTGTGCATATTAAGAAGACACTTTAAAAAAAAGTAGAAGATGCCTATTGATTTCTATTTCAGAGATATTTAGGTAGCTTTGGTATGAAAAAATAATCATTATCGAAGTATCGAGAAAATTCAATTACAATAATTTAATTTATAACATTGTGTGTTATCTGCGACGGTATTATCGGTTTTTATCGAATTAATAAGTAGATTCCCAAGAAACGCTTCGTTATCTGATAGGAGCTGCTATCAGATTGGTTTTTGTAATTGCGACCTTATCGGGACCATCGGCTGATTTCAACCTTCACCTTCGGGGGACAAAACTTTAGGAATTTCCGATAAAAATAAAGATGATTTTCCAAGTGTAGGTAAGTACATGGGAACCTCAGTGGGAAAATAGGACAGATGATGTAGCCAAGTTCGTACGAAAAACTTTGGGAGATTAAAGTTTTGGAGTAGTTTTTATCGTGAATACCTAGGTAGTCGGCACTTGACCGCCAACTCGTCAGATGCTAAGTGACTTTCGAAGAAAAAAAGGCAGTAGGTCAGGTCTGTCTGGGATAGCACCTAGACCTACCTATTGACTACATCTTAGCCAGCGATATAGATAAGAGATAACTAAGATGCAGTAGGTATAGTTACTTAACTGTTTTGGACTTCTTAGTCTTCTATAGACTAACAAAACAATAGAATCTAGAAAGTAGATAATGTTTCGTGATGTCTCAACCGAGCTATCGACATACTATAACAGCAGGGTGATTGGGCCATATCTACCACTCTGGTCCAGTGCGGGTTGGTGGATTCACACACGCCATCGAATTTCTTCTCCGGACGTAGGTATGCAGGTTGCCTAACGATGTTTTCCGTCACCGAAAAGCAAGTGGTGTTAGATTCCGTACATAAATTCCAAGGAATTCATTGGCCGGGATTTGAACCCACGACCCCACGATTGTGAGGCGGGTGTCATTACCACTAGACCACCATGGCTATCGATATAAATAGACGCAATCGAATAACAACTGCTGTCGAAGGGAATTCCAGAAATTCCATCGACTTGGCATTTTTTCATTTCATATTGATGAGAAATTCTCATTAGCAGCAGTAGACCGGTAAGTAATTTAATAAATTCGACATTTTATTTCATAAGGAGACTCAGATAAAGTATTCCGCCAACCACTTACTCGTACCTACGTGAAGGTTGGAACTTAAAACGCTGAATGGTCCTGAACTGGTATGACTATGTAAGGGCATTGAAAAATGTAACGTTTGCCATTACGTGAGCGATTTGCATGTAAAGTTACGAAACAGTAGGTATGTGATATGCATATGGGTAACAAGAGATGTTTTATGAAACCTCGAAAGCTGACGAAATAACTCGTCGAGTAGGTATGTAGAATAACCCCCAAGTTTGTCTATCTCTCATGTTTTCTGGGGCTGTTTCGCAAATTCTTTGATGCATATGTACTTGAGAGAAAATAATTTAGCTTCCACATGATCAAAGTAGAAGTGATAGCCGATAAGTCCAGAAAATTCTTAAACGAAAACCTACCAGCAAAAACACCGTAGATTGAACGTTTGAAGGTGCAAGGCAAGACAAAAATACTGTATGCAGGCCGTTCCCAAGAGATCTTTTTGCAAAACTGATGAGAAGAAAAATGAGAAAAGGAAGCTGCGGTGAACGATAATATGTTACATGAATGAGAAGATGATGGTCTTAGCGTTGCAAGATTTGCAAGGTCCAATACAATAATTCAAAGCCAAATTCATTTCAAAATGAAGAAGCCTCGCCAAAGTTTCGCAAGCGTTTAAAAATGCATTAGATTGCACAAAGTAGATGGAAACTGCGCCATTGGCATAATAGAGCGGTCTGATCAGCATTTTGGTGTAATGGCTGATTTACATTGATAAGTGTCTCAATAGGTCGATGTGACGATAACAACGCTAACTCTATTTATTGGAAAGGAATTTCACTCTTTTTGACCGGCGAACCGAATTAACCGGAGGAGGTACTCAATTCAACGCGTATAGGTATTTTTTTTTGTATGTATAACCACGCATAACTTTTTTCGTAGTAGTCAGATTTCAATAATTCTTTTTTCATTGGAAAGAGTATACTTCGAAATTGGTCCCATTAAAATTTTATTGAAATCAGCTCAGCCATTTTTGATAAATCAACAATAATGTGAAAAATGTAACATCGATCCGTGCGAAATATTCGCGAAATCTGTACACGGGTGGAAGTCGGTCATCCTTTTTTTTGCGAAAATAATTATTTAGGGATCACTCCCACAGATCCACATTGTACCTACTAATCCTACTATACTCCGAAAGAGCAGAGGATGTTGTGCAGATTTCCGTCTGGTCAATTGGTTTTACTTAGAGCAACTTTGAATTCTCAAATTCGCGATTTGGCTGCAAGGTTACCACCCCGTTTAACCCGGAGTCCCAGATGTCAATCTTAGATCATTGGCCGGGCTGGTTGGCCCAAAATAAGGGAAGGAAAAATTTGCCGGGATTGTAAATGGTCTGACCATAATATACAATTTGTAGTGAATAGGTACCGAAGTAAATACAGACACTGGATTATTTTGCATTGAAAGAATGAAATCTTACGTTAGCCAATGAATTGGCTCATTAGTCCAACATTCACCGGAATCTCGATTAAAACACAACATTAATGTAAATTAGCCTTAAATGGCTGCATTATTTTATATTTCGTCATAAATTGTGATCGGAAAGAGGTCAGCCGGCGGCGTGGCAGCCAATGGCCATGTCGGTGCAAAATGTTCGCCCATCTGACCTACACGCTGCCATATTCAGTTTCACTCGCGAGCTTGTTCTACTTACAACTATCTACTACAACTTATACTACGAATTAATCTGACTACTTTAAGGTGGACATAGTATTCTGTCTAATTATACTTAGCTAGCAGATTCAAATTCTAGCGTTTACCTTTATCTCACGACTTGTTCAATCTACCTTACAGTTTACGTTCCCTCAAAATGAGGGTAGTTATCTTAAATTACTCGTATTTACCCGTCTGCTTTTCCAGGTACAATACGTTCTAATTGAGATTGTTCTAGCAAATTGGTATCTGATACAATTACCTAAGCAAGTACCTACTCAGATACAATCGCAGGCACTAATCGGACTCGAGTTATTCACAAGATATGACAATAGCCAATAATACGGCCGCACGAATCCATGCCAATAAAGGCAAAAAATCGAATATCGAAGATAATGTATCGCTGGCTTTATCAGATGTAATATAACAGTACCGTGATCTCGAAAATTTTTACAACGGCTGGACATGTTTTGGCTTTCTAGCGGCCTTGGGGGCTTCGGCACACATTCGGCATCGGCAGGCGCTAATTATGAGGAGCAGTGACCCACGCGTGGTCACCGCTTCCATGCCGTCGACCTACGAACTACGATCGCAATCTGCACTAGCTCATCTAACTAGATCACGCATAGTTTACGTGTGTTTCGGTACTCACATCGCCCATGGTGGAACTGGAAGAACAATCCGATATCAACAAGAAGTATACTCCAACGCACTTGAACTGAATCACGGTCTAAACATTACACATGACGACGGAGCGCGACACGTGCGGTCAGGCGCGCGGTCGCGGGCAAACGTCTGCACCTCCGCGGCCCGCGGGCTCAGGCTCACCTGGCGCTCTAATTGGCGAGCGAGAGCACGCGACCACGTCACGCGGGGGAGCGAGACCGCGATACTCACACAACACCTGGGTTGCGTACTAACTGCTGCGTAAGCTGCGAAGAGGTGAGGTGGAGCGACCAACTTTGTTTATACCATTGGCTACATAAGAGAACTAGAAATACGTAGCGTTTCGAGTGGATCATACAGTAGTAGCGCTCTCATTTAGTTTAATATAAATTGGTTGTAGTACTGAGGGCGCGTTTTGAGTGCCTGAGGCGGATTTCCGCGCTACTGCGTTTTAGAGGGACCCCAGACAGGTTTGGCTTCACAGGAAGAGGGTTTAGACAACCTGCTGTCTGTAACGGAATTATAAGTTTTATAACAGTCTGGACCGGTTAAAATTACCGGATACGCGAGTTGAGTACAGCTGGACAGCTACTCTTTATTGATGGCTGTAAATAGAAGAGATGGCACGCCGTTGCTCGTGTAAAATGAGTAGGAGCTTATTTTAAAAAATCGAAAATTTTGTTAATGTTGTGTGAAATGTTTTGTTTGTTGCGCTACGAACGGCGGAACCACAACTACGTAGTATTATTACTTATATCTTCGTTTCCACAACACACTAGTTAGTAAGTTCGTATAGGCCGGGTGGCTAGCCCTGATGTCAGTTTTTTAGGCCGCCTGAAGGCCTCTGACATGGCTAAACAGTTAAAACAAACAGGACCTTCAATTTAACGTGTCATCCGAGCCACGGTAGCGCTCAGTTGGAAGATACCACCCGCGGTCACCCATCCAATACTGACCGTGCGGAACGTTGCTTAATTTCAGTGATCGCTGACAAACACCTAGTCAAACTACGCTACGAGCGCTACACACACAACACACATTAATTTACATCTTTCGCACCGATAGCTTTAGCTACAACTGAGCGCTGCCGTGGCTCCGATGGCACGTTAAATTGTTGGCCCAGCCGTCTCAATTGTTTTAGCCGCTTAGCCATGTTAGAGGTTTTCAGGCTTAGAAACTGACACCAGGGCTAGGTACCAGTTCACACGAACTTGCTTGGTTTACCGATAGCAAAGCCATTAATAGTAAGTATGTGTTAGAACAGGAGTATTAGGGCGGTAGGTACATGTATATCCTGGCAATGACCTAACTACAGTAGCGATCTCTTTCAAGAGGTGAAATCTGAGGTGAGTAAGCCAAGCCACCAAGCCTATTAATTTCCTTCATCATAGGGTGGTAGGTGACGAAATAATTGTGAGCAACAGTCTACTGATCCCTGCAAGATTGAAGACTAGAGACCTATGACTAAAGCCCTACACTCCAAAGAGAACCTAGGTCATGATGACGTTTTAGGAGGCTAGATTTACTAAATTAGTTAGGGAAACACAATTGCAAACACAGAAATTATCCATTACACACAGCATTTATTATACATTACCTTCAACATACACTAAAATAAAATAAAAAATAAAATACAATAGGCAACCTGGAACTGTAACAGGTTACATTTTATACAGATTAACAGGTACAGTAACAACAGTTATTGGAAGTCATGTGTATTCTACAGAATAACATTAGTGACGGGGCATTATGTAACATAAATCAATCCCATAACGAGTACCTACATCTATTAGCGTCCTAGCGCCTCATAGGTTTCTCTCAACATTTACCCCTTTGCATGAACCACTATTCGTAAGTAATTAATGCACACTTAACTTGGTCACATCCTTCACGTTTTCAACTACCTTTCCTGTATTTTTGTGTTCTTTTTGGTCTATTCCTTTGATACTTTTTGTTATTCTTACAGCTGAATTCCTCCATCTTTTTTTCGAGCCGTACCTCTCCCATTCCTTTTATTTGGGTGATGTTATAAAAAATCATTTTTATTTATATTTAACTGCTCCATATTTACGTAAATTAATTTAGATTAAATGCTTTGTTATTAAATTATTTGCTCCATTTTCTAATCCTTGTTTTTTTAATCCTCTAGCTCACACCTTTTTTTTGGTGTTGCTAGTGTCTCGTCTCCATTTTCTAACTTACATTTTCATTTTTGTGTAAATTAATATAGAATAATCATATAATCTAATAATGAGTACAGAAGTATATACCGATTCAAACATCTTGGCGGTTGTGAAGTTAGCTATAAGCTGTGCACAGCCCCGCTTCCCACGTAGCAGGCAACTAATTAGCTATTGCTCTGTCACCTGCCTCATGTTCTCAACCGTCAAGGATTTTGATTCGGTCTATAATACTTATAATCCCACCGCTTAACTTAGTCCTCGCCTGCGGGGTACAGGGGCACCGGGGGAGACGACAAAGGGGACTGAGACAGGTGCGGGCGGCGGGTCCCTGGCGGTAGGACTATATCTACTCGTAGTCTATGCTATAATTATGTACGTCACGGTCTATGCTATGCGTTTCTTCGCCACTTGAAATTCAATTTGTAGCCAGAGCCTGGGGATTGGGATCCGAACACAAAATCTCAAAATTAGAAATGCACTAAACCCTAAGGTACTCCTCCGTGCTACCCGGGCAGCCCGGGTAGCACGGCAAAGGGAGAAATCCATTTTATCCACTTTTAAATGTCTGTTGTCATTGTCAATCCATACTTCATTTCCTCTTCGAGGGGATATAATGTTGGAAAGACTATTTGTCCCTTTGCCATGCTTCCCGTGCAGAGGGGTTAGTCCAGGTTTACACGTAAATTGAAACTACAGATGTTTCCGTACGGTTCTATACATTTTTGTACAGCGCCCCTGGCGGAAACGAGGAAGAACTAACCAAAATGTATGGAGCCACACGCAAACTATAAAGTTAAAGTAAACTACACAAAACCTGAGCATGTAAATCTGGACTATTCCTCAGGGCTCTGAACACGGCTGCTGTAAATTTACTAAAGTGTTCTCTCGCTGGTAAAATCAACAATTTGGTGTTTCACGACACGACCTACTAAACAATACAAAAAAACAAGTAGATTTACTAGTATGACTATTTTATTTAAATAATAAACATACATAAATACAAAATAATAATTATTGTGACTATCTAGAATCTAGATAGACCAGATATAGGCAGTGGCGTGCACACAGTTTTAAGACAGGGTAGGCAGAAAATTTTACTCACCGAAAACTCGTTGGTTTTGGTTCGTCGTCTTGTCGATTGATAATGTAGGTAATTGCCAAATGCCAGCTCAAATATCCATATATTGACTGATTTTATAGACATATCAATTTACGGATATTCGAAGTGGTTTTCGGCGCGTTTGTTTGATGTTTTGTAACCGATGTCGTTCCAGACGGTTTTATTACTTACTTGAAAATAGTAGACAAACGAAACAAAATAGCCGATTACTGTGTATGCAACCTGTCAGCCAATGATATGAATCATATTGTTTTTTATTGAATCTACGACTGCCTTTACCTTTAATTTGTATTAGGTAATTGCAAATCCGGTGTAGCACGACCTATCTCGATAACTTGTTTTTTTTCACCGAAAGATACATTTGAAAACGCATCATATTTTATTTTCTCAATACACACACCATCTGAACAAGTTTCACAGACAATATTATCCATTTTTCACTCTATTAACAACGTTAAAATCCTAAATATCTGATAGCGTAGTCACAAACACAATACACATAAATCAAACAATATGGCAACTATTGACTATTGAAATTAGTAGTAAAAAATGGAAATGTAATACGACAAAAAAATGATGGCCATCTAAATGTATAAAATTCAATGAAACAAACAATGTAAGTAATTTCCTTAAATATTTGCATTGCATAGCAAACTTTCTTTCGGAAATGTTCGGTACGAGTCGTAATTGTTCGGTTAGCTAAGCAAAAAGACACTGTCTTTTCTTGCAGTTGTGTGCGTGATTTTTGTCATTGTGTGTCAGCAAAGCCCACGTAGCTATAGGAACGCACACACATTAAATCCGCATGACCACGACTTACCACGAGAGCACACATACAAAGCATTAAGAGATCCATAGTTTGTGTCTTTGCCGTGGCAAGGGCGGGTGGCGCTCGTGCAGCGCGAATCGTGATCTTATCTTAATGATACCACCGGCACTCGATAGGTGGAGCTGATTTATGATTTAAGTTTTTTATGTTGTTTTGTATAATGATAAAATATTATTAGATCTATTATCAGAACTAGGGTAGGCAGTGTCTTTCTGTCTTTATGAAGCGTCCGCCACTGGATATAGGTTACCATTATCATAGATTCACTATGGACGGTTGGAAGCGGCTTGCGTCCAGTAATTCCTGCGATGTTATCAAATTATTAGTTATTAGTCCTTTTTGTCGGTGGGCTGGTATACATAATTATTTCTTCGATTCTTTCATTTGAAAACGTGAGTTGATAGATATTCTGATGTCGCGACAGAGTAGGTTCATGAAACCACTCGAGAAATGACTGACAGATTTACGGGTCATCAGGCGGCTTGACTAACGTCTTCGTGACGCTGTGATTGAGCTTGAGATGTCGCCACGGGTTGGTTGAAGTCACTCGATCAGTGACTGACAGATTCAAGGATCGTCAGGCAGCTTGATGTAATGCGACTTGACTTGCGTGTGCGTGTCGCTGTGATTGAGCTTGAGATGTCGCCACAGGTTGGTTGAAGTCACTCGATCAGTGACTGACAGATTCAAGGATCGTCAGGCAGCTTGATGTAATGCGACTTGACTTGCGTGTGCGTGTCGCTGTGATTGAGCTTGAGATGTCGCCACAGGTTGGTTGAAGTCACTCGATCAGTGACTGACAGATTCAAGGATCGTCAGGCAGCTTGATGTAATGCGACTTGACTTGCGTGTGCGTGTCGCTGTGATTTAGCTTGAGATGCCGCGACAGGTCTGAAGGGCGCATGAACCCTCGAGAACAATGGCTACAGATGTACGGGGTGGTTTGTGTATGCGCCTTTAGCACGTGGAACTCTAACATTGAAGCAGTCGGGAACGATCTGGAATCAAATACAATGTTTACGATAAAGTATGTTCATATAGGCCGGGGAGAGCTCTGGTGACAGTTTTTAAGCCGCCTGAAGGCTTCTGACATACTAAAATGCTTAACTCTAATTTAATAGACTAAAAAATGTTTTTTTTTAATCGGGCAAAAGTGCCTTTATTAACTACAACAAAACTACATTACTACTACTATTACATAAAAAGCCTTGGATAAGCCATATACACACTACTATTACATAAAAAGCCTTGGATTGTCCACAGACCTTTGAAGGTCTAAAGATAATCCAAATGCTCGCACCCACTGCCAGTTGGCAGCGTGCCCAGCATGCTGGCTGCATTGCCACGCTGAATGGCAATGCTTTTGCGTTGAGCCAAATAATCACCGGCATTTTGGTCACGCGTCGCGTCCACCAGACGCTCAGAAAGACTTAACTCTAAATGGTTCAAATATGTAACAACTACCGAGGTTAGCATATTTGCGCCGTTTGTGCTGCTCCGCCGAATCGGCCGCAGCTCCAGCCCTACTCTGAGTCTCAGAAAGATGTGACGGCGCCAAAGTATCGACGCAAGTTGCGTCCCATACTAAGGGCCGTTAAAAATGTTAGTTCTTAATTTATCTGATTTTTATCATGTACTCGTAGATTCGCGTTTGACCACGTACTGGGGCCCATTTTTTAACCAATATCTGCCTATAAGAAATCACTATTAGTGATAAGGTCGTCGGTTGCTTCACATTTGTGTTAGCATCTATTTTCAGTATTTTGTAATGTGTGTGAATCAATAAAGAGTTTATCTAAGTATCTCTATCTATCAAAAGCGCGAAGCCGAAATATTATACGAAATACGTATATTTATTTATAAAGCAGTTTAATTTTTAATCAGCTAAAAGATAAACGAAAACGAAATAAAAAGATTAGTAGGGTTCTTTTTTTAGCTAATAATATTAAATAACAGGGATTAGTATGAGTTTATGCGTTAACGAAAACTGCAGTAGCTTGCTGGCGGCTCTATACATTTTGTACAGTCCCCCCAGCGGAAACGAGGAAGAACTAGCGAAAATCTATTGAGCCACACGAAAACTATAATAGTTTTCGTTGACTATTCAAACTCTTACTAAGGTCTCTGAGCCTTTAATACAAGTTTTGCATAGTTTACTTTAGCTTGCGCGTTTGCGTGTGGCTCCATACATTGTTGTTAGTTATCCCTCTTTTCCGCCAGGAGCGTTGTACAAAAAGGTATGGAGCAATACGGAAACCATTGTAGTTTCAATTTACTTGTAAACTTGTACTAACCCCTCTGGTCCATTTCTCATGATAAAAAAGTAAGTGTGTACCTGACGCAGTCATCCAGGGCACATTTGTACTTGGCCGCGTTTCTGTGCTTGAAGCCCATGTGGTGTGAGAGACTGCGGGCCGTAGCGTAGGACTGCTCGCAGATCTTGCAGCGGAAGAGGCGCTCGCCCGTGTGCACGCGCGAGTGGGCCTCCAAGTCCGGGAAATGCTTGTTGCATACCGGACATATGCCGGACCTGGGGACACACAGATATACAAATAAATAAATATTATGGGACATCTTACACACGGTCTACGACCCTAAACTAAGTAATGCTTGTGATATGGCAACTTTTATATTCATACTTATACATAAAGATTAACATCAAGACACAGAACCTAAGTTTATGATAAAAATTATTGCCCTGAGTGGGAATTGAACCCACTCCTCATTTGCCCAGGAGTCAGGGTTACTAAAAACTGGGCTACCAAGGCAGTCATAAATATACCTTACTAGCCCGGCTTTGCTCGGCTATGAATGAATTATATCTACAAACCTTCTGGAAGAAATATTCTAAAATAGGTATAAAAAACCACATTGCTATCCATAGTGTTGTTTAGAATGTCTATATACATAGTCCATAACGCCCTCCTAGACTGACATTGTACCAAAAGAACAGTTATGCTATGTGTATCACCGTGTATAACCAGTTACCAATAGTAATAAAAGAATTGCCATATGGTAAGTTTCGTAAAAAACTTAAGTTGTGGTTAGCAGAAAAGTGTTTTTACAGCTTAACAGAATTTTTTGTAAAACGTAAATAACGATTAATATAATATTAGATCGAGATACTCGTAATTGTACGAATATAATTCTATATTAGTGTAACTTAACATTCTATAATGGAATATTATGACATTTTGACAATTTTTGATTTATAAATTTGAATATTGTGACATTATTGAACATTTTTTTTCTGCATATGTTTTCTTTTTTTTTAATTATTTTAGTTTATTGGACACTTGATTTGTATATTTCATTATTATGACATTATTGTATATTTCACATGCCAAGGAATGGCAAAATAGATTGGACAAATACTACAAATAACACCTTGATTGTACTCTATTTTTTGTGAAATAAATATCATTTCATTTCATTTCATAAAGAAGTCTCAAAAAGTCAGTAAGTCAAACAAGATCTCTAAAACTCAGTCAGTCAAATAAGATCTCAAAATGTTAGTCAGTTAAATAAGATCTCAAAAAGTCTGTTAGTCAAATAAGGTCTAAAAGTCAGTCAGTCATTAAGATCTCAAAAAGTCAGTCAGTCAAATAAGATCTCAAAAAAATAGTCAAATAAGATCTCATAAAGTTAGTCAGTCAAATAAGATCTCAAAAAGTTAGCCATTTTTAAAGGTAAATTATGTCACAATATGACGCTTCGATTTTAATAAATTGATGGATTGTAGCTTTTTTCCAACTACTGGCTTATAACTGAACTATCTTCATACATTTTGATAATGAGGAAAGTGTATTGTGAGAATTTTCTAAACCTTTCAGAATGCATCCTTTCCGTGTGAGTCTTCAGGCCACCCTTTGTAGCAACCCGCAGTCCACAGAAGCTGCACACCCAGGGCTTCTCATTCTTGTGCCGCACAATGTGGAGCCTCAAGCCCTCCCTGCTCTTGAAACATTTCTCACAAAGATGGCAGTTGAATTTCTTTTCAGCCATGTGCACTGTTTTATGCTTATTAAATGAAGTGCTATCCCGGAATGCTCTATCACAGATACTGCAACGATAAGGCCTCTCTCCTGTATGCATTCTTTTGTGTCGATGCATGGATGATATCTGTCTGAACCTCATTGAACAGAACGGACACTGATATGGCTTTTGACCCATGTGGATGCGCATATGAGTAATAATGTTGCCTCGAGAATGGAAGATTTTCCCGCAATGTTCACATACAAACTTTTGCGAGGGGTAAGACTCTGGGTGACCGGTGTGCATGTGTCTTTGTAGAGTTCCTTTGAGCCTATATTTTTTCCCACAAAGCTCACAGGTGAACGGTTTCTCCCCCGTATGAGTCCTCATATGGTCCTCCATCGCTGACCGACTCACTGCCATCTGACCGCAAGTTGTACATTGATATGGGGCGGGTCTGGCCCGATGCAGCTTCTTTTTCTTTTTGACTACTTCATCACTTACTCCATAATGTCTCATTATGTGTAATTTCATAGTATGTTTTGATGCAAAACATTTTTTACAAATATCACAGCAGAACGGCTTTTCTTTGGTATGAGATCTCATGTGCAGCTCAAATGCCGAGTGACAGGAGAGTATCCTGTCGCATAGTAAGCATTGAATCGGTCCCGTTTTCAGCCTCAGCTTTCTTTTACGAATGTGATTTGGCAATACCTTCTTACTGTATTTATACTCATATTTATCAATTTTATTTCCATTGTGATAGACATCTGATTTCTTCTTTTTTATGTCTTTATTATTGATAATAGGAACGTCCAATTGGAAACAATCATCGAGGTAGGTTTCGAAGAAGTCAGAACTGTCAGGTAGGTCATTCTCAGGTTTGATTTCTTGTTTGATAGGATTGTGTGGGGGTTTTTCGGCCGCTGAAGGCCAGCTAGCGGCGGGGGCCGAGCTCAGATGGTCAAGAGCACGTAGGGCGCGGTCTGAGGCCTCACAGCGCGCCGCAAACTCGTAGCTCGCGGCAAGATCGGACGCACAGCCTTCACATATGGAGTCAGGCAAGCCGTCGGTCTCGGCGATCACAACGCTCGCACACTTCATAATCTTCGCGCAATATTGTACGCCATCCTGAATATCGTACAAGGATATTGTGGCGGTTCGGTCGAGACAAACCCGACAGATCTTGAATTCCATGCTGAGAAGCAAGAAAACTATCTATGGAATTTATTGACGTGTTTAAAAATTCTAAGATCGATCTCTTTTCGATTCTAAAAATTAAATATAGGTACCCTAGTCGAGATTTAATTTTCTTAAAGAATGATGACAAACCAGCGATTTAAGTAACTGGAAAGACAGCGACGCATTAATTGATTTAAGAAACGTTTTTAATAAAATAAAAAATAAAAGTATCCAGTAATTCCAATATCCACTCGACAAAACAACAACAACAACAACGAGCAAAGCAAAAGCAAGAGCGAGTCCCAGGCCTCACTCCCTATATTGTACGGCCCGTATTTCATGTCCCATGCCACCAATTATCAGGTGTACAATACGTGTCGTACAATACTAGCCGGTCATTATCACCTCGTGCAAATAATGTGCAGCTAGGGATGAGTGATACAAATCGTATATAGATATAGAAACTATATCTCAGGTTAGTATCGGATATCCGATATTGACCCGATTGACCCGCGACGAAACTATATAGGTATTTCTCTAAAACACGATATTGCTGATATCGCTGATTTGATTCATAATGTTATACGTCATAATGGAATATCGAACAAGATATCGAGATCAGAATCAGAATCAGAATCAGAATATAGTTTATTGCCATAAAACTGGTACATAAGTTGTTAAAAAAATAAAATTTAAAATAAGTATCACAGTCTTAATACCCTTTTCGGGCGTGCAATATTTTACACAATAGGTATCTTATAGCTACTATAGCGGAATACAATACACAGGTTTTTCTTGCGGACATACAATCTTAAGCTAATTAAACTAAATAAGAACAATGTTAAGCTATTTGGCTTTATAATATACTACAATACCTACTTAAATCTATAATTGAATGGACTTGTGTACTTAAAGTATTCATCGAGATTATAGAATACATTTTCTGTGAGCCATATCTTTAGATTTCTCTTAAATGCATTCCCATGTAGTGACTTTATAATTTGCGGCAGGTTATTGTAAATTTTTATTGCAGTTATGTACGTACTTTTATGAAACATAGAATTATTAATTTGAGGAATACAGATGTTTAGCTGGTGTTTTGGTCGTAAGGACTCAAATCTAACCGATTTTTTGTCCAGGAAATAATCTTGATTATTTTTAACAAATATGCTGATTTCCAATATGTACAGTCCAGTTAAGGTTAGAAACTTATATTGCTTAAAAATATTTCTTACCGATTCTATACTTTTTAATTTATAAATGGCTCTCAAACATCTCTTCTGCAATATAAATGTACTATTTACATCTGTTGAATTGCCCCAAAAGATTAAACCATACTTAAGATGGGGGTAAACGTAACCATAGTATGCACTTTTTGCGGTTTCTTTATTACATATGCTACTTAGCATTGATAGAGCGTAACAGTATTTTGAAATGGTTGAGTTTAGTTGGCATATATGCTCCTTCCAGTTTAAATGGGTATCAAGAGTAACTCCAAGGAATTTTGAATTCAGTACTTCGTCAACTCGTGTATTATTATTAAGTATGTTTAATTGTATTGGTGAGGCTTTGTAATTTCGAAACTGTATAAGTTTTGTTTTCTTTACATTTACTGTTAAGTTGATGGACTCTAACCATTTTATTACGTCATTTAAGGTTTTGTTTACTTCTTTTTCAAATTCATTGCTATTTAGTTTGTCTTGTGGTATATATATGGTAGCATCATCTGCAAATAGTACAGAAAGATGTTTAGTTACTAAAGGCAGTTCATTTATGTAAATGAGAAAAAGCAGTGGTCCAAGAATACTGCCTTGGGGTACTCCACATAAAACTTTATCAAATCCTGACTGAACTTCTTCAATAGTTTTGGTCGATCTATTGTAAAAATTTAGTGCAGTTGTTTGATACCTGTTGGTAAGACAGCATCTTATAAGGGATAGTGCGGAACCACGCACCCCTACAGCTTCCAGTTTATTCAAGAGGGTTTTATGATCAACATAATCAAAAGCTTTTGATAGGTCGATAAATAGTGCAATTCCTTTTTTTTTGTCGTTTATATCCTGCCATACTTGTCTAAGGAATTGAAATATCGCTAGAGTTGTGTTTTTATTCTTTTGAAATCCAAACTGGTGGTTACTTAATATTTTATTCAGGTCAAAAAATGAAATAAGCCTATTAAAAATTACTTTTTCAAAAATCTTGGAGATACTGGGAAGTATAGCTATAGGCCTGTAATTTACAATGTCATCTTTCGATCCTTTTTTGTGTAACGGTTTGATTACTGCTTTTTTTAGTTCATTTGGGAAACTACCAGATTCAATACACAGGTTCACTATGTAAGCTAAAGGTTCCGCTATTATATCTATGCTGCTTTTGATAAGTTGTATAGGTACATTGTCGCATCCTGCGCTTTTTTTATTTTTCAGTTTTTGAACTATGTTCTTTATTTCTTGGGGACTGGTAGGATTCATATAAATGCTACTGCAATTTGCAGGACTTAGTGTTTTTTGCTTAGGTAATTGGTTGTAATTTTTATTTATATTTATGAAATGATTGTTAAAAGCTTTACTCATTTCATTTGGATCTTTTATTTCACTGTTGCTTATTTTCAATTTATCTATCGTTGTTTGTATACTATTAGTTCCAGATGTATTTTGATTAATAATTTTCCAGGTGGCTTTAGTTTTGTTATTGCTTTTGTTTATGTATTTAATGTTAGATATTTTTTGGGATGTGTAAATAGCTTTTTTCATTACTTTACAGTATTTTTTATAATTATCTTGGAGTTCTTTATTTCTTCCATGCAGTGTTTTCAAGTATAGTTTTCTTTTTGTTTTGCTAGCTGTTTTTAAACCCTTAGATTGCCAGTTAACCTTTTGTCTGTGAGTTATTTTAACTGTTTCTAAAGGTATTGTTAGTTCGAATATGAGATTAAATAACTCAATGAATTCTTTATAAGCTTCATTTACATTTTTGTGAGTGTATACTTTGTGAAAGTTTATTTGTCGAATGTATTTAAGGAAAATTTCTAGATGTTTAAGAACATTTCTTGTTTTGACGTACCAAAATTCTTCTCTGTAACTTTGGTTAGTAGGTAGCTGCATAATTTGAGCAGTATGGTCAGAAAGACCCAGGTTTACTACCTTTGATTTATGTTTTTTAATGTTTGTCAAGATATTATCAATGCAAGTTTGTGTTTTATGCGTTATTCTCGTCGGGTCTTTGATTGTTGTATGAAAATTGAAAGATTTTAATGTATTCATAAAAAGTTGAGTTTTTTTGTCATTTTCAAATAAATTTATATTGTAATCACCCATTATTATGACTTTGTTTTTAAACGTTCTTCTTTTAGCAGTTAGTTTTTGCAGTAAAGTTTCAAGGCTTGATATAAAAATACTAAAGTTACTGTTTGGTGTCCTGTAAAGAACTATTATAGTATAATTTAGTTCACTAATATTGACACCGCAGCATTCGAAGTGGCGTTCAATACCCATTTCAGAGACCCAATCTAGTTTTGTAAAGTTTATACCATTTTTGACAAATATACCTACACCACCTCGAGATCTCTTTTTTCGAGAGTAATGAGCGGCTTTTTTGTAACCATCTAATTGTATTATTTCAGCTTGGTCATCTTTTAAAAAAGTTTCTGTAAAGCAGCATACATCTACTTTTGTTTCATTTGAAAAAAGTAATTCTAATTGTTCCAATTTTGTTTTTATGCTTCTAATATTTTGATGCAGTATTGTAAAATCATTGTAATTTTCAGATTCCTCAGGAACGAAAAAACTGAGGGGTACTAGTTGTGATTTTGCTTGGCGGTGTTTGATCATTATTTTGTACTTGTCTAAAATAATAAGGTATAGTGCCAGGTTTAACCGCGTCTTTTCCATTTGAATTTCTTAGTGTATTATTCGTTTGTGGGAGATTTGATTTTACTTCAGATTTTAGTGTTTCTTGTTTCTTAAAATAATGAGGAATAGTACCCCGTATGGGAGTTGTGTTTTGTTGACAAGTAGAGGTATTAGGCTTAGTTTGTTTACTTTGCCTAGTCGTGCGCGTGATATTTTTACCTAGATAGCAGTTTTTATAATCACATGAGTTTATCAAGTGATTTATACTATAGCATGCTTGTTTGATATTTTTGGCGCCTGTGTTGTACGAAGTAGAGGAGTTGGCTTGTAAAAAATGGCAATTTCGAAATGTGCTGACAATCATTTTCAAACTACGGTTAAGCTTACCCTCGCTTAAATATGGGTTATGTTCTACTCCGAGCACTATGATTTGAGGTTTATCTAATTTTTTTAAAACAGTGGATACTTCGATCAGAAATTTGGTGGGATTTTTGTCGTTTGTTCCAGCCGAGAGTATTAACCAGTCGTCCTCTTCGAACTCTTGCTCATCTATTTTGGAATTTCGTATTATAAGGTCAGTTGTTGCATTAGGATATGTGTTACAGTAGATTGAGTACTCTTTGGAGTTTTTGTTCACCATCCTTAGTCGAGTTAGTGTCGACGCGGAGTTCTTGCAGCTTTGGTCACCAACAATTAAAATCTTGGGTAGTTTTATAGTACATTCATCTTTTGGTTTTTGTATTGAAGCTGCTTCATTGTTTGGCTTTTTTGTGGCTTTTTCTTGGTTTCCTTCTCCAGTTTTCTCCTTTTTTTGCTTGGATTTTTTTTGCTTGTTTTGTTGTGATGATTGTTTATCAGTTCCATCGCTTAAATAACAATCATCTAGAGTTTCGGATTTATTGTTTTCCACTCTTAATTTTATGTTACATTCACATTTTCTATTTTTATTTAGATTTTCAAGTGCTGTTATCTCATCCTTTAGTTGACTGTTGATCTTCAGTAGTGTATTTACTTCTTCTCGTGCCTTGACTAAGTGTTCTGCTAGTTCTTCATTTTCAATCTGCAATTGTTTTTTATCCCTTTCATTAATGTTAGATGATTCAAGAATGCTAAATGAGTTGCTACATAGTGTCGCATATTCTGATTTTTCTGCATTCGAGTCGCAAAAAACGTCGTCGTTTGAAATCTGAAGTTGTGTCTTGTTACGATTTCTAAGAGTTACATTTTCAGTTCCGTATCTTGTTGGAATAGCTTGTTTGTTGCAGTTTGATGAAGTAATCTTCTTAATGGGCAGCGATTTTTTTTCTAGACATGATACGCATCTCCATGCAGTTTTATGTTCGGGAGTCAAACGCAGCCATCTAGGTATCGAAACATTTCCACAAGCTAAATCGTAAGTGGACCTACATTGAGCGCAAATTAAAAATTCTCTATTTGTAATTTTGTGTTTACATTTGCTGCAGGCACGCAATACTCGTTCAGTTGCAGGTGTCATCTTGCGGAAGTTTCACAACTTATTCTTCAATGATCTGTGTTTAACGCAAGCGTTTATTATTACGGCGTATGGTCAATTTTAGCCGTTTCCAGGAATGCGCTCGCTCGCGGGCTCCCGCAGCCCTTTCCAAGAAATGCGTTTTGGGTCGGGACTGTCGGAAGTGATGCGCTTGAGTCCCGTTCTCCGTGACCGTTTCCAAGAAATGCGCTTGGGTCTAAGTTTGTGCGTCGCTAATCTAATAATAGAATTGTGTATGCACTTGTATACTATAGATGGCCAATAATTGTGGTTTCTAATAAATTATTTTGCTTGGACTTTATACATACTGTTTCTGGGTGGTTAGGTCCATTTTTATTTTAACTGTCACTGTTTTAAGCCGAGTTTTGTAGGTATGTAAATATGGCGGGCTTTCACAACACTTTGTATTTCTATTTTGCACTTATACACTGTAGATTTTGCGGTAATTAATGATTGTACGTGAAGAGGATCTTATTTTAAATAGTATTTAATTCACTGTAAGTCTGATAGGTGGCTCTAGATATTTTTTAATCACAAATTCTTGCGGAGCTGATGTTTACGCGGCGACGATGCAGAGCAACCAGAAGACACACAAGATATTGAATCGATTAATTAGGTATATCAGTGTTGTATGTTCAATATCGAGCCATACGATTTTCGCACCATATCCTTCAAGTAGAAGAGTAGAAAGCGGAAGCACTATCTTGAACCTTATGGTAATAGAAATAAATACAAGATTTGATTTCTTGCTACTGATCTGGGTATAGGCTGAATCAAACTTGATGGCCTTTGTGAATACGAAGCGAGTCGATGCGAAGTATAAAATTCATACGTCAGCGACGATGGGGTGTGGAGATTTTCACAGCTTGTCGTTAACTTCATAGTTATTACATCGGATATTTTTTCGCGATTTGGTAGTTGATTTGGCTCGACTTTTGATTCGTACCAGTGACTTTCGTTATTGTTTTGATTTTTAACTGGCAACATAAGTTATTAAAAACGATCTTCACAAAGTTTTGAACTCTGATTACGAATTGTTTTCGAGAAATAAATGTTTAAAAATATACTTTTTAGGTTAGAGTTTTGTTTACACGGCGTATTTTCGACGGTTTTTATCATAATCTGGAATGAAATTAGTCATGAATATCTGAATCGGGGCACACCAACTCCATGTAGTCTTGTGGCATTTTATGTATCCGGACCACTGTGACACGCTAAATTTGGTAAGTTGATAAAATTTTAGATCAAATTTCCAAAAGAGGGGGAGAGTTTCTACATTCCTCTCCCCCTCTTTTGAAGGTGCAATGTTCTTCCTATCTTCAACAGAAGATTTTGCCAAAGTAGAATAATAATTTAAAAAAAATCTTATCTTCGAAAGTGGAACGTTCCAAATCTCCCCCTTTTCCAGGAGGGGTGGGTGTACCTTCCCTCTTCTTCGCTCTTCCCCCCAATCCTCATTTTGGCGCCGGTACGAATCAAAAGTAACTGCATATTACATTATAATATTAATGTAGCCAATCCTAAGCCTGGTTAAGAAGAAAACTTGATCACAATAATATTTTAAAATATAATCTTTAACCCAAAATTAACCAGATACTAAACCTGATATTTTTATTGTGGTAGCCGATGCACGCTTAAATTGAATCGATCATTAAATCGAAATCTGAATTCGGTTGACAAAATGTATGGCTTCTAGCAATATATAGTTTCAAAATCCGAAATCAAATATTGATATATAGTTTCGATACGATATCTTGACAAAGGCAACATTACCCACTCCTATGTACAGCCCGTATTTTGCAACCCAATAATGTACAGCATGACAAAACGTGTCCCGAAGAAAAGGACACGAAACATCATGCTGTACATAATTGTGTCGCAAAATATGGGTTGTACATTATTTGCATGAAGAATATTTGCTCCTATTGGTTGGTTTGTCTGTGACTTCTGTCAGTTCCACAGAGATATACTAAGCGATAAAGAAAGATATAAGAAAGATATAATACACAAGTCGGCGGATGACAAGTTAGCCGCAGATGACGCTTTGCCATGATTCGCTAATTATTGCGCGCACATATTGTGCGCACAATGCCGATGCCGCGTGGCGTAGTGTTGAGTACGGGTGTGGAGAGCGTGCGGGAGGCATGAGGTTGGCGGGCGGGAGTGCCCCATGAGCGACGTCTCGTCTCTCTGGCTCCCGCGCATACCTTTAAAGTATCCTTAACTCGTAATAAGGACAGGTTGTTTCTGGCGCGGCACACTCGCTTCCCTCGCTCGGCTCGCGCATTGTTGTCACTGTTCAAACCTAACCAACAGAGTCGAATCTTCTTCATCACCACAATCACCTTAAAGAACTCATACCTTGCCTTATAATAACCAAGTTCCAGGGACACAAAATATAAGGCCGTACAATACTGTGCCGGACATTACCGACACAGGCCGATAATGTACGGCCTGTTTTTCACAGCCTTCTATGGTCAGGGACACAAATTATCATGCCGTACAATATCAGGCTGTACATTATCATGTGGTGAATTACTGGGTCGTACATTATTGGCTCCCTCCCCCCAGTTTCATAATTTCCTATTTTCATACGAAGTATCTCCTTAGTTTGTGCCTATTTTCCGACTGATGATGTGATTTTTCCTGTTATCATTCCTCTATGTTTCTTGCCCTAAGATGAGATTTTTGTTTCCACAAAGTACTACTAGGATTGTTAAATTGAAATAATGAATTTACGTCTGTGTCGCTTGTGCTACGAAACAGAAGCAAACATAAATATTTTTCAAAACATAGAAGTTCCACCTACCTCCAAGCTCAAGGTTTGTTGCAGCACCCTGAAAGTTGAAGAAACAGATGGACTTCCATCACAGATATGCAGAAGTTGTGACCTGGAGCTCGACAATTGTTACCGGTTTGTGCTAAAATGCGAAGCAGCAGACAAAAAAATTCGTAATTTACTATTAAGTAGCTTGTCTACTAATGATACTGAAGGCTGCATCCCTAAAAAAGAAGTCAAGACTGAATTAGATCTGGAAGATGACGACTTCCGAGAAGATTCTGAATCTTTCAGTTACCAACTTGTACAACTCAAACCAGATAATGAAATTAAATCTGAAAGTAAACAAGAACCAACTGAACTCAGACCTACTAAAAAGAAACCTCACAGAAAAAGAGTAAGGATCTCCAAAAATAAACTAATTTGTTCAGAGTGCGGCCGGAAATGCTCAAACTTATCTACATTAACAATTCACATGCGCAGTCATTCGGATGAAAGGCCCTATCAATGCCCGACATGTCACAAGTCATACAAAAGTCCAGACACCCTGAAAAGACATATTGAAAGAAATCACATTAAGAATCGAGAACGCAAATTCATCTGTGAAAACTGTGGCAAAGGATTTTATTCCAAAAAGGACATACAAGTTCACATGAGGGTGCACACTGGTGAAACTCCATATGCCTGTCCAGTCTGTCCTGCTCGTTTCACACAGATCAGTGCAATGCTCAGACATAAACAAAGACATGCAGACAAAAAATCACACATGTGCGCTACTTGTGGCAAGCCGTTCTGGACCAAAGAAGAAATGAAGAGACATTTTAGTGTACATGAAGATGTTAGAGAATTTACGTGTTCTATCTGCCAGGTGCAGTTCAAACATAGAGGCGGTTTAAAAAAACATATGCTAGTCCATGCGGAGCCAAGACGCTTCGTCTGCAGCGACTGTGGCCAAGGTTTCAACAATAAGGGCAATTTAAAAAGCCATGTTAGAAGAAAACACTCAGAAAAGGCTGGTCACTGTGATATCTGTTTGAAAAATGTGTCTAATATTGAGGTACACATGTGGCATCACACCGGGCAGCGACCGCTGAAGTGTGAGTTTTGTTCCAGCAGTTTCTGTGAAGCGAGAGCTCTGGCGTTGCACATTAATTTCAAACACAAGAATACGGACAAGTTCAAGTGCTCCATTGAAGGGTGTGCTAAAAGCTTTCCTTCTAAACCCATGTTGACATTCCATGTAGCTAAGTTTCATGAACAGAAGACTTTGTACTCTTGTGAAAAATGTGCCAGAGGGTTTTATAGAAAAAGTGATCTCGCTAGACATATGCTTGGCACTCATAAATTAAAGATTTATTAGATTTGGCTCAAAGCGAATTTTATGAGTTAGTTATAACTGTTATAAAAATAGTTCTTTGGAGCCAAGTCATAAAATTTATATCAGTAAAAAAGTATTTGATTTCTTTCTTAGTTAATTAGTCAGTTCATTACATGTCATTAGCCAAGTAAAAAAAATGTGAAAAAAATAATTTAAAAACTACAAGTTTGAAATAGGTAGCTAATTTGCACCAAATTCAGAAGTTTAGATGACAATTAGCTATTTGGACACTAGTCAAAAAATAGACCTCATTATTTGTTTTTTATAGTCACTAGTTTATAAGGTTGATCTCAGAAATAAAAATAAAAGATGTGTATTATTCTATACAATATTTATTTTAGTGCTGATGAATATTATGATCCTCGGTTTAGACTGTCCGTCCGTCACCGCCAAATAAAACCTGATAGAAAGGTCACAGAATAGATGTAGGTACATTGTTGATAGAAGAAGAATCTGTACAGTAACATTAAATATCTGTCATAATGAAACCAGAACATAATATTTCATTTCACCTCAAATATTTTAGTCGTCAACATGTTTGTACAAACCAAATAACCCTTACAATCGCTCTATAAATACATCTCCGTCATTATTTACAGTCATTTAATAACATTTATTCATTGTTAATAAAAACAAATTGCACATTTATAAATCAGATATTTTTGATCCAGTCAAAAAGTCAAACATTGCTGAATAATAGATATAAATTAAAACTAAAAAGTTTAATAAAATGTAAATAAACAGTTCGTGAATTTTATAAATAATGTGAACATCAGTCAACAATTACACTAACACAAACATCATCATAGTTTAGAATAGACAATGCTTCACTTGCACACTTGTAATATGGCGAGATCTGTCGCCCTCCTCACGGCAACATAATAAATATACCAAAACTGGGAACATATATGGAAATGACTTAGAAAAGCAATTCGTAAAGATATTTCTTTGACAGGTGCTCTATAAGTATCAATTGCTCATAAACTAATCTCTGCAACAAAATTACCCTTGCTGTCAGGAGAGCTAAACAGTCTCGTATTATTCCATACAGTTTAGAGATGCTAAGAGGCGCCCACAACTACAGATTAGGTTTACATGCTGATGAGCTGAAAATGGCTGCCGTTACTGGGTACCGTATGAATTTGGCAGTAACCATTGTCATTACTTAGAAACAATGGTGAATAAACTAGGAAAAATGTGAGTGTGACATAACGTCTAATTCATTGAGCGCCTTTTTGTATCTCTAATCTCTATACATTGTTCGTTTCACATGTCACCTGTCACCTGTCAGTCCATGTGACAAGGAACTTACAATCACTAAAATACAAATCACACAACACTCATACAACGCTGACAGAGTGATTTTGCATTAGGCCACAGTCGACTCCCAGTCTCGACTAGACTGCCCCCTACTGGTTTAAAGTCTACAGCCCCCACCACCCTTAAGTCCCTAATCAAACAAACTGCAATTAGCACCAGAGAAATTTAGGATTAAACAACTGTCGATGTAACCGATTTACCTAAGTGTACCCTTATAAAATATTTAGAATTCATTACGTAAACGGTAATTGTGACCAAAATGCAAATAATCAGCTACAAAAAGCTTTGCATGATCGCGCAGCAGTTCAATGTCTTAATATATTAATTTGTATTCATTTGCCGGGGCAATATTAAATAATTAGTCTACACTAAGAAACAATACCTACTCATGTAGACCATCATAACATGTAAGTAAAAAAGCTATAAATAAGGGCACTGCCCGACGCAAACCCAGTCCGATAAAATTAATAAAACATCGCATTTTGAATAAAATCACGTTAAAAATAAACAATTATTGCTAAATAAATAATATGTTGTCATAATCAAATATTTAAAATTTAAAAACATCCAAAGGGTGCATCAAGCTCGCTATAAACATAGCTAAACAATTACTATATCAATATATATTAATATAATTACCCTTCTCAAATTTGAACAAAAACCTCAGCTTTTCGAAGATTTTACAATCCAATAATGACTGTGATCCTCTCGTTAATTAATTTAGTAACCTTTAAGCTCTAATATTCCTAACACCTATTGCACATAAACTACCTTTGTAATAACTAGATTCTGTCCAAAGATGTATTGCACTGAAGCACATCAACATTCTACCTCTAACCTCACTATTGTACGTTGACAGTTTGTAGTAGTATTTGAAGTACTATTGATACTCGAGTTGGAAAGTTATTGGACCAAAATAGATCAGTCGACATTCAGAAGTCCATGCTCAAAACCCAGTCCTTTAGACAAGTGTCACATTAGTAGGACGAGTTGTCGAAAACGACAAACAATTACGTAGACGTGCAGTTTTGTACAAAGAGCGCCGTCCCGTTACAAACTAGTTTTCGAATCAATGTTCACTCTGATCCTTATGTTACGGATTCCTGAAGCATCTACATCGATAGTCATCTGAATGCATTTATACCGAGTAATTTAGCAGACAAGTTGTTGCAGTTTGTACATTATCACTTGAAACACTTTCAAGTTCAAAACTAGCAAAAGTTTGTCTCATTCTACACTTGTGTAGTGTCCGTCACTTGTGAAACAATTGAAGGTTAGTTCTCTGGATTCAGTTGATAGCTTGCTCTATCTAGGCCGGATAATTGCTTCACTTCTTGCTTATCAACTTAAAATTATCACTTCGAAGTTCAAACACTTATTTAGTATCCATCACTTGTGATAAACTTGTAGGTTAGTTCTGGATTCAGTCGATGGCTCACTTGGTCATCTAGGCCGAATAATTGATTCACATCTTTCACTAACTGGTTTAACATTATAGCTTCGAAGTTTAAACACTTTTCTAATATCCATTACTAGTGAAACGCTTGATTTCCTTGCCTTCAGTTGATAGCGTGCTTGTTCATTTCACTTCTCGTTAACAGGTTTAACGTTATCACTTAGACATTTCGAAGTTCAAACACTTTTCTTATATCTATTACTTGAGAAACGCTTGATTTCCCTGCCTTCAGTTGATGGCTTGCTCGATCATTTCACTTCTCGTTAACAGGTTTAACGTTATCACTTAGACACTTCGAAGTTCAAACACTTGTCTGGTATCTGTCACTTAACACTTCAAGGTGAGTCCCGTGGATTCAGTCGATAGCTTGCTCGGTCATCTGCAGACAGAGCGCGTCGAGGCCGGAGTAGTCGAGCGGGGGGGCGGGCGCGGGCGCGGCGGGGTAGGGGGGGTAGGAGTGGGACTTGGCGCGCGGCACGGCGGGCCCGGTGGCCCACGGACCGCGCTTGCCGTTCGTGAACGAGTGCCCCGTGCGCCATCTGCAATTATAACGATAACATATTAGTATTTGACCGAGATATCGGCCAAAAACATTTTTTCAAGATGACGTGTCAGGAACGCATTCTCTGAACGGCCGAACTATAGACAGTCTGTCCGTCCTGACAGTCCCCTACGCCTCACATCCAATTTGTAGGTAGGTACATGAAAAAGTGATGTAAAGAAGACTAACCCCTAACCTATTCACTCTGATCTTGAAAAGCTTTAGGCAACATGAAAGCAGGAAGACTGTTCCATGGCGGTACGAATCAGAAATGTTGAGTCAAACCGCTTCTTACGTATCGAGGGAAAATCGACAGTGTAGGGATGGTAGTGAGGCGTCTTTCGACTTGTCCTGTAGTAAAAAGGGGATGGTAGGATAAGGTCGTATTTTTTTTTTTTTTTTAGTGAGAGAGTTGTTCTTTTGTTTAGGGTAAATGTTACCTAACGTGCGTGGGGCGGCGGTGCGGCGGCATGTCGCCGACGTGCTGGAAGAAGGCGCGCGGCGGCAGGCGGTGCCGGAGGGAGATTAACGTTTCCTTCAGGTCCGCCCGCCGGAACGCCTCGTGGTGCAGCGCCTGCAAACATTTATTTATTTATTATTATTTACAATTTATTTCAGACAAAATCCATAAAACAGAATTCAATACACTTAAATTAATCAAACATCGATAAAAAATCGGAATACATTGGATAAAAATAGTTTAAATCGTAAAAATATCTAATTACTAACACAAAACAATAAATAATAAAGTTAAATTTAGAATGTCAATATTATACAGTCAGAACAGAATAAGTTATAAAATCATAAACAATATTGATTAAACATACAAATTCATTAAAAGAGAATCTTAAATGTCATCTTAATCCATATCGCGGCTTGACACCTGAAAACTCGGTATGCTGCTTGGTCCAATGGTTCATTATTGGACAATCTATGTCCATCCTCCAAGCGAACAGTTGAAGGTAACTGTTGGAGCTGCCGCGGACGCGACGCATCAGGGACGCCACCCGCTTCCTCAAGATGGCGGCGAAGCCGTCTACATGCGCGTCCGCGAACATTCCTGACGCGCTACAATACGGCGGCAGCCTCAGCAGTGCCCTAAACGCATTATTGTACTGGGTACGCAGGGCGGTATAAGACCTTTTTGTATACTTGACCCATAGGCTGCACGTGTAGAAAGACTGACAAAATGCTCTGAAAAGTGTTGTTTTCACCTGCGCAGTACAACGTGCAAACCTACGAGCCAGCATGTTAGCCCTAACAGATAACGCCTTGCGCTCCCTCTTCATGTCTACGTCATCCGCGAGCGTCTCCGTTACCCAATGCCCGAGATACTTGAACTGCGATACTCTTTTAAGAACACTGCCATTTAGCGCCACCGGTGGTACAGTAGAATATGTTTTTGAACCTGCTTTAAACAATAGTAGTTCGCTTTTAGCCGCATTATATCTCAGGCCATGGTCCTCCGCATAACGCTCGCAGATGCCAATAAGTTTCCTGAGAGCCCTGATCGATGGACTCAGCAACACCATGTCGTCCGCATAACTGATGTTGTTCACGAAAACTCCATCAATCGAGCAGCCGACATTGGTGCTGCTGAGCTCACGGATGAGGCGGTCTATGTACAGGTTGAAGAGGCCTGGAGAACTTAAGCCACCTTGCCTTACACCGCATTCTAACCTGTACACATCCGATAGCGATCCGGACCACCTCACACAATTGCTCTGATTACCATACCAATACTTTAGTAGGGAGATATACTCTACAGGAAGTTCAGTATCACTCGACAACTTCTGCCACAGCCTATCATACGTAACCAAATCGAAGGCCTTCGATAAATCCAGGAAGCAGGCGTAGACAGGTGTGCTTCTATCAGTGTAGTACTGAACGGTGTGCTTGAGATTCAGTATAGCCGTTTCAGTCGACAACCCAGGCCTGAAACCGAACTGGGCGTCATGCAGATTTAAATGTTGTCGCAACTGAAAATCAATCACACCGTCCAGCACTTTAGCTATAATAGTTGCCAGTGATATGGGCCTGTAATTGTTGATGCTAGATGAGTCACCTGTTTTATTTTTAAGTATTGGAACAACTATAGTTTTCATCATCTTTTCTGGCAAATATGAATGGCCGACACAAAAGGTGAAGAACATGGCGAGCACCCTCGGCAAATGAACGCCCGCATGTTGCAAATGCTCAATGCTTAGACCGTCATGGCCGGGGGATTTTCCCCGCTTCATGTCCTTCAGCACTCGCGCAACCTCTTTCGCAGTAATGCGCCTTATAGGATCCCCATTATTCAATCCACCAATATAACCCGTGGCTGGTCCCAGCGGAGAGCATACTTTGAAATGTTCACTAAACCGATTGGCGATATGGACCGGATCACTAATACCCTCTACACTTACGGGAACACTCGGCCTGGGATTCAGTTTATTGGTCTCCTTCCAAAACTTGCCGAAGTCTTTAGCTGCGTGCTGTGTCGCTAGAATATCCATTTTTATTTGAATTTGATTATCTTTACACCACTTAAGTTTAGTTTTGAAAGATTTACGCGAAGTCTGCATTTGCTCATATATATAGCCAGACCTAGGCTTGCCACGGAGAACCCAATCCCGAAACCGAAGCCGAGCCTCAGCGTGAAGTGGTTTGACATGCTTGTTCCATCCTACTACATGTACCTTTTTCTTTTTTCTATTTGTATTAGAACTACAAGTAGAAGCAGCTTTTCTCAGAGTATGAACTATTTGATCATACATTGAGTCAATTATTTTCTTATGATCTAGATTACAACAAACCCTATCACTACACTTCTGAAACTTTTGTCAAACTTCACTTCTGAAATTTATGCTTTACATTACATTCTGAGAAATGATTAAGGTTGTTGAGACAAATAACCAATCTTCACTTTTAATAGGTAATCGGCCAAGTGCGAGTCGAAATCGTGCACGAAGGGTTCCGTATCGTATGGAAGCCTCCCCTATTATAATACGAGGGCTGCACTAAAAGTATCGGGAATGGAATATTTCCACTGTTCCTGTCATATTAAAATCTTTTTAATTGAAAACTCCTTGGTTTTAAAAATCGAATACCTACTATTCTCGGTCTTGTCACAAGGTTTTGTCAAACTTGTTTAGTCGTTGAGAAAATGGAATTGACTCGAGAAAATTCAACAGCGATGATTTATTATGACTTTCGAAGTGGTTTAACACAAAAAGTGTGTTGACCGGATAATTTCTGCATTTGGTGATGAAGCCCCATCCAAAACCACAATTTATCGCTGGTTTGCTGAATTTCAACGTGGACGTGTCAAGCTGAGTGATGATCCCCGTCAAGGAGGTCCAAAAACTGCAGTCACCCAAGAAAACGTTGATACTGCGCGTTAGCTGATTGAGGAAGATCGACATGTGACATACCGCGAAATTCAGGCAACTTAAGACATTGGCATAAGTCAAATACAAATAATCTTGCATGAACAATTAGGTGTAAAAAAAGTTGTTTTCCCGATGAATACCTCATTAGCTCTGTGAAGAGCAAAAAGCGGCTCGCGTTACTTTGGTGCGTCAGAACTCTCGAAAGATTCCACGCAGGATCTTCAAATGCTGTATACAACATCGTATCAGGTGACGAATCCTGGATATACGTGTACGAACCCGAAACAAAAAACCAGTCACGAGTTTGGGTGTTCGAAAATGAGTTAAAGCCAACTAAAATTGTTCGTTCACGGAGTGTTGCAAAAAAAATTATGGCCACGTTTGTCTCCAAAACCGGCCATTTTGCGACTATTCTTCTTGAGGGACAAAGAACGGTTAATGCAGAATGGTATGCTAGCATTTGTTTGCCACATGTCGTTTCTGAACTCCGTAAAGAGAACTGCAACCGCCGCATCATCCTCCATCACGACAATGCGAGTTCTCACACCGCGCACAGAACAAAAGAGTTTTTAGAGCAAGAAAACATAGAATTATTAGACCATCCGCCGTACAGCCCCGACCTAAGCCCTAATGATTTCTATACTTGCCGTAAAATAAAGAATAAATTGCGTGGTCAGAGATTTTCATCACCTGAAGAAGCTGTGGACGCCTACAAAACGGCCATTTTGGAGACTCCAACTTCCGAATGGAATTGTTGCTTCAATGATTGGTTCCATCGTATGGAAAAATGTGTCAAATTTCGCGGAGAATACTTCGATAAATACATTTTTAAATAGTAATGTTGTGTCACTTGATTCCCGAAATTTTCAGTGCTGCCCTCGTATTAATTATCTATTGTTGAAGAGTTTATACAACATAATATTTTTTGAATATTTCAAGCATCTTCCCGTTGCCGTTATTATTATCGAGCAAAAATGTCACGTTTTTTGTATGGGAGCCCCCCTTAAATTTTAATTTTATTATTTACTAGCGACCCGCCCCGGCTTCGAACAGGTGTATTATACATATGTATAAACCTTCCATTTGAATCACTATCTATTAAAACCGCATCAAAATCCGTTGCGTAGTTTTAAAGATATAGGCATACACGGGGATAGACAGCGGGAAGCGACTTTGTTTTATACTATGTAGTGATTTTTGGAGTAAATAACCAATACTGCACACCACATCCTCTGCAACTCTCTGAAAACGGGTCATTGTGAATTATTTAATGTAAATATCTAAGTCGGTATGTATGACGGCGCTCGGACTTTTTTTTTACTATTTTCACTTAGGGCTTCCACACATAAACACGATATATATTCACGATACGACATCATCAACATCGAGCAAGCACCATAATTCGCAATAATAGAGAAGAAACGACCATTATAGAAGAAAAAGATACACAGAAGATACTGGATACTCTCATTATTCATAATTGATAGATAATGGATCATTATGAATAACGATTATGAATAACGAGAGTCATTTTATGAAGAAATATAAAGATGTGGTTCCCACGATACGACGTCGCGTCGTAGCACGATGCGGCGTCGTATCGTTTTTATGTGTGGGAGCCCTTAGGGACTGTGGCTCTGTAGATATTTGCTCAAAGATTAGCTCAGGGAAAATATGTTACCTTCTCGACCAGCCAGCAATGTAATGCGAGCGGCGAAGGCTCGTCTTCCGCGCCGCCCGCGCCCCCCGCACCGTTACACGTCTCCAGCCATTTCGATGCTGCAAAAAAAACATTGGTTGTCTGTAAAGACGGTTTACTGACGATAGTTTAACGTGACAACGTCATCAAATGATTGCACCGAACGCTCAAGCCGATCGTATCTTTCACTCGCTCGTGTAGTGAGCATAACTGGAGAGTGGGCGTAACGGGATAATGAGCGTAACAGGACAGTGGGCGTAACGGGATAATGAGCGTAACTGGACAGTGGGCGTAACGGGATAATGAGCGTAACTGGACAGTGGGCGTAACGGGATAATGAGCGTAACTGGACAATGAGTCATCCTTTTTCGTGCGTGCAGCCAGCGTTCAGCGATTTACTAGACGTATTCACGTCAAAAAATTGGTTTTAATACAGTTTTGTTCATATTTTTCTACATTTTGATAAAATATCAATTCTTCTGACGATTGCGATAACACCTTTTAAACAGGGGCCTTATTATGTAAGCGCTCTGACGTTCGGCTTCGCTTTTCCTCCCGCTCACTCTCGTGGCGTTAGTAACTGGCGCGAGCAGGAGAAAAAGCGAAGCCGAACGCCAGAGTGCTTACACAATAAGGCCACTTTTTTTCACTCATGTAAGAGTATTATCATATATCTAATATATATTAGTATAATAATAGTCCTAATAAGGCAAAAGCCTTAAGTAATAAAATGCCTCATACTAATGATATGCAAAATTTTGCTTTTCAGACTATAACCCCACATGATTTACTGAATCTAGCCAAATTTAAAATAAAACAATCAGATACTATAGATATTTATGACATTTCAGGAAAATTCATGTTTAAAATACTGATGAATCTTAGCAACCACATTACATACATAGTAAACAATATTTTAAAATCTACAAGCTATCCTCAATCTCTGAAAAAATGTAGACTCACCCCGTTGTATAAAGGCAAAGGTGATGAAACTTCTGTTAAAAATTATAGACCCATTACAATAGTCCCAACAATCTCAAAGTTGATCGAATCTATAATGTCTGAAAACATAATGAACCATTGCAACTGATACAAGTTGATTTCGGACTCACAACATGCATATAGAAAAGGCCGATCTACCATATCTGCAACTCTCAGTTTTGTTAAGAAGATTACAGATTCTCTTGAGCAAAAGAAAAAAGTAGCTGCAATATTTCTAGACTTATCTAAAGCCTTTGATTCAGTGAACCATGAACTATTGTTAGCTAAACTAGAAGCTTTTTATGGCATCGATGGCAATGAATTAAAACTTATTAAATCGTTCGTATCAGATAGGGAACAAACTGTAGAAGCAAAAATTGATGGATCACGACATAAATCAGAGCCCCGTGTTGTTAAAATAGGTATACCCCAGGGTTCATCTTTTGGAAATGTTATCTTTATTATGTTTGTTAACGACATTAATACTATGGATCTACAGGGTGACATCATTCAGTATGCAGATGACACTACAATAATACTGTCTGATGACAACCTTGACAATCTGAAAATTAAAATCAAAGATGCACTTTGCAAACTTGAGGAATGGTTCAGTATAAATGGACTCCAATTAAACCCGGACAAAACAAATATTATGTTTTTTAATGCCAAATCGACAAAGGTAGATACCACTCGGGTAGATGTAGGAATGTCTATGTTACAGAGTACTAACCGTGTTAGAATATTAGGTTTTGACATTGACTCATGTTTATCATGGAAAGACCATATAGATTTCACATGTAAGAAAATGTCGAAAGGAATTTTTGCCCTTAAACAATTAAGAAGCATTACTACTCCTGACTACCTAATAGAAATTTATTATGCATATGTTCACTCCATAATGTCATATGGAATTATGTGGGGAAATGCAACAGACTTTGAACGAATTCTGAAGATGCAGAAACGTGCCATTAGAGTTCTTGTGAATGGAAAATATAAAGAATCTTGCCGACAACACTTCAAAGATTTGCAAATCTTAACATCTGTATCTCTATATATATATATGAAATCCTGAAGTATGTTCGACAGAATCTAAATGAGTATCAACTTCATGACACCAACAGTGTAAGATCTAGTAAAAATAGAATATATTTAAAGCCAATTCGCCACAGATTATGTATTTCCCAACGCCTTCCATTAATAAAAGGCAGAGAACTCTATAACAAGCTCCCAAAAGAGATTCAAGAGATGACCAATGATGCAGTCTTCCTTAGTAGAGTGAGATCTCTCCTCCTCGATGAAACAATTTATACTATGAAAGATTTTTTAGACAATAAAACATATTAATCCTGCACCTATTTATCTGTGCCTATCAACTTGTAACACTATTTCTGACATGTGATATTTTTTTAATTATTTTAAATGGTTATTTTTGACGATGCTATAGCAGAATCTTTAGAGTAATGTTACGCAATTTTTGACATGTGATTTTATTTATTTTAAACTGTTATTTTTGACGATGCTATTGCAGATATTTCAATTACAGTAGGTATTTCTGACATCTTAATTTTTTAATATTGTATTTTGAATTTTATGTAAGTAATGTACCAAATAATTAATTTATTGTAAAATTATGCCTAATAATTCTGTTGAGTATTGAATAGTAATTGTTATTTTGACAATTCGTAAGGTGTTGCTCATAGTATATTGTTGTATACCAATGTATGTAATTATCCTTACTGAAAATAAATGAATCTATCTATCTATCTATCATTACGTACATCCGTCACTTACTCACAATTCGTCCATGCTTATCGTACGTTCCAACATTCATGCTAAACATTAAACAATCATTGCAGGATAACATTACGAGGTGTTATTATAAACTAACTAAGAACTAAAGTCTTATTACGTAAATGCGATCCTTATAGGCCCCATTCACAATCAGTCTAAATGGATGACATCCAAATGAATGCGGCTAATGTTGCCAATTTAGTGTAAGTATTTAAGTTTAGACTTCACTTTTTACAGAAATATTGTTTGAAGATATAGGTGGCCAGAAATACTATGTACATAGAGATAAATCCACAGATGATTTAGTTTGAAGGTTATCAGACAAGTTGCTAAACTATTTTTGACACTAAAGCACTCGCTATATCAACGAAAAGTCGCCATTTCTAACGACGAAGTCGCAAACTCGTAACATCAAATGTATGAACACTTTTGATGATGTGGACGCCCCTCATGTCCCTATATACACATACCTAGATGCAGCAGGCGGCATATGGTGGGCGGCAAGTCGGTGGAGGGCGGCATTGGGCTGAGCAGTACAGAACGCACGCGCTCCAGCGCCCGCACCAGCCCCGCCGCGCCCGCGCCCCCGGCCACTCCTGCTCGCAGCTCGCTCTCGACGGCTTCTAAGACCGCGCCCCGTTCAGACAGCTTCTTTATTGAGAGCAGGATCTTGTGGCGCGCGCCTTTAGTCACACCTGCAAACGGATACATGATTTATAGCAAAGATGGGGTGTGGTTGTGTCATGGCATGGACACGCCGCGTGCTGTACTTGAATACGTGTACGTAACCAATGATCGAAAAATTTTAAAGCCATCTTTAGGCTGAGAGATAGGCGGCGAGATTTGGAAAAGAGCTCTCTTTCTTGATTTTCGTAGCCAACCTTCTGTTTATCTGTCCATTTGATGAAGATGATGAAGCAAATACCTGCAACGGTCAGCGGCAGGGACGTTTTATCTCCGGACTAGAAACGCACTACGATTCGCATTCACTATATTCTGTCAGCTTTACGTGAAGCGCGGGGAGGTGTTCACTGAAGTTTCGACCTAATGAATATGACAATAAAGTCGAAATGTTAACGGGTGAAGGATTTATGCAGCGGAGCGAGCGAGAACAATTCAGCCCAGTTGCTGATAATCCATTTTCGCCTTAATTGCTTAGATGCTAAGTCTGAAATTGTGAAATGAAATGTCTGGTGTCTCGTTCACATGTAGGTACAATTTTTCTTATACCATGACACGAAGGGTACGCGCGCTGAAATCTTCTACAGTAGCTAAATCCTCCAAGGTCGGTGGCTATCACTGTGACGTCATAACTCCCAAATTCTACCAGATATCGCTTGACGACCGCTGGATCCTTGGTCCAGAAGCAATAACGAACACGTTGGTCCCGTTACTGCACCGTAGGTACATAGAAGAGATGGCTACGACATTTGGTGAAAAGGCTAGGCGACCGCCTGAGTTCCTATCGCTCGCGATGCGAGGAACTGATCAGTTTCTCGCATTACTCCAACTGGGAACTCATTCAGTTAATTAAAAGGTAGGAATTGGTGGCTCCATATTTATACCACTACCTGAAGCTGGGCAGACACGATGAAATGATCGCATCAGTTCATCAAATCATTACATCGGGCGCCAAATACAGTTAACTATTGCCGGTAGATAAAGCGATAGTTCGCATGTTTGGACCACCTCGATGATTAACTGAATCCTCAATAACTTGTGTTATTTCAATTTTTCATGAAAAATTTTCGAAACCAAAGTTGTTTGAAATTTGATTTTCTACAACTTTGAATCCCATCAACTTTTTCTAGAGTTGATATTTTTTTAATAAGATTAATGAGCCATTTTGTTTCTTCAATAATTTAATTTTTTTTTATTTAAATTTAAATTTTTCATGACAAATTATCGGAACTAAAGAGGTTTAAAATTTGATTTCATACAACTTTGGTTCCCATCAACTTTTCCTAGGATCGATATTTTTTTAATAAGACAATGGAGCCATTTTGTTTCTTCATAACTTGAGTTATTTCAATTTTTCATGAGAAATTATCGCAACCAAAGTTCCGGCAGTGCCGATCGAGACCGCCCCGATTATATGTGTAAACCTAGATAATCTTTGGCACCGTCCATAGTGGTCAGTATACAAAAAAAGCCCATCAACTATTTCTACCTTTGTTAAATAGTTTTTTGCTGATGTACATAGATTGACCACAATTTTGATTTGTTAGTGTATGTATCTCGTTCAGACCTTCCAGATGGATTGTATACCACTTATTTGGAGACTATAATAATATGTATATGTATTTTTTGTAAGAAATAAATTAAAAAATAAATAAACTACGCGTACTAAAACAGACTTGTGTCAATAATGGAGACCATCCGCAGAAGAAAATAATAACATTGGATAAATATTTACGCAAATAAATATACATGCATAAAATACATGCTCTGCATACTAATGGGTTGTCTCAATTAACCACGTGTTTTTGTCCATTGTAAAATACAAGGAAGTTCAATGAAAAAAGGACAAAATTATACATATAAGGAAAACTAAATCACAAATACGGTGGACATTCCGAAATAAACTGTTTCTTCAGCTTTAATCAATTAATAGTAAAAACCCATAGTAATCTAGCGGTAGTAACACTCTCCTAACAATCATGACGTCCTGCGCTCAAATTCCTCTAATAATAAGTTTTTTGGAGATTATGTATGGGTCTTCACCACACTGAAGTATACGTAAGTCGAAACATCGAAAGCATATGTGTTTCCAGTCCGCACTATGCCAGCGTGGTCGACATGGTCTAATCATCCTTTGTAGGCAGGCTTACGTTCAGCAGTTCATTATTAAAAAAATAACAGTATAATAAAATAGGATAAAATCAAAAACATACCCAATTTCTCGAGATATTTGTCATCAATCGCCATCATCTGCTCGTAGCTGATATTAGTGAACAGCCACACATATTTATGCAGTCTTAGACTCTTCAACCACTGAGCCACTGTCGACATCCCCGGATGCTCCGCAAAATTATTCGACCGAAGATCATCCAACCTCGTTTCACTCCCCGTCGTCCCATACATGATGCTTATAGGCCTTAGCTGGCTTAGACTATGCTCACTCGACAGGGAAAAGCTTCTAGGCTTTTGCACAAAAGGTTCATCGCTCAAATTCTCAGCCGAAGAAGACATTTGCATGAAATTCGTGGACGGCGGAGTCAGGCTGTTCGATCTCTGAGACTTGGGCTGAGATATCGCAGCGTCAAAGTTTAATCTATCGTTCTCTATGCTTATATCTACGTCTCTGCCGTTTTTCGAAAAGGATTCTTGAAGTAAATCCGTTGTGAAGTGGTCCGGGGAGTCTATAACGCTTCGGAAGACGTTTTTGCCAATGGTTCTTCGGAATGGGGCGGTGGAACTCCAGATATTGGCGTCGGGGATGAGGCACGGATCTATTCGTTGTTGCCACACGGTATCTGACGTTCTGTTGCCTGAGATATGGTTTTCTAAATAGCGGAGCCATTGCGTTAGGGTTCTGGAAAAATGAAAATTAGTCTTTAAAATGTGTAAATGATACGTGTATACTACGTGCCACCAAAGATGAGACTTGAGAAACCACGTTGGTTTGTAATAAATATACAAATTCTGGATAATTAGTTTGTACACATCTGTACCTGCGCAAGATCCCCCACCACCACCACTGACGCTCGTCAAGTCTCATCTTTGGTGGCACGTACTATAACTACTTCGGAAATCTGTAGACGATCTGTAGCTATGTTTGGACGTTCTAGATGTAGCAAAAATATACAAAATATTGTCGAGCGAATACTAACTTCGAAAATGTTGTTTTGGTTTTATTTTAGTAACAGATTTCTGAAAACTGTGATGGTTTGGTAGTCGACCGTGGATCGACAAATATTGTTAAAATAGCGAGTCGAAGTCCGACAAAAGATTTGACACAATAGAGACCTAAAATCAGCAGTGCGATATATAGAAAGCATATGACCAGTTTTTCATTTTAATTTCCGCATAATTAAAAACCATAAATCTATCACTATAGTCTACTGTTCAAAATCTTCAAGAGGCTATGAATTAGAATTAGAAAACTTAAGATATTAACATACACATAGGTATTTCCTAATACTAGGTATACTTGAGAAGCCTGTGTATAGGGTGTTGCAAAATTGTACAGAATATATCTAACTTAAAAGCTACTATACATTATGCTATTAGGTATTTTCTTACAGGCTTATATGAACGAGCCTACGTGACAGATAACCTTTTTACTCAACAAAACAAAAACATTCGCAAAAGCGGGTGGAAACTTATGACTGCCTACAGTAGCAGAATAAGCTGATTATGATTTAGATTACCTTGGCGTATCCGGCATGATGACAAATAACATCAACTGATGAAACACTACCGATTTAAATAATGGCGATGTGAACTCACAGAATGTTCTCCGCTGAATGGAGCAAACAGGAAAACCCACGTTATGATAAAGGCAGAGTAAAGTAAGGCCGAGGCGTACACAGCCAACGTCATAAATGTTGTTCTCAGCTTGTCTCTGACGTCACTATATTAACCTAACGTCATTATATTTGATTTTATTGCCCTCATTGTCGCAAAAATGCTTAAAATATAGCCATAAATAATTATACCCCGTCATAACAATGAGACGAGTAATATTATGCAAATTGCTTTTGGGCTGGGATCTTTTACAGTACCCGTATTAGGGAAGTACCGCAGTTTTAGCAGTAATTCAAATGCTAAGAAATATGTGCAATCATGACTGTTGAAGAGCAATCCAGTGAAACAGAGAAGCATGATATTTAAGATATATCTCAGAGTGATGAGTACAGGGATCTGAACGGACATTGTTCAAAATTCTGGATGATGCTGACTTGTCAGGGGCATGCGTAACGCTTAATGTACGTAGGCGAAGGTATCTTCTCATCCTACATTACGTAGGAAGATTGCAGAAGTGTGCATGCTCATTCACTTAGTTTTGGTCAACAGGGCAAGCACTAATGAATACTACAGTAGAAATCCTGCTAAGGCGCAACGAACTGTCTCCTGGAACCTTTTGCCAGGAATTGGGAAAAAGCAGGTTTAACGACAGAGTCATCCTGTAAAATGCACTCGTAACGGGAAGGTTGCTCATTAGTAGAGAATGCAGGAAGCACGAGAAAGTAAAATAGAGCGCGCGAGCAGCTTTCGACGCATCCTATTTTGCAGAAACTGAAACCTGGTTGCACTCAGCTGTATGGTCAATAGGCGAGGGGTAGAGGAGACTGCTCAGCTGGACGTTCTACGGCTGATGGACAGGTGGGGTCATTAGGTGTAAGAGAGTGCTGTCTCAGACGCTCACCTCTGGTCGTTGGCTGGCAGTAAGAGCGGGATGCACGAAGAGTTAAAACAGCAGCTGCCGGCAGAGGACGTGCGCGGGCGCAGCGGGCGATCTGCGAGGCGCGTCGACGCAGCGCTGCTCGAGCGGGCTAGGACAGTGCTGACTGCTGACTCAGTCACTCACCTCTGGTCATTGGCAGTGAGAGCGGGATGCACGAGAGATACGACAGCAGCTGCCGGCACAGGTCGTGCGCGGGCGCGGCGGGCTGGCCTCCGAGGCGCGTCGACGCAGCGCTGCACGAGCGGGCCAGTGCTACCTGCTGACTCAGTCGCTCACCTCTGATTGTGGGCAATGAGAGCGGGATGAACGAGAAGATAGGACAGCAGATGCCGGCACAGGTCATGCGCGGGCTCGGCGGGCGGCCTCCGAGGCGCGTCCACGAGCGGACCAGTGCTGTCTCAGTCGCTCACCTCTGGTCGTTGGCAGTGAGAGCGGATGCACGAGGAGATACGACAGCAGCTGCCGGCACAGGTCGTGCGCGGGCGCGGCGGGCGGCCTCCGCGGCGCGTCCACGAGCGGACCAGTGCTGTCTCAGTCGCTCACCTCTGGTCGTTGGCAGTGAGAGCGGGATGCACGAGGAGATACGACAGCAGCTGCCGGCACAGGTCGTGCGCGGGCGCGGCGGGCGGCCTCCGCGGCGCGTCCACGAGCGGACCAGTGCTGTCTCAGTCGCTCACCTCTGGTCGTTGGCAGTGAGAGCGGATGCACGAGGAGATACGACAGCAGCTGCCGGCACAGGTCGTGCGCGGGCGCGGCGGGCGGCCTCCGCGGCGCGTCCACGAGCGGACCAGTGCTGTCTCAGTCGCTCACCTCTGGTCGTTGGCAGTGAGAGCGGGATGCACGAGGAGATACGACAGCAGCTGCCGGCACAGGTCGTGCGCGGGCGCGGCGGGCGGCCTCCGCGGCGCGTCCACGAGCGGACCAGTGCTGTCTCAGTCGCTCACCTCTGGTCGTTGGCAGTGAGAGCGGGATGCACGAGGAGATACGACAGCAGCTGCCGGCACAGGTCGTGCGCGGGCGCGGCGGGCGGCCTCCGCGGCGCGTCGACGCAGCGCTGCACGAGCGGGCCGGCCCCGCCCACCCAGGCGTCCTTGGCGCGGACGTTGTCGGTCCGCAGCAGGGGGAGTAGAGTCAGCAGCTTGTGCAGCCGCTTGTCACCTGACAAAATACATTTTTTTTTTCAAAATTGAGCAACCACAGACCTGTCTGTGCCCTTTGTTAACTAAATACAATTTTTAGGGTTCCGTACCCAAAGGGAAAAACGAGACCCTATTACTGACGGAATTTTTTACAGAATATTTAGTTTTATATTCCCTTCAATAATAAATAATCAAATTAAAATAAAATAAATATTTAAGGGGGGCTCCCATACAGTACGGAACCCTCCGTGCGCGAGTCCGACTCGTACTTGGCCGATTATTTGATTTTACTGTACAAAGAGTATTATAACATAGCCTAAGTTATTTAGTCGGTGCATTGCGTGAATGCCACGAGCAGACCGGCGACCTACATGCAGCACCCGATCACGAGTATGGCACATGTGCCAGCCATCGCTCTGCTCAACCATATTTGAGGGAAAAAAACGACCCGACACCGGATCGTTCTTGCCGTCGCAAGAAGTAGCAAATACAGTTATTCAATCAATCAATCGAAAGTTTTACTCTGAGAGTGCACCCAGGAGTAGCACAATCTGGTCCCACCTCCCCCTTTCTTCTATCATACGGCTAGACAGACGCGACGAAGGTGAAGTCGGTCATGCTCATGCTATTTTTTGCGAAAAATAATTATGAACATCACCTGTTAGACACTCTAATGGGTTTGCAATAGGATCAGTTGTACTAAGCTAGTAATGTGATGCTGCAAGTCTAACTATTTAACCATCTTTTGGGTTATAATATGCTGTGCTTGCCAGTGTGTGGTATCCATTCAAGAACTTTCGGTATTCTATCAGTTCATAGTATTTCAACTGTGTGGTCATAGGCTTTTATGAATTCCCATAAAGACCAATTAGGGAAATGAGTTACATCCAAAATGTTTCTTTGGTCATATTTTAACTGATATTCTGTAGCATTTAAAAAAATAATAACTACAATCAACAAAAAAGGTCAAAAAATAAATAGATGCAGCTAGAGCTGCATGAGTGGTCTGGGTCCACACTAAGATTTTTTTGTCTCCCTAGAAAAAAAGTCAATAAATTATATTTTTCTAGTATGCTAAAACTGGGTTAGTGTCCCATTATACATACTTATACAGAATATTTCTAGCCAAGCCAATACCTTTTATTGACAGAATCATCCAACTTGGCAGCTGTGATGTTAGCTACAAGCTTCAGACAGTCCAATCATGACTGAAGTTCGCTTAAGAGCTGCATGAGGATTGTTTTATCTGCAGCTCCTAGCTAAAGGCTCCTACACACAATGCCGGCGGCCTGGCCAGCTGCTAAGCCGTCAACAAGGCCGGCGACAAGCCCGGCGAGTGATTTGGTGCCGCTGGCCTTACTAGCGCCAAGTGATTATGCCGGCGAAGTACCCGCGCGTCTAAGCAAGCGGCTGTACCGCCAGCACAGTGTGTAGGAGCCTTAACATTACAGCTGTCAAGTTGTATAATTAGACCTACATATATGTCTGTTTAAATTGTTGGACATCCTATGCAATACTTATTTAATATTTTATACTTCTACTTTAGAAGAAAGATGAAAATGGTACATGGACGGGTATCTAACAAGAATTTCAAGATCGGAAAAATTACTTGAAATTAATCTCATTGAATAGAATAATACTAATTAAAGGGAATTCTAATGCTAATATTTGATGATTCACATCTACAGACAGTTATTTACACACTCGTCTTTCACACTGGGATAAAGCAGCGGGTATACGGTGTAACACACATAGACACCAGACAGTCATAGCCAGGAAAATAAGGAAATAAATAATGCATTGTCTTGTCCTTAGACTTATGTGGGTAGGTGTGATTCACTCCTACACAATACAGGCATTAACAAAACACTGATCCTGGGCAACTGATTTCTACAATGGTTTTGAAACCTTGGACTTTGCACTCATGGTTTATAGAGATTGCATCTTGTGTTAAAAATATTAGCGACAAAGTTGTGAATTGAATAATTGCTTATTCATTTTTGTAGATGTAGGTATGGAGTTTGGATTGATAAGAAATCCTAAGTTGTAAATTCCAAAACATTTTATTTACATAGGCATTATCAATATCTATCCAAGCAAATAGGAATATAGTGGAATGGTAAATGATTAAAATTCTCATCTCTGTAAGATAAGAGATTTAAACAAGTGTTATGACATTAAGTTAGAACTTTTGTATACTGAATCAGAATATGGTTAAAACTTGTACTAAAACTACAATTTTAGAACATTCTTAGGTATGGAAAATTTACTCAAAAGTTTCAGAGTAGTTAGTACTACTACGATTACCGTTCTCGTGACATCTTCGAAGTTTTTTTAAGTGGTGAAGGTAGGTATGATACCAGGTTGTACTGACCGTCATCATCGTCTTCCGCGGGCCGTGGCGCCAGCAAGCCAGCGAGGTAGTGCTCGTCGTTGGCCTCGCGCTCCAGGTGCTCGTCGGCGACGTGATGGCGGAGCGCCTCTTCCACCGCTCGCTGCAGCAGCCGCAGCCCCGGCCACGGCACGCGCCGCGCCAGGGCGCACGCTACCACCGTGCGCTCGCACGCACCCCATTGATCGAACAACCCAGCTACACCCCCCAACTGCTCGTAAAAACTGCCGTTCATCGCGAAAACACCATTTGACTCGAAGATTTGTTTGTATTCTACACGTCAATGGTCCGTGACAGCTGATCGTTCAGCCGCTAAGCGAGGCGTTCTGTGCGCGAGGAGGCAGCCGGGCGGGAAGGGCGGTGGTTTTGCCGCGTTTTCTGAACGTTATTCCCTCATAGAAATAAAGGGTAGGTTGAAAAACATTAATTTATGTTTCGACGGGCTCTCACAATCAAAATCCAAAATGGCTAACCATAGATAACTACTTTGTTTTTGTTTCTACAGTGACGTTTAAAACTTTTTTCAAAAGTCAGATTTCTGGCAAGTTTTTTAGCGATATGGCTACTCGATACTAGATGTCGCTAGCATCAATATTTTCCACGAGGAACTAACTTTACCTGATAATACAAAAGAAGAGATTGTCTTACGGTTGTTCAATAATTTAATTGTAGTGTTGTTTATTTATTGGTTGTTGTTGTAAGGTTTATATGCAAGCATTAATTTAAAAACCATGAATCGAAACGGTTTTTCTTTCTTACCTGTACCTACCTACTTATTGCCTACCTAAGTTCCATCATCCATCCATCCAGAAGCCATAAGAAGTCCACTGCTGGACATAGGCCTCCCCTATGGATCTCCAATAAGACCGGTTGGAAGCGGCTTGCATCCAGCGCGACCCCGCGGTCTTAATGAGGTCATCCGTCCACCTTGTACGTGGACGTCCTACGCTGCGCTTGCCAGTACGTGATCTCCACTCGAGAACTTTTCGACCCCATCGGTCATCAGTCCTCCGCGCTATGTGCCCTGCCCACTGCCATTTCAACTTGCCAATCCGCTGGGCTGTGTCGGTAGCTTTGGTTCTTCTGCGAAACTCCTCATTTCTGATTCGCAGAGATACTCTGAACATAGCCCTCTCCATAGCTCGTTGGGTACTTGGAGCTTATTAATAAGGCCCATAGTAAGAGACCACGTTTCAGTGCCATACCATAAGTCATCACTGGCAACACACACTGGTCGAACACATTCGACTTGAGGCACTGAGGTAGGTATGTATGGTATCTTATCTAAGCTTTTAGTACCTATATAGATAAAATAATTCAACAAAAACATTTTCATGTGAAATGGAGCCAAGACTAAATCACAGTTCCCACTATCAAAAAGTTAGTCAGATCTCACGTAAAGCCAAGCTTCTAACTCTATACGCCTTACTCTTCAAGTTCTTACTTCACAAACTCTACAGCTTAGTCAATATATGTGACTTGGCTGTTTCGTTAGAACAAGAACTTTAATAGCTTTCGAGTTATGAAGGGGTCAAAAGTGGCTCGAAATGGTTCGTGTAATATTACACACGTCGCGTCGCCAGTTCCTTTTTCTTAGTCTTGGCTAGACACGCTTCCGCATGTCTAGATAATAGTTTTTTAGGTATTACACTTACTACCCATCTAGACTATGGCGTGCAGAGAAAGCCGCCGGTCGCGGTGGTCTTCCACAATTGTACAATATAATATCCTGTCCTTATGTCGCCGGCTGTCTTCAAGCTACCTTCAAGACAAACTGACACATATTTCCAAAACCATAAGGGGCCTTTCCTTTCAAGTATTGTACGATAAGTATATTTTTTTGTAATTTTCTAGAAAAAATGTCCATTGACGCAATCCGTTTAAAGGGTTTTCCGCTCCGATGCGTCACTGCACTTGTCGCTCGGATTATAGTTAGGAGCTGGCATGGGTGGTCTGCAGAGTCTGGTACAGACGAAGCAAAATTATAGATAGGTAACTCCAAAAAAAAATGCAAGTGGAGTCCCTCCGCGCGGAAGTAAAACGTAAAACGCACGCCGCCACCGACTGCAGAACTCTGTGGTCTCGTTTATCCTACTTTCACTCAAGAGAGTGAGAGACATTACGGCACTTGTGCGTTATGGTAATGTAAAACGCACGATGCTTCGACTGATGCACGACTTTCACTCAAAGTCAGAGTTTTATTAATTTCCACGTTTTTAACATTTATTTATTGCGCTTTGAAAATTACAGCCTCTGCTTCCTTACAGCCCTCGCCTAATACGGCTCGGGCTAGCAATATTGCCTAGTCTGTAATTTTCAACTTACCGCACTTACCTATATCATAATGTACTAGGTATTACATTGTTGATTTTTTAAAAAACGGCTAAGCCGATTGCTACAAAATTTAAATTTGATCACCTCGGGCCCTTTCGAAATAAAAAAATACTAAAGGCCGCTGCATACGTGACGGGTTTTTTCACGTACGGGACGGGACGGGACGGAACGGGAAATTTTAGAAATATCGTTTCATACAAAATGTATATGGAAGCACATATGTCACGGAGACACGGACGGGACGGGAACGTGGCACCGACGGGGCGGGAAAAATATCGTCGCCAACGATGTTTAGCCCGTCCCGTCCGGCACGTGCCCCGTCCCGTCCGTGTTTCCGCTACGTATGCACAGTCACTCCGTTCGTTCCGGAGAGAAAAGTAGTGTTGTACGTTTGCATCACCGTCGAAAATGGACGACGAAAAACTAATCAAGTGTGTACGGTCACACATCCAGCTTTTTACCTTTATAATTTAACTAACTCAAAGAATTTTTTCAATTTTAGGGTTCCGTACCCAAAGGGAAAAACGGGACCCTATTACTAAGACTTCGATGTCCGTCTGTCTGTCTGTCTGTCACCGGGCTGTATCTCATGAACCATGATAGCTAGGCAGCTGAAATTTTCACAGATGATGTATTTCTGTTGCCGCTATAACAACAAATACTAAAAAGAAAAGAAAATATATATTAAAATATATACATATATAATAATATGAAAATATATATTAAAATATATATATACATCACGGTGTAGAAATTGCGTCCACGCTGAGACACCGACTTATTGCGTCCACCATTTCCAGTGTCATTATCACTAAAGTTCATTTGAATGTTGACTTCTGTATCCCATGCCATGTACCTGTGCATCTTGTATTTACAAAAAGTTCAAAATTGTAGATATTCACACTCCATTTATTCTGGTATACTTATTACGTCATGTACTTTTGCACGTCCTAGCGTATATTTTTTATATATTCCAATCAATATTGATGTTTTTGTTGCGTCTATAGTACTTAATATTTATTGCGCGTTCTCTCATACTGGTTTACTGCGTTCACCTTTTCCACAGGCATTATTGCAAAACTTCATGTGAATGTTGTCTTCTATATCAAATGCCATATTTCTTTCTGTGAAACTTGTATTTACAAAAATTTAAAAATTATAGATATTCACACTACTTTTATTCAGGTACACTGGTTCCGTCTTCTTCTTTTATGTTTTGGCGTCGCATTGTTGTGCATTTGCCAGTGTCAAGTATTAAGTTTTAATAATATTTAATCAAAATAGATACTGTCGTAGTCACGTCATAGTCCAATAAAGTCGCGGTCAAGTCCAAACATAGTCCAATTCATACTTCAGTAAAGCAGTGGAGACTTTACTAGAGGCGTCTATGGAGTTTTGGTAACAACACGGAACAACATGATACATCACATTTCATCACTTACCTACACTCATGCACGTAAATCAGCACATAATCAACAAAATACCACAATTTTTCACTAATCATCACTGATAAAAACACAAGTAAAACAAAATAACTTACCTACCAAGATAACTTTACTGTTTTGACTTCGAATTTCAGTTTATGTTCTTACTACATTCAAATTTGTAATTTTTAGGCCAAGGGTAAGGGGCACGGTAGAAGGTACAGTATGGGGCACAGTAGGAGACACGGTAGGGGTTCAGGTAAGAGGCTAGGTAGGGGGTAGGGTAAGGACAGGGCAGAGCAACCCCCCACGAGAGGACACGTCGGTGATAGACCATCACTAACAGAAATGTGAGATCTCAACAAAAACATGGCATGTGAAAAGTACAATACTCGAGCAACAGTTATATAAGAGTTGGAAGGAGAGTTGATTAGGTGGCGTTGGGATATTTCAGGGTTATCTGAAGTCCGTAGAGAGGGAGATGACACGATAACCTTGAAGTCCGGCAACCTGCTGCAGAACCGGGAAAGTTACCAGCGGTCCCAAGGTGTTGTCGGTTTTCTCGTTCACAGGTCCCTCGCTAACAATGTTATCACCTTGAAAGTGTGTCAAGGAGGGTTGAAACCTGATACTTAGAATATCCAAGAGGGATTCGCTGAAGGTCATTCAGGTGTGCGCACCGACTTTGTCACATCCAGATGATGAAGAGGAGACTATGTATGAGGACGTAAGTGGGGTCATACATCATACGTCTTTTACTGTTGTTATGGGAGACTTCAATGTAAAAATGGGCAGAAGAAAGTTGAGCTGAGAACCCCAGGGGCCATAGGTTGATAGACTTATTGGAGAGAGAAGAACTTTTCATATTGAATGAACTTTTCTTTCCGCCGCTGCCTCACAGAAAGTGGATCTGGATGAGATCCGATTGATCCACAAAAAATGAAATCATAAAAGTTTATCATGACCTCTGAGAAACGGGTGTTCAATGATGTCTCCGTGATCCATGTAGTGAAAACCGGTAGCGATCACAAAAACGTAAGAGGCACATTGGATATTAACGTTAAGATCGAAAGGTCATACCTGACAATGTCCACGCTCCGACCTACTCGTGCCCATATCCACAACTGCGAGAACTTTCAACTCAAGCTCTGGAACCGCTTTGCATGCCAAGAGAACACTGTGTCGGTGGAAGAGATCAACAACGGAAGTCGGCGGATGTGAGGTTAGCTACAGGCTGCGCAATATCCAATCCAGACCGAAGCTCACGTAAAGTAGCGCATTGATTGGGTTTCATGCCTGCAGCAAATTTCACATCCACTGACATGTATGATTCGACCTATATTAAACATATTAAAGAGACCATCGAGCGGAACAAAGGCTCCAAAGTGTTTGCGAGATTTTTTTCTATAGAGCGTCACACCTGAGCTTCTGAAACCGGGTGGAATACTGGGACTAAAAGTCTGTCAGAAGCTTTTTAACTACGTCGTCCTCGAGAGCGTTACGCTAGTAGCATTGAACAGAAGCGTGGTGGTCCTGTTTTTTAAGAAAGATGACAACACAAGTTGTGCAAAAGAGTGTAACTCACTATGGCTGTATGGAAGTGTTGAAGTGTTTGTATAACAACGCCACTACATCTGTCTGAGTACAATAAGAGAGCTTCAAGGCAATTCCTTTAAAAGAGGTGTAAGACAAGGGGATTTTATATCTCGGAAACTGTTTAGTGCTACTCTGGAGAACGCTTTTAAGCTCCTGAAATGGAAAGGATTCGGCATCAATATCAAGGGCGAATATATCACTCTTCCGTTAGTCATGGCAAAGTCAATGGAGGAACTCAGCACGATGCTCGAAGGTCCCAATCGGGTCTCTCAGCAGGTGGGTCTTAAGATGAACATGGACAAGATGAAGATCATGTACAATTTCCATGTCGTACCCACCCCAATCTCTGTTGAGAATCCAATTCTTCGAGTCGTTGTCTCCTACGTCTACCCAGGACAAGTTAGTACTCCAGTTAGGTAGGTTCGACTTCAAGAAAGAGTCTATGGCCGAATCCAACTCGGCTGGACTGCGTTCGGAAAACTGCATAGTCTTCTCGTTCGACACTGGAGACGTTTTTTATTTTATTTCGAATAGGTTTGCGTTTGACTACATACTGCCTGATGAAAGCAGATAAGCGGTCTAGGGTGTAGCGCGCTTACCTAGAAGATACCCGTTTACTCGGGATTTGAAGACACCTTGATCTCTTCAAGACCGCAGGATCACGCTGGATACAAGCTGTTTCCAACCGGTTTTTTTCTTGAAGTCTGTTTTTACTTTCAGCAACGCTTAAGACGTCCTCTATTTCTAAAATTTCACATTCTAGGTCTTTTTCCATAGATAAATGCATCTAATCTAAAGACTTTCCTATGAATGAATCGGCTTTACCATCTTCCATCAAAATGAATAACTTATATTCAACATTCATCACAATATTATACTGCACAACTTTAATTGCATCCTTTCGTACGGAGTACTATAGCGTCCGCAAAGTTCACGAGCAGAATATAAAACTATCGGCGCACGCGGCAAGTCCACGCACTCGAGCGGCAACGTCGCATTCAATACAAAGGGCAACTACTCGCACTGCACGAAGTGGCAACGTCTCATTTCGGGGTGGACGCAATATTATCGGCAATTTGTAAAAAAATATACAGCCAAAAAATATACACCGATGCAGCGCCGCCAGCGGACAATCGGTGAACTTCATTATACTCGTCCAGGCGCTCTGGAGGTAAATTTGCGTCCCAACGATTTTTTTACTATAGGTGCCCAGTGCCTATAGGTATCGAATGGCGGTGATTAGAGGTGAAAATAATCTTGCGTCCGTATACTGGACGCAGTAAGTCGGTGGACGCAGTATTACTATGGGATTTTTCAATGGTGGACGCAAGAAATGCAGCGGGATGTAAATATATATTTTCCTTGCGCGAGTCCGACTCGTACTTGGCCGATTATTTAGTTTGTTATATGTTGACATTGTTGTTAGTATTTTGTGAGCAATAATTAATATTAATGCATTGTAGACATATTTTTGTGTTTAATTAATTATAGAATTGTAATTCTATCATATTAACGTAATTGTAATTAATTAAATTGATTGTCTTATTAAATGATAAATAATTGTCTTTTTACAAGGTAAAAAGAACGAATGATATTTGTAGAATATTCAAGACGCCATCTTTTTAACTGAATAAATATAACTTGTAACAGAATGTTATGAATTATCTGTGGCATAAAATTGCATTCGAATTATCACTCACTGGAGACGGTGATCATTTATTGCATTAAAGCAATTAAAGCCAATTGTTAAAATGAAAAATCCATCTTTCCTGTTTCACAACACTAGCACGTTAGATCCGAATTTACGTTACGGTACGTATGCATTAAGAACACGTTCCCGTCTCGAACGGGGCAGCTACGCCCCTTTCCCGTTCACGTCCCGTCCGAGGTATTTTCTCGTTACGTATGCAGCGGCATTAAAGGCCGCTGCATACGTAACGTAGCTGCTGCGTAGCTGCCCCGTTCGAGACGGGAACGTGTTCTTAATGCATACGTACCGTAACGTAAATTCGGATCTAACGTGCTAGTGTTGTGAAGAAGGAAAGATTGATTTTTCATTTTAACAATTGGCTTTAATTGCAATGCAATAAATGATTACCGCCTCCAGTGAGTGATAATTCGAATGCAATTTTTATGCCACAGATAATTCTTGAACTCTAAATAATAATCATAATCACTTTATTCATAACATTCTGTTACAAGTTATATATATTCAGTTAAAAAGATCGCGTCTTGAATATTCTACAAATATCATTCGTTCTTTTTACCTTGTAAAAAAACAATTATTTATCATTTAATAAGACAATCAATTCAATTAATTACAATTACGTTAATATGATAGAATTACAATTCTATAATTAATTAAACACAAAAATATGTCTACAATGCTTTAATATTAATTATTGCTCACAAAATACTAACAACAATGTCAACATATAATAAACTAAATAATCGGCCAAGTACGAGTCGGACTCGCGCAAGGAAAATATATATTTTAAACATATATTTTATTTTCTTTTTAGTATTTGTTGTTATAGCGGCAACAGAAATACATCATCTGTGAAAATTTCAGCTGCCTAGCTATCATGGTTCATGAAATACAGCCCGGTGACAGACAGACAGACAGACGGACATCGAAGTCTTAGTAATAGGGTCCCGTTTTCCCCTTTGGGTACGGAACCCTAAAATTGAAAAAATACTTTGAGTTAGTTAAATTATAAAGGTAAAAAGCTGGATGTGTGACCGTACACACTTGATTAGTTTTTCGTCGTCCATTTTTGACGGTGATGCAAACGTACAACACTACTTTTTTCTCCGGAACGAACGGAGTGACTGTGCATACGTAGCGGAAACACGGACGGGACGGGGCACGTGCCGGACGGGACGCGCTAAGCATCGTTGGCGACGATATTTTTCCCGCCCCGTCGGTGCCACGTTCCCGTCCCGTCCGTGTCTCCGTGACATATGCGCTTCCATATACATTTTGTATGAAACGATATTTCTAAAATTTCCCGTTCCGTCCCGTCCCGTCCCGTACGTGAAAAAACCCGTCACGTATGCAGCGGCCTTAAATCGGTTCACAATTGGCGAAAATATCGATGAATATACCTACATACAGACGAACATACCTAGTAGGTACCTACCTCCTCCTTTTAGGAAGTTATCTTAGAAGACTTCCTATTTTTAAATACTTTCTGTATTTGTCATTGAAATAAAATTATTAAAAATAGCATTATATAATCACAAACTAACACTGCACACCACATCCTATGCAGTAGCAATTGGAATAGGTTGCCTGAGGATGTAATCTCAGCAAGAACTATAAACACATTTAAGAATAGACTGGACCTTTGGATAAAGAAGGAACAAAACTCTTTGACAGATAAATACTAACTTTATTCGACTTTTCTTGATATAGGCACATCAGCAGGTATAATTGCTCGCCTATAAGTAAATACATAATTTAACAGTAAAACCAGAATATATTGTGTATCAAAATACACAATATATTCTGCTTTAGTTTTATGAAGGAGTTTATTACCCTCTTTAGAAATCGGTTGAAAATGCTGTAGTTTTATATAAATCAGAAAATAGAGAATAAAACTAGGAGCTTTAGGTAAATAAGCAAGCTTTACAAGCGCATCTTCCGGAAAAGCTTCCGATTTTTCATTGTCTCGCTGAGCGAGCGACGCTACTTGTAGAAGGTTTTGTATGCAAATTGCACTCTAAATTCTCCGCTATTTTGCACTTTTCGTGAGATATTTTGGGAATACGTTAAACGTTTATAAAACTAAATAAGTAAATATTTATTTTTCGCAAAAAATGGCACACCACCGAATTCCACCGTTTACATAATTCTAATAGTTTCCATGAATCGATGTGACATCCATGTACCTACATTGTTATTGATTTATAAAAAAACGGCTCAGCTGTTTTGATAAAATTTATATGAAGAATATATACCCTTTCGAATCTTTTTTTTTTCAGTTCACAATTATTGGCGAAAATACCGATAAACATACACAAAAAAAAGATAATAGGTACAATACCTACAGTCCAACAAAGTAGGATCCCTTGGAATTTATGTACGAAATTTAACATCACTAGCTTTTCGGTGAAGGAAATTAAACATCTTGAGACAACCTCATACATCCGTAGAAGGCGATTCGATGCCAGCGTCGTGGATATGGTCCAACCACACTTCGTAGGTAGGCATACGTCCTGCAGTGGACTACTAAAAAGGCTGGTGCAGGTACAGGAACAATGTATAGGTAGGTGCCTCCTCCTTTTTGGAAGTCGGTAAAAAATGTTTTAACTAGGTATATCGTACATACAATTAGTGTCTATCTAAGTTGAATGGCAGTGTGCAGGGATGGCATAACACGTAGAAATTGTTGGCCTAAAGTTCCTAAGTGGAGACAAAGTTCCGTTAAGCGCAGCGTAGGTCGTCCACTCGGTGAATAGCCGTTCTGACAAGGATTCACTGGATGTAAACCACTTCCAATCTGCCATAGTGGAGATAAAGGAAGGGGGGCCAAAGGGCAGGTCGTATGATCGGTACTTACACAGTATCGAGTGAACGTCTATGACCGATCTATGTCTATAGTAGTAAGTAGGTATATTTTATTTTTATTTTTTATTAATATCAAGCATAGCTACTAGACTCTTCTGCACGTGGAATCATTCTTACAGGTCTCTCTCTCATCTCTATGAGTCTACCTAGTACCTACTCCAAATGTACGGTACGGTCAGTACGTAACATATTGCACAGCATTATCTCAAAAACCCAATTATATCTCAACTATACATAAATAGAGCCATTTAACATTGCATGTCCTCATCAATAAGGAACAATAACGCGCGAGTGATTCTGCAACTGTCGCTTTTGTCCGGGAGTCCGTTCATCCGGCCATCTTGTGGACACCGGACACTATGGGATAATTACCTAATTACTTTTTAAACTAGCAAGTACCTTTATTAACTACATAAAAATACAATACTACTACCTATGCTAAAACTACATAATTAAACTACTACTACATACAAAACAAATGGATCAACCATAGACCCTTGAAGTAAGACCTAAGTACTTAGTTAGAAACCACTATGTTATAAACCCATAACTAAAATGAAATTGCGACATATAATACCCGTAATATAAACGAAATATATTTTTTGTCATTAATTAGTTTTCTCTATTTATTAAAACTTTATGTAGGTACCTATGAAGGAAAAAAATAGTGTTTATCAGTAAAACAAATCAGTGTAGATACGGAGTGAAACAAATAAGTTACAGACGATTCCTATTGTTATATTGATAATCATGTCAAATGCATGCAATTAACTAGGTACTTACCTACTCGTTATAGTGCAAGTAATTAGTAGACATTTGAATACAGTAAACAACTTTGGATTAGCCAACATTTGACAATAGATGTTACATCTAAGTACCAATCATTAGGTACCTACTTACTCTATTGATCGGTAACTAAGATGCAAAACAGAATAATTAAGACCAACGTACTTAGAAAGATGAAAACTAATAGATATAAGCCTGCGTTAAATATCATTCTCTCACTACATCTCGAACTGTTGAAAATCAAGTTTATCTGACTCAAAAATTAGCATTCGTCAAAAAATTAATACTTTGAATCAATACTGGCCGGCAAAAGTCAAAATATCGGCAAGTCCCGTTACATTTCGCAGGTAGAGCTTCAACCCTTCCCGGCTCCCGGGGCGCACCCTTATTTACCAAGCCCCGCCCACTTCGGACGCTTGGGCAAAATTTGGCGACATTCGGCATTCGCGATCAACGATTCCAAGTGACAAGTCCTGTGATAAGCTCGACGAGATGGCTCTGTGGACGCCGTACGCCCAGGAAGCTGCGTTGGATCTTAGCAAGACGACTGTGAAGCTAGAGCCGCGATCTCCAATACCGGACACTTTGCCTGAGAAGGATACTTCACCACCAGTCACTGATTACGGGTACCCACCGTACGCGTACGACAGCCAGCCTCCAGGATACTATTACCCGTACCCACAGCCCGTGGAGCACACCGTGCCTACAGCTCAGATATCTCCTGACTCCGTCGGAAGCGCCTGGTCTCCTTACCAATCACACAAGACTCACAGCAGTGCACCTTCGCCGCCAGAATCCCCGGACTACTACGACACGGAATCCTTATCCGACGACGTGGAATATCAAGCTTTCGAGAGAGATGCTCTAAGAGCGATGGCAGAGAAGAATGGAGGGACTTTGCTCGGAAATAACCCGAGGATGCGAAGAGCTGTTCAGACTTCTCAAACAGCAGATGATTCGTACAGAAAGCAGAGGGAGAGGAATAACTTTGCAGCGAAGCAAAGCAGAGATAGGAGGAAGCTGCGTGAGGTCCGCCTCGCATTTCAAGTGTCTTACCTGAAAAAGAAAATGGCTGACTTGAGAGCTAGGCTCGCTTCAGGAGTCTGTGGTCGCTGCCGACAGCACTGCGAATGTTGAAGTGATTTCAAAAGACAATTTTGTGCCATGCATATGATAATTTTGTGCCACCTAAAAGTTATTTTAACCAAGTTTATATAAAGACTGATTTATGTTCCTAACATGAAGTGCAATTTGAAGCAAATATTTTGGATATATTTACGTAATTTAGTAATTTATTTTGTACATATTATTGTGTATAATAGGTACTATTAGTATATAAGTATATTGTAAATATTTTTTACAGTAAGTCGTAACTATAAATTGCTTTGCGGTATTGCACTTTCCATAAATATTTTTAAGACAAATTCTGTTGTATATAATTTTACCTATAACTAAATAAACACATTCTAAAAATTGATGATTACATAGTCAAGGTAGGTATTCCAAAATGGAACTAGATAAAAATCTAAGAGATTCATATCCATTCTCACATTAGACATAACATCTAGAAATTTTCAAAACTAGATCTCAATTTGTACCTATTTATTGATACCTACTTTTACGTGGGTAAGCGTCTTGTACAGATAGGTATATAATGAGTTATGCTTAGTGCTAAGCCCCAGCTATACTATCTTTCCTAAAGATGAGGCAAGAACGCAATCTTATATAGCATTTTTTTTGAGGTAGATAAATAAATCTGTAAATCTTCGACTCTATAGGTAGATTCTCTATTATTCCATGATTTTATTAACTAAGTGTTTATAATTTTATGGGTCGGGTTAGAGATACGAAACGACGAGTAGATAAGCGTTATACGAGAGTCCTAGAGATTTTCAATTTAATATTTCTGAATATTTCCATGAGCATTGATCACCCATATCGCATTCCTTTAAATATTTGAATTTATATTATACCGATACTTGCTGCCCTGGCTTCTCCTGGTTACGGATGAGTTATAGCTATAAACCTTCCAGAATAAATATTCTAAGAGATATTGAAAACCCCATTGCAATCTGTTGTATAGTTTTGAAGATATAGATAAGCCGATACACCGACAGACATACAAAAATAGCGGTCCTGCTTTATACTATCTACTGATGATTTTATTTACATAAATTATCTAAAATTGCCAATCACTCGTTACAGTTATAGTTTCTAAACAAATGCAAGCTAATCATAACCTGAGAATTGCTCACGAACCTATCAAAATATTTTTAGTAGGTATTTATTCTTACTAAGTAAATACCATCGGAAGCCACGCGAATACGATACTTGCATTGTCATAGAAGGGTCCAGAATACCTCTTTCTATTGATTACTCAGACACATCTCGTATTCCCATCGCATTAGAAAAACATTTGGCACGAGGCCTCTTCCCCGTATCGTCGATCCCAAAGGCTTGACAGTTATATTGAAAGGATTGTTGTTTCTGCGCACACGCCGGTGTTGATCTGATCGAGAGACGCGTGGGCAACATCGAATGTTCATGTCGCAGCTGCCGGCTTTTGATTTTTATCTTAGTGATGTAAGAAGAGAATAGAGAGTAAGTATAAATAAACGTTTTTTTGAAAAGCCAACCTACGAGTATAAGTATTGCTGATATTGCATTACATATGTATTCGTACTGAAAATTATCCATACCAATGTAATAAAGAGGAAAGATTGGATTGTTTGTTTGCATCGAATAGGCTCCGAAACTACTGAACCGATTTGAAAAATTCTTTCGCTGTTGTAAAGCTACACTATTCCCGGCGAACATAGGCTACATTATATTCTCAAAAAAATTAGGGATCCTTACTATTTGTCTTCTTTAGCCAATTCTACCCGGCAAAGCCGGGACGGGCAGTGGTTTGTTATATACCTACTATCTCAGATCAAAAGCGACGATACTTTTGGAAATAGGTACCTAAGTATGTTTGTTGTAGGAGCCTGCCAGGAGTGAATGCTCTACATGGAAGATGACTATGCTGAATGCTGATGTTTTACAGAAGTGGTCTAATTTAGTAAATAAGTAGTATCTATCCTAAATTATAGGTTAATTCAAAAGAAAATTTTAACAAGATAAATTTAGAAAGGATTTCGCTGAAGTAATTCGCTCTAGCTTGACATGTAGTTGTCTATCTTAGATGTAAAATGTTGAATTAGATCAATATTAATTAAATAATAATGTATTATTACAGCATATTGTGTCTAATCATTATTCTTTATAATAATTGTAGGTTCCGGTTGTTTTAACCGTTTAGCCATGGCAGAGGCCTTCAGGCGGCTTAAAAACTCTGACAAAAGGGCTAACTACCCGGCCTGTACGAACATAAAATTATTCTCTATACTAAGCTTCACTCACGCAATAAGATATAGATATTCACAAAATATTATTTCATGCCAAAATGACAAAAGTTTTGATAGTTAATTTGCGCATATCCGTACATAAACAGTGAACCCAGATCGATAAGTACATAAGGGTTGTCCACGCAAGCTGTCAGCGCAAGGGTAGTACATGGGGGAGTCACCCCGACTCAATTAAACGCAACCCTCTGCATTGCAATCACTGAGCTCAGGCTGTATGTGGACCAAATGTTGGTGGGACGGGATGACATTATTTTGTCTTAGAAATACTGTTAGTAATTCAAACAGCATCAAATGCAATAGAGCGACTAGAGCACAGTAACACGGTAACATTACTGTGCTCTAGATTGAAACAGGCTACCGAAATTATGATTAGCAATAAATTATAATAAAATGTTACCATTTTAAAAATACAAGCTTTTGAGATCATGGATATCATGTAGCAGCAGAGTGCTAGCCAAGACAAGTAAAACGAGCCCAAACACGACGGGTCCATCTTGTTTAGTACAGGAGTTCCTATGGCCACCTTTCAACTCCATCATCAGGTCAGTTCCATGGTACCATATTATTATATTGTCACACGATATACACATATACGTGCAAAATTTCAGCTTAATCAGAAACCGGGAAGTTGGTCAAATTTAACTTGCAAGATTCCACCCGAACTTACATACTTACATAGGTACCTACATTAAAAGTTTGTAAAAAGGCTTTGATTATAAATGATGTCTGTCACATATTCAAAGCAAAAGAGATTAAATACCAATCTCATTTTTAATTAGAATCGTTGGTACTACGAGTAAGTAGTAATGTAAGACACTAAGAAGAAAGAACAGATGCCGATAACACAGGTTCATAGACTGAGCGACAAAAACAATATTCTGAAAAATAATGATAATGAATTGTCTAAATTCTATGTATATTCAAAACGTTTTTGGCGATAAACCTTTTAAGTAATAATTGAATTGAATGAATGTCCAGTAGGTACTGTAGATTGAGAAATTCTATCGAAATTACGATGTCATTGTTCAGTAGGTACTGTAGATTGAGAAATTCTATCGAAATTACGATGTCACTGTTCAGTACATTTTTAATATATAATGTTCACGCAAAAGAATTGATTGTCTCACAACTAAAATGTATCTATTTTTTTGCTACTACATTGGTAAACACTACTGTCACCCAAAACACTTTTACAGCGCGTGTAATTTGAGTAAGTTTTACTTTATTTATGTATATAGGAGCCATATACCTAAGTATGTAATACTGAACTTAAGAAATATGATTGGATGCATTTGGTAAGTTCGTATAGGCCGAGTATGGTTGGCCCTGGTGTCAGAGTTTTTAGGAATTAAATGCATTAAAAATGTAGAATTAAGTTCCACCTCCAGATACACTATATGGATATATCTATCAAGTAAAATGTAGACGTTAATCAAATCTAGAGTAGACACTATAATTACCTATGTATCGCTATTGATTATTTCTAAGTAAGCCTTAGATAGGTAATCGCTCACCATTACTTAATCTAAGAAGTAAGCGATAGTTTTCAGTGATAAAATACATACATTAAGTAAAAACCCCTATTTACAACAAGTATTGTACCTAAACTTACTATGCAGGACGTATGTAAACATTGCCATTGTGCCTGCTACATTTTATGAGGGAACGGTATCCCTTGTGTCATTGGTTGCGCAACTTCATTGTAAAATGCTACTTTTGTAGGGGGTGTGGCGTACCGATTGCACAAATATACCTACCTGCCTCTATCTACAACAATACCTCTAAAATTTCAACTCTCATAGCATAGTTTGACTAGGTGTTCGTTAGCAATCATCGAAGTTAAGCAATGTCCAGCACGGTCAGTCTCCGGATGGGTGACCGCGGGTGGCATTTACAACTGAGCACTACCGTGGCTCGGATGACACGTTTAATTGTAGGCCCCGGTTATTTTAACCATTTAGCCAAGTCAGAGGTCTTCAGGCAGCTTAAAAACTCTGACACCACGGCTAGCCACCCGGCCTATACGAACTTACTAACTTATTTCAACTTTATTGTGATTAAAATTTAATGTATCGTATACCTAATTGATCGAAAGCGTTTTTAAACGTTGCTTGTGGTTCACATAAATTCCGTTATTTATTAAAAAAAAAGTTGAGCGTCTGCGGTTTGCGAAATATTTTTCAAATTTTCGAATGCATCTGCAACAGATTTTTGACTTCAAAAGGGCTGCACAATCCCATGGGCGAAATATTTACAAAAAACCCTTTCCACAGATCGCAAATTAGATAAGGACGAGGGAATTTGCCGATTCATTGTCTTGACAAAATACCGTTCAATTCGCAAGTTACTCCGACCGTCTCTTTTGTTTTGAAGCAACCCTTTGTGACGGTAATCCTTGGCAAATGTTTGACACAATACTGTGATATACAATTTGCATATTGTACAGTTTCTATTCAGCTCTTAGTTTCTGGTAAAGCGCTGTTTGTCAGTGAATGCTGCATTTTGTCTTTTATTTCACGGATGCGTAAGCGGAACTTTCACTAATTTAACTTTTCACTGACTGCTTAGAAAATAACATTTCTTTACAATGTCCGTATTTTGTTTTAAGTAACGAAGTTTTCTTAGTAATAATGACGTTCCAAATTTGAATATCTTTAGCCTCTATTGCCCTGCGTAGGCGTTGCATTGCCATCAAGATTGTGTAATGATGATGATAATGTTTTGTTTTACGTTAAGATTGTAGGTACTATGATATTTAATTTCAATAATCAATTTAATTACATGGCCATAATCGAGCAGGAGATAGGTATACGTATTTTTTGATTAGTCATTAATAAACATAGTAGGCCCCTTTTTTAAAGGCTTCGTCGTAAAATAGCAACGTAAAATATTGTTCTTTCTATCAAATGCATATAGTGAAAAAGAAACAGGAATATTTTAAATTTCTATAATTACGATGGTGCCTTTAAATTTAATTGTCTAATTTCTTAATAATTAATTAGGTGCCGCAAAACTATGGTAAGTTTGTAGTGGCACTCTAAATATATGAAAATATATTTGAGCATGTACTTACGTAAGTCATTTCTTGACTAAGACAACAGTGGTTTGTCAACAGTGTTTCCATGATTTGCTAAAACAGTTTTAAGTAGGTATTGAAGCGTACCTAAGCACTTATGATTTGTACCTACATTTATAGATATAAATTGGAGAGTCACAAATGTGATGCAGGAATGTAATATTTTTCTGATAGGTAGGTACTATGATATATTAAAAAAACATCAGAAGCAAAGTAATCCAAGCGAGATCCATGTGTGGTCATCTCGTGCCCCATCAATCTTCCCTAGCGCACATTTGCTCCCACCCTTGCTGTCACTTCCTGAATGATTGTATGTGAGATGTGGTTTACCGCTACGCCTTCAAATCAATAAAATAAACTAGTATAGGCCGAATCAAAGAACTTGGCGGGTGTGATGTTAGCTACAAGCTGCGGATAACCCAATCCTGACTTAAGCTCATGTGCGCGAGGATTGGGTTATTTTTATGAGGCACTAGATTTTGCCCGCGGCTTCGCCCGCATGATATTTCGAGGCCCTACCTTATAACCCTTAATAAAGGAGATGTAAAATAAAAAAACAAAAAAATTCGTTTTGACATTTGTTCGAGTTGACAGTTCTTTTTTGACATTTCTTTCATCTCAATCCGTTTAGTAGTTTTTGCGTGAAAGAGTAACAAACATCCATCCATCCATCCATCCATCCTTACAAACTTTAATATTAGTAGGATATTAGTAGGATAGTTTTCTGAACAGTAGAACTCGTATATGTTGTAACTAAATCTTCATAAGCTTCATCTCGACTCGCTCTTGGCCGATTTGGTTCAAACTTGCAAATCTTGTCAGAATTTAGATACGGAACAATCTTGCCAAATAGGTCCCTTTTTTTTTTTTTTTTTTTTTTTTTTTTCAAATACTTAAAACAATAGTGATTACATTAAATATTGTCTAAAACCCAAGATTTGCCAACCTACAACCTTTTGACAAACCTACTTATGTATTATCGAAATCGACTGATAAAAATAGCGCGACAGCAATTTTCCCTCTTATCCTTTCCCAAATATCCCCCTATTGGAAATCGCCAACGACATAAAAATCTATTAATATACAAAACTTGTTTATGAAATTACGTCGAAATTGGTTGAAAAATCGATCTCTAGATGAAACTCTGGACTGACGAAAGCGAAATCGCGAAGATCTTCATTTCGCTTCGATCATTAAATTACAATTCAGTGTTAGGTGTGTTAGCTGCGCTTATTAAAGAGGGTAAGTACCTACACATAGTCGCAACAGTCTTCGGTATTGCGACGGTGAGGAGTATATGGAATGAGGGTAGACAGAGAGATGGTTTGTGCGACAGGCTGGAGACGGAGTCGGTGACAGTGATCAGTGGTGTAAGCTGAGTGTAAAACAACTTTGATAAGCCAGTAAGTAGTTGGAGCAAGCCTTGTAAGTACTTTGAGTTTCATAATGACTGCAGAGATATTGGAGGTCCGTATTATTGTCCAATGGTGTATCATCTGAGTGTCCTACTAGAATCTGAGTGATGCTGTTGGAGCACTAAGCCCATCAGCTAACAGGTGTGTCATGTGAGCTCGCTGTAAGTAGGTAAGTATTATAAAATAACGCAAACAAATGTGTACAACTCCTCAGCGAGACAGCATGCGGCCACAGGGTGCCCAAGATACAGGCTTTGCCTAGTTTGAGGCTCGTTAGCACAACTCTGTAATAGTACCTATCTAATTATATTTTTAAAGTTAATCATATAATTTTGAGTTTGAACTGTAAATAATATTTATTTTAATAAGTACTTAGGTACTACTTACTTCAAAACAGAACGAAAAAACGCAAAATCACAGAGCTTTTAAGTACAAGTTTATTCAGATACCTAACATCAGGCAGTGTGTAGTCAAACGCAAACCTATACGTAATAAAAATAAAAAACCTAACCGAATTGGGTGTAGATTGTTTATGAATGAAACAAGAGGAACAAAGCAAGTAATATTAAAGGCTTTTTTCTTTCATTGTCTTTTAGTTTCAACGCACATTTATATTACGTGTTTAAATTGTAGTAAATAGATAAATCATTATTGATTTCATTTCAAACCAGTATTAGTCACTGTTTCTAGCCATAACTAGGTACTTTAGGTATACCTACTAAATTTAAGCCACATCCAAACGTTCTCTACCCAGAAAAGATCATAAAATCGTTTCAGTCCGTCAATTCTAAAAATTAATCACGTAAAATTAAAAATTAATCACGTCAAAGCACGCGCCGCATTTTTTAAGCTGCACCTGATCCCGCTATCTCAGCTACCACCAGGTACGGACAGCAGCCGCAAAGATAACGAACCATTGTTTCCTACTTTTATACAATCGACCATTTTACAATACGCCCGTACTGCAATAAAATGTAATAACTTATATTACAGGGCTTAAATATTCAATAGTAATGCAGGTATTCGGACTATTTCGTGGACTGTAATCGGATTACGAAAGCTTTGCCTAGGCGAGGAAGGTTTTGATTTTCTATTGTAGATTCCCGCTGCGACGCTTGAAGGTTAAAAAACCTTTATCTACACTAATGTTGTAACATTCTACTTATGTTTCCAATACTTGACTTATAATGACTACTGTTATAGCACAGACAACAAAACACTCAATTTAAGCAATTTCACATGATGTTATAATATCCACATCGATATCGTAAAATCTCATTATAACATCGCGCGCTCGCTCCTGATTGGCCCTGCGCGCGCAGCTGCGCTCTCATTGGTTAGATTTTAATGGCGCCAAGTTCACTGTGACAATACACGTACGCGTGAATTTAATGTTTCGCAAAATGTTTACTTTTTTATTTTTATTTTTATTTTTATTAGTGAAGATAAAGTAGTGTATGCAACTGCATATAACACGGGTATTAAAACACGAGTGTGAGTTTATGAAACGAGCGCAGCGAGTTTCATAATAGTAACGAGTGCACTTCATTATATGACAGTTGCATAAACTACTATATCGGATGAATTTTTAGTTCTTGTAAAACTAGGCAATAAAAGTGTAAAGCACTCGTAGTTCTAAGATTATAATGACTCTAAGTAGCTACCCGTCTCGATTTGCTTAGGCTATGAAATAATTAAGTATAGCTACGAGTATACTTAGTAGCCGTGGTGGTCTAGTGGTTGTTACACAGGCCTGTCATTCTTGAGGTCGTGGGTTCAATCCCGGTCCCGTACCAATGAGTTTCTTTGCAACTTATGTACGGAATTTCACACAACTGGCTTTTCGGTGAAGGAAAACATCGTGAGGCAACCTGCATACGTCCGTAGAAGAAATTCGATTGCGTGTGTGAATCCACCAACCCGCACTGGGCCAACGTGGTGGATATAGCCCATAAATCCCCCTTAGTGGGTAGGCCTACATCCTGCAGTGGACTATTAAAAAGGCTGGTACAGTATAAATATTCCTGAATAAATATTTTAAAAGATATAGAAAACGTCATTGCAATCTTGTTGTAGGTATCCAAGATATTGAAAACCTTATTGCATTGTTGTGTAGTTTGCAAGATCTAAGCGGACATAAATATTGTAGGTACCTAATACAGACACATAAGAAAGGGATTTTGTTTTATATTATGTAGAGATTTAACCAAACTACTGAGGTCGAAACGTCTTACTGAAGTATGTGAGAATGGAAATGCTACATGAAAAAAATAAGACCATGGCCAGCTCGATTATCATAGCCTAACACGGGCATTACAATGAGGTTTTATTCAATAATATCGAACTGATACGGGCACCAAAGAGGTTTTATTCTGTGAAGTTGAGTAGAACCTCCTTACAATACCAGTTGCCGCACAACGTAAAGAGGTTAAAATTTGATTTTGCAAAATGAAACCTCTTTACGATGTCCTTAGATGTCCTAAGTTGAGAGATTTTAATACGAATTTGACGTTCTAAATTTATATCACTTTAACCCCTAGGGAATTTCATACAACATTATTGACCTGCCATAGCCCTCGAGATTGTGTTAAGATAATAATGACTCGTTTTACGTTGAGATTCTATGACATATGATGGGTCATTTTCGAGCAGGTGGTATGACAATGTTTTTTAACTAAATGGTGAACACTTTTGATTTGGTCAAAGCCTCAACGAGGAATTCCTCAACGAGGAAGAACTAACCAAAATGTATGGAGCCACACGCGAACGCGAAAGTATATGTAAACTACGTAGGTATAACCTGAACTAAGGGCTCTGGAGTCCAATTTTAAAGCCACCTCAAGGCCTCTGATGTGGCTCAATAGTTACAACAACCGGAATACACAATAATAATTATTAACGTGTCATCCGATCCAAGGCGGCGCTCAGCTGTAAATTCCACCCGCGGTCACCCATCCGAAGACTGACCGTGCCGAACGTTGCTTAACCTCGTTGATATCTAAGAAACACCTAGACAAACTATGCTATGAGCGCGACTGCTAGTAAAAATATCTTGAAAAATTCTAGAGAAAGCCTTTCTCCCTTAAAATACTCATACTACCTACTTGGCAAATTACAAATTACACGTCATTTTACAAAAAAGTTCTTTTAAGCAAACATAAAATTAAATGCTATAATTACAATACGGTTATGAGATGAAGAATATGTATATCACTGAGAAAATCTCAATGTAAGACCAACAATAAGCTGTCAAGCAAACGTCACAAACGTTTAAATCCGCGTATCCATTACGGTTACGTTATAATTCTACAATGATAATCCATCTTCTGTAAAGAATAATTAAATCTTGTCCGACGTCCGTGTCCACAATCGGACCACCGTGACGACGTGACACAATCAGATGTAAGGGGCGAGGCACACCACGAGCAAAGCTATCTTGGTATGTATAGGTTCATGTTCTGGTTCTGGTTCATATTAAAACGTGAGTGAAACAGTTTTCTATTTTATTTTGGTTTAATTACTAAACCTAAAAAAAACTTTCTTTGCTGACATACGTTATAAATTAGTTTAGATTGCACTGCCAGGAAAAATATAGAACCACACATTTTAAAACAGCAGATAACTGCAAGCCTGAACTTCACTATCCATAAGAAGATATTGTATTTAAATATGCCATGCATACAAATAAAGCACCGGAATTTTAAAAACAAGTGAAAAAAAATTGATTCATTTTGATAGATCTAAAAGCTAGTTTATTGAATCAGGCGTTACTTTGCGGAAGTTCATCTTCAAATTCTTGTTTTGAATAAATATTTATTGTATTTCCGCTCTGTCGTAGTTATAAAAGTTAAGGGTACCATTCAAAATCCGAATAAAAAATTAAGAATAGGGGTGCTATTTATTGACTAAGTATTTTTTCAACTATTTTATACCATTTAAAAAAAATATATATATTTGTAATTTTTAACATATCCATTAAATATTACTTTCAGGTTTACTACATTTTTTAAATTATATGACTACGTCTACGACAGACGGAAGTACACTAAATATTTATTCAAAATAAGAATTTGAAGATCTAAAAGCTTATAAATTTTAATATTGACCACCACCTCGCATCAAATGTGGATTTATAACAATATATTTAAACATTATATTAAAACTGTTACTTCTGAACAAAGCTTACTATCGGTGAAAGAATACGTACCTAAATGAAAAGATGTAGCATACATATATATACATTTTATTACTTTGATTCATAATTTAAACCATATGAAATGAAATTATTTATTATCATAATAGTTAATAAATATCTGATTTTAATACCGGTTTTGAACCTAATATTAGAATTATAATAGTAGGATTGGAAACAATTAAGTAAATAAAATAATATGCTCATCAATGTTCCTATTAATGGAATCGTCCAACAAAAAGATTACAACTTAAATAAATGATTAAATAAACAAATTCAAAAACTAAATAATAATAATTCAATAAATAAAAATTGAATAAGAACTATGTTCTAAAACCAATCTCACGTCTCAGTCAGAAAGCGAAAATACTATTGATAGGTACATATTATAATTTCACATGTATATTTTATTACTTTAGATAGGTTATTTTAGTTTTTTTTTTATGTTATTTAAGTTTTGTAAATAGTATGATGATTAATAAATGTTTATCAATAAACTATCTGTATCTGTATAGTACTTAAATCTTCGCTCCCAGTGTGGCTCATGCTTTAAACTACGTCCGAAAGAGTTGTCCATATTCCGCAAGATGGCGGCCGGAAGCGCGGACGGACAATAGACACAATATGGTGACAGTTGCAGAGCATTTGCAGAATCACCCACGCGTGGTAAGTATAAATCGACAATGGACATGCGCATGAGTTGATATTTCAATTAGAATGGATATTTTTTACTGAAGATACTTCCGTGATATTCTTGAACCATAAGGTACTTAAGTCGTCGTAGATTTGTTAGAACGCTTGTCTTTAAAATACGAAGTCGTTGGTTCAAATCCCGGCGCTGTACTAAAAACATCTTTGATATCTACTATCAGTAAGGATAGATAAAGACCGAATCATAGAGCTTGGTTATGAAGTTACCTGCAAGCTGTGTCTGGGTGTTATTTAGGTAGGTCTATCTATATGAGTATGTATTTAAAATATGTATATGTAGTAGGTATATCAGTCTCTGGCAGCCATATCACAAGCTTTGCTTAGTTTGGGGTCAGAGACCGTGTGTAAGATGTCCATTAATATTTATTCATTTATAACCTAATCCTGGCATAGCTTCAGTAGTACGCTTCAGTCAAGATTGAGCTATTCGAAGCTTGTTGCTTAGGTACATCACAGCTACTAAGTTAAATAATTCAACTTATGCCATGCCATTCTAAGGATGCTAAATTCACGTAAAACTTAGATATAGATTCATACTCTAGCAAGCTCTATTATTCTATCTATATGCATTGCCCTAAACATCTACCAAAGAAGATATAATAATACTATGCTATATTATGGGTATAGGTACCTAGCCGGTACTATAGCTTGTAGAGAAACTAACCTTTTTGTTAGCTTCTCTACATTCAGACTCTTTCAACGATAACACTGCCAACTTACAATTCTAGTTATGAAATTCAAATTTTTGAAATGTTTATCTTTGACAGGATCAGCGATCCTTGTTTTGAAAAATTGGGCAGTCTTGAGTTGGAACTGATCTGGAAGACACCTTTTTTTCCTAAATATGTGACGGTGTGAATTTGAGGGTTGCGTGGACGAGACCTGTAAACGGCATGAGCGTCGCGTGACAGTTTGGGCCGGCGCCTGTCGGCCGGTTTGGGCCGGCGCCTCCACCTCAGTCGACAGATGTCTCCACGCTAGCGCTCACCTAGCGCTACCTGGCTGGCGCCACACTAACGGCGGGTCCAGCTCAGGCTATTGAAAATCCTCGGCCAGCCTCCAGCGTGGTTCTACGAGTGCTACCCTCTCCCTTTTTGGCTAACTTTCCAAGGACTTCTACAAAATTCTCTCTCTCTCTCTCTCCGTCTCTTGAAGATTTAATTGACTATAAGTGCAGTGCGTGTTAGTGTAAATAAATGTGTAAATACTAAGGTTAGTTTTCTGTTTTAATCTCCGAACCGTTAGGAATCCTATCCACTAGGTAGGACTCTTAGGTTGGTTAGGTTTCTTCTGAAGTCCCTTAACCTGTGGTGCTGCAACCGGCTCCCCCGCTTGCAACATTACGGGTTCTCTAATCCTTTTTTTAACTTGTGGTGCTGCAAACGGCTTCCCCGTTTGCAACATTACAGTTTGGCGCCCGACCTTTTTACTTATCCACCCCTGACTACTTATATTTTCTTATTTTACTGTTACTTGTTTTCTTTCTTTTCTAAATTCTAAACCGATACTTCCACAAGTATCCACCCATCGCTTACACCTTAGGTATTTTTAGATTCTCTTTTGGTTATCGTACTCCAATTCTCCATACATTAATCTATACTTGACTTTACAGTACACAGGCTACATAAATACCGCACCCCTACATACAGTCACTTACTACCTGGTTACCTCTGTAACCTACACCCATTCTTCGCTTGGCGGTGTTAAAACCTAACGGTCACCTTCAAGTTGGGGTTTGGGAGACTATACGGCGAGCTGGAGGAGAGTATCCTCTCAGTGTACGTCACATACAGTTTGTAAGTTACCTAACTTACAGCTGAACACTCATCATACTTTCGTAGTACATAGTAGTACATATCAACACTTGGCCTCATATATAAATTATATTCTATTACTACCTGGTATTACGTGTATATTATTCCGCGAGTCTCTCTCTGCTCTCATACGTCTTCAGTCATTACTATTCCCTTGACTCTACAGTACATTTAAACTGTCTTCTTTGGTCTTTGTCTTGGAGGACCCTAACGGTTCGAGAGGTAGATGGCATGTTAAAGATATTATATGCTAACTTGTATAATATATTATAATTTCTTTTTATTATTTTCTAACTAGTGCTGATCTATGTTTTTGTTTTCTTAAGAAGGTTGTAAATAGTTTTCGTTTTGTTTGGTGTATAATGAGTACTTATAATGTTATGATTTTGTATTCATGTAATTCTTTTTTACGTACGAAAGTACTACCTGTTAATGCTTCACAAAGAATCTAAACCCTTTGGCTTATTTTTTGTAATACCCTTGATTTTTTTTTTAATAAAAGGCTTGCACAATGGTTAAGATACCAATAAAGCCTATATTGTGCTTTTATCTTTTGATATTTCAAATTGCACACGTTGCAATTTAAATATTAACTTCATTTGAATAGAAAATTACTTTTTCTCTTCATACTCGTATCTCTGAAAAGTCTTAAGGCCATATGTGTAAATATTAACTTGTAAATATTATTTATCTTTACTTTTATCGGGTTTTCGAAAAGGTGCGGGTTACGACACCTAACTCTAAAAAAATAAGCCTTCGTTACAATCAAATGATAATTCCTTGTGGAGTATGGTCATCATGGATTGTGAACCATAACCCCAACTTATGATTGAGTGTGCGTGCGAGGGAGTATGGAAGATGTGTGCGAATCTGTCTGGATGGTCATATGATTGAGTGTGCGTGCGAGGGAGTATGGAAGATGTGTGCGAATCTGTCTGGATGGTCAAGGTCTTATTCTCAACCTGCAAAATTTTCAATGAGTGAAAATTTTTCTGGGGTTTTGGGGGAAATGTAGAGAAACTAACCTTTTTGTTAGCTTCTCTACATTCAGACTCTTTCAACGATAACACTGCCAACTTACAATTCTAGTTATGAAATTCAAATTTTTGAAATGTTTATCTTTGACAGGATCAGCGATCCTTGTTTTGAAAAATTGGGCAGTCTTGAGTTGGAACCAGCCTGACGAAACTCCGAAGGAAAAGTCGCTTCCAATCCAATGTATGGGATGGGTTCAAAATGTTTCTGTCATTTTCTATTCATTCGTGACATTGACAAAAAGAATGAACATTTTTTTCATTCATCGTTCGCTGAGACTGATATTGATGTGATATTGACATATTGTCATTTTGAATTTGTTTTGGATTTATTCGTGGTAGGTTATTTTTACTGATTTTAAATGACTATCATAATATTTTTCCCTCAAAAATGGTTTTGGTAGCTAATACAGTGATTATTTAGTGTATGTTATTGTTTTTACAGTTTAAAACAATCAAAATGTCGTATAAAACGTGTGAAATGTGCGGTGTTAGAGGCCAAAGAGAAAACGGGCAAAAAAGATGTTTCATGGCGAAATTTCCCATAGATGAAGATAGGTAAGTGAAATATCTCAGAAATACACACAATTTCTATTAATTCTGCACATATTATGCAAAATATTTACTGAAAAACTTATATCGCTTGAGTACCTTCCCAACATGTTAGTGCGGTTCCATGTTGTTATCGATATTTAGGTCAGGGTCGATAATTTATACAACCAAAAAAAATAATAGTAGGATGAAACCCATTAGAAAAGGAGGGGAAACACACACTAGTAAAATCCTACTAATATTATAAACGCGAAAGTTTGTGAGGATGGATGGATGGATGGATGTTTGTTACTCTTTCATGCAAAAACTACTGAACGGATTGAGATGAAACTTTGCAATAATATAGCTTATATATCAGAATAACACATATGCTATCAATTATAATGATATATTGCGTATGCGGGCAAAGCCGTAATAAAAACTAGTGAAGAATATTATTTACTATTGAATTGATGATTGCATATCATGAATAATCAAAAAGTTTGTAATACCGCTAACTTAATAATTTTAATAATGTTCCAACCATATAACATCAAGTCTTATAATTTGCAGCGCCTTCACCTCTCGACGCGCAGCCACAATTTTCACAAAGTAGTGTGGAGGGAAACATTAGAAAACGCAAGCGGGAAAATAGTCCAGGTAAAGTAATATTCATGTTGCTTATACATGCTTTAATAAGTATTATTAAGAAGACGAGATTAGTGTTATATCACCATTCTTGAGATACAGCCGGGGCCCTATTTTATAAAGCTACAAGTTACAATTCTACAGGCAAATTGACATTAATGACGCAGTCTCGACCAATCACGAATGCGGATTCCGTCAATGTTGCCAGTTTTTTACTACAAGTACAAGACTTGTAGCTTTATAAAATAGGGCCCTGGGGACAGACGGTCAGACAGACAGACGGACAGCGGAGTCTTAGTAATAGGGTCCCGTTTTTACCCCTTTTACGGAATCCTAAAAATTGAAACTTAGGTAAGTTTCAAATTTTAGGCTTCGTGGTAAGTGTAAAATAATTATATATTTTGCAGTACCTTCGACGTCTGCGGAGGCTCCTACGTTGAAAAGAAAGATAAATGGTAAGACAGGTAAAATATTCTATTATTATTATGTACTACGGGACTTATCGCGCACTAAAAAATAAATATTCATAGTAATAATTAGTAGAATAACTATGCTGTCCGCGAGCTGAGTGGACAATTATGGCTTAGTTTCTTTGTACGAAGGGTGGGTGGGGCATCATTGAACCAAACGGAAGCATTTAAACATCTCACGTTTTATTGTGTATTTCTGTATATGATAAATATATAATAAAAGTATATAATATATATATACCATTTTTTTAATTAAAATTTACTAACCACAGACTTCAGGGTCTGTGCCTTTTGTTAACTAAGATTTACTAATATATATTTATTATATAGGTTTTTAGTAACGTTTAGTGGTTTTTTATCTTTGAATATTTATTTTGGTAAGAATCAATTAGTACCCCCGGTTAAAGTTGTACCACCCCTAGATTCAAACTGTACCCCAGAGGGTACCTACAAGATTAACCATTCGCCGTTTTTTAAAAAAACGGCGAATGGTTAATCTTGAAAAAAACTCCATCCCAAATTCATCTGAACTTAAAACAAAATATGTCATGTCGTATGAATTATGAATATATAACATACCTGATGAATACTATGAGTGCACCAGTATAACGTATCAAGAAAAGCAACGACATGTTTGCAAAAAATTGGTGGTTCAATAATACCCCACCCACCCTATACATGTGTGTAATTGCGTCTGTACACGCCGAAGCCTAGTTTTGCCGGCCTAATTAAATTGTACTATTAAGCTAAGATAATTTAATTGTAATATTTCAACAGAAACCCCAAACTCTACTTCAAAGTTAACGACGCCAAGAAAAAAGAAGTTGCTCAAAAGGCTGAAAAAGACCAAGCAAGACCTGAAAATTCTCCAAAAAAAAAATTAATAACATAGATAAAATATCATCTCCATTTTTAAAACATTTTATCAGAACCACAATTATTATGGATATAATTTAAGAGTAAATACTATTGTAAAATATAGTCTCTTGCATAATCTGCATAATATTCTAAGTCCCAAATGTCTGTCAACAATAAATATTAAAATTTTAATAATTCCGCAATGTTTTTTGTAAATAAAGAATTTAATAAAAATAATATGTGTATTTATTCCATATCTCACAATAAGCGAAACATTCAATTCACAGGAGCCTAAAAACAATGAATAATGTATAGAGTGTATAGGTAGTAAAAGAAATCACCATGAGAACCTCCTATTTTTGAAATCGGCTAAATATCGATAAAAATCAACCAGTTTCAATAGCACATCCCTATCAATTTTAATTATCGGTATGTTGGCACAATCTGACAGAACGAACGAGTTTTGTTATGTTGGTGCGAATGATTAGGAGCCTCGGAAAATCAGTTCAAATCTATGGAAGTCCCGACTCTTACTCCCAAGTAACATAAGCTTCTATAACCAGGGCTTTTTATCACCAAACAGTAACATAGTAGACCTATAGTGGTAACCGTTATCACTGCTTGTACTATAAAGGTTTTCAACAGAGCGGTTTGGTTCTATAAGATAAAAGAGCATTTAAGTTCTATAAATTAGCTCTTAAAACGTCTACAGGACCATACAAAAGAATACTTAAAGTGTTGCTCTATAATGGGTGTAAAATATGCGATTATAGTGCTATTTAATACTATAGACAACCTGAAGGACACTTTTATGTATCTATTTGGCACTAATAATGCGTCAAAGTTACTTTTATAGTACTAGTACTGTAGAAGTGTCAAAAACTCTATTACAAGACAAATTTGCACTGTAAAAGTACCTTGTACAACAATTTTGTAACGTTTTAGCGTTTTAAAAGCTCCCTAAATATGTCTATGGTGCTAGTTCTGTAAAAGCCATGAACATTTTTCTATAGTACTAAATAGTACCAAAAGGATTCCTGGCGCATCTTTTAAATAACTTATATTTTAAATTGTTCTGTAAGTGAGTTTGTGTTACTGCTACACAACTAAAACATACTATAAATGTACTAAAATCTACAATTAATGGACTAATTAGATCTATACTAGCTTTTCAGTATCTTTTAAATGACAAGTACTTCATAACTGGACTTTATATTTAGATAACAAAACTAATAGCCCGGGAGGTATGTGCAATAAATATAACTAGGTACTTTCTAAAAGCTGAATTTTCGGTATGTTACGAGTATGATGGTGAACAAGAATACCCGAGAGTCAGTCAGCTAGAATACTTAGCGTTTGATGAGGATACCCGTTAGAATTATTAAAATAAAAAATAAGTATCTTGCAACTACTTCTAATAGCTGAAAATTGGTGTACGGGTAGAAAAATAATTTAAAAAAGTTTAATTACCAAAAATTACCTGAAACTTTTAAAGCCTGCTTGACTTGACAGACCTTATTACTTACAATCTCTGTCAGTCAGGACTTAAAGCAGCGCCGCTTTAAATAAAGCCTAACTGACAGGCTCAGTTATATGTTTTTTTTTTTATTAATTCATACAGTTTTTCCCTCCAACCGCTAAACGTCCCAGCTGACTGACTCAGTGGTATTTTAGTACACCACCTTGATAGCGTAATACCAAAAATTCAGCTTTGAAGTAGTTGCATTTTTTCCGCTTACCTCCCGGGCTATAATTTGTGTTAGGTGAAAAAAATGGCTGACGTTTTTTGTCATGGCAGCTCATTAACAGCACGGCTGGAGCTAATAAGCACTATAGCAGCCATAGTCGGAAGAAGTTCTTATTTTAATAATTAAAAATTAATTAAAACAAGAAAATTATGAGGGCGCATTTTCAAATTTGAAATCAGTATAATGACTTTAGCGACACAATTATTTTCGCAAGTGCAAGTTACTGCAGGTTTATAGTCCATGTATTGTAGTTATGTCCTTTTAATTACGTGTCACGTTTATCAACAATGGCTGTAGTGACATAAAACATAAACTTACCGATTTTTGTTTTCATGAAGAAAACTCACAAATTGCAAGCAATTGTAATAAAAAAGACCATTGGAATCGTTTTCGGTGCACAATAACACTTTAAATAGGTTTTTGGTTACTTTTATAGAGCAAATTTATGTCAAAAACGTTGCAAGTAGAGCTATTTTAGTACTAAAAAGCGTTTCTTATCACTTTTACATCTCAACTACAGAGCTGATTTATCACCGTGACAGCCTCTATGTAATGATTATAGAATAAATCAGTGATAATACTAGGGCCTATTCGGGGTTCTGTAAACGTTTACAAGACTATTATAGTGCCAATCATGAACACTAATTAGCACGCTCCAAAACGTTCTCAGGTCTTTTATAGTACCAGATTTTGTTACTTGGGCTATTACATTCTCTTTGGTTGGAACTGATCTGGAAGACACCTTTTTTTCCTAAATATGTGACGGTGTGAATTTGAGGGTTGCGTGGACGAGACCTGTAAACGGCATGAGCGTCGCGTGACAGTTTGGGCCGGCGCCTGTCGGCCGGTTTGGGCCGGCGCCTCCACCTCAGTCGACAGATGTCTCCACGCTAGCGCTCACCTAGCGCTACCTGGCTGGCGCCACACTAACGGCGGGTCCAGCTCAGGCTATTGAAAATCCTCGGCCAGCCTCCAGCGTGGTTCTACGAGTGCTACCCTCTCCCTTTTTGGCTAACTTTCCAAGGACTTCTACAAAATTCTCTCTCTCTCTCTCTCCGTCTCTTGAAGATTTAATTGACTATAAGTGCAGTGCGTGTTAGTGTAAATAAATGTGTAAATACTAAGGTTAGTTTTCTGTTTTAATCTCCGAACCGTTAGGAATCCTATCCACTAGGTAGGACTCTTAGGTTGGTTAGGTTTCTTCTGAAGTCCCTTAACCTGTGGTGCTGCAACCGGCTCCCCCGCTTGCAACATTACGGGTTCTCTAATCCTTTTTTTAACTTGTGGTGCTGCAAACGGCTTCCCCGTTTGCAACATTACAAGCTACAGATACTAAAATAAATATTCTTATTCGACTATTTCATAATTATCATTTCTGATGTACGAAGCACAGATATCTTCTAAAATATGTTATCTACACTAAATTTACCAAATTAACGCAAAAGGTGAAAAACAAGTCTTAAGCGGCATCTAATTAGCTAAGTTGTTTTCTGTTTTAGGCAAAAAGTCAACAAATCCTAACAAATTACATCTAAATGCTATCGATTTCTTAGAAAACTTCCTATTTGTCCTATTTAAAACAATTAGATAAGGAGATAATAAGCTTATTGCATGAGATGACGCCATTGTTTTTTCACTCGGAGATCCCGTTGAGTTCAGGTAGCGGGCCCCAGCGTCTCTGCCCCTCCCTAATCCAGAAGCCCCGCCCCCAGGGCCCTCGAGCCCTCGAGCGCTTGGGCAACCCTCGTGAAATCATTGTGTCACCACCCTCCGGATTGACAACACATATTTCTAAAAAAAATAAACATTAAGATTTTTTGCTAGTCCAAAAAAAGTGAAAGTTTGAAGACTGAAATTTTGCCGAAGCGATCAAGGATCAAGAATAAACTGCGAAGCTCTGAGAACTGCAAAGTTCTACGACACTCTTGTGCTAACAACGTGCTATTGGACTTAACGAAGCTACTTGAAAATTGCATTCAATTCCAATACCAAACTTTATAAAGCCGCAGCAAAGTACAAGTTTCAACAATCAAGGAAGCTTTGCTCAGAAGTTATCATGGCGTTGTGGACTCCATACGCAGACGACGCTGCCTTAGACCTGTCAAAATCCAGTAAAGAAGACCAATCGCCCGGTTCTCCTGTCGACCCTTACCACTTTGGCTGTGACATGTCTCCGTTATTTCCACCACCTCTCGGAACGATGGCGTTATATCCACCACCTCTTGGAACGATGCCGTTATATCCACCACCTCATGGAACCACGCCGTTATTTCCATTATCTGCTACAAATATGCCGCATATGTCACCACCTGCTGCGCCAATGCCGTGCTGTTCACCATCTGAAGCACCATTGCCGTATTTCTCACCATCTGAAGCACCAACACCGTACTTTTCACCAGCAGCCGTACCTATGCCGCAATTTTCACCGCTGCCTGCGGCTGTTCCCGCATCACACCCGTCACCACTCTCTGGCGCAAGCCTGAGCTCCTACGAAAGACCGTTTTCACCTCAATACCCACATGAGAGTGCGATGACACCACATTATCGAGTGCAAACTCTGTCTCCGCCGATTTCGCCAGAATCTCAGAAGCGCGATTGGATGGATGACTCCTTGTCTGACGATCCAGATTTCCAGAAGTTTGAGAAGGATGCTTTGCGAGCTATGGCCGAGAAAAATGGAGGAGTTTTACTAGGAAATAACCCTCGAATGCGGCGAACTGTTTGCTCCAATAACGGGAGCAAGGATGACTCATACAGAAAACAGAGGGAGAGGAACAATTTTGCGGCGAAACAGAGCAGGGATCGGAGGAAACTACGGGAAATACATCTAGCTTTGAAGGTCACGTATTTGAAGAAAGAAGTAGCTGCCTTGAAAGCATCATTGGCGTCAAAAGTTTGCAACCGATGCCATCAGAGCTGTAGATGTTAAATTATTTGTAAAAATGTTTAAGACTCGATTTTTGTACATTGCTTTAAGATTTTGTATGTGTAAATAGCTAGATTTTAAGTCAAATATAATTTAAGGTTTTTGAATATGTATTTGATTTGATGTGTGCAATTTAAGGTTAAGTAAATTAGTTATAAGCAGCGTGATAATTTTGTAAATATGTACTGAACTGAAATAAAATGTCATGATCTCTAAAATTTTTGATTTATCATTTCATTTATCTACCTATAGCAACAAATCTAAAACGTGAAAACATTCCAAAAATGTTGTCTATTCTCTTTGGAAAGTCGAATAAAAAATGTCTGATTAGGGTAGTATTATTTCGAATAGGGAAATCAGTCAGCAATCATTAAGATGAAAACAGATTTCTATAGAGCTTATTTAGTACTTAGAAGGTACTTTATATTTCTTCTATTAAATAAAAACACATTTCTAAATCTGTTTATGACTGACAAAGTTCTAAGGTAACAAACAAATAATAATACTCGTACCTGCTACTGAATGAAGAATCTAAAGTGCCAACTAATAATAAGCTACCTCGTCCGATTTGAGTGATGTGTTTATGTAATCAGCATTTCAATAGCTAGCTATAATTTATACGTCTTTGTTTTTACACTTTTTTAAATGACCTTAAAGTTAGAAGCCTCTAAAAAGTCATATTAATACGCAAAACTTTGGCTTAAAAGTATACAGAAACTAAAAACTTTTCTGAAATAAAAATCGGACAAGTGCGAGTCGGACTCGCGCACGAAGGGTCCTGTACCGCCCCATTCCTCTTGCCGTTATTAATAGCGAGCAAAAAAACTCCTAAAAATCACGTTTGTTGTATGTGAGCCCCCCCTTAAACATTGATTTTATTCTGTTTTTAGTATTTGTTGTTATAGCAGCAACAGAAATAATACATCATCTGTGAAAATTTCAGCTGCCTAGCTATCATGGTTCATGAGATACAGCCCGGTGACAGACGAAAATCGAAATCTTAGTAATAGGATCCCGTTTTTACCCTTGCCACGAGCGTGCAATATTTTTACTCAAGCGATCGACACCTAAAACATAACATTTTGTTACAATTTAAGGCATGAAAAGAGTTTTCTCCCGGAACGTAATTTTTTATCAAAAATGTACCGCGATTTTTCTCGATGTTCTATAGAAAACGCGAAAACACTTGTTTCAGAATCCTCATAATGAATTAGGTTAAAAAGTTCAACAAAGAGGCTTAATTGTATCTAGCTTCCATTCAGTAAATACATAGCATTTTGTTACAATTTAAGGGATGAAAAGAGTTTTTTTACGGAACGTAATTTTTTTATAAAATTTTCCGCGATTTTTCTCGATGTTCTATAGAAAACGCGAAAACACTAGTCGATTCAGAATCCTCTTAATAAATTAGGTTTAACCTAATTTAACAAAGCGGCTTGTATTCAGCTTCCATTCAGTAAATACATAACATCCCCCCCCCCCCCCCCAATAGACCTGTCATGTATTCTTTGCCCCAAGTTAGCCGCGGGTCGCGAGGCGGAGCTTGCGCAAGAGTTCACGTGCCATGCGACCAATCAAAGAGACCGTATCGTCACGGTAATGATACTCGTATCTATATTACCGTGGTATCGTACCGTTGCGTTGTTTGTATGGGAAAAGAAGATATAATCGTATGGGGTAGCTACGGCAGCATAATATACTTTTTATTTTACATTTTTTGGGTAACGTAGTACAGCTTAAATAGGATGTATCATGTTTGTATGGGTAGGTACAGTAACATAACACAAAGTTGATAATTTGCCTTTGTCTTTGTTTAGCATTGTCGTGAATACATTTATTTTGGCATTGTAACTAACAATTTCAATTTTCAATCATTCATTTGCAACATATGCAGATATTACATGTAGTTCACAAGTTACATGTTTCATAGTTATATACATATGACCCTATTAGGGTGTGGCATATAATTAGTCACCTTGTGTGGGTGTATACTTGTGTGGGTGTATACTTGTGTGGGTGTATACAATTAGTCACCTTAAAAAGTTACAAATTATTTTAATATTATATATTCCAATTGTTAATAATGTCAATGATTATTTACACTTTGCACCGGGTACGATGAGGGGTGGGTTATTCGATTGATTTTCTAGCTAGGTATATATTTTATTTACAGTTATTGTTATTATTTATATTACTCTCTAAGTCTTGTATATATGTAAATAAACCTTGAGAAATAATTATTTAAGTTCATTATATTACTTTTATCATGCTTTTTCATTTAAAAATTCATTAATAGTCTAGTATGCTTTTTCAATTAAAAAATTCTTTAATCTAAATTTAAATGTCATATCACATTCTGATTCTTTTATATTCTTAGGAAGTTTATTATAGATATCTATTCTTTTAACAAAAATACTTTTACTAAATAGAGGTTTCCTAATTGTATATTGTTGTCGTATTAGCTTTACATTTTTATGGATTCAAAAAAGAGCTTAGGTACTTTATTCATGCGCTATACTTAGGTACATAATAATGATAATATATGTACACAACCATAAAAATGTTTTTGTAACTCTTTAGTCCAAGAGCTTAAGCAACCTAAACCCAACAAATGCTTGATTTTGATGCATTTTATTGCGTTCGACCGCTGAATGGATATTGATCTTTGGCACATTTCAAGTTGGGAGCATTTAAAGTAGTTCCTTGTCTTTTAGCTGTTACCTATGTATATTGTATATTTTTATTTGACGTTTCCTTTGAAAGTTTTTCCTTTTATAACACTAAAATTCTGACAGTTAAATCTACCTCTAGAAAGGTAATGGAGACTACGGGCAATGTCCAGTCAAAGTTGAGTCCTAGAAAATGAAACCACGATAGTCCTTACTCTAAAATAGTATATTATATTCTACTAGTAAATATATGCAACAAGTAAACTAGACCTTCTGTTTGACGACGTGCGGCAGGTCGTATTTCCCGCGCACGCACTTCAGCTTTACTCCCGGACAATCTTTCAACCTGGAACAACATTCTATACGTTAGGAACATTTTGAAGACATTCGCATTCCTAAGTTAAATTTAAATTTTAAATATTAGGGGACATCTTACACACGGTCTCTGACCCCAAACTAAGTAAAGCTTGTGATATGGCTGCCAGAGACTGATATACTACATATTTTAAATCCATACTTATATAGATAGTAACTAAATAACACCCAGACACAGAGCAAACACCTATGTTCATCACATAAATGCTTGCCCTGGGTGGGGATCGCTCCCACGCCTCTTTGATCCAGAAGTCAGGGTCACTAACCACTGAGCCACCGAGGCAGTCATTTAATAGGACGATTTTAACAAAGCATCTGATAAAACGCACAAAATTATATCGCAGTATAATAATAATCTTTTATTACCAAAAGAACAATTACATAGTTCATTTATATAAATACCTAATCCTAAAAACGCATACATAAATAGATAATTAATTTGACTTTTTACAAAATTAGGTATACCTATTTTCATGCAGAACAATGATTATAATAAGATAATATCAGTGAGCCCCAAACTATGATAAGCCTGTATCTTAGGCGCCCGAGAGATACCAAGAAAAATATGAAGATATCCAATGGCGCTGAGGTGTGAGTATCTACGAAATCTTTATAAAATCTTATTTTCAAACATAATAAATATTTTTTTGTGGGCACTAGTTGCTGTAATAAAATATATATAGACATAAACTCGTAGAACCAAAGTCTAACTTAGCAATGCACAGTTCTAGCCCAAATTCTATGGCTATAAAATATTCAATAAATTGCCAAATAACCTAAAAGATATCGAAAGAGAAAACTGTTTCATAAAACAATTAATAATCGGCCAAGTGCGAGTCGGACTCGCGCACGAAGGGTTCCGTATCGTGTTGGAGCCCCCTTAGCGCCATTCCTCTTGCCGTTAGGTATTAATAGCGAGCAAAAACTCTTAAAAAAATCAGGTTTGTTGTATGGGAGAACCTCCTTAAATATTTATTTTATTCTGTATTTAGTATGTGTTGTTATAGCGGCAACCGAAATAATCATCTGTGAAAATTTCAGATGTCTAGCTATCACGGATCATGAGTTACAGCCTGCTGACAGACAGACAGACGGACATCCGGAGTCTTAGTAATAGTACGTAGTATTATTATATATTCTTTGGTAATAGTACGGAACCGTAAAAATTATCCTATTATAGAAATGTTATTACACATTAGACGAATTTTTAACGAAAATCTAGAAAACATAATAATAAATCGTTCCAATACAAATAATAAAATTGCCATACCCTTATACGGTCAGTAGATTTTGCCCGCGGCTTCGCCCGCATGATATTTCGAGGCCCTACCTTACCACCCTTAATAAAGGAGGTGGTTAAATATTTAAGGGGGGCGCACGGAGGGTTCCTTACTGTATGGGATACAGTACGGAACCCTCCGTGCGCGAGTCCGACTCGTACTTGGAACGATTAATAATGATCTATCTGACGGACTAGGTAATTTTTTTTTTCATCATTCCTATTGGATACGAATCATTAGTTGTGTGTACAAATAATATAATAAAATGCCGTTTTCTTACCTTCCTACCCTAACGAGTACAATGTTATGTTCTTGCAGGTTGTGTCCGATGCCCGGGACATATGCTACCATTTCTTTCCCGTTGGAAAGCCGCACGAGGACACACTTGCGGTTAGCGGAGTTTGGCTTCTTCGGCTTTTTGATTACTGTCTTTAGCACTACACCCTGAAATGGAGCAATTTCTTTTTTTATTACATTTTAAGGTAAGCCGTGGTGGTCTAGTGGTAATGATTCCCGCCTTGCAATCGTGAGGTCGTGGGTTCAAACCCGGACCCGTACCAATGAGTTCCTTGAAATTTACGTACGGAATTTCACACCACTCACTTTTCGGTGAAGGAAAACATCGTGAGGCAACCTGCATATGTCCAAGGAAGAAATTCCATGGCGTGTGCCCAATCACCCTTCGTGGGTAGGCCTACGTTCTGCAGTGGACTATTAAAAAGGCTGGTACAGTACAGTACAAGGTTAAGTTAAGTTACACAGTATTATTTCGTAGGTATATCTGTTTAGCGTACTTTTCTGTAACGGTGCAAAACAGGATTAATTTATCATCATATTAACCGTAGAGCGTCAATAGATGGTCATAAGCTTCCCCTATAGATTGTTTGTTTATTTGTATGGTCTCTAAAACTTTTGGCCCATTTTCATAACTAGCTAAGAAAAATGATTTTATTTTCAATGTTTCATAATCTAAATTACAAATAAATTAAAACATCGGTTGGAATTGACTAAGATTGCAGAAAATAAAATTAATTGTAATTCTATGTGGGGGAGATGAAACCGGCACTAATCTCGTATTGATGTATGAAGTCTAATTTACAAAGATAATTTTAGATGTCCATGATGGATGACGCTGTTGACGCAGTGTTAAATATAATTGCAACGTCCAAATTAACTACACAGTTTGACAATAATTTATTCTTATTCTTAACTTGCTTATACACATATATTTGCAGTTAATTAATAAAAACATCTAATAAATCTATGAAAGATTTCAGATCCCCATCCCCTCCCATGATAACATTACAGTAGGTATAATATGAAACTGTATGCAAAAAATACTTTTATCTACACTAATGTTGTAACATTCTACTTATGTTTCCAATACTTGACTTATAATGACTACTGTTATAGCGCAGACAACAAAACACTCAATTTAAGCAATTTCACATGATGTTATAATATCCACATCGATATCGTAAAATCTCATTATAACATCGCGCGCTCGCTCCTGATTGGCCCTGCGCGCGCAGCTGCGCTCTCATTGGTTAGATTTTAATGGCGCCAAGTTCACTGTGACAATACACGTACGCGTGAATTTAATGTTTCGCAATATGTTTTTTTTTTTTTATTAGTGAAGATAAAGTAGTGTATGCAACTGCATATAACACGGGTATTAAAACACTCGTTACTATTATGAAACGAGCGCAGCGAGTTCCATAAATACCCTTCATTATATGACAGTTGCATAAACTACTATTATGACATTTATGTAGTGTAACTTATTTTAAAAAAAGTTTTACAACTTTTTTTTTTCAAGCTTACAATTACAACTTACTTTAGCGAAAGGGTTTCCCATAAGCGGATTCCTAGGTTTCCTTTTCTTGATGTGCGGTCCAGTGCGGTGCATCTGTGCTAGAGTGGCCATCGCTCGCGAGAGGAAGCCCTGGGGCTCCGCTGGCGGCCCCAGCACGCCGGCGATGTTGACTGCTGCCGATGGGGCTGGTGTGATACCTGGAAAGATTCATCGGATTCATTTGAGGCCATTTTGTAGTACTTATACCAGCCTTCTTTAATAGTCCACAGCAAGACATTGATATTTGTTTTGCCTGGAATAAATTGCTTTTAGCAATAAGGCCGCCGATTGTGGCTCTGCGTGTGGTCTTAAGTTTTAGTCTCTATTTTTTTAGAAACTTTTTATTAACTTGCAATTAACTTGCAAGGCTCTACGTGTGGTCTTAAGTTTTAGTCTCTATTTTTTTAGAAACTTTTTATTAACTTGCAATTAACTTGCAAGGCTCTACGTGTTGTCTTAAGTTTTAGTCTCTATTTTTTTAGAAACTTTTTATTAACTTGCAAGGCTCTACGTGTGGTATTAAGTTTTAGTCTCTATTTTTTTTAGAAACTTTTTATTAACTTGCAATTAACTTGCAAGGCTCTACGTGTGGTCTTAAGTTTTAGTCTCTATTTTTTTAGAAACTTTTTATTAACTTGCAAGACTCTACGTGTGGTCTTAAGTTTTAGTCTCTAGTTTTTTAGAAACTTTTTATTAACTTGCAAGGCTCTACGTGTGGTCTTAAGTTTTAGTCTCTAGTTTTTTAGAAACTTTTTATTAACTTGCAAGGCTCTACGTGTGGTCTTAAGTTTTAGTCTCTAGTTTTTTAAAAACTTTTTATTAACTTGCAATGAATGTCTGTAAGTACCTATCTAAGTTCGGGTGGAATCTTGCAAGTTAAATTTGACCAACTTTCCGGTTTCCGATTGAGCTGAAATTTTGCACGCATATGTATATCGCGTGACAATGCAATAATATGGTACCACGGAGCTGATCTGATGATGGAGTCGGAAGGTGGCCATAGGAACTCCTGTATTAAACAAGATAGACTTGTCGTGATATGATTTTTATTTTAGAGTGCTTTCCACACTAGATTTTATCTCAAAAAAAATTTGGCGCTTGCGTAGGAGGCGAGCTGGCTCAGTTGGTTAGAGCGTCGGGATATAGTGATCCGAAGGGGCAGGTTCAAATCTGCGTTCGCTTCAGATTTTTGAAATGCTTATCACAAAGATAACTCTTTATAGACTTGTCGTATTTGGGCTCGTTTCTCTTGTCTTTGCTATCACTCTGTTGCTACATAATATCCAAGATCTCAAAAGCTTGAATTTTTAAAATGCTATGTTTATTATAATTTATTTTACGTTTAAATCTTGTGTGACAATAAAGAATATATATCTTTACAGAGCCTGTGTGGTGAAGTTCCACATCTTGGCCAGTTACTCAACCATGAAGCAGTAGTGTGTAATCATTACTGTTCTGGAATAAATAGTGACATTTGAAACGAAATTTCAAGGTGACAAGAGATTTCTTGTACGAGATACCTCTAGAAATGAGCATTGTGTAGTTTCGAAGGGTACAGACTCGTGGTTACACCGCTTTGTTACACCAGTGTGACTACGAGTAAACTTTTTTACTCGTGGTTACACTACTCTAAAAGGATCGCGCTTGACCAAACAATATATTGGGTAGGTAGTGATGTGCCTGATAGTTGAAAATCTTTTGAAGGTCAAGATGTTATGCTGTTGCAAACTGTTTAGTAATGTCTTGGTAAATAAAATGTATACACTAACATTGTAGTATAGAGTTTTTAGTGTTTTAGCTTCTTTTCAAAGAAAACCAAGTGAAACAACAAATAGTAAAAATAATTTAAAAAAATCGGATGGAAACCGGAAAAGATCCATCTAGATTTTGAACTAGCAATCTCCAAAGCTATCAAAATAATTTTCCTAAACATCGAAATTAAAAAAATGCAACTAGTTACTTCACAAATAGTTTGTGGCGAAAAACAAAATTTATAGGCATAAAGACAAAACTTCATCGCCGAATAGTAGGTTTGTGCACTGCTCTTTCACAATGCGCTCTTTTAAACTACAATAAAATTAACGCTTTCATGAAGTATATGAACAGTACGTTGCTTAAAATGATGCATTTATAAGAGCGTGTGGTGTGTCGGCAATGAACGTTCGTTAAAATCACGACGCTGTGCCGTTATCGGCGTATGTTTCAATATGTATCTGCATTATTTAGCATTTTACACACATAAGCGATTCATTTAAAAAACGATGAAGCGGGGGAGAGGCAACTCGGCGATCCGCGGCTGATTGGCGATCCCTTACGCAGTGCGCGGTTCCGTAGGAAAGATTTTATTTTTTGCAGAAAGGTGTCTTTTTAATTTCAATTTTAATAAAAAAAAAATGTTTGTTTTGTTTTTAATAATTAAAATATATATATGTTACTCTAACATTTATACAAAAAGAATTAAATGCATTCCTATTATAGTTACTTTTCTATAGAATTTATAATAATGACGAAAATGGCCGGCGCACAGGTGGATACGGGTTGTTCATATTTCGCAATATTTCATAATTGTTTTATTTTTGTTTCTTAAAAGACCTACAATTATTATTTTTGTTACTTAAAAAATGACATAAGTAATTTTTTTATTGCTGAGTAGGGATCGGAAATACTTAGAATTTAGTTAAACACGTAGTATGTACTAGCAAAGAAAATATAGTATGGTACTAGTATATTCTGAGCAATATGTATTTAGTCTCTGGGTTTACAAAGTCATCTTATATTATAGTACAGATTTGTTTTATTTCCCCACACTAGCAGTGTTACCACGAGTCCTACGTTTTATTAGTTTACTTGTGGTTACACCACTCGGTGTAACCACGAGTAAAAAAGTTTACTCGTAGTCACACTGGTGTAACAAAGCGGTGTAACCACGAGTCTGGACCCGTTTCGAACAGGATTTTGAACTGTATATAATACTAGCGAGTAGCGACGTGCCCCGGCTTCGCACAGGTGTATTATACATAAACCTTCCTCTTGAAACATCTATTAAAAAAAGCGCATCAAAATCCGTTGCGTAGTTTTAAAGATATAAGCATACATGGGGACAGACAGCGGGAAGTGACTTTGTTTTATACTATGTAGTGATTTCATTCTGGGTGGCACCTACTTGTGATAGTCAGTATGCATGACGCTTAACATCAATCGAACGTTTAGCTCATCTTGCAAAAAAAAACATTCTTTTTACATTTGAACTTCTCAAAACTCTACATAACAGTGAAACTAAAGAAAAACAAAAAAAAAAAAAACATTCTTTTTACATTTGAACTTCTCAAAACTCTACATAACAGTGAAACTAAAGAAAAACGTAAAGCATTCAGTCAAATCTTAGTTTCTTGAGAAAGTTTTCAAAGGGTTTTCCTAAATTAATAAGTTACACAAAAAGTTTTACCTCTATCACCTACTTTCCTATGATACCGTTAGCCAAAACCTTTCCACGACCAAACAAAACCGGCAGGTGGTAACCCAGCATTGTCGCCACAGAGATTAGCGCCTGGAGATTTGCTATCTACCCTCAAAAAACCACAAACTAACACACAACTACTAAGCAAATATCTTCTTTATGGGCATGGCTTTAAGTGCGTTTCTAAGTGAAACAAGTAGTTGTTTATTCAAAAGGCTTGACGAATGATGGTAAAAGGCTACAGTTTTACAGTTAAGTTATAGGGAAGTGAACAATTGCAGTTTTCGGGGTGATTGCAACAGGCGTTCCCGCAATGCCGATTGTGTCAATTGTATGCTTTATAACGCTATTATAAGCTATGTATTGAAGGGTTTGCGATTTGATTCGCATATTGTAGGCAGGGGGCTGTTTTTTATATAGCTGTTATAGGACAACGTTGTAGCGGGATGTGACGTGATTGACAGCTATGATTGAGAGGTATTCATGGCGTGTGCGGTTATTTGTTTGAATTTCAGAAGTGGTTGTGGTGAAATTGGTTTAGAAGTAGGGAAGTTTTGTTCAATTAATTTGTTGCGGATTTTAGTTCCAAGCGACGTTGCTATGAAATTCAAGGTTGAAAAAGAAAAACATAAGTTCTAGGAACGTATTGACTTTTAGTCGAAACGCTGTTCATTTCGAATTTACCATGTCGGTAATTTTAGGAAGCAATTAATAGATTATGTATTTCAAATGATAATATAATCACACAAAGTCTTTATGGATTACAAACTATGTACATTGCCTGGAGTAATTTTAAACTTAGGTACCTACCCTAAATGATGTAAAAATTCTAATTGAAACGATACTTATAGGCAAACTTATTACTGTTAATTGTTGTGTTGGGTGAATGAAGATGTACTCGTAGATAGCAGTAGAGCAAAATTTCTTTTCAAGCTCTTTAAGCATTTCTTGATAGTATATTAGTCAGTATTGCATTAATGCTGATTCTCCGCTATTTTTCAGTCACCTTAGAAATAGAAGAACAAATCTTTGAAGATGTAGAGTTACCAACAATTTATTTTTCAAACCAGCTAATATTATCGTGTCAACCCAAACGCTATCGACAAACACAAAGATTCGTATGTTCTTGGAAGATCAGAGCGTTCAGAAGTTACATTTAATTTTGACACAACAACTGCAGATTACAAGAAGTTGCATCTAAAATAACAAATGCGGCAGCGGAGTGGAATCACGTAGGCTGCGGCCAGTGTTATTGTTTGGGATAATCATGTCCAGCGCTGGCCGTCCCGGGGGACGACTTGCATCTGTCGCGCAAGCAAATGTTGCGAGGTGGCAGAAGACATGAGAGAACGGCGATCATAGCGATATAGGCGATAAAAAGAAGCAAAGGATTTGAAGTTAAAAAATAAACTAAAATAACCTATCTAAACTTAAATAAACCTAATCTAAACTATCCTACCTAAAGTCAACAAATTAAAAATTAGACACTGTTTAAGCCTACAAAAGGTTTAAGCAGTCTCTAATCTCAGGCAACGTGCCTAAAATGCTGGGCGCATTGCCTCGCTGAATTGCGAGGCTGACTTTCTGTCCAAAATACAGGCCAGCATTTTGGTCACGTGTGCCCTCTATTTAATAACTTACATCACGATATAAGTGAGAAAAAACAAATCAAGGACTCGTAAAAACATTTCAGAACTAAATGGACGTTTGTATGTTAAGATAGAGAAAATAATCTAGGTAGATAATATTTGTACACCAAAAATATATTCGATTCTACATAGTATAGCCTACATTGTTTTAGTAATTATGTTACTTTATACGATCTACGAGTAGCATTTGAATTAAAGATAAGAGAACCTGAATTTTTCTTATCTTTCATTTCAGGTCCCAGAACTAGAAAACAGAAATCATCAACTTTGACCAAAAAATTAGTATAGTAATTCAGCGAGGCAACGCCGCCAGTATTCTGGCCACGTTACCCTCTGCCCCGGGTCTTTTAGATTAGTTTTATTTTTACTTTAGTATAAGTTTTAGTGTAAGTTTTTTTTAGTATAAGTTTTTATTTTAAGTAGGTTAATTTTAATAGTGATAATTTATTGCATCTAATTTTAGATTACGACATCTTTAGTTTTATCATTTAATAAACCAATTTTATTAGGAAGAAAACCGAAATAATTTGACGTCTTGTATAATCTGAAGTCGGAATTATTTTAGCGGTAGCCTAAACCAAATGTGGAAATTGCCTTGATATTATGTTTCTAATATGCTCGTAGAGCTATTTCACTTGTGAGGCTGGCCGATCTACATCCGTCGCAAATTTTGTCTACTTTCTTCGGCAAAGATCTTGGAATTATAAAATTCTGCACAATTGAACACCAAGAACGATTAGATTACATAAGATAACTTAGAAATGAAGGCGACGAAAAGACGATTTACTCTTTAGAAATAAGCTTTGAGTCTTGGTTTTACAACCTATAGATATACAGTTATAAAATTGTTTGAGTCAAAACAGAAATTAAGTCTACCACTACGACGAATTTGAGACAAAAATATCTAATGAGTCAACATTCTTTAAAATTAAGCATTGTGCCCTAGTTTTACAAACTTTTCCTATAATAAAGATTATTAAATTGTTTCACTTAAAACTTAACATTAGAAATGAAGTCGTTACAAAAAAGCATTATACTCCAGTTTTACAACCTGCAGATCAGGGAATACCCATTTTCGTCTAATAAGGATTATAAAATTGTTTTAATGAAAAAGGGTTCAGAAACTAAGGATTAACTTTATTAAAGGCAAGTAAAGTCATAAAACGTCTCCGATCATAAAACATTCAAATTCAAATCATTTATTGCAACATATGAAATTTACATACTTCACATGTTTTGTATAGTTATACATTTGACCCTGATAAGGGTATGGCAATTTTATTATTCGTATGATTCTTATTGGAACGATTTATTATTATGTTTTCTAGATTAACGTTAAAAAATTCGACTAATGTGTAATGACATTTGGATAATAGAATAATTTTTAGTTGTTTTATAAAACAGTTTTCCTTTTCGATATCTTTTAGATTATTTGGCAGTTTATTAAATATTTTTATCTACACTAATGTTGTAACATTCTACTTATGTTTCCAATACTTGACTTATAATGACTACTGTTATAGCACAGACAACAAAACACTCAATTTAAGCAATTTCACATGATGTTATAATATCCACATCGATATCGTAAAATCTCATTATAACATCGCGCGCTCGCTCCTGATTGGCCCTGCGCGCGCAGCTGCGCTCTCATTGGTTAGATTTTAATGGCGCCAAGTTCACTGTGACAATACACGTACGCGTGAATTTAATGTTTCGCAATATGTTTTTTTTTTATTTTTTTATTAGTGAAGATAAAGTAGTGTATGCAACTGCATATAACACGGGTATTAAAACACTCGTTACTATTATGAAACTCGCTGCGCTTGTTTCATAAACTCACACTCGTGTTTTAATACCCTTCATTATATGACAGTTGCATAAACTACTATTATAGCCATAGAATGCGGGCTGGAACTATGCATTGGTAAGTTGGACTTTGATCCCAAGAGATTGTCTGTATTATGATCTAATTTTGAGCGATTTATCAGACGCTTTGTTAAAATAGTCAGGGTGCTTTTTGGCAAATTTACATATTTCGAATATATAGATACGAGTAAGACATTCTCTTATCCCTTGCACCAGACGAAAACAGACCTGCTCTTTTTGCGGATTATAATCCGCTAATAGTGGGCATTGTCCTCAATGGACACACGGGATTTATAAATATTCCTGACTTGCAAACGGACAAACGGCAAGAGTTGAGCCTTTGTGCTTTCCTGGAAAGATTGTAAATCATATTTGTATGGTGCAACGTTATCAGCAACCGGTCACAAATTCACAATGCCCGAGACACATTTCCGCAATTGTCGATGCTACCACAATGCTTCTAAAGGATTTATAATAACTGGTGGAGATTACGTCTTAGAATGTATAGTATAGGTGGTATTCTAGTATGCTTTCAATTCATAAAGATCTCGGGATTCGTGGAACTCTGAGTGGTTATGATTTTTGTCATAACTTTAGATGATTGTGAAAGAGTTTCTGAAATTGCTCGAATATTTTCTTTGCAAAATTGGTGTAGCAATCCATTTGTGTACAAGCCAGCTTTTCTACAAATGTGTGAAGATGGACTTACATATAGCTAACATAATTACTATTCCAACGTAACAAACCAAGTAACGTATCACAACATAGTATAAAACAAAGTCACTTCCTGCTGTCTCTCTGTCCCTAAATATGCTTAGATCTTAAAAACTACGCAACGTATTTTGATGTTCTTTTTTTTAATACAGTGATTCAAAAGGCAGATTTATGTATAATACATACACCCCCCGTGCAAGGCCGCGGCGGGTTTCTAGTCGTATATATACGTTACTTAGCAGCTTAATTTCTTTTGATTTGACCTTGATTAATCATCATTATTTTAATCTATATTCCATTAAAACTTATAAATTCATTTCATTCACAATTCGTCTTCCATACAAGTGCGTAGTGAAGGTATGGTGAATTAAATTTTGAGTACAAAATAACGTACGGACGGACCCCGTTGGGCGCAGCAAAAGCAGAAGAGAGGAGGGGACCACTTCGTGGGCATCTATTCTAATTTAATCTTTTGTCTTGATGGCTAATTTAATTACCAACTTCTAAAAAGGAGGAGGTACTATTTGGAGGAGATAAAGGAGGAGGTTCGTCTGATATTTTCGCCAATTGTGAACCGATTCCCCAACTTGACATTATATTATTTTATTCCTAACATTATAAATGAGAATGTTATCTTTGACATGCTTTAAGCTAAAATGATAATCAAATTGTTTAATTGTATTTTGTACAGATACCTACTATGTGAACTCATTTTATATTCGATCAATTCGTTACATAGTACTTCTTTAAAATGTATTATTTGTCTAATGATTTCCTTGCATGCCGAAAGGTCGAATATGGCGGCTCTTTTTTATTTATTTTCTGTAAGATCTTAGTTGTACCCATATGCGCAAGAATAAATGATTTATGATTTAAAAATATCTTTCTTAGTTCGATAGTATACTTCCGAGGTAGTTTCATTTAAATTTTATCGAAATCGGCTGAGCCGTTTTTGATAAATCAACAAATTTGTACATGGATGTCACATGGATTCGTGCAAATTATTCGAATTCTGTACACGGTGGAAGTTGGTGTTGCTTTTTTTTACGAAAAATAATTATTAGTACCATTTAGTTACCTTTGGAACTAAGAAGATAAGCCTTAATACTACTACTCATTGCATTTCTGATTGAAAATATACCTATTATTAGGGTTCTTTATACCCATATAATTATTTATTTCTAGTTAGATGTGCCTTCAAATCTCTAGTAATTAGGTATCTTCTAAGAAAGCGTGTTATACCATAGACAGCATATCTGCTTAACATCAATCAGGATGTAGTCAAACGCAAACCTATTCCATGTAAAAAAAATCAGCCAAGTGCGAGTCGGACTTGCACACGGAGGGTTCCGTGCCGTATGGGAGCCCCATTCCTATTGCCGTTATTAATAGCGAGCAAAAACTCCCAAAAATCATTTTTGTTGTATGGGAGCCCCCCTTAATATTTATTTTATTATTCTGTTTTTAGTATTTGTTGTTATAGCGGCAACAGAAATACATCTGTGAAAATTTCAGTTGCCTAGCTATCATGGTTCATGAGATACAGCCCGGTGACAGACAGACAGACGGACATCGAAGTCTTAGTAATAGGGTCCCGTTTTTACCCTTTGGGTACGGAACCCTAAAAACTAGCAAACTTCCGTAGTTCTCACGATCCTGGTCAGTCCGAAAAAACGTTAAAGAGTTCATTCGATCGAAGAAGGAGCGCATTCAAAGTTTTCTTCGCTATTTACGCCTTTGTATGAGAAAGCTGATACGGGGGCGGTCTCACGGCTATGAGCGATTATACGAGTAACTGTATCGAGTGAGTTGAGTATAGACTCACGTGTTTGGCAAATACGACATGTGAAAGGGACTTAAATAAGAGGTTTGAATTATGATGTTGGTCAGACGTTTAGGGGTTCGCGGCGGTATAGTCCGATGCTTTTATAAAAATCATTAATAGTCAATCTTCGAAGAAAATTTGTTTGTAGCGCTCGGGCGCTCATAGCGTCGTTTGACTAAATGTTTCATGGTTTTGGATGGGTGACCACTGGTAGCATTTATTACGAAACGCGCGCTATGGCTCGGATGACACGTTAAATTTTGGGTAAATGTACCTATTATTAAAGTGAAGGTATGAATCACCCTTTTATGGTGGACATTCCTCGCGTTAGAACCAAGCGTTTCGAATCCTCATTCCTCATACGAACAGCCAGAATGTGGAACGCTTTGCCTGAGTCTGTCTTCCCGCTAAAGTACGACGTGGGTGTCTTCAAATCCCACATAAATAGGTATCTTCTAGGTAAGCGTGCTACACTCTAGACCGCATATCTGCTCAACGTCAGGCAGTATGTAGTCAAACGCCTACCTATAAGGAATAAAAAAAAAGGAAATAATGAAAGGGACTTAAGTAAGGGGTTTGAATGATAATATTGGTCAAGCATTTGTTTTTGGAATTCACGCCTACTGGCCTATATCCAACAGTAGGCTTACTGCAGATAGATGGATGTTTGTGAGAACTAGTAGGTATACAGTAATTTCTCATTTATGTATTTGGAAGGTTATGACAGTGCCGCAGCCACGGTAATGATATTACCGTGCCGTAGCAAAGTTTCCGCAAAGATTCATTAGTTTTTTTTTTCATTTTGCATCTAGCATAAAGCAGCAAGCTCTAGAAGCATTCTACAAGTCTTCGACTCTTCGTCGTCGTCGTTTCAGCTATAGGACGCCAACTGCTGAACACAGGCCTCCCCCATAGATCTCCTAAAACTTGGTTTTGTAAATCTGTTGCTGGACGTGGGACTACTAGGATATTAACAAAATCGGAAAGATTTCACTTTTACTTTGTTGGACTAGAGGCATTTGGAAATTCAGCTTTCATTTAAGAAAATGTCGCTTTCGAATAATTATTCTAAGCTCTACTAGTTAGTCGCCTATCATTTTCTGAAATTCCTAACAATCTGATAATGGAAAGGTCAGAGTAATAAAATACTTCACGAGTTTTCGATACATAAAAGACGATTAAACATTCAATCATGATAGCGAGTGAGAAATTATTTAAAGGAGTAGTAGGTAAATGAACGGTCTCTTCGACTTACAAATTGTTTTAGGCGGTTATTGAGATAAGTTTATACTAGAAGATGATGATGATAGTTTAAAGATTAGAAGAGTTTCATACTCTGCTATTTTTTACCGACTTCTTAAAAGGAGGAGGTACTATGTTCATCTGTATGTTTTTTTTGTGTACGTTCATCGATATTTTCGCCTTTAAAAAAATATTTTTTAGTTCTTATACTACTGGGTCCCATTTAAACTTATCGAAATCGGCTGAGCCGTTTTTTGATTAATCAACAATAATGTACATGGATGTTACATCGATTGAAATCGGTGCTTTTGTGAAATTGTAGAATCGGTGTTGCGATTTTTTGCGAAATATAATTATGAATAAATCTGAAAAGTTCCCATAGAGTAAGATCTACCTAAAATTCCTTCAATAAATAACGACACTACCAGTTTGAGACGTTATCTCCGATCTAAAGGAGTAGATGGTATTTCCCATCTAAGGGATAGAGGCAAAGAAATTAGTGCGACGTAATCATGAATAGAAATCTCAAGTCATGCGGCACAATAGCGGGGAAGACGAGGTGTCAATGGGATTGGTCAACTTATTTGTATGTGATGTGGGATGTCCACATGAAAGGACAGACAACCGCAGGAATATGCGGATGCAAACCGATTGAAACCGGTGCTTTAAGAACTAGAGGTATACTTAAAGGTTATGATAAAAATAATGGTTAGGTATACTGGGTTATTCCTAATCAATTAGCACTCTTTTAGGGGGTTATTTTGTACATCAAAACTAACAACTTTTGTTTTGCGACTTTTGTCAAAACTAAAAAAAATTTTTTTGAGTTTTCCATAGATACGAGTAAATATCGTTCGCCCGCGACAAAATATATGTAACAGCTGTTTTTTTTTGAGTTCTGACAAAAGTCGCAGGACAAAAGTAGTTAGTTTTGATGTACAGAATAAGCCCCTAAAATGATGCTAATCGATTAGGAATCACCCTGTATAAGAGATCATAAGTTATTAAATCGTTCTTCTCTTTGAAGAGGCTTTTTCATCAAATTCAAATAAGTAAATTGGTTATATTTGCAATCTAAAATATATTAAACTAGCGACCCGCCTCGGCTTAAGGTTTGATACTTATAAACCTTCCTCTTGAATCACTCGATCTATAAAAAAAACCGCATCAAAATTCGTTGCGTAGTTTTAAAGATATTAGCATAAATACACCTGTGCGTAGCCAGGCGGGTCGCTAGTTAGAAATAATTCTAACGTTTTAAAAATTTGGTTCCAGGAACCAAATATAAGACTTAGACCTGGAAAAAAACTTATTGTTTTTAGCAATAAGGGCACCCATTGTGACACTATTTTAATTTTTTTATTTTTTTGGTGGGACAATAAAGAATATATTTATCTATAATACATAAATAAATATTAGAGGACATCTTACACACGGTCTCTGGCCCCAAACTAAGCATAGCTTATGATATAGCTGCCAGAGACTGATATACTACATATACATATTTTTAAACTTACTTATTTAGATAATACCTAAATAACACCTATACACAGAGCAAACACCTATAAAATTAAATTAAATTATTTTATTGAGATTGAAATGATTTTTCAAACATTTACATCCATCTCACATTAAATACTAATTAATATAAGATTCAAAAAACAAATACAATTAAAACAAAAGTCATTAAATTAGTTAAGATGTCAATAAAAAATTAAATTAAACCTACTTATGTTCATCACATAAATATTTGCCCTGGGTGGGAATCGAACCCACGCCTCTTTGATCCAGGAGTCAGGGTCACTAACCACTGAGCCACCGAGGCAGTATAATAAGAGAGAGAGGACCATTACCCAACTGTGCAAGTAATGGGTACAAATGCTTCATCTTCGACCACAACGTCGCTTACCATCAGGCGAGTTGGTGGTCAAACGCGAACTTATTTGCGTTAAAAAAAATGTCTCGTTCGGCGAACTACAAAGATGGCTACATACTCGTTCAGTAAGTTTTATATTCAGTAAGTACAATAATTTGTTTTATATTGCGGTGGTCAGTATCACGCGGGAAACGCTGACTCATCGCACCCTCGCGCTTCGCACTTATTTGGGGCCAACAGTGGAATGGTACAGCTGGCAAATACGTCTTATACTGATAATCAATTTATCATTAATTAATTATTTATATTACTTAATTAAATTATTTTAATTTTATAGTGCTTCCCACACTGGCCAGGCAGGACTGTACTGTACCAGCCTTTTTAATAGTCCACTGCAGGACGTAGGCCTACCCACGAAGGGTGATTGGGCTATATCCACCACGCTGGCCCAGTGCGGGTTGGTGGATTCACACACGCCATCAAATTTCTTCTACGGACGTATGCAGGTTGCCTCGCGATGTTTTCCTGCACCGAAAAGCCAGTGGTGTGATATTCTGTACATAAGTTCCAAAGTAACTCATTGGCACGGGACCGGGATCCAAGACTTCAAAAATGACAAAAACGTTACAACCACTAGACCACCACGGCTTACACTAGCCAGGACTACACACTAGCTAGTCAGGACTGCGAATTAGCTCAGTTGAGAGAGCGTCGGGCTAGTGATTCGAAAGAGGCAGGTTCGAGTCCTACATTCGCGACGAATTTTTGAAATGTTAAAGCCTAACCTAACCTAACATTTTTTTTCTGACTTAACCTAACCATAGCCGAATCTTGATACAGTTTGATGATTAAATTACTATTTTGTTTGTGATTTAATTTGGTTGGTTGAGCGGTACGCTGAAATACACTAAATATTTATTCAAAACAAGAATTTGAAGATGAACTTCCGCAAAGTAACGCCTGATTCAATAAACTAGATACGAGTGTTTCAAGAGGAAGGTTTATATGTATAATACACCTGTGCGAAGCCGGGGCGGATCGCTAGTTGTGTACCTAATTATGTGGGCCCAGTTGTAAACGTCACTCGACGCGTACACGTACAAAACTTTCGATCAAAATTAACCAATCTTTTTACTTAGTGGATAAACTTTTAGGCCAATTTCAGCTGATTATAATTCTATAATATTGTTGATAAATGTCCAGTTTAACTCGTATTTTATGAAACATTCTAATATAGCCTAATACTCGGCGTACATGACAAAATTTCGCAAATCGCAAAGCAAACGCAAATAGCGCTAAAACTAATCCAAATCCCAAACAACAGTTACATCAAACATATCATGTTACATTTTTTCATCAAAATATTACCACATTTTTTTGCTGTCCCTACGGTCCCGAAGGACTTAATCCACGCGGAAGGGTTCGCAAATGACAGGCGCGTCATGGAATTACAGGTTTTTTCTAATTTTGACCACTTATTCGGTTAACCAAATTTGAACTTTCATACCACACAATACGGTCGATTATGGAATTATTTACAGAAAGGGCATCATACATGTCACAGAATAATAGAAAATAATTTTGATTTTTGATTACTCATTGGTTATTCAATTATAGACTGTAAGGTAAAGGGTTAGAGTAGAATATGTGTGGTAGATAGCACCAGCTGCTTTTGCAGATGTGATATGTGACCACTCTTGTGACAGTTATTGCATTGCAGTTTCCTATGTAAAATGTGAACTGTTTTTATGTACTGTACCAACCCTTTTGATTGTCCACTGCAGGACGTAGGCCTACCCACGAAGGGTGATTGGGCTATATTCACCATGCTGGCTCATTGCGGGTTGCGGGTGGTGGATTCACATACGCTATCGAATTTCTTCTACGGACGTGTGCAGGTTGCCTCACGATGTATTCCTTCACTGAAAAGCCAGTGGTGTGAAATTCCGTACATAAATTCCGAAAAACTCATTCAATAATTACGGTACCGGGATTTGAACTCACGACCTCACGATTGTAAGGCCGGTGTCATTACCACTAGGCTTGTGACGGTTTTTATGTAATTGAAGGGAATTAAAGTTGCTGTAGCTGGGCTATAGCCCTGGTGTCAGTTTTCCAATCTGCACTTCAGGCTTCAGACTTAAAATAGCAGACAGCAAAATGGTTACAAAATCTATCTACAACTAGCTTTTGCTGCTTCACCTGCTTTATAATTTGATTTTTGTGCCATCCTATGAACCTTTTATTTATCCAGGATCAAAAGTAGCCTATTTTACTTTCCAACCTGACCTGACAACCTGTTGATGAAAACCTTTAGAAATGAGATCTGCAGATGAACGAAAATTACCAACATAGCCCAGCGGATTAGCTAATTGAAGTGGCAGTGTGCAGGGTACATAGTTCAGAGAAAGGATGGCTGATGGGCCGCAAAGTTTTCGAATGGAGACCACGGACCAGCAAGCACAGCATAAAGTCCATCAACTAGGTGGACTGACGATGTAATAAAGATCGCAGGAACGCGCAGGATGCAGGCCGCTTCCAAGCAGCCTTATTGGAAATCCATCGGGAAGGCCTATGTCCAGCAGTGGATGTCCTATGATGCTAGCTAGATCCTAGCTGATGGATGGATTGATGGATATCTATGCCAAAAATCAAGTCTATCCACTGCTGTGTTGCGGCACGAAAGGTAACAAACCAATATAAACACTTGTCTTGTGTCTTAAAATCCCGAGTAAATAGGTATCTACTAGGTAAGCGTGCTACACCCTAGAACGCATATCTGCTCAACGTCAGGCAGTATGTAGTCAAACACAAGTCTAAATGGAATAAAAAAAAAACATACACACTTTCAAATTAATACTAATAGTAAGGATACTACTCTATGCAACATAATGGTTTGTTACTCTTACACACAACTGCAATGCAACCGATTGACTTCAATTTTGGCAAGGTAATAATTATTTCAGAGCTAAGACAGAGACATACTATACTTTTTATCCTGGAAAAAAAAATTTTGCTGTTGGACAGTGCCACAGTTAAAATATTACATGGGGAAAGCTGTGTGCAAAGGCTAGTAAGGTAATTATTTATTTATTTGGGAAATTGTTGTATATTTGTTTTGGGTTTGAATTTTACTTTTCTTCATAATAATTCATTTCTTCATTCAAGTATATTGCTTAGAGTAGTATAATTCATAATTTTAGTAGGTAGTCTTTGCGATCAAATAAATTATAAAAGTTTGGCATAGGGATTATTTAAGCCTTTAGTAATATTAATATATTATTTAATATTAATATTTCTGAGTTCTATGGAAAGCCATTTTGACTGCCTCGGTGGCTCAGTGGTTAGTGACCCTGACTTCTGGGTCAAAGAGGTGTGGGTTTGATCCCCACCCAGGGCAAGCATTTGTGTGATGTGTGTTTGCTCTGTGTTTGGGTGTTATTTAGGTACTATCTATATATGTATTTAAAATATGTACATGTAGTATATCAGTCTCTGGCAGCCATGTCACAAGCTATGCTTTGTTTGGTGTCAGAGACCGTGTGTGAGAGGTCCCCTAATATTTATTTTATTTATTTCATATTTTCATGGTTCACTAATGACCAATACCACCCGATTCATAAAGATATTGCAGATGCAAAGTAATCTGTCAACTTCAACTTCTCAATCTTAGTAAATGTTATGAGTGAGAATAAGACATATTATAATTTATTTATTTTGTTACTTGGCAAGTTTATTAAATACTCAGACCAAATAAAAAAATAAAGACAGAACATCAACAGACAAGAAATGCTGGTTTTTTATTATGTGGTGAGTGTGTTGGTGTTGCGCTGCCATAGTTCGACTGATGAGTCAAGGCATAGTTTTGTTGTACGTGTTTATGTATGTAAATGTGTCTGTACACGGGGAGGCATAGTTTTGCTAGCCTCACTTGCTTGTTCACAACTTTCTATCTTGTTTTTTTATTTGGTCTGTGATTAAATAGGTACCTACATACTTGTGACAAATGTTGAAACTATAGATGAAATATCTGGGTAGTTTATTTTTGATGGAAACTACTTGGCTGGGTGATATTATAGTTACTTTCACGAATTAATTTAAGTATGTACTTAGTAGCTAAATTGAGTTAAATGCAACAATTTTGTGTTATTACTCACCAAATAGCAGAATAAATCGAAGATAATTAAAGATTTTACTGAAATAAGTTCCTATAGAAGGGACGCATTTAGTCAGAACTGTAACTTTATAATTACACACTTTATTATGATCCAATTTTGTTGGTAATAGTATATGAATTTCATTGGTTACCTATATAACCTCTCTATAAAGATGGATTTTTTATTGGTTGTGTAGTGTGATGAACGTAAATGTTGTGATAAAACAGTGATATAGGATTCTAAATTACCTTTAAATTGCGTGCATTGCATTCGAATTCCCGTAGACAGCAGGGAGAACCCCTTCCGAAGAAAATTCATCTACAATCAAGAATATCATTATCAGTACCTTTTAAGGAAATAAAATTGAACAAATGAATGAGTGACTGAGCTTTACCTTCGTGACATAAATTACGACTGTACTCTAATTGATTAAATGAAGAATTTTTGTAAAATAAGAACCGTATTAACATAAATAACCTAAAATAATTTAATAATAATATTTTGACATCTGTGACATTGACATAAATGACACTGGACACAAGAAGTGAACAAAATCAAAATATTGGTGTTTCTATAATTAAAAACAACATTTTGCCACCATCTCCCGAGAAGCTTGGCTTATTGTCTATGGCACGCATGTTGCTACTCAGCGGTAGATGGCGTTAAAAACTTTATTAGTTCCACTATTCAACTATAGATGGTGTGGAATTAAATCTTCTAAACAAAATTCTAATCAGGGCGAATAATTCCAAAACTGTACCTATCTAAATACCAAAGCAACTAGTTTAGGCAAGCTAGATATTAATAATACTTGAAAGTAGGTGTTGCTGATCTAAAAGGTACTTAGTTAATTGTAAGCTATTTAAAAGAAAAATGGCTTGAAAAGTTCTCAAAATTACAAAGGATTCTCAAGATTATAATTATCATCTAGTCTACCTCGCAGGCAATAAATAGTTCATCATAGAGGAAGTTAAGTACTAGGGGATAGTTCATGTTTCATTGCCTATAGATCAGACCATCCAGGACTGACATTTTCTTTAGGTACGGTAAGCAGGGACATTTTATTTTTGGTAGATAGGTAGGTAGGTATTAATAGTAGGTACAATATGTTAGGTATGATATAGGCCTAGGTATTGTAATATATCATAATATATTGCGTTGTATATATTACGATAGGTATATTGTATGCGAAAACCGAAATAAGATAAGTTCCATAGTATCTAGGCAGGTACTTAGAAATAAAATGAAGTTGGGTATAAAATGTTCAGATAAAGGATCTTGAATAAAACAACAATTCAACCATTAATTTAAAAAGTGGTTTCGTAAACCCGGCACGTTATGTTGAACCGGCCCAGAATATTTTTGACTTTAAACATTTCTAGGTATTTAGATTTTTAGGGTTCCGTACCCAAAGGGAAAAACGGGACCCTATTACTAAGACTTCGATGTCCGTCTGTCTGTCTGTCACCGGGCTGTATCTCATGAACCATGATAGCTAGGCAGCTGAAATTTTCACAGATGATGTATTTCGGTTGCCGCTATAACAACAAATACTAAAAACAAAATAAAATAAATATTTAAGGGGGGCTCCCATACAACAAACCTGAATTTTTAGACGTTTTTCGCTCTATATTAATAATGGTACCAGGTAGATGCTTGAAATTTTTACAGAATATTTAGTTTTATATTCCCTTCAATAATAAATAATAAAAAAAAATAAAAAAAATATTTAAGGGGGGCTCCCATACAGTACGGAACCCTCCGTGCGCGAGTCAGACTCGTACTTGGCCGATTATTACATAATCCAGCGCGGGACTAAAGCTTCCAGGTTTTGTTTTTCTTTCTAAATATACCTACATAGGTACAACCAGGTCGGCAGTAGTACCTATTTTTAACCGACTTCCAAAAAGGAGGTTTTATGTTCGTCTGTATGTTTTTTTTGTGTATGTTCATCGACAATTTCGCCAATTGTGAACCGAATCGAAAAATTGTTTTTTAGTTCGAAAGGGCAGGTAATTCCCAAGGTGGTCAAATTTAAATTTTACAGGAATCAGCTGAGCCGTTTATGAAAAATCAACAATAATGTAAACAATTCGAGCGACATATTCAAATTTTATACACGATGGAAGGCGGTTTTTCCTTTTTATTGCGAAAAATAATTATTTTTATAATCCTTCATCATCATTTTAACCGTACAATGGTTTTCACTGATATTATTTTGCTAGACATACTTAGAAGGTACAGATTTTTAATACCTACTTCCAATCATGCTCACCGCACGTGTTGGATCAGGGTTAAAAAGGCGGTTACTTTATCTATATTGTTTTCTATCAAAATATCATTGTCAGGATGGAAATCTTACGTGAAACTAATGCAGCAACCCTGATTCTAACATAGTAACAGATGATCTTTAATCTGATCCTAAATGTTCGTGAGGGTACTTACTTAGCTAACGTTCAGGATTCTAGATAAGAAAAGGAAACAAGTAGGTAAGTATTTTTTGTTCATTCTTATAGTTCATGGAGCCCGAGAGGGTCCTTCCATGTATTGCAATAATTCAGCCACGTTCGTAAGGCCCTAGATGTCGTGAGAAGAAGTGGCAAGAAACTCAGACGTCATCAATCTAATCTTTTGTTACAATGTACAATGATCAGTCACATAATTTAGATATTACACAAAGTACTTAACTTTAGCAACATGGCGACGTCCACTCGGCTTGGCATCGAATATAAAAGTACCGACACTCACACACTAGGTAAGTGAGACTCAAAGCGACAAAGATTTGTCCAACGTTATTATTAGGATCCGATCCGCTGGGCTATGTCGGTAACTGGTAGGCTGACGATGATGATTATGAACTAAAGAAAAGTCATTGTAGGTATAAAAGGTCGCGTCACACAAGTTGGCGGAAATGAAGTTAGCTACAAGCTGCGCAATATCCAATCCTGACCGAAGCTCACGCAAAGTCGCGCGTTGATTTCCGCCAACTTTTGTGACGCTGCCTATAAGTACTATCATTATCGTGTATGATAATAATCACTACAATGTAGTATGTAGTGACTACATAGTATAAAACAAAGTCGATTCCCTCTGTCTGTCTGTCCCTATGTATCCTTATATCAGTAAAACTACGCCACGGATTTTGATGCGGTGGTGATTCAAGAGGAAGGTTAATATTATTATGTAAGTATAATACACCTGTGCGAAGCCGGGGCGGGTCGCTAGTTACTAATATAATAATATTTACTTGTCAATTTTGGCTAAGTATTACTACAATACAATAGGTAGGTACTTAGCCAAAATCGACAAGTAAAACGCCATCATCACAAAAAAGCTTCTTAGCATGTTGGTCTTCCCCTGGAGTTTACCTAATTGATGGTATTCTGTCTTCAAACAAAAGTAATAACTCCTTAGGTAGTTAAGAGAAGTACATTTTAATAAAGAACTTCTGAAGCAGAACTTATAGTTGTACTATTAGGTATGTCGGTCTCCTGGCAAACGAATGGCTGAGGCTTGTGACACCACCAGTGACGTAGACCAACGTTTGTCGCATCAATGCCCACGCAGTGCGGCTCGGCTGGGTCGTCGCTGCAGACAAGAAGACCGCGCTGCAGACCGTACGTTAGTTACTGAACGTCGGTCTTTTGGCAGACGAAAGGTTGAGGCCGGTGGCACCACCAGTCTCGCAGACCAGGGTTCACAGCGTCGAGGCCTACGCAGTGCGGTTCGGCGGGGTTCTCACTGAAAATGCATCATCATTGACTGCCTCGGTGGCTCAGTGGTTAGTGACCCTAACTTCTAGGTCAAAGGGGCGTGGGTTCGATCCCCACCCAGGGCAAGTATTTATGTGATGAACATAGGTGTTTGCTCTGTGTCTGGGTGTTATTTAATTACTATCTATATAAGTATGTATTTAAAAATATGTATAAGTAGTGTATCAGTCTCTGGCAGCCATATCACAAGCTTTGCTTAGTTTGGGGTCAGAGGCCGTGTGTAAGATGTTCTCAAATATTTATTATTTATTTATTTTATTTATTTATTTATCTATATTGACTTTCACATCATTATTTTTCGCAAAAATTGGCAAAACCGCCTTCCATCGTGTGTTCAAGGCTCAGCCAATTTCTGTACAATTTTAATGGGACCACCTCGGGAGTAATTTTTCGATTCGGTTCACAATTGGCAGAGTTTTCTATGAGCATACAGACGAACATAGAACCTCCTCCTTTTTCTTCCGTTTTTTATACGATTGAGTAACGTGACCACATATACGGTCGCGTTACGCATCCATGAAAATTTATAGGTAATTGAGAGTAGATTTGTGTAAGCTATATTAGTATACCACTTTAAAGCGCTGCTCGACAATGTTGGTAGGTACGCTATCCACTCTGAGGCGTCTCTATTAAAATCGTAAATCTCATGTTATCCTAAAAAACTGGACACCGAAAACCACATTCCTCCGTAAGCGTGACTTCTTGAACCAAGTACCTGATGCTTGCGCACAACTGCTTGGCTTGGCTAACCAGGTGCAGACGATGTCCATCTCAGTCTCAGATTTTCGTGAAAGTCTAGATATATTTTATTTTGTTATCTTTTAAGTCAGTCTCTAAAAAAATCCAGTCAATTCTTCCATACTTATATGATCTTTAGCAAACTATATATTGTTTCACATGAATTAGCATCTTTTTACCCCTAAAAGGTATTATTTCTATCATTTATTTCCCTATTATTTCTTATTCTGTACATCAAAACTAACAACTTTTGATCAATGACTTTTATCAAATCTCAAATAAAAATTGCTGTTCTATAGAAAAAAATATCGTTCACCCTCAGGAAAATGTATGGAACAGCTGTTTTTAGGGTTCCGTACCTAAAGGGTAAAAACGGGACCCTATTACTAGGACTTCGCTGAACGTCCGTCTGTCCGTCTGTCGGTCTGTCACCAGGCTGTATCTCATGAACCGTGATAGCTAGAGTGAGTGAGCTTCCATACGGCACGAAACCCTTCGTGTGCGAGCTCGACTCGTACTTGGCCGATTATTTTTAGTTTTGACAAAAGTCGCAGAATAAGCCCTTAGAAGGATGCCAATTATGATGCTAATTACCAGCAGTAACCCTGTTTAGTACTCTTTGGTTTCACTGCACCATCCTACTTCCTACTCATATCTATCTATAGGTATTATAAACGCGAAAGTTTGTGTGTATGTATGGAGGCTTGTTCCTCTTTAACGCAAAAACTACTGAACGTATTGAGATGTAACTTTGCAATAGTAATGCTTAGGTATACATCAGAATAACACATAGGCATCATTTATAAAGATATTGCGTGAAACAATGTTTGCCGGGTCAGCTAGTATTTTATAACTGTGCCAGCGAGGTCTACGCCCTCGTATCATGTGACACCACAGCTCATGATGACCAGCGTTACCAGCGCTAGCCATTTCGCCTCATTTGCGCGATAAGGAAGGAGCCGTGACAATAATGGCTCCTCGTATTTTGTATTTTCCTCCAGTGCCACTGAATTTTCCCCGTGGAGGCACAGGATGCGGAAAATAAGTAGCGCTATAGATTTACCAACAACAACACAATTTATAGGTAGGTAAGCATTTACCTACTGCATGTAGGTAGTTCGTGAAAATTAACAACCAGGACTAAGGACTAACCTTGAAATTGCAAAAAAAACGCCATTTTGTCTAGAGTCAATGAATTTTTTTTATGGAACAGCATTTATACTTTGAAGTATTATACACACTTGAATGCATTTATACCCACGACGGAACGGAGACGGTATAAGTATTTTATATGCGTTTAGGATGAGAGGATGTTTGTGCACCTATGTTGCCGTTTTTCTCCAAAACTACTAATTCGATTTTGATGCAGTTTTTAGTTAAAGGTTTGAGTTTGATTGTCGTACTAAGATTTCGTAGGCGGTTCCATGATAGAAGTTGTTCATTCATAATAATGAGTAGGTATGTATTTCTACACCTTTGAAAGTTCCTGTACCAACTTTGCTTCAAGCGAAATCAAATAAATCAATGTTGCATTAAACATATTATAGATAGGTACATAGGTAGGTTTAATTTAGTATTGTTTTATATACCCCAAAATATTTCCCTCCTTTTAGAGCACATAGATAGCAAATAAAATTAAAGTTCCTAAAAGCCCCGTTGTCTGTATAAGAATGTTTCATTTATTGGAAACGTATCATTATTAAAACAACAATATTTGTTAAAGTGCTCAGCCGGATGGATTGTAGGTTGTAGAGTTAAGTCAACACGTAATAGTGACTGCCTCGGTGGCTCAGTGGTTAGTGATCTAACTTCTGTGTCAGAGAGGCGTGGGTTCGATCCCCACCCAGGGCAAATATTTATGTGATGAACATAAGTGTTTGCTCTGTGTCTGGGTGTTATTTAGTTACTATTTATATAAGTATGCATTTAAAAATAAGTATATGTAGTATATCAGTCTCTGGCAGCCATATCACAAGCTATGCTTAGTTTGGGGTCAGAGGCCGTGTGTAAGATGTCCCCAAAATATTTATTTTATTTATTTATTTAATATTTATATAAGATCTTTATAAAATTACAAACAAATTCATCGAAATATAAATAAGTTATTTACTCTTTTCATTCTCAGACCACTGGAACTAGCTGGAAGCAAGCCGCTTCTATTCGGTCTTTTTGGATTGTGGACTCTTTTTTTGGATAGCAGCTTTGCAGACGCATAGACGGACGGACAGCGGAGTCTTAGTAAGATATAGAGTTCAATTGTTACCATTTGGGTACGGAACGATAAAAAGTAAGAGAGTTGTTTAAAAATAAAAAATAAAAACATTAAACTTTTCATGCATATTGTAGTACTTACTTTTTAGCTTTTCATTTCGCCTTTTAGCAATTAGAGCTATCAGCAAGCCCACGGGCAAAGATTCTCAAACTTTTCTAATCACTGACATTATGAAAAAAAGTGCTCGCCAAGGCATATTACATTTTATTATTTTAATTTTATGATGATATCATATTGTAGATATTGACTATAAACATCCCTGTGTCAGCATTTGACTGGAAATTGACCAATTTTGATATATTTTTTATGTTTAAATAAGGCACTTCTTAGATTTAATTATACTAAAATATCTGTACCTTCGCGGAGGTTTTCAATGATTACGTTTTAATACATGATTTTGAACGTTTGCTGCTACCCGAAGGTCGAGTGTCTTTGAAACAGTTTTTAGCCAAGATTTAGAGAAATCTAGATTTTCGATTTTCACAACTGCTACAACCCCTTGTAGCCGTTGTAGCGCGCGCCTTCACTGGGGCGTTATCTCCCACTTTGAGAAAGACTGTCCCAGAGTATTACGCCAGGACAGCAACTAGGACACGTATTGCCAAATAAATCGCGTCCCCGAGGTGAGCTCGGCCACAATCTTTTTGATTTATTCACGTTCCGCTGTAGTATTCGTCCACGGGGAATTTTAGCATAAAACCGCAAATTTTTGGTACAACGATCACGTAATTCACGTATTATTATGATTCCATTTTATTTTGTATCGTTATTATATGGAAATTCGCCCGGAGCTGGACTCATAACGTTATTATTTTATTGCTTAGTAAGTACTTATAGATATAATTGACCTATACAACGAACGGCGAAATATCAGTGCAAAGTGAACACAATCCCATGTGATTATTTTACATCGACTTGGCATGTTTTCTTTTTTTTATTGTACAATTGTCTTAAATTACAAAAAAAAAAATATGTACCTATACTATAACTCCACATACATTGTGTTTTACAGTCCGCTGACCGTCAGGCACAGCGTAGAACACAATATATAAGTCCGTGAGTTAGATTATCAAAAAAATTTAGACAGTTCTGCGTGACGTCACATCGTCACTTTCTAGTGTTCAATGCCAAAAGTGTAAAAAGGGACCCGAAGTACTTAACTTTTCAACTCCTGCGTTCGCGACAGATTTATGAAATGTTTATCACAAAAACAACTCTGAAATAGCACTATAAAATTAAAACACATTACTTAAACTCCGTTGTCCGTCTGTCTGTCACCAGGTACCTATCTCATGAACCGTGATAGCTAGACAGTTGAAATGTTCCCAGATGACGTATTTCTGTTGCCGCTATAACAACAAATACTAATAACATAATAAAATAAATAAATGTATAACACGTAGTTGTAGACAACAGGCAACAGGTATTCCTTTGAAATGGGGCTAAGGAGGCTCCCATACGATACGGAATCCTTCATGCGCGAGTCCAACTAGCACTTCGCCGATTTTTTTTACATAGAAGTGACGTCGCAAGTTTGTTTTGTTGATTGACAAAGTAAAAAATATATGTCTAGATTTGATCAATAATTTAAAGTATGATAATACTTTACTCAATCATCATTGCTAAGTACTCTGTGTATGAAATTAATACGATATACATATTTACCTGAAACCTTCCCCGTTGTGGCCAGCCCACGTGTGGAAGCCAGTGTCTTCGATATTTTCACCTGAAAAATACAAATAATACTTACATTAAGCCCGATTACAGAGGCGCAATAGCAACGTAAAAAGCGTTCTCTCAATTGAATGCCTAAAGTTAAAAAGGAACAGAACTACATATGCTATTTAGCCAATATAATTACGATGGCGTCTCTGTAATCGGGCTTAATGTACATGTACCTACACAACAGATTTTTTATCACCTTTGAGGTTTCTATCGGATTTTTTTTTGGATATTTATCTGCGCAAACTTTTTTGCGAAACAGCACTGCATTTATAATTCTGAAATATTGATGAGCTAAATCTGTAATCATCTCATAGTCTATGTTGTACAGGTAAGTGAATTTTATACTGGATGCAAGCCTGACCGGTCTTATTGGAGATTTGTACGGAAAGCTTATGTGTGTGTGTATATATGTGTGTGGATATGGTCTAATCATCCACCTTTCGTGGGTTTCTTCACCGAAAAGCCAGTGGTGTGAAATTCCGTACATCAATTCCAAAGAATTCATTGGTACGAGACCCACGACCTCACGATTGTAAGGCGGGTGTCATCATCACAAGACCACCACGGCAGCAAATTAATAAAATTCCTGCATAGTAATGGAGGAATTATCCGAATCATATACAGGGTTATTCCTAATCAATTAACATCCTTTTAGAGGCTTATTATGTATATCAAACCTGACAAAATTTGTTCTGCGATTTTTGTTAAAACTCAATAAAAAAATTGTCGTTCCATAGAAAAATATCGTTCACCCGCAAAATGTATGGAACAGCTGATTTTTTTTTGAGTTTAGACAAAAGTCGCAGAACAAAAGTTGTTAGTTCTGATGTACAGAATAAGCCCCTAAGAGGATGCTAATTGATTAGACCCTGTATAGGGACAGAGAGACAGCGGGAAGTGATTTTGTTTTATACTATGTTGTGATACGTTACTTGGTTTGTTACGTTGGAATAGTAATTATGTTAGCTATATGTAAGTCCATCTTCACACATTTGTAGAAAAGCTGGCATGTACACAAATGGATTGCTACACCAATTTTGCAAAGAAAATATTCGAGCAATTTCAGAAACTCTTTCACAATCATCGAAAGTTATGACAAAAATCATAACCACTCAGAGTTCCACGAATCCCGAGATAAAATGATGCTAATTTATTAGGAATAACCCTGTATACCTACAAGTCAGTGGATGTAAAGCTACAAGCTGTGCGAAACACAATAAACGCGCAGCTTTATATGAACTTCAGTCAGGATTTGATATTGCGTAGCTTGAAGCAGTTGTAGCTAACTTCACATCCGCCAACTTGTATGATTCGGTCTATAACGCACCATCAACGTTCTTCCAGACTTTGTAGTTCTCCAAGTTGTTGATGCCGAGGTAGGCCAGCAGCTTGAACTCCGTGCCGGTGATGTTGGGGTAGTACATGCCCCTGACTAGGCTCTGGATGAAGCGGAACTCTTCCTGGAGACGAAACAAAAGCATATTATATATAAGCTATAGGAGCTAAGATGCTTTTCTTTTTGTACGTATACTACATTATTTTTCGCAAAAAACAGCATGACCGACTTCACCCGTGTACAGAATTCGCGAATATTTCGCACGGATCGATGTAACATTTTTCTCATTATTGTTGATTTATCAAAAATGGCTCAGCCGATTTCAATAAAATTTTAATGGGACCAATTTCGAAGTATATTCATTCCAATAAAAAAATAATTATTGAAATAGGACTACTACGAAAAAAGTTATGCGTGGTTACACATATAAAAAATAAAAAAAATACTCGTCGAATTGAGTACCTCCTCCGTTTTGGTTCGTCGGTCAAAAATATGTTTGAATGAAATAATGTTGGTAGAAATGTTTAATATAATTAGTATATCTACACTATCGCATTACGTGATAGAATCTGTCAAGATAGTTGTATTGTGGAAAATAAATAAAATGAAATAAATATTTTAAGATAACTTTTTGACCGACGAAACAGAGAAGGTTCTCAAGTCGACGCGTATATTTACAGTGTAGTCCGATTTCAATCATTCTTTTTTTGTTTGGTAGATCATAACTCACAGGTGTTCCCGTTTAAATTTTATCGAAATCGGCTGGGCGTTTTTATAAATCAAGAATAATGTGAAAATTATTACATCGATCCGTACGTGAACTATTCGAATTCAGTACATGAAGTCGGTTTTGCCATTATTTGCCAAAACGCATGTGGGGCGAAACGCCGCAGTACCTGTTACAAAAGACAAAGCTACAAAGTATAAGCCGTATTCACACAAGTTGTCGGATGTGAAGTTAGCTACAAGCTGCGCAATATCCAATCAACGTGCGGCTTTATGTGAGCTTCAGTCAGGATTGGACATCGCGCAGCTTGTAGCTAACTTCACATCCGCTAACTTGTGTGGCGCGGCCTATACCAAGCTACTACTAGAATTTTTGTGAACTTACTTCCGACTTGGGCACCGCCAACTTCGCTCCGTCCTCCTCACAGATCTCCTTGGCTTTGCTCCACACTTTAGACTGATACACTATCCTGTATCCGATGCCGTTTGCCTGGTTTACCAAGTAACCTAAAAACAAAAAGAAGTCGGTTAAAATACTCAATATTTCTGAAAGTTTGAATGTGTTAGCGATGGAGATTACTTACCGTCTTACCACAAAAGTTTTACGCACGCTTTAGCCAATGTTTAACAGTACAAATTGCACGGTTAGAGAGTGTCTAAAGCGTGTTTAAATCTTTTGTGGTAAGGCAGTAATGTTTTGTAGGATTTCGTCAAGACATTTTCTGAATAAATTAACAGGTAAGTACATAAGTCCATAGCTAATTTATTGTCGCAACGTTAATATTCTTCAGAATAACGATGTTTACAAATTAGGTTTACAGCCATGAAAAGCTATGATTTTATTTTGTTGCCAAGGATTTTTAAATATCTAATGAAAAGGCGAACTGAATAAAACACGTGTATCAGATTTACTCTAGATACTAAAGATTTAGGAAATTATTATTTAACTGCCTCGGTGGCTCAGTGGTTAGTGAACCTGACTTCTGGATCACAGAGGCGTGAGTTCAATCCCCACCCAGGGCAAGCATTTATGTGATGAACATTGGTGTTTGCTCTGTGTCTGGATGTTATTTAGGTACTGTCTATATAAGTGTGTATTTAAAAATATGTATGTATGTAGTATATCAGTCTCTGGCAGCCATATCACAAGCTTTGCTTAGTTAGGGGTCATAGATCGTGTGTAAAAAAACAAATTGGACTCAGCAATATTCAATAAGGTATGTAGTACCTACTAGTTTTTCAGTAAAGGAAAACATCATGAGGCGACTTGCATGCGTCTGTAGAAGAAATTCGATGGCGTGTGTCACTCCATCAACTATACGCACCTATTAGGCCAGCGTGCTGGATATGATCCAATATCCAATCGCCTTTCGTACGGAGGCATAAGTTCATTAGTGAAATATTGTAAGGCCAGTACAGTACAACTGAGTGCCTGAATAGTGCAGCGGTTAGTAACCCTGACTCATGTGCCAAGAAACGTGGGTTATTTCTAAGGTTATTTTTCATTCGGGGCAACAATTTTTGTGATGAACAGAGGTGTTCGCTGAATCATTTTTGGGCCTTTGGTCCAGGTTTTGTATAGTTTACTTAATCTTTCGCGATCGCGTGTACTCCATAAATTTTGGTTCGTTTTTCCTCGTTTTTTTTCGCTATGCAAAAATATATAGAGCCGTACGGAAACAGCTGTAGTTTCAATTTACGTGTAAACCTGGACCAACTCCTCTGACAGCCTTATTACAGGTTTTGTCTAGTTTCGGGTCAAATACCGAATGTAAGATGTTCTTATTACATTTAATTTACAGATTTAATATGGTATCTATTAAGGTAGGGAGTAAGGGGGTGCTAATAATCGTAACATTCATAACATACCATTAGGGCGCGCGCACACCGCCACTAAAAGGGCGACAACACACAGCGCCGCGCTCCTGCAAGATGGAAACACGCTTTATGTTAATTTAATCTTCGCAGATCTTGGCTTCTGTTATCCTTACTTATATTTATATATATTATATATATTATATTATATATTATATATTATATATTATATATTATATTTATTATATTTATATTTATATTTTTATATTTTATATAATATTATAAATGCGAAAGTAACTCTGTCTGTCTGTCGCGCTTTCACGCTAAAACGACTGAACCGATTTGAATGAAATTTGGTACACAGATAGTCTAGAGCCTGAGAAAGGACATAGGCTACTTTTTGATTCGAAAAAATAGTTTTAAAGGGTTGAAAACGGGGGATGAAAACGCATTGGCTAGAATCTCAGAAGAAAAAACTTATTTTCTACCATGACAAATGGTAATTTGCATCTTGACTTTCCAAATTACATTCTCTATGCCCAATGCCCATTCAAGGCTGCTCGAGTTGCATATGTCAAAGTCAATCAATCTTTTCCTGTAAAATTTAGAGAAGGTTTTATGTAGTTTTTCAGTTTAATTACGTAGTTTTTATTCTAATAGGTATGCCTACAAAACGCTAATCGAATCTAGCGGAGCTCGCGTAAAGAAAATTGCTAGAAGCCAAGAGTCTGAAGAGCACACTTAAATGCGTTTGACATTAGATGCCGAGCGCCACGCATCTCAAAGAGCTGCTGAGACCAAAGAGCGAAACCAAGCGCGGCGACTTTTAGATGCTGAGCATCACGCAGCGCAAAGAACTGCTGAGACTCAAGAGCAAAAAACCGAGCACGTCGAATTTTAGATGCTGAGCGTCACGCAGCTCAGAGAGCTGCTGAGACTTAAGGAGAAAGTCAAGCGCAGCGACTTTTAGATGCCGAGCATCACGCAGCGCAAAGAACTGCTGAGACTCAAGAGCAAAACCAAGCGCGTCGAATTTTAGATGCTAAGCATTTGCATTGCATAGTTCCTGTAGGACAGGACAAAAACTATCGAAAGCAAAACTGTCGCCACTATCACAAAGACGCTAAGTGATTAATTCCTCTATGACACTTAACGAAACGTCACAGCGAAACGTAATTAGATGACAGGTGACATTGTCAGCAGACTTTTATAAATCACAGGTAGCATGGCAAGGGGACAAATTGTTTTTCCACCATTATATCCCCTTGAAGAGGAAATAAAGTATGGATTGAAAATGACAACTGACATTAAAATTGGATAAAATGTTTTATTCCCACTGCATGCTACATGTAACTATGACGTTTAATAACAGGCCGTCATGTTGTCTGACATTAAAAATATTTTTAAATCTTCTATCATTAGAGGTTTAACATGTTTCTTTATTCTACCTTTATGGTACAGAATCATCATACTTTAATATTATCAATCCGAAAAGTTTGTAGGTTTGTTCCTCTTTGACGCAGCAACGGAGAAAAAGATTGAATTGATTTTTGGTATGGATACCTATGGTTTAAAAGACATAAGTGATAACAGGATACTTTTGTATCCCGAGAAAATTCGTGATTCCCATGGGATAGGACAATAACTGTTTCTCAGCAATGGAGCAACGGATTGACTTGATTTTTGGGGTGGGCATAGAGTTTGGAAGACGGAAAGTGACATAGGATACTTTCCTTTCCGAAAAAATTGCGGTTCCCGTAGGATAAGACAATAACTTTTTCTCAGCAACGGAGCAACGGATTGCCTTGACTTATTCCATGAACATAGTTTGAAAGACGAAAAGTGACAAAGGCCACTTTTTATCCCAAAAACTTTAACAGTTCCCGTAGGATAGGATAAAAACTAAGCGAGCGGGCCGCGGTAGCAGCCGTCTAAGCGCCAGAAATAACCTGTCATTTCAAGTTTAGGACGTTCCTACATTTTTCGAACTCCTTCGCGGCACTCAACAGCGCTAGCCCAGACTCGGGCTCCATAACGGAGTTTGCGCTCCCGCAATTATGACGGAGTGTTTCGGAGCACAAAACACATCGTCATCCACCACTCGGGACTAACCAGCACTGAGCGTCGGACAGCATTCCAACGCCCTGGTCCCAGTGCAACGAGTCAGTCATAGTAGCCCAGCGCCTGCCTTTTCAACTGCAGAGGGCAGTGAGAACGGCCATCGCGATACCGACACTTCTCTTCCCCTGCAGCCCCACTGCGTCTGCCAACAGGTTGACGGCCTAGCGGAAGGTAGGGTAGGTGGCGGCACCCATACAACCAGTTCCATCCCACTGCAGCCCCTAATCCTCGGCTGCAGCGTCGCAAGAGCGGCACTGCAGCCCGCCTCAGAAGCAACACTCTTCATAAGGCAGGCAACCTACCGGCCATCCTCTCAGCTGCTTTAGTTAAAAGCGGCTGAACAACGAGTGCCGGCCTCTAAGCTGCCTTGGAGGAAAGACCCAAAGAAGAGGGAGACTTCGAGCGCCGCCTTTTCAGCTGCCTTAGACCTCCCCCGCCACGACAAGGCGGGAATACACAGGGGGGTTGTATATACACTCCAACCGTAACTTAACCAACAAAAGCATACTTCTAAGGTATTCTGATGTTTGTCGCTTAGGTTAGGTTTCGCAGCCGACATAAACATTAGCCAAAATCAAAATATAACGCGGGCGAAGCCGCGGGTAAAAGCTAGTACTTAATATAAACCACGAGTTAGGGCGTATACGACATAGGCCGAATTAAATTCCTTCACGGTTTTGAAGTTAGCAACAAACTGCGCAATACCCAATACCCAATCTTGACTGAAGCACGCACAAAAGGTGCGCGAGGATCGAGTTTCGCGCAGCCTATAGTAGCTAACTTCACAACCGTCAAGAATTTGATTCAGCCTATAGCTATACCATAGTTCAAAATTAACTTAAACTCAATTATGGCAGAAAGTGCCAACCCTGTTCTCTAACTCTTCTTACAGCACACAATTAATAAATTAACTAATAATATCTAATAATTTGTAAAACTGTAATTTTAAGTTAGCTTAGTATTTTTGCTAGTACTTTGTATAATTATTGCATGTGGTGCTTCCTTAGAAAGATGACGCATTTAGTATAAGTTAGTATATAAGTAATTGATGTTTTTTTTGATGCAGTTATCAATGTGAAGCCTAACAAAAAAAAATTGTTGACTAACTCGTTACGTTTTCAGAAAATACACAGGTGTAGATAATTTGCAAAGTATAAAGATTTTCAGAAGTGTGTAGTTTTAACATGTAGATATGATCATCAACAGGGACAAGTTTAACCACAAGACCAACGGCAAAGTCACGAAATAATTCTGTTCCATACATTTTTGAACATGATCGAAATTGAAAGTTTTGTATCGAACAGCAGGCGAACAGCTGATATATATTTTTTTAAAGTGAAAACCTCTTTAGCGGTATTGTGCCCTTTTTGGGATGGGTATACATGATACAAATAAAGCAATTCGTGTGAAATTATTCCCTAACCATTCCAAAATATTCAAAAATGCACAACGTTAATGTTCAAGTTTTCACTTCTGCCGGCACTCCCGGAGTACAACTCGTTGTTTTTTTTACTTAAACCTTATTATTATTCAAAATTCAAGTACATACCTCATTATGTTAGAATCCGTATTTATTTATCCGGAAACCCGAATACAGGAAATTGGGAATAGCTGGCGAAACTGCTTTTTTCAATTCTTCAGATTCAACAAAGTCCGTGTAACTCCTGGTATTACAACAACTTCTTTTTTTAATTCTTCGAATCAAAGAAGATGACGATTCGTTCTAATGTCACAACTTTTTTAAATTTTCTTCCAGATATTGACGCATTTATCCTGGTGATATCGACAGCTTTTTTTAATCTTCAGGTCAGACAAGGTCAGTATTCCTCTTGGTGTCACCGGCTTGCAGTCTATCGCAGCTCGTTATATGAAACCTAATATTTATTGTGTACATTAGATATCACTCAATGACAAATAGCTGTTGAATAATTTAAGCACCTATTTATTGAATACTCGTTTTGAAAAAAATTGTTGGAGTCAAAATATTGGATACTCGTAAATATATCATTAAGAATTCTATAACTATAGTCTCTGTACCGATTTCATTCGGTCTTTTTGGAGATCTACAGGAGAGGCTTAAGTCCAGTAGTGGAAGTCATAAGGTGGGCATACACGATGCGATGATTTGATCAAATTTTCGCTTCATTCCAACTGGGAGCTCATTCAATTAATTCAAAGGTAGGAGGTGTACCATTTTGTTTCCTCAATAACTACTAACCAGCTATAGTTAACTACTCCACTGGACTGATCTGATGAATTGATGCGATCATCGCGTTCTGTGCGCCCAGTTTCAGGTAGTAGTACAAATCGTTAACTACCAATTCCTACCTTTGAATTAACTGAATGAGCTCCCAGTTGGCATGAAGCGAAAATTTGATCAAATCATCGCATCGTGTATGCCCACCTATATAGCTGAAACGAACGAACTAAACATATTTTCCTTCATCGAAAATAAGCCAGTGATATGAAAATTGGTAGATACACCATTGGTACGACTACGGGAATTTAGCCACTTTGCTGACCAGTCTTCTTTTGTGAGTCCATCATCATATCAACCGTAGGATATCTATGACTACATTTGCCTCTCCTATGGATTTCCTATAACACCGTTTTTTATATTTACTTTATTACGCCGCAGACTCCAGGGTCAGTGCCTTTTGCTATATATAATTTTACATTTGTTAATTCAAGACTATAGAAGAAGAGTGTTAGTTTTTATCTTAGTCTAACTTAGAGCTGTTCTAATAGTTTCGGTGCATTGCGTGAATGCCGCGAGCAAACCGGCGACCCGCATATTTATAACATATTATATTAACAATAATTATAACACCGGTTGAAAGTAGTATGCATCCAGCTTTCCTGTGGTCTTGATCATCAGTCTTGACTGGACATCCTACGCTGCGCTTGTCAGTACGTGGTAACGATTCAAGAACTTTACGGTGCCACAGGCTGATCCATTCTACGAACTATGTGCCTTGCCCATTGCCTTTTCAACTTGCTAATCCACAAATGCCTGTCCTTAAATATCCAGTAATGGATCTCGAGCGGAAGTCGCTTAAATTATCTCCCCATAAAAATAATAACCCTAGCATAACGCGCTCGAGAAAGTCAACAGAACCGAGCTAGACGATACAGGTTTCTTAGCCCGCTAAACAAAGAAAACAAGATAAAATAAATCACAAACCTGGTTGAGTTAATCGATGTCCCCTCGACGCTTTCATTAATTTCCTCAGTTCTTTGACCGATGACACTTGATTTGAACTTTATGTGTTTTTTTGTTGAGAAATGCCGATGCTGTCGAGCCGAGCGTTTGACGGCAACTGATGTATACTAATAGCGGTAAAATCAGTTAGCGCTTCTATCGCTGTATTTATATGAGCTTAGGGTCTCGTGCTTATACAGAGTAAAACGAATGCGGTTCATATGAGGACTGTGAATCGAAAACGGCTTTTGCGTTTTTTGTAGAATTTTGAGAGATTTTTAGGTACATTTTTGATAAAATTGACGTTCCGGAAGAAAACTCTTTTCAACCCTTAAATTGTAGGCAAATGTTTTGTTTCTGATGTCGATTGCTTGAGTAAGAAATACTTATTGCACTCGCATACGTCTAATTTTTTTCAGAAAAGTTTTAGTTTCTGTATACCTACTTTTTAGCCAAGTTTTTGCTTATAAATACGACTTTTTAATGGCTTAAATATATCTTTAAATTCATTTTAAAACTGTAAAAACTAAGACGTTTAACTCCTTCCGACTGAAGTAAAAAAACTGAACTGGAACGGTTTATTATAGGTACTTGCCTAGTGTTTTCTAAAAAAAAAGATGAAGTAAAAAATTTGTTTGTTTAATCTACTGTATTGGCTTTTTTAATAGTCCACTGCTGAACATAGACCTACCCACAAAAAGCTGGCCACCACGATGGCCCAGCATGGTTTCGTTTCTTCACATTGTTAATATCCAATTGAATTTCTAGTTCAGACGTATACAGGTGACCTCACGACGTTTCCTTCACCAAAAAGCCAGTGGTGTGAAAATCTGCATATTTTATGTTGTTCAAGTGTCTGAAATAAAGTATATTTATTAACTTATAAGTCCCAGATAACTCATGTTCACACGGACATGTATATCACATGAACACTACAACAGACTCAAATTGGTGTGGTACGGAACCCTCACTTTCATTCCAAAGTAGCACTTGGCCAGTTTATTTTACTATGGTGATAAGAACTGTGAAGTGCTATTTATTCTTTCTGTCGATGCTGTAGTGTTTATCAATTAGTCACATGTCCATGTAGATCAGTTTACCTATTTGTTATTATTATTCGTGTTACTTTTAAAATATCTAATTTTGAACGAGAGAGTAAAAATGGATACAAATCTTTGGCTAAAACTTATACTTCATCATCATTATTATCAGCCGTAAGACGTCATAATAGCGTCTCCTATGGATTGAAAGTAAGACCGGTTGGGGACCTCGCATCCAGCGTGTTCTGCCTTTTCAGGGTTCCGTAGTAAAACGAGGAACCCTTATAGCTTCATTGTATCCGTCCGTCCGTCCGTCCTCAAGCTACAAAGCCTTATAACTTCCACATCGATGAACCAAATTGGATGAAATTTAACAATATAATAGTTCTAGTATAGATTGCAATTTTAAATAATTAAAAATTTCAAAACAGTTTATTTAAGGGGTAGCTCCCATACATGTAAAGTGGGAATAAAACTTTTTTTTGTGGGACTCGTGTGGAATGTCGTTGAATAGGATTTCTAAAATGAATGTAAGGTTTCTTGAACGATTTTTTTGTCATATGTACCATTTGTGAGAGATAGGTCGCCAAAGTTGAAAAGGGGGGGTCCTTAATTTCCAAGGTATAAAAGATAAAATGTTCAAACTTTCTGAGCTTATAGACCATATTTAAAACTTTAACTCAAAATTGTTTAGAACACTGTGGGATAATAAATTTTAGAGTTATAAAGAAAAATTTAAATTTTTAAGCTTGCACATAGCTGAGAGGTCATTGACCTCAAAAAATTATTTTTTAGCCAGTTATGTTTTTCTAGAGGTAGCACTCAACCATTCAAGATTCAAGATTCAAGATACTTTATTTGTTAGAAACATGGTAGTGTAGACAACATACAAAGTCGCATACAGATTTTCGTAGTGTAGGTAGAGATCGCATGTTCTTGCCCATCGTGGCGTACAAATGTTAAAAGCATAATTATCAAAACAATACAAGCAAAATTTTAAATAATAATGTAAAAATAAAAATAAAGAATAGTACTGATTTATAAGATGTCAACATTGTCAAAATAGAATAATGTCAAGTAAACAGTCAAATAATGTCAAATCATAAAATAATGTCAAAAAATAATTTAATTTAATAACTTTTACTAAATAAATGTCAAACAAGAATTATTCATGTCAAACATTTGTCAATTTTGTCATCCAAGAAGTCAGCAATACTATAATAACATTTGTCCATTAATAATTTTTTTAGTTTGTTTTTAAACATGCCGTCACTTAATTCCCTAATACATCTTGGTATTTTATTGTACACAATGGGTGCCATACAGAAGACACTTTTGACCATGTTATGACATTATAAAATCGGTTATTATCATCATCATAATCATCGTCACCATCTACGGAAGCCTATCATACGCGCGTCTCGACACACACTTGACAGCGCACTGTTACACTCACAATGGCTCTATAAAAGAGAGGCCTATACCCACCCAGCAGTGGGGTAAAGAAGGCTGTGGATGATGATGATGATAGACTTTCTAATTTATCATTAAAAATAGCCTTAACCTTTGGAAACTAAGATATTTTTAGATTTTTTCTTTTTCGATGTCTTTTAGATTATTAGTTGGCAATGAATTAAATATTTTACTTGTTAGGTACTTACTATATAGTTACTTTACTTGTTGTGATCAATATTCTAGGAAGACGATATTCTGGGTTCAAACTAAGGTTAAGCATGTTGATAGTTTGGTGCCATTTTATCAATATGATTTCTCTTAATCATTCCGTTATCTACTATGTATTTACAAACAACGAAGTATTTACCTACTAGCCACAATAACAAGTATGTTATTGTAAGGGCCGAATACCGAGTTTACAATTATTTAATTGTTATTATACCGCTTTCCCGGAATATTGAGTAATTGTGTTGTAAAATGTGTAATTTGGGTAGCCGTTTTATTTATTCTATGTACCTAAAATACGAGTGCCGTGAACAATACCAATGTTTCAATAATTTCACTTGGATCATAGCACTTCTCGATACATATCTATGAGAATAAATGTAAGGTATGGTTTGAGTCATGAGGATAAATTAATATTACACACATTACAATTAATAATGTTTAAAAATTGGCGTGGGATGAGGCATTCCCTCTTCCATTATAAATGAGAGTTTTATTTAAAGGGCAATGGAAGTAAAATAAAGTGTTGTAATAAATAATATAATAATTTAATTATAATGTAATAAAAAATCTTAAATTATTTACTTTCCATAGGCATAAAATCCGTGTCCAGAACCATGTCCGCCGAAAAACAATCCGGTACCATACCCTCCATAGAAATTCCGGTACTGATTTGATGATTCTTCATTTTCATCTTCCTTCTTTTCAGCTGATCGATACTGTGCTTTCTCTATTTTGTTCCTTCGCAGAGGTATCACCGACAAGTCGTGTACCGGTATTAAATGATTACCGGTACTGACAATGTTATGAATCGGAATCAACAACGGGAGTAAAGTGGGATGAGTATAGTTAGCAGTATTTTGTTGCACGGTCTGGGTAAAAACCGGTATTTTGACGTTGTCTTTTGTTACTATGTGTTGAACTGTTCCGTGTAAGAGATTGGAGTTAGCAGGGATAACGTGTAGTTTTTGATGTAGGTAGAGCTGAGAAAGCGGTATCGGCGCTAAAAGCGGTAGGTTTCCTCGGTTTCTCGAGTAGAAGTTTTGTTGTATTACAGGGTGCGTAGAGATGAGTACCGGTTGGTGTGATTGCAGTTCTCGTGGCGATCTTTTCGTTCGCAGAGGAGAGTTGGCTGCAAACTGCATTTGTAAAATCACGAGTGTGAATGCAAAGAGTCTGGTTACCATCTGGAACAAAGAAATTGAGACACATAAAAATTGTAGTAAGGTTGCAATGTAATTATCACGCGACCAGCGTGGTGGTTGGTCTTTCTGTCTGGGTTAAGTATGGCGCATATTTCTTTGAGATTAGGTATTTAATTAAAATGTACACAACACAACGATTGCCTTCAAAAAAAAAATAGTAAAATCGTTACAGTTTAGTTAAGATTTTGAAACCGGTTTAAATAAATACCGTTTTTTAACTTTCTTTAAGATATTCTAGACCTGATTTTTTTCCATCTGACTGTACAAAAAGTTTCAAATTCTTTTAGCTAAACGTGATGACCATATCTTCAGATACAATGTCGATGCATCCAGATTCACCCTGAAGCAAGCCCGACCTGCCCGACCTAATCTCATTAGCGCAGGAGCGAGAAAAAGAAGAAAAGCGGCAATATTAAAAAGGGCAAGTTTTTTAATTCGGATCCTAGTTGGGAAGCAATTAATGCGGCTTATCGGATCAGCTCGCAGAAGGTCGGTGGAACTCGTGACACGGTATATGGCCGCTACGAACTTTTCCGCTTATAGAATAGATACACCGGTTGTGACCACTGTCCCGGTTTAAAATTATTGCATTTGTGTGATGTGAATGTCATATTGGAAATTTGTTTTAAAAATATTATTCTAAATTAAAACTTAATTATTTATAGCATCTGTTAGTTTCTTTTTCTATATTGCTATTATTTATTTCAGTGTATGTATTGTATTGTATACACCACCGACCATCACTACATAGTATAAAACAAAGTCGCTTCCCGCTGTCTGTCCCCATGTATGCTTATATCTTTAAAACTACACAACGGATTTTGATGCGGTTTTTTAATAGATAGAGTAATTCAAGAGGAGGATTTATGTGCCACTAATTCAATGTGGCCAAAATTGACACTAAGATGGTCACAACCGATGAATCTACCTATACTATAATTATTTTTCGTTAAAAATAGAACAACCGCCTTCGTGTATGTAGAAAATGGCAGGACAAGTAGTTAATGGAACGGATGAGCGATGGACAATAGAGTTCTTGAATGAAGACCACGTACTTAATGGCAAGCGTAGCGTAAGACAGCCACGGATAAGGCGAACCGATGATTTGAACAATATCACAGTAATAGATACGTTAAAACACTATGCAGGTTGCAGCCTGAAGGTTAACTTGGTTTGCGTTTTTGTATTTTATTTATTAGTATTTAGGTAAATGCAGAGTATTACAGACATAGTTGCTATAAACATTGGCGTGGAGTGTACCATGGGTTCGTTTCTCACGGTTCCCGTATGTCGAGGGTAAAAGAGCTTAGTACCTACTAAGTACTTCATTTGGTAGTGCCACATTACATTTTTCCGAAATTAAGGTATCTTCATAGTCAAATTTAAGTTCTGTTATAAGTAAAACATGTAGCATAAGCATGTTTATAGAACCATAGTAACAGCTGACCCATAGATAGATAGATAGATAGATAAACTCTTTATTGATTCACACACACATAAAACAGAAAAATAGAAAAAAATAGATGATACACATATGTTTTTACCGACTTCCAAAAAGGAGGTACTATATTCGTCTGTATGTATTTTTTGTGTATGTTCATCGATATTTCGCCAATTGTGAAAACATTTAAAAAATCTTTAGTTTGAAAGAATATACTTCCGAGGTGGTCCCATTTAAATTTTATCGAAATCGGCTTAGCCGTTTTTGATCAATCAAATAAAATGTACATGGGTGTCACATCGATTCGTGCAATTTTTTTTATAGCACAGCTGAATTTCAGTCTGTCCCATAGTACCTAAGTAAAAGTTATTTATCTATGATGATCTGTGTAGGTTAGGTAGGTATATATATACCTCTGAAAGACACTGAACTTTTTAAATCAATACCTTTGTACGTTTATGATTTTGCTTCAAAACGTTATAAAGAGCTCAGCAGGGCTAGGATGCGCTCACGAAATATTTCTTTCGACGTCAGAACGAGACAGAGTTATAGCGAAGTATTTACCTGTCACTTTTTCACACGTCGAAAAGAGTTCTTTTCGTGGCTTTTCGTGGACGCATGCTAAGCTAGCTAGGCAAGAAATTTCATTCCTAAAGAAAATTCAAAAGTATTTGAAAAAAATCACGTTATAATAGATAACAGAACACCAATTACTGATAAAAAATAATAATACCACCATTCATTGCTACGTAGACGTACTATCTAATTTGAAAAGTAGCGCTAAAACCGCGGCCGGACCGGTGGCCTATCTCCTGCGGCTTATTAGAGCATGGTCATTAGTCTATAGTCCAGAGACGAGGATTAGGCCCACTGCGGGCCTTTGACGAGCAGATCCTGGACTATCGGTCACAAAACACAGAGAGAACAGAAGGAAACCTTCATATAAAATAGTTGACGCTTAGTTTAGTAGTATACGCTTGAATATATTATACAGCTTAGAGAAGGGGATAACACTGTGCTGATGACAGGGCAATCCTGGGCTATCGATCGCAAAACACAGAGAACAAAAGTTAAACTTGATATATCGAAAAAATCGTTCGAGCGTCACCAAGGAGCATGATAACCATTGGAGAGCGCGTGGGCCCCTTTTTTCTTGAAACAATAGGTCACCGATTTTAAGCGGGGCGAGAGGTAAGCTCCGCTGGCTGTAATTGGCTGACGCCAAAATGACGCAATGACAACAGTTCTTGTAGTGGTGCCAAAAATGTTACTAGCAAAATATCGATATCGATATTTTTGACTTATCAGTTTTCTAAGGGTTGGTAAGCACTGCGTACGTAACGGGTGCAATTTTAAAATAAACAAATAAAGTGTAAAAAAAGAAAAAAAGATTACTCATTACATCATTACTTATATTATATACATTATATTAAAGCCAAGAGTGTGTCGGACACGCTCAAATGTGGGGTTCCATAGTTATGTATTTGCCTTAAACAACTTCATTTTGTTTAGAAATTCGTTTTGAACCTTATACGAAAGCTTTAAGGAACATTTCACCTTGACAAATACAGTATAACGGTTTTTAATAAATATTTCTAATAAATGTTATATAGGAGAAACATATAAATGCCTGCTCCTGTTATTTGAGATCTTTGAAAGAACATCTGTTACATGTGAATATCTGTTCTTTTTATCTGTTCCGATAAATATGTCTCACTGCTATTTCAAAGAAACATCTTTAGACCTGTCTAACGATACCCCACTCAATATGGAACAAAAATACAAAAAATTGTTTTGTGCCCCCCGTTTTGACGTCTATGGGAAGGGGGTCTAAAAACAAAACTTGATTTTTTTAAACATGCCCAAATTAACGTTATTATATCTTTGTACTAAATTTCATATGAATAGGTGAAAAACTGACATTGTTATTGGGGCGTGACATACAGACGGACAGCCAGACAGACATGATGAAATTATAAGGGTTCCTAGATGTCTATGGAAATAAAACGTATCTGTTTGCCTACAAAACATACACCAATCAACAGAGAAAATTATTTCAAACAACAAGTACTCTTAAATAAAATGTCGTAAATAATAATGCTTATATTATTATGATATTCTAACTTACCTATTCTTGAAAATATAGAACACATTCATGTTATCAAATATTTACTTAAATGATTATATTATGACTTTAACGTTGTCGATATAAATCGATGCGATGCAGCAGCACAGCACTATCTTCAGGCAAAACATATCTGCCAATTCCGGAATCCGACACATATGGGAGTCTTCAAATTGAGAGTAAACAAGTACCACCCATTAGATAAGTAAACCACATCTCTGCTTCAGATCAGATAAGATGCAGTTATGAAATAGAAAAAAAAAACTGGAATAAAAAATACATACTATTCATTGAATTTATTTGCTCACGAAGCCATTGGCTCTGAGATAAAGTTTGTAACTAATAGTTCGAAGTCAATGTATAAATGTATATTCATCACTAATGTATTTGGCATTTTTTTTTGAATCGAATGCGAGTGTTGCGAAATTGAGCGACATCTACGAGTAGTTGTGTGCGATGCTCGAGCTTGCTTTGTTCGAAGCTCAGCCTCTGCCTTCTCCGTGTTTTGTGCGTGGTCCCTGGCGAGATAGGGCTTCCATTCATTAGCCACGTGCCATTTCGCGGCCAATCTTTATTTGGATGAACTGAGGAGATTAACGGGTCGTAGGTGCACTTGACCTGAAAATCCGTTTGTATATTCTTTTTATTTTGGAAGACTTCTTTAGGTACTCTTTGTCCTTTTATCGAGAGCTCATACCATAAGCTGTTAGCCTGAGCTGGAAAACATAATCGATCCAATTTTAAAAGCCCCCATATTACTCAAATAGGTCCTCATACTCATATAAGTTTGTATTTAGAGTCAACCGCCATATCAAATCCTTCCAACTCATACGTATTATTATATCTTCTTTGCCCATACATCGGCACATTGTCAGGATGTCTGCAGCACAATTGGATTCGTTTGTTTGAATTTGTTTAGCATTAACCAATTCGAAATGTGCATGAGGACTTTATATTTGCAAAAGAAAACAAATAACAGCAAAATGAGATCTGCCGCCACGCCGCTGCTCTACTTCCAACATATAGGTAGGTACTTGTAGATATATCTACAATATTGCAGTTGAGGCTGAGATGACAACAATCATTATGATTGTGGGTATCACATATCTACTAAATATATATCAATGTTCTCAAAAACTCAGCCGGTTTCGATAAAATTTAAATGGGATAGATAACCTTGGAATATATCCTTTTGAACTAAAAACTATTTTTTTGATTCGGTTCACAATTGGCAAAAACATCGATGAACATACACACAAATAAAATGTCATGTAGACGAACATGGAACTTCCTTCTAGTTGTGATCGATTTAAAAAAGGCTAGCCTCCCGGCCTACACGAGCTCGTACGAACTTACGTATCATTTTGTACAAACATCAAATCGCTATTCATATAATATCGTCTAATAAAATAAAAACATATTATTTTTATTAACAATCACTATAGAAGTAAATGAATAGATTTAATTTAGATTTGTTGAATAACTCGTCAGATGAAATAATTAATCAGCCAAGTTGGAAAGTTGGAGGTCCATAATTTAGACTTATTCTTGAATCGGAGGTCATTCAAAGTTTATTGATAGCCGCTAATTAATCTTTTAAAAACTTCACAGAATAAACTTGAAAGACTAACAAAGTGCTAATTAAAGACTAACACCTACTCATAAACAAAGTCTAAGTTTTTAATTTGATTTCGGCTTTATTTCGATGGCACAACTGTTACTATCATTGGCAATTAAACTTTTTTATTGCACGATAGAGGGTGGTGTTAAATAGCGCGTAGAAAGTTTTTGCAAGAAAATTAGTTGAGGTTTTCTTTTGTAAATAATTTAAATGCATTTTCAGATTGTAGGTACCCACTTAGTTTATTCTACCACAATTTTTCTGTAGAGCTCAGAGTGCTGCTAGACTGGATGTTGCTAAAGTTGACAACCTTACGTCAATAAAGAGAGCTCTGTGCCGCCTAGGGTGCTTCTGTGCCGGTGTAATGTATAATAAAATTAGTTTTTTTAAAATTAAACCTGTACTGTTACCACTGCTGGGCAAAGGACTCCCCCGATTCCTTCCATTCCTTTATGTTCTGTGCTACCTCCGTCAAATCCTTTTTAAACCTCTCGATTTCGTCGCGCCATCGTGTTGGAGGACGGCCTCGGGGTCGACTGCCAGACTCTGCTGACAAATATGCGACCACGAAATGCCACGAAAAGAACTGTTTTCGACGTGAGAAAATGTGACAGATATATACTTTGCCATAACGCTGTCTCGTTCTGACACTACGGAAGGAAATATTTCGTGGTGCGCATCCTAGCCCAGCTGCTGGACAGAGGAACCCACTCCGTTAATACCTTTGCCCATCTGTCTGGGTGCATACGACTCACGTGTCCCGCCCACTCCCATTTGAGCTTTGCAGCTTTTAATTGATAATACATAATTATAATACATAGATACTGTAACACAAAGTTTATTTGGTCAATAACTAACATAATAAAATTATATCCTCATCCTAACAATCTTCGTCACTGTGTGTAACGTGAATTCAACGGTATCTCTTCGCTATTTGTGGCACAATCGATGGTCTTACCCATGTGCTAAACCCTTTCATAGTTTTAGTTCTATTCTGCACTCACTTATTTGTTAAGACATAATACAGAGCAAGTGCTAGCCATATTACTGAAGAGTATAAGATTGATGTGTCTGTGTATAATCTGTGTATTTTCGTATTTATATTCTACGACTGCCTCGGTGGCTTAGTTTTTAGTGACCCCGACTTTTGGATCAAAGAGCTTGGGTTCAATGTCTGTGTGTCCCAGGGCAAGCTTTTTTGTGATGAACATAAATGTTTGCCTGTGTCTGGGTGTTATTTAGGTACTATTATATAAGCATGTATTAAAATATGTATATGTAGTTGTATTTGAGTCTCTGATAGCCATATTACAAGCTTTGCTTAGTTTGGGGTCAGAGACCGTATGTAAGATGTCCCCTAATATTAATTAATTTATTTATTTATTTATCTGTGGAATGATTACTTTTTGGGTTATTGATTTGTTGGTTTGTTCCTCTTTCACGCAGCAACTGAGCAACAGATTGACTTGATTTTTCGCATAAATATAGTTCAAAGGTCAGAAAGTGACATAGTTTACTTGTTATCCCGAAAAAATTAAAGGTTCTTAGGGGATAGCACAAAAGTCAAAATTTCACGCGGACGAAGCCACGGGCAAAAACTAGTGGTTCTATAAAACTACTTTTCGTTACCACTGGTCATAAACCTATCTATTATCAAAAAAAGGCTTTATTCACTTTAGGAGACACAAAGTTTCTATGTTAGTCGAGCGTGATAGATGCGCGCAAATTGTAGGCAAATGATAAAATATGCTGAAATTTACTATTGAAATTTTCTAGCAAATAAATTAAACGCTAGTTCTATCTAGTATACAAATTACGAACCCATTCGACTATAGCAGTGGACGTAATAAGGAGATGGGAGCGGAGTTAATGGGCGGATTGGGGCTAAGGGGGCTGCAACACGGAACGGAAAACTTCGTGCGCGAGTCCGACTCGCACTTGTCCGATTTTATTTTACAGTACAGCTCAATCTAGCCTTTATGACATGCGATAAATATGTATTTACATTAGGGAAGTACTTATTAGTGTATTTTAGTACGGATTAACACACCGTTGGCTTTCCAGCTAGTCAAGCATGCGACCACGAAAGCCACGAAAAGAACTCATTTCGACGTGTGAAAAAGTGACAGATAAATACTTTGCCATAACGCTGTCTCGTTCTGACACTATGAAAGAAATATTTCGTGGCGCGCATACCAGCCCGGCAGGTGAAAGAAAACATCGTGAGGAAACCTGCGTACGTCTGTAGAGGAACTTCGGTGACGTATTTTTGGGATTGCTAAGTATTTTTCCATTTTAGATTTAATATAATATATCTACATTGATTTTTTTTTGTAACATTCAAAATAAATTTATGCTACTAAGTCTAAATTACAACTTGCAAGTACTGTAAGAATATAATTATTTTGTATATGTATTTTTTTTGTAAAATAAATAAATAAAGTATGTTATGTTGTATGTGAGCCGTGGTGTAAATGCCACACACAGACTTCAAATCAAATCAAAATCAAAAGTTTTTTTATTCAGATCACATAATCCATGGTGTTAGTAGAAACTTATAGACTATGTTTATGTTATATAGATAATATTTATAATATATTATTTAACTGACAGAGCACATTGCGAGATGTCTTATGAACATTTTAATACAATCTAAAGAAACATCTGACGCCCTGAAATTTTCGTCCTCAATACGACCACCCAAATTTGCATACTACGATCAGGTATACAAATACATTGAATATTAATTTAATAATGCATTCACCTTTCGACCGTACAGGTTTGTGTGCGCTACTTCGGGTCAATTTTAAACACAAGGACAGTAAGATTGAATACTTGCTTATTTAAATATTAATTTATTGACACATAAGAGAAAGATAATTAACATGTGTAAAATTGATATTAATCTCCACTATAAATTTCTTAAATTATTTAACTCATAAGAGAAAGATAACACGTGTTAAATTAATGCAAATCCTAACATAGTTTTTTAAATATAGCTATACTAAATAATTAATTATTTATTACACATTTTTTTAAATAAGCAAAGAAATTTATGTAAAATCAATCTATTTATTCGATTCGGCGAATAGGAAAATACCACAGATGAACATACAGATTCATACAGACTTGTAACTCCTCTCGTTTTGGGTCTATCAAAGGGGGCTCAAAATTATAATATTATATTTAATCATCGGTAAGTGCGAGTTGGACTCGCGCACGAAGGGTTCCGTACCGTACGTAAGCCCCCCATAATATATTTTATTTTAATTATTAATTTTGATAGGAAAATACAGCTTAATATTCTGTGAATATTTTATGCATCTTCCTTTTGCCGTTATTAATATCTGGCAAAAATCACGTTTCTTTCATGGGAGCTCCCCTTAAATATTTGTTTTATTTTAATTATTTATTTTTAAAGTAAATATTTATCCAAACATTGTGTGAATATTTTAAGCATCTGCATATCACCGTTATTAAAATCGTGCGAAAAACGGCTAAAAATTCAACAATACAACAAACTTTTATGGGAGCCCCCTTAATTTTTTTTTCTGTTTTTGGTATTAGTTGTTATAACGGCAACAAGAATACGTCATCTGTGAAAATTTCAACATTTTAGCTATCATGATTCATGATATACAGCCTGGTGAGAGACAGACAGGCGGACAGACAGATAGACGGACAGCGGAGTCTTAGTAACAGGGTCCCGGTTTTATCCTTTGGGTACGGAACCCTAAAAACAGAACCACCGACCCCAAAATACTGAGCTGTAATATATCTGGAAGGCGCTTTAATAATCTTGAGATGAGATATTGCCAGGCGCTATTCAAAATATCATCCATAGTATGGAGTTGCATGAAAAGTATCTACTTACTGTTTTTTTTCGGACCAGTCTTCATCATCATCATCATCCGCAGCCTTCTCCATTCCACTGCTGGGTATAGGCCTCTCTCTTACAGTGCCATTTGTCTCGGTCCTGTGCTAATAGTGTCCAAGTTCGACCCGCGATTAAAGACCAGTCATAAAGAGTTGTTTTATAACGGACTTCTAAAAGAAGCGCAGGGGGAGAGGCTACTAAACTTGTTAACGAAAATTACACTAGTTTTTTTTTTTAAATATTAAGTGACATCTTACACACGGTCTCTGACCCCAAACTAAGCATAGCTTGTGATATGGCTGCCAGAGACTGATATACTACATATACATATTTTAAATACATACTTATATAGATAGTACCTAAATAACACCTAGACACAAAGCAAACACCTATGTTCGTAACACAAATGTTTGCCCTGGCTGGGGATCGAACCCACGCCTCTTCGATCCAGAAGTCAGGGTCACTAACCACTGGGCCACCGAGGCAGTTAGCGTGTGGCTCCATACATTTTTTTACATGCAGAAACGAAGAAGAAATAACAAAAAATGTATAGAACTACACGAAAATGAAAATAGTTTTTGTTTGCCTGACAAACTCATACCTACTAAGGCCCCTGAAACCGACACACAAAGTCAAAATTGAAAAAAAAACGACTTAAAAATAATTTACTTAGTCTTATTATCGCATTAATAGAGGTTACAATACACTTAGTTGCTAATTTTACATTACAACACTATCTAGCCTCTATGACATGCGATAAAGAAATATACTTCCATAGATTTACATAAGTGTCCATCCACCAGCCGTAAAATGTCCACTGCTGGACATAGGCCTCCCGTATAGATTTCCAATAAAGCCGGTTGGAAACGGCCTGCATCCAGCGCGTTACTTCATTATCATTCAGCATACTTACATCTTTTGTCTGTCCACCTAGTCGGCGGATGTCCTATGCTACGCTGAGTTTATTTTTATTTTGTAGATAAAAGAATGTGTTTAAATAAACTACAGCATATAATATGTATTAGGTAGGTATCTTAATTAGTTGAAAATAAGAATGATACAAACGCAAAGATTGCAGCTTCAATAGCTGTTACGAGTACGAGTTTTTCAGTTTTCAGTGCCGCACGTGACAAATTACTAATTTTCTGATTATAAGATTAGGTACAGCTTTACGCACTCGATACCACATGGTAAACATTGAGAAATTAATGACAAGCATTTTAATAGTAGGCACATCTCTACGAAAGATTTGCCAAAAATTGATTCTATGGGATTAACGAAATAAAATTTTGTATCAAAAATATTTGTATGAAACAGCTAATATTTTAGTATTTTTATAACAACCCCGGTTTCAAAGTTAGTTCATTTTTACTTGACAAAAATTAAAAAAAAAAAAAACCGGTATTGGTGATTAAAACGTACATTTCCTACCATACCTATAATTTCACAATTTAGCAATGCACTACCACAGTAATGATATTTTCGATAATGATGGCAGTCAGTCTCTAATCCCAAATAAAACATAACGCATCTACAATTATAATTGTTTTAAGAAATTAATTCAAGCCGCAAGGTGAAAAGGTTTATTTGGACAAGCTATATTGCTCGGCAGGCTCTGCTGATTTCGATAAAATTTAAATGGTGGCCCCTTCGAAAGAAGAGCAATAGACTCTTTTAAAATAATTTTTTTTTTTTTAATCGGTTAACAATGGTGAAGTTATCGATGAACATACAAAAAGTAAACATGTAATTAGACGAACATAGTACCGCTTCCTTTTCGGAAGTCGGTAAGAATAATCAGAATCAGAAAATTTTATTTGCACCAACAAGTAACTTAGAGTATTTACATACACAACTTATCATTTATGCTTATTATACTTAAGTCTACTTGAGGACCCTGTTTAATAGGGTGTTGCAAAAAAACAAAGTAATCCTTATAAGCTAAATTTAAATATAAATTATATTAAGTTATATAAACTTTGAAATGTCAAAGTAAAACCTATGTATTGTTATATAAATGTTATATCGTGATATTAACGCGCTTTTTCATCAAGGTACTCCTGTATGCTGTAATAACATTTTCTTATAAGGAGATTTGTTAGTTTTGTTTTGAAGGCAGTAATATTTGGTAGCTTATATGAATAGCTTATTACTTTTATAAAAAAAATATTACTTTTAATCCATTCCAAATTTCTTTTGCTCATTACAATTATTTTAATTAGTAGTTAGTGTTTTAAGTAAGTAGGTAGGTAGGTAGGTGGAAGAGATCGCTTCCAGCGATAAGACGGCCTAGTGTTGCACTAGCTTACGAGTAAGAATTTCACTGTTCTATTTTATTGTTCTTTTGTGTGTAAAACAAAGAGTTATATTAACCTATGTAATACCTATTAGGTGTACAGTTTTAACAAAAGTAAAGTTTCAAGGAGAGCGTCAAACATAGTTTTTTCCTCTTGTTGGACTTAGAGGTGACATTGTTACAAATTAAGGAAAAAAAAATGTATAATAGTTTCCGTATCTCTGAAGGTTCGCTATTATAAACTGGGCCTATGCCTATATGAATGGACGACATGTATGAAACATATATTTTTTGACGATCAAATACATGAACGCCAACGTTCATCGATTTATAAGACGTTATCACAAAACACACGAACTGCATGCACGAAAAAGTATCACGTTCCGATAGACAGGCACGATCGCAGCGTTCGGCTTATTTCAGTTGTTTAATCAACAATTTTTTCGTTTTCACGTAAAACTATCGTCCGTATACCGACTTTACAGACAACTTTTTTTTTTAATTTCCGGATTGGCCGCATGATACAAGTTGTTGGTAATGACAATGATGATTTAAATCACCCCTTTCGATTTAGTACAATTTTTAACAACAGTGTATAAAACAGCTCATTTTTCTTGACTTCTGGGTTGGCCTCATGATAAAATTTGTTCATAACTGTGGTCTGAATCACCTCCACAATTAATTGGTTTGGCCCATTCTTTGAGCTCGGAGATTTGTGAGATCAAATCAAGAATGAGAAGATTCGTAGAAGAACCAAAGTAATCGACATAGCTCAGCGGATTGGCACGATGAAATGGCAGTGGCACAGCACGGAGGGCTGATGACCGATGGGGTTGAAAAGTTCTCGAGTGGAGACCACGTAACGGCAAGCGCGGCGTAGGACGTCTATTCACAAGGTCGACGGAGGATCGCGCAGGCTGCAAGCGGTTTCCAACCGGTCTTATTGGAGCTCTATAGAGGAAGCCTATGTCCAGCAGTAGACAGCCTATTGCTTAAGCGACGACATCCATTGTGAATAACCCTGTAGATATCAACTTTGCCAAGTGATTGATTGATCACTCATAGTATTGGAAAATTGCGACATCTCAAAGAATTTAGGTATTCATTTATGCGATAAAATGCGCAGAATATTTTCGATGATTGACTACGGAATGAATAACAGGAGTATCTACACTTTGAAATATCTCTTTTTTGGATCTATTTTTGCATGGTGGGAGTTGTGTTTCAACCACGTACCTATCACTAAATGTAATTACAAGGTTATTTTGTAATCTACCGGAATTTTATCAGGTTTACAATGTACATGCTCATTACTATGAACATTTTTTACGATGGAATCAACTGATCAAAATCGACTGATCTACCGATACAAAATTGACTCGACGAAATGTATGAACCAGTTGGTTTTTGTATGATTTTCCAGTTGGTCCCATAGTCCATGGCAAAAGTAATTCTTTCAAAAAGGAGGAGGTTCTACGTTCATCTGTATGTATTTTTTTTGAGCATGTTCATCGATAATTTCGCCAATTGTGAACCGAATCGAAAAATTATTTTTAGTTCGAAAGGGTATACAGGGTATACTCCCGAGATAGTTTCACTTAAATTTTAAAGAAATCGGCTGAGCCGTTTTTGAAAAATCAACAATAATGTAAACAATTCGAGCCAATTATTGGATTTTTGTACACAATGGAAGGCTATTTTGCCATTTTTAGCAAAAAATTATTTGATGAACATACGAGTATACACTTCTGAAACTCTGAACTTTGAAAAGCAACACTATATACATAAAATATAAACTAAGAGAGAACAACCAAAGAGTTTATAAGCTCAAATAAGTGTTGACCGAGTTTTTTATATCTTATTCGAGATAACAATCCCCTTCTACCTCTACGCTAAAAATAACTTTATAAGGATTACCGCTCTTCATACAATAAAAACTTGGCACCAAAAAATAGCTCGATAAATAAAAAAATAACATCAACAAAAACACACTCACCGTTTCCAGAAGAAAATTCAATATCACAGAAATTCACTCAAACTTTGGCTCGAAATTACTTAAGAAATTACTGAACTCCTAAGCTTTTCTGAGCTTTCGTCGAGGAGTTTGTTTGTTTTATCAATGGGTGGCATATATGGGCAGTTAGGGGCAGCACACACAGTATGGGCAGAGAGGCCGGAGCCGCGGCTGGCGTGCGTGTGTCTACTGCATTAGCTGTTTGGTCGCAGGTGAACCGTGCTTTACCAGACTCGGGTCACGAAATCCGCGATAGCATAGTGTCGTTGTGTTGCACCAATAATAATTTACTTTTCGCCGAAAATAGCTTAGTTGACTTCAACCGCGTACATCACGTAGTTTCACTAGGTGTTCGCTACTGATCACTATGTTCAGCACGGTCAGTCTAAGGATGGGTGACCGTGAGTAGCATTTACAACTAAGCGCTGCCGTGGCTCGAATGACACCGTTTAGCCATTACCATAACCATTTTGAAATAAATGGACTAAAACTTAATACAGAGAAAATTAACGTTATGTTCTTCAATGCAGTGTCATCTGATCAAGATCCTGTGCCAGTCAAATTGCAAGATGGAACGATTTGGAACTCTTCAAATATTGTAAGACTGTTGGGATTTGAAATCGACCCAAGTTTAAAATGGAAGCAACACATTGACATGACTTGTCAAAAGATGTCAAAAGGGATATACGCAATGAAACAACTTAAAGCACACTACTACACGAGATAATTTGAAACAGATCTAGTATGCGTATATTCACTCCATTCTATCGTATGGTATCATTTTTTGGGGTAATTCAACGGATTATGAGAGGGTATTAAAGATGCAAACGCATGCAATAAGAGTACTAGTTGGTGGAAAATTTGACGAAACATGCAGAGGACATTTTAAAGAGTTAGGTATACTAACTTCAGTATCTGTATATATTTTAGAGATCCTATATTAAGAAATATTTTCACGAATGCAAAATAAAGACAGTTAAGAGCAAGCGGACTATAAGGAATAATAGATTACTACTTGATATGACACTTCCACGATTGAAGATGGCCGATTGTTATTTAATAAGCTTCCAGAGCACGTAAATACCATTACAAATGAAAATCAATTTCTCAACGCCGTCAAGGTGCTTCTGTTAGACAGGACTATTTACGCAATTAAAGAGTACTTTGAAAATGACTACAGTGAATTAAAATTGACCACATAAATATTATGTGTCATTAGTAGCCCCTTTACAGCTAAAATGTTTTAACATTTGTTTTTAGGATGCATTTAGATTATGTAACCGATTATTTTTTTAATTTACTGTTATTGTTTATTTTGTCATTTTTGTGACGAGATATTGTCTGATGCTCAACACTGACTATTAATTTAAAAAGTGATTGTAACTCGACATAATATTAATAAATTTTTTCATTTCATGTCAGAGGCCTTCACTTAAAAACTCTAACACCAGGGCTAGCCACCCGGCCTATACGAACTTACTTAGGGAAACTTTACTGTCATCATCATTTTAGCTACCATAGGTTATCCACTGCTGGACATACGCCTCCCCTATACAGGGTTGTACAGAAATGGTAAAGGTGTAGCCGAATGGGGGTGAAAGCTTGTATGAGACTTCCACTAATTTTTAAGTCAAAAAGTTGTTATAAAATCTCCTTGTTATAAATCATAAAAGACGTATTGCAGGGTTTTTAATAAATCACCCCCCAACCCCTGAATTAGGGGGTGGAAATTTGTATGCGACTGTCTAAACTTTTAAATGCTAGAAGTCTGAAAATGCATATAAGAACTCGTTGTAATAGATAATATCAGGCGTACTTTTTTAACGGGCAAAAGTGTATTTATTAACTACAACAAAATACAATAGGTACTCTATATACTATAACTACCTACGAGTACACTACTACTACATAAAAAGCATTGTATCATCCACAGACCCTTGAAGGTCTAAAGATAATCCAAATGCTCAAGCCCACTGTCAGTTGGCAGCATGCAAAGCATGCTGGCTGCATTGCCACGCTGAATGTCACTGCTTATACGTTGAGCCAAATAAACACCAGCATTTCGGGCACGCGTCGCGTCCACCAGACGCTTAGAAAGACTTTTGAAAATAAAATGAGTATTTGTACATTTTAGCTAGTACTGTGCATACTAGACGTCACTAGCGTCGCGAGGCGCTATTTTTCTATACCGTGATGATTGAATTTTCGTTGGATTAACCATGTCATTTAAGATTGTGTAAAAAAATCGATTATCCCAAAGAAATCAAAAGTAAATTACGCAATTGGTTCTGGATTAATTCTTTGCCACCCGGTTATTACACTGGTACACACGCACGCTCTTACGAGTTTCATTTCGTCGATTCAGAGTTGCAATTTTGTAATGAACAGTTGTTTTTTTTTTCGTGTATTCTGGGTTAGCCTTATAGTAAACTTGCTGACCCGGCGAACTTCGTTTCATGCAATATCTTTATAAATTATAGCCTATGTGTTATTCTGATGTACCTATAAGCATTTATTATTGAAAAGTTTCATTTCAATCCGTCGCTTCCAGTAGCTTTTGCGTGAAAGAATAACAAACATCCATACATACTCACAAACTTTTGGGTTTATAATATAGTTATTAGTAGAAAGTTGTTCAAAATGATGTCTTATATAATCACCCACTTACGACTTATTTAGTACAGGGCAAGCAAAGCCCTAATGTACTATCGTAAGTTTATTGTATGTTTTGTTTTGCGATTTACCTATGTTTCTTTTTAAGTTTATGTTACATTATTACTAAATTAATTCTAAACGTGAGGATCTATAATTAGCGCTCTGTATTTGTTACGTTTATGTTTATGTTTTTGATGCTGTTGATCAAATCAACAGTTAAATTCTCCTATTAGTTAAATAAATAAATAATATCATCTGTAGGACGTCTATCCACTTATCCATCCATCGACCCGCCATAAGACGTCCACTTCTAAACACAGGCCTCCTTTAAGGACCTCCAAGAAGACAGCTTGATTGATACACTCCTCACGCTGCGCTTGCCAGTACGTAGTCTCCATTCGATAACTTTACAGTCTCATGGGCAAGACCACCGCCACTACCACTACTACTGCTACTACCACAGGTACTACCAGTAGTCATAGGTCCAATTAGCTGTTCCACAAAAAATGTAATAGAATTTTTTTTTGCGAAATCGGAGTTTGACCAACTATTAGTTAAAGTAAGTAGCCTACGAGTTTCAAGTCCTTATATCAGTACATAAGTAAAGTAGCTATATCCGCTCCCGCTTGAACTCAGCTACTCTCTAACTTCGTGGCCCCACGCTTGCAGTACAATGCTGGCTGTGTCTCTACAAAAGGCCATCAGCCTACGAGTTTCAAGTCCTTATATCAGTACATAAGTAAAGTAGCTATATCCGCTCCCGCTTGAGCTCTGCTACTCTCCAACTTCGTTGCCCCACGCTTGCAGTACAATGCTGGCTGGGTCTCTACAAAAGGCCATCAGCCTACGAGTTTCAAGTCCTTATATCAGTATATAAGTAAAGTAGCTATATCCGCTCCCGCTTGAGCTCAGCTACTCTCCAACTTCGTGGCCCCACGCTTGCAGTAGAATGCCGGCCGCGTCTCGACGAAAGGCCATCAACCTACGAATTCGAAGTTCTTATATCAGTACATAAGTAAAGTAGCTACATACGCTCCCGCTTGAGCTCAGCCACTCTCCAACTTCGTGGCTCCACGCTTGCAGTACAGCCTACGAGTTTCAAGTCCTTATATCACTACATAAGTAAAGTAGCTATATCCGCTCCCGCTTGAGCTCAGCCACTCTCCAACTTCGTGGCCCCACGCTTGCAGTAGAATGCCGGCCGCGTCTCGACGAAAGGCCATCAGCCTACGAGTTTGAAGTCCTTGGATCGATAAATAATTGACCGAGTGGCCACAGCTTAGGTAGCAGTGGCTATGTAATGTAACACTAACCGGAGCAATGTTACGCAATACAAGTACTTGCCTTTTGTCTTATGTGGAGCAATCTCGACGAGTGCGAATATTGTACAATTATCCAGTGTAAGGTGCTGGATGTTCTCATAATAACCTCAGTCTTAGTACATCTGTCATCTATACTGTTTTTATGACTTCTAAGGATTTTACATAAGGCTCACTGGAAGTGAAATGATTGCAATGGTACAGGTTCTATTTATTAACCGACTTCCAAAAAGGAGGAGGTTCTATGTACGTGTGTTTTTTTTTTTTGTGTATGTTCATCGATAATTTCGTCAATTGTGAACCGAATCGAAAAAATCTTTTTTGGTTCGTAAGGGTATATTCCCGAAATGGTCCCATTTAAATTTTACAGAAATCGGCTGAGCCGTTTTTGAAAAAAAAAACAACAATAATGTAAGCAATTCGAGCGAAATATGCGAATTTTGTACACGATGAACATCGATAATTTCGCCAATTGTGAACCGAATCGATAAATTCTTTTTTAGTTCGAAAGGGTATACTCCCGACATGGTCCTATTTAAATTTTACAGAAATAGGATGAGCCGTTTTTGACAAATCTAGAATAATATAAACAATGAAATATTAGAATTCAGTAAACATTGGGAGGCGGTTTTGCCATTTTTTTGTGAAAAATAATTATTTTGAATCGATTTAATTGAATAAGCTGTTCGAGTACGCTTCGTCATACATAATACCTACCTAATTAAAATTTAATTTTCTTTAAAGATAAACACAAAAATAAAAACTTAAATAACCTATCTAAACTAAAATAACTAATCCAAACCTAAATAAAACTATCTAAACTAAAATATCCTATCTAAACTAAATTATCCTATCTAAACTAAATTATCTTATATCTAAAGTACACTAATTAAAAAAAATTAGAGACTGTTTAAACCTATATAATGTTTAAACAGTCTCTAATCTCATATAAATATAAAATCTAATTAAATATCTAACTAAACCCTCAGTATAATCATCAAAAGGGTATTGAACGTTTGTGGCATATCCAGATCCACCCGCCGCCATTTTGATGTTTTTTTAAAGTTTCCGCGCACGATTTAAGTAGTATATATGAGTAAGGGACACTCATGCAAACAACAGCTGATGTTCAATATACCTCGCGTCACCTAAAAAGAACGCTGGATCTTCAAACTGCGCACAAGGAAATTTAACTCGTATTACATACGTAATAGGAGTTAAATATCCTAGTACGCAACTTTATTTGTAGCAAGGAAATTTAACTCCTATCACGTAAGCAATAGGAGTTAAATTTCGTTGTGGGCAGTTTGAAGCTCCAGCGTTCTTTTTAGGTGACGCGAGGTATACCCTAAAGTGTCACGTTCTCGAGGCATTTGAATGTAAAGATCGCAAAGTTCTCGTACAGCGATCTGTACATCCAAATATCTCGAGAACGTGACACTTTAGGGTACCTACCATAGTACGAAATATTTATTGTGTGTATAAGTGTTCCCTACTCATATATGCTACTAAATACATAGTGTGCAGAAAAATAAAAAAAAAAACAAAATGGCGGCGGGTGGACATGCCAGCTTCCTTACAAAAATGTTCAAACCTCTTTGACTTTGACGTAAAATTAGAGTAATAATCATTAGTTTTTTTTTTAACGCAAATAAGTACGCGTTTGACCACCAACTTGCCTGATGGTAATCGACATTGTGGTCGAAGATGATGCACGCAGACCTAGAAGATACCTATTCACTCTGACCTTGAATAGCCTTAGATTATATCTCTTAGGAAACAGGAGAGCAGGAAGACTGTTCCATTCCCTGGCGGTATTGAGTCAAACCGCTTCGTACGTATCGAAGGAAATTCGACAGTGTAGGGGTTGTAATGTGGCGTCCTCCTACTTGTCCTATAGAAAAAAGTATTAGTATTAATTGGTTATTGTTACCGTGCTAATTTGATATAAGTATACATTTAAACTATATAAATAAACTAGACGACCCGCCCCGGCTTCGCACAGGTGTATTATACATATAAACCTTCCTCTTGAATCACTCTATCCATAAAAAAACCGCATCAAAATCCGTTGCGTAGTTTTAAGATTTAAGCATACAGACAAACAAACAGACAAAAATAGCGACTTTATTTTATACTATGTAAGGATAAATCAACTTTTGTAGACGCACTGTTGGATAATGTTGTTGAAAATGCTTTCAATTGTAAGCACTTAATCGTTGGAAACATTGACCTTCAATTACGGAGTAATCTTTATACAGAATAAGATATTGGGTGTCAACAGATTGGCAATAGTGTATAAGCATTGCGGTGAGAGTATGCAACATGTACACATATCATGGGCACACAAATTTTAGAATCTATTCCTTTATACATAAATGTTACCTATACAGGGTTGTTTCTAATCAATTAGCATCCTTTTAGGGGCTTATTCTGTACATCAAAACTAACAACTTTTGTTCTACGACTTTTATTAATTCTTATAAAAGAAGAAGAAAGAAGTTTTTGTTCCTTAGAAAAATATCGTTCACCCTCGACAAAATTTACGGAACAGCTGTTTTTTTTTTGAGTTTTGTCAAAAGTCGCAAAACAAGTGTTGTTAGTTTTGATAAATTGGAAATAGCCCTGAATATAGGTGGTCTCATTCTCAACATCTAGACAGCCATTAGGCATGACGTGCTCAGTGGTCATTATATTTCGTCACTTCCGTACACAAACATTCCCGTTAGTAACTGCCACCTGATCTGTGGGCCACGCTTGACATCAATCACGATGGCGCGCTCGCACTGAATACTAAACCGGAGGAAAAAGGAATACCCGACCTGGCGCAGAATATGCAACAGATACTATGCCAACGACGTAATACATTTAGACACTCTAGTAAGTTAGTAGCAGTAGTAAGGAGAGTGTGCATCTGAGCAGCACGACCTTATCTTACCATCCGCTTTTTACTACAGGACAAGTAGGAGGACGCCACGTTACCACCCCTACACTGTCGAATTTCCTTCGATACGTACGAAGCGGTTTGACTCAAATTTTCTGATTCGTACCGCCAGGGGATGGAACAGTCTTTCTGCTTCCCTGTTTCCTAAGAGATATAATCTAAGGCTTTTTAAGGTCAGAGTGAATAGGTATCTTCTAGATCCGCGTGCTTCATCTTTGACCACAACATCTTCGACCATCAGGCGAGTTGGTGGTCAAGCGCGGACTTTTTAGCAATAAAAAAATTGGTAAAGGCTAGGTGGATAGGCCTGCTACCAGAGTTTTAACCTGAATACTTCTGACAAGGATAAATGGTTGAAATTGAAAGAACCGGGTCCCACAATGCCGCTTCCAGTCAGCCTTATTGAAAATCCATAGAGGAGGCCTATGTCCTGCAGTGAGCGTCTTACGGCTAGAGGAGGCCTATGTCCAGCAGTGGGCGTCTTACGGCTGATCGATGGACCCACAATTAACGGCGACATTTAGACATTCATTAATTTCTTAAATAATTTTCATCAATATCATATCAGCTGTAGGATGTCATTCTTCCCGCGATTAGATTTCATTTCCAGATGTAGGTCGTTAACTGCTGAACATAGTCTTTCCCCTATCATAGGCCGAATCATACAAGTTGGCGGATCTGAAGTTTGCTACAAACTGCGCAACATCCAATTAACGTACAGCTTTATGTGAGCTTCAGTCAGGATTGCGTATCGCGCAGCTTGTACCTAAATTCACATCCGCCGACTTGTGTGATTCGGCCTATAAGTTCCTAGCTGCAGGACGTCTACTGCTATACATAGTCCTTCCAGTATAACAAAACATATAGTTCTTTACTGCAGTCTCGTTCAGATCGTCTCTCCACCTAGTCGTTGGACGATCTACATCGGTAAATGTGTGTTCCCAATGTTCCCAATTTGAGAATACACAGCTTCAAAAATATTCTAATTGATCTTATAGAAAGCCACATGAGAGACCTATCTCCAGCACTAGATTTTCAATGGCTACTATAATTATGATGTGTTGACATAACTTCATAATTTTTTTTTTTTTTTTTTTAATATTGGAAAAATCTTTATTTCAGCAGAATAACACATAGGTCTTATTTATTAAATATAATTTACTTTTATTTACTTCATAATTTTTTTTCGCAAAAAATGGCAAAACCGCCTTCCATCATGTACAAAATTCGAATATTTTGCTCGAATTGTTTACATTATTGTTGATTTATCAAAAACGGCTCAGCCGATTTCTGTAAAATTTAAATGGGACCTCCTCGGAAGTATACCATTTGGCACTAAAATATAATTTTTCGATTCGGTTCACAATTGGTGAAATTATCGATGTTCTTCGTGTACAAAATTCGGATATTTCGCTCGAATTGCTTACATTATTTTTGTTTTTTTCAAAAACCGTTCATCCGATTTCTGTAAAATTTAAATGGGACTACCTCGGAAGTATACATTTTTGAACTAAAAAAATACTTTTCTATTCGGTTCACAATTGGTGAAATTATCGATGTTCATCGTGTACAAAATTCGGATGCTCACATTATTGTTGGTTTTTTCAAAAACGGCTCAGCCGATTTATATAACATTTAAATGGGACCACCTAGGAAGTATACCCTTTCGAACTAAAAAAAAATTTTTCGATTCGATTCACAATTGGTAAATTTATTGATGAACATACACAAAAAAAATACATATACACGAACATAGAACTTCTTCCTTTTTGGAAGTCGGTTAAAAATATAAGTAGATCGGCTCTTACAGATGACATTATTGAAAACATAAGTAGCCACAGTTTTAAAAAAGAAAAAATATCAAGTCCCTTTTTGTCCCCTATGAGTTATCAGGACTTATCTCTACTAGAATCCCAGGTTCGTTAATGGTTAGTCGTTGGAACAGTGATGACAATGGCACTGTTCCATTGCCCACCTCTGAGCAATGTATGGTTCATTGGTATTGGAAGAGCGGAGACCTATATACGAATTTACGAGACGCACGTAGACCGGACTATTGAGTTAGGAAAGTATTATTTATGTCATAAAAATAGATTCACACTAGAACTAGTTTTTCTAGAATATTAAATACTAAAGCATTTGCCCGCGGCTTCGCTTGAGCGGTATTTTGATTTTTGTGCTATCCTTTTATTTTTCCGGGATAAAAAGATAGCCTATGTCACTTTCCGTCTTTTAAACTATGTCCACGTTGCTGCGTAAAAGAGGAATAAACCAACAAACACTCTTTCAGATTTATAATATTAGTAAGGAAGTCATAAAATTAGATTCACATTAGAACTAGTTTTTCTAGAAAATTTGATAGAAAGTCAAGGACAGAGAAGACTTTCTTAGAATATCTGTTTACCTACCTACTTTAAATTGTGTTTTACGGGAAACTTTATCTGTTTATTTTAAATTGTGTTGACTGTCTAACTTACAGGCCGCTGAGTTGCTAATATACTGAGGATAGGGTTCAAATTTAAATCAAACGCCGTATATGGTGTTAGAAGTATCTATTTAAACAAGTGCGCCACCGAAATGTTTCGTAATTCTAAAGACAGAGTCGAATGTGCGTTTTAATTTTTCCCGTGGCGCCATCTATTGAAAATATTTGCATAACTTATGATAAACTTAAACATTGACTGATATCAGTGATAACGAATATGTTACCAAAAGAACAGATACTCGTAAGTAGTTTACTTACCTAATGCGTGTCTGGTGTGTTCAGTTTTTTTCAGAACACTGACTCAAAGAACTTTTTATTGACCGTCGACATGGAGGAGGCACTCAATTCGACGCTTTTTTATGTATAGCACATAACTTTTTACATAGTAATCCGATTTCAATAATTCTTTTTTTTATTCGAAAGACTATACTTCGAAATTGGTCCCATTTAAATTTTACAAAATCAGCTGAACCATTTTTATAAATCAACAATAATGTGAAATATGCTAAAAATAAATATTCGCGAATTCTGTCCACGGTTGAAGTCGGTCATGTCATTTTCAAAAAAAAAATATTATTATGTTCCACTGACGAGAGCACAGCTCTTAAGAGATAATAATTGATCTTATACTTATATCACAATTAAATACACTTGGGTACAGACCGCTCGACTATATCAAACTTCTTGACGGTTGTGATGTTAGCTACAAGCTGCTGATAACGCAATCCTCGCGCCGCTGATAAGGTATCATTAGTCAGGATTAGGTTATCCGCAGCTTGTAGCTAACACCACAGCCGCAAAGATGTTTGACTCGGCCTTTAGTCCGTTGTAAAATATGAAGCAGAAATATACACGAGAGGCAAGTAAGTAAATCCTGAAGGTAAGTCTAATATTGTGCCCACGCAAACATTCGTCATGTGTGTCCAAATCCAAAAGGTTCGCTATCAAAAAGATACATTAAAAATTCTCCACGCCCCGCCAAGTCATCGGGAGATTACGCTAAATCCCTACATGACAAAACTCAACTCAATTTTTAATACCAAAACGTCGCTTTCATCCTTTATATCGGATAGATGAATATTTCTGTATCCTTTTCCACGTAATCAGGGGACGAGCGGGATGCGACCCCAAAACCAGGGTTCTATGTGCGAACAGTTACTAATCCTCGTATCTTTACCGTATTTAATTTTAGCTTTCTACAACTTATTTTTGGTATGTTTCGCTTTAAGATTTAAGAACTAAGGTAAGTTTTTTCACAAATAAAATATAGTATAACTAATAAAAAGTCTACTCAAAAGTCTGAGCGTCTGGTGGACGCGACGCGTGACCAAAATGCTGGTGTTTATTTGGCTCAACGCATAAGCATTGCCATTCAGCTTGGTAATGCAGCCAGCATGCTGGGCACGCTGCCAACTGGCAGTGGGCTTGAGCATTTGGATTATCTTTAGACCTTCAAGGGTCTGTGGATGATCCAATGCTTTTTATGTAGTAGTAGTAGTGTAGGTAGTTTTAGCATATAAAGTAGTATTGTATTTTGTTGTAGTTAATGAATACACTTTTGCCCGTTAAAAAAACTTATTACGAAAATCAACCTGATCATCTACAGCCTACTAAAGATATAAAGATATTCCAAGTAACTAAATAAGTCCACTGTCTAATGCACTGGCTGAATAGCCGATGATATTCCTGTAAATAAGAAATAAAGCTTCTTCTGTCTGTCTCTTCTCTTGTTTCTCTAACAAAACTAAGTTTGGCCTGTAAAGTGAAAAGTGAAAAGCTTTTTTTAACTCTGTTTTATTCTCCAGATGTAACATAGCTCTACTTTTAATTATTTTTCTTCTTCTGCTCTAACATAACAACATTTGCTCTGCTATTAAGGTAAAGTTCTCCCCGATGTATCATCACCATTAGTCATAGGATGTCCAATGCTGGACATATGCCTCTCCTATAGAACCACTGAGACTGGTTTGAAACGGTTTCGTTTCCAGCGCAACCCTGTGGCCATGATCACAGAAGAGAGAAACCTAGTTCTTCTGTTCTGTGGTCATAATACATCATATACCACACACATACGAGTACTTATGGTCATCAGAATCTGCGCTTGCTAGTACGTGGTCTCCACTGGAGAAGTTCTAGCACTGTGTCCCCGTATACCGCACCCACCCGGGATAAAGGCTTGCTTTATTGGAATAATCGAGGAACCCTGGATTACGTCGAGGCCGAAATGGTTCCGTATGTAAATTTTTCACATGCAAATTTCTGGCCGACCTTTTGTGCGGTTTCGTTTGACCTCCCGTCTCTTTCCTGTCGCTTGTTTAAATAGACGTTGTAAGGGAATTGGATAGCTTCAGATGTACAGCGATACCGGGGTGGGTTTAGTTTGTGGTTCTGGGGCTTTACGCTTTTGAGTTGCTACTAATTAGTGGGATGGAAAAACCTGGTCCGTTTGTTTTTCTTTTGTTGAAACGCAAACACAAAGGTGAATGATATCACCGCTTTGGGTGCGAAGCCATAAAAAGTTTGAGGTATCTCATAGCTAGTAATTTGGCTTTTTATACAACTTAATTAAGATCAAATTGTAAATAATTTCTAGAATGATCGTATGATTAGTTCTAAACTCAGTTTCTAGGAATGTCCTCGTTATCTGTAGACTCTGTAGTCACGCACGCAAATAAATGTTGGTTTGCATTGCAACATAGGAAATGGCAGACAAGGCAATACTCTGGAGTCGCTTGCTGATTAAAATTTATTAGGCGTTAAGACTTTAGTCAACTGTGATAATTACCTATATTTTTCCATACAACACGAAACAGAATCTTTGTTTGATATTGGTCACATTGCCCATTTAAAAGGTTGGAATATTGTGCAAATTTCCAACCTAAATCCGTCTTATTCAATGCTTATCCATGTTTTTAGCAGCTGTCAGTTGAGCAAAAAAATGTAGTGAAAGCCTTGAACTATTAGTAATCCAAAGTATATTGGATCATCATCATCATCATATTAGACTGAAAGACAGAACTCTTTTTTGTGTGCACAAATATAAATAATTATAACAAAGGATACAAAGTATACCTACATCTTGAATTAGTGCCACATTATTAGCAATAAGATATTGACTGAAAATCAATCAATTGCCGCTGGGAGTACCCAGCGGCAATTGATGATGCCATGATGCCATTCTACCATCGACTTGGCAATTTTAGGGTTCCGTACCCAAAGGGTAAAAACGGGACCCTGCTACTAAGACACCGCTGTCCGTCCGTCTGTCCGTCTGTATATCTGTCTATCTGTCTGTCACCAGGCTGTATCTCATGAACCGTAATAGCTAGAGAGTTTAAGTTTTCACAGATGACGAATTTCAATTGCCGCTATAACAACAAATACTTAAAGCTGAATAAAATAATTATTTAAGGGGGGGTCACATACAAAAAACGTGATTTTTTGCCGAGGGGCTCCCATGAGTACCGTATGGACGGTACGGAACCCTTCATGCCTGATTTTTTCTTGATGCATCCTACACTGCGCGTGCCGTAAAGATGTTGCTAGTTTTTAGGGTTCCGTACCCAAAGGGTTAAAACAGGACCCTATTACTAAAACTCCGCTGCCCGTCCATCTGTCTGTCACCAGGCCGTATCTCATGAAGGGTGATAGCTAGAACGTTAAAATTTACTCAGATGACGTATTTTTTGAAGTGAAACTTCTAATGTGGCTTCCAACAAGGTTGCGTTAAACGTTTAACGCTACCATTCTTCGGTGCGGAGGGACTCCACTTGCATTTTTTTAATTTTATAATACATATACAGTCAAACCTGGCTAACTGAGAACTGGATAAGTGAGAAACCTCTATAAGTGAGAGTAATTGCCAGGTCCCGTCATTTTACCCCTCAAATACCTCTATAAGTGAGAGACAAGAACCTCTATAAGAGAGAGTCGTTTTTCCCTCATGGACCTCTATAACTGAGAGTACTACTTGTCTGAACCTCTATAAGCGAGAGTTGAGGGTAATTAAACATCTGCACTTTATGACCCATTCTTAAATTTCGTGGAACTAAGTACCGTTGCTTTCGGATCGTGTTGTATTCAAACATTTTTTTTGTATTTTGTGGAAATAAGTACCTAATATTGTTTTTGTATCGCATTTTTTTGGAATGGACACACGTGCGTCTATACTATCCTGTTTGTTGAAATAGTGTTCTATTCAAAATTATTTTCTGATTTTCTTTAATCTGCCTAAATTTTTTTTTGTTTTACATTCTTTTGGAATAACCTCACGTGCGTTTACACAATCTTATTGGTCAAACTTACTACAGTTGATAAGTATCAATTGAGGAGATAGGCTTGCTGGTAATAAATAAATCTTTAGAAATAAAAATAGCCTCAAGATAGGTATTGAATGCTTTCAAAAGTGAAAAATCTCGAAATGAAATACGCATTGAATTTGATTCATCAGAACTATTTTTATAAAATAATAAAATCAAAATACCCAATACGGTCTCAGAGCTCGACATGGAAATATTAAAAAGAGTCGACTTTTTTATTTTCCCAATATTTAAAGTGTCTTCTAGAATGAATAAAACAAACTATCAACTATGTTCTATTCTAATCGACACAACCCGAACAATTAGTACCTATATACTATTTATAAGCATATTTATCAATCTTCACGCATGTAGATACCTACATACAAATTAGACGTATTTTTTAACCTCTATAAGAGAGAGAAGCCACTTCTGAAACTGGATAAGTGAGAAACCTGGATAAGTGAAAAACCTCTATAAGCGAGAATTATATAGCGGCCCCTTCGACTCTCTCTTATCCAGGTTTGACTGTATTACAAAAATATATAAATGTAAGTACACATGTGTCCGTTCATAAAACGCTTCAAGTTCAATGACATTTAAATAACATTTTATGTTTTTGAATAGCCACCTTTCCTTTCGGATAGGTAAAGTCCTAATTAACCACATTTTATTTATTTGCACAGGTCTTCCCCAAGGTTTTCAAGCTTTAAAGCTTCCGTATCCTGTTTAACTTCAGTAGGTAAATTTGTATAGATTAGCCCTAATGTCAGCAAAGGTCTCGGATATACCTAGTTAAACAGTTAAAACACCGGGTCCACAATGTAGCTGACCTAATCGGACGTCTTACGCTCCGTGTATCAGTAAGTGGTCTCTTTTCTAGAACCGTATTTCGCCTCTGTTTGTAACAGAGGCGAAATACGTTTCTTGTTAATTATATTTTTGACAAGACTGACTTCTATTGTATAATATATAAAATTCGAATAGTTCTCTCGAATCAAAACGTTTCAGCCGAATTCGATCAAATTTAAAAGAGACCACCTCGAGAACCTACCTTTCGAAATAAAAAAGATTTGTTTTAATCAGCTAGCAACTGGCGAAAATATCGATGAACATAGATAAAAAAAGAAACCAACAAATATTAACGAACACAAAACCTCATACTTTTTGGAAGTCGGTTTAAAACCTTCAGGAGCTACTTCGATCGTTGATGGCTCGTAAACCTTATACAGCGAATAATGTTCCATTGTAGCCCAGATTACTGTTTATGTGTTAATCAATCGGGTTCATGGGGGAGATAATATCAAAATAGCACTTGTGTAGAAAGTACTGGGACAGGAAAGTATACATTTTTAGGGTTCCGCACCCAAAGGGAAAAACGGGACCCTATTACTAAGACTTCGATGTCCGTCTGTCCGTCTGTCTGTATGTCACCGGGCTGTATCACATGAACTATGATAGCTAGGCAGCTGAAATTTTCACAGATATATTTCTGTTGCCGCTATAACAACAAATACTAAAAAGAGAATAAAATAAATATTTAAGGAGGGCTCCCATACAACAAGCCTGAATTTTTTGACGTTTATCGCTCTATATTAATAATGGTAACAGGTAGATCCTTGAAATTTTCACAGAATATTTAGTTTTATATTCACTTCAATAATAAATAATAAAATTAAAATAAAGTAATATTTAAGGGGGCTCCCATACAGTACGGAACCCTCCGTGCGCGTGTCCGACTCGTACTTGGCCGATTATTATATCATACAATGATTAGGTACTCAGTAAGTAAATGAACTATTATAAGAATAATAAAAATTCCTGAAGAACTTTGACATTTCCCTAAATCCATTGCGGATATCTAAACTTAAAAAAAACAAGACATAGGTACCTAGGTAATCAAGTCTTCTCTCAATAAAACAAAATGCCAACCGTAATAAGATCTCAGAATTCGAGACTGAAACTCGATTAAAAATTCAGGCAGTTGATTCTTCGATTGGGGTTGCAAAAACCAATAAATAAATCAGGGCACTGAAACCCTTTTCGCGGTGCCACCCGATCGCCACTCGAAGAGATTAGGTAAACTTTGGGAGGTTGTAGGTATTCTCTGACGGTATCCATTATCCAGAACAAGGTAATGGTAGCTCAGCATTATTGCGACTCAGCCCTGTCCTTGACGTAAATACCCACAGCTCCGTGGCCACGCAGTACGTAACGCGCGCTAGGGCTGCCCACCTGCAGGGCTAGCACGGCAGGTTGTAAACGTTTCCTGAGAAGTGGAATAATAGTCTTTCCGGTTCTCATTTCTATCCACCTCTAGAGCATGGCTACCTAAGTGGAGTAGTTTTTTCCTCGGGAAGGACGTTGAAATACCTTTCCACGCGTCATTATTGCCATATCTTATCTGGTAGGTAAATGGCACGCTTACTGATTACAAACCATCACATTCGTTCGTCACTACGGCGCGCCCCTACGACTGTTGCGTACCAAGTGTGTACCGAACTCCGGGGCGCGTAGGCATGATTCGCGTTCCGACCGTTTGTATGAAGACGGAATACTGCATAGATACCATTACCGTGCCCAGACGAACATTACAATAAGTACCTATCTATATAGTTATAGGTGTAATATTATAATAATCGGCCAAGTACGAGTCGGACTCGCGCACGGAGGGTTCCGTACTGTATGGGAGCCACCCTTAAAGATTTATTTTATTTTAATTTAATTATTTATTATTGAAGTGAATATAAAACTCTATATTCTGTGAAAATTTCAAGCATCTACCTGTTACCATTATTAATATAGAGCGAAAAACGTCAAAAAAATCAGGTTGTTGTGTAGGAGCCCCCCTTAAATATTTATTTTATTCACTTTTTAGTATTCTTTATTTTATATTAGTTTCTTATAGCGGCAACAGAAATACATCATCTGTGAAAATTTCAGCTGCCTAGCTATCATGGTTCATGAGATACAGCCCGGTGACAGAAGACAGACAGACAGACGGACATCGAAGTCTTAGTAATAGGGTCCCGTTTTTCCCTTTGGGTACGGAATCCTAAAGAATCAATGAATCTGCCCACGTTGTGGCGACGTCCTACGCTGTTGGTGCCGCTCTACGGTCTCTATTTATAAACTCTGTTCTAAAATTCTACTACGCTGAGCTGTTGCTCTTTAGAACCTTACATACATTATAATAGATTATGCAACAAGGGGACAAAGTACTGTCTTGTGACACTGGCGACATATTGAACTCTGAGCGCAGCGAGGGAGTCTTGAGTAAAGTAAAGAGTTATGTAGAGTCCTAAGTGAAGCGAGGGGTTCAAGCCACACAAGAAAAATACAGACTATTCCAGCGGTGCATACTCTACTTTTCATACCTTCTGCGAGAAAAAAAAAGCCCAGAAATATGAATACATTTTCACTAAACACTGTTGTAACCTCGCTAGTTTAACTCACTGTACTTTTTGTAAACACTGAAATTAAAATAAATAATCAAGAGTCCGATGAGCGAAAATGCGACTAGTAGACAAAAATCAACATCCAGACAGACGAAAGTATAATCATGGTGTGAACGCACAGACTTCGCTACGCTTCGGTCAATTAAAGTCGATCCATCAGCCATAGGGCGTCCACTGTGGATCTCCAATAAGACCGTTGGAAGCGGTTTGCATTCTGCGCGATCCACTCTTGATGTCGTCAACTGTTCATCCAAGTCCAGTATAAAGGGAATACCGCTAAAAATAGAAACTATTCACGGTGACAATGTCAAGTCCCTCTGATCTGTAGCCGATTGTGAACTGAATGTAGTAGTTTAAGCCCGGCAGGAGAGGTCGCGGTATTTCCGGCGGTTGCCGAACTGCAGCTCTTTTTGAACCTAAGTTTGTTTTCCACTGCACCTAAGAAGATATAAAAACGTAAAATAATTATTTTTCGCAAAAAATGGCAAAACCGCCTTCCATCGTGTCCGAAATTCGAATATTTCACTCGAATTGTTTACATTATTGTTGATTTTTCAAAAACGGTTCAGCCGATTTCTGTAAAATTTAAATCGGACCACCTCGGGAGTATACACTTTCGAATTAAAAAATAATTTTTTGATTCGGTTCACAATTGGCGAAATTATCGCTAAACATACACAAAAAAATACATACACACGAACATAGAACCTCCTCCTTTTTGGAAGTCGGTTAATAATATAGTGGATTTTGCCTGATTCATAATTTGTGGAGTTCATCTTCAAATATTTGGTTCGAATAATTTTTTAGCAGCTGTATTTAGGATTACTTATAACACAACTGAAATATACTGAATTCAAAACAAAGATTTGACGATAAAGATAAATTATACCCAAAAAGAGATTCTATTGAAATACGAGTTAGAAAATCTGCTTTATTACTAGAGGCTGAATTCCATTTTTGTTACAGGTTAAATTATTTTTTATTATTTTTAACGGATTTTTTTTTATTCTGGCAAAAGTGCCTTTATTAACTACAACAAAACTACACTACTATTACACAAAAAGCATTGGATCATCCTCAGACCTTTGAAGGGCTAAAAATAATTTAACGGATTAATTATAATTTTGTTTCAGGTTCATTAATATTTTATAAACATACCTAAGCCTAACCTAACAATTTTTTTTTCTTTGGCCTGACCTAACCTTAGCCTAACCATAGTCGAACCAAGATACAGTTTGATGATTAATTACTAAATTTTGTTTGTGATTTAATTTGGATTTTGAATGGTACCCTTAACTTATATGACTACGACAGAGCGGAAATACACTAAATATTTATTCAAAACAAGAATTTGAAGATGAACTTCCGCAAAGTAACGCCTGATTCAATAAACTATCTAGAGGCTGAATTATATTATATAAAATTTAGTGCAAATAAGTATATCCGGTCAGCATCGTCCCCCACCTGCCCGCATCTACCCGGAAGAAGAAATGAAATAATTTATTAATATGTCGAGTTACAACCACTTCTTAAATTAATAGTCAGTGTTGAGCATCAGACAATATCTCGTCACAAAAAAGTAATAAATTACAAACAGTAAATTTAAAAATAAATCGGTTACATTATCTAAATTCGTCATAAAAACAAATGTTAAAACATTTTAGCTGTAAAGGGGCTACTAATAACATACATAATATATATGTGGTCAATTTTAATTCATGCATTTTGCACACCAACTAACTAACCAATGCATTAAATCTCCAGTTATCTTACCTAATTCTTTACAGTTATATTCAAGTAATATCCGTTAACGCATACACCCGGATATCGTCTAGTAGATCCTGGACCTGGCCGTATCTACCCGGACGCCCGGACGCGGAATATTAAACAACTACCGTCCGGACTCGGCCACGAATCTACGATCACGAACTAATGGATCAGGAAAATAGACCTGAGCCCTTAGTCCATGTTTTGCGTACTTTACTTAAACTTTCGCATTTGCGTGTAGCTCCATATATTTTGATTAGTTTTTCATCGTTGCTGCCAGGGGCGCTGTACAAAAATGTATAGAGCCATAAGGAAACAGATGTAGTTTCAATATAGGTACGTGTAAACCAAGACTAACCCATCTGCTGTATACGGTCCGAGAAAAACAAATGAAAACCTCAAATAAACATTTCTATTGTACAAATACTTATTGGAATTCAGATGAAAACTAGTTTGCCATTTGTAAATAAAAACGTACAGTCGTCCACCAGGATAAGCAAGTGATATGATAAAAGCTATGCGCTAGACACAAACCGCTTCCAATTGATTATTTAGAAAATATAATGAGAAACTGTCTTATAATATCCAGTTCACACAGCTTCAGGTACATATTCTAGAAGATGTATACCACAAATAATTTTCCATTTATCCGTGATCAGTTGTCAGTGAATGTTATATTTCTTTACAGTTAAATTCAAGTACCTAATACCCGTTAACGCATACATCCGGATATCTTCGAGTGGATCCCCCACCTGGCCGCATCTACCCGGACGTCCGGACGTGGAATATTAAACAACACCGCCACGTCCAGACTCGGCCGGGAACTAATGGATCAGAAAAATAGACCTGCTGTCGAAGGTAGGTACGGGAAAACGGGTGAACGATCTCAAAATATGCGTTTGAATGGTGTGCTGCTGAAGTTGAATGTTTTGTGCTTAAAATGTCTCATACGGTGTAGGATGTATTACATTATCATTGTGAAGAAACCTCCTAATTACTGCTTAACTTAATTTGAAGAAGAATTATGCGAAGCCTAAAATGCCTAGATCATCAAAAGAACATGCCCAATTACGATTAGAGGATAGGTTCGTGTTTAGCAGCCCAAACAAAGGCAGGTTTGATTGATTTTATTGCGGCACTGTTAAACCTGTGCTACCCACTGCTGCAATGCTTATCTCCCTTTGCTTGTTTTTTTTAATAGTCCACTGCAGGACGTAGGCCTACCCACTAAGGGTGATTGGGCCATATCCACCACGCTGTCCAATGCGGGTTGGTGGATTCACACACGCCATCGAATTTCTTCTACGGACGTATGCAGGTTGTCTCACGATGTTTTCCTTCACCGGAAAGCCAGTGGTGTGGAATTTCGTACATAAGTTCCAAAGAAACGCATTGGTACGGGACCAGGATTGAACCCACGACCTCAAGAATGACGGGCCAGCGTTACAACCACTAGACCGGCTTACGGTTTTATACTATCGACGGCTAACTTATGTCTGTACCGCCCAAAATTCACCGTCAGTCAATATTTTTAACCCCCGACGAAAAAGAGGGGTGTTATAAGTTTGACGTGTCTGTTTGTCTGTGTGTCTGTCTGTCTGTCTGTCTGTCTGTCTGTGGCATCATAGCGCCCGAACCACTGAACCGATTTCAGTTTAGTTTTTTTTGGATGAAAGGAGACTTAATCGAGAGTGTTCTTAGCTATGTTTTATAAAAATCGATTGAGCCGTTTAAGAGTTATGGTGGGTTAAAGTGGGGATGGAAGAACCAAAATTCTACAAATGTGCCCAAAATGGTTGTCAATTGAAAGTTTGTTGTCAAATATTTTTGTGTCGGGGGTTTTTAAATTAGGTATATTATTATATTATCAAAATATAATAAAGCTGCATCTACACGCGCAATATTAGGCCCATATAATATAAGCCACCATATTGTCCTACTAAATATTCCACAGGCAAAGTAATCTCATTTCTCCGGCCCTTGTAAAATCGACGCAAAATGGCAACATTACCCGCGATGGTATCGCCTCTTCTTTATCGGATAACACGATCTAATTCGCTTAAATGTTTCATTTTGATAAAATCTTGGCTGTAAGGTTGCGTTTAGCGAAACAAGCTAAACGCCTGGATTTAAACTAGATGCAAAGTGTGCAGGGTTCAGAGGTTTTTTGTGTAAAGTAGCTTGACATTTATGTCAAGGCGTTAAACAGCTGTAGTGATCTAGTGGAATCATGAGGTTGTTGGTTCAAATCCCAGTCAAGTATTAATAAAGGAAATATGTATTATAGAAAGGAAATGTATAATTAAGAACGGATGCGTGCTAGAAGGCCAGCCAGCGATGTTTCAGTCATAGAACGCCCACTTCTGGACTCAGATGTCCCCTATTAGATCTTCATTTATTGAAAACTTAAAATGAACTTCATTTATTGAAAACTTAAAACTAATGACTTTGTATGTTAAGTATAATTGTGTTATTTATTTATATTTTGACTACGATTGTTGCGAATGTGGCCCATTTACAGCTAATTATTTATTGTTATAAATCCTACTAATATTATAAACGTGAAAGTTTATAAGGATGGATGAATGGATGGATGTATGGATGTTTGTTACTCTTTCACGCAAAAACTACTGAACGGATTGAGATGAAACTTTGCAATTATATAGCTTTTACATCAGAATAACACATAGGCTATAAATTATAATGTTATTGCGTAAGCTTTCAATATTATAGTAAGTAGGAAAAATTCTGCCATCTGCGAGCTATTCTATATAGCGTGCGCTCCAAGAAATGTCAAATAATTAGCCAAGTGCGAGTTGGACTCGCGCAAGAAGGGTTCTATGGTCTTGATGAGGTCATCCAACATCCGTCCACTGTGTGAGTGGACGTCCTATATTGCGTGCGTTCTAGAGCCTAGTGTAGCTTATTACATCTCTTTGTTTAGGTCTATGTCCAGTAAAAAAATTGACATTTCTAATGACAATTAAAATAACCCACAGTATAAATTTTCATTTACATTTTTAATTTTATAACAAATATTGGTAAAAAAAATCTTAAAATAAAATATGGCATCACAGTATTCAGCATTCAACATTACCTATATATGCTCTTCTAAAACAATTTATTCAATAATATTACTAACAATATACATTAAGCGCTTCATTAATTATAATACCAGTATTTTCTAGTACATCTTTCAGCAAAGTTCAAAACTTGCTGCAATGTTGCAAAAAGTTGCGAGAAAATGGTTCCTCTATATATAGGTACACTGATTGATCTGATCAAGTTTTGTTTAATACTCTATGAAACAATGAAACAATGATTTATTAGTCTACTAGACTGGTAGGGAAAGTGTTTTCACTAAAAGCTATGTGTAGAAATATCTGGTAATAAAATTCGTAATTTGAGCAATGTGGTTATTGAAACGATAAGTGATACAAAAGACATTTTCACGTACTAGGTATCTACATAATAATATAATAGGCCCGATTATAGAGGCGCCAGCGTAAATTTAATATCAACGTAAAAAGCGTTCTCTCTGTCGAATGCCTAAAGTGAAAAAGAAACAGAACTTTGCTATTTAGCTATTATAATTACGATGGCGCCTCTGTAATCGGGCTTATTGTCTATATTACGATAGCTTGAATTGTGATTTTAAAATCCATTATACTTTTTAGCCAGGGATATCCTTAAAACCTTGCACAGAAATAGAATAAAAGTGGCAAACACGGTTACAGTGTTTTGAAATGTTATGATAACAATCGAACAAAAATACTTGATATTTCATTTTATGGTATGTTCGTTGGAAATCTACAAGAAAGGTGCAAATCTGGGTGAAAATTAGTTACTCCGTTACCGCCTAAACATTATTGAATAATCTATTTCCATCCTCCAAATTTACCAGAATGTTTACCATAGAAGTGTGCCGAAGGGAGAGCATGAGCACCGTGGTAGGAATGAGCATAGAGCGATGGAGCATGTAAATGAGCAGAGTGTAGATGAGCAGCATGTAAAGGAGAGTGTAAATGAAGAGGATGTAAATGAGGAGAATGTAAATGAGCAGAGTGTAAATGCGTGGTATGTAAAGGAGAAAGCAGCGAAGGATATGGAGAAACACCCACAGGTACTGGCAATAAAGGTGTCTGGTGCACTAATAAACCTTCAGTCAAAATATTATTTTGCAAATGAATAACTTGATTATAGAATTCTTCATCCTCGCTTGATACTTTTGTATCTTGATTCTCAGATTTCACAACTTCTTGTGAATTCTGGCTTTCTTTTTCTTGTTGAGACTGCTGCTGGATTTGGGTTTGTGGTGAAGGCGTGGACTGATGCTGGATAAATTGAATTGGAGTAGGCTGTGGTATGAGTAACGGAGGTTGAGGAGTGATGAATTGTATCGGTGGCGGAACCAATTCAACTTGAGGCTGAATAACTTGAAGTTGTGATACAGGGGTTGGTTGCGGAATGAACTCTATTGGCTGGAATTCTGGTGCAGGTGAAGGTTGTGGGAACAACTGAACTTGCTCAAGTTCGGGTAACGGTGAAGGTTGGGAGAATAATTGCACTGGTTGAGGTGATGAAACCGGGGTTGGTTGTGAAATCAACTGGACTGGCTGAGGTGATGGCACCGGGGTTGGTTGTGGAATCAACTGGAGTGGCGGTGGTGCTGGTGTAGGTTGTGATATCAATTGAACTGGTTGTGGTTGTGGTACGGGCGTAGGTTGTGGAATCAACTGAATAGGCTGAGGTTGTGGCACTGGTGAAGGCTGAGAGACGAACTGCACTGGTTGAGGTGTTGGTGCTAGGGTAGTTTGAGAAACAAACTGCACTGGTTGTGGTGATGGTGCTGGAGTAGGTTGAGAAACAAACTGCACTGGTTGTGGCGATGGTGGTGATGGTACTGGGGTCGGTTGTGGGATCAACTGCACAGGTTGTGGTTGTGGCTCTACCGGAATTGGCTGTGGTTGTTGTTGTAAAAATTGCACAGGTTGAAGTTGAGATTCTGGTGTTTGTTGTGGTTGTGGTTGAATAAATTGAACAGGTGGTTGTGGAAATTGCTGCTGTTGTTGTTGTTGAATAAAGTTATTTGGTTGTGGGAAAGGTGACGGTTGTTGCTCTCCATTTTGCTGGATGAATCCAGGTTGCTGTTGAAGGAATTGAAGCTGCTGTTGAATAGCTTGTAGTTGTTGCTGAATCTGTTGTGCCTCTTGAATTGATTGGAGTTGGGGCAGCTGAGATTGCTGAGATAGTTGCTGTTGTAAATTGTCTTGGAAATTCGATTGTTCTTGTTGGTTGTTGATAAATGACTGTTGTTGTTGAGACTGTATATCATTTGGTGTTGAAGAAAAAGATTGTGTTACAGGTAAAGGCCTTATAGTAGTGCCTTGAGTTGAAGATGACAAAGTTGATGAAAATTGTGGTATAGGTGAAAAAGATTGAATTCTTTGCGGCTCGAATAGAGGTGTTGATGAAAATGTCGACTGGAAGATTTGATTTTGCGGTGTAGTAGAAACGATTTGTACGGAAGATTGAGGTGGTAAGCTGGATGTAGTTTGAATTTCGGACTGTGGAGGAAGAGACGATATAGTAACAGCTGCTTGTGGTGGCGAACTTTGTATGCTTACAGACTCTTGTTGGACAGTAGATGGTGACGTTGAAAATGTCTGCGAAGTAGTCTGTTGGCGTCTACTATTTAGTGCGGATAAAGGAGGCATTGTAGGTCTTGAGAACGGAGGCAAAGAGGGTCTTGAGAAAGGAGGTATAGGTCTAGGTGCAAAAGTACGGAATGACTGGAAAGTTGACTGCTGTGTTGTTCTTGGTGCAAAAGTTGGCCGTGTAAACGGTCTAAAAGATGGGCGAGATGGAGGTGCCGACGTAGTAAATCTAGTGCTTGATGACTGTTGCGGAGAGGAAGTAGTTTGAGAATTGTTATTATCATCTATTGATAGTTGACCAACTGTTGAGGAAGAAGAGCCTTGAGGTTCAACAGTGCTTGCAGTAAAAGTTTGTGATGATTGTGTGGTAGTCTCTGGTCTCTGCCTAAATCGTACTACTCCGATTCGACGTGGCGTCTGATTAAATGCCGTGTATACTGTTGATTGCGAAGGAGTGGTTGCAATAGATTGGTACGCAGATTGTGTTCTTGTTGTTTGTAACGGTTGGAATAGAGGAGGAGACTGAGGCTGTGGAAGTTGTTGCTGTTTCTGAGGAGCTCCTGGTGATTGCTGATCTTGTTCTTGCTGAGACTGGTATTGGTTTTGAGAGTTAGCTGGTAGGCTCTGAGAAAAAGTGGCGTAGCTCACTGCTTGAGGCTGAAATCATAAAGTTAAACGGTTGGGTTTATTTGAATCCTTTAAATTTATAATGCCTAGATCAAATTAATTTAATAAAACATACTATAGAGGTTGCAGATATCATTTTAAAAGTACCTGTTGGGTAGTAGATTGTTGTTGTTGTTCGTCAATTTGCTGTGATTGTGAATCAGAGTTTTGGGCTTGGTTGGCGTTTTCAACATTTGCATTCTGCTGACCAGTATTATCCAACTCTTTGTTTTCATTTTGTTCAGCATCTTGTGACGCTTGAATTGCCACATCGTAATTAATCTGACTTCCCAGCTGATTTATTTGCTGGTAAATATCTTGAGGTATTGTGCCAGACTGCTGCGAGAACACCTGTTGGTATAATTGTTCGGGAAAGTCGGGCCTTGTTGAAAGTTGTGGGACGTCCACACGAGGAAGAAAATCATTTGGTAAACCTGGTCGAGGCTGTAACGGCTGCAGTGGACCAAACCCGGGGAAGGGGCTAATTTGGACTGTCTGCTGAGGTTCTATGGACACTTCAGTCTGGGTGTTTTGGTCAATGCTTTGCAGGTTTTCGTTGAAGCTCTGAATAGTCGGATTGTTTGAATTAGCTTGGAATATTTTGTGTTCAGTGTACGTGAGCTGCGACGGCACTGGCTGAGATACTTCGTAAGACGCAGACGACGATGCAAACTGAGGAAGACATAAAACAATAAATTAATATAGCACGGAAGTTGTTTATTTGCGGAGATTGCCTAGTAGGTATATGATTTTTCTATTATTTAAATATTTTTGCTTTAGTGTCAGACTAGATATACCTACATACCGAAGTCGTCACGGCCTGTATTACAATTAAAAGCTATGGCTTTGAAAAGCTTGTCGTTCCTGTTCTAACCATGTTATTGGTACTCAATATCGATACCGCAATTGGTCCGAAACGACCTCTTCCTACATCGCCCCAGGCGTTTCGCACCACGATGCGAACGGGGACCTTCAAAATGAGTCTTGGGCGATCGATTCACACCACGGTGCGAACCGCTTGTGGTGCGAAACGCTGCAGGACTCCAAATACCGCAGGTCCATGCCTAACTGAACATACATCATTTCTTTGTTGATACATACACATTAGATAATATAAAAAATAGATGTTAAAACATGTGAAGCAACCGGCGGCCTTATCACTGAAAGTGATTTCTCCCAGGCTCTTCAACTTTTGATTGACGACTAAGTTAAGACAATGAGACTGACCCTTTGCTGGTAGGCTTGCATGGGCGAGTATAAGTTGGTCTGGATAGCAACCGGGAACGTGCCCTGTCCCGACAGCACGTCGGAGATCTTCGCGGGCTTTCGTGGAGTTCCGTACTGCTGAGCTGGCGGGCCGTACTCTTGGCTCGGAGGGCCGTACACCTTCTGGAACAAATAAAATTCAAGTTATAATGCGATTCAAACTTAGTGAAATTTTTGTGTCACGGGCAGGGTTACCGTTTAGGAATTCGAAAAGTTCTGACAAAAAGCCTGACATTTCGGTAAAAGTCCAGACTTTTTTGTTACAAAATGCAAACTTTACTCACTGAGCTACAGTGGGTAATGTTTGTATTTAAAAAAAACTGAAAAATTAAAGATCTAGACAAAAACCAGACTAGAGTCTTAAACTTATAGCGCATGTACCTATAGTGCACGTCATAACTCGAGATTTCTACGAAGTTTTCAGAACTGAATAAATATTGCTTTACCATGTTGGAGTCACTAATCCACACTCATGCTTCAAACATCATAAGCTTCAAACAATTTATGTATTTTCTTCTTTTTTTATAAAAGGACCAATTTTACGATAATTATTACAGGTACAATACCGTTCTTTTTTTAATGTGTTTAATTGGAAATTCTAACAATGTATGAACTGTTACCATTGTTATCAATAAATTGATTATGATTATGACTTCTTTTAGCTATATTAGGCCTCTAAAAGTAAGTAAGTTCTTATAGGCCGGGTGGCTAGCCCTGGTGTCAGAGTTTTTAGGCCGCCTGAAGGCCTCTGACATGGCTAAACGGTTAAAACAACCGGGGCCTACAATTTAACGTGTCATCCGAGCCACGGTAGCGCTCAGTTGGAAAAAGCCACCCGCGGTCACCCATCCAAGTACTGACCGTGCGGAACGTTGCTTAATTTCGGTGATCGCTGACAATCACCTAGTCAAACTACGCTACGAGCGCTACTTCTCTGAGGCCTCTAATAGAACCGAATACAGCATAGTTCGTAGAGATTCACCATCGTTTCAACCAAAATGACATAACAGCTCTTTATTGGTCTCCCATATAGATTTTAAGAAAATCGTTGTTTATTTTCCGAAAACTGATATCTTCATCTACCAATTCGTATTCAGTACAAATGTTGTTTTAAAACTTTCGCGATTTGAACACATTATTATTATTACTACGGGACTAATCGCGCACTCAAATTACGAGATAAATAAATACCTCATCATGTACGTATGTCTACCCGTGACCACGATCGATGCAACTCGGTCGAAACGTCGGGATGATGAGGTATTTATTTATCTCGTACTTTTAGTGCACGATTAGCCCCGTAGTACATAATAATAACGTATTTAGTACAAGTTGCTTATCCGCTATTAATACCTCCCTGTAGTAAAATAAGACACAAGGCAAGAGACCTAAACTTAACCATACTTACGTTTCCCATGAGATTCAGTGGCTTAAGCCTCAACAAGTGCATACAAAATGCAATGTTCTGAGAAAAAATGTTCAAAGAATATAATTATTTTTTGTAAAAAATAGCCTGACCGTCTTCACCCGTGTACAGAATCGCGAATATTTCGCACGGATCGATGTAGCATTTTTCACATTATTGTTGATATATCAAAAATGGCTCATCTGATTTCGATAAAATTTAAATGGGAAGTAACTCAAGTAAAAAAAAAATCGCCGCTTTAAATCCAAACGCGTCAGATTTGTGCATAATTGTGAAGGTGATGCTAAAAGAAGAGTTTCAATAAAAGCAAACAAGAACACGATCTCGCTCACACTATAGAATCTCACACACCCACACAAATACTAACGGTGATGTATTTGCGAGCCCAACTCTCATGAGGCTGACGCTACGCAGATACGTCACTTACACACACACACACACACACACACACACACAAACACACACAAAACAACATTCACTACATACCTATATTATACATGCCAGTTGCCACCGGTTGTTTGGTGTTAATTTCCTTGTTTTCTATGTAAGTATTATATATGTGTACCTACTGTATATGTAACAATCACATCTATCCAAAGTACAAACCTAAATTCACAAAAACGAAAGACACTGGATTTCGCGACACAGGCTAGCCTAGTGCGAAATCCAGGGTGCATAAAATTTACATTGAAATAGATTACCTAACATTACCTGTTTTGTTAAAATGATTATTGTAACAATGTTCTGCTCATGTGTTATATGGATAATAAAAAATGTTTATGTTTTATGTTTATGTTTAAAAACCAATTTCGAAGTATACTCTTTCCATAATTTTTTTTTTATTGAAATCGGACTACATACTATGAAAAAAGTTATGCGTGGTTATACATAAAAAATATATACGCGTCGAATTGAGTACCTCGTCCGGTTCGTCGGTCAAAAATTACGAGTAAACCAGTGAACAGAGTAAGTCCCGATTTTGAGGACCAAAATCAAATCTAAAGCCATAATCATGACAATAACAGCCAAAAGGCGGGCTCTACAAGACTAAGATCGATTGTAGGAAGTTTTCCGCGACATTCATCCCATAAAAGGTCTACAAACACTCTTACGGGCCCATTAAACCTTCAATGCCGTATATTAGGCCATTTCCCTTTATTCCCTTACGTAAGGAACGAAAAGGGATAACATTTTTTTGTTTCATTGCTTGGAGGATGGCTTAGAAAAAATAATGTGGACGTAACTAGTCTATACTTTCTTCACTGCCGAGGTTGGTTACTTTATTTTAAATGTAAAATACACCCTTCAGAACAGCTCTAGTCACAGAGTTTTTTTCAATTCTAAGATTAATCTCAATTATCAGTGATTCATATCAGTTTCTAAAGAGGACATGCCATCAGCTATATATATACCAAAATATATTTGTAAAATTATAATTATTTTCGCTCTACATTTTTACTCTATTTACCCACAAACTCGTTGACTCAACTAACTTAGTTTATTACAACGGGAAGTTACTCGAATTTTCCAAATACTTTGAAGGTCTAAAAATACTAGCTCTAAACTAATAATATAAACATACTTACATATCATACATGTAAACCTTCCTCTTGAATCATTCTATCTAAAAAAAAATCGCATCATAATCCGTTGCGTACTTTTAAAGATATTAGCATACATAGGGGCAGACAGACAGGGAAGCTAATTTGTTTTATACTATGTAGAGATAGTGATAAGTGATCCGCTTATGTCCTCTTCAAAGTTAGCTATGATTTTTCCTATTCGCATATGTACCTATTGTACCTGTTCGTATTCCTCATCTTTTTTGTAATTCTAAGCGCCGAGTGTACCAACGCTTGATTAAGTTAAACGCGTGATTACTGTATTGAAACAACGGTTAGTGCTTGGTACACAGCAACATTTCGTTTACAATCCGTTTAAGATTTAACCAGCGGTTAATAAATTAAACATCTGTTGGTGAACTCGGGTATACTCGACCCGAGTTTAACCGCTGTTGAGATACAGTAATCAGACGTTTAACTTAAACAAGCTTAGGTGAACTCGGGTCTAAAAAGCGTAGAGTCACTTCATTGCGATTGGAACACAAATCACGCGGCGAGCAAGCGGCCCGGGAGCTTTTTTCTTTCAAACTTTCGAGACTTCAAGAACGTTTTATAACTTTTTAAAAGCTGGTTGGATCGAGCAATACTGCTTACAATCTTATAAACAAAATAGAAAGCCTATACTTACCTAGTGGTTTTTAAGAATTATATCTATACCAATATTATAAAGAGGAAAGATTTAATTGTTTGTTTGCATCGAATAGGCTCCGAAACTACTGAACCGATTTGAAAAATTCTTTCACTGTTGGAAACCTACACTATCCCCGGTGAACATAGGCTTAGCTGTACTATATTTAAAAAAAAATGGTCTTCTTACTAGTATTCGTCTTTAGCCAATCGTACCCAGGATGGGCAGCTAGTATGTAATAAAAATGCATTAAATATTACTAAATACGGTTTCAAAAATGTACTACTATCTCATGTAATTCAAGTCCCGATTATCTATTGATATAACATAACGTGCCTAAGTATTTACTTATACTAATATCTTTGAATTGTCTCTTTTAACCAACCTCAAAAAAAGAGGTTCTCAATTCGTCGTTTTTTGTATATTACGCGATTATTCCGCCAATTATGAACCAATTTTGATAACTCTTTTTTTTTTGGTTTCGTAGAATATTCAGAGGTCCCATATAAGTTTTATCGAAATCGACATAGCCGTTTTTGAAAAACACATCAATTCGTGTTGAACTATTCGAATTTCGTACTCAATTGAAGTCAGTTGTGCCATTTTTGGCGATTAATAACTATTGATTATACAGGGTTATTCCTAATCAGTTAGCATCCTTTTAGGGGCTCAATCTGTACATCAAAACTAACAACTTTTGTTCTGCGACTATTGTCAAAACTAAAAAAAATAGAAAAATATCGTTCACCCGCAACCAATATCGTTCACGCGCGACAAAATGTATGGAACATCTGACTTTTTAAAAGTTTTGACAAAAGTCGCAGCACAAAAGTCGTTAGTTTTGATGTAAAGAATAAGCTCCTAAAAGGATGCTATTTGATTAGGAATAAACCTGTTTTATCCTCTTACCGGATTAAAAATTGTACTACAGCAAAGAAGCGCAGTGCACCACTGTTCGGATTGTTTCATACAATTTGCACAGGATTGTCTGTTCTACCTGGCCATGGGTAGAAATCTTGAAGAACCTAATTTACGGAGGGTCGTTTCTTTCGAACATGTGTAGTAGTTTGTGGGCTTCTTAGAGAGGACGAACTCAGGATGAATTTTAAGGGGGCTCCGATTTTCGGTAATAAAACCTAGAGGCTGTCGGCTAAACAAAACCTTTGAAACCATCTCGCTAGGTATAAATCCTGTGTGAGATACATCTACGCTTCCTTCTAAGTATCTTTGTATCCTTTTACTCTTTTTGGAAAATATATGATAGTGTATATTTGAGGCTATTAATTGTTACTTACTGCCAATAATCTAATCCTAACATTTATCGTTGCACTCTTGACAGAACGGTTGTGGTCACCACGCAGTATTATTATTGGCAGAGGCAGATGTAATGCGCCTCACGATGTCTCGCTATCTCAGGACTGAAAATGTGTCCTCAAATCTTGTATCCGTAACGTCACAAAGTTTTATCTCTTATTAGACACACAATTAAAGGAGTAAAATATCTATAGTTCAAGGTTTTGAGCTTTTAAGAATTCAATATAGCCAGAAGTTATTACGTCTTTTGCCCCCTATTTTCTGACATATTTCACTGAGTTCCTCCCTGTCACCAGGACTTGGCTCGCAGGCAGCCTGCGTTAAATAAGATTATACGCAAGGTTCTCACCGAAGGAAATTCACAGCCGCCCCATATTTCAGGGGTGGCCTTAACAAGTTTTCTTTGGTGCGCGCAGGGTGGAACTTTTTACCATGTTTCAGCATTTTTTTTGCATACCTAGTCAAATTTTGGAAGCTCCGTGGTATTTTTGAACGACTTTCAAGAAATATGGTTCTTGATTCGCATTTATGTTTTTTTGTTCTAATGTTATCAGATTTTCTCTATTCGTTATTTTTGGGCCTGTTTGAATTTTTCAAACAGATTTCATACATTTTAAATAAGAACATCGCACGAGGACAATAATTAGTTTGTTTCATCGTAAGAATACATTCATTCGGGCGTTACTTTGCGGATGTTCATCACCAAATCTTTGTTTTACTATGAACGGAGCGGAAATAGACCAGACATATTAAAAAAAAAAATATTTTAGTTAGTAATTGATGAAAATTGTAGCGCATACAGGAACGAAATTAACGTTTTTGACCGACGAAACGTAGGAGGTACTCAATTCGACGCATAACTTTTTACATTCCAGTCCAATTTTGACAATTTTTTTTTATTGAAAAGAGTATACTTCAAAATTGGTCTCATATAAACTTTATCGAAATTGGCTTAGCCGATCAACAATAATCTAAAAATTGCTACATCGATCGATGCGAACTATTGGCAAATTCTGTAGGTACACAGTTAAAGTCGGTCATGCTATTTTTTTCGAAAAATAATTGTCAAAAAATACTTATTGTCAATTAAATTTTTACAGTGATTTTTCAAAAAACGGCTATACTCTACGACATCATTGTTATTTATCATTATGACCTACTTTTACTATGGGATTAACTTTCAGATCGAAAAATAAAAATAAAAAATATGTTTAGTTTTTAAATGTTTCCTTATTTTATAACGATTGTTTAAATTTATTCTACATTTAACATTAATTTGTAGTTTTATGTGTTTTAGATTATAATTATGATATTTTCATTAATTGTTTGCAGAAATGATTTTAAATGTAAAATGACTTGCCCAGTGTAACGACTGTTATAAGGCCAATAAATCATTCTTATTCTTATTCTAAAAATATCTGTTACATTTATTGTTGTACTGTTTGTACGGAATAGATATTTTTCCACGATTTCCCGGTTGGTCCTATAGTAAAAGTTTTTAGCGTTTAACGCTATGCCCAACTTTTACTATGCCTTATTATATTATATTACCTAAGCGTAAAAGTAGCGCTCGTTGCGTAGTTTGACTAGATGTTTTTCAGCGATTACCGAAATTAACCAACCAAGGCTGATACAGTACAGACATGTCAGAGGCCTTCAGGCGGCCTAAAAACTCTGACACCAGGGCTAGCCACCCGGCCTATACGAATTTACTTAGTTGGCCATAACACGATGATAAATCAAATGATTTTTATCGTGCTTCGCACACTAGGTTTATAGAAATGTTATTTTTGTGATAAACAAAAATAGCGTTCTAGCTTAATTGGACAAAGCATCTGGGCCGGAATCCCAGAGGGATGCAGGTTTAAATCCTGCGAGCGCGTCAATTTTTTAAATGTTTATCACAAAAATAACGATGATAAATCTTTGGTTTACTTTAAAGAAACATCACCATCATCATATAGGCCGAATCAGACATCTTGGCGGCTGTAATGCTTAGCTACAGCTGCGGATAACCCAATCCTGACTGAATGGCTCTTTCGTGGTTTCACCCCGCAAGCTGTTCGGCCCGCGGGGCGAAAAACCGGCGACCCGCATGCAGCACCCGATCACGAGTGTGACGCATGTGCCAGCCATTATTTTTTTATTTTATTTATTTGGAATAACAAACAATATCACAATATATATTACAAGAAAATAATTAACAAAATACATTAATGAATGTGCCACCAGCTACATTATCCACCATTAGTAAATGGTACCATAATAACAAATGTCTTTGCTGCTGTGGTTTTCTAAGTAAGTACATACATAAATATATTTCAGTAAAAGCTTAAAACCATAAAATTTCACATTGCAACGTAGCCAGAAACCATCTGTTGTATTTAATTTTACAACACGAGGAACCAGATTATACACATCTTATCTTATGACAGTTTACGTTTTAACCGACTTCCAAAAAGGAGGAGGTTCTATGTTCGTCTGTATTATTTTTGTGTTTATTCATCGATAATTCCGCTAAATGTGAACTGAATCTAAAAATCTTGAAACGTTCGAAAGAGTATACTCCCAAGGTGGTCCCATTTAAATTAAAGAATTACATAAATCAGCTGAGCCGTTTTTAAAAATCAACAATAATGTAAACAATTCGAGCAAAATATTCGAATTTTGTTCACGATAGAAGGCTGTTTTGTCATTTTATTTAATTAGTTCAGGTATTTTCCCGCGATAATATATTTTCGACACCTTAAAATGAGCGGGAATTTCCGGCAAATCCTGCGGCGGTTGGCGCCAAAATTACTGTTTTAGTTTTGTAAATACTTGTAGCTACGGAGAAAACAGTGTTCGGAATGTTGCTTCTGTATTTTACGCGAATTTTGTTTTGTAGAAGCTAACGTTTAGAATTTTAGATAGTAAGTACAATACCTACTTATTTTACTTTAGTCAATATTGAACGAATCTTTGGACAACGGACATATTTTAGGACAACGTAACATAATTTAGGATATTATTGTAGTCATTACTATTACCAACTTTTACTTACTATGGGACATCCGACTACTACACAATTTACGTTTTTAAAACTTTCATGATAAAAACAGGGTGTCCCGTAATGGAACGAAATCCTTGTAGTTAGGGATAGCTCACATCATGTCCAACTATTTGCCAAAATTTCGATTCTGTATAAGTCCACCTTTTTTGAGATATTGTTATTTTGCTATTTTTTTTTTTAATTCGACGCTGATCATATTATTTTACTGAATCGAAATTTTGGCATATAGTTGGACATGATGTGAGCTATCCTCCACTACAGGGATATCGTTCCATTTCGGGGCACCCTGTACATAATATATATATGAACTTTACATAATGATAGTTGAATAGGAAATGAGCATGGGAGACCAACAGCTCACATATCGTGGATTTATCTATATTTAATTAGCTTCAAAAATGTATGGAATAGTTGATGTACTTTTCTTTCGCAGTTTTAGAAATGGTCCCATAGTAAAAGTTCGTTATTTAAGAATAAGTCCGTCTAAAATATACCTATACCTATACTCTAAAATTGTAAAGCGATCGGTAGGAAGCGGTTTGCATGAAGCGCTCCCTGATATACCTACCTATAAATGTTCCATTCTAAAACTTAGTTTTAGGTTAAACTATCGATAACATAAAAAAACAAACCATTTTAAACACAAAATAAAACCGGACAAGTGCGAGTCAGGCTTGCATACCGAGGGTTACGAACAAATACTGAGAATTTCCCAAAATTGGGTAGTAAATTGTTAAAGTAAATCTCGATACTACGAGTATAAGTAATCATCGACAGTAAAGTTTTCTTTTTTAACCGACTTCCAAAAAGGTGGAGGTTCTATGTTCGTGTGTAGGTATGTATTTTTTTGTGTATGTTCATAGGCAATTTTGCCAATTGTGAACCGAATGGAAAAACTATTTTATAATTCGAAAGGGTATACTCCTGAGGTGCTCCCATTTAAATTTTACAGAAATCGGCTGAGCCGTTTTTGGTAAATCAACAATAATGTAAACAATTCGAGCGAAACATTCGAATTAACAATAAAGATATCTGAATCTGAATCTGAATCTGAATCTGAATTTTGTACACGATGGAAGGCGGGTTTGCCATTTTTTGCGAAAAATAATTATTTACTTTTGTCGCGTCATACATACATCGAAAATTACACATTATAAAAATAATTAAAATCCTGTTTTAGCATGTGCTAATGAAGCTCTTTTATATGTTAGCCCACAAGATACGATTTACTCACTCTGAATTTTGAACCCATTTTTTTTTGTATTTAGACCGACGTGATTTAATTAAAAATGTACAGTTTTCAGACTTATTCCTATATGTGTACTAGAAGACAATGCTTTTTGCCAAATTTCATAGTTCTAGGTCAACGTGAAGTGCCCTGTTGGTTTTGATTTCTCTACGGGTATCGAAATATGCGGTTTTTTATGACATACCTACCTAAGCAGCTCTAACTTTTTTCTACGATATATGAGAAGTTTGATTTTTCACAACTGTAAGAGGCTATATACATACGTAATATGATTTAAATTTCAACTCAATATCTATACGCGTTATTGAGATAAACGGTATTGAGACACGGACGGACAGACGGACAACAAAGTGATCCTATAAGGGTTCCGTTTTTTTCCTTTTAAGGCACGGAACCCTAAAAAACATCCACTTTGTTTTTAAATCGAAATTCAGCTCAAATGCTTTATATCATTCGAATCTTACCGAAAACTGAATAAAGAAGTGTGAAACACTCTCTCACAATGGTTTTATCTTACCAACAAATCTGTTAACTTCATCGAGGGCGCTTTTGTTTTATCCCCTTCCAACATTGATATGACTCGGTAGAGCAACTCTAGTTCGGTAACTTGGTCGTGTGTAAGTATAAGTTGGTTTGTTAGCCAAGTTTTACGGCCCTCGTCCTTGGCACGTCCCGGCCCTGAGCCAGTAACGTTGGATTACAGCGCCGGGAAGGAACGACGGACTTACTGCACTTAAGCTTTTTCTTAGTGAATCCTTATTAGATGGAGTAAAAATAGACTGACTGACCGACTTGTTAATGGTTTAATATTCACACTTAAGCTATTTTTAACCGACTTCCAAAATGGAGAAGGTTCTATGTTCGTCTGTTTTTTTTTGTGTTTGCTCATCTTTATTTTTGCCAATTGTGAACCGAATCATGTTCAAAAGGGTACTCTTCCGGTGTGGTCACGTTTAAATTCAATCTAATTCAGCTTAGCCGTTTTTGAAAAATTTACAATAGGTAATGTAAGAATTGCGTAGCGTCTTCTCGTCCGACATACCTCAGTGCCTCAAGTCGAAAGTTTTCGACCAGTGTATGTTGCCAGTGATGACTTATGGCACAGAAACGTGGTCTCTCACTATGGGCCTTATTAGTAAGCTCCAAGTAGCCCAACGAGCTATGGAGAGGGCTATGCTCGGAGTCTCTCTGCGAGATCGAATCAAAAATGAGGAGATCCGTAGAAGAACCAAAGTTACCGACATAGCCCAACGGATTGGCAAGTTGAAATGGCAATGGGCAGGGCACATAGCGCGGAGGACTGATGACCGATGGGGTCGGAAAGTTCTCGAGTGGAGACCACGTACCGGCAAGCGCAGCGTAGGACGTCCACCCACAAGGTGGACGGATGACCTCATTAAGACCGCAGGATCGCGCTGGATGCAAGCCGCTTCCAACCGGTCTTATTGGAGATCCATAGGGGAGGCCTATGTCCAGCAGTGGACTTCTTATGGCCGATGGATGGGATGGATGGAATGTAAGAATTGTATACATCAATTCGAGCGAACTATTCGAACTGGATTGAGGACTGATGAACGATAGGGTCGCAAAGATCTCGAGTGGAGAACACGTACCGGCAAGCGGCAAACTCATTAAGACCGCAGGCTCGCGCTGGATGCAAGCCGCTTCCAATCGGTCTTATTGGAGATCTATAACGGAGGCCTATGTCCAACAGTGATCGTCATATGGCTGATGGATGTTCTTTATAGGGTCTACTGTTGCTCATAGGTCTGTTATAGGATTCTCAATAGACTTGCGTAATGGAAGCGCCGGAATTATTGGCATAATAGATTAGAGATGGCATTAAAATTTCAAAATATATCTTTGTTTCAGGCAAATATACCCATATAGAACAATAATTCACTAGTATTTAAAACAATGGCTATGTAACACTATGGTAAAAATAAAATTATGAAAGTGAAATAAAATTGTACAATTACAAAATGAATAATAAAAAGTAAAATTGGAACAAAAATAAAAATATTACGGAGAATTTCTTCGGCAAAGTTCTTGCACGGAAATACAGCGTAGGACGCTCACCGACAAGGTGGTCAGACGGTCACAACATTCGCTAGTCTCTTCCAACCGGTTTTATTTGAAACCTATAAGGGAAGCTTATGTCGAGCAGAACGCCGATATGGTTCACAAGATGATGCACTAAGGGTATCTACTTTTATAGGGCCTATGTCGTCAACTTAAATCACAATTTTAATACCAATATAAAATATTGCTGTTATTTTTTCACTAATGCATTTGTAAGAGAGCACAATTTACGATGGCGCCTTTTTAGAACAATTTAATTGGCTCCTATAAAATGCTACGATCAAAAATTCTAATTAGTCAGTTCTAGTCAGTGCGGGTTGGTGGATTCCCATACGCCATGGAATTTCTTCCTTGGACATATGCAGGTTGCCTCACGATGTTTTCCTTCACCGAAAAGCCAGTGGTGTGAAATTCCGTACATAAATTCCAAGGAATTCATTGGTACGGGACCGGGTTTGAACCCACGACCTCACGATTGTAAGGCGGGTGTCATTACCACTAGACCACCACGGCTTCTTTTGTATTCTAGTCATGTAGACCCAGTTATTATTGTGTAATCGTACTAGGGTTATTAATTTTTTTGGCTGGTAAATAACCAACGAACATTTCTAGTTACATAGTTTGACACGTACCTGACGAAAAAGCAGCCTTAATACCTTTACAGATATTTAAGGCAGTAAAGTTCACAGCAAGACGCCAACCCCGACACCATAAAACACCAACCCCCTCACACAGGCATAATATAATAATTAATGACTAAGTAATCCCACCGCCGCTTCGTTTTAATTTCTCATTAATATGCCGCTGCACCGCGGTCGCGGCATCTTGTTCTGTGACCTTACTACGAGCTGTTAGTCGTTATCAACATAATAGATGTAAGAAGTTCAGCAACGTTAACCTACTGATAAAAAAAGTAAGTTCGTATAGGCCGGTTGGCTAGACCTGCGGGGCAATTCTGTCTCGTTTATCTGACAGTTTTGAGCTGTCGGAACTGTCAGAAAAACGAGAGAGGTTCAAGAACGTATCACTTCAGTGAAGAGATCGGCTTACAGAATTGCCCCCTGATGTCAGAGTCTATTTAAGCCGACCGAAGGCCTCTGTCATGGCTAAACGGTTAAAACAACCGGGCCTACAATTTAACTTGCCATCAGATCCACAGTTTCGCTTAGTTATAAATGCCACCTATAAATGCCACCCGCTGTCACTCATCTGAAGAGTGACCGTGGAGAACGTTGCTTTATTTCAATGATCGCTAATATACAATACATTATATACACCTAGTCAAACTACGCTGCGTGATCAGACTGATGTAATACTTGGACAGACTTAATTGTAGCACACGAAATAAAGAATCGGTTCTCTATGATCCACTCATCCAACAATCAGTCATAAGACGTCCTCTGCTGGACATAGAGTCCTTCCCTTTAGATTTCTAAAAGGACCGATTGGAAGCGACTTATATTCAGTATGCTTCTGTATTTACAAGCTTTTATTTAACGTGCAATGGATGTACCTTTGTATGTATGTTCGGGTGGAATCTAGCAAGTTAAATTTGACCAACTTCCCGGTTTCTGATTGAGCTGAAATTTTGCAAGCATATGTATATCGCGTGGCAATGCAACGATATGGTACAATGAAGCTGATCTGTATAAACAAGATATACCTGTCGTGTTTGGGCTCGTTTTACTTGTCTTGGCTGGCACTCTGCTGCTACATGATATCCAGGATCTCAAAAGCTTGTTTTTTAGAAGTTTTTTTTTACTTTTAATTTATTGATATTGAACTTTCTATATTTTAGTACAAAGTCATGGATACTTGTTTATTGTGTTAAATGGTTCTTGTCAAATAAAAATATTTTTGTTTGTTTGTTTGTTGGTAAGTCTGGCTGAAAAAATATCGAATGAAGGACTTTTGTCTCGCTCTCTCCGGTGAAAAATAGGTAGTTAAGTCAAAAACCAAAGCGATTGAATTTAGGCTCGTGCTAACAGTTCATGATACGGGCCCTGTAGTTATCTCGCAGGTTGCGCTGGAATCTCTTAATTCCTCGCTGATTATAATTAAAGAACTAGTTGTGGGACTCGGCAGGGGGATGTGGGGACAGTTGGTAGACTAGTTGGTGTACAAGTTTAGATGTTGTTTCAAAAAATGTTTGGACAATTGTTTGAAAATTAATGATAAGGCTGTATTTTTCATCCCATAGCCAAAACAAAAGTTTATCAATTCGTCTGTAAATATAAAACTAAGTGAGCTCTGAAAGCGATTATATTCTAGTCAAAACTACTCAAATAAATAGCTAGTCCCTACTGGAAAAGAGTTGCCTTTAATAGGTTTCATTGAAAAGAGCTAGAGGAGGTCTTTGCCGAAAGGCACTTTGAAATAAGAGTCCTTACATAGTATAAAATAAAGTCGCTATTTTCGTTTGTTTGTTTGTTTGTCTGTATGCTTAAATCTTTAAAACTACGCAACGGATTTTGATGCGGTTTTTTTTAATGGATAGAGTGATTCAAGAGGAAGGTTTATATGTATAATACACCTGTGCGAAGCTGAGGCGGGTCGTCTAGTAAGAGATATAACTTAAAGCTAGTTTAAAATAAGTAGTAATGTTATGATATTAAAACTACTAAAAAGCAACTATAATAATTATAGTATTTCAAAACATAATTATTATGTTCTAAGTTCCCAGTTCAGATACATTTGGTTTAAGTCATAACGATTGCAGGAACGTTAGGAAATGATACATAAAATTGTAGGGCGTGGCTACGTTTAGTTACGCAGTATTGACACGTATTGAACATTTTAATTTAAACTTATCCAGATATAAGTACATTTCATTTTCTCTAAATACGTTGGCAGTGTTGGCACACGCGTTCAGCGACAAACTTATAGCGTACCAAAGGAAATCGGTAAAGTCTACAAAGTGGTTTATTTTTAACTGACTTCCAAAAAGGGTAAAGTCTACAAAGTGGTTTATTTTTAACTGACTTCCAAAAAGGGTAAAGTCTACAAAGTGGTTTATTTTTAACTGACTTCCAAAAAGGGTAAAGTCTACAAAGTGGTTTATTTTTAACCGACTTCCAAAAAGGAGGAGGTTCTATATTCGTCTGTAGGTATTTTTTTGTGTACGTTCATCGATAATTTCGCCAATTGTGAACCGAATTGAAAAATTATTTTTTTAGTTCGAAAGGGTATACTCCCAAGATAGTCCCATTTAAGTTTTACAGAAATCGGGTGAGCCATTTTTGAAAAAAAAAAAACAACAATAATGTAAGCAATTCGAACGAAATATCCGAATTTTGTACACGATGCACATCGATCATTTCGCCAATTCTGAACCGAATCGAAAAATTATTTTATAGTTCGAAAGGGTATATTTCCGAAATGGTTCCATTTGAGTTTTACAGAAATCGGTCAATTTTGAAAAATCAACGATAATGTAAACAATTCTAGTGAAATACATTTTCGAATTTTGTACACGATGGAAGGCGGTTTTGCCATTTTTTGCGAAAAATAATTATATTGAATCTTGTGCTACTTCCTTCTGCATTTATAACAGAAATATAGATCATTACACCGTTCTCGTTACGAGTAAATAAATCTGTCGGCCTTATTTTTAAATCATAAAGATCACCACTATTTTATAAAGAACAGCGTAGATAAAAACTTTGCTTAGAAGTATAAAATTACTCATCAATTCACCCAGAAAAAAATTACGTAGTATACCTAGTAACTACCCAAAAACCTAGAAAAAAACAGACGTTTTTCGCATTTTTGTGAAAGCACTCTGCAATCTCTGTATACTTGTCAAAGCAATAACCTGAATATGAGAGACTTGTATCTAGCATTGCATATCATATGGCTGATGGTGATGTAGAAAATGATGTAGGTGAATAGAAAATAAACCAAATTAAACTGAGTTATCACATGATGAAGAATGTACAAAAGGAATGCTTACCTACACTCACCACTAAAATCATTTCAAGATAATTATCGTGAACGTCATCATAAAACCTCAAAGAACACAATTAAGGTCAAAAATTCTTCGTCAGAGAAACGTCACAATGGCCGCCGTCTAGCAAATGAAAAGGAATACTTTACCCCCGAGGGTCTATCTAGCTGAGATATTAATTTAAATTGTGAAACTAAAAAGAGTGAGCGCAGGCTGACATTTCGAAATTAATTGTGGGGCGTCCGCGCGGGCTAATGACTGTGACCAACGCTCCAAATGTCCTGCCAGTGATTCTGAAACTTTGTGCAGACGCCCCCTTCTTAGGGATTTTTATTTTATAACCGTTGTAAACATTATATAAGTTGCAATAAATGACTGAGTATTGAGTAAATTGAGTGGTGTAGAATTAGCGGGCACTAAACTGATCAGCATCTGTAATTTAAATAGGTACTCATTTAATGGTAGCAGCAAGTAAAATTTCGTGTTACTAGTCATAGTCATAGTATTTATATTACTACGACAGATATAAAGTACTGGATTTGTTTTGATAAATATTAACAGATAGGCTGTGTTATAAATTAGTGTGGTCATGGTCTCATCAATAAACAAACATAGCTAATAGTCCACACAGCGCATATTATACTCGTATATATTCAATAAATAAGGAATTTAATCAAAATATGGATAAAAACCGCTAAAAAGACAAGATAAATTAATTGAATTAACGCGATGTTAAAAATAGGTAAACAAAATATATCTAGGTCCTGATTAAAAAGCAAATGAGTTGTAGTAAATATCCAGTATGTTATGAAGGATCAAAACTATCACAAGGATGTACACCGCACTTGTCTCTTTTCACAAATACAACTTTTCAGAACAGTTATGTTCCTGATACGGTTTTCAGGCCGTCTGGAAACCCAAAACCAGACTTACGGCTGGCCTTTTAGGGCCGTATATTCATACAATTAAATATATTTAATGAAAATTACGAGTAATAACAATACGGCCTTTTAATCAAATTTTCCCCTATATTTACACTAAAATACAGATTATTTGAGGTTGACATAAGTCCACTCTAAAATTGACATGGAACAACACTGTTTCAGTGCGATCTATCTAATTCTTACACAAATCAGAAAGTTGAGAACCACAGTTTGCAAACATTTCAGTATTTGTGGGTAAAATTAACGCACGCTTTTGTTCCGATCTCGCTGAATTCGGGCTTTAATTATGATTATTTTTGTTTACGACGTGCCCCTAGATGTTTTGCGAATTCACTTAATATTTCAGCGGCGAAACTTTGACTGTGGCCGCGTTGTTTTGCTGATAAAAGCTTTTAAATCGTACATGATTTATGTGTCGCAAGTAATTTGGCAGAATTAACGTTCATTCCACGAATTCGTTTTGTTAAATTTTTGTACAGTTGTTTCTGCTTTTTAACCGACTTTTAAAAAGAGGAGGTTCTATGTTCGTCTGTATGTATTTTTTTTGTGTATGTTCATTGATATTTTCGCCAATTGTGAACCGAATCGAATTTTTTTTTTAGTTTGAAATGGTTTGCTCCCTAGGTCCCATTTAAGATTTACAGACATCGGCTGAGCCGTTTTTGAAAAATCAACAATAATGTAACCAATTCGAGCGAAGTATTCGAATTTCGTATACGATGGAAGGCGGTTTTGCCATTTTGGCGAAAAATAATTATTGCTAATTATTATATGCTAAGGTTGTCTGGAAGAGATCGCACCAGCGGCAGCGTCTTACTTGTCGTTTCAGTTTTGTACATGAAGTTTCTGGTAACAATGATAAGTTAAACGTCTATCTAATACAAATATTCATATTCGTTATTACTACTTATCGTTAATAAACGGAAAAAATATTTGTGTCATAAATGTTTTTATTTTTCAGGTCAAACTGATCTAAAATCAACAATAGATTCCAACTTTATAGATACCACAAAAGGAACAAAAGTTAAGCAGAAACAAAGACAAAGGTAAGTCACAAAGGGTGCTCTTATCACTAATAAATCTTTTTAAAAATTAATCGCTAAGGAATCTGTTCCAGACAACCTTTGGATGAATGGAAACGTGCAAACGACGTGGACGGTGGTGTGAATGTTTGGTGAATTAGTAAATATGATGATACATACGCTTCAATTGAATATTTAACGCTCACGTTGTTTGCACGTTTACATTCATCCAAAGGTTGTCTGGAAGAGATCGCTCTCAGCGACAAGACCGCTCTTTGTGCCTTTGTTCTCTCTTTATTTTTTCTGCTAAAACTAAATTTTTTTTATCATAAAATCTAATAAATGCAAAAAAAAACAAAACGAGTCAATATTAGGAAATTCAAGCAAATGTTAGCCAATTCAAGAAACCGTATTTTTTACTAAAATCAGGGCACCAAGTCAACGACATTTTTGAAGATGAGGGCAATGCCCATCTCCGAATTTAAATTAATAAGGCTACGCAATCGTGCGCCTTATTGGCTTCCTATAAGGTCACAGAAGCTTTGACAAACCGGTTTGTCGTTATGTATGCTTTTGGTAAGCTATTTGTAAGTCATAAGTTATTTGAATGGTCAGCAGTCAACGTTAAGCAGGTTTAAGTTGTCAGGAAATAATAAAAAAAATGTTGATAAGAAAAAATACTAATAGAACTAATACTGGTAGGTGATAGATTTAAACCGTTACTGCCTTTTATTTATATTACGCTTAAAAACTTTTACTGCTAACTTATGAGATTTTAGCAGCAAAAACTAACTCTATATGCCAGAAGTAGGTAGTGGAATACTAAAAAATACTTAATAATATATTAATATATTAAGTTATAACTTAATTAAGATGAAAGATGAAAATTAATTGAAAAAAAAAATGATAAAAATCTTTATTGGAAGTAGAATAAAAAAATTAGCTTCCAGATTATAAGCAAAATGTATTAACACACGCACGATGTACTTACATACCTACGAGTATTTCCGAAAGCATTTCTTGGCGGTCCTATTTTTTTTTTCATTAGTTTACATAGCACATGACATGTATATGTCCAAAGCTAACCTAAGTTCACCCTTAAATATGTAAAAGGCCAATTTGCTGACCTGAACGGATTAATAGCAAATCATATAAGCGGCTCCCCAATTGACACTGGTTTAGGTCAGTATGGGGTTACATAAAGAATCAGTGTAACACAAGAGTGATATAAATCAATGAGGTTGAATGACGGTGTCGTGTTTATGGTCAAATTAAGATTTTAACCGACTTCTAAAAAAGGAGGAGGTACTATGTTCGACTTTATGTTTTTGTTTCTGTATGTTCATCGATATTATCACCTATTGAGAACCGATTTAAAAACTTCTTTTTTGTTTCGAAAGGGTTTACTGTACTCCTGAGGTGGTCTACCTCGGGAGTACGATACCTAACATATTTAAATTTTATCAAAATCGGCTCAACCGTTTTGAAAACTCAACAATATTGTAAAAATAAGATAAACATCAATTCTAGCGAACTATTTGAACTTTGTAGACGATCAAAGTCGGCTTTGCCATTTTTTGCGAAAAATAATTATTAATTTACGAGTTTTATTATACCTATTACGGTGGCAAATTGGATCAATTTTGAAGGTTTAGTTAATTACCTTTTTTATTGTGATCTACTGGACAAATAAAGTAACGTTTTAAAGCAAAGTTTAGCTAGCGTTTAGTATATGTATTTTAAATTGACAATTGACATGATGACTTACAATTGCGCTATGCAAAAAAACCCCGACTACAAAAAATCAACAGACATTACATCACACTAAGGCCGTTTTCTGACTTGTCGGTGCGGGAGCGGTGCGGATTCGTTTCGCTCGGTATACACGGTACCGAAAGCTTGCCGAGCGCCTATGTTTTAATGCGCGTCTTCTGATTGGCGCGGTGTGTGCGGGAGCGGGGAGGGATCGTTTCGTTTACCGCGTCTCGGGATGCGTGTCCAGGCGCCGCTCGACATTTACCGCGCGAGGTCGTGCAAACAAGATGGCGGAGCGAGATATTCACGTCGTTTTAGTACTAGAAATTGAAAAGTATCCTGCATTGTATAATTATAAATTGAAATTATTAATTATAATTATTCGAGAAAGAACGTTACAGAGAGGATTTGGAGTGAGATATTATTTCTCTCTTATTATTTTCGATATAAGGATGACGCCAATAACGTTTTCTTTTTTTACGTAGGCGATAAACATAATAACACGCCAAAATATCGTCATCATTAGAAGACGACATCTTCGGTACTGCAGAATTTTATACCGAGAATATACCGATAGGTGAGTAGGTGAAGGCAACGCGGTATCGTTTCGGTACAGACCTTACAGATCCCGCACCGCTCCCACACCGACAAGTCAGAAAACGGCCTTAAACGATTGAAAAATTGAAATGGGTGTAATTTTTCCTGGATAAATTTAAATACATGATTTGGGTTCTCCTTTCAATTTCCTTCATTTTGATATCCTACTCGATGGGTTTGGTTAAAAATAAATGAACTATATACAAATTGGCGCCAAAAATTCGTCATTTTGTTTTCAATAACTCTATCTATTTAAGGATACTTGGGTTTTTGAGATAAATCTAACGATACTTTAAGTTAATCCTAAATGTAAATCCATCCAGTGTTTTTAAAAATATGTGGAAATAGAGAAATTTAATTACAAGATATAAAAAACAATACCCTTCCTTGGCAGTCGGGTAAAAAGGTATTCGTTTATAATTAAAAAATACGATAAGTATTTTCTTAAAATACAGATCCTCACCGTTCGTGGGTAGGCCTATGTCCTGCAGTGGACTATTTAAAAGGCCGATACACAGTACAGACAATATACTCATGTTAAAATTCCAACACCTCTTTTTGCGGTGTCTGCCCGATTTTTGGTTGTGTGACCGCGGGTGGCATTTACTACTGAGCGCTATCGTGCCTCGGATGACGCGTATAACAAATCGGGGCTGTTTCAACTACCAAGTCATATCACAGACCTTCAGGTGGCTAGAAAACTTTGACACCAATGCTAGCCACCCGGCATTTGAGAAAATTATTCCATGACCTCTGATACCGGTCCAGAGACGCCTTATTGACTTTTTAAGCTCGATTACAGAGGCGCCAGCGTAAATTTAATAGCAACGTAAAAAGCGTTCTCTTTATCGAATGCCTAAAGTGAAAAAGAAACAGAACTATGCTATTTAGCTAATATAATTACGATAGCGCCTCTGTAATCAGGCTTATTGTCTCGGTATCGAGTAAATAGCCTGCTTTAGAGTTCTAAATGTATTCGTTTTGTATCTACTTAGTCGCTGTTAGCTTGTCAAGGCAAGTTAGCTATTTGGAAAGGCAATGGGCAGGGCAGATAATTCGAAGAACGGATGACCGATTGTACGGATCCGGGATATTTTAACTTTTCAGCTATCTAACACGCCTCCAGGGGACTAGAAAACTCTGACTTACCAGGCTAGCTACCCGGCCTTTTACAAACTTATTTCATGACCTTGAAAGTAAGTACGTAAAACTGTCTCAGCCCCTTAGCCTTTGATTGATGAAGCGTATTGTTTCCGCGGCGGGAGTAAAGGATTGCCTCTGAGATCGGTCTAAAGACGCCCCGTATTGTCTCCGTATTGAGGGAATAGCCAGCTTTAGATTTTGAATTGTTTTCGTTTCATACCTATTTTGTCGGTATTAGCTTGTTTTAGCAAGCTAAAATGGCAGTGAGGGAGGGCAGATAATTCAAAAAACAGATGGCCGATAGGGCCGTATAGTTCTCGAATGAGACCACGTGTCGGCAAGCGTAGCGTAGGACTTCCACCGACTAGGTGAACCACCGATACAATCAAGACAGCAAAAATGCGCTGGATGAAAATGTCTAAGCAGGCTTATTGGAAGCCTATGGAAGAGGCCTATGTCCAGCAGTGCAGTCTAACGGTTGATAATAACGATAACGACTGTTGTAAAAGCTATGTACCTATCACCCAACTTGGATGTTTTAGCCGTTCAGTATATTTAGCAAAAAATTGCATGACCGACTTTAACCGTGTCCAGAATTCGCAAATGTTTCGTACGGATCGATATAGGTGGCATTTTTTAATTTGTTGTTGATTTATCAAAAATGGCTCAGCCGATTTCGATAAAATTTAAATGAGACCAATTTCGAAATATACTCTTTCCAATAAAAAATGTCTTAATCGGACTACTACGTAAAAAGTTTTGCGTGGTTATACATAAAAAAATATGAGTACCTCCTACGTTTCGTCGTTCAAAAATGTATGGAAGATATGATTTTACTTACGCGATTTCTATACGTAACATAAATCAAATAGTAACTCATTTGACATTTTGATTTCTTTTTCTGGCACAAAAATTAAAAAAATCCTAAGTATCATATCATTCTCTCATGAAAAATGCAGTATAAAAACATTTATTTGAACTTTATGTGGAAAACTCAGTGTAAGCTTCGTGTAAGCGCTTATTTCCGTGTGCCGGAGTTGTCAGTTCACGTTTTAATTTCCTTAATTGCATGGTTGTATTAATGAAGTCTTTAATATCAGGAGAGATTGTTATAATTTATTTGAAAATGTGTATGTTTATGACTTTTTGTTTTTATTTTTTTCCGAGAATATACTTACTTTTTTATGTAATTTTTCTTCGTGCTGTATAGAACTCTATAATTTACTAGCAAGAAATGTAGATATAACACGTCAAACAATGTGCGTTTTTAACACAAAAAACATATGTAGACATATGCGGACGTATGTACACATATGTAGGTATATACAAAAAAAGCGACTTTGTATTGTAACATACATACTTATCATTAAGTAGTGATCAATAAATAATTAGAATTAGATAAAGAAAAGGATATTTTTGGCTTACAAAACAAGCCTTATTTTTGATGTGATAGACCGATATAGGTAATATAAGCTACTTTTCATATTATCATAAGTTATATTTCTAATTACGTAAATCTGTGATCTCATAAATCTTATAAATGAATCGACGCGAATCTCTCTTCTTCGCGCCAAAAAAGGTAAATTAAAATTTTACGCACCTTAACGGCGGTTACACACTGGAAATTTCGATCGAGTATCATTTTGGTATGGGAATGTATTATACGATTTAGCAGGAATAAACTAACTCTATAAAACTTTACTACTTATTCCATAATCCAACACTTAATATAGGTGTACCTAATTAATGAATATGACTGAATATATATTTTGTGTGTTAAAAGGTTAATAAATTATTAATGGCGATTTTTTTCATCAATCAAAGTCAGAATACAATACTACTTAATATGCTAAAGCTACATACATTACTACGACATAAAAAGTATTTGGATCATCCACAGACCCTTGAAGGTCTAAAGATAATCCAAATGCCGGCACCCACTGCCAGTCGGCAGCGTGCCCAGCATGCTGGCTGCATTGCCACGCTGAATGGCAATGCTTAGCGTTGAGCCAAATAATCACCAGCGATAGTGGCGATTTACACAATATCGTCAACATATAATGCCGCCTAAAACAATTGACACTTCAAGAGGGGTCTATACCCAGTAGTGGGACAAAGAAGGCGATCATGGTGATGATGACATATATTATTATTGGTTGGTAGGTAGAAAACACACGCAATCAACGGCTCTAATTGGTTGTCGATGAGAACAATCGATTTCCGTGCCGTACAGAATAGAACTAGACATTTATTTTCACTGGGTAATGATCTGACATTGTTTCTACTATTGACAAAACTAAGGTTGTAATAAAAAATGCCGATAGAATAACTGATCTAGATCAACTACCACATGTCTCAAAACCTGTTCACCCACACGTAGTGTGTGCCTAGCCTATCTCGATTATGCAACGCCGATATCCTCACAATGATTATATCGATATCAACGAAGCGAACAGGTGATCGAGACACATATTAATGTATTCAGACCACATATTGTCATCTTATAGCTTAATGTATTACTTCCGAAACGGTTTTATTTTTTACGTCACCATTTTTGAACACAGGATTTCTTCCACGTATCATCTTTTGTAAATAGTAGTTTATGCAACTGTCATATAATGAAGTGAACTGTCAAATAATAGTAACGAGTGTTTTAATACCCGTGTTATATGCAGTTGCATACACTACTTTATCTTCACTAATAAAAATAAACATATTGCGAAACATTAAATTCACGCGTACGTGTATTGTCACAGTGAACTTGCCGCCATTAAAATCTAAACAATGAGAGCGCAGCTGCGCGCGCAGGGCCAATCAGGAGCGAGCGCGCGCTGTTCTTTTTTTATTTCATTGGCACAAGATCTTACCAAAGAGTTTTGTGTATGTAAGTTTAGTAGTTTCGACGAAGTTTTCACGTATAACCCAACTGTTTTCAAAAGCCAGCCTAATTTCAAAATTTTATACAACTTGTATGAGGATGTACAATAAAATCAACAGAGCCATAGAGATCGCAAATGCTACCAAATTTGAATGCAATGCGTTAGTAGTAGACTATTTATTATCTCTGGATTACGAGAAGACGGAGAAGTTAATGGAAACAACTAAGTGATGTACTATATGACACAGGACCGAAAGAGCAGCTATTGCGTTCACATACACACACAAAAACACGCGCAAACACACACACACACACACACACACACACACACACACACACTCACTCACACACAGAGAGCCTACTATAGTTATATATAATATTGTAGGTAGGCATAATAATGCACTTATGATTGAATATAAATATTTATTTACTTAATAGTGTATAAACATAGGTATAAATTTGCACTTAATTGTTAATAAATCTGTACCCTGCAACACAGGCTCTTCGGAGACCTAGTGCAGAGTGCAGCGCATATAAGTAGACTAAGTAAGTTTTTGGAACAAATAAAAAATTATTATTATTATTATTATTTTGACATTAGGCTCGCCAGGTTAATTGGTCGCGTTTTATTGATGTTATAATGAGATTTAACGATATCGATGTGGATATTATAACATCATGTGAAATTGCTTAAATTGAGTGTTTTGTTGTCTGCGCTATAACAGTAGTCATTATAAGTCAAGTATTGGAAACATAAGTAGAATGTTACAACATTAGTGTAGATAAATATATTTTTAATCCACATGCAATATGTTATAGTATCTAAAACCATACAATGCTTTTTAATAATAATTAAAACTACATGGAAAAAATACTAGATTTACAGAGTACTTTTGGAACTTTACCTACCTACCTACTTCCCTACCTACCTATTTACGAAACGTTTCTTTTTTTGATTTTTATAATCGCATGCTACCTATGCTATCCTGTTCGCAATAAAATGGATTTTCAATGCTCTCTCCTGCTCCTACTTGGCCTTGTTAGAAGGACCAAAAATAAAGCCCCTGGTACCTGTTGTTTACCTTTTATATAGCAAGTATGGTGTTCTACGCTTCAATATATCCACCCTTAAACTATAAAGAGGAGTATTTAGTCTGTTTTTCAATGTTTGTTACCTGCTTTAAATTTACTGGGTCGATTTAAAAAACTTTTTGCCCATAGAAAGCTACATGATTTTGTAACTACAAAGCCCGGATGACAAGCTAGTGTGCTATGAATTATTAACGATAACAGAAGAAATCATGAGGTTGTGTGAACTCTCCTTGTAAAAGGTCTTAGGATATTGTTGAAGCTTTGGTCCCAAATTGAAAGATACTCAATTTTCCGAGCTTCAGCAATAAGTAAAAAGTAAAGTAAGTTAGTTGTTTGGTAGGAATATTTATAGATATTTTCAAAATAATTTAAATTCAATTTGTGACGATTAAGAATAGAGCTACGATGTCACAGACCGCACCTTAAACTTTTATTATGAGGAGTGGTAAAAGTTCAAAAAAATTCCTTTTCATATATTCTGTAACATAACGATAACAGTACAATGATATACGACAAGTATATAGTCAGTCATATAATCATATACGACAAGTATATAGTTGTCGTATTGCTTGCTTATTATTTGTATGTATTTATATTTAATAGTAGTAGTATACACTACTACTATTTATTTGTATAAGCACACTGTATCAGCATATTTAATAGTCCACTGCAGGACGTAGGCCTACCTACGAGGGTATTTGGGTCATATCCACCAAGCTGGCCCAGTGCGGGTTGCTGGATTCACATACGCCATCGAATTTCTTCTACGAACGTATGCAGGTTGCCTCACGATGTTTTCCTTCACCGAAAAGCCAGTGGTGTGAAATTCCGTACATACATTCCAAGGAACTCATTGGTATGGAACCGGGATTTGAACCCACAACCTCACGATTGTAAGGCGGGTGTTATTACCACTAGACCACCCCGGCTTTACTAAAATCACGGCTGTATACTCAAAACTTGCGGTTTCAAAAAAAACAATGTCACAGCATGCAACCAACATGCAACTTCTTTAATTAACGAGTTTATTGACCTAAAGCGGCGTAATCTCAATTCGCGTTTCGTAAACTTAAAAAAGGCCTAATTTTCATAATTATTTGTCCAAAAAATCTGTTGCCAAAGAAGAAAAACGATATTTCACAGCATATGACCCACATGTAGGCCAATAACATAATGTGGCATTCAAATTAATTCAAATAACTTCGATTTGTGTAACTTTTTTGATGTGTTTTAAATTAGTCAACGGTATGTTAATTTTTGTGTTTTTGGAAATGTTTTAGTTTTTGATTCTGTTTCGAAAAAGGTGCTTTAGGTAATCTAGAATGTTGGTAGGTGATTGACAAACGAAACTTGTAAAAGGAGATGTGTTTTATGTGATTTGAATAAATTTCTCTTAAGTATCAATCACTTGTTGCAGAGATCAAAGGTCAGTGTACTTCATTTTAATTAAGAAAACACAGGTGTTACTCAAGTTTGATATTAGTAGGAAACTGCTACTATAGTTTCGATCGCATTTGGCGATCTTTCTCAAGGTTGGAGTACTATGCGAGACGAGCCCGCGTGCTAGTACTCCAACCTTGAGAAAGATCGCCAAATGCGATCGAAACTATAGTAGCAGTTTCCTACTAAAATCAAACGTGAGTAACACCTGTGTTTTACTTAATTAAAATGTGCGAAATCCACGCTAGTTTCCATAGTGTACTTCATGTACCTAAAATCTATATAGAACTTTATTTACGTAAGTCAATCTGTAATAAACTACCTAGGTGTATAATTACGACTTTCTAGCTTTATACTCCAATTTATTTTTTGTCAAGTTAGAAGAAAAATCGGGCGCCATTTAGCACCGCTAGGTTATAATGGATTAAGTAGCTAATGCTTAAAGCAAATAAATAATAAAAATTCCGTGCCTCTATATTGATTTAATTGTATAATTTCTTCGAAGAAGAATATTGGTTGTTTCCTTTCAAAGAGCCGCCAATTTCAGGCCTAGGCAATTTGTTTTAGGTAAATATAATCTACAAACTCGTCCCTAAATATAAATTAAATAGCTGTGTCAATCATGGGCCAACTTAACAAATTACGTGCAGAAAATAAATACAGGTACTTAAATATACCCATATTTTGGGGGCTGTGTAAAATATGTAACCTGCTATGTTGTGGCGGTGGCCATCTTGTATTTACGTCAATACTGAATACAAAAAATTGTATTGTCATTGAAACTAAAGCTGTTTATCAAATATCATATCGATCTGTCCGCGGGAAGGGGGTCAAGATTTCAACTTTGCTCATCATAGATAAAAAAGAAATCGCAATTCCACCAGAATGTAAACATCCCTGAACTCCGAGAACTATTTTCATGAACGCTGCGAGAAAAACGAAAACTTTCGAAATGGTGATTTTCCCTAAGCAAAATTTATATCGCGGTGCGAGCGGCAACTTTTATATTAAATTTCTTTCGTGGATACTTGTCTGGAGTGACACGGCGTTTGATGCATCATCCTGCAAAAACTACGGTTTACGGGGTACAAATTGGTTATAGCTTTTTGGAATAATTTTTTTATTTTTTTTTATTCTTAATAGGTTTGCGTTTGACCACATACTGCCTGATGTTACGCAGATAAGCGGTCTAGGTTGTAGCACGCTTACCTAGAAGATACCTATTTTTTAGTTGGGATTTGAAGACGCCCACTTTGTACTTTAGCGGGAAGACAGATCCAGGCAAAGCTGTTCGTATGAGGAATGAGGATTCGAAACGATTGGTTCTAATGCGCGGAATGACACGCTTTGGTCGCGTCTGTCTAGCCGTACGATAGAAGAAAGGGGTAGGTGGGACCAGATTGTGCAACTATATTTTTGGAATAATAAGGGAAAATAGTCGTTTTATACGCGCACTTTTGGTTTGGTCAACAGAATTAGTCAGCTGAAATTGTGGCCTGTAGCCGCTTTTAAAGTGGCAAAGTGACTTTTCTGGATATTAGTGAGCAATCTGGAATCTAGACTGTACTTTTTATAGGTAGGTATGTAGAAAGGAGGAGACTAAGGATTTCCATAAAAATATGGTAGGCAGCGCCAATTTCAGCATTTCAAGAAAATTGTAATGTGAACAAAAACATATCTGGTTTAAATGTCCATTGCACATATGTGTCGTAGTGTCAAATATTACGCGTCGGCAAGTTGACAGTAAAACATTTTATTTACTAGATTTACGCTTTAGATTTTTGTCTGGTATTTTATTATACACTAGCTGTCCGTCTAGGCCTCGCCTAGGTACAATTGGTTAAAAAGCTAAATAGTAAGGATCCCTAATTAAAAAAAATATATTATAGCCTATGTTCACTGGGGATAGTATAGCTTTCCAACAGTGAATGAATTTTACAAATCCTTGCAGTAGTTTCGGAGTCTATTCGATGCAAACAAACAAACAATCAAATCTTTCCTCATTATAATATTGGTATAGATTAATAATGTGTGAAAACCTTAAAAGATGGGCACAATCAACACAGACGTCATTAAGTTATGACCTATTTTCCATCATTTTTCAATCACAAGTAAACTATTGGTTTCTTTGGCATAAAGTCAACTTGTCGAAGTAAAAAGACAGTAATGAACGCTAATGATTAATTGTGCCTCTTGTTTTAGTCAATAGTTGGAGGTTTTTTGTGGAAAATAGAAAGGTAACTCACTTGCGGCGGCCCTTCCCGTAGCTGGTTCTTGTTGGCAGCGTACCCGCCTGGAGGGCTGGGGAACGCTGAAATGGACAAGAGTAACTGTTAATTATGTGGTTAATTTGTATCTGAAGTAATGTAAGTTGGAAGGTATGGGATGTCTAAAGCTTGAAAATTGATCCATCGCGTGTCTAAGTGCTGGTGCGTTTCGTATGGGAACGAGCGGACGTCTGCTTACCGCAGTTTCAAGCCTTATCCGCAATTTTAGGGTTCAAGAATATGTTGCTGGCTGTTGCTTATTACTTCAATGGTAACGGAGTTTGATGTTCTCGAAGATATCTCTTAATAGCTCCACAGTTTCCCTGGTGTTCATAAACTTTGTGATTTTAAATTTACTTTTCTGTGTGATTTATTGTGATATTGTTTAATAACGAAGCCCCTATACAACGGATTTAAAATTACAAACATTACTTTGAAACTTTATTGTTTACTTTGTTCAGGTATGACTTGACAGTACAGCTGATCGATGTTTTTAAGTGCAGAACATCTGCGGGTAGATTGTAAAATCTCCTACATACATTCAAAATATATTTATCGCTTTCTGACGCAGATACGAAATTTTTAGAACATAGTTTTACTTAGTTTTTTTTTTTTTATTGAATTTTAATTGATCTCATTGATTATTAATGTTATTTTTTATTTTATTTTATGTTGGATGAGTCCATAAATAGGAACATAGAAGCTAATATTTAATTATATTTTGTTACCAATGTACTATTTTGAAAAAAATAAATTATTTCATTTCATTTCTTTACCAATACGAGAATATTACTGTACCAAGCATACTTATTCTAAGCAAATAAACTGTAAACTTAGCAGACTTCAACAGAAGGTTTTATTTTACGTCATGCCGTTTTTAAACGGTTTTTCACTTGCCCGTTTTTTTGGTCAAATCTAGTAGGTAATTGAAATTTACACTGTAATCTTCGCAGAATTCAATAGAAGGTTTTATTTTACGTCATGCCGTTTTATTCTCGTTACATCGGCCTATTTCTAGAAGTTTCAACAGATGACATAAGATGAAAACACAAAATTCCACAGAAAGCTGCATTTTAACCCCAAAGTATTCTTGTCTGAGTTGCCGCTTTGCTGGTATCACAATATGATATCGTCCTGTCGCCTATTTCTAGAAGGTTTAGTTAGTGACAGATGAAATAGGATAATGACACTTACGAAGTTCGACAGAAGGCTGTATTTTCATTCCAAAGTTCCCTTCCTGCAGCTGGCGCTTTGCTGCCGTCATGTCATCGTCGTCTCGCCTACTTCTGGATGCTTCTGCTGCGTGGCAGATTGCCACTAGCAGAAGTAGTGACACCTGCAAAAAAACAAGGGTAAGATTTATCATTTTACAACAGACACATTTTCATTTCCAAATTCACTTAGCTTACATTTTCTCAAATAGTAAGTTACTGAGGAAATAGATTTGTAAAAGTGGATAAGTAGAGGAGCAAGAAATTGGCACAAGACAAGGATAATATAGGTAATTAAAGTAGGGACAAGATAATAGGTCACTTTTGACAGTTAATTTATGCAAAGAAAAATATACCTTGTACTAAAGGAATAAAACTCCAAGCCGTATTCGAGAACACTTATCGGTCGTCGTCAATATTGTTTTCGTGAGTTTTATTCCTTTAGTGTAAGGTATATTTTTCGTTGCATTCATGAAATGTCAAAAGTGACCTATTATCTTGTCCCTACTTTAGTGAAAAAGGGCGTAGGCTTATGCCTTGTAGACTGATGATGACGATAAGTAACATATTATATATTTATAACTAATAGCAAATCTGTTTATCGTATTAAAATTATACGCTTAAAGTGAAATAAGTAAAACATGCGATGTCATAGATAGAGAAAAATAAATAGGTACGTAGCGATAGAAACACAAATACATACATGCATACATTAAACTTATAACACCCCTTTGTTGCGTCGGAAGTTAAAATAGTATATTATGTTTGTAATAAGATAGTTTTGATAAAGTGAACCGTAATTGAACCGCAAGTAAGACTGTGTAAAAAAAAACTATGACTAATTCCAGTGTTATTCGTATTCGTTCCTACATATCTATTTTATTTCAAAGTTATTTTTAGCTATTTCAATCAAATTTGTAGTTAATTAGTTTAACCTAGTTTAAGCCGGGTTATTTCGATTAAGTAACAGAGTTGCATAAATTAATTTATAGTTCATATTAACCCGTTGCATGTCCGTATTGAACGAGTTTTTTAGCTGTTAATATTTCCCGCTTTAAATATTTTACTTTTTATTATCTTTATTAAATCTATTTATAATATATTGTGCAATATTGGATAAAATGATGTAAAATAGAATTATAATATTCAAATTATTACAGGTAAAAAAGTATTGCTAAAAAGTCGATTTAAAAATTAAAATCATGAGAAAATGCAATATGGAACAAAATAACAAAATATGTTAAACGATACTTTAGAAGATTACAAGATTATTTTTGACAGCTTTTGTCCAGTCTATCTCTACGTTGATGAACATATCCGGCCAATTAGTATGTATGAAAGTTAGGCATTTGAATATATCTACACTTCAAAATTAGATCATCTTTGCTTTGTCACTCTCTTATGCTAAGATGACACTTATATCCTTAATTTAATATCTGATCACTGAAAAACTTTCACTATTCACTATCACTAATCTGTACACTATCACTTCACTTCAACCCTTCAACTTGGGCATCCCTATGGCACATTATCTCGATGACGTCACTGAAAGATCACTCGGAAATTTCACATTTTTTTCATAAATTCTTTTGTTTTTTCTCTCTGTTTTTTTTTTCCGTTTGTTGTGTATAATGTAAAAAGGACCGTAAAGTAAGTACCATTAGTTTCATACTGCAGCGCGCGGCTCGCGTCTCCAATATGTCCGAACGAATGCGCGCGCGCGTCGTTCCGTGACACTTTATAAACTTAGGAGCTTTCCTTCTCTAGGGTAGCGGTGAGGTTAGAGTGGATTGGTCCGTGGAACGATGACCAACGAGCTATGGAAAGGGGTTGTGCTCGGAGTCTCTCTGCGAGATCGAATCAAGAATGAGGAGATCCGTAGAAAAACCACATAGCCCAGCGGATTGACAAGTTGAAATGGCAGTGGGCAGGGTACCTACCTTGGAGGGCACATGACAGAAGGTGTCAAAAATTTCTCGAGTGGAGACTTCGTACCGGAAAATGCAGCGTAGGACGTCCACCCACGGACGGTGGACGGATGACCTCATTAAGACCGCAGGATCGCGCTGGATGAAAGCCCTTATATACCAACCGGTCCTATTGGAGATCTTTATGAGAGGCCTAAGTCCAGCAGTGGACGTCCTATGGCTGGTCCCTGGAATGCTAGTAAACAAGCATGGTTTGTATCAATGAGTTCCTTAAACCTTATAACGTATGGATTTTCACACTATAATTGGCTTTTTGGTAAAGGAAAAAATTTAAGGGATTTTAAATCCGAAAGAGTATTTGTTGGTTTCTTACTCTTTCACTCAGCAACGGAGCAACGGATTCGCTTAATTTTTGGCAATAATAATTATAGTTTAAAAGACAGAAAGTGACATACTACTTTACGACATGCTACTTTTTATCCTGAAAGCATAGAAGGTGCCTAGGGGGTAGCACTAAAATCAAAAACATATAACGCGGGCGAAGCCGCGGGTAAAAACTAGTATTTACATAAGGGCTTAAATTTATGCCAACAAAACTACTTCAATTAGCAAAATATAATAGGTATTCCAAAAACTGATTCATTTAGTAACATTTCAGGTCAGGTCATTTTATTTCAGGTCATTTGGTCAGACTTTCTTTTAAAGTCTAGAAAATTTAGGAAATATCTCCCAAATACCCTTATAACAAATATTGGAAAAACATCTATCACAAATTGGGATTTTAACAAAGGATTTTCACCGAGCTAAGTAGAAAAAGTGTCGGTATTTCGTAACTGAATCACGCTACAATTTTTCCTGAAACATTACAAATTGCTACAAAGAATCTCACAATTTTAATTAATAGCGAGTTCATTGTTATATTAAAGCTTTCGCAAAAAACGTAAGCGAATTTCAACTTAATGTTTTTTCTAACAGAAAGCCCTATAAATAAGAATTAATCAATTACGCAGATGAAGTATTTAGGGACACTCGTTTTGGAAAAAATAAAGTTGAAATTAGAACGGAAATTACAATTTGTCGGTTGTCTCGTCTCTCTTAATTTGTTCAGTGAGTTTCGGCGCTATTTGGAGTTTTTGTTTGATTTATTTATAGTTGTTAAATGTGGAGTAGATCCCTAACAGAGTATCTTCCAATAGCAAACAGGAGTTCCGTAGGCAGACCACCAGCTCGATGTGTCGACGACATTAGATCCATTGCGGGACATGCAAGGATGAGATCAGCCCAAGACCAGGAAAACTGGCACAAGGGAGAGGAGGCCTGTACCCAGCAGTGGGTACATGCGATGATGATGATAATGATGATGAAATGTGGGTAGAAAATGTTCACCATATTGTTGAAATTTTCTCAGTAATGCAGTTGTAGCGTCCAATATTTGCTGTGGCCAAAATCATCATAGTCATAGTCATCATTCGGAAGGCTACAGACTCTACAGTAAACAGTCACAGTTAGATAGGCTTTACAATGGTTAAAACTGAGACAGTCTAAAACAGAAGTAAATACGGAAAATTCCTGGTGGACCAACTGCTTTCGCACAACTAGTTGTGCGATCAGGAATATTATTTTAAAATCTTTCCCGAAGGCATGACTAAATAAATGTGATTAATTTCAGTTCCCGATTGGACAACTAAGCTTAATTTAGAAAAACCAATTAGATTATGAGAATCAATTTGAATACGATCATTTTAAACTAGCGCGGTTTATGCATATATTTTTAATCTCTTTTTTAGGGTTCCGTACCCAAAGGGTAAAAACGGGACCCTATTACTAAGCCTCCACTTTCCGTCTGTCTTTCTGTCTCCAGGCTGTATCTCATGAACCGCTATAGCTAGAAAGCTCAAATTTTCACAGATGATGTATTTCTGTTGCCGCTATAACAACAAATACTAAAAAAACATTTAATGAGGGCCTTTTTTCGCTCGATATTAATAATGGTAACAGGTAGATGCTTGAAATATTCACAAAATATTTAACTGCAAGCTTACTTTATAATAAATAATAAAAATAAAATAAAATAAATATTTAAGGGGGGGCTCCCATACAGTACGGAACCCTTCATGTACGAGTCTTGGCCGATTATTAACATATTTCTATTTTTAATTAGATCCTTTCCTTTGCTGTCAACATTAAAACCATGCATAAGTAACACCTATTTGTGTGTGTTTGTTGATTTGTTTCTCTTTCACACAGCAACGGAGAAACGGATTGACTTGATTTTTGGCATGTTTTGAAAGATGGAAAGTGACTTAGGCTACTTTTTATCGCAGAAAAATAAAATGCTCTCATACACAGAGCTATTACAACCAGAGAGATAGCGCTGTTGTCGCTGGACGCAATTCTCAACCGTAAAAATGTACTATGAACAATCATTATCACTTGTCACTGTTAAAATTTATATAGTGGAATTTGACAAGAATTTGACACTAACGGTACAAAAACACGACAACTAGCCGCTGAATCGAGCTATTTTTCATGTCTCTTTCTAACTCATGCCATATCAAATAAGTGCATTTCTTTCTTTCTTTTCTCGATCGATCACATTTTCCCTCGATATCTCTGTGCTCCCATGGAATAGAACATAAAGAACGATGCAGATACTTGACCTGTCAAAACATTTAAATCTATTTTTTTGCAATCATGGAACATCTTTTCTAATAACGATATGTGCTTCAAAAATATCGTGATTGTTTGCTGTTTTCATATCACTTAATAAAATTAAAATTAGACCTTCAGAAAAATTACAATGATTTTTTATTATTTTTACCATCTAAATCCCCTTGCCCCAACCAATGCTTGTGGGCCAAATATTTTAAAAGTTTATTAAAAACGAACTTGTACATATCAGAACAGTTTTAGAAGCGTCATAAATTCTCTGACGAACATAACATTTTTAGAAATAAACTTGGGAGAAAATGAGTCTATTCGTATACAACAGGTATTCGTATGGATGAGCTGCCGATATCCTTCTTTAACCACCGCCACAGACAAAGCCGCGGGCAACAGCTTTAAAATAAAGTAATGTAAATAAAGTAAAGTAATGTTGGGTAAATAAATACCGATTCACGTGAGAGCGGCTACAGGTCAGTTATGGCACAGATTGCGCCACTTTCCGGCCGGTCTTGATTCATACTTGACGAATGCGTTTGGCATCATCCTCTAGATTCTAAAACACAGATTGGAAAAAAAGTCAGATAGAAACTGTGCAAGTAATGTTGGGTCCATCAAGTCCCACCTGCCCCTTTCTTCTATCGTACGGATAGACAGACGCGACCAAAGCACCACCCTTTTATAGTGGACATTCCGCGCATTAGAACCAAGTGTTTTGAGTGCACATTCCTCATACGAACTGCCAGTATGTGTAACGCTTTGCCTGAGTCTGTCTTCCCGCTAAAGTACAATGTAGGTGTCTTCAAATCCCGAGTAAATAGGTATCTTCTAGGTAAGCGTGTTACCCCCTAGACCGCATATCTGCTTAACATCAGGCAGTGTGTAGTTAAACGCAAACCTATACGAAATAAAAAAAATCAAGTATAGGTAATTTTGTCCTTGTTTTGATTGCAACATACGTCACCGTTGCAACAAATCACAATTAACATTTGCTTGGTCTTTAGTGGGTGTTTAAATAATCGTAATATTGTCGTTTCATTATATTCTCAGTATCAAAATGTCAATATGAAACATCGCAATGCTACATAATTCTATATATATAAAATGCTTTGTCCTGAATGACTGACGGATCAACGCAGAGCCCAAACCGCTGGTTGTAGAAGCAAAGAATATATAATAATACTGTAGAAGTCTGAAAATTGTATTTGTTAAATTGCCTCTAAGACATTTTACTAAGTATTGTACCCAATTTATTATCGTGAACTGCGCGGGTGAAACCGCGGGGCGCAGCTAGTTTATACAGGGTTATTTCTAATCAATTAACATCCTCTTAGGGGCTTATTCTGTACATCGAAACGAACAACTTTTGTTCTATAATAAAAGTTTCGTGGTAGTTATATTCTCGAAGACACGATGTAAGCTTAGGTCTACAAGCGTGGTGAACTAAGCACCTACTTTGTGATTTACTTTAGATAAAGTTGTGATGTTAGCTACAAGCTGCGCAAAACCCAACCCTGGCTGAAGTTGAGCATATTGACAAGTAATAAAAACCTTTAACCATAAATTTCACTCAAATAAAATCTACGTTACAGCTGTCTTATTCATATCTGGTTATACAGCATACGCGATAGTGTGTGGAACAAAAAAAAACGCATACGTCAAAATCACAACTTGGAATGTCAAAATGGTTAAAATTTGGTTCACTTTGTCTTTGCGATATGATCGGAAATTTCAACCCTCTAGTTCCAGCAGAAGTTTAAAATCTCTGATCATTTTACCTTCCTACTTTTTAAAGTTTTGATGGACAGCCGAGATAGCTTACTGCTAGTTTGTGGACCCTTCTAAATTACGTGAGTTTGGGTGTATGTGTACCTTGTCCTAACACCTTTAAAATTTCATATTCAAAATGGGACAAAGTGATGTATATATCTTAATGTTTAATTACGGCTTCTATTACTTACGTCTTATTCTAAGGAATTTCACCCATCTTGTAGCTAATTTCAGATCCGCCTGCCAATGGCCGGGTGGCCTATACAAATACGCTAAGCTACAAGAATCGACAACAACAAGCCTTACAAACGTCAATTAGATTTACGTGCGTGAAATATACGTATGACATCATTGTCTGGCTTGGTAGGCTTCACCCAGTATACCCAAGGCTATCTGTATTTTCTTATATCCATGACTTTGGTCTACCTACTCTTAAATTAAAATCTGATCCTAAATAGATAGCATATTATGACCATTTGAATGTGCGATGAAATGTGTTGCGGCAGGAATCATTTTAATACCAACTTTGTATTAAGCATTAGCTCAAACTCAAATCATTTATTGCAACATATGAAATTTACATGCGGTTCTTAGTTAACATGTTTTGTATAGTTATACATATGACCCTATAAGGGTATGGCAATTTTATTATTAGTGTTGGATCGATTTATTATTACGTTTTCTAGATTATCGTTAAAAAAATCGTCTAATGTACAATAGCATTTCGATAATGGGATAATTTTACACTACCAATATTCATATTCATTTTACTCATAAAAATATTACACGTCAAATAATGTTCGTTTTAACACAAAACCAATTACATTCAAAATTATAGAAATTACATACACATTGATAAATAATTTAAATTAAAAATGTCAACAGTCAAATTATAATAAATAAATTAATTATGTCACGGTAATAAAATAAAATTAAAACAAGTCTTTAAAAATAAAATCCAACTAAAATTACATCATTGTAAAAATAATAAACATTTGATAAAAACAGTATATAAACAATAAACCTATCGTTTATTGTATACATTTAAGCATGTCAAAATCATAAAATGTCTCCTCGATAAGCCAGCGTTTTACGGGCTTTGAAAGAAATTAAGCTAGGTGCGTCAGTAACACTATCAGGCAACAAATTATAGACTTTTGGTCCCATAACATGTGTACCTCTTGTTGGTCCGTTTACGATCCCGCATAGAGTACAAGGCCAGATTCATCCTCACATATACCGCCACCTGAAATATTACAAGCGACGGTAACGTAAGGATACCCAACCTTCTAAAGTGTGGACGGGCAGATACATCCTGGGGGATTCTAGCAATACCTGAGGCCTCTGACATGGCTATACGGTTGAAACAACCGGAACCTACAATTTAACGTCTCATCTGAGCGACGTTAGCGCTGAGCTGTAAATGCCACCCGCGGTCACCCATCCGACTAACTGTGCCGAACCTTGATTCATTTCGGTGATCGTTGACGATAGCCTATACAGGGTTATTCCTAATTAATTAGCATCCTTTAAGGGTCGACTTTTGTCAAAACTCGAAAAATTGATTGATTAGGAATAACCCTGTATAGGTTGACGAACTACATTAAGAGCCATTACCAATACACTATCTTTAATTAATTATTAGCTGCATTCAGCTAAAATAATCAAAATTGTCCAGTTAGCTTGTAGAATTAAAACCCATTTAAATATTTAGGTATTTTAACATTAACATTAGTTTTTAAAACAAAAAGGCGTTAAAATATTTTAAATACAGAATTGAAAGTATCTTAAATCCTTATATTGGGTAATTTTCTCGTAATTTTATTCGACTTGGAACGTTATTACCCGGGGTATAAGTGAGGGTCACAAATAGAGTTAGCCGGCCCAGTGTGCTCTAGACTTTATTTATAAACCGCATTATCGTAAAAACATGCGAAGACAGCGACATCATCTACAACTGGAAGGTTCCGAACGTAAACTACAGATAAATAGGCATTTATTTTCAGTAAGGAAAATTACATACATACAAAACATACATACATACATAATTACAGTATACAAAAATATACTACGACAACACTCTACGAATCGTCAAAATAACAATTATTAATTATGTACTCAACAGAAATTAATAAGCATAATATGTATTACAATAAATTAATTAACATTCGGTACATTACATTCAATTAGATATACAATACTAAAAAATAATCGGTCAAGTACGAGTCGGACTCGCGCACGGAGGGTTCCGACTGTATGGGAGCCCGCCCCCCTTAAATATTTATTTTATTTTAATTTTATTATTTATTATTGAAGTGAATATAAAACTAAATATTCTGTGAAAATTTCAAGTATCTACCTGTTACCATTATTAATATAGAGCGAAAAACGTCTGAAAAATCAGGTTTGTTGTATGGGAGCCCCCCTTTAATTTTTTTTTTTAGTATTTGTCGTAATAGCGGCATCAGAAATAAATCATCTGTGAAAATTTCAGCTGCCTAGCTATCATGGTTCATGAGATACAGCCTGGTGACAGACAGACAGACAGACGGACAGGACGGACAGACGGACATCGAAGTCTTAGTAATAGGGTGCCGTTTTTCCCTTTGGGTACGGAACCCTAAAAATAAGATGTCAGAAATAATGTAATTGATATGTCTGCAATAGCATCGCTAAAAATAACAGTTACATTAAGCAACGTTCCGCACGGTCAGTACTTGGATGGGTGACCGCGGGTGGCATTTTCCAACTGAGCGCTACCGTGGCTCGGATGACACGTTAAATTGTAGGCCCCGGTTGTTTTAACCGTTTAGCCATGTCAGAGGCCTTCAGGCGGCCTAAAAACTCTGACACCAGGGCTAGCCACCCGGCCTATACGAACTTACTTACTTTACAGTTACATTTCAAAAATAGCGTAATATAGCGCTCTACATAAAAAAGTTTTAAGTTTTTTACCGGTTGTTCTAACCCTTTAGCCATGTCAGAGGCCTTCAGGCGGCTTAAAAACTCTGACACCAGTGGTAGTTATCCGACCTATACGAACTTACCTACAAGAGCACCTCTAATTAATTTCAAAATACTGCGAAGGGCACTGTGGAAAATTAAGTCGAACATCTATAAAAAAATCAACTTCAATCACAAACACGTTGAATTTATAGTGATTCTTTTGGCGCTGCTGGCTAGAAATGAATTAAATTATGCTACTGCTATTTTTTTTTCCTACAAAAATGAATAATCCTAATAAGAACTACTTTGGGCTAACAGTATTAAAAATAATCAACAAATAAGCCGTGTGATTCGCACCACAACTCATGGACACAGAACAATATTTCATGGAAGACTGAGGAAGCCCGAACAAGACCAAAATTACTGATCTCGCCACAAATGACGTGTCTCGAATTTTGAATTTTAAAAACTAACAAGGACAGATGTACAATGTTTTAGCAAAGTAAATATTTTAAATGTAGGGAAACTAACAAAAAGGTTTCCCTACATTAATGTAGACATACGAGTACACTGCGTAGGAACTGATATGTCCACGGAACCCTAACCAGGTAAGTAAGAAACGTTCACAAGCTGCAGAATAATGGGCGAATAAATCGCATGAGCTTTACATGCTTGAATCTGGGGATTTGAATAAATCCCACTGATAGGGCGATATTAACGGGGCGTGGGTTCAAGTCCCGGTAACTGCAAGATATGTGGCGACCTCACATTGTGTTAGTAAATTCTTGCATTTGCTTGCCATATCATTATTTTCTCAAGTATAGTGTTCTTATCGTAGACTGAGTAAAATTCGTTCATTTTTAGGGTTCCGTACCTCAAAAGGAAAAAACGGAACCCTTATAGGATCACTTTGTTGTCCGTCTGTCCGTCCGTCCGTCTGTCAAGACCCTTTTTCTCAGGAACGCGTGGAGGTATGAAGCTGAAATTTATATCAATTACTCAGGTTTACTGTCCCTTGAAGCTGTGAAAAAATCAAACTTCTAAGCCAACGCAATCAAAAGATACAGCCGTTTATGCCGCAAATTTTCGACACTTGCAAGGGAATCAAAACCTACAGGGTGCTTCCCGTGAACTCAGAATCTTGAAATTTGGTACGAAGCAATGTATTATAGCATAGATAAAGGAAAAATTACGAAAACCATAAATTTTTAGTTACATCACATAATATATTTTTTTTAATAATTTTAACCTTACTACCCATTTCCTCTTAAACGCGTAGAGGTATTAAATTGAAATTCATACCAAATACTCAGGTCTATAATACCATTAAGCTGTAACAAAATCAAACTTCTATGTCAACGCAATCAAAAGAAACAGCAATTTAAGCTGCATATTTTGAAACTCGCAAGTACTCGCAAGGGAATCAAAACCTAAAGGGTACTTCCAGTCGACCTAGAATCTTGAAATTTGGCATGAAGCAACGTTTTATAGCACACATGAAGGAAAAATTCCGAAAACCTTAAATTTTTAGTTACATTACAAAATATATATTTTTTAATAAATATAAACTTATTACTTTTTTTGTCGTAATGAACGAACTTTGTGAACCTTGCAGGTTTGTACGGAACCCTCGGTGCGCGAGTCCGACTCGCACTTGGCCGGTTTTTTTACTTGACAAAAAGGGTAAATAGTACAGGAAAAAAGAATTTAACTTTACACTTTTCCGATCCAATTTTTATAATGTTTGGGATCACTTACTGGGCATAAAATCACAAAATGCTGACAGATCCAGGTGGAGTTTCAAGCGCCATCTTGAAAATACGTTTTTGGCCGATATCTTGCAAACTATGCAGTTTAGGGCAAAATAACGGAAATTATTATTGTAGAAAATAAAATTTAGCATCTTTGGTTTCCATTTAACTTTTATATAAAACTGAACATTTACGGTTTATGGTCTATTTAATGAAATTTCATTCGTTCATTGAATGAGCCATATGTAGTGAACGATAAATTTCAAATAGAATTTTTTTCATAAGATTTAGGATCACTTACTGAGCAGAAAATCACAAAATACTGACAAATCCAGGTGGAGCTTCCAGCGCCATCTTTAAAAAAAAATGTTTTTGGCCGATATCTTGGAAACTGTGCACTTTATAGATAAAATTTCGAAGACTATTATTGTAGAGAATAAAATTTAGCATCTTTTGTTGCCAGTAAACTTTTTTGTAAAACTTACCGTTTACGATTTATAGACCATTCTTATACTAGTTCTACATTAATGCGAAATCGAACACATAAGGGCCGGTACCACACAACTGTTAATCAGCGCCTGTGCCAACTATGCCGGTTAGTGCATTAGCCAGTCGGGTCTATTCCGCTTTCACAATCGCATCCGCACTCACGTGGCGGCCAGTATGCCACGTAAACGGCCGGTTATCCGGCTAATTATGTGATTTAACTTAATTTGTGTCGCGACAGATTGACTGCTGTTAAAGTTAGCTGGCTGGTTATAGTGGTAGAGCAGGTCAAAGTTAAAACACACTTCGTATGTGGTTTTTAGGGTTCCGTACCAAAAGGGTAAAAACGGGATCCTATTACTAAGACTTCGATGTCCGTCTGTCCGTCCGGTGATAGACAGACAGACAGACGGACACTGTCTGTCTGTCTGTCACCGGGCTGTAGCTCATGAACCATGATATCTAGGCAGCTGAAATTTTCACAGATGGTGTATTTCTGTTGCCGCTATAACAAATACTAAAAATAGAACAAAATAAAAAATTGAGAGGGGCTCCTATACAACAAACGTGATTTTTAGGAGTTTTTTGGTCGCTATTAATACGGCAAGAGGAATGGGGCTCCCATACGGTGCGGAACCCTTCGTGCGCGAGTCCAACTCGCACTTGGCCGATTTTTTTGAGTCTACCCGAAACCACGATCGATGCAACTCGGTCGAAACGTCGGGATGATGAGGTATTTATTCATCTCGTAATTTTAGTGCGCGATTAGTCCAGTAGTATATAATAATAACACTTGGTATATCTTATAATTAGTATATTCAGATGATTTCAGAACAAACCGTGGTGGTCTAGTTGTAGTGACACCCGCCTTACAATTGTGAGGTCGTGGGTACAAATCCCAGTCCCGTACCAATGAGTTCTTCGGAATTTATGTACGGAATTCAATACTAGCTTTTCGGTAAACCTGCATACGTCAGTAGAAGAAATTCAATGGCATATGTGAATCCACCAACCCGCACTGGGCCAGCGTGGTGGATATGGCCCAATCACCCTTCGTTGGTAGGCCTACGTCCTGCAGTGGACTATTAAAAAGGCTGATACAGTACAGTGCAGTACAGTACAAGGTGGACGGATGACCTCATGCATTAAGACCGTAGGATCACGCTGGATGCAAGCTGCTTTCAACTGGTCTTATTGGAAATCAATAGGGGAGGCCTATTTTCAGCCGTGTCCTATGGCTGATGGATGAATGGATGGTTATGATTTCAGAGCTTTTCTTTTGTTTAAAATACTTAGGTTACTACTAAAAATGTTTCACAATTCTGTGCTCTAGTCAGACAAAGCCATCATGATCCAAACTTCATATTTCATTTCATTTAATTTACACAATACACATATCTTTAGAGGTTCACATGGGACTGTCGGTTCTACAAAAATATTTCAAGTTTTAGAGCTGAAAAGCTTTAGATGCTTCCATTTTGCCCACTGTGTGCCACACCAGCGGTGGGGCAAAATGAAATGTACATGGGTATTAGTTTTAAAAAATACTGAAAGACAATCTGGAGATTAAAAAAAAACTTCATAGCCTGGAGCATCGCCGTAGGTTTGCGAGTCTGTCCATTTTTTATAGGATTTATTTCGGAGAGTGTGCATCTGAGCTGCACGACCTTATCCTACCATCCCCTTTTTACTACAGGACAAGTAGAAGGACGCCACATTACCACCCCTACACTGTCGATTTTCCTTCGATACGTACGAAGCGGTTTGACTCAACATTTCTGATTCGTACCGCCAGGGAATGGAACAATCTTCCTGCTTTCCTGTTTCCTAAGAGATATAATCTAAAGCTTTTCAAGGTCAGAGTGAATAGGTATCTTCTAGGTCTGCGTGCTTCGTCTTCGACCACAACGTCGCTTACCATTAGGCGAGTTGGTGGTCAAGCGCGGACTTATTTGCGTTAAAAAAAAAAGATCATAGTAGTAGATTACCATAAAATATATCAAATGATCTAGTTACATTCTGTTCTCAAATCAAAAAATCTTTTGATTCTTAAATTGCTTGCGTAAAACAAAATTCTACGTTCGGACCACTTTCATTCAAACAATTTTGGTAATCTGTATATTCAAACTAGTTTCCAAAACTTAGGTAATCTAATTTATTTAATTGTTTTGTTTTTAACTTATTTATGATGATAAAAAATGGGTGTGACACTATCAACGCTGATACACAAGGTATTATTAAGGTATTAAACGTAACTTAAATTAAAAACAGTACACTGTAAAGAGGTGCCTAATACTACGTGCCTTGCCAGTTTGACTGGAATATACTGTACCAGCCCTTTTTAATAGTCCACTGCAGGACGTAGGCCCACCCACGAAAGGTACTGTACTGTAAGGTAACTGTACTGTACCAGCCTTTTTAACAGCCCACTGCAGGACATAGGCCTACCCACGAAGGGTGATTGCGCCATAACCACCGCGCTGGCTCAGTGCGGATTGGTGGATTCACATACGCCATCGAATTTCTTCTACGAACATTTATGCAGGTTGCCTCACGATGTTTTCCTTCACCGAAAAGCAAGTGGTGTAAAATTCCGTACGTAAATTCCGAAAAACTCATTGGTACGGGACCGGGATTTGAACCCACGACTTCACGATTGTAAGGTCAGTATCATTACCACTACGACTTTTTTTAGCCAGTTTGACATATAGATACAATTCTAACTTGAAATAATTCACGACTAAGCCCCATGTTTGACGACATTCCAGTTTTCACTACCGTTTTTAGTGCCAAAAAAATGCTAAAGAAACCAGGAGCCATTTAATGTTTTAATCCCCTCTATCAAAAAAGTTTCATTTTACGCCCCTCTATCCGCCGTTTGATTTCTTTTTCAATAAAACTGCCATAACATCAGCTATCAGTTTATGTCCCGAGATAGGGCCCTCCATCCATTGTATTGAGGCACAATGACGTCACGGCTGAATCGCGCTATTTGTCGTATCGTCACACATGCATTATGTATGTATTGAACATCGACAATAACTCATACAATGGGTGTACGGTTCGTGGACGACAGGTTACTGTGGATATGCCTATGGTGCTTTTGTAAAAACAGTAAAAACTATTCGAGAATGACATTTCTAAACATGAGTTACTATAAACTTGTAAAGAAACCGCTGTATTGCTTCTTCTTCTTCTGTTTCAGTCATTGGATCTCCACTACTTGACATAGGCCTCCTCGATAGATCTCCAATAAAATCGGTTTAGAGGGACTAGGTTCCAGTACGATCCTGCGGTCTCTGTCATTTGAGGTCTTTGTAAGTGGACGTCGCACGCTGCGCTTGCCGGTACGTTACATAATTTGGTTACACATATATATTATCAAACGAATATTTGTAAATTTGGCCACACACTTATGCGAATAATCGCGTTAACTTAATTGTATAGATACTTCAAGGCGAAAGCCCTTGAGTATCTATTCAATTCCATATGTCAAAATAATTTTAAAAAAATGGTAGGTATATTTTGAAACGTTTTAAAATTATTATGACACTAAGTATGAATCCTAATCGAGCAGCCCTCCCCTTATAATGCTCTGCCGGGCCAGCATATACGCACCACGGAATAATTCTATCGACTTGTCAGAACAAATCAAAGTTATGGTGAAGTATATATCTGTCACTTTTTCACACGTCGACAAAACTCTTTCGCGGTCGTATGCTAAGCTAGCTGAAGGTGCCCACAGTTCTAGCCGTGTTGCAGCGCTGGCCTGCCAGTGATGTATGCTGGACTAGATAATCATAAATTAAAAGTCGTATCCACACTACCCTGTCCTGTCATCTCATCCCTCGTACTCCCACCGAAGTGAAATGTATTTGTCGTAAGCAGCCAGTAATGCCAATAGTAAATATTTGAAGCAAATCGACTCCCTCTCCCTCCCTCTCCACTGTGAAGAGGGAGAGGGTTGTTTAGACAATGTTGCTTTAGCGTGCGTAGTGCGTACCCTGTCTTTGATAATGGAATCTATATGATGTTTGCTCGGGCTGGGACACGAACAGATCTTGCAAGTAGTTTGAAACCACTTTGAATACAAATCCGTACTTGTAATGTCTCTCTGGACATTTATGTTATTTTCACGAAATAAGGTGTTATTTTGGTTGTTTGCTATTAAATAAGTAGATTATTCTTTAGCGGCGCTACGGACTACCAACAAACCTATTTCAAACCAACTATCTTACCCTGCGCTTAACTATGTACCTACAACTCCGTAAAGATCAGCGATTCCACACAAAATTCACTTTGTCTGATTTTGTAATAACTGAACTTTTGTTGTGTACTAGGCAATAACGCAATGAAGCCGTAAGAAGTTTTATTATAATTTTAATAAATTATAGTGTGTCTACTATAAATTATTATTAGTGCTAAAATGTCGGCTAAACCGGTAAATCTATCATGTCAATAGAAAAAGTAATGAAGTTATCAAATTAAATTGACTACATCATTTAATTCTATGTTTATCTTTAAGCTGTTATCATATAACTAGCTTTTACCCGCGGCTTCGCCCGCGTTATATTTTGATGTTTATGTCGGCTGCGAAACCTAACCTAACCGATAAATATCAAAATACCTTGGAGGAATGCTTTTGTTGGTTAAGTTACGCTTGGTCTGGGGTATGGGGGAGGTCTGAGGCAGCTGAAAAGGCGGCGCTCGAAGTCTCCTTCTTCTTTGGGTCTTTTCCCCCAAGGAAGCTTAGAGGCTGGCACTCGAGGTTCAGCCGCTTTTAACTAAAGCAGCTGAGAGGATGGCCGGTAGGTTGCATGCCTTATGAGGAGTGTCGCAACTTAGGCGGGCTGCAGTGCCGCTCTTGCTACGCTGTACCCGAGGATTTTTTTTTATTATATCGCGAAATATCCCTGACATGATCAGGGGTCTTAATTACAAATGACTAAAAACTGTAACTATATTTCAATGTTTTTGGCTGTTTGCAGTTATAATAAACATTACAATGGTACAGCAGAGTTTATACCTATTTGTTCCTAATTATTGCTTTTTTACAAATATTTGTGCAAAAATTCGATAAAATTGTTTCAAAGGTTTTTACGTGTTAGATTAATTCCAATTTTTTTGTTCTAAATTAAATCTCTGCTTTCCATAAACTGGGCATTCCAAGATTATGTGCAGTGGAGTCTCCTCTTTTGTGGGTTCACAGATGCACGATGAGCTTTCCCTCAACTTAAATCGATGTAAGTTTTGAGAAAACTCACCATGCCCTGTCAGCACTTGAGTTATGATTCCCACTGGTGCTACGAGTATTTCTCTTACGATCTTGTATGCCGCCCTTGCATCCGTAAAATATGTTTTGGTTACCGCCACTGTGTGTCCATCCTGATACCGCCGGTTCCACTCGTCAAGAGAGTCCTTTCGGATTTCTCGCTTGACGAATGAAACGGGGCAGTTATCGTAAATAGGTCTGCACTTCGAGTGCAGTGCTGCTTCCTTTGCTAGCTGGTCCGCTCTCTCATTTCCCTCCATCCTCGCGTGCGCTTTAATCCAATTAAGTTTCACTATTTTATTTTGTGCGTGTAGTAACTTTATGTTAGCTTTGAATTTACTGCTAAGGGATGGAGGGAAGATACGCCAACTACCGTTTCCAGTGCAGACCTGGAGTCACAAAAGATTTTTGCTTTTTCGGTAGCCTCAAGAATTGCCAATAACTCGGCCTGGTACACGGAGCACCAATCGGCCAATTTCAGCTTGCGGGTACTGATCTCAGCGGCATCATCCCAAATGGATAATGCCGCCCCAACTTTCCCTTTAATTTTGCTGCCGTCTGTAAATGTGTTAATTTCTCGGTTAAGATTTTTCTCTAGTGCTGCTCCGTCTGCCAGACACCTCCTGCTGCGCTGGGTGTGGCTTCTTTTCTGTCTCTCTATCTCCAGTTACTTGCTGGGAATAACCTTTCTTAGTTTCATAAAGCAAGGCTGCTTCCTGGACTCTGATATGACAGCCGAGGATTAGAGGCTGCGGTGGGATATATGGAACTGGTGGTGTGGGTGCCGCCACCTACCCTACCTTCCGCTAGGCCGTCAACGTGTTGGCAGACGCAGTGGGGCTGCAGGGGAAGAGAGGTGTCGGTATCGCGATGGCCGTTCTCACTGCCCTCTGCAGTTGAAGAGGCAGGCGCTGGGCTACTATGACTGACCCGCTGCACTGGGACCAGGGCGTTGGAATGCTGTCTGACGTTTAGTACTGGTTAGTCCCGAGTGGTGGATGACAATGTGTCTTGTGCTCCGAAACACTCCGTCATTATGGCGAGAGCGCAAGCTCCGTTATGGAGCCCGAGTCTGGGCTGTTGAGTGCCGCGAAGGAGTGCGAAAAATGTAGGAACGTCCTAAACTTGCCATGACAGGTTATTTCTGGCGCTTAGACGGCTGCTACCGCAGCCCGCTCACTTAGTTTTTATCCTATCCTACGGGAACTGTTAAAGTTTTTGGGATAAAAAGTGCCCTATGTCACTTTTCGTCTTTCAAACTATATTCATGCAATAAGCCAAGGCAAGTTGCTCCGTTGCTGAGAAAAATTTATTGTTAAGTCCTACGGGAACCACAATTTTTTCGGGATGGAAAGTATCCTATGTCACTTTCCGTCTTCCAAACTATGCCCACCCCAAATATCAAGTCAATCCGTTGCTCCATTGCTGAGAAACAGTTATTGTCCTATCCCATGGGAATCACGAATTTTCTCGAGATAAAAAAGTATCCTATTATCACTTTCTGTCTTTTAAACCATAGGTATCCATACCAAAAATCAGGTCAATCTTTTGCTCCGTTGCTGCGTCTAAGAAGAACAAACCAACAAACTTTTCGGATTGATAATATTAAAGTATGATGATTCTGTACCATAAAGGTAGAATAAAGAAACATGTTAAACCTCTAATGATAGAAGATTTATAAATATTTTTAATGTCAGACAAAATGACGGCCTGGTATTAAACGTCATAGTAACATGTAGCATGCAGAGGGAAAATAACATTTTATCTCCATTTTATCCAATTTTAATGTCAGTTGTCATTTTCAATCCATACTTTATTTCCTCTTCAAGGGGATATAATGGTGGAAAAACAATTTGTCCCCTTGCCATGCTACTTGTGATTTATAAAAGTCTGCAGACAATGTCACCTGTCATCTTATTACGTTTGGCTGTGACGTTTCGTTAGTCTACTTATATTAGCGTCATAGAGGAATTAATCACTTAGCGTCTTTGTGATAGTGGCGACAGTTTAGACAACAGTGAGTGCTTGTAATTTAATATGAATGAATGTATACCATAGCAATAAAGCTCAAATTGACTACGTTTTAGTTAGAAATCATTTGTATGGGAAAAAGAAAAGGGCTATTTTTAGGGTTTTTCCAGCAATAATTCTAATTTTTCTCGCCGTAAAAACCATCCTTGAACTTCAACGAACATTTTAAAAATAGATTTGGCCAAATTGGTCCAGGCGTTGTTGAGTTATGCGCTTACCAACACATTTTGCGATTCATTTTTATATTATAGAGATTACTAACAAGATAATGTTCATTGATGTCATTACCGCGTACTTACATATAAATAAACGAATGTTTTAACGCTTGAAATCAATCAATCAATCAATATTCACAATTCAGTTTTCAAAATTTACATAAAACGAACAACATTGATTTGTTAGATACATTAACATGAAACATACCTATTCGTAATACAACATATAGGTAGGTATTCGTTTTAATGTCTGCTTTACTTACATGTGCATGAAGTATTAAATACTGAATAGATGCATAAAAATGTTGAGAAGAAGTATCTCCCCAAATAAATACTGGTAAGTACTCGAAGAGACAAAAATATACTCACGAGTTTACTGTAAAACCATTGTATCTATATAACGGGACAGTAGCTTTAAGTTTATTTTTAAATAGTGCCACTTAGTATAATTTCGAAGGACTAGGAATGGAAGTGGCAACATTCCTGGGGTAACGCTTGTAACAAACGCTGCTGATTAGTTCCAAGGAGGTGACAGTGACATCGCATGATCGGCCGATGGGCGGGAAAATGCGAGTTGACATGTGAGATGTCAGTAAAAGTTGTAAACAGGGCTTGTTTGGAGGAGGTTGTGAAAAACTAAGGTTAGAACGGTTCAAGTCTGGTGATGCTTGATAGAATGGTGGCAGCGTGCGTTACGCTGCGGAACGCCATGTCCTTCGCTTAAAGTTCTCTCTGAAATTGTAATCATACGTAATCTTCTGTGCAATAAACTGATTGTTCGTGACGTCGCCTTTATCTCCTCGCCCGCTAAACCCACGCCACGCCACACTGAAGCATTGTTGGGTCAGTGGTATAAATCATTACCACATTGAAGCAGAATCATAACTGATGCAGTGCCTTTTTATGGATCCGACATATATGTATATCTATGTATTGTTTACTAGATTCACTTTATTTTTATTTTTTTTACATGTCAAAATCAGAATTAAATATAATAAAAAATTGTTTACTTATGTAGTAGTATTATTACGTGTTAGGTATTTTTTGTAGTATTAGTATTTAGGTGTATAGTGTAATTTTTAGGATTTATTGTACTCCCCGTAAATATTTTAAGCACATTCCTTTCCGTACATAGGTTGCCTGGAAGAGATCGCTTCCAGCGATAAGGCCGCCTAGTGTTGCACTACATTAAGAATATCACTGATGTATTTATTGTAAGTTTTTATTTTGTGTGTACAATAAAGAGTTATTTGTTTGTTTGTTGTTTGTATATACTAAGGATTTATACATATTATACTACTAGGCTTTTCTTTACGTTAACCGACTAAAATACATAAAGTTATTTCACCAATACGAGTTAATTTTTCAAAACAGCGTTGACCGGAAAAGCCTACTAGATTTTGGGGTCAAAATTTTGTAACAGATTTTAATAATTGTGACGTTATACCATCGAATTACAAAACTCAAAAATATTATGCGTAACAAATGTAGGCAATATTTGTAAAAATTGCTTCAACGGTTGGCATTCATGAATAATAAATAATTTAGAAATGAATTTGGAATATTTCGGTAGGTTGCCCAAAAAGCGATTTACAAAAAGTTTGCAAAATTGTTTTATAGGGGTCAGGACGAAGATTCTAGAAGCTATGATAGCCTGGTAGGTGAACGCTCGACTACGAATTGTAAGTATGGAGGACTAGCCCTGGTGTCAGAGTTTTTCATGTAATTGGCATGTCAGTTTGAATAGCTCAACAAATGCAATTTTATTTATTACCCTTGAAGGCCTCGTGGAAAGGAACCTGGCTAAACGAGTAAAACAATCTGGAACCGAAATTTAAAACGTCATCTAAGCCACGGCAGCGTTCGGTTGTAAATGATATCCGTAGTCACCCATCCTAAGACTGATCACTGTTGCACATTGGCTTACCTTCGAAATCAATATTAAAACCTAATAATGGTAGGTTATTTCAGTAAAGTAAATATTAGGGGACATCTTACACACGGCCTCTGACCCCAAACTAAGCAAAGCTTGTGATATGGTTGCCAGAGACTGATATACTACATATACATATTTTAAATACATCCTTGTTTAGATAGTACCTAAATAACACCCAGACACAGTGCAAACACCTATGTTCATCACACGAAATGTTTGCCCTGGGTGGGGATCGATCCCACGCCTGTTTGACCCAGAAGTCAGGGTCAGTAACCACTGAGCCATCGAGGCAGTCGTAGGCCTACCCACGAAGCATGATTGGGTCATATCCACCACGCTGGCCCAGTGCAGGTTGGTGTTGCAAGTTTTCTCACGATGATTTTCTTCACCGAAAATCTGTAGATAAATTCCAAAGAACTCATTGGTACGGGACCGGGATTTGAACTCACGACCTCTCGTTTGTAAGGCGGGTGTCACTACCACTAGACTACTGCGGTTACTTTACCACGGCTAAAGTATTTATTTAGCAGTAATACAAATGTTTTCATAGATAATAATCACCCTGTTGATCCAATCTCGCAGTCTGCGATTCGGCCTTCACATCGTTCCTTCTCCAATTGTTCAAACATAACAACAAGCAGAATTGCCTTTTGGAACCCGTGATAAGTGTCACACACATTAAACAAGCGTTTATTAAATATACAGAAAAAACGAGATTCCTTTGGGAGATGTTTTCTTGTTATCTCTACCCGAGACATTCGTTAAGTGTCTCAGAAAACAGTCAACTACACTAACTTATCTTTGTATCAAAATAGCAGCTCTACCATTGTATTTTCTACAGTAACCTACCAACTGTACCAATGAGGTTTAGTTCAGATATTTCGTCAACTAAACAAGATATGTTTTTAGAGCTATGAGTGACAATTGGAACGCGTGACTCGAGGAAGCAAATTGCTTTCATATATGTATATCGTGACGTATAAGGGTGAGTGAATGTCTGTCGTGTATATTGTTTTGCGCTAATATTGCCGGTTATTTTGACAGGTTGAAATCCATTAGAATCACTAATATTGGGAAACTATTTCACGGAACACTTGTCATAGCCGTTGCTCTTGTCGCTTTGGAAATATTGCCATAATTGCTGCCTATACTTCTGCGACAATATCGGAGCAAGTTAGCTACCATAAGGGCAGTTGCAGTGTCAGTAGCTCGCGATTACCACTAGTACGCTCGTTGGCATGTTCTTGACAATTAAATGTAAACATTGCCACCTAGCAACATGGTAAAGTCTATAGTTGTAACGTGCAAGAATTACTAGCTACCAGCACAGCACATTACAGCCCAACTAACAAAGACTAACCGTCAAGAACCGATGAAAAACCAGTGATAGATTTCGGTGCTTATGGGCGGTGGATGGTTTACGAATAAGTTTTGAATTTAAATAGGAAAGCTTTTGCTTTAGTTACTACAAAACAAACGGCCAAAGATTACCGCTTTATATATTCCGTGTCCAATGAAACCAGTCATTAACACAATTTAGGTTGGTGATTAAAATGCAATTTTAACGCTTGAAATTATTATATTTTTGACTAGTTGCCCATCCCGGATTTGCCCGATTACGAATGAATTACAGGTCGGAAAACTATTCTGAAAGATATTTAAAACCAATTTGCAATCTGATGCGCAGTTTAGGCGACCTAAAATAATACACAAGCACTTTAAAAATGAGATTTTGCGTAGTAATGTACTAATGTTAGAGAAAAAAAAAACTCTGTAGTTCTTAGTGCATTTATTTATTCGAGAAATGGGTGTCAGAGTCAGCAAAAATTTACACAATGGTAGAAACTTTACAAGGAACGAACTCTACTTTGATGTTTGTTTTATGTAGGTGTCAAGCGTTGTCTGTTGCAAGGTAATCTGTGTTAGATCCAAGCGGAATAGCAACGGTAGCGAAGCATGAGAATGTGGATCTAGTGTAACATATGCAGAGAACCGGTCAAGAGTTGCGTGACATGTGAGATGGAGAGAACAGTGATCATGCGGTATCTGTAATAGGGTAATCTCCGATAGCAGTCAGTATAGCAACGGTAGCGAAGCTTGAGTATGTGGACCTATAAGTGTAACATATGCAGAGAACCGGTCAAGAGTTGCCTCACATATGAGATGGAGAGAACAGTGATCATGCGGTTTCTGTAATAGGGTAATCTCCGACAACAGTCAGTATAGCAACGGTAGCGAAGCTTGAGTATGTGGACCTAGTGTAACACATGCAGAGAACCGGTCAAGAGTTGCCTCACATATGAGATGGAGAGAACAGTGATCATGAGGTTTTTGTAATAGGGTAATCTCCGACAACAGTCAGTATAGCAACGGTAGCGAAGCTTGAGTATGTGGACCTAGTGTAACATATGCAGAGAACCGGTCAAGAGTTGCGTCATGACGCACGTATGAGCCCGGTGAGAGCAGTGGAGCAATACTGGCCCACTGCTGTTAGGTGTGCTATAATGCTACCGTTCGTATACCTATTTGACAAATTTAAACCCACTTCAAAAAAGGAGGCTCTCAATTCGACTGTATGTTTTTGTATGTACTGTACTGTACCAGCCTTTTTAATTGTCCACTGCAGGACGTAGGCCTATCCACGAAGAGTGATTAGGCCATATCCACCACGCTGACCCAGTGCTGGTTGGTGTTTTTAAGTATCTCAGGCGTTACTCCGTCAATTCGTGAAGCAATTTCAATGATTCTTTTTGTGTTCCGTAGATTATATCTAATCCAGATGTGGTCCCATTAAAATTTAATCGGACTCAAATGAGCCAGTTTTAAAAATTCAACAACTCAAAATGAAAATTACTACAATGACGGTACAAAGATCTGCGGGAACTAGGTATTCGAATTCTGTACACACACTGTATAAAAAAGTGGTATAACTTATGCTGTTATTAGCGAAAAATGATTTTGAAGTTTTCTGATTGTTAGTTATTCAAACATATTTATTTACAATAAGATCAAATATTTATTTTATTACGGAAAGTAATTAGCGCTTCGCACATTTTTCACTTTATGTAATACTAGCGACCCTCCCCGGCTTCGCACAGGTGTATTATACATATAAACCTTTCTCTTGAATCACTCTATCTATTTGAAAAAACCGCTTCAAAGTCCGTTGCTTAGTTTTAAAGATATAAGCATACATAGGGACAGACAGACGCGACCTTGTTTTATACTATGTAGTGATAGTGAAGTGAGCGATTTCCCGTATAAAGTAAAATATAAGATAAAAACACATATTTATTTACCTATTGAGGTAAGATTAAACTAAGTGAGTCCAGAATGTGTTACATACTGACTCATTACTAATTGTGTGATTTTTTATACTTATGGGCAACCCAAAAAAAAAAAATCTTTGAAAAGTACAGAGGTAAAAAGCATCATATTAAAAAAAACTTTTTTTAAAACAAGCTTTCACTGAACAAGTACTCGCCAAGACGAATTAAACGAGCTGCAACTCGATAGGGTTGAGTCGTTTTATTACAGAGTTCCTGTGACCACCTTCCAGCTTCATCATCAGACCCTGGTTACCGTAGAAAGACAAACTACTCGCCAAGACCATTCAAATGAACCGATGAGGTTGTGTCGTTTCATTGCTGAGTTCCTCTAGCCACTTTCCAGCTCCATTATCAGATCAGCACCTTGTCATCATATTATTGCATTGTCACGTGATTTACACATGTAGGTACGCAAAATTTCAGCTCAATTGGTAACCGGGAAGTGGATCAAATTTAACTTGCAAGATTTGATTACAGACAACGGTACAGGTGAAACTAAATAAAATCTTGTAGTAAGATGTATGAACAAATTTTACTATGGAACTAACCCCGAAAGGTCATAAAAAAAGCTGTTCCATGCCAAAAGATCAGCGACTCTCGAGTTTTCGTCTAGGTATGTCCCCATTTTATGCGGATTAGTATAAAAATCAAATTAGTTCAGTTCATCAAAACAAGTTTTTCATTGTTTAAATTTGACTAATTAAATTTGACTAAAGACATAGTAAAACTTCTGAGAAACTAGGTTTATGGAGCCTATTAATGCTGCTTAAGAGTCCATGTCCCAGTGTGTTCGTCTGTCTCGCTTGCTCATATTATGGCGACGCGACGTAGCTAACATACCCAAACTAACACTAACACTCTTCTTCTATAGTCTTGAAATAACAAATGTAAAATTATCTATTATATAAAAGGCTTCCCTGAGTGACTGACTGACAGACAGCCTACAGCCCAAACCGCTAAAGATAGGAACATGAAATTTGGAACAAAGGTACATTGGACCATGTAATGGAGCACTAAGGACGGAATTTTGAAAAATCGACCTCTAAAGGGGTAAAACGGACCCTTTTCGTTTGTATGTAACTTTTTATTCCGTTTACCGATTGACTTGAAACTTTGTATACATGCTACTCAAACAAAATAAAAGTTACGTTTGTTCCTGTTTTCAAAAAAAAAGTTGATGTTCCATGGAAAAATATCGTTCACCCTCGAAAAAATGTATGGCACAGCTGATTTTCTTTTTGAGTTTTGACAAAAGTCGCATAACAAAAGTTGTTAGTTTTGATGTACAGAATAAGCCCCTAAAAGGATGCTAATTGATTAGAGATATCCCTGTTATATTTTGTATTTACATTTTGCCTTTACAGTTTTAACATTAATTTCAACTCAAGTTACTTTTGATTTCAGTGAGTTTGACGAGCCCAATTTGGTTGTTCTACCGGCAAGGCCCTCTCAATATTCGTCCGCAACCAACCAGTGGGTCGCAACTAGGGCATGCAAAAACCGGATGGTTTTGGAAAACCGTTTTTTTCGGTTTTTTATTTTGAAAACCGGGGAAATCGAGTTTTTCGGGTTTTTCGGTTTTTTTCTAGTAAATTAATGAAAATACTAGTAAATATGACAGTTTGTTTGTTTGTTTACGAGCCTGTACTGCCTCATTGTTGGGCAAAGGTCTCCTCTCGAGATTTCCAGTTTTGACGGTCTTGTGCTGATGCCGCCAATTTGGATTAAATGTATTCAGTTCATCGCACTATCTAATAGAGGGTCTGCCACGAGGCCGCTTCGAGTTGGGACTCCATTTGGTGGTGATTTTAGCCCAGAGGTCTTCCAGAGGTCTTCTGGCATTCGACTGATTTACCCGGCCCACTGCCACTTCAGTTTAGCGGCTGTGAAAGCTACATCTTTGATTTGAGTTCTGGAACGCAGTTCGGTGTTTACTCGTAGTACTCGGTCTATTAGCCGGTCACCGAGAATACTGCGCTCCATCGCTCTTTGGCAAACCTTGAGCTTGGACTTTTGGACCTTAGTTAATGACCATGTTTGTACACCATAAGTCAAAATGTGATCGGAAGGCGTTTCTTCATATGTTATTTCATGGCCCAACAGCTCTTCCAGGCGTTCTCTGTTCTTCTTGGTCTTGTCTCGCCTGGAAGGTGACTATTTGGCCAAGATAGATGTAATCGTGAACGGATATGTCTTCGCCATCGACAGTTACCCGATATTTGATGCCATTGGTCATCACTTAGGTCTTTAATTAACATGTTCCATATCCGCAATCCAACCTCAAGGCTTGCTGTGGTTAGGTTTGTAGCATTGATTATAGCTCTCTGACTGAGGAAGAGATACTAGCTGACGATATTGTCTGCAAAATGAAGGTTGGCTAACCATTTTTCACCGACATTAACACCCCATCCTTCCCAGCTTGCCGCCAGCTTTCTGAAAACTTCTTCAGGACGCCCGTGAATATTTTCGGGGACAGTGGGTCTCCCTGTTTAACACATTTCTCTATTGCAAATGCTGGACCAGAAGATTGTAATTTTATTGCAGCAGTACTTTGAGAATAGGTGAGGCGGAGAAGATTAACGTGAGTGATGCCATCAAATGCTTTTTGACCGACGAAACGGAGGAGGTACTCAATTCGACACGTATGTTCTATAATCTGCTTGATTGCGTGGAGATGGTCTGTAGTTTATATAGCCCACGACGAAAACCAGCTTGTTTGGGTGGTTGTTCCATGTCTAGTCTTCCTGATATGCGATGTTCTATGATTTTGATGAAATAATAGTCATTTTTTATATTTTTTTTTGTTTTTTAATTTCAACAATCGAGCTTACTTTTATGTATAATTTACAAATATTAGACAAACGTGCAATATAAACTACGCGTAGTTTTACTACGTAGCTTAGTAGAGACTGCCGGACTAATGTAACGAAACAAAATGGCGGTGGTCGATAGCGTTTCGTTGAAGATGAGACAAAACGCGTCCCATTACGCTTAAAACGCTACAGCGCAGCGCTCTGCCTATATCACCATACTCGCTATGTAAAGACAAAGAGAGAGTGAGAACTTTCGCACTTGAATTTCATCCTTAGCACGTATAGGTACATTAGATGTAATTTTTTAAATGGAAAAAAAGTATCTTAGTTCGCTTGGCTTATTATTTCTCTGTAGGTTAGAGCAACTAGATGACAATAATGTATTTTAATGCGAAGAGGAAAGTTAATATGCAAATTTAAAAAATTCTAGAAAACACCGATAAACCCGAAAAAACCGGTTTTATAACTAGAAAAAATCGAGTTTCTAATGCGGTCGGTTATTCGGTTTTTTCGGTTTTCGGTTAACCGGTTTGCATGCCCTAGTCGCAACTCACAGTTAAGGAAAAACTGGTCTAAGATATAAATAATTATCTTCAGTTCCTGTAGTCAAAATCATTGTACACGCTAACAGTAGGAGCGATCTCTTTATATTGCACCTCTGACACAGAGAATCCTAATGAGGGCACGGAGTGTGAACTGGCATAGGCCTCCATTTTCAACACTTGAACAGAAATTGATACTAAAGACATACATGTAATTTATTACAAGTTAATAAAGCTTAAACATTTAAATTAAGTAAAACACAGGTGTTACTCACGTTTGATTTTAGTGGGATACTACTATAGTTTCGATCGCATTTGGCGATCTTTCTCAAGGTTGTGTATTTTACTTCATTAAAATGTTGTTCATTAAAATGTACGAAAACCATGTTAGTTTCCATTGAAAGCTTAAAAATATTTCTTAAATTTTGGATCAACCGAGCGAGACAGCCACTCTCAGCATTCGGCCTCTTAAAACTGTATAAAATTCAAGATTCTCATCATTACATAATGCGTTCATCATTGAGGCTTCTAACACATTAAAAATGCAGTATGTTGTAAGTTTTGTGACATTCGGACAAAATACACACACTCAAAATGTGATCGACTTTCACTAGGATTTGACACACGCATGCTACCACCCAGCTTACTAAATGAATACCAAAGTTAGTCAAATTCATAATTCCTACCAATACCTATACTGTAAAATTAATTTATTATCATTACCATCGCCATTATCAGCTTTTATTATAATTGTAGGACATGACATAGCAATAATTGCCACCACGCTGCCATACGTTTCAAGTCAATCAAGCCGTAAATAATTATTTTTCGCAAAAAATGGCTAAACCGCCATCCATCGCGTACAAAATTCGAATGTTTCGCTCGAATTGTTTATATTATTGTTGATTTTTCAAAAACGGCTCAGCCGATTTCTGTAAAATTTAAATGGGACTACTTTGGGCGTATACCTATTCGAACTAAAAAAGAATTTAAAAAAGAAATCGATTCGGTTCACAATTGGCGAAATTATCGATTAACATACACAAAAAAAAAATACATACACGCGAACATCCTCCTCCTTTTTGGAAGTCGGTTAAAAAGTTAAGACGTTGATTTGTTTAATGTAAATTATCATATATGAAGGAGCTGGAGACATCCAATTATTAACTGGAACAAAATTGTGGTATAATTTAAATAACTAGGTTATTTTTTCAACACTATAATTTGAGTAGATAGTCAGAATTTAATTGTAATAGGTACCAAATTATAAAGCGTGCTTTTAATTATAAATGTTAAATATTTCAAATTTATTGTTTAAGTAGTTAGTTAGTTATATGTCTATATTTGATACCGCTATTATCGAAATAAAAGTTAAACTGTAGGTAATTTAAGAGACAATCACGAGCAGCTTATCCCCTTAACAAGGTACGAATCGCGTATTCGAATAAGTACTTACTTACGATTTCTACAACTTTATTACGAGAAAGTAAACCTTATAAGTATTGCTCGTAAACTTATTTTATGTTGGAGCATCAAAAATTGTAATCCCAATACCGCACTCGACCTCAAACACAGATACGTATTTAGGCGTTACATATTTCGCACACCAATATGTGCAAGTAAGTCAAAGATCAATTCCGTAGAAACTTTACAGGCACTTCATTAAAACATTGCTATAATTTACTCACAAAAATTTTACATGTATAAATATATGAGTACGACATAGAAATTTCTTGCCCGAAGTAGGTAATGTAACCTACTGTTCTTGGTCTTGATCTTTGATGAAACGAGGTACCTAAACATGCTGATTTGCTTAATCCGTCATAAGACAACATAATGCATGTTGTGTGTAGCTAAAGCAGTTCTGATGGTGGATAAAAAAGCTGCAAAGAGACGGGGAGCATGAGAGTCGAGAGTCGGTCCGGTGAACTCTACCAGAGACGTTGGGGCACTAACTGATTTTAAAATACCGGGCTGACATAAATATTGTCTGTCAAACATTATTTTTCGCAAAAAAGGCACAACTGACTTATAGTACAGATTTCAAATAGCCCGCACAAATTGAACTAGTAATTTTTATATTAGTTCATCATCATCTTCTTGCCCTTATCCCACCAGGTGGGGTCGACACAGCACGTTTCCTTTCGTCACTTCACTCGTCATTATTATTATTTTTTAATTTTCATATCACAAAGTTGATTTTCAAAAACAACTCAGTCGATTTGAATAAATTGAAAACGGACCTTTAAAATATTATTTACCAATCAAAAAATAAAGAATCATCAAAAACAGTTCATAATTAACTGACGGAGTAATCGTATCATATAAAAAATATTTTTTGAACTCCGTTAAAAATAGAGTAAATAAATAGGAAGTGTTTCAAAAATAACTTAATAAACTAATTCATTGTAGAAAATTTTGGAGCTATATTTAGATTTTACAGACAGTTTAGGACAAACGAATTTAACCAAGTGAATTTCTCCGAAGTCCAAATTCACACTAGCTAAGCCCCTGCCGCCATAAAGTATAGATTATACGACCTAAAACTAATATTGTAAGTTTCGCCAATTAGAGCATGAAGCTAAAAGCTTTATGCCGTATAGGTATCAGATAAAAGTTCCCCCATAAACCGGCCGGGTAATAGGTCGTAAATTTAAAACGTATAAGTTAGGTATACCTAGCACACCTAGGCATAAAAGCCCGAGGATTATAAAGGACTGCCTGAGGCTCTTGACTTTCTGCTTGGTTTTTAGAGAAATTAGATTTTTTAGCACTCAAGTGGCGTTGTAATAAGATTTGCCTGGTTAGGTATTGTAGGCAATCTAGTATAGCTGGCGCGTCGGGAGATGAGGAGATAGGACTTCCGGCATACTACGTCATCACAATCAAACACTGAATTACATGATCTGATTTATTGTACAACCCGCGAGTACATAGAGCGGAGGTAATGGACCAACTGTGGCGGCGTATGAGAGCGCCGGGCTTAAGTGTATGAGAGATCGGCAAAATCGCTGACGCACGTAAACATGCATCGCTACAAAGAAATATACCTGCACCATTAACCTTAGTACCTACTTAAATTGCAAGAGAGCTAAATTTAACTATATTTAGATTCACAGTTAGTCCAAGTTGGACATTGGCCCTCACAAAAGATTATTAATTTATTCATACGAATCGTACGCAGCTTGTATTCTTCATTATTCTTGACATTATTCTAACTATTATGACAATGGCGACATCTTATAAAACAGGAATATTCTTTAATTTTTATTGTTACATTATTATTTTAAAATTTGGCTTGTATTGTTTTGGCAATTATGCTTTTAACATTTGTACGCCACGATGGGCAAGAACATGCGATCTCTACACTACGAAAATCTGTATGCGACTTTGTATGTTGTTTACACTACCATGTTTCTGACAAATAAAGTATCTTGAATTATTCTGAATCTGATTTTTGACGTGACAACGTCTAGTAAATCGATGAACGCTGGCTGTACGCACAAAAAAAAAGAATTGTCCCGTTACGCTCACTATCCTCGGAATTTTAATTTGATTCCAGATTTGACATTAGCTACTGTCATTTTGTGAAATAATGATACCACATATAATAGTGTAGTGATGAACACAAAAATCGATAAACAATCAAAAATGTTAATTGACAATATCACAGACACATTTATAATAAATGTTACAGAAAGTGACAGCGATAACGATAGCGATGACGGCGACAATTTATAAAATAAATTGCTGTACTGCTTCGAGTTTGAATAACTGACAAAGGCATGGTACCACCCCAGAAGAACTCACGAAAAACCCTTAGTGCAGTGAGTATAGTTTTAGGGTTCCGTACCCAAAGGGTAAAACGGGACCCTATTACTAAGACTCCGCTGTCCGTCTGTCTGTCACCAGGCTGTATCTCATGAACCATTACAGCTAGAAAGCTGAAATTTTCTCAGATGATGTATTTCTGTTGCCGCTATAACAACTAATACTAAAAATAAAATAAATATTTGAGGGGGGCTCCCATACAACAAACCTGAATTTTTAGACGTTTTTCGCTCTATATTAATAATGGTAACAGGTAGATGCTTGAAATTTTCACAGAATATTTAGTTGTAAATTCACTTTAAGAATAATAAGTAAAATTAAAATAAAATAAATATTTAAGGGGGACTCCCATATAGTACGGAACCCTCCGTGCGCGATTACGACTCGTACTTAGCTGACGTTTTTTTTCTAATAGATATTTGTAATATTTCCATAGTTTTAGTAGGTACCTATGTATGGTATTGTCTTATTGAGTCACTATCACATTCACCTTACAGATAGACAAGACAATCCGTTTTAAATCGCAAAACACTTCAATAAATTACATTCCGTTTAAAACTAAAAGATCAGCTATCAAATCATGCTGTGATGAATGTGATTGAATTTAAATCTATGTACAGATACCGAAAGTCAAAGAAAAGTTATTTTGATATTTGGTAGAAAGGTAAGACAGCTATTGAATTGGAAACGTGAAACCGAATCTATATCAGAGTATCGGTTTGAAAACTCGCAATGGTGTCGTATTTTATTTAAATCTCGTTGTTAGGGGTACATTGAGAGGCTCAGGCGCAGAATGTCCCTTTCGAAAGGGACATTATGCGAAAGGGACATTTTGCAAAAGGGACATTTTGAGAAAGGGACATTTTGCTAATGGGATATTTTGAGAAAGGGACACTTTGCGAAAGGGACATTGTGCGAAAACGACAGTAGACATTTTGAGAAAGGGACATTCTGCGCCTGAGCCAATTGAGGGGCTAGCCACATTTTCACCAAACTTAGATAGCTCCTATCTTGTATAGGTTGTATGTTACCCTCCTAGACGACGGACATATTCTAGGATAATATCTTGACACCCATAAGTAGGACCAACGTTTACTATGGGGCAACCCTGGAATTACAAAACAACAAGGTATCTCTTAATTATCGCCAATGTGAAAAAAACTAAAATTTTCAACTGAGTGCTGTTGTGATTCAGAAAATCGTTTCAATTGCAGGCTTTATTGAAAGTGACTTTCAGGTGGCTTATAACTTTGACACTAGGGCAAACCACACGGCTATACGAAGTTATTCATCAGACTATCTCATAGACTTCGCAAAAAAAAACATTTTATTACTGGGTATCTAAAATAAAATTATCGGCCAAGCACGAGTAGGACTCGCGCACAAAGGGTTCCGTACTATCCGTACGTATTTTATAATAATTTAATTATTTACTGTTGAATTGAATATACATCTTAATATTTCGTGAATATTTCAATCATCTATCTGTTACAATCAGTTCAATATTAATATCGAGCGAAAAACGGTTAAAAATTCATGTTGTATCGGCGCCTCCTTGAATATTAATTTTATTCTGTTTTTAGTATTTGTTGTTATAGCGGCAACAGAAATACATCATAATTATGTAAAAATTTCAGCTTTCTATCTAACGGTTCATGAGATACAGCCAGACAAACACGGGCAGACGGACATCGGAGTCTTAGTAATATGGTCCCGTTTTTACCCTTTGGCTACGAAACCCTAAAAACCAACGATTTTGCGTATTTACCATTGGTTGGTGCGCTACTCATATTGTAACCAAACACATTAAAATACTTCTTACTTTGGAAGTCTCAATAAATCAAAACTTTTAAGAAAACTAGCCATTTCTCTGCCTCTTCTCCCTCTCCTCTCTGCCTTTCGATTTTGTAAATAAATTTTTGTAACCCGAAACTAAGTTTGCTCAAACTCATAAATCGTCGCCACAATATCAGTAATGTATTACTTTACTTTAACAAATGTACATATTTTGATCTGTTTATCATTTAACGTATGCATATTGACAGCAGCAAATTGCTAGGTTTACTGTTGAAGATTTACTGATGTTTCGAAGAGATAAATGTGGAGTCACCTTGTTTGAAAACAACATTTTGTTGAGAATTTTAGCTAAATTGAAGTAGCAGCTAACAGCTAAACCACGTTTGCCTACGGACTCTATACGGTATATGAAGTAGAATAATACCTTTTTAATTTTCGCAAAAAATGACACACCGGCACCGCAGAATTCCAATAGTTATAAACGGCTCTTTCGTGGTTTCGCCCCGCAAGCTGTTCGGCCCGCGGGGCGAATCAACGAAGACTCTTTTTGAAGGCCCTCTTTCGCCCCGCATTGTTTGGAGCGGGGCGAAAAGGGGCATTCAAAAAGAGTCTTCGTCGTGTGACATACATGTGCATTATCGTTGATTTATCAAAATTGGCTTAGCCGATTTCGATAAAATATAAATTGGCCTATCGCGAAAATCATGATTTTTTACGGACTTCAAAAAAGAAAGAGAACGTTCGTCTTTATGTATTTTTTGTGCATGTTCATCGATATTTTCGCTAACTGAAACCGATTTACAAAATTCTTTTTTATTTTAAAAGAATATACCTTCGCGGTAGTCCAACTTAAATTTTATATTTGCTATTAAATCGAAAAGATATCGAAAAGGAAAACTGTTTTATAAAACAACTCAAAAATATTCTATTATCCAAATGTTATTACACATTAGACGATTTTTTTAACGATAATCTAGAAAACATAATAATAAATCGTTCCAACACGAATAATACAATTGCCATACCCTTATCAGGGTCATATGTATAACTATACAAAACATGTTAATTAAGAACCGCATGTAAATTTCATGTGTTGCAATAAATGATTTGCCGTTGACTTTGAAATTTACTATGGTGTCTGGAAAATTGGTCACATTGCAAATATAATATTAAGCTGACATACTCACACGGAACCTATAAGAAAAAAACATACTAGCGCCAAGCGTTAATTTCTGTTTCTGTTCTGTTTTGCTGTACTTATCCTAAGATACCAGAGCTTTCATGTGCAATCAACTTATTAACAGCATAGCTGATAAGTTACAGCCAAGTATACCTATTCGAGTGATTTACTGAAACTTGTTCTATGTATCCTTTGCCCTTGAAATAACTTTAATCTGATATACCAAGATCATGCGGCGAACAGACACGACGGTCTTCAAGGAACTCGCGGCATCTCGTCAGATCTTCGGATTCCGATACCGGCCATCCCAAACATTTGCGACCGTCGACCATACCCAACTTACAGATTGGGTACTAGTTACCTAATGCTCCGTGTAGGTTTCATGCGTTAATACTTACCTATAGAGAGGCGTCCTTAATTTTTCCGTGCCACTGAAATTCCAGGCAACTAAATTAAAACACTAAATCTAGTCACTCTAAGAAACAAACATCATTATCTGGACATAGGTCTCCCCTAAGATCTCCAATAAGACCGGTTAGTAGCGCCTTGCATCTAAAGTGACCATGCGGTCATAATAAGCTCATCTCTCTACCTGTTACCTTGTATTATTAATATCGAGCGAAAAACGGTAAAAAAATCAGATGTTGTATGGGAGCCTTCCTTAAATATTTATTTTATTCTATTTTTAGTATTATGTTACAGCGGCAACAGAAATACATCATCTGTGAAAATTTCAGCATTCTAGATATAACGGAGCATGAGATACAGCCTGGTGACAGACAGACTGACAGACGGACAGCGAAGTCTTAGTGATAGGGTCCCGTTTTTACTGACCAAAGGTACGGAACCCTAAAAATTTGTTCACTTAGCACTAGTTACATAATTCAACCCTGTAAGGGCGTCGCAAGTATAATTATTATACAATTAATGAGTACTTATTGTAGCTCTTTGTAGGTACTTACTTAAGTTCGACAGGCCGAGTACCTAGCACTGATGTCAGTTCTTTTTTTCTAAGCCACTTGAAGGCCCCCGACGTAGCTAGACGGTTAAAACAACTGAGGCACAAAATTTAACGTGTCATTTAAGCCATGGTAGTGCTCAGTTAGAAATGCCACCCTCGGCCACCCATCCAAAAACCAACGGTGGCGGACATTGCTTAACTTCGGTGGTCGCTGAAGAACACAGTACAGTAGTCAAACTACACTATGAGCGCCGCGAACTTCTTGAGATCTATAATGTTCTTTGACTGCCTCGGAGGTTCAGTGGTTAGTGACTGCCTCGGTGGCTCAGTGGTTAGTGAACCTGACTTCTGGATCACAGAGGCGTGGGTTCGATCCCCACCCAGGGCAAGCATTTATGTGATGACCATTTGTTTGCTCAGTGGTTAGTGACTGCCTCGGTGGCTCAGTGGTTAGTGAACCTGACTTCTGGATCGCAGAGGCGTGGGTTCGATCCCCGCCCAGGGCAAGCATTTATGTGATGAACATAGGTGTTTGCTCTGTGTCTGGGTGTCATTTAGGTATTATCTATATAAGTATGTATTTAAAGTATGTATATGTAGTATAGCAGTCTCTGGCAGCCGTATCACAAGCTTTGCTTAGTTTGGGGTCAGAGACCGTGTGTAAGTAAATTGTTTATTTATTATTCTTGTTTTTTTCTTACCGGTGGATGCCAGGGACCAGGGACAAATACAAAAAATACAAACATTAAAATCATTGCGGCTGAACCCAGTAGATGTCAAAAGTTTAAGGCTGACCCCGGAAATGTGCGTGAATTTGAGAAACGCTGATATTAGTGGAGGTATCAAGTATCAACATTACTAACCGTAAGACAACCACTGCTGACCATTGGCCTCCCTAATGGATTCTTGAATGCTCCTGAAGTCTTCATCAGCATAATTATTTAGGTCAGTAAAAATAGAACTAAACCAAAATATAATTTAAAGATACGAAATTTTATTCTCTACAATAATGGCCTCCATGATTTTTGCCCCAAAGTGCATAGTTTCTGAGATATCGGCTAAAATGTTTTTTCAGGATGGCACTTGAAGCTCCATTTGGATTTATCAATATTTTATGATCATCAGTAAGTGATCTTAAAGCTTAGAAAAAAATAGGATCGGAAATTTATTCCAAAAAAAAAAAAACGTCTATTTATTACTATTGATCCACCTTATAGGCGCTACTAATTGGTACGTGGTATTCATTCACAAACTTTTCGTCTCCAAATAGGCATATTATGAGGTATTTCGTAACAAAGGCATTGTTGAACAACGTGATCACTATTTTCATTATCATATTGTACGTTTAGACGCCTCTACACACGTACAGGTATAATAATCTAAGGTTCCACAACATTCCTGAAATAAGGTATTGCTAAATATTTGGTGTCAACTTGTTCCACCTGCCAGGGGAATTTCCACTGTCCCTGACGGCAGTGGGAATTTGATAGACAAAAAAAATTGTTTAGATTCCGTTCTAGGAAAAGCTATAACACATAAGATAATCAATATCTTTTTTTAACATGATATAGTAGCGTACTGCACCTTTTTAGGGTTCCGTACCCAAAGGGTAAAAACGGGACCCTATTACTAAGACTTCGATGTCCGTCTGTCCGTCTGTCTGTCTGTCACCGGGCTGTATCTCATGAACCATGATAGCTAGGCAGCTGAAATTTTCACAGATGATTTATTTCTGTTGCCACTATAACAACAAATACTAAAAGTAAAATAAAATAAATATTTAAGGGGGGCTCCCATACAACAAACCTGATTTTTTATATGATATAGCAGCGTATTGCATATTTTTTCATGTTGGTTTATGAGATAGATACAGATCTACGGGGTAATTTGCCCGCCCTTTCCTGAGCCGAAAGGGGATGATTAAGACCATGATTCGAGAAAAAAATCAGCTGTTTCATACAAAATTGCAACTCAAAATCGGCACAATGCATAAAGCAGCCGGTTTTTTCTTCGAATTCCGAATTAGCCCTATAATAAAATTATTCATATTGATGGTCTGAATCACTTCCTTTCGGCTTAATACAACAGTTCTGTATACTTACTTATCAAAGGGTAAAACAGAATAGATAAAATAAAATCCTAACTTAGTATACAACAGACAAATACTGGCTCTAAGTAAATAACTGTTTGAAATGCATAATAGTAGTTTATGCAACTGTCATATAAAGAAACGAGCGCAGCGAGTTTCATAATAGTAACGAGTGTTTTAATACCCGTGTTATATGCAGTTGCATACACTACTTTATCTTCACTAATAAAAAAAAAAATAAAAAAAAATCATATTGCGAAACATTAAATTCACGCGTATTGTCACAGTGAACTTGGCGCCATTAAAATCTAACCAATGAGAGCGCAGCTGCGCGCGCAAGGCCAATCAGGAGCGAGCGCGCGATGTTATAATAAGATTTTACGATATCGATGTGGATATTATAACATCATGTGAAATTGCTTAAATTGAGTGTTTTGTTGTCTGCGCTATAACAGTAGTCATTATAAGTCAAGTATTGGAAACATAAGTAGAATGTTACAACATTAGTGTAGATAAACATATTTTTGAAACCAATGATATTAATTTACAATATCAAGATAGTCGTGATAATAAAACTTTCCTAGTGATATTTCCAATGATTTCCTATATTGATCTAAATAGTTGTCTACGAAACAATCTTTTTCTCATCTGACTTCAAAATAAGTACGTACCTACTTATTGAAGAGCGTAGAATGTACGCCAATGACTATGTCCTATGTTCAGCTGTGGACGTCCTAAGTTGATAATGATGATAATCTTACAAGTCAAAATATTCTGTTACTAATCTTTTAAGCCTGATACAAAAGTGAGGTCACATCAGATAAGCGAACTTTGCCGGCTAAACCAATTTCGAAATGTGCTTATAAAAGCGATCGTGCATGCGGGATATAAACTTATTAGTGCTAAGTAATCTACGTGCCTGGCCTGAATGTGCTAAGTATCGTACGGGGCACTAGTCGCCATTCCCGCGAACTAGAGCACATAGCTATGGTTATTTCTAATCAATTAGCATCCTTTTAGGGGCTTATTCTGTACATCAAAACTAACAACTATTACAAACCATGTCCCCTATGACGAGCCTATACTTATATGTGCGGCTGAAAACCTCATACAGCAAACTTTGCATAAAAAAAAATCGGCCAAGTACGAGTCGGACTCGCGCACGGAGGGTTCCGTACTGTATGGGAGCCCCCCTTAAATATTTATTTTAATTTTATTATTTAATATTAAAGTGAATATAAAACTAAGTATTCTGTAAAAATTTCAAGCATCTACCTGTTACTATTATTAATATAGAGCGAAAAACGTCTAAAAATTCAGGTTTGTTGTATGGAAGCCCCCCTTAAATATTTATTTAATTCTTCTTTTAGTATTTGTTGTTATAGCGACAACAGAAATACATCATCTGTGAAAATTTCAGCTGCCTAGCTATCATGGTTCATGAGATACAGCCCGGTGACAGACGGACAGACGGACAGAGTACGGACATCGAAGTCTTAGTAATACGTTTTTCCCTTTGGGTACGGAACCCTAAAAATGATGCAATAATGTTTGTTACACAACGACTCTGACCTATATTATTGTCAGAGGAAGACCTGACGAACAAACAAAAAAAAAAAAAAAACTAATTCCATACATTTTGTAGCAGGTGAACGATATTTTTATATGGAAAATCCATTTTTTTTTTGAGTTTTGACAAAAGTCGCAGATCAAAAGTTGTTAGTTTTGATGTATAGAATAAGCCCCTAAGAGGATGCTAACTGATTAGAAATAACCTTACATTTGTTTTTAAATCTTTTCGAAATGGCAATGTAAAGTCGTTTGGAAGATCGTGGGGGAGAATTTTGCTCAGAAGTGGGACAGATCAGATAAGAAAATAAAATATCTCTTTGTACTTTTTTAAATTCAAAATACTGGGCAGAAATAAATGTAGTTTAGGATTATTAAAATACAACCATGTTAAAATGAGAAAACTAAAATTTTATTTGGTATGAATTCATTGAAATTTATTCACTGATTTTCACGCCATTAACTTTTCGGTAAAGAAAATCAAAATATTGTGAAGAAAACTGCATACGGTGCACAGCACGGTGTAATTGGTCCCGGCCCACAATCGCTTTTTAAGTGTTGTCCTACGATTAAACGATTTGGATACCTAAAAAGCATAGATTTACCTACAGCAATTATTATTCGGTGTTGTTACAAGATTAAATTTAAATAAATTCTTTAATAAGATTCCTGCCTCAGCTAACAAACGTGCTGATAACATTGAAATGGCTAAACCTATTTTGATAAAACCATACTCTCCCTACTAATTTATCTTTCAAACAAGTTTTTTGTTTGTAAGATAATCAAAATAGGAAGAGAGAAAGAGACGTGTCTCTCTTGTTGTCTCTCTTGTCTCTTGCAAAAACCACGAAGTGTTATATTGTGTAAGTTTGAGTGAGAGGGACGTGTCTTTCTCTTTCACTTAAACTTACACAACATAATACTTCGTTGTTTTTGCGGCGGGGGATAAAAATTATAATTAGGTATCCACTTTGTCGCTCGTGGAAACAGCGACATAGGTTGTAAAAGGTGAATGTAGTCCATACGTCAGTGTGCGCCATTTCCTCAAGGCGTGAGTGTAGTGCAATTACAACTGCTTATTAGATAATCCAACGCCAATTTGTCGCAGACTAGATTTATTAATGGAAGGTTAATTTAATCTTAATCTGAGCTCCAATTACTAACGCTACCCTATAAATCTTGCAATCATATTTTATATTTTGTACAGTAGAAAGAACATATATAAGAATGGAAGGAATTGGCGGAGACCTTTGCCCAGCGGCGGGACAATACAGATTAAATAAAAAATCGACCAAGTGCGAGTCAGACTCGGGTACGAAGGGTTCCGTACTACCGTATGGGAGCCCCATTCTTCTTGCCGTTGTTAATAGCAAGCAAAAAACTCCTAAAAATCACGTTTGTTGTATGGGAACCTCACTAAAATTTTTATTTTAATCTATTTTTAGTATTTGTTGTTTTAGCGGCAACAGAAATACACCATCTATGAAAATTTCAGCTGCCTATCTATCTATCACGGTTCATGAGATACAGCCCGGTGACAGACAGACAGACGGACAGACGGACATCGAAGTCTTAGTTATAGGGTCCCGTTTTTACCCTTTGGATACGGAACCCTAAAAAATAGTAGATGCACCGGTTGTGACCATCGCAGTGTCATTTTTGGCCACTTTGAATTTTAATGATTGTGGCGTTGTATCCACAATAATAAAAGAATAATGTCTACTAACTGAGAAAGTTTAAGAATAACATACTTATTATAGCCGTGGTGGTCTAGTGGTAATGACACCCGCCTTACAATCGTGAGGTCGTGGGTTCAAACCCGGTCCCGTACCAATGAATTCCTAGGAACTTATGTACGGAATTTCACACTACTGGCTTTTCGGTGAAATAAAACATCATGAGGCAACCTGAATACGTCCGTAGAAGAAATTCGATGGCGTATGTAAATCCACCAACCCGCACTGGGCCAGCGTGATGGATATGGCCTAATCACCTTTCGTGGGTAGGCCTACGTCCTGCAGTGGACTATTAAAAAGGCTGGTACAGTTTACTAATTAAAATTTAAATAGTTCAGAAAGTGTCATGGAATTATATGATGGTTCATAATGCAGCGACTCAGGACGTTTACTGCAAAGTCGTAAACTGCCGAAAGGAGGAGAAAGGACCGTTAAATGCAAGACAAACGGCAGCGGCTGTTTGTTTATGGATGGTATTTAAACGGTCAGCAGAGGGGTTAGTACATATAGACCGGGTCGCTTGCACTGGTGTCAGAGTTTTTAAACTGCCTCAAGGCCTTTGATATAGCAAAACGGTTAAAACAACCGGGACATACAATTTACTGACAGAGTGGAGCGTTGCTTAACTTCGGTGATCGCTGACGAACATTTGTTCGTCAAACTACGCTGTAGAGCGCAACAGAGGCTGTATGCGCCTGGTAAATGTTATTTGAAGTTTTTACCCAAAATTCTAGCCTACGGTATGTTCCATGAGAAAGTAAAGGAAAAAGAAGGGGACTCACGGTTTCTGCGACTGGGTTCTGGTCTGCTGAGGGAATCTGCTCGTATGGTGTCCAAATCACGAACAACAACACAATCACTGCAGTATATTCTTATTTCTAAATTAACAACCGCTTCAATCTTAACGTAAAACGACGATTCTCGCCATCTTGTCTTTTCCTCATGTTCCAATCAGATGCAATTTTTGCATCTACTATTTGCGTGAGTGAGAAAAGGATGGATAGAGGTAAAAATGGGTAGGAAGAAAAGGACAGGACATTTGAAACATACCAGTAGGGCTTTTAGCATGAATGTCCTATTTCGGCCTTAACATCCCCCCCACCTAGACTAGTCTATAGGCCTTCAATGATACAAGGCACATACAAACAAATAGTCACTTTAGCGCGCCTAATCAAAAAGCGTTACGCTGAAATGGTATTACTAATAAGGAATTTATTAACGATAGTCAGTATTTACAATTAAATACATTAGTTTAAGTTTACAGTATATTTATTGAGTTGGTAAAGGATAAACCTTAACAACCGGCCTGCGATAAACACCAGATCTCGTACGGACATCCACGACTCTCACGACCGAATCTTTGCCTTCAAACGTTCTCTCAATCACACCGATGGGCCAGTCAAGAGGAGCACTGTTCTCTGACTCAAGCAAAACAACAGTTCCCTTCTGAATGGACGCAGTTTTCTTTGTAAATTTATTTCGAATTTGTAATGAATTTAAATATTCTAATTTCCATCTTTTCCAAAACGATTGGACTAGGTGGTCAATGACACGTTTTCTATGCAACAGATTGACGTTGACTTTGGATAAATCCTCTGAGGGGAGAGATTTTAGAGGAGTAAGCACCAAAAAATGTGCGGGCGTGAGCGCTAATGGCTCTGCGGGGTCGCTACTCAGAACTGAGAGAGGACGAGAATTTAACAGAGCTTCTATTTGAGTAAGCACCGTCAACATCTCCTCGTATGTCAAGAGCTGGGTTCCCACCACTTTAGCCAGAATAGATTTCACCGACCGCACATTGGCCTCCCAAATACCTCCCATATGCGGAGCAGCCGCAGGGTTGAATTTGAATTCGATTCGGTTATCTCGCAGTTCATTCGCGAACTTGTCGCGATATTCTTCAGATTCAAGTAACTGATACATGTTGTCTATATATGATTTAGCACCAATGAAATTCGTTCCTCTGTCTGAATAAATGGTGCTCACGGGACCACGTCGTGCCAGGAAACGTCGGAAGGCATTCCGAAATGATTCTGTGCTCAGAGAAGGTGCCAGTTCCAGGTGTATACCTTTTGTGACCAAACACACATATAAACAAATATACGCACGCACAGAGCGTATACCTCTACCGCGGTGGATAACCACCGGTAGTGGGCCACAATAGTCCACCCCAATATGGCTGAAAACCTTTGCTTCATTTACACGACATGCCGGTAAACTTGCCATTATAGGAAACTGGTTAGTCGGTCGAGTTCGGATGCAAATGTTACATTTTCGTGTGATAGTTCGTACAATGTTACGAGCCGACATGATCCAGTATTTTTGCCTTAGAAGTGACATGAGAAGTTGTGGTCCAGTATGCAAATTCTTGCGATGATAATATTCAATTATCAAATTTACGATATGGTCGCGGCGCGGCAGCAAAATGAAGTGTTGGCTATCATATGCTATGTTAGCATTAGTCAAACGACCACCGACGCGCAATATATCGTTTTCATCAACAAATGCATTCAGTTTAAGAAAAGCTGGCGGCAATTGTTTGCCCGCTTTGAATTTAGCAATTACATCAGTAAAGTAAAAGCTCTGAAGACTTTTAATAATCGCGTATTCTGCAACTTCGAGGTGTGCAACGTTAAAGTTTGTCGGTAATTTTTTGACAAAACGAAGGACATAAATCACTATTCGGAGCAATTTAGTCCAAGTGGAGACTCGATTGGCGAGCTCACATAATAGGGGGAGAGGAGGGGTAGACGAATCAGTCGTCGCCATCACACTCACTTTAGCTTCAGGAATTTCATCTGAAGTGTTGAAATCATTATTCAGAGGCCATTCCGACCGGGGTTGATAAGCAAACCTCGGCCCGTTGAACCATGATGGATGTACAATTAACTGTGCGGGAGTCAATCCTCTGCTCAAACAATCAGCAGGATTATCTTGACCGGAAATATGATGAAAACGACTGGGGGGCAGTTTTTCCTGAATTTGTGAAACTCTATTAGCAACAAACGTCTGCCAGCGACTTGGCATAGCGTGAATCCATGCAAGAGCTACTTTACTGTCAGTAAACGCGTACACGGAGCATGATGGCAGAGAGTAGGTATCGATGACCACTCGCATTAATTTTGCAAGGATAAGATTCGCGCATAATTCCAATCGAGCGACCGTAACTAACGTTTTGGTTGGTGCGACTCGCGATTTAGCACACACCAGATTGACCACAGTACGATTAAGCATTGGAAAGTACACGTGAATGTACACCACTCCTCCATAAGCCGCTTCAGAGGCGTCAGCAAACCCTAATAAAGAGATGACGCAATCATCAGTAACACCAACATGACGTGGTATTTTAACGTTTTGCAACAATGGCAACTCAGACACAAAACTTTGCCACAGTTTGACGACATCAGAACTAGGCGTTTCATCCCAGTCCAGATTTTGATTCCAGAGAGATTTGACAACCAATTTAGCCAGAGCCGTAATCGGTGCTACGTAGCCTGCTAAATCCCACAAACGCGCAATTCGGGAAAGTATATTTCGTTTAGTACAAGGGCGTGGCTCAATGTTTACAATAAATGTAAACACATCTTCAGCCGGTAACCAATGCAATCCCAATATTTTTAATTGGTCAGCAGGACTAAACTCCACGGCTTCAGTGACGCGATGGTCAGCAGGAATACTTTCCATAATCGCTGGCGAGTTACTCGAAAATTTGACTAAATCGAAACCTCCGTTCGCGAACATTTTTATCAGCTGATCAGATAATTCGATACCGTCTGCTTCCGATAAGCAACTCGTGGCTAGGTCGTCCATGTATATCTCTCGTTGTGCGACACGGCTAGCCGCCGGATAGCGAGCGCATTCCTCGATAGCTAACTGACGAACAGTTCGTACTGCTAAGAATGGACTACAACATAAGCCGAAAGGAACGCGCGTCATTTCAAAAACCTGAATCGGATCATTAGGACTGAATCGATACAGTAACCTCTGAAAGCGCCAGTTATCGTCACTCATCAATATTCTTAAGTACATTTGCCGAATGTCGGCACTTATTGCAATAGGCAATAATCAAAACCGCAACAATATTTGAAACAAATCATTTTGTAAATTGGGCCCAGTATGTAAAATGTCATTTAAAGACATTCCATTCGATGTAGCACAACTCGCGTCTAACACGACACGTAAACGCGAAGTTGACTTATATGTCCTTACGACACCATGGTGCGGGATCACATAATGAGGAGTATCTAACTTAGAATCAACGTCCTCGATCATACGCAAATAACCCTCATCTAAATATTCGCGAAATACATTGTCGTATTCTTTTTTAATTGAAGGATCAGCCAATAATTTCCGCTCGAGTGACAAATACCTACGCTTTGCAGTATGCATGGAAGTACCTAAACACGAAGTATCTTTTTTGAACGGCAGTGAGACTACAAAGCGACCAGTATCGTCGCGTCGTGTGCTATTCGCATAAAATTCCTCACAATGCAATTCGTCCGGAGATAATTTATTATCAGTCGTAGGTACTTCTTCTAGCTCGAAAAACCTACTTACGCGGTCGTTAAGCGATTCGTTAATTGCACAATACGCACGCACAACATTGCACTTAATATTTTGCATGGGCGCTTGACCAACAATAAGATAGCCTAACGACGTTTCTATACCTACCGGTTCGAATGCATTTCGTGATACACGATTCGGGCGCAGTATACGAGCGAATAAATCGGAACCTAATATGAGGTCAACGCCCGACGGGGAGCTAAAGCAGCTGTCCGCTAAGGGTAAATTTTGCAAATAATCCAGTTGCGATGTATCAATTGTTGATACGGGAAGTGTATCCGTAATCCGACTAACTACTAGCGGCTGGATAGTGAATTTTATCTCATCATTATGACGAGATCTTAACGTAAGGCAAGTTATACCTTCAATAGGATTGGTGACGTCACCTACACCGGAGACGTATTTGTTTGCAGTCGAGTACATCGGCAAGTTCAAACGCCTACAACATTCGGTTGTAATAAAATCACGTTGTGACGCGCTGTCTATTATCGCACGAACTGTATGAATATTTCCCATTTCATCAACAAAGTGACACTGGGCCGTACCTAATAAAACGGAAATCCCGGGTTTAATATCATCAGTTCCATTAACAGCTGCGCATTTAATACCTACGGCACACAATGTTACAGGTAGATCTGTATTAGACGGACCACTAATACCTACATTATCGTGTGAGCCAGTAGAACGCGCGACTAAAGAACGCTCGTCTGCCGAAGCCGACCGTACTACGGTTTGTTTATTTACATTAGTGATAAGAGCGGTGGTGTTTCGATTTACATTTTTCACATTGCTTTGCGACGCAGTAATATTCCTATTAGAGGAACTAGTGTCTGCATTACCAAAGTGCAATAAATCATTATGCGATCGGGAACACGACGTGCATCTATTTTTAGACGGGCAATTAGGCAACGTGTGTTTATCAAAACAATTCACGCATAGGTTGTTGCGCTTGATTATCACAAAGCGATTACGAGGAGATGTGGCCAGGAATGTTGGACATTTGGCCAACGGGTGGTCAAACTTATTACAACAAACACAATTAGTGTGTTCCTGCACGTTTACAAAGGTTTTAATATTCGATCGTAATCCTGAAGTTTTATTTGAGGTATTATTGGCATTATTCGAGTTCTTACGAGGTTGAAAGGACTTTGTGTTCTCAGTTACGTTATATGCGCTTGCGCGCTTGAGTAGATGCGCTTGTTTACGCACAAATTCCACGAACTCGGCACAAGTAGGCATTTTATGATCGTCCCTGAATGACATCTCAAATGCTTTAACCGTATCGATATTAATCTTTTTACAGCCTATGTGAATAAACAACAAATCTTCCAAGCTAGTTATTTTTAATTGACGCAAGGCGGCTATTGTTGAAGAAAACTTATCAATAAAAGTTTCTAAGCTAGCGGGCGTGTTATCAACAGCTGGTAGATTTATTAGCTTATCGAGATAGTTTGCGGCCATCAATCGCCGATCGTTGTAACGGTTTAATAAGCCTTGCCAAATAACCGAATAATTTTCCGCTGTAGGCAAAATTCCTTGACACGTGGCGAGTGCACTGCCACTTAACTTGCCCATCAGATAAATAATCTTTTCACCATCAGACAGTTCAGGATTTTCGTGAACGGCCGAACGAAATGTTTCATAGAATACAGGCCAGCATTCCTGTTCTCCAGAAAAGGAACACAACTCTAATTTAGGTAGACGTATGTTTCTGGAATTTGAATTATTTTGCAATGAACTTTCGTGTTGTTTGTTATTTAATTGATTAACTTTGAATTTGATTTTAGTATACATTTGTTCAAATGATATCAATGATTGATAAGAAGATGCACTTTTTGAAACGGTTTCGGTCAGAGGATACCAAAGGGGGCACTGAGGAAAAAAGACTTAGAAAATTTTTCACTAAAATACTACGCCATAAGTAATCTTCGGGATCCGGTGGGATGTGGGAGTATAAGGGTGGGAAACCCCTGCACGCACCCGGAGGTCATTGACCTTGACTTACCTTGTCCCCTAGGTTATTGACCTTAAATGACTTTAACCCCGAAATTATTGACCTTGAATGACCTTGACCCTAAGGTCATTGACCTTGACTCTAGAATCATCGACCTTGACTCCAGAATATTCGACCTTGACTGACCTTGACTCCAAGCATCGGGTTGACTGACCTATCCTGCTAAAAGACCAAAAAAAATTGAAAGACCCACCGGAGGTCAAAATGGTGTATGGGAACGTTGATCCTGAGTATCTCTTCTACCCAGTCCCAACAAAAAAAAGGGGGGTTGCCAGAATACCCCTTTACAACCGGCTCAATATAGGCATAAAATCATCAAAAAAAAATTGACGGGAAAACCATGGTGATTTTGTGAACGCAACCGGTTTCATACGACCGTGCGGTTATCTGCTCATCCCGCACGAACGTATGAGACCGGTTGTGTTTACAAAATCAATATGGTTTTTGCGCCAATTTTTTTATCGATCCTCACGATTGTATTGAGCCGGTTGTAAAGGGATACCACACGGTGTGAAAAATAATCAATGTCTTTTTTCCTTTATAACTGCGCCCCCTCTCATATACAAGCACCGAAAAAAAATTTTAGACCCACCGGAGGTCAAAATGGTGTATGGGAACGTTGATCCTGAGTATCTCTTCTACCCATTCCCAATATAAAAAAGGGGGGTTGCCAGAATACCACACGGTGTGAAAAATAATCAATGTCTTTTTTCCTTTATAACTGCGCACCCTCTCGTATACAAGCACCGAAAAAAAAATTTAGACCCACCGGAGGTCAAAATGGTGTATGGGAACGTTGATCCTGAGTATCTCTTCTACCCATTCCCAACATAAAAAAGGGGGGTTGCCAGAATACCACACGGTGTCAAAAATAATCAATGTCTTTTTTCCTTTACAACTGCGCCCCCTCTCATATACAAGCACCGAAAAAAAAATTTAGACCCACCGGAGGTCAAAATGGTGTATGGGAACGTTGATCCTGAGTATCTCTTCTACCCATTCCCAACATAAAAAAGGGGGGTTGCCAGAATACCACACGGTGTCAAAAATAATCAATGTCTTTTTTCCTTTACAACTGCGCCCCCTCTCATATACAAGCACCGAAAAAAAATTTTAGACCCACCGGAGGTCAAAATGGTGTATGGGAACGTTGATCCTGAGTATCTCTTCTACCCATTCCCAATATAAAAAAGGGGGGTTGCCAGAATACCACACGGTGTGAAAAATAATCAATGTCTTTTTTCCTTTATAACTGCGCACCCTCTCGTATACAAGCACCGAAAAAAAAATTTAGACCCACCGGAGGTCAAAATGGTGTATGGGAACGTTGATCCTGAGTATCTCTTCTACCCATTCCCAACATAAAAAAGGGGGGTTGCCAGAATACCACACGGTGTCAAAAATAATCAATGTCTTTTTTCCTTTACAACTGCGCCCCCTCTCATATACAAGCACCGAAAAAAAATTTTAGACCCACCGGAGGTCAAAATGGTGTATGGGAACGTTGATCCTGAGTATTTCTTCTACCCATTCCCAATATAAAAAAGGGGGGTTGCCAGAATACCACACGGTGTGAAAAATAATCAATGTCTTTTTTCCTTTATAAGAGCGCCCCCTCTCGTAAACAAGTACCGAAAAAAAAATTTTAGACCCATCGGAGGTCAAAATGGTGTATGGAAACGTTGATCCTGAGTATCCCCTCTACCCATTCCCAACATAAAAAGGGGGGTATTCAGAATACCACACGGTGTGAAAAATAATCAATGTCTTTTTTCCTTCATAAGAGCGCCCCCTCTCGTAAACAAGTACCGAAAAACAAACTTTAGACCCATCGGAGGTCAAAACGGTGTATGGAAACGTTGATCCTGAGTATCCCAGGGTATATCCTGGACGAGGGAGACGTGGAATCCAAATCCAAAATTGCCGGTGCAGATCCTGCAGATAATTGTTTTATTTTTGCAGAAGATTTATTAAAGGGTATAAAACAATAATGTGCACGTTGTCAGCCGCATTGATAAGTCGTTTCTGGCGCATCGCCGGCCGCTGCCGCGGCACGCTCGCTTCGCTCGCTCGGCTCGCGCATTTTTGTCACTGTTCAAACCTAACCTAACCTACGACGTCGAAATACTTTAGCGAAGTCGTCGTGTTGGTTAGGATAAATAAGAACGACCTAAACTCGTAATAAGAACAGATTGTCTCTGGCGCTTCGCCGGCCGCTACCGCGGCACGCTCGCTTCGCTCGCTCGGCTCGCGCGTTGTTGTCACTGTTCAAACCTAACCTAACCTATGACGTCGAAATACTTTAGCGAAGTCCTCGTGTTGATTAGGTTAAATAGAAACGACCTAAACTCGTAGTAAGGACAGATTGTCACTGGCGCATCGCCGGCCGCTGCCGCGGCACGCTCGCTTCGCTCGCTCGGCTCGCGCGTTGTTGTCACTGTTCAAACCTAACCTAACCTATGACGTCGAAATACTTTAGCGAAGTCCTCGTGTTGATTAGGATAAATAGGAACGACCTAAACTCGTAGTAAGGACTGGTTGTCTCCGGCGCTTCGCCGGCCGCTGCCGCGGCACGCTCGCTTCGCTCGCTCGGCTCGCGCGTAGTTGTCACTGTTCAAACCTAACCTAACCTATGACGTCGAAATACTTTAGCGAAGTCCTCGTGTTGATAAGGTTAAATAGAAACGACCTAAACTCGTAGTAAGGACAGATTGTCACTGGCGCATCGCCGGCCGCTGCCGCGGCACGCTCGCTTCGCTCGCTCGGCTCGCGCGTTGTTGTCACTGTTCAAACCTAACCTAACCTATGACGTCGAAATACTTTAGCGAAGTCCTCGTGTTGATTAGGATAAATAGGAACGACCTAAACTCGTAGTAAGGACTGGTTGTCTCCGGCGCTTCGCCGGCCGCTGCCGCGGCACGCTCGCTTCGCTCGCTCGGCTCGCGCGTAGTTGTCACTGTTCAAACCTAACCTAACCTACGAGTCAAGGTAGATGATTTTGTTGTCAAAACCGACCATTTTGGAGTCAAGGTCATTCAAGGTCAATGATCTTGGAGTCAAGGTCAATGACCTCAGGGTGCATGTAGGGGTTCCCCCACCCTTATTCTCCCACATCCCACCGGATCCCGAAGATAACATAGGCGTAGACAGTCAAGGTCGATGGTCGGAGTAAAGGTCAGTCAAGGTTAATGATTTTGTTGCCAAAACCGACTATTTTGGAGTCAAGGTCATTCAAGGTCAATGATCTTGGAGTCAAGGTCAGTGACCTCCGGGTGCGTGCAGGGGTTCCCACACCCTTATACTCCGACATCACACCGGATCCCGAAGATTACATAGGCGTAGACAGTCAAGGTCGATGGACGGAGTCAAGGTCAGTCAAGGTTGATGACTATGTTTGCAAAACCGACTATTTTGGAGTCAAGGTCATTCAAGGTCAATGATCTTGGAGTGAAGGTCAGTGACCTCTGGGTGCGTGCAGGGGTTCCCCCACCCTTATACTCCGACATCACACCGGATCCCGAAGATTACATAGGCGTAGACAGTCAAGGTCGATGGTCGGAGTCAAGGTCAGTCAAGGTTGATGATTTTGTTTGCAAAACCGACTATTTTGGAGTCAAGGTCATTCAAGGTCAATGATCCTGGAGTCAAGGTCAATGACCCTGGTGTCAAGGTCAGTGACCTCCGGTGCGTGTAGAAGTTCCCCCACCCTTATACTCCCACATTCCACCGGATCCCGAAGATAACATAGGCGTAGACAGTCAAGGTCGATGGTCGGAGTAAAGGTCAGTCAAGGTTAATGATTATGTTGTCAAAACCGACTATTTTGGAGTCAAGGTCACTCAAGGTCAATGATCTTGGATTCAAGGTCAGTGACCTCCGGGTGCGTGCAGGGGTTCCTCCACCCTTATACTCCCACATCCCACCGGATCCCGAAGATTACATAAGGTGTAGGATTTTAGTGCAAATTTTTCTAAGTCTTTTTTTCTCAGTGCCCCCTTTCGTACACTCCAACCACGGTTTCTTCTAAATCGATTTCAGAATCGCATTTCGTCTCGAGTGTTTTAATAAACATATCGCGAATGTTATCTATTGTATAACTCGAAGCAAGAAATGATTCTACCTGTTTCGGATCATTGCAATCTAGCATTTGAAGTGAATCATATATTGATTGGATATGGCCAAAATAAGCAGACAATTTATGCTGACACTTAACAATATCTTTTTCTTTTTTAGTAGCCATTTTGTATAAGTTTTGGTAATATTAATTACCGAGATTACTAACTTATTGGAAGTTATACGTAAACCGACAAATTAAATTACCTCCTATATAACAAAATGGTGGACTCAAGAAACCGCGTGGAAGCAAAACCCGTATCTTGCGAAGTATAGCGATTTATAGCAATTTAGAAAAGTAAAACTATCAAATAACGTCCGTATCGAAGTGACCAAAAGAATGTATGCGCCTGGTAAATGTTATTTGAAGTTTTTACCCAAAATTCTAGCCTACGGTATGTTCCATGAGAAAGTAAAGGAAAAAGAAGGGGACTCACGGTTTCTGCGACTGGGTTCTGGTCTGCTGAGGGAATCTGCTCGTATGGTGTCCAAATCACGAACAACAACACAATCACTGCAGTATATTCTTATTTCTAAATTAACAACCGCTTCAATCTTAACGTAAAACGACGATTCTCGCCATCTTGTCTTTTCCTCATGTTCCAATCAGATGCAATTTTTGCATCTACTATTTGCGTGAGTGAGAAAAGGATGGATAGAGGTAAAAATGGGTAGGAAGAAAAGGACAGGACATTTGAAACATACCAGTAGGGCTTTTAGCATGAATGTCCTATTTCGGCCTTAACAGAGGCGTTAGTATAAGTTGTACAATAAAGCTATGTATTCACTGAGCAACATTGTTTCGTTCACAGTTTCGGCAACATCACGACGGGGAGCACCGAAAACATACCGATAAATACGTAGTGTTTCCAGAAACAAAATAATTGTTTCTGAAACAATACTTTTTTGGTTCAGAAACACGTAGATTTTGTTTCTGATACAGAGTATAGAAACAATTGTTAGTCAGTGAATACATGGCTATCAGATATCAGAAACAAGGAGATCCGTAGAAGAACCAAAATACCAAAATCAAAGTAAGCCGCTTCCGACCAGTGTAATTGGAGATCTATACTACTGATCTATCTTGCTGGAGATTAGTCTTATTGTCTGTTGGGGAAGCCTATGTCTAGCAGTGGTCGTCTTATAGCTGAAAAGATGACGACTACGAACATGCCTACGTTTTTCTTGGTCACTACTGTAACCAACTGTACTTTACTGTACTTCACTGGTTAAACAATGCAGGATAGTTATACTGCAGTACTTGTTAATGGTTCACTTGCTGACCAGAGAAGATAGTTTAGCCTAGTTATTTGCTAGCCATTTAAGTGGTTCCCCCTATTTTCGTCGTTTTTCCTGTTGCAGTACACCGCTCGTTAGATGCAGGAGGGTAATGGGTAGTTTATTTGTGATGCGGCTTTTTTGGACTTGCAAACACACTATTTTGCAGACCTTTTAGAGTCATTTTCAGCAAGATCACGTGTTGATGAGTTCAGCCACCAACCCGCACTAAGCCAACGTGGATATAGCTGGATGTCTTTTGGTGGATAGTTATATAAACCTTCCATATGAATTTCTTTAAGAGCACATGTTAGAGTGCATCCATCAATGTGGAGCATAAATTATGATGCTATTATAGCAAAATCAACCATCGGGGATAGGCCCATGTTTAATAATAGACCATAGCTGGTATTAATAGCAGCTTAGTTTATTTTTAAAGTCCACTAAACTTATGATCAAAATTTTGGGTCTATTTCAACACAGCTCCAAATTGCTTTAAAGGCAGCGTGTAATTATTATGAAATTGAAATTTTCATACTAATGGTAAATTCATCGATCATATAGCACCGTAATTAATATAATCAGTCTAGTAATTTAATCTGTGCATTTAACTTATAGTGATTAAAATGATTATTTAAACTGATACTCGTAGTTTTGATTTAAAGTGTTGTTTTTCATAGTGCAGTGAAAAAATCAGCTTCTAAATACATTTTGTGGAAAGTCAATGAAGAATTATGAAACATAGGTTTTTTTTGAGATAGTTGATTCCATTTTTCAATCTAAATTATCAGTCTCATTTAAATAACAATGTCAAAATATTCAAATTTAAACAAAAAGCCTTTTTAACCGACTTCCAAATAGAAGGAGGTTCTATGTTCGTGTGTACGTATTTTTTTTGTTTATGTTCATCGATAATTTCGCCAATTTTGAACCCAATCGAAAAAATCTTTTTTAGTTCGAAAGGGTAAACTCCCGAGGTGGTTCCCGTTTACAGAAATCGGCTGAGCCTTTTTTGATGAATCAACAGTAATGTAAACAATTCGAGCTAAATATTCGAATTTTGTACACGATGGAAGGCGGTTTTGCCATTTTTTGCGAAAAATAATGATCGTTAAAAAAAAAAAACTGATTCTGAGTTAGATAAATACGCGCCGCGAACAATATCGTCACACAAATGGGTTGAACTGTAAAGAATCCTAGAAGCTCGTGGAAAATAGCAATCATGTCGTTATAACACTGAGCAGTAACTCTTCACGAATTAATAAGACGTGCTGTGATTTCCAAAAAATAACTTTGTCTTGTTGTAGCAAGGTGTATTTTCCTGCGCGGCGCGACGTGTCTTCAGGTTGCTGAAGTCGAGTGGGGTAAGGTATAAACTCTAAGATTATCAATTGTTAGCTGCGCTTATTAAAGAGGGTACCTACACATAGTCGCAACACTCTTCGGTATTGCGACGGTGAGGAGTATATGGAATGAGGGTAGACAGAGAGATGGTTTTGTGCGACAGGCTGGAGTGGCAGTCTGTGGTAGTGATCAGTGGTGTACGGGTGAGTCTGAAACAACTTTGATAAGCCAGTAGTTGGAGCAAGCCTTGTAAGTACTTTGAGTTTTGTAATGACTGCAGAGATATTGGAAGTCCGTATTATTGTCCAATGATGTATCATCTGAGTGTCCTACTAGAATCTGAGTGATGCTGTTGGAGCACTAAGCCCATCAGCTAACACAATTTTAAGCAAATGGTTATGATGGTAATGTCTTTGTGTTGCATTATTTTATTTATTCTCAGTAGAAAAAGACAATGAAAGATTTTGAGTTTGGTAAAGTAAGTTAGCTCGGTAGCATTAATTTTCGAAATTCATGTAAATCTACAAGATCGTCTCCTCCGAAACGGATTTTGAAGTATAAATTCAAAATTTAATTTAAGATGAAATATGTTTCAAATTTGGTGATTCGTCGTTGCGAATATTCAAAACTTAACCTTTTTGTACGATTTATTCATATATGAAATATTTTTATGTAATTAGAATGTTCACAAAACATTCTAGTGGATGTCGGGAGCAGAAACACAATTGAATAAATCCGGCTCGATAGAAAAAAATCATGTAGTTCCCAAAAAAACACTCATTTTAACGTTCCCGTGGGTGAACTGAGTCAACTTCATTTAGTAACGAGCAATGACATGGTCACAAAAATAAAAGCATGTTATCTCAACAAGCATACAAAAAAATCCTGGACTCAGTTTTCTCAAAAAATATAGATTTTTTAAATGGATTTTTACGGCATGAGGCGAACCCACGAAAGAGCCGAAAAAGAGAGCACCACCAGGGAGTCTAAAACGTTATAAAATATGTAAGTAAAAAAACGTTATGTAAATTCGCCAACCTGCAAATGGTCAGTGAAAAACATAATTCATTAATTATATTATTATATAGTTTTCGTTATTCGTCCTTTGAGGGTCAGCTGTGGACTATTAAAATCTCATACCGTACAGTTAAATTTACGTGTATCAATTACTCGGGTAAGAATGCTTAGCCAATTAGGGGGCAGGTTGCTAATAGGTATGCAAAATACATTTTGCCAATATAATGTTTAACCAATTTGTTCAATCATTTTCTTCGCCTATTGCTCTTCTTCTTTTTATTTTGGCGTCGCATTATTGTGCATTTGCCAGTGTCAAGTATTTAAAAACAAATTGTTTTATTAAAACAGTCAGTCGTAGTCACGTCATAGTCCAATAAAGTCGCAGTCAAATCCAAACATAGTCCAAGTCATACCTCAGTAAAGCAGTGGAGACTTTACTAGAGGCGTCTTTGGAGTTTTGGTAACAACACGGAACAACATGATACGTCACATTATATCACTTGCCTACACTTTTGCACGTAAATCAGCTCATAATCAACGAAATACCATAATTTCTCACTAATTATCACTGATAAAAACATAAGTTTAACAAAATAATACAATGCGGCGACTTGATTTTTCCGCGTTCCCGCCAAAACTCCGTCTCTTGCTCTTTAATCTTCTATTTCTCGCTCTCTCTCTAATTCAGCTCTCTCGATCTTTTTCTCTTTTATTTTTCAGCAAGGTATCGCATCTCTCTCTTCCCTTGTGCCTGCACGATGCAATAGTGGATGTAATAAATAACGCAGGATGCAGGCGGCCGCTAAATTAGCTTTGTGCTAAGTTGTCGCGATCCGCTCAGGTGCCACTTGCCGTCGGACGAAAAAATATTACCACTTCAACATTAATATGCACTACAGAACACGACAGACGATTCTTTTGAAAGAGAAACTAAAGAAATGCTGCATATTATTTTAAGGCTGCGTTTCCATCGGCAATTTAAAGTAACTTTGTATTGCGATTTTCAGTTCTCATGCACTTTGTTCGGTGCCTCTTGTCGCCGGACGGAAAAAAAATGCCTATGCAGGTTTATCCAGAACTGATGTACTAAACCAAAAGAAGGTAAAAACCATCATTATGCACAACTTTTACTATGGGGTCAACCTGGAATTCTAGAAATTCGAGAAAAAGAATCAGCTGTTTCATATATTTTGCCGATTCCGAGTTGTAGTTTTGTATGGAACAGCTGTTTTTTTTTCTTGAATTTCGGGTTGGCCCCATCGTAAAAGTTGTTCATAATTATAGTCTTAATCACTTCCTTTCGGCTTAGTACGGGGTTAGCAGATAACCCTGTATATCCAGCAGTACTCTAAATTAGCTTTGTGCTAAGTTGTCGGCGCGATCCGCTCAGGTGCCACTTGCCGCCGGACGGAAAAATATTACCGCTTCAACATTAATATGCACAATAGAACACGACGGACGATTCTTTTGAAAGAGAAACTAAAGAAATACTGCATATTATTTTAAGGCTGCGTTTCCATCGGCAATTTAAAGTAACTTTGTATTGCGATTTTCGGTTCTCATGCATTTCGTTTAGTGCCTCTTGTCGCCGGACGGAAAAAAAATGCCTATACAGGGTTATCCAGAACTGATGTACTAAACCAAAAGAAGGTAAAGACCATCATTGTGAACAACTTTTACTATGGGGTCAACCTGGAATTCTAGAAATTCGAGAAAAAGAATCAGCTGTTTCATACATTTTGCCGATTCCGAATTGTAGTTCTGTGGAATTTTGTGGCTTTTATGGAAAAGTTATTTTTTTTTTCTAGAATTTTGGGTTGGGCCCATAGTAAAAGTTGTTCAAATGTTCATGATGATGGTCTGAATCACTTCTTTTCGGCTTAGTACAGGGCTAGCAGATAACCCTGTATATCCAGCAGTACTCTAAATTAGCTTTGTGCTAAGTTGTCGCGATCCGCTCAGGTGCCACTTGCCGCCGGACGGAAAAATATTACCGCGACATACTTGAAATATTCACAGAATATTAAATTAAATATGCACTTTGCAAATAAATAATTCAATCAAAATAAAATAATTATTTAAGGGGGCTCCCATACAATTAACGAGATTTTTTTGCGCGATATTAATAACGGCACCAGGAAGATGTTTGAAGTATTACAGAATAATAAGTTGTATGTTCCTTCAAAAAAAATATTAAATTTCACTCTACATTTCACCAAACGAAAACAAAATGTTGCGTACCCCTGCACTCGCCGCGGTAGCTTCATTGCTTTGCCAAAGATCCGTACAAACTACGGTAAAACTATGATAACTTTTGACGATGCGCGCCTTTACATTATAGGTACTCGTAACATACCCTCGGACATAAAAAAATACTACTTCATTTAACGTATTTAAAAAGAAACTTGCCGAGTACATTATTGCCGACAGTTCATAGTTTTAACTTATAATTAAAACCTGTCATCCTTACATAGTATAAAATAAAGTCGCTATTTTCGTTTGTTTGTTTGTTTGTTTGTCTGTATGCTTAAATCTTTAAAACTACGCAACGGATTTTGATGCGGTTTTTTTTAATGGATAGAGTGATTCAAGAGGAAGGTTTATATGTATAATACACCTGTGCGAAGCCGGGGCGGGTCGTCTAGTATATTATATATGTATGTTTGTTATCATGTAGGTACATATGTATTTTTTTTCCACTTGTTTTTGTTTTAAAAGTAGTTACATTATATATTATTTAAAAATTGCGACTACGAACTGTTATTTATAATTATACTGCTTCAAACTGTAAAATGAAGCATACGTTGCCCTCACTGTACAGACACACCCGCAAACATACATTCACTCACTCACCAACATGCGCCCTACACACACATTACGCAATCGAAAAATGGGAACTACCTGTGCTTGTATTTAAGCAAATTACTAATTAGGCGAATTATCTTATTTAAAAGCGGAAGAGACTAAATCTCACAACACAGGACCACCCTAGTGTGAGATAAATCTCAACCCTAAAGGGTTCCACTCTGGAAGTTTGTAAATTTAATCTAAGTACCTACTAACACTACTTTAAGAATTACCAACATTTACTAAGTCCAAACCATGTATTTTATGAGCAAAATAAACGTTATTATTATTATTATTTATATTTACTTAGTTGTGTTCTCATGGAAGCGATGTAATATCTTAAATTGAGAATGAATATCTTTAGAATATCTTTAAGCCTAAATTAAAATAACATCCATTAAGGGGGGCTTATATACGGTACGCGAACGTAACCTGGTGCGCGAGCCCGACTCGCACTTGGCCGATTATTTTTTTATTTCAATTCAGCAGGGTGATTCTGTATGAAAACGTGCGCATCACGTACTCTAAGTTTTATTTAAAAGATGAATCGTGTGAATAACATTTACTTTTCAAATAATATAACCAAGATTCGGTTTATAATTAATTTTAACGTAATTTTACGTTTAAACATTTTTCCGAACGCGCGGAAATACGTTACGTTTTGTCGATAGAAAATCAGACTGATGTAATCGAGATACAGATGCAGACTGTGAAAGCACTTTTTTAATTGTCTACTGATGAACCTATGTCATGTCAAGCCACGAAAAGCGGCTGAGCCATGTTTTACGCTATGCCAGCGTGTTGTTTCTTTTTATTTAGGTAGGTACATGTTACTCGTATTAAAAAGTTTTCTCTATTTTTATTTTATTTTAATGGAATCGGTATAATCAAAATTTATAATTTTATTTACCTATATTTTGTCGTGAAAACGTTGAACGTACAGTCCTGACATAAAACTTATAGCAATAGTCGCCATATGTTTTGATGTTGCGTCATAGAAGGCGTCAGACATAGAATCCATATAACTGGTATATTTCTAGACACCTATGATATTATTTTTATCTTGACTGTCCCAGAGCGTGCTTGACAAAGAGCTCATTTGACGATTAAAGTATTGTAATATAAGAATTTGACGAATTAAGTATTTGACAAACAGACTTGATCAGTCTCTTGTTTGACAAATTAAGGATTTGATGTGTATCGAATCGTGTATAGAATTTGACGGACGATCGGGATTTGTTCCATGGTATAATTGGTAAGAATGATGAGTACAATGCCGAATTATCTTATAATATTCTAGCAAGATTATTATTTATTTTGTCTAGAAACACAGTCCATATGCTTAACAATCGATAGTGGATCAAATTCACTCGCAATATTCAAAAAAGATTAAAATCAGAAAGGACGATTTCCGTAGAAAAACTAAAGTTACCCACAGCGGATTGGCAAGTTGAAATTGTAGTGGGCAGGGAACCTAGCTCAGAGGTCAGGACTGATGACCGAAAAGTTATCGAGTGGAGACCACGTACCGGCAAGCGCAGCGTATAACGTCTACCTACAAGGTGGATAGATGACACCAAGACCGCAGGATCGTGTTGGATGCAAGCCGCTTCCAACCGGTCTTATTGGAGATCTATAGGGGAGTCCTGTGTAAAAAAAATTGTATCCTAGCTAAAGTAAGTTCGTATATGCCGGGTGTCTAGTCCTGGTGTCAGAGTTTTTAGGCTGCCTGAAGGCCTCTGACATGGCTAAACGGTTGAAATAACCGGGAACTACAATTTAACATGTAATGCGAGCCACGGTAGCGTTCAGTTGGAAAATGCCACACGCGGTCACCCATCCAATCACTGATCGTGCGGAACGTTACTTATTTTCGGTGATCGCTGACAAACACCTAGTCAAACTACGCTACGAGCGCTACATTATCCTGTTGCTGAAAAGACAATAACGACGGCGATTTGAAGAAGAGAGATGTCTCTCTGAAACCAGGACTGGTGCAATCGTAGGGTGAAAATATCTAAAAGCTTGTGAATCGGCGCGCTAATTGTACTCGTACATGTAATCAGTGCGAGGAATCCAGTGATTAAGTCCTTAGAATGAATGCAGCTGCTCGCGTGCCAGCCGCCACTAACATGATGCAATTTACTTGAAACCTATGCGGGCAAGTTTATGTAGTGCCGCTTGCAACGCTATGGTGCCTCTTAGACGCAACACTAAAGACATTATTACTATATACTACGAGGCTAACCGCGCAATAAAATTAAAAGATCTAGAAATAAATACCCCATCTTCCCGACGTTTCGACCGAGTTGCATCGATCGGGTCATGGGTAGACTCTGTACTCGTATCTGTGTAGGTAGTATCTCATCAAAAACATAAATGTGAAATGGGAGCCAAAGTGTCGCCACCAAAAGAATCGAGATCTAACACGGGGGCCAAGTGTTCTGTAGAAAATCCTAAAGTTTAAGCTACAAGATCATACCTACAACATTCTAAAGGGATTTACTTATGTAATTCAAGCTCGTGATTTGACAAATGGTTCGTGTAATATTACACACGGCCGCTGCGTCGCCAGTTTTCTGTAGAACACTTTGGCTGGACACGCTGCCGCGTGTCTAGATGTATGTGTGCGACCACGAAAAGCCACGAAAATAACTCTTTTCGACGTGTGAAAAAGTGACAGATATATACTTTGCCATAACGCCATCTCGTTCTGACAAATCGAAAGAAATATTACTTAGTGTGCATCCTAGCCCGGCACGATCGATGCAACTCGGTCGAAACGTCGGGATGATGAGGTATTTATTTATCTCGTAATTTTAGTGCGTTAGTAGTTTATAATAATGTGTTCAAATCGCGAAATTTTTACGCAACACTGAAGATTTTTTTATTCGTGTTATAGAAAAGGCTATGCCTGGAGTTAACGGCCCCATTGGCCATTTGTCCTACAATTCTACAAACTATGTACCTTGCCCGCTGCTACTTCAACTTGCTAATTCTCTGGACTAGAAATCGTAAGCGGCGTTGTGGTTGAAGATGAAGCACGCAGACCTAGAAGATACATATTCACTCTGACCTTGAAAAGCTTTAAATTTTCTCTCTTTACTACGGGCTCAAAATAGGCGTGAAGTCGACAAAAAAATTGACGTGACAACCATATTGATTTTGTGAACGCAACCGATTTTATACGATCGTACGGTTATATGCTTATCCCGCACGAACGTATGAGACCGATTGTGTTTACAAAATCAATATGGTTTTTGCGCCATTTTTTTCGTCGATCCTCACGATTGCATTGAGCTGTTTGTAAAGGGATCTCTTAGGAAACAGGAAAGGCGGCAGACTGTTCCATTCCTTGGCGGTAAGATTTAGAAATGTTGAGTCAAACCGCTTCGTTCATCATTCAGTATCGAAGGAAGCGACAGTGTAGGGGTGGTAGTGAGGCGTCCCTTTACTTGTCCTATAGTAATAAGAAGGGACGGTTGGTGCTATATTAAAAGTTGGTTAAGAATCTTCGAGCGAATATCTAGAGAGCCACACTCTCTAAGTAAATGTACTAAAAAATGTCCGAGCGTCGTCATACAAACTGACTTAGATACAGTGAAACCTGGATAAGAGAGAGTTGAAGGGACCGCCATCTAATTCTCTCTTATAGAGGTTTTTCACTTATCCAGGTTTCTCACTTATCCAGTTTCAGAAGTGGCTTCTCTCTCTTATAGAGGTTAAAATATACGTCTAATTTGTATGTAGGTATCTACATGCGTGAAGAATGATAAATATGTTTATAAATAGTATTTAGGTACTAATTGTTCGGGTTGTGTTGATTAGAATTGAACATGGATCATTATTTATTCATGCTAAAAGGCACTTATTAAAATTGGGAAAATTAAAAAAGTCGAATCTTTTTAATATTTCCATGTCCTAAGACCACAGAGACCATATAGGGTCTTTTGATATTTTTTATAAAATTTGGATTCTGATAAATCAAATTCATTGCGTATTTTATTTCGAGATTTTCCACTTTTGAACGCATTCAATACCAATCTTAAGCTTATCACTTAACGATTTATTTATTTATTCCTAAAGATGTATTTACTAACTCCGAACCTTTCTCCTCAATTAATACTCAACTGTAGTAAGTTTGACCAATAAGATAGTGTAAACGCACATGTGGCTATTCCAAAAGAATGTGATACAAAAATAATGTTAGGTAGATGAAAGAAAAACATTAAATAATTTTGAATAGAGCACTATTTCAATAAACAAGATAGTATAGACGCACGTGTGGACATTCCAAAAAAATGCGGTACAAAAACAATGTTACTTATTACAATATACAAAAAAAAAGAATTGAACACGTTCCGAAATCAACGGTAGTTATGTAGTTCCACGAAATTTAAGAATGGGTCATAAAGTGCAGATGTTTCATTACCCTCAACTGTCGCTTATAGAGGTTTAGACAAATAGTACTCTCAGTTATAGAGGTCCATGAGGGAAAAACGACTCTCTCTTATAGAGGTTTTGGTCTCTCACTTATAGAGGTAATTGAGGGGTAAAATGACGGGACCTGGCAATTACTCTCACTTATAGAGGTTTCTCACTTATCCAGTTCTCAGTTAGCCAGGTTTGACTGTATTTACGTTTAACAATTCACAACGACCCGTTTTCTCGAACCTCTACGTTATGTCACCTAATTTAGTGCTTGTGACCGAGCACTTTAGAATCGCGCGGCGTTGTAGTCGGCTTGCTATCACCTAACGACTAACTAAGAAACCTGCCCACTACGTAGCTTGGGCAGGGTTTTGTCTCGGACACTTTTTTTGCACGATTATGACTCTATAGATATTGGCTCGAAGTTAAGTGTATACAATTATATTTTAGAACACCTACCTATGTCCGTTGTCTAGATTTAAACGAGTATATTTTATACTCACCGTATACACGACAAAATGTAAGTACTTACCTAATTGCTCTAAATTAAATAACTCGAGAGAATAAGCTCCCGTAAAAAACCGTGTAAAAATAAATAAACCCCCAAAGCAGCTCGTTTGCACTGGCTCGTGTTTAACACGTAACCGACAAAAAGGTGTTTTGTACACGCGGCAAACAACACCTCTTTTAAAACGATTTACTTGTAACAGAAACGGGAAAGCAAAACGGAAAATACAAGGAAAATGCGGCAAGAATTAGGTACTTTAATTTGGATATTATCTTTTTGAATATGTTTGAGTGGAGATTACTTAACGAAAAGCTTAGTACCTATAGGACAACCGTTTACAAGGTGGACAGCTCGGATTTTTAATCACAATGTTCTTTTTATTAACTGTCTTCCAAATAGGAGGAGGTTCTATGTTCGTCTACTTATATGTATTTTTTTTATCGATAATTTCGCCAATTTCGAACTGAATCGAATTTTTTTTTTGTTCGAAGGGATTAATACTCTCGAGGCGATGAGACCACCCATTTAATTTTTACAGAAATCGGCTGAGTCGTTTTTGATAAATCAACAATAATATAAACAACAAATACTCGATTTATGTACACGATGGTAGGCGGTTTTGCCATTTTTTGCGAAATATTCTATTTTTGGTTTAGACAGTGTACTTACCTATGGATCAAAATTTTCAAGGTTAGGCAGAAAGGGTATACTAAGCCAAAAAGGGATGATTTAGACCATCATACTCATTATACAACTTTTACTATGGGCCAACTTGAAATTCGAGAATAATTTTATTCAAAACAAGAATTATTCGAGAATAAAATAATAGTACCAAACTCGCGAAAATATCGCGAGGCTACCTGCAAACGCCAATAGAAGAAATTCGATAGCTCATACTATGTGATTCCACCAACGGATTGGCAAGTTGAAATGACAGTGGGTAGGGCACATAGCGCGGAGGACTGATGACCGATGGGGTCGAAAAGTTCTCGAGTGGAGACCACGTACCGGTACGTGGCAAGCGCAGCGTAGTACGTCCAACTACAAGGTGGACGGATGACCTCATTAAGACTGCAGGATCGCGCTGGATGCAAGCTGCTTCCAACCGGGCTTATTGGAGATCCATAGCGGAGGCCTAGGTCCAGCAGTTGACTTCTTATGGCTGAAAGGGATGTGAATCTATCAACTCGCACTGGGCCAGCTCAGAAGACATGATCCCATCGCTCGAAGGTAAATCACATTTATTTTGAGTAATGTCCAACGTGAAGTGTACATAACAGTTAATTAAGTATAATTAGCTGTCGGCACTCAACGTGTTTGCGTCGCGGTGTAATGAAGTGCTGCGGCAAACACTGTGGCTTATTGATCTGCCACTTGCCTTGTTGGCTGTCTAGTGGTCTTTGACTAATACATTGTCTGTTCAGCAATGTTGTAGTATACAGGGTTATTTCTAATCAATTAGTATCCTTTTAGAGGCTTATTCTGTACATCAAAATTAACAACTTTTGTTCTACTACTGAAGCACGCAGTCCTTTTTTTTTACGAGTGGGAAATCTTCTGAAGATAAGACCCACTAAAACCCCCTCGGTGGCCAGCCTTTGGGCCTTCTTGGGAGCTCCGGGATCTCCAAAAGGAACGCGCCGGTGCTCCCAGCGCTTTGTGTGCCTACTCGCCTGGCAGTAGGGCCAGGCTTGTGCGGTCCTCTACGACAGCGTTGCCACACACGCTGTCGTCCTCCTCGGGCCCGTTTGAGTGGATGGCCAGAGCCCCAACTCTGACCGCCCACGAGCCCAGGGGTCCCCTGTTAATAGGCTCTTACTACAGGCAGGGGATACCGATGCCGTATTCTCGTGCCCCGGCATCAGGGCACGGGGCCGGGTATGCCACCACTGTTGCCGTTCCGGCGCCGCCTTCGCCGTGAAGGGTCTGCGCTTTCGCGTTCCCTCTCTGCGGCTTCCTTCTGCGAAAGCACCTTTTCGCAGAAGTCTGCCGCCGCCTTCCACGCAGACCTGTCGGCCAACATTGCCGAGACCACGCTTGGCAAAGACAGATCCAGGCCGGACCTATCCTGTCGATGAGTGCCGGTCTCTCCGTGCTCCAAGCAGGGCACGACTCAAGTGTGTGCTGAGCCGAATCTATCTCCGCCTCGCAGTGGTGGCACCGCGGCGTTTGTTCCCGGCCAATTCTGTGAAGGAACTCCCCGAAGCAGCCGTGTGCTGTGAGGATTTGCGTCAGTCGAAAGGTGACGGGTTCCTTTCTCTCCAGCCAGGCCTCGAAACTGGGCAGGATCGCGCCAACAGCGCGTTGTTGCACATTTCGCGGTTCGTGCAGTCGAGCTTTCCACCTCTGGAGAGCACGTCGGTGTTCCTCTTTTCTAATTTCGTCCCGGGTTAGTGAACCAGCTCCATCCATTTGGCGTATGCGCTCGTAAGTTGCCGCATCCATATCACCCAATATGTCGAGTGGCGGAAATCGACCTATCAGAGTGGCTGCTTCGAAAGATATCGTCTTATAGCCTCTCGCAACCCGGATGGCCAAGATGCAATGGAGGCTATTGAATCTAATCTTACTGCGCTCCACGCCCAAAAGCCTCCTAGACCACACGGGTGCGCCATAGAGAGCCATCGACCTGACCACTCCGCAGTACAACCTCCTCTCGAGGGCCTTTCAGATTGGGTGCAAGGCTCCTGCTACTTTTTTGACGCGAGGAACCAGAAGCCGAAAGTGTTCGCCAAAGTTCCAGCGGCCATCCAAGGTAAGTCCCAGATATTTTATGTGTTGTGACCTACTGGAAAGTCCACGTCTCCGACTCTTATGGCAGAGTTAAGTGGTTCTCTGCCTCGTCGTGTGTTGTGGAACCACATTACTTCAGTCTTCTGAGGAGCCACGCGAAGACCCAGCTCATGGATTTTCTCCACAATACATGCCACACCTCGCTCAGCAAGATTGGAAGCTTCCTCAAAGGTTGATGCCTTGGCCAGAACAAGGGTATCATCCGCGTAGCATACGACCTCTACACCCGTTGGGAGGTCTGTCCTCAGGACCATATCGTAACCGATATCCCACAGAGATGGTCACACAACAGATCCCTGAGGAACCCCACATGTAATTTCTCTGGTGTGTAGCTCTCCGTCTTTACCTCACGCACGCAGTCCTAGAAGATATTCACTCTGACCTTGAAAAGCTTTAGATTATATCTCTTAGGAAACAGGTAAGCAGGAAGACTGTTCCATTCCCTGGCGGTACGAATCTGTAAAGTTGAGTCAAACCGATTCGTACGTATCGAAGGAAAATCGACAGTGTAGGGGTGGTTATCTGGCGTCCTCCTACTTGTCCTGTAATCTTTAGGCCTTCAAGGGTTTGTGGATGATCCGATTGCTTTTTATGTACCTACCTACTAGTAGCTTACAGTTATAGCTCAATTAAGTGTGTAGTAAGTATCTATTGTATTTTTTAACCGACTTCCAAAAAGGAGGAGGTTTTATGTTCGTGTGTATGTATTTTATTTTTTTTGTCCATGTTCATCGATAATTTCGCCAATTGTGAACCGAATCGAAAAAATCTTTTTTATTTCAAAAGGGTATACTTCCGAGGTGGTCCCATTTAAATATTACAGAAATCGTCTAAGCCGTTTCAGAAAAAAACAACAATAATATAAGCAATTCGAGCGAAATATCCGAATTTTGTTTACGGTGAACATCGATAATTTCGCCAATTGTGAATCAAATCGATAAATTATTTTTTAATTCGAAAGGGTATACTCCTAAGATGGTCTCATTTAAATTTTACAGAAATCGGCTGAGCCGTTTTTGATAAATCAACAATCATGTAAAAATTCGAGCGAAATATTCGAATTTTGTACACGATGGAAGGCGGTTTTGCCGTTTTTTGCGAAAAATAATTATTAATTGTATTTAGGAACTTACCCGTTAAAAAACTAGCGTATTTAATGGCTAATTAGTAGGTAAGTTTTATTTATAATACTATACAGCACCGACCGCAACATTGTTTTTCCATAAATGTTCTCCATTTAGGTTGCTTGGAAGAAATCGCTGTAGGCGATAAGGCCGCCCATTATTTTACCGGACTGTTATTATTTACAGTATAAGTTTTTCTGTACATTCGGTGCAATAATAAAGATATTTTGTATTGTATTGTAGGTATAATTAGCTGTCGACAATAAGCGTGTTAAAGTGGCGGCGTAATGGAGTGCATCGGCAAATACTGTGGTGTATTGATCTGCCACTTGTCTCGTTGGCTGTCTAGCGGCCCTCGACTTACACATTGTCTGTTTAGTATATGCTGTGGTCTGTATAGCTATACACTTCATTATCACTATTACATATACTAGATACATTGTGATTGCTTGGAAATCTCATACAGCTCGTTCTGATAAGCAACTTCGAGATGAGAATGTGTGTGGAAAAAAACATGACAATTACAATGATTTGCTGGATTATGGCTATCATTTAGCTTTAAAATACAACGTGAACAGTAGGCACTTAAAAACTATGTAAGAACTAGCTGAAAACTTCACTTACAGTTCTCCTTCACTCGACACAAAGATTGTGGATTGCAACCAGTCATAGTAAAGTTGTGTTCCTGTTCCACAGTGTTTCCTGAATGCAAAATGTTGAACGAAAAACGCTCAGCATTTTTCATAAGGCGTTTCAAGCGAGCGGCAAGGTGATACTGTCACTGTCGGGCGTTTTAGGTGTATCGTGTGATATTTTTTTTACAATACCGATATTTACTTTATTCTGGCAAGACTTTCATAAACTTAACTAAATATTAAAACTACTGTGCTATATGTACAAACCTAAACAAATTAATAAAAAAAACCACTTGAACTAAAAAATGAGTATGTATAGATGACGAAGAAAACCCTAATCTAAAAGCCCACTACCAGCGGGCACAGTTCCCAAAATGCTGGCCCCATTACCACGTTGGATAGCAATACTGATCCTTTGGGCAAAATAGAGGCCAGCATTTTGGTCACGTGTTGCGTCGACCAGGCGTAATGAAAGATCTTGGTAAATGTTTTTTGCTCCCGGTACCCACGGTTTTAAAGTTTTGTGTTATTAGTTAGTACTTAATATTAGTTAGTTAGTACCTACTGACACTTGGCAATAATCATTTTACAAAAATAACCTCTTTTGGACGTTGGATGTTAGTATTCCAATTATCTTAAAGTCCTATTGGAAATCTCTAAAGACCTGCGTCTAACCGTGGACTTCTCATGGCTAGTATGATGATGATTGGTTTTTTTAAATTTTTATATAACCTTTTTTTTCGTGCATGGGTTGACAATTTTAAATTAAATCTCAAATATAATTTGGCATCACCATCTTAATCAAAAGATTTCTGCAAAACAAGTGTAAGCTGTAGTCAAATATCTTATCTATTCAGTTATAGAAAAGACCACAGAGAGGGTTACAGTTTTTTCAAAATTGGCTTTATAAAGTATTTTAGATTTAATAATTTATAACAGTACAACAAAATTGCTACAAGTTTTAGGTATTTCTCTCTATAAAATAGTTGAGTAACTCCGCTGCAGTTATAAATCAGAATTCTCCAAACGCCTAACAAATTATGAAAAGTTCATTTTAATTTCGCAAAAAGCATAAATCATGTTCGTCTCACATTTAATATTCTAAAAGCAAACGAAATTATCTGAAGCCTAGAATACTGAGCAAAGGAAATTTGATGCGCTTAACTTTTGAATTAAAATAGTTAAAATAATATGTAGAATAATAAAAATGTTATGTGATACGATATTTTTCTTGTGAATGCGTTAAATTGCTAGAGTCGTTTTGGCAGATATACTTACCTATATTATGTAGCTATCAATGAACTACCTAATGTTTTGTTACCGCGATAGCTAGTGGACTGTAAAGCGAAATGTACATACTCATACACGCAATGGGTAAAATTAGTTACAATCAATATTGTACTTACCAAATAATATCCGAGCAAAAGCCGCTGACCACGCATAAAATGAAGAATACCGGAGGCACAGACTACTATAGATACTACGTATACCGGAGGGATGTCGTCTGGCGGGGGTCGCCTGACAGTCCGCTGACAGGTGACACTGACAGCCCGGCGCGGGCGGCGCTTTGGTATTGGTGCAGAACAATAATGGTTGCAGCAAACTTAACCAATTAGCGTGTACATGTTTCAGAGGTCCAGAGGATCGATTTTTAACTTCGCACGCCTCAAACGTATACTTATCTTTACGGATACCTTTTTTTTACTCGGATTTCATTAAAAATTATTCATTTCACGCAAAACTTTAGTACTGGACATGGCAATTTTAAAAGAAACCATAGACTGGAAAGGGGGACATTAAAAAATGGAACGATAATTAAAAAGAAAACTATCAAAACAAATATGCGAAATGGCGAATGATTTTCGAATTGTCACTGTCAAAGTTCCGCCGTAAACGTTCCTAGGGTACCGCCGGCGTTCCAAGTTCAAAAAAACGCACCCCAGAACAGAATTTTGGTGGGAACGAGGAAAACATCATAAATTAGCTATGGGATATCGAAAGCTGGAAATAGACATTAGGTATACAGACTATTGCTTAGCAAAATGTAGAGATTCTCAGAGGTCTATATACGAGTACCTACTCATTATTATGCAACACTTCATCTTGATGAGCAAATGAATGCAAATTAGAATGACTGTAAGTACAACAAATAGTTCTTGAATAGAGACTACGCACCGGCAAAGGTACAGCAAGCAGCGGGGCGGAGCCCTTAGTTACCTGTGGTTAGGGCTGGATAGTGAGGATTTGTCTGATATTTTTCCATTATATCCGAACATTTAATCCAATCGTCTACCGAGCGTGAAGAGATACGAGTAATATAATACGATAAGCGAAAGCTTCTTGTTACCTACTATTATCATTATACGTATCGTAATACTATTGTGAATTCGTCCCTTACTCGATTTACCCGGATTTCGAGCAGATTTTATACATAAAACATTTTAGGGTTCCAATCCAATCTAAGTATCCACATCATATTCGATTTAACGATAAGTTTCACGATATGGCTACGGGTAAAGTTGGAGTAGTCAGGAAAGACGTAAGGAACCTTTTAATTTTTATTACCGCTTGCTTCAATTTGATCCGAAACAAAACCTAGATATTTAATTTTAACCGACTTCCAAAAAGGAGAAGTTTCTATAATTCGTCTGTATGTATTTTTTTGTGTATGGTCATCGATAATTTCGCCAATTGTAAACCAAATCGAGAAATTATTTTTTTTAGTTAGAAAGGGTATAATTCCAAGGTGGTTTCATTAAAATTTTACTGAAATCGCCTGAGTCCTTTTTGAAAAATCAATAATAATATAAAAAATCGAGCGAAACATTCGAATTTGGTACACGATGGAATGCGGTTCTACAGGTTTATTTTTTGTGAAAAATAATTATGTACATTACTCTTAACTGGATGCTTAATTGTCTGAACAAAGCGTTTTTACCACAAGTGGCAATATTTGCGTAAATAATGTAGCATGTTATATATTTTACAATACCTAATACATCAATTAAACATAGCCTTAATTTACATACCTATGTAAAAAAAAGAAAATGTTTATGTTTCTCATTTTTAGATAAGGATAGCATCAACTTGTACTAGACTGTAATGTTGCTGTATAAAATATAATAAACATATAACGGCTACGTTAAATTGTTACTTTACGCTCCGTATGTACCCCTAGGTATAAATCATTACTAATTTAGTAATGTTTACCAACGAGTTTCTTCATTTTTCATTAATGTTCACATCATCCATTAAGTGTCTAGAAGAAATAAGATCACTAGTTGTAACATTACTTACAACCCGGTCAGAATATCTGTGCACCTCGCTGGAATGCGGCGCCTCTCCCGCTTCCCCTGTCACCTCTCCGCGCACTCCCCGGTGCGACAGTACGGTTAGCATCTTCGTTGCCGATACACGTCCCGATAATAATTTACGTCCGGACGGTATACTAGACGTCCGGTAATGTATATACGTCCCGATAATTCGAAATGACCCATTAGCTTATTGAGCTGCCTATACAAACTTTTTTCATCGTGCCTTCTTACCAGGATAAGTGATGTAATAGATGCAAATCAACCAATCGAGCAGGCTGGGTTTCGCAGAGGTTTCTCCACGATAGACCACATTCACACAGTGGAACAAATAATTGAGAAATACAGAGAATATAGAAACAACCTCTGTGTAGCATTTATCGACTATAAAAAAGCATTTGACACTGTGTCCCATGTGGCAATGTGGAAAGCCCTTTAGGATAATGGCATAAATGAAACATACATAGACATACTAAGAAATATCTATGGAAGAAGTACAAGCAAAATAAAGCTAGAGACTTTGGGTCCCACAATCCAAATAAACAAAGGGCTGAGACAAGGTGATCCTCTCTCGGCAAAGATTTTTATAGCAATTCTTGACCAAGTCTTCAAAGAACTAGAATGGAAAAATCTCGGCATAAAAATTGACAAAAAACAGCTTACACATCTGAGATTTGCTGATGATATAATCATTTTCTCTGAAAATATCACAGATATGCAGATAATGGTAAAAACCCTTAGCGATGCTAGTAAATTGGTTGGACTGGAAATGAACATAGAGAAAACTAAATTAATGACCAACATGTCCACCCAGCCTCCAATCTACCTTAATGGGGTGGCACTAGAATATGTGCAATCCTATATATACTTAGGAAAACAAATATCATTCGACCAAAACAACAACAAATTAGAAATAGAGAGACGCATAAACAAAACATGGAATAGATACTGGTCTCTAAAGGAAATCTTCAAAAGCAGCATCCCAATGCGCCTGAAAAAGATAGCTATGGACTCTTGCCTACTACCATGCCTCACTTACGGGGCACAGACATGGGTATACACTGAAAACACACAACAGAAAATAAAAACATGCCAAAGAGCCATGGAAAGAAGTATAATGAGGTTAAAACTACAAGATAGAGTCCGTGCTACAGACATAAGAGCAGAAACAAAGGTAATTGATTTCCTACAGCATGCGCTTAAACTAAAGTGGCGATGGGCAGGCCACATGGCCAGACTGACAGACCATAGATGGACATTTACAACAACCAAATGGCGAGGACCAAAAGGTAAGAGAAGGAAAGGTAGACCAGTAACAAGATGGGCTGATAGCATCAACAAGGTGGCCGGCACTTCCTGGCTGAAGAAAGCAGCAGACAGAGACGAATGGAAAGCTCTAGAGGAGGCCTATACCCATCAGGGGTTCTCATCAAATAATCAATAAATCATAACATTTAAATATTACAATCTTTGACATAGTAAAACAATGAGTAATAAATTCTATATTGACAAATGTAATAATCTCTTAAAATGAATCATGACTTAACTTATATGTAACACAACATTTTTTGACAAAATTATCAGTTGTAAAATTCACTAATGAAAAATGTAGGTACCTATTATTGCTGTAAATGAATCATAACTGAAAATATAATTATTGTGTTGACTAAAGTACTGATTACTATTAATAACTCCAATTGACAAATATAATAATGCAATATTAAACATAACCATAAATATTTAACTATTTTATAAAATGTAATGGAAATAAAAGACAAATTAATATTATTTATGAATTGTACTATTGGAATGATGAGAAATAAAAGGCTTTTTTATTTTTTATTTATTTATTTAATTCGAAATGACGTCACGAAGTCAGGTGCACAGATATTGTGACCGGGTTGTAGATGTCAATTAATTTCATTTTCAGTGTGTATCTAGGTAGGTACTTATCAATCAATTGTCGACGCTTCGCTCGTCCAACATAACAGAGACAACACCAGGCCCCACCTAAAACCAAAACAACACGCTTGTTATCTCCTAATCAAATCGAACAACTCGGAGTAAATAGCCCAAACATAATTCCCAAAAAATGTCCACTCGGAACGGAACCCTCGTGTATTTTTCCGTCTCATTTGCATGCTTCCATAATTCATGTATGGAAATCGGATTCGCCATACGTTCCGGAGTTATCCTCGTCTGATTGATAAATGTTTTTTATCAATGCTTTGAGATGTTTTGATAGTTGGCTTTGGTTGAACTATGGGGATAAGCGCATATTTGAAGCGGATTCTGTTGCGGAATTGGTCGAAAATCCAATATCACTATCTTTTCCTGTGCGTTCCCTTTAGCAGAAACTGCATTAGGAAGTTTTTCACCTTCAAGCAGTACGTAATAAATTAAATGTCAAAGTATAGACCTAATCATACAACTTCTCTGTGATGTTAGCTACAAGCTGCGGATAACCCAATCGAGCAGCTGATAAGTTCAATTAAAATTGGGTTATCCGCAGCTTGTAGCTAACATCACAGCCGCCAAGCTGTGTGATTCGGCATATAGCTTAGTAAGAGAAAGTTCTACTGGAAAAGGCGAAGTCTCTCGGCTTGGTTCGATTCTTGTGAGTTTTTAAAATTTATGTAGTACCTTTCGTTATTTAGGGTTCCGTACCCAAAGGGAAAAACGGGACCCTATTACTAAGACTTCGATATCCGTCTGTCCGTCTGTCTATCTGTCACCGGGCTGTATCTCATGAACCATGATAGCTACGCAGCTGAAATTTTCACAGATGATGTATTTCTGTTTCCGCTATAACAGCAAATAAAAACTAAGAACAAAATAAATTAAATATTTAATGGGGGGGCCTCAAACAACAAACTTGAATTTTTAGACGTTTTTCGCTCTATATTAATAATGGTAACAGGTAGATGCTTGAAATTTTAACAGAATATTTAGTTTTATATTCACTTCAATTGTAAATAATAAAATTAAAATAAAATAAATATTTAAGGGGTGCTCCCATACAGTACGGAACCCTCCGTGCGCGAGTCCGACTCGTACTTGGCCGATTATCATGATTCAAGCATCACGCTACCATAAAAATAGCTGGATTATAAAATATTAAAAAGAAAGTATAATAAAACAATATCCTTCATATATACAGGTGTTTATTTAGGTAGGTATATATTATTTACAAAAATCACATTTCGATACCCTTCATCGACCACACTTGAATTCACAAAGTAGCAAAATTAACAAAATGTAGACTGAACACTCTAGATGGCAAATAATTGGGAATTTGAACGCCTACACAATGCTGATATTTTTTTGCGGATAGGAATATAAGCAACATAGAATTGAATAAAACAAACTAGTAAAATAACAGTTTGCGTCTTTCACTCCTATGGGAATCGTGTTTAGCTATCCTATTCGCGCAATTTCGTTCGTAGATTCGAGTTTAGTAGTGTCCGCCGTGGAGACCAGAGTAGCCCACGCTAGAGTAGCCGAGACCATGGCTGCCGTAGCCGAGACCTTGGCTGCCGTAGCCGCTGGAGTAGCCAGGGTAGCTGGAGTAGCCAGAGTAGCCAGGGTAAGCCACTTGGTTGGAGTAGCTCACAGCGGGGTATGAGCTGTATCCTGCAAAGAAAAATGCATCATCTTTAGTGGAAAGTTGGAATGTGTTTGATATTGTATTACTCTTAGTAAAGTAATAAACAAACCTAAAATCATTGCCCTTTGTATTCTGATGAAAATATTTGAGCAAACAAATTCATTTAGGTTCTACACAATGAGCAATTAATAGTACAGTAAAGTAATCTGACTGCCGGTGAGTTCAATATTGTAATCTTCTTTTCAGCCATAGGACGTCCACTGCTGGACATTGAATGAATTGAATGAATATTGTAATATATTGAAGCAAAGGTTTTATACAAAAAAAGAGTTTATGGGGTTTTAATAATGCAATATAAAATTAAAAATAAAACCTACGATATAGTTTTATTATATGAATCTGATCTACAGATCACCTAAGATTGGTAAGGTTCATTAACTGTTTAGAATATTTTTTATATTACCATTTAGAACAAAATAGTGTCACTACTGTTATTAAAGTCTATATTATGGCATCTCATTAAATTAAAATTTATTTTCAAATGCTATCATCACAATCAATCGCCACAAAAACTTTAAACAATATGAATATCAAATTAACAAGCCAATTAGCGCTGTTAGGATCTCACGTCCGCCATCAACGGAGTTGCTCAGGGCAACAATAGTTTTGTGTAAAGCTTTCGACCTTCTTAATTACCTTTATGCTAATCAACATGACCTGTGCCACGGTAATGGTATCTAACAGTATTCTGTCTTCATACAAACGGTCGGAATGCGAATCATACCTACGCGCCTCGGAGTTCGGTATAAAGTCGGTATACTATCAGTCACAGATGCGCCGTTTAGACCAGCCAACGTGTGTTTTGTTAATCGATTTACCTATCAGGCGGGCAGCCCCAGCGCGTGCTACGTACTGCGTGGCCACGTGGGGCTGTAGGTACTTATATCAAGGACAGGGCTGAGTTATAATACTGTTAGATATTACCGTGCCTGTGCGTACGTGTGCCTAATACGCTACGCGATTTAATCGCTCTTTGCTATCATAAAATTTGATTAAATGGTGGCAATGACTTGAGCGTAATTAGCCTGATTACCTGTTCTATGAAACTAGATTCTTTGTTGAAAAATTGAACCTTGTGATGTTTAAGTATCACTCACGTAAAGTTTTGATGTAATCTAATATTGATTAGAAGGAAAAAGAGGAACGGGAACAGAGGGCATTTTTAGATCAAATTAAAGAGAAGAGAGATGTCGTACGGACAGGGAGGTGAAAACTCTGGCGGAGAATGCTGCTCCATCAACAGGAGTCGCGCTCTTACATTCGGAATGAATTAAATATAGACTATACTTTTACATAGTATTAACCGCATCCAGTGGCAATTTTAAAGCTGAATACTAAGCACTTGGAATATCTCAGCTCTAAACGATACGATCAGAAATGAGAAGTACCAAAATTACCGACATAGCTCAGCGGATTGGCAAGTTGAGATGGTAGTGGGCAGGGCACATATCACGGAGGACTGATGACCGATAGGGTCGAAAAGTTCTCGAGTAGAGACCATGTCCCGGAAAGCGTAGCGTAGGACATTCACCCACAAACTGGACGGATGACCTCATTAGGACCGCAGGGTCACGCTGGATCCAAGCCGCTATCAACCGGTCTTATAAGAGATCTTCAGGGGAGGCCTATGTCCAGCAGTGGACGTCCTATGGCTGAAACGAAGAACAAAGCGAGACTCCGAGCGCTAGTACTCTCATAATAGTCTTGTGAATCATGGTAGTACAACATACCGTGTCCGTAGCCAGCGGAGTAGGGGTAGCCAGAGTAGCCAGCAGAGTAGCCGATGCCAGAGTAGGCAGCTGGGCTGTAGCCAGCGCTGTAGTAGCCGCTGCCGATGCCGCTGCCGATGCCGCTGCTATAGACCTTGCTCACGGGGCTGGCTGTACGACAAACAAAAAAATCCTTGTTAAGTGATTTGTGGAGTGGAGATACATAGGTCTTAGATCCTAGTTATATTTACAGAGTTTTAGATATAGCCCGATATCGCCAAAAAGAAACTGATTTCTGACGAAACAACTTATGATTCCATCCAAAAAGTTCCTTGACCTTCAACAAGATATATGGATCTACAGAATTCATATATTCTATGGCAATAAAAGCAAACGTGACGTTTTACAGGAAAAGGTACCGTTAATAAATACTTTATGCCCTTTGGTACTTCGCTGGGAATCTTCAAACCATTAGTTGTACGCTTGTACGATTTGCATTCTTTATGATACGAGTACGAGTAAATATTTTGGTATTAATACATTGCACAAACGTACTCGTATATGACGATGATGAATGACCAGTAAGTAAGCCACAGAGAAGAAGCAGTAGCCGAGCCCTGCAGTTGCAATGTCACAGCGTGGGAATGGTCCCTGACATACATACATACACACCTTCATACATAATAATGATTGTGAACTGAAACCTCTTTGTCTGCGTGTTGGACGAAGGCTGCTAGCGATACGCCTAAATGCCTTGAATGAGGTAAGAACATTTAAACGTCTCTTTTTATTTAAAATATCCTACTAATATTATAAACGTGAAAGTTTGTAAGGTTGGATGGATGGATGTTTGTTACTCTTTCACGCAAAAACTACTTAACGGATTGAGATGAAACTTTGCAATTATTATATCAGAACAACACATAGGTTTAAATTATAATGATATTGCGTAAATTTCCTATAATATAACAATAAGTGTTAAGTAAGTAGGAAAAAATCTGCCATCTGCGAGCTATTAATTTAATTTAATTTAAAATTTAATTTAATTCTTGCGTACGCTCCAAGAAATGTCAAAAAATAACTGTCGAATCGAACAAATGTCAAATCGATTTTTTTAGTTTTTTATTTTCCACCTTTATTAAGGGTGGTAAGGTAGGGGCTCGAAATTACATGCGGGCAAAGCCGCGGGTGAAATCTAGTTAATAATATTTGTGTAGGTTTATTAGGTATTCTTCAGCAATCATCGAAATGAAGCAACAGGCATCTAGATACGGTTAAACTGAGGTTGGAAATTACAACGGGGTATCGCCATGGCTTGGATACAGTGAATTAGGATTTAATAATTTTATAATTTTTTTGCTGTACCAGAGGACTTTATACGGCTTAAATTTTAATATCTAAGGATTCAGCATTTGTTCAAATAAAATACAGGTGACATAGCGATAAGCTAAACCAATCCCATGTACCTATTTTGTGACTTAGCAATTTAGCTTTGCTAGTAGAATGTGACTTTGCTTTTCCCTTCAGGACTGTAAAAAACATTGCGCAAAATAACTAACTTAGCATTTTTTGGTGTAATCATGAACAATAGGTACGCCTATACTTCATACCCACTAATAGAACTAAGAATATCAATGAAAAAGATATAAAAAAACGCATTATCGTTTTTGCAGTCCATAGTTACGATTCAATAAATTCGATCTTCATTGAGCCCGGAGGAGGTCACTTTTTCTATCGTTTTTTGTGTTCAATGAACAATTTTGCTCGACAAATGCGTGTCGGAGTTGTAATCGCTCGTAATGCGAAGGACTTGGATGAATAATACCGGACATGAAACGCGTAAAGTAAAGTTGTTCATCGTGCCCGATCACTAGAAAAGTGAATTATTATCTCTAATGCTTCTTATTAGCGGGCACTGATTGAAATCAACCTTTTCTACGTCAAAATTTTTCATTTCACTAATATGATAAAAAACTTGTAATTCAAAGTGTTGTCAACATGATATGAAATCTGAATGATTTGTTTCATTGCCATAAATGTTTTTTTTGTATTTTGCTACTTTCAAAATAATAAAAATAAATTATTAGTGTCAATTGGTGTCCATTTAAGTTGTATCTCAAATAACTAGCTGCAGTTACCTACGCTTAGCACACATTTTTAGTTATTGTACTACCAAAGTGTACTATGAAGAAACCGTGGTAGTTAAGTAGATTTTCTTAGTATTGTTTGTGTCATGTCCTATAGTTATTTTGTCTAGTATGAAGGCCGATCAATTTGTCCGGAAAAATAACTTCAAAGAGTTTTCCCGTCGCTTCACTGAATGTTATTTGTATACAAATCTAAACAGGATTCCGAAGCTTAATTTTGTTAGCTCCTTCGGGAATCTGGAGTAACAAGCCACGTTAGTCAATCAATCCATGTATTCGACATCTTGGAATTTTTACGAGTATTTGTAAGAAAAATATGGAAATAGGTCTTATTAAGAAATATTGAATTGATTATATAGTATTGAATGATTTGGTTAAGAAGTTTTCGTCATCATCATTATCGTTTCAGCCAAGAGGTGTTAGCTGAATTCTATATTGTTATTTTGAGAATCGATTGGTGATGCTTGTTTTTTAACCGACTTCCAAAAAGGAGGACCGCAGTTTGTTCGTGTGTATTTTTTTTTTGTGTATGTTCATCAATAATTTCCCCAATTAAGAACCGAATCGAAAAATTATTTTTTAGTATGAAAGGGTATACTCCCGAGGTGGTCCCATTTAAATTTTACAGAAATCGGCCAAGCCGTTTTTGATAAATTAACAATAATGTAAACAATTCGAGCGAAATATTCGAATTTTGTACACGATGGACGCCTTCCATCGTGTACGAAATTCGAATATGTTTTGCGAAAAATAATTATTTTTTGTTCATTTATTTTTCAGTGTACATTTAAATTTGTTCCGCTAGATTAACAAACTAATTTGGGCTACGACAAAACAAACAACTTATAAAGACAATCATACACGGTGATTTTAAGGCAATTACAGCGAGTATGGCTTACTCTTCCTCTATAAGTAAAGTACATACTTTCTACATTTTCCCATTAAAAAGCAATGGTAGCAAAACAAGCATAATGACCATTTCAGCCAAAAACTTAATTCTATCTCTAACCCTAATTGCATTAAAACTGGCCAAGCGCCAGCAATATAACCTTTTTGTTTGCTACCTCCAATTATATCTAGCTCTTTCGTTTCAAAATGGGCAAAACTTTATCTTGCTTCTCGAACAAAATAATCATATTACGTAACTGGAAACCGCACTACTGGTTATTGCTAAACCAGCTTTATTCTGCATAATAAAGCTTAAAACGTATTTATAAATCTTCTCTATTCTTCCACGGAAATGTTTTAAAAATATTGACTAAGGTTCTTTTGATGAAAAATGTAAGAAAATGTTTGTATTCAGATTAGGAGCGCAGTGCGATGTTACCTAGAGTCTAGACTTGGATGACTTATTATGGTTCAATGGGGCACGCTTCCCATTAGTCGTGAAAATAAATGGCTCTAATAGGGCTTTTACTTACTTAGTTGCTCACTGTTGGAACTGTTGGCACTCGGTTGTCTTTTCATTTTATTAGATACAAATTACATAACAGGTTATACAAATTACAAAGCACAAACATAACCCTGTTTTTGAGCTTCTCATTTATAGATGGGCAATGAATTAGGCTCAACTGAAATATAAAAAAAGAAATAATTCTAATAAATATACAGGTACTTAACGTATATAATTATGTAAAGTGCCGACTCAAAAGTTCTACAACTGCAGACACATCACGTTTAAACCACAAACTAGATGGATAACATTTACCAACGAATTACAAACAATTTTCTTTTAGATAATGACCCATTTTCATCCCACCAAAACAAATAGGACCCATTAAGACTTACTAATTGCTTTAATCAAGTAGAACAAATTGTAGAATTCTAGCTGGATTCTTGAGAGCGCTTTCTTTGCCATTATAGACGCCGTTTGGCGCCTATTTAATGGACTTTAAGCCGTAGTTTAAATGAGTAAAGACGATATTTGCTTGAGGGTAAATAACTTAGAACAAAGGTGCATACAGGATAATGAGCGCACTGTGGACCACTTTATTTCGCTCTCGTATTAATCTCTGAAACGGTTCGTTCACTGCATTTAACTACTATTTTATTGCAGTACTAATGCTAGTTTATCGCATCCTATGTTTGTTCATTGGATACGTTTAAAATTTATAAGATTCTCGGAATCGAATCGCGGTTATTTATTTTATTGCCCTCCTTTCTTTTATGGCTCGATCTTTCCGCTTTTGAGAATGGTCACTGGAAGAGCAGAGCTAGAGTCTGGAGGGCCATTGGATTTGGCAGAGTGCGATGTTTATGTGAGCCAATAATGGACAGGATGGAGTTTAAATTCTGAAGATGGGGTAGGTCACGGTAGAGCCAATTTTGCCTGGGGCAAAGATGGGGTTCAATTTGAAATGGCATTGCACTCGAGGAAAGAATTGCATTTAATTTTGTTGGCATTTAAATAATTTGGCTTATAGTATTGCTTTTTAAACGATTAAAAACGAGACTCACTCACGTGTACGTATAGTCATAACACGACTTTAGTTTTGTTTTGTTGTTTGTTTTGTTGACTATAGACCAGAGCATTGCGAGACGGCTCCGCATGCTAGGACCCGCCAACTTGAGAAAAGTCGCTGAACGCGACCGAAACTATAGTCGTATTATGACTATACGAAGTGAGTGAGTCCCGTTTTATTTCGTTTAAAATGTGTGAAAACCACGTTAATTTTCATAGTAATATAGTATTGCTGTACGGATAATTTAGTAGGGTAGCTTTGAATTGTTATATGGATTGCTTAGTATAATTTTAACTTGTTGTTGCGATAACGTTGCATATACATGTAATATGATATTCACGTCAGCCTTCATTTTGATGGTTGTTTAAATTTTTAAACTACTGAATTTCTTGTTCAATCATTTACGAATAGACGTTAATTTTTCATTCATTGATTTATGACTATTTATTTTAAGACTGAACTAGTTTTTTTCTGATATCATTATAATTATATCAGCCATTAAAGTTTTCCAGTAAAACATATTATATATAGGTTTATAAAAATATTCCAATACGAAGCGTCTTGAAATTATCATAAAACCGCGATATTAATTAAGTTTTTAACTACCCAGGCTATTTAAATAATAATTAAAACAATACGAGTAAAAATGTTCTAAAATACAGTTTTCTTTCATAAATAGGAATCCACGTAACAGTATGAATCAAAAATCTAAAAATACTCCTTTGAAAGTTCCCTTTTCTCTTCGCAGCGACACTTTTAAAGAATGAATCGAGTCATCTTTCGCCGAGTTCCTTTAACTTTTCAATGGAACCGAATTTCTTAGGACTCAATGAATCGCGTTCTGCGAAAACTTTCAGCTCAACTATTAAAATTCAAGATATTCGACGTTGCTTGTGAATAGAAAGCACGGAGAGTAAGGTCCGGGAAAATTGGCTACGGATAGGTTTTATACTTATAGGTCCTAGCTGCCCGTCTAGGCTTTGCACGGCTACAAATGAATATTAACCTTCGCGCTGCACAGAATAGGACGTCTTACCCACAAGGTGGACGGATAACGTCATTAAGATCGCTCTGGATGCAAGCCGCTACCAACTGTTTTGTCAATACGAGTAGGTTAGGTCTATGTCCAGCAGTGGACGTCTTATGGCTGATGGATGGAAGGATGATAAGCCTTTGGGTAGAAATACTCTAAAAGATAATGAAAACTGCATTGCAATCTGTTCCGTAGTTTGGAAGATATAATTTACATAGAAATATCAACTTTGATTTTTAATAAATAATGATAATGATTGTAAAATTTGGAATACAAACCTCAAATGCAGACCACGTACGAGTATATAACAATAATTGAGTGGGTAGGTATTGAGTAACATTTTACTCGTAATTGTTTATTAACATTTTGTCATTAAGAATACCTCTTGAGTGCAGTTCATGAAACGAAGTAAATAAATGAATTTCAGAAGGGAAGTAGATTCGCTATCACGTTCCCATCTATTGATATCAGAGACTCTTGGTCAATTTAAACTTGGACGGCGCTCAGCGAGAGCGCGCCACTGAGGCTCAAACTCTACCAAAGCGAAGCAAAGCGGAGACGTGAAGAGATGAGTGAGGAAAACACTATACATATAGTGCGTGATGTTGTAGTGAGTCCACGAATATGTCATATTTTGTTAAGGAGAAAATACACAATAAAATAATAAATAAATAAATATTAGGGAACAATATTTTAATAAAGGGGAATATTTTGAATATTTTGAGACTGATAATGTAGATTGAAAATTCTGCTAAATGGGATCAACTGCAATATCTCGAAAAATAACCTATGTTTCATAATTCTTCATTGACTCTCCACAAAATGTATTTAGCAGCTGATTTTTTCACTGCACTATGAAAAACAACACTTTAAATCAAAACTACGAGTATCAGTTTAAATAATCATTTTAATTATAAATTAAATGCACTGATTGAATAACTAGACTGACTAAATATCAAATAAATAATAGGGTACATCTTACACACGGTCTCTGACCCCAAACTAAGCTTGTGATATGGCTGCCAGAGACTAATATACTACATATACATTTTTTAAATACATACTTATTTAGATAATACCTAAATAACACCCAGACACAGAGCAAACACTTAAGTTCATCACATAAATATTTGCCCTGGGTGGGAATCGAACCCACACCTTTTTGATCCAGGAGTCAGGGTCACCAACCACTGAGCCACTGAGGCTGTCATCGTGACCGAGCAGAATTTTAATTTGTTCTTCGATAAAAATATGGTACCCATGAATTGGCTTCGTGTTCCTAAGATAGGGTTATAATGATGATGTTATAATACAGACATTGTTAATAATAAAAATTATCTTTCAGACACGGTGTCAATTACCGCTCTCTAAAAAACTCTCCATTTCCTTTAATTAGACAACAAACGTGATAATATTTATTTTAGTAAACAATCATTGCAGTAGTATGAGATTGATTGTTAAATGTTCACTTTGCGTCATTTAACAAAAATTAAATAAACATAAAAAGACGTTTCAATGACTTTATTTACTGCAAACGTACGGATGCTATATTACGATTACTGTCATACAGCAAAGCCGAGTCGATTGACTTGGTTTTGAAAAAAAAAACAGTGCTCTGTACATTTCCACTCATCTTTGCTCCGTTTGTTGGAGTCTGGTCTTAAGTAGTGCACTCAATTGGATTGTTCGGTGTTGCATAATGAAGTCTCCGTGAACTGCCGACTTTGGAGATCCACTTGTAATTTATGTCTTTTATATAAATGCTGAATAGACTAGTTTGAATATTCATGACTAGCTTTTATCTACGAATTCTCTCTAACCAAGAAAATCACTAACCTTAAAACTATACTCGTATTCATGCAAAATTTAAAGCACAACCGACACTTCATTGTTGTGTAAAAGAAAGTTAACAAACCAACAAGCACACTTTCGGATTTATAAATAACTTTCTTGTTGCCAAAAAAAAACTCGAAAAGGATTATTTGTTTTTGGTAACGTAAATTAACCAGTGAACAAATTTTTTTTTTGAACGCTAATCTTATTTGTACTTTGCAGAACGAAAATCTCTTAGCAAATACCTATACAGAGTACAAATACATTTATTTACCTTGAAAATACAAATTAAATCTTATTCTTACACAAGAAAATCCCTCATTTTCAACGTCAGGGATTAAAAACATTTTGTTCGGATTACAATTTGCTACAAAATCTTGTGCGGAAATTCACGATAAATAATCAAATATGCGAACACCACGTAATCCATTTCTCGGAACACCTTGTTACATTTGACGCGGTTTTTACGGTATTTTCCAGGAAGTATTTTCGTGAGTTCAATCAATGATATTACGAGTCAGGGGTGCTCCGCTGCGGTTCGGAGCGTAAAGTACACGTATGTAAAGGTGGCGTGCAAAAAATGTGAATGTTTTATACCCCTGGTCGAAAAAGCTGTTGTAAGTATGATACGCGGGACTGTATGGTATGTCCATCGTCATAATATTGGCTATAAAAAGTGATATTTTCATACATTGTTTTTTCATAACTGATATAACCCAAATAATGTTTTGATATACATGTTCATTGGAGATTTACGAAAAAAATATTTCTAGAATCAAGAAAATTTATTTCAAGAAGTCATACGTTGATTTATCAACCATAATCGACCCGCGCTGGGCCAGCGTGGTGGATATGGCCCAATCACCCTTCGTGAGTAGGCCTACGTTCTGCAGTGGACTATTAAAAAGGCTGGTACATTACAGTAAAATTAGTTGTATGTAGGTATTATGTTGTCTTTTTAATTTTATTCTGTTTTTATCACAATAAATAAATATATATTTTATACAACGTTTACTTACTTCCGACTACCCATTGAACTACTGAAAACTGTAAAGTAATACTGATAACTTCTTGAACAAAATATCACATTAAATTATTCAATCAAATTTCTACCTTCCACCCTCGAGCTAAAGTCTAATTTCCCACAGCAAAACTTTAAAGTCTTAAGTCTTTTATAATAATTAACTCGTTAAGCTTGCAGTTAGTTTACAAGACGAACTTTGAAGTTAAAGTACAAAATATGTTTAACTGCTGCAGGATCAGAAGGATTTCAGACAGCTTTAGCAACTGCGAAACTTATTTATTTACTAGCAGTATTTTTTTTGAAAACTCGCATATTTTTAAAATGTTATAAAGTCTTTCAAAATGTAATATTGTGTATTTGACCATCATTTCAGGGCACGGTCCATTGACCGGACTTTTTTTTTCGCTTTTTGAGCTTTAGCTTTACGTTACACATATAGAATTTATAATTATGTAGAAAAACTGATAAAAATCAACTAAACAAAAAACTGTAACAGTTCTCGTTTAATATAAAACTCATACCAGGACCTCCGAACTCTAGGAAGTTGACATGAGCTGAAGACACTTACCGTATCCGTAGCTGCCGTAGCCGGAGCCGTAGCCAGCGCCGTAGCCCGCGCCGTAGCCAAGGCCTCCGTAGCCACCGCTGCTGTAGCCAAGGCCTCCGTAGCCAGCGCTGCTGTAGCCAAGGCCGCCGTAGCCGAGGCCTGAGAGGCCTCGCTTCTCGGTCTTCTTGGCCTCTTCGGCGCACACGGCGCTGATGGCGAGGATGGCTACAATCTGGGGACAAAAAACACTTGCTAGGTAAGTCATCACGTTAAGACAGCTAATACAGAGTTATCCAGAACTGGTGTACTAAGCTGAAAGGAGGTAATTCAGACCATTATTAAGAACAAGTCTTACTGTGGGTCCTACCTGGGTTCCGAGGGAAAAAAACAGCTGTTTCATACATTTTGTCGATTCTGAGTTACAATTTTGTAAGGAGCAGCTGACTCTTTCCTCTCAAATTTCGGGTTGGCCCCATTGTAAAAGTTGTTCATTAAGATAGTATGAATCACCCCCTTTTGGCTTACATCAGGGTAACCATATAACCTTGTATATTAATATAAAAAGTGTATCGGTTGTTTCTCTACACTAGACAGCGGATATATTCTAGAATATTATTATATTCACGAAATGATGACTAATTTTTATTACGGCAAAGTCCTGAAATTGCGCAAATGCAAAATTCAGCTGTTCCATGTAAAAGTTTCTCGACTAGGCAGAATGTATGGGACTACGGCCTTTTTTTCGCAACTTCGGGATCGAAATCACTCATCCAAAGACTGACAGGGTCAAACATTGCAAAATTTCGGTAATTTCTGAGAAATACCTACAAACTACGCCATAAGGTAGGTAGGTACTAAATAATGATCATGATGGTAAACCTACTTAGTAGATTTATAGTTGAAAAGATTATATCCTTTTTTTGAGAAAATAGTCGCCATTATTTCATAACCAGTTGCAAAACTAGTTTTTCTACTAATTGAACCAGAAAGTTAGCTTTTCGGAAGACAACTAGTTTGAATACATAAATGATCCGTGTTTTATTGGAAATCAAGTATGTGACATCTGTTTAGCACATCAAATTACTATAATAACAAGGATTTTTTATTGCTACCTCGACTGCATAAATAAGGTTGATTTATTCATTTATAGATTCTACATTTATGTTGTTTATCTTATATCATGCTTGTTTAAGATTTATAGCTAAAATCTACTTCAATATGCTTGAAATCAAGAATAGTAAGATTGACGAAAAACGTAAGTGATAAAGGAAATGATAATGTTTTTGTTAAAATAAGCTGGCAACAACGATGACGGACATCTATAACAATATTACAATGAGGAAATATTTGATTGTTTGTTTGTTTGCATTGAATAGGCCCCGAAACTACTGAACCGATTTTAAAAATTCTTTCACTGTTGAGAAGCTACACTATCCCCGTTGAACATGGGCTATATTATGCCAACCGTACTCGGGCAAAGCAGGGCGAGTAGCTAGTTTACCCATAAAGTGAATAAATGATCTGATCAAGACCACAGGAACATATAGACGCAAGCGTTTGTTACCAGCAGATTTTATTGAAAAACGATAGGTGAAGTATATGTCTACTAGTGGATATCCTACGGCTAATACATAAAACAATTTTAAATACCCATGCATCCCTTCCACATCTATAGGTATTTCAGCCACCTATGAAAAAGAGTGGCAATGTCAGGTTTGTGTCTTTATTTGGTTTGGTCCATTTTCATAACTGTTTTTCATAACTAGCTACGAAAAAGGAAATCTTCTCCACTGTTTGATATCTAGTTATTAAAAAGTAAACCGTAGTCTATTTTCATAACTGATTTTCATTACCAGCTACGGAAAAAAAACTATTCAATAGGTAATAACTGGTTATTAAAATGTACAATTTTTTTTTGCTGTCTTATAGCTAGTTATTAAAAGACCTTTTTTATTTCAGTATCTAATTATTATTAATTATCTAAACAAGCCTATTTTAACAATTTCTCTAACATCAGCTAAGAAAATATATGCAGTACCTATAACACGAAAAATTAAAAATGAATGCAAACAGGTAGATATGTTGATAATTTCTGTAATATCAGCAATTTTGCTGCGGTTTTTGTTTCTTTTTCTTCCCATTGTAACATGTGACAGAAACAATACAAGAGTCGCAGTGTCCAAGGAGTCTTTTCGCAATGTTTTCCAATAACCATGTCCATTGAGGATAATTATCCATGCCCAATGTGTGTCAACACGGAGACAAAGCCCCATGGCGAAACGTTTCCGACTAGACATTGACATTGTATCTGTGTTGTTGTGAAACTGAATGTAATTTATTTGTCTATAGACTAGAATGTCTTAGATAGACATTAAGATAATAATAAGATAGAAAACTAGGAATAAAGACCGGATAGTATCACGATTTTTCCGGTTCCAAGACGCCTAGTTTTCGCTTGCTTTTGGAATAGTTAGTTAACTGCTATTTATTTTTAGCTTATAAACAATAACAGGATACGAAATCAAAAGTACCTAGTAGTCCTTATGCAGACCTTTGACTTAGCTAAACGACTAAAATGATCATTCATTCTTAAACTTCTTTCAGCTGAGCTGAAGATTAACTTGAACATGAAAAATTGGTTTTCTGTAAAGTTTACGGACGATTTTACGTAATAAGATCATAAAGAAAACATTATGCAGTCAACATCTAAAAAAACAGAACGTTTAGGTCAATCGTGTCTCTCTATTGCTGGTTCCGCGCTCTCGCTTGCACGCCTAGCTCAGGTGGAACGTGACACTATTACGTGTGTGCAGTCGGCAAACATCGATTTTTTTAGACACATGAAAATTTTTGCTACCCGTCTATGTAAATCAATGAGCTATGTTCGACATAATCCTGTGATCGAACCTAACTCTGCGTAGCGTAGGATCGCAACTAGCAGCTTACGAGGCACTAAGCTCAGGTAAGCCGCAACACGCGCCCGCATGGATTATAGCGAATACCTAGAGTAAAGGGGCTTTGGAAACGGGAATATTGATTTTGAATAATAAATTCCATATGCTACACTAGTTTTTCACGAAAATAAAGTAAGTTCGTAAGGGAAATAAGGCTAACAGAAGTGTTAAAGTTTTTAAGCCACCTGAGGCCTCTAACATGGTTAAATGATTTAAACAATCGGGATCCACAATTTGAACGTGCCATCAGAGCGATGGCATAGCCCAGTTATAAATGCTACCCGCGGTCACCGATCCGAAGACTGACCGTGCCGAACATTGCGTAACTTCAATCTCGTTAACACCTAGGCAAATTACGCCATACTTATGCGCTGGTTACTTTTGTCATGAGATTTGCCTTCATGTCATTATGATAAAATTTACTTCTCGAAAGTAGGTTTCAGTCATGAATGAAAACTAGAATTATTTTAAATGAAACAAATAATTTGTGGTTTCTAAAACGAGAAACTGAGAAAAGATCGTAGGTTATTTTATACCCTAGGTGATAAAGTTGGCCTTTTCCAAATTTTTTATATGACTAAAAACGTTTGCCGGATCGTCTTGTAAATCATAAATTAATTTAAATGTACATTTAGCGCGTAATATTAAGACGACATTCAATAAATTAATTTTATTTTACTCTCCAGTGGAAATGATAAGTACACACATGCAATGAAAGGCGTGCAAATTTTATTATTTAGAACAATGCCATTTATTGTTTAATATATTAAAATAAAAATTAAGCATAAGTTATACAGTGGACAGTAAATTGTTTAAAAACAATGAAACATTATTTCACAGTAATATTGCCGCCCACTTGAATAAATTAATTGCCTTTGTTAAAAAGAAATAGTAAAAATAAGTTTATGTTTGTACAATTGCCAGACTTTTAATGAGATACGAGTACGTAGTGTAACATACGTGTGAGAATTTACGCGTATTAGTTAATATTTAGATTGCAAAAATTTAAAAAAAGTAGAACGTTATTGTTTTTATGTTCACGTTATTTGTAAACGTCAATTGTTAAATTTAAGTTATTTCAGTAGAGGCTTGAAAGGGCCTTTTGGAAGCCGTTTGCATCTTCTTGTTTTGATCAATTCTATAGCGTTATTCAAATAAAGAGTATTCTGTTCATCCCCTTGGACCGTGGTCCATGGGTGTTTTAGCCCTAGAGCTCTGTCAGCTGCCTTCAGGTGGCTTGAAGTTCTACAAATAGGGCTAGCCACTCGACCTATATGAATTTACAATGTTTCAGTGTCAAAACGCTGTATATTTGTAATCATTCTGTATAATAATATAGTAATTGACCATTTATTACCATGGAAGGAAAAAAGTAGTTCCGTGTCAAGTTTTTTTATTTGCTATAAATCAACTGCTATTTCTTTAATCAAGTAGATATTTACTTAAAGTTTTTACTAATTTTAATGAGGTTTAAATTAAAATCATAATTTATTGCTTTTGCTTCCGTTTATTATTTAATTATAGTAATTAGATGAGCTTTGAAGGTCACTTTAAAATGGATCATAAATCAGTTTTCAAAAAACTGCTTCCACTATTCAAATTGTTTTGTTAGTCGTTTTAACGGTTAGTTTGCAAAAAATCCCCGAAAATTTGAAGTTATATGATCTGTTTGCTATAATTATAATTCATGTGTAACTTTGATTTTAACAACTACTGTATTTTAATTATAGTTTGATAAATACGTAAACAATGAGTACGTTTTTTACTGCAAAATGTTTGGGTTATTAAACTTAAGCTTAGCTCAAACGATTTATAAGATGATTTATTTTATTCCAAGTAGCGCTGACACTAAAACTGATAAATAATTTCTCTGCTATTGTAGGACTGATCTACGAGTATATAGGTATAATGGTTGGGGAAAAGGTCTTTTCGCATTATAGTATGTATGAGCTTGTAATAAAATCTCTTTGGCTATACTATTTGTATCTGGCTGGTTTTGGTATCACTAAAGTTTACATTTAAAAGAACATAATTCCAAATTCATTAGGAAAATGTGTGATTTTCATTTGTTTTTCGTTGACTTTTTTTTTTACCAAAAATAGGTCTGCCATTTAAATAATAAGATACTGACACTGGCAAAAATCTAAAATGCAAAAAAAATAGGAAACTTTATTTATTAGGCAATTTCATTTTATAAACCAGACCTAAGCCTAACAATTCATCATTTAGTAAAAAAATTGCAAATATCTAATTATTTCATGTATTGCAAGCGTTACATACAAATTTAAATTTACGCCAAAGAATTAATTAAGGAGGAAGCAATTAAAGTGATAAATTACAAAATAATTATAATTATGAGGAGGGTGAGAGGGATCTTCACTTTGCAATTAAAATTTTAGGGATAAAAATATGTGCTTATTTACAAAGAAAACAAAGGTTATTCCTTTTCAGGAAAGCATTGTTTATTATAGGGTACCTACTTCTTGTTTTATAGAATATATTTGACCAGTATTATTGACTTGTTGGTCAGATAAAAGCGGCATTTGCTCTTTAACGATTATAAAAGAGAAGCGAAATTCAATACGGGCAATTTTCGTATGGGTGACCGTAGGTGGCATTTAAAACTGAGCGCTATCGCGACTAGGATAACACGTTTGATTTTCGGCCCAGTTGTTTTAATCTTTGTCAAATTGCAGGTTTAAAAATTATGAGACTCGCAATGGGTCTATGCAAACTAACTATACGGTAATCAATAGGTACTAGTACTATATTGGACACGCATTAAACATAGTTATGCAAAACTATGAAAATCTAGAAAAACTTTTAAGAAATCACTTAAGCAGCCCCCCAATTATTATTTATTAGGAGCCTATTCTGTCCCAACGTTGAGCAAAGGCCTCCCTACCCTCCTTCCACTTATCTCTATCCTGGGCTAAAGTATGCCAGTCCTTCCGGTAAAAAGCAGCCCCCCAAACGAACTATTAATTAGTTAATCGTAAAGATTTAGTATTCAAACACTTATAATATAATATTGAATATTTTTAACATGTTTTTTCCCCATTGAAAAAAAAAAACAAAATTAATTTATTTCAGGCATTTGTAGATACCCATATTCACAACAATTAAATTAAATTATGTTATAAACACTTGCGCACTATGTATAGGTACATATTGCAGTAGGAAAAAGTTACCAATAAATAATAGCGCAGACCACCGGCTAAGGAATGTCTAATTATTTTATCATTTAAGTATGGGTTAGACAAATCCTTACATACTGTAATGTTGTGCTAGAATAAAGTCATTAGTCGAATATTCGTCACACTTTCCGGCGGGATATTGCACTGCGATGACGGACAAATTGCAGGCAGGTGGGGCCGCAGGATATGACTAATATAACTTGTTTCAACTCAATTTGGCTTTTATAGTAGACGCACTGGTTATGGCCACTGCCCCGGTTTTCGCCATTCGCTGTCAAAATTATTGCATGAAAAGATTTTAAACCATGTAACACAATAAATACAACATGTAGGGCTCATAGCGTAGTTTATCTAGATGTTCTTTAGCGATCATCGAAGTTAAGCAACGTTCACTCTTCGGATGGGTGACCGCTTGTGACATTTGCAACAGAGCGCTGCCGTGGCTCGGATGACACGTCAAATTGTAGGTCCTGGTTGCGTTACTCGTTTAGCTATGTCAGAGGCCTTCAGGCGGCTTAAAAACTCTGACACCAGGGCAAGCCACCCCCGGCCTATACGAACTTGCTTTACCATAAAAGTGTAAATGTCAATTGAAAATTTCTTTGAAAATATTAATTTAACGTTAAATTTGTCTGGACAATTATTTAAATTCAAATTGCCAAACATGTTACTAAGATGGCCGCAACCGGTGCATCTAATATACTACACAGACTGCATTTGTTTTGAAAAGTGAAAATTTAAAACTCTAGGAGGTAGGTATTATGTATACTTATTATTAACGATTTTTACTGTGGGATCAACTGCAAAATCGCAGAAATGAACATTTTCTGCCCCATACTCATTACTGTTGTAACTTTTTATATGGGACAGCAGCTGATTAATTTTTCACGATTTTACAATTGGTTTCATAGTAGAAGTTGTTCATAATTGTGCTATAGACCTCTTTAAATCCCTTTACTATGCAAAACAACTCATAACTAATATATTAGTAACTATAGAATAATTCTATCTAAGTTGACTTATATTTTACTAAGTTTAAAATTGCAATCTGAATAGTACCTTATGTACTTACTGAAATTATTTAGTTAGAATGTTTCAAGGTTGTATAATGTAGTGATTAAATTATGAACATTCTAATTAGTTAAAAATTAGGTACCTATGTTATTAGATTCTGGTCTAGTCTATTTTTCGTGTTCTGTGAATGCTATACAAGTTTTCTGAAACTGTTTTAAACTTGAAAATAGTATATCCAACTTTAAATAGGAAATCACATTTTATGTCAACTTTAAATAGATTGGTTGATTGTCATTTAAGTAAACGTTTATTTTTAAATTACGAGTAGGTTACATAATATAAATTCAAAATTTTAGATATTGTTACCAAAATTGTAAGTGTTGTTATACGAAAATCGAAATTACTCTGAAAATTTTATTTATCACCAAAGTAACAAGAAACCCTTTTAATTGAAATAAACATAATAGTTGATATTTTATCAATTTATTCTCCTTTGAATATATAATTACTAAGAAAAGTATTACAACATGGGAAAAGTTATTCGCTCTGAAAAATACCGAACACTATTAAAACCGATACATACTTATTAGCCAAAAAACTACCAAATGACCCGACAAATTCCGCATCGTCTCAGAATCAACAAAGCGTGATTGAAAATGAATTTTCTTCGTTATTAGTCACAATTTTTCTATAAAATTATATTATTCTAAATTTAATGCTTATTTTACTATTTCGGGACATAGTTCCAACAAAACAGATATTACATAATCCGTTCTAAGAAAACCAACCGTTGCTCTTGAGTTCTCTAGTTACGACCGGTGTCACTAACACTTATTTTATACATAAGAATAAATGTATTATTACAATGGGAAAACGCATTGGAACAACACTGAAACACTGAATAAATAAAGCCAATACATTCTTATTTGTGTAAATTTGCTTATTTCTTTTATCAAATTAGCTGACCTAACAAACGTTGCCCTGCCTCAGAAATGAAATCGCAAATAAATGAAATTTCCTAATATATTATTTTTGTGAATTTTCCCATAAAAACTCAAATAATATTTTGGTAATCCAGAACACAAATCCAACATCACAATATAGCCGTTTTTATCCGTATTTCTCTAGTAATAAACGTTACGTTACTAGCACTTGTTTTATTGTAAAAATAAAGTTATTATTTGTAATATTTTTGGAAACTGTCACTCACCAAGAACTTCATGTTGGCTAGGCTGGACAGAGTAGACTGATGACCGGCTCCCGCGCACCCGCCTTATATACCAGCCGCAAAGCCTTCAAGGACTTCTTCAACCCCGTACAGAGGAAGCGAAGAAATTCTGCTTTAATTGTATTTTGATAACATTTTTTGTGAATGTTGTTTAGTATTTAGTAGGTATAGGTATTATTTAAGTATACCTATATAATATAAGTACGTTTTAATATGTGGTGTTTTGTAAAGTTTTTGTTCAATGACCATTCTTTGTTTTAGTTCTTGCATGCGAGTACGGTTTGTGCGTATGGAGGAAGCGAAAAAAATATATTTAGTTATCACTTTTTGTGAATACTATTTAGTAAGTAAAGTATTATTCGTATTGGTGTTCTTAATATACGAGTATTAAGTAGAGTTTTGTAAAATATTTTGTTAAAAACGGACATTCTCTGATTTAGTTCTTAGGAATACCGACTAAGTGTATCTACTCGTAACGCGTAGAGTTGCAGGTATTTTTAAGTTAAAAATATTGTTTTCAGAGTTCTTTAGCTGAAGTTATGAGTCAATGATTTATCGTACCTATTAAAAAATAGAATAGTTTGTGTTTGCTATAAGTTTTTTAATGCAGTTTAGTGTTTTGGTAGTTATGTTTAATTTTGTGTTTAAAATAAGTAGGTTAATGTGGAGGTTTGTAAACTTTTTGTTTCAACCGATATTCTCTGTTTTACTCTTAAGAGTCTTAACCGTCTATGCGTACGGAGGATAAAGGAAGAAATTATGCCTTAATTACATTTTGTAAATGTTTTTAGTGTTTAGTAGGTAAATGTATTTTTTAAATTGGTGTTCAAAAGAAGTAGCATGATATTTTGTAAGCTTTTTAAAACTGACATTTTCGGATTTAGTTCTTAGAAGTATACGGTTGTAGTCACCGACTTGACAATTTTCTTTATTCCATATTGTTGCAGGCAGTTTTGAAGTTTAAAGATTGTTTGTAGAAGAGTTATTTAGATGACGATTTGATGAATCAATTTGTCGATTTTATTACTGAAAAGTTGTAAAGAAAAACTGTGAAAAAATTTCGTGCCCTACAGCAATTTGCATGTTACTATTTCTAGCGTAGCTACGAAATCGATACTACTACTTTTATTAATAAAGCGCTTGATTACTTCCACTTATATTGGAGTGCCAAATTTTTATGTTTGTTTATGTACCTTTGTAATTTAAGTAATAGCCGAAACCACTGCAAGTTTTGCAAATATTTTGAAGAATCATAATAATTGTAAATAAAGATTGTTATCCGTAATAATGTTTTAAATCCAAAAGTGTGTTTCTTAGTTTGTTGGTTTATTTGTTACTCTTTCACGCACGCACAGAGGGAGGGATCGATTTGATTTTTTTCCAAGACAAAAAGTAGTTTATGATACTCTGGCCACGATTAACTCACCAGCTGATTCTCTATCGACAAAACGTAACGTACCACGTTAGCACGTAACGCGCTTTAACATGCTTCTTGTTTTTAAGAAATTCGCGTGTAAAATATTTATTTTTATTTTTCAAATAACATAACTTAAACGTGGTTTTTAATTTATTTTAACGTAATTTAAAAAACTTCTTACCGTGTGTTTTTTTTTTATTTCCGTGAATTTCGTTTGAAGGTATGTTTGATAAAAGTAAAATTACGTTTAAATGAATTAAAAACCAAGTTTAAGTTATTTTATTTGAAAAATACATATTTTTCACACGTATTTCTTAAAACCAAAGAGCATGTTAGAGCGTGTTACGTGCTTGTTTTCATATAGAATCACTCACCAGGACCGATAGAAACGGCAACGTAAGAGAGAGGCCTATACCGAGCAGTAGGATAAACAAGGCTGTGGATGGTGATGATCATAATGCTCTTTGATCTTTGCATTAAGTTTAAACTACCTTTTATCCCGAAAAAATAAAGGGTTCCTATGGGATAGCACATAAACGGAGAGAACCAAGGTCAACATTTTTACTATAGGCTATGTATAATTTAAATGTTGACTTTATTTAGAGATTATATTAATGTAATATAAATACAATATCTTTCGGATCCGACGGTCTGTCCACCTTGTGGGTGAACGTCTTACGCTGCGCTTGTTCGTGGTCTCTACTCTAGAACTTTTCGAGTCTATCGGTCATCAGTTCTTCGTGCTATACTCACGTAGCTCTGATAATTTATATCCTTTTTAGGTAATCGGATAAGGAACAAAAACGTCGATGCTTAAAACAACAACTATCTACATCATACTCGTATTAATTTAGTATCGGATTTAATTTAAAAAATATACAAAAAGCTAACCTATATTTGATTCGAAGTGCTGCATTGACCTATTATCAAATTGAATTTATAACATTTGATAAAAATAAGATACAAGTACGTATAAAATCTTCGTACAAGAGTAATTAAATGGGTGGGTAATTAATTATTTTGCAGTTGTAAATGCACAATATAAGATAGAGTATTTATTTATTAGTGCAAAAACGAAACAGGATATGTTCAGGATCTTGAGTTTAATTTGATTAATATAAATAGTAATACGGTTTGGCTTCAATGGTCATCAATAAAACCGGGTTTTGAATTGTTACCTATTTTTTGATAAAAACGTAACAACCGACTTCGTAGGTACAATAAACCTCATCTAGATGACGCCAAAATAAGCTGCTAGAAAATGATACCAATTTTGCAATTCAATTTTTGTAGGCGTCGCAATCACATTAATAAAAATAATCGAGTATCATATCAATCGAGTACTTATAATAACCACCAAGTACGAGTAGGACTCGCGCACGGAGGGTTCCGTACTGTATGGGATCCCCCTTAAATATTTATCTTATTTTAATTTTATTATTTATTATTAAAGTGAATATACAACTATATATTCTGTAAAATTTTAAAGCATCTACATTTACCATCTACCATTTTAAATATCGAGCGAAAAACGGCAAAAAAAAACAGGTTTGTTGTATGGGAGCCCCCCTTAATGATAATTTAATCTGTTTTTAGTATTTGTTATTAAAGTGGCAAGATAAATGCATCATTTCTGAAATTTTCACCTCTCTAGCTATTAAGGTTAGGTATAGGATACAGCCTGGTGACAGACAGACGGACAGATGGACAGCGGAGCCTTAGTAATAGGGTCTCGTTTTTGGGTACGGAACTCTAAAAAAGGTAATATTGAATCTATCATTATCAACAACTTTGACTATGGGACTACCCGAAATTCGCGGTAATAATATATTTGATACATTTTGTCGGCTCGACTCTACAGCTCATCTTATTTCTTGAATTCCAAATTCACCCCATAATAAAACTACTTGATGATGGTGGTTTAAGTCTCCCCCTTTTCATATTTCACTGGCTTTTTGGTGACAAAAAAATCGTGAAGCAACCTGCATACTCACGTCTGTAGAAAAAATTGAATGACATAACATTTCACATATTGTGTGAATCCGTCAGCCCACATTATACCAGCGTAGTGGATAAGACCCAATCACCCTTCGTATTGGGTTAGGTCTATAACTAGCAGTGGGCTATTAAGGTGCAACAAGTTGACGGCACGAACTCAGATTTGGCGTAGCTTAAATAAATCATATCTCAGCTGTATTGTCTGAAGAAGAGATAGATTCGATGATAAACAGTAGATATAGTGCGTGTGCACCTATTGTAACATAATTTTGTTTTTATTTGTTTTAAAATACCTATAATTACAGCTGCGTTCTAAATGCGCATAAGGTTTTCTCCGTAGTAATTTAAAAAAAAAAAACTGTTAAGTAAGTTAATTTATTTAAATAATAGTTATTTGAACTAACGAATACATAAACTAGGCCGCTATTTTCTTAAAAAATGGCTCAGTTTAGTTTTTCTGTGTTTTTATTGCATGCAAAGTTTCCTAATAATTTGAGTCAAAATTCAAATGTTCCAAGGCTTATATGTATCATTTGAGTGTAGATTTTTTTTCACAGTTTTATTAGCAATAAGCATACATTTTGTAAAGACAAATTGATATAAATGTTAGTTTTAGATATTCAACAGCAAACACTGGTGTGATTACCCACCGACATTTGTATGGAGAGATGAGCGACTTGTTTCCTCTTAAAAGGTTGGAACAGATACAAGTAACCTTTTTGGCTTAGTACTACACCCTTTCTAAATAACCCTAGTGCTTTGTTTTATCGACTTCAGTAAAAGAGAATACATATTGTATTCATTCTATATAAGTTAGTTCGTATAGGCCGGGTGGCTAGCCCTGCTGTCATAGTTTTTAGCCGCCTGAAGGCTTCTCTGACATAGCTAAACCGTTACAACAACCAGGATCTACAACAGGCATGGTGACTAAAAAAATATAATTAGTCCGTCAGATAGACCATCTAAAAATATTAGGCACGTATTTTTTCTTATGTCAATGAAACAAAAATTGACGAAATACGAGTAGAGCCCTTCAAAGCAGTTTTTATTGCAAAATTTAGTTAGTCCCAAAAATAAGTTATAGGTACTTACCCCTAATACTAGCTAAATTAATTTTCAAAAGTAACCTATCTTGTCAAAATTTGTAAAATGATAATTAACTATTTTCTTTAGTTTGCCTCATTTCATGTTAAATTTATTTATTTTTCTATATTATTTTGGGACAAGTCTTTAGCTACTGAAACTTGGTTTTATACTACTTCGTTGCAAATAGGTTCACGGTTCACTAAATAGTGACGTCACTTGACACTTGGCCATACAAATGTATACACTTCTGCAAGAGAGGTGACGTCACGACCCCCACTCCCAAACTTTGACAAGGTTTATCTAAGTCATTTGTTGTTTGATTGACAAAAAATACGTGTATAATATTTTTTTAATGGCGAACTCACGGACTAATTATAATAATTATTGTTTACCCAGTCATCCCTCAGCCTATTCAACGTGTCATCCCAGCCATAGTAGCGTTTTATGGTAAGGTACCTACTTTATAATTTCAATCAGCTGGTAATAATTTTCCTAATATTTGGTTATGCTTACACGCACCGAACTAGCACTTACGTCTACGCCTTAAAAAGCTTTGCCAATCTCAAAATTGTTTCCTAAAATTGCCGTACCCGTTTCGATGCAATTGCGTTCCATAAACAACGTATTAATTGCAGCCTAGATGTTATTAGCAGATAGTGTTATAGACTTTTGTTTAGAACCTGCGTGTGAGTTGCGTAACGTGTTGCCTTGTATTCTGATACGTTCCTTACTTGAGGATGTTTCTTGAGAATTACAAGACAATGGTTTATGATCAGTTTTTGGGTTAAAAATGTATTTCTTACATGACCAGTTTTTTTCTTTGCTTTCGTTGGGGGTTAAGTTTTTTTTTTTTAAATAGTCACATGAAAACGATATGGTTTTCGTGTATAAGGTTCATACACTTTTTTTCGGACTATGGGTAGGTATAGTTACCCTGCTGTCGGGCGCCGCGGAGGAGTGCGCAAGCGTGCCCGTAGCCCCGACACATAGCGCAGTGGCGGAACACCCAGGGGTTTTGGTGGGTATACTGTCCAGTCGGCAGGACTCCCACATAACCACCCGCCTGCCCTCGAGGTGCGGTGGTATCTATAAAAGATTTCCCCTGGTAAAAAAAAAAAAAAAAAAAGGTATAGTTACCCTATAATAATACACTAGAAAAATGATATATTGGTAATTTAAATAATAATTCCGCCCAAAAGAGATTTTTTTATGTATTACGTCTTTTTTTTATTTATTGTGCATAGTTTCACTCTTTTCAATATAATTTTTAAGCCTTTCGAAGCAATTCGTCAGCTATCTAAAATCAAAACCTAGCAAGCATGGTATTCTATGATAAACAGCGGATATATATATGACATATCCGCGCTGTGCGTACCAAGCATTATCATAGTAGGTATGATAGATACGATAGTAGGCATATCTTTATTCGCGGTAAAAACAGACAAACGGCACATTCTGTAGTATCAAAGAATATATAATCAAAGAATATATAATAATACTACGTATAGAACGGCCACTCGTTACCCCCCACCCGTTTGAGTCTTCCTCACTTCCACCCCGCGTCTACGTACCGCATCGTGCACTCTGCGCGCGGGCTGCACTAGCCGGTGGATTTTCTAACAAAAACTACCTAGACTGTGACAATAGGGAAGACTTGTACTGTGTATGGTTGAATATCAATGATACGTAACAAAACAAGAAATTTTAATGTTTCCCTAAGGATAAATAATAGGAACTTATTTTACATTATTTGGTAACTTCCTCTTGATATTATCTTACAAAAGAAGTAGATCGGTTACTTTTTGTTAATATGCTTCCAAATTAAGTAATTGTTATACTATTTCAAGCACTAGATTAATATTCATTTTTGCAAATTAAGTACGCAACTGTCTCACTCACGCGGCATGACGTCACGATGTGGTGATCGCTGACAGCCATAGACGTTCCGCACACAAATGCGCGTGTAGCGACCGTGCGTAAGTGTGTTGTCTGTGAGTAAGTACTGTGTAGGTGTGCGTAAGACAGCAGATTTTGTATGAAAAATCGCGGAGTGTCCGGGCTGGTAGTATGACAATATTTTCCGAAAAGATTTTTGTAAAGCTTCGTTTTCCTCTCGAGTAAGTTCCTTGACACTCGCTCGAGTGAGTTTCTCGCAGGATGGAAAGCTGAGGATACAGAGCCCGGTTACGTGGAGATGCTACAGATGACTCACGGGTTTTAGCTGTTACAACATTTGGTTTAGTAGCTAGTTTACTATAGCTTTTGCCCGCGGCTTTTCCCGCGTAATATCTGCCGACTTTGGGTATTGACTTTTGTGCTATTTTGGCTCTTTCGTGGTTTCACCCCGCAAGCTGTTCGGCCCGCGGGGCGAATCAACGAAGACTCTTTTTGAAGGCCCTCTTTCGCCCCGCATTGTTTGGAGCGGGGCGAAAAGGGACATTCAAAAAGAGTCTTCGTTGATTCGCCCCGCGATTCACTTTTTATCTTTATGACGTAGCCTATGACACTTTCCGATCTTTGATATAATTTTTAGGGTTCCGTACCTCAAAAGGAAAAAACGGAACCCTTATAGGATCACTTTGTTAGGGTTCCGTACCTCAAAAGGAAAAAACGGAACCCTTATAGGATCACTTTGTTGTCCGTCTGTCCGTCCGTCCGTCTGTCAAGACCCTTTTTCTCAGGAACGCGTGGAGGTATGAAGCTGAAATTTATATCAATTACTCAAGTCTACTGTCCCTTGAAGCTGTGAAAAAATCAAACTTCTAAACCAACGCAATCAAAAGATACAGCCGTTTATGCCGCAAATTTTGAAACTCGCAAGTACTCGCAAGGGAATCAAAACCTAAAGGGTACTTCCAGTCGACCTAGAATCTTGAAATTTGGCATGAAGCAACGTTTTATAGCACACATAAAGGAAAAATTCCGAAAACCTTAAATTTTTAGTTACATTACAAAATATATATTTTTTAATAAATATAAACGTATTACTTTTTTTGTCGTAATGAACGAACTTTGTAAACCTTGCAGGTTTGTACGGAACCCTCGGTGCGCGAGTCCGACTCGCACTTGGCCGGTTTTATTATTTCTACGCCAAGAAACATAAAAACTATTTTTTTCTGAAAACATTATCACTAAATCGTGAATCTATTTGCACCGAACTAGTATAAAACTAAGTTTCAGTAAAGACTTCTCTCAAAATAATGTAGAAAAAACAATAAATTTAACATGAAATGAGGCAAACTAAAAAATAAAGAATATGCCTAGTTAATTTTCATTAGGTATACAAATTTTACAAAGATAGGTTACTTTTGAAAATTAATTTAGCTAGTAAATAAGTAACTATAACTTATTGTTTGGAACTAAGTATTGCAATAAAACTAAACTTCTTTAATAAGGTCATATGTGTAACTATACAGAACATGTTACCTAAAACCCAGAGAATGATAATACACGTATTGCAATAAATAATATAAGGTCACGGAAAATGCCATTGCGGTGGCATAATATAGATTGTTTTACCCTCATAGGGTCGTATAACTATGCAGAACATGTTACCTAAGAACCAGGTATTACGCGTAAATATTGCAATAAATAATATAAGGTCAAGTAAAATGCCAATGTGCCACCCTAATGACAATCCCAATATTTTGGACAAAGAAAATAACACGGAAAGAAGAAGATTGAGTATAGGCTGCGCCACACGAGTTAGTGGATGTGAAGTTAGCTACAAGCTGCACAATATCCAATCCTGACTAAAGCTCATATAACGCCGCACGTTGATTGGCTATTGCGCAGCTTGTAGCTAACTTCACATCCGCCAACTGGTGTAGCGCGGCCTATATCAAGTCTATCCGTTGCTCTGTTGCAGCGTGAAAGAGTAACAGTAACAAAAAACCAATATACCAACAAACACACTTTCGTATCTATGATATTATTTATAGTAAGGATTTAACCTTGATATGACTGTAATGCAGTTTGGTTAGCGTTGCATAATTACACGCATTTATGGGATACAAGACGAAACTGCAGAGTATTAGTCCACAATTTCAAAACACGAACTAGTAAGCGCATCGTAGGACGTCCACCGATAAGGTAGAGAGATGATCTGGTCAAGACTGTTTAAAAATAATCTACATATTATATGTAGAGCAGTAAGTATCCTATAATACATGTCGAGAAGTAAACATCCTCAATATTAAATAAATAAATAAATATTAGGGGACATCTTACACACAGTCTCTGACCCCAAACTAAGCAAAGCTTGTGATATGGCTGCCAGAGACTGATATACCACATATACATATTTTTAAATACATACTTGTATAGATAGTAACTAAATAACACCCAGACACAGAGCAAACACTTATGTTCATCACATAAATATTTGCCCTGGGTGGGGATCGAACCCACGCCTCTTTGACCCAGAAGCTAGGGTCACTAACCACTGAGCCACCGAGGCAGTATATCTCAGATAAGATTGAATGATATTTTTTGTAGTAGTAGAAATATAATTGTTAAAAAAATTTTAGCTGGAAATCAGTTTTTAAACAAGCAAGGGTTGGGGGAGACCTTTGCCCAGCATAGGAACATCTTAAGTCAAGAAGACCCAAATAATAATAAAAAATAAACAAAAATCAGAGAACATCTTACACACGGACTCTGACCCCAAACTAAGCAAAGCTTGTGAGATGGCTGCCAGAGACTGATATACTACATCATAATTGATAAAATGATTTTAATTTTATAGTGCATCCCACACTAGGTTTATTCAAGTCCTGCATCCGCGACGAACTTTTGAAATGTTTATCACAAAACTACATAATTGATATTGATATTTTACATATTTTTAATTTTAAAGAAATATACGTATCACTAACTACATAGTATAATAAATAAATAAATAAATATTAAGGGACATCTTACACACGGTCTCTGACCCCAAACTAAGCATAGCTTGTGATATGGCTGCCAGAGACTGATATACTACATATATATATTTTAAATGCATACTTATATAGATAGTACCTAAATAACACCCAGACACAGAGCAAACACCTATGTTCATCACACAAATGTTTGCCCTGGGTGGGGATCGAACCCACGCCTCTTTGACCCAGAAGTCAGGTTCACTAACCACTGAGCCACCGAGGCAGTCATGTATGACACAGTGTCGCTTTCTCTGTTCATATATCCCTATGTATGCTTAAATCTTTAAATCTACGCAACGGATTTTGATGTGATTTTTTTTAAAAGATAGAGTTGTTCAAGATGAAGGTTTATATGTGTAATACACTGCCTGTGCGAAGCCGGGGCGGGTCGCTAGTATACTTATATAGATAATACCTAAATAACACCCAGGCACAGAGCAAACACCTATGTTCATCACATAAATGCTTGCCCTGGGTGGAAATCGAACCCACGCCTCTTAGATCCCGTAGTCAGGGTCAGTAACCACTGAGCCACCAAGGCAGTCAAATAATTAACATAAAAATTGAAACCCTCCAGAAATCATTTTTATTACACAAATTGTTACTTTGTGTGCTGTAATCTTTACAGGCAAATACCTATTATATAGTGATCATTGTGAACAATTTTTGCTATTACGCCTACCCCGAAACATTTACCTCAGCAAGTCCCAAGCAAGTCAAGCTGTCCCATACAAAAAGTTCGTCGACTCGACAAACAGCTGAATTTTTCGCATTTTTGGGGATTATTCGCATTTTGCGCATTATTATTAGTCTCATAGTTAAAGTTGTTCGTAATTTAAAATAATTTAGTGTCACAAAATGTACATCATATTGTTATAAAAATTCGTAGAATTTAATTTATTTGTTTGCATAATTTCTAGAGTATTCATAAATGCTAAGTATATACCCTGCCTAGTAGGGCATAGCAATCATAATAATATTAGGTGGGTGAATATCATAAAAAAATACTTACTAAGCTAATTTTGTTTTTTAAATGACCATACATAGACATAGTATAATTCTACATAGTACACCATTTCACTTATAAAACTCAATATAGACAGAACTAGTTTGACAAAGATTCTTGAGGATACTACAAGCTATTTTAAATGTTATTATTATTTAATTTTATCAGTGAGGTAATCGTCTAAACATAATAATGAAACTGATTATAGTACAAATTTCACGGTTTAACAGAGTTTAAAGAATTACATTCATAGTAGATTCTAGGTACAACAGAACATGGTCAACCTTAAAAACTAAACACACCACCCATCTCCGACCGTACCCGGCGCAAAAGAGCCCAAAATGCTGGCCGCATTACTTCGCTGGATGGCGATGGCCATCCTTTGCGCCAAGTACGAGCCGGAGCGGGAGTCATTAGTCTTCTCCCTTAGTCTACGCCCAATTTCCTCAATTAAAGCTTTAGGCTCACTACCCCAACGCAATCGTCTAAACTGTAATAATATTTATTTATCAACAATTTTTTAAGATTAAAAAAAAATTGTTTTCATTAAGTTCGTCTTTTTTGTGCAGTCGAGTAAAAATAGCAATCTTCCTCTTCTTAGGAAGTCGATAAAAAGCATTTTGCTCGCATTTTACCTACTTATTATAATAACATAAATAATGTAATCATTGCCAGTCTGACTGGTTATTGACTGGTCGGGGATCATGACATGTTATTTCTCTCGTATGTTGTCAAGGTCGTGGATAAAATTTTGGTGAAATCGCTTGATATAAATACTTTCTGGTTATAATACTCAAATGATAAACAACATAGTCGTATGTCAGTCATCACAGAGACACGTTGTAATAGCTCTGTCTCAGTCATAAAGTACACTTGACGTTTTAACAGACTTCATATAATTGGCCAAGTGCAAGTTGGACTCGCGCACGAGGTTTCCGTACCCTATGGGAACTCTCTTAGGCCCATTTCAAGCGTTTAACTGCCATTAGACGCTATTAATATAGAGCAATAATCGGTCAAGTACAAGTTGGACTCGCGCACGGAGGGTTCCGTACTGTATGGGAGCCCCCTTAAATATTTATTTAATTTTAATTTTATTATCTATTACGAATATACAACTAAATGTTCTGTGAAATTTTCAAGCATCTTCCTGTTACCAATATACAGGGTTATTTCTAATCAATTAGCATCCTTTTAGAGGCTTATTCTGTATAACAAAACTAACAACTTCTGTTCTGCAACTTGTCGAGGGTGAACGATATTTTTCTGAGGAACAACATTTTTTTTTTAATTTTTGCTAAAGTTAAGTAATTTTGTTAGTTTTGATGTATAGAATAAACCCCTAAAAGGATACAAATTGATTAGAAATAACCCTGTGTATATCGAGCGAAAAACGGCTAAAAAATTATGTTTGTTGTGTGGGAGCCTCCTTAATTTATTTTCTTCTCTTGTTAATATATGTTGTTATAGCGGCAACAGAAACACATCATCTGTGAAAATTTCAGCTGCCTAGCTATCACAGTTCATCAGATACAGCCTGGTGACAGACAGACAGACAGACGGACAGACGGACGGACAGCGGAGTCTTAGTAATAGGGCCCCGTTTTTACCATTTGGGTGCGGAACCCTAAAAAAGAGGTTAATTTCGGATGTGTGTTTTTTTGTGTAGGTACGCATGATATGTGACTACTCCGCCAATTTGCCGCCAATTGTGAATCAATTTTGATGATTCGTTTTTCTTTGATAGGATATACTTCGGAGGTGGTCTCATTTGAATTTAATGGAAATAGGCTGAGTTGTTTTTGAAAAATCAACAATAATGCGAAAATCACTACGTCGATCATAAATACATCGATTCGTGCGATGTTTTCGAATTCTGTACACGATTGAAGTAGGCTGTGACATTTTTGTTGATAAAATATTTTAATGTGATGGAATTACGAGACCAATTATGCATTCCACTCATGTTAAGTAGGTATTAAAGATGCCAAGGTTAATTCGTTCTACCCAGGACTTTGACCTATACCAGCGCAAACCCTGCGTAGCACAGCACTTGCCAGAACTGGAAGTATTGCCTGAACTTGATGCTTGAACAATACTGCTCGGCGGTTTAAATAACTGGTAAACCTAAACATGTGGTAGGTATTGTAGATGTACCGGTTGTGGCCATGACTGCCTCGGTTTTGGCCATTTGATGTCAAAATTATTGCGTAAGCAATGTACCTATACACCATCAATATTGTTAAAGTGAATGTCGAAGTTTGAATATATTGTAAAAAAAATTATTTACGAATTAAAATTGTCAACACAGTCATTAAAATTCAAAGTGGTCAAAAATAACACTAAAATGGCCACAACCGGTACAACTTCCCTACTTCTCGGGCTAGCGATCTACAAAAAAGCTCTTTCGCTTCGCTACCTCCAGCTATGTTCGGATTGTTCGGTCCTAATAGAAAGGTATGAGCTTGAACTATGTACCTACAGTGAAAATTTAGCGGCCTAAATGATGATTATGATCAATTCTAAAACGTCTAGTATGGGATGAGGGTTTGAACTAACGACAATTTTAAAGCTTTGATGCAAAATAAATAATAAATTGTCAAATGAAAATCAATGTATAAATCTCAAATATAATAGTATATTACAAAAAAAAAATTACCACAAAATATGCATTTATTTTCACCCATAAGTAGGTTGTTGACTAAAGACGCTGCGTAAGTAAAAGTTCAGAGTTTAAAAATTTTAAGGTCAAAGTGACTCGATGAAAAATATTCATCTCGAAATTAACAAATTTTATTGGATTGTAATATTACGAGTATGTCAAACGTTGAACATTATCCATGCATGCATAATCAATTATTAGATAGATAAAACAATTAAAATACGTGAAGATTTTGAATTCGTAATTTTTTGCAAATTTTAATGTAAGTAGAAGTGTTTATATTTGGATTGAATTGATAACGAAATATTTTTATCTTATAGTTAATTTATTTTTGGAGTCTGCTAAGCTGGTCTAACAAAAAAGTCAGCGATGGGTGTTTTAGTATCTACCTCTGTAAATACAGTTGTTGTAAACATTATTAGGCATAAAAGATAATATTTCAGTTACAAGTGATTTTGTTTCAGATTATACCTAAATAAAAAAATCAATATTTTATTTTTTTGTTCAGATTTCATATTTATGTATTTATTTCTAGTTGAATAGAACTCTGAAACTTATATGATTCTAAGAAAACTGGGCGGAAATACACCAAAGCTAATTAGAACAAAGATTTGAAGATAACTTTCCGCAAAGTAACGCTTTATTGAATGAATTATCTCTAAGTGTGCCAAATCGATGCCAATAGACAGCATTGTACAAATCCCATAGAAAACTGTAGTTATACTACTACTAACTCTATCGAAGGCGTAAAAATCTTTACTAACTAATACATACTATACTAGGAGACTTATACTGGATACGCTAGAATGCAAAAAACATATTTCATCATATAACAACATATAATCCATAGAATATTAACTTAAGTTTTGTTTTTATTTTCTCTACGTCTGTGACATATTGCTCTGAGTGAGCGCGAGTTTTTTGTTTTTTTGGCAATTACAGATACCTAACTGTTCATCGCAAGTTTACAATAACTCAGTAAACTCAGTAAAGAGCAGTTTATCTGTAAACTAGACGACCCGCCCCGGCTTCGCACAGGTGTATTATACATATAAACCTTCCTCTTGAATCACTCTATCCATTAAAAAAACCGCATCAAAATCCGTTGTGTAGTTTTAAAGATTTAAGCATACAGACAAAAATAGCAAAGGATATGCCAAAAAATCCCAAAAAAATGTATTTCGCGTGCTGATCGCTGACAACAGCATTTAGGCTTTATCTTAATAATTATTTTTCGCAATAAATGGCAAAAACCGCCTTCCATCGTTACAAAATTCGTACATTTTCGAATTGTTTACATTATTGTTGATTTTTCAAAAACGGCTCAGCCGAATTCTGTAAAAAATAAAATGGGACTACCTCGGGAGTATATATCCTTTAAAACTAAAAATCATTTCTCGGTTCGGTTCACAATTAGCGAAATTATCGATGAACATACACAAAAAAAATACAATACAGACGAACATAGAACCACCTCCTTTTTGAAGTCGGTTAAAATAAATTATGCTTTTAGGGTTAAGTCCCAAGAACATACGTTGCTGTATTAGTCACTGAAGGTCTCACTCGCCATATAATATCTCCATCGAAAAAAACAAAGTGCCACCGATGGAGGTGATACCTATTACGTCAACGCATGTACGAAGGTACTGCAAGTGTAATAATTACTTTTCGCCAAAAATAGCACAACGGACTTCGGTCAGTTCAATCTTCGTACAAAATTCGAATATTTCGCTCCAATCGATGTACCTATGCCATTTTAAAATTCTTGTAAATTTTTCAAAAACTAATTTAAAAAATTGTACATTTTTTATGTTGACCAATTTTGTGAACCATTTCCAATGTTTTTTTTTTCATTAAAATTGAACTACTCTGTAAAAAGTTACGCATGATCGTACATAACAAAAAAATGTATGTACCTACGCGTCGACTTGAGAACCGTTTCATTTTTTCGTCGGTTAAAAAAAACAAAGCGCCACCGATGGAGGTGATACCTATTACGTCAGCGCACGTACGAAGGTACTGGAAGTGTAAAAACACCGTACTTGAGTCAAATTGGAGCGACCTCATGGAGGTTGAGGCGAGTTTTTGTGGGAAACATTTTATAGGTCAGGAGCAGCCGGCCGTTACGAGTGAGATGAATAGGTTTGTTTAATTTCAAGGCTATGCATAATTTGGAAGGAAAAAATGGTACAGATTTTAATTGATGATGACGCTGTAGGTTTTGTAATAAAAAATATAAATATGGTGATGAAACTTTGGTATGTATATTGAGTAATAATCATCATATTTTTAAGTATCACATGCCTTCAGGCGGCCTAAAAACTATGAGATCAGGGCTAGCCATCGGGCCTGTACGAACTTACTTACTTTATATAGTATATGTATTGTGTACAACTTTTTTTAAATGTTTCTAGCTTCAGTTTCAGTTTAGTTTTAAATATTTTTCTATCATTATCACAGATCGCGTGGTAGCGTAAACACGACATTTGCGGTGTTACATATACAGAGAACAGTCAGTTTAATACCTTTTTTGATTTTGTCGCTAATATGAAATTGAATAGTTAAGAAAAACACTCAATGATGATTAAATGCGCTACAGCAAATATTATATATATATGTATATATAGATAAAAATGAACTTATAGCAGTAGAATGTAATGTCAAGAGACCTTACTATAACTTTTACTTACTGTGTAATCAATAAAACGTTTTATTTTTACTTAAGAATTTTCTTTTGCTGCACTATAACGTTTGGACTTACGAGGTAATTACTGTAGTTATCGTTTACATAATTATAATACCATACTAACTCCTCTGATTACAGTTTTTTGTTAACATATAACACAAACAAACCGCCACCTCCCGTACTATCAATACAATCATACAAATGACCATACAAACTGTCAACTCGTTATATTAAAATTCCCAAACAAACAAAGGAAAAGATAAAGTTAAATTGAAAAAGTCAAGAATCGTCAGATATGTTTGCATCTACTTGTAAACAATGTTTTAGGGATATGTGTAGGCGTCTCTTCAGGGTTATTCACAAAAGATGTACCATGCCGAAAGAGGGAGATTCAATTTATCATTACAAACAACTTTTACAATGGGCAGTCCCATTGTAATTCAACTTGTAATTCACAAAAAAAAACAGAATCGCAACTTAGTCGATAAAAATAAACATAGTCATAACAAAACTAACTTTTCTTTAATACGGTAAACGTGTTAGGTATGATAGAAAAAAACGCATTGATTTTTGGAAATTCAATGCCTATATTCTCAAACTAGCAAGAGTAGCGTTGAAGACCTAACTGTCTGATACGTTAAATGCTGTCTCTTTCACGCATAATTTTCATTTTGATATGTCTTATTCTGGCGCCAGAAAGTACAAATCACTATATTTTTACAGATTTCTCCTGCTAGACTTTATTTTGCCAAAATATTTATCCATCCATCAGTCATGGGACGTCCACTGCTGGGCATAGGCCTCCCCTATGAATCTCCAATAAGACCGGTTGGTAGCGGCTTGCATCCAGCGTGATCCTGCGGTCTTAATGAGGTCATCCGTCCACCTTGTGGGTAGATATCCTATACTGCGCTTGCCGGTACGTGGTCTCCACTCGATAACTTTTCGACCCCATCGGTCATCAGTCCTCCGCGCTATGTGCCCTGCTCATTGCCATTTCAACTTGCCTATCCGCTGGGCTATGTCGGTAACTTTGTTTTTTCTGCGAATCTCCTCATTCCTGATTCGATCTCGCAGAGAGACTCCGAGCATAGCCCTCTCCATAGCTCGTTGGGCTACTTGGAGCTTATTTATAAGGCCCATAGTAAGAGACCACGTTTCAGTGACATAAGTCATCTAAGCAACACACAAAAAATTAGATACTAGTAATCATCGCAAACATTGGATTCATAATTATTGTATGATTTATATTTTTAGTCGATCGACTAACACACAAACTCATCACAAAGTCGTAAAAAACAATAAAGACATCCATTGTGTGATCTAGTCAGGATATAAAATCTACCATCCATCTAAATTAATCAAATAAACGATAACTGACATAATTACTATGTTTTTGTAAACAAAACTTAACGACACCTTAGCAACAGAATACCTAATTAATTTTCGGCACAAGGAAAAGATGTTCAGGGCTGACACACCAACCAAATTATATGTATCATCCACACAATCATCCTTGGTATCATTTAAATGAATATCATTTGCATGATTTAAATGTACCGTCCCATTTATTTTTTATTCGAGAATAAATCTATGCTTGTGAATCTTGGACAGGTTTAAATTTATAGTTACAATCAAATAAATGGTTTTAAATTTTAATGATTCGAGTTATTGACTGGTTTTGTCTTTAAATTGGACTGATGGGTTTGTTTAAATCACACCAATAAATTTTTAATTGCAAAAGTCTGTCTGTACTCCTACGTGGTGTGAATTTTTGCCATCTGCTTGTTGCGTAACTTCTTAATGTATTGTCTTGAAATATTGATTGGTAAAATTAGCGATATCAAGCAAGTGTATGACAAGAAAACAAAAGGTCAATTACTGATATCATTGAATCAGTTAATCAAATTAAAAAAATAGCAATTAGATAGCGGAATAAATAAGTGATATTTATTTATTACTAGCTGGAAGCCGGCAAACGTTAAAGTTTGAGTCGGTTATGCCATTTTTGGTGAAAAATAATAAGATAAATATTTTTCGCCAAATATGGGTTACTTCAACCGTGACCGTCAAATAGTTCGCACGAATCAATGTTTTATCGATGTAATATTTTTACATTATTCAAATTGTTGATGTTTCAAAAACGATAAGGCTAAGATAAGATAAGGCTAAAATAAGATACGATAAGACCATTCCTGCATTATGGTCTACCAAACAAAAAAAGAATCAACGAAATGGCGCAGTTATTGCGTAACAAACATACATAAAATAATCTGCCAAGTACGAGTCGGTCTCGCGCATGAAGGGTTCCGTACTTAACTGTATCGGAGCCCCCCCTAAATATTATTATTTTTCAATTTTTAGTATTTGTTGTTATAGCGGCAACAGAAATACATCATCTGTGAAAATTTCAGCTTTCTAGCTATAGCGGTTCATGTGATACAGCCTGGAGACGGACAGACAGACAGAGAGACGGACAGACGGACAGCGGAGTCTTAGTAATAGGGTCCCGTATTTACCCTTTGGGTACGGAACCCTAAAAAGATACATCTGAATTAAGTGCCTCTTTTTTGAAGTTGCTTGAAAATAGCCAATGACATAATATTATGTATATTTATTTACTTACTTAAAATCATCATCTTCATATACCACCTATACAGAACACCTAAGTCATTCAACCAAGTACAAAAACATTTTATACAAAATAAGTAATTTAAAGGTCGCAAGCAAAACAAGAGGCTTAGCTAGTTCATTAATCAGTAATTAATAAAATTATTATGGTTATATAATTATGTAGTCCAAAAGATGAGCAGATAGCCGCAGGTGTACATCCAAACAGGAAATAATAGTATAACATCAAACGTATAAATAATGAGAAAAATCTACTTAATTCTCAAAGAAGAATGATTAAAACCCTACGAGCGTGTGTGTGAATCCTGTAAAATATATATGTCAAAAACATTGTGCAACTTTTGATTGTATTTTATTGAATTTGTCTGCAACCGGTAGGTGTATATCATATTACGAAGTATCAAAAAACAATTTATTATTTCACTTTATGGGGATTGGCTAAATGGACAGCTATGAACCTGGTCAGCAACTATAAGCAACTTAGGGATGAAAAAGCTACGAATCTGTTGCTGTAACATTAATTTTGAAGACTCAACGTATGGGGACACTAAATAAAAATATCGATAGCGTATCTGAGTCCACAAGCCTGCAAATAGGTCAATGTCGTTGGTATAGCCGAATCACCTGTAGCAACTTTTTTTGCGATGTTTTGTTTACCAGAAAGTAAGCAAATGTAAACGATTTTCATAGAAAAGTTTTAAAATCTTTTTAGTGATATTAGTTAGTGTTAGCTGTTAACAGTAATTTTAAATTATAATAATATAGTTTTAACATAAACATGTCTTTAAGATTGCTTCCATAATAGGAGTTAGGCCAAGAAACACGAATGATAACAAAATCGGGAGATACTGTTTGGTGCAGCAGCTTTATATCTATTATTATCTCAATCCTAATTAAACTACGACATTAAAAATATAAAAGATCAAAAAAAATACTATGTACTTCAAGTTAAGACTGTGACGCATCGCGTGAGGTGAAGAGGGATACACTGCCATTTTGAGGTCATTTTACTTATGACAACGTATTCACGTTCAACACATGTCAGTGTCACCCACAACCACATCCCATTTTTTCAAACTAGAAAAATAAAACTTCTAGTGTTAAACACAAATCGGATATTGTTTTCTATGTTACAACATCGACTTGGCATTTTTTTTTCACATTTCATATCGATGATTACAAAGAAAGTTTAGAAGACATCAGTGTTTTTTCGTATCATAGAAAGAAAATAACAAAACTGCATGTATTAATAGCATAGAAAGATATTTTTGCTGGAAGATAAAACTATTTCTTATGATCTATCAATCAGTCATTTATTGTTGGTTACCAAATGGTAGAACACTTGTAAATTATATAAATTATACCTATAGTATTTGTAAGCAATAATTATAACTTATAATTATTATATATTGCTTACCAATACTGCTTAACAGGGCCAAAACCAAGTTTCATTGCTGACTGTTTTTACCGCGTTCTTTTTTATTTTTATATTAATAGCTACAAGTGCCAAAATTAGTAATTTAGTTTAAGACCAGTTTTGAGTGTCAAGGCCATCTTTGCATTACATATTCATAGTAGGTATAGGTTTGAAATTTCGAACTTAAGCTTATTATTTTCTAGTAAGGTTATTTTTCCGATTACCCTTTATATGTCTGTTCTTATAGATTTAAATAATCTTTTTATAGGCTATTTGCCTAAAAGTAGATCGTAAATAGTTCGGAATTTATCTAAATTAAAGTCAAAAATTTTAAATTTTTTCTTTTCAAAAATTCAATACCAGTTTTGGTTAAAGTCCCCATCTTTTTGAGTCAAAGGTTGAAAATAGATTCTCGTTTGGGCAAATCGTTTTTATTTCTGTTTTATTTTTATGTTTTGCTCATTTTCTTCTTATTCCGTACGCAAAGGGTAAAAACGGGACCCTATTACTAAGACTTCGATGTCCGTCTGTCCGTCTGTCTGTCTGTCTGTCACCGGGCTGTATCTCATGAACCGTAATAGCTAGGCAGCTGAAATTTGTACAGATGATGTATTTCTGTTGCCGCCATAACAACAAATACTAAAAATAGAATAAAATAAATATTCAAGGGGCCCGGCTCCCATACAACAAACATGATTTTTAGCAGTTTTTTGCTCACTATTAATAACGGCGAAAGGAATGGGGCTCCATACGGTGCGGAACCCTTCGTGCGCGAGTCCAACTCGCACTTGGCCGATTTTTGCCATCCTTGTCAGGCAATGCAAATACAGTGTGTTCTCCAAAAACCGAAGAATATTTAAAAAAAAAAGGGTAAAATAACGATGATGATAAAGGTGTCTGAGATAGCATCTGCAGCAGATAGAATGGCGGGTAAAAATCGGTCGGATCGCGACACACTATCGCGAGCGCAAACTTGTGTAGGTAATGGGTAGCGTTTCTCAAACGTTGCTACGGACCCCTACTCTTGGTAGATATAAAAATATAGACAAAGAGAGCTCGAAAGCAATTTATGATTGTGATGAACTGATGTAGGTGTGAGAACATTCGAAATGTTAAACAAAATGGAACTGATTTTAGGGTTACCCTACAGCGTAGTCCCGTTTTTACCCTTTGTACGGTACGGACCTAAAGGGTAAAAACGGGACTACGCTGTCTGTCTGTCTGTCACCAGGCTGTTTCTCATAAACCGTTATAGCTAGAAAGCTGAAATTTTCACAGATGATGTTAATACATCATCTGTGAAAATTACAGCCGTTGCCGCTTTAACAACAAATACTAAAAACAGAATAATATTTGAGGGGGGCTCTTAATACAACAAGCCTGAATTTTAGCCGTTTTTCGCTCGATATTAATAATGGTAACAGGTAGATGCTTGAAATATTTATGGAATATTTAGTTGTACGCTTCAATAACAAATAATACAATTAAAATAGAATAAATATTTAAAGGGGGCTCCCATACAGTACGGAACCCTTCGTGCGCGAGTCCGACTCGTACTTGGCCGATTATTTTTGTGATGTTATCTAGATTGAAAGCAGGTGTAGTAATTTCCTGAGAAAATGGTAGTCCCGTGACGGAAAGCGTAGCTCTAAAAAATGTATAGGTATAGAGTTTTCTATAGGTCCTATTGGTCTGCCGGAGCTAGGTATAACACCTAGGTGTAGCACCTTGTTAAGGACACATTTGTTGTGTAATATTCAGACGTTTAGCGGCACCATCATAATAAGATGGAAATTAATAAATATGATCGGTAAAAAAAAGAGGTTATACCTTCTGGTTATACCCTGCATTCAACAAAAATACTCTTTCTTATTGTTTTATGTCCCAAAAACAGAACAGAACAGAGGGCAGAAATACGTTTATGCGCCACTGCTGTTTACTCTCAATATTCAAACCAAACTTAAACTTAACTATTGATGATTATGCTATAGTATTGTCTTCAGTATTCTGTTTACATGGTAGCAAGTGGTAAGGGCGAACAAATTTAATGCATAGATCCGCGCCGGTGTGCCGGTACCATCGGCCGTCTGTTTGATGCCGCGCGAGATATATCGCCCGAGCGGCTTAGCGGGCTATATTACATACACTCGCCGACAAAACTGTTATGCTTTCTTTTTACCGACTTCCAAAAAGACCTCCTCCTATGTTCGTCTGTATGTTTTTTGTGTATGTTGATTGATGTTTTCGCTAATTAAGCACCGATTAAAAAAATCTTTTTTATTTCGTAAAGGACTTTTGAGGTGGTCCTATTTTAATTTTATCGAAATCGGCTATTAAGCCGTTTTTGATAAATCAAAAGTAATGTACATGGACGTCGCATCGATTCGAATTATTCGCGAAAAGTAATTAAAATGATTCTTTTTTATGTGTTTCCGTCGCTTTTGTAAATTTTTACTGTTTCACGAGCGCTCGAGCGGTCTAAATAAACGCTCTCTTTCAACCTACTTAAGATATTGTTTTTGCGAATACTAACTATTCAGGACATTTGTCTGTGTTTATTTTTGTCATTGCATTCTGGTGGAAATATTCAGGTTTTATATTTTCGAAGAAATGGCAAGCGCTGCTAAAAGGGGATCATAACGATGGATTTGAATCAATTTTTTGTGATAAATGAAAATATTATACTTTATTAGTACAACGTATTAAGTACAACGTGGGTGTCTTCAAATCCCGAGTACCTAAATAGGTATCTTCTCGGTAAGCGTGCTACACCCTAGACCGCACATCTGCACAACATCAGGCAGTATGTAGTCAAACGCATACCTATTCTGAATAAAAAATTAGCTCCATACATAACTTTTTATTTTTCCTTGTAATTACAAAGTTACCATCTATACCAATATTATAATGAGGAAAGATTTGATTGTTTGTTTAGATTGAATATGCTCCGTAACTACTGAACCGATTCGAAACATTATTTCACTGTTGGGAAGCTACACTATCCTTAGGTGACATAGGCGATATATTTTTTTTTAATTAGAGATTCTTAGCCGGGCAAGGCTGGGGCTGGCAGCTAGTACTACATAAAAATTACTTGAACGAGCGTGTGACGTCGCAATGTAACACTTAACAAGTACCTATAACTTTGTAATATTATAAAAAAAAAAAATAGTATTTTTGTATAGAAAACTATATTATGTATTCTATACATTTCAAATGACATTAAAAAAATATATTTAAAATACCTACCAATTACGTTGACCACTAAATTGGTAAGTACGCATTATCCCATACTCAATCACCAGCTTTTATTAAAAATGTAGTAAAGTTTTTTATTTATCGCGAATAAGTCCGCTTGACCACCAACTCGCCTGATGGTAAGCGACGTTGTGGTCGAAGATGAAGCATGCAGATCTAGAAGATACCTGTTCACTCTGACCTTGAAAAGCCTCAGATTATATCTCTTAGGAAACAGGAAAGCAGAAAGAAAGTTGCATTGCATTAGGAGTTTTGACTTCACCTGTACGCTCTCAACAAAAGCTGCGACATCATAGCCTACTATTTGTTAGGATTGGTCCGATTTGAGGCCGTCACTCACGTCACGGGGCGGGATGAAACTGCCTTCACATCACAAATACATCCTAATAGATGAGAAAATCATTCAAGCTATCATTCATAAACAGAAAACGTTACCAAAGGTTTCTTACAAACTACTCTAACAAAGTGTTTCCAAAAATGTTTTTAAACTAAGCCAATGATACCATGACAGTTTTATTTCATTTCTCTATTGTTTTAATAATTATTTTTCGCAAAACATGGCATGTCTTGGAGCGCAGTATACTATTTCTTATGCGGTCTGAAAGACCTTCAGACCGCATAAGAAATAGTATACTGCGCTCCAAGACACAAATCGTTGACATTGGTCAGAAGGCCGCCGAACTGAAATGGAATTGGGCTGGACATATCTGCCGCATGTCAGACGATCTGTGGGCCAAACTCACTACACAGGTGGTTCCCCAGGCTGTCAGACCAGTTGGCAGGCCCAGGCGGAGATGGCGGGACGAACTGGACTCCTTTTGTAACAATTGGACCCACATAGCTTTGGAACGTGAAGAGTGGAAGGAGAATAGGGAGGCCTTTGCCCAGCAGTGGGACGGAACAGGCTAATAATAATAATAAAAATGTCAGACCGACTTCAACCTTGTACACTGTACAGAATTCGCGAATAAATGGCAAGGATCGATGTAGCAATTTTCATATGATTGTTGATTTAACAAAAATGGCTCAGTCTTTTTCGATATAATTTAAATGGAACCAACTTCGAACCAACTTCTGGAATAGAACCAACTTCTAATAAAAAAAAAGAACTATCGAAATCGGACAATTACGTAAAAAAAAATATACTTACGCGTCGAATGGAATGGCCGACCAAAAAAATATTGCACCATATCCATTTTTACTTCCTATTACTATGAATTAATAAACTAGTTCTAAAATGATATCTCACGTGCGAATCGAACCTATAACCTTCGAGAACTTCTTAAATTAACGACATCATATAAATTATGGGTATAATACAACTAATTTCAACAACCCACAATTATTATGGTCACAAAAACCATAAACTACGCCATGTCACTCCCTATACATCACTGTTTGATCTATTAAACTACCTACATACGAGTAAGCTTTTATGGGTGATAGGATTGGTTCAATGAATCGCTATGAATTTATTTCGGCCAGCTTAGACTACTTAATTACTTATGTACTTTTTGCGCTGACATTCTAGCATGACATAACCAACCAATTTTTTGTACTAAGTACCTACTGACTACCTGTATGTATAACTGTTGCATTACTAAAAACTGCCGAAAAATGTTAAATAAAGAAGCTATGCAGTCTCTTTAGAGGTGATTGAAGGTAAATTTACATTAATTTTTAATCTAATCTAATTAATGTGAGATGAATGTAAAGGTTTGTAAAATCGTTTTTATCTTAATAAAACAATTTAATTAAATTTTTTTCAAGTGATCTTAATAGGTTCGGAATATTTTAGGAATAGCCCAAAATATTACATCCCTTTTTTACACCAGCGGGGAAATTCTGTTAACCAATCTCGTTGCTGAGGTGACACGTTCTTGAGCTTCTCTCGTTTTTTTGACAGCTTTGAGCCATCAAAACTGTCAGATAAGCGAGAGGGGTTCGGGAGCGTATCACTTCGGTGACGAGATCGGTTGACAGAATTGCCCCGCTCTTAGTAGTTGTTCATCAGTTTTTAGGGTTCCGTACCCAAAGGGGAAAACGGGACCCTAATACTAAGACTTCGATTTACGTCTGTCCGTCCGTCCGTCTGTCTGTCTGTCACCAGGCTGTATCTCATGAACCATGATAGCTAAGCAGCTGAAATTTTCACAGATGATGTATTTCTGTTGCCGTTATAACAGCAAGTACTAAAAACAAAATAAAATAAATATTTAAGAGCTCCCCTACAACAAACCTGAAATTTTAGACGTTTTTCGCTCTATATTAATAATGGTAACAGGTAGATGCTTGAAATTTTCACAGAATATTTAGTGAATATAAAAATATTCACTTCAATAATAAATGATTAAATTTAAAAAAAAATTAAGGGGGGCTCCCATACAGTACGGAACCCTCCGTGCGCGAGTCCGACTCGTACTTGGCCGATTATTTATTGTGACCAAAATCCAATGAATCCGCTGGCCGTTCCACTGACACTCATAAACTTTTTATAATATCGTAATTAATAAACAATTCACAGTTTTCCGCGTTTACAAAAACCGTATAAGCTGTCATTGAACACGATAATTAGCATAATGTAATAGAACTCACTTATCTACTTGATATAATTAGCTTTTGTATAATTAAGGTTGGAAACAATGATCTTTTATTTGACGGCCTGGTAGTGAATTAATAAGTACTTGCCCCTTCTTTTTAAACGGGGCATAAGAAACGTTATGAATATTAGCCGTAGGGCGTTGGACATAATTATTTTTCGCAAAAAATCGACTTCCACCGTGTGTAAAATTCGAATAATTTGCACAAATCGATATGACATCCATGTACATTTTTGTTGATTTATCATAAACGGCTCAGCTGATTTCGATAAAATTTAAATGGGACAACCTCGAAAGTATACCTACTCTTTCGAACTAAAAAAGATTTTTTTAATTAAAAGAAATCGGTTCACAATTGGCTAAAATGTCGATGAACATACACAAAAAAATATATATAAAACGAACATAGTACCTCTTCCTTTTTGGAAGTCGGTAAAAAGCCTACATGAGAAGGAACGCAATAGTTACAGCTGCACAGCTTCGTTCTGGGCACGTCCCATTAAACATGTTTGCTTATATTATGGGAAAAGTGGAGTCACCCTAGTGTGACTGCTGCGACTCAATTCAATTCGTTTATTGTGAGCACAATGTGAGCACTTAAAAATGTCAAACAATACAAAAAACACTATCATATTAGAATAAATTCACAATATAAGATAGACTTGATTGAGAATGTATGTTTTAATGGAATATGCCTAGAACTAAGGATTGCGTCGTCAACTTTTTGATAGTTATCTGGCAAGTGGGGGGCTGTAATAGCGTGTTACGAGTATCTATACCAGATTCAAATGATGCCAGATGGCTGTACGACGCATTCCGTTCAGCTCTTGCAGAACGCAAACAAATGTGAATCAATAATAACAGTATAGAAAGGTTCGTAGCAGCCTGTGTCTAGCGCGCAGCGTGCTCCTGTGGTCTTAATTAAATCATCCGACCTTATCCTACCATCCCCTACTTACTACAGGACAAGTAGTAAGCCGCCACATTACCACCCCTACACTGTCGATTTTCCTTCGATACGTACAAAGCGCTTTGACTCGACATTTCTGATTCGTACCGCCAGGGAATGGAACTATCTTCCTGCTTTCCTGTTTCCTAAGAGATATAAACTAAAAAAATTCAAAATCAGAGTGAATGGGTATCTTCTAAGTCTGCGTGCTTCACATTCGACCACAACGTCGCTTACCATCAGGCGAGTAGGTAGTGAAGCGCGGACTTATTCGCGATACAAAAAACCATTAGTCCACTTCCCAGTTTTCGTTCACGATCTCCAAAACATATTTTTAGTCGTTGCGCAGTTGTTATATATTACTTCAGTCAGGATTTGAATTTGTGCAGCTTGTAGCTAATTTACTCAGTCGCCTAATAGTTTGATTCGGGTTATAAATGTGTATTATTTAGTGTATTTCGAGACTGACCTAAAAGTTTGTCTGGAATCTGTCAAAATAAACCTCGAATCCAAGTTTTCATTCCACCTCTGAGCTGTCAGGAGCGGTCGACAGTTCCTCATTATTATCAAATCAAAAGACAAATTGTTCTACGTTTTCAACAGTTCCCTATTTCAATCGTAGGAATAGAATCACTACATAGTATAAAACAAAGTCGCTTTCCGCAGCTGTCTGTCCTTATATATTTAAAACTACACAACGGATTTTGATGCGGTTTTTTTTAATAGAGAGTGATTCAAGAGGAAGGTTTATATCCATAATACACCTGTGTGAAGCCGGGGCGGGTCGCTAGTATACTAATAACAAGCATTTATAATACAATTATTCAGTAAATAGTAAATTAAGATATAAATAAGCATTATTTTGAACAACTTACTACAAGCATTTAACTTGCAATGGATGTACCTATGTATGTACCTAATATATATGTAATATATGTAAGTTCGGGTTAAATCTTGCAAGTTACCAATTTATCGTTATCCAATTGTGCTGCAATTTTGCACGCATATGTATATCGCGTGACAATGCAATAATATGGTATCGTGGAGCTGATCTGATGATGGAGTCGGAAGGTGGCCATAGGAACTCCAGTACTAAACAAGATAGACCCGTCGTGTTTGGGCTCGTTTTTCTTGTCTTGGCTAGCACAGCACAGCTAATGCTTTTTTTGCAATTAATTTATGTAATTATGCTATGTAGTAACAGTGATGAGTAGGTATATAGGTACACCTCTTTTAAATCTCTAGACTATGCAACACACTTTGTATTTGAGTAGTCAAAAATGAAGTGTAAAATCTTAGTAATAAAGAAAATGACAAAAAAATTAACTACACTTTTTGCCACATCTGTTTAAAATTCTAATACAACACGTAATTCATGAAACAGGCATAACTACGTTATCTCAAGATATTGGTGCAGATAGTGTAAAATTAAATGATTCTTTTTGCAAGTGTAATTCATGCATAAGTACTTACTTTTAAGCGCAAGGTCTGTCTGTCTGTTTGCTTAAATTATTTTTGCTCGAGAACCACTGGTCCAATTTAAATGATTACCTAAATAATTTTTAATTTTTGGCTATTAGTCCAACAGCCCTCTCCTATGATCTTAAACTGATTAATAACAGGCTGAATCTTCGTGAGCAGGTTCATCGACTGCCTCGTTGGCTCAGTGGTTAGTGACCCTAACTTCTAGGTCATAAAGGTGTGGGTTCGATCCCCACCCAGGGCAAATATTTATGTGATGAACATAGGTGTTTGCTCTGTGTCTGGGTGTTATTTAGTTACTATCTATATGAGTATGTATTTAAAAATATGTATATGTAGTATATCAGTCTCTGGCAGCCATATCACAAGCTTTGCTTAGTTTGGGGTCAGAGACCGTGTGTAGGATGTCCCCAGATATTTATATTTATTTATTTATTGAGACGTAGGCCTACCCACGAAGGGTGATTGGGCCATATCCACCACGCTGGCCCAGTGCGGGTTGGTGGATTCACATATGCCATCGAATTTCTTCATCGAATTTCGTGGGTAGGCCTACGTCCTGCAGTGGACTATTAAAAAAAAAGGCTGATACAGATTTATTGAGACGAGACGCCCAGATTAGTCTTATAAAAAAATTTCGATCGAGGTAGCTAAAGTACTGCGCAGGTATTAAGCACTTCTGCGCACAAAGATTCAGCCTGTTAATAATCACTTTAAGATCACAGGAGAGGACTGCTGGACTATATGTTATCTGACTAGGTTTTAGGATGTATTTTTGATGGACATCCTGGTAGGTATTAACTGGCAGAGGTTAGAGCGTTAAAGAATATTATCTATTGGCCTGTCGTGTTCTTTGGGTTATACAATTGTTATGTAATGTGCTGTCTTTTTAACAGTCCACTGCTGAACATACGCCTGCCCACGAAGGGTTGACTGGGTAGACTCATTACGTTGGCCTAATTTGTACAGATTCACATTCATCCATCCATCAGCATAGGCCTCCCCTATGGATCTCCAATAAGACCGGTTGAAAGAGGCTTGCATCCAGCGCAGATTCACATAAGACATTGAATTTCTTCTACGGACATAAACTGGTCTCATCATGTTTTCCTGCACCAAAAAGTCAGTTTTGTAACTAATACGTACTTAAATTCCAAAAGAGTCATCGGTAAAACATTGCGGGCTTACCAAAGAGATTACGCAGGCAGTCGACACTTTGCTTGAACCCACGCCCCTCGCTTGTAAAGCGCCCGTTCCCCTAAGTTCCAAGTCCCCAAGATAATTATACGAGCAGAGTCGCAGGTACAGCTAGTTGAAACGTAAAATCTAATTGGCATTCTAAGGTATAATTATCAGGCTATAAGACGTTCAACTAAGCTTGGCTAATGTTCTGCTCGCCGGCAACCTACTCGTTTAAGACATGTTGAACTGAATTTGAAGTCTTTTTTATTGATTTTTATCTCTCCGATAATACCTACTCTTCTCTTTAAAAGCCTAGCCACAATTACTTCAATTTGTTACTTAGCTTTTTTACCGACACTGAGTGAAAACATGTATACAAAATGTCTGAATCTTGGTGAGTATCTTATTTACAATATCGGTTAGTAGTATCAATCTACTTATCAATATTAAAATTATACTGAGCAATTAGGTCTAACTTAAGTATTTATTTCTGTGTTACGGTAATATTCTTGGGAAAATCCTTCGAGCAAATATCTACAGATCTATCTATCTATCTATGATCTATCTATCTACAGCCTCAGCTCGTAAGTGATGGTGGTAAAAAAATGTCCGAGCGCAGCCATACATACCGACTAAGATATTTGCATAGAATGATTCACAATGACACGTTTCCCCGAATCTCGACGTTATGTCACCTAATTAGCTAGTGCTTGTAACCGAGCACTTTGGCATCGCGCAGCGTGCTAAGTGCCGACTGCCATTGTAATTTTGACTGCCTCGGTGGCTCAGTGGTTATAGTGACTCTGATGTCTGGATCAAAGAGGCATGGGTTCAATCCCCACCCAGGGCAAGCATTTGTGTGATGAACATAGGGATTTGCTCACTGTCTGGATGTTATTTAGGTACTATCTATATAAGTATGTATTTAAAGCCATATCATATCACACGATTTGCTTAGTTTGGGGTCAGAGACCGCGTGTAAGATTTATATTTATATTATATTTATAACTTGCCCTCTGCTATGTAGGTTACTATGGTTCACAACATAACAAAAAAAAATTTACATATTATTTTTACTCTTTCCATCTTTGATAGCATATTAAAAAGCCTCCAGTTTTCCGATATCCGCGATGGTGTTTACGGCCTTCCAAGGTTGACATTACGTTTTACTATGTCGTGCCATAAACAGATAGTTGCTATAAATATTTAGCTGACTGCAGAGACGGGGCGGCGCCGTGTTACTTTCATTGCTCATGGGGAATATTAGTGCCTATCATGGAATCATAAGCCATGGCTAGTGGGAAAATAAATAAATATTTGGGGACATCTTACACACGGCCTCTGACCCCAAACTAAGCAAAGCTTGTGATATGGATGCCAGAGACTGATATACTCCACATATTTTTAAATACTTACTTATATAGATGGTAGCTAAATAACACCCAGACACAGAGCAAACATCTATGTTCATCACATAAATACTTGACCTGGATGGGGATCGAACCCACGCCTCTTTGACTCAGTAGTTAGAGTCACTAACCACTGAGCCACCGAGGCAGTCAAAAGTTTTCTCACTGAATCACTATAAACTCTGACACCAGGGCGAGCCACCCGGCCTACACGAATTTACTTACTTGTTAAATCACAAAGTTCAAATCCTAGTTTCGTTGCAATTTCTGGATTATTTTTAATTTGTAAACCGATTTTCATACCAGGAGCAGTACATAAAGGGGCGACTTGGTATTCAACAGCTTTGTCAGTTGACGTCTTACGCTACGTTAAGTTACCATTCGAAAACTTTACGGTTCTTTCTTCAATGTGTCTTGCTCTCTAACTTTTCATTTAAATTGTATGGATCTATGCTTATTACAGGTCTATTGGATAGGCTTATGCGCAACAGTTGACGTTATTATGTCAGAGATAACAAAAACCATGACAGAGCTAACAAACAGGTACATAAAAACAATACCATCATTACACAAAAGTAGAACTGAGTTTAAATGCAACTGTTGCTGGCTCCATTGCCCCAGTCACCAAGGCTTACAAGTTAACGATTTGTTCAAACTTTTCGCAAGTGGGTACTGGAGGCACAATCTCAGATGTGATACAACTTGCACCAGGTTTCCAAGTTACCTACAGTACCATTAGTACGGTTACTAGTAGCTAGTAGTGAACAATTATTATTAACCTCAGGACGGAACTTACGTGTGGCATTGACCTTATAGCAAGTTATGGAGTTTCGGATCCAGTTAACTCTTTCACTGTTCGTTTGCTTTTTACTTTTAACTTTTACTTATAAGGCTTACATGCCTTATAAGTAAAGTTAAAGCGGCCCAACGTGCTATGGACCGTTCCGTACCGTATGGAAGCCCCCCTAAATATATTTTACTTCAATTTAATTATTTATTTCAAAAGTGAATATTTAACTAAATATTATGTGCACATTTATTTTTTTAATCTACCTGTCACTGTTATTAATATCGATCAAAAACGCCAAAAAAATCAGGTTCGTTACACAACAAACCGGTTTTTTTTGCCGTTTTTGATCAAAATATTTATTTCATTCTGGTTTTAGTATTAGTTGTTACAGCGGCAACAGATTTGTGATAATTTCAACGTTCTAGCTATCACGGTTCATGAGATACAGCCTGGCGACAGACAGACATACAGACGGACTGCGGAGTCTTAGTAATAGGGTTCCGTTTTTACGGTTATACGTACGGAACCCTAAAAATGAACTACTACTATTAGGTAACAAAATTAAGACAATATCTTTGGTAAATTTTCCGTCTCCTTATGATCCAAGGTTGACAAAAACTTATGAACTTTGTGCTATCAAAACTGTCAAAAAAGCGAGAGGGGTTCGGGATCGTATCACTTCGGTGGCGAGATCAGTTGACAGAATTGCCCAGCTGTTCTTTTAGCTTCGTAGATTGACTTATCCTTCAAGCTGCAGTGACATTAAATATATGACAATCATACAATATATCAATGACATTATATATATGAGATCTGAAGAAAAGGCCAAACCGACGTGTGTAACTAGTTTTTACTTGAGGAAAGGGCAATCTTTGACATCGTTTTTGCGACATTTCTCCATCTTCAGGGGCACTGGCTGGATTTATGAACAGGGTGCGACGTTTTAAGAATAAAAAACTGTCTAACGCTCAGCACACCAATATCTTTGTATAAGTTAGCCGTGGGGTATCTCAGCGAATTATTCATCATCACGTTATCACTCCAACTCGAATCCAACTCGGCTGGGCAGCGTTCGGAAAATTGCGTAGCGTCTTCTCGTCCAACATACCTCAGTACCTCAAGTCGAAAGTTTTCGACCAGTGTGTGTTGCCAGTGATGACTTATGGCACACAAACGTGGTCTCTCACTATGGGCCTTATTAGTAAGCTCCAAGTAGCCCGACGAGCTATGGAGAGGGCTATGCTCGGAGTCTCTCTGCGAGATCGAATCAGAAATGAGGAGAAATTTGGAAGAACCAAAGTTACCGACATAGCCCAACGGATTGGCAAGTTGAAATGGCAATGGGCAGGGCACATAGCACGGAGAACTGATGACCGATGGGGTCGGAAAGTTCTCGAGTGGAGACCACGTACCGGCAAGCGCAGCGTAGGACGTCCACCCACAAGGTGGACGGATGACCTCATTAAGACCGCAGGATCGCGCTGGATGCAAGCCGCTTCCAACCGGTCTTATTGGAGATCCATAGGGGAGGCCTTTGTCCAGCAGTGGACTTCTTATGGCTGATGGATGGATGGATGGACGTTATCACTGTTGAAAGAATTGTATCCCAGTAGTTGCGGAACATGCTGAGTGTCTTTAATCAACATTCTGACAAAACAATGACATTAAAATTAAAAATCGGCCAAGTACGAGTAGGACTCGCGCACGAAGGGTTCCGTACTGTATGGGAGCTCTTAAATATTTATTTCATTTTAATTTTATTATTTATTAATGAATTGAATATCCAACTAAATATTTCAAGCCTCTACCTGTTACCATTATTAATATCGAGCGAAAAACTGTTAAAAATTCAGGTTTTTTGTATGAGAGCTCCCCTTAAATATTAATTTTATTCTGTTTTTAGTGTTTGTTGTTGTAGCGGCAACAGAAATACATCATGAGTGAAAATTGCAGCTTTTTTGCTATAACGGTTCATGAGATTTAGCCTGGAGACCGACAGACAGACGGACAGCGGAGTCTTAGTAATAGGGACCCGTTTTTACCCTTTTGGGTACGGAACCCTAACAATGTCTAAGCGTTTTAATTGAATAAAACACAGGTGTTACTCACGTTTGATTTTTAGTAGGATACTACTATAGTTTCGATCGCATTTGGCGATCTTTCTCGAGGTCGGAGTACTAGCACGCGGGCTCGTCTCGCATAGCACGAGACGAGCCCGCGAGTGTGAGTAACACCTGTGTTTTATTCAATTAAAATGTACGAAAACCACGTTAGTTTCCATAGTGAAATGTCTAAGCGTTTTAAAGCTATTAAAAACTTATCATAAATACAACTGATACTTCTGATATTCATTGAAAATAACTTAAAATTCTAATTAGGAGAAAAAACGTTTTACAGTATTTTATATCATCAACACTATGACAGTCCACCTTGATTAGATCGAAATCTTCCACAAGTTCTTTAGTGTGCGATTGAGTGATGACGATAAGTATTGCAAGTTTCTTCATCTCTAAGTAAGATATTATGTAAGTAAGGTATTATGAAATCATAATTTAATTTTAGCATGATAATAAAACTAGTTAACATTTTGAAAGCCTCCGAGCCTAAATATTTGCGATTTAAACCAGCAACCACAGTTGCAAAATAATGTTGAGGAACACACATATAAATACTTATATATAGCAAATATCGTATAAATAATCGACCAAGTACGAGTCGGATTCGCGGACGAAGGGTTCCGCACCGGATGGAGGCCCCCCTTAATATATTTATTTTATTTTAATTCAATTATTTAGTTTTAAAGTGAAAAATTAACGAAATATTCTGTGAATATTTCGAACATCTGCTTGTCACAGTTAGTAATATTAAGCAAAAAACGGCTAAACATTCATATTTGGTTGTATAGGAGCCCCCCTTGATTTTTTTTTTCTATGGTTAGTATCATCTATACAACGTTCTAGCTATCACCATAGTTCATGAGATACAGCCTGGTGACACACAGACGGGCAGACGGACAGCGGAGTCTTAGTACTAGGGTCCCGTTTTTACCCTTTGGGTACGGACCCTAAAAAGACATTCTCGCGCATCCGAGAATAACAATTGAGTTATTTTTTTTTTTTTTTTTCGGGCAAAAGTGCCTTTATTAACTACAACAAAACTACACTACTATAACACAAAAAGCATTGGATCACCCTCAGACCTTTGAAGGTCTAAAGATAATCCAAATGCTCAAGCCCACTGCCAGTTGGCAGCGTGCCCAGCATGCTGGCTGCATTGCCACGCTGAATGGCAATGCTTATGCGTTGAGCCAAATAAACACCAGCATTTTGGTCACGCGTCGCGTCCACCAGACGCCCAGAAAGACTTTTGAAAATGATATGAGCTCCCGGTCCCCACGGACCCAATGTCTCAACTCCAAATGGCTCAAATATGTAACCACTACCGAGGTTAGCATACTTGCGCCGCTTGTGCTGCTCCGCCGAATTGGCCGCAGCTCCAGCCCTACTCTGAGTCTCAGAAAGATGTGACGGTGCCAAAGTATCGACACAAGTTGCGTCCCATACTAAGGGCCGTCCACACTTCCATGGGACCAGCGTCATGCCGTCAGGCCTTTTGCCATCACCACGCGCGAGCCCACTCGGTTCGAGTACGGCTGCGATATTGGCGGTGGCAAAAGCCCTGCGAATGACATCGTTAAGGCTGGCGTGGCGACCAATCCGACCAGCGCTTCTTGAGCAAGAGAGACCGTGGTGACCGAGCTGGTCAACTGCAGTACCACACTGACAGCGATGGGCCTCACAACACCTTGCACCCAAGCGTAAGCTGACAGCTAGACGAAATGCAGTTGGGTCTAAAAGGTTACCAGTATTGAAAGAGGGCAAAGCTTGCAACCAAAGACCGGACTCCCATACAGAGACCGCAAGGATACGAGCGCGATCCGCGACGCTAGAACACGTATCTAGAAGAGATTTCCGTGCTAGTTCGCAGATCGGCCGATCCCACAGTCTCTGCGACGACAAAGTCTTTGGAAGCTCGGAATTTGGGCTAGCGACCCTCCAAGCATTCGTTGCCTCATTCAAATTAGCTACATCTACGCCGGAATGGCCTAAAGAAGGTGCGAGGATTTTTTCAACTAATTTATGTGTACTATGAATGGAGGACAAGAAAGCTGGTAAAGCAACACTTGAAATTTGGCGGACCCCTAGCCCTCCAAGCCTAACAGGCAAGGAGGCTTGTAACCACGCCCTTTCACTCATCTCAATATTCAAAACCGATACTAGGGTCTGCTTTACAACATCGTCTAAGCTCAAAAGGAGCTCATTGTGCTTCCACAATGGACTACAACGTAAAGCGTACATGAATTTTGGAATAAACAGACAACATCTTATAATGGTAAACGCCATGTGGGCGTTAATTTTGAGTAGCCTATCAGAGGCACTCAAAAAATTTTGAATTTTTTCTTGAACGAAAGGCGGAAAAGACTCATCTAGTATCGGCGAACCCAGAAGGCGAAGAGAACATTTGTCTACCGATTTGATATTAGGTGCCAAATCATTAAATTTGTTAATTACCAAATCTTTATCTGGACATGAGTCGCAAACGAAAAGTTCGCATTTCGAAAAATTTAGCTCCAAACCAATTTGACGAAACTCGTCAATAAGAATTTCCAAATCACGTAGGACTGTGTTCGCATCGCCACCCAAAGTTATTAGAGTTGAGTTATTAGAGTTATTGTAGTTTTAGTTTAACAAATATGTATAAAGTTCAACCACAAAACTATATCATAAATGCAAGACTATAAAGATTTACAATAGAACTATGTACTATTTTGCATTTCCGTAATCTACCAGTAGTAAGAACGGTAAATTAATTCCCGTTGTTAGTACTGCAGTTGAAAGTTGTAAGAACAGTAAACATAAATTACCCGTGTTACTATGGTTTTATGTGTATGATGATGTACACGATGACAGTTCCTCTGGTTTTCTAAAATAAACTTTTTGACGTGACAACGTCTTATAATTCGATAGAGCACCGGCTGCACGCACGAAAAAACATGACTCATGCGGCGTTACCTCGCTCTGAGGCGTTCCATGTAATTTTCTTTTGAAAAATGCTACCATTCCATCAGTATTTTCTTAAGACGCTGTCACGTTCAACTATCGTCAGTAAACCGACTTTACAGACAACCAATTTTTTCATTTAACTTAAATTACTGACAATGGACTAAAAAGGCCGATACAGTACAGTGTTTGAAACAAAGAGTTTATCTTACTTCATAAGTTCCTAGGTGAAGGCCACACGCAAGTTTCGTACTCTCGGTTCGTACTTACTAAACTTGGGAACCTACTGCGAGTTGTAACACATCTGAGGCCGTCCTAGTAATTACTACTTGTGGAAAGTTTGAGCAAATTGTTAACTGGGCTTTGTAACCTGTGTTCTACTTAATGTAACTTGGCAAGCAAGTAATAACATTAAAATGTTGAAGTTTCAACACTTTATATAGGTCCATCACAACTGTAACATAGGTACCTATGTTGTGATTACTACTGGTAGTAAGATTGGTAGTAACACTGGTAATAAACCGTAAAATTTTGTTCATGTGACGTTACTTTGTCATTAATTTTAAACAATATTAGTTTTGATAAGGCTTTTTCTCTATGACAGAGAGCTACTATTACTCAGACCAAGATTGTCTTCTCAGTCTACTTATACTAAGCGCCACACAAATCGGCGGATGAGAAGTTAGCCGCAGATGACACTTCGCCGTGATTCGTCAATTATTGCGCATGTGTGCACGGGCGTAGGGAGCGCGCGGGAGGCATGAGGTAGGCGGGCGGGTGTGCCTCGGCGTCTTGTCCCTCTGGTTCCCGCGCATACCTATATTTGGGCTTTTGCGCAGCGTTCTGCGCAAAAGCCATCCGCCGATTTGTGTGGAGCTTAGTATACTACTCGTATTAGGATATCTTTGATAGGCAAGATGATTTATTACCCGTTCCGCGTGACGTCACGAGTGTCATACAAATGTAAAGACTTTCGTGAGAGGCGTGACGTCACGACCCCCACTCCCAAACTTTGACAAGGTTTATCTTTGCCATTTGTTGTTTTATTTATAAAAGAAAATATACGTGTCCAATGTTTTTCAAATTTATAGAGATAATCAAACTCATGGACTAATTAAAATAAGTTTTTTATCCAGTCATCACGCCTATTTTAATAAGACAGTTCCAAAAAACGCCGGAAAATTAACATTTTCGGTGCACACAGGCTCTCTTTCAAATGTTATTTTGATTTAGACTAAGACTCTTTTATATTGTAAGTATTCAATATCATTGCCCGATCCAATACGTGGCCTCATGTCTCAGTATTTTTAAAGAATTTTTGGTTTAAAGCCTTGGTAATCGAGATTGTATTAAGCTATATGTTAATTACTAGCTTTTACCCGCGGCTTCGCCCGCGTTATATTTTGATTTTGGCTTATGTTTATATCGGCTGCGAAACCTAACCTAACCGACAAACATCAAAATACCTTAGAGGAATGCTTTTGTTGGTTAAGTTACGGTTGGAGTGTATATACAACCCCCCCATGTATTCCCGCGCTTGTCGTGTTGGGGAGGTCTGAGGCAGCTAAAAAGGCGGCACTCGAAGTATCCCTCTTCTTTGGGTCTTTTCCCTCAAGGCAGCTTAGAAGCTGGCACTCGAGGTTCAGCCGCTTTTAACTAAAGCAGCTGAGAGGATGGCCGGTAGGCTGCGTGCCTTATGAGGAGTGTCGCAACTGAGGCGGGCTGCAGTGCCACTCTTGCGACGCTGCAGCCGCGGATTAGGGGCCGCGGTGGGATGGAACTGGTGGTGTGGGTGCCGCCACCTACCCTACCTTCCGCTAGGCCGTCAACGTGTTGGCAGACGCAGTGGGGCTGCAGGGGAAGAGAAGTGTCGGTATCGCGATGGCCGTTCTCACTGTCCTCTGCAGCTGAAGAGGCAGGCGCTGGGCTACTATGACTGACCCGTTGCACTGGGACCAGGGCGTTTGAATGCTGTCCAACGCTCAGTGCTGGTTAGTCCCGAGTGGTGTATGACGATGTGTCTTGTGCTCCGAAACACTCCGAATTATGGCGGGAGCACAAGCTCCGTTATGGAGCCCGAGTCTGGGCTAGCGCTGTTGAGTGGCGCGAAGGAGTGCGAAAAATGTAGGAACGTCCTAAACTTGAAATGACAGGTTATTTCTGGCGCTTAGACGGCTGCTACCGTGGCCCGCTCACTTAGTTTTTATCCTATCCTACGGGAACTGTTAAAGTTTTTTGGATAAAAAGTGGCCTATGTCACTTTTCGTCTTTTAAACTATATTCATGCAATAAGCCAAGGCAATCCGTTGTTCCGTTGCTGAGAAAAAGTTATTGTCTTATCCTACGGGTACCACAATTTTTTCGGGATGGAGTATCCTATGTCACTTTCCGTCTTCCAAACTATGCCCACCCCAAAAATCAAGTCATTCCGTTGCTACATTGCTGAGAAACAGTTATTGTCCTATCCCTTGGATGTCTCGAATTTTCTCGGGATAAAAAAGCATCATATTATCACTTTCTGTCTTTTAAACTATAAAAGGTATCCATACCAAAAATCAAGTCAATCTTTTGCTCCGTCGCTGCGTCAAAGAGGAACAAACCAACAAACTTTTCGAATATATTAAAGTACGATGATTCGGTACCATAAAGGTAGAATAAAGAAACATATTAAACCTCTAATGATAGAAGATTTAAAAATATTTTTATGGCAGACAAAATGACGGCCTGGTATTAAACGTCATAGTAAAATGTAGCATGCAAAGGGAAAAAAACATTTTATCCAATTTTAATGTCAGCTGTAATTTTCAATCCATACTTTATTTCCTCTTGAAGGGGATTTAATGGTGGAAAAACAATTGGTCCCCTTGCCATGCTACCTGTGATTTATAAAAGTCTGCAGACAATGTCACCTGTCATCTAATTACGTTTCGCTGTGACGTTTCGTTAATCCATATTAGCGTCATAGAGGAATTAATCACTTAGCGTCTTTGTGATAGTGGCGACAGTTTCGCTTTCGATAGTTTTTGTCCTACAGGAACTATGCAATTTTTCGGGATAAAAAGTATCCTAAAGCACTTTCCGCCTTTTAAACTATATCCATGCCAAAAATCAAGTCAATCCGTTGCTCCGTTGGTGCGTGAAAGAGTAACAAACCAACAAACTTTTCGGATTTATAATACACTAGCTTTTACCCGCGGCTTCGCCCGCGTTATATTTTGATTTTGGCTAATGTTTATGTCGGCTGCGAAACCTAACCTAAGCGACAAACATCAAAATACCTTAGAGGAATGCTTTTATTGGTTAAGTTACGGTTGGAGTGTATATACAACCCCCCTGTGTATTCCCGCCTTGTCGTGGCAGGGGAGGTCTAAGGCAGCTGAAAAGGCGGCGCTCGAAGTCTCCCTCTTTTTTGGGTCTTTCCCCAAGGCAGCTTAGAGACCGGCACTCGTAGTGCAGCCGCTTTTAACTAAAGCAGCTGAGAGGATGGCCGGTAGGTTGCCTGCCTTATGAGGAGTGTTGCTTCTGAGGCGGGCTGCAGTGCCGCTCTTGCGACGCTGCAACCGAGGATTAGGGGCTGCGGTGGGATGGAACTGGTTGTGTGGGTGCCGCCACCTACCCTACCTTCCGCTAGGCCGTCAACCTGTTGGAAGACGCAGTGGGGCTGCAGGGGAAGAGAAGTGTCGGTATCGCGATGGCCGTTCTCACTGCCCTCTGCAGTTGAAGAGGCAGGCGCTGGGCTACTATGACTGACCCGTTGCACTGGGATCAGGACGTTGGAATGCTGTCCGACGCTCAGTGCTGGCTACTCCCGAGTGGTGGATGACGATGTGTCTTGTGCTCCGAAACACACCGTCATTATGGCGGGAGCGCAAGCTCCGTTATGGAGCCCTAGTCTGGGCTAGCGCTGTTGAGTGCCGCGAAGGAGTGCGAAAAATGTAGGAACGTCCTAAACTTGAAATGACAGGTTATTTCTGGCGCTTAGACGGCTGCTACCGCGGCCCGCTCGCTTACTTTTCATCCTATCCTACGGGAACTGTTAAAGTTTTTGGGATAAAAAGTGGCCTTTGTCACTTTTCGTCTTTCAAACTATATTCATGCAATAAGTCAAGGCAATCCGTTGCTCCGTTGCTGAGAAAAAGTTATGGTCTTATCCTACGGGAATCGCAATTTTTTCGGAAAGGAAAGTATCCTATGTCACTTTCCGTCTTCCAAACTATGCCCACCCCAAAAATCAAGTCAATCCGATGCTCCATTGCTGAGAAACAGTTATTGTCCTATCCCATGGGAATCACGAATTTTCTCGGGATACAAAAGTATCCTGTTATCACTTTCTATCTTTTAAACCATAGGTATCCATACCAAAAATCAATTCAATCTTTTGCTCCGTTGCTGCGTCAAAGAGGAACAAACCAACAAACTTTTCGGATTGATAATATTAAAGTATGATGATTCTGTACCATAAAGGTAGAATAAAGAAACATGTTAAACCTCTAATGATAGAAGATTTAAAAATATATTTAATGTCAGACAAAATGACGGCCTGTTATTAAACGTCATAGTAACATGTAGCATGCAGAGGGAATAAAGCATTTAATCCAATTTTCATGTCAGTTGTCATTTTCAATCCATACTTTATTTCCTCTTCAAGGGGATATAATGGTGGAAAAACAATTTGTCCCCTTGCCATGCTACCTGTGATTTATAAAAGTCTGCAGACAATGTCTCCTGTCATCTAATTACGTTTCGATGTGACGTTTCGTTAAATGTCATAGAGGAATGAATCACTTAGCGTCTTTGTGATAGTGGCGACAGTTTTGCTTTCGATAGTTTTTGTCCTGTCCTACAGGAACTATGCAATTTTTTGCTTAACGTATAATGATTAGCATCTAAAATTCGACGCGCTTGGTTTTGCTCTTGAGTCTCAGCAGTTCTTTGCGCTGCGTGATGCTCGGCATCTAAAAGTCGCTGCGCTTGACTTTCTCCTTAAGTCTCAGCAGCTCTCTGAGCTGCGTCACACTCAGCATCTAAAATTCGACGTGCTTGGTTTTTTGCTCTTGAGTCTCAGCAGTTCTTTGCGCTGCGTGATGCTCAGCATCTAAAAGTCGCCGCGCTTGACTTTCAACTTCAGTCTTAGCAGCTCTCTGAGCTGCGTGACGCTCAGCATCTAAAATTCGACGCGCTTGGTTTTGCTCTTGAGTCTCAGCAGCTCTTAGAGATGCGTGGCGCTCGGCATCTAATGTCAAACGCGTTTAAGTGTGCTCTTCAGACTCTTGGCTTCTAGCAATTTTCTTTACGCGAGCTCCGCTAGAACTACGCGCTAGATACAATTTGCGTTTTGTAGGCATACCTATTAGAATGAAAACTACGTAATTAAACTGAAAAAATACATGTCACCTTTTCTAAATTTTACAGGAAAAGATTGATTGACTTTGACATTTGCAACTCGAGCAGCCTTGAATGGGCATTGGGCATAGAGAATGTAATTTGGAAAGTCAAGATGCAAATTACCATTTGTCATGGTAGAAAATAAGTTTTTTCTTTTAAGATTCTAGCCAATGCGTTTTCATCCCCTTTTTCAACCCTTTAAAACTATTTTTTCGAATCAAAAAGTAGCCTATGTCCTTTCTCAGGCTCTAGACTATCTGTGTACCAAATTTCATTCAAATCGGTTCAGTAGTTTTAGCGTGAAAGCGCGACAGACAGACAGAGTTACTTTCGCATTTATAATATTAGTAGGGATAAAATCTGTGGTCGAATGTTTTTAACCCCCGACGCAAAAGAGGGGTGTTATAAGTTTGACGTGTCTGTTTGTCTGTCTGTGTGTCTGTCTGTCTGTGGCATCATAGCGCCCGAACCACTGAACCGATTTCAGTTTAGTTTTTTTTGGATGAAAGGAGACTTAATCGAGAGTGTTCTTAGCTATGTTTTATAAAAATCGATTGAGCCGTTTAAGAGTTATGGTGGGTTAAAGTGGAGATGGAAGAACCAAAATTCTACAAATTTGCCCAAAATGGTTGTCAATGGGTCGGGGGTTTTTTAAATTTTTAATTTATAGTAATTCAAAATTAATGTTTACATAAAAACAAACTTATGTAGGTTCTTATGTTTTCCTAAAATCCATTATTCTAAAGAACTATGGGTAATATAGGATGCGTAGTAAATTTTCCGCTGCCTATCCAAACTGCAAACACAGCATAACCTGTTACCCTCACCCTTGACCCAGCGAGCTCCACGTCATGCGAATTCCATAAACTATGGGAAAATGCAAACGCAGGAGTTACGATCTAGGCACACGCACACTACTCCCTCTTCTGGTTTATGAATCAACATGTTTAATACCTTGGGATTTAAGTTATAAAGCTCTGATATGAATGAATTTCTGCCATGTCAGTATAAAAATAAGATGTAATGTTAAGTAATGATATGTAAATATAATAAATTAAAGCTCTTTCAAACCATGTCCCCTATAACGAGCCTATACTTATGTGTGCGGCTGAAAAACACATGCAGCAAACTTTGCATAAAAAAAAAATGATGCAATAATGTTTGTTACACAACGACTCTGACCTATGTATATTATTGTCAGAGGAAGACCTGACGAACATACAAAAAAAAAAAAAAAACCCTCTGGGTACAGAATCCTAAATATGTTAAGTAACCTTCAACAAAATGCATGGAGCACCGGTTTTTCTTGCGGTTTTCATGGAACGACTGAGTTTTTTCGCGATTTCGGGGTTGGTCTTGGTCTTAAGTTGGTCTGTAAGTTTTTACTTTTCAAAGCAACTAAGTAATTATTTATTGTTGTACAGTGCGACATAAAAGACTTGAAAATAAATGAGGTCGCCACTATCGCTTTGCTAGCATATTTTGCATAATGATATTGTTTTCCTGTTCACAATCCACAAAATAACACAAAACGAGTAAAATGCTAGGATGTTAACTATGAATGACAGCTCAAGTTGTGGTTCCAGCAAAAGTGATAATTTAGTTCCCGAATAATTAATTTCATCTCTTTTGTGTCGCACTGTAGAAGCCTCTTACTCCTGATATGATGATGATGATAATTATGAAGAAACACAATTTTACTTCCTTAGTCTGCTACATAATAATTGTTATGGGAATTATTGTTGACTAGGAAGTTTAATATTGCGCAAGTTACCATGCAAGTCGGTCACGCGATCGTGCTCATGTCATTGACCAATATCATAAACAATTGTAAGGTTTCATGTCGAATCAAGAAACATCATCCGTGGTGGTCTAGTGGTAGTGACAACCGCTTTACATTCGTGAGGTCGTGGGTTCAAATCCTGGTCTTTTACCAATGAGTTCTTTGGAATTTATGTACGGGATTTCACACCACTGGCTTTACGGTAAAGGAAACGGTTATGCTCGACTTCACCATCATCGTAAAGTGGAAAGAAGAAGTTCGATGGCGCATGAGAATCCATCAACCCGCCCTGGGTCAGCTTGGTAGATAATAGCCCAATCATCCTTCATGAAAAGGCCTACGTCCTGCACTGGACTATTAAAAAGGCTAGTACAGTACTGTACAGTATGTCGAATCAATGGGCCTTTTTAGGTACCTAAGTTCAGAATTCCTCAACGAGCTATGGAGAGGGCTATACTCGGAGTCTCTCTGTGCGATATCGAATCAGAAGTGATGAGATCCACAGAATAACTAATGTGACCGACATAGCCGAGTGGATTGGCAAGTTGAAATGGCAGTGGGCAGAGCACATGGCACGGAGGAGTGATGACCGATGGGGTCTTCACACACAATGTGGACGACCTCATGAAGACCATAGGATTATAAGACGGTTAGAACCCCAACCAGTCTTATTGGAGATCTAAAGAGGAGGCCTATGTCTAGCAGGATACGAGTATTATCTGACAAAAAACAAAACGTTTGGGCTAAAAAGTGGAGTTTTTTCTCTACTTAGCGATGTCTTAGTAACAATTTTAGAAAGATAAACCTGGTAACATGAAGGTCAAATAATATAAAATGACTATTACTTTGTTGCTAATGCACTTATTTTATTACTATTTTTTGCACACGGCTTCGCCTTTAGCTTGGCTTCGCTTCGTGATTTTTTGATTTTTGTGTTATCCCATCCCATATACAACAATCCGCCTTTTAATCGTGAGGTCGTGGGTTCAAATCCCGGTCGCGTACCAATGAATTCCTTGGAATTTATGTACAGAATTTCATACTACTGGCTTTTCGGTGAAGGAAAACATCGTGAGGCAACCTGCATACGTATGTAGAAGAAATTCGATGGCGTATGTGAATCCACCAACCCGCACTGGGCCGGCGTGGTGGATATGGCCCAATCACCCTTCATAGTTGAATGTATCCTGTTCTGTGTACCTACCTTTATAATAAAATAAAATAAATAAATAAAAATAGGTAGGCCTACGTCCTGCAGTGGACTATTAAAAAGGCTGATACAGAACAATATCATCCCATATGAATATTTTATTTTTTCGGGATAAAAAGTAGCGCATATCACTTTCCGTCTTTCAAACTATGTCCATGCCAAAAAACAAGTCAATTCGATGCTCCGTTGCTGTGCAAAAGAGGAACATATCAACAAACACACTTTCGGATTTATAATGTTAGTAAGGATTTGATTGGATTGAGTCGATAAAATATTGATATATGAGGACTTGGCACATAAATCATTTTATTTTAGTTGTGATTTAGTATTTTCTGCTAAGTATACATGATTACATCTATTGGAGATTTCTGTTAAAGGTCATTTTTAGGGTTATGTACCCAAAGGGTAAAAACGGGAACCTATTACTAAGACTTCGATGTCCATCTGTCCGTCTGTATGTCTGTCTGTCACCGGGCTGTATCTCATGAACCATGATAGCTAGGCACCTGAAATTTTCACAGATGATGTATTTCTGTTGCTGCTATAACAACAAATATTAAAAAGAGAATAAAATAAATTATAACTTATTATAATTTAAGGGGGGCTCCCATACAACAAACCTGATTTTTTTGACGTTTTTCGCTCTATTTTAATAATAGTAACAGCTAGATGCTTGAAATTTTCACAGAATATAACATTTTACATTCACTTTAATAATAAATAATAAAATTAAAATAAATATTTAAGGGGGGCTCCCATACAGTACGGAACCCTCAGTGCGCAAATCCGACTCGTACTTGGCCGATTATTATTTAATAGATAGAGTGATTCAAGAGGAAGGTTTATATGTATAAAACACATGTGCGAAGCCGGGGCGGGTCGCTAGTTTTTCAATATGATTTGAACATTATAAATTCAAAAAAATACTTATGGACGAAAATTGAGTCGTAAACAAAATTGTTTATTCCAATTATTTAATTCTACTCATTTATTAAATATTATTACAGAAAGCTGTCTTTTAAATGTAACAAAATCTAATGAGTTTCACTTAAATCGATGATAATAATAAACTAAGATTAATATACCTATCGAAAATAAAATAATCGGCCAAGTACGAGTCGAACTCGCGCACGGAGGGTTCCGTACTGTATTTGAACCCCCTATAGATATTAATTTTATTCTGTTTTTAGTATTTGTTGTTCTAGCGGAAACAGAAATACATCATCTGCGAAAATTTCAGCTTTCTAGCTATAACGGTTCATGAGATACAGCCTGGCGACAGACAGACAGACGGACAGCAGAGTCTTAGTAATAGGGTTCCGTTTTTACCCTTAGGGTACGGAACCCTAAAAAGTATCCATTTTTGTTTCTGCGTGAAGAAGAAGTGACCTGCTATAGTAATAAATAAATAATTAATAATAATGTGCATTATTCTTAATTGTCCATCGCGGGACACGCGTGGATAAGATCAGCCCGAGACAGGGAAAACTGGCCCAAGGGAGAGGAGGCCTATACCCAGCAGTGGGTCGATACAGGCTGATGATGATTATTATTCTCAGTGAGCAAAAAAAAGATATAAAATTAATTTAAGTCAAAATAAATTATACAAGTGAGTTAAAAATTGCCGTGTAAAATTGTGTTATTATTCTAGTAGGTAATACAACTGACCTTTATTATTTCAAAGCAAAATAGCTTTAATAGTAAAATGAATCATAAAATTAGGTGCAATTCAAGAACGTCTTAAAATAGCACCGAAGGTCTAGAACTTGATAATAAATTCGAATGAAATTAAAATCTGCATCGTCCGTGAATTGATTTGCTTTTTCTAGGCCAAGGAGGGAGAATATTCATTTATTACTAGCTCCCCGCCCTCGCTGCGTTCCTAGTACTTTTATGAAATTAAAGGTCCTTTTCTTAGACACTTTTATCGCGCTATTTATTAACTAAGAGTGGTAGGTAATAGAGACCACCATTATGAACTAATTTTTCTATGGGGCCAATCTAGAACTCCAAATTCGCGATGTTGCCTTCACTGAAAAGATAGTATAGTGAATATTTGAATCTAGCTAGTCAAATCTTGAAAGAAGATCGCCAAATTCGGTCGAAACTACGAGTATAGTAGAATTACTTTCTACTAAGATAAGCGTGGCGTGAAGCGCGACGGGATGGAGATTGAATATGTTCATGAATATTTATACTGGGGCCAATTAGTTTCTTTCCAAGCACGACAAGATCTAGAAGTTGCAAGACGCACCGAAAATGCCTGGAGAAGCTATTGGTCCATGAAAGACCTAATGAAGGGCAATCTACCACTCACCCTTAAGAAGAAAATCATGGACATGTGCATTCTCCCCATCCTCACCTACGGTGCACAGACTTGGTCTTTGACCAAACATCAGAAGTCCAGACTCGGAATTTGCCAGCGAGCCATGGAGCGCAGTATCCTAGGAGTTAAACTTTCAGACCGCATAAGAAATAACATACTGCGCTCCAAGACACAAATCGTTGACATTGGTCAGAAGGCCGCCGAACTGAAATGGAATTGGGCTGGACATATCTGCCGCATGTCAGACGATCTGTGGGCCAAACTCACTACACAGGTGGTTCCCCAGGCTGTCAGACCAGTTGGCAGGCCCAGGCGGAGATGGCGGGACGAACTGGACTCCTTTTGTAACAATTGGACCCACATAGCTTTGGAACGTGAAGAGTGGAAGGAGAATAGGGAGGCCTTTGCCCAGCAGTGGGACGGAACAGGCTAATAATAAAGATAAGCGTGAGTTACATTTTAATTGAAATGCGCAAAAACCACACAAGTTTCCATTTTTTTTTATCGCGAATAAGTCCGCCACCACCAACTCGCCTGATGGTAAGCGACGTTGTGGTCGAAGATGAAGCACGCAGACCTAGAAGATACCTATTCACTCTGACCTTGAAAAGCTTTAGATTATATCATACTAGCGACCCGCCCCGGCTTCACACAGGCAGGTGTATTATACATATAAACCTTCCTCTTAAATTATTCTATCTATTAAAAAAAACCGCATCAAAATCCGTTGCGTAGTTTTAAAGATTTAAGCATACAGGATATAGGGACAGAGAAAGCGACTTTTTTTTTATACTACGTAGTGATAGTGATAATCAAAGAGTGAGAATACGTTCTAAAAATTATATGACGTAGTAATTTTAAGCATGTAGTTTTATAAGTAGTATATATTTTTTGTACTTATCTAATAAACATCGAACATAAGTTGAAATGGCTGTGGGCAAGGCATATAGCGCAGAGGACTGATGACCGATGGGGTCGAAAAGTACTCGAGTAGAGACCACGTACCGGCAAGCGTAGCGTAAGATGTCCACTGACAAGGTAGACGGATGACCTCATTTAAGACCGCAGAATCACGCTGGATGCAAGCCGCTTCCAACTGGTCTTATTGGAGATTCATAGGGGAGGCCTTTGTCCAGCAGTGGACATCCTATGGCTGATGGATGGTATGAATAAATATCGAAATTTTACTAAAACCGAGCAAGAGATATTTCGCGCACCCAAATATAACCTCAACCTTGGCTACAAAAGTGGTAGCGTTCCGCTATTATCGCCATAATGAGGTAATTAAAACAAACATTTGTACCACATGTAGGTCGCTGTATTGTGTCAGACGTAATACGACGGATTTCACGGTGGACGAAACTTTACGAGAATTACTGAGAGCTTGGACTTGGGAAATTTTTGAATATTGGATAAAGACGAAAATATCGAGCTTTTTAAAAAAAAACGTAACTGGCAAATTGCTTATTAACAGGAGTTAAAAGAGATATTAAATGAAGAGTTAGAAGAGGTATATATCAATAAAAATTTAAATCGTAAGCGACAAGTAGGTTTTTCATTTTCGATAAAGGAGGTGGCGTATGGCGCATGGCGGAGTGAATTCATTTTATGTCTTAACCGTAGTGGTTGATATACGAGTATACGATAAAAAAACTACTAAACTACTTTTAGTTTTAAACTTCAAGTTATTACTAAAATTTCTAAAATAAAATTTCTAAAACCTATATAAGTAAGCGTGGTTAAGCGTAAAACTGCTTGAACAAGGGTTTATGATGAACAGCTCAAACGCATATTAGGATGATTACGATGTAATTCCTAAAAATGCTCTATATCTTAGAGTAAATTGTATACTATGCGTTACTATCGAACCATATATTATACGAGGAAGCCGGCATTTTGCTACGACCCTAAGCCAAATGGATAAGAAAAGTAAATTAAAATTAAAATCACTGAAATCAAAGTAATTCCACAGTACAAAAGGGGGATAATAGGAAATGAATTGAGTTAAAAACATTAAGAGATTAATTAATTTGCAGGGGTTTAGTCCCAACATAGCCCAGCGCAACATATATCCTAACGGCATTAGTGGCACCATCCCTCGTCCCCACCAGCCAAAATCATATCCTTACTTAGGGTTTCCCAAACTATGGGGTACGACCCACTGGTAGGTCGTTAGCGAATATTTAGTGGGTTCTACTGCAGAATGACACACAGCCGATAAGCACACTAACACTAAAAGATGAACATTTACCTATAGTGTCTGCAATTTCATACTAGTAACGTTAAATTTCCTAAAGACAGGTCTCGAGTTTGTAAACTTATTTCAGATGGGACGTAGGTCAGTCAACTTTGGGAACTATTGTCCTAACTTTATTAAAGTGAAATTTCTAATGCAACTTCCAACAAGATTGCGTTAAAATGGAGGAGGCATGAAAGCACTGTTGCGTCGAAGTTTCACTTTTTCCGCGTGGAGGGACTCCACTTGCACTTTTATTTGGTAAAAGGTAGTTTATGTCTCAAGTCCACACATCCATAGCTCTCAGTACGTTTCTCGGAGTCGGTGTCAGCCGGTCCAGTACAGCGTATACGCCATTAGCTCCGCCATTGAGACTACGTGTGGAGACTCATTAACTCATTATTCATATTTTATTAACTTTTGGCTTCGGACGGTTGACCATTCGCAGCTGCCTTGGAAGATGTCATCTGTTTTTAGTGCCAGTAACAGAACAGTTACAAATACAGACATACTTTAGTTAGTAATAATGGTTGTGTGTACATGTTTGTATATTGTATAATATTATAGTAATGCTATGGACATGTTATAGATAGATACTTTGGTAGGTACGACAAAGAGATAAATATATAATTTTAGAGTCTAAAAAAGTACTCAAAGAAAGTACTGAGAGTCTACTTCTCGCAAGTGTTTCAAAAGGCTAGTACCGGTTGCAATCAAGCTTTTCATGTAGTATGAGTATTAATACTCCGTACAACGTTTAATTTACTAAAGTACCAAATAGTAAAATGTGACACAATGTGCATTCAAGAATTTTACATGAACACTTGATATATATCTGTCTGTCATAACACAATTTTAGCTACTTCACAGTGGTCACAAGCTCAGCCCCATTGTTTTGTCCAAAACAAAAGATTGCAGAACCTTTGTGGTCATTGATGCGTGACTGAAAGTTTACACGTGACACCATATAACACGTTTTTCAGAAAAACGGACTACAATAGTATCTTGGTATTGTTTTATATATTATGCGAGAAATAGTAAGAATTTGGTACCTATTATGTAATAGTTGTCGTTAACAGGAAGAATGATCTCATTATTCTCACTACAGAACTAAATCTCATCTCAAAATAAAAAATCGACCCAGTACGAGTCGGACTCGCGTACGAAGGGTTCCGTACCATATAGTATGACGTATGGCCCCCCTGAGCACCATTTCAAACGTCTACCTGTTGCCGTTGTTAATATAGTGCACGTTTGTTGTATGGGAGCCTCCCTTAATAAGTATCTATATTATTCTGTTGTTAGTATTTTTATAGCGGCAATAAAAATATATAATATGTAAAAATTTCACCTGTTTAGCAATCACGGTTCATGAGATACAGCCTGGTGACAGACAGACAGACGTACAGATGGACCGACGGTCTTAGTGATAGGGTATTTTACCCTTTGGGTACGGAACCGCAAAAAATTGCGGATAGGTACAACCCGGTCAGAATATCTGTGCACCTTGCTGGAATGCGGTGCCTCTCCCGCTTCCCCTGTCACCTCTCCGCGCACTCCCCGGTGCGACGGTACGGTTAGCATCTTCGTTGCCGATACACGTCCCGATAATAATTTACGTCCGGACAGTATACTAGACGTCCGGTAATGTATATACTATATACGTCCCGATAATTCGATATGACGTCACTAAGTCAGGTGCACAGATATTGTGACCGGGTTGTTAGTATTTATAATCCGGTCACAATTGGTAATGACTAGGCAAAAAATGTCTAAGCAGTGAACTCCAGATGGCAAAATTTTGCTCTGAGCATGAGTTTCTTCTCGGCCTGTAAATATAGTCTATTAATAAACATATCAGAGGCCTTCAGGCGACTTAAAAACTCTGACACCAGGGCTAGCCACCCGGCCTATACGAACAGTTTACTTATTAAACCTATGCCTACTATCGAAGGGCTATTTGACCATATCTACATTGGAACGTTGGTTCAGTGGATCTACATAGGCCATGGAAATAATTCTTTACTAGATAATTTACTACAGATAATTATTGGGAAGTACGCCGCCATATAAACCAACCATCGCAGTGTATGAACAGGTCGCCAGTAAATTTGAAAACTGCCAACCGCGACTTAAAACATCGCAGTGGGCAGAACACATAGTACCAAGGACTGAATGATCTCTGATGGGGTCGAAATGTTCTGAGAGTGGAGATAACGTACCGGCAAGCACAGCGTAGGACGTCCACCCACATGGTGGAGACGACCTCATCAAGACCGCAGTTTGCGCTCGATGCAAGCCGCTTCCAACCGTCAAATCTATTGGGGAGGCCTAAGTCCAGTAGCGGATGTCTTATGGCTGATACGACAAATTTACTACAACTCGATATCATGTTATTGAGAAATAGTCCGACATAACAGCGCCATTGCATAACACGAGCCGCCGCCAGTGAACTTGAAAACTGGCGGTGCGATGCTCTGATTCAGCGGTGTAGTGCATTCGACTGTAACAAGTGCGACCCACGAGATGTTGAGTGAAGTTTCTGCTTTGTTTTGTTTGTAGGAAAAAAACCATTTGTCCCTGAGTGTTGGCATTGACACTGTATACATTGTGGTCCCACGCTGTGAAAGCTTTTTCAGCTTGTCAGGAGCGTCAAAAAAACCTTGTTATATAAGATATACGTATGCCATGATAAGGCCCGTAAGTAAATTATTTATCTGGCTACCCCTACGCTGTTGATCCAACTAGTTTCATTTAACATCTCACGATAATCATGTTCTGCAAACAATCTGTAACAAATTCATTGCTATGTAAATAAATGTTTTCTTTCTTTCTTTCTATACCTACTTTTTACTTATTACATGGATATCTGCGATCTTACCACAAAAGTTTTAATCACACTTTAGATATTGTTTAATAGAAAAAATTGCACGGTTAAACAGTGTTTAAAGCGTGTTTAAATATTTTGTGGTTATGCGGTGAATTTTTTTTGTGAGTTTGATTGCTGTTCTAAGTGATTGGTACATCATAAATGTACTTACATTATTTAAGTATACTAAGGCTGTTTGCGGACTTTAAAAAATTGCCATGTATAATTGTAATGCATCATTTAAGTAGATATTTTATCGAATTAGATTTTTGCTAAATAGCCTCTTCCTAAGCAATAGATTAACAGACATAATATCATCAATTTCTTGTTATTTAAAAATTTAGCTAGAACTAACTAAAAGAACGTTACGCAGTACTTTCTTCGTATTAAAAATGAACTAATTCATATTTCTAAATCAATTCAAAACAAATAAATCTATGTATAAACCTATGAAGACATGTCAGTTCACGTTCATGATTTGAATTGGTGCAAATATATAATTAATAATAAAATAATCTCACTGTGCACTATCGCACGGACTTTATACGATTACCGACATACTAGAGGTCGTATTTTTTGCAGCAAAAAAACTGTTTGTAATTTTGAATGAATGTTTTATAGTGTTGACTTATCACGCACACTATTATATGTATCTACTTAACTTAGTTTACTTCGTACCCACTATGCTTCTACTATTTTAAGTGATTGATAAAATTCTATGAATATTTATGTAGGTATTTATTGTAGTAGAGTGATTGAACGCATCAAATCTTTCGAAATCTTTCAAATCCTTTGAATTGGTGTACTGTACTGTATCATTCCTTTTAATCTATTGCAGAACGTAGGCCAGGACGGGTGATTGAGCCATATCTACCACACTGGCCCTGTGCGGGCTGGTGGATTCACATAAGCCGTTAAATTTCTTCTATGGACGTAGGCAGGTTGCCTCACGATTCAAATTCAAATTCTTTATTTTCTTAATAAGTAACTTTACAGTAAATACCAAAACGTTACTTATTTTACACTTAATTACATACAGAAAATAGATTAAAACTTTTTTTTTTTTTCTCAACCTAGGCTGTCCCACTTCTGGGCAAAGGTCTCCCCCAATTTCTTCTTAAAACTAAAAAAAGAGTTCTTTTCTTTTCTTTAAGTTTAAAACTAATACATATAAAAATATAGGTAGGTACTATGTTTACAATGCTGTTATGGCACATCCATGGAAGAAACAAGCTCTTAAGATTGTCGATTGACGATGTTTAGCTTCCCCGAAAAGCCAGAGCAGCGTTGTGAAATTTCGTTCATAAATTCCAAAGAACTCATTGGTACGGGATTTGAAACCACGACCTCACGATTGTAAGGCGGGTATCACTACCACTAGACCACCATATCGACTACGGAAATATGAATTAATGTAAGGGACATTTTGGTGATTTTGAGTTATATACATCGTTGGATTCAGAATTCCGAGCTCTATCGAATGGTATATATAACTTTTTAATATCTTGAAAAAAATGTCGCTTACCACAAAAAAAAGTGAGCAAAAATATCAAAAATAAGGGGTAAAAAGTACGTTAACAGACATAAAAAATGCAATATGCCTCATACGTTAAGTTTCTCATCCTATTAACCAATTGATTTCCCTTACGCTATTACAAGTTACGTTTTTCAAGTCCGATGTGCCTCTTACATCAATTTACAAAAATGTACACTGGCCCTTACGCAGACAAACAAATATTAATTGAAAATCAAACAAACTTAAACAGGCAGAGATTTTTATAGGAAAGTGGTTTGATTACAGTATTTTAATTTTTGCAGCCTCTACGGGACATGTCCTATAATAGTTGGCCTCTTACATTAATATTCGACTACGGAAATATGAATTAATGTAAGGGACAAAAGGCCATTTTTCAGGAGAGCCAAAAAACGATCGCAATTTTTTTATTTCTTTATATCTTTTTTGTTTCTTGTCTGATTTAAATGACTTCTAGGGCGAAATTGCATAAAATATTGAACTGTTTATGTTAAAGATATCATTATTTGAGATTTCCCTGTAGTTTAGGAATTGACATGTCCCTTACATTATTTTTTTCTGTTAAAATGACCAAAATTTAAAAAAAAAGTTAAGGTAACGTACATCTCATAATCAAATACGAGGTAAAATTGCAGTGAAGGACATCGCTTCAATAGGTTTTTTTTTAAATAAATAGCCCCAAAAGTTTATCATAATCATTTATTTTCTATGTAATTATATTTAAAAATGTGTCAATGACGCTAAGTTAAAAAAAACAACATAAACAACTTCTTATGTAATTAAAAGTCTTAAGCAATACTTTTAAGTAAGCAATATCACAATAAAATGCGTTAGAAAACTTTTTAAACAATGAAAAACTTACGTTCATTATCATAAAAAGACCGTGTAGGAACTTTTAAATTCAGTCTTCCGTAATATAACAATAAAAGCTTCCAAAAAAAGTTAAACTACGTATAAATCTTTGTAAATTAAACAAAATCATAATATAGTTCTGAACCATGTAACAAGAATAGTACTTATAAAAATTAAATTGGTTTCTTTTATGGCAACAGTTGCTTTAATTATTTGTGGAACTATGATTAAGTTTATCCTATTCGTTTGACAAAACAAGGAAAGGCATGATCATTATTTCAATTCACTAAAGATGACTGCAACGTACTAGGCTTGTATAGGTATAATATGACTTTTCAAGACTTTCCTTGTGTTGTCATATTAAATTTACAAGATGATATTAACTTATGTAGTTATTTACGTACAATAACTAATAAAAACAACATTTAATAAATAATAAAAACATCATTCCCAGAAGATTTTACGCGGATTACCTAAATCTTCCGCATGATGGTGCAGTTTTAGACACTTCATTGGAAACAGGTAATAGGTATAATATAAATTTTCAAGACTTTCCTTGTGTTGTCATATTAAATTGACAAGATTATATTAACTTATGTATTTACGTAACACTACTATGTGCCTGATTGCAATAGGCAGTTCCTACATAGTAGTGTTACGTAAATACATAAGTTAATATAATCTTGTCAATTTAATATGACAACACAAGGAAAGTCTTGAAAAGTCATATTATACCTATACAAGCCTAGTACGTTGCAGTCATCTTTAGTGAATTGAAATAATGATCATGCCTTTCCTTGTTTTGTCAAACGAATAGGATAAACTTAATCATAGTTCCACAAATAATTAAAGCAACTGTTGCCATAAAAGAAACCAATTTAATTTTTATAAGTACTATTCTTGTTACATGGTTCAGAACTATATTATGATTTTGTTTAATTTACAAAGATTTATACGTAGTTTAACTTTTTTTGGAAGCTTTTATTGTTATATTACGGAAGACTGAATATAAAAGTTCCTACACGGTCTTTTTATGATAATGAACGTAAGTTTTTCATTGTTTAAAAAGTTTTCTAACGCATTTTATTGTGATATTGCTTACTTAAAAGTATTGCTTAAGACTTTTAATTACATAAGAAGTTGTTTATGTTGTTTTTTTTTTCAACTTAGCGTCAGTGACACATTTTTAAATATAATTACATTGAAAATAAATGATTATGATAAACTTTTGGGGCTATTTATTTAAAAAAACCTATTGAAGCGATGTCCTTCACTGCAATTTTACCTCGTATTTGATTATGAGATGTACGTTACCTTAACTTTTTTTAAAAATTTCGGACATTTTAACAGAAATAAATAATGTAAGGGACATGTCAATTCCTAAACTACAGGGATATCTCAAATAATTATATCTTTAACATAAACAGTTCAAAATTTTATGCAATTTCGCCCTAGAAGTCATTTAAATCAGACAAGAAACAAAAAAGATATAAAGAAATTAAAAAAATTGCGATCGTTTTTTGGCTCTCCTGAAAAATGGCCTTTTGTCCCTTACGTTAATTCATATTTCCGTAGTCGATATCTTTGAATAGGTTTAACCGTGAGAATCCATTCCATTACGTGAGTACAGCCGGATATTATTATCATTATTATATTGCTTACTCCAGTAGAGGTTTTATGTCATGAATAGGTAAGAACACTCTGAACCAAATCAGCTATCAAATAGAAAAAAAATCATCGATTCATTGGGAAGATAAATAATTATTATTCCATAATACCTACAGCCATAAACACGTTAGTATAATATAGTTAGTTAGTATTATAGGATATTATAAACACGTTAAATTTTACTACACATTTCTTCATCTAGGGTTGCACAGATTGTATTGAATAAAGATAGGAACGGAAAAAGGAATAGGCTTTAAGTTCGCTTTGTAAATAATATCATAGACAATTAAGTCGTCCTAGCCACGGTAGTGCTCAGTTGTAAAATGCCACCCGCGGTCACCCACCAAATATCGCAGATAAACACCTAGTCAAACTACAATATAATGTAATAATAACAGTAAATACTTATGTATGTCAATAAAAATTGGAAAAATAACAAATTAATTTTAGGTTATTTTTATTGCTTTTTAACATCTGTATGCCAAGTTTTTTTTGTGTAGTATTTGTTGTGTTTTTTACTTGTCTTGAGTAATTGTGTTTAAGACAGTATTTTAGTATATATTGATGTACTTTACCTTGGCTTATCGCAAGTCGAAAGACAGGACATGGCGATCTATATTTTGTACCATCTGTGAACTGACCCATATACCTACGCAGTTTATAAAAAAATGAATCAAAGTCAAATCCTCTTTATTTCGTAGACACATTACATGTTCTTGAAAACGTCCGATAACAATGCTTTTAATTATATTATGATTATAGAATTATTTCTTAAAAATTAATTTTTTTTCAAAACACACCCAAAAATTATCAAATTACAACAAATTAAAAATAGAACAAATTAAATACCAAATAAATACTATTCAATAAATCTGACTAAGAATTAGGTAGTAACTTTATTGAACTCAATATACCTGTACAGAACAAGCTTACATAAAACAACTAAGCACCTCGACGATGAACGAACAGTTTACATTATTTCGTTAAAACTTACCCACACGAAGGATTAAGCACACAAACCCAAGTTAATATTTAAATGGTAGATGGGATTGAAATACGTTGAGCTTATAGATATAAAAAGATAGAGATGTGCCATTGACGTTACTGGATACTCCTCAAAAATATTTCATAATGTGCTGTTTCAACTTTTAATTTTATTTCACTCTTGAACATCATGCCTGCCCTCGAATAATTTTAGGGCCATATCCACCACGCTGGCTCAGTTACGGTTTGATAAACTCTCACCTCTACAGCGGATATCAAGAATGACGAAATCAAACCTATGAAACCAAAGTTCCAACGACATTAAACGCTCAGTGGGCATCAAATGAATGGAATTATTAAGGGATAAAGGTGAATGGTACAAGGGAGGCCTATGCCCAGCAGTGGGTTCTTCTTCTTCTTTTCAGCCATAGGACTTCCACTGCTGGACATAGGCCTCCCCTAGAGATCTCTATTAAGACCAGTTGGTAGCGGCTTGCATCCAGCGCGATCCTGCGGTCTTGATGAGGTTATCCGTCCACCTTATGGGTGGACTTCCTACGCTGCGCTTGCTTGTACGTGGTCTCCACTCAAGAACTTTACGACACCATTAATCATCAGTCTTCCTTGCTTTTTGCCCTGCGCACTGCCATTTCAACTGTCAAATCCGCTGGGCTATGTCGGTAACTTTGGTTCTTCTATGGATCTCCTCATTTCTGATTCGATCTCGCAGAGATACTCCGAGCATAGCCCTCTCCATGGTTTGTTGGACTACTTGGAGCTTACTAATAATTACTAATAGCAGTGGGTTATTAAAGGCTGATGATGATGGTCATAGCCTTTGTAACGCGTGGCATGTGGGCGCCGCTTCTCTACTTATTTGTTCTATAACCGAACTAGAATCGAATATCCCGCTCCCTCGGGAAATCAGCCGTTTCACAATACACTACAGTTTAAATACTGCCGACAATACTACTGGAACAGCATCTAAATCCAGTGGTTTTAAGGAATCCTATGAAAATTGCAAGAGCCTTTGATACAACGTCGTTGTAAATAAATATTGGACTTTAATACTTTTCAGCCTTTATGGTCTAGTGGTAATGACACCGGCCTTACAATCTTGAGGTCGTAGGTTCAAATTCCGGTTCCGTACCAATGAGTTCTTCGGAATTTATTTACGGAATTTCACATCACTGGATTTTCGGTGAAGGAAAACATCGTGAGGCAACCTGCATACGTCCGTAGAAGAAATTCGATGGCGTACCTATGTGAATCCACCAACCCGCACTGTGCCAGCGTGGTGGATATTCCCAATCACAATTCGTGGGTAGGCCTACGTCCTGCAGTGGACTATCAAAAAGGCTGGTACAGGAAATCTTTTCAGCAGCTGCATAAGACTTGCATGCACTTGATGCACAAAACGTACCCTTGCTACGAGTACGTAACCCGCATTTTACAAGTTATGAAAATCGGAACCAACAAAATGTAGGAAACAGCTGATTTTTTTCTCGAATCTCGGTTGACCTTGTATTATAAGTGATTCAGAATATTGGTCTGGATGACTCTTTTTTGGCTAAATAGGTATAGCCTATGCGGATAACCTTATAAATATTCTGTTTTGGTCAGTCCCGTGAAAAGACTCACTAGTCAACTTTAATACAAAGTTTGATTGCACCTCGAGGACCTGAACACTGATTGGAATTTCCAACGGACATGGATTGGAGCAAAAGCCGCAAAGCCGCAGGACGCAGTGCAGACACACACTGCATTGTCGCGAGTTTTGAGATGGCTCGCAGTATGGTCAGCAACTTGTGATAGGAAATAAGTAAGTTCGTATAGGCCGGATGGCTAGCCCTGTGTTAAAGCCACCTGAAGGCCTCTGGGCATGGGTAAACGGTTTAAATAGCCGGGGCCTACAATCTTACGTGTCATCTGAGCCACGGTATATAGCGGTTAGCTGTAAATGCCATCTGCGGTCTCCTATCTGAAGACTGACCGTGCTGAACGTTGCATAACTTGGATGATTGCTAACGAACACCTAGTCAAACTTCCTACGCTATGAGAGCTACAATAGGAAATCATAGGTGTCCAAACAGTAGCATATTCACAAATAGTGTACTGGCTGAAAGTGAAAATACAAATCTCAGTTATAAGAGCAGTTTCAATGAGAGTAAGAGGCACGCGAAAACATGTCAGTAGCATTAATTAATTTGTAATATTCGAGTACTGAATCTCCTTTCTCTTTGAGCTCAATTATAGTATTGTATGTGTTGATTTTATTGTTGATTTGATAAGCAGAAGGATTAAGAACACATGGAATAAGTACTGGGCAATGAAAGAAATTTTTTAAAGGAACTCTACCAATAAAACTAAAATCAAAAGCAATGAACATCTGTCTAATACCGTGCCTTACCTATGCTTGTCAAACCTGGCCACTCACCAAGAAGCAAATGGAAAAACTTAGAGTCTGTCAGAGAAGCATAGAAAGAAGTTTTATGAACCTTAAACTAAGGGACAGAGTAAAGGCCACCACGATTAGGAACAAAACTAAAGCTAGAGATGTCATTAGAGAAATAATGAAATTGAAATGGAAATGGGCTGGTCATATACAAAGACTAGAGCCAAAAAGGTGGACACAAATCGTTACAAACTGGGTCCCTAGAGGCATCAAACGCAAGGCAGGCAGACCTTACCAAAGATGGCATGACGACATTGTGAAAGTTGCCGGGAAGCTCTGGTCTAGAATTGCGCGGAAGAGAGAAGAATGGAAACAGTTGGAGGAGGCTTTTACCGCTACTGGCGGTCCTTATACTTAGATACCTAGTTAATATTATAATTTTGCAAAATTGTAAATCTTTTTAAGGAAAATAAAAGCTTTTTTATTTTATTTTATTTATGTGTTGATTTTACAAAAACGGCTCTTGCGAACTAATAAAATAAATCGGTTCACAATTGACTAAAGTATCGGTATAAGTAGTAATTTCATCGATATTTCCGCCAAAAAAAAAAAACATACAGACGAGCATGGAATCTTCTCCTGTTTGAAAGTCTGTTAAAAAGAATTTAATGAGAGGAGATGGGTATATGGGTAAACGTTTACCGGTTAGCAACTGTGATGATACGTTCGCTTACAACGGCTATTATATTATTGCTGATCACATAAATTCCAACCTTTGACTGTTAGCCAGCGATAATCCGTTTTAGACCCACCGTACCCCTGGCTATACCACTGGTGGTACGGTGGGACTTTTAAAGTTAAACGGTACCACGGAAAAAGTGACCCTAGTGATGTGATGACCTTTGTATATCTAGCTCGATAAGTAATTGCTGTAACTTTATTACACCAAAACTACATAGGGGAATCTCTAAACCTCATGTTTCTATCAAACCTTAAGCTACTTAAAAACCTACTTCGCGTCGCAATTACTCTAAAGGTTGGCTTGGCATTTCCTAAGCTAAATACTTGAAAAATGTGTTTAGATCCATTGATTCCCATTTGAACACCTCCTGACAAAGTTACCGACATAGTCTAGAGAATTAGCAAGTTAAAATGGCAGTGGGCAGGGCACAAATTTCGGAAAATGTATAGCTGATGTGGCTGTAAAGTTCTCGAATGGAGACCACGTACTGGCAAGCGCATCATCCACCAAAAATGTGAACCGACGATATAATTAACACGGCATGAACGCGCTGGATGCAGGCCGCTTCCATCTGGACTTATTGGCAATCCATAGGGGAGGCCTCTGTCCAGCAGTGGACGTCCTACGGCTGTTAGTGATGATTACAAAAATAAAACGTTTCTCTTAACGACGGACATATTTTAGGACATCATTGCACTTATCAGTACGGTTAAGTTTTACTACGGGAAAACCTCGAAATAACGAAAAAAAACGCTATTCCATATATTTTGTTGAGTAAATATGTAAACGTTTTGTAAAATTGTCTCCTTGATGAGATGTCTGCCTCGGTGGCTCAGTGGTTAGTGATCCTACCTTCTGGGCCAGAGAGGCGTGGGTTCGATCCCCACCCAGGGCAAATATTTACGTGATGAACATGAGTGTTTGCTCTGTGTCTGGGTGTTATTTAGTTACTATTTATATAAGTATGTGTTTAAAAATAAGTATATGTAGTAAATCAGTCTCTGGCAGCCATATCACAAGCTATGCTTAGTTTGGGGTCAGAGGCCGTGTGTAAGATGTCCCCAAAATATTTATTTATTTATATTTATTTATAGTTATGATCAGTTTATCACTATTTTGCCTGGCAAAATCGCTCTAGGTGATAAGGCCGCCCTAGTTTACCTAATTTGAAGTATTTTTGTGTAAAACTTTCTATATCTATTAATTATTACTTTTGGTGTGCAACTCAGCATTATGCTGAGTTGGGACCAGTTTTGTGACAGAAATACTAGGCAAAATACTGTTGTTTTTTGTGTTTTATCATTTGTTTTGTCGTTATGTATTGTACCTCTTATTTTTGTTGCAAATAAAAAATTATGTATTCTTTATAAAGTTATATCGTATTGTATGTTATTTTACGTCAGTAGTGTATATTACAATCTTTTATTAAGTTTCACCTGTCCCGTTGCCTGTCTGTGATCAAATCTTGCAAGTTTAATTTGATACACTTCCCGGTTACCGATTGAGCTGAAATTTTGCATACATGTGTAAATCACGTGACAATGCAATATTATGATGTCATGGTGCTGATCAGATGATGGAGCTAGAAGGCCAAAGGAACTTAGCAACAACCTCATCGAGTTTGGGTTCATTTGAATGGTCTTGGCAAGTAGTTTGTCTTTCAATGGTAACCAGGGTCTGATGGTGGAGCTGGAAGGTGATCATAGGAACTCTGTAATGAAACGACGCAACCCTATCGAGTTTCGGCTCGTTTGATTCGTCTTGGCGAGTACTTGTTCAGTAAAAGCTTGTTTTAAAAAATTAAAACTCGGTCAAGTGCGAGTCAGACTCGCGCACGAAGGGTTCCGTACCGTGTTGGAGCCTCGTTAGCCCCATTCCTTTTGCCATTTAATAGCGAGCAAAAAAAACTTCTAAAAATCAGGTTTGTTGTATGGGAGCATCGAATATTTATTTTACTCAGTTTTAAGTATTTGTTGTTATTAGCGGCAACAGAAATACATCATCTGTGAAAATTTCAGCTATCTAGCTATCACTGTTCATAAGATACAGCCTGGTGACAGACAGATGGACATCAGAGTCTTAGTAATAGGGTGCCGTTTTTACCCTTTGGGTACGGTACTCTAAAAAGGTTTTTTAAATATAATACTTGTTTAACTTTCAAACAGGCTTAGTTTGTAAGTTTTCTTTTTAAGCAAATGTATTGAAAATAATGCTAAAAGGCTAAGGTGAGGTGATCTATAAGTTTGAAGCGGTAAATTCCTTTAGTTGGGAACTTTTGAACTTTGAGATAGGCTTTGAACTTGTTGAAAAGCTTTCACGGACGAGGGTGAGGGTAAATTTTCAAGCAGGTTTTTTACAAACTTTGGATTTACTAAGTAAAATGTTTTGAATTTCTGATTATCCTTTTCAGCTTTGTCACAGTTGTGTACATACGTACTGTGTGTACAGAATTCGAATAGTCCGCACAGATCGATATAAAATCGATATTATTAGAGTATAATTTTACAATATTGTTAGTTTTTTAGGGTTCCGTAACCAAAGGGTAAAAACGAGACCCTATTACTATGACTCCGTTGTCCGTCTTTCTGTCACCAGGCTGTATCTCATGAACTCTAATAGCTAGAACGTTGAAATTTTCACAGATTATTTATTTCTGTTGCCACTATAACAAGAAATACTAAAAACAGAAAAAAATATTTGAGGGGGGGGGGGGGGGGGGCTCATATACAACAAATCTAATTATTTCGCTGCTTTTCGCTCGATATTAATAACGGTGACAGGTAGATTCTTGAAATGTTCACAGAATATCTAGTTAAATATTTATTTTAAAAATTAAGTATTAATAAAATAAATATGTAAGGGGGCTCCCATACTAGAAACGTGTTTTTTTTTGCTCGATACTAATAAAGGCAACAGAAAGATGCTTGAAATATTCACAAAAAATTAAGTTGTATATTTACTTAAAAAATAAATAGTTAAATTAAAATAAGATATATTAAGGGGGACTTCCGTACGGTACGGAACCCTCCGTGCGCCAGTTCAACTCGCACTTGCTTGGCCGATTATTTAAAAACGATTTAGACGGTTTCAAAATAAAATAGTTATTAAAATCGGTTTATAATTATTGGATTAATCCTATAAGAGATAGGTAGGTAACCTGGTAGGTAATAATTGGTAAAGTGGGTAGTGTTAAGTATAAAATTCTAACAGTTTTACACATTCTATAACAACATAAATCAAGCTGTCCGTACAAATGACTTCTTGGAGTTAATTGGATTCCCTGAAACACCTCTAACAACTTTTAGGTATAACACCTATTTGTGCCCACTGAAACTTTGAACATGGTATCAAATTTTAGAGTTCTGAAATAAAAGTGAAACCGGGATATAACAAAACTTTTGATATGTGTGTGCTCTTGAAAAGTAACAAAATAAAGTTATAATATTAGTATCAATAATAATCCATAATGTATAAGAATGTGAAATGGATAATTTTAAATAAATTTTGTAATAAAAGTCGATCGTAAAGTTACGTATACGTTTCTGCCGTTCGAAAGTCAAACATAATGCCCCAGACTCTTGTCAGTGAACGATTTCTTTCCGTCCAATGGTAGCCTGGAAGAGATTGATTTTAGTGATTAAGCCGCCCCTTGTGGCACTAATTTAGGATGTATTCATTTGTACAAATCTATTTGTTATTGTTAGTGTACACCATCGAATTGGCATTTTTTTTAATTAATGCTGTACACAATAAAAAATGTCTATTTATACCTACCTCGTATATGTAATGTTTAAACAAAAAGAAACTATAGATAGAGGGTGATAAGTGTCCATGTTTTTGAGCGTTGATTTTTATAAAAAAAAAAAATATTTGCTTCATTCTTTTACCAATAACATTTATTTTTTATATTTTAACATTTTTTGATCATTTTCATTTTTTTTATTATATATTTTATGTACAATGTTTTTTTTTTCACTATTTATTTTTGTATATTCACAGATGATGTGGTGGAACGCATTAGGTCCTACACACACCGAGCCAGCGAAACTCTTCGGAACTGCTGCATTGTTACGAATGGTTCCACGATTAATTTACCTGACTTATGTACGGGAAATTAGCGGTTTGTTCATTAGAAATTGTACATGTTTTATGTTGTTTTCGGAATTTAAATGAAACAATGTTTCTTATTAACATTAAAGCTAATATTAGTAATTGTAGACTCGTGTGTATCTTGCCCATTCTAACTTACGGTGGTCAGACTTGGTCATTTACTGATGCTCAGAGGTACATACGAACTTGGGTTTACTTACCCTTCGAGCAAATATCTACAGAATCGCAATCGTGCTAATAAAGTGTTCGAGCCAAAACCCTGCCCAATCTAGGTAATGAGCAGGCTGTTAGTTAGTCGTAAGGCGATTGCAAGCAGACTACAACGCCGCGCGATGCCGAAGTACTCGATTACAATCACCAATTAGGTGACATAACGTCGAGATTCGAGAAAAAGGGTCATTGTGAATCATTTAATGTAAATATCGATATGTATGACGGCGCTCGGATTTTTTTTTACTACCTTCACTTAGGGACTGTGGCTCTGTAGATATTTGCTCACAGGTTTAACCAAAGGGGAATAGAACGCAGTATGCTAGATACGAGTATTAGATAAAGGAGGGACTGAGTCTGAAACATAGCACTCCGTTCCATCACAGGTGTAGTTGATGTAGGCCAAAAAATTGCAAAGTAAAGTAAAGTTTATTGCACAAACTTAGTAAAATTGTGTTACAAATCGCTAAACTGATTTGTGATTGGGTGGCTTATACGACTCGTATGTCCCGAGTCATGGGCCAGGATCGTAAAACAGTTGGTACCTGATAGCAAAAAAGCCAAGAGAAGCTTAAACGCTGCCGCGCTGGTGTGATGATCGTGACAGTATTCGAAAAGGTTGGGAAGTAGTGGCTATGGAACGTGAAAGATGGAAAGAATTGGGAGAAACTTCTTTGCTTTGCAATGAACAGCATTGGTTAACAATTGTAAGGTGAAGGGTCCTTTAGGGAGTCTTTCTGCGAGATCAAATCAGGTATTGAGGAGATCCGTAGAATAACCAAAGTTACCGATATAGCTCAGCAGATTGGCAATGAGCAGGGCACAAAACGCGGAGGACTGATGACCGCTGGGGTCGAAAAGTTCTCGAATGGAGACCACGTAACGGTTAACACAGCAGGACGTCCACCCTAAAAGTAAACGGATTCCCTCATTAAGACCGCAGGATCGCGCTGGTTGAACGCCGCTTCCAACCGGTCTTATTGGAGATGTATAGGGGAGGCATATGTCCAGCTGTGGACGGATGAGTCCTTTAGGTTCAAAAACTATTTTAGGGCGATAAGTTCTTACTCAGCACATTGGCCCAGTTTCGTAATGGTGAATTTACAAACGCTATTACGATAAAAGTAAGTTTTAATAGGCCGGGTGGTCAGCCATGCTGGGCTAGGATGCATAAATCGCAAGATGATGTAATAGTGTTTGTTGCTAACGTCTCCGACTTGTGTTGGAGGAGAAGTCTGACGAACAAAAAAAAAACACAGAGTTATGGGGAAGTATATATCTGTCGCTTTTTCTCACGTCGAAAAGAGTTCTTTTCGTGGCTTTTCGTGGTCGCATTTGGCCTACAGGTGTCAGAATTTTAATGCCGCCTGAGCAGTTCTCCTTTGACATGACTAAACGGTTAAAACAACGATTATAATACCAATTTCATCTTCAAAGGTATGCAAGACTCGTCAAGATGTTTTCCTTCATCAAAAAAACCAGTGACATGAAAATACGTACCTACCGGGATCCATACCATTCTATGGCAAATTTTTTTCCCACTCAGGTACCAAAACATTAACGAATATTTTGTTTAAATCTTACCGTATTTTTTTTACAATTGTTGTCATAAAACAGTATTCTAAACTATAAACCTATTAATAATTTTAGAGAGTATTACCTATAACTATAAATCACGTTGTACCATAACAAACCCAAATAATTACTTAGGTAGGTACTTTGATTCCCTTTTCAAAAACAAGGAAAAACTCAAATAAATATGAAGAAAAGCCACTAAAAAAATCTTTACCATTCAAAAGGGCCCAATAAAGCGTCCTATTAACGTCTGTGAAAGAGCTTCGTTATAAATTCAATATTTGACTCAAGGCGCCGGGAGCCATTGTAAAGGACAATGAGAGACGTGCCTATTGCTGACATACCTACTAGTTCGTAGAAACCGTTCAGTTCTATAATACAATATTAAAAAATGGGTATATTTTCTTGTAGGTACCTAAGTATAACCCGGTCAGAATATTTGTGCACCTCGCTGGAATGCGGCGCCTCTCCCGCTTCCCCTGTCACCTCTCCGAGCACTCCCCGGTGCGATAGTACGGTTAGCACCTTCGTTGCCGATACAGGTCCCGATAATAATTTACGTCCGGACGGTATACTAGACGTCCGGTAATGTATATACGTCCCGATAATTCGATTTGACGTCACGAAGTCAGGTGCACAGATATTGTGACCGGGTTGTAAGTTCGTTTGAAGTTTTGCGGCAATACTTGGATAAGACTGGCACAGGACAGAGATAATTGGCGTAAGGGGGAGGAGGGTTATGCAGTGGGCCGAAATAAGCTAATGATGATGATGAAGTAAGTTCGTTTAGGTCAGGTGGCTAGACCTAGTGTCAGAGCTTTTAAGCCTCCTGTTGGCCTCTGATATGGCTAATCGGTTAATACAACTGGAGCCTAAAATTTAACGTTTTTCATCGAAACCACAGTAGCGCTCCGTTGTAAATGCGGCCCACGGTCACCCCTCCGAATCTTGTTAAAATATAGATAAGTAAAAGATTGAAGTTCTGATAATAATTTATACAGCGATTATCTCTTATCTCTAGACGACGGACATAGTATAGGACCAATTTTACTATGGGGCCAATTTTAAAATTAAAAAACAAAATATCTGTTGTTTCATACAAAATATCCAATAGGTATTTGTTGTCCTTGCGATTTCAGACTTGATCTCATATTAAAAGTTTCGCATTATGGTGAGTATAAATATCATGTCTTTGCGATTTTGTGCAATATACAAAAGAACGCTTTGTATACATAGCCGTAACTGAGATAGAGGGCATTAGACAATACGGTTTCATACTTTTTAACCTACTGTAAAGAGGTTGTTTTCGATTCAACTGAATGTTTTTTTTTTCTTTTATGTATGTTACGCGATTACTCTGCGAATTATAATCCGATTTTCATGCTTATTTCTTGTTTGCTACGAGTAGATCATACTTACTTCCATTTTATCGAAATCGTGTAATTTTTGAAGAATCAAAAATAATGTACCTACTACTTGTATGTACGTAGATACGGTGAAGTCGGTTATGCCCTCAGAATAATGACGAGTAATAGAAACCTTGCTAAATTTTACTCAAATAAAAACTACATTATACCTAGCTGTCTTATTCATATCTCGTTTACAGCATACACGCGAGTGAGTGGAACAAAAAAATAACGCATTGTCTGTTCGGCATACGTCAAAATCGTTCAAATTAAAGTTGGAATGTCAAAATGGTTCAAATTTGGTTTACTTTGTCTCTTGGAATATGATCGGAAATTTTAACCCTCTAGTTCCAGCAGAAGGTTCTAATCTCTGATCATTTCACCTTCCTCCTTTTTACCTTTTTTAATTTGGTCAGCCGAGATAGTTTAATACTAGTTTGTGAAACCCTTCAAAATTACGCAAGTTCGGGTGAATGTGCAAATCTAACACCTTTTAAATGTCATATTTAAAAATAAAAATGGACAAAGTGATGTATACAGTGTTATTTCTAATCAATTAGCATCCTTCTAGGGGCTTATTCTGTACATTAAAACTACCTTTTGTTCTGCAATTTTTGTCAAAACTCACAAAAAAATTGTGTTGTTCCATAGAAAAATATCGTTCACCCGCGACAATATGTATGGAATAGCTGATTTTTTTTTAGTTCTGACAAAAGTTGTTAGTTTTGATGTACAGAATAAGTCCCTAAAAGGATGCTAATTGACTAGAAATAACCCTGTATTTCTTGCTATTTTAGTACGTTTTCTATTACTTTAATCCTTATTCTAAAGTTATGCAGTGCGAAAAATAATATAAGTATGGTTTAATAGTGATTGTTCTCGTTCACCGGTTACCAAAATCCATTGTTTGAACAAAAGGTCAGAAAATAATGACGTAACTGAGTCATGTTTTGTTTGTTTTGTAAACTTATCAGTTAAATCGCAATGCTCTAATTTCCGCCAGCGCGGATAAAGGTCAGAGTTAATTTCAAAGACATTTCGATACCTTTTCAAATACCAAGTATAGGTCGAATCATACAAGTCGGCGGATGTGAAGTTAGCTACAAATTGCGCAATATCGAATTCTGACTGAAGCGTGAGCTTCACGGTCAGGGACCGTGTGTAAGATGTCTCCTAATATATTTATATTTCATTTAGGTACATAAGCTGCTTGCTACGAATCTTATCGCAAATCTTTTGGCAGGACCCAGCTGTGTGCATCCTATGCTACTCTTGCCAATATATTCTTACGTTATACCATAGATTAAGACACTTAATCTACCTATGGCAACACATAGTGGGAACAGTCCTACTTTTGATATGATAAGTGTGGTGCTGAATAAATGAGAATGTAACTCAACAACTCTAGATTTATTTCTCGATACTTCAAAATTATATATGTAAAGCCTCGGGACGCGAGCAAAATGCCACCTGTGCGTTTAAAAATTGATAGTTGTTGGAATAAGGAGTGACTGCCAACAGCCTGACTCACATTATAATGACTGTGACTCAGGACAGGGGTAATTATTGGTCGACAGCGACTTGCTACGATATAGACGTTACATTGCTTACTCATTTTGTTTTTTGATGATAAAACTCGTGTCTTACATATGTATAAAACTGTCAATATTGGTTATAACGTAAAATAATAATGAACTTCAGTACAGCTGGCAAAACCTATGGTACAGAACTATTGATCTCCTCTTAAATATGATAATTTATTATTGTACAATAATCATTGATAGCTTATCAGTCAAAATGTTTATAAATGGTATGTTTGTATCGTTGGAAATGACAGCAGCTGTATAAGATACAGATCAATAATTTGATTGTTCATCTCTTTTTTTTTTGTAATTCCATTGAAACTATAAATATATGATTATGCCATTTGCATAAAACCCCTTATGCAGGACGTCAGTCGCAATAGATAAGTCAAGACCTTTTAGCTCTTTATTATTATGGCAAATATTATTATGGATAACATGTATTTTAATAAATTCTACAATACAAATATCTGTCTTCTTTGATTAATGCCTTCATACAAACTTTTTTGAGTCTTTATTTCTTGCTTTTCACCCCATATTTGAGTAGACATTTTATACCAATGTGACGTCTGACATAAACTTGGCTCATGTGGCATCTATAACCCTTTACAACCGGCTCAATATAGGCATAAAATCATCAAAAAAAAATTGACGGGAAAACCATGGTGATTTTGTGAACGCAACCGGTTTCATACGATCGTGCGGTTATCTGCTCATCCCGCACGAACGTATGAGACCGGTTGTGTTTACAAAATCAATATGGTTTTTGCGCCAATTTTTTTATCGATCCTCACGATTGTATTGAGCCGGTTGTAAAGGGATAAGTAATTCCGTTATTCCAAGCCAGTCTATGGGAAAATCTATATAATCTCGTAGAGTCAAAGTCGAATTAATTATTCTGCAACACTCAACGACCATAATAAATCATTTACTTCCCACGGCTGTTACTAAAAGGCGGACCAACCTAACAGCTATTCAATTATTGCTGGCAATTTTTAATCTAATTTATAGATAATTGCACATTACCTTGGATTATGTTTTTAGGTACCTGTCTAATTCCGGGCAGCTTTGAGTTTCAATAGTATTGTTGTATACAGAAAAAATATTTCTCCGTCTGTCTGTTATCATTGTTCATTATAATTATTAGCCACCGTTGTACAGAAAAAAGTGCCAGGTGCAAATAGGTACGAAATCTCTCGCGTACGAGGGATTCCGTACCGTACAAAACCTTCATAATTATTTTTATTTTTACCGACTTCCAAAAAGGAGGGGTTCTATGTTCGTCTGTATGTATGTTTTTTTTTTGTGTATGTTCATCGATAATTTTGCCAATTGTAAACCGAATCGAAAAATTCTTTTTTAATTCAAAAGTATACTCCCGAGGTAGTCCCATTTAAATTTTACAGAAATCGGCTGAACAGTTTTTGAAAAATCAACAATATTGTAAAAACGGGCGAAATATTCAAATTTTGTACTCGATGAAAGGCGGTTTTACCATTTTTTGCGAAAAATAATTAAAAGTATTATTGAAGTGAATATTCAACTAAATGTTCTGGCTACATTTTAAGAGTCTACATGTTGTCGTTACAAATATCGAGTAAAAAACCTCAAAATCTATGTTGTATGGGAGCCTCTTTAATATTTATTTTGAAACCAATTACGATATTTACTAAAATGTATTTGCTGGCACCTGTTGAAGAATTTTCAAGTTAATTCGCAAATTTCTCAAAAATGCCAAACCCAAAGATTTATGTTATACTAAATGGGTATGAGAATTTAATGGCGCCAACTTACAAAGCTTGAACGGGCACATATAGAAATCTTTTGCAGTCCACAAACTCAAACCTAAAATAAACCTACTTTTTAATGCTCTAAGATAGTAAAATTAAACGAATACTTATTCACGTAAAACCGTTTGAAACAACCAAGTTAAAATATTCGCGAAACAAGAACAAAACAAGGTGTGGAGACTGGAGAGGCACGATGTTAGATTTTTTTGCCGATAACGTGAACTCATTTATTTATAAGTAGGTACTAAATTGATCTTTATGGACTTGCTCTGGCTATAATTTTGCTAAAATTGATTTGTAAGCTAAAAATAGGTGTGAAAACATTATGAAAATATTTTAATTTTAGATTAGATATACCTATATAGGTGGGTACTACAAGCCGCTCTTAAGCTGTTTCGTTGGAAAGCATGTTCAGAATATTTTGTTCACGTATCTAACACATTTAAAATAGTATCCGTATATGTTTAATTATATTAGTTTGGGACCCGCGGCTTGTCAGATTTTTTTTTTATATTTTTACTGAAGTAAACTAGCCTGTGACACACTTCGACCTTTGACTATAGGCATCTTTATGCCATTAATCAAGTCGTCCCTTTGCTCTCTTTCCGCGTGAAAGAGCAACAAACAAACCAGCAAACAAATTTTCGGATTTAAGGATGTAAGGATAACAGTTTGTTAAGTAAATTATTGTTTGATAGTATAGCTTTTTGTCCAGGGGGCCACCTGGAAAACCCTAAAACCGCTTCCGTTCCCAAAAGGGCCGAAGCCGAGACAATCTGACAAAATGGAGATACATAGACAACTCCTAGATCGAAAACATCTATGCGGCGTGAGATCGCAGACTATGTCACATCTGACCAACTATGAAGCATGCCTTAAAACTTGCACCACTCAGGACTTAAATGAGGCAATAGAGAGCGCCATTGAGGTGGCTAATTGTTGGTCAAAAGCCGGAATATAATTTTATAGAACGCTTCATCTACTCGCAGAGACGATGATAGCTTTTTGTATTTTATTGAAATTGCAAGCACTAAACCCTATTAAAATGATTCATCAAATCATTGTCCAAAGTATTGAAGAAACAAAGAGGCACACTTAGTGATTGCAAAAACGAATTTGTCCAGTCGAGTGTGATGGATGTTACTATTAAAATGTATTAACTTATTAACGGTTGACAAATGGGTTTTCAAGCAAGAATGCACGCAAAACCTCGAAAGGTCATTGCGATTTTTGCTCCGAGAAAAACTTAGGCGCGAATTGGTTGTGATATACTTTAAGAATGTAGGTACCTTTTTTTATGAAGAATAGGGCTCTACATTTGGCCACCAACTCACCTGATGGAAAACGAAGTTTCCGCGGAAGACGGAGTATGTAGACCTAGAAGATACCTATTCACTCTTGACTTGAAGATATCCAAATTGTAATTGTCAGGACCTAACACTCATAGTGTAGTTTGACTAAGTGTTTGTCAGCGATCACCGATGTTAAGCAATAAGCAACGTTAGGCACGGTCAGACTTCGGATGAGTGACCGCGGGTGGTATTAACAACTGAGCGCTACAGTGGCTCGGATGACACGATAGATTGTAGGTTTTTCAATACCAGGCATTTTAGTAATTTGTATAGAGCCAGTGGTAGGCGAGCCTGACTCGCACTTGTCCAGTTCTATTTGCGTGCCCGTGCCTGTGTCTAGGGGCCCCTAGTCGATGCGGGGCCACTAGGCAAAAGTGAGGTAGTCATAATGTTGAATACAATATTATTATTCTAGAAAACCTACCACTGTAGGTATAGGTTGAACGAATCATACAACTTGGCGGCTGTGATGTAATCACACAAATAAAGCTACCTACCTACAAGTTGGAGACAGCCCAATCTTGACTGAATCTCACTTATGCCTGACAGTTTCAATTTGAGTGGTACGGCGTCGCATCTAGTCAGCTCGTGACCACGACCGATGCAACTTGGTCGAAACATCGCGATGGGAGAAAAAGAGGTACTTAATTAGTAACATATCTCAAGTTTTATTGCGCGATAAGCCCCGTAGTAATACAGTAGTAGGTAGCGCTCGTAGCGTAGTTTGACTAGGTGATTGTCAGCGATCACCGAAATTAAGCAACGTTCCGCACGGTCAGTACTTGGATGGGTGACCGCGGGTGGCATTTTCCAACTGAGCGCTACCGTGGCTCGGATGACACGTTAAATTGTAGGCCCCGGTTGTTTTAACCGTTTAGCCATGTCAGAGGCCTTCAGGCGGCCTAAAAACTCTGACACCAGGGCTAGTCACCCGGCCTATACGAACTTACTTACTTTTATATAGTAGTAGGATAATAATACCTAACAGCTGTGCGAGGATTGGTTTATCCGCAATTTGTAGATAATTTGCAACAGCCGCCAAGTTGTATGATTCGTCCTGTTAGTGTAGATTTTCACCTCGTGTAAAATAACCCATCCATAACTATAGTGAAACCGCTAAACTCAGACTTCGCCTGCGCGGTACAGGGGCGCCGGGGGAGACGACACAGGGGACTGAGACAGGCGCGGGCAGCGGGTCCCCGGCGCCCGCACCTGTCTCAGTCCTCTTTGTCGTCTACCCCCGCGCCCCCGTACCCGCGCAGGCGAAGTCTGAGTTTAGCGGTTTCACTATAGTTACTCATTTGGAACATAATTATCTGAACTTTTAGTGCCGACGCCTTTCAAAACATGATAGCAAAACCACGAAGTTTTACTCAGCTAAAACATCCCCCATCAAAAAGCCCGTAAACAGATAAAATATTAAACAAAACTAAAGCATTCTTTATCAAATCCAAGTTCGTATCTCGAACAACAAACAAAGAAATGACCAAAACAAAGCGCGTCTTGAACAGAACCTGCCTTATGAGATACCATTTCCCCTCTTCATAGCAATTTACACCAACTTCCTGTACCATAAATCTTAACATCACCATTTTACGACTACAATTTTAAACATTACCATACATTACTTGTTTTGTTCGAGTCAACTTACTCGTCAAAAGCACAAACGAAGCAATGAATGTCGGACATGTTGTAAAGTCGTTCCGTGTAATTTAGTTTAGGAGGATAGTACATTGATTAGGTTTCCTGAAACACTGGAGGATGATTATGGTTTCTGATTGTCACATCTAAAGGCATACAAATTGGATGGATTTGTTTTATGTTTCTGTGCTGAGATGGCTGGTTTGTCAACTTGACTGAGTCCAATTATTGTGTAAATTGTTACTAAGTAATATTAATAAATCTGAAAGTGTGGTTGTTAGTACTTTTTAGGGCTCCGTACCCAAAGGGTAAAAACGGGACCCTATTACTAAGACTCCGCTGCCCATCTGTCTATCTGTACGTATGTCTATCTCCAGGCTGTATATTTCACAGATGTATTTCTGTTGCCGCTGTAACAACAAATACTAAAAACAGAATAAAATAAATATTTAAGGGGGGCTCCCATACAACAAACCTGAATAAAGGTAATTTTTATCCGTTTTTCGCTCGATTTTAATAATGGTAACAGCATATTCAGTTGCATATTCAGTTTACTAATAAATAATTAAATTGAAATAAAATAAATATTAAAGGAGGGCTCCCATACAGTATGGAACCCTTAGTGCGCGAGTCCGACTCGAACTTGGCCGATTATTATGCAGCTATGGAGCAACGCATGAACTTGATTTTTTTATTATCTATTTCATATTTCCTGAATGAATTATAAATCTTTAATCTGATAAAAGTTGAGAACGGCAAAGTCTTTTAGGACTTTTTATTCCAGAAAAATAGAAACTTCTTTTATATTCATATAGGATCTACGATTAATTAAAAATCGGCGAAGTGCGAGTCGGCCTCGCGCACAAAAGATTCCGCACCGTATAGGAGCCCTCATAATATATTTTAATTTAATTTAATTATTTATTTTTTAAGGGAATATACAATTTATTAGTTTTTGAATATTTCAACTGGAAGATCTGATGCCGTCATTATTAATATCGAACAAAAACACGTTTCTTGTATGCGAACTCCCCTTAAATTTTAATTTTTATGTGATTATTTATTTATAATGCGAATATTTAAAAAAATGTGAAAATTTAAAGCATCTACCTGTCACCGTTATTAATATCGAGCGAAAAACGGCTGAAAATTCAGGTTTATTGCATGGGAGTCCTCCTTAAATATTTATTATATACTGTTTTTAGTATTTGTTGTTAAAGCGGAAATAAAAATACATCAACAAAATTTTAACTGTTTAGCTACCACGTTTCTTGATATATAGGTAGCCTGGTGAAGTGGTGACAGGCAGACGGACAAACGAACGGCGGAGTTTATTAATAGGGTCCCGCTTTTACCCTTTTGGTACGGAACCCTAAAAAGTAGAGGATTGCACAGAAACGGAGAAGCCACGCACGGGTAAAAGCTGGATGAACTATTCGCCAAATAAATAAAATTGGCCTAGCAACAAGTTTGTAGAGTCACAATCTTTGCTATATAAAAACAGATAGGCGTTTGTTTTAGTTCAGCAATAATTTACTAGATGGCAGCACAGGCCAAGTTAGCCCGCGGTGGTGTTTGATTCGCGACTACAATGTACGATTTTCAGCATATTTCTTAACGTTGCCATCAGAAGGGTCTTAACTGACTCGACTGAACAGCGGGTGATGAAATGGGATATGATCTTGTTGATTACACTCCGCTCGCCCGTCTCTCATCTATCGCAGAGGGACGGTGCGAAGATCTGACGCTGTTTTTGGCCCCATTTTATCACAATAATACATACCTATAGAATAATAACGCCTTAAAAGTTGGAGGGAGGTAAATTAAAAAAAAACAGTTTCCAAGTAAAAAAAATGCTATAGACTTTTGGTTGAAAACATATAGTTTTTTTTTCGTTAAATATCTTGTCAGCCGTTAGAAATATTTTTTATACTACACCTGCTCGGAAAGTACCTTGATACTTTATCAAATTTACGGTAGAAAGTACGTCATTGCATATCGAACAAATATGCGGGGAGAAAACGCATCTGAGCGGGAGAGAAAAGTGTATGAAAATCCATTTCTTACGTGGTTTTTCTTTTTTAATTTTGGGTAAGACTATGCGCTGGTAATCTAAATATCAAAAGCCAAAAAGTTTTTACAGTGAGTTTTTATCTCCAAGTTCGCAAAATGACACTGGCCACTAGCTGTGTGTTGGATGGTGTCAAACAATTTGAAAAAAGAACATGTGAAAATTGCAGACGCCATTGGCGCCATTTTCAAGTGTTACATTAAGCTTCACTAACTGCAACAATTTCAATATAAATTTCAATCAGTAAAGATTTAGTTTTTTATTTTCCGCGTAGGTGTAGTATAAAGCACTATGTATCACTCGAGAGAAAGTGCGATTCCCGATCTCGGGTGTTTTCGACACTCTCGATGGTAATCGGTCACTTTCTCCTCTCGGTGAACAATGTACTATTCCTGTTCTCAACGTGGTCAAATCTGCTAGATAAGACGGGAAATCAGTTACCTAAGTTTGCATTAAGTGACCTACAATTTAACGTGTCATCCGAGCCACGGTAGCGCTCAATTTGAAAATGCCATCCGCGGTCACCCATCCAAATACTGACCGTGCAGAACGTTGCTTAATTTCGGTGATCGCTGACAAACACCTAACCAAACTACGCTACGAGCACTACTGTTCTTATTGCAATGCGCAAGGCAATTGCAATGTAATTCGTTCATGGATTTGCCTTGAAGTTAAAAATAATATCAAATGCTATCTAGGTGAAAACTAATAGTCCTCCCCGGACTTTGATTACGCGCTTTTTTTTTGTATATCTCACATAAAAATATTGTAAGCTGTGATTTTAATAGATTAAGAAAATAGGTAGGTAAGTACAAATATGTAAAAAAAAATGTGTTGAAATAGTTAACATTCGGTATATTATTTTGTCAAATAGTTAATATTGTGTATCAAAAACTGTTATCTGCACAATAGAATATGCTAACTCCTCAGTTAGGAACCTTATTCTGCTATAATCGACCGAGTAGACTCTGAAACCTCACTTCGGTCGGTCAATTACCTAAGCACATGTCATATTCAACTAAAATCATTTTCATAAAACTCAAAGATTGAACAAATCTCCTCGAAAACCTGCCGATCACGCCTCCACCTGTAAACAATTGTTGGACACGAAAACCCTTTCCAAATTAGATATTATACGACGTCTCAAGTTTTATCGCTTTTCTAAAGGCCCTCAAGATGCGCATATTTTAAATGTTGCCAAGTAGGGACACTTGAGAAAGTATCAAAACTTCTTTTATTTGTTCTGGGTTCGAGGATTTTTGAGAGTTACGGGGATCGGGAAAGCTGGCAACCATTTCTGTTTACTTTGTCGTAAATTGGGCGATACAAAAATGTATCATCATTATCGTCGAACTTTACGACGTCCATTGTTTTGATTGACTGTAGTTTGATTAGGTGTTTGTCAGGTGTTGGCAGGTGGCACGGCCAGTCTTCAGATGGGTGACAGCGGGCGGCATTTACAACTGAGCACTACCGTAGTTCAGATGACAGGCCTCAGTTGTTTAAATTGTTTAGCTACGCTAGAGGCCTTCAGGCGCCTTAAATAATCTAGCTATCCAACCATTCTATGCGAACTTACTTATTGACTGAGCAAAGCATAACTTATCTTTTTTTAGCAAAGTAGGGTCACATTTGGCCACCAATTCGCCTGATGGAAAGCAAATTTGTAGCCGAAAATGGAGCACGCAAACCTATAAGATAAGCTCTTGACTTGTAATTTGTAATTGTAAGAAAACAATGACGGAGGCAGAGCATTCCAATCCCTAACGGTCTGCATTGTGAAGGAAGAAGCGAATCGCTTAGTACGAGCAGGTGGTACTAGACTATGTAGAGATGGTATTTAAGCTACTTCCGGCTTGTTCTGTTGTGAAAAGGAGATGAAGGTATCAAGTGGTGGAGTTCAGCGCACGCTCGCCGAAATGGAGCCTATAAAAAATTGCCAAAAATACTACTGTCTGACAGTATCATGTCAGACAGTAGTATAAGCAACACATTGACTTTCGTGTATCCAGAAGTCTGTGTAAATTTGATCACTCACTTACAGACTCGATCTTGACGAAACATGCGTCAAACATTACGTAGTTTGTTATTGACATAGATATATCTAATATAAGACATTGCTTTTAGCTATAAGGCCGCCAATGTAACACTATTCTTAAGTTTTGATTTTTAGGGTTCGGTACCCAAAGGGTAAAAAAGGGACCCTATTACTAAGACTCCGATGTCCGTCTGTCCATCTGTCACCAGGCTGTATCACATGAACCGTGATAGCTAGTTAGCTATAATTTTCACAGATGTTGTATTTCTTTTGGCGCTATAACCACAAATACTAAAAACACAATAAAATAAATATTTACCTAAGGGGGGCTCCCATACAACAAACGTGATGTTTTAGGAGTTTTTTGCTCGCTATGATTAACGGCAAGAGAAATGGGGCTAAGGGGGCTCCAACATGGTACGGAACCCTTCGTGCGCGAGTCCGACTCGCACTTGGCTGGTTTTTCATAGATATTTAGATGTGACTATAAGAATATATCTAGCCAACAATACCTATTTTTTGTATTTCTGATCTTCAAGTAGGTAGTAGTCCAAAGTCAAATTAAAGCTAAAGACTTCTGCAAAGGCGATCCTTTAGTTATAAGTTTAGTTAAGTTAAGTTTATTGTTTTTGCTCTTTTCTTTTGATGTTGGTAGGTTCAATAAACGATCTTTGAAGTAGATAAAGACGACTAAGAGTAAGTACTTCGTTAAAATAAACCCAATACAGTATTATCTCGACAACAAGAAAGTCGGGATCATAGATTTACGAAATATAGACACGACTATGTGGTCATAGAAGTTGTGTTGCGTAGTCTATTTTTTCGGGGAAAAAGTAGCCTACGAGTATGTTATTTCTATACCTAAGTATCCAAATCAATAATCGGTGTTCGGTCAAAGTGCGAGTCGGACTCGCGCACGTAGTGTTCCGCATCATGGTAGCCCTCTTTAGTATATTACTGGTTTTTGATGTGAATATTCTTTAAATATTTCAAGCGTCTACCTGTTACCGTTATTTGGTTTGAAATATATTTTTTTCGTCAATGTATAAATTCGTGTTTATAATTTATATCTTAGTTCAATTATTTTTTTCATTTAAATTTTAAGATTTTATTTTTTTCTAAATTATTTAAGTCTACTTTTTATTTATATTTTGGCATGCTTTTTTATGTTAATATGGATACTGGCTCCTGAGACACAGTCTTAGACTAGTTCAGGATCCTAAGGATCATGTATTACTGTAACACGTTTATTGTATCAAAATAAATGATTTGTTTGTTTGTTTGTTACCACAGTTTGCCGACGACAACTGTGTACCAAGTTTCGTCGAAATTCTTTGAAAATCAACCTGTAGAAGAAAACCGACATCTGGACAGACGAAAGCAATATCGCCGTGTTTAAAACGGAAACCTTCGCTTTCGCTCCGGTCATTTATAGAGAATGACGATGATGTTCCTCCGTAGAGATGACCAATCGTCTATTTTTACTGGTGATCCAATAAATTCGTCACATAATCTGGCGGCGTCCTTCGTAAGCTCTTTTTATTTACTTACCCTTTTCAAAGTAAACCTTTGTGGTTCGCCTCGATGCACGGTCATTACATCGGCGGAGTAGGGGTTGGCGGAACGGAGGTGATGAGCTCAAAGGAGGTTTACATCATAATAATAATTGTATTAGTTGTAGGATTGCATGGATAATTACGTAGATAAAAAGTAGGCAAGTAAGTTTGTAGCATTTAGACTGGGTTTAGTTAGCTTTACTTCAAGAGTTTTTAAGATTCTAATATTCTTTTTAACTAGTATTAGTTAATAATGTACCTAATTAAAAAAACCCCGACACAAAAATATTTGACAACAAACTTTCAATTGACAACCATTTTGGGCACATTTGTAGAATTTTGGTTCTTCCATCCCCACTTTAACCCACCATAACTCTTAAACGGCTCAATCGATTTTTATAAAATGTAGCTAAGAACACTCTCGATTAAGTCTCCTTTCATCCAAAAAAACTAAACAGAAATCGGTTCAGTGGTTCGGGCGCTATGATGCCACAGACAGACAGACAGACAGACACACAGACAGACAAACAGACACGTCAAACTTATAACACCCCTCTTTTTCGTTTCGTCGGGGGTTAAAAAAGAATGTTATAAGAAAACTATCATACAAAACAAGGTACATGGACAATGAAAAGATGAAATCAATGTATTTTTAGGGTTCCGTACCCAAAGGGTAAAAACGGGACCCTATTACTAAGACTCCGCTGTCCGTCTGTCTGTCCGTCTGTCTGTCACCAGGCTATATCTCATGAACCGTAATAGCTAGAGAGTTGAAATTTTCACAGATGATGTATTTCGGTTGCCGTTAATTTGAATTATTGTGATTTATACTTAATGAGGAAATTTAATTTCCTTTTTATTGCTTAATTAAATTTGCCTTATTTCGTATTTCATGAAATCAAGTCTTTTATATTTAATCTTAGTGTAATTTATTATCTGCTAGGTACTAGGCAACTTACCTCCATGTAACAAAATATGATGACGTGTAACTTATTGTTATAAATAAATGAGTATGAGTACAATACCGGGTTATCCAGAACTGGTGTAGTCGTACTATGCCGAAAGGACGTCATTCAAAATATTTTTATGAACGTCTGTTACTACGGAGCCAGGCCTGAATTAAAATAATCGGCCAAGTACGAGTCGGACTCGCGCATGGAGGGTTCCGTACTGTATGGGAGCCCCCCTTAAATATTTATTTTATTTTAATTTTATTATTTAATATTGAAGTGAATATAAAACTAAATATTCTGTGAAAATTTCAAGCATCTACCTATTACCATTATTAATATAGAGCGAAAAACGTCTAAAAATTCAGGTTTGTTGTATAGGAGCCCCCCTTAAATATTTATTTTCTTTTGTTTTTAGTATTTGTTGTTATAGCGGCAACAAAAATACATCATCTGTGAATCTCATGGCTCATGAGATACAGCCCGGTGACAGACGGACAGACGGACATCGAAGTCTTAGTAATAGGGTCCCGTTTTACCCTTTGTGTACGGAACCCTAAAAAGCTGTTTCATACATTTTGTCGATTATTTTTTGCAGTTTTGAGTCGACCCCTTTACAAAATTTGTTCATAATGATGGGAACGGTTCTTTACTACGTTTGCCAATACGTAGTCTTCATTCGAAAACTTTAAAGCCCTATCGGTCGATAACGTCACCGAGACGTTACGGTAGATGACAAGTTATTCCTAGACCTTACCTAGCTAAGTAGGTATAACGGTAAAGCCTAGACCTGACAGCTAAGTATAGCCGTTCTGAAAAGCCCGTAGGATTTTTATTGTGATTTTTATTTCAAAATTAAGTGTTATGTACATCACTATGTATATTTTGTATGGGCGTCTTTGTTATAGCGGTCGGTAACATCACTGAGCGGTGACGTTAGAGAATTGTTCATAGACCTCCTTACAGCTAAGTATAGCCGTTCTGAGTAGCCCGTAGGATTATGTATGGGCGTCTTATGTTATAGCGATCGGATTTATGGTTGTCTTACGGCTATTCTCGGATATTTCAGTGGAAAAAGAATTATTATCTTCCATATTAAAGCCTCTTTACGGTATGTTTTCGGGAAAAGCTTAGAGACCGATTGTCGACGTAAGAAGGTAAAATGTTTTTAGAATAGCTATAATACAAAGGGATTTTGTAAATACTTCATTTGTATAAAAAGTCTGGATATTCTTTCCCACAGAACCTCGTTCTACAGTTCATCTTTTGCTGTAAGGGCTGTGAAACTCTGGAACGAATTGCCCCTTGATGTTAAGCAAGCACGTTCACTGGAAACTTTCAAACGACTTGTAAAAATTCATTATCTCTCTAAATAAGTAATCTGCTGTCGCATTGTTTCCTTTCGTTATGTCATTACGTATATTCATATATATTATTATGTATGTTTATATTATAGTAGTAGTATAATTGCGTGTTAGGTATAGTATGTAGTATTATTGTTTATGTTTATAATATATTTATTTATTTTTCAGTATCACACTATTGTACTCCCGTGATATATTTTAAGATCGTTCCGTTCCGTGAATGGGTTGCCTGGAAGACATCGCTTCCAGCGATAAGGCTGCCTTGAGTTACACTAGCATAAGATTTTCTTGTATTACTGTTCTTATTTCTTTTTTTGTGTACAATAAAGTGTTCTCTATCTATCTATCTATAATTTGCAAGATAACAGCTACTACAAGTAGCAGCCAGTACTCGCTACCACTTAATTCTAATAGATTATGTTAGCTTAATTAAATTGCGTTTTGGTGGCAACACTGGCGCTGGTGACATGGTTTATTTAGTAGGTCACTTTATTGAATTTACGGAAATCGTGGATGGAAAAGTCGGTTCTCCTGTACCACGGGATACTCAAAATGTTATAATTATAAAAGTGATACCTAGCTTTAAAAAAATTCTAAGCAACAAGTTATTAAGACTATTTTACAAAATCATAGTACCTACCTATTTAGTTAAGTATATTATTGCAATAATTTTAAGGCAAATACCTAGTTATAAGTGTGTGAAATTATTGCTTGATTTGATGCTTGAAATCACGTACTATATATAAACAGTCTTCCACGTGTTTGTTTTAGGTGTAGTAGGCATACCTAGATACATGACTGCCTCGGTGGCTCAGTGGTTAGTGACCCTAACTACTGGGTCAAAGAGGCGTGGGTTCGATCCCCACCCAGGGCAAGTATTTATGTGATGAACATAGATGTTTGCTCTGTGTCTGGGTGTTATTTAGTTACTATCTATATAAGTATATATTTAAAAATATGTATAAGTAGTATATCAGTCTCTGGCATCCATATTACAAGCTTTGCTTAGTTTGGGGTCAGAGGCCGTGTGAAGGATGTCCCCAAACATTTATTAATATTTATTTATTAACATTATATCGACATTTTATATTTGAAATCTCAGCTATTGTGTTTGTACCAACTTAGGCTTTAGTTCACTTCCTAGTTAAATACATGAGTAAAAAATTAAAAATTGAGCATTAAAATTAAATAAAAAAAATTTTTTTTTCCTGCCCCAATTACCTACATACGAAAAAATAAAATGTTGTAGCCAATTAGTCTACACTGTAATTACAGCTAAGTAATTGAACAAACAGGCAACTAAAGAAAAGCCTGTATGCCTAACAGTGGTTTTTCATGGCTTCTGTACCAAAAAACTCAACCTTGTACCAGTCTTTTTTAATAGTCCACTGAAGGACGTATGCCTACCCACCAAGGGTAATTGGGCCATATGGCCCAATTACGCGGGCGCGCTGGACCAGCGTGGTGGATATCCACCACGCTGGTCCAGCGCGGTTTGGTGGACGCACGTCATACGCGATCTAATTTCTTCTACGGACGTTTGCAGGTTGCTTCACGATGTTTTTCTTCACCGACAAGCCAGTGGTGTGCAATTCCGTACATAAAATCCAAAGAACACCAATGAGTTCATTGGAATTTACGTGAATTCAAATAAGTACATTGGTACGGGACCGGGATTTGAACGACCTCACGATTGTTAGGCGGGTGTTTCTACCACTGGACCATCATGGCTATATAACCTCAACCTTATTAGCAAAAAAAAATATCAAAGACGATCATTAAAAATCTTTACGAACAAAACTCTTTTGGCTCTTACGTTAACGCTGTCATAGCCTTGTCAAATCACCAAAATAATTGTCAGTAATGACCCGAAATGTTACGATATTTTTACATTTTAGTTTGTATCCAAGTTTGTTTTAGTAGCGTGTACGTAGATAGTAATGACTATGAGATGCTAGATAGGAAAGTTAGATGTAAAACCACGAAATTGCACAAGAAGCTTACACGGAGTCCGAGGAAGTCCAAAGTGGTTCAGTTTGACGTTCAAAGCTTCATGAGGTCGCCTGACCAACTTGCAGATGATCGTCACACGTTTTATGGCTATAGGAGTAAGAAAAGACAGAACAGGTATCGCGAAGCTTTTGTAATCTATACACCATAAACTACATCCATCAGCCAAAGGACGTCCACTGCTGGACATAGGCCTCCCCTATGGATTTCCAAAAAGACCGTTTGGAAGCGACTTGCATCCAGCGCGATCCTGCGGTCTTAATGAGGTCATCGGTCCACCTTATGGGTGGACGTACTACGCTGCGCTTGCCGGTACGTGGTCTCTACTCGAGAACTTTTCGACCCCACCGGTCATTAGCCCTTCGCGCTATGTGCCCTGCCCATTGCCATTTCAACTTGCAAATCCGTTGGGCTATGTGAGTAACTTTGGTTCTTCTACGGATCTCTTCATTTCTGATTCGATCCCGTAGAAACCAATAACTCAATACAATGAAAATGAGCGTTGGTCATCCTACAGTGAGATGGGTCGACGATATAGTCGAAATCGCAGGTCGAACCTGTAGGTCAAGCATGCGACCACGAAAAGCCACGAAAAGAACTCTTTTTGACGTGTGAAAAAGTGACAGATATATACTTTGCCATAACTCTGTCTCGATCTGACATGTTAAAAGAAATATTTCGTGGTGCGCATCCTAGCCCGGCTGGACAGGATTGGCACAGGATCGAGGAAGATGGCACAATAAGAGAGAAGCCTATACCCAGCAGTCAGAAATCAGAAAACGTTTATGGTTGTTTAGCAATGGGGTGTAGAAGGCTGTGTATGATGAATCAACCTTAGCCATTGCTTCTGCCTTTCAGGAGACCTTTGCTCAGGAGTGGGACAGTATAGGTTAAAAAAAAACATTTAAATTAGCCGATAAATGGCGTCACAGCAAATTTACCCCTTGTGAAGCTCTTGTGTACCAAATTTCATCAAGTATTTTTTGCTTCGCTCGCTACGCCAATCCGTCGGTCAATGCTATAGGTTTTTCTTTCTATAGGAATTCTTTGGCTCTATCACACATTAATAAATTACAATTTTACAAAGTTACAGTTTTTGCATCAATGTTAAATTTAAAGTCAAAACATAAATAATTTAGCTAACAATTTTATCCAAAGAAATCATAAGCAGTTTTAAAGCAAAACCATAATGTATTGCTCTTTCGGTATATTATTTTTGTCAGCACAATTAATAAGGTTTTTGTGTTTGCTTCTACGAAGAGTGATATTAGTCAGTATTTATAGTTGTGCCTGCAAAAACCAGTCCGAGATAAATTATAGCCATTAGCTAAAGTATCTCCATCGGAGTACGTTTTTATTACAGAAGTGTTAAATTAATTGATTTTAACCGGCAACGATAGGCTTACCCATAAGTAAATGTATTGCGGTTATAAAAGTAACCTTTAAGTAAGTACCTTTTGTAACCTCTTTTCTTGATTTATGCTGTTTTTTCGTGGTGTTTTCCTTCATCCCAAAGCCAATGGTATAAAAATCCGCACATTGATCCGAAAAAGTTCTACCTCTTAAAAACCAGTCCAGCTGTCATTTTAGCAGTTAGTCGTCCACCGCTGGACATAGGCCCATAAGATAGGTTGAAAGCGGCTTACATTCAACCCAATTTTCCAGCCAGTCTAGTATCTATCTAGATGTTTGTCAGCGATCATCGAAATCAAGCAACGTTCCGCGCGGTCAGTATTTGGATGGGTGACTGCGGGTGGCATTTTCCCACTGAGTACGTTACATTGATGACACGTCAAATTGTAGGTCCCGGTTGTTTTAACCGTTTAGCCATGTCATAAGCCTTCATGCGGGCTAAAAACTCTGACACCAGGGCTAGACACCCGGCCTATACGAACTTACTTAGTATCAAATTTCAATTTGACCTAATAATCTCCCTATTTTAAGTAGATGTATCTCCTATTAAACTGATACGGTAGAGTACGGTAGGTAGGCGGTAGCTACTACCATGGTAGGCCAGCCGTTCAAAAAACCCCTTTCTAGGTATTGTACTTTAAAAGTCTTGTAATAGTTTACCTCTGAACTCTCTAGTTTAGTTTCCGCTCGCGAAAGCCGTCTTTTTCCGTAGTTAAATAATGATTTTTTTGCAATAAATAGCATGGCCGACTTTAACCGCGTATAGAATTCGCAATATTTCGCTCGGATCGATGTAACATTTTTCACATTATTGTTGATTTATCAAAAATGGCTGAGCTGATTTCGATAAAATTTAGATGCGACCAATTTCAAAGTATACACTTTTCAATAACAGAAGAATTATCAAAATCGGACCACTACGTAAAAAGTTATGCTTTACATTAAAAAAAAATATATCGCTCGTTTAAAACTACAACGTGTCACAGTGGCATAACTCGGTTTTGTGTTATTACCACCATTTTATTCACCGTACCCGAATCTATTTAGTGCAAAAACGTGGTATAATTTAAGCCAATACTGACAAAAGTATGAGAAAAAGAGAGGGCATGTCACGATGTAGCGCTGTCCCGTTCGGCAGCTAAGCTTATTCTGCCGTGCAGCCTTTAAAATGCAGTATGAGCAAAAACGCGGTTTCGAGAAAAACGCGAAAAACTTTTTGATTTGTTTTTTTTCTATGTTACAAGGTTTTATGACGTATGTTTTGAATGCCATTGGGCGCATCTGAATTCGAAGAAAAACTTCACAAAAGAAAATACGCACTTAGATTATTATATGATAAATAAAAACGATTTTGAAAAAAAAAGATCCCAAAATAGAGCAGTTACGACACATAAAAATTAGTGAAAAAGTTCGCATAATCAGATTAAAATGCAGTAATTTGAGTTAGTACTGCAAAATTATGCGGGACATGTACTACTTTGCCGTTTAAAATGCAGTATCAGATTTATTTTTACTGCATTTTAATGTGTCACTTGAATAAAATGTAGGTGCAGTATGTAAATAATTATTGACTAAATTACGTAAGCTACTTATTTTATGGAGTAAGAAAGAGTATTTCGATCAAAATATTTTTTATTAAAGATATAGTAAAAAATCAACACTGCACTTCAACATCAACAAAAATCAACACAATCACTTTTTATTATTATTTAGACTATTATGGCTCAGACTTTTGTGATATCTTAGCAATTTGGGTTAGTCACACTCACAGTATAGAGGTAGTAATTAAAACTTAAATCACTTATAACATTTATGATTAACACTGCCAATAATCAGGGCTGGATTTAGAGTTCTAGAGGCCTCGGGGCAACAAAAGAGTGGAGGCAACCTGGCTCAAAATTATTTTCCAAATAAAATAAATAATATTTATCGGTCTAGAAAGTTAATACTTCCTGAAGATGGGTAGTAAATTGCAAATACTTATTAGGGTCATTTGACATTTGATATTTTATCGATTGCCTGATTGAAGTGAACAAATATAGATCTATGATTTCTGTTTATATTTAAGAGCATTACAATCATGTTTCTATAAAGTACTTTAGGTAAAAGTAAAACAGTGAAAAAAATATCGAAGGGAGAGTTGTTTACTAGTCAGATAAATCGGATATTGAAAGGTTTTTTCCCGAAGTCTCTGTTTGTAGGGACTCCTCTTTTGTGGAGGCCCAGGGCTGAAGCCCCGGTTACCCTCCCCTAAATCTGGCCCTGCCAATAATACTTACGAGAAAACTGAAATATGCAATAAAAACTAATGAGATTTTTCAATAGAACTGCTCAGACATACTTAAACACTTAAATAACTATCTAGGAACAACAATCATAGGTATTCTTCTAAGTATATATAACAAAACAAATGCTCTCCTTCCGTATGTTTTAACTACGGACGTAGTACGGACGCACCACGGCGCCGCCCGCGCTAGTTCGAGTCGCGGCGTCATCCCTTGAAGGCCGCAAGTTCTACGTGTCCGTCGAGAATACAGCTCCGGACACAGAAGAATGGCTGCGGGAGTTCCTCAGGGGAGTTGCACATCACCATTCTATTATGCCATTTACACGGACGACATACCGATCCTGGAATACCTCAGACCAGGAGAACGGGGAGTCGTCCTCGCCCTCTTCGCGGACGATAGCGCTAACATTGCGTCGTCCAGGAACAAGAGAATAGCCGCTGGCAGGATCCACTAGTCCTAGACATCCTGCCAGAATGGCTCGATAAATGACGGATTGCCATCAACGTGGGAAAGACGGCAGCGCTGCTGACCGGGAGATCACCAAGACTACCACCATTGATGAAGCCACTGCAGCTTAGAGGACAAGACATTGCGTGGGAAAGCACCTGCAAGTACCTGGGTGTCTACATCGACCGGGCCCTTCGCATGAGCTAGCAGACCTTGCACGCCGTTCACCAGGCGAAGGCTGTTCGAGCCTTGCTGCGGCCCGTGCTGAGCTCTAAGCTGCCACTGAAGACCAAAGTAGGGATTTACAAGACCTACATTCGTTCCCGGTTGACTTACGCAGCGCCCGCTTGGTACGCGCTCTGCTCAGCCAGCCAGAAGAAAATGATGCAATTGGTGCAAAACGTCGCTCTGAGGATGATCTCGGGAACCGGCCGGTACTTTCGCAATGACGTTATCGCCCGGGACGTGCGAATCGAAACCGTGGGGGAGTTCGTGGCTCGTCTGTCGCGTGGCATGTTTGACCGCGCGGACAATGGGCCATAACACCACCTGAACAACATTGCGCCGCTTCAAGCACGCCTCCCTGCCGACCATACATGGCGTGCCCTCCCTAAAGATCTCCTCTTGGCTGGCTCGGACACGGAGCAGGACTCTGAGGGACCAAGCGGCATCCAAAATAGAGATGAGGCCTAAACTAAGAAGAGAGTACCACCAAGCCAAAAAATGGCCACCCCAGTACAACCAAGCCAAGATGTGGCCAGCGATGGCCATACAAGTGGCTAGCGAGGGTGCTGAGAAAAGCCGCCCGTCCTCGCGGACGGAAAAGGTACTTGCATCCTCCCAACATTGCCCCTCAGCTCGATAGCTGAAGCGTCCAGCCGCCGAAGAGAGCGCAAGCTCGAGTTGGCATCCTAACCTTCGCCAAACACGGAGGGGAAGAACCCGGATGATGATGATGGGCTGTAGGGGCCCGCCGCCCACACCTGTTTCAGTCCTGAGTTAAGTCCTGTCTCAGTACTGAGTTGAGAGGTAAGATTATACTTGTAACCAATATTCCATAAAATAGAATTACGTGATCTATCATTGTACATTCATGTCAATGTAACAAGTATTATGTAAAAATTAGGTCTTAGAAATAGGTGATAGATTTGGATAAATGTAAATGTGTTATCATAATTTATTTAGAAACCTTAAAAAATCGAAATTACCACACAAAACAAGTAGCCACGCGCTGTCGACGTCCTCCTTCCACGGCGCGGCGTTCTGCACGCGACTGATTGAGCGACAAATACTAGCTAAAATGCAGTAGGAAACTCCACGAAAACAGTGGAATGCAATGGCTTGATTCGAATTACCAATTAAAATGCAGTAATTACGACTTATACTGCAATTTAGGCTGTAAAATGTAATTATTTAAGTTATAGATATTATCGATTATACTGCAGTAAATAACCAAAATACTGCAATTTAATTAGTAACATTGACAACAAAAAATAACCTATGATATAAATAAAAGACAGTTCAATTAACTTCACTGCATTTTACTTTGTTTTGACCGTATGGAAAAAATAGGTGATGCTATCTTAAACACCGCGTCTTAGTAACTTACTGCATACTAGTCTGTAATCATTTTGAAAAGTAATAAAAATAAACTTTGCAGTATTCATATTTTCAGTACATTATCTATTTACTGCATTTTAGTTTATGTGTTCACCATATTTTTAAGGTTATGTTAACCGTTTTTTTGTGGCAGTGACGACATTTACTGCATTTTATCTGGGAAAACAAAGCTATTAAAATGCAGTAATTGCTCTTACTGTATTTTAGATAGTTTATCGTTACAGTTTGCATAAAACATTCCTAGTTACTGCGTTGAGGTAGTTGTTTTTTACTATCTTGTAGTTGCGATAATCAAAAACCGATTACATCATTCAATTCCTTATGGCGTGCCCATTACGGATCAATATTTAACTCAAAAACGTCAAAAAGTCAGATACTGCGTTTTAAGGACTGCAGGGCAGTATTACTACACCGCTCCACCTCAGTGTGACAGTGCAGCGCGCGAGAGTATTTGCTCGCGGTTTAAGACAACAACGTGTCACGACCTGCATGACATCTTATTGGAGTAAGGTAAGTTATTTTATTACTTATTTATTTTATTCTATAATGTGTCACACTTATTATGTAGCATTTTAGTATTAAAAAATTAATTGATCGTACTTGCTCATCACTTTAATAACACGTTGTTCCTTTGAAAATTACGAAAATAAAATGGCTTGTGTTAGCATGTCACGTTGTATGCAATAAACTTTTACACTTATTTAAATTCACGCTTCGTTTCTAACAGGATGTCGCGGTACATCTTTGAAATATTGTTATTAAATTAAGAAGTTCATCGTTTTGTCACATTGTTTATAATAATATTTTACTAATAAAGCTTTTTTTTTCTTTCAAGATGGGGTCATCATCAAAATTATCATCCAGCAAAGCGTCGGCGTAGTAATTCTTCTAGCTCCAGCTCACCTAGAAGCTCAGGTGAGGAATCATTCATCGAAGATAGCGACGATTTCGTTAGAGACCCGAATTTCACCGTCAACAAAGTAATTGAAGAAAGTTCAGAATATGATGAAGAAGCTTACACCTTGACAACACTAACTACAGTACCTTTAAACGAATTGTCACAAGACTTAATAAATAGTGCAGGGATAGAAAATTGTGTTTCCAGCACTATAGACCAATTCATAGCTACTTCTGAAGATCCTATTGTTGCGGAATTAATATGCGATCAGGAAAAAAATGCAAACACACCACAGGATGAGGCTCGTGAAGATGTCGTGGCAAAGAATACTGAAAATAAAACCAATGAAATTACTCCGACAAAGAAGGGGAAGAAGAAACAAAGAAACAGAATTTCAGAAAGAGCTTGTGATAAAAAGGAAGAAGGATATAGACGTAGAAGTTAAAAGAGCTTATACTAATAAGCCAGGATTGGCTGACAGAAAAAAAAGTAATGAGCTATAGATTTAGTTAACAAGAAAATGATACCGTCCTATTTTAGAGCATTTTTCGAATACCTTTAATTCTTTTATAAATTTTTTATTTTGTTATTGTTTTTTGGAGTTTCAGATTTATCTAATGTTTATGATAAGTACTTTCTAAAATAGAAATTCATGCATGACAAGATCATGCATATTTTTAAAATGAGATGACCTACCTACTTCTAAAGTTAATTTTGAGACTGATACTGTAATTAAGGGAAGTGAAATTAATATTAGTACCTAGTTCTGTTCGTCAAAAAAGATTGATTGTGATATTTCCTAGATCTTTTATAGGTTCGCAAATAGTCAATATACCTAAGTCATTATGGTTATTGTAAAAGAAGTACCTGTCTAATTATGAGTATAAACGATGTACAGAAGCTGCCTTTATAAACAACATGTTTTATGATTAAATATTATAAAAATAGTTAACTTTACCTAAGTACCTTGTGATACTTTAGCAGTACTTTTCCATTTAAATCTTTCTTTTGCTACAAATTTTGTCATATACGACACTATAATTAATCTTCTATAATTCATAACACCAGTTTAAATGATTATTTTTAGACGTAGGATTGTTTAGACTGATAATTAAGGTTTCAATTTAGGTATAAAAGACGCTACTTACTTATTTTTGTATAAAGTATTTGTTTGTTTGACACTGATTATAAAACTTGTAAGTTACACTTTAACTAGTTGTTTTTTTTTCAATAAAAACTCTTATTATAATTTCAACACAGTGTTATTATTCTGTACTACATTTTAAAATATCTTCATTTTATTATCTATAACGTGATATAACCCTATGTCAGTCAGTAAGTTCATTATTTTTAGAGAAAGAACGTGACATGTAGGGACTTTTTTTTATAAAACTACTAATATGCATAAATCAATGACATTTTCACTGAAATTGATAGTTTATTAGTGAAATTTAAAACGGGCATAAAAATCTTTTTTGTAGCTATCTTACTTTAAAAGTTATAAGAATGAAAAAGTTTCAAAGTCGTTTTCCCAAAATTCCAGTTTTTCGTTGTGCCACGTGTGTTTCGTTGTTTCGTTGTGTTGTAGTTTTAAATGAGCGATATGTATACGCGTCGAATAATCTTCCGTTTCGTCGGTCAAATATAAATTATTCTTAACACATCAACCTTTCTAGGCTTGTACAAAATGATGCCAATTTCGTGGAGTCACAGAAAGGGGGCATAGACAGTACGGGCTACAACCTACGCTCGAGCCAGGACAAGTACCAGAATCCACGGCATTTCAACTTCCATTCGCACGTGTTTGATGACAGAACCGATGTGCAGATGTCACAAGACCAAAAGAAATCGGCGCCTGGCTTTAAAATCAAACAGGAAAATGAGAAGATTGTCAATAATCCTGAAAAAAAATGGTAAGGTTTCTTATTTGATAGTACTGATTAGTTACATTAAGTATTAGCTCTTCGAACAGTAGATCTCGCGATACATCTTCATATCATCTCGACTCGGTTTTGACCGATTTTGTTCATACTCACAAATATTGTTAGAATTTGGATACTAAACATTTTTCCAAATTAAATCGATTTGGTTGTTAAATAGTGCGACAGCAATTTGGGTTAAATTCCTTTCATGGGAAACACTCCCCCAAACAAAAATCGCCAATGATAAAAAAAATCTAATAATATACTAAACCTGTGTACCAAGTTTCGTCGAAATTCGTTTCACCTGTAGAGCAAAGCCAATATCTGGACTGACAAAAGCAAAATTGAGGGGAGACCTTCGTTTTGCTCGGCTAATAAAATATTTCAAAGTTTGGAATCATTTGATGGAAACAATTAACGTGATGATTTAACTTAAAGACCATGGTATGAGTATGATAATTATATGTTATAGGTACCAAACCTCTACCTATTTTTAAGTTATTGGAACCCTTATCCCAAAGGCACTTGCTTTGTAGTGGGACACAATATTATAATGTGAGTCTAATAACGAACCATGCCTATCCATAGTTGTTCTTTACTATACGTTTATTTTGTGAGTTCATACGTTGGTGCGTATTTGTGGTAAATTGGTCTAAGATAGTGATCAATTAGGACATGTAAAATGTAAAAGCAAGCATTTACTTTTGTTTTGTATCACTTTTTGTTGCTAGATATTATAACGGGAGAAGCCATTGGCTCTGAGATACAGTTTTTTAACTAGTTTGGAGTCAATGAATAAGTGAATATGGTATTTTTATTTTGAGGCAAATAAAGTTTTTTTTTTTGTAAAAGCTTCGTTTCTCGTTGTTTTACTTCGTTTTAATTACCTAACTGGTAAAATTATCCAGATAATCATTTCTAACCTCTTTTAAATATTAGGTAATTAAAACGAAGTCTAACTTTCAAAGCAAGTTGTTTTATTTACAGCTCATTCCGACACATGACGATGCCGTTTTTTTCCCGTAACAAAGGGACAGCAAAAAGCAAGCGGCACAAGAAACGAAAAATATTCTGCTTCAACTGTTCAAAGAAGACCAGCACCACTACTATGCTCCCTGATCCAGATTTGCTCCTCCCTCCAGTTACAAAAACTGATGATTTCAACAAAGATGATCCAAACATCCCCAGTCCCGAAGACAAAAGCACTGGAATTAAACTTAGCAAAATAAATAAAAGAGATTATGGACACCTCTGTCCAAAATGCATCAGAGAACTTCTTTCTAATTTGAAAAGGAAAACCACCAAAAAGGCTGTTCACGACACCACGATACGTCATAAATCAGAATCTAAACTAACCACCAAAAAACATCATGAAAAGCAAAAAGCAGACTTATCAGATAGCTTACAAGATGAATATTTCAATGTAGGCAATGAAAGATTCAAACGGAATGAAGAAAAAGAACTAGAAAGGGAAAGGATATTGAAAGAACTCGAAGAAGTTGAGAAAAAGATTGATAACGTTCACATCACTGCGACTTTAGCGAGTCATTTTAATGATTGAACGTTTTATTTGGCTGTACATTATTTTCTTAAGTATCTTTATATGTATTTTAGAATGTAATTTAGTATACAGGTAATTTATGTGTTTTCGGTGACGGGAATAAAGTAATGTGTTGTATTATGATTCGTTTTGATATGAAAGAAATTGAACATACAGAGACTCCAGTGACGTGGCTCACTTCGTGTCTAAATTGAAAGATTTTTCCTTCACTTGTCCCGTTGTCCGTCTGCTTATCTACCTGTAATCAAATCTTGTAACTTTTTGACACACATTTCAATTTACGCTTAACCATAAAATATTGCATGAATAAATTACAAATTGACTGACATAAAATTACGATAAATTAGACCCGGGGTTGATCTGACGATAACACCGGAAGGTGGCCATTTGTACTTAGGTATTACTTTTAAGCAATGCATCAAAGTCGGTAACTGTCTCGTGTTAGACTCCATTGATTATAAAATTAAATAGTTTTGATGACTGCTATAACAGAACCTTTATTGTAACTGAACCCGAACTGGCTGTGTGAAGTTTGTTTCATCTTAAAATTTATATCAGTGTGCCCCTGTTGCCTTATCATTCATCATTTATTCAAACAAAAGAGAGAGGCGGATTAAACTGTAGGTATTGTAAACCTAACCCGATAATAAAATTAAGAAAACGAAATGAAACCTCTTGCCATATTTCTGATGGTACAACTAGTTGTGTGAATGCAGTTGGTCCCTGAGGAACACCTCGTCGCAGAGGCTTTGCGGCGAGCCGTCGGTGTGTGTGTCGGTGTCGGTGGCGACACCGCAAACCCCGATTATCTGGGGCTAAATAATGAGACCCCTGATTCCTTGCTTGCCTTAATCGGCCGGCTGGAAGTGGAAACAGCAAGATCTAAAAACTTAAGCTCCAGAGTGGAAGAACTGTTAAAGGGCAAAACGCGAGTAGCGTCTAGTGAAAGCACAGCATACCCCTCAACAGTCTAAAGCATTCAAACACACCAATGTTCCCCCTCCGTTGCCGTAGCTATTTTTATGGGTAGCCCATTTAGTGGATGGCATGTCATCACTCGTGCCTCCGCCGTGCCTCGTTCTATAGCCTAATTGTACAGTAAGTTAAAAGCTCACCACAATAGCCCAGAACTTTTGTTTACCCATCTAACACCATAGTTTAGTTTGTACCACCATCTCTAGTTCTGATAATTATATTTTTGTTGTTAAAAGGGCCTCTCAATGTTGGCATCCACTGAAGCTTATCAAACAACCGGACCTAGTCCGAAAGATGTTTAACGTATAAAGAGAATAAAAAATACATTCCAGTCAATATAAGCTACTGTTTTCCATCCCCTCACATAAGTTATTCATGGGATAAATAGTGGTAATAGAACTGTCAAACCGCGGCAAGTGCAGGAGCAAAGGGAAAAAATACACAAATTGTACGTCACGGCAAAAATGAGAAACGCCACAATCTCGGAGTAACAATAACGTACGACGTCCGTATATCACGCGTCTGGCTAGTGCGGGAGCTGCTGGGTACATTATTTTTAAGCAATAATAATAATAATAATAATAAATAAATCTTTATTTCAGACAAAACTTAGTCCATATTATTACAGTTGTAATGTGTACTACATAATTATTATCAAATGATACCAAGTAAGATATTATTCCAATATCCCTGTATAGGGCAATCAGGCTTATTAATAATTATATTCAGGATACTGTTATTACTACCACGCATTCTGCTCAGCAGGGAGTACACTTTTTTTCTCATGATGGCGTGGAAGCCATCGGTTCGAGCTTGTGTAAACATCCCTGATGCGCTACAATAACGTGGCAGCCCCAACAGCATCCTAAAACCATTATTATACTGCACTCTCAGCGCGCTGTATGCAATGCTCGGCAGTGTTTCATAAACAACAAAAAATTCTGCGTTGTTGATTTCGTTATATTTTTTCATGTCGTCGAAATTTCAAAGCAAGTCTTTCGAAAAATTCGCAAAGGGTGGATTTGAGCCCATTCATTGAAGAACAGTGCAAAGCAAGTGAAATTTAAAAAATGTTTTAACAAGTAAGATATTCTTACGTAAACGTTAGCATATCCAAAATTTCGGTAGATTTAATCTCATAGTAAATGTTAGTCATAGTCGTAATAATGAGTACAAAATGATATCTTAGAATCATCATTATTTCAAAAAAACTTCATATTCTGGAGCATTGCCGTAGGGTTGCGAGCCTGCTCATTTTTGTAGGGTTAATTTCGGAGAGTGTGCTCGAGAGATCATCAGATCATCAGAGCTGCACGACCTTATTCTACCATCCCCTTTTTACTACAGGACAAGTAGGAAGACGCCACATTACCACCCCTACACTGTCGATTTTCCTTCGATACGTATGAATGAAGCGGTTTGACTCAACATTTTTGATTCGTACCGCCAGGGAATGGAACAGTCTTCCTGTTTTCTTGTTTCCTAAGAGAAGTAATCTTAAGCTTTTCAAGGTCAGAGTCAATAGGTATCTTCTAGGTCTGCGTGCCTTATCTTTGACCACAACGTCGCTTACCATCAAGCGAGTTGGTGGTCAAACGCGGAATTATTTGCGTTAAAAAAAATTGTGGTCAATCGATAAACCTTGTAGCAATTTTTCTTGATCATCTTACGATCATGAGTAATCAAACTGGCCGCTAGCTGCTATACTGCCCGGACGCCCCGGGTTCTCTCGCCTCATTTGCATTGCACCTTTCTAGATATTCGCGAGATTTTCTGCTTGGAGAAAATAGTTGGGCGATGAATTTCGTTCAAGGTTTTAAGGCAGGTCAGTGTTTACCTACTCATATAAATTAGAACTGGCATGATGCTTGGGTAAAACAATAATTATTATAGTTACCTAGTTCGTTAGACTATCAAAAAATATTGGTCAAGTATTTTTTTTTCCCCCGACGCAAAAGAGGGGTGTTATAAGTTTGACGTGTCTGTTTGTGTGTCTGTCTGTCTGTCTGTCTGTGGTATCATAGCGCCCGAACCACTGAACCGATTTCAGTTTAGTTTTTTTTGGATGAAAGGAGACTTAATTGAGAGTGTTCTTAGCTATGTTTTATAAAAATCGATTGAGCCGTTTAAGAGTTATGGTGGGTTAAAGTGGGGATGGAAGAACCAGACATCTACAAATGTGCCCAAAATGGTTGTCAATGTGTCGGGGGTTTTTTAAATTTTTAATTTATAATAATTGTTCATAAAGTTTGTTGCCCGTGGTCCTACCAGATGTACTACTAGGAGGACCACGGGCAAGATTTTTTTCCCGTAGTCCTACCAAGCACTCTAGTAGAACTACTGGCAAAAAATTCGTGCCAGTGGTCCTACTAATATTGGAGTGACATATTTTCAGGGTTTTTATAAGTAGAGTCAAAACATTTCTGAACGAGTTTCTTTTTTTTTTGCAATTTACTACTCGAGCACTTATTGCTTATTTGCAGTAGGTAACTAGATTTTTTTTAGGAAACAGGAAAGCCCCATATCCAGTTTTGACGTAGTTTAATTACTAAATAATAACATAACAACAACAACACATTTGTTACTTTTTTTTAATTTGCAAGACAGTAGCACACACGCACACTCGCGCAAGCGCCCTGCGCCGCTTAAAAGAAACAGTAGGAACAGACATACATTTTCGCCGCGCGTTAGAAAGAGAGGGGGATACCTCCTACGCCGCGCCGGCGGTCTACTCTCCCTCCGTCTTACGAATTTTTGATCAGGTCACGTGTCCTGACGCGAGTTTAGCATTTTTTACCCATCACAAAAAGTGCACAAAGACGCTATACGTAAAAGTTTTCACGTCAAAAAAAAAATGTGAGAAGCATTAAATTCGCTGAGGGACTAAACCGCCTTAACAACTTGAGATAAAAACAATTTCGATTTAAAAATTGCAGAGTTGATTACTCCCTAGATATTTATTCGAACTATGCAGACGTTATTTTGACGAAAAACATCTTTCTTGTTGATTGTTCAGAAGTATGCAAATTATAATATTATTAATTTTATTTGTTAGGTTAACGATGAAATCCTTTTTACCTGGGAACTATTCGTAATTCAAAACATAAAAGAGCAAAGATGTTGATTATTTTGTTGTACCTAATACTTTTTGTATTGTACTTAATGATATTGTTTTTTAGGGTTCCGTACCCAAAGGGTAAAAACGTGACCCTATTACTAAGACTCCGCTGTCCGTCCGTCATTCTGTTTGTCTGTCACCAGGCTGTATCTCATTAACTATGATAGCTAGAAAATTGAAATTTGCACAGATGATGTATTTGTATTGCCGCTATAACAACAAATAGTATTTATAGAATAAAATAAATATTTAAGGAGGGCTTCCGTACAGCGCAGAACCCTTCGTGCGCGAGGCTGACTCGGTATTTTTTTTTTGTTGAAAATGTAAAACTACACTTGACTGTGTGGTAACTACTGATTTGTTTTTAGTAACTTTTAACTGATATTTAAAAATTATCAACTAAATAGTTAAATCCACTCACTGCCAGACATATATTATACTCATACGGATTTCCAATAAGACTGGCTGGAAGTGGCTTCAATGTTTCTGCGGACGATGGACATATTGTAGAATTTCATTTTATTTTACTTATGACCATTTTTTAAAGTAGAATTTACTCTTAAATCACAAAAAAAACAACTCTTACTTTTTCATATATTATGCTGAAAATCTTTATAGGTCATAAATTCATAATACGGAATAGCTTATAAATAAGGTACTTACGGTTTTTTTTTTTGCGATTTCCGGGTTGATCCCATAATTATAATTAAGCTACGTTAATTTTTATTCCGAAAGTGTTTTTGTTAGTTTGTTACTCTTTCACGCAGCAACTGAGCAACGGGTGGACAAACAGAGATAGATGCAGTTTTAAGGTTGAAAAGTGACATAGGCTTCTCTTTCACAAACACACAAAAGCACAAAACACAAAAGTCAAAATATCACGCTTCCAAATGATAGTTATAATTTTAATTACAATTATATCCTAGTAGCGCTCATAGCCTAGTTTGACTGTTTGAGGTGTTCGTTAGCGATCTTCGAAGTTAAGCAACGTCCAGCACGGTCAGTCTTCGGGTGGGTGACTGCGGGTGGCATTTACAACTGAGGCCCCGGTTGTTTTAACCATTTGGCCATGTTAGAGACCTTCAGGTGGCTCAAAAACTCCAGAACTATCTACACAACCTTAACGAACTTACTTCCTAGAATATATATTTTTGTCTAAAAGTAGCTGTAGGTATATCATATTAATGGAAGTACAATCCTTAGATATCTCTCCCCGCTAAGCTCCGAGAAGCCCAGAAAATGCAGAATGTCATAAAATGAAGGTGCAAATTGCAGACGTGCAGCCTGACAAGTTACCTCCTTACTCACACGACTATCTTTCTGTATATTTCTACCAATCTTTCTGGCTTGCGACGGTTGCAATTTTCAAATATTCGTGCGATTTCCTGAAATTTAAATCTCACTTATCTTTTTCCAGTTACAACTCGAGGAACAGAGTTATTTTTTTCGTCTTTTTAGCACAAAATAAGATAAACTGTCCGAAAAAATATTTCCTACTCGTAAATGAGTGAACTAATTGTAGTAGTTTTGAGTTTATTTTTAATCATCCTGTACTTAGGATAAGTTAGCCTCAGGAATGTTTTAAATCAGGCAACTGACCCTATTGATGTATTTTATGATTTATGTGACACGAAAAAGTATTGGTTAAGCTGAAGTCTTCTAACATGTTTTTTTTTTTTTGCAAATACCACCCTCGGTCAGCCATCTGAAGATTGACTGTGCTGCCAACATCTGATGTCGTCAGTTGCTTTTACCTTCGGAAATTACGTAAAATAGGCGTCATGACTGGGTACAAAATCATTATTATAAATAGTCCGTGAGTTATATTATCAAAAATATTACACACGTGTTTTTTTTTTTGTCAATCAAACAACAAATGGCAAAGACAAACCTTGTCAAAGTTTGGGAATGAGGGTCGTGACGTCACCTCTCTTACAGAAGTCTATACATTTATATGGCACTTGTTACGTCACGGGTAACTCTGATGGGCTGTTTTCATTAATTTATGATTCATTGACAAAAGAAAAAATACGTGTCTAATATTTTTTGATAGTCTATCTGACGGACTAATTATATTTTTTTAGTCGTCTTCGTGGGTAGGCCTACGTCCTGCAGTGGACTATTAAAATGTACCTACACATAATACGCTTATTAAATCACGATCTTGTCTGCGGAAATATCACACGCAATTTAGAATTCAGCAAACGTGATTCTCGAGAGGAGTTTTCGACCTTTGATAGAATAGATTTTGCTTACTATTTCTTCACGGAAGAGGTCATACAGCAAACCGAGATCTAGATTGTAAATAGCAGCTACTTTGTGTCCTTTTAATTTTATGGTGATTGGACAGAGCACGGGGATGTCGACTGTTCTCGTAGTAGGTATTCGTAGTGAAACGATTTCACCGAATAATTTTCATTTCTTGACAACATGTTTTCAGAAGATCAAAATTGGCAATTTTGAGTTGTAAATATTTTTTGTAGGTCTCCTTTGAGAGAAAATTTCAACGAAATATTATGAAATCATATACAGATTCACTGTTTTTAAACCGCAGTATGAAAAGCCTCAGTACAAATAAGCCAAAATATTTAATATTCGTTAGTTTGATGTAAGTATGTACTCTCCCGAAAAATGACAATTTTGATGCAATTTTCGATGCTGATGGCATTAATTTATAACAAGTATTTAAAAAAAAAATCATCAATAACTAACATACGACGAACATTAAATAAGTTTTAATTATCTTAATTTTACGTTTCTTCTTCCTTTTTCAACAAAATGCAATATTAACGATTTAACTATTTAATGCCATTTAAGTATTTAAAATATTTTTAATTTACCTATTTTAATTGAAAATGTAAACAACAATTTAATAATATTTAAATTCTTCTGTTCTTGTACATGCGCTCAGGCAGACAGCTTCCGTGGTCAGTGGCCCGTCTGAAATATAGAGTACACTATCGCATTAGGTGATACCTGTGAAGATATGTGTTTTGTGGAAATAAATGAAATGAAAAAATAATTATAGAATAGTTGGTTCTCAAATTATAATTAAAACTGTTAACTACAAAGAGGAATTTGGTACGGCGGATTTGCCTTTAGCAAAATTCCTAACACTGTAATTGCGAAGCGATTATTACTTGCAATCTCTCAAACTAAAGATTTTTATTGATTTAAAAAGGTACATTGAAAAGCATGAAAATAAAACCTCTGGTTCTCGAACTAGTAAGAAGCTGTGCTACGGAATCCAGCGTCTTCTCCTATTTACGACGTGAATTTATGTCAATAACTCAGGTTAGGTACTTTAATTATTTTAATTTTATGGTCAAATTAGTTCTTTCATAACAATATCATACTGCTGAATCATACAAATCGGCGGATGTGAAGTGAGCTATGTACAGGCTGCGGAATATCCAATCCTGACTGAAGCTCACATAAAGCTGCGCATTGATTAGGTATCGCGGAGTTCGTAGCTAGCTTCTCATCCGTCGACTTGTATGATTCGGCCTATAACTAGTATTATATAACTAGTATGAATTGTAGATACCAATTGTATCCTATTTTATGAAGGGAACAATTTTGATGAATTGTATAGTTGATAATAATTAATATAATTGTGTAATTGATTTGACATGTAACAATGGTGTTATTAATAAAAATATTAAATAAATAAATAAATATAAATATTGGGAGACATTTTACACACATATTGTATTGTATTGTATACTGTAGAGAAGATATCTGAACACATTGAATGTTCATTCAAGAACATTGATAATGCCGTGGTGGTGTAGTGGTAGTAACATCCACCTTACAATCGTGTGGTCAAATCCTGATCCTTTACCAATGAGTTCTTTGGAATTAATAAAAGGAATTTTACACCACTTTCTTTTTGGTGAAGGAAAACATGGTGAGGCAACCTGCATACGTCCTTAGAAGAAATTTGATGGCGTATGTTACCCAAGTGTTGGCCCAGTACGGCCAGCGTCGTGGATATGGCTCAATCACCCTCAGTATGTAAGCCTACGTCTTGTGTGTAAGCCTGTTTATAGACAAACAACTCATTGTAACTTTACAAAAACTAATATAGTGGCCATAACCAGGTCGTATTTACACACACACACACACATACATTGGTACACATATTACGAGTATCATAACAAATTTTAATTGCATCAACTGATTTTCACTTCAGATTTTAGTTGATGCATTTTCGTGTCTAAACTGGCCACTATTTTGGATATTAGATAAGTGTACCTCGTAAACACTACCAGCCCCGGGTAGCACAGCAAGGGGAGAACATCATTTTATCCACTTTTAATGTCACCTGTCATTGTCAATCCATACTTTATTTCCTCTTCGAGGGGATATACTCGTAATGGTGGAAATACTATTATTCCCTTTGCTATGCTTCCCGTGCTGGTCATCGCCGCTAATTGACTTTTTGTAAACTTGCAATGAGAAGTTTGTCTTGAATTTCGTAACCTTAATAGAATCGTACCAAAAGGGAACCAGGAGGTGGTGGGGATGCCGGAGTCAGCCCTCGCCGCGGTGACAGCTTCTCGGATCGCGAACGCCACGACCACCGCCATGCACATCGGAGGCTCACCAATCGCTGGAAATTCAGTTATGTACCTTTCAAAGTCAGAGTCAATATATTTATTTTGCGGAGACATGGGTAACATGTAGGTCAAATAAGATACATTATTATGTGCACCATGCTCTAGCATCAGGGCATGCAAAATTATCATTCTTGATTTTATAGGCAGTTATTTTTTAATATTATTATCATAATAATACATTAATAATATTGTGAGATTATATCATACATTATATTTGCTCTTTTTAAAGTGTAATTAATAAAAACAAATGAATTCTTATTCTCTACTTATATTACCTACTGGGGATGCAATTGGGAATGAATAGAGCTGAATGGCTGAATAAAGGGAGGTCAACGCTACAGATTTATATGCCATAGCAAGGGCTGATGATGACATACGGTGACTTGACCACCATGACATTTTTTTCATATTTTTATGTATTCTTTCTTCTTTTCATAATATTATAGTACAGAAAAAAAAAGAATTTAGCTTTGCACTAAATTTCCAATCAAAATTTTTTTTTAAAGGTTTAGGATCACTTACTGAGCATAAAATCGTTTCTATAGTTTCCAAGATATCGGCCAAAAACATTTTTTAATATTTTTAATATTTTTTAATATTAACTGTAATATTTACATTTAATAAATAAGTTAATTGTTTTTAGATTTGAAAGTTCTACGGGTAAGTAAGTTCGTATAGTTGTTGTATGGTTGTGAGCCCTGGAGTATTTTTTTAAACCACCTGAAGGCTCCTGACGTGGTAAAACGGCTGATATGATGACGATGGTAATCAATTGTTCAAGCAATGAAAAATAATTACAGTTATGGTTATTGAATTCATATTGAATTTACCTTTGGAACCAAGCACAACTGGAGTGCTATAGGACTTCTTTCTCAAGTACACCCTGAAGTCTTGAGGAATGTCCAAAGCTTGAGGAACATTGTAGTTCCACGGACGGTCTGTCAGCAGCTCTCCAGTATTCTGGTCGTATACCAGCTGTTCGGTCATCCAGTAACCGATGCCCATTACAAAAGCACCTTCCACCTGTGAGTATCCAATTTATTAATGTCTGACAATATTATGTCTTGTAATAAACATCTGGTCAGTGCTAGACAGGGGTCAGTGGTGGTCTGTGATGTTGAAGCCCAAAAGTCTTTTTGGGTCATCACGTTAGAGGACTAAGTAAGTAAATAAATATTTCAGACTAAGTTTAAATAATACAATATTTGTATTTTGTAGAGTCCACAAAAATTGTAAGACACAACTGTTCATGTTTTTGCCGATGTTTGTGACAAAATAAGTCATAAAAAGATGGAAAAATGAACGATAAATAAAATTCGTCCTACCTTTGTGGTTCTGTTAGCTTAATTTCTAAAATAAATTACATTACCAGCATTACTTACTTGTCCTACATCAAGTTTTGGACTCAAGCTTTGTCCTGCGTCTTCCATAATATCAACGCGACGAATTTCTACTTCTCCGGTCAGTACGTCTATCTCAGCTTCAGCAAAAGCTGCTCCATAAACGTCATATGTTTGCTTGTCTTCCACATTTACAAAACCATGTGTTTGAAGATCAGCTCCATCAGTGTACGCTTGTTTTATCAATGCTTCCCATGTTGGATTATTCATTTTGAGTCTAGTTGGCTCCAGATTCGTTAAAAGTGCTTTGCAACATCTTTCTACGCCAAGGCCTACGAACTGACTAGTTAAGCTTCCACCTGTCACGGTGCTGTTGGGAGCAAATATTGTATTATTTGCTTTGATTTGTATTTTGTGTAAAGGAATTTGTAGAAAATAAGCAGCTATCTGAGCGGCTCTTGTGTTGATCCCCTGACCAATTTCAACTCCACCGTGAACTATAGACACAGATCCATCTGCTTGATATACTGATAAATTTACGTCGAATATTCTTCCATAATTGTGAGTCCATCTCATTGGTATAAATCTGAGTCCGCGTTTCTTCCATCTATTTTCTGCATTAAACTTCACTACCTCTACTCTTCTTTTGAAATATTGTGATTCAGTGAGCATGGTGTTTAGTATTTCATTTATGTTTTTGCTATATTGTGGGTCTACGTTTGCAAGTCTAACTTGTATTGGGTCCAATGATAGCTCGTAAGATATATGTTCCATGATCATTTCTGTCATAGCTAAGTTTTCAAGTGATCCTGAAACATAAAAATAAAATTGTATATCACGTTAATACAAAATATAATTTGATTAGAACGAGTTACTTTTATTTCTGTTGGCAGGTATTACCTGGCGCCCTGAACCAAGTATTTTTAGCTGTATCTGTTATGGCATCATAGAGGCTAAAATTCCAGGTTGATTTGTCATAGCAATTGTTATAAACGTCAAGACCGAATGTTGATAGCTTTTCATTTATTGTATATCCATTGTCCTCGAATATTAAGCTGTTCCCATACTGAATAACGCCAGACTTGTTCACTCCAAACTTGAAAATGTAAGCATATAGATAAAGTAAATACGTACACATCACACATTTTAACACACATATTGTACATCGATTGATAAGAACTAGGCTGTGAGATAAGTAAAAAATTAGTTGTCTACTAAATTAGTTGCTTATTCAATGCTTTTGGAAATTAATACATTCAATATTCAATCATTTATTGCACCACAAAAATATACATCTCTTAGCCTAATTTATAAACGTATATAACATTAATGTAAACTTAAATGTACAACGTGGGCGTCTTCAAATCCCGAGTAAATAGGTATCTTCTAGATAAGCGTGCTACAACCTAGACCGCTTATCTGCTCAACAGCAGGCAGTATGTGGTCAAACGCAAACCTATTCTGAATAAATTACAGTTACATATTAATGAAGAGTTCTTTAGTGAAGCTAATAAATTCTGTTGAAAAACGTAAGAATTCCAATACATGCGTTTATAGTAAGATAAGATAAGATAGCTTTATTGATGTTAATAGAACCTAATATTACAAAAAACATTGCATAATATTGATTCATTAACATGCTCGTCCGGTTTAACATTTTTTTCACATTTTTACTAATAATGACACTAGATACAGAAATGCAGTGTTAGAGCTGTTAGCTTGTTTTCTAGTACCGCTCAGCTGATCTCCATGAAATTTAGCATTCACGTAGTTTATAGAACTACTCTTGATTTTTTTAAATTCCCGCCTTTTTTCTTGGACAGCTTTCGTTGGCCAGACTCTATCTAAAATTTTTATCACAAAAATAATATTATATTCATTTATTAAATCTTAATGGTTACAAATACAAATTGCAGGCTGTAAAGAGGCTCACAAATTCAAAATAAAGTCAATAGATTAAAAATTAGTAAAAAGTTATAAGATCCAATATGAGCAGAAGTCGATTTATTCGATAAATACTAATTTTGGAGAGCATCACTTGGCCTAGCTGGCTTACAATACACAGCTAGCAATTTAACTAAACAAAGACTTGTAAAACTTGCAACTGACACTAGTGATCGGGTGCTGCATGCGGGTCGTCGGTTTGCTCGCGGCATTCACGCAATGCACTGAAACTACTAACTTAGACTAAGATTTAAACTAACCCATCTCTATTTTACAGTCGCATTCATTCAATTGTAACTTAGTTAACAAAGGGCACAGACCATGGAGTCTGTGGATCATAAATTAAAAAAAAAACTTGCAACTGACTTCGTAATTGCTGGAGCAGGGAAACCTCTTCCCGTACGCCCGAGTGACCGTCTGTATGGACTGTATGAACCTGCAGGGGCGGTTGAGTTTGGTCACCACGAGGCTGGCGGCGACGGCAGTCAGAATGTTTCGAGAGATCTTGATGCCGTACCCACCACCGCAACGGCGTATGTAGACATCTATCCTGAAATGTTAGTTATGTTACGTTCACGGCAATTTTTAAGGACAAACATGCTGACTGAGTGGCTCCTAATAGCAGATAAGCGTTCTCTAGGCAGACCACCAGCCCGATGGGTCGACGACATCAGACCCATCGCTGGTCAAGCGTGGATGAGATTGGCCCAAGATAGGGAACAATGGTACATAAGAGAAGAGGCCTATACCCAGCAGTGGGTCCACACAGGCTGATGATGATTTCAATATTAATTAAGCATTAGAAATAACGAAAGTATTAGATCAGTGTGTGTCAGTGATGACTTATGGCACTGAAACGTGGTCTCTTACTATGGGCCTAATTAATAAGCGCCAAGTAGTCCAACGAGCTATGGAGAGGGCTATGCGTAGAGTCTCTCTGCAAGATCGAATCAGGAATGAGAAGATTCGTAGAAGAACCAGTTACCGACGTAACCCAGCGAATCGGCAAGTTAAAATGGCAGGGCAGGGCACATAGCACCGAGGACTGATGACCGATGGGTTCGAAAAGTTTTCGAGTGCAGACCACATACCGGCTAGCGCAGCGTAAGATGTTTACCCACAAGTTGGACGGATGACCTTATTTAGACCGCAGGATTGCGCTGGATGCAAGCCGTTACCAACAGGTCTTATTGAAGATTTTTAGAGGAAATCTATGTCCAGCAGTAGACGTCCTATGGCTGAATCCTATGGTTCGAAGAACGACGAAATATTTTTAATAAATTAAGTAGTGTACTACATTCTACTTTGTATTTTTAAAATAGTGGATTAAAAATATAAATAATAAAATAAGCTTCATATACTACAACACTACGCTAAGGTAGACTAGTTTTTTATTCAAAAAATATATTAACTAAGCTTACTTATGAATATGTTCATTATCGCCAAGAATACAAACAAATGGTGATGAAGGTGGATGATAAATGTATATTTTGTATACGAATAACTAAAATGAAAATGATAAAAAAAATATTCCTGAATCATTTTCACTACAATTTTTTTGTAAAATCTATGTGTTAAATAAATAAATAATATTTGGGGACACGACCTCTGACCCCAAACTAAGCAAGACTTGTGATATGGCTGCCAGAGACTGATAAATTACTTAAACATATTTTTAAATACATACTTATATAGATAGTAACTAAATAACACCCAGGCACAGAATAAACACCTATGTTCATCACATAAATACTTGCCCTGGGTGGGGATGAAACCCACTCCTCTTTGACCAGTTAGTTAGGGTCACTAACCACTGATCCATGGAGGCAGTCAATTGAATGAATTGATTTATGAATATTATATTTTTGCAAGATACCTGTTTTCCGGAATATTTAATGCTCTCGAAATCATTATCTGGATAGCATCCGGCCATTGGGTAGTACTATACACTTCTAAGCCTTCTTCAGTGGGACGAACTACACACACTATAGTTTCTAGCGTGAAGTGATATTGCCCATATATTGTGTTACTTCCTTTTATCACTTTCACTATATCTTTTCCTCTATTAGTTGCACTAATGCTTTGTAATAGTTGCACTCTGCTTGGATCATTCTTTGCATCTTTGATATCCAGAACTGGTTTTGTAATATTTTTATAGCAAACACAGACTAATTTAGCAGCTACTTCAGCAATATGTCTAGTTTCAGCTACAACGATAGCTATTGGTTGATTGTAATATTTTACTACAGAACTGCAAAGGACTTCTTCGTTTCGGCTGGATTTAACGTCGTCCGCTGGTGTGAAAGAATTAAGACCAGGTATGTCTTTTGCTGTGTAAACTGCTATTACTCCAGGATAATCCTGAAACATAGCATACAAGGAAAGGGCACATCAAAAAATATGTTCCTTATTTCATTGCATGATAATGTTTTAGGGATTTGGATGGATATTTGTTTCTCACCAAAGCTTTCTTGCTATCAATACAAGTAATTGTTCCTCTTGCTACAGTGCTCAGAACTAAATCGCCAAACACTTCACTGGGAAACTTAGGCAAATCTTCAGTGTAAAACGCCTCTCCTGCACATTGTATCTGCAAATAATATATCACTTTGACTCTTCCAAAAAAAAGTTGGAATCATGAATGAATGAATTACCTCTTTATTGATCTTTCCAATAGAACATTAAAAAAAACACATAGGTACATAGAAGAAATAAGAAAATTAAAACTAGTGCAACAATGGACGGTTTTATTGCTTACAGCAATATCTTCTAGACTTTTTTTATCTTTCTTTTTTCTTCATTTGTGGTATATTTAAAATCAAAGATAAAAATTAATATTAATAAGAAATAGTCATGTTTATTTTCAAAACAACTATGTATATTAAACTTCAGCATGATTAAGAGCTAGGGCCCATGAAGTGAATTGTACCAAGTGCTTTTTTATTACATTTACATGCTTATTCCTGATAAGGTCATAATTATAAGGGTTCTTGTCTAACTTCATAATTATAACTTACTACCTATTTATAAATAAATATGTTATTTTTATGATAAACATTTCAAAAATTCGTCGCGGGTGCAGGACTCGCACCTTGCGTCATCAATGAAATTCATTGATTTAGCAGTGCGCCATCTCTCGTCAATATTCAGAAGTTCTTATAATTTCAATTGAGTGATAACCTGTCTAATACGGGCATCACAGGTGGCGCCACCAACGCTATATGTTGGTTAAAATGATAAACACTTCGCAAAATTCGGCGCAAAGTCAGTACTGCGGATTAGCTAAGTGGTCAGAGCGTCGGGCTAGTGATCCGAAGACGCAAGGTTCGAGTCCTCCATCCGCGACGAATTTTTGAAATGTTTATTATAAAAATAACTCTTTGAGATAAACCTAGTGTGGGATGCACTATAAAAATAAAGTCATTTCAAATAAATAGGTGCTTACCAAAGCTTCTAATTTCGGAATTGGTTGTGTCAGTGGCCACAAAGCTGGTTTCGTTTCATATGACTGTGTACCTGTGGAGACGGGTCTTGTATCATGTAATCTGACTGCACCGGATTTGTAACGCGCATTTAAAATGCTTTGTGGACACAACGATAGTAGACTCTAAAAAATCAGTTGAATATTAATCGGTTTGTTTCTATTGCAATATTTATTTCTATTAAAGAAAAATAAATAGTATAAAGTCCGGTATTTATGTTCAAATTCGGGTATATTTTATCCGCGCTACAATAGTAAATTTTGATTCTTAGATTAATAATTGGTCCCGCTTCGCTTGACGAGCGAGACAAATTATTAATCTGAGATACATCGTAAAGTCAACAAATAACTTTTTTTAAGTGGCAGTACACTACACAATAGAATAATTAAAATTTCATTTAATTTCATTTATTTATCATACACAATACACATATACTCGTAGGCACACGTAACACACTCAACTTATTTTCATACACAATATAAAGATTTATAATTTAAAGAGGTGGGTACTTAGAAATGTTATCTTAAGGTAGGTATGCATGATCAATATTTGCAATAAACATAATTAACAGTAATGCAAAATAGTAAGCCTTGCGAAGCAGCCCCCACTAGAAAAACCCGTGTCGAGGACTACTGCAGCCCGCTTATCCCGCCACATAGCCGAGCAAACGTATGCGCATAGGTATCTATTCTTCATACAAAAAATGGTTTTCTCAAAATTATCGTAAAATTCATCAGCCTGCTATTAATAACACTTTCTCAATTATTTGTGTTGGGTCAATACAGTATATAAACTTTTTATATCCATCTCATCGTATTCATTGTGGTATTCTTCAAAGTACAGATTAAAATCAGCCGCGAATACATTATCTGTTAACTAAAGAAAATATAATTTTTAACAGTACTTACTTTATAAAATAAACCAAGAGCTAACTGTCTCCTATAACCTGGTGAAGGCTCTGGTGGAAGTTGAGTAACAACCAATTCCTTTTCAAGCGTCTTTATAGCTCCTTGTAAGGTTTCATTCCGAAATAATGGCTTTCCTACCAAATATCTTTCCGTATTTATAGCTCTTGTATATCCAGATCTTAATCCTCCAAAGGCGAGTCTGCTTTGAACAACTCTATCACCATTTCTATTGAATTGATAGAGACCACCAAAGTTGACAATGGCATGTGCGTTTTGGGATCTGGGCATGACCTGTAACGCAATACAGTTAAAAATTAATTAACAAATTAATTATTAACACATACAAAAGAAGATGCAATAAATTACTATATTTGCAAACCTTATATGTTTTCACGATAACATCATCACCGAGTGGTGGCAGCATGACGTTCAAAATGATGGCACCTCGCATATCAATTTCCAAAAATTCCTCCATGGTCACGTATACTTGTGTTCCTTTACTATTTACTGAAACGTAATAAGAATAATCAGGCGCATCAGATTGATTACTTCGATTAGACAGAGAAAGCTTAACAAAACAAATTAAAACACTTACATATAGTCAATCCAGCGCCAACTGTTTGAAACATTAGATACAAGTCAGACTGAAACTCATTGTGCTGATGTTTGATCATTAAATTTCCGGCAATAGTCCCCAGATTTCTTACAGCTATATGCGCTACTAAGTTCAAATGCTTGTAGAATTCTTTTAAATATTCGAAATTATTCCTCTGAGACAAATTCCGGTAAATATTCAACAGCTCAGTCAGAGTAACTCCCGAATATATGATGAGGTTTTGGTCCAACACGAACTTTTTCAATTCTATGATTCTGCTTATATCTATAAGAACTCTTGGATACTCCAGTATTGGATATGCTCCTGGAACAATATATAAAAAAGCGTATATAGTAAGTTGAATTTGTCAAGACTCTTTAGATGTTGTAAGTTCTTAATATTACCTTTTGCAGTGTTTCCTGCTACTAGCATGTATGATTCAACTCCTTCTCTATGAAAAACTTGAAGTATATCTGTGACGCTATTTACTTGAAACCATTTTCGACCATCTTTTAGAGCAACACATTTTATTTGGGGTTCAATTATATCAGTTTTTGTAATGACACACCAATCTTCTTCATCGCTACTTAATTCGGCATCAATCGTGCTTTTGTCATCATCGTTTTTATTCTTACTATTGCTAACACAATTTGATTTGCTACATGCATGTGATGGTGACCCGTCACGTTGATTCATTCTCCTACAAGGCTTTTTACTATTACCACAAATGGTTAACTCCTCTATGTCAGGAACATCTGTCACATTAGGAGAATCTTTGGCAAAAGTCTTAAATGCTTCCAATATAGGTCGATATCCAGTACACCTGCATATATTGCTTGCAAATGATTTCTCTATTTCATGCATAGTAAGACATTTATTCTCGTGAAGCAAGCTTAAAAGAGTTATTAGAATATTAGAGTTGGTACTTACAATTTATAAACATGTAAAAAAGTAAATGTATTGTTACCCTATAAATAATTCTTACCAGTACATGGACATGACCCAACCAGGGGAGCAGTACCCGCACTGGGATCCGTTATGATTTGCCAGAGTTTTTTGAATTTCGTTGTATCCTTTTTTTCTGTTTCCTATTTCTTCTATAGTTTGAATTTTCCAGTTTTGGCATGAAGTGATGGATACCATACACTAAATTTAAAAATAACGTCATATGAATCAACCTAGATATACCTAAATTATCGTTATTTTCAACCTACGGACTAAGAATTGTAACTAAAATAATTTATCTTGTCAATAAAAGCAAATCAAATATAAGTATTACATGAAAATTGTCTCTAATATTAAGTAAAATAATTATTACAAGTGCTATTACTTCTTATTACATTCCAATAATATAATTTTCCTATGACGAAGCAAATGATTAACAATTACATAAAACTAATAATGATAATTCTACCAGCGTGGATCGGAACAAACATAGGCGGAACTTTACGGTCCGCAAACCCACTGGAAAAATACTATATTACTGAACATAATTATTTTTCGCCAAACGTGGCTCAACCGTGTACAGTTTTCAAATAGTTCGCATGAATAAATGTGTCATCGATGTAGTATTTTTACGTATTTGTTGTATTCCTCTTGCCGTTATTAATAGCGAGCAAAAAACTCCTAAAAATCACGTTTGTTGTGTGGAATAAATATTATATATGTAAATATTTAAGGGGGGCCCCTTAAATATTTATTTTATTGTATTTTTAGTATTTGTTGTTAAAGCGGCAACAGAAATACACCATCTGTGAAAATTTTAGCTGCCTAGGTATCACGGTTCATGAGATACAGCCCGGTGACAGACAGACAGACAGACGGACATCGAAGTCTTAGAAATAGGGTCCCGTTCTTACCCTTTGGGTACGGAACCCTAAAAAATATACAGTCGAATTGATAACCTTCTTTTTTGAAGACGGTTAAAAAACAAAACATACTCATGAGCTGAGCGGAGATGTATTTCTGTTCTCACTAGGCAAATATAGCATTTTTGCAGCTTTCACAGCTTCGCTTTAAGACATACAAGTTAAGCAGTCTTAGGCTTAGTGGTTACCGAATTGAAAGCCTGCAGAAGGGTACTGGTGTTCAAAAAACAGGGATACGACAACTGTTTGCGATACGATATCATCCAAACAAAGGGCAACTGCAACATGTTAAGATGCATTGTTGGTACATTCACCAAATTCATCATTATGGTTTTTTTTATATTTAAATTTTTGACCCACAGACTTTAGGGTCTGTGCCCTTTGTTGAGTAATTATATTTTAAAAGAATTCGACTGTACTTTAGAGAGAGGTTAGTTTAGATCTTAGCATCGTTATTAACCGTAGCATGTACACAATAGGAGATAGGCTTCCATGGATTTACTTATAATTTACTTTGTTGGTGCGGACCATCCATCAGATTTAGGACTATACTGCTACACATAGGCTTCCCCTATATATTTCCAATAAAACCGGTTGGTAGCAGCTTGCTTCCAGCTCAATCCTACGGTTTTAACGAGGTCGTCTATCCACCTTGTGGGTGGGTGGTCGCCACTTGACAACTTGACCTTGGTCATCAATCCTCTATCATAATTATGTGCCCTGCACACTGCCATTTTGACTTACTTGTCAATCCGCCGGGCTATGCTGGTTTGTGCATTGTATAAGAAGATTTTGTTACCGAGTTGACAGCCTGCAGGGGGGCACCAGGTTTCTTGGCAGCCACGATGCAGGCCCCGCAGCCAGCTTGCCGACACATGTACTTGGTCCCATGGAGGTCCAGCACGTCCCTGACGTAGTCTAGCAGCGTCACGTCAGAACTCACTTCCTGCCCCACTAGGAAAAGATACACAGCTATAGAATGTCAATTTCTTATTTCATACTGACTGCCTCGGTGGCTCAGTGGTTAGTGACCCTAACTTCTGGGTCAAAGAGGCGTGGGTTCGATCCCCACCCAGGGCAAGTATTTATGTGATGAACATAGGTGTTTGCTCTGTGTCTGGGTGTTATTTAGTTCCTATCTATATAAGTATGTATTTAAATGTATTAAAAAATGTATCAGAATGTATTTAAAAATATGTATAATTGTGTAGTATATCAGTCTCTGGCAGCTATATCACAAGCTTTGCTTAGTTTGGGGTCAGAGACCGTGTGTAAGATGTCCCCAAATATTTATTTATTATTTATAAAGAAACATCCAGTTATTCGTATTTAATATACGTTACGTTATAGCATAAACAAAGTTATAGGTACAGAACTATCATACGGAGCTACATATATAGTTAAGATTATTATAATTATGAACAACTTTTGCTATGGGGACAACCCAGAATTCAAGAAATAAATCAGCTGTTTCATACATGTTGTCGATTTGGAGTTACAAATTGGCATGGAACAGTTTCTTTTTCAAGAATTATAGGTTGCTCCCAGAGTAAACATGTTTTCTGTCTTACATTTTATATTGACGGGAATAAATCACCATCGGCATGCCTAGTATATTTTTTTTAAATAACCCAATGGACACTGTAAATTTCTTTATTCATAGAAATATCCAGTTATTCATAATATGCTTTAAAATACGATAACGTTTCATAAGTCCATTAATTTTTAAGAATTGTTGGTTTCCTAAGCAATGTCTTATAAATAAAACCCCTAAATTATATCATTTGTTTACTATAATTTCATTACGAGACGATGACAATCATACTAATAATGTAACAATTGAATGTAAGCGAATTATATTTCGCATCTGTGACTTTAATTTTCTTTTTCTAGTTTACAATTTTATACACGTTTTCTGGTTTCACATTCCTGATTAACTAAATATATTTATAAATATTTAACTAATTATGAAAATCAACTAAAAATATTTATTTGCGAAAAATTAATAATTCGCAGAAAAATCGGTTGCTCTATGACTGATTGATATTATTTTTATTTTGTCTAATAATTGGATTTAGCCGAAAAGTCTCTACATCATCTGTCATCATCAAATACCTGAATATTTGTTTCCATTGACGGTGAAACATATCCGATCCATATTGACACATAAGTGCACACTCCTGCATTCAAATGCTAGAGTACTGAATAAAATAATGTTGAAGTAACGTTTTACAAGTAATATAATTGCGAATGCAAGTGAGTTTGTTTCGCAGGTAACAAACAATAAATTACTTTGAATTGACCTGGTAGAGTCAATGATAAGAATATTACAGAATTTGATACTCTAGGTAATTTTTTATTCTTTTACTAACAAACTTTTCCCGCGGATTTACTCGCATGTACTCTAATTTTCGTTCACTTGTTGTTTCTCATAAATTGATGATTTCTTAGCCAAGCCATTCTCTTATTTATGTTGTTAACGTACGAAATAGCCGACCTCATACGAAATTCGAAATGTAACTTAAGATTTAATCAGTTACTTATTGCAAATAATTATTTTGACGAAACTTTTAAGAGGCGATTTCAGCCTACAAAACGAACTATTATTAAGATAAGTAAATTGTTACTTAGCCTATCAACGCTGAGTTTTAATATCATGTAGTTATTTTATGACAATAAAGATATTTAAAAATCAAAATCAATTTTCGTGCTACGCCGTGGGAACATTTTCCGTCTTATCACAAAAGTTTTACGCACGCTTTAGGCAATGTTTAACTGTACAAATTGCACGGTTAAGTAGTGTTTAAAGCGTGTATAAATCTTTTGAGGGATACAACTTTTCTGGGATAAAAAGTAGCCAACGTCACTGTCTATGTCCGTGCCAAAAATCAAGTCGATACGTTGCTCCGCTGCTGCGTGAAATATGAACAAACCAATAAACAAACAATAAACACACTTTCGGATTTATGTTATATGTATTTGTCAGGACAAGATTTAACGATTTTACTTAGGTATGAGCGAGCTTAATTGCTATCGTACATACGAGTAATATGTTTGAACAGTTTTGAATATAACTTATTTTGGCTGCCTGGAAGAGATCGATTTAAGTGATAAGGAGTTGTATCTTAGTATATATTTTTTTGATATATAATATTTATTTGAAAAAAAAAAATTAATTCACGGATATATTCAATAACTGTTTAGAAGTAGTGCCTAATTTAGAATCATGCCATAAATAAATCATTTTTCGTGAGGTCATGGTTAGAAAACGATATAATTAAATTGCAAGTTTATTTTAACGCAAATACGTCCACGTTTGACCACCAACTCGCCTGATGGTAAACGACGTTGTGGTCGAAAATGAAGCACGCAGACCTAGAAGATACCTATTCACTCTGACCTTGAAAAGCTTTAGATTATATCTCTTAGGAAACAGGAAAGCAGGAAGACTGTTCCATTCCCTGGCGGTACGAATCAGAAATGTTGAGTCAAACCGCTTCGTACGTATCGAAGGAAAATCGACAATAAGCGTTTACGGTAATTTCGCAATTAAACCAATTTTTGAGTTAAAGAATGGATAAAATTGATTTTGTAAATGGTCTGTATACTGTAAAAAATAATACAACACTTTTCTTTAAGTGATCATACAAATTAAACTAGCTATCTAAGGAATACATTTCGTAAGTAGGTAAATAGCTAAGGCATTAAGATAAAACATTTTTTCACCAAAAAAGAAACGAAAATAACTTAAAATTCAATTTATAAGCTAAGAATTAAGATAAAGAACGAAACCTAGACATAACTATATCGTATTTATTATTTTGACTAGTACGTAAATTAGTAGATAAGTAGTTAGTAGTGCGCACGTGTCGTCAATGATTAAGTAATTGTTTTTCAATAGTCACGATACATACGTAAAAAATGGAAGATAATAATATACCTAGTTAAAAAACCCCCGACACAAAAATATTTGACAACAAACTTTCAATTGACAACCATTTTGGGCACATTTTTAGAATTTTGGTTCTTCCATCCCCACTTTAACCCACCATAACTCTTAAACGGCTATCGATTTTTATAAAACATAGCTAAGAACACTCTCGATTAAGTCTCCTTTCATCCAAAAAAAACTAAACTGAAATCGGTTCAGTGGTTCGGGCGCTATGATGCCACGACAGACAGACAGACAAACAGACACGTCAAACTTATAACACCCCTCTTTTTCGTCGGGGGTTAAAATAGTTGTTAAAATGTTTATAAAAAAATGTAACATAAACATATTTTTTCATTAGCAATTCGCAACACCCTTACTTCCTGACTAACGTTACAATACAATACAAAAACATTTTATTGACACCACAAGAATACAAACGTAACAGAAGAAGAAAAAAACACAAAAGACAGGCACAAAAGGCGGTCTTATCGCTAAAAGCGATTTCTTCTATAATATATAGAATATTACAAAAAAAAAAATGTCCCCTAAGGGTTGCACGAAACTCAAAACATCACGCGGGAGATGCCGCGGGCAAAAGCAAATTATAGCATAAAACCATCGTCTAGATATTCTATGTACAAATATGTGTTAGTTTATTTATGTACCTACTATTTTTTTACGTGATATAACTTCTAATGTACTGAAATATAAAAGTACCACGTAATAAATACAAAAATCTTTATTGAGTCTTCAAAAACAATTTTCATAATTCTCAGCATTTAACAAAATTAAATGTATGTAAATATTTTAAATACCTACCTAATCGAATTTGTAGTTTGGTTAGTTCATTCATTCCTTTAATATCTTTATTTAGTTGTTATGATATTACATTTTTCAGGGTTCCGTACCCAAAGGGAAAAACGGGACCCTATTACTAAGACTTCGATGTCCGTCTGTCCGTCTGTCCGTCTGTCACAGGATTGTATCTCATGAACCATGATAGCTAGGCAGCTGAAATTTGATGTATTTTGCTTGCCGCTATAACAACAAATACTAAAAACAAAATAAAATAAATATTTAAGGGGGGCTCCCATACAACAAACCTGAATTTTTAGACGTTTTTCGCTCTAAACGGGTAGATGCTTGAAATTTTCACAGAATATTTAGTTTTATATTCCCTTCAATGATAAATAATAAAATTAAAATAAAATAAATATTTAAGGGGGCTCCCATACAGTACGGAACCCTGCGTGCGCGAGTCCCGACTCGTACTTGGCCGATTATTTTCTAAACATACAGTTTTCGAAATGACTATTTAGAAATTTAATAATATTTGAATTCTTCTATTCTTGTAGAAGCGTTGAGGCAAACGGCTTCGGTTGTTAATGGCCCGTCTGTAAATAATAATAAAAAACATAAGAACATGAGTTTTTGTGCGATAGTAATAAAATAAATACTCTTTTTAAACAAATGATAGGCCTAAAAATTGTAGGACTATGTTTACCAGTGGACGGTAAAGGGCAGTACGGTATATTAAAATGTCATCATCATCATCATCATCTTGCCCTTACCTCACTAGGTGGGGTGGGCACAGCACGTTTCCTTTCGCCACTTCACTCTATCATTCGTCATCTCATCATCAACTTTTTATCTCGCATGTCATCTTTCACAAATTCATCCACACTTTTCTTAATCTTCCCCTCCCGCTTTTGCCACTTCTTTTTGTGACATGACTAGCCTCCCTTCTCATAAAAAAGTAAGTAAGTTCGTATAGGCCGGGTGGCTAGCCCTGGTGGCAGAGTTTTTAGGCCGCCTGAAGGCCTTTGACATGGCTAAACGGTTAAAACAACCGGGGCCTACAATTTAACGTGTCATCCGAGCCACGATAGCGCTCAGTTGGAAACTGCCACCCGCGGTCACCCATCTAAGTACTGACCGTGCGGAACGTTGCTTAATTTCGGTGATCGCTGACAATCACCTAGTCAAACTTTGCTACGAGCGCTACTCATTATATGCCCATACCAAGAAAGCCTATGCCACTCTTTAATTTTTCAGTCACTGGTGCTAATTTCAGACTTCCCCTAACATATTCATTTCTAATTTTATCCATCTTCGTCACTCCGCACATCCATCTCAGCATCGCACGATATATTAAAATGTATTAGCTGCAATAATTTTGCAGATTTGATAAAACAAAATCAGTCTGTAAATCATCACTACATAGTATAAAACAAAGTCGTTTCCCGCTGTCTGTCGCCATGTTTGCTCATATCTTTAAAACTACGCAACGGATTTTGGTGCGGTTTTTTTTTAGAGTGATTCAAGAGTTAGGTTTATATGGATAATACTCCTGCGCGAAGCCGGGGCGGGTGGCTAGTTTGTTATAAAGTGCTATCGTACGGTGGCTGTGATATTATTGTATCAGGCGTTATTATTTATGTAGTAAACGAAAGACAATTGAAATTAATGCAATTTTGCAAAACTCCCCGAGAATATGACAATGATGAGTTTGAGTAGATTATCCATGCATCCATCAGCCATAAGAAGTCCACTGCTGAACATAGGCCTCCCCTATGGATCTCCAATAAGTTTGAGTAGATGATATAGAGAAAATGAGCGGAGAATCAGTCCGCAAACGGCAAAGATTTTTATGTCAATGAACGACCAGCCGTTATTTTAGCACTGAAGATGAAGATGAAATCGCTTCCAACAATAAGGCCGCCATTTGTTTTAGCTATGTTTAGTGTTAATATTTTTCTATTTTCTGTTTTTGGTGTGAAACAACAAAGAATTATCTCTCTATCTATCTATGAAATACACCAGTGCTTTGTTGCCAAATACAGAATAAAAGATTTGAAGAAGAACTTAAACGAAGTAACACCTGCTTCTTGATTTTGATAATCGCAAATTCTAGGGGATATGGGGTCCCCAGTAAGAGTATGAAGTATTTTCCAGGAATAAATGAGTAAATATTAGGGGACAGTATCTTTTTGATTATAACACTGTACAGGCAGCGGCACGTAAGTCTAGCGCTGAGGGTACTGTGGAGGGGATGGCTGCGCATGTTGACCGCCATACTAAACTCATGCGCAGCCATCTTCTCCAGCTCCTCTGCACACTTCGCTCAACGCTAGACTTATATGCCGCGACTTGTACCCCATGGAAAAATCTCTAGCTGCGCATTGGCGCATAACACAAAATTCACCAATCAGCAAGATTCATCGTGGCCTGATTCATTGAACTAAGTAACTTTATTTTTCTCCGTTCTACCTCGTTTCTAGTGCAAATAATGTCCGAATAGGCATGGCAAAAAAAAAACATTATGCACATATTTTTTATTTTGTCAATTAAACAAAAATTGATGAAGATAATAGTCTGTCAAAGTGCCATGCAAATGTATAGACTTCTGTAAGAGAGGTGACTTCACGACCCCCATTCCCAAACTTTGATTAGGTTTATCTTTGTCATTTAGGTATTGTTTGATCAATAAAAGAAAAAATACGTGTCCAATATTTTTTGATAATCTAACTCACGGACTAATAGTAATAATGTTGTTTTTTTTACCCAGTCATCGTGCCAATTGTCCATCGCCAACCAACACGGCAATGCGGCAAGCGTTATGGGCACCTTTGCACTAGGAACGATGAGGGGCTGGTTATTGGATTAAGTTTCTAGCTATAATAGGTACATATTTTATTTCCTGTTATTATTTTTTTATATTTAGCAAACATTACTCTCTACTTTATGTAGGTACTAGCGACCCGCCCCGGCTTCGCACAGGTGTATTTTACAAATAGACCTTCCTCTTGAATTACTCTATTTTAAAAAAAAAAACGCACCAAAATCCGTTGCAAAGTTTTTAAGCATACATAGGGACAGACAGACAGCGGGAAGCGACTTTGTTTTATACTATGCAGTGATATAGGTAAATAAAACGTATGAATTACAAAAAAAATCGGCCAAGTACAAGTTGGACTCGCGTATGACGGGTTCCATACCGTATGGGAGCCCCTCGGCATAAAAAAAACGTTTGTTGTATGGGAGCCCCCCTTATATTTTTATATTATTCTGTTTTTAGGGTTCCCAAAGGGTAAAAACGGGACCCTATTGCTAAGACTCTGCTGTCCGTCTGGCTGTCTGTCCGTCTGTCCGTCTTTCTGTCACCAGGCTGTATCTCATGAACCATAATAGCTAGAAAATTTAAATTTTCACAGATGATGTATTGCGATTGCCACTTTAACAACAAATACTAAACATTTCAACTTTCTAGCTATTACGGTTCATGAGATACAGCCTGGTGACAGACAGACGGACAGCGGAGTCTTAGCAATAGGGTCACGATTTTAATTAATTAAAAGCTTTTATTTAACTTGCATTGTATGTAAGTATGTGTGTTCGGGTGGAATCTTTGAATTTTTTTACAAGCTTTTTAAATTGTGTTGTTGGGTAGGTTATAATTTGAAAGGTAAAATTTTAAAGGAAAGTCTTTTTCTTCTTTTTAGAGCAATTAAAAACAGCTTTTTTTTCAAAATGATTTTTTGTTTTTAATTTTATGCCTTTGGGTTCGGAACCCTAAATACTATGTAACTTGAAATAAAGAGCTATAAGACAGTACCAAAAGGGACCCAGGAGGTGGTGGGGATGCCGGAGTCAGCCTTCGCCGCGGTGACAGCTTCTCGGATCGCGAACGCGACGACCACCGCCATGCACATCGGAGGCTCGCCAATCGCTGGAAAGCACAGAAATACCAGAAGGATAATGTGGTCGATCACGAAAATCTGAAATAGATTCTGGTAAGTAAGTAAGTTTGGTGGCCGTGGGGTGCCGGCAGAGTAGAATAGCACACCCCTCTTGTACCAGGTGTAGTAAGAGCCGACTGAGGTACTACGGTACCGACAGATGGCGGTATATCCATCCAAAACAGCGTAGCTCAAGTGCAACAGGGCGGGGATGGGCAGCAGCATCCCCGTCGCGAGAGCGACTGCACTGCGATTGCCAACACGCCTGCCCAGCGCGGCAATTACGGGCAAAACCCCGGCCCCTTCATGATTAACAAAAATAAGCCCAGGCCCCCAGTCCCCGATCAACCGGTCTTATTGGAGATTTTTAGGGGAGGCCTATGTCCAGCAGTGGACGTCCTATGGCTGAAAGGAAATAAGTAAGTTTGTATTGGCCGGGTGGCTAGCCCTGGTGTCAGAGTTTTTAGGCCGCCTGAAGGCCTTGGCTTGGCTAAACGGTTAAAACAACCGTGACCTGCAATTTAACGTGTCATAAGCTCACTTGGAAAATGCCACTCGCGGTCACCCATCGAAATACTGACCGTCCGGAACGTTGCTTAATTTCGGTGATCACTGACAAACACCTAATCAAACTACGAACGCGAGATTCTGGTTTAAGATTAAATTTTCTCAAAGAACTACATAAAAACTTATGAGAGAAGCCGTGGTGGTGTAGTGGTTGTTACGGTGGCATGTCATTCTTGAGGTCGTGGGTTCAATCCCGGTCCCGTATATAATCCCGTACCAATGAGTTTCTTCGGAATTTTACACCACTAGCTTTTCGGTGAAGGAAAACATCGTGAGGCAACCTGCATTCGTCCGTAGAAGAAATTCGATGGCGTGTATGAATCCACCAACCCGCACTGGGCTAGCCTGGTGCATATAGCCCAATCACCCTTCGTGGGTATGCCTACGTCCTGCAGTGGACTATTAAAAAGGCTGGTTCAGTTATGTGAGAAAATAATGCTAGATTAAATAGAAGGTGTAGAAACACAACTTATTATTAGGTAGGTATATAAGCTGAAGTATTTTTTTCAAAAATTTGGAATTCACGAAAGTAACTACTAAACAGTAATCTTTTAAACAGGCATGAGTAGATACATATAAGCAATTAATATAACTGAACTAGGTATACAGACTAAGGTAGGCATATAAACTTGTTGCCATGTGTGGTGTAGTTTACCACGACAGTGAACAAATAGGTACTTTGTGTACCTAATAGGTAAGAGAGGTCTCCGTACTAATGAGATGTAGTATAAATAAATAAGTAGATAAATATACAGACTATCTATAGGTAGGTTAACATGTAAAACGTCAGGTAAATGTTGGTTCAATTTTATGCGTGTTTCAGCGAAGTCTTTTTTTATTAATTTTTTATTGTAATGTAGTTATTTAGGTATTAGGTAAATAAATATTGGATAGTTGTAATAAGTAAGTAGTACTGTAGTATAACAGATGATAATGTCGTTGCGTCTTAATTTGTTTATTGTTGGTGGGGTATGTTTGCATACCTACCTAAACACACAATCTACAATATATACAATATACAAAGTAGAATTATTTACGTAAGAATGTTTACTGTGTAAGTTTTGCACGTAGATAAGCAATTATTAATTAATAAGATTCAATGTGGTCAAATACTGGGAGAAAATCATATTTTAAATAATGATTTTGAACCATTGACTCGACGAAGAAGATTGATATATCCATGGGAACATTCATTTTTTTCAGGATAAAAGTGATCTATGACACTTTCCGTCTTTCAAAGTATAATCATGTCAAAAATCAAGTGAATCCGTTGCTCCGTTGCTGCGTGAAAGAGGAATAAACCAAGAAATACACTTCCAGATTTATAATATTAGTAAGGAAATAAGATAAGGATGGCACATGTTAGAAAGAGACATGAAAAATATTTCGATTCGGTGGCTATTGTCGGAGTTTTCGTCGCGGAACGTCAAATTGTTGTCAAATTCCAATACAGTTTTGATAAATCGCGGCCAGATTTTCACGAGATTTTCCATACACTTGTGGTTAAGAATTGCCTGACAAAAGCGTTTAAATTATTCTAGTAAAATTTATTCTATGCTAGATAGTAATCTAATTATCATAATCCTTCTCGGACCAAAATTTAACGACAATGGGATTTTTGCAATTCAATATTGTGGGCACTGCAGCTATCATCTATTTAATCAAATGATTTTTATCGTGCTTCGCATACTAGGTTTAAAGAAATGTTATTTTTGTGATAAAAGTTTCAAAAAATCACTGTAGACTTCTACAGTGATTTTTTGAAACTTTAGTAGTAGTGGTAGTAAAATGATAAACACTTCACTAATTTGGCGGGTTCGTAGTACAGTGTTCTAGCTTAATTGGACAAAGCATCTGGGCCGGAATCCCAGAGGGATGCAGGTTCAAATCCTGCGAGCGCGTCAATTTTTGAAATGGTCATTACAAAAATAACATTTCTATCATCTATTTTCTGAAACTGCTGCAGAAGTACTAAACTAAAATATTTTTTGAAGTAAAAACTTCTTTAGCGACGTTGTGTACTTTTTGAGATGGGAAAAAATGTTGAACTCACGAAAGAACACATGACCTGATCAAAAATTCGTCAAAGATTATAGTATTTTACCAGAAAAATGATAGTACTTTATACGTTTAAGTTTTCACTTCTGCCAGCACTCCTGAAGTGCAACCCGTTGTTTTTTTTTTGGATCACTTCGCAAAATTCGGATGATTCTATTATCATACCTTTGGAACCAAGTATAGCCGAAGTACTATAGGAATTCTTTCTCAAGTGCACTCTGAAGTCTTGAGGAATGTCCAATGCCTGCGGCACGTAGTAGTTCCACGGCCTATCTGTTAGTATTTCTCCAGTATTTTGGTCGTAGACTGGCAGTTCAGTCATCCAGTATCCAATACCCATCACAAAAGCGCCTTCCACCTAAAAGTATTTACAAGTTTTAAAAGTTTTTTTCTGTGTGTATGCATTTGCAAAAATATATGGGTTTGAACTACTTACTTGTCCTACATCTAGTTTTGGACTCAGGCTCTGTCCTGCATCTTCCATGATATCAACTCGTAGAATTTCTACTTCTCCTGTCAATACGTCAATTTCAACTTCAGCAAAAGTTACGCCATAGATGTCATAAAGTTGTACATCGTTGGTATTTACAAAACCGTGAGATTGGAGATCAACACCATCCGTATATGCTTGCTTTATCAATGCTTCCCAAGTCGGATTATTCATTTTGAGTCTTGTTGGTTCCAGACTCTTTAAAAGTGCTTCGCAACATCTTCTTACACCAACACCTACGAACTGGCTAGTTATGCTTCCACCTGTCACGGTACAATTAGGAGCATGTATTGTATTGTTTGCTTTGATTTGTATTTTTTCAAGAGGGATTTGTAGAAAATAGGCAGCTATCTGTGCGGCTCTTGTGTTGATTCCTTGACCAATTTCTACTCCTCCATGAACTATAGACACAGATCCATCTGCATGATAAACTGACAAATTTATGTCGAATATTCTTCCGTGATCGTCAGACCATCTCATTGGCACACATCTTAGGCCACGCTTCTTCCATCTATTTTTTTCATTGAACTTTTGGACTTCTACTCTTCTTTTTAAGTATTCTGATTCAGTGACCATGGTGTTTATTATTTCATTTATATTTTTGTTGTATTGTGTGTCCACATTAGCAAGCCTAACTTGTATTGGATCTAATGACAGTTCGTATGATATTTGTTCCATAATCATTTCTGTCATGGCTATGTTTTCAAGTGTTGCTGAAATGATATAAAGATTTTATAATTTTTTGATGGAAATAATCTATGACTATGATTGGCTGTTTCTTTGTTTAGTCAAACCATTATACCATTTATCTTTATTTGTGGATAAAATGTAATTGTCTTTTTGTAGTTCTGTCTTACCTGGTGCTCTGATAAAAGTATTTTTAGCTGTGTCTGTTTTGGCATCAAATATTCTAAAATTCCATCTTAATTTATCATAGCAGTTGTTATAAACGGAAACACCGAGTTCTGTAAGCTTTTCGTTTATTGTGTATCCGTTGTCTTCGAAAACAAAACTATTTCCATATTGTATGATGCCAGATTTGTTCACTCCAAACTACAAAGATATATAAAGAAGCAATTAGATTTGATGTTATAACTTTGAAGATTACATATCTATAGAAAGAAAACTAAATAAAAAAGCGCCCAAGAGTTGCACAATCTGGTCCCACCTGCCCCTTTCTTCTATCGTACGGCTAGACAGACGCGACCAATGCGCCACCCTTTTATGGTGGACATTCCGCGTGTTAGAACCAAGCGTTTTGAATACTCATACGAACAGCCAGAATGTGGAAGGCTTTGCCTGGGTCTGTCTTCCCGCTAAAGTACGACGTGGGCGTCTTCAAATCCCGAGTAAATAGGTATCTACTAGGTAAGCGTGCTACAACCTAGACAGCTTATCTGCTCAACATCAGGCAGTATGTGGTCAAACGCAAACCTATTCAAAATTAAAAAAAAAATATTAATTCATTAATTGAGACTAACTTCGTAGTCGCTGGAGCAAGAAAACCTTTTCCCAAATGCTCGAGTGATCGTTTGTATGGACTGTATGAACCGACAGGGGCGGTTGAGTTTGGTCGCCACGAGGCTGGCGGCGACGGCGGCGACGATGTTCCGAGTGATTTTGATACCAAACCCGCCACCACAACGACGTATATAGACATCTATTCTGAAAATATATTCAATTACTCCAACAAATAAAGCGGTTATTCAACTTCTTTTACATGTATTTATAGCATCTTTGTTACAATTACCATATTTCCCTGAAACAATTCAATGAGATTATTTTTATCTACCTTCATAATTAACAAAATGACATTATCATAATTAAATATTGCTCTTATAATATTATGATTTAATATGAAAGAGGTGTGCTCTACATATAGGTATATGCTATACATATAATAAAGATGCGATCCAATTAGACGGTGTAGCTCAAGAAGACTTCTTCTATCTTATATACTTAGTTTAGTATAGATTCCCTATATTGACACAAACGGTATCAGTTTCTAAACTGACTTAGTTTTTATCGATACACGTATTATTTCGATCATGCATAATACAATCTGGAATTTATTTCTTATTGTTTTCGCAACAAAATCTCTGGTTAACATAGACATGAATACATATTACTGAAAATTTAAATAAAAATAGTTGTTTTTGTATCACACCTGTTTACGTCAATATTCAATGCCCTCGAGATCATAACTTGGGCAGCATCCATCCACTGTGTGGTAAGGTAAACTTCTAAGCCTTCTTCAGTAGGACGAACAACACACGCTATAGTTTCCATTGTGAAATGAAACTGGCCGTATATTGTGTTACTTCCTTTTATCACTTTCACTACATCGTTTCCTCTATCTGTTGCATCTATTCTTTGAAACAATTGTACTCTGTTGGGGTCTTTCTTTGCATCTTTTATATCTAAAACTGGTTTTGTGATATCTTTATAGCAAACACAAACTAATTTAGCAGCTACTTCAGCAATATGCCTAGTTTCAGCTACAACGATAGCTATAGGTTGATTGTAATATTTCACTTCAGAACTGCAAAGAACTTCTTCGTTAAGAGTGTATTGAACGTCGTCAGCTGGTGTAAAAGAATTTAGACCAGGTATGTCTTTTGCTGTGTAAACTGCAATTACACCTGGATATTTCTGAAATTTCCAAATATGTTAGCGTTTTTATGGTCAAAAATGCAATTAAATGATAAAGGGTATAGCAGAATAACCTAGAAAAGTCTTGTTTTCTTTTTTATTATTACTTTAGGCCACAAGAATATTTGTGCTATGTTTCATTATAGTCAGTTACTTAGTTTTTGAGAAAAAGAAATAAAACAGTTTTTGCTTTAACTGGGTGCCGTAGCCCCCTGAGGGGTGGTAGGGGGTTGAAATTTTGTACATCATGCTATCTCTATAAAAGGTTTCATTTGATCATAGTTTTGAACACCAAGCTTTGGGGGCAACTTTCTCAAAGCTATCCTGCTATACCCTTTAAGATATTTTGGTTTTACTTATTTTTGTCATACCAAAGCCTTCTTGGTATCAATACCAACAATTGTCCCCCTCGCTATAGTGCTAAGGACTAAATCTCCGAATACTTCATGGGGAAAACTGGGCATATCTTCGGTGTAAAATGCTTCACCAGCACATTGAATCTGCAATTAATTAAATCAGAAAAACCAATTTAGTTAATTTGTACTAATTAATTATGTTTCGATACACAGTTACAATGTTCATCAAACAAATTTCGCCTCGTATGGTTATAAAATTCTGGTTTATTATAGATTCATAAATTTAATTAGAAATAGTAAATTTAGTAATAGGAATATTTGATTTAAATAAAAAAATAAACAATCCTGTATTTTGTCCGTATTTGCAGTCGTATTTCTGAAGCATCTATTTACTAAAAATCGAAACTTAGATAAACACTTATATATATATAATATATATAGATAGCTATAGATAAACACTTATCTATAGCTAACGACTTATTAACTTGGCTCGGATGACACGTTAAATTAAAGGCCTTGGTTATTTTAACCGTTAAGCCACCCGGCCTATACGAACTTACTTACTCGTACCTATTTACTTACGACTTAAGTACATAAAATATTAGTTTAGAAGTAGAGTTTTTAACTTTAAATAAACTGTTTTATTACCAAAGCTTCTACTTTTGGAATTGGTTGAGTCAAGGGCCATAATGCTGGTTTGGTTTCGTAAGTTTGTTTAGATGTTGAGACAGGTCTCGTATCCCGTAGTCTTATTGCACCAGATCTGTAACGCGCATTCAAAATGCTTCCCGGACATAAAGACAGCAGACTCTGAAATTCATATTCAAATTTATTTCATCAAATTTTATAACACAACGCAACAATTATTTACAGGATAGAAATAACCTGTAATTTTATTATAAATACTAATTATCTGTAAAACTTAAATTTTAATTATTTTAGATTGAACACAATTTTTCTTTTTTTAACATACTACAAGATTTCAGTTGCACAAAACTTAAACAACATTTCCTACTAAGCCACAAGTTATTAAAATTAACCTACAGTAAAAAAGGTAAAACTGCCTCGGTGGCTCAGTGGTTAGTGACCATAACTTCTGAGTCAAAGAGGCGTGGGTTCGATCTCCACCCACTGCAAATATTTATATGATGAACGTAAGTGTTTGCTCTGTGTCTGGGTGTTATTTAGTTACTATCTATATAAGTATGTATTTACAAATAAGTATATGTAGTATATCAGTCTCTGGCAGCCATATCACAAGCTTTGCTTAGTTTGCGGTCAGAGACCGTGTGTGAGATGTCCCCAAATATTTATTTATTTTAGCCAAAGTAGATATCTTATGGCACAGAAACGTGGTCTCTCACTATGGGCCTTATTAGTAAGCTTCAAGTAGCCCAACGAGCCATGGAGAGGGCTATGCTCGGAGTTTCTCTGCGAGATCGAATCAGGAATGAGGAGATCCGTAGAAGAACCAAGGTCACCGACATAGCCCAGCGGATTGGCAGGTTGAAGTGGCAATGGGCAGGGCACATAGCGCGGAGGACTGATGACCGATGGGGTCGAAAAGTTCTCGAGTGGACCACGTACCGGCAAGCGCAGCGTAGGACGTCCACCCACAAGGTGGACGGTCGACCTCATTCAGACCGCAGGATCGCGCTGGATGCAAGCCGCTACCAACCGGTCTTATTGGAGGTCTTTAGGGGAGGCCTATGTCCAGCAGTGGACGTCCTATGGCTGAAAAGAAGAAGAAGAAGAAGATATCATCATTCTGGTCAAGGGTCAACTTTGTGTAATGATATAAAAATACGTACCTTATAAAATAGACCAATAGCTAATTTTTTTCTATAATCTGGCGAAGGTTCTGGCGGGAGTTGAGTTACGATCAATTCATTTTCAAGAATTTGTATGGCTCCTTGTAAGGTTTCGTTCCTAAATAATGGTTTTCCGACTAAATATCTTTCAGTTGCAATAGCTCTTGTATAACTAGACGTTAATCCTCCAAAGACAAGTCTCGCTTGTGTAAGATTTTCACCATTTCTATCAAATGTAAAGAAAGCTCCACAATTTACAATAGCGTGAGCATTTTGCGATCTAGGCATGATCTAAAACAACACATTCAAATTGTAGTAACTGCATAATTCCATTGTAACCAATTTGTAAAAACGGTGTTTTAAATAACTGATTTTCGAAAAAGAAAACGTTTCGAAGGTAATGTGCTTTATCTTGACCTTATTAAAATTAATTTGTGTACCTTGTATGTTTTTACGATGACATTATCACCAAGTGGTGGCAGTATGACGTTCAATATGATAGCACCTCGCATGTCTGTGTTCAGAAACGCCTCCATGTTCAAGAATTCTTCCTTTGCTTTACTATTTACTAAAATTTTATAGTAAAAATCAATAATTATTCTTATTACTCTTATTAATCACCTCAATCACTGTTGATAATCGTGTTAGGTAATTTTTCATAAACGAACTCCATACTTACAAATAGTCAATCCAGCTCCAACAGTTTGAAACATTAGATACAAATCTGACGGAAACTCATTATGCTGATGTTTAATCATTAAGTTGCCACCAATAGTTCCCAAATTTCTTACAGCTCTATGCGCTACCAAATCCAAATGTTTGTAAAATTCATCCAGATATTCAAAATTATTCTTTTGAGACATATCTTTGTATATGTTTAGAAGTTCAGTCAGGGTGACTCCCGATCCTATAATGAGGTTTTGATCTAACAAGACCTTTTTCAGTTCTGATATTCCACTTATATTTATGAGAATTCTTGGGTATTCAAGTATTGGATACGCTCCTGAAAATATTAGATACAATAGAATAATTAAGTATTCCTTTACAATGTCGAGACACGAATAGATTTGTTATATTATATTATCAATAAGTATGGAAGAAAATTTACCTTTCGCCATGTTTCCTGCAACTAGCATGTAAGAATCAACTCCTTCTTTGCGAAATACTTGAAATATATCTGCGATGTTGGTTATTAGGAACCACTTTCTATCATCTTTAAGAACAACACATTTTATTTGGGGTTCAATTATATCAGTTTTTGTAATAAAACACCAATCTTCTTCATCGCTATTTATATCATCATCAGTGATACTTATGTCATTATTACTATTCTTACCATCTTTGACACACTTTGACTGACCACATGGATGTTTTGCTAACCCATTATTATGACATATGTTTTTACAAGGTTTGTTTGTATGGTCACAAATATTCAAGTCTTCAATATCAGGAACGTCTATCTTATGAGGGGCATCTTTTGCAAATGTTTTAAATGCTTCTAATATAGGTCGATATCCCGTACATCTGCATAGATTGCTTGCAAATGATTTTTCTATTTCATGCATGGTGAGTTCTTTCTTCTCATGAAGCAAACTGAAATATTTTTGAAGTGAATACTTCTTTAGCGGCGTTGTGCACTATTTGGGATGGGTAATAAATGTTTAACTCGCGTCAGGACAGACGCGTAAGCTGATCGAAAATTCGTAGAACGGAGCGAGAGTAGACCGCTGTCGCGGCGCAGAGAGGAAGTAATATCCCCCTCTCTTTCAACCGCGTGGCGAAAATGTATGCTTGTTTCTGCTGTTTCGTTTAAGCGGCGCAGAGCGCTTAAAGAGAGTAAATATTGATATTTATCTACAATGAAGCTTTTATCAATCAGATTTAAAAAAAAAACGGATCCCTTATGGGGCCGCTTTGATCTCCGTTTGTCGATCAAGACATTCGAATCTGATTTGCATTTATCCGGTTTTTTGTCAAGTATTGGATTCAGCTTTAGTGTATACTTATGTATCATCATCCATCCATCCATCAGCCATAGGACGTCCACTGCTGGACATAGGCCTCCCCCATGAATCTCCAATAAGACCGGTTGGTAGCGACTTGCATCCAGCGTGATCCTGCGGTCTTAATGAGGTCATCCGTCCACCTTGTGGGTGGACGTCCTACGCTGCGCTTGCCGGTACGTGGTCTCCACTCAAGAACTTTTCGACCCCATCGGTCATCAGTCCTCCGCGCTATGTGCCCTGCCCACTGCCATTTCAACTTGCCAATCCGCTGGGCTATGTCGGTAACTTTGGTTCTTCTGCGAATCTCCTCATTCCTGATTCGATCTCGCAGAGAGACTCCGAGCATAGCCCTCTCCATAGCTCGTTGGGCTACTTGGAGCTTATTAATAAGGCCCATAGTAAGAGACCACGTTTCAGTGCCATAAGTCATCACTGGCAACACACACTGATCGAACACTTTCGACTTGAGGCACTGAGGTATATCGGACGAGAAGACGCTACGCAACTTTCCGAACGCTGCCCAGCCGAGTTGGATTCGGCGATTGGCCTCTTTCTTGAAGTCGGACCTACCTAACTGGACTACTTGTCCTAGGTAGACGTACGAGTCAACGACTTCAAGAACTGAGTTCCCAACAGAGATCGGGGTGGGTACAACATGGGAATTACACATGACTTTCGTCTTGTCCATGTTCATCTTAAGACCCACCTGTTGAGAAACCCGATTGAGGCTTTCGAGCATCGTGCTGAGCTCTTCCATCGATTTTGCCATGACTACTATATCGTCGGCAAACCGAAGGTGAGTGAGGTATTCGCCATTGACATTGATGCCGAATCCTTTCCATTCCAGGAGCTTGAAGGCGTTTTCCAAAGTAGCCGTAAACAGTTTCGGAGAGATTACGTCTCCCTGTCTTACGCCTCTTTTTAAAGGGATCGCCTTGGAGCTCTCTTCCTGTACTGGGACCGACATAGTGGCGTCCATAGAACCTTTCGATCTCCTCCAATACCTCTGCCTTGGTCGACGCTACACTGCCATCTTCTCTCTTCAGCTTTGTCAGCTGGCTTTGGCCAATAGACAAATTCCGCGCAAACACTTTGGAGCCTTTGTTCTGCTCTATTGTCTCTTTAATATGTTTAGTATTAAAGAGAAGAATGTCGCGCCTCACGGATTTCGAAATTTGTCTATTGATCTGCCTATATGACTTTGCATCATCGGAAGACTGCAGTCTCTGTAAGCGTCGTTCGGCCATGAGATTTAGAGTTTGATCGGAAAATTTTTGAGGTCTATTTGTACGACGGGGTCTAAAGAATTTAGCACCCACCGTCTGGACAGTTTCTACGAGCCCGTTGTTGATCTCGTCCACCGACGCAAAGTTCTCCAGGCAAGCAAAGCGATTTGAGAGCTCGAGCTGAAAGCTCTCGGGGTTTTGGATATCGGAAGGTGCAGGTCGGAGCGTGGACTTCATCAAGCGTGACCTTTCGAGTTTAACGTTTATATCCAATGTTCCTCTTACGATTCTGTGATCACTACCGGTTTTCACCCTGTGTATCACGGAGACATCATTGAATATCCGTTTCTCGGTGGTCATGATGAAATCTATCTCATTTTTCGTGGAACCATCGGGGCTCATCCAGGTCCACTTCCTGTGAGGCGGCTTCTGAAAGAAAGAGTTCATCATGAAGAGTTCCTCTTTCTCCAGAAAATCAGCCAGCCTCTGGCCCCTGGGGTTCCGTTGTCCATATCCAAATTTCCCCACTCTCAGCTCATCATCGCTTCTTCTTCTTTCCACCCATACTTATGTATGGGTGGAAATAATTGATTCTTACCAGTACATAGACATGACCCAGCCAGGCGAACAGTATCCGCACTGCGATCCGTTATGGTCCGCCAGAGATTTCTGAATGATGTGATATCCCTTCTTTCTGTTCCCTAATTCTTCTATTGTTTGAATCTCCCAGTTTTGACAAGATGTGATTGATACCATACACTGCAAACAAAATTAAAAATTAACTTCAATTAGACATGGGCAATTCGCCCCGCGGTGCGAACCGTTTTCAGGGCGAAACGCCACAATACCCAAAATAAACCGTTCTAAAATAAACAATATAATTGTCCATACTCTTATAAAGTGTCGTTTTTGTTTTTGTCTTTATTTAATTTCAAAGTATTACCAATTGTATACAGCTCTAGTGTAAATTAAATCCTAGACGTAACAAGAAAATACAATCGGTACGTTTGCAAGCTAGAACAATTAACTTATATAAACTTTTGTCAGAAGATTAACAAAAGATTTTAAATAACAGTGTAAAGTGAATAATTTGTTTTAATAAAACATGTACTTAGGATTTTATGCAACCTTTAGGATTAGAATTGCATAAATTGCGGCAGAATTTTGACAAAACTACATTAAAAGATCTCGTAATTTTAGTGTGCGATTAGTCCCGTAGTACATAATAATAATGTGTTCAAATTGCGAAAGTTTAAAAACCACACTCCTCCGTTTTGTTGGTTAACAATAGTTACCGAGTTGACAGCCTTCAGGGAAGCACCAGGTTCCTTGGCAGCCACGATGCAGGCTCCACAGCCCGCCTGCCGACACATGTACTTCGTCCCACGAAGCTCCAGCACGTTTCTTATATAATCCAAAAGCGTCACGTCGGAACTCACCTCCTGACCAACTAAGATAACAAGTAAATTAAAAAAAAAACCCCAAACACAATAATATTCCTACCGCTGAATTAATTTATGAAACGATGAAATTATTTTTCACATCCTGTGCAAAATTCGAATGATTCGCTGGAATCGAAGTACACGTACATTTTTTACATTATTCTGGATTTTGCAAAAACGGCTCAGCCGATTTCCATAAAATTTAAAAAGGATCCAACTCGGATAAATTGCTTTAAAAACAAAGATTTTATTAAATCGGTTCACAATTGGTAATTATCGATAAACATACACAAATAACCTACAAACGAACATAGAACCTCTTCTTTTTTGGAAGTCGGTTATAAACACTGATAACTTTGAGATGGCGGGACCGATTTTGATTAAACATAATATCGAAGAACAAATTTGCGAACAATTTCAAACAAAATAAAACCAAAACCAAAATTTATAGATTGCTTTGGTAAATGTGGAATCTACAGAGTTAAATAGCTTTGTAGGTAGTTAATAAACGGTTTGTTAATTTTCTTTCAAGTTAATCGATTTTTTAACCGACTGCAAAAAACGACTTGTTTTTTGTTTGATAGCTATCAGAGGTTTCCTCTGACGTTTTTGCAAAATCAATAATAATGTAAAAAGTACTAAATTGTTGATAAATTGATTCGTGAAACTATACGAATTGTGTACACGGTTGAAGTCGGTTATGCCCTTAAGCCATTTTTGGCAAAAAATATAATTCATAAATATGAAAAATTAAATATGAGAAAATATTTCTAATGACAACTTAGATTACTTAAAACAAATTAATGTAGATTGCCCTGATTATAAATGTCTTAATTTATTTATCAGACCCCGTTTACAAGACAGAGATATGAAACCTTATTTTACCTGAATAGCTGATCCCATTGATGGCGAAACATATTCGATCCATATTTGTCGACACACAACTGCCTACTACAGTGTTTAAATGCTGAGTTCTCTAATAAATAACCTTTGGCTCATTATTGTTATCAAGTAGTAAACACAGATCTGCACGTTTTAAAAATAAAATATTTGTATAAAGAAGATGTATAATTGTTGTTCATGTTATTACGCAAGACTGAATGAAAGGGCAATATGCACTCATAAGTCATTCGAAGAATTAAGAACACAGGATTACATAGAACGGTTGTGTTGAGCCGGGAGGAGGTTAAAGTAGTCTATGACCCTCTCCTACCTTTAAACTATATTCTTGTCAAAAGTCAAGTCGATCCCTCTAATACTCTAATAATTATTTCAATCACCTCTCTGTTGTAATGTAAGTGTAGGGGAGAAGTGGCATGGAAGGGACATTTTTGATGTCCTATTGAGTTACTGATTAAATATTATGAACATGTTAGAGTCGAATAGGAAGCGTTTATTATTAAACTATTGAAATGAAATGCAAAAATTGTCATTGATCAATTGTTTGATGTTTATTTTTCATCTTTAAAAATGTGTACTTTGTCCCGTTCATAAACGAACCGTATTGAAAGGAGCGTTTCGGTTCCCGTTAATAATATAAAAAAAAAAATATATGCATATCTGATTTGCATTCACAATTTTAAAATGAGTGATTGTGTTTGTAATAAGATAAGATAATTTTTTACTGCAAAAACTTACACTAAGTACACAATTTTAAGTAGCTCTGCCTTTTGCGTTATTTTAAAACTGTGTAGCAAAAGGCAGTGTTTTTCCAGATGGGTCACGTGATTTTGCAAGTACAAACAAACCAAGAAGTCGCTATACAATACAAAACTGAGCATTTGCGTTAGTGTGTGTGTGTGTGTGTCAGTGTATGTGCGCGTGTGATGGTGTGCGAGTGCATGTGCATATACTTACGTGCGGTGAACATGAAACACTGCAATACTCAAGATCTCTTAAGAGTCAGGGTTTGCAGCGTTTATTTGCATGAATGTAGGTTGTATTAATATATTTTTATAAGTAGATTTTCAGTCTCATTGCAGTTATTAATTGATAGCCAGTTAAAAATTTCACTTTTAAGTTTGTAGAATAATAGTGGTTTCAAGTTTTCTTTAGCATTAAATACATTGTACAGTTTCGGAGCCAAGTGAACATAGCTTCTCCAGGCAACTTCACTGCGGTAAGTAGGAACAGGACATAGGTCCTACCTTTTATCAGTTACTTTTTGGTTAGGTATAGTAATAACATAACAAAACCTAAAATATAAAACTTAAACTGGTATCTAAGAAGTAAATAATACGCACACGTAATTCGTCATTTTAAAGAAAATTCACCTTAAGTCATATCATTAATTTTATGCAAATGAAGATAACATTACCAAATATTTAGGTTAAATAGAAAGTAAGTTGTCAAGTGCGTGTTGAGACACCCATATGAAGGCTTCCGTAGATGGTGACGATAACTAAAACTAAAATTTATGTCTTTAGATGGTTGACTGCTAGAAAACATAATTGGGCTATTGAATATGGAATTAAATGGAAAAATCTTATTTATGTAAGTTTCCTTAAAAAACTATTTTTAATTTTTCCTTATAAATAATAACAAGGTTATGTTACATTAAAAATTGACTCGAATGAGCGTGTGACTTGACAATGTTACACTTTACAGCAGTGATTACCTACAGGAAATGTATGAACTGTATGTGCATAAAAGCAATTAAACAAACAAGCATAAGCATTGCCATTCAGCGTGGCAATGCAGCCAATATGCTGGGCACGCTGCCAACTGGCAGTGGGCTTGAGCATTTGGATTATCTTTAGACCTTGAAGGGTATGTGGATGATCCAATGCTTTTTATGCTGTAGTAGTGTAGTTTTGTTGTAGTTAATAAAGGCATTTTTGCCAGATTAAAAACAAAATTAAACAAAGAATTATAATTTTCTTTTATAACTCAAAAAAGTTATATTCCCACAGCACTCAAAATAATTTTCAGATAATATTTATAATTATGGTCAATGAACTCTTGCCGTCTTACCACAAAAGTTTTACGCACGCTGTAGACAATATTTAACAGTACCAATTGCACGCACGATTAAGCAGTGTTTAAAGACCAGACCGCCATGAACTGCTGGGGCTAACACTTACTCCCACATTGAATTACGGCACGTACCTAGAATCTACGGCCAAATTGGCTGGTATGAAGCTAGGTATCCTGAACAAGGTTAGGCGGTATTTCACACTGGGCAGTTGCTTACTCTGTATCAAGCACAGATCCGTTCGTGTCTGGAATACTGCTGCCATCTTTGGGATGGCTCGGCTAAGTATCAGCTCGTGGCCTTGGAATCGGTGGACCGGCGTGCTGTTCGGCTTATAAGTGATGAAGTTAGTTGCAAAAAAACTTCATAGCCTGGAGCATCGCCGTAGGGTTGCGAGTCTAACCATTTTCTATATGATTAATTTCGGAGAGAATGTGCATCTGAGCTACACGTTCTTATCCCACCATCCCCTTTTTAATACAGGACAAGTAGGTGGACGCCACATTACCACCCCTACACTGTCGACTTTCCTTCGATACGTACGAAGCGGTTTGATTCAACTTTTCTGATTCGTACCGCCAGGGAATGGAACAGTCTTCCTGCTTTGCTGTTTCCTAAGAGATATAATTTAAAGCTTTCAAGGTCAGAATAGGTATCTTCTAGGTCTGCGTGCTTCATCTTCGACCACAACGTCGCTTACCATCAGGCGAGTTGGTGGTCAAGCGCGGACTTATTCGCGATATAAAAAAAGAGTTTTTAAATCTTTTGTGTTAAGACGGATTAAGTTTGGATATAATATTATTTTGTTCACTTTAAAAATTAAGAGAGATACCGTTATTTTTCCAAGTTCGGTGACCTCCTAAATACCCACATCTCACATATTATACATAAAAACACACATAATCTTCAATTCGTTTTAAAAAGCCTATCCAACGATACCCAACATGAGGAGTTTGGGTTGAAAACAATCCTTCATCCGCTCATTATAAGCAGGAGCTGGCCCTTAGATCCACAGTTTTGAAAATTGTGGCCTATGCTTAAAGTAACATAATTAATGTAAATTTTCAATTTGGTTCATGAGCAAGTTATTATAAGGCTTTGTTACGGACGACGAAGTTACAAGGGTTCCTCTTTTTACTACGGAACCCTACAAACGTGTCGTTATCACATGCTAATAAACTTTTTCTTGTTTATTTATGTGATAAGTAGTTCATTAGTGTCGGCGTAGACGCGAAATCAAAAAATTAACAGTTTACCGCCTTATCACAAATGACTTAAACACGCCTTAAACACAGTCTAACAGTGCAATTTGTACTGTTAAACACTGTCTAAAGCGTGCGTAAATCTTTTGTAGCAAACTCTAATTTTGTATCTAATTAACCGAAGAAAAAAAGAGGTTCTCTATTGGACCCTATGTTCTCTCTTTTACCGACTTTCTAAAAGGAGGAGGTAGTATGTTCGTCTGTATGTCGTTCATTCTTCAATTTGGCCCCTTCCTAGTTTTTACCGTTTATTATTTTTCATTGCTTTGAATTGGATGCCATTTTCTGATAAGAAAGTTTTTACGGGATACGTATACCTATAGGCTGCGCCACACAAGTTGGCGTATGTGAAGTTAGCTACAAGCTAAACAATAGCCAATCAACGTGCAGCTTTATGTGAGCTTCAGTCAGGATTGGATATTGCGCAGCTTGTAGCTCACTTCACATCCGCCAACTTGTGTGGCGCGGCCTATAACAACTTCATAATCGTTTGCATTATCAGTAATACTATCCAATTACAACTTTCAGTTTTTAGTCAAACGAAAAAAAAATGAAAGGCACGTTAATTAGGAATAATTATTTTTCGCAAAAACTAGCATGACCGACTTCACCCGAGTAAAGAATTCGCGAATATTTCGCACGGATCGATGCTACATTTTTCACATTATTGTTGATTTATCAAAAATGGCTCAGCCGATTGCAATAATATTTTAGTGGGACCAATGTCGAAGTATACACTTTCCAAAGAAAAAAATGTTATTGAAATCGGACTACTATGAAAAAAGTTATGCGTGGTTAAGTTAAATCTTACCACCTACCTACTGGATAAGACCTTTTTTATCAACTATTGTTAAGTACATAATTATATAGAATCAGTTACATAAATATTGTTCATTAATCTATTATAATTATGTTTATCTATTAAAATTTTGTTAATCCATTTAAATTGTGTTAAAAAATTGAAATTAAACTGATTTTGAAAAGAATTCTTTTTCATTTAGTAGATCAGAGGTAGTCAGGTTTTAAGTTTTTCAAAATTGGTTTATCATTATTATGCTGAATCTTGTGGTCTTACTCTCGTTTTAATAGGTATCATGTAGTTTTTATACCCTAGCGGAAATCAGAGAAATAGATTCACTTTAATTTTTTTATTCCCGAAGTAAACACATACATACTTTTAAATTTACAAAATGTCGCACAAATACCATCCCTACATAGTCGACGTACCACCTGCTCGTACTAAGCGATTCATCCTTCATAATGCGGACCGCCATTGGAATGCCCTGCCTCCGTCATTGTTTCGTGACAATTACAATTTGGATATCTTCAAGTTGAGAGTGAATAGATATCTTCTAGGTCTACATACTCCATCTTCGGCTACAACTTCGCTTTCCATCAGGCGAGTTGGTGGCCAAATGTTCAATTCAACATTTTAAATAATGTAGGTACATCACAAATAATATGCACAAATTAAACTTATATACTTATAACCTAAATTATCAAATATTAACAATAAAGAATCGGAAAAAGGCTCTCCTCTAGTAACGAGTATTTTCTTTTCTCTAGCATGGCAAAGAGACAAATTTCTTTCCAACAATCCATCTCCTAGAAGAGAAAACAAAGTATGGATTGACTTTGAAAACTGACATTAAAAAAGGATAAAATAGTTTAATCCTTTTGCCATGCTAGGGCTTCAGGAATAAATAAATAATATAAATTATGATTGTATTCCGTATGAAATCAGTTTAATTTATAGTCTTCTATCTTCGTTGCGGCAGCGAGGGCGAGTTTTTCTACAGTATGAGGTCCATCTGAAATTTGAAAGAATTTCTATTTTGTATCTGACTTCAAATAAGGAGGTTCATAATTCGACAATTTTTTGGACTATGTACTCGTACCTATGTTGATTTGTATGTTCCCTGATCGATTAGTCCGTCGGACTACAACATTAGAAGCATGCAAAATTAGTATTAGTAATATTAGTATTAACATTCATCAAAGTTACTAGTCGTCGTCGTTTCAGCCATAGGACGTCCTCTGCTGGACAAAGGCCTCCCCTAGAGATTTCAATAGGACCAATTGGTAGCGGCTTGCATTCAGCGCGACCCTGCGGTTGAGATCATCCGTCCACCTTATGGGCGGACGTCTTACGCTACGCTTGCCGGTACGTAGCCGGTAAGTTACTATAAGCACTTCCATTTATAAAATCTATTAGCCTAAAAGGTCTAAACATAGTCCAAATGCTCAAGCCCACTGCCAGTCGGCAGCGTGCCCAGCATGCTGGATGCATTGCCACGCTGAATGGAAATGCCCATACGTTGAGCCAAATTAATACCAGCACTTTGGTCACGCGTCGCGTCCACCTTCCTTTTAAGAATCTGTGGATGATCCAATTGATTTTTATGTAGTACTAGTTTATGTAGATTTAGCCTATGTAAGTAGTGTTGTATTAAGCTGTAGTTGTTAGCCTAATTAGTAAGGGTGTTCTTACCGATATCAAACCAAGTAGTTTTGGGAATGCCGGCTTCTTTTCTTGCTTCTGCGATGGCTTCCCGCAACGCAAATGCTACCACTATCGACAGACACATCGGTGGCTCTCCAGTTCCTAAAATGTATTAATATTTTAGTATAATACTTAAAACTGCAAAAGCAAGTATTTTTAGAACTCCTGATGCAAAAAAGGAGTGGTATCAGTTTGACTGCTCTGTTTGTGTGTCTGTTCATGACAAAGTAGCTCTGAAAGAGATGAACCAATTTGATTTCTGTTTTCTATTTGATGCTTTCAAAGATGATTGATTTCTAGAGATGATTATTAGATAGGAATGTTTTATTGTTCATCAAAATCGGTTAAGCCGTTTTAAATTTAGCTCCTTAATAAACGGTGGTAAGAATGTTAATGCGTTAGAGGTTTTTAAGTTTTTCATTTAATCTTGTACAGTTCATTGACTCTTCATTTCACTCGCTGAACGGCGTAACCGCACAATCAGCAAAATCTTTGCCAAAGCCGCTTGCATCATAATTCATACCTTATATATGTACATATTTTAAATTTTTATCATAAATTAATTTGTGTCCGTGGCTTCGCCTGCTTGATATTTTATTTTTTCCCATCATCACCTTTAATTTTTTCGGGATAAAAAGTAGCCTATGTCCTTTGTCGTCTTTTAAACTATGTTCTTTCTAAAAATTAAGTCAATTCGTTGCTTCGTTGCTGCGAGAAAGAATAACAAACCAATAGTTTAACAAAAACACTTTCAGATTTATAAGAAGGTAAGGATAAAACAGTGTTAGGACGATCTCAGTGGTTTTCTTACACACAGTTACTTTCCCGGTCCTTCGGACTCACACAAACTAAATCTCGTAATTCACTTTTGTTTAACCAGTAAAAGATGTTACATAAAAGTAAAACTTAAAGATCTATCTTATGTTATATATTAAATTTTGATTTATTAAAATCTAGCAACTTGCCCCGGCTTTGTATAGGTTTATTACACAAATAAACCTTCCTCTTGAAACACTCTATCTATTAAAAAAATCGCATCAAAATCCGTTGTGTAGTTTTAAAGATATAAGTATACATTGGGACATGGAGACATGGGGACAGCGGAAGCGACTTTGTTTTATACTATGTAGTAATGATAGTGATAGTGATGATGTTACACCAAAAATACTATTTGAGGAGAGATTGTACCTTTAGCGCCAAATATAGGCTCGACACTGTACGATCTTTTTCTAAAGTAAACTCTAAAATCCTGTGGGATATCTCTTGCTAAGGGCACTTTGTAGTTCCAGGTCCTATTTGTAAGTAGTTCTCCAGTTTTGTTGTCATACTTCAGTTCTTCGCATGTCCAGTAGCCGAGACCCATGACAAAAGCACCTTCGACCTAGAATATGAATAAAGATTTGTAGTTTGAAATGATTTTAATTTATAGTGCTTCATACACTAGTTTTATTTCAAAGAGAGAGAGAGTGTTTCTCGTTAGCTAGCTAGCTCAGCTGGTAGAGCGTCGGGCTAGTGATCTGAAGGCTGACAAATTTTTGAAGCCAAGTTTATCAACTAAATGCATTTTTTAGCCGACGAAAGAACCAAGGAGGTTCTCATGTCATTTGTTTATTTGTTACTACGTATAACTTTTTACAGAGTTTTTCTATTCTAGTATTTCAACAATTTTTTTTTTTGTTTGGTAGATTCTACTTTAGGGGTGATTTTATTTAAATTTTATTGGAATCGGCCGAGCCATTTTTCATAAATCAAAAATGATGTGAAAATTACTACATCGCGGCATCGGTCCGTGCAAACTATTCGAATTGGCATAACTAGGTATCTTCAACCTCAATTTTTGCGAAAAATAAATACTATATTGACTTACTTGACCAACATCAATTTCTGGATTGACACTCTGCCCAACATCTTGTAGTAGATCAACTCTCAGACATTCTGATTTTCCAGTCAGTATATCTACTTCTACTTCTGCCAACGCAACTCCAAATATATCATAATTGAATATATCAGCAAAACTAACAAAACTATGGACTTGAAGATCTACATTCTGATTATATGCTTCTGTTATTAACTGCTCCCAAGTAGGATTAGTCAGTTGTCTTCGTATTGGTTCCAGTCTTTTCAACAACTCTTCGCAGCATCTACGCACTCCCAAACCCGCATTTTGAGAACCTATATTCCCACCAGTTATAAAACCATTTGGTGCTATAACAGTGTTGTTAGCTTTCACTTGTATCTTTGTTACAGGAATCTTTAGCAAATAAGCAGCAATTTGTGTTGTTTTAGTGTTGACGCCTTGACCCATTTCTATAGCACCATGAGTGATCACTACTGTTCCATCTCCATGAAAAACTGAGAGATTGACGTCATAAAGTTGACTTGCAGCAGGAGTCCATCTTAGAAAGGCAAATCTTAAGCCCTTCTTTCTCCATCTATTTTTAGTATTAAACTTATCCACAGCAGCTCTTCTATCATTATAAGATGCAGTTGTCTTTAGGTTTTCTGCCATTTCTCTGAGAGCACTGTATCTAGTATTGTCTAAATTAGCCAAGCGAACATTGTACGGGTCTAGTTCCAATTCGTAAGAAATTCTTTCCATGACGTATTCTGCCATTGAAATGTTTTCAATTGTGCCTGAAACATTATTAGCGTAAAGCACACTCTAAAATAGATACGGGTAGTATTCGAATCATCTGAGAGCATGTACGGCAAGAATAAATTCTTAGATATTTTTTCATTCTTCGGAATTTTAATTATGTTCATTTTCATCAACGGTCATTGTACAATCTTCATAAATTAAATATACGACTTCCAAAACCCCTGTAGATCAGAAATCCCAAGGAAACCCGCTGAACATAAACCATCTCCGTCGGATGTTATTAAATATCTGATAGATGAATATTGAAGATCTGATAATAGGGAAATCTATATCAGGCTTCGATGTGCATCCTATGGCTGAACTAGTGATATCGATGAAAGAATACGAGTAGGTAGCTACAATATCGAGTGATGGCTTAACATTTTGTTCTTACTGTTAATAGTTTCAATAATTTTTTTTTACCTACCTGGAGATCTGCACCACGTATTTTTAGCATTATCCGTAGTAGCATCATAGCACTTGTAGTTCCATCTGGAATTATCATAGCAATTGTTGAAGACACCTGTGCCGAGAACGGTGAGAGTCTCGTTCAATTTGTACCCGTTGTCTTCGAACATATTGTATTCGATGCGCTGGATAACGCCTGAGCTATTCACTTCACACTGAAAGTACGATAAGGAGACATTTTTGTAGTTATATTAAGTTGTGTCAAAAACAAATGTGAGATAATGTTGTACGAGAGTAGGGTGCAATTTGGATATTATTGTTTCTTAAAAATTATATTACGGATTTTGTGCATCTTGCTCTCTCAGAGCAATATCACCCATACAATATGTACATATACCACAGTGATTCAGCTGCGAGTGTATTCACATATGTCATCGAATTTCCACTACTTATTTATGAAATATCATTAAGTGTCGACAAGAAGGAATGTTGATTGAGTGTCTTGCCTTCCAATATCGATGGAAGTCCACAGGTTCACTAAGGACCAAAAAAGCTGTTGTGTGACGAGTGCGAAGGACCGGGAATGTTTCTGCACGAAACAAATCCACCGAAGGTCGTTCTAACACTGATTTATTTTAGTAAAATAGTAATACAATGTACTCGTACAAATGTGTTGGTTTAAGAAAGTGACCTCGATCGACGATATTGATGGTTGTGCGGTTACACCGAATACTTATTTTTATAGATTTTAACATTACATTTTATGAATGTTTTGAAAACGACCATAAGCCACATTTGTTACTGTCATCATCATCATCCACAGCGTTCTCTACCTATTCTATTGTTGGGTATAGGCCTCTCTCTTTGTCTCGGTTCTGTGCGAATGATCTCCAGGTTCGACCCGCGATTTGCGTTAGTCCAGGTTCGATCTTGACGGACGACCAACGCTCGGCATGATTTACCTCGGCCACTAATTTTTAAATTAAATGCAACTTCAGATATTTTGTACTCACTTCAAAGTCAGTGTGACACGCCATTCTTTTTCCAATAGCTCTCATGGCCGTGGTAAGAGGCACCACGAATCGACACGGCCGGTTCAGCTTCTGAGTGACCAAACTACAGGCAATAGCTACCTGAGAGGGCCGGGATATCTTCATGCCGAAAGCACCGCCGAGGCGACGGACATTCACGTCTACTCTAAAATTATTTTATTTATTTTATATGCTAAAGTAAAATTATAAGAGAAAAACATTTAAAAAATGATGCAACACGTTTTTTTATTGAAATGTAATAAATTAATTTTAGTAATAAAATCATTAAATTCAGTTATTCGTAGTAATTATTTTATGAGATAAGTAGATGTAATTAGTTTTTATCTCAATAAACAATTATTACTCAATTAATCCCATCACAGAAAACTAAAATATGCAGGTTTGAAATATAACTACATCAAAATAATTAATTTGTTTGAGATTTCCGAAGCAAAGAGTCACAGACACGTCAATAATCTTTATATTTTTATCAACAAAGCACTGTCTTTTATGCTGACATTTACACGAGTCGTCTTTACGATGTTTTGTTCGTGGGTTACCTATAAGATCATACGTATTTGAGGAAATTTAATTAAGTATTTAATTTGTCTTACCGATTTTCATCAATATTTAGCGCCTTTGAAATCATCATCTGCACCCCATCCATCCATTGCGTTGTACAAAACAGTTCCAGCCCTTCTTCCGTAGGTATTGTCACACACGCTATATTCTCCATCATGAAATGATACTGACCACGAATCGTATTTTCTCCTTTAATCACTTTGAAGACGTCACTCCCTCTATCCGTTGCATTGGTTTGCGTGTTTAGTGTGATTCTTGACGGATCGTTTTTGGTTACTTTGATATCGATGGTAGGAACTTTAGTGTTTTTGTAAGTAGCTGTGACCATTCTAGCAGCAGATTCAGCAATGTGCTGGGTTTCTGCTACTATGATACCGTATGGTTGGTTGATGTATTGGACAGTGCCACTGCATAGAACTTCTTCGTCCGCTACGTAAAATACGGTTCCCGCTGGAGTGAAAGAGTTCAAGCCTGGTATATCTTTTGATTTGTAGAAAGCAAGCACTCCTGGTGTTTTCTGGAAAGTAATTCATTATACGTATTGAAACATGTAACTCTTTGTAAAGTGTTCTGAGGGTGCTGAAAGATGTATTCCTCAGAATCGCCCCCGGGCAGTGCAACCAGCAACCAGGGCGCTTAGCCCCAGTAAGGAAGGTCACCTTAACTGGTACCTGACTCTTACTATTTGATAAGGGGGAGAAGAACCAAGAATCGAGATTAATGTGTTCAATGGCATCTCAGGAGAAGATAGAAGTACAAGTTTTATTTGATAAAAGTTATTATGAAAGTAAAGCTCGCACTTTGCAGCGAGATGCAATTTACTGGAGGGACGGTATCAGGAGATCTTAAGCAAAAATAGAAGTATAAGTTTTGTTTGATAAGAGTTATTATGAAAGAAAAGCTTGAACTTTGCAGCGAGATGCAGTTCACTGCAGGGACGGTATCACATATCTTACCAAAGCTTTGCTAGCATCGATACTGACGATCTCTCCCAAAGCAACAGTAGTCAACGTAAATGCTGCATACACCTGATGAGGTTGGATTGGGAGGTCGTCCGAGTAAAACGTTTCTCCTGCACATTGGATCTAAAACCAAAATAAAATACATAACATTTAAAGACCGCCATCCTTTGCTGAAATGCAGCTACAAGCTATCCCGGTTTTAAACCTAAGTAAGTTCTTACAGGCCGGGTGGCTAGCCCTAGTGTCAGAGTTTTTAGGCCGCCTGAAGGCCTCTGACTTGGCTAAACGGCTAAAACAAGTGCCATGGCCGTTCTCAATTGTAAATACCACCCGCCGTCACCCATCCGTAGACTGGCCACGCTGAACGTTACTTAACTTCGATGATCGCTAAACGAACACCTAGTCAAACTACACTATGAGCGCTACTAATACAAAAGAGAAATAGACCGATTCTTACCAAAGCCTCGATTTTTGGTATCGGCTGGTTGAGCGGCCACAACGAGGGATTGGTGTCGAATATTTGCCGTCCATCTGACACAGTCCGCGATTCCCGTATCTTGACACCTTCGCGAACGTACCGCTTGTTCAGGGTGTCTCTTGGACACAAGTTGATCAGACCCTGAAAGTATAATAATTCTGTTTGAGACGGCGCGGCGACGTGATAGTGCAAGCTGACTAGCCCGGTATAGAATTTTCGCTGGCAATGTATTATATTATATTTGCTCTTTTAACCTTTTAGCATTACCCAAAAATGCGCTTAGACGTCAAGTAAGTTTTAATAATGAGTTGAATATACTTTAAAAATTTTAGCCAACTAGGAAATGGCAGAGCTAATCCCAAACCTTATTATCATCTACTATATGTAGACAACTATAAAAGACATTGCAAGTTAGTTTTTCCTTGACAATTTTTTTTAATTCATTTATTTTAATTTTAATTTAATATCTCACTTGGTTTGTAATACAGGACAGAGTTAGTTACCTTGAAAATACTTCTTGCCCTTTTCAAGTCTAAAGCGAAGAAATACCAACTAGTCTATGTTTCGTACATTAACATTAACTGTGAATTGACCAGATTGAGACCCCAAAAAATATGCAAGATGAAAGCCCCTTCCAACTAATCTTAATTGGAACCTTAGTCTTATCGATTGGTCTATCATCAGATAGACCAATCGATAAGACTAAGACTCACTGCTGGTATTATGATGATGACGACGGTATCTATAGGCCGAATAAAACTTTTTGACATCTTTCTGTGAACGCGAGACATTTAGGTTTTACAATAGCAAATTCATATATCAGCTGCGCGACGAGAGGAGATTTACGCAGCTTGTAGCTAACTTCACATACTAGTTTATTGAATCAGGCGTTACTTTGCGGAAGTCCATCTTCAAAGCCCACAAGACCGCGAAGTAAAACGTACTTAGATAATATTATAGCCCACAACATAAGAGGTGGTAAAACTACTGTCGTGGAGCATGCCTTATCAGATCACACTGCTCATATTCTAAAATTCCCTGTAATAAGAAGCTACTTTATCACACATTTCTTTAAAAATAAGAGAGATTATAGTAGAGAAAATATTACGAAATTTGCTGAGTGCTTTAGTAATCTATCGTTTTGTGACATCTACAATGCTGAAAATGCGAATACTGCTTACAATAAATTCATAAAACTCTTCTTGCTTTTCTATAGATTATCCTGTAATAAAAGTGAAAGTTTCTGTAACCAAGCGACCCAAATGGCTGAGCAAGGGCATAAAAATTTGCGCTAAGCGTAAACGATTCCTACTATGGAAATATAGACGGTCCTTGGCTCAAGCTGATCGACATATTTTAAAACAATATTCTGCTAGTTTAAAAAAAGTCATTAAGCAGACCCAAAGAGCACAAAATAATTATTCAGTAATGCAGTCAAAAAATAAACCTAAAGCCGTTTGGGACATAATATATATATACAAACAGCAGACGATCAAAGATGAAATCACATATATAGAGAATAATGGTAGAAAAGTATCTGATCCAAAAAAAAAGTTCTCAGGCTTTTAACAATTTTTACATAGACGAAATAGAACAAAATTCTGCTAAAAGTGAGAGTGTGAAAGTTATTTAAAATCACGAAAAATCGAATTCTTGTTTTCTAGCACCTACAAATGAGTATGAAATTGAGAGCATTATCCAGTCACTCAAAAATACATTTAGTACAGGCTATGATGATGTCTGTACTAGAGTAGTGAAATCTACGGCAAAAATCATATCACCGGTACTATCTCAGATAATCAATAGATGTATTGAGGATGGTATCTACCCTGACAAACTTAAAACGTCCAACATTATACCAGTTTTAAAAAAGAAAAGAAGGAAAATATGAACTTCTATAGGCCGATCGCTTTAATACCAGTCTTTTCTAAAATTTTTGAAAAGGTAATAATACCAGCGTCTGAACGATTATTTTGAAAGTACCTAATAATATTTTTTCACCGCAACAGTTTGGTTTTAGGAAAAGCAAATCTATAGAAATGGCAATAATGTATTTTTTGGAAAAAGTTTACGACGGTCTTGAGAATAAAAGAAGAGTTACTGCACTTTATATGGATATGAGCAAGGCGTTTGATCACGTGAACCACAGAATTCTAATAAGAAAATTGGAGAAGTATGGTATAAGAGTAATGTCATATCTTGCTAATAGACTACAATCTACTGAAATCACGAGGCTCAATGCCAGAACTAAAATTGAAGAAAAATATCGATCTGACAGACGAATCTTGAAATACGGTGTCCCACAGGGAAGCATGTTAGGACCCCTATTATTCATAATTTACATAAATGACCTTCCTGAAGCTATTAATGAGCCAGTTATTATGTTTGTGACGATAGCACGGCTATTTTCACAGACTCTAACACTAGCCATCATGAAAATGATATTAATAACTCACTGGAGTCAATAATTAATTCGCTACATAATAATAACCTCAAAATTAATTTGGATAAAACTCACATTATGACAGAGAAAAAAAATGTTATGCTTACTAAGCGCCACACAAATCGGCGCATGAGAAGTAAGCCGCAGATGACAATTCGCCTTGATTCGCTTATTATTGCGCATGAGTGAACAATACCAACACAAGTGGCGAAGCGTTTAGTGGGGAGCGTGTGGGAGGCATGAGATTGGCGGGAGGGTGTGCTCTCTGGCTCCCGCGCATACCTATATTTCTCTCTCTCATTCTCGCAGCGCTCTGCGAATAACTTACCATATTCCGATTTGTCTGGCGCTTAGTATAACATTGTTTTTCTCTAACCTAACCTAACCATATGATGGTAAGTTAGACGATTAATTACTCATTTTGTTTGTGGTTTATTTTTTGTTTTTTTAATGGTACCCTTAACATATAATTATGATTATTCAAAATATGGACTTAACTACACAAACGCCAAGAAGTTTGATTCGCCCTTTACCTTATAGAAGAGTGCTAGCGCGAGGTGCTTCCGATACTGCGCTGAAGGGTCCGGCGGCTGCTCTACCACCACCACTTCCTGCTGCAACACTTGGAGCGCAGACTGTAGAGTCGCGTTGGAGAATAGCGGTTTTCCGATTAGAAACCTGTACAACGAAAAATATTTTTTTATTATACGAATAATAAGCACTCTTTTTCAACTTTGTTGACCTATAAGTATCTCTCCAATGGTACTTGTAAAAATCAAAAATCGCGAAGGAAACCTAATATTTATTTTAAAAATTCAAAGACACCCCATTAGTATTCAAAAAAATTATCCCCACTTTACATGTATGGGAGCTACCCCTTCAAGATAATATTTTTATTTTTTAAGTAATTAAAATTGAGAACTACTTAAACTATCAAAATATCAATTTTCATGCAGGTTAAAATCGGACGGACGAACAAACGGACACAACGATGACATAAGGGTTCCTCGTTTTACTAAGGAACCCTAAAAACTTGCATTGGATTGGCATGAAAGTTTGTGTCTTAATCAATTCAGGGCTTGAGTGGGACATAACAATGGTATAAGGGTTTACGGAACACAATATCCGAGCTCCGCACTTGTCCGGATTGATTCTTATCAGTAGGTAATGTAGGCCGTAAATATGAGAATTAGAATCATCTATTGATGTACATATTGAGCTTAATACTGAAATTACATATAAAACAGATTGTATAGTTATATATAGTACTGAAAAGTAGATACCGTCATTTCACAAGACATAATTACTAAATTAAGTAAGTATACAAAATGATTGAAATTAAATAATAAAAAAAAAATCTATACCTACTTCAATAAGATTAAATACTTTAGAGGGGCAATTGAGAACAAAATTAAATAATGTTTAAATATTAAAAAAAATCTTATTACCTAGCTGACTCGGTGAACTTTATATCACCATCAGTCAACTGTCAATGTCAACTTTGCGGTCAATCAAGGTTGCGCGCCAAGTCGATGTAAAGCAGTAGGCTTTGTGCAACGTAACCTTTACAAATAAGCATTAAAAAAAAGCAGGTATAATATAGATTACCTCTCCGTCTGTGAAGCCCTGATGAAAGAAGGCGAGAGGTTGCCGTACACGATTCTAGCTTCAAGCACGCGGTTGGTCGAGCTCAATTTGTATAAAAACCCAGCGTTTATTATGGCGTGCGCGTTTTGAGAACGAGGCATCACCTGCAATTCAAGACATATAGTAATTAAATTTAAAATCAAATTTTGTGTTTTATATACATCGCAATTCAGGTTAGTAACGATTTTTTGGTTATCGGTCAGGTCTTTTAAGTCCTGGTTAAATGTGATGGATCCTGGTTCTTTGAAAGTATAGCCGTGACACTTTCGGACACCACAGCTGGGCTAGCCTACGGACCACGAAATAAATCTATCGACGTGTTTCAGCGAGACAAAGTTATGGTGAAGTACTTTATAGGTATATCTGTCACTTTTTCATAAGCAGACAGTATAAGCAGAGGACTTTTTCTAGGACGTTATTTTTTTACGGGTTGTGATAATACAGGGTACCTATTGTAATATTTCATAACTGGTTTCAGCTAATGATATCTATCACGAAAAAATGGGAAGACCTTTTTTCCATCAGAGGGACTGTTCAAGCGCGTTATAACAAGACAAAGTTATGGTGAATTATATATCTGTCACACCAAGATAAAACTCTTTTCGTGGTCGTATGCTAAGTTAGCAGAGGTATAAGACGTCATTTAATTTTTTACGGCATGTGATAATTGTACTAATTGTAATTGTGAACCGAGCGAGGGCGGCTCTTTCGTGCATTCGCCCCACAAGCTATTCGGCCCGCGGGGCGAATCAACGAAGCCTCTTTTTGAATGCCCTCTTTCGCCCCGTGGGGCGAATCGCCGAGAACGATAAAAGAAGAGGCCGTTTCGGTCCACGTTGATAAAGATCAATTTCCCGCATCAGTATTACGTATTTCATATGGTACAGCCACGCATAAAATTACATGAGATAAAATAAAAATCCCACTACAAGTAATCAACAGATATGCAACGCTATAAAAAACTAAACAAGAAAAACAAACTACCAAAAACTTACTGTATTGGTATAACAGACATTATGGCTTAAGTTAAATTGAATATTGTTTGGTAGTAGGCGGGGCCCATTTGCAAACTATAAATTGTAAGAAAATTAACAGGTGTGGGACATCGTAACTATGTAACATTTTCGATATTCATTTAATTCATAAAAAAATATTACACGTCATTACACAATGAATAGATTAAAAATTGCAGTAAAGTAGGTACATTGATAACAAATAAATATTCACATTAACTACCTACTACATCATTATGTTTACAACTACATATTATAATTAAAATGTCAAGAAAAATACAATTAAAATAAATTACACCAATGAAGTATGTCATTGTAATGAATGAAAACATTAATAAAACATGTCTTAAAAAAATACAAAAATAACAAAAACATTACATCATTGTAAATTGTTCAAATTGATAAAAATAATTCTTAACCATTACATGTTTCACTAATTGTAAACATTTAAACATATCGAAATCATGAAATGCTTCCTCGATAAGCCAGCGTTTCAGGCGGGCTTTGAAAGAACCTATGCTAGAACCGTTCCGTACTGCAGCACTGACTGCACGGTCGCGAAATAGCAACATCGGACCACTTCCGAGATAATATGGTTATTTTCCCAAATCTCTTGTGATTGTATTAGCTAGGACTAAAGGGTAGTTCTAACATTTCGAGCAAATCATAGGTTCGAAGAAAAAATAACATGTATCAACAGCTAAATGAAATCTAAATATTTATGGTGTGTTACGTATATGGGACTATAGGTATACTTTGCATCTTTATTTTTTTATATTAATTTAGTAATAATCCATCCATCCATCCATCAGCCGTAAGACGTCCACTGCTGGACATAGGCCTCCCCAATGGATTTCCAATAAGGCCGGTTGGAAGCGGCCTGCATCCAGCGCGTTCCTGCGATCTTTATTATTTCGTCAGTCCACCTAGTCGGTGGACGTCCTACGCTGCGCTTGCTGGTCCGTGGTCTCCATTCGAGAACTTTACTGCCCCATCGGCCATCCGTTCTCCGAACTATGTGCCCTGCCCATTGCCACTTTAATTTGCTAATCCGCTGGGCTATGTCGGTAACTTTGGTTCGTCTGCGGATCTCCTCATTTCTGATTCGATCTCGCAGAGAGACGCCGAGCATAGCCCTCTCCATAGCACGTTGGGCTATCCTGAGCTTATTCATAAGGCCCACAGTAAAAGACCACGTTTCAGTTCCATATGTCATCACTGGCAACACACAACTATCGAAAACTTTCGTCTTGAGGCACTGAGGTATATCAGATGAAAAGACGTCACGCAGTTTTCCGAAGGCTGCCCAACCGAGTTGGATTCGGCGATTGACCTCTTTCTTGAAGTTGGACTTACCTAGCTGGACTACTTGTCCTAGGTAGACGTACGAGTCAACAACTTCAAGAACCGAGCTCTCAACAGATATTGGGGTGGGTACGACATGGTGTTACACCACGATGGTACGACACGACATTTAGTAATAAATTTGTTAAAAAATATTAACTTGCCAAAAATTCATTACCACCGTCGCTCATAACCTAAACGTATAGATTTGAGAGCAAATAACTAATCTATTAGATGTACCGCATAAATTTCATCCTCTTATTTAGTTGAAATACTTATTTAGGAAGAAAACTGACGCTTTAAACTGGCATTAAATTTGGTATTTACTATCAAAGCAAAGCAAAACATTTTTGTACAAAAAAATTCATTACCATAAATTCTTTATGGTTCTTCATCAATAAACAATTGCATTTTTGTTCATACACCCCCATAGGACTCACAGAATGATGCCCTTGATATAATGCAATTGTTTTTTTTCCATTAACTACTTTTCTACTTAAATGTTCAGATAAAAAAGTGAATCGCGGGGCGAATCAACGAAGCCTCTTTTTGAAGGCCCTCTTTCGCCCCGCATTGTTTGGAGCGGGGCGAAAGAGGGCATTCAAAAAGAGGCTTCAATGATTCGCCCCGCGGACCGAACAGCTTGTGGGGCGAACCCACGAAAGAGCCGCGGCGAGGTCTCTGAGTCTACTGGGACGAGCCGGCACGAGCTGTCAAATGTATGTTTGTTTGTTTCTTTGTTCGACGATAACTCAAGTACCGCTCAGCCGATCTCCATGAAATTTAGCATGCACGTAGTTTATATATATAGAATTTTTAAGTTCGAATATGAGGATCTTCTGTTCTGTGGTGTCGAAGATACCAGGACCGGTGGTAAAAAGAGGCAAAACAGCGCCACTTTCTGCTCGAGTTGCGGAGTAATATAACTGCACGCTCGAGTATTTTATTTAAAATTGTAAGAATAACCGCTGATGTTCACGCAAAATTCAGAATAATATTTTGTTTGTAATTGTTCAGGCAAATTTCATGACAACATTTAATTTGTAACAATATTAATGTTACAAATCAAGCCAATTTTGGACGCCTAGCGCCACCTAGTGCTATCAAACTGTAAACTTCACTTAGCGGTTGTTTTTGTAACGCTTTACTCAGGTCGATGTCAGAATAATTCATGTTTGGGCAGTATTGCATGGTGTCGCCACTTTGTATGAAATAAACTCATAGCTTGCTTTAGACCGATTCCGCTACTGTTCGGAATTAATTCATTCTCATCTCACGTCAGCACGGGTAGCATGGCAAAGGGAACAAACAATTTTATCCACTTTTAATGTCAGTTGTCATTGTCAATCCATACCTACTTTATTTCCGCTTCGAGGGGATATAATGGTGGAAAGACAATTTGTCCGTTTGCCATGCTACCCGTGCAGGAGCGTTCAGATAGAGTAGGAGTTGTCGCAAACATTATTGTTCTATGAAGCCCGATATGCTATATTATGCGACTTCTGTGACCTGTTAGATTCCATTCAGTGTGACCAGTGTAGCATAATTCAAACATTGTAGCAGAACAATAGCAATTTTAGGCAGAAACTTATATTTTCAATATTTCACCTAATGTAATCTATTTCATTTAAAATTGTTTGAATAATCGACCAAGTACGAGTACGACGAAACCCCCTTAAATAATTATTTTATTTCAATTTATTTTTTTATTGTTAAAGTGAATATACAACTAAATATGCTATGAATATTTCAAGCATTTACCAGTTACCATTATTAATATCGAGCGAGAAACGGCTAAAAAATTCAGGTTTGTTGTACGGGAAAATAAATATTAATTTTCAGCTTTCTAGCTATAACGGTTCATGAGATACAGCTTGGTGACAGACAGACGGACAGCGGAGTTGTGGATATGTGGTGGTGCGTCGGCGGTGGGTTGCGTCGTCGAATAACAACTCACTATACGAATTTTACGTATTTACTGTCTCCGCATTGGCTAAACACACCATACAAATAATTGTAAATAATAGGAGTATGATGAGTGACAGAAGGCCCCAGTGGTGTCTCGGAGAGATGGCCCGTCCATCACAGGAGAGCCGCCGGATCCCACCCTGTAGCAGTAGATAACCACAGGAACTAGAAAGGTCACTGCAGGAGACCCCAGTGATAGTGGAAGCGTTTGAGAGCTGGTCCGTCGACAAAATGAGGAGCGTTGATTTTCACGCGATGCTCAGTTAAAGTGGGGTCGTGCCGATATTCAAACAAATTATACCAATGACAACCACATTTTTAGGAGCACTTTCAATGTTATGTTGAAAAGAAACCATTAAAATCTTCATAGGTTTTGCAGTTGCATCTATATGAAATCCGAGAAAATTTTGATGTTTTGACAAGTTGTCAGAAATGTCAGAGTTTTAATAATTAGGGTTTTTTTTCCTTATTCAGAGGTTTTGAATAATGAGGTACTATTTATTGCCAGTCGGATAAGAATGAGTAGTCATTTAAAGTAGGATAAAATTATATGAAACTGTATTTGTGTATTTTCATCGAAATTAAAGGAAGCGGATCAAATATCAATTACTAGATTTGACCCAAAAAACAGACGGTGAAGTTAAATAAAACAGTTTAACATTTTGATAATAAATAAATAATAAACTTTTTTTGTAAGCAAAACCTTATTAGTTGCAATTGAACATTAATTTCAGAAAAAGAAGCAATAACGCAAGCACACATTAAATAAATGTTGCTTTTGACTAGCGTTGTTGCGATAGGCGATAGTTTCGCTATCGATAGTCTGTCAAATTCAGTTAGTCGATAGTATAGTTCTCAAAGTTCAAAGTTCAAATATATTTATTTCAATTAAGTACCAAAGATACACTTTTGAAACGTCATGAATTTAAGCACATTTCAAATTATTAACAATAAAGTTAAAAATAATAAATAACAATAAATAACCTTAGATTAATGATTGGTCGCGCGACCATTCATCACAAGCTAACCAATCTTTAATCCAAGTACCACGGAAAATAAACAATAACAAAATAAGTAAAAATTTACCTCATCTAAAAATAACAACATAATGTTGCCATATGTTAGTTATGGAAACCCACCAGCTGGTTTGGTTGGTTGGTTTACACCACTCAAATAATAATGATGAATTAAAATGAGATTAAATTGAATTAGATTTGCTTATTTAAAAAAAAAAAAAAATAGAAAAATTAAATCAATCTAAAATTAGCAATTTAATTGAAAATGTCAGGATAACGATAGTCATAAATAAGCAATTGTCAAATAATAAATAATATTAAGAATGTCAGTAATTATGAAATAACAATTCAATAAAATACAATTAATACATTAAAAAAATGTCCAATAAAATGTTCATTGTATAAAATAAATATGGTTAAAATACTATAATTAATACCATCTATTATATTCATTTTCTGCCACGCCTTTCTGTCCTCTATGAATTCATCTACTTTATAGTATGCTTTCTTAAGTAAACATTTTTTCAAATACGATTTAAATTCGCTGTCATTAAGGCTTGTCAAACATCTTGGAAGGATATTATAAAATTTGACACAATTTACTTTAAACGATTTTTGTATCTTTGAAAGGCGGGTCTTGGGTAATACTAATTTACCTTTCTGTCTAGTGTTTAAATTATGAGTAGTATAATTATGTTGACGTTTCCTAGCGTACAAAATACATTCATAAACATAAAGACATGGCATTGTCAGAATATTTATGGTTTTGAATAGTTCTCTCAGAGATTCTCTCGGTCCAATCCTGTAGATGCCTCTTATAGCTCTTTTTTGCAGTATGAAAATTGATTTAAAATCTGCCGAATTTCCCCAAAGAATAATTCCATAGCTCATAAGGGAGTGAAATAAGCTAAAATAAACAGTTTTAGCTGTCTGGACATCGCAATAATCTCTTATTTTTCTTACAGCGTAGGCTTCTGAACTTAATTTTCCTGATAATTGTTTTATATGAGGACCCCATTGTAGCTTTGAATCTAAGGTGATGCCAAGAAATTTTGTGTCGTTGGAGATGGCTAAAGAATTTCCTTCGATTTCAATAGGGTTTAATTTCCTATTATTCACTAAGGAAAAACAAAGGCAATTGGTTTTTTGTGCGGTTAATGCCAGATTAAGGTTTAAGAATATTTTATTAATCTCAAAAAGAATTTACAAAAATTCACTTACTGAGATTACACACTCATCTATGTACATATTACGTTGCTACAAAGCGCAGCGCAGATTGTTTGTACTAAACCACTTCGAGGCGTTATTAAGTACTTCATTAATCTTAGAAGTATCTAAAGATTTTCGGTTAACATTAAACAATAAGGAGGTATCATCTGCAAATAAGATAATTTCAGCATGTTTCTGAACAAAAAATGGCAGGTCGTTTATATAAACTAAAAAAAGAAATGGACCGAGAATAGATCCTTGTGGAACTCCTACATCCACACTCATTGCATCAGATAGTACGCCATTTACATCAATTTGCATAATTCTTTGAGCTAAGTAAGATTTAAGTAGTGCAAGTGGACCGTCTCTGACACCGTAATGATTTAGTTTGCTTAGTAAGATGTCATGATTTACACAGTCAAAGGCTTTCGACAAGTCGCAAAAGATACCTAAAACATCCTGTGCTTTTTCCCAGGATTCGTATATGTTCTCAACAAATGTTGTTGCAGCATCTGTTGTCGAGCAACCTTTTGAGAACCCAAATTGTTTATTGTAGAAGATGCCCTTACAATTGAAAAAAGAAATAAGCTGCGTTAGTAGAATCTTTTCAAAAGTTTTGCTAAATACTGATAAAATATGGGCCTATAGTTTCCGGGTTCCTTGTAATTTCCATTTTTGAATAGTGGTAGTACTTTAGCGCATTTCATCAAATCAGGAAACACGCTTTCTTCAATACAGCTGTTGAAAATTTCACAAAGAGGCGAAGCTAACATTTCTACTATATTTGAAACAAATTTGACAGACATTCCTCAAATGTCTTCTGACTTTTTTGATTTTAAAGAATTGAAAGTTTTTACAATAATTTCTGGAGTAACTTGGTGAAACGAAAAATTTGAGGGATTGCAACTGACATTTTTACTAAGCAATTTGATGGCCTGATCTTTTTGTGTGTTCAGATTTTTAGTTGTTTCTACAGGTATATTTTTAAAGAAATTTGCAAAAGTATTCGCTACTTCTAGATCATTATCAATAATCCTATGGTTCTGTTTTAATTTGATTTTGCGGACTTGTTGTCTAGATTTTCCAGTTTCTTGGTTGACCATGTGGTTTTTATTTTATCAGACGAATTGTTAATTTGCCTTTGTAAGTGAATGGCTTTAGCATATTTACAAACTCTTTTAAATGTTTTGCTATAATTAGTCACATAATTTTGGAAAGTCATGTCATGTCTATAGGGTTTTTCTCCGTATAATTCGTATAATCTATCTCTGCTTTTTCTTATGCCAGTTGTAGCCCAATCATTGAAAGACATGTTAATCTTCCTAGTGAAATTCGTTTTAGGAAACTCTTTATCATAGTTATTTTTAACTATATTCGACAAAGCATTATACATCGTATTAGGATTTACAGGATTATTGAGTTTTGATTTAAAACAATTGTCGATTTCATTACTTATATTATTTTGGAATCTAATTATTTTACTTTTAGTTACTACACGCTTTTGTGACACAAAATTGGCATTTTTATTGTTAGTAACTGGTATACTAATATATTGACCTGTGTGGACCGAAGTTAGTTTATGAATAATAGATTTTTCAAGTACTTCACAGTTTAGAAATACATTATCAATGCAACTTTCAGTGGTTTCGGTTATCCGAGTAGGTTCATTAAACACTGGATCCAAGTCATAACTACGGAAAATATTAATGAAAGTAGATACCCTTTTTGATTGTTTTAAGATGTTTATATTAAAGTCACCTACGACTAACGCTTTTTTCTTTTTCTTCGTTATCTTTCTGAGTACATCTTCCATTACCTCTTCAAATGTGTCAATGTTACCACTTGGTGGTCTATATACACTGACAATTATATAATCTTTTAATTCAACACATGCGAGTTCGATATCGCGTTCTACGGACAGATTTCCAATATCTTTTCTTTTTTTAAATTGTAACTCTTTATTAATCAAAATAATTGCTCCCCCCATTATAGCGTGCTTTCTGTCAAAAAATGCTCCAACAACATGGTTGGGAAATCCAAATTGCATTTGAGATTCCTTTAGCCAACTTTCGGTTAAACATAGTATGTCAATTTTGAATTTTTCCAAGAACAAACCTATCTCTAATTCCTTATTTTGTATGCCGTGTATATTTTGATGCACTATCCGAATACATGATGCTGATGAGACCGGCTTAAAAAATTCGCTGAATTAGTGGCATTCAGAGACAAAGAACTATTTACCTTACTACATTTAATTTTGTCTACAGTGTTTATGTCTTCTGATGAATTTATGAGGTTTGAGAGTAGTACATTACACAAGATATCTTTGTACTTGTTGCTGTAGATTGATTTGCAATATAATAAATCATTATTATAATTAACGTCAATTATGTGTATATTATCATTTCCCGCGATCATTTCATACAAATCTGTATTGAACATATAAATATTTTCATTATAGCTTAGGTCGTGACTGTATGGCAATGTACATACAAATACTTTTTGAGTTTTGCAGATTTCATTGAGTAACTGAAGACATATTCTGAATTCTAGTCGACCCATTTTTGGGTTTTCACTTATTAACAATACACTTACTGAATTTTCTAGTCGCTTTCCCGTGCTTAAATTATGTAAGATTCTTTCAAAAGGTGCTCCAGGAGTACATATGTTGATTACATTCTTTGATGCTCGATGTTGCAGTCTTTTCCCCAAGTCACGACCTATTTTGTCAGAATATATGTATATATTCTCGTTTTTTGTCTATCGAAAATATCGAAGTTCAGCAGTTTACTATCGATAATAAAAATCATGCAATAGTTTTGAATATTGGCAATGCTATCGATAGTATCGAATACCTACTGTACTAGCTTTTTTAATAGTTCACTGCAGGACGTAGGCCTACCCACGAAGAGTGTTTGGACCATATTTACCACGCTGGCACAGTGCGGGTGGATGGATTCACATACGCCATCGAATTTCTTCTACGGACGTATGCAGGTTGCCTCACGATGTATTCCTTCACCGAAAAGCCAGTGGTGTGAAAATCCGTCCATAAATTCTGAAGAACTCATTTGACAGACGGACAGACAGACGGACAGCGGAATCTTAGTAATAGGGTCCCGTTTTTACCCTTTGGTTACGAACTCTAAAAAGAAGTCGCCTAACTTTCATACCAAAATTATTATAATTTTTTGAAATCACAGTATTTATGATATAAAATAGGAATAGCGCGAGGTCCACGTCCGGGGCGGACTACTAGTATATATAGAATTTTTAAGTTCGAATATGAGCATTTTCTGTTCAGTGGTTGGGAAGATACAAGGCAAAAAGAGGCAAAATGGCGCCACTTTTTGCGGGAGTTGCTTGGGTCAAATCTAGTCATTGAAATTCGACCTTCTTCCCGTTGACTGATTGATCTGATATTTGGTACAAACCTTTACTTCCAATGACAATATAATATTATTAATTATTTTATAATTTTGTATAACTTTATAAATTTAAACAATTTTATGTATTTTTCAACATTAAATAATATGTTGGAGCGCTTTACGCTTTGTTACCTTTCGAACCATTCATATGCTTAGTTACTAAGCACATTAGTTCAATCTTAAAAATCATAGATGGCTCCGTTCATCGAGTGACAAAATTCTGAATCACGCAAATGAGTTTTGTAATGAATTTAGTGGGCTATTTGATGTATTTTGTTATCTTTGCGTTATCGGTACGGTAAAATAAACCATCGGTCTCGGAGTTTAAGAGATTTATTCCAGGGAAGTTTTCTGTGCTTTCTGCTTTGGAGGACGCTCGTCGCGCTCAACAATAAACTCATTCTTAACAAACATTAAATTAAATTCTGACAGTACCTATGTCAAAAATCTAAATTTCTAATGTGTAAGGTCAGTGTCAGTTTCTTGTGAAAGTTTTTGAATATTTTGTTTAAAATAAAACAGGACATTAAAAAGTGATGACGAGAATTTTTGCCTAATTGGCGTCATATGAGTAAACTGTTGAATATTGACACTACTTTAGGCTGTGGCTACTTAATCTGAACATCGCGTTCAATAAGCCCCCTACTGCCTGCACCGGCGCGACGGGTCTCCTTTTGTCAGCTCTCCATGTCACTTGGCTTTACTAGAGCCTCTGCGATAGCCTTTCCAGTTCCTTGTGGTATAGACTGCTACGGGACATTCTTCGTCGGCTCTCCTGTTATCAACGGGATAACTCTTCGCAACGCCTACTACTGCAGAGCTGGCTGTAACGGATTTTCCAACTCGCTGTGGTATCAACTGCTATGGAGCGTTCTCCAGAGGCTCTCCTGTACCGACTGGCCAGCTTTCCGTGACCTTTACTACTGCGGGGCCGTCTGTAACGACTTTTTCCGGTCTCTGTGGTATCTACTGCCATGGGGTGTTTTCCTACGGCAGTCTTGTGATCGAAACCTAGCTATCCGTGACACCTACAACCACTGGGGCTTTTTGCAACGGCTTTTTCAACTTTCTGTGGTATCTACTACTACGGGATGTATTCCAGAGGCTCTCCTGTGATCGACTGGACAGCTCCCCATGGCACCTACTACAGGGTCTATTTCAATGGCCTTTGCAAAAACGTCGTGGACTTTCTTCTTAAAGTAGCTTGCAGAGTGTGTACGTTTAAGTTTGATGATAGCTAGAGGACTGTATGTAACGTTTACTTATCTTTTAAGTAAAATTGTATAATGATGCTGAATTTTGTTGGTTTAAATAATTTACGCTCGAACTAAGTAAAGAATCCCAAAGTAGGTTTCTAACATTTTTTCTTAATAGGCTTTCTAGCAATGTATACTAACATTGTAAGGTTCACGATGAACGCCCCACGATTTTATTTTTGGGTCTGATCACTGCTCGAGTGATGAGAAAATTAATGTATGAATGCAGTACTTACCTAGGACACAGTGATGATATCTAATACCGTGCCTAGGACTACCAAAATTATTTTTCATCTTTTAGTACATTCTAACAGTAACTTCTCAATAAAACCGTTTAATTTAAAATGTTTTTTTTATATATTTTATATGTTACATGAACATCCGCTCTTTTTGTTCTTTGAAGCCCTACAAGCTATGCGACTTCTGCTAGTGCTAGATTCCATTCAGTATGAACAAATTGAGGATAATTCAAACATTGTAGCATAACAATAGCAATTTTCGGCAGAAACTCGTATATTTGAAATATTTTACCGAATTATATATACATTTACTTCACTCATCATTGCAAAACTTTCATACCAATATTATTATTATATATCTTTTTAAAATCACAGTTTTTATGATATAAAATAGGAATAGCGCGAGGTCCACGTCCGGGCGGACTACTAGTACAGGGTATTGTAATATTCAATAGCTAGCTAATGATATCTATCATTAAAATATGGAAAGATCTTTTTCCAGCAGAGGGACTGTCCTAGTTGAATAAAAAATAAAAATGAATAAGTACCTTATATGTAAACAGTTTATATTCATCACTTAGCGGCGGCAGAAGAGCATTCACAATAACCTTTCCTCTCATGTCTTCCTTCAAGAACTGCTGCATTGTCACTGATTTCGAAAATCCCTTGGAGTCCACTGAAATTGAAAAATAAAATGAACATCGGTATTATATTACAGATCAGTACTATTCTTGTATTAATAAGATTTTAGTGAAAAGTTACTCCAGTTAAGTATCCTCCACCCTCGGCTACAACATGGCATTCCATCAAGCGAAATGGTGGCCAAAATATGTAGCCTATTATGTATGAAACATAAGGTTGATTACAAATTAATTAATAGTAAAAATTGGTAAGCTATTTGTACTTTTTTTAAACCTATACTGTCCCACTCCTGGGCAAAGGTAATATCACCATTTCCTTCCATGAGTAGCGATCCATAGCAACTTCTCGCCAAACACTCTCGAATGAGTCATGATCGTCACGGCAGCGCTTCTTGGGCCTAAATTTGTACTTACATTATTTAATTAGCTTTTATGTCTGTCCGTGTATATGCTTATATCTTTTAAACTACACAAATTAATTCATTGCATTGCGGTTTTCATTGCTTACGTTTTAGGACATTTCTTCTGGATGTTTTATAGGTCGTCATCATCATCATAATCATCATCAGCCTGTATCGACCCACTGCTGGGTATAGGCCTCCTCTCCCTTGTGCCAGTTTTCCCTGTCTCGGGCTGATCTTATCCACGCGTGTCCCGCGATGGATCTGATGTCGTCGACCCATCGGGCTGGTGGTCTGCCTACGAAACGCCTGTCTGCTATTGGAAGCCAGTTTTATAGGTACATAGGTACAATTTATTTATTAAATAATTATTAGTATTTTTTTAATTGAGACTGGCACAGGACGGGGCTAATTGGCGTAAGGGGGGAGGAGGCTTATGCCCTGCAGTGGGCCGAAATAAGCTGATGATGATGATGATTTGGTAATTTATTTACCAAAGCCGAGATGTACATCTAGTGTTAAAACATAGATAAAATCAACTGTACAATTTCTTACCTAGAGTTAGGTAAGCGCCGACTGTTTCCAAAAGAAGAAATATATCGGAAGGGAACTCGTTGTGTTGGTGTTTGATCATTAGATTTCCTGCCATAGAACCGAGCTGTAAATAAGTGTAATTAGGAATTTAACAAGGTATTTATTGCAAAAACTTAAATAACATTGAACAAAAAAATATTATCTACAACTACCTACCTACATAATTAAAAAAGAAAGAAAATTTACACTTAAATCACTAATACAACTAAAATCAAAATTAAACTATTCTAAAAGCCCTGTCGCAGAGGGTAACGTGGTCAGAATGCTGGCGGCATTTAAAAAAAAAATGAGTTACCAATGAGTTCTTCGGAATTTATGTACGCAATTTAACAACACTAGCTTTTCGGTGAAGGAAAACATCGTGAGGCAACCTGCATACGTCATTAGAAGAAATTTGATGGCGTATGTGAATCCACCAACCCGCACTGGGTCAGCGTGGTGCATATGGTCCAATCACCCTTCCTTGGTAGGCCTACGTCCTGCAATGGACTAATAAAAAAAGGCTGATACAGTGCAGTAGTTAATTAAGGCACTTAACCTAAAATAAAAACTATAGATCTATGAAATGATTTTAATTTGATGGTGCATCCCACACTAGGTTTATCTCAAAGAGTTACTTTTTTATGATAAACATTTCAAAAATTCGTCGAAGATGCAAGATTCGTACCTTGCGTCTTCGGATCACTAGCCCGACGCTATGACCACTGAGCTAACTCGCTATACTGACCCCGCGGCGAATTTTATGAAATGTTTATCATTTTAACCAACTTATATCGTTGGCGGCGCCACCTGTGATACCCGTATTAGGCAGGTTATCACTCAATTGAAGTTATAAGAACTTCTGAATATTGACGAGAGATGACGCACTGCCAAATCCATGAAATGATTTTAATTTTATAGTGCATCCATACTAGGTTTATCTCAAAGAGTTACTTTTTTATATATCCTTACATAGTATAAAATAAAGTCGCTATTTTCGTTTGTTTGTTTGTTTGTTTGTTTGTCTGTATGCTTAAATCTTTAAAACTACGCAACGGATTTTGAAGCGGTTTTTTTAATGGATAGAGTAATTCAAGAGGAAGGTTTATATTTATAAAAAATCCCGAAATTCCCACGGGAACGGGCACAACGCGGGTAAAACCGCGGGGCGCTGCTAGTATGTTATATATAGATCTAGTTAAATATAAACTTACATTCCTGACAGGAATATGAGCAACCACAAGAATATGTTCGTAAAACTTCTCCAAATATTCAAAATACTCTTGCTGTGCTGCACGCTTGAAGTTGTCCAGTAATTCAGTCAGGGTCAGACCAGCTCCGATGACCAAGTTCTGGTCGTATTGAATGGTCTTTAGTTCTGGTACTGTTGATATGTCTATTAGTACGTCAGGATACTCGTCTATTGGATATGCTCCTAAAAATGCATAAATAGGTTTTATTCTGTTTTGTCTTCTTAGCGTTGCATTGTAAAGTTTTGAATAGTAAAACTTTTAATCATTATCATCATCTGCACCTTTTTTCAGCTAGTAATTGCTAAGGGAATATGGGAATTGACTTAGACTAAGTCCTAAAGGAATAAATATCTGAAAACTTTACATTTTTAACTCAACCACAAAAAAGGGGCTCAATGCAAAATAATCGGCCAAGTACGAGTCGGACTCGCGCACGGACTGTTCCGTACTGTATGGGAGCCCCCCTTAAATATTTATTTTATTTTTATTATTTACTATTGAAGCGAATATAAAACTAAATATTCTGTGAAAATTTCAAGCATCTACCTGTTTCCATTATTAATATAGAGCTAAAAACGTCTAAAAATTCAGGTTTGTTGTATGGGAGCCCCCCTTAAATATTTATTTTCTTCTGTTTTTAGTATTTGTTGTTATAGCGGCATCAGAAATACATCATCATTTAACAACAAATACTAAAAATAGAATAAAATTCCTAATTAAGGGGGGCTCCCAAACAACAAATCTGTTTTTTTTTTGCCGTTTTTTGCTCTATATTAATAATGGTAACAGGTAGATGATTAAAATTTTCACAGAATATTTAGTTTTATATTCGCTTCAATAGGAAATAATAAAATTAAAATAAAATAAATATTTAAGGTGGGTTCCCATACAGTACGGAACCCTCCGTGCGAGAGTGCGACTCGTACTTGGCCGATTATTTGCTATTTCAGGACTCATTCCATAGAAAAATTGGTTAATAATGATGAGGAGTATATTTACCTCCTGTGGCGAGAATGCACTATCACATTTTTAGTCTGACTTTCAATCAATCAATAAATATATTTATTGCAAAAAGCTTGTTAAAAATACATAGCATTTACATTAGTCTGTGCTAAACGAGTATAATTTGATTCTTTATAATGCTGCAAGTTTAAAAACAATGTCGACTATTTTCCTTCATAATTATAATCTCTGGTGGCCTTGATGACATTATCTTAACCATTATTAATATTAATATTTATAAAATTCCATTGCTTGCCGCACAAACAGCGTGAGCATGCAACCAAGGCATGCGACAAGCTACATTACATTCAAAATTATAATTTAAACACATTCAATTAAACGAGCAAAAAATAAAACATTAAAAAAAACAATTAGAACAAGTCAATAATATAAAAATGTCAAAGTGAAATAAAAATCTCAAAATGAAATGTCAGAAATAAAAAGTAAAAATGAATGTCATAGTAAATAATGAAATGAGAATAAAATTAATTGTTTGCGCGGATTTTGCTAAAGTTAAGTGGACTGTATAATTTTTGGTTGATGCATGCGGTGGATGAAAAAACGAAACTGCGCGGGAGTAGTCAAAGAAAGATGCAGTTTTCGAAGGGAAAAGGAGTGCACACTGTGCACTCCTTTTCCAGTGCACAGTACCTTGGAACCTTCCAAGGAATCTCAAGGTACTCCACTGCACAGTACCTTGAGATTCCTTGGAGATGGCCAGGGTCGATTGTTGCACAGGTATACACACACAGCGATGACAATTATTGATTTTGAACCGGGTTTTCGAATTTTTATACGACAGCGAAAGCGGTTGCCGCCATTCAGTTTTCGATCGAATTTGTTCTTCCACTTCTCCACACCAGCGCGAGCGGCAGCACTGTCCATCGAATCCGCGCTTGTGTGTAGCGGTCTTGCTCGTAGATACGCAAGTAGGTATGTGCAGGAGCGGGATAAAAGGTAGGGAAATTTTGCATCAACCAAACGTTACAATTTACGAAGATTACGAAAAAATATATTGAATCGGCGCATACATTAATGTCAATAGCAGAATGATTCAAAGATTACTAGACTAAGATACTAACTTAAAAAATTGATACACGCATTTACAAAAACACGAAACTTTACCAAAAACATGTCAAAATCTGGATGTTGAGCAATCAGGGCATTGAGCAGAGAGACGGCCTGCGCCGTGGGAGCAGACTGGGACGTGCACGTGAGCGAGCGCGGCGTCGCGAACAAAGGCGCGCGTGCGGCCGCCGCGCTCGCTCCGGTGTGACGAGCGCTAGGCGCGACAGACATTCAGGATTATATACATATTTTGCTATGAAGCAATAGGTAGAAGTGTAACATTATGGCACACTTACGCCTGAGCTCCAACGTGTTGATGCCTACCATTCCTGCCACGAAAAGGGATGGGTAGAGATACGGATAGTAGCCATATAGTTTCGTTGTTCGTCCCAATAATTACATTCATCCATATTGATACAGTAAATTCTTGCAACATGATAATCCATAATACATATTAGTGAGATTAATAAATATAATTACCTTTAGCAGTGTTCCCATACACCAACATGTAAGAATTATAGCCTGTATTATTGAGTACTTGAAATATGGCATTCAGTGAAAACACTTTAAACCAGCATTTATTATCTTGGAGTTTTATTTCAATTGTTTTGCTATCTTCAGCGTCTACTAAACACCAATCATCATCGTCTTCATCGCACTTGGTTTTGTTGCAAACTGCTCCGGTCTTTTTGCAGATGGTAAGGTCTTCTATATCGGTGAGGTCGGTTTTTGGAGCATCGATAGCGAATTTCTTGAAAGCTTCAAGGATGGGTCTGTAGCCAGTACATCTGCAGATATTGCTCCCAAAAGACTGTTCTATTTCAAGCATTGTAGGGTTTTTACCGGTGTTTTGTTGAGACTTTTCGAGTAAACTGAAAATAAAAGATACCATGATACATTGATAGTAACACAGAACAGGGAAAACTAGCATAGTAAAGTATTTTGACAATAGTTGACCAATCGAGCTGTAAAAAATTTCAAAAGATGTACCGATAACGTTGCTATGAGATTTTATCAGGAGTTATCCAAAAGTAAATCAAAATACCTAGAAAGCTTTAGAGTTGCTTTAAAAGTTCTCAATTTAATTAAATATTTCCTTTTCAATATTGATGGCTAAACTTTTCTAGACTTGGACAGTAAGTTGTAAATTAATAAGTTAAGTATTTGATATCATGAGTATTATCAGACAGAAAATATTCATTTGTATCTATTAAACGAAACTCTTCTACAGCTTGAAAAAGAGCTAGTAAGTTGGTTCCCGAATGGCGTAGAAATGTTGGAGGTTGTTATAAGTAAACAGACAATAAATAAATATAACAATCTATTAAGATTTTTCTTCCTAATATCACTATATCTGTTAAAAGCCAGTTACTAAATATAGTAACCAAAGGATCCTCTTAGTATTCAAAAGCTTCAGTGTATTGGATCCGAAAAGTAGAATCTTTTCAATAGAAAAAACTAAAACTCTTCTAGATTATTTTCTTTTCTTCTAACTCGTACACAATCGCGTTTGGCGTCTTTGATTCAGATCAAGATTGAGTAGATATGCGGTCTAAGGTGTAGCACGTTTATCTACAGGTACCTGTTTACCCTTGATTTGAAGACTTCGTAGCGTTTTAGCGTATCTCCGGTAAAACGCTTTGTGCGCACTTGGGGAATAGCCATTATTATTAAAATACGGTACCTGTACATATTCATAATCCAGGCGGGTGTGCAGTACCCGCACTGGGTGCCGTTATATTCTGCTAGAGTCTTCTGCAGCTCGTGGTAGCCCTTTCTTCTGTTGCCCACCTCCTCGATGGTCGTGATCTTCCAGTCCTGGCATGATGTGATCGAGACCATGCACTGGAAAAAAATGCAACAGTATTAAGAAACAATATCGGCTAAGTATCAGCTCGAGGCCTTGGAATCGGTGGACTGGCGTGCTGTTCGGCTTATTGGTGATGAAAAGTTAGTTTCAAAAAAACTTCATAGCCCGGAGCATCGCCGTAGGGTTGCGAGTCCGTCCATTTTTTAGGGTTCCGTACCCAAAGGGTAAAAACCCTATTACTAAGACTTCGATAACCGTCTGTCCGTCTGTCTGTCTGTCACCGGGCTGTATCTCATAAACTATAATAGCTGAAATTTTTACAGATGATGCATTTCTGTTGCCGCTATAACAGCAAATACTAAAAACAGAATAAAATAAATATTTAAGAGGGCTTCCATACAAAAAACGACGAAAAAAAAAATTTTAGGAGTTTTTTGCTCGCATACGGTACGGTACCCTTCGTGCGCGAGTCCGACTCGCACTTTGCCGATTTTATAGAATTCATTTCGGCGGACAGTGTGCATCTGAGCCGCACGACTTATTCTACCATCCCCTTTTTACTACAGGACAAGAAGGAAGACGCCACAATACCACCGCTACACTGTCGATTTTCCTTCGATACGTACGAAGCGGTTTGACTCAACATTTCTGATTCGTACCGCCAGGGAAAGGAACAGTCTTCCTGTTTCCCTATTTCTATAATCTAAAGCTTTTCAAGGTCACAGTGAATAGGTATCTTCTAGGTCTGCGTGCTTCATTTGCGGAAAAAAATATTCTCGTTATTCATATGCTCTGAATGTAGAAACATTTCATAAATTAACCAAAAAGTGCTATAAAAACTACAGAAAAAATCAAGAACAAGCTTTGAAAATAATATTTTGACAGCAGCGTATTGGTATCTAACAGTATTCCGTCTTCAAACTCGTACAAACGGTTGGAACGCGAACCATACCTACGCTCTTTGAAGTTCATAGTATACATTCCTTACACAACGGTCGTATGGGCGCGCCGAAGTCGCAGTGACGAACGAACTTGTGGGTTTGTATCAGTGAGAGTGCGATTTAATTACTAGACGGGCAGCCATAGCGCAGCCCTGCGTGGTCACGAGGTGCTGTAGATATTTATTTCAAGGACAGGGCGAGTCACAATACTATAAGATACCATTACCATGGAGGCTACGACGCAAGCGCTGCAGCCCGCCTCACGGCACATGAACCTTCTATGTATAACCCTACCGCATTGACAGCGAGGGCGGGTTCTCCAGGGCACTTGACAGCGGCGACGATGCAAGCGCCACAGCCCGCTTCACGGCACATGTACTTGGTACCACGGAGTCCAATCTTCTCACGGAGGAAGTCCACCAGGGTTAAGGTGGACGGTACGTCACTTCCCACTGGAATACAGAAAAAACTTCATCACAAAAAATAGAAACATTACATACAAATTCCATTAATCCAGGCATCAGCCCGGTTGGAAGTGGTAACATAATACAAATTATTAGTAATTGACCAACTTAAAAAACTGGACAAGCTCAAGTGAGGCTCGCACACGAACTTGTCCAGCTCGAGGGATCCGTATAAATCTTGAAAATTGCACTAATTGGGAACTAAGTTGTAAAAACTGTACTTATAGCGTAACTATAACATAATCATAGATAAAACGGTTTTTTTTAACGTTTTTCGTCATGCTTCGTAAATCATACATTGTAAAAATAATTCTGGTTAAAAAAAATATTTTCTCGACAAGAAATTAACAATATCACTTATGTGAGAACTTAATCACTACAGTACAATTATAATGTGCTTCAATCAGTTGTAATTATGAGTAATTAATTGAAGTCCTGTTTTAGCTTGTGCTAACAAAGTTCTTTCATATGATACCTCACATGATACAATTAATTCACTTTAAAATTAGTCTCGCTTTTTGCATTGAGGCCCTATTTTTGTGATTAAATTAAAATTGTACAGTTTTCAGATTTATTCCTATTTATTCCTATGTTTCGTGACCTGATGAATCGTGTGCGAAATTTGAATAATTCACTCGAATGGATACACATACAATTTTCACATTATTCTGGATTTCGCAAAATGGGCTCAGCCGATTTCAATAAAATTTAAATAGGATACACCTTGGATAAATTGATTCCGAAAAAAAAAAGATTTCAAGATCGGTTCACAATTGGTAAATATCGAGAAACATAGGTACACAAAAACCTGCAAACGAACATAGAACCTCTTCTTTTTTGGAAGTCGGTTAAAAAGAGCTGATAACTTTGAGATGGCGGGACCGATTTTGATGAAACATAATATCGAAGAACAAATTTCCGACCAATTTCAAACAAAATAAGACCAAAACCAAAATTTATAGATTGTTTTGGTAAATGTGGAATCTACAGAGTTAAATAGCTTTGTAGGTACTTATTTAATGAACGGTTTGTAAATTTTCTCTCAAGTAAATCGATTTTTTAACCGAATTCAAAAAACTACTTGTTTTTTGCTCAATAAAACATATTTGAAATTTGACGGTTTAGCAAAATCAACAATAATGTTAAAAATTACTACATCGATGATAAATTGATTCGTGAAACTAGTATTCGAATTCTGTACAGGGTTGAAGTCAGTTATGCCTTTAAGCCATTTTTGGCGAAAACATAATTAATATGAAACCTTATTTTACCTGAATAGCTGATCCCATTGATGGCGAAACATATTCGATCCATATTTGACGACACACAACTGCCTACTACAGTGTTTTAATGCTGAGTTATCTAATAAATAACCTTTGGCTCATTATTGTTATCAAGTAGTAAACACAGATCTGCACGGCTTAAATATATTTGTTTATAAAAAAGATGTACTAAATGTGTAAAGATGTGCTCATGTTATTACGCAAGACTGAATGAAAGGGTAATAGGCACTCATAAGAACACAGGGTTACATAGAACGGTTGTGTTGAGCCGGGAGGAGGTTAAAGTACTCTATGACCCTCTCCTACCTTTAAACTATATTCTTGTCAAAAGTCAAGTCGATCCCTCTAATACTCTAATAATTATTTCAATAACCTCTCTGTTGTAATGTAAGTGTAGGGGAGAAGTGGCATGGAAGGGACATTTTTGATGTCCTATTGAGTTACTGATTAAATATTAGGAACATGTTAGAATCGAGTAGGAAGCGTTTATTATTAAACTATTGATATGAACGAATGAAATGCAAAAATTGTCATTGATCAATTGTTTAATGTCTATTTTTCATCTTTAAAAATGTGTACTTTGTCCCGTTCACAAATGAACCGTATTGAAAGGAGCGTTTCGGTTCCCGTTAATAATATTGGTAGGATTAGTCAGGATAGTACAACTCTTTTGATGTTAAAGTTGACGGGAGGAATTTCTCAGTCAGTCCGCAAAAATTAAATTTACTTGCCATTTCCAGCTGAAATACCTACTTATTGTTGATTTACGATAAGAAACTATAAATCTCCTCCTCCTTGAGTCGAATTCCTCATGTCTGAGGGTCGTGACCACCTCCCAAAAGCTTCTCTTTAACAATCCTGCGCCATCGACCTCTATCCTTAAATTTAAGTAGGTTACTATTATAACTGCATTTCAAAACTGGGCTTCAAACTGCACCTTTCGGAATAACCTAGTTAGGTATGATACTTTTAAAATTAATGATAATGTAGATACAAAAAATATATGCATATCTGATTTGTATTCACAATGTTAAAATGAGTGATTGTATTTGTAATAAGATAAGATAATTTTTTACTGCAAAAACTTACACTAGGTATACAGTTTTAAGTAGCTCTGCCTTTTGCGTTAGTTTAAAACTGTGTTGCAAAAGGCAGTGTTTTCCAGATGGGTCACGGGATTTGGCAAGTACAAACAAACCAAGAAGTCGCTATACAATACAAAAATGAGCATTTGCGTTAGTGTGTGTGTGTGTGTGTGTGTGTGTGGGTGTGTGTGTGTGCACGCGCCCATTAGTGTGTGTATGTGTGTGAGTGTGTGTGCACGTGTGATGGTGTGTGAATTCGTGTGCATATACTTACGAGCGGTGAACATGAAACACTGCAATACTCAAGATCTCTTAAGAGTCAAGGTTTGCATTGTTTATTTGCATGAATGTAGGTTGTCTTAATATATTTTTATAAGTAGATTTTCAGTCTCATTGCAGTTATTAATTGATAGCCAGTTAAAAATTTCACTTTTAAGGTTGTAGTGTAATAGTGGTTTCATGTTTTCTTTAGCATTAAATACATTGTACAGTTTCGGAGCCAAGTGAACATAGCTTCTCCAAGCGACTTCACTGCGGTAAGTAGGAACAGGTTATCAGTCCAGCCTTTTATTAGTTACTTTTTGGTTAGGTATAGTAATAACATAACAAAACCTAAAATATAAATCTTAAACTAGTATCTAAGAAGTAAATAATACGCACACGTAATTCGTCGTTCTATGGAAAAGTCACAATAAGTCATATCATTAATTATGTGCAAATGAAGATAACATTGCCAAATATTTAGGTTAAATAGAAAATACGTCAACTGCGTGTTGAGACACCCATATGAAGGCTTCCGTAGATGGTAACGATGCTTAAAACCAAACCAAACCAAATTGAAAAATCTTATTGATGTAAGTTTCCATACAAAACTATTTTAAATTTTTCCTTATACATTGATTAAAAAGTTATACTACATTTAAAATTGACTCGAACGAGCATATGACTTGACAATGTTACACTTTACAGCAGTGATTACCTACAAGAAATTTATGAAAATGCATAAAAGCAATTAACGAAACAAGCATAAGCATTGTCATTCAGCGTGGCAGACAGCATGCTGGGCACGCTGGCTGCATTGCCACGCTGGCGAAGGGTCGCCATCTCACTTTCTTTGCGCAGCGCGTCTACGTACGATACGCTCTTAAATACAGTTTTGAAAATTGTGACCTATGCTTAAAGTAACATAAATAATGTAAGTTTTTATGCAATTTAGTACATAAATGAGCAAGTTATTATAACGCTTTGTTACAGAAATACGGACGGACGGGGACGACGAAGTTACAAGGGTTCCTCTTTTTACTACGGAACCCTATAAACGTGTCGTTATCACATGCTAATAAACTTTTTCTTGTTTATTTATGTGATAATTCATTAGTGTCGGCGTAGACGCGAAATCAAATAATTAACAGTTTACCGCCTTATCACAAATGACTTAAACACGCCTTAAACACTGTCTAACAGTGCAATTTGTACTGTTAAACACTGTCTAAAGCGTGCGTAAATCTTTTGTGGTAAGACGATTACTTGTTTTCTATAGCAAACTCTAATTTTGTATCTAATTAACCGAAGAAAAAAAAAGGTTCTCTATTGGACCCTATGTTCTCTCTTTTACCGACTTTCAAAAAGGAGGAGGTAGTATGTTCGTCTGTATGTCGTTCATTCTTCAATTTGGCTCCTTCCTAGTTTTTACCGTTTATTATTTGGCATTGCTTTGAATTGGATGCCATTTTCTGATAAGAAAGTTTTTACGGGATACGTACTAGTACATATAGGCCGCTCCACACAAGTTGGCGTATGTGAAGTTAGCTTCAAGCTACGCAATAGCCAATCAACGTACGGCTTTATGTGAGCTTCAGTCAGGATTGGATATTGCACAGCATGTAGCTAACTTCGCATCCGCCAACTTGTGTGGCGCAGCCTATAACAACTAGATAATCGTTTGCATAATCAGTAATACTATCAAATTACAATTTTCAGTTTATAGTCAAACGAAAAAAAAATGGAAGGCACGGTAATTAGAAATAGTTATTTTTCGCAAAAACTAACATGACCGATTTCACCCGTGTACAGAATTCGCGAATATTTCGCACGGATCGATTCGGCTCTTTCGTGGTTTCGCCCCACAAGCTATTCGGCCCGCGGGGCGAATCAACGAAGCCTCTTTTTGAATGCCCTCTTTCGCCCCGTGGGGCGAAACGCCGAGAACGATAAAAGAGGCCGTTTCGGTCCACGTTGATAAAGATCAATTTCCCGCATCAGTATTACGTATTTCTTATGGTACAGCCACGCATAAAATTACATGAGATAAAATAAAAATCCACTACAAGTAATCAACAGATATGCAACGCTTTAAAAAAACTAAACAAGAAAAAACTTACTATATTGATATAACAGACATTATGAGCTAAGGGCTTAAGTTAAATTGAATATTGTTTGGTAGTAGGCGGGGCCCATTTGCAAACTATAAATTGTAAGAAAATTAACAGGTGTGGGACCTGTTACTTGTACTGTGTAACATTTTCGATATTCATTTTTTTTATAAAAAAAAATATTACACGTCATTACACAATGTATAGATTCAAAATTGCAGCAAAGTACATTGATAACATATAAATATTCACATTAACTACCTACTACGTCATTATGTTTACAACCACATATTATAATTAAAATGTATAGGTAATATTTTTTGGTTTGACATCTGACATCTCGTTAAACTCTTTCACTTTTGTGGAAATAGAAATTATGTAGAATTAAGCCGCTTACCTTTCGCATACAATGTGGAGTATAATTTACCCCAGACTGGAAAAAACAGGTTAATTAAAAAGTTAAAACCGAGAAATTGAGTTGAAATTCTCAATAGCTCAACGTTACGAACGGGTCCATTTTATAAAATTACATTTGGGGTTGCGTTTTTCACCGGACGCAATTTAACTTTTTAATGTTAAGTTATTGTTTATCTGAGAAACTATAGGTAGTCATGTATGCTGGAGCACCGACAGCAACTATTACTGTTGTCCACTAACCCACTACCGAGAATAGCCAGACGGCAAAACCGCTGAGTGCGCGTCTGGCTCCACGGTGGTCCGGCATGCATTACCGTGGGAGGCGGTAGATAACACCGCTCCCGTTAGCTTTTAGTTTAGTTGTAAGTCAGTTATAATTCAACTCTTAATATGATCAGACGTATTAAATAAGTAAAAATCAATTTTTGTCTTTTTAAAAAACAAAACCCGCGATCCTCAATTTTGACTGGCGCAGCCGGTAGGATTGCTGGGATACGTCGCGTAAAGTCGTAAAGTGATATTCGCGCGTACACGTAGTTACGGTTTCTTAAATTCAGTGACCGAGCTCGCAGCAATCCGAACCAACAAATAAATTTGTCTTCATTGGACGCGGCAGTTTTTACAAGGCACTACTAACTACAGCAGAAGGATGAAGACGGGTGTTATGTGAGTAAACCTTTTCGCATTCCATTCCCTGTTTTCATTTATTTCCGTTGGTTAGACCAAATAATCGTTATTTGATTTTCAATTGCGTACCGACATCGTCGCTATAATTTCAAGTACTTAGTTAAACTAGTTTATAAATTGTGTTAAGATAAATATATCAAAATGGTAGACCAAACGGTGAGAATAGTACCCAAAGATTTATTATGTATAATACCTAAATATGAGGGGGAACAAAATCTGCTAAATCTTTTTATAAGAAAATCGCAGTACATTTATAACGGATATAGCTCAACAACTAATGCAGTACAGCAACAATATGTATTTCACGCAATTACCAGTAGGTTGCATGGTAGAGCCGCTGCTTTACTAAGTGAGCGCGAAGACATAAACTCATGGCCCGCACTCAGAGATGTATTAGTTCAGCATTTCGGCGACCCACGCTCCGAGGAGTGTATCGCGATTGAATTAGAACAAATGCGTATTAACAACGGGGAAAGTTACATAGATTTTTGTCACAGGATACAGCAGACGCGTAGCACACTCTTTGCCAAGGTTAATCTTTTAGCCGACGAAGGAGTAAAAGCGGCTAAAATGATCGTATATAATAACATGGCTCTAAACGTATTTCTGTACAACCTCACTGAAGATCTAATTCGCATCGTGCGCCTGAAAGGGTGCCCCAATTTAGAGGCCGCGTTGAGCATCGTCACTGAAGAAGTAAACTTCATGACGCAATTTAATGCCAAACAAAAACAGAGACAGGCCTCGGCCGCACCCGCTAAAACAGTAAGCAACATTTCTAATAACAACTTTAAATTCGGAATACCAAACCAAAACCAAGTCGCAGCGCCTAACCCAAGCTTTAAGTTTGGGATACCGCAACAACCCCAAGGTTTTAGATTCGGCCTTCAGCCCCAAAACACACCCCCACAGATTGGTTTTAGACCCAATTTTCAAATGAACACCCCGCCAACAGGTTTCAGATTTAATCAAAATGCCGGGCCCCAGAACTTCAGATTCGGCGCCCCACGGCCAAATTTCAATTTTGGACAAGGTCCTAGACCACCATTTAACTCAAACTTCGCAAGACCACCTATGCCGCAACAACATTTTGGCCAAGGATTTAAATTCGGCATCCCGCCAAACGCAAATCGCCCCAAACCAATAGAAGAACCGGACGTCTCGATGAGGACAGCCCGACCACTGAGGCAAAACATGTTGAATGCCTCGGCGGACACAGAAAACGTATTCTACAATAACGAAATTGTAGAGGAAACCACCGAGCAAAATGGTGATGCCGCATACTACGATGAAAACTACATGTACAATACAGAGGTCCCGGAAACCCATGACATGCCCGGGGAGGCGTACGAATACGCAGATATGACGGGCACGGAAAATTTTCAGTTAACAGCCTCCAGTTTTCACCCGAAATAATAGAGCTAAATTGCAGTTCTGTTCTAAAACTACCGCATATAGTAATACCCGAAATTAAAGCACGCTTCATGATTGACACCGGAAGTACAAGGTCCTTCATTAGCCCTGCAAAAGCGGACGAATACTTTTCAGCTTTCAAATACTACGAGCCGTTCGAGGTGATAAGTACACACGCCCGTAGCCAGCACAGTGAGGCTATCTGCATACCGCTATTAAAAACCTTCCAATGCGTAGGCAAGCACAAGTTCTATGTGTATGACGTCGATAGTCGCTACGATGGTCTAATAGGAAGCGACCTATTGAAGCAACTGGAAGCTAAAATCGACATGAAAAACCAGATCCTACAGACACCCTACGCAAACATACCAATTATATATAACCCACCGTACGAAATATTACTAGAGCCCCGAACGGAATCAAGAGTCAAAGTCCCAACCGATCTACAAAATGGCGAAGCCATCATAGATTTTGTTGATTTTGGACAAGGAGTAAGAATGCCAAGTGCCCTTGTCACGTGTGAAAATTCATTCGCCTACACAGTTATTCAAAATACTTCCGAAGACACCATTTCAATGGCATTTGCTAAGCCACTTAAAGTAACCAAACACGAGGGCGAAGTATGTAACACAAACGTAACCTCGAGTAGTTGCGAGGTTGACCAACTCCTAAAAGAAAATCTAAAAAAGTTACGGCTAGACCACACCAATAAAGAAGAACGAGAAGCTATAGAAAAGTTATGCACTGAATATCGAGACATCTTCCACTGCGAAGGTATACCACTTTCATTTTCAAACAAGGTCAAACACGAAATTAGAACCAAAAATGAAGACCCCATATTTATTCGACCGTATAGACATCCACCCCTCTACAACGAAGAAATCCGAAACCAAGTGACCAAACTCTTAGAAAATGACGTCATAAGGGAATCGCACTCACCTTGGAGCGCGCCAGTACATCTGGTACCCAAAAAAACCGACGCATCAGGTGAAAGAAAATACCGTATGGTCATAGATTACAGACGTCTCAACGAAGTGACCACGGATGATAAATACCCGCTGCCTAATATCGCTGATCTCTTTGACAAATTAGGGAAATCTGTGTATTTTAGTACCATCGATTTAGCAAGCGGATTCCACCAGATCGAAGTGAGGGAAGAAGACCGACAAAAGACAGCGTTCTCCACGCAAGCGGGTCACTACGAGTTTACCCGAATGCCATTCGGTCTAAAAACCGGACCAGCTACGTTTCAGCGCGCAATGGACAACGTGCTCAGAGGATTACAAGGACTGCATTGCCTTGTATACTTAGATGATATAATCGTGTATTCATCTAGCCTGCAAGAACACATTGAGAAGTTGCGTATGGTTTTCGACCGATTGAGGGAAACAAACCTGAAAGTGACATTGGACAAGTGTGAATTTTTCCGCAAGGAGGTACTTTACCTTGGCCATATGATAACTAAGGATGGACTTAAACCCAATGATGATAAGATACAGGCCGTTCTGAACTTCCCAATTCCAACAACGACTACCCAAATTAAAAGCTTTTTGGGATTAGTGGGATATTACCGTAAATTTATTAAGGACTTTGCCAAAATCACCCGTCCCTTGACGTCCTGTTTAAAAAAGCGAAACAAAATAGAACTCACAGACGAATTTGTGGGCGCTTTTGAGAGATGTAAAGAGCTGCTAGTGAATGCGCCTATCCTACAATTCCCGGACTTCTCAAAACCATTTATACTCACAACTGACGCGTCTGATTTCGCGGTTGGTGCAGTAATATCCCAGGGCCCCATAGGCTCGGATAAACCAATAGCCTATGCCAGTCGCACCCTGAATGACGCTGAAACCAGGTATAGTACCGTAGAAAAGGAGCTATTAGCCATCGTTTGGGCCGTGAAGCATTTCAGGCCATACCTATACGGTAGGCGGTTCACCATCTATACCGACCATAGACCCCTTGCCTGGCTCAATAATATGAAAGAACATAACAGCAAGCTCACCAGGTGGAAGCTCCGCTTGGCAGAATTCGACTATGACATCATCTATAAAAAAGGCAAACAAAATTGTGTAGCGGATGCCTTATCGCGTATCAAAGTCAACGCGATAGAGAAGGACGTCGACTCTATGAAGGTCAACGTAGAAAAGAAACAAAAGCAAATCCCAAAAAAGGAAACAGATAAAGAAACTCAAGACGGCGACAATATGACCGTCTACCAGATAATACTGTCAGAATCAGAAGAAGATCAAAGCGAAGACACAATCGTTTTGTCATCTGAATCAGAATATGGCCCGCTAACCCCTCTATACGAACCAAGGTCTCCTTTTTCTATTCCATCCGCATCAAGCGACACGTTGACAGCATCGGAACACTCGGAAACGGAACATTCCGTTTACGAAACGGATTCCTCCGGAATTCCCATTATGAACGAGGCCATAGATACTAAATCTAACCAAATCTTAGTACACACTTGGTTCAGAGGAGAATTAACAGTTAAGGACTTATCAAGGCCAAAACAAAAGATTTTGGAAGTCCACTTACCACTGGAAAGACCAGATTTAGTGAAACAGTTCCTTAAAGAATACATTAAACCAAAAGTTAAATATTTCATCTATTTTGAAGACGAAGGACACCGGAAACAATTTGCTGAAGTAATTACCAAATTATTTAAAAAGGATACCGTAAAGATTTTCGAATGTACCCAGAGGGTCATATACGTTGAAGATGAAAATGAGCAGAAAGAGATTGCGAAAAAGTACCACATTGGAAAAACCTGTCACCGAGGAATAAAAGAGACGACTACGCATCTGAAACGAACATACTATTGGAATAACATGGAGGTTACAGTAGCCACCATAATAAATTCGTGCGACGGCTGTAAAACTATGAAATACGACAGGAAACCACTAAAACCAGAGCTACAACTCACACAGACCCAAACAAAACCATTCCAAGAGATTTTCATAGATGTCTTCACCATAGAAGGAAAATCATACCTAACTTTAGTCGACGCTTTCAGCAAACTCGGACAAGCCATGGGGATTGAGAACAAAACCACACCTGAAATAATTAGGGCTCTCATTAAGTATTTTTCTATGTATGGAGTACCACATAAAATCAGTGCCGACTCCGGGTCAGAATTTAATAACGCCCTGCTGAAGGAAACCTTAAGCCTCTATAAGGTAGACCTGCATATTGGTACCCCACATAACTCAAACTCAATGGGGGTGGTCGAACGGTTTCATTCAACCCTTATCGAAATTTATCGGCTTGCCAAATACGAACACAAACTCACAGACGCAGCGTCAGTAATGACCTACTCGCTCATGTCATATAATCATACAATCCACTCCACCACAGGACTAACGCCTTTCGAAGTAGTATTCGGTCACACCGACTCTAAAAATCCATTTAATGTCGAATTTAACAGGGAATACACACAAAAACTAGTACAAGATCACAAAAACCGTATCAAATTCCTATACAAATATTTAACCGATAAAGCTATAAATATTAAAAAGAAAATCAAGGAGAAACTTGGAGGAGAAAAAGAGTTCAAAGTAAAAAAGGGAGATACAGTTTTCGTAAAAGGCGTAAACGTTAGAAGAGGCAAGGATAAACCGCGGTACGAAAAGGCGGAAGTCGTAGGGGAATTAGACAGGAACATAGTACCGATTAAAATGAAAGGTCGTGAGACTAAAGCACCAATTAAGGATTTAAAACGTCCTTCACAGGTGCGCCCTGGTCCTGCTACAGACGTCAGCTGCCCTGGCCCTTCTACTTCAGCAGATCAGGGATAACCCCGGGATCTTCCCGATCAAAGAAGGTCAAGCCCTTATAAGTAGTGATAAGTGGTCTATTATTAAAACCCTAGATTTAAGTTTAATCAGAGACGATTTAGATTTTAATGTTAATAGATATGTAGATTTGAATAAGCATGTAGAGAACTATTTCGGAAACAAACCCATTTACGCAGGCATCAATGACATAAAGACTCAGACAGATTTTATCAAAAATATTACACTGCAGAAATTAAACCAGCTAATTCCTGTTAAAAGAGTTAAACGCGGCCTCCTAAATCCCCTGGGATCGATAATCAAATTAATTTCCGGAAATTTAGACAATGACGACGCTATGAAGTATGACGCGTTAATACAAAATGTAAAATCGACGCAAATCGCAGAAAATAAAAGAGTAACAGTGGTCGCAGAAATGCTGAAGTCATTGGTGAATATTACAAACAATACTAAGAACAATTTCATTCAATTGGATAAGGCAATTTGGGAAGTTAAACAACAGTTAAGTAGTAATAACGCCACTACAGATACGCTCAAGATCATTAACACATATCACTTATTTTTCCATAACTTCCAAACTTTCTATACCATATTGAACGAGATTGAAACTACTGTAGCTTTTAGTAAATTAGGAATGTTACATCAAGACATTTTAGACCCTAACGAATTGTTGTTAATACTTAAGGATGTAGAACGAAAAGGTAAACTCATGTTCACGGCTAACTTTGAAAATCTACTGAAATTAGAGCAATGTATAGAGCTAAAGGCTTACGCAAAGGAAAATCAAATAACTTTCATTATGGACATACCCCTTGTAGAAAACGATACATTTACATACTACAAGGTCCTTCCCCTACCTGTTACAAATTCCCGTAGCCAAACTCACCTTATCCTGCCAAAATTTCCTTATTTACTGACGAAAAGGTTGAAAACAGTGTCGCTATCACGCCCCTGTAAGGAAATAGAAGAATACCTATTTCTCTGTGAAGAAGACAACTCATCCTCCTTGGTTAAGGATACCTGCATTGCCGACCTGCTCCGATTCGCATCAGATACAACTCAGTGTCACCAGATACCAGTTGACGTAGAAGAGGTAAAAGTAGAGAAAATACAGGATAGCCGATGGATGGTGTTTGCTAGGACTGACGTCCTCCTCACTCAAAACTGCGGGAACGAGATAACTCACCACCACCTTCGAGGGACCTACATCGTGACTACAGACGACGATTGCGAAGCCGAAGTTAAAGGCTTAGTCATGAGAAGACATCGAGAGCACTCAGGAAGAATGTCTCTACCTGCATTACCCATCATAAACCTGCCTGAATTAATGCCGCCGGAGAAGACGCGCTTTGTGGAGCCGTTGAACGTAAAAGGGATGGACCTCACCAACCTGCAGCAACTATCCAGCATTTTAGTGAAAAGTGAAAGTGAAATGAGTCAATATAGTGAACGTGATAGTGCAATTAACATGAAGAGAATAAGCATAGGAACTTTAATTTTATATGTAATTTTAGTCATAGTTTTTGCATTTTGTGTCTCAGTATACTTTTACAGACGAAATTATCGTGGCAAAGAAAATCCGCGCGATAATTTCGATCTTAAGGAGGAAGGAGTCATGTATGCTGGAGCACCGACAGCAACTATTACTGTTGTCCACTAACCCACTACCGAGAATAGCCAGACGGCAAAACCGCTGAGTGCGCGTCTGGCTCCACGGTGGTCCGGCATGCATTACCGTGGGAGGCGGTAGATAACACCGCTCCCGTTAGCTTTTAGTTTAGTTGTAAGTCAGTTATAATTCAACTCTTAATATGATCAGACGTATTAAATAAGTAAAAATCAATTTTTGTCTTTTTAAAAAACAAAACCCGCGATCCTCAATTTTGACTAGGTTTTACAAAATGTTTACGAATACAGTTATTGTCTATACCAATATTATAAAGAGGAAAGATTTGATTGTTTGTTTGCATTGAATAGGCTCCGAAATTACTGAACCGATTTGAAAAATTATTTCACTGTTGGGAAACTCCACAATCCCGGGTGTCATAGGCTATATTATATTTTATTTTTAAATTAGGGAGGCTGCTAGTAAAAAATAAAATTTTCACTTAAAATTACCAAAGTTGGAGAAAATAAGTATCTTTTAGTCCTAGTACCAAAAAATAACAGTCCGTCTGTCTGGCCGTCTTCCCATCTGTCCGTACTCAAGTCACAAACCCTCATAACTCCCACAAATAACCGAATTGCATGAAGTTTGACATTATAATAGTTTTATTATAAAATCTTAACTTCCATCGAATGAAAACAATGTGCCAAAATTGTATTGATTTAGATAGCATATTCAAGGTGAAGAAAACTCCTTTTTTTCTTCACCTTGTACGCGGAAAGGTTTGACATTTCTCATTTTTTAAGCTTGATAACGATCATCAATAAACAATTGCATTTTTGTTCATACACCCCCATAGGACTCATAGAATGATGCCCTTGATATAATGTAATTTTTTTTTTTCCATTAACTACTTTTCTACTTAAATGTACAGATAAAAAAGTGAATCGCGGGGCGAATCAACGAAGCCTCTTTTTGAAGGCCCTCTTTCGCCCCGCATTGTTTGGAGCGGGGAGAAAGAGGGCATTCAAAAAGAGGCTTCGTTGATTCGCCCCACGGACCGAACAGCTTGTGGGGCGAAACCACGAAAGAGCCACATTTTCACACTATTGTTGATTTATCAAAAATGGCTCGGCCGATTTCAATAACATTTTAGTGGGACCAATTTCAAAGTATACTCTTTCCAATAAAAAAAATATTATTGAAATCAGACTGCTACGAAAAAAGTTATGCGTGGTTATACAAAAATTGTGTACCTCCTCCGGTTTGGTTCGTTGGTCAAAAAAGGGCTAAATTGAAGAATGGCCCACGTATTTTTTTGTGTAAATTCATCAACATTTTCGCCAATAGGCTTGTTTACTAAAAACATATAATTAGCCTGTATATTGCCTATTTAAAAAAAAAATGAAGTTACAGCCCAAGTTCCACGTGACGTCACTAACCTGCTCCAAATGTACTGGTTAGTAACGTCACGAGTCGACGACTCTCAAACTTTGATAAGGTTTATCTATGTCATTAATTGTTTGAGTGACAAAAAAAATACGTGTCATGGATTTTAATAATTATTAAAAAGTATTGGACACTTATTTTTTCATTTGTAAATCAAACTATTAATGACAACGATAAACCTTGTTAAAGCTTACGAGTAGATTGCAATTTAATTAACGGAATAATTATAATAATGTTTTTGTACCCAGTAAACATGCCTTAGTAGTAGTATTAACCGATTTAAAAAAAAACTTTATTTTTATTTCAAAAGGATATACCTACTCTCGAGGTGGTAGATTTCATCGAAATCGGTTGGGCCGTTTTAGGTAAATCAACAATAATGTTCATGGGTATCACTTCGATTCGTGCAGTCTATTCGAATTCTGTCCACGATAGAAGATGGTGGTGCGATTTTTTGTGAAAAATAATAAGGTATTTCATGTATGTTATGCAATTATTCCGGCAATTATGAACTTTGTTTTGTTTGTAATCTTCCAATTTTATTTTAATATAAAAATAATTGTTAAATAGGTAGGCCTATTTAACAATTATTATTATAGAGAATCAGTTACATATATTGTTCATTAATCTTTTAAAATTATGTTTAAAAAAATTGAAATTGAACTGATTTTGATAAGAATTCATCTTGTATTTAGTAGATCAGAGGTAATCAAGTTAAAGTTTGTCAAAACTGGCTTATCATTATTATGCTGAATCTTGTGGTCTTACCCACGTTTTAATATCATGAAGTTTTTATACCCTAGCTGAAATCAGAAAAATAGATTCACTTTATATTTTTTTTATTCATTTTCGAAGTAAACATATACCTACTTTTAAATTTACAAAATGTCGCATAAATACCATCCCTACATAGTCGACGTACCACCTGCTCGTACTTAACGATTCGCTTCTTCCTTCATAATGCGGACCGCCAGGGACTGGAATGCCCTGCCTCCGTCATTGTTTCCTGACAATTACAATTTGGATTTCTTCAAGTTAAGAGTGAATAGATATCTTCTAGGTCTACATACTCCATCTTCGGCTACAACTTCGCTTTCCATCAGGCGAGTTGGTGGCCAAATCTAGCCCTATTCTATTTAAAAAATATATATCAAAATAATATGCTTAAACACCTATAACTTAAATTATCATATATTAACAAAGAAAAATTGGAAAAAAGCTCTCCTATACCTAATTATTTTCTTTTCTGCACCTGTAGCATGGTAGAGGTACAAAACTAGTCTTTCCGCCAATCTATCCCCTCGAAGAGAAAACAATTATGGATTGATTTTGAAAACTGACATTAAAAGTGGATAAATGCTCTTTGCCAAACTAGGGCTGTAGGAATAAATAAATGAAATAATATAATTGTATTCCTTATAAAATCAGTTCAATTTAAAGTCTTCTATCTTCGTTGCGGCAGCGAGGGCGAGTTTTTCTACAGTATGAGGTCCATCTGAAATACGAAAGATTTTCTATAGTAACATACAAAATTAGTATTACTATGAACATTCATCAAAGTTACTTAGTCGTCGTCGTTTCAGCCATAGGACGTCAACTGCTGGACATAAGCCTCACATAAAGATTTCCGGTCAATAAGACCGGTTAGTAGCGGCTTGCATCCAGCGCGATCCTGCGGTCTTAATGAGATCATCCGCCCACCTCGTAGGTGAATGTCTTACGCTGCGCTTGCCGGTACGTAGTCGGTATGTTACTATAAGCACTTTCATACATAATATGAAATAGCTTTAAAGGTCTTAACATAATCCAAATGGTCAAGCCCACTGCCAGTCGGCAGCGTGCCCAGCATGCTGGCTGCATTGCCACGCTGAATGGCGATGATTATACGTACGTTAAGCCAAATAAACAGCAGCATTTTTGTCACGCGTCGCGTCCACCTTTCTTTCAAGCGTCTCTGGATGATCCCGTCGCTTATTATGTAGTAGTAATTTATGTAGTTTTAGCCTATGTAGGTAGAGTTATATTTTGTTATAGTTATTAGTTATAAGTAAGGGTGTCCTTACCGATATCAAACCAAGTAGTTTTCGGAATGCTGGCTTCTTTTCTTGCTTCTGCGATGGCTTCCCGCAACGCAAATGCTATCACTATCGACAGACACATTGGTGGCTCTCCAGTTCCTAAAATGTATAAATATTTTAGTATAATACTTAAAAACTGCAAAAGCAAAAATTTTTAGAACTCTTGATGCAAAAAAAGGGATGGTATACGTTTGACCGCTTTGTTTGTGTGTCTGTCCATGACAACGTAGCTCTGAAAGAGATGAACTGATTTGATTTCGGTTTTTTATTTGATGCTTTCAAAGATGATTGTTTTCTAGAGGTGATTTTAGATAGGTATGTTTTATTGGTCATCAAATCGGTTAAGCCGTTTCAAATTTAGCTCTTTTATAAACGGTGGTAAGAATGTTAATGCGTCAGGTGTTTTTAAATTTTTCATTTAATCTTGTGCAGTTTATTGACTCTTCAATTGCTGAACGGCGCAACCGCACAATCAGCAAAATCTTTAATTAAGGTCGCTTGCATCATAATTCATACCTAACATTTGTACATATTTTACATTTTTATCATAAACTAGTTTGTGTTCGTGGCTTTGCCTGCGTGATATTTTAATTTTTGTGCTATCCCATCATCACCTTTGTTTTTTTCGGGATAAAAAGTAGCCTATGTCATTTTTCGTCTTTTAAACTATGTCCGTTCCAAAAAGTTAGTCAATTCGTTGCTTCGTTGCTGCGTGAAAGAATAACAAACCAATAATTTAACAAATACACTTTCGGATCTATAATAGTAAGGAGGTAAGGATAAAACAGTGTTAGAACGACTTCAGTGGTTTTGTTTCAGACAGTTACTTTCCCGGTCCTTCGTACTCACACAAAATAAATCTCGTAATTCACTGTTGTTTAACCAGTAAAAGATCTTGCATAAAAGTATAACTTAAAGATCGATCTAATATTTTACATTGAATTTTGATTTATTAAAAATATTACACCTGAAATACTATTTGAGAAGAGTTTTTACCTTTAGCACCAAGTATAGGTTCGACACTGTACGACCTTTTTCTAAAGTAAACTCTGAAATCCTGTGGGATATCTCTTGTTAAGGGCACTTTGTAATTCCAGGTCCTATTTGTAAGTAGTTCTCCAGTTTTGTTGTCATACTTCAGTTCTTCGCATGTCCAGTAGCCGAGACCCATGACAAAAGCACCTTCGACCTAGAATAGAATAGAATAGAATAGAAAACACTTTATTGCACACAGTAAAAATAAGACAACAGTAATACATGAAAAACTTATTAGTGTAGCTCAAGGCGGCCTTATCGCTGGAAGCGATCTCTTCCAGGCAACCCATGCACGGAACGGAATGATCTTAAAATATATCACGGGAGTACAATAATGTGATTGATACTCAAAAGAAATAAAGCTATATTATAAACATAAATAATAAATAATAATAGTATTGTCTAAAATTGTTGAAAAGGTTCTTTATACAAGATTAGATAACTATTTTCGATCAATTAATTTCATCTTTGAACAACAGTACGTTTTAGATCTAAGAGTAATACTCTCACAGCAACAATAGATCTCATCACTAAAATCAAACATAATATTGACAACAAAAACGTAGCTTTAGGCATTTTCATTGATTTAAAAAAGCTTTTGATACCGTTAGCCATAAACTACTTTTGGAATTACTGGTCAGGCGTTGAGGATGTTTGAGTCTTACCTAGTATCAAGATCACAAATTGTAAAAATTGATGGCAATGTTCAAAGTGACCCACAACCAATAACGTGCGGAGTTCCACAAGGTTCAATTCTGGGTCCTTTGCTCTTTCTAATCTATATAAATAACATGCACGAATTAGGACTTAATGGAAACATTACATTGTACGCAGACGACACTTGCTTGTTCTATTTCGGACCTTCGCTAACTAACTTACTCTCACTAGCCCAAGACGATCTGAACATTATTTATAATTGGCTAAACTATAATCTATTGACCATCAACATCAGCAAAACAAGCTACGTAATATTTAAAGCAAAAAATAAACAGCTACCTCCACACACGCCTCTCAAAGTTAATGACATTCCTTTGAAAGAAAAACTGAATGAAAAGTATTTAGGTTTGCACTTAGACACCCACTTAACATGGAAAATCCACATTGATCACATTAAAAATAAACTTATTTCATTACGCGGTTCACTTCGAAACATAGTGCGATGTATCCCCCTGAAGCTACGTTTTACAATATACAATACACTTTTGAAACCACACTTGTTATACCTCGTAGAAGTCTGGGGAACTGCGGTCAAAACAAGAATAGCCGAACTGCAAATACTACAAAATAAAATCATAAAAACGCTTTTTAACTACCACTACCTTACAGAAACTAAAAAAATATACAAAGAAACAAAATTAATGACCATAAAACAACTACACAATTATAATATTTGTATTTTCATACGAAAAACTATGAGCAATAAACTTCATACAAATTTACATTTCACCAAACGAAAACAAAATGTTGCGTACCCCTGCACTCGCCGCGGTAGCTTCATTGCTTTGCCAAAGATCCGTACAAACTACGGTAAAAGTATGATAACTTTTGACGGTGCGCGCCTTTACAATAACATACCCTCGGATATAAAAAATACTACTTCGTTTAATGTATTTAAAAAGAAACTTGCCGAGTACATTATTGCCGACAATTCATAGTTTTAACTTTTAAGTAAAATCTGTCATATATTATGTATGTTTGTTTTCATATAGGTATCACTTGTTTTTATAAGTTTGTTTTACAAGTAGTTACATTATGTATTATTTAAAATTGTTTTCTCAGCGACGACGAACTGTTATTTATAATTATATTTAGTTGTGTTCTCATGGAAGCGATGTTATATCTTAAATTGAGAATAAATATCTTTAAACCTAATAATACTACATACTATACCTAACACACAATTATACTACTACTATAATATAAACATACATAATAATATACATATAATCATATACGCAATGATCATAACAAAAGAAAACAATGATACAGCAAATTACTTATTTAGAGAGATAATGAATTTTTACAAGTCGTTTGTAAGTTTCCAGTGAACGTGCATGCTTAATATCAAGGGGCAATTCGTTCCAGAGCTTCACAGCCCTTACAGCAAACGATGAACTGTAGAACGAGGTTCTGTGGGAAGGAATATCCAGAGTCAAATTATCTGCAGATCTCAAGGTGCGCGTGTGGAGTGAATCCCGAAACTTGAAAAGACTAGAAAGGTAAAAGGGAGAAGAAGGGTAGAAAAGAGTGCTGTACAGCAGCGACAGAAATGAATAAAGATTTTTAGTTTGAAATGTTTTTTAATTTATAGTGCTTCATAAACTAGTTTTATTTCAAAGAGAGAGAGAGAGGTTCTCGTTAGTTAGCTAGCTCAGTTGGAAGAGCGTCGAGCTAGTGATCCAAAGGCTGCGTTCGCGACAAATTTTTGAAATGTATATCATAAAGAATAACTCTTTGATTTTTAGTTTCTTTATTTGGAAACGTAGTAACGATGAACTGACATGAATGTCCACCCACAAATAGGCTGATGACTTCATTAAGACCGCAGGATCGCGGCGGATGTAAGCTGCTTCCAACCAGTCTTATTGAAGATCTACAGGGAGGCATATGCACAGCAGTGGACATCCTATTGTTGAAACAACGAATACAAATATAAATATAACTTTTTTGAATCCAAGTTTATCGACTAATTGCATTTTTAGCCGACGAAAAAACGGAAGAAGTTCTTATGTCGACGCGTATATTTTTTTTTGTGACCACGTACTATAACTTTTTACGGAGTATTCTGATTTCAACAATTCTTTTTTTGCTTGCTACTTTAGGGGTCCTGTTTAAATCCTAATGATCCATAAATCAACAATTATGTGAAAATAACTACATCGATCCGTGCGAACTATATATTCGAATTATTATTGGCATAACTATCTTCAACCGTGTACAAGTTGAAGTTGGTTATATGGCCATTTTTTGCGAAAAATAAATATTACATTGACTTACTTGACCAACATCTATTTCCGGATTGACACTCTGCCCAACGTCTTGCAGTAGATCAACTCTCATACATTCCGATTCTCCAGTCAGTATATCAACTTCTACTTCTGCCAACGCAACTCCAAATATATCATAATTGAACATATCAGCAAAACTAACAAAACCATGGACTTGTAGATCTACATTCTGATTATATGCTTCTGTTATTAACTGCTCCCAAGTAGGATTAGTCAGTCGTCTTCTTATTGGTTCCAGTCTTTTCAACAACTCTTCGCAGCATCTTCGCACTCCTAAACCCGCATTTTGAGAACCTATACTTCCACCAGTTATAAAACCATTTGGTGCTATAACAGTGTTGTTCGCTTTCACTTGTATCTTTGTTACAGGAATCTTTAGCAAATAAGCAGCAATTTGTGTTGTTTTAGTGTTGACGCCTTGACCCATTTCTATAGCACCATGAGTGATCACTACTGTTCCATCTCCATGAAAAACTGAGAGATTGACGTCATAGACTTGACTTCCAGCAGGAGTCCATCTTAGAAAGGCAAATCTTAAGCCCTTCTTTCTCCATCTATTTTTAGTATTAAACTTATCCACAGCAGCTCTTCTATCATTATAAGATGCAGTAGTCTTTAAGTTTTCTGCCATATCTCTGAGAGCACTGTATCTAGTATTGTCTAAGTTAGCCAAGCGAACATTGTACGGGTCTAGTTCCAATTCGTAAGAAATTCTTTCCATGACGTATTCTGCCATTGAAATGTTTTCAAATGTGCCTGAAACAATATTAGCGTAAAGAACACTCCAAAATAGGTATGGGTGGTATTGAAATTATTTGAGAAAAGAATCTAAGAATTTGCCCAACATGCGTTGGGCAAAAATAAATTCTTATATTCTTTTTTTGTTCTTTAGAAACTTAATTGGGTTCATTTTCATCAACATGCATTTCACATTCTTGATAAATTAAATATACGAATTCCAAAACCCATGTAGATCAGAAATTCCAAAGAAATCCTCTGAAAGTAAGCCATCTCCGTCGGATGTTATTGAATATCTGATGGACGAATATTGAAGATCTGAAATTAGGAGATCGACGAGTATATCAGGCTGTGGTGTGCATCCTATGGCTGAACTAGTGATATCAATGAAACAATGAATGTTTGTTCTTGCTGTTAACAGTTTCAATAAATTTTCTTTACCTACCTGGAGATCGGCACCACGTATTTTTAGCATTATCCGTAGTAGCATCATAGCACTTGTGGTTCCATCTAGAATTATCATAGCAATTGTTGAAGACGCCTGTGCCGAGAACGGTGAGAGTCTCGTTCACTTTGTACCCGTTGTCTTCGAACAAATTGTATTCGATGCGCTGGATAACGCCTGAGCTATTCACTTCACACTGAAAGTACGGTAAGGAGATATTTTTGTAGTTATGTTAAGTTGTGTCAGAAACAAATGTGAGATAATGTCGTTCGAGGCAAGGGTAATTTGGATTATATTGTTTCATAAAAAAATATATTATTGATTTTGTGCACTCTCAGAGCAATATCACCCATACACAATGTACATTTATACCACAGTGATTCAGCTGCGAGTTATGTCATCAAATTTCCACTACTTATTTATGAAATTTTATCATTAAGTGTCGACAAGAAGGAATGTTGAACCGGCGGCCTTATCACTGAAAGTTAGATTAGTTGCTTCACATATGCTAGCATCTAATTTTCTCTATTTTTTTGTTTTATGTGTGTGTGAATCAATAAAGAGTTTATCTATCTATCTAATGTTGATGATGGAGTGTCTTCCTTCCAATATCGATGGAAGTCCACAGGTTCACTAAGGACCAAAAAAGCTGTTGTGTGATGAGTGCGAAGGACCGGGAATGTTACTGCACGAAAGAAATCCACCGAAGGTCGTTCTAACACTGATTTATTTTAATAAAATAGTAATACATGTACAAATGTGTTGGTGTAAGCAAGTGACCTCGATCGACGATATTGATGGTTACATCGAATACTTATTTTTATAGATTTTAACATTGCATTTCATGAATGTTTTGAACACGACCATAAGCCACATTTTTAACGTCGCCATTTGTTACTGTCATCATCATCATTGGCAGCGTCCTCTATTCTATTGTTGGGTATAGGCCTCTCTCTTACGGTGCTATTTGTTTCAGTCCTGTGCTAATCGTATCCAGGTTCGACCCGCGATCTTCACTATATCGTTGACCTATATTGATGCCGGACGACCAACGCTCGGCTTGATTAGCCTCGGCCACTACTTTGTTACTGTAGCTAAGCTCAAAAACATATTCAAAATTAAACGCAACTTCAGATATTTTGTACTTACTTCAAAGTCCGTGTGACACGCCATTCTTTTTCCAATAGCTCTCATGGCCGTGGTAAGAGGCACCACGAATCTACACGGCCGGTTCAGCTTCTGAGTGACCAAACTACAGGCAATAGCTACCTGAGAGGGCCGGGATATCTTCATGCCGAAAGCACCGCCGAGGCGACGTACATTCACGTCTACTCTAAAATTATTTAATTTCATTTTTATTCTATTACAAAGTAAAATTATAAGGGAATAACATTCAAAAAAATAGGCCAAGTACGAGTTGGACACGCGCATGAAAGGTTCCGTACCGTATGGGAGCCCCTCTGCAAAAAAATCACGTTCGTTGTACGGGAGCCTCCCTTAAATATCTATATTATTCTGTTTATAGTATTTGTTATAGCGGCAATCGAAATCCATCATCTGTGAAAATTTCAATTCTATAGCCATCACGGTTCATAATATACAGCCTGGTGACAGACAGAGGGACAGACAGACAGACGGACAGCGGGGTCTTAGTAATAGGGTCCCGTTTTTACACATTGGGTACGAAACCCTAAAAATGAAACAACACGTGTTTTATTGATATACTCGTATAACTTATTAATTTTAGTATTAAAATCATTTAATTCAAATTTTTCTAATAATGATTTTGTGAGATAGATGTAATTGTTGTCGTAATTCGTTTTTATCTCAATAAACAATTATTACTCGATCAATCACATCACAGTAAAATAAAATTTGCAGCTTTGAAATAAAACTACATCAAAATGATTAATTTGTTTGTGATTTCCGAAGCAAAGACACACAGTTGTTGACACGTCAAGAATCTTCATAATTTTTTCTAACAAAGCACTGTCTTTTATGCTGACATTTACATGAGTCGTCTTCACGATATTTTGTACGTAATTGAGGAAATTTATTATAATTTAAGTATTTAATTTGTCTTACCGATTTTCATCAATATTTAGCGCCTTTGAAATCATCATCTGCACCCCATCCATCCATTGCGTTGTACAAAACAGTTCCAGCCCTTCTTCCGTAGGTATCGTCACACACGCTATATTCTCCATCATGAAATGATACTGACCACGAATCGTATTTTCTCCTTTAATCACTTTGAAGACGTCTCTCCCTCTATCCGTTGCATTGGTTTGAGTGTTTAGTGTGATTCTTGACGGATCGCTTTTGGTTACTTTGATATCGATGGTAGGAACTTTAGTGTTTTTGTAAGTAGCTGTGACCATTTTAGCAGCAGATTCAGCAATGTGCTGGGTTTCTGCTACTATGATACCGTATGGTTGGTTGAAGTATTGGACAGTGCCACTGCATAGAACTTCTTCGTCCGCTACGTAAAATACGGTTCCCGCTGGAGTGAAAGAGTTCAAGCCTGGTATATCTTTTGCTTTGTAGAAAGCAAGCACTCCTGGTGTTTTCTGGAAAGTAATTTCATTAAACGTATTGAAGCATGTAACAACTTTTTGTAAAGTATTCTATGGCAACTCAGGAGATCATAGGAGCATACATTTTGTTTGACAAGAGTTAAAATTTGACTTTTTTAATTTATTTCTTACAGGTTTGCGTTTCACTACATACTGCCTAATGTTAAGCAGATAATATGCGGTAAAGGCTGTAACATGCTTACCTAAAAGATACCTACCTATACATAGTTGGCATTTAATTAACGTGACTTTCGCACATTCTAATAAAAAAACTTTATTTATTATTTCTTAAAAAAGCTTTATGATGAAAATAAAGCTAGTACTTTGCAGCAGGATGCAGTTTTTAAGCTATGTCAGAGGCCTTCAGGCGGCTTAAAAACTCTTAGAACAGGGCTAGCCACCCGGCCTATACGATACGAACTTTCTTACTTACAGTATCAAATAATTTACCAAAGCTTTGCTAGCGTCGATACTGACGATCTCTCCCAAAGCAACAGTAGTCAACGTGAATGCAGCATACACCTGATTAGGTTGGATTGGAAGGTCGTCCGAGTAAAACGTTTCTCCTGCACATTGAATCTGAAACCAAAGAAAAATATAAGACATTTTAAAGACCACTATCTACTTGCATCTACATTCATTCAGAATTTAAGTAGTAGTAACCAAGTCTAGCGGTCTTCCGCCAGTGTCTGCATCTCCCTGTATGACATAACATCTACCTTTTATTTAATTTGATCTAAAAATGCCGTCCGTGGTTTTCCTCTAAAACATAAAATTACGTTTTTACTTTCAGGGTTAAAAATGTATATTAATTGATTTATGCAAAGTGTATCTCCCAAAGACTGCATGGCTGCATGCATTTTTATAAGATAAGTGCAATAATTATAATGGTTAATATTTACATGAGACAACTATGACATTGCGGGGAAGAAATGCATTGTTGGAGCTGTCAAGAATCATCCTGGGTCAGTGCGTATTTACATTTGCACTTTTATTTATTAATTTTTGCGGTGGTGGAACAGCCAGGGGTTTTGGTGGGTATACCGTCCAGTCGGGGCGGGACTCCCACATAGCCACCCGTCTGCCCACGAGGCGTGGTGGTATCCATAAAGGATTTCCCTTGGTAAAAAAGCAAAGGGCCGAGTAGCTAGGCGTGGAGTCTCCGTGGAGTTTTTAAGCCGCCTAAAGGCCTCTAACATGGCTAAACGGTTCAAACAAACGGGGCCTACAATTTAACGTATCATCCGAGCCACGTTAGTGCGCAGTTATAAATACCACCTGCAGTCACCCATCCGAAGAGTGACCGCGCTGAACGTTGCTTAACTTCGATGATCGCTAACAAACACCTAGTCAAACTACGCTATGAGCGCTACTAAGACAAAAGAGAAATAGATCGATTCTTACCAATGCCTCAATTTTTGGTATCGGCTGGTTGAGCGGCCACAACGTGGGGTTGGTGTCGAATATTTGCCGTCCATCTGACACAGTCCGCGATTCCCGTATCTTGGAACCTTCGCGGGCGTAAAGCTTGTTCAGGGTGTCTCTTGGACACAAGTTGATCAGACCCTGAAAGTATATTAATTCTGTTTGAGACTTCGCGGCGACAAGCTGACTAGCCCGGTATAGAATTTTCACTGACAATGTATTGTATTTGCTCTTTCAACCTTTTAGCATTATCAAAAATGCGCTTAGGCGCGTCAAGTAAGTTTTAATAATAAGTGAAATATACTAAAACAAAATGTACATAGAATTTGTTCATCTCTCGTTTTAGCCAAGAGCTAATTCCAAACCTTTTTACTTTATGTTGATAACTTTAATAGAGATTACAAGTTAGTTTTTCCTTGACAATTTTTCTACTTGGTTTGAAATACAAGACAGAGTTACCAAGAAAATAATTCTAGCCTTTTTCAAGTCTAAAGCGAGGAAATACCAACTTGTCTTTGTTACGTACATTAACATTATATTATGTGAATAGTTGACCTGATTGAGATTCCAAAAAATACGCAAGATGAAAGTCACTTCTAACTAATCTTAATTGGAACCTTAATCTTATAGATTGGTCTGTCTGCAACAGCAGAAGTCCCACAGCTGGTATTATGATGATGACGACGGTACATAAAGACTTTTTGACATTATTTTATTTTATTTTATTTATTTACTAAACATCTGTGAACGCGAGACAAATAGGTTATTCAATAGCAAATTCATATATCAACTGCGCGAAGAGAGGAGATTTACGCAGCTTGTAGCTAAATTCACATAAGTACTAGTTTATTGAATCAGGCGTTACTTTGCTGAAGTTCATCTTCGAATCCTTGTTTTGAATAATTTTTTAGTGTACCTATTACCGCTCTGTCGTAGCATAAAAGTTAAGCGGATTCAACAAACCAAATTAAATCACAAACAAATTTGTAATTAATCACCTAACTGTATCACTGGCTATGGTTAAGTTAAGGTTAGGTTAGAGAAAAAAAATGTTTGCTTACTAAGCGCCACACAAGTCGGCGGATGAGAAGTTAACCGCAGCTGACACTTCGCCGTGATCCGCTTATTATTGCGCATGAGTGCACAATACCAACACAAGTGGCGAAGTGTTGAGTAGGGAGCGCGCGGGAGGCATGAGGTTGGCGGGCGGGTGTGCCCGGCGTCTGGTCTCTCTGGCTCCCGCGCATACCTATATTTCTGCTTTTGCGCAGTGCTCTGCCCATAACTTACCATCCGCCGATTTGTTGTACGCTTAGTATAACATTATTTTCTAAAAAAAATTTCTCTAACCTAACCATATGATGGTAAGTTAGACGATTAATTACTCATTTTGTTTGTGGTTTATTTTTTGTTTTTATAATGGTACCCTTAACATATAATTATGTTTATTCAAAACAAGGATTTAACTTCACATACGCCAAGAAGTTTGACTCGCCCTTTACCTTATAGAAGAGTGCGAGCGCGAGGTGCTTCCGATACTGCGCTGAAGGGTCCGGCGGCTGCTCTACCACCACCACTTCCTGCTGCAACACTTGGAGCGCCGACTGCAGAGTCGCGTTGGAGAATAGCGGTTTCCCGATCAGAAACCTGTACAACAAATTATAAGTTGTCAAGTGCGTGTCTTGACACGCGAATGATACTTATAAAGTTTCCGTAGATGGTGACGATGATTATGATAAAAAATCAATTGTTTGATGGTAAACTGTACTCGTAGGACAGAGCAATATTGTAATTTGTAAACATTAAACGATCACTGGTTTGGGATGGGTAGGTAGAATTACTGATTTTTATATACCTACTTTAACTACTTTATGCTAAACTAAAACGCGTGCCTTATTTTTGTTGATTTACTTATATTGTTTAATTAGCGGGTAGGTGCTTTTGTTTGTTAGGAAATTGTATTTTGATAAAAATGTTAATAAAAATGTCACTATTTTTTCAACCTTGTTGACCTATCTATATCCCACCAATGGTACATGTGACAAAAAAATCGTTTAGGAAACCTTTCTTTTTTTTTAAAAAAACCTTTCTCAAAGCCACACCCCTTAAATATACAGTTTTTAGTTTTTTAAATAATTTATATCGCGATGTATACTCGTACTTAAGCTATCATCCACGCGGAAGTACGGACGGACACAAAGAAGCAATAAGGGTTCCTCGTTTTACTACGGAACCCTAAAAACTTGCATTAGGTTGGCATGTAAGTTTGTGTTAACTCGTTTGATGGAAAATTATGTTGTAGCCGAAGACGAAGTATGTAGACCACGAAGATAGGTACACTCTTATCTTAAAGATATCTAGATTGTATTTGTCAGGAAATAGTGATGGAGATAAAGCATTCCAATCTCTGGCGGACTCCACGTTATGAAGGAAGAAGCGAATCATTTAATACGAGAGTCGACGTGGTATGTCGACTTGGAAGTGCAACGTTTTAGTTTATTTTCTTATTTGTTACCTCAACACTTGACTAGTCAATCAGTCAGCAGTAGTTACATATTCGGTAGGTTGCGTTTGCGCGCCAAGTCTAGGTAAAGAGAAGCAGGCTTTGTACGAGTACGTACCTATATTACTTTACGGTATTCTGTTGCCTAACCGTTATCAATAAGTAGGTAAGTTATAAATTACCTCTCCGTCTTTGTAGCCCTGATGAAGGAAGGCGAGAGGTTGCCGTACACGATTCTAGCTTCAAGCACTCGGTTGGTCGAGTTCAATTTGTATAAGAACCCAGCGTTTAATATGGCGTGTGCGTTTTGAGAACGAGGCATCACCTGCAATTCGAAACATAATATAAATTAAATTTAAAATTGTATACGTATTTTCGCCGCTTGCCGTCGAAACTTTTGGTCCGTGGGGTCAATCCCTAAAAAAAATATTTAAGATAGTTTCGCCAAAACTCGTTGACGCTGCTAGTGACAAGAGAGCTGGCTCATTCCTCGCACAGAGAATCTCTTTAGCCGTTCAGCGTGGGAAGGCAGCCAGCGTTCTAGGCACCCTACCACACGGACACAGTATTTGTTTCGATTTATAGCCTCTGTTTATTTATTTATTAATTTTTTATATAGGTAGGTTTTAATTTTTTTTGTGCATAAATGTACACGTATATGTACATTAGAATTATATTTCAATTTTTTTTCCTATAGTAAAAAATATAATAAACGAAATTTAAAATCAAATTTTGTATATCACGAAACATCGTAGTGTAGTTTTCGCTGGTACTACGAAGCACTCATTAGCAGTTAAGGTTAGAAAAGATTTTTCGGTTATCGGTCAGGACTTTTTTGTCCTGACTAAATGTGATGGATCCTGGTTTTTTGTCCTGACTAAATGTGATGGATCCTGGTTTTTTGTCCTGACTAAATGTGATGGATTCTGGTTTTTTGTCCTGGCTAAATGTGATGGATCCTGGGTTTTTGTCCTGACTAAATGTGATGGATCCTGGTTTTTTGTCCTGGCTAAATGTGATGGATCCTGGTTTTTTGTCCTGACTAAATGTGATGGATTCTGGTTTTTTGTCCTGGCTAAATGTGATGGATCCTGGGTTTTTGTCCTGACTAAATGTGATGGATCCTGGTTTTTTGAACGTTTAGCCTTGAGCCACGAAATATTTCTATCGACGTGTCACAGCGAGACGAAGTTATGGTGAAGTACTTTATGTATATCTGTCACTTTTTCACAAGAAGACAAAACTCTTTTCGTGGTTGTATGTTAAGCTAGCAGAGGTATAGGACATTATAGGACATTATTATTGCTGAATAACGTGTCTTGCTATTTGTTCCTGAACTGTGATGTTAATAACCGTTATTGCTGAATAACGTAATATGCTACTTTTTTATCTGTGATGATCATTTATTTTTTGTTCTTGCTTTGATGTTTGTTTTCGTTGACATTACTTTATTAGACAGATATATATTTTTTTCTTCAAGTTGTCTCTATGTTATTTCTTGTATTAAATATATTTTGTGAAATCTTAAAACGCATGTAAGTACCTATTTGAGATTAGATTTAAATTACTTAAACTGTATTCTAAACATTGTTATCTGACGTTTTCAAGTGCAACTGTAATGTCTACGGAAAAAAAAAAATATTCAATTTTTTATGGCATGTGATAATACAGGTATTGTAAAATTCCATAGCAAGTTTGAGCCATAACATCTATCATGAAAAAATGGGAAAACGTTTTGTCAGCAGAGAGACTGTTCAAGTTAATTAAACAAATAAAAATGGATAAGTACCTTATATGTAAACAGTTTATATTCATCACTTAGCGGCGGCAGAAGAGCATTCACAATAACCTTCCCTCTCATGTCTTCCTTCAAGAACTGCTGCATTGTCACTGATTTCGAAAATCCCTTAGAGTCCACTGAAATTGAAAAATACATTGAACATCGGTATGATATTACAGATCAATACTATTCTTGTATAAATAACATTGTAGTAAAAAGTTACTCCAGTAAAGTATCCTCCATCCTCGGCTATAACATGACTTTCCATCAGGCGAGTTGGTTATGTAGCCCTATTATTTATAAAATGTAAGGTCGATTACAAATTAATTAATGGTAAAAATTGATTAACAATTTGTACTTTTTTTAACCTATACTGTCCTACTCCTGGGCAAAGGTCTCCCCTATTTCCTCCCAGGAGTCGCGATCCATCGCAACTTCTTGTTGGCAAGAGCCAACCCCTCTCGAATGAGTCGAGATCGTCACGCCACCGCTTCTTGAGTCTAAATTTGTACTTAAATTATTTAATTAGGTTTTATGTCTGCCCGTGTATATGCTTAGATCTTTTAAACTACATAAATGAATTCATTGCATTGCGGTTTTCGTTGCGTACATTTTAGGATATTTCTTCTGGATGTTTTATAGGTACAAAGGTACAATTTATTCATTTAATTAATTATTGGTATTTTCAAATTTATTTACTAGAGCCGAGATATAAATCTAGTGTTATAACATAGATAAAATCAACTGTGCAATTTCTTACCAAGAGTTAGGTAAGCGCCGACTGTTTCCAAAAGAAGAAAGATATCGGAAGGGAACTCGTTGTGTTGGTGTTTGATCATTAGATTCCCTGCCATAGAACCGAGCTGGAAATAAGTAAAATCAGGAATTAAACAAGGTATTTATTGCACAAACATGAATCACATTGAACAAAAAAATATTATTTACAACTACCTACCTACATAATTAAAAAAGAAAGAAAACTTATACTTAAATCACTAAAACTTAAACTGGAATCAAAATAAAACTATTCTAAAAGCCCTGTCGCAGAGGGTAACGTGGCCAGAATGCTGGCGGCATTGCCTCGCTTAATAGCAATACTCAGCTTTTGGCCAAAGTAGTTTAACCAATTATTGTTCAACATCATCATCATCATAATCGTGGGGACCGTACTGCTCCCGGTATACACGTAATTTTTATAATTATAAATATTAATTTATTAATTTAATTAAAAAATTAATTGAATTAAATTAAATTTTACGTATATCATACTAGACGACCCGCCCCGGCTTCGCACAGGTGTATTATACATATAAACCTTCCTCTTGAATCACTCTATCCATTAAAAAAAACCGCATCAAAATCCGTTGCGTATTTTTAAAGATTTAAGCATACATACAAACAGTCAAAAATAGTGACCTTATTTTATACTATGTAAGGAAGAGCTTGCCTAATCTGGAAGTATACACATCTTTTAGAACACCTAGATGCCACCCTCAAAAATGCTCTGGAAAAAATTCTAAATTTGAACCTCGATTGGACTCAAGCTTCTTTGCCAATTAGATTGGGTGGTATCAGAATCAGAAAAATTTCTAGTGTAGCTCTTCCAGCTTTTCTTTCGTCTGTGCACGGTGTATCCCAGCTGTGTTCTTCAATTTTGAAAACACCATCTGTCGAGATACACTGTGCGCCAGATGCAATAGAAGCCTGGAAAATTCTCTGTCCCAATGGAGACTTGCCAAAGGAACCTTCATTTGAAAAACTTTGGGACAATCCATTGGTACAGAGAATACACCAACATTTGATTCAAAATTCTTCCAGTGATCAAGGCCGCGCAAGGCTTCTTGCAGTTTCGGAGCATGAGTCTGGCCAGTGGCTGCACGCCCTTCCATCGGCTAACCTCGGGACACTATTCGACAATGGCAGCTTCCGTATTGCAACTGGACTTAGATTGGGTGCTGCCATTGATGAACGCCATGTGTGTCCGTGTGGAAGCAGCATCGACAAATATGGACTCCACGGACTTTGCTGCCAGAAAAGCGCAGGTAGATTTTCCCGCCACGGCTCTTTAAATGACATCATCAAAAGGACGCTTGCCACTATCAACATCCCAGCTATTTTAGAGCCAGCTGGCATAGCTCGGGATGATGGCAAGAGCCCTGATGACTTAACAATAATCCCCTGGGAGCGGGTAAGGGCGCTGGTATGGGACGCAACATGCGTCGATACCTTGGCCCCTTCTCGCCTCAGTGGGACAATTCAAAGAGCCGGAGCCGCGGCGGAGGCTGCCGAAGACGCTAAGCGGCGCAAATACGCATCACTCGCAAGTGAATATGTGTTTTCGCCGCTTGGCGTCGAAACTTTTGGTCCGTGGGGTCCATCCCTAAAAAAATTCTTTAAGACAGTTTCGCCAAAACTTGTTGACGCTGCTGGTGACAAGAGAGCTGGCTCATTCCTCGCACAGAGAATTTCTTTAGCCGTTCAGCGTGGGTATGCAGCCAGCGTTTTTGGCACCCTACCACACAGACACAATATTTGTTTCGATTTTTAGCCTCTGTTTATTTATTTATTTTATTCTGTATTTATGTTAGTTTTTATTTTTTGGCGCATTTGTACATATTAGGTAGTTTAGAATTATATTTCAATGTTTTTTAAGTTACAAAAATAAACGGTTTCACTGTAAACCAAATGTTTTCAAATTAAATATATTAAGTATTGATAAATTTTAAAATTTATCCTCATGTTAAAGCCTTTAGTTTTAAGAAATCTTAAAAAGAAATAGGTAATGTATGTCATAAATAGCACAGACCCCAGTGCCTGTGGAGTCAATTAAATTAGGTAATAATAAAAACATCATCATCAGCCTATTACCTACTACTGAACACAGGCCTTCCTTTCCTTAAGCTATTCACCTCTATTCCTTGCAACTGCATCGTACAGCTAAGTTTAGCAACATTCAGTATTGCCAACTTTCCGATCGGAGACTGAGAGTGGCACTGAGCGCTGCCGTGCCTCGGATGATACGTTTTTCTAAATCATGGTTGTTGTAGCCGTTTAGCCAAATCAAAAGCCTTCAGTCGGCTCATAAATTTTGACCAAACCTGAAATTTTGACACCAGTGCTACCCACCTACGTACTTAGAGTGCTTGTTTTACTGTTCGTTTAGCAGCATCGATCAATGTCACACATCGATAGACAGAACTAACTTTCACTACCCTAATCTGGGCTACCACTTGTTACAACATACACCACAACTATTAAGAGTGAGTTGTAGGGCGTCTGTTAGACGAAACAAAACAAAACAATATGCTGAAGTTCATTTGGCTCAACGTATTAGCATTGCCATTTAGCGTGGCAATGCTGCTAGCATGATGAGCACGCTGTCAACTGGTAGTGGGTTTGAGCATTTGAATTATCTTTAGACTTTCAAGGGTCTGTGGATGATTCTATTGCTTTTTACATATGTATGAAGCCGTGGTGGTCTAGTGGTAGTGACACCCGCCTTACAATCGTGAGGTCGTGGGTTCAAATCCCGGTCCCGTACCATTGAGTTCTTCGGAATTTTGTACGGAATTTAACAACGCTAGCTTTTCGGTGAAGGAAAACATAGTGAGGCAACCTGCATACGTTAGAAGAAGAATTTCAATGGCGTTTGTGAATCCACCAACCCGCACTGGGTCAGCGTGGTGGATATGGCCCAATCACCCTTTGTGGGTAGGCCTACGTCCTGCAGTGGACTAATAAAAAAAAGGCTGATACAGTGCAGTAGTTAATTACGGCACTTAACCTAAAATAAAAATTATATTAGATCTGTCAAACCGCTAAGCTCAGACTTCGCCTGCGCGGTACAGGGGCGCCGGGGGAGACGACACAGGGGACTGAGACAGGCGCGGGCGGCGGGTCCCCACCGCCCGCACCTGTCTCAGTCCCCCTTTGTCGTCTACCCCCGCGCCCCCGTACCCGCGCAGGCGAAGTCTGAGTTTAGCGGTTTGACTAGTTAAATATAAACTTACATTCCTGACAGGAATATGAGCAACCAAAAGAATATGTTCGTAAAACTTCTCCAAATATTCAAAATACTCTTGCTGTGCTGCACGCTTGAAGTTGTCCAGTAATTCAGTGAGGGTCAGACCAGCTCCGATGACCAAGTTCTGGTCAAATTGAAGGGTCTTTAGTTCTGGTACTGTTGATATGTCTATTAGTATATCTGGATACTCGTCTATTGGATAAGCTCCTGAAAAATAGATAAATTTCAGTATGTTTTGTCTTCTGAACGCATTGCGTTTTAATGTTTTGAATATATTTATTTATCATTATCATCTGCACCTCTTTTCAGCAAGTAAGGGACTAAGGGTATATTATAGTCTCCTCCCTATTCACATTTTCACATTTTTAATGTTTAAGGTCAATGTTTTCCATGTTTTCACAATTTTTAGGGTTCCGATGATTTTTTTAATTATTATATTCCTTTTGAGGTACAAAAGGAAAATAATAATTTAAAAAATCAAAAAAACCCGACTCAAACGTAAAACTGAGACGTAATAATTATTATTCACAAAAAAATGGTAAAACCGCCTTCCATCGTGTACAAAATTCGAATATTTCGCTCGAATTGTTTACATTATTCTTGATTTATCAAAATCGGCTAAGCCGATTTCTGTAAAATTCAACTGAGATCATCTTGGGAGTACACCCTTTCGAACTAATAAATAATTTTTCGATTCGGTTAACAATAATTGGCGAAGATATCGATGTTCATCGTGTACAAAATTCGGATATTTCGCTCGAATTGCTTACATTATTGTTGGTTTTTTCATCTAATTTCAAAGTAAATTAATTGTATCATGTGGGGTATCATATGAAAGATCTTTATTAGCACAAGCTAAAACAGGTTTACAATTATTTTAATGACGTGTGACTTACGATGCGTGTCGTGAAAAGTAAATAAACACCGTTTTATCGATGAGTATGTATAGTTACGCTTTGAGGTTTCCACAACTTTGTTCCAAATTTTGTGAAATTTCCAAGATTTGTACGGATAGCCTGACTCGCACTTGTCCGTTTTTTTTTAAACTTCTTTATTCAGACAAACACTAAACACCAAATTAAAAAGCCGCAAAGTTTTTGGACTTTCACAGACTGCTACATACATGATAAATACCAACCGTTTTCAGTCGTCTTAGGCATGGTCTAAATATCTACGGTGTTTTATTAGGAATTGGTACGATGTCGATGACTAGCATTGTTATAATCTAGCATCTTAGCTACTTTTTTATGGTACAGCCAACGGCAATGAAATTAAATTTTAACAAAACCAGTTCAGTGTAATGTAACTACGAGTAGTTAAACCTGTTAGAGTGCAGCGATCTGCTTTTTAAGACCGCAAAAAACACACCTACTTACGTTTTTGTTTAGGACATTGTAGGTACTGTCTATTTTTTCGTGTCAGGTTTTTTGAAAGAGTTTAATTTTCTGTTGTTTAATCCACGCAATAAGTTTATTAACACACGGTCAAAAAAATTGTACACGTAAGAAGGCCTATTTTTTATTATTTCGGGACTCATTCCATAGAAAAAAAGGTTAATAATGATGAAGAGTATATTTACCTACCTCCTGTGATATGTACTATAAAATTTTGAATCTGGCTGAATCTGGCTATCAATCAATCAATAAATATATTTATTGCCAAAAAGCTTGACAAAAATACATAGCATTTACATAATTCTGTGGCTAAACGAGTATAATTAGATTTTTCATTATGCTGCAATTTTAAAAACAATGTCGAATATTTTCCTTTATAATTATAATCTTGATGACATTATCTGAACCATTGTTCGTTCCAATAATTACATTCATCCATATTGATACAGTAAATTCTTGCAACAGGATAATCCATAATCCATATTAATGAGATAAATAAATATCATTTCACCTTTAGCAGTGTTCCCATACACCAACATGTAAGAATTGTAGCCTGTTTTATTGAGTACTTGAAATATGGCATTTAGTGAAAACACTTTAAACCAGCATTTATTATCTTTGAGTTTGATTTCAATGGTTTTGCTATCTTCAGCGTCTACTAAACACCAATCATCATCGTCTTCATCGCACTTGGTTTTGTTGCAAACTGCTCCGGTCTTTTTGCAGATGGTAAGGTCTTCTATATCGGTGAGGTCGGTTTTTGGAGCATCTATAGCGAATTTCTTGAAAGCTTCAAGGATGGGTCTGTAGCCAGTACATCTGCAGACATTGCTCCCAAAAGACTGTTCTATTTCAAGCATTGTAGGGTTTTTACCGGTGTTTTGTTGAGACTTTTCAAGTAAACTGAAAATAAAAGATACCATGATACATTGATAGTAACACAGAACAGGGAAAACCAAGGGAAAACTAACATAATAACTGATAATAACGTATTTTGACAATAGTTGACAATTTGACAATTTTGACATCCTAGACCGCATATCTGCTCAACATCAGGCAGTATGTAGTCAAACGCAAATCTATATGGAATAAAAAAAAAAAAAAAAGTTAAACAAGAGATTGTATCAGGAGTTAGGTATTTTTGGAGTTGCTTTAAAAGTATTTTAAATATTAAATATTGTAAATATTTATTTTATTTTGTTTTTAGTATTTGTTGTTATAGCGGCAACAGAAATACATCATCTGTGAAAATTTCAGCTGCCTAGCTATCATGGTTCATGTGATACAGCCCGGTGACAGACAGACAGAGAGACAGACAGACGGACAGACGGACATCGAAGTCTTAGTAATAGGGTCCCGTTTTTCCCTTTGGGTACGGAACCCTAAAAAAAAAGACAGTCCCAAGCAAAAAGTTCTACATACAGTTTGTACATGAAAATGAGATACGGTAAAACGCTCGGTGCGCACGTGGGAAATAGCCATCATTATAAAAATACGGACCTGTACATATTCATAATCCAGGCGGGTGTGCAGTACCCGCACTGGGTGCCGTTATATTCTGCTAGAGTCTTCTGCAGCTCGTGGTAGCCCTTCCTTCTGTTGCCCACCTCCTCGATAGTCGTGATCTCCCAGTCCTGGCATGATGTGATCGAGACCATGCACTAAAAAAAAATGTACCTAGCAATATTTTTTTATTGTTATGACAGAAAATGTAACCAAAAAGTTATATAAAAATATACAGAAAACATCAAGAACAAGCCTCAAAAATAATATTTACTTATTTAATATATTTAATTTTTAAAAAATACGGTCCATTTACTTCATCAATCTTTTTACAAGTAATCAGACAGACAGTCATTTTATCCATTAGGATAATGTTACATACAAAGCCACTTTCACATCTTTTGTGTTTCTAAAAAAACTTCAATTTAAAACTTGAATACACCTGGTTCGAGATTCACAAAATTAAATTCAATATATTTCACATCATTTCCACCTCTTTGAGAAATTCAGGTTTTTTACTATTCTTAAGAAATCCAATCTATCATGTCACTAACAGCGACAACGGGTTGTCCAGGAATACGGAACAGCGGCTACTTGACACGTATGTACTTGCTTAGAACCAATTGGTACAAGTACTTGTTGTAAACTTGGTACCTATAAGTAGGCTAAATCCAACATCATGCCGGTTGTGATGTTAGCTAAAAGCAGCAGATAACCTGATCATCGCTCAGCTGTTAAGTGAGTGTCAATGCGGATTAGGCTGCAGTTTGTAGCCGTTACGTCACAGCTGCCAAGATACAAACGAATGTGTGGGTTTGTATCAGTGAGCGTGCGACTTATATGCCAGGCGGGAAGCTCTAGCGCGTGGTACGTTTGCGTGACCACGCAGGGCTTCAGGTATTTATTTTAAGGACAGGGCGAGTCACAATACTGTTAGATACCAATACCGTGGAGGCTACGACGCAAGCTTGCAGCCCGCCTCACGGCACATGAACCTTCTATGTATAACCCTACCGCATTGACAGCGAGGGCGGGTTCTCCAGGGCACTTGACAGCGGCGACGATGCAAGCGCCACAGCCCGCTTCACGGCACATGTACTTGGTACCACGGAGTCCAAGCTTCTCCCGGAGGAAGTCCACCAGGGTTAAGGTGGACGGTACGCCATATCCCACTGGAATACAGATAAAATCTTCATCACTAAAAATAGAAACATTTCATACAAATTCCATTAATCCAGGCATCAGCTCGGTTGGATGTGGTAACATACAAATTATTAGTAACTAACCAGCTTAAAAAACTGGACAAGTTCGAGTCAGGTTCGCACACTGAGGGTTCCATATAAATCTTGAAAATTGCACAAATTGGGAACTAAGTATTTAGTACTAAGTAAATATCAACTGGAGGCTCTGGAGTCGATTGAGAGGCGAGCCAGGAGGCTGATTGACAACGACACCTTGACTATATCGCAGCTGCAAAGTCTCGAGCATCGACGTAAGGTAGCGTGTTTATCAGCCTTTTACCGGATTCACTTAGGAGCCTCACGCCTGGGAGTTGCACAATCTGGTCCCACTTGCCCCTTTCTTCTATGGTACGGCTAGACAGACGCGACCAAAGCGCCACCCTTTTATGGTAGACATTCCGTGCGTTAGAACCAAGCGTTTCGAATCCTCTTTCCTCATACGAACAGCCAGAATGTGGAACACGTTGCCTGGGTCTGTCTTCCCGCTAAAGTACAACGTGGGCGTCTTCAAATCCCGAGTAAATAGGTATCTTCTAGGTAAGTGTGCTTTAAACTAGACCGCTTATCTGCTCAACATCAGGCAGTGTGGTCAAACGCAAACCTATTCTGAATTTAAAAAAAACTAAGTTGTTAAAACTTCATAGCGTAATTATAACATAATCAGGGATAGAATGATTTTTTTTTTCACTTTTTTCATCATGCTTCGTAATTCACACATCGTTAAAAATAATTGAAAACCTGTTTTAGCTTGTGCTAATAAAGATCTTTCATATGATACCCCACATGATACAATTAATTCACTTTGAAATTAGCCCCCCTTTTTGCATTGATGCCCTATTTTTTTTTGTGATTAAGTTAATAATCGGCCAAGTACGAGTCGGACTCGCGCACGGAGGGTTCCGTACTGTATGGGAGCCCCACTTAATTATTTATTTTATTTTAATTTTATTATTTATTATTGAAGTGAAAATAAAACTAAATATTCTGTGAAAATTTCAAGCATCTACCTGTTACCATTATTAATATAGAGCGAAAAACGTCTAAAAAATCAGGTTTGTTGTATGGGAGCCACCCTTAAATATTTATTTTATTTTCTTTTTAGTATTTGTTGTTATAGCGGCAACAGAAATACATCATCTGTGAAAATTTCAGCTGTCTAGCTATCATGGTTCATGAGATACAGCCCGGTGACAGACGGACAGACAGACAGACGGACAGACGGACATCGAAGTCTTAGTAATAGGGTCCCGTTTTTCCCTTTGGGTACGGAACCCTAAAAATGAACAGTGTTCAGATTTATTAATTCATTTGTAAAAGAAAAAAAATGGTTAATTTATCTGATCATCAACAGTATCTTATTACCTACTCGTAACTGTAAAATCATAGCAAATCATTTTTTTGTAATTTTAATGATAAGTACTTGAAATATCGTGGTCTAGATCTTTGCGCGTGAGCGATTATATTTCAATGTATGTGTGCACACACACATTAGAGATTCTAATTGCCTGCACAGTTAGTAGGTAAAAGAAATGTTAGTTACTCAGTTAGGACAGGTAATTATTTTATTATTATGTTGTGTTCTAAGAAGTAGCACTCAGTACTCAGCGATCACCGAAATCAAGCACCGTTCAATTCAGTCTTCAGGTGGGTGACCGCGGGTGGCATTTACAACCAAACGCTGCAGTGGCTCGGAAGACACGTTAAATTGTAGGCCCCAGTTGCGTCAAGTCAGAGGCTTTTATGCGGCTTAAAAACTGACAGACGCCCTTCGAGCAAATATCTATAGAATCACAATCGTGCAAACAAAGTGTCCGAGCCAAAACTCTGCCCAAGACTCCACATGAGATTGCAAAATACTGCACACATAACAAACCATAATGCCCTTATGACTCCATTGACCCCAGCTTAGAAGATCATTCATTCGCAATATAAATACCTAGCGCAGCTCAAAAATACCAAAAAACCAGTTGTTAAATTTAAAGTAGGTATGTTTCGTGAGCTGCTGCTCTTTTTGCCTGATTGAGCTGCAATAAGTATACCTAATTGACACGTTTTCTTCCACAGATTTCTTCGAACATGACGTGAGTAAAGGCATGTGCATAACATGTTATTTAGAAGGTTGGTATTTCCTTTCTCAATAAGTTTTTAGGGTTCCGTAAACGGGACCCTATTACTAAGACTTCGATGTCCGTCTGTCTGTCTGTCACCGGGCTGTTTCTCATGAACCATGATAGCTAGGCAGCTGAAATTTTCACAGATGATGTATTTCTGTTGCCGTTATAACAACAAATATTAAAAACAAAATAAAATAAATAATCTAGGGGGGCTCCGATACAACAAACCTGATTTTTAGCCGTTTTCACTCTATATTAATAATGGTAACAAGTAGATGCTTGAAATTTTCACAGACTACATAGTTGTATATTCACTTCAATGATTAATAATAAAATTAAAATAAAATCAATACTTAAGGGGGGCTCCCATACAATATGGAACCCTCCGTGCGCGAGTCCCACTCGTACTTAGCCGATTATTAATGTAATAGATATCCTACTAATATTATAAACGTTGGAAGTTTGTCATTCTTCTTGGCAGCAACAAAGCAACGGATTGAAAAATGGATGGATGGAAAGATGTTCATAATGATGGTCTTTATCACTTCCTTTTGACTTACTTCGGGGCACGTAGAATATGACTCTGTATAAAGGTTGTGTTAAATAATTATGGTTAATTGATTTAAGTTAAAGCCGTGGTGGCCTAGTGGTAATGACACTCGCCTTACAATCGTGAGGTAGTGGACTCAAATTCCGGTCCCGTACCAATGAATTCCTTGGAATTTATGTACGGAATTTCACACCAATGGCTTTTCGGTGAAGGAAAACATCGTGAGGCAACCTGCATACGTCCGTAGAAGAAATTGGATGGCGTATGTGAATCCACCAACCCGCACTTGGCCAGCGTGGTGGATATGGCCCAATTACCTTTCGTGGGTAGGCCTACGTCCTGCAGTGGACAATTAAAAAAGGCTGGTACAGTATAGTACATATTAAAGTTAAAAATCAATTTTCGTAAACTTACGATAAACAGTTCCAGTTCCAAAAAAAACGCTTAGTTCGCGCTTGGCGAAGGCTTATAATTAAATAATTGGCCACGTGCGAGTTAGAATCGCGCACGAAGGGTTCCGTGCCTTATGGAAACCCCCTTAGCCCCATTTCAAGCGTCTACCTGTTGCCGTTATCAATATGGAGAAAAAAGCAGCAAAAAAAATGACGTTTGTTGTATGGGAACCTCCGTTAAATATTGATTTTATTCTAAATTTAGTATTTGTTGTTATAGCGGCAACAGAAATACATCATCTGTGAAAATTTCAGCTGCCTATCTATGACGGTTCATGAGATACAGCCTGGTGACAGACAGACATACGGCCAGACGGACGGACAGCGGAGTCTTAGTAATAGGGTCCTGTATTTACCCTTTGGGTACGGAACCCTAAAAACGGTACAAATTTGCACACCACGTAGGTACTACTCAGTAATTGAGCACTTAATAGCTGTACGTGTTACTAATTTTGCATTAAGTCATTACTTGGTTTAAAATTATCTTTAATTACCTCATCTAGTCCAAATGCAGTTAGAAATCTAGTTTGTACTTTATTGTACGTTGAGCCATGTCAGTAGCCTTTTAGCGGTTTTTAACTCTGACACTAGGGCTACCTACTCGGCCTACACGCGTACTTATTTAATTCTATTGGTTTGGTTTTACTTAATCTTGAATGAAATGAAATGGTAGTTTTATCACTAAAAGAAGTAGTATTTGAAGTACTTTAATTTATTTATTGTGTGTATTATAACTAATTTAATGGGTCAATGACCTGAAATAAATGTTTATTTTTTTTTAAATTCTAACTTTTTTATGGTTTTTTAGGGTTCCGCACCCAAAGGGTAAAAAGGGACCCTATTACTAAGACTGCGCTGTCCGTCTGTCTGTCTGTCTGTCACCAGGCTGTATCTCATGAACCGTGTTAGCTAGAAAGTTGAAATTTTCACAGATTATGTATTTTTGTTTCCGCTATAACAGTATAATATACTAAAAGCAGAATAAAATAAATTTTAAGTCCCATCCAACAAACCGCTTTTCTGAATTTTTTGCCCCATATTAATAATGGTAACAGGTAGACGCTTTAAAAAATATTCACAGAATATTTAATTGTATATACACTTGGAATAAAAATTAATTAAAATAAATAAATATTTATGGGGGCTCCCATTCAAGAAACGTGATTTTTATGCTTGGTATTATTAACGGCAACAGGTAGATGCTTGAAATAATGACAGAAGATTTAGCTGTATCTAAATTCAATTTTATTCACTTCAAAATATACTACTACTAATAATATTAGCATGGATTGTATGCAACGTTGCTTGTGCGTATCAAACGACCCGCATTTAAAAAAGAGGTTATCAATTCGACTGTATTTTTTTGTACGCAGCATGTTACGCGTTTACACCGCCAATTACGAACCTTTTATTATTAACCTATTTGAATATTATCAAAATCAAGCGAGTCATTTGTGAAAATTACGCAAATGCAAATCATCCGAGTTTTGTACACGGTTGAAGTGGGTCATACCATTTTTAACAAAAAAAAAAACAGATGCCATTCATCTTGAAGTTGCTGACTTTTGCGGCTGGGACGGAATTGAAAATATTTTCTCTTAGCGATAGCGGGGTAATAATGCCTATAAAGCCAGAAAAATAATCACTTATCTCAATCACGTGGAGAAAAGGTAAAACAAAAAATATTTTTATATGTTTTTTATAAGGGTGGTTTAAATTACTAGTCCAAACGACCACAGTGATATGGTTAGTAAACATTCAGTTTTGTCAACATTAATATTTCAGTTAATGCCTTATTTTTACCGCAGAAAATCTATGATATCGTTCGTCAAGTTAAGAATAACTAATATTTTCTTGCACTTTGTAAATATGTGGGTATTTTAATTTCTGGTGTAAAATAAAACGTCTTTACTGAGCGTTTCGTTGAGTACGACGAACATAATTATGCTAGGATATTACAAACTCATCAATATAACTTGCATTTACTATGGGACCAACCTTGAAACAGCGAAAAAATAAAGTCAGCATTCAAAACATTTTGCCGAAATGTACCTAATATATACCTATCAGACAACTAAGTAGGTAGTTTTTTGTCACAGACACCGTTTTTCTATTGCAAGAAATAGATTATCACATTTCTATGGATTTTCAGTGTTGGTAACATAATAAAAGTTAGTTATAATTAGGGGTTGGAATAGGCAGTTCAATTAAAGTACTTGCAGTAAAAAATCAAGGTAAGCACAGCATGATAAGACCTTAAATATCGAGAATCAGCGTGAAACTCGTATCCATATTTAGTACCATATTTCTAACTATAATTTCGTTTTTAAGTAGGTTTTTTAGTTAAAAATATAAGCCGTGTTTCAATTTGATGTTCGTTTCATAAATATTGTTTTTGATTTTTTTCCTACATTTTTTAGTTTACAATTTTATAATCTCTTTCTGACAGAATATGAAATTCTATTTTCAAAGTTCGACATACAATTTACAATCTCCGAAAACAGTTGCTTCCGCGGTATCCCGGAGACATAACAATAATATTGATATCACAAAATCGCAAATACCTATTTAAAATTCGAACTAGAGTGCGTTTCATCAAATAGTTCCTATGCCGTCATGTTGGCACCCCTGCAGGAGTGCAAAGAAAGAATTATTTGCCCACACTTATTTGCATCACTGCCAACATGACGGCATAGGAACTATAAGATGAAACGCACTATACATATTCGAACCCCTAGTCAAAGTGATAAGATGTAGGTACCTGAGTGATCCACTCCGTTGACCTTGAACCGAATGCGATCCATGACAAGCGTCGATGTACGGCGCGCGCGCGGCACTCACTGGACCTGCGGTCGACTGCGTGCGGCTTCTATTACCACTTTCTTTCTCCGATGGGGTTCCGTACACTACTAAGTATACCACCTTTTATCGTGTCATTCTCTGCGGCAGCTTAGAAAAATCAATCTATATATCTATATATACATAAATAAAAATGAATAGGTATATATAAAAATGAATCGTGGTTGTTAGTCTCGCTAAAACTCGAGAACGGTAGAACCGATTTGGCTAATTTTGGTTTTGAAATATCTGTGGTTCTTAAGGGAAGGTTTATACGGTGAGAAAGTGTTGAAATGGAGCGAGTATTTAATAAAATCACGAATTTAATTTTCCCACACAAAATGTTTCTGCATGTAAAAGTTGTCATTGACAGTTGACCATGGATGTATTATATAAACAAAAATCCTTGCAGTGGACAGAATAGATAGTGAGATGAAGTTCACCGGGTCAGCTAGTATTATCATAAAATGATGTAAGGTATATTAGACGTACATGATGTACGCATAGTGTTAGGTTTTAAGTATTTTAATGGTATTTGTTTTTTTAACCGAATTCCAAAAAGAAGGAGGTTCTATGTTCGTATGTATGTATTTTTTTGTGTGTGTTCATCGATAATTTCGCCAATTGTTAACTGAATCGAAAAATTCTTTTTTAGTTCGAAAGGGTATTCTCCCGAGGTGGTCCCATTTAAATTTTACAAAAAACGGCTGAGCCGTTTTTGAAAAAACCAACAATAATATAAGCAATTCGAGCGAAATATCCGAATTTTGTACACGATGAAATTATCTATATAATTTCGCCAATTGTGAACCGATTCGAAAAATTCTTTTTTATTTCGAAAGGGTTTTACTCTTAAGGTGATCGTATTAATTTTTTTTAGAAATCGGCTGAGCCGTTTTTGATAAATGAACAATAATGTAAACAATTCGAGCAATATATTTGAATTTTGTACACGACGGAAGGCGGGTTTTTGAAGGGACTATACAGCTTAATATTTTGTGAATATTTCAAGATTTAATTCAATTTTTCTGATGCGGCTAAATTAATATCGAGCAACAAAATCATGTTTCTTGTATGATTTAAATGTTTAAATACTTTTTTTATTTTATTTTTGAATTAAATATCTAAATAAATATTTTGTGAATATTTGAAGCATCTAGGGTACTGTGGAGGGGGTGGCTGCGCATGTTGACAGCCATACTAAACTCATGCGCAGCCATCCCCTCCACACTTCGCTCAGACTTATGTGCCGCGACCTGTACCTGTCACCGTTATTATAAATTAAAAATTAAAAAAAACCCCGACACATTGACAACCATTTTGGGCACATTTGTAGAATTTTGTTTCTTCCATCCCTACTTTAACCCACCATAACTCTTAAACGGCTCAATCGATTTTTATAAAACATAGTTAAGAACACTCTCGATTAAGTCTCCTTTCATCCAAAAAAAACTAAACTGAAATCGGTTCAGTGGTTCGGGCGCTATGATGCCACAGACAGACAGACACACAGACAGACAAACAGACACGTCAAACTTATAACACCCCTCTTTTGCGTCGGGGGTTAAAATCGAGCGAAAAACGGCACAAAATTCAGGTTTGTGGTATCGGAGCCCCCCTTAAAAAATAATTTTATTTTGTTTTTAGTATTTGTTGTTATAGTGGCAATAGAAATACAGCATCTGTGAAAATTTCAACGTTCTAGCTATAATGGTTTTTGAGATACAGCCTGGTGACAGATAGACAGACAGGCGGACGGACAACGAAGTCTTAGTAATAGGGTCCGGTTTTTACCCTTCGGATTAATTCAATCCCAACAAAAACATGGCATGTAAAAAGTACAACAAGTCGAGCAACAATTCTTCAGTAAAAAGTAGTGAGATCAAAATGTAAGCACTAGTCGGTTTATTGCCTCGGCGCGCACGGCCGAACCGCCATCGAGAGATAACTCAGCCGGAGGACGCGCGTGTTCCATTATTTATTAATCAAACGATGCTTATAGTAGTTTATGCAACTGTCATATAATGAAGAATGAATATTAATACCCGTGTTATATGCAGTTGCATACACTACTTTATCTTCACTGATAAAAATAAAAATAAAAACAAATTGCGAAACATTAAATTCACGCGTACGTGTATTGTCACAGTGAACTTGGCGCCATTAAAATCTAACCAATGAGAGCGCAGCTGCGCGCGCAGGGCCAATCAGGAGCGAGCGCGCGATGTTATAATGAGATTTTACGATATCGATGTGGATATTATAACATCATGTGAAATTGCTTAAATTGAGTGTTTTGTTGTCTGCGCTATAACAGTAGTCATTATAAGTCTAGTATTGGAAACATAAGTAGAATGTTACAACATTAGTGTAGATAAAAACACTAGTGAACTGATTTTAAATATGATAAACTTGTTTGAATTGTTTTATCCAGAAAAACAATTATCACCGCTGCCACCATGTAGTGAAACACACGCAAGTTGGTTGAACACTGACTTTATTGTCATAGATAATAATAAACTATATGTACTTAAGGGCAAAAAATATCGGCCAAAAACATTTTTTCAAGATGACGTGTCAGGGACGCATTCTCTGAACGGCCGAACTATAGTGGTAGTGGTAGTAACGGGTTCAAATCCCGTACCAATGAGTTCTTTGGCTCTTATGTACGGACTTTCACACCACTGGCTTTTCGGTGAAGAAAAACGTCGTGAGGCAACCTGCATACGTCCGTAGATGAAAAAAATCGATGGCGAATGTGAATTCCCCAATCCGCACTGGGCTAGCGTAGTAAAGATGGCCCAGTTACCCTTCGTGGGTAGGCCTTCGTCCTGCAGTGAACTAAAAAAAGCTGGTACAGAAAAGTACCTAGATATTTAAATTAGATTTACCTATATATTTACTACATATACTATATATATTCCGTAGAAGAACCAAAGTTACCGACATAGTAGCCCAACGGATTAGCAAGTTGAAATGGCAATGGGCAGGGCACATAGCGCAGAGGACTGATGACCGGTGGAGTCGAAAAGTTCTCGAGTGGAGACCACGTACCGGCAAGCGCAGCGTAGGACCTCCACCCACAAGGTGGACGGATGACCTCATTAAGACCGCAGGATCGCGCTGGATGCAAGCCGCTTTCAACCGGTCTTATTGGAGATCTATAGGGGAGGCCTATGTCCAGCAGTGGACGTCCTTTGGCTGATGGATGGATGGATGGATATACTTACTAAGTACCTACTTCATTAACCCATGGCTAGATGGTGAAAGTACATAAGTAAGTTCGTAAAGGCCGGGTGGCTAGCCCTGGTGTCAGAGTTTTTAAGCCGCCTGCAGGCCTTTGACATGGCATACGGTCAAAACCACCGAGGTCTACATTTTTTGTTGTCCTTAGTTCATTTTTTTGGGTTCTGTACCCAAAGGGAAAAACGGGACCCTTTTACTAAGACTTCGATGTCTGTCTGTCTGTCTGTCACCGGGCTGTATCTCTTGAACCATGGTAGATAGGCAGCTGAAATTTTCACAGATGATAGATTTCTGTTGCCGCTATAACAACAAATACTAAAAATAGAATAAAATAAATATTTAAGAGTGGCTCCCATACAACAAACCTGATTTTTTAGACGTTTTTCGATCTATATTAATAATGGTAACAAGTACATGCTTGAAATTTTCACAGAATATTTAGTTTTATATTCACTTCAATAATAAATAATAAAATTAAAAATAAAATAAATATTTAAGGGGGGCTCCCATACAGTACGGAACCCTCCGTGCGCGAGTCCGACTCTTACTTGGCCGATTATTTCTAGATATTTTTATTTCACACTTATGTTACAAGTTCGTCAAAGAGTTAAAGGTTGCTAATCTCTCTAGAACGTTCATGCACCCCGCGGCGGGGTCTGTTAGTTTAGGGCTGTATTATTAACTCGCTACCGTAGGCCGCTCCTTCGCTTGTCTGAGTATCTACGTAAAAACTGCTGTGTTGTATTCCACCCATCAGCCATAAGAAGTCCACTGCTGGACATAGGCCTCCCCTATGGATCTCCAACAAGACCGGTTGGAAGCGGCTTGCATCCAGCGCGATCCTGCGGTCTTAATGAGGTCATCCGTCCACCTTGTGGGTGGACGTCCTAAGCTGCGCTTGCCGGTACGTGGTCTCCACTCGAGAACTTTTCTACCCCATCGGTCATCAGTCCTCCGCGCTATGTGCCCTGCCCATTGCCATTTTAACTTGCAAACCCGTTGGGCTATGTCGGTAACTCTGGTTCTTCTACGGATCTCCTCATTTCTTATTCGATTTCGCAGAGAGACTCCGAGCATAGCCCTCTCCATAGCTCGTTGGGCTACGTGGAGCTTACTAATAAGACCCATAGTGAGAGACCACGTTTCTGTGCCATAAGTCATCACTGGCATCACACATTGTTCTGTTTTGTATTACAGAACTACATTTAATTATATTACTTATAGGCCGAATCATATGTAACCATCCAATCCTGACTGCAACTCACATAAAGCTGCGCGTTGATTGGCAGCGCAGCTTGTAGCTAACTTCACATCTGCCGACTTTATCAGTAATACAAATTGAGAACAACTCTGAAATTGCAAAAAATATCCTAGAGGAGGAAATGTACCCAACTACAGACTAAAATGATGATCACGATGATGAATAACAATTCTTACAGTTAAAAGCAACAATTTCTCAGATTAGCTTAAAGTATTTTTTGTCTTGACAGAGGTATTAAATAAAATAATACATACCTACATAATAAATATTGTAATGCAATATGCAATGCAAACAAAACAAACAAAAAAAGCGCCTCTAGATTTGCTTACTATAGACTCATCGCCATCTAGATCTCTTCAGAAAGTAAATAACTATTTCACAAACGTAGGAAGTAATCTAGCTAATAGCATCCTTACGAAAATGAATACATCGGAACCTTTGTTAGTCGAAAATATAAGTAGTGATAGTGCGCCTGCCTATTCGATGCCACTGTTTTTAACAGATAATGAAGAAGTAAGTAATATTATCTTGTCCCTAAAGAAAGACAGTGCACCAGGACCGGACTCTATATCAACCAATATTATTCAAGAATTTAGACTACTCCTACTAGAGCCAATTACGTATATTATTAATCTAAGTTTTGAAACAGGCCAATTTCCCAAGTCTCTAAAGAATGCTATAGTAGTTCCTATCCATAAATCAGGAGATAAAAATGTTACATCCAATTATAGACCCATATCTTTACTAAGTGCTCTGTCAAAAATATTGGAGAAAGTAGCTAACAAAAGATTGATTAAATACCTAGAGTCTAACAATTTTCTCTCCAACAGTCAATTTGGGTTCAGATCAAATAAATCGACTAATGATGCAGTGTTACACTTAACTTCACTAATTACAAACTACCTTGATAATGGGGACAAATGCCTTGGGGCCTTTTTAGACTTGCAAAAGGCCTTTGACACAGTTTCGATACCTATACTGTTAAAGCGTCTCAAGGGTCTAGGAGTAAGAGGGCAAGTATATCGGTGGTTTAAAGACTATTTGACTGGAAGAACTCAAAGAGTAAAGGTAGACCGATACTTCAGTGACGATGAAGTCTGCACATACGGAGTCCCACAGGGAAGTACACTGGGACCAACTCTATTTTTGGTCTATATTAATAGCTTGTGCTCTATAAATTCTCCTAAAATGAAGCTCCTTATGTTTGCCGATGACACTGTCTTATTGTTTCATGACAAAACTTGGGAAGATGTTAAATGTGTAGCAGAAAAGGGTCTTGCAACAGTTACCGCCTGGTTAGAAAACAGTCTGCTCTCTCTTAACACCAGTAAAACCAAATATATCTGCTTTACCAAAACTAAAGCTTCGAACCCAAACAAAAAATTTTCTCTCAAAATTCATACTTTTCCATGCAACCGCTCACCGACGCCAGATCCTAAATGCCCATGTACTGTACTAGATAGAGTAAGTAATATTAAATACCTCGGTATTTACGTAGACAAACACCTCAGATGGGATTATCAGATAACAGCTCTAACTTCTAGAGTGCGTAAACTCATATATGTGTTTAAAAATTTAAGGTCTATAGCAAACCGCAAGTTGTTGATACAAATTTACAAAGCTCTCTGCCAAAGTATTATAGAATATTGCATAACTTCTTGGGGTGGTGCTGCTAAAGTACATATGATTAAGGTAGAGCGTGCCCAGCGTGCAATCCTCAAAGTGATGCAATATCTGCCATATAGATTCCCTACAACCGAGCTATATCAATTATCAAAAGTCCTTACTGTGCGTAAATTATTTTATTTTCAAACTCTACGCAAGTATCATCGCTGTGTGGTTCCTCTACTACCGAAACATTCGAAAAGAAGAGACCAGTGTCCAGTCTATTCTATTAAATCCACGGTTGCCCAAAGACACTATTTGTATGTCGCACCCCAGCTTTATAATATACTAAAAAACACAATTGATAACTGCAAAAGCCTTAGTAATTTTCAAATTAAAAGCCCTCTTACTAAATGGCTATTAGAAATGGATTATGAAAGTGCTGAGAGGCTGCTAGAAAAAAACTTTTAAATAATAAATATCAATTCCATATAATTTCATAATATATGTATTATAAAACATTGAATTATGACACGTTTATTAAATTTAAGGAATCAATGTGGCATTGCCCTCTATGTATTTATTTATTTAATATATATTTATCTATAATTACTTATATATGTATTTATATCATTTGCTCTTCTAGCACAAACACACACACACACACACAAACACACATGAGTAACGCTGCAAACCTTGACTCTAAAGAGATCTTGTGTATTGCAGTGCTACTCACACACACTCACACACAGACATTATTACATAGCTACATATACTATAAGCCTAATAAATCTAGATATAAGAAAATATTTCCCTTTTGTTTCTGTAACTAAGATTATTATTTTTGTCAGCAGTCATTGTAAGTAGGAAGGTACTGGCTCTTATAATACAGGTTTTGACCTAGCATAAGGGCCAGGGAACCAAGAAATCAATTGTACTCATTAACTGGACAAATAAACGATTTTGTATTTTTGTATTTTGTATTTTGTAATGCGTACAATGTAACAAACAATCTAAATGATTTACTTTAATTGTATTCACAGTTGTAATCGATTTAATTACTAATGTAACCTTACTGATAACAAACTGGCCATATTTTGTAAGCCGTGACAGTTATATATCCCGTACGTAGATAGATACATAGAACGGTTTTAAATTGCCCTCTGCGAATAGTTATGCTACCTACTTATGTTTGAAATTTACTGTTTACTCATTAATAACACGTTTAGTATTTATGAATATAATATACGAGTAAGTTAAAGTAAGTTTGATTAAACTTACTTTAACTTACTCGTATATTAATTAGCTCAATTCAATTAGTTAAACCATTTCTGTCAAGTATATACTTCCATAATTTAAAACATTACCTACGTAATTTAAAAGTAGTTAAGGTCATTAGTTTTTCACATTCAATAGTGTCCGGTGCTTGCATCTCTTACCTAGATTTATAGCCTGCCTACTAGGTATGTATAAAAAAAATACCTATATACTTAAGATTGCCTTGTGTTTCTCAGTTAAGTGAATTTTTTGTTAATTCTTTTGAGAAATAAATGTCTTAAACCAGGAAAAAAATACTCAAAACAAAATTGTATGTTTTAATTTGAATTTAAAACAGGATAAAAAATTTTAAAAAAAGTGTAACGCACGCATTTCTTATGGTCACAGCACATCTAGATTCTGGGTATATAGTTTCGAAGGCATTTGTATAACTAATTTGTACTGTTTTTGTTCATTTACTTTATTGTTTTGTAATGTGTTTAAGTTATGCTAATAGATAATTATCTGCCTATCATCTGATGCGTGCTAGAAAGTACCTACTCCAATCTTCGAAAAGATCAAATGCAAAGATCAAAAAGATGAAAAAGCCAAATGGGGTGAAACTACGAGTATACTTAGTAGTCCTGCTGTATGCCAAAGAAAAAAATAACACCTATACCTATTTATTTTCCAATTAAAATGTGCAAAAATCACGCTAAGCTCAATTCTCTATTTACTTTTTATCAGACTTATTAGGAAAAGATACCATAATAATAGCAGGGGCATGTGTCATGCAGTGCAGGCATCAGACAAGCAGTCGTACCTACCGCAAACAGTAATTGAGATATTAGCGGCCTTAGCTCCCTACTGGGGACCCTAAACTAATGGCTATCAGCCACATGATATCCGACACTGGGACCACCCTCGCTGAATTAGTCTTACATAAAATATCCATAGATATTTTTAACCGACTTCCAAAAAAGAGGTTCTATGTTCGTGTGTATGTATGTTGTTTTTTGTGTATGTTCATCGATAATTTCGCCAATCGAGAACTGAATCGAAAAATTATTGTTTAGTTCGAAAGGGTATACTCGCGAGGTAGTCCCATTTAAATTTTACAGAAATCGGCTGAGCCGTTTTTGAAATAACCAACAATAATGTAAGCAATTCGAGCGAAGTATCCGAATTTTGAACACGACGAACATCGATAATTTCGCCATTGTGAACCGAATCGAAAAATCCTTTTTTAGTTTGAAAGGGTATACTCCTAAAGTGATAAATCAACAATAATGTAAACAATTTGAGCGAAATATTCGAATTTTGTAGACGGTGGAAGGCAAAAATAATTATAAAATGAATGCCCGGCAAGCTATAGTGTGGAGGCCTCAGTGGCCAACATCTGTCCTATAAGTCATTAAAACAAAACAGCAAAGACAAGTTAGGGGGCGACCTTATCGCCCTACTGGCCACCCTAAACTAATGGCTATCAGCCACATAATGTCCGAAACTGGAGGATTAACCCCGCTGATGGACGGCCACTATCTTTGGCTTCTAATGGAGTATCTATGGCTAATGTGCGGGACGTGCGGGGTCATAATCGAGCTTTATGATGTAGGGACGATGCAACTTTGGGAGAGCCTACAATGTAAACAAATTCAGTATTATCATATTGCTATTTGTGTCAGGTTAAAAGTCATTACTTGCAATTGTCCGCTCGTTGAAAAACGATAGTGCTGTTGTCTTTATTTATTTTCATGTAAGTAGTTCTACAATTTTATTAATATTACTATTTTTTTTGTTATAATAAGTATTAAGAAATCGTAGGTATTTTTATGTGTTTTATGTGTATGTATTTATTAGTATGTATGTGTATGTTTTATAAGTACGAATTATTTTTGTTAACGCACACCCCCGTCTTTACTTGTTCTATATTCCTATTTCATCCAAAGGTTGCCTGGCAGTCTGGTAGATATCGCTTTTAGCGATATGGTCGCCTCTTGTTAAACGCTATAGTTTATTGTTTTTGTTATCTGTGTCACTTGTGCTCTATGTGTTAACAATAAAGAATATCTATCTATCTATCTATTTGCTATACCTTTTCTAGGTTTTTTTCTGCTTTTTATTTCAACTTTTTTATTGTAATTTAAACTTGATATACTGAAATATCATTAGTATATTTGATGTTACCGTTCTAATTTGAAACAATAAATAAATAAAGTTTTATTTCTTGGAAAGGTGGTTAATTATGAACTTTTGCAATGGGGCCAACTCAGGATTCGAGAAAAACAGCTGTTTCTTATATTTACTTGCTTCCGATTTGCAGTTTTATAAGGAACAGCTGATTTTTTCTAGAATTTTCGCTTGGCTCCATAATACAGTTGCTCATAATGATCTGAACCAATGCCTTTCGACTTAGTCCACCTTTTCTGAATAACCTTATTTAAATCAACTGGATTATACATAACTGAAGTAATAAAATCGGCCAAGTGCGAGTCGGACTCGCGCACGTAGGGTTCCGTACCGTATGGGAGCCCCATACCTCTTGCCGGTATTAATAGCGAGCAAAAAACTCCATAAATCACGTTTGTTGTATGGGATATGGGAGCGCTCCTAAAATATAAATTTTATTGTTTTTAGTATTTTTTCTTGTTATAGCGGCAACAGAAATACATAATCTGTGAAAGTTTCAGCTGCCTAGCTATCATGGATCATGAGATACAGCCCGGTGACAGACATACAGACGGACATCGAAGTCTTAGTAATAGGGTCCCGTTTTTACCCTTTGGATACGGAAGCCTAAAACGGTAGACAGATGATCTCATTATGACTGATATATGGATGGAAGGTTGTAAAAGAAATACCCAGTATGCACAAACAAATAATCTTTCCAGTAGAAGGTATAGTTAGACATCTATATGAGCTAAGGCTATATAGACTTACTATCAACTAGGTCTCCAAGGATTAATTTCCTATTTTGCACGTAGTACAATACTACATGTAGACCAAAATTATCCAATTTGGCTGAACTAAATTGATTGCTACCTGGAATTCGGTGTAGATTAGGAAATAGATACTAAATCTGATTTCCTCCTCGATTGTAGATCTCTATCGATTTAATATCTAATCTGAGTAATCTAAGAATAGCAATCTTAATGAAAATGTTAGTAGACAGCGGAAACGGAATGGGACTGAGAACTGAAGATGCAAGTTTGCTTTTTCGTTAGTTACTAAATTACGTCCAAATATGAAGGCGCCATCGTAAATTTAATAGCAACGTTAAACAGTGTTCTCTCTATAGAATGCTTACAGTGAAAAAGAAACAGAGATATTCTAATTAGCTGTAATAATTACGATAGCGCCATAGATGAAGGATAGTTTTGATAATTGGGCCTAATATCTTGATAGAACAGAAAAATGTTGAAATAACGCTGTCATATCAACATTTTTCAATTTTGGTTTGCCATACTGCTTACTGTTCTTTTTTAAGTTTTGCCATACTGTAAAAAAGCCACTGTCTCTTAAAATAAAATCAGTCATTATAACTTTGTTCAGTTTTTGTACGACAATAATGCTATTTCTGCACAGTGTTATTTTCAATATTTTTGGTAAGAGATAAATGTCAGGCGTTACACGAAGATTACACTCATACATAGTAGGCACACATTTTAACCTTCTTTTGCTCTCGGTTAAAAATATGTCATACCATAGTAGTATATTTTTATAAAGAGAGATATTGTTTAATATCATCGGAATTATAAATTGAGCCTATTAGAAAAATCCTTGAGTTTGTTCTGAAAATTCAAATAAAACCACCTTTACAATAGTGCCACAACTTGTTAATTTTAATCACACATAACAATATTACTTGTGAATTTAACAAATATAATATTACAAGAACAGGTTAGTTTTTAAACGGTTTTATTTAACTTTACTTGCCCGTTTTTTGGGTCAAACAGTGGTTGAAATTTGACCCCCTTCCCGTGGACAGATTGATATGATGTTTGATACGAGCTCACAGCTTTAGTTTCGACGACAATACACTTTTTTGTGTTCAGTTTTGACGTAAAAACAAGATGGCCACCACCACAACATGGTGGTTTACATTTTATTACACAATCCCTTCAAAATGGGTATCTAATGAAAGGGTTAAGATAGTTTTTAGTAACAAATTAAAACCTAAAAACACAAAAATAAAATTGGTTAAAACGTTTTAAATTTTAAGGTTTTATGTACTAAAAGCTAAAAAATAATAACTCAAAACTAAAATCGTGGAGCGCAACGTACATAATGAAATCTTCCAGTCGAAGGCCCCATGATTTTAATTTTGAGTTACATATTATTTTTTAGCTTTTAGTCCATAAAACTTTATTAACTACAACAAAATAGAAAAAAACTACATAAACTGCTAATATCTACATAAAAAGCAATTTGATCATCCACAGACCCTGAAAGTCTAAAGATAATCAAAATGCTGAAGCCAGTTGGCTGCGTGCCGATCATACTGTCAGCATTGCCACGCTGAATGGCAATGAATATACGTTGAGCCAAATTAGTTGAACTTGTAATCTTTTGAGTTTGTGCAGGAGGCAAGCGCGATTTTCTCCACTGTGCATGGACCATCTAAAAATTGAAAACAAAGTTGTAATTATTGACCGAGAAAGCAAAATTACTGACGATTTTGATTTCGTTTGTCCGTATGTTCATATTTCTTTACAGGTCCCATTTTTCAACGACTCAACGAAACTTGCTACCTAAAAAACCTCAAAAAGGGAAAAAAATGTGTTTATTACCAGTGTTACTACTAATCTTACTACCAGTAGCGAGAACGGTAAATGAAAAACCGTTGTTACTACTGTAGTTGAAAGTTGTTAGAACAGCAATAATTAATTACCCGTGTTACTGCCGTAAAACTAAAATAACAAAAAGAAACAAAATTCTGTCGCGCTAATTAATATCAGCCGATTTCAATAATATTTGACAAGAGTCCAGTTATAGACTTATGAAAATTCGGAGAGCTGTGTTTGCGAGGTCTACTGATCGGAGAACTACTAGTAGTAATTGAGAATATAAATGTTCGGATTAGAATATAAATCATATAATTACATTAATTTTTGAGTGCATTTTTTTATTCACTAAATACATTGTAAGTATGAGTACTTTGCTGCTGAGCAGTAGTGTATAAGAATTTATGTTCTCCGGATTCTTTTGGACCATTTTTAGGGTTCCGTACCGAAAGGGTAAAATCGGGACCCTACTACTAAGACTCCGCTGTCCGTCTGTCTGTCACCAGGCTGTATCTCATGAACCGTAATAGCTAGAACGTTAACATTTTCACAGATGACGTATGTATTTCTGTTGCCGCCAAAACAACAGACAGACAAAATTAAATATTTAAGGGCTCCCATACACCAAACCTCAATTTTTAGTGACAGGTAGATACTTGAAATATTCACAGAATATTTAGTTAAATATTTGCTTTATAAATTAATCGTCAAATTAAAATAAAATGAATATATAAAGGGAGCCTCCATACAACAAACGTGATTTTTTGCTCGATATTGATAATGGCAACAGGAAGATGCTTGTAGTATTCACAGAAAATAAAGTTATATATTCATTTCAACAATAAATACTACAACTTGCGAGAGCAAGACGCCCCTTGGGTTTAAATAAAATAGGTATATTATTTTCAAAAATTAATACTTAAATTAAAATAAAATATATCGAGGGAGACTTTCATACGGTGCGGAACCCTTCGCGCGCGAGTCCGTCTTGCACTTGGCCGATTATTTTTATAACTAGTTACGCAAAAGAATTTTATTTACTGTTTGATAACCAGTTATTAAAAATGATCGTTTGTTTTAAAAACTAGTTAAGAAGCGGATTTTTTTCTTCACTGTTTCAAAACTAGTTATAAGAATATTGTTTTACTATACGAAAATGGTTGAATCAATTGAAAACCAGAACTTCCACTGAACTAACCTCGATTTTGATTTTGCAAACTAGAAAATTACACAAAAGATTTCATAATTTGGCACCTAACGTAACTTAAAAATCGGCCAAGTACGAGTCGGACTCGCGCACGGAGGGTTCCGTACTGTATGGGAGGCCCCCTTAAATATTTATTTTATTTTAAATTTATTATTTATTATTATTGAAGGGAATATAAAACTAAATATTCTGTGAAAATTTCAAGCATCTACCTGGTACCATTATTAATTTAGAGCGAAAAACGTCTAAAAATTCAGGTTTGTTGTATGGGAGCCCCTCTTAAATATTTATTTTATTTTGTTTTTAGTATTTGTTGTAATAGCGGCAACCGAAATACATCATCTGTGAAAATTTTAGATGCCTAGCTATACTGGTTCATGAGATACAGCCTGGTGACAGACAGACGGACAGACGGACAGATGGACATCGAAGTCTTAGTAATAGAGTCCCGTTTTTCCCTTTGGGTACGGAACCCTAAAAAGAGATCTTGCGGTATCAGAGCCCAAGCAATTCCAGTAGGTACTCGTACCTACTCATATTTTCAACAAATTGTATAGAAAAAAAAACTTACCAATATCAAACCAATTCGTTTTAGGTATTCCGGAGTCCTCTCTAGCTTCTGCAATGGCTGCTCTCAAGGCAAAAGCACAAACCACCGACAGACAAATTGGAGGCTCTCCTATAGCTGAAAAATAACGATCACTTATATATTTAAAGAGAATTAAAACATTTCGCACTTTTAGATGTTATGTTGTTGCTAGAGGATTTTTACAATAGGTATCCGATGTTTACACTCAACTTTGCACCCCTATCATGACAAAGGGATAAAACCTTTTAACCACTTTCAATTTATTTCAGTTGTCAAATGTCAATCTATACTTTGTTTCTTCTTCGACGGAATAGACAGTTTTCTATTTCACATGTAAAATTATGCTGCAACTGTTGCTATCCCTGCCATAAGTATTGCCTTAAATACTTTCGCAGCGTTATCGAGTCCAGTGAGTTGAATGAATGAATAAATGAACACTTTATTGTAAATACTAAAATACAATACAGAAAAATACACAAAGGAAAAAAAGCGACTTAAACTAGTACAACAAAGGGCGACCTTATTGCTTATAGCAATCTCTTCCAGGCAACCCTTTCATCGAGAGAGGAATTGATAAAAATAGAAAAAACGGAGTAGCAGAAGAGAGTAGACAAAAAAAAACTTGTTACAAAAATAATAATAAATACTTGCACATTCGTAACAAGCTAAAATTCGAATACGTTTAGTACCTACATCCTAATACATAAATATAAAAAAATATAAGATACACTAAAACATACAATTTGATACAAATAAAAAAATATATAGCAATAAATTAGAACAAAATTTAACAACAGAACTACTGCGATGGCACCTGTGAAAGGTAAAGCTTTTTAACGCTTTCCAGAGATGGAGCTTTGCGTACTGGAACAGGAGTTATATCAGTATACACTTGACTATTATCCAGCCACGCTCAAAAATTCAACGTCATACATGGCCTCCAGTAAAATTTTGGTTCAGAACCCCGCTGAGGCAAGCTACGCCAAGACCTAAGCTATGTGTCATTAGCGTAGCCTGATACGTACTGTACTTATGTACGTAATGTGTAAGAAGCGAGAGCAGGGCAGCTTGTAGGGTTATGAACTATCGCATTGGCTGATTTTTTATAAATTTATAAACGCTGTAACGCTTGTTATTGTAATCGCTGGCTATGGTTTAGTTTAAAAGCGTTTCGTTAGTGTCATAATCTTAACATACCTTTGGCTCCAAATATCGGTGCCAAACTGTACGAATTCTTTCTGAAACTAACTCTGAAGTCCTGAGGCATATCAGTCGCCAGAGGTACGTAGTAGTTCCAGGTTCGGTCAGTCAAAAGTTCTCCGGTTTTTTTGTCGTAGACCAGACTTTCGGTCGTCCAGTAACCTTGACCCATGATAAATGCACCTTCCAGCTTAAACAAAAATAGTACATTATGATGTAAGTGCGGTAAGGTGAAAACACAGAATAGGCCCTATCGCTGGGTGAAAATTACAGCCGAGGCGATATTGCTAGCCCGAGACGTAGGCGAGGGCTATAACGAAGCAGATGTTGTTATTTACAAAACGCACGTATGTCATACGACGTTTTAAAACATATTTGCGAGGAAATTAATAAAATTCTGACTTTGAGTGTAAGTAGCATCGTGCGTTTTACATTACAATAACGCACAAGTGCGTAATGTGTCTAACTCTTTTGAGTGAAAGTAGGAGAAACGAGACCACAGAGTTCTGCAGTCAGTGGCGGCGTGCGTTTTACATTACAATAACGCACAAGCGCGTAATGAAATACATTACGATATTGAAATTGGTGTAATTACAGCTACTTTACGAGAAAATATGTTGTAAAATATTATTCTGTCATATTATTACATGATGGAAAACTTGGCATTAAACTCAACGTAAACTCTTATTTCATGTGTGATTTTTTTTTTGAGATTATATCGGCTTGTAGGATATTTACCTGTCCTAAGTCAATTACAGGACTTACACTCTGCCCAACATCTTGTAATATATCAACTCTTCGAATCTGAAACTCTCCAGTCAAAATATCCACCTCCGTTTCAGCAAGAGCTACTCCAAATACGTTGTAAATGTAAAGATCTTTTGCGCCAACATAATTATGTACTTGCAAATCCACATCCAAGTAAAAGGCCTGGTTGATAAGCTCTTCCCAAGTTGGATTGGTCATTTGAATTCTGACTGGTTCCAATCTTTGCAAGAGCTCTTCACAGCATCTTCTTACGCCTATGCTAATGCACTGAGAACCGATGCTGTTTGCAGTAACATTACCATTTGGTGTAATATTGTTATTGACTGCTTTAACTTGAATATAAGACAATGGAATATTCAAATAATACGCAGCGATTTGTACAGCTTTCGTGTTAATTCCTTGGCCCATTTCTATTCCACCATGGGTGATAACCACTGTTCCGTCATTATGAAAGGCTGCAAGGTTGACCTCTAAAACTAAAGTTCCAGCGGGTAACCATCTTAAAAATGAACATCTCAAACCCCTTTTTCTCCATCTGTTATTTCTATTAAACTCGCTTACAGCAGCTTTTCTTTCTTCATATGATGATGTAGATTTCAAAGTATCTGACATCTCCTTCAAATCCTTATATACAACAGTGTTAACGTTAGCCATTCGTACATCGAATGTATCTAAAGATAGCTCGTAGCATATTCGTTCTATGATATTTTCTGCCATTGCAGTTCCTTCTAACGATCCTGAAAAGCAGAGAGTTTTTACAAAAGCAAAAGTTATGCAATATTCATTGAAATATTTTTAATATTGTAATAAATACGTCGTGTTATTATGATCTAAATACAAGGTTATTGGTAATCAATTAGCGTCCTTTTAAGGGCATATTCTCTACTTCGACAACTTTTGTACTACAACTTTTCCCAAATCACCACAAATTTCCAATTTTTTTTTATAAGTGTAATAAGCATAAAATATGTAGCAATAATTATTTTTTTACACAGCTAATAACTGATATGTACGCTGGTTTTTCATAACTCAACACCGCTTCACTCGGCAAACATAGCGAATTAGTTTTTTGTTAATATCGGCAAAACTTTGGCGGAAAAAAACCTAGGCCATTCTAGCCATCTAAATAGCACTTTTGCGCGTAGCCACATCCCATCATCCTTTGCATTATTGGACACAGACGAAGCCGAAGTGGATGCAATAATAATGGGCTTAAGAGATGATTGTGCTGTAGGTTGGGACAATATATCTTGCAAAATTATAAAACAATTCAAACATATTTTAATTCCACCTTTGACCTATATTTTCAATCAATGTTTATCTACAGGAATTTTCCCCAAATGTCTTAAGAAAGCTGTGGTGGTCCCCGTATATAAATCTGGCAGTAAAGGTCAAGTTACAAATTACAGACCTATATCCTTACTTGCTTCTGTATCTAAAATTCTAGAAAAAATCATAAACAAGCGGTTGGTCAAATATTTGGAAGATAAATCGATTCTATCCAGGACTCAATTTGGTTTCAGAGCCAGGCTTTCCACTGCCGATGCTGTACATCACATGACTGACTTCATTGCACAGGAGCTTGACAAGGGCAACCATACATTAGGCATTTTTCTGGACCTAAAAAAAGCCTTTGACACCGTTTATATTCCCCTCTTATTACGTAAGCTAGAATATTTGGGTATTCGAGGAGTTCCTTTAAATCTCTTTTCAAGTTACCTAAGTGAGAGGACTCAATTTGTAAAAATTGGTAATATATGCAGTTCTGACCTAGAAAATACACTTTTTGGAGTTCCCCAGGGAAGCATTTTGGGACCAACCCTGTTTTTGGTTTATATAAATGATCTATGTAATTTGAAACTAGACCACGGCACCATCATTTCTTATGCCGATGACACTGCCCTACTGTTTTCCGCTGATTCTGAAAAAGAGGTCTACAGATATGCGCAAAGTGGTTTTAATACTGTAAACAAATGGCTTCAGCAAAATTTATGAACATTAAATACAGAAAAAACACATTACCTTGATTTTAGCATGAGAAGAAAAAAGTCAACAAATGAAGACTCAGAAATTTTTGCTCAGTATTGTCAAGACAATGTAAATAGCCAATGCACTTGTACCGCGATAAATAACACAAATAAAATAAAATACTTAGGCGTCATAATAGATAGTACTCTAACTTTCAGACCACATTTAGAAGCCTTAAATAACAGACTTCGTAAATTAATGTTTGTTTTCAAAAAACTGCGACACGTCGCAGATTTGAAACTAATCAGACAAATTTACTTTGCTCTTTGTCAGTCTATTATAACTTATTGCATAACTTCGTGGGGTGGCGTGGGTAAAACTATATTATTAACTGTAGAGCGAGCCCAACGAGCGATACTCAAAGTTGCTACTTGTCGTCCTTTTATTTTTCCTACTAAACTACTCTATGAATCATGTAAAGTACTAACAGTGAGGCAGTTGTTCATACAAAACGTTGTTCTAAAACAGCACGCAGCTCTTCCCTATAGCGCAGAAATAACTAACAAACGACGGAAATTCAATGTCTGTCCTCAACAAACAAATTCAAAACATGCTTTCAGTTCTAAATTTTACAGATTTCTTGGGCCGCTTCTCTACAATAGGTTGAACACGTTAGTTAATATATACCCGGTTAATTATAATACCTGTAAAAGACTAATCACTGAGGTCCTTCAAAATATGTCGTACGATGATACAGAGAAATTGTTGTTAATAGTGAAATAAGTTGAAACTGTACAGTTAAGCATTCCTAACTTTTAAATAGGTTTACAAATGTCAAGTTCTATTTTTAAGCATTAGGTAGACATCTATTTTAACTTAGTCTTCAATATTTTTAGTTCTGTATAAAACGTTAGGTTTTTAGGTATTATCAGATATTTTGTTTAGGTTACTAAGTAAGTATGTCGCACTTTTGCACTGTAATCAGTTTATAGAAGTATTTTACTAAGTTTAAGTAGCAAGTAGTTATTTTATTTATAAGTATTAAATTTTCTTTTTTGCTCTTTGTCAGCCTGAAGCACAGGTTTAACCTAGTTCAGGCAAATGTGTGTATGTGTCCTTTTTAAATTGTTTGGCTTTTTATATTGAATCATGGCATTGATGTTTATAAATAATTTTTTTTTATTTTTTTTTTTATTTACACAGTATCTCCTCTGAAGTCCAAGTCTTACGAGTGGCGCGCGCGCGCGCTTTTTACGTAGAGCTCAATTTTTTTTATAAATTTTATAAGGAAGATAATTAATTTTTATAAGTCGTAGAACAAAAGTTGTTTGTTTTGATGTACAGAATATGCCCTTAAAAGGATGCTGATGATTGGTATGATCCATAAAATATTTTCATTCATGTCTTTTTTCCATTTCAGCGATTTTCCTTGGCTTTATATAATGCAGCCTAACATATAAACATGACGCATACATGTAAACTTGTAAACGTGTAAATATTGTCTTTGTCGCATAAAACCCACAGATACCATATACCTGCACGTATGTACGTAGAGCCTTGGTGGTCTAGAGGTAGTGACATCCGCCTCACAATCGTGGGGTCGTGGGTTCAAATCCCAGTCCCTTACCAATTAATTCCTTGGAATTTATGTACGGATTTTAACACCACTGGCTTTTCGGTGAAGGAAAACATCGTGAGGCAACCTGCATACGCTCGTAGAAGAAATTCGATGGCGTATGTGATTCCACCAACCCGCACTGGGCCAGCGTAGTGGATATGGCCCAACCACCTTTCGTAGGTAGGCCTACGTCCTGCAGTGGACTACACGTATGTCGTTATTATAGTATGTGCCTTTTTCATTTGTTTTGCTCAGTAGGCATATGCAATTTCTATCGTGTACATAACATACATCATAACATGCCAGTTTTCGTGACATTTTGGTTCCGTTGGTGTGTTGATCATTCGTTTCGTTTAGTGAATTTAAGTCGAATTATTGTGATCTCCGATTTTATTGTAAATTAAAGTGTGGTTCATATTTTTGTATTTTTTTTAATCTAATCCTCTTTTAGTCCCTAAAAAGTATTTATTACATTCATTTTATATTTCGTCTATCAAAAAATCAATTTTTGTGGTACAATGGATTAAAAACTTCATAAAGTTGCAAATCTATACCTTCGATCTTAATATTCACATTTGTAGTATAAATATACGTGATTGTTAATTCTTCTTCTTCTTTTCAGCCATAGGACGTCCACTGCTGGACATAGGCCTCCACTAAAGACCTCCAATAAGACCGGTTGGTAGCGGCTTGCATCCAGCGCGATCCTGCGGTCTTAATGAGGTCGTCCGTCCACCTTGTGGGTGGACGTCCTACGCTGCGTTTGCCGTTACTTTGATTGTTAATTATTTGTAAGAAGTTTGAGAAATTGATCCAGATGACTCGAGATGACGGCGATTTTACTTGCCTACTTTCCATACCAGGAGACTTACTATCAAATGGTGTTTTCTGACATGAAGACGGATTCATTAGCTAGAGCTACGTTGTTTTTCAACAACGACTGACCGCAGAATAAAAAAAAATCGGCCAAGTACGAGTCGGACTCGCGCACGGAGGGTTCCGTACTGTATGAGAGCCCCCTTAAATAATTATGTTATTTTTATTTTAGTATTTATAATTGAAGTGAATATAAAACTAAATATTCTGTGAAAATTTCAAGCATCTACCTGTTACCATTATTAATATAGAGCGAAAAACGTCTAAAAATTCAGGTTTGTTTTATGGGAGCCCCCCTTAAATATTTATTTTATTTTCTTTATATGTTTGATATTATAGCGGCAACAGAAATACATCATCTGTGAAAATTTCGTCTGCATAGCTATCATGGTTCATGAGATACAGCCCGGTGACAGACAGACAGACAGACGGACAGACGGACATCGAAGTCTTAGTAATAGGGTCCCGTTTTTCCCTTTGGGTACGGAATCCTAAAAACTGTGCACGAAACAAATTTTACAGGGTCATATTGACCCTTCTCCATCCTCGTCGGGTTTTTCAAATACCTGGGGCTCTAAACCAAGAGTTTTTTGGAGTATCCGTGATGGTATCATAGACTTTAAAATTCCATCTAGCTCCATTGTAACAGTTGAAATAAGCTTCGTTTTTGACTAGCAAACCAAAATCTTCTGTTTTCTTGTACCCGTTGTCTTGATACATGATTTGGTCCACGTACTGGATAACACCTGAATTGTTGACTCCACACTGCAAAAATCCAAAACACCTATAGTAAAAAGGTAAATTCTGCAAAAAATATTCGTCGAAAAACTAAAAATATCTTCCTAGGCTATAACGCCTCAATCACTTTTTGGTCTTAACCATAACATAGCTACGCTTAATTCAGGGGCCGAAGCAAAAACAATGACCTACTACTATTAAAAAATATAAATATAATCTTGAAAGCTTCTGGCCACAAAAGGCTTGTGAAAATAAAATAAAATTGGAAGTACTGTTTCTAAATAAAAAAAGTATTAGGAGACATCTTACACACGGTCTCTGACCCCAAGGCAAGCAAAGCTTGTCATTTGGCTGTCAAAGACTGTTATACTTACAACATATTTTTAAATACATAGGTACTAAGTTAGATAATTCATTGCTAATAGCAACCAGAGACAGAGCAAACACCTGTGTTCATCACATAAATTCTTGCCCTGGGTGGGAATCGAACCCACACCTCTTTGACCCAGTAGTTAGGGTCACTAACCACTGAGCCGCCGAAGCAGACAAAATAAAAAAAAATATGCAAAATTTAAATAACTTACAACAAAATCAGAATGACAAGGTAGCCTCTTTCCTATTGCTCTAGTAGTTGTGGTCAAGGGTACAATAAACCGGCAAGGGCGGTTTAATTTCACTGTGACCAAGCTACAAGCAACAGCAACTCGAATAGATCGAGTGATTTTGAGACCAAAACCACCGCCTAGTCGACGAACCGTTACGTCGATTCTGAAAATTCAACTCAAATGAGTAGATTATTATCTTACTAATTCGGCACTTCAATAAACAGATACGTCCAATAATCCGGTGAAGGCCTATGCACCCCGTTGCGTTGCCTCGTCTTCTAGAAGTCTAACCTCAAAATTTATCACATTCTCTTTATGCACGCGGATACATACATCATATTTATTTATTATGATTTTCTCTCTGTAATATGAACATTCTATTAATCCGGCACCCTCTGTCATATGTTGTCCGTCCGTCCATCCGTCCGTCCGTCCTAATATTACAAAGTCTTATAACTGCCATATTTATGAACCGAATTGCATGAAAAGAGACGTCCACAAGTGGTATTTATTCAGTCAAAAATCTAACAAAGATGATGATTACATCATTTTTGAAAGCTTGTTTTATGGGCTTCTCAAAAATATTTATTTTATGTTATTTCCATCCCTCCATTTTTTTATAAATGTGAAAAATAAATTGCATGAAAAATAGAAATGCAGCTTACTAATTTTTCTAGTTCAGCAATATCATTGGTGAGTAGAATTATAGTGTTCTACTTTAGTTACTTACTGATTTTCTTTGAGATTCAAAGCTTTCGATATCATATTTTGTGTTCCATCAAGCCATTGCGAAGTTACAAATACTTCCAAACCCTCTTCCGTAGGCCTTGTAATACACCCCACACTTTCCATCGTAAAGTAGGACTGAGAATAAATTGTATTCTGTCCTTTAATAACTTTAGTTACATCAATTCCTTTATCAGTAGCATCAAATGAACCGCTGAGACTCAATCTTGAAGGATCATTTTTAGCTTCTTTAACATCTATGACTGGATCTTGCGTGTTTTTATAAGTCGTTTCAACCATTTTTGCAGCTACTTCAGCTATGTGTCGAGTTTTTGCCACGATAATACCGTACGGTTGGTTGAAATACTGAACTTTACCGCTACATAGCACTTCTTCATTGTCCAAGAATACTGTAGGATATACAGGCATAAACGAGTTAAGTCCCGGAATATCTTTCGCAGTGTAAAATGCAATTACTCCGGGGTATTTCTGGAAAACATAATCATCATTATTTATTAAAACATTATTGGTACTAAAGTTACATAAAATAATCCTCACTATCACGTTGAATCCAAACGTTTTTGTTGGTTTGTTTTTTACTTTTTTCGCAGCAATGGTAAGACGGACTTTAAAGATCGCACAGTTTTATTGGCTACTTTTAATGACGAATAATAAAATGGTTCAGTGGGATAGCACAAAACCCAAAAAATTACGTCGCCCACGTAATTTTTTTGGTTTTGTTGTCACGTCGCTCACGTGGTTTTTTGGTTTTTGTGCAGGGTGTAAAAGCTACCTTGTGACATGAATAGAATATGATTTTGGCGTCATTCGTATTTTATGCTATATCATAAAGTAAATCTAGAGATCTGGTAAAGTATCGGTCCAAAAAAGTTATTGTTTCTTATTTGTTTGCACTATGAGTTTAAATTAGAAAATCATAATGGCTTACCAAGGCTTTACTTGGATCAATGTTATCTATAACGCCAACAGCGATTGTAGTTAGTACAAATGCTGCATACACTTCATACGGCTGAGTCGGAATATCATCAGAATATTTTGATTCTCCGGCACATTGAATCTAAAACATCGAAAAACTAAACGATGAAAAAAAAAACTCGAAGGCTGTAAATGATGATGTAATAAAATATTAGCTGCACTTATTATTTGTTTCATACAAGTTATACTAACCAAACCTTCAATCTTGGGAATAGGCTGATTCAAAGGCCACAAAGTTGGGTTTGTATCAAAATCCTGCTTTGCCTGTGACACTGGTCTAGTTTCGCGTATTTTGCTCCTCTCTGATATATATCTTTTGTTCAAATTGTATTTTGGACACAAAGTTAGAAGACCCTGAAAACATAGCAGTTATATAAAAAATCGGCCAAGTACGAGTCGGACTCGCACACGGAAGGTTCCGTACTGTTTGGGAGCCCCCCTTAAATATTTATTTTATTCTCTTTTTAGTATTTGTTACTATAGCTGCAACAGAAATACATCATTTCAGCTGCCTAGCTATCATGGTTCATGAGATACAGCCCGGTGACAGACAGACAGACGGACAGACGGACATCAAAGTCTTAGTAATTGGGTCCCGTTTTTCCCTTTGGGTACGGAACCCTAAAAATGATTGTGCATCTTGGTTTATTCCAAAAATCATTACGATATTTGTATTCTGAAATTACGAAAGATTATAATCTTTCATTTTTCAGTATTCACTATTCACTATCAACTAAAAGCAACTCGACTTCAGGGGATGCTTGTAAGTAAAGTTTATATTTTGATAGAAATTGAACGAGAAGATTTAAAACTATGTTAGCTTAGTAGCTTAGTCCAAATTAGTAGGTATAAGTATATACCTTATAAAACAACGCTATAGCAAGATGTCTTCGATATTTCACAGAAGGTTCTGGTGGATTTTCAGTTACTACCACTTCATCTTGCAGAATCTTCAAAGCTGACTGGAGCGTCTCATTGGTAAATAGTGGCTTACCCACGAGGAACCTTTTTAGTAAAAATAAACATTTTAACCTCTTTTTATTTCAGTTTTGAATACTAATATAAACTTGGAATTTCTGCATTTTCTTACATCCTTATCATTAAAAAATTCCAATGACTTAAATAAATTCACTGATGTAGGTACTCGTAATTACAAAAGTGAAATAAAAAGTAAGTGTGCTCAGTATTTTATCGGGATTAGTATGCAAAATAAGTAAAGACTAAATGGGTATTACTGTAATTATTTTTCGCAAAAAATGGCAAAACCGCATTCCACCGTGTACAAATTTCGAATTTTTCGCTAGAATTGTTTACATTATTGTTCATTTATCAAAAACGGCTCAGTCGATATCTGTACAATTTAAATGGAACTATCTCGGAAGTATACCCTTTCCAACTAAAAAATATTTTTTCGGTTCGGTTCATAATTGGCGAAATTATCGTTCTTCAACCTGTACAAAATTCGGACATTTCGCTCGAATTACTTACATTATTGTTGATTTTTTTAAAAACGGCTCAGCTGATTTCTGTAAAATTTAAATGGAACCATTTCGGGAGTATACCCTTTCGAATTCAAAAATAATTTTTCGAATCGGTGCACAATTGGCGAAATTATCGATGAACATACACAAAAAAAAAGATACACACAGACGAACATATATTAGAACTTCCTCCTTTTTGGAAGTTAGTTAAAAACACGTTGGCATACTTTAATGAACAATAATGTAATATTTTACAATAAAGTGTATCTCATACTATATTTGTGTGAAATCGAATAATGTTACATACTTTTCAGTTTTTAAAGCTCTGTTAAAACAAGGTGAGAGCCCGCCGTACACTATTCTAGCCTCTAGCACTCTATTCTCATTGGAGAGCTTGTATAGGAATCCTGCGTTGATAATAGCATGGGCGTTTTGGAAACGTGGCATAACCTGCAATTTATGTAACAATGAAATATATTTTAGGGCTAGCAAAAACACTGTAAATTTATGGACAAAAACATTTAAAATGTATATACTTATATACTTAATATTAAATATATGAACATGAGATTGTCTTCGAATGACCAAAATCTTGAAAGCGCTGTAAGCGATGGATACAAAAACTTATCTTTTATTCACAAAATTTTCTTAATTTGTTAATTTAGTTTGTAAAAGTAGTTGTAATGTATAGTTCAGCTTGTGAAATCTGCGAAATAATAAACATCTAAACAAAAGCATTTTAATTTGAAGGGCCCGGGTAACAGAAAACTAAGACAATATAACAGAAGAATTTAATATGTTAAAATAGTAGTTCTTATTGAGTTGAGTGTTCCGTTAGGTATAGCACCCATGACTTATAAAATTCTAGTAGATAGCTCTTATTGTCAAACATTATCATCAATTTCTTTTGCTCTTACCTTATACAGATATATCTTGTACGCGTCACTCAGAGGAGGCAAGAGTGCATTAACTATAACTTTTCCTCTCATATCTTCTTTTAAAAACTGCTTCATCGTCACTCTTTTGCAGTCTTCATTTGAACTTGCTATAAAATTGACAACAATATTTTGTATTCACGAGCAATTTAAAGTATTTATATTACTTATTTTAAAATACATACCAATTGTTAAGTAAGCACCGACTGTCTCAAAAAGCATATAAATGTCAGATTGAAAATCGTTGTGTTGATATTTTATCATCAGATTGCCACCAACAGAACCAATCTGAAAATGTACAATTCAAATAGGTATAAGAAATTTAGACTACAAACTTTTTCATTTTTCCCTAAAATTACAAAGTTATCCTACAAATTATAAATTGACTTGAATGAGCGTGTGACGTCACAATGTTACATCTTACTACTGCGAAATATGTGCAAACGCTCGTTCGGCTCAATTTTTAATGTAGTATAACTTTGTAATTAGGTATTAGAAAAAATTAAATAGTTCTGTAAAGGTATAGATAGGTGTATTGCGGTCTTTTCATTTATCACAAAAAAAAATCAAAAGGCCAATTACGGTTGGAAAATCTGATAGGAAAAACTTACGTTTCTAACAGCTATATGAGCCACAAATTGAAGATATTCTACCAATTTTTCTAAATATCCAAAATACTCTTTTTGTGCCATAGCTTTAAAGGTGTTTATAAGTTCAGTAAGTGTTAGACCAGCACCAACAATTAGATTTTGATCTATTTCTACACATTTCAGTTCTGATACCGAACTAATGTCCATCAGAACATGGGGGTATTCTAAAATTGGATAAGCACCTGTAATGAAAACATTTTTTTATTTATTTCAATTCAATGACTGGATATTGTGGATTTTCAACGCAAATAAGTCCGCGTTTGACCACAAACTCGCCTGATGTTATGTGTTTGTTTACCTTTAGCAGTATTCCCGAAAACCAGCATATAAGAGTCATATCCAGTTTTATCAAGAATCTTAAAAAGTGAACGTAGATTGTATACTTTAAACCACATTTTATCGTCTTTTAGTTTAATTTTAATAACATCGTCATCTTCAACATTTAATATACACCAATCGTCGTCATCACAGGTTTTATTGCAAGCAGTTCCAGTTTTCTTGCAAATATTCAATTCTTCTATGTCCATAATTGCTTCTTTTTTTGGAGCATCAACGGCGAAAGTTTTAAAGGCATCAAGGATCGGTCTGTAGCCAGTACATCTGCATACATGGCCTCCAAAAGATTGCTCAATTTCGAGCATTGTTGGTTTGTTCCCATTTTTAAGGAGACTGGAATCAATAAAAGTTGTTTAATAAAAGACGTTGTTGACGGTAAGTCTTTTTTAGGTAGTCAAAACGGAAAAAGAATTTTTTATGAGTATTGTACAGTAAGTCTCACATCACATTATCTCTAGAGATAGTACTCCTTCTGTAGATGACCCAGTTGCTTTTTGCGATGTAGTAGCTAATTAAGTAAGTTAAATCGTATAGCCCGGTGTAAGAGTTTTTAAGCCGCCTAAAGGCCTCGGACATGGCTAAATGGTTAAGACAACCGGGGCCTACAATTTATATGTTATCCGCTCAGGTAACACTCAGTTGTAAATGCCACCTTCAGTCACCCAACCGAAGACTGACCGTGCTGAACGTTGCTTTACTTCGATGATCGCTAACGAACACCTAGTCGAACTACGCTATGAGCGCTAATTGATTTTAGTAAACTTTTCTTTGCATTTATACTAAAATTTACCCATTATTAGGGTTCCGTACCCAAAGGGTAAAAACGGGACCCTAATACTAAGACTCCGCAGTCCGTCTGTCTGTCAGTCTGTCGCCAGGCTGTATCTCATGAACTGTGATAGCTAGATCGTTGTAATTTTCACACACGATGTATTGCTGTTGCCACTATAACAACAAATACTAAAAACAAACAAATATATTTAAGGGTGGCCTCCCATACAACAAACGTGATTTTTTGCTCAAATATTGATAATGGCAACAGAAAGATGCATGAAATATTTAAAGAATATTAAGTTGTATATTGCCTTCAAAAATAAATATTTAAAAAAAAATATTTAGGGGGCTCCTACACTGTACGGAACCCTTCGTGCGCGAGTTTGACCCGCATTTTGTCAATTTTTCACGTGACAACGTCTTATAAATTGGTTTGCCGGGTGACACTTCAAGAAACTGCGTTACGCTCCGCTCACGTTATGCGCTCACAATGAGAGCGAGTGAGAGGCACGCGTCCCTTCCACTCGGGCATGGTTAGCCCGCCTAAGAGCGAGAGAGACAGACATAAAGTCGTTGTCACGTAAAACTTTCGCCCGTATACCGACTTTACACGCAACCAATTTTTAACTAACCTGAACATATTCATAACCCAAGCTGGACTGCAATAGCCACACTGGGTGCCGTTGAACTTAGCCAGTGTCTCCTGTATTATGTTGTACCCTTTCTTTCTGTTGCCAACCTCTTCGATGGTCGTGATATCCCAGTCTTGGCATGAGGTGATGGAGATCATGCACTAAACAAATAATCGTCATTTAGTAAACAGAACAAAACTAACTACATGCAGAAACATAATTTAAATATTATGATTTCTGGCTATCATCGCTATTGAAGTGCTGTTTTGGCTACACGTACAAACTGTTGTTTTGAGTCCCTTTATCTCAAAACTTTTTTTAATTCGAAAGGTTATACTTTCAAGGTCCCATATAAATTCAATCGAAATTTTTGATCAATCAACAATAATGTCAAATCGTGCAAACTATTGGAATTCGGCACAAGGTGGAAGTCAATGGCTCCATTTCTTGCGAAAAATTATTATCTCTATGTACTTCATACAGAAGGAAAGAGACAGAAGAGAAGACCACGGAGGGCATTTTTAGACCAGATGTGGACCAGATCAAAGAGTAAAAGGAGGTGAAGACACTGGCGGAAAACCGCGAGACATGGAAGTTGCTCCACCGACAAGAGCCGAGCTCTTAAATTCTGAATGTACTTCATATAAACTTATAGAGTTGAAAGAGAAAAGGGGTCCTTCAGAGCGGTGACGAGCGCTGCCAACCTCGCAATACATGTGCTTAGGGTAAACCTACATACAGCATTGACTGTGAGGGTACGTCTTCCATGGTACATGCACTGATATCAACTTAATACATTAACTATAATATATTCCAAATTTCTCAAAGACATAAGAGACTTAGACATCGGTATGTTTAAACATAAATTGAAGGGCTTGCTAGCCAAAAAATGTTATTATGAAATATGGGAATTTTTAAGTGACAAAAATATTTAAAATACAGATTAATTCTGACAACAATATTTTTCTGACATTGCATAGCTTTATTGGTTTATTATTTCTCTCTGACATTTTTGGATTTATATTTGACATTTTGATATTAATTGACATTTTAGATTAAAATTGACATTTTTTATGAATTGTATAAGATTTAGCAATTTTGTTTTTGATATTTGTACGCCACGACGGCAAGAACATGCGTTCTAAACTCTTGAAAGATCTGTATGCAACTTTGTACGTTGTTTGCATTACCATGTTTTTTGACAAATAAATAATCTTGAATCTTGAAATAAAAATCTTGAATCTTACAGAGTTGACAGAAAGGAGGGGTTTTCCAGGGCACTTGATAACGACGATAACCTACTCGACGCTGCCTGTCTTGCGACAAATGTACTTGGTGTTAACCTACGTACAGCATTGATAGTGAGGGTACGTCCTTCATGATACATGCACTGCATATTAACTTACAGAGTTGACAGAGAGGAGGGGTCCTCCAGGGCATTTGACAGCAGCCACGACGCACGCGCCGCAGCCCGCCTCGCGGCACATGTACTTGGTCCCACGCAGCTCCAGGTGCTCCCGGAGATAGTCCAGCAAAGACATGTTGGAGTCCACATCGCATCCCACTGAGAACAAATAAGGGAGCATTTCTAGAGACGACGAACTTTTTCTAGGATATCATTGTACGAGCAGGATCCGGAGGTGGACAACGTTATCAGGGGCTGCGAAAGCATGGCCTACTAAAAACTAAGGCGGAAAGACCCTTGGTTTTTAGTAGGTATGTAATTTCCCATGCCGGTGGATGGAAATGGATATCATTGTCAAAAAGTTGTTTCTGTGAGAAATATTTCAAAAAATTGGCTTGATCGCAGAACTTGAACCTGCATATATTGGAACTCCAATCCAGACGCTTTATCCAATTAAGCTAGATTGCTTACCGATCACGCCAAATTTGCTAAGTGTTCATCTTTTACTACCAATATTACAGCGTTGGCAACGCCAATTGTGGATGTGGATATCTTTGTACAGCAGCAGATGACGAGAGCTAAGTCATAAGGATGTGATGCCGAAAAACTCAATTACTTAGATAAGATGCCAATACGAGTAATAGACAATTGTTACTCAGACTGCCTTAAAATCATCTGTTCATTAGCGCTCACACCTTTATGCATTCTGCAATTTGTGCTTAGTAGGTGACTAAGTGTAAGTAGGTACTCTTTCTGTACATAAAAGGAACTACATTGCTTCTCGCACGCTGAGTTGGAAAAGCTTTCCCTATCGACTATGACTAGTAGTTCTCCGAACAGTAGACCTCTCGACACATCTCACTTCATAAGCCTATATCTTGAGTCGCTCTTGACTGATTTGGTTCATACTCGCAAATCTAGGATTTCGATAATAAACAATCTTGACAAATATAATATCGAGATCGGCTGATAAATAGCGGGACAGCAAATTTATCCCCTTTTGAGGGAAACACAAATCAAATCAAAAATCGCCAACCACAAAAATTCCTTTAACATATTTAAAGCTGTGCTAAGTCGGGATTCATTGAAAAATGCAACTTGTAGTCTAAAATCAACAACCGGATATAAAAAACAAAATAATTGTCTTGAAGCACTGACCTTCGCTTCACTTCAGTCAAAACAAAGAAATTAAAAAAATAAATGAATAAAAAACTTTACCTGAATGCTCCACACCGTTAATTTTGAACCTTATTCTGTCCATTATCGCATGTCTAGACTAACTGGTCTGAATGCCTGAACACTATATTTTATAGTTTAACTTTAATCAGCTCACTATTTACATATTACACTAATTTCCATTTTTATCGTTATAGTATAAACAGACAATGGTGTGTTTTTTAAATCTAATAAATAATAGAATCTATTGTATTTTTTACGATTAAAAAAATATCCTTATAAAGGGTTCTGAACCTTTAGCACAAGTTTTGTTTACTTAAACTTGCGTGTTTGCGTGCGGCTCCATATATTTTTGTTAGTTCTTCCTCGTTTTCGCCAGGGGCGCTGTACTAAAATGTATAGAGACAAACGGAAACTACACAAAACACCCCATGTGGGACGTCAGTGCAGGACTTATCGCCCCCACATCGAATAAGAATACGGAAACTACGGTAGTTTCAATTTACGTCTAAGCCTGTACTAACCCCTCTGATTCCCAATCGACATAACTACAACTACCTACCTATACTTTGCCAAGTATTTTAGTATTGTCGTGAATTTCGTTGCAGAAATGTTTTTTTTATTACAATGACAATAATATTTTTATTATAATTACTACAAAAAAATATAAATAAAATGTTACATAATAAAAAACGAACAAGTGCTAATTGGACTCGCGCATGAAGAGTTCCGTACCGTTTATTTTCTCTTAATTAATTTTAATAATTTATTTTCAAAATTAATAAACAACTAACTATTCTGTGAATATTTCAAGCGTCCACATACTCATACTCATTTATTAAATTGATTTATTTGTAAAAAAATTTGCAAATAAGTGAAATTACATCATAAAAATACAATAGTTTAAACACGAATTTAATGAAATAGTAGTCATATAAAACAATACCTGTTGCCGATATTAATATCGAGCAAAAAACGAAACAAAACACATTTGTTGTATGGGAGCCCCCAATATTTATTTTAATCTATTTTTACCGACTTCCAAAGAAGAGGAGGTACTAAGTTCGTCTGTATGTTTTTTTTTGTATGTTCGTCGATATTTCCGCCAAATGTGAACCGTTTTCTAAAATTATTTTTTAGATTGAAAGAGTATTATTTTCAAGGCAGTTCCTTATAAAATTTATCGAGATCTGCTGAGCCATATTTGATAAATCAACAAAAATGTACATGGATGTCACATCGATACGTGCAAATTATTCGATTTCTGTACACGGTGGAAGTCGGTGTTGTGATTTTTTGCGAAAAATGATCATTACTATTTTTTGTTAAGACGCCAAAAAATACCTACATAATCTTTGAAAATTTCAACTGTCTAACTGCTCATCACTGCTCATGAAAAATGAGTGGTTCTACAGTTATCACACAATACGAACTCACTCCAAAATACTCTAAATCCAGTACTATTTTGCTCAAGTTTTATCTTGACAGGCATTGACATTTGACCAAAGTGTCTCAGGCAGTTATTATGCACCTTGAAATGGGTTTAAAAAAATATTACTTTGATCAGTATCTTTCTAACGGTTAACGGAATACGTAGTTTTGCAAATCAAATTCTTTTTAAACCTATTAACTCCAGAAAGAGCTGAAATGGCCCGTTAATAAAATAAAATGTTAGAGCATTTTTTTTTATTCGTGGACAAAAATATGTGGTTATTTAAATAGTTCAGGTAGTTTTCTAGTAGTTTTCCTGTAGCAGGGAAGCACCTGTAATTCGCAGAGCTTCTCCGCACGTGTTATTATGTGGTATACATACGGTTTTATATTATTATACATGTACTTACAAACCTAGCACGATAAAGTGGTAGAGATGAGGAATTCAATTCGAATAGAGTCAATTGAACCATAAATATAGGTAAAGTAAATATTAGCATGTGTGATTTTTTTGGTTCGTTAATAAGGTCTACTATCATATTTTAAATTGTAAAGGATAGTTCATTAGTGAACAGAATCTGAACCTGAACCATCTCAGTATATGACTTTGCACTTTTTAACTTTTCATTATCCATTAATCTTTGGTTGCGACCGTATTTAGGATAGGTACTGATCAGATTTGAACACGCACCCTGTGAGTGAATACCGTGCTACATGTTACTTATTTTTTGTCTGTACTCTTTTTTCTTGATGACCATTTTACCGGAAATTGTTACTTTGAATGACACTGACATTTACATTTTGCTATATTAATCTTATTAGTTCTGTGGATTAATCTCTGTCTAATAATTTAATTAATTTTATTATTATCTTCATAGTTTAAATTTTACAAATTACTTTTAGTTATTAAGACATACAATGATTTTGGCATAACTACTACCGATGTTATCGGACGATTTCAAGTGCATGTAATGTGTCTACGAAATAAAAAGATTTGACTTTGACTTTGTGAATATCAATACCTACGTATTGAGCATAAAATCGCAGGTATAATTTTATTATTACATTTATTGTTGCTTTAAAATAAAATACTACTGGAAGCTAGACCACTAAGCTGTTCATACATTTCTTTTGAATAAACTATTATTAGTTCCCCGAATTGTGCATCACAATGGACAATTAATGAAATAACAACGAAATGTACAATAGATGTACAAACAGAGTCTGTTTAACTGAATCTTCATTGCCTAAATCTCAACTCGCTCATTGCCAACTTGGTTCATACTTTTGCCACCTGGGGCCCTATTTTTCAATTTCGAACGCCCAGAATCGTATACTTATCATTAAGGACGACGTTTTTTCTCGAAATTAGTTTAAAATTATTCATCTCACGCAAAATTTCAGTACTGAACATAGCAATTTAAAAAAAAACCATAGACTGCAAAGAGGAAATCGTGAAATGGAACGTTAATTAAAAAGAAAACAAATATGGCGAATGGTATCGAACTGTCACTGTCAAAGCCTCGTTTACGTCCCCAGGCATCCAAAGTTGTAAAATAAGGCCCCTGAAGCATAGACACTTCGCTTCGTTGTTTCAGCCATTTGACGTCCACTGCTGGACATAGGCCTTCCCTATAGATCGCCAATAAGACCGGTTGGAAGCGGCTCTCATCAGTTCGTTCCTGCGGTCTTGATGAGGTCATCTGTCCACCTCATAGGTGAACGTCCTACGCTGCGCTTGCCAGTACGTGGTCTCCACTCACAAACTTTTCAACGCTATCGGTCATCAGTCTTCCGTGCTATGTGCCTTGCCATTTCCACTTGCCAATCTGCTGGGCTATGTCACTAACTTTGGTTCTTCTGCTTCTTCAACATCTCTACATTTCTGATTCAATTCCGCTGAGAGACTCCGAGCATAGCCCTCTCCAGCGCTTAGCTTGCTGTCACAAATACACGCTAGTGGCTAGACAAAATAATACGAATTATTCGAATAACTTGCGAAAATATAGTTACCCATCTCTACGCTACGGCATTTTAGGTAAACAAGCTTTTGTGTCAGAGCAGAGCACAATGGTCGATATAATACTTAGCGTCAGGATAAGCTCCATGCTGGCGTCTCTATTTGCGAAGACGTCCTACTGTATAGCTGTTAGGTACTCGTAAGTAGTTTTGAGCAGGTAAATGTGTATTTGGTAACTAACACTACTGTTGGCGCAAGGAAGATTGCCATTTAGAAATAGAGAAAAGCTATTTCAATGCTAAAGTTGCCAGGAAGACTTCGCTGTTAACAAAAAGGCTACCACTTCTCACACATATAACACTTGTTTTTATGGTTCCGTACCCAAAGGGTAAAAACGGGACCCTATTACTAAGACTCCGCTGTCCGTCTGTCCGTCTGTCTCCAGGCAGTATCTCATGAACCGTTATAGCTAGATAACTGTTTTTTTCACAGATGATGTATTTCTGTTGTCGCTATAACAACAAACTAAAAATAGAATAAAATTAATAATTAAGGGGGGCTCCAATACAACAAACCTGATTTTTAAGCCGTCTTTCGCTCTATTTTAATAATAGTCACAGGTAGATGCTTGAAATTTTCACAGAATACTACGTTGTATATTCACTTCAATAGTCAATAATAAAATTGCAATAAAATAAATATTTAAGGGAGGCTCCCATACAGTACGGAACCCTCCGTGCGCGAGTCCGACTCGTACTTGGCCGATTATTTTTTGTCTTTGACCCATTTATCCATTTACACCCGGCCAAGCCACCTAGCCTATACGGAATTTGGTATTTATTAAATTCTGTGTGCGAAGAAATGTCAGCAGTTCCAAAACGAAAATGCCTGCCAAGCCTTTTCTCTTTCCCGGTCCGTATCGTCAGCAATCGGCCTAATCAGTTTACAAGTTTTTGGTTCGTCCCGGGGCACGTGAGCTGGGCTTAAATGTTGGAAGCACAGATCTCACAAGACGATACATGTTGTCTATATTTTTTTTTTTTTTTTTAAGTCAAAGTCAAAGTCAAAATATTTATTTTGCGGAGACATGGGTAAAATGTAGGTGTTAAATTTGTTACATAATTATGTTCACCATGCTCTAGCATCATGGCATGCAAAATCATTATTATTGAATTTATAAGTACATTAAACATTATATTTGCACAAAGATTTGTCATTTAAGAATTCATTTATAGAATAATATGTCTTGTCTATTAGTAATTTCTTAAGTCTAAATTTAAAAATGTCAACATTATCAGTATCTTTCACAACTTTCGGCAGTTTATTGTAAATAGTCAACCTCATCATAAACGTGCTGTTATTATAAAGAGCTGTCCTACGGTATGGCTCACGCAGTTTATCTTTGTGCCGTTTACTCGTTAACTTTTCATACTTATCTAGGTTATTCTTGACTAGTACGGCTGATTCGCAAATGTATATCGAAGGAAGTGTCAGTAGTTTTAATTTCCGAAAAAAGGGCTTACAGGAATCTCTTTGCTTCAACCCACATATTGCTCTAATGCATTTCTTTTGAGCTATTAGAGCTGATAGCTTTTCCCCGGAGTTGGCCCAGGCTAAAACACCATATTTTAGTGTTGATCCTACATAAGCGTGATAGGCGCTTAATAAAGTGTTTTCGTTGGCCACTTTACGTAACATATACAGCGCGTATGAAAATTGGTTGAGCTTAGAGCACACATGAGCTACATGTGACCTCCAAGATAGATTTGAGTCAATGTGAATTCCTAAAAATTTTGTCGTTTCGACTTCATTGATATGTTTGCCGTAATAATGTATGTTTAAAATGTCAAAATTAGTATTATTGTTTTTAAATGTCATAGTGTGTGTTTTGTCCAGATTTATTTTAAGATTATTGCTTTGAAGCCAGTCAATTATAGATTCTAAAGTACTATTAATGTCATGTTCGTGTTCACCACTTTTGTCATCTGCAAAAATTACGGTGCAGTCGTCAGCAAACATAACCATTGGGTGATTTGTGGCGCTGGGGAGGTCATTAATATAAACCAAAAATAAGAGTGGACCCAGTATGCTACCTTGTGGCACTCCATATTTTATCTCCCTTCGACTTGAGAGGAATTTCGACTCTATTTTGTTTGTAGTATTTAGTCTAGTAATTTCTGTGTATTGTAACCTATTTGCTAAATATGATATTATCAAATTTAACACATTACCCCTTATACCATATCGCTCAAGCTTTTTAATTAATATATTGTGATCAACGTAATCAAATGCTTTCGACATATCCATGTAGAGAGCAGTAATTCTCTTTTTGTTGTCTAGTCCGCAATATATCCTTCCAAGAAAATCTAATATAGCTGTATTTATTGATTTTTTCTTACGAAAGCCTGCTTGTTCGGGGGCAAAGATATTATTCATTTCAAAAAAACTATTCAGGCGTTTGTGGATTACCTTTTCAAAAATTTTGGAAAATACTGGTATCATCGCAATTGGTCTATAGCAACCCATATCTTCTTTATCTTCTTTTTTGAAAAGAGGCACGACTATAGAAGTTTTCAATTTTTCGGGAAAGACGCCTCTCTCAAAGCTTTTGTTAATCATGTCGCTAAAGATAGGTGAAATAATTTTAGCTACACTCTTAACTACTCTGGTTGAGATACCGTCATACCCGGTGCTATTTGTATTATTTAAGGATTTAATAACCTGTTCAATTTCGTCTGCACTTGTAGGTTCTAGGAAACAAGAGTTTGATTGGGAATGATTTAGCCTATTTGTAGTGCTGTTTGTATTATTTGCACGAGTATTGACAGGATTTTTTTCTATTGCGTCAATGAAAAAGTCATTGAAAGCCTGCGCTATTTTCTTTGGGTGGGAAATAAATTTGCCATTTACCTTAACCTGAGTTATTTGTTCCCTCAAATTACATTTTTTAGATTTATTGATAACATTCCACACTGCCTTTGATTTATTCGTGGATTGTCCAATATAGTAATTATTTTGAGCTCTTTGTGTTTGCTTTATGATAAGCTTTAGTCTTGCCGAATACTTTTTAAAAGTTTCTCTGTTAGATTTATTCGATGAGTGTCTATATTTCCACAGCAGGTGACGTTTTCGCTTTGTGCAGACCTTTACGCCTTTACTTAACCATCTCGGTCGCTTTGTAAGAGGAATTTTCACTTTCACTGTGGGGAAACAAAGATTGTATAAGAGAAGGAACAAGTCAATAAATTCATCATACGCTTTGTTGACATCATCGCTGTTATAAACTTCATGGAAGGACAGACTGCTAAGGTATTGAGAAAATTTAGCGATGTTCTCATTGCTGTAATCTTTTTTATATCTAAAAAACTGGGTTATAAAATAACTTTTCTTTACAGGACATGTCAAAATTTGCGCAGTATGATCAGACAGAGCGCATTCTATCACATCAGTTGTACCACCCCTGATATTATGAGCAATGTTGTCAAGGCACGTATTACTGCGAGGCCTTGTAGGTTGGTTTACGCTTAGTTTGAGGTTGAAACGAGACAGAATATCCTCAAACTGACGAACAGCAGGTTCTTTTTTTAAAGTGTTAAAATTAAAATCACCGCAAAGTATCACTTTTTTATTACGGTAGCAAGTAGCATTTAAAACCTCCTGTAACCTATCAAAAAACTTTTCTCGTGTTGATTTTTTTGTTCTCGGAGACCTATAAACGCATATTATTATCATACTGTGCTCTACTAATTCGACAGCACAGCACTCAATTACATTAACAGTACTTAACGAGTTGACCTCAGGTAAGGTTTTGAATTTGTGCAAGTTATTAACTAATATGCATGATCCGCCTGCTCGATTAAGTCTACACGACTTCGAGGCCAGAGCATAGTTTTCTACATTTAGGATATGGGAGTCACTACTACGTCAATAAATTTATTCTTGTTTTTTAACTCATCTAAACATACCGTCAAATTTTCCATTTTATTGATAAGACCATCAATGTTTTGGTGCATTATATTTACAGAGTTATAAACGAAAAAAATCTTTTTTAGTCTTAGTTTTGGACTGTTCGTGGTTTGTCTGTGAGTCATTTACATAATCCTGAATTATATTTTCCGTTTGTGTACTTCTATCCGTTTTAGTTTGCCGTTTATTATTGGAGTGGTTTGAAGTATCGAATTCCCGAGCCTTTCGGTTTGTGAGTTTAAATTTATAATCTAGACGTATCACATCTCTCAGAATATTAGAAGCGACATGTCGCAAGAAGTGCTTTCCCTTCGGTATACATCTACTGTAACGCATATCTATGAAATGCGCGTTATCGAATTTATTACATATGGATTGTACATTATCGTTTAATTTTTTAATACAAAGAGACTGGTTATAGGGTGTTTCACAAACAATAACATTTGATTTTTTACTGTCGATTAAAAAGTTACTTAAGTGGTTCTGAAATTCATATGGGCTTGTGTCATTAGTACCCCCTAACAAAACAATACAATCATTACTACTTAAATTCTGAATTTCCGTATCGTAACTCGATAGCAAGTGACTAAATTTAGCTCCCGGTTTGAAAGTGCATTCTACAGTATATTCCGAACCAAGTGTTGCCTCCAACGACGAACGTAGGTGTCGTCCCTGCTGATCGGCGATAATAACGACGCGTTTCTTGGGTTTAATACTGGAACGGGGCGGCAGGCAATCTTGGCTGGGTTTTCGTTCTTGCTTATTAGTCTTCGCTGTATTTATTTCATTGTAAGCCGGTGTATTCTGGTATGGTATATAATTTTGTTGAACCGTAGTATTTACTTGGAGTGAGTGATCGAGCGAGATATTGTGATTATTGTCTTTGGGTTCTGTGTTCTTCTCTGGGGTCAAGGGTATTGTGCATTTTACGGGAGATTTATATGGTAAAAATACGGGATTGCTGTTTCTTCTTGTCCTACATTTTAATTTACTGACTGATCTGGGCGTTTTGCAAATCGCTTCGGCTGACCCTAATATGTTATTATCTTGTTTGATTTTTCTAGATTCTGTCGTAGACTCGAGTTTTCTAACATTAAACTATCGATTTCATTATTAGCTGATTCTAGTTGTTCCCGTAGTTTATTTATTACGTCGTTAAGTTCTTTAACTCTTTGATTATCCTCCGTCGATAAAGAAGGATGCAGCGAATGGACCTGTAGTTTTTTTTTTTTTTTTGCAAGTAGGTAGAAAACAAAACATCATTTATAATAATGATATGTGCTTCAAAAATTTAGTGTTTTTTTGCTGTTTTCATATCACTAATTAAAATTAATATTAGACCACCAGAAAAATTACAATGATTTTTTATTGTTTTAACATTATAGATTACATACATAAGAAGTGGCGGTATGAGCTTAAAGGCTTTAGCCTGTCCAAAAATGGGCACATTATTTAAAAAAATCACTATTTTATTACTGTTGCTGTCAAAAAAAAAGGAAATGTCAAATTCAGTCGATCAGATGATGTATTCAGTATTACCAGATTTCGTTTTCGGTATTCCGACTTAGCAATTTTTTGGAGGGGTTGATATAATTATTTTCTTTTTCAACAGTTGGTACATGCTCCTTCCTTAACTCGTTTTAAGTGTTTCAACTAGTAATTTTACGAACTGAGGTGTCTTTTTACATATTTTATAGAAACATACATTTTTGTATACTATAAGAATATCAAAAAGAAAGAATACTTATATTTTTAGGTTTCACTCACTTTACTACTAACAAAAAGCTGCAGTTGAAATTATCCGAGATATTCCTGATTATTTTGATATTGCTCGTAATAATCCTTAAAGGTGCTATTCGAATCTCGGCAGCAGGCTACAGCTACAAACAGCACTTGCAGCAGCTGCGCGAAGCCGGCTGTAGCTGCACAACTGAGGGGTTAATCCAGGTTTACACGTAAATTGAAACTACAGCTGTTTCGGTATGGCCCTATACATTTTTGTACAGCGCCCCTAGCAGAAACGAGGAAGAACTAACCAAAATCTATGGAGCCACACGCGAACGCGAAAGTTTGAGTAAACTTCGCAAAGCCTGGACTACGAGTAAGGGCTCTGGTTATCTATGTAGTAGTATGAATTTCTGCAAAAAAGATTCCGATTGCGGCTCCGGCAGCACGTGCTACCGAGCCTCAGCTGCGAGTGTTGTTCACCTGTTTAGACAAGTCCGACGTGCTGCCTGTCGCAGCACGTGTAGCCAACCTCGGAATCACTCTCGACTGCGGAAGCAGGCAGTGGCTGCATTTCAGATGTGTGTTACCTGCAATCGCGACCTGCATCCGCAGGCTGCGGCCGAAGTTCGAATAGCAGCAAGTTGTGGTTCTTATACTATTGCTAATGAAGTGGATGAATACCGAAATTCATTATCATTCATTTTTTCGTAGTACCAGTCGTCGTAGTTACCATTTAGCGCTTCTGGCGCGTTTTTGACGTGCTGATAGCGAATTTTTGCCAAAAGGAGTTGGCAGCACTGCTATGGTCTATAATTCTATAGATCAAAGTAGGTACCTATAGCTTGAAAATTGTTTTCGGTTTTTCTTATTTTAACTTCATTTTAAACAAACTGGTACATATCAGAACAGTTTTAGAAGCGTCATAAATTACTCTGGTGAAGATAACATTTTTATAAATGAGCTTGGGAGAAACTGAGTGTATTCGTACACAACAGGTATTCGTATGTATGAGCTGTCGACATCCTTCTTTTGCAAGCTAAGTGTCGTTGTCTCAAACATGGTCGTGTTATCAGTCAATGTGGAGATGTCATTCAATGAACTAGTTCTTTGTGGTTTTCTGAATGTGATGTTATTGCTCATACTGTAGTTGTTGCAATCCATTTTGTTGTGCAATCCATCAATTGTGTGCAAAAATATCAGGTGTGAGTGGATTCGATCTCGGTGTAGTCAAAGTCACTTCCTAATGTTTTCAACCACTAGACCACGGGGATTCTGAGAGGAGCGTCAAAATTGTCAATGTATATTGAGTAGTGTAAGTACAGTGTCCGTCGTGGATAGAAAGTATTCTGTGATTGGTTCAGAGTTTGTTCGGCTAAGTCAAGCGGGTCCAAAGGTCGATCTCGTTTAAATGAAGCGTAGTGTTGTTTTTGCAGTAATTCCGTTACACTAATTTGAAAGTGGTGGTACTTACACGTATATAGACTGCACGTCCATGGCACTTGTGGTATAAAACGTTGCACAAAATCACTAGTAACTAAAAATTTTCTTATTTTATCTAGATCTCACGTCAAAACTTGATGCAGAATATTTTCGTAGTTTTCTTAGTATTCACTGTTTATATCTGCTTGATAACAATATCACACTTGAATCAAGTCGTACTTAATGCAAATTAAACATTATTGAGAATGTAACTAATAAATTATATTTTAAAAAAATTTAAATCTCAGAGCCGACCTATACCGTGTGGCGCCCTCTGGCGGAACTGAATAGGTTTGCGTTTGACCACATACTGCCTGATGTTAAGCAGATATGCGGTCTAGGTTGTAGCACGCTTACCTAGAAGATACCTATTTACTCGGGATTTGAAGACGCCCACATTGTACTTTAGCGGGAAGACAGACCCAGGCAAAGCGTTCCACATTCTGGCTGTTCGTATGAGGAATGAGGATTCGAAACGCTTGGTTCTAATGCGCGGAATGTCCACCATAAAAGAGTGGCGCTTTGGTCGCGTCTGTCTAGCCGTACGATAGAAGAAAGGGGCAGGTGGGACCAGATTGTGCAACTCCTGGGCGCACTCTCCGAAGTGGATCCGGTAAAAGGCCGATAAACACGCTACCTTACGTCGATGCTCGAGACTTTGCAGCTGCGACATAGTCAGAGTGTCGTTGTCGATCAGCCTCTTGGCTCGCCTCTCAATCGACTCCAGAGCCTCCAGTTGATATTTGGTGGAGCCATCCCAAAGGTGAGAGCAGTATTCCATGCACGATCTGACTTGAGCTTTATACAGACTAAGCAGTTGCTCAGGTGTGAAATACCGTCTCACCTTAGAGAGAACACCAAGTTTTTTGGAAGCTAATTGGGCTCTATGTAAGAGCCAAAGTTAAGAGTCGATGAGAGTGAAACGCCTAATAGTTCCAAGCTGTCAGTTACCGGAACGGAGACACCACGGAAAGCGGGAGACAATTGGAAGGGTCTCTTTTTGGCCGAAAACAGACAGGCTTGAGTCTTCGTGGCATTTAACTTGACCAGGTTAGCATCATCCCAGTCAGAAACCGCCTCCAGACTCAAGTTGAGCCGCTCGACCATAGCCCCTCTGTGAGACTCGATCTGTGGCCCGCTGGTTCTTGCATCGTATGTGTAGCTCTCCATGACTGTACTGTCGTCTGCGTACCCAAAGATTCCGGGCTTTAGCAGATCGTTGATATGCAGTAGGAAGAGGGTCGCAGAGAGCACTGACCCCTGAGGAACCCCGGCATTGATAGCCATATGATCTGACGAGCAGCCATCTACGACCACTCGTATCGACCGATTCCTCAAGAAATCTGATATCCATGCGCAGAAATCAGCAGGCAGGCCGTAAGATGGAAGCTTGCCAATTAGGCTCTCAAGCCAGACCCTGTCAAAAGCTTTGGAGATGTCCAAGGAGACAGCCAGCGCCTCCCCGTGCTTTTCGATGACCTCACTCCAGATGTGTGTGGCGTACGCCAGAAGGTCCCCAGTAGACCGGTTTCGGCGAAAGCCGTACTGATGGTCACTGAGTATGTCATTCGCTTCCAGGTACGCCAGGAGCCTGTTGTTAAGGACACGTTCCATACTCTTGCAAAGTATGGACGTGATCGAAATCGGTCTGTAATTGGCAGGGTCGGCACGGCTACCTTTTTTGGGTACAGGCTGCACGTTAGCAAGCTTCCAAGATTTAGATATCACGTGGATAAAGGAGGTTATCTGCCAAATTCCAGCTCGTTTGCGCAATTTTACATTTTCTTCGCAGCCATAGAATAGTTACTCAACTTCTGGATGCTAGCGGTCTTTTAAGGGTTCCGTACCCAAAGGGTAAAAATGGGACCCTATTACTAAGGCTCCGCTGTCCGTCCGTCTGTCTGTCTGTCTCTAAGCCGTATCTCATGAACGGTTATAGCTAGAGAGCTGAAATTTTCACAGATTATGTATTTCTGTTGCCGCTATAACAGCAAATACTAAAAACAAAATATAATTAATGATTAAGGGGGGCTCCCATACAACAAACTTGATTTTTTAGCCGTTTATCGCTCTTTATTAATAATAGTAACAGGTAGATGCTTGAAATTTTCACAGAATATTAAGTTGTAAATTCACTTCAATAATAAACAATAAAATAATAATTTAAGGGGGGCTTCCATACAGTACGGAACCCTCCGTGCGCGAGTCCGACTCGTAATTGGCCGATTATTTTTAACGCGAATAAGTCCGCGCTTGACTACCACCTCATCTGACGGTAAGCGACGTTGTTTTCGAAGATGAAGCACGCAGACCTAGAAGATACCTATCCACTCTGATCTTGAAAAGCTTAAGTTTATATCTCTTAGGAATCAGGAAAGCAGGATGACTGTTCCATTCCCTGGCGGTACGAATCAGAAATGATGAGTATAACCGCTTCGTACGTATCGAAGGAAAATCGATGGTGTAGGAGTGGTAGTGAGGCGCCTTTCTACTTGGTACCACTTGTTCTACTTTAGGTCACATTGGAGGGCAATGAATGGAGCCTGCAATCGTCTTCTCGGCCATAGGATGATTAGCTGGATACAGGTTTCCCTTATAGATCTCCAATAAGACAATTTGAAAATGGCTCGCAATCTGCGCGATCCTGCTGTGTTAATAATGTCAACTGTTTACCATGTGGGTCGACATGGACAATTGGACATTCTAATAATAAGGGGTGTATGGGCATTTAACACTATAGAACTTAAAAAAAAAACACTGAATGTTAATTTTCAAATAATTAGTTTATCATTCATCGGAATATAGTACCTACGAGTTTTATGTAATTTGTAATTTTTATTTTTTAAACGACTTCCAAAAAGGAGGAGGTTCCAATAAATGTTCATGTGTATGTTTAGGCGAAATTATCATAGATGAACATTCACAATTTTTTTATTATTATCGATGAACATACACAATTATTTTTTTTGTGTATGTTTATCGATAATTTCGCCAATTGTGAACCGAATCGAAAAATTCTTTTTTATTTCGAAAGGGTATACTTCCAAGGTGGTCCCATTTAAATTTTACAGAAATCGGCTGAGCCGTTTTTGATAAATCAACAATAATGTAAATAATTCAAGCGAAATATTTCGCGCGAATTGTTTTAATTTGTTTTAATATTAATCGTGTATGATGGAAGGCGGTTTCGCCATTTTATTCGAAAAAAAATATCCTACAACTTGTTTTTATCATGACAAAATTTAAATTTTAGAAAAGCCCATAAAACAAGCTTTCAAATGATGTTATATATTATCTTGGTTAGATTTCTGTGAATCATATACCACTTGTAGACGTCTTTTATGACAGAGTAAGTAAATCGACAAAATGATAATAACTGCTATTTTGATCTACTTTAAAAAATTAAAAGGAACGAGAACAAACTGCGTCGGTGGCTCAGTGGTTAGTGACCCTAACTTCTGGGTCAAAGAGGCGTGGGTTCGATCCCCACCCAGGGCAAATATTTATGTGATGAACGTAAGTGTTTGCTCTGTGTCTGGGTGTTATTTAGTTACTATCTGAATAAGTATGTTTTTAAAAATAAGTATATGTAGTATATCAGTCTCTGGCAGCCATATCACAAGCTTTGCTTAGTTTGGGGTCAGAGGCCGTGTGTAAGATGTCCCCAAATATTTATTATTATTTAACTCTTCTTAGACTTATTATTTGTGATATTGGTAATTGATAAATTTGTCAACACACGGTTTTTGGAACTACGAGTACGATTTCTTTATGTACTCAAAGTTGCAAATGAGATATCTGTTGCAAAGAAAGAGGCAGTTAAGTTTTTACAAAACCCCGTACTACGTGTAACACTAATATTTACACTATTATCCCTCATAGAGCAAAACAAATAGTTTCATATGCACTGGCACAACACAACCATCAGCAATGTATGCATTTATGAGGAGTACTCAATAGGCACTTTGCTCATATGGGTTTCTCAAGCGTCGTATAAAAGAAGGCTACTCCATAGATCTCTATGATTGGAAAGTCAACAGATGTAGTTGCGAAGTTGATTGATAATTTTATTTTATTTCGTTGTTTCGTTTTGATTTTTCCTCATTTGAAATTCTTGTTAAATAAATATAACGTTGCGTTGACAGTGAATTGTAACACCGATTGCATGCAGGAATATATAAATACTAGTTATTTCCCGCGACTTCGCCCGCATGATATTTTGATTTTTGTGCTATCCCATGGGAACCCTTTATGTATCCGGAATAAGAAGAAGACTATGTCATTTTCCGTCTTTCAAAGCTGAGGCCTTACCTTACCAGTATTTTTCCAACTTACTTAACACTTATCGTTATATTATGGAAAATTTACGCAATATCATTATAATTTGTAGCCTATATGTTATTCTGATATATAAGATATATTATTGCAAAGTTTTAGCTCAATCCGTTCAGTAGTTTTTGCGTGAAAGAGTAACAAACATCCGTCCATCCATCCATCCTTACAAACTTTCGCGTTTATAAATATTATTAGTAGGATGCTCTTATGGTAAGTGTATTTAAGTTGCAGTTGAGAGCTCATTTTTTTAAAGAAAAGAAAAACTAATATGCTTTTAATAACTTTCAATCTATACTAGACTAATGTATTACCTAATCAAAATTTAATTTGAAAGGCTTCAACAATGGGACACGGCGGGCTAAAAAAACAACAACAAATTGTACAATTAAAATTTCCCATAATTTCGATTTACATCGATTATATAAGTCAACATTTTTGTATTATTGTTTTTTCGTGTTTCTTACACAACATTAAACAATAAATATACATATGCCACTTATGTTTACATGGCCAAGAAACTAGAATGTGTTTTTAGGTGGAAAGTAATTATAGTAAATTCATTATCGGTAATTCAAATAAAAATACACAGCCAAAAACAAATTCATACTGTAGCGTGCAACAAGAAAGAAATATTAACCCTTAACCACCTACCATACATCTCACAGATGCATGCGGATGTTCAATCTAGAATATTTTTGCGCACGAGTATCGTATAAGCTTGGTCGTTCATGTACCTTTTCCCCGCGTCCCTCAGTGCCGCGCAAGCGCTCGTCAAGGTCGGTGGTCAGCGCGTTTGTCCTTGGTGAGTAAAATACTGTAGCCGCGCATCTGAGAGATGCATGGTAGGCGGTTACGTAACTTTTTCATAAATATGTTTTTTTTATTGTTTTAGTTAAAAATGACTTGTAATGACGCTATTATAGAGCAGTGGTTGGCACAAGAACTTTCAGACTCGGAAGACATACCAAATGATGAATGCAGTGATGTGGAGTCAGATGTTGGAATACAACATGTCTTAGAAAACATTGGCGAATCCGATTCAGAATGCGAAGATTTTACTGCAGTAGAAAATAATGACAACATACTCCCTCAAAATAATTCACCATTGTTGGTTTTGCCCGAAGAGCAAGAATTTTCATCAGGAGATGATGAACCATTATCACATATGCGATCGAGACCAAGGAAAAAGAATTATTTTGGAAAGAATCGCTTCCGTTGGTCATCTGCCCCACCATCTTTACGGTCGAGAACATTACAACACAATATTTTACTAGAAAAAGAAGGTATAAAGGCAGCATATCAGAGCAAGCTCAATACTTCGTCTTCTCCAGTAGATATTTGGCAGCAATATTTTACTGACGAAATGCTTGATAAAATTGTGCATTACACTAATGTGAAAATAAAAGAAATCAGACCAAATTACGAAAATAAAACATGTGTTCAAGATACAGACCTCACGGAATTGAAGGCATTTATAGGGCTCCTGTTTTATACAGCTATCTTCAAAGAAAATCATGAACACTATACATCATGGTACAGCAGTGACGGAACTGGAAGAGAAATATATCGCTGTATCATGAGCAAGAACAGGTTCGAAGTGATGCTGAAAACAATTCGATTTGATGATGCTGTAACCAGAGGCACACGTCGTGAAAACGATGCAACCGCGCCTATTGCAGAGCTCTTTGGTTCTTTCATTGATCAATGTCAAGCTGTGTATGCGATTGGTAGTTATGCATGTATTGATGAAATGTTACTAGCATTTCGAGGAAGATGCAGGTTCAAAATGTACATGCCAAAGAAACCAGCAAAATATGGTATAAAAATTCAGTGCCTTACAGATGCCCGATCTGGATATTTGCTGAACGCTTATATATACCAAGGTAAAGATTCTGATGGTATGACTTTATCCAGCGACTATCATCAGCTGAAGAAACCGACTCAAGCTGTTATGCGCCTTATACCACCAATTGAGGGATCTAACAGAAACATAACAACTGACAATTGGTATACATCTATTGAGCTGCTAGAGTCACTAAAGAAAAAAAACCTCACGGGTGTAGGAACACTGAGGAAAAATCAAAGAGAAATACCTCCGGAATTCTTGCCAAGTCGTCACCGAAATGTTGATTCAACAGTTTTTGGATTCACGAAAGATATCACCATATCATCATATGTGCCAAAACCAAATAAAGCCGTAATCACTCTATCAAGTATGCACCACATGCCCAGTGTTGATGAACCTACCAAAAAACCGGAAATAATACTTTTCTATAATCAAACCAAAATCGGAGTGGATTTGCTAGACCAAAGATGCTCCAATTACTCCACAGGACGTCGCACTCGCAGATGGCCGTTAGCAGTCTTTTATAGATTGCTCGACATTTCAGCTTCAAACTGCTACATTGTCAGCTTATCTGGTCGAACTGAAGGACAAAAAGCTGAAAGCCGGTTCAAGTTTATAAAGAGACTGGCGGAACAGCTCACAAGACCACACATGCAGCGGCGTGAAAGCAACGTGAAAGTGCAGCGAGATATCAAAATCGCTCTTGGGCGCATCCTTCACCGTCACGGAGAAACTACTCCACCAGCAATTCCAAGTGGTAGCTGCAGTGCTGAAGAAAGGTTGACGACTCGAAAAAACTGTGGAACTTGCGGCCCCAAAAAAAGACGCCTAACACAATACATGTGTTTTGAATGCAAAACACCAATTTGCCTGGAATGCTCAAATAAGCTGTGCGTTCACTGTCGTGAAAAACTCTACCTTTAGGTTCTGCAATTTTGTTAAAATATTGATGAAAATATTTTTTTTTTAATTGTCTAAGCTCTCTTGATTATTGTTTAGTTAAAAAAAAGTATAAAAACATTTCTATAATGTATAATATTTTTTTTAGATCTCATTTTCCAAATAACTTAGTTTATAAGTCTAAAATACGTGTTGTTTGGAACTTTTGAAATAAGTAATAGATATTGTTGATTTTTATGTGCCATTTATTGTGTAATAAAGAGTAAAATATGTGCCTAAAACTGTTTATAATTTAAAAGTAACCCTTACATTGCGAAATTTTTCAAATAGAGTGATTTTACTTCCGCATCTCAGAGATGCATGGTAGGTGGTTGTGTGACATAAATAGGTGGTAGGTGGTTAAGGGTTAAAGCAAACAATACAATACTACATTGTAATATGTAGAGTACTTGACAAAACTAGATTAGAATTGAACCGGCTTTAGTAACTCTTCAAAAAGGAAAATAAACTCTTTACAACCTTTTCTAAGTAAATACGTCAGTTGTAAAAACTTGACGACGAAATGAAAAATAGCCGTGGAGGGTGGAAATAAAATCACCCTCGCCGAAAATAAGCAGCACACTGTTACTGCGTTGTTTTTTCCGGTTTTCCGGCGCCGGAAATTGAACCTGCGACCTCCGAAGTGACAATTGGACGGGCTATTGAAAGAGTAAAGAAAGTTTGATCTTGATTATTGAGGACAGTTTTAATGTTTCAGACATTCAATGCTGCAATGAGGCTAGCGATTAGAAGCTATTTTGTACCGTAGGTTTATTTTAGTTTAGTTTTTAGTTTGGTTTAGTTTGATTGATTTCTTGACCGACGAACCAATTCGGAGGAGGTACTCAATTCGACGTGTAATTTTTTTATGTGTAACCACGCATAACTTTTTTCATAGTAATCTGATTTCAATAACTTTTTTTATTGGAAAGAGTATACTTCGAAATTGGACCCGTTTAAATTTTATTGAAATCGGCTGAGCCATTTTTGATAGATCAACAATAATGTGAAAAATGTAACATCGATCCGTGCGAAATATTCGCGAATTCTGTACACGGGTGAAGTCGGTCATGCTATTTTTTGCGAAAAATAATTATTATGTACGTCTACAAAAAAGTGTTACTGACCACCTTGTATAATGTGATATAATGAACGTACAGACTCCGTCGAGCGTAGCAAAATCACATGAGAGAAAACCTATTTTGATCATAATACTTGTTTAAATCTAAAGCAAAAACGCAAAAATTATAATTTAAAAAATAGCTGATCTAACATAACACAAGTTTGGCACAGGATGAAAAAAAGACAAAAAAAAGAAAAGTCTATGCTCAGCTATGGACGATTACGGACTGAATATGATAATGATGTTGATGAATATAATAAATAAAATGAAATGATTCGTGAATTACTACTATATTATTTTACTTTTAAAAATGCCTCAAAATCATTCCATTGGTGTGAGAGAAGCTAACGTATATGGACAGACAAATAGATACACAGATTTGAGACACACACGTAAAACTATATCACCCTACTTATCAGATCAGCCTTTAAAGAGTAATATCTATATTTCTATTTTTCAAACACGGAACCCTAAAAACCACGTTCTAAAATGCACTTGATTATCCAAGTTCACTAAACTTCCACCATAAGCAAGGATTTTCAAGGAGCGAATAGTTTAAACACCTGACGGTATCGCGCATGCGCCAGAACTTAGCCCCAAAGCCTCGCTATCCAAGATAGAGGATCCTCAGTTACTAATCGGGAGCCGGGCCTGCCACACCGGTACCGGTTTTAACCGGAATATAGCGGTTACGGAATAAAGCGCGGAACACAGTCCTCAAAGTGTGTGTTTCTGATATGTTTGAGTGATTTTGTTTCTCTTGTTTGGTTGGTGGGTGTAGTGAGTGAATTTTAAGGTAAGTTTTAATTATTTTCGATTGAAATTCAAATTCAAATATTTCATGGTTTAGTCTGTGAAATATTTTATAATATATGATGTATATTAAAATGTGTACTAAGTAATACTGGCTGAACCGGCAAACATTGCTTTGCATAATAATATCTCGAGAAACGAAGCCTTATCAACACGGTATAAAAATAGCCTAAAACCTATTCTAAGACCTACCAAATCCAGTCAAGCTGTTTTGTAGTTTCGGTATCAAACACTGACACGATATTTTTATGTTTTATTTATAATATGTACAAAACATAAATTAAGTGAGGGGGACCCTTAAAATTACTGAAATATTAATATATTGAATTATAAGATTTGTTCTTATGTTAATAAGGCTTGAAATGAAAGGTAGCTTAAAATAACATAACTGATTTTACATGTAACACAAATCGTCTCTACTATGCTATATTTTACCATGTTATCGCAAGGGGTATCATTTAAGATATTATACGACTATTATAACATAACTATTAGTTATTTAATTGCTTACAAACTTTTTATGGTGTTGGTTTAGATGACTTTATTACTTTAAAAACAGAACACTGATACTTAAAAATGAATGAATCAATTTTAAACTGAAATTACCTTTTAAAAGAATATTTTTTGCTACGTTTAATGTGGAATAAATGACAAACCCTTATAAGTGTATTGAAAATAGAACTACCACACAAGATTTTAACACGATTTAAGCACTGTTTTTCCGCCGTGCAATTTGTATTGTTAAACATTGTCTAAAGCGTGCGTAAAACTTTTGTGGTAAAACGGTAAGAGATTTGAATTAGTTACTTTTGATACTTGGATTAGAATTAGATTAACCCGCGTTATAAAAATGTCTGCCACTAGTTATGTTGGAGTTGTTTCAATATAACTCAATATTTATGGGAACATTATACAAAAGGTCCCTACAGATTAAAAAAAACAGTGAATAAATTCAGTTTCTAAAAAATAATATACGCAAAATTCGTTCTTGTACCAGCCTTTTTAATAGTCCACTACAGGACGTAGGCCTACCCACGAAGGGTGATTGGGCCATATCCACCACGCTGGCCCAGTGCGCGTTGGTGGATTCACATACGCCATGGAATTTCTTCCTTGGACATATGCAGGTTGCCTCACGATGTTTTCCTTCACCGAAAAGCCAGGTGGTGTGAAATTCCGTACATAAATTCCAAGGAATTCATTGGTACGGGACCGGGTTTGAACCCACGACCTCACGATTGTAAGGCGGGTGTCATTACCACTAGACCACCACGGCTTTTTTTAATTCATTCTTTAATTCGTTCTTATCTATAAACAAAACTATTTTTCGAATATAATTATATTTATTTCTTTACACAAAATCAGATTTAAGATACAGCTCTAACAATTTTGATATAGTTTGACATTTAGACAGAGTTTTCAAAAGAAAATTGAAATCTTTTAACAGCAATATTGTACTCCCACTTAGACAATAGACAGATATTTACATAACACATATTATAACACAGGAAAATCAACCCTAACAAAAAGATTACCAAATAAAGCTAGGCATTCAAAATATATTTTAAAGTTAAAAAACATTAAAGTTAAAACATGGCGATAATTTTAACTTATAAAAATATCACTAAATATTCTTTGATAATTTTGTTGTTTTTTTCTCTATTTAGTTTTATGAGTAGGTACTCTAGATTTGTGGACATATTTATACCGTGTCTTTGACACCAATTTGATGAAACAAAATAACTGAAACTACCATATTCAAATTAGATTTTTCTTACTTTCAAATTCCAATAACTGCCGCTTAAACATCAGGCAGAATGTAGTCATAACTTTAAAACCCGTATCAAATAAAATGGGACAAAAAAAGAAATTTGTCATAAATAATATTTATTTACAGCAAAATTGTACTTCCAAATATAGCTCAAGATAGTCACGTAGAGTGCCAGAGCCCCGGTAGAGCCGCCTCGTTGGATCAGCGCAGCCTGGCAACGCTCTACGTGTACCTTTTAGTAATTGATTTTACATAAAGATTAGATATTACAGGACTAATGAAAAAGGGAAGAAAAATGTCATTCCTTTTTGTAAAGTTTGAAGTAATTTTGACAAAGGAGATATTGCAAATATGCATAGAAATTGGGCCAATAAAGGGTACAGTATTTCATAATTTGCTTTATTTCTTTCGGAAAATGATCTTCCCGTTATTTTTTATAATAACAGTGTCCATTAAAAGTAATTTCGTGTATTCGGGTATTAAGGTTACATGTGACCAAAATGACAGTAATTCAATGACTGAACAAAAATCAAATTGGAAAATGTGAAATTACTCATAAATTAAGCATTTGATGCGGTTGTTTTACTCTGCGCATTTATTTATCATAGTTTAACGGATTTTTTGAGCTACTGTACCTAGTCAGAGCCCATTTTGCATTATCTCCTTTGTCAACAATTTAGGTTAACTCTCACAATGGGTTTGCTTCATAAAAAATAAATCTTGAAATACACCTCATAATTTTCATGGTTCCAATAGAGCAATGGTTGCCTGAAATATATCGCGTTTTGCGATAACGCCACAACTTATGTCACTATTTTACGAGTAAGACGTTACAACTTTTAGCCATGGACTTGCGGTTCTTATTGTTAATACTCCTGTACATAACAAAGAATTTATATGTAGGTATCTAATATCTAAGTACGTCAGTTATAAGTCTAAAATGACTTATTTTTAAACAAACATTTAATTTACAACAAATTGTTTTGAATAGATATCTAAGGAAAAAGACTAGGTTAAGAATTTCTGAACCATTCTTATAAAATACACAAGTATAAAAACCCTGCACGGAAAAGCATTGCGCTCATCACAATAATATGATTATTTAGATTTTAAATCTCATACATTATTGCTCAGAAATTTTGCCTATTACATAGCCCTTCAATCCGAAACACAGTAGGTAGGTAATGATTGCACTTTACTGGTAGACTGTTGAATAATATACTGATGAATAATGTCAAAATATACCCACACAAGTACACATACCAAAAAACCCTAATTTACCAAAAAAGCTCATTTTATCTATTTCTGTTGACTGCTTAGTTAACTCTACTTCATAAAAAGCAATGATAGTCGATGGCGTCACAAAGTTCTTAAATGAAGACCACGTACAGGAAAGTGCAGCGTAGGATGTACACTGACCAGGCAGGCAGACGATCTAATTAAAATCGGACGTACTAGCTGGACATGAGTTGCTTTCAGGTCTTATTGAAACAATAGAAAAGCCTATGTTCAGCAGTAAGCGTCGTATTTCTGATATTATGATGACAGATATGGGCAGTATTTCACTATCGACGACGTTTGTATGGAAAACGTTGCGCCGAAAACTTCGAGCAAATATATAGAGTCACAATCGTGCAAAAAAGTGTCCGAGCCAAAACTCTGCCCAAGCTACGTAGTGGGCAGGCTTTTTAGTTAGTCGTAAGGCGATTGCAAGCCGAATACAACGCCGCGCGATGCTAAAGTGCTCAGTTTCAAACATCAATTAAGTGACAAATAGTCGAGATTAGAGAAAACGGATCATTGTGAATAATTTAATGCAAATATCTAAGTCGGTATGTATGACGGCGCTGGGACATTTTTTACTACTTTCACTTAGGGACTGTGGCTCTGTATATATTTGCTTGAAGGCTGAAAAGCGATTTCTTAAGTCATGGTAATTTATTCCTCACCATCGTATTGTGCCACAAACAATAAACAAACAAGCTCCCGTTTCCATAAAATATAATTTAAATCCAATCCATTGACATTCGTAATCCGATCAAATATTTAAACTTGTTTAAAACACGATTAATCAAATTTTCATAATGGGCTGGCGACGTGCGATTGATAAAGGTTCCAGCACACTTCAAATGGCTAATTCGTAAATATCTTTTGATCTAAAAATGTTATCTGTTTGTGCATATCAAAGCGAAAATACTTATCATTAACTGAATTATCATCATCATCTTTCAAATAAAACGTCGATTGCGGGACATAGATTAGTAGTACGAGACGACAAGACATAGGGGCAGATTGAAGACACTTACTCGCTCGCAAAATCTGATGTGTGCGGTCCGCAATTATATAACCATCAGCCAGAATGAGTCTAAAGTGCAGCTTCTGATAACATATTGCGTAAATTAAAACTACGAGTATTACTTCTGAGTAAAGCTTACTATTCGGTTAAAGAATATGTAAATGATAAGTTATAGCTAAATATATTTAAATATATATTTATTGTAATTGAGAATCGAATTAAACAATGTAGGTACACATGTATTTACCATTATCTGACTTGTAAATTTTTATTATTTAATAAAGAATCTGTATCTGTAGTATTTAAGGGGATGAGATGGGCAAACGACATGTTTTTCCACTCATTTCCTGATCTTTATTCAAGATCTGGGAGGTTTAAAATGGTTAATCTTGAAAATCATATCTTTAGTAAGCGAATAAAATCCAAAATACTTATTATTAATATTTGGAACTACTTTAAAATACTATTGAAACGTTGGAAGGAACATAGACTACACTATATTTAGATGTCCAATAATAACAGCTGGAAGCGACTTCGATCGAGACATCGAGTACAATTTTGTAGTCTTAACGAGATTGTTTGCAATATTGGATCTCTACTCAAACCAAATTAGAAGGTGTAAGAGGGTTTTAACTAGTCACTTAACAATGACCTTGTGTGCCCAGTTTAAGACACTGTATCCCCGAGAAAGATTTTATTCTACTAATATTTTAAATCCGAAAATGAATTTGTTAAAAGAGTAAATAAATGAATTGTTATTCTTTCACGCAGTAACGGAGCAACGGATAGGTGAACTTGATTTTTGGCATTGATATATTTCAAAGGTTGGAGAGTACTGTACTGTACCAGCCTTTTTAATAGTTCACTGCAGGACTTAGGCCTATCCAAGAAGGGTAATTGGGCCATATCCACCACGCTGGCCCAGTGCGGGCGCATTCACATCCGCCATCGAATTTCTTCTTTGGACGTATGCAGGTTGCCTCACGATGTTTTCCTTCACTGAAAAGGTGGCCAGTGGTGTGATATTCCGTACATAAATTCCAATGAATTCATTGTTACGGGGCCGAGATGTGAACCCACGGCATCACGATTGTAAGGCGGGTGTCATTGCCACAAGACCACCACGGCTTAGAGTGACATACGAGGATTATAGGCTACTTTTTAACCGGCTTCCAAAAAGGAGGAGGTTCTAAGTTCGTGTGTTTGTTTTTTTTCTGTGTATGTTCATCGATAATTTCACCAATTGTGAACCGAAACGAAAAATTATTTTATAGTTCGAAATGGTATACTCCCGAAGTAGTTCCATTCAAATTTTACAGAAATCCGCTGAGCCATTTTTGAAAAAACCAACAATAATGTAAGCAATTCGAGCGAAATTTCCGAATTTTGTACAAGATGAACATCGATAATTTCGCTAATTGTGAACTGAATCGAAAAATTTATTTTTTAGTTCAAAAGGTTATACCTACTCCCAAGATGGTACCATTTAAATTTTACAGAAATCGGGTGACCGTTTTTGACAAATCAACAATAATGTTCGAGCGAAATGTTCGAATTTCGTACACGATGCAAAGCGGTTTTACCATTTTTTTGCGAATAATAATTATTATCGCGGCAAAATAAAGTATTCTTATGGCGTAGCACCAAAGTTAAAATACCACGCGGGCGAAGCCACGGTTAGAAGCTATTGTATTAATATTTTGCTAACAAAATTACTTTCGTCAAAATCCCAAATGTGCGAAGATTCTATCAATAACGAAGCTCATTCATCATTAGTTTTGATGTGTTCAATTTGGTGTTAATTTCGTTAACACAATTTGAGCAAGATAAATTGATTAAACTCTTCTGTAAATTGAATATTGGCAATAGACGAAGTGTTAAAATATAACTTTGTTTTATGTTAATTAAAGTAACGCGTTGATACGCGAATAAATATAAGCAACGGATATTTTATAAAATATAATTGTACTCAACATTGACCAAGCTACGTACTTACTATGGGAACAACACTAAAATCACGAACAAAAATCAGCTGTCTCATAGTCTATGTCGACAGTTTCTGAATGGGACTGCATTTTTTTGCAATTTATTTGTTAGTCCTTTCAGTAAAAAGTAGTATCTTAGAATACATCTACATTTTTAAGGTGTACTTAGAAAAGAACGTTATAGATATAAGAGCGATTGCTCACGGCCGTTTTTTTGAAGTGAAACTTCTAATGCGACTTAAACGAGGTTGCGTTAAACGTTTAACGCTACCATGGAGGGGGTATGAAAGCACTGTTGCGTCGAAGTTTCACTTCTTCTACGCGGAGGGACTCCACTTGCACTTTTTTTACCGGATAATGGACCCTCAATAAACAAATACCTACATTTTGTCCGGTGACGTACCGGACAGCCATCCACCATCCAGCACACGTTCATTATAAACCACACACACCACCGCTAATCCGGTAAAAAAAATCAGCCAAGTGCGAGTCGGACTCACGCACGAAGGGTTCTAGGAATATAATATCCGTATGGAAGCCCCATTCCTCTTGCCGTTATTAATAGCGAGCAAAAAACTCTTAAAATTGACGTTTCTTTTATGGGAGCTCCCCTTAAATATTTTTTTTTCTATTTTAAGTATTTGTTGTTATAGCGGCAACAGAAATACATCATCTGTGAAAATTTCAGCTGCCTATTTATCGCGGTTCATGAGATACAGCCCGAACATCGAAGTCTTAATAATAATAGTGGTAACCCTTTGGGTACGGGACCCTAAAAACAGCCCGTTCTGCGGTGAAACAAATTGTCATTAACAAGCTTTTCGTCAAAAGATGACGTTGTGAAGGAAGTTGCTTATAATTCAATTCAATTGCGTATCATCATCATCATTATCTTGCCTTTATCCCACTAGGTGGGGTCGGCACAGCACGTTACCTTTCACCAGTTCACTCTGTCATTCGTCATCTCATCATCAACTCCTTTCTCGAATGTGATATATTTATATAAATTCGTAAAAGCGTAATATAATTATATGTGTCCTAATCGCTCTGCAACGTTTAATAGTAAAATAATAAAGGCTGATACGAATAGGTTGAAGTGATTTACAAACTCATCTTCACAACATGACTTGGAATTTTCATTATTAAACAATAGTAATACGATTTATCTTCACGGCTTTACGAGTATTTTACGCTAAGTTGAATAAGTATCACCTTGTAACAATTCATTAACTCGAGAACAGAGTGGATTTGCTAGTCGTTGAATTTTGGAATTCGACACTTGTAAGTGTAATTTTGGAAATCGACGTCATGTTTAAAATTTAAGGTGAACACGTTTCTTTATTTCATGATTTAAAAAAAGTTCAAACACAGTTATAGTACCGTAACATTTACTCAGAAGCTATGTATGATAGCAAATTTCGTTGGCTTCAGCATTTTTGGTTATCCAGAATTATAAATAAAAAGTGTGCTAAACTGAAAGAGGGTGATTTGAATACCATGGGAAACAACTTTTACAATAGAACCAGCCTGGAATTCTAGAAAAAAATATCTCTACAAGATTACATAGCGGAATAGACATTTTATGTAATTTACAAAATAACCAGCTGTCTGGAAATCCCTCTCATGGCTTATTTTACATCTTCTATAACCTTGTAATGTAATTTTTGATAATATGGTCAGGCGATAAATCATCCCATCCTCAATCTAAAATATTATCGAATTATAGCCAAAAATTATCTCTGTTATGTACCTATTCGTTTTAACCCTTAGCCACGTGACGTGTATTTCAGTTACACTACCACCTAACGTCGGTCCTGGAGACCGCTTGCGTATTTTTCAAATTTAACTACCAATACTTTAAATATTACAATGAATTATAAGAAATATCTCTTATTTAATATTATTTGTATGCATTGTAGTTTGTACACTACGCAAAACTTTGCATTTATGTATAGAAAATCAACTCTAAACATAAATATGCGAATAACAGGCAAAAATCTAGGAACTTCAAAAATTTGGGATTTAAGTAAAAAATTTCACTGTAATTTACTTCTTTTTACTTATTTAGGGCAAGTTTAATGAAGAATCTTTGAAATGAAACAAGTTTTGGCTCGATTAAGAGACAATTTTTACAAAACTACAACCCGCAAACTTTCATAAGTTGTGGCGGTAATCAATGTACACTTTTGGCGGTACTCAAAAGCACGAAAAGTCCTTTTTGTACCTTGACAGTGGAACATTGTTGCCTAAAAATGATTTTTCGATTTGCAGTCAAGAGATATCTTTGTTTTCAGAAATTTGATAGTTTGAATTTTTACATTATCTTCTGATTCTTCCTTACACTCGCCTTCAAGGGCGTGATCCACTGAAATATATTTAACGTCATTGTAATCTTAATTTGGAACTTCTGGCACATTCTCTAGGTTTCAAGACACTGTATCAACTACCTCGCACCGTTTTAGTACTTCTTATTCAGTCATTAGCCATCATCAAAGACAAAAAACGTACCATGAAAAAGTAACTTAACCACCTAACGTCGGTCTCACAGACCGCAAGCGAAATAAAATTGATTGTAATTCTTAATTGCGTTCGCTTTTGTTGCTGTTGAGTGCATAGCGAGTACTTTTGGGGGAGAAGAAAAAGTACATAGAATCACAGTTGCGTCACGTGCATAGTAACGGAATAATTTGAAAAATAAAATCGCCAGAGTCAAAAAAGACCGACGTTAGGTGGTTAAGGGTTAAATGAACAAGAATACGCATCAAAATTAGACCATTCTCGTGTGTAGGTTCTATTTTATTAAATGTTTAAACTGAGCTATACTGGGTGCATAGTAAAATAATTCCCAATAATTCTAAAAATGTTCGGAAATAAAAAGGAAAACGTGTTATGCACTAAAACAAGGCGCGACATGAAACGGCCCGTGAGCGTGAGCGGCCAAACGGGATTGTCCCATATTTTCCAAACGAACTGTTTCAGTTTCTGACACGACCTTTCTGTGCTTAGAAACATTTCTTTTTTGAAAAAACTTATCATTATTCTAACTACTTTATGTACCTGTGTAAGTATGGGATCATCATCATCATTTCGTGGCAATGGCTAATAAAAGGTTTTTTTTTTGTACATTATTTAAATATGATATGAATCAGAATCAGAATCAGAATCATTTATTGACGTATCGAGCTTAGTACTATAATTAAAAATACAAAATCTGTATAATAATACATAGTACCGCCAACAATAGGTCTCGTCATTCAACTAACAAAATACAAAATTGAAACGAGTATACATATTTAAAAAAACTGATTAAAAATAATACAAAATAACTCAATAAAATTGGATGCTGTAAAGGGGCAATAAAAATAAAATCTAAGTAATGTCATTAAAATCTAAGTATGTTATTAAAATTTTAAATACTTTATCTTATCATGGGATATACTACGTAATTTTTAATTTAATAACAAAAAAGTGGTAAAAAATATTTTCAATAATTCTCATTGTAATTTTTTTTAAATCTAATAGTTTCACCGCCCGCCTAGCATTTTGCTATTCTACTTTTTAATTGCGATTAAAACTGCTGGCGATTCTTTTTGCAATGTGAGCGATACTACTAGTAGCGCCCAAACCACTGTTAGATATAGTCAGGAAGGGTCCAGAGTACATGCTAATAAAAATATTCAACCAGCTACCAACTAACATCAGAAACGAAACAAATGATAACGTTTTCAAACGAAAATTAACAGAGATTCACATAGCCAAAAGCGCTCAATAGAGGACTTCTTGGACGGAAAATGATTCGATACCGCGAATCAAAGTAAATTAGATCCTAACTTTTTTTACTACGTATAGGTTTGCGTTTGACTACATACTGCCTGATGTTGAGCAGATATGCGATACCGAAATCTAACTGTTCCTCTTATTACCTTAGTGTTTAAGTCAATTGCAATACCCTAAAACAGGGTCCATAAATTTGTAACTCTAGGTTTACATAAATTTTATATACGTTTATAAATTAAACTAGGAGATGTATGTACTTGTTTTGCAATAAATGATTGAATATTAAATAAAATAAGTAAATTTCTTTGAGGTTGTCTTGCAAAATGCCTCTACTTAAAAAATAAAAAGCTCGAAAATAGCCCACAAATAGTAAAAAAAATCTGTATGTATTTACAGTAACACAAAACTATACAACCGAATTGAGAAACTTCTCCTTTTTAAAGCAAGATAAACCCATGAAACGGCTCATGTGAGGCCAGACGGGATTGTCCCATATTTTCCAAACGAACAGGTTCTGTTTCCGACGCGGTCCATTTTGTGTTTAGAGAGAAAATAAAATGAACTAAGTTTTGGGAGCAACCCTTTTTATACAGCTTTTAGCGTTCTGTTTTTGCTGTGTAAGAGAGGGTTGTTTGCGAGGTCGAAACCAAATTAAAAAAATTTACAGATTAGGTTAGAGAGGAAAAGTCGGATTGGAATCTCAGGAAACATGGCATACTAGCTTTTGCCTGCATCTTCGCCTGCAAGGTAATTTAATTTTAGTGCCATCCCGTGGAAGCGTTTTATTTTTCTGGGATAAAACTATCCAATGTAACTTTCCGTCGTTCAAACTATGTCCAAGCCAAAAATCAAGTCAATCCGTTGCTCCGTTGCTGCGGGAAAAAGGAACAAACCAATAAACACATTTTTGGAATTTTATTATCAGGAAGGATTTATCCCTCAAATCTGCCCACGAGATAAAAATAAATTAAGATGCACATACTGGTAGATAGGCTTTTTTCGAGTTTCGGGTTCGATTTAAAAATGTTTTGAATATATTTTTCTTATATCGCGAGAACCAAAAAAATAGCCCATCTGCCAGTAGGTGTAATTTGCTTCATAATTTCTATTATGTAAGATGCGCCTTTTTAATCGACTTCCAAAAAAGAGAAGGTTCTATGTACGTGTGTAAGTATTTTTTTTTGTGTATTTTCTTTGATAATTTCGCCAACTGAAACCGAATCGAAAAATTATTTTTCATTTCCAAAGGGTATACTCTCGAGGTAGTCTCATTTAAATTTTACAGAAATCGACTGAGCCGTTTTTGAAAAACCCAACAATAATGTAAGCAATTCGAGCGAAATATCCGAATTTTGTACACGATGAACATCGATAATTTCGCCAATTGTGAACCGAATCGAAAAATTCTTTTTTAGTTCAATAGGGTATACTCTCAAAGTGACTGCATTTAAATTTTACAGAAATCGGCTGAGCCGTTTTTGATAAATCAACAATAATGTAAACAATTCGAGCGAAATATTCGAATTTTGTAAACGATGGAAGGCGGTTTTGCCATTTTTTGCGAAAAATAATTATTACTTATCGGGGGCACAAATAGCATCATTGCTCCAACGAAAGGGGTAGAGTTAGAACGGTACTGACTTTCGACCACAGCTTCTCTGTGAGATAAGGGCTTCCTGTATGGTACCATACAGGAAGTACAGAATGGTACACATAATGCACATTCTACAGCTCGCACCAAACAACAAACTCTAAAATGGTGCGTTTTGTGTATCTGTACTACAATGTCAAATTTTGTCATAATAACCGTTAAATTATTAAATTAAAACAGTTATATACAACCAACTTTAACGGCTCTATAATATAGTAGCTCTATAATAAGGCTCTTTAACTAATTTTGTGTAGGCCGGGTGACTGGCAGCCTTGCTGTCAGTTTTTAAACCACCGGATTTAAACAGCCAAGAGTCACCATTTAACGTGTCATCCGAGCCACAGGAGCTCTCAGTGGTAAATGCCACGCACGGTCACCCATCCAAAGACTGACTGCGCTGACCATAGCTTAACTTTTGAGATCGCTAAGAAATAAAGTCAAAGTCAAATCATTTATTGCAACATATGAAATTTACATGCGGTTCTTAATTGACATGTTTTGTATAGTTTATACATATGACCCTGATAGGGTATGGCAATTTTATTATTCGTATGATTCGTATTGGAACAATTTATTATTATGTTTTTTAGATTATCATTAAAAATCTTCTAATGCGTAATAACATTTGGATAATAGAATAATTTTTAGTTGTTTTATAAAACAGTACATAGTCAAACTACGTACGACACGTAGAGCTCATGTCATAATTACAATACAATAAAAACATCACTTGCTACAATCCCATAACCAGCTTTATTATTTATGTGTACATCATCATTACAAAGGAAAAACATTCTGATTCGTTTATTTATCTTCCCGATTCACATTTCCGTAATTAATTGCATTAGCAGGAAATTTGGGTCAGAACCATCCCTTTTAATTGTCGTCGGGTTTGTTTAATCCATATATAGAAGAAGGGCCGTGTTTTATTTAGTTTTGTTTGAACAATGGCAAAACTTTCCATGGCCGGGCTATAATCCGAATAAAGCCAGTTCAAACCGGTCTATTGTACCTAGATGCAAAAAGGGTTGAGTAGAGGAGATTTTTCTATTTTTACAACTAAAACTATGAATTAAATCCTTACATAGTATAAAATAAAGTCGCTATTTTTGTCTGTTTGTTTGTCTGTATGCTTAAATCTTTAAAACTAGCAACGGATTTTGATGCGGTTTTTTTTAATGGATAGAGTGATTCAAAAGGAAGGTTTATATGTATAATACACCTGTGCGAAGCCGGGGCGGGTCGTCTAGTTAGTTATAATTTGTTTCTTCTTTCTGACAAAGCCACGATTTTTGTCAACTTATATTTTCCATCCGTACTTGGTTGCCTGGAAGTAATCCTTTTAAACGATAATGCCGCCAATTCGAAACCTATTAATTATATTGTTTTGTTCTTGTAATCTATTTTAAATGTAATGTGGTTGTCTAATAAAGTGTTATTTGTTTGTTTGTTTTGAATAAAATTTTGATAAATTAGAGTATAACAGTTATTCACAAAATCGGGTCTATCATCGACAATTTTATATTATTATTTTTTGAATCTATAATTATTGTTATACTCGTATTTGTTCAATTTTTCACACATTAATTACAATTTATTTCAAATTTCAAGTAAATAGATACCAAATAAAATTTAAGTTACATTATTATTTATTAGTTTTGTTTAAGATAAGTATTAAATTAATTTATAAAATAGGGATCTTAAACTTATTTGACTACAACACAACAGAGCGTAAATACACTAAATATTTTTTCAAAGGTTTGAAGTCTAAGGAAACGAAATTATCTATTTTTGCAAGGTTTTGCGCCAAAAGTTTAAATCAAAAAGGGCAGGATTACACCAAGAGCTTAAAAGCCGTTGCAAAGATAAATTTAAACCGGCTTACGAGCAAAACCCGGTGTGGAAGTATAAAGGAGACTTTTTAATCATGATTCCCTTATAATCCGGGGAAGGCGTAATGACAATTAAAACGTGTCCGGTCCGGAACCGGCACAATCACCCCGGAGCCGGCACAATCGACCCGTTGTCCCGGTAATCTTGTTGCGGAAAAACGCGCCGGACAGTTTGTCGACGGGGAATTTTTGAAAATTTAATTGAACTAGCGTTCTGCAATTTTGGCAGAAGTGCTCGTTTCAGCGTTTTAGCGTGAAATATTCGATGTGAGACAAGAGGTTGTGTGGCAGGCAGATTGTTTTACTCGCAGATTGTTTCAGAGTGGAGAAAGGCAATTTGGTGAATTAAAACCGTTTTTAACTAAATGGACTTTAGAGCGATTTAGTTACCTACAGCGTAGCTCCACAAGTATATATATATTTTTGAAATGTTTATCATAAAAAGTAACTCTTTTATATATATATTCTCGAATCAGCAATGTTTGTTAAAAAATATCCTAATCATTTTACCATCTCCAAAAACCCTCGTCAAAAAAGCAAAATAATTGCACCAGAGCCAAAACTAGAACTTGTAAGGTAAGGTTTAACAAACTCCCTGAAAATCTACGTAAGGAAACGAACCACTGAAAATTTTATACAATCTTAAAGAAATGCTGATTAAAAAATGCTACTATAGAAGATTACTTAAACGACAAAAATGTTTCTGACTCGCGGAAGTAAGCAGATGATTAGTGATTAGTTAATGTAAAGTCAAAACTCATTGATAGTATAATAATTATACTTGCAACGCTCTTACAGGGTTGAATATGTAACTAGTGCTAAGTGAGCAATTTTTTACATATTTTTAAATTTATAATGCGAGGTTTGAAATAAAGAAAATAAATAAAGAAATATTTTTTTATCGATTATGAAAGTGAAACAGCGGTCTATACTGACAGTTCATAGGCGACCTGATAAATGAGCTTTATTGTAGCTCAGACGATAGGCAAAATTGTAAATACCGGTTACTTAAATAATAAAGTGTAAGAAATATTCAGACGGCGTACGGGTAGTCTATGTGGCATTACACAAAAATAAAGGACTCAGCGCATGGGTGAAAGCAATACTTGCAATGTAATACGAGGCTACCTTGTAGCTAGTAGTCGCTTTCAGTAGCTCATCTAGGACCACGGACTCTGTACAATTTTTTCTACAATAATGTTCTGTTTTAGTATTTTAAAAGATACGAGTAAGGTGACGGGAGATTGGCCGGATGATGGATTGTTTTGCCAAAGTGAATCTAGAATGAATAACGGTAGAGTTGGATCTAAAAGCGGGGCTGACGGGTAGAAATAAAGGTCTTTACTTAGGAGATATTGCGGGAATTTCATATTGCGTTTACAGTACACTCACAAAATATAGTATTACATTATAGTTACAGAAGGTAAAGAAAACATTGTATGGTAGGAGGTAGGTACACAGGTTACCTCACGATGTTTTCCTTAAACGAAAAGCCAGTTGTGTGAAATTCCGAACATTAAATCCAAAGAACTCATTGTACGGGACCGTAGAAGAAAGATTATCAGAGAAATAGATATGGCGCAATCATATTCGTGTGTAGGCCTACGTCGTGCAGTGGACTTTTTTTCAAGCTTTCATTTAGTTTCATTTGTCCCGTTGTCTGTCTGTCGGTCTGTAATCAAATCTTGCAAGTTAAATTTGATCCACTTCTCGAATACCGATTGAGCTAAAATTTTGCATACATAATATGTTAATCGCGTGACAATGCAATATTATGATAAAATGGTGCTGATCTGATGATGGAGCTGTAAAGTGGCCAAAGGAACTTAGCAATGAAACGACACAACCTAATCAATTTTGGGTTCATTTGAATCTTCTTCGCGAGTAGTTTGTCTTTTAATGGTAACCAGGATCTGATGATGTAGCTGTAAGGTGGTCATAGGAATTCTGTAATGAAACGACGCAGCCCTATCGAGTTTCGGCTCGTTTGATTCGTCTTAGCGAGTACCTGTTTAGTAAAAGCTCGTTTAAAAAAAAAAAACATTTTTTTAAAATGTAATACTTGTTTTCATAATTAAGTAAAACACAGGTGTTACTCACGTTTGATTTTTAGTAGGATAATACTATAGTTTCGATCGCATTTGGCGATCTTTCTCAAGGTACACATAGCACAGTGTTATGCGAGACGAGCCCGCGTGCTAGTATCCTACACAGAGTAACGAGTAACACCTGTGTTTTACTTAATTAAAATGTACGAAAACCACGTTTGTTTCCATAGTGAAACTTGTTTTAATAGTCCATTAAGGTTGGTACAGGTACATGTATGGTAGTGAATGTGGTGAAGGTTGTGCTCTTTCGCTCAACACTCGTAGCTACAAGCCGCCGATAACTCTATCCTGAATTCCTGACTGAAACTCAAATATCTTCGCAAAGAGTGAGTGTCGGCCAGTTTGTATGTAACTTTACAGCCTCCTAGGAGTTTATCGGCCTTACCATCAAACAAAAATACCGATCCATCCGACTTCTCACATTGCGTAAAAAACTTCGCAAACAGTCATAAAATAAAATTTTGTTTATTTATCAATTTTTTCCGCTCATAGAGTATTTTTACGAAGTTTCTATCGTTATCTCTGTTATATTTTCGGAGCTTTATGTAATCTCCGTTAAGAATCACCTGTGTTGCTTCGTTCGGCGTAAAACTTGGCAAACTAGTTATTTGTTTACTCGAAACTTTTCTACTTCGAAGCTACTTGGCAAACGTACTCATTTAAGTAGAAAATGAAACGGAACCACGACAGTGTTTGTTAGTAGTTATTTAAAACAAAAGTTTGTGTTTGATTACTTACGAGGAGTTGTTTTGTGAAGTGCAGGTAGGTAATTACATTTAGAAATATATTTTTCAATTAAAAAAATCACAAAGTATGAGAAATGGGACTAACTGCGAAAAATAAATGAACGTTGTTCCATATATAGGTATTTTGTCAAGGATGTGTTTTTGTGGGGAAAGTACCTATACTTTATAAAGAACTAGCGACCCGCTCCGTCTTCGCACAGGTGTATTATACATATAAACCCTCCTCTTGAATCACTCTACGAGTATCTATTAAAAAAAAACTGCATCAAAGACCGTTGCGTAGTTTTAAAGATTTAAGCATACATAGGGATATAGGGACAGAGAAAGCGACTTTGTTTTATACTATGTAGTGATATTCGACGAAGCAATATTCTGTATGAAAACACCCAAATCACTGTGTTCCGGATTCAATGGACATATTTCTAGTGAAATTCAATTAATTGATTAGATAGTGGCATTAACAGCTGAGCGCTACTGTAGCTCGTATAACAAGTTTAATTGTAGGTCCCGGTTGCTTTAACCGTTTAGCCATGTCAGAGGCGTTCAGGCAGATTTAAAACTCTGACACCAGGGATAGTCACCCGGCTTATACGAATTTAATTTAGATACGAGTAGATGGTATATCCAAGTTTGTTACTTTATTGTTGTTGACAATAGACTGATGACTGTGAAAAATCTTAGTAAAATTAGTAAAAGTAAAGTTCTCGAATGGAGACCACGGACCAGCAAGCGCAACGTAGGACGTCCACCGACCAGGTGGACTGACGATATAATAAAGATCGCAGGAACGCGCTGGATGCAGGCCACTTCCAACCGGCCATATTGGAAATCCATAGGGGAGGCCTATGTCCAGCAGTGGACGTCTTGCGGCTGATGGATGGATGGATGTGAAAACTCGTTCCAGTTGCAGCTTTTTTCGTTCTTTCTTCAAGAAAGTTTGCGTCCTACAATGAACTATAATCTGTGCATGAAAATATAATTAACATAATGCTTAAGTAAATCTCTATAACAAATAGGATTCCTTATGCCCCAACATACCATTTAAAATAATAGTATAGTTATTTGTCCATCCTAAAGCCTCCCATTAACCGGTAACGTGGCTCTATCTCGTCTAAAACTGGCTTAATTTAGTAAAGAACAGCGTAATAAAATTATATTGAAATGCTTTCCCAGAAACAGTCCAAAAATATCCAGTTCCTAAATTCCAAGGAATATCAAAAGTAGTGATGGAAAGACCAAAATGTGTCAAGTGTTGTTACTTTAGTTGGAGCAACGTTTATACTTACAACAATGAATGTTAGTTAGGTACGTTAGGTAGTTACATAATTATATGAAGTCATTTTAAACGATATGAAACGGGACTCACTCACGTGTTTGTATAGTCAAAACACGACTATAGTTTCGGTCGCGTTCGGCGACCTTTCTCAAGTTGGCGAGTGCTAGGACACGGAGCCGTCTCGCAATGCACTGCGAGCACTGCGAGCTGAGGTCGCCGAACGCGACCGAAACTAATAGTCGTGTTATGACTATACGAACACGTGAGTGAGTCCCGTTTTATATCGTTTAAAATGTGTGAAAACCACGTAAATTTCCATAGTAAAATATATGAAGTCATCTTATGTATTTGCTAATTAGTTCAATGCATAAAAATCTTAAAAATAATTCAAACATCTGAGAAACCTCTGCTATTTGTATGGATAACTAGATATACTGATATCTCTTAAATGAATATATGGGCGACGATGTTGCGATAACTTAAGAAAAAGTCTTAGTTTTTAAGAAATTGTACAAAATGCCATCATAATTATATTCGTAGATCTATCGTGTAAAAGCTGTTGTTACAATATTTGTAATAGTAGCAGCTACCGTTCACACTCGTATACTAAATAACTCAACACACTGATTACATTACCATGTACTGAAAAAATACAATGTTATCTAAAAAAAAATAATGCTTATGACATCTGTTCTCAGCAAATAAACTTGAATGATTGGTACTGTTTTAGCATCTATTCTTGTCCTTGACATTACAGAATATTCTCCGGCACCGTTTGGGCTTCAGATTGTTATGAGTATAGGACCCCAAGAGAGCGTTTTGTATTTATATTGGTGGTTAAGTCGCCGATGTGGGTACCGGTGCTACCGTGGGATAGGGTAATGTTATTAAGTGAAATGGTTACGATATATTTTCAGAAAATAATTTTATGAATTGTATTGTAATTTGATTGTTACATTTTATACAATGTAAAACTACTAACTGTGTCCTTTCTATAACAGGATATTCTCCGGTACCGTTTGGGCCTCAGATTGTTATGAGTGTGGGACCCCAAGAGATCGCTTTGTATTTATATTGGTGGTTAAGTCGCCGATGTGGGTACCGGTGCTACCGTGGGATAATGTTATTTTGTGAAATGGTTACGATATAAAGTAAGAAAATAATTTTATGAATTGTATTGTAATTTGATTGTTACATTTTATACAATGTAAAACTACTAACTGTGTCCTTTCTATCACAATATTCTCCGCTACCGTTTGGGCCTCAGATTGTTATGAGTGTGGGACCCCAAGAGATCACTTTGTATTTATATTGGTGGTTAAGTCGCCGATGTGGGTACCGGTGCTACCGTGGGATAATGTTATTTTGTGAAATGGTTACGATATAAAGTAAGAAAATAATTTTATGAATTGTATTGTAATTTGATTGTTACATTTTATACAATGTCAAACTACTAACTGTGTCTTTTCTATCACAAGATATTCTCCGGTACCGTTTGGGCCTCAGATTGTTATGAGCATAGGACCCCAAGAGATCGTTTTGTATTTATATTGGTGGTTAAGTCGCCGATGTCGGTACCGGTGCTACCGCGGGAGGGTAATGTTATTATGTGAACAGTTTACTGGGGATGGAGGGTATAACAGTATGTTTGGATGCGTTATTGGTTCGGATTTTGCGAGTTTTCAGACTAGGTTTGTAATATGAAAGCTGCTGTATATTGGTGTCGATTGAAAGTTAGCTCATGTTGTATTACAATCTGCCGGGCTAGTATGCGCGCCACGAATTATTTCGTTCGTAGTGTCAGAACGAGACAGCATTATGGCAAAGTATATATCTGTCACTTCTTCACACGTCGAAATGAGTTCTTTTCGTGGCTTTTCGTGGTCGCATGCTTGACTAGCTGGTGATATTAAGACAAATTAATAGAATGAAAGATGAATGTTTTAAATTGTGTAGTCGATAATAGTATATTAATCAATACAGGGTTATTTCTCAATTAGCATCCTTTTAGGGGCTTATTCTGTACATCTAAACCAACAACTTTTGTTCTGCGACTTTTGTCAAAACTCTAAAAAAAAATCAGCTGTTCCATACATTTTGTCGCGGGTGAACGATATGGAACACACATTTTTTTTTTAGTTTTGACAAAAGTTGCAAATCACAAGTTTTTAGTTTTGATGTACAGAATAAGCCCCGAAAAGGATGTTTATTAATTATTAATCTATTACAGTGCAAGACTTGATTCAATGAAGTCTACAAGATCCTGCTTGATGCAAGCCGCTTCTAACTGGTCTTATTAAAAAATTATAGGAGAGGCCAACGTCCATGGACCATGTAAGGTCTTATTGTTTACAATTAGCACAACGTTTTTAACTGACTTCCAAAAAGGAGGAGGTTCTGTGTTCGTCTGTATGTTTTTTTTGTGTGTTATTCGATAATTTGACCAATTGTGAACCGAATCGAAAAAATATTTTTTAGTTCGAAAAGGTATACTCTCGAGATGGTCCCATTTAAATTTTATAGAAATCGACTCAGCCGTTTTAGAAAAATCTACAATAATGAAAACAATCCGAGAGAAATATTTAAATTTTGTACACAATGGATGGCGGTTTTGCCATTTTTTGCAAAAAAAAAAAAAATATTCTAAAGTAAACACTATTTAACACCATCGCAACCAGGCGGTTCAAATTGATTGCGTTACATTGATTGACATCAACATCATTGAATCCATAATTACGAGTATTGCGTATACTGGGACAATGCCAGTACTATTATAACACTAATAAAATATGTTTTTATCAAAGTAATATTTACCTCAAGTAAACACTATTCGACATCGTCGCTGCAACCATTCAAACCAGTTCAAATTGATTGCGTTACATGACATCAACATCATTGAATCCATAACAAGATTTTAATACATCCATGATCCATAACTACGAGTATTGCGTATACTAGGACAATGCCAGTAATATTATAACACTAATAAAATATTTCTATCAAAGTAACATTTACCTCAAGTAAACACTATTTGACATTTTCGCTGCAACCATTCAAACCAGTTCAAATTGATTGCGTTACATGACATCAACATCATTGAATTCATAACAAGGATTTTAATACATCCATGATCCATAACTACGAGTATTGCGTATACTAGGACAATGCCAGTAATATTATAACACTAATAAAATATTTCTATCAAAGTAACATTTACCTCAAGTAAACACTATTTGACATCTTCGCTGCAACCATTCAAACCAGTTCAAATTGATTGCGTTACATGACATCAACATCATTGAATTCATAACAAGGATTTTAATACATCCATGATCCATAACTACGAGTATTGCGTATACTGGGACAATGCCAGTAATATAATAACACTACTAAAACAATTTCTTTATCAAAGTAACATATACCTCAAGGAAACACTATTTGACATCCTCGCTGCAACCATTCAAACCAGTTCAAATTGATTGCGTTACATGACATCAACATCGTTGAATCCATAATTACGAGTATCAAGTATACTGTGACAAAGCCAGTAATATTATAACACTACTAAAATATTTTTTATCAAAGTAACATTTACCTCAAGTAAACACTATTTGACATCCTCGCTGCAACCATTCAAACCAGTTCAAATTGATTGCGTTACATGACATCAACATCGTTGAATCCATAATTACGAGTATCAAGTATACTGTGACAAAGCCAGTAATATTATAACACTACTAAAATATTTTTTATCAAAGTAACATTTACCTCAAGTAAACACTATTTGACATCCTCGCTGCAACCATTCAAACCAGTTCAAATTGATTGCGTTACATGACATCAACATCGTTGAATCCATAATTACGAGTATCAAGTATACTGTGACAAAGCCAGTAATATTATAACACTACTAAAATATTTTTTATCAAAGTAACATTTACCTCAAGTAAACACTATTTGACATCCTCGCTGCAACCATTCAAACCAGTTCAAATTGATTGCGTTACATGACATCAACAGCATTGAATCCATAACAAGGATTTAAATACATCCATGATCCATAACTACGAGTATTGCGTATACTGGGACAATGCCAGTAATATAATAACACTACTAAAACAATTTCTTTATCAAAGTAACATATACCTCAAGTAAACACTATTTGACATCCTCGCTGCAACCATTCAAACCAGTTCAAATTGATTGCGTTACATGACATCAACATCATTGAATCCATAACTCTGGCGAAGGCCGAGACAGCTTCCGCCCAGGCCGTCTCCGCGCCGGATGCGATCTGATGAGATCAGGCAACGTATGGCGAAGGTCAGAAGGGACGCCTGCTTCTGGGTTCGGCAGAATAGCAGCCTTACACCGAAAGGAGTTCATTAGACTCAAAATCAAACGCTCTCAGATGATCACGCGATGTTTTGTTGCACCTTTGGAAAGTTGGTTCAAACACAATGAAATCATCAGCATCATATATCCGGTCACTACTGGGAAAATTCTCGTTATTTCAAATAGGCTACTAAATACTTTATGATCAAATTAACATTTGTGTAAACACTATTTGACATCGTCGCTTCAACCAGACGAACCAGTTCAAATTGATTGCGTTACATTACATCAACATCCATCCATCCATCAGCCATAAGAAGTCCACTGCTGGACATAGGCCTCCCCTATGGATCTCCAATAAGACCGGTTGGAAGCGGCTTGCATCCAGCGCGATCCTGCGGTCTTAATGAGGTCATCCGTCCACCTTGTGGGTGGACGTCCTACGCTGCGCTTGTCGGTACGTGGTCTCCACTCGAGAACTTTTCGACCCCATCGGTCATCAGTCCTCCGCGCTATGTGCCCTGCCCACTGCCATTTCAACTTGCCAATCCGTTGGGCTATGTCGGTAACTTTGGTTCTTCTACGGATCTCCTCATTTCTGATTCGATCTCGCAGAGAGACTCCGAGATAACATCAACATCACTGAATCCGTAAAAAGGATTATAATACATCCATGATCAATAACTACGAGATCCATAACTTGCGTATACTGGGACAATGCCAGTAATATTATAACACTACTAAAATATTTTTTATGCGGATGGATGCGATCTGATGAGATCAGACGACGTATGGCGAAAGTCAGAAGGGACCCTGAACTAGGTTCTGCAAAACAACGATATTACATCGAAAGGAGGTCGTTAAATTCATAAAGCGTAGGGTTACGGTGAACTAATATTAATTATTTATTTGTTTGATATATCATACTTCGGAGCCACTACCCATTTAAATTTAATCGAAATCGGCTGAATCGGTTTTGATAAGTGAACAATAATGTCATATTACTACATCGCTGGTTTATGGATTTGTGCGAATTATTCGAATACTGTACAGGGGTGAAAATAACAATTTATCTTCAGATTAGTACCGTTCTGTGTAACCCCGTACGAAGTAAACACATTGTGAAAACGTATGGGGTGGTATTTATGTTTACGAAAGAGCGATGTATAGAAGGCGACGGTGCTGACTAATATAATCGTCCAAAATTATGTTGAGAGTAAATTTTTATTGTGGAAACTAGCGTTTTGAATCCTCATGCCTCATACGAACAGCCAGAATGTGGAACGCTTTGCCTGGGTCTGTCTTCTAGACCACATATCTGCTTAACCACAGGCAGTGTGTAGTCAAACGCAAACCTATTTCTACATAGTATTAAACAAAGTCGCTTCCCGCTGACTGCCCCCAGTTATGCTTATATCTTTTAAACTACACAACGGATTTGATGCGGTTTTTTGAATAGATAGAATGATTTAAGAGTAAGGTTTATATGTATAATGCACCTGTGTGAAGCCGGGGCGGGTCACTAGTACGGAATAAAAAAAAGAACTAGCGTGGTTATTACACATTTTAATACTTTATGCAACGGCTATGCTATGCTATGCACTCACGTTCACTTTTATAGTCATTGATACGACTCTAATGCATTGCGAGACGACTCCAAGCGCTAGCTCTCGCCTCAGCTTGAGAATGATCGTCTAATGAGATCGAAACTATAGTCATACCTAATGACTATCAAAATAAACGTGAGTACTCGTAATTTAAGTATAGCTTAGTTAACATTTATGAATAAAAATCCAGCTGTTAAACGATATTGGTCAAGATAAGATCCGTGCATAAGCGATACTAGTCATCATCATCATGATTATCAGCCGTAAGACGTCCACAGTTTAAAATAGGTCTCCTTTATGGATTTCAACAAACTCGCACAATCACACACTCTGAGCCTCATATACACCGACCGCTTAACGCGCGTATCGCCCGCGCGGTAAAAAGGGAGCGGGGGGAGATATATCCGGGTGGGTGAGAGGGGTACTTATACTATTTAATACTAGTTTACATTTTTTTTTTTAAATTGTACAGAAGTGATATTTAAAGACGTTTCACTGATCAGAGCCAAAATCAGTTCAGGCGGTTGTATTGTAGAAGGCTAGACAAATTATTATAAAAGTAGATCCCAAAACATTATCCCCCTTATCGGCTGTCAGATAAAAAAATAACTATAAGCCTTCGTTTAACCACATCGACTTATAAATCATTTCACAATACCTCTCCATAATTAACTGAAACCTGTTCTAAATTAACTATTTCATGCCGCAAGTCGAACCCGATTCAGGTGAAACTAATTTGCCTAAACTAATTCAAACTATGTTTAGTTTCAAGCGCAGATACACCTCAACTAATCCAACTGAGAACTAATTAAAATTACCTACATTGAAACGAAAACTTTTAAAGCGTTTTGTTTAAAGCAAAAACTACTAAAAGTTACCTCACGCGAATTAAACAGGGTAAGAGTTAAGAGCGTAGACGCGCTCCGTGAACAAAGTGAGACGGCAAGGGGACGAGGGGAGCGCGTCTTCGTGTGGTGAAACTAACAATAAAAAATCAATTAAAATTATGAATTCAACTTTTTAACCGTTTTATGTAAATTGCCAATACTTTAGCTACTACCTATTAAATACATTAAACATAATTTAAAAAATGTTACTTGCAAAAACTCATCAAGAAATAAAATCTTCGTTCAAAACGAGGTGACTTTGGATTTTTTTTTCGATCGAGTGAAGTTATTCCTTGTATGTATCAGATATGGTTTCCAAACAGAAGATATGCTCTAGAATAACATTTTTTTTTCTTTAAAAAAAGTTTTACTAGATAAGATAAGATAATCATTTATTTCCACAAACACAAATTACAAAGGAATCTTAAGTATCGCATGCAGACAAAATAAAAGAAAGCAAGAAAAACAATTCCTTATTACTATTTCCAGCGGTCCCACGCTAGGCTCGTGTTGTGGAGACCAAAAATACGAAATATCCTAATTTTTTGATAAGTTGTGGAGGAATTTCGTAACATTAAAAGCATAACCCTGACTTTGACCCTGACTAAAATCTGGTTAGATGTTTTATACACGACCGCCATGGTAAATGGCGCGAATGGTGAGACGTAAGCACTTTGGTCTGCAGTTTAGCGTCAGCCAAATCATGTTAGTAAGCTGTTCATCATCACTATCACTACATAGTATAAAACAGAGTCACTTCCGCTGTCCCCATGTCCTCATGTATGCTAATATCTTTAAAACTACGCAACGGATTTTGATGCGGTATTTTTAAATAGATAGTGATTCAAGAGGAAGGTTTATATGTATGATACACCTGTGCAAAGCGATGATTATAATAAAAATTAAAAATGATGATAAAAACCAATTTTTAAGATGTCATTAGATGCTTTACTACCAGATCATAATTTAACGAAGAAATATATTCCTAAAATCAAATTGACTCTGAGCTGTTGAAAAAAATTTTTCACTCCCACTTTACATGACTGTACTTGTACATAATTAAGGGACGGAATTTGGTTCAAAAATGTGGGAGAGGCGTTGTGATATTTGGACGGACAGACAAATGGACACAACAAAATTATAATGGTGCCTTGGTTTACTAAGGTACCCTAAAACGAAAGCAATTTTCTTTCTCATAATCCCAGGGTGTCCCAGGCCAACCTTTACAAGGATTAAGTAGGTATTTTTAGGACCACACATCCATTAGTATAACATGGTCTGACCAAAAATTTAACCAGCCTTTAAAGGCAGATTAAAAATGACGTAGCATAAAATAAAATTTTACTACACTTAGGCCTTCAAAGGTGCCACTTAAATATAGGTACATTTAGGGGTTTTATTGAGGGTCCGATGTAAAGTTAGCGCTTTCATCTTGTAATTGTATATTCATACGAAATGTCCTGAAGATGAGTAAAGGTAGTATAATGTGTATACATTGCCAGCTTCATATATGGCACGATGGGGAATGTATCTAATAACATTTCCGTATCGTATTTCACATAACATGATTTATATAAACCTAAAAAAAATTAAGATGGCAAAAGAGCCGCAAAAATATCAATTGTAATGAGCAGTTCCCTGTTCTATTTTTCACATGACTAGTTCTCAAGTTTACAATTTATTCTTAAATTCAATTTTAAAACCGTTTGATTATCTTTCTTGTCCAGAATTACCCAAGTTTGTTTATAAAGAAATACATTATTTATTTAATGCAACTAAAACAGGAAAAGCGTAATAGACAAAGCAAAAAAGCCATTGCAAAACAGTAAAACGTTAACAATTTTCCAACCAACCCTCTTCATAAATTCATACCACCATCCCTATTTGGGATAATATGAGCAATGAGATATCATTACCGTGGTACGAGTAAGTTGTTTAGTACCTGAAAAAAACATTAGTTGAAAGTAGCTTTACCCATGGCTTTCCAAAGGATTTTTGACACTAGAGTACACGCGTGGCCTACTATAGTAGACCAGGTTTATATTGTTGGCTATATCTTATAGGTTTTATGGGTTACAGAGTTAAAATTCCAGGAAAGCCTCCTTCTTGAAATTTGCCAACACATTAACAACCCACATGACGCATGTGAGTAAGAATTAAAATACTATGCTAACTAAAACTGCAAAAATCAGTAATTTTCTCTCGTACCTTTGAGATAAATTTACTGAAATTTAGGTTAAAATTTAATATCAGTTTGCTAAATTGTTTATAAATCTGAATTTCTTTCAGTTTTATAAAAAAAACTATTTTATAGATAGAAAAATTAAGTACATCAGGTCAATTAAATTTTAATTCATTTTTAATATAAAAACTTACTTAGAGCCATTTTAAAAAGGCCTACCAAAGTAGGCCACGCGTTTACTGGTGTAAAACAAGTGGGCGCGTGTATGATTCTCAATCGACCAGCGTTTTCGCGGTTTTTGTAGAACATCGAGAATATTCGCGGTACTGTTTTGATAAAATTTACGTTCCTGGAGAAAACTCTTTTCACCCTTTAAATTGTAACATAAGTTATGTTTTTAAGTGTTAGTCGCTTGAGTAAGAAATATTTTGCGCGCTAGTGGGAACGACTTGTACGACGCCAAGGTTTTGCGTAAAAATATGACTTTTTAGAGGCTTATAACCTAAGGGTTTGAGTAACTGTAACAAACTAAGACGTATAAACCTAGCGATTTAAGTGCTGATTACATGAAAAAAAAATCACTCAAATCTGATGATACTTACAGGTAGATAACATCTTTTTGTTTTTTTATTATAATTTGGCGCTTTACAATTGCCTTAAGTTTTCCTGAAAATAACCTGTGATTCTTTCCGATCTTTGAACTTTATCAAAGCCAAAAATCAATCTGTAGCTCCCCTGTTGTGTGAAAAAGGAATAAAGAGATCTACAAATACATTTTCGGATTTATACTGTTTTATGAGTTAAGGCTCGTACACAATACGAGTACATAAACACGATACGACGGCGCAACGTGCTACGGCGCGACATCGTTTCACTACGTGACGTCGTCAACGTCGGCCATGCAACACCACATAGCACCGATAAAGAAGAAGCAATAAATAAAGAATATAAAACATACTACAAACATCTTTCAATAACAAATAACGAGAGTCATTTTATGACGAAATATAACGATGTGTCATATTATAATAACCACCGAAAAAAAATGCTCAGCCGATGAAACCCACGATAAGACGCGTCGTCGTAACAAATTGCGACGTCGATCGTATCGTGTTAATGTGTACGAGCCCTTCCATAGAAAAATTCCAACGTGCTAAATAAAATGCCGGACGCTATACACGATAAGTACCTACCTATATGGTAGGTAGGTACTGATGTACGAGATAAGTAATCTCGGAAATTGGCGCTTTGTTTGTATGCTTTGATCTTCGTTTTAGGAACTTCCTCTTCGGGAACGATGTGGGACCTGATTGCTCACTTAATGGTTTTTATTTTAGACTCAAGTGCACAATCAGCTTTAGAATAATTATTATTTTATGTCAAAGATAGCACAACCGACTTCAATCATAACATCATAAGTGCGCATTCAGCTTTAAAATAAAATACTAAGGTACATGAATACTGTGTACAGTACTTCGTGGGTTGGCTTGTTTTCAGCAGTTAGCTAGTAATAAGGCCAGTGCAGAACAGAGTACTTACATAAATATTCACGTCAAGATACATAATAAAAATTATAACATTATAATAATAGCAAATAAAGAATGAACATCGACATTTGAAAAGAGATAATTACTTACTCAGTTTTGACAAACGTTACGTGTGACGTCACGTGTGATTTTCATTCCTTTTTAGGGTTCCGTACCCGAAGGGTAAAAACGGAAATAAATTACTAAGACCTCGCTGTCCATCCGTCTGTCCGTCTGTCTTTCTGTCTGTCATTAGGCTGTATCTCATGAACCGTGATAGCTAGATAGTTAAAATTTTCGCATATGCTGTATTTCAGTTGCCGCTTTTTCAACAAATACTAGTTTTTGTGACATTTATTCATTCTAAAAAAACATTTATGGCACATCAACAACACAAATTTAAAACAAGATATTTAAATGTATTATTATTGACTTATGCCCTTTTCAAAATGACTTCTCTTATGACAAATCCAAAAATCTTTATTACAGACATTTTTTTCTAGATTTATAAGCACTTTCAGCATGCTTCAATTTCAATTATCCATTTTTGTAGTTTTCAAATTAAAAAAAAAAATGTCTGCATTAATCTGGCAGTCTGCATAAATTGCATTTCCTTTCACTGGAAAAATATGTCTTTGGCCATAAAAGTTGACTTAATGATAATGTAGATGTGCCATTTTACAGGAAATACCCACGTACCTACAACGCAACAAGAAACAATGGCTTCTAAAAATTATAGACTAAAAAAACGTGATTTAAGGCTTCTGCAAAACGACCGGTTAAATTTTTTTTTAACCGACTTTCAAAAAGGAGGAGGTTCTATGGTCGTGTGTTTGTATTTTTTTTTTGTGTATTTTCATCGATAATTTCGCCAATTGTGAACCGAATCGAAAAATTATATTTTAATTCGTAAGGGTACACTTCCGAAGTAGTCCCATTTAAGTTTTACAGAAATCGGCTGAGCCGTTTTTGAGAAAACCAACAATAATGTAGGTAAGCAATTCGAGCGAAATATCCGAATTTTGTACACGATGGAAGGCGGTTTTGCCATTTTTTGAGAAAAATTATTATTTCACGGTATTTTTCTATTTATATAAAACAATAGAATTGATCCGTAACATACCAAAGAAATCGTGTGATATACACACAAAAACATACAGCTGAAATGCCTCCGCTTTTATGAAAATCTTGAATGAATAAGCATGAAGACGAGACAAAAAGACAGACCCTTTTTTACCACTGGTGGCTAATATTATGTAACAGGGACAATGGCACTCGTATCTGAAATTAAAGCCATTCGATCATAAACGTAAAGAATAAAACAGCAATGTTAGACTCCGAATCAAACAAACCATTCATTTCACGTATGACGTGAAAATCATAAACAACAAATCCAAATATTAGTTCAACTCGTCCTACCAACATGGAAGGTATTTACGTCCCTGTGACGAAACATTGTTACTATCCCATCCCAATTCATTACACTAAGCACACACTAAACAACTAACCACTTCATACACTATACCGGATTTTATCAAAGCGGTATATATAATATAACCGGTATAAGAGCGGTATAACCCCGGCTTATAGTTAATACGGAAGCTGTAAAAACGGATCAAAGTGAAGCCGGTAAGAAGCGGTATTACCATGTATTAAGCGACTTAATTAAAAAGGTACTGGAGCAGATAGTGTTAAGTTGACAGTTGGTGATTACGGCATTTGGGTCGATAGGTTGCGTGGTGAATTTGTAAACTATGTCTTAAACCGCTAATAGAGTTGAATTTAGAATGAGATATGTATTTTGTATGTGGTATTACGCGGTTTTAAATCGGTCCTCAATTAGCGAAAATATCAATGAACAGAAGTCGGTAATAAGAATTAGCAATGCTTTCGATGGCATTAAAATAGGCATGTATTTTTTTTAAACGCCAATAAGTCCGTTTACCACCAACTCGCCTGATCGCTCGAAGCACGCAGATCTAGAAGAGAGACCTATTCACTCTGACCTTGAAAAGCTTTAGATTATATCTCTTAGGAAACAGGGAAGCAGGAAAACTATTCCATTCCCTGGCGGTACGAATCAGAAAAATTGAGTCAAACCGCTTCGTACGTATCAAAGGAAAATCGACAGTGTAGGTGTGGTAATGTGGCGTCCTCCTACTTATCCTGTAGTAAAAAATGGTAGAATAAGGTCATGCAGCTCAGATGCACACTCGCCGAAATGAATCCTATAGAAAAAAGACTGACTCGCAACCCTACGGCAATGCAATTTATATTTTGCAGTTTTATGCTATGAAGTTTTCTTTGCAACTAACTTTTAATCACATGTATACTAAAAATACATTTTCCAAACTTGCCCAAACATTAGGTTAGAATTTCAAACATTACAGAAAGTGGGGTGTTAAAACTCTCATTAAAACTAAATCACCAATAGTGATTCACAATCCTTGGAGCAACTTCCAGCAACAATTCCAAGATGTTCCTAATAATTAAAGAGCAGAGGGTGCTGTCTTAAGGGCTTTACTACCGTTAAATTGTACAATAATTATAACTTACTTGCTTCATACCAAGATCAAAATAAAATACTTTATTTATAGTACTTAGACCCAAGTTCACCAAAGCTTGATTAAGTTAAACGTGTGATTACTGTATTTGACCAACGATAAATGATTAAACTCTGGTTTTATACCCTAGTTCACCAACAGATGTTTAATTTATCAACCGTTGGTTAAATTTTAAACAGCTTTTTAACTAAATTTTGCTATTCAGTAAGCAAAAACCGTTGATTCAATACAGTAATCACACGTTTAACTTAAACAAGCGTTGGTGAACTCGGGGCTTAATTGGCATTGGTGAACCTGAAACAGTGTAACAATGTCATCTTATCGCAGAAAGCAACTTCTTCCATATTTTGTGTACATTTTTACCAATATAATCGGCCAAGTTATCATTTATTATTGAAGTGAATATAAAACTAAATATTCTGTGAAAATTTCAAGCATCTACCTGGTACCATTCTTAATATAGAGCGAAAAACGTCTAAAAATTCAGGTTTTTTCTATGGGAGCCCCCCTTAAATATTTATTTTATATTGTTTTTAGTATTTTTTGTAATAGCGGCAACAGAAATACATCATTTGTGAAAATTGCAGCTGCCTAGCTATCATGCTTCATGAGATACAGCCCGGTGACAGACAGACAGGCAGACAGACAGACGGACAGACGGACATCGAAGTCTTAGTAATAGGGTCCCGTTTTTACTTTTTGGTACGGAACCCTAAAAACGAATAACACTTTAAATTGCATTATTTTGTCTCATACACAAGGCCATATTTTACAAGGCAATTAATAAAATATGCCTTTATTTAATTTTATATTTTAACTTAATCAACATATTACTAAAACAAACAATTCAACGTTATTAAATTAAAATATTTTTTTGCGATTTTCAGTTACTTTGTTCCATAATTATTGGCAAATCAAAAAAGATAATGCATAAAAACATCACAGCATTATTTTTTTAATGGGACATATGCCTTTATTAACTACAATACAATACTGTTACATGACTTAATAGTTAATTATGAGTATAAAAACATTCTATATTATTAAACTGAACGTGAATTAAAAAATTGGCCATGTGCGATTTGGACTCGCGAACGAAAGGTTCCGTACCGTACAGCGCCCTCAATTTATTTTATTTTTATTTTATCTTTTTTAATATGCAACTAAAATATAAGCTATGAATATTTAAAGCGTCTACCGGTTGCCGATATTCATATCAAGCTAAATCAGCAAAACCAAGTTTAGTTATAAATAGTTAGAGGGACTTCCATAACAACTATGGAAGTTCTCAAACCCCTCCAACTATTTATTTTATTCTATTTTTTGTATTTGTCGTTATAGCGGCAACAGAAATACATCATATGTGAAAAACTCAATTGTCTAGTTATTACGATTCTTGAGATAAAGCTTGGTGATAGACTGACAGATGGACAGTGGAGTCTTAGTGATAGGGTCCCGTTTTACCCTTTAGGTACGGTACCCTAAAAAGGACGGCCACTAAAAAGGAAAATTACACGCGAAAGAGACTACTTATCAGCGGTGCTAGGCCCTTAAACAGCCGAGGGTGCGGTTTTAAATTCTCCCTTTATTATGAAATATTACTTCGGAGTTGAAGTTTGGAGCGAAGCCTGTTTATTATGGCAGTATTTGCTACGCATCTCTCATACGCAGTGGCGTGGCGTGGACTAATATAAACGAGGGCGAAGTCATATCAGCGGGGCCCCTTTTTGTTTTGTTCCCGAGATCTACCCAACAAACCCATAATTTTTACCAAACATACTGATGACTGACGGGGTCCAAAAGTTCTCGAGTGGAGACCACGTACCGGCAAGCGCAGCGTAGGACGTCCATCTACAAGGTGGAACTGGACAGATAATCTCATCAAGACCGCAGTATCACAATATATGCAAGTCATTTCCAACCGGTCTTATTGCATACTAATACGGGAGGCCTATGTCCAGCATGCAGTGGACAGCATAATATGGCGGAAATGGATAATAAAATATACTTCAACATGACTTAGATCACATGTTGTTGAAAAAGTATAAATGTACAATGGGAGAATATTTCGGAGGAAGTCCAGTGTCCACTGATGGATGTAGTCCTCCCTTATGGATCTCCAAGACCGGAAGCGGATTGCATGCAGCGTAATCCTGCAGTTTCAATGACGTCTCGGTCCGCCTTGTGGAAGGGCGTCCTACGCTGCGCTTGCCAGCACGTGGCCTCCACTCTAGAACTTTTCGGTCCCATCGGTCATCAGTGCTAAATACCCTGCCCACTGCCATATCAATTTTCCAATCTGCTGGGGGCAAGTATAATGGATTAGGTACTTGTCAGCGAGAATAATGTGGGAAATGGGAGAATATTGAATATAATTTCTGTGCACATTAAAAAAAATGTACCTACCCAAAGAGGCCCCTATAAGTGCGAGTGCTTAGGCCCACTGTGCCCACACCTGGCTACGCCACTGCTCATACGTTTGATCTCTGTAATGAGCGCTTCCTCGGTAGAACTTGGGATTTCTGACTATGTTACAATGTAAATAGATAGCTGTTTATAATTGAACTACGAGTATTGTTTCATAGAGAGCGTATTGAGTGTACTGTTTCATCGAAATACAAATTGAGGATCTATAATTAGCGCTCTGTATTTGTTACGTTTATATATTTTGGTATTAATGATCCTCCTACTAGTTAAATTAATAAATAAATAGAGTATTTTGAGTTTGAAGCAGTAGAAAGAATGAGATTTGACCTTCACGACACTATCTGAATGGGAATGAACGCTACGTTAATAGAGATGGCAATGCATGATCGAACAAGAAATAAGAAGGTCCGTAAAAAAAAGAAATTACTTTTTTTGCGGCTTAGCGATATGAAACGACCGTGAGCAGTACATATTATTAAATTACTAAGCGTTATAACCGTTTGAGTTCTAACGTTTTCGAATGAAAGTGTACGTTTCGTTTGTCGTTGCGGTAAGCGTAGCGTATGACGTTCACACAAGATGTCCTCTAATTTTATTTATTAATATTTAACATTTTTTTATTTCCTAAGTTCAAGTCAATACCAATACAAAGTTAAACACTATTTATTCCGTCTACCTCTATTATTTATTAATTTAATGACCTGATTAGACACTGCATGCAAAGCGCTTTCTTCCGGTCATATTGACATTAAACTAGTAGTTCTCCGATCAGTAGGTACAAAATCAACGCAAAAAATCCAAAAATTTTAAGAACATGTTTATGTACTTACCACGTTTCGTCAAGATTTATTGAAAATAATTATTTATCGCCAAAAAATGGCAAAACTGACTTCCATCAAGTACAAAATTCAAAATGATCGCATTTTGTTGATTTTTCAATAACGGCTCAGCCGATTTCGATTAAATTTTATAGGACCACACCGATAATATATCTACCCTTTCATACTAAAAAGATTTTTTTGAATCAGTTCACAAATGGCGAAGAAATCGATAAACATTCTCAAAAATAATACATACAGACGAATATAGAAACTACTCCTTTTTGGAAGTCAGTTAAAAAATTAAAGTGTGCGACATATGTATATATGAGAATTTTGCTTATCGAAAAAAAGCTTAACTTCGCTCGCTTGGTCCACAAGAACTATGCCCGGTAATGGACATATTAAAGCTGAAATGATGATAACTTGACTGTGATAGACAAAACCGTCGTAAAATTACACTATCATTAAAGGTTAGGTACAGAAATGTATTGATTTATTGTCATAGGGGCAGAGAAGCAGTCGACCCGCCTGATGGTACTAGTACGGATGTTCTTACACCTGGGGTCCCAATAAATCTTAGACGGCTCTTTGAATCACTATAATATTGTCTGTAGTTACATAATTGTAGTGGGTGTTACTGAATAAGAACTCTAATAGAGCCTAATTGTGTTTTAAATACTTACTACTGTAGTGTAACAGCCTTTTTAATAGTCCACTGCAGGACGTAGGCCGACTCACGAAGGGTGATTGGGCCATATCCACCAGCTAGCCCGCTGGCTGGCTGCGGGATAGTGGATTCACATACGCCATAGAAAAAAATCGTTTTTCTACTGACGTATGCAGGTTGCCTCAAGATGTTTTCCTTCACCGAAAAGCCAGTGAAGCGAAATTCCGTACATTAGTTCTAAAGAAGCTAATTAGTACTGAAACTTGATTTGAACCCACGACCTAGAGAATGACAGGCCACCGTTACAACCACTAGACCACCACAGCTTAAATACTAACCAAGTATCTACTATCTCTATCTAGTGAAAAAGAAAGACAAAAACAGACAAAAGAGGTCATGAATGAATGTATAATATAAAACATGATACATATTGACAGCATAATATATTTATAGATCTCTTCATATTTTCAAAGATTTACACAGTTAGGAACTACAACAAAATACAACACTTATTACATAGGCTAAGAAAGTATAGGCTATGATGTATTACGAGTATACTCATCATTATCAACACCTATTACATAGGTTTAATCATAAAATTACAAAAAAATATCATCTGTTCCTTACAATAAGTTCATTTGTCTAGAAAATGTACGTGCATGCATGGTGTAGTTTTAATCTACTCATAATATTTTTGGGTAATATTAGTAAAAAAACAACCACCATCGATTTGTCTCTCCAGATAAACAACAACCAAAATATCTTCCCAAAACAACTCCCTCGAGAAAAAACATCATAATCGAAGCGCATAAACGCAAAACACAAAAGACCAACTTCAAGACGAGCGTAATCACATAAATACTAATATTAATCCGTCCCAAGAAAAGCGTTAAAATAATGTCAAAATACAAGCATTCAGCTAACGGGGGCATAACCGTAAACAGGCGTCGAACACGCTCAGCTCTGTTCGAGAAGTTCTCGAACTTGCTGTAAGTATTTCGTAACAAAAAGAGGGTTTGTTCTCACCGAGGCATGATACAATGCTACGACTTAACTTTAAGGGGATACAAAGAAAATATTTTTAGTATTACAGATCATAGAATACCATATTATTATGATAATCCTTATTAGTCCCTACTCACATGCTTAATTTTAAACAAATTCAATGTCGTATCAAGAATCCGTTACGAAGTGGTGCATTTTTCTTCTAAAGGAATCATTGAAATTTTTCGGGTCGTCAACAGTCTCTATGTCTTAGTAACAACGTGGGTGGTCATACAACAGTCAAGTACAACGTGGGTATCTTCAAATCCCGAGTAAATAAGTATATTCTAGGTAAGCGTGCTACACCCTAGACCGCTTATCTGTTTAACGGCAGTATTTAGACAAACGCAAACCTATAAGAAAAAAAAGTTAAAAATGGTGGACTGTTTACAACAAAAATTATGTTGAATTTCGAACAGCCATTTCGTTTCGTAAAGATTTTAGAAAATTTGAAATCCCAAAGAAACCATACACATTTTTTGGGATAATATTACGCGATAGATTGTTTTTAATTGTGATATTTGTCTACTCCCAAAACTACAATTGATTCATTAATCCGCTTCGTAAAAACATTATGATTGTAACTTATTTTGGCTATCCCAAAGGTACTTGTTCTCAAATCCTTGAGAAATACAGCGCGACCAATGCATATTATTCTCAAAAAAGACGTTAAAATAATGTTAAAATACAAGCATTCGGCTAACGGCGGGATAACCGTAAACAGGCGTCAAACACATTCTGCTCTGTTTGAAGTTCCCAAACTTTCAGGAAGTACCTATTTTGTAACAAAATGAGGGTTTGTTTACACTGAGATACAACACAATGCTATCGCACAATTTTTAAACAAGTCTTTAAGCCTACGTCTAAAATGATTTTAAAGAACGTTAAAATATGTCAAAAAAATGACTTCAAAAATTTGCATTAACTCATTTAATAGGCCCGATTTTTAAGGTGCCATCGTAATTTTAATAGCAATTTAGAATATTCCTGTTTCTTTTTCTCTATATGCTTTTGATAGAGAGAACAATATTTTACGCCGCTATTAAATTTACGATGGCGTATTTAAAATTGGTCCTCATATTACCTATGTAGATATTGTACAGCACTGTATGCGTTAACTGTAATATAAAAATTAACCATCACTTCCTTTTAAGCTCTCGTCACACAGAGGCGGGAGCGACCGCGATCCGGAACGGTTTTTTTTTGTAAAATTCGAATTTGTATGCAACCTGACACATGAAAAGCGGGCGCGATCTTTTTGTACTGGACCGCTATCGGATCGCTTTCCCGCGGTTTCCGCCTCTGTGTGACCCGAGTTTTAGACCGAATTTTCACGTATTCTTTTACAATTTTTAGTGTGGATCAGGATATCATTAAAAGTGTTAGTCGTATTGCATCGTGTCGCGCCTCAGTGTGATCAGACCCTTAGGCTCGAATTCACGCTCTTTAATGAAGCCTCGCGATAATAAATAAACAATGATTGTAGTTGTCTGAGTATTTCGCGACTGGCTCTGCTTACTCACTAACTTACTGGCTTCTATCTCTCATTAGGTTTTCCTATGTAAACTTACTCTTTATCAAATACCTACAATAAACATGTCAGCTGTGGACGAAATATACGCGCAAAACGTACCACACCATAAGGGTGCAATAAAATGATGATTTTCGCATCCTCATGAGGAAAGCACATCATTGTAGCGCGTCGGGCATGTTCGCCGATGCGCGGGTTCCGGATTTCTTTGCTGTCATCAAGTCTTAGTGGCTTCCTATTTCATTCGTTCCAATAACGAGATACTGTAGTTTGGGAGGCTATCTAGGTAGCCCGATTTTTAAATCATGGATAACGCTGCACCAGAGTGTGAACCGAAAATGACTGTGATATTTCATTTATCACTTTTAGTAACATTTTTTTTTAAATATGTTTTGTCATATTTAAACCAGCGTTGTACTGCCTGAAATAGAGATATTTTATTTATTTATTTCAAAAAATGGTTTTTATATGTCTTACTTGTTTTATGATGCGAAAAACACAAACAAGCATGACTCATTGTCACGTTTTGTTTGAGCCGAGCGTGCAAAAGAGAGCGCAGCAAAAGTGACAGAGATGCACGATCGGCTTAAGCAATCTTATTTATATGCAAATCTTATTATTTGCAAAGCTATACCCCATTCGTTTTTAGGATTCCGTACCTAAAGGGTAAAAATGAGACCCTATTACTAAGAATCCGCTGTCCGTCCGTCTGTCTGTCTGTTACCAGGCTGTATTTCATGAACCGTGTTAGCTAGGCACCTGAATTTTTTTACAGATGATGTATTTCTGTTGCTGCTATAACAACTAGTAAAAACAAAATAAAATAAATATTTAATGGGGCTCCCATACAACAAACGTATTTTTTTTTGCCGTTTTTTTGCTCCATATTAATAACGGCAACAGGCAGACGCTTAAAATGGGGCTAAGGGGGTTCCCATAGGGTATGGAACCCTTCGTGCGCGAGTCCAACTTGCACTTGGCTAATTAATTAAGTAGATATCGCGAACAACTCACAACAAAATAATGCCTCAAAAACGGCCTTCAGAACTTCAACGAACCTATCAAAGATTCCAGCTAGATATGCTTATAACGAGAACATGTTTCAAGCCTTTGATACAATTCTGACGAGGATATTGCATCACACGAGTTACTGTTTTCTTAATAATGTTTGTAGTCAATTAGAGAACGCTGCCCATGCTAAGTTCTCTAGTTTTTTTACAGTGCTTGATTTAAAAAAAACACTTTGAAAGAAGTTGCATTCAGCGCAAGTTGCCGTGTGCTGTAAATGCTAATCCACTTGATCAGTGAACGTTTCACGGTACGCTTGCCGATAAGTGGTTTCACATTTGACATCCTATACCCCTCGTTAAGCGCACCTGACGTTTCCACATTCTATATACACGCGAAGTTTTATAGAAGCTAGCTAAAAATGAATGAAACTCAAAATATTTTTTTGTTGATCCATAGAAAAATGTTGTTCACTCGCGCCAAAATGTATGGAACACCTGATTTTTTTTTTCGAGTTCTGACAAAAGTCGCAGAACAAAAGTTGCTAGTTTTGATGTACAGAATAAGCCCCTAAAAGGATGCTAATTGATTAGAAATAACCCTGTATAAACATGCTATTTTACGAGTTGTACGCTGCGGCACCGCACGTACATAGAACAGCCACAGCCACAGATCAGTTTACATAGGCAGCCATAGAACATACATAAAGGCTTTCTTCATAGAAAACCGATTGGAAGCGACTTGTACCCAGCGCAAACCTGCGGTCTTGATCCATGTAGAGTGAGAGTAACAGTTGATGCTAGAATCAATGTTGTTATGTTAAAGTAAGTTCACATACTTCGTTCACTCGTTCACTACAATATAATGTGTATTTCGCGCCACAGTTGGAAACGCCACCTGCGGTCACCCATCCGAAAACTGACCGTGCTGAACGTTGCTTAACTTCGGTGATCGCTGACAAACAGTTAAAGTACACTGTGATATGAGCTGTACTGTACTATACTGTAACATCCTTTTTAATAGTCCACTGCAGGACGTGGACCTACCCACGAAGGTTGATTGGGCCATATCCACCACGCTGGCCCACTGTGGGTCACTACGGCCTGATCCATACATGTGCAATATCTACGGCTATTTTATCAAAGCTGCCGCCCTATATGTAAACATGCCAGTACGTCAGTATATCTTCCAAATTTTCTTGCAAATTTCATTACGGCCTAAAGTTCGAGAGGCGGGAAGTTACCGCGCGTCGGCATCGGAGAACTAATTTTCCTAATTGATTAAATTTTGACCCTCTTGATTAGATAGATATGAGTAAATACAAGTGAGTGTAAAAATACTTTTAAACTAACAGTTTTTCGAACAGTAGACCTCGCATCTATTCTACTGAATCTTCAGAAGCCTGTAATCTTGACTTATTACTCGATGGGGCCGTAAAGTTCTCGAATGGAGACCATGGACCAGCAAGCGCAGCGTAGGAAATCCACCGAATAGGTGGACTGACGATATAATTTCCGATAGTATAATGTTAAGCATTCATGGCAAAAAATTAAGCACAGAAATTTTTGCCAATGGGGTGTGGAGTTCTCAAATGGAGATCACGTTTCAGTAAATGCAGTAAAGAAGTCCACTGACTCATCGCATTATTTATATGCAAATCTTATTAATGAGATAACGCTGATGATTATGTCATGATATGATATAGGTATGTTTATTTTTATTTTTTGTTGTGTAGTATCTTATTTTGCACTCCGTTCTTTTTTTCTTTACGGTATCCTTTCCGTACTGAAGTAGCCTGGAAGAAATAGCTTTCAGCGATAAGCCTGCCGTTTGTTTTTAGCTATGTTAAGTGTTAATTGTGTTGTTTTTCTGTTTTTGTTTTTGGTGTGAACCAATAAATAATTATCTATCTATCCATTATGACGGTAATAACGATCAGGAGAGAAAAGGGTAATTTTTCCAGATTAATTTAAGGACTTAGGTAATCTGAAAAATATTTTCATGTCATTTTTCAAAATAAACACCATAGAAAAAAATAGAAGATTTTCGCAACATTTCATTGAAAATCCACAAAAAATCAAATCCCAGCATTTTACAATAATCTCCCCACATTTTTATTTCAGAAACATTTTGCCTTGTTTGGTTTTCAGTTTACGTTACGATGATTGGGAAAAATCCAATTTCCCCTAAATATCAATTTATTTTTGCATTTTTACATTTTTGTTTTTACATATTAATTGAAAGGCTACCAAACACCGCGATTTATATTATTTAGTTCAGTTTTGGCCGCAAAATTTAAATATATTTGTATTTCTGTAAGTAAATTGGACGCGAGTGTGAAAAAATGTGTTTATTTTAAATTATTTATGGAATTCTATCTTTGAGTTTATGATTATTAAAACTGACCGCCAGACCCGCATAGAATATCTGGCATTGCCTGAATGCGTATTCTCGTTTTAGATTATGAGAAATTATTTATTTTTGTTTACGCTGAGAGAATTGCAGAATTCATTTTGAAAATTATATTTCATTAGATTTAGACTTAATTGTGTAGAACCTTATTGTATAGTTTCAGTAACACATAAAACAGTAAAAGAACTTTCACTTTTAATAATTTTACACTATTTATGTTAATAGATATAAATTTACTCATCAATATTCGAGCTTTTTACTTTCAAACCAACATAAATATTTCAAAACAAGCTTATCCCTATAAAAGTTGACAGTGGGTAAGGCACATAGCGCAAAGAACTGATGGCCGATGGATCCGTAAAGTTCTCGACTGGAGATCACGTACTGTCAAGCTCAGCGTAGGTCGTCCACCGACTAGGTGGGCAGATGATCTAATTATGATCGTAGGAACGCGGTGGATGCAAGCCGCTTTCAACAAATTTTATGGGATATGGATTGTAGAGGCCTATTTTTAGCATCAGTTGTAGGATGTTATGATAAGAATGAGATCAGTAAGTACTCATGTATAATGAAATATTTAATACTTCCATTAATATGCATTTACATAGTCATAAACCTAAACTCTACCCATTTATAGAGTCATCCATCCACCAGATGAAGACCACTACTGAACATAGGCCTCCTCAATGGATTTCCAATAAGGCCGATTGTAAACGTTCTGCACCCAGTGCTTTAATGTGATCTTAATTATATATCGTCAGTCCATCTAATAGGTGAACGTCCTACGCTGAGCTTGCTGGTCCGTGGTCTCCATTGTTACCTACTGCCCCATCGACCATACGTGCTTCGGACTAAATACCCTGCCCACTGCCACTTTAATTTGCTAATCCGCAGGGCCTTGTCTTTAACTTTAGTGCATCTGCGGATCTCAAGCCCAGTGCAGGTTGGTAAATTTACATACGCCATCGAATTCCTCTACGGACGTATGCAGGTTGCCTCGCGATATTTTCCTTCACCGAAAAGCCAGTGGTGTGAAATTCCGTACATAAATTCCAAATAACTCATTGGTACGGGACTAGGATTCGAACCCACGATCTCATGATTGTAAGGCGGGTGTTTAGACCACCACGGTTTTTTGAAACGCCCTAAGACCTAATTTATATTATACTAGCTAAGCCCCGCGGACACGCGTTAGCTGGAGAAAAAATTTTTTTTCTGAAGTAAACGTAGCCTTAGTTACTCCTTATTACATCAGCTACCTGCCAATTAAAGTCCCGTTAAAATCGGTCCAGCCATTTCAGAGATTAGCCGGAACAAACAGACAGACATAGAAACAAATATTGTAAAAATGTTATTTTGTGTATGTACCGTACTTATACATATACGAGTATATTCACATGTAGTAAAAAACGGTTACTTATTTCAATATTACATACAGGCACTCCAATTTTATTTATATGTATAGATTACCATACAAATTTTGTAGAGTAGGTACAACCTTACTGTTATAGGGCCGTAATCACCAAACCGAAGCTGGGCGGGTGTTGGCAGCGAACTCGATACAAAATTTAATTCTATTGGAACAATACCCCCTTATCTCCCGTCGCCGGAGTTCAGTATCGGATGGCTTTACTCTGCACAATGCGGAACGTAGGTCGATTAAATGGAACAAATATTCATACAATTTAATAGCATCTTCTGGAATATACCTAGAATCTTTAGATCTATTTTTTTTAATGTAATAAATAATAGCGTTTTATGCACAGTTCCCCACTAAAAGCCGATTCACACATATTAGTCAAGCCACAGTCACGTCACAGTTCCGTCACAGTCACGACATCGTCCCGTCACAGTGAAAAATATTCTTTCATAGGTACGAGTACATTCTCTATGAACGTATCCCCATGTGTCAGTAACCTTGATTGCCGAAGACGGCACTAAAACGATCAAAAGCAAAACAAATATTAATAAATAATCATAAAAATTTAACATTTTAAAATACAAGCTTTGAGATCCTGGATATAATGTAGCAGCAGAGTGCTAGCCAAGACAAGTAAACTCATAAAGAGACTCAACTCTATGGTATCAAATTATTGCGTCGTCACGCGATATACACATGGGTCCAAAATTTCAGCTCAGTTGCAAACCAGGAAGTTGGCCAAATTTAACTAACCCGAACTCACATACATAGTTACATCCATTGCATGTTAAATAAAAAAGATAAGAAATGTTTAAAATGTTAAAAGATAAGATAATGTTAAATAAGATAAAAAATTCATCACCCAAACATGTTTTGGCTGGGAATGGAACCCCAAAACAATCGCATCATCATTAAGATGTTACGGCCACGAAAGAGTAGTGAAAGAAGCATACAAGAATAGCTTTTGCCCGCGACTTTGCTTGCTAGATATTTTATTTTTTATGTTAGCCCATAGGAACAATTTATTTTCTCGGGATAAAAAATAATTCTATGTCACTTTCTGTCTTTCAAACTATGTTCTCGCCAAAAATCAAGCCAATCTGATGATTGTTTTTTTCAGACTTATATTATAAGTAAGAAAGTAAGGATTATTGTGATATTTAAAACGACATACACGATTTACATAGGCATTAATGCCTATGTAAATCGTGTATCAAAAAATCACACCATTTACATAGATGTAAATCGTAATGTGCTATATCAGCGCTTACGCATACTTAAGTATGCGTAAGGTAAAGACAACAAACGTTGGATGAAAATTGCTTCATAAAAAATTTAATGACCTAGCGCTGAAAGTGGTGCATGTAAACACAATTTGCCTGAAAAATAACATTTTGTGGATAATAGCATCTCTCGACTATCTTTTATAGAGTGCCGTTTTGAGACACCTTCATTCAACTTGCTTACTAAGACGAATGGCATGCCCACTTAAGCTATCGACATATAAGTAGATTACTTTGTAATGACCTGGTAAATGAAACTTTAAAGCTACAAAGATGTTGTAATAAGAAAAAACGAAAAGAAACCTTTTTACAGAATCTCATTATAATCGACACAATCGCTGCGTGTGGGTTTGTAAGTTCAAATATGCCACAGATTCTTTTCAAAGACATATGCAAGCTGCCTCATAATGTTTTCCTTCACAGAAAACTAGTGGTGTGTTAAATCCGTTTCTAAATTCCAAAGAATCCATTGGTACGAGACTGGATTTGAACCCACACGCTTCACGTTTAAAAGGCGAGTGTTTTCCTACTTACATACCGCATTTACGGCCGAGTTCTTAGTATTGAACTAATGAGAGCACCAAGATAACAGTATCCATCAGAAAAACGGTTTGTCCAACACGACATTTTTATGAGCACGAAAGTCACCACCTCCAGAGTGCTTCATTATGTCGACGACGCTGGCCCAAGCACAAAGTTTGGGAACTTGCGGTAGACGTGCCGTTTTCAAAATCCGTACTCCCAATCCATTTAACGCTGTGCCGTCCAAAGTTAAAATCTAGTGCAAACGGGCCATTAAATTCGCCATGGTGTCTTTTGCGCGCTACCTGTTACAATAGTGAGCGTTAGACATCGTTGCCCAAGTAAATAGAATGAATTGTTTTAAAGAGTAAGTTATTAAAGTAGGCAGCTAGCCCTAGTGTAACAATTTTTAAGCCGCCTGAAGGCATCTGTCATGGCTAAACGGTTGTAACAACCGAGACTCTCAATTTAACGTGACAGCTGAGCTACGTAAGCGCTTAGTGGTAAATGCGCACATCTGAAGCACCGTGCCGAACGTAGGGAGCTTAACTTCGGTGACCACTGAAAAATACTTAGTGAAACTACGCTATGAGCGCTACAAGCATAAAAAGAAAGATACACAACACACTCAGAGTTTTGGAGAGTTATTATATGTGTACTGGTGCTGGTGGAGTTATTATATGTGTCTTAAAGAGCCACAAGCCACAAAAGTTATACGAATACAAAATAAATGACATTATAATATGGACTTGTCAAATTTATTTAATTTTTAATTAGTATATTTCTTTTTTTATTTCGTACTAGCTTTTACCCGCGGCTTCGCCCGCGTTATATTTTGATTTTGGCTAATGTTTGTGTCGGCTGCGAAACCTAACCTAAGCGACAAACATCAGAATACCTTAGAGGAATGCTTTTGTAGGTTAAGTTACGGTTGGAGTGTATAAACAACCCCCTGTGTATTCCCGCCTTGTCGTGGCAGGGGAGGTCTAAGGCAGCTGAAAAGGCGGCGCTCGAAGTCTCCCTCTTCTTTGGGTCTTTCCCCCAAGGCAGCTTAGAGGCCGGCACTCGTTGTTCAGCCGCTTTTGACCATGCCTTATGAAGAGTGATGCTTCTGAGGCGGGCTGCAGTGCCGCTCTTGCGACGCTGCAGCCGAGGATTAGGGGCTGCGGTGGGATGGAACTGGTTGTGTGGGTGCCGCCACCTACCCTACCTTCCGCTAGGCCGTCAACCTGTTGGCAGACGCAGTGGGGTTGCAGGGAAAGAGAAGTGTCAGTATCGCGATGGCCGTTCTCACTGCCCTCTGCAGTTGAAAAGGCAGGCGCTGGGCTACTATGACTGACCCGTTGCACTGGGACCAGGGCGTTGGAATGCTGTCCGATGCTCAGTGCTGGTTAGTCCCGAGTGGTGGATGACGATGTGTCTTGTGCTCCGAAACACTCCGTCATTATTGCGGGAGCGCAAGCTCCGTTATGGAGCCCGAGTCTGGGCTAGCGCTGTTGAGTGCCGCGAAGGAGTGCGAAAAATGTAGGAACGTCCTAAACTTGAAATGACAGGTTATTTCTGGCGCTTAGACGGCTGCTACCGCGGCCCGCTCGCTAAGTTTTTATCCTATCCTACGGGGACTCTTAAAGTTTTTGGGATAAAAAGTGGCCTATGTCACTTTTCGTCTTTCAAACTATATTCATGCAATAAGCCAAGGCAATCCGTTGCTCCGTTGCTGAGAAAAAGTTATTGTCTTATCCTACGGGAACCGCAATTTTTTCGGAATGAAAAGTATCCTATGTCACTTTCCGTCTTCCAAACCATGCCCACCCCAAAAATCAAGTCAATCCGTTGCTCCATTGCTGAGAAACAGTTATTGTCCTATCCCATGGGAGTCACGAATTTTCTCGGGATAAAGAAGTATCCTATTATCACTTTCTGTCTTTTAAACCATAGGTATCCATACCAAAAATCAAGTCAATCTTTTGCTCCGTTGCCGCGTCAAAGAGGAATAAACCAACAAACTTTTCGGATTGATAATATTAAAGTAGGTATGATGATTCTGTACCATAAAGGTAGAATAAAGAAACATGTTAAACCTATAATGATAGTAGATTTAAAAATATTTTTAATGTCAGACAAAATGACGGCCTGGTATTATCTAATTTTAATGTCAGTTGTCATTTTCAATCCATACTTTATTTCCTCTTCAAGGGGACATAATGGTGGAAAAACAATTTGTCCCCTTGCCATGCTACCTGTGATTTATAAAAGTCTCCAGAAAATGTCACCTGTCATCTAATTACGTTTCGCTGTGACGTTTCATTAATCCATATTAGCGTCATAGAGGAATTAATCACTTAGCGTCTTTGTGATAGTAGCGACAGTTTTGCTTTCGATAGTTTTTGTCCTGTCCTACAGGAACAATGCAATTTTTTGCTTAACGTCTAACGCTTAGCATCTAAAATTCGACGCGCTAGGTTTTGCTCTTGAGTCTCAGCAGTTCTTTGCGCTGCGTGATGCTCGGCATCTAAAAATCGCCGCGCTTGACGTTCTCCTTAAGTCTCAGCATCTCTCTGAGCTGCGTGACGCTCAACATCTAAAATTCGACGCGCTTGGTTTTGCTCTTGAGTCTCAGCAGCTCTTTGAGATGCGTGGCGCTCGGCATCTAATGTCAAACGCGTTAAAGTGTGCTCTTCAGACTCTTGGCTTCTGGCAATTTTCTTTACGCGAGCTCCGCTAGAACTACGCGCTAGATTCGATTTGCGTTTTGTAGGCTACCTATTAGAATGAAAACTACGTAATTAAACTGAAAAAATACATGTAACCTTCTCTAAAGTTTACAGGAAAAGTTTGATTGACTTTGACATTTGCAACTTGAGCAGCCTTGAATGGGCATTGGGCATAGAGAATGTAATTTGGAAAGTCAAGATGCAAATTACCATTTGTCATGGTAGAATATAGGTTTTTTCTTCTAAGATTCTAGCCAATGCGTTATCATCCCCCCTTTTCAACCCTTTAAAACTATTTTTTCGAATCAAAAAGTAGCCTATGTCCTTTCTCAGGCTCTAGACTATCTGTGTACCAAATTTCATTCAAATCGGTTCAGTAGTTTTAGCGTGAAAGCGCGACAGACAGACAGACAGACAGACAGAGTTACTTTCGCATTTATAATATTAGTAAGGATTGGTTTGCGTTTGACTACATACTGCCTGCTGTTTCGCAGATATGCGGTCTAGAGTGTAGCACGCTTGAACCCAGAATATACCTATTTATTCGGGATTTGAAGACATCTGCGTTGCGACAGTGTCTCGTTTGCGCTTACTCTTAGAATTGCGACGCCTAAACTTCAGCAAGCCGCATCCTAAAGGAGGGGCGATGCACTTTTGGAATCGGAACGTGATTAGAAATGAATATTCTTGCATTTGAAGGCAGTATTAAGCGAGCATCGTGACTTGAGTAAATTGCTGGGCTTCTTAAGAAGTTTTCAAAGAGATTTTGGTAAATTAGGTCAAGTTATAATGGGATATCGGATATCTCTATCACGAAAAGTAAACGGTAAGTGGGTAAGTTCGTATAGGCCGGAGGATGGTTAACTGCAGGGCTAACATACACATTACGACGATAAATTTTAATGATATGTGAAAACGTGATAGACATAAATGTATACACAAAAAATATGCCAATTCAATAATGTTTACATTATCGACTACTTATAGGCTCAATCATACAAGTCGGCGGATGTGAAGTTAGCTACAAGCTGCACAATGTCCACTCCTGACTGAAGCTCACATAAAGCTGCGCGTTGATTGGGTTTCGCGCAGCTTGTAGCTAACTTCACATCCGCCGACTTGTATGATTCGGCCTACAAGCCTGGATCTTGGCACGTATTGTTATTTACTTCTTAAAAAGAAGAGAGTAGTTTTCAAAGTAAAGATTAGATTAGAAGGATTTTTTTATACAAACATAATACATAGGTACGTTAAAAAATCGGTCAAGTGCGAGTCGGACTCGCGCACGAAAGGTTCCTTACCGTGTTAGAGCCCCCTGAGCCCATCATTAATAGCAAGCAAAAAAAACTCCTAAACATCAGGTTTGTTGTATGGGAGCCCTCTTTATATAGTTACTAGCTTTTACCCGCGGCTTCGCCCGCGTTATATTTTGATTTTGGCTTATGTTTATGTCGGCTGCGAAACCTAACCTAACCGACAAATATCAAAATACCTTAGAGGAATGCTTTTGTTGGTTAAGTTACGGTTGGAGTGTATATACAACGCGAAATATCCCTGACATGATCAGGGGTCTTAATTACAAATGAATAAAAACTATACCTATATTTCAATGTTTTTGGCTGTTTGCAGTTATAATAAACATTACAATGGTACAGCAAAGTTTATACCTACTTGTTCCTAATTATTGCTTTTTTACAAATATTTGTGCAAAAATTCGATAAAATTGTTTCTAAGGTTTTTACGTGTTAGATTAATTCCAATTTTTTGTTCTAAATCAAATCTCTGCTTTCCATAAACTGGGCATTCCAAGATTATGTGCAGTGGAGTCTCCTCTTTTGTGGGTTCACAGATGCATGATGGGCTTTCCCTCAACTTAAATCGATGTAAGTATTGGGAAAACCCACCATACCCCGTCAGCACTTGAGTTATGGTTCCCACTGGTGCTATTTCTCTTACGATCTTGTATGCCGCCCTTGCATCCGGAAAATATGTTTTGGTTACCGCCGCTGTGTGTCCATCCTGATACCGCCGGTTCCACTCGTCAAGAGAGTCCTTTCGGATTTCTCGCTTGACGAATGAAACGGGGCAGTTATCGTAAATAGGTCTGCACTTCGAGTGCAGCGCTGCTTCCTCTGCTAGCTGGTCCGCTCTCTCATTTCCCTCCATTCCCGCGTGCGCTTTAATCCAATAAAGTTTAACTATTTTTTTTTGTGCGTGTAGTAACTTTATGTTAGCTTTGAATTTACTGCTAAGGGATGGAGGGAAGATACGCCAACTACCGTTTCCGATGCAGACCTGGAGTCACAAAAGATTTTTGCTTTTTCGGTAGCCTCAAGAAGTGCCTATAACTCGGCCTGGTACACTGAGCACCAATCGGCCAATTTCAGCTTGCGGGTACTGATCTCAGCGGCATCATTCAAAATGGATAATGCCGCCCCAACTTTCCCTTTAATTTTGCTGCCATCTGTAAATATGTTAATTTCTCGGTTAAGATTTTGCTCTAGTGCTGCTCCGTCTGCCAGGGATATGAACTTCAGCTCCTCCTGCTGCGCTGGGTGTGGCTTCTTTTCTGTCTCTCTATCTCCAGTTACTTGCTGGGAATAACCTTTCTTAGTTTCATAAAGCAAGGCTGCTTCCTGGACTCTAATATGAGAGCCGAGGATTAGGGGCCGCGGTGGGACCCGGGGCCCCTAATCCTCGATGATATATGGAACTGGTGATGTGGGTGCCGCCACCTACCCTTTCTCACTGCCCTCTGCAGTTGAAGAGGCAGGCGCTGGGCTACTATGACTGACCCGCTGCACTGGGACCAGGGCGTTGGAATGCTGTCTGACGTTCAGTACTGGTTAGTCCCGAGTGGTGGATGACGATGTGTCTTGTCAATTACATATGGAGTTCCTCAAGGCAGCATTTTGGGCCCAACTCTATTTTTAATATACCTAAATAATCTGTGCTCCCTTAAATTCAATAACGGTCAGATTATTTCGTATGCGGATGACACAGTACTGATGTTTTCAGATAGCACGTGGCAAAAAGTACATGTTGCTGCTCAGATTGGCTTTGATGATGTTAGTAGGTGGCTTGGTGAACACATCCTTTCCTTAAATACCGAAAAAACGAAGTACATGACTTTTTCAATAACAAATTTTCGTAGACCTGATAACTTCAAATTATTTGCCCACACTTTACATTGCCTTTCAGTTAAGCCAAACAACTGTAGTTGCAACTCTTTAGATTCTGCGACGTCTGTGAAATATTTAGGTATCATCATCGACAATAATTTGAATTTCAAACAGCATATAATAAACTTAAGTAAACGCATACGTACAACTTTTTACATCTTTAAGAAACTCAGAAAAATTGCGACACCAGATATAATAAAACAAATTTATCTTGCTTTGTGTCAGTCCTTAATTACGTATTGCATTTCATCTTGGGGGGGAGCCCCCAAAACTACCTTGCGGCCCATTGAGATTTCTCAACGCGCTGTTTTAAAAATCAGTACTGGTAGGCCAATTCTTTTTGACACAACTCTACTATATAAATCTTGTGACGTACTTACAGTTCGACAACTATTTATAGTTAGTATAATAATAAAGCAACATTCTCGTATAACTTACGCTCCTCCGTCTCAGCCTAACAGACGTAAATATGATGTTTGCCGACTACCTCAAAGAATAAACACATCTTTCATTAGAAGATTTTTAATTTTTTTGGGCCCGTTTCTATATAACAAAATTAATAAGATTTTGAATATTTACAACTTATCTAAGTATGAAGTCAAATTTAAAATTACAAATTGGCTAAAATTATTGAACTCAGAAGAAACCGAAAAATTGATGGAAGTTTTGAAGTAGCTAAATTTTGTTGGTAGGTACTATTTAATCTATTTATCACTGATATAAGCTGTCTTGTTTACAAGATTACACCCTCTCACATTCATACATGCATATATACACTCCCACTCACAGAAACACACACGTGGGCATGACCTCATGTCTCACACATACATACATGCATTACACACTCACTCACATTTTACTCAAAGAGAGGCTCATTCTACACTATACTCGCAATAGTTTATGTAAGTTGAAAATTAATTTCATTCTTTTTTCTTTTAGTTTGTTTAAATTTAAACTTTTTCAAAAAATTGTTAAAACCTATAGTAAATAGCACTTAATTATGGCATTACCCTGTAGGGAGGTTGCTGTACGCTGAAACACAGGCACTAGCCTAGTTCGGCAACAGTAAATTTTTGTACATTTTGTTATGCTAGATCATAATTAAAATTGTATGTATAATTTGTAAACTATAGAGAAATAAAGATTTATTATATTATTATTATTATTATTATTGTGCTCTGAAACACTCCGTCATTATGGCGGGAGCGCAAGCTCCGTTATGGAGCCCGAGTCTGGGCTAGCGCTGTTGAGTGGCGCGAAGGAGTGCGAAAAATGTAGGAACGTCCTAAACTTGCCATGACAGGTTATTTCTGGCGCTTAGACGGCTGCTACCGCAGCCCGCTCACTTAGTTTTTATCCTATCCTACGGGAACTGTTAAAGTTTTTGCGATAAAAAGTGGCCTCTGTCACTTTTCGTCTTTCAAACTACATTCATGCTATAAGCCAAGGCAAGTTGCTCCGTTGCTGAGAAAAATTAATGTTAAGTCCTACGGGAACCACAATTTTTTTCGAGATGGAAAGTATCCTATGTCACTTTTCCAAACTATGCCCACCCCAAATTTCAAGTCAATCCGTTGCTCCATCGCCGAGAACCAGTTATTGTCCTATATCCCATGGGAATCACGAATTTTCTCGAGATAAAAAAGTATCCTATTATCACTTTCTGTCTTTTAAACCATAGGTATCCATACCAAAAATCAGGTCAATCTTTTGCTCCGTTGCTGCGTCAAAGAGGAACAAACCAACAAACTTTTCGGATTGATAATATTAAAGTATGATGATTCTGTACCATGAAGGTAGAATAAAGAAACATGTCAAACCTCTAATGATAGAAGATTTAAAAATATTTTTAATGTCAGACAAAATGACGGCCTGGTATTAAACGTCATAGTAACATGTAGCATGCAGAGGGAAAAAAACATTTTATCCAATTTTAATGTCAGTTGTCATTTTCAATCCATACTTTATTTCCTCTTCAAGGGGATATAATGGTGGAAAAACCATTTGTCCCCTTGCCATGCTACTTGTGATTTATAAAAGTCTGCAGACAATGTCACCTGTCATCTAATTACGTTTGGCTGTGACGTTTCGTTAGTCCATATTAGCGTCATAGAGGAATTAATCACTTAGCGTCTTTGTGATAGTGGCGACAGTTTCGCTTTCGATGGTTTTTGTCCTGTCCTACAGGAACTATGCAATTTTTCGGGATAAAAAGTATCCTAAAGCTCCTTCCACCTTTTAAACTATGTCCACGCCAAAAATCAAGTCAATCGGTTGCTCCGTTGGTGCGTGACAGAGTAACAAACCAACAAACCAACAAACTTTTCGGATTTATAATATTAGTAAGGATTTTATACAGTTTTTAGTATTTGTTATAATAGCGGCAACAGAAATAAATCATCTGTAAAAATTTCAGCTGTTTAGCTATCACAGTTCATGAGATACAGCCTGGAGACAGACAGACAGACGGACATCGGAGTCTTAGTAGTAGGGTCCCGTTGTTACCCTTAGGGTACGGAACCCTAAAAACGATCCATCCAAAAAACACCACTCTACAAAAGTTGACTAAAATATTTGAAATCAAAATGCAAACTTGTAACCGCGAATATTAACACGAATTCGGTTTAGTTTCCATCATCTAGTACAATATTCATACCCACTTCACCACTAAATCCTCCAAAGTAAATTCCTTACTTACGCTAAGAGGCAGCCACTTGGCTCTAATGTCAACCACTTCACCACTTCACGGCAATATTCTGCATGTTTTATGTGTGGATATGATATAAGGTACAAGTTTATTCTTTAAGCAAGTACATGTACAGGAAAATGACTGTATTATTGGACGGATTTGATAGACTAGCTTCTGCTGCGGCTTCTCCTTGAACCTTTTAAAAATTAGCCCATGTCTTTTTTAAACCGTTGAATTATATCCATGCCAAAAATCAAGTCTAACCGATATAAAATATAGTCCGTTGATTTGTTGCAGCGTGAAACAGTAACAAACCAACAAACGCATTAAACTTTAAGATTTATAAATTTAACTGGCGACCCGCCCCGGCTTCGCTCAGGTGTATTATACATAATTATAAACCTTCCTCATGAATCACTCTACCTATTTAAAAAACTGCATTAAAATCCGTTGCGTAGTTTTAAAGATATAAGCATGCATAGGGACAGACAGACAGGGAAGCGCCTTTACGTTATACTATGTAGTGACATTGGTAAGGATGCAAGCTACGTCGTAGCTTCGTAGCCGCGTAGCCGTAGAACGTCTACGGGTAGATCATCGACTTGGCATTTTTTTGGGGAAGGTATAGTAATTCTCAATAGTGATACTATCCTTGCCCAAATAGTTGTACATTTGGGCAAGGATAGTTTACTTACCCATCGTACAACCTGTTGGACATAGCGGGTGGACTACGTTTACTTATCCTTGATCAGTGAAATTGGTTAACAGATCTCTTTATCTCTTTTCATTCCTCATACGAACAGCCAGAACGTGGAACGCTTTGCCTGGGTCTGTCTTCCCGCTAAAGTACAACGTGGTTGTCTTCAAATCCCGAGTAAATAGGTATCTTCTAGGTAAGCGTGCTACATCCTAGACCTGCTCAACATCAGGCAGTATGTAGTTAAACGCAAACCTATATGGAATAAAAAAAAGCGTGAAACAGTAATAAACCAACAAACATACTTTCGTATTTATAAATATTATATTAAATAGTAAGGATGCAAGCTACGTCGTAGCTTCGTAGCCGCGTAGCTGTAGAACGTCTACAGGTAGATTTAGTGATTCCAAGTAGTTCAACCGTTGGATCATGGATAGTTTTACTTATTTGTGGTAAAACCTGTTGGACTTAGCAGTTGGACCACGTCTGCTTATCCCTGATCAATGAAGTTAGTTAGCAAATCTCCTTATCTTTAAAGCTAACCTTTAATAACTATTTTTCGCAAATAATAGTAAAACTGCCTTCCATCGTGTACAAATTCGAATATTTCACTCGAATTGTTTAAATTATTGTTGATTTTTTAAAAACGGCTCAGCTGATTACTCTAAAATTTAAATGGGACTACCTCGGGAGTATACCCTTTTGAACGCCTCTTCCTTTTTGGAAGTCGGTTAAAAATCATACTATTGTATGCATAAAAAAATCGGTCAACTGAATTTAATTAATTAAACTCAAAGTTAGTTAACATCAGAACGGTAATAGTTTCTTATTGTTTTATGCATTTAAGTAGAATTTTTATTGTTCACAGATTTTTACATGTAGGCTGAATAAATTTTTAATTCTGTCACAATTCGTATTTTCAATCAGAAACTAGTTTCCCTTAAGCCAGTCAAAACACAGACAAGCAAGTTCGCAACTCGGAGGCGATTTCCACGCAAGACCACGTTCAACGATAACAGCTTCCGATCCAAAACTTAGGGAACCCTAAAAAGGATCTAATGTGTCGCCTCACTGGCTACGGAACTCTGATCATTTGCGGGCATATTGGTACTTTGTAGAGATGCATGACTGACTTTTTAGGTAAGAAAAGGTTTGGATCATAGATTTCGTGAGTAGAGACACTTTGTCTCGATCTCCTCATAATCACTATTTGTCGTAATAAACGTGTTTATCTTGTAATATAATCTTCTCTAACGTTGCCTAAAAGAGATTGCTGTTAGTGATTAAGCTACCAGTTATACTTGTTTTTATGTTTTTCTACTGTAGCTATTTTTCTGCTATCTCTAGTGTTAACAATAAAGCTGTTATTATCTATTTATACATGGTAATTAGCAATCAATTAGTATTAATTTATTAGTATTACTTTTAAGGGCTTATTCTGTACATCAAAACTTACAACTTTTGATAAACGACTTTTATTAATTCTCAAAAAATAAATTGCCTTTCCATAGAGAAATATCGTTCACCCTCGACAAAATGTATTGAACAGCTGTTTTTTTTTAGTTTTAACAAAAGTTGTTAGTTTGAGATGTACAGAATAAGCCCCTAAAAGGATGCCAATTTATGACCAATGTATAATTGTTCTGTCTATCATATATGTTGAGAATTAATAAATCAAATATGTTGAGCATTAATAGAAAGTTAAGTTTAGACATTGTGTTAAATTATCTAATGATGAGAACCTATTGTCAAGACAAACCAAATCTTGGTTTTTAGACAATATTTAATGTAATCACTATTGTTTTAAGTATTTCACTAAAAAAAAAAAAAAATTGCTCAGCTGTTTGATGTCCATCACTGGACATAGGCCTCTGCTATGAACCTCTAATTGCACCGGATAGAAACAGTTTGCATCCAGCATATTCCTGCATTTGCTCGTTACTTTTCGAACAAGACTCTGTTTTAAAATCACAAAATAATTACACAATTCTTTCTAAGAAAGCACGTTAAAATGCTAAGCACGTTTCGTCTGCTTGAATTTTGCGTTATAAGAGTATTTGCTACATTTACACGTCTCACGTGCCGAGTAATGAAAAGGCCTCTCTCTAGCCGTTTATGGTTTGGAACGATTTCTCGTTAGGGGCAGCCGTTGTGACTTTGTTCAAGGCTGTCTAATCCGTGTTCTGACTTTGTTATTAGCTTGATACTGCCTGGAAAAGAGAGGAATCTTTTTGAAGTTCTGCCGGAAATATTACATGATCTACGAGTTATATGTTCTCTACTGCGGTTTTCTCATAGCGTCGCGTAGTGCTCAAAGCGTAGTTTGACTAGGTGTTCTTTAGCGATCATAGAAGTTAAGCAACGTTCAGCGCGGTCAGTCTGCAGATGGGTGACTGCGGGTGGCATTTACAGCTGAACGCTACCGTGGCTCGGATGACACTTTAAATTGTAAGCCCCGGTTTTTTAACCGTTTAGCGATGTCAGAGGCCTTCAAAACTCTGACTCCAGGGTTATCCATAAGGGCCTATACGAACTTACTTACTCATAGATACTTACATTACTTTTTTAACGGACTTCCAAACATGAATCATCTAAATTAGTTAATTTAGCCTTGATAGTGTTATTCGATTATGATATACCTACTTACTAAGATTCAGATCATTATTTAAGACAATTTTTACTATAGGGCCAGAAGGCTACCTAACCCATGTTCTGACTTTGTTATTAGCTTGATACTGCCATTAAAAGAGAGGAATCTTATTGAAAGTCTGCGGAGATATTATGGACGAACTATACGATGCCTAATGCTGCTCATTTTATAGAAAGTTAAGTTCTTATTTTTTTTAAACGGACTTTCAAACATGAATCATCAAAATTGGTTTATTTGGTAAAAAAAGAATTATTGATATCGGACTACTATGAAAAAAGTTATGCGTGGTTATACATAAAAAAATATACGCTTCGAATTGAGTACCTCCTTCGGTTCGTCGTTGAAAAAATCTACTTTCTGAAATATGAAGCTGAAGCTTAAGTGTCAGTCAGGCTTTTAAGTAACACCGCAGCCTCTGTTACATATTTCATGTGATAGGCTGTAAAAAACCTTTTTAAATATTTGCCTATCCGTACACCAATTTTCAGCTTTTAGAAGTAGTTGCAACATATTTATTTATTTTTAAATCCAAAAGGGTATCCACACCAATTGCTAAGGAACACAGTTGACTGACTCCAGGGTATTGTAGTATACCACCGTCCACCATGACAACTTAATACCAAAAATTCAGCGTTTAAAAGTAGTTGCATTTTTGTGCTTACCTCCCGGGCTATACCTAAGCTAAAAAGAAAAACACAAACCCGTTATTGAAAACCGCATCAATCTTTAGTTTAGAAGATAGGTGGGAACATTACTTTGCACAAACGCACACACAAACAAACATCTCTCACCCTAAACGCATATACCTGCTCCGTTACGTCGTGGGTAATAAAACAGAACAATGGCCAGCGCGGAATTCGAAAAAAGATTCAGCTGTTTTATAAGTTTTTTTTCGATTTTGAGTTATGGTTTGGCATCGAACGGCTTAATTTTATTTCGGATTTCGGGTTGCTTTACAATGGTAAAAGTTGTACATGATGATAGTCTGACTTACCCCTATATGGTTTAGTAATTTTTTTTTTGAATATTTGGTTACATAGGCACAAAACCAAGACAGACTTAAAGAGACCAAGGATTAAAATTTACATCTCAGTAATAAATATTTTCAGTATTCTATTTTCCCCTTTAACAAAAGCCAAAAATGACGTCTAGCTCTAACAGACTTATATTTACACCACCGGTATACTGTGACGTCATTTATTATGAATTTCTTCTTTTGTCGTGAATTTACCTCTGCTCTGTGCTCGAGGTTGAAATGTACCTGTGCCTTGAGGAAATATTCTGGAAGTTCGAGATAACTTGTGTCTATAAAATTAAAAATTAGGGTACATCTTAAACACGGCCTCTGACCCCAAATTAAGCAAAGCTTGTGATTTGGCTGCCAGAGACTGATAGACCTACATATACTTTTTTTTTAAATACATACTAATATAGAGAATACCTAATAACAACCAGACACAAAGCAAACACCTACGTTCATCACATAAATGCTTACCCTGGGTGGGAATCAAACGCACGCTTCTTTGACCCAGGAGTCAGGGTCACTAACCACTAAGCCACCGAGGTAGTCTATATTGTATTTTGTATGTTTTTTTTATTAATAATTTATTTTTAGATTATGATGAGCGCAATATCTGTTGAAATTCTATAATTTAAATCCATTGCGTAATTTTTTTTTCATCGGTGATGTAGAACGTTAAAAAACGGTTTCTGGAAACAACTAGACTCTTTAGGAGTTTTTTTGTACAGGATAGGTTTTTGTTTGACTGTGTGCATTCCGTGTATTCTGTGAATATTTCAAGAATTTACCTGTCACTTTTATTAATATCGTGTGATAAACGGTAAAAAATTCAGGTTTGTTGTATGGGAGAAATATATTTTTTTCTATTTTTATCACGTCATCTGTTAAAATTTCAACGCTCTAGCTATCACCGTTCATGAGATACAGCCTGGTGACAGACAGACGGCGGAGTCTTAATAATAGGGTCCCGTTATAATATAAACCTTTGAGTACGGAACCCTAGAAAGGCAAAAAAATGAATTTTGTGCTCTGACCGAGAGGATCATCATTCTTTGTGTAATATGTGTACCTACAAAAAATATTTACTCAAATTCTAAATTGTGAAAATTACTTAAATTCATTGACTAAACATCATTTTGAAAATCTCTAGAACATTAAGGACATTTTCATTATATCGAGTGTTCGGGAATACTCCTCCTGTGCTCCGGGGTAAAATCGAGTGAAAGAGGAATTCACTTACTAATGCAAAAGTCGCCTTTTGTTTCGTGAGGGTGTAGAGTGTTGAAAAGGGAAACTTCTGTTACTAAATCTGTTTTGTTTATGTGTGTTGTTTTTTTATTTTGTTTGGTTTTGTTAGTTTCGAATAGGTTGACAAATTGGTTCTGAAAGACGAAGATAATGCTGTACCTTCGAGCAAATATCTATAGAGCCACAATCGTGCAAAAAAGTGTCCGAACCAAAACTCTGCCCAAGCTACGTAGTAGGCAGGCTTTTTAGTTAGTCCTGAGGCGATTGCAAGCCAACTACAACGCCACGAGATGCCAAAGTGCTCGGTTACAAGCACTAATTAGGTGACATAATGTCGAGATCCGAGAAAACGGGTCATTGTGAATTATTTAATGAATGTAAATATGTAAGTCGGTATGTATGACGGCGCTCGGACATTTTTTACTACTTTCAATAAGGGAATGTGGCTCTATAGATATTTGCTCGAAGTGCTGTACCTACTATCGTTTCATCGACTTTATGCCTTCAGTCATGAGACGGTCACTAAGTACTGGACATAGGCCTCCCCAATAGATTATCACTACATAACTATTAAAGCTAAGTCGCTATTTTAATGTGTCTGTCTTTGTCTACAAGTTTAGAACTTTTAAACAACCCAACAGATAACAATACGGTTTTCACCTTTTGAAATAAGTATTTTTTCTGAAATGTTTATAATTATAATTGGCCATAGGACGTCCACTGGCTGGCGACTAGACATAGGCCTGTCCTATAGATTATCAGTCAGACTGGTTGAGAGCTGAGAGGTAGATCATCAGTATCTTATCGGTGAAAATCCTACCATGCACTTGTTCGTGGTCTCCATTTGAGAACTTTGCGACAAAAGTGTTCTAGAAGCTAGGTACCCTGCCCACTGCCATTTTAACTTGCTAATTTCTGGGTTATAATTTAGTTTGTCTACAAATATATTCATTCCTGATTTGATCTCGTAGAGAGACTCCGAGCTATCTCTCCATAGCACGTAAGAACATAAAATAGATATTCAAAATTCTGATATCTGACTATAACTTAGAAGTCTATATTTACCAACTTGTCTCTTAAATAGTACATGCAAATACTCAGCACTCAAGAGATTGAATATGAGGTAAATATTGGAGCTCGTAGGAGTAGGTTTCAGGATCAGATTAAATATATTTAGAGAAAGGTTGTCCAAATTACAACGTGTAGTTTTGCCCGTCACATGAACATGAACAGATTGTTCAAAAGCTGGATATTTTATTTTTTGTATCGTTTGACAAAAATATAAGACATAAGTTACAGTCCACCGAGATACAGGCCTAGCCTAGTTCGGGGCCCACTAGTACCGCAGTACCGCAAAGACTATGTACCTTTGTGATCGCTGCTACTTATAATATGAATAACTTGTTCCTAATGATGTAACATATTAACTTTAAAAGTGCTAGAACTATACCTACAAATCTTATGTTAAATAATTTGTGTAATAGAGTAATATAACAAATAATAAGAATAATGTACATAGCTGCAAATTGTTTTATGTGAAAAATAAACTTTATCTATCTTATCTAATAGTACTTTTTTCTCAAGACACATTAGTAAAAATATCACCGGGTCAGTTTGAATTTTTTTATCCCATGTGGCAGATGGCATACACTCTAAATAAGTACTGTCAAGTTAAAATAATGACAGTAATATTTTTTACCATTATCATAATATTCTTATACGATTATTGATTGGCCATTAAAATATAGTCATATAGTCATTTATTCATAACACCATTTGTTACAAGTCAAAAAGTAAACATCACATTAGGGCACTATACAATATAGCACGAAATAAAAATTGATAAACTTGACAATTTCCAAATTAGTCACTAAATCTTAATACAATTCAGGTAATTTTAAAAAGTCATTTACGTCATAAAATAGCTCATATAGCCAACATTTTAATTTAATCCTAAACGACCCAGCGGAAGGTGCATCCCGAACTTCTACGGGTATTCGGTTGTATATAGCGGGCCCACCAATATATACAGACCTCTCCGATTTCGCCAGCTTATGAGAAGGAGTCACCAGTTGGTTTTTCCTAGCATTGCTTCTTAAATTTAATCTAAAATAGGTACCTTTCCTCTCAAATAATTCTAAATGGATTTATGAACACTGGATTTATGAAAAATGAATAACTAATTTTGCTTTAAATCTCAAATATTATTATGATAAGGACTTTAGTCCTTATCATAATATCAGTCTCTTAAAAACTGTCGCTAAATTTGCTGTTTCTTTTATGCGCACATTTTTCTCTTCTTCGGTAAAATAATACAATTTGAGGTACCTAGTACCTATTAGTAAGAATTTTCGGATATGTAATGCGCGATACTAATCACACATCTATCCATTGATGTCCACGATTTCAAGTAAATCGGACCATATTTGCACAGTGTATGGGTGAAACACGGTTAAAGTGACGGATTTACCCTTGATGGAATTATACTATACTTAGATCTGTTTGCACTAAGTAAGATGTTTATCATAAGTAGCTTTGCAAGGGGTTTTTGACTGTGTATATACGTGAAATTAATTTTGTTATTATAAAATTACAGAGTCCGGTATTTGAAAATTTATTTTTAGTACATCATCGACGATAATTATGCCGTCATTTTTAATTCATATTGATGATATATTGACCCGTTGTAAAACGTTGACCCGTTACAAATATTTGAGACAAAATTAGTAATAAAATATTCGTGTTTTGTATTTTTAAAGCATCACATTTGCTTGCTCATCAACAAAGTAAACGACAATATCGAAATAAAAAAATCCGAAGCCTTTATTACACCCTCCGACCCTTCATTTGGGCGGAATCACCCCACCGGGTAATTCCGTGTCCCATTTTACCCTTTCTAAATAAGGACATTTTGCCATGGAGAATTGTGACCAATATTTGAAAATATGGCTAATTAAGTCATTGTATATTTTGAAAGGGAGATAGAATTTATTAGGACCCCTCTTAATTAAAGATAATATTGTTTATATTATATTTTGAGTGTTAATAATAAATCCTCTGCAAGAAGTTGTTTTGAATCCTTGCTATATTTTACAGGTGTAGATTTATTAAATGGGCAAGTGACATAATTATACAGGGTTATTTGCTTACCCTGTACTAAGCTGAAAGGGGGGTAATTTAGACCATCATTATGACCAATTTTTACTATGGGGCCAAACCAAAATTTGAGAAAAAAAATCAACTGTTTCATACAAAGTTGCAACTCGGAAAAACTCAGATTTTTTTGTTATAAATAACTCTGGACATATTGTGACAATGATAAAACAAAATGAAGCTGTTAAGATTTTATAGCTATAGCGTTACTTAATTTTATAATATACTAGCTTTTGCCCGCGGCTTCGCTCGCGAGGTTTTTTAATTTTTATGCTATCCCTTGGGAACATATAAGTCTGCTATAAAGAGTAGCCTATGTCATTTTCCGTCTTTCAAACTATGTCCATGCTAAAAATCAAGTCAATTAATTATTCTGTTGCTGCGAAAAAGAGGAACAAACCAATAAACCAACAAATACACTTTAGAATTTGATGGATAGTAAGGAAGGATACTAATGCTGCCAGTATGGTGTACGGATAGGGCTCCCATAGTGTATCTGCGAGATAGGATCATGAATGAAGCGATCCGTAGACAAAGCAATATGCCGATATCGCCCAGACTATAGGCAAGTTACAATGGCAGGCATGCAGGGATCCGTAGACAAAGCTAAGCTACCAATATCGCCCAGACTATTGGTAAGTTACAATGGCAATAGTCTGGGTACAAAGTTCAAGGAACAGATATTCAGTGGGGCCTTAAAGTTCTCGAATGGACTTAACGCGCAGCGTAAGACGTCCACCGACCCTTGACCGCAGAAACACACTGGATGCAAGCCGCTTCCAACAAAATAGAACCACCTCGAAAGTATAATCTTTGCGAACTAATTGATTCAGTTCACAATTACGAAAGACGAACAAAAGACGAACAGAGAACCTCCTCCTTTTTGGAAGTCGGTTAAAAATATAGGAGAGGCTTATGTGCAGCAGTGGACATCATACGGCTGAAAAATGGATGAAATGGTTTCAAACATGATTAAGATGCATAAATATCATATATCCTAATCTATGTTTTGTTTTTCGAGCAACATGATGTTTGGCTCTACTTCTCAACAATATTAAAGAAAGCGCTCTTATGTCCAGGTTCATAAAGACGAAAATGCTTTGTCTGTTCATTATTTGCCCTGAAAAGGTACAGCATTCAATACAACCTTTGTGTCGGTATCTCGCTTGATACACACAATGATGAATTTGCCATTTTCCGTTTATTTTGTTGTATGTCATGAAAATGTTTGCTCGACTTGATATATTAATCTTTGGTAAATATTATGTTATAAACTCGTACGTATAACCCGGTCAGAATATCTGTGCACCTCGCTGGAATGCGGCGCCTCTCCCGCTTCCCCTGTCACCTCTCCGCGCACTCCCCGGAGCGACAGTACGGTTAGCATCTTCGTTGCCGATACACGTCCCGATAATAACTTACGTCCGGACGGTATACTAGACGTCCGGTAATGTATATACGTCCCGATAATTCGATATGACGTCACGAAGTCAGGTGCACAGATATTGTGACCGGGTTGTACTTGATATTAACGGTAGTTACCTACTTAATATAATTGTGATGTTATACGTAATGTAGGTATTTTTGTTAAGGAGACTGATCACTTGACAAAGAATAAACACGATAATTACAGTTTTCTTATTTATTTCTTACATCACAGTGTTCTCTAGGATTTATTATTTCTTGCAAAAAATTGCACGATGGACTTCAACCGTGTACAGAATTCGCGAATATTTCGCTAGGATCGATGTACCATTTTTCACATTATTGTTGATTCATCAAAAATGGCTCAGCCGATTTCGATAAAATTTAAATGGGACCAATTTTGAAGTACACTCTTTCCAATAAAAAGGAATTATCGAAATCGGACAACTTCGTAAAAGTTATGCATTAAAAAAAATACGCGTCGAATTGAGTACCTCCTCCGTTTCGTCGGTCAGGAAGTAACTACTTATTTCTTGATTTTTGCTCAGACGGCTCGACTAGAATGGTCATCAAAAACCGTGCAACTTTCTGACTATGATTGTATTTTGAAGTGAAAACTTCTTTACACGACACGCCGTCTGATCGGAAATTCGTAAGACGGCGAAAGGCGCTCGTGCAAGGGCACGTGTTGGATTGAATTTTCACTCCTGCCGGCACTCCCGGAGTACAAACCGCGTTTTTAGGGTTCCGTACCCAAAGGGAAAAACGGGACCCTATTACTAAGACTTCGATTTCCGTCTGTACGTCTGTCACCGGGCTGTATCTCATGAACCATGACAGCTAGGCAGCTGAAATTTACACAGATGATGTATTTCGGTTGCCGCTATAACAACAAATACTAAAAATAAAATAAATATTTAAGAGGGGCTCCCATACAACAAACCTGAATTTTTAGACGTTTTTCGCTCTATTTTAATAATGGTAACAGGTAGATGCATGAAATTTACAAAGACTATTTAGTTTTATATTCACTTCAATAATAAATAATAAAATTAAAATAAAATAAATATTTAAGGGGGGCTCCCATACAGTACGGAACCCTCCGTGCGCGAGTCCGACTCGTACTTGGCCGATTTTTTTTTTAATTCTCACTGGTTCTTCTTTAATAGCTAACCACATCTCATTTTCTGCTGCATTCTCTTTTTAAAATGTCTGTGGTTGACTACCATCGAACTGTCGTGTCCGTTCAAAAACCACACATCATTTAAATATGTTATTTTTGCCCAAAACACAACATTTTGTGTAATATCATTTATGTAATGTAACTACGTCACAATTTCCAGTAGTAAGTATGGACGCGTGTACTATGATTTGTACCTAGTTTGTGTCGTCTTTAATCTAGTAGGTACTTGTATTTCTAATCTGTACCTACTAAGTGTTTACTTTTACCAAAACTAACGTTACCTTTGATCATAACGAGTATTTGAACTTTGACCACATTAATTCCTAATTTGTATCTTCAAGTAACTTCGATAGACTAACAAAACTAGTGATTAAGCTAAACATGGTTGTGTGTAGGTAAATATAATATTCTAAAAGCTACTTTCAACTACCTTTAGCATAGTAACACAGAGTAATCAAATCACAAAGACGCAACTACAGACGTAACTTGAACTAAAGCTTATTAACGCTCGTTGTAGTTAGAGGATCGTGTTATATACCGATTATCTATATTTTTTGGAGAAAACTGGGACAAGGTTTCTCTTCAAAAACATTTAAGATACTTTTATTCTTCAGTCACTTAGAAAAAAAAGGTAATGTACGAGGAGTGGTGGTGCTATACAATGTGCAGGGTCATTATCAACTACGAAATTGAGGAAACAAAAATCAGCTGTTCCATACTAAAACTTCATTGAATCTCGAAGAAATGTGCCAATACTACGGCAAAGTGCAACAAGTCAACCAGAACAAGCACGTTTACGAATTTCTAACACAATTTCTATTAACATATTATGTATCTTATTAAAAACCAGCAGAGATAATGAAGGTTGCAGATGATGATGTTGATGTTGAGAATAGTAGTGGATCCACAATGATTCTCATTGGTCTGTAAGGGAAGATTTTGTACTTACATAAAATATATTGTGCAGTGGACATTATATTAGGTAGGTACCTATTTTATTGAGACAGCAGTGGAGACAAGTGCTACTTCCAACTTGTATACAGAATAAAAAATGCACAATGTATGTAGCCTACTGGATTGCAGTAGGCGTTTTACAGATGATGAAGTTTTTTATCATTAGATAATCATCTATGAGTTTTGTAGATAAATAAATATGTTATGGACATCAAACGGCCTCTGACCCTAAATTTATAAAAAGAAATGTGATATGACTGATAGAGACTGTTATAGTATTTATTATGTAAATTTAATTTTTTTAAATACATACGTATAGATAAAAACAACCAGACACAGAGCAAACATCTATGATCATCACAAAAATTCTTCCCTTCTGACTGGGAATCGAATTTCAGCACAATTGTCAGGGTCACTAACCACTGGGCCACCGAGGACATCTATCCGAGGAGTTACGTCTCTGTAGCATTCACTATTTTGTGCATCCCGTGTCTACCGTCTGGTCTATTTTCGTCGCGCACCATGTGGAAAATCAAAGGGTGGGGGCAGCCATCCGTGGCGGCAGCGCCATCTGCCGCTCGACACTTGCACTGCGGATGTAATGTTCGGGGTAAACGGACTTTTCTTAGCTTGTTAAGTTATAAAGGCCTAGTAGCTATATCCTCGGTGCCTCGGTGGCTCAGTGATTAGTGACCCTAGCTTCTGGGTCAAAGAGGCGTGGGTTCGATCCCCACCCAGGGCAAGTATTTATGTGATGAACATAGGTGTTTGCCCTGTTATTTAGTTACTATCTATATAAGTATGTATATGTAGTATATCAGTCTCTGGCAGCCATATCACAAGCTTTGCTTAGTTTGGGGTCAGAGGCCGTGGGTAAAATGTCCCCAAAATATTTATTTATTTATTTAGTAGCTATATGTTAGGCCCTGGCTTAAATTTTTAGGGTTCCGTACCCAAAGAGTAAGAACGGGACCCTATTACTAAGACTCCGATGTCCGTCTGTCTGTCTCTAAGCTGTATTATCGCCGTAATGGCCGTAGCCTTTCACAGCTATGAATAGATGTTTTACAATATTTTGTTATTCAAATTACGTTCTCAGCTTCACAGATATTAATCTCGTAGATTTAGGCATGAAAACTCCAACTTTCCCCATATGTTACATGTAACAGGCTCGTTATTACCACCGTTAATATGTAACAACAATATTACTTCAGGTGTAGCATGTTTATTACAGTAATTATTCGCGATTTAAGCGAATAAAGCATTTTAAGCGAACAAAGCGTTTTATGCGAATAAAGTGGTTTATGAGCGATGAAGCTTTGGAGATTAGAATGACAATGACTGATTTTTAACACTCGACGAAATCAAGAGCAGTTTTGTAAGTTTTAGGTTATTAGAATACCTATAAATTACACCGGCTTCACTCACGCGTGGTTTTTATGGACCTCCGTTTCGACCGCATTATTTTGACGATATTTTTCAAGGCGTGAGAAATAGTGTATGACCTCGTCTCTTACTCACTCACTGTGATTGTTTGTGTGACCGTTTGTCTATCTGTCGAATCGAAATAGAAGGCCTAATTTTAATGCAATGTTTGTTTAAGAATATATTAGTAGAGTAAATAGCTTTTTGGTACTTATACATATTTTTCATTATCGCAGAATCTAGCTCGGCTGGGCAGCGTTCGGAAAGTTGCGTAAGGTCTTCTCGTCCGACATACCTCAGTGTCTCAAGTCGAAAGTTTTCGACCAGTGTGTGTTACAAATGATGACTTATGGCACAGAAATGTGGTCTTTCACTTTTTTATTTTTTTAATTTATTAAGCCTTTTTATTCCATATTTCTTATAAAAGTTACATTTCAAATGTTTGTTAGTAATTTGTTAGTACTTGATTTTACTTATAGCTATTGTTAGTTTGTTAGTCTTCGTTGTTGGAAATATGGACCCCTTTTTGGGTATAGGCCTCCTCCAACCTTTTCCATAGCTCTCTGTCTTTGCCTAAGGTGATCCACTTATTTCCTGCGACTTGCTTTATGTATAGTGAATGACCAAAAAACAGGTCTTTCACTATGGGCCTTATTAATTAGCTCCAAGTAACACAACGAGCTATAGAGAGGGCACTGCTTGGAGTTTTCCTGCGAGATCGCATCAGAAATGAGGAGATCCGCAGAAGAACCAAAGTTACCGACACAGTCCAACGGATTGGCAAGTTAAAATGGTAATGGGCAGGGCACATAGCATGGAGAACTCATGCCCGATGGGTTTGTATTGTTCTCGAGTGAAGATCACGTACAGCGTAGGACGTCCACGAGATGGACAGATGATCTCACTAGGATCGCAGGATCACGCAAGATAAATACAAGTCACTTCCAACCAGTCTTATTAGAGATCCATAGGGGAGACCTATGTCCAGCAGTGGACGTTATGTAGCTGATGGATGGATGGATGGATTAAACGTTAACCTTTTACGTCCAATTGTAGGTCTGGGTTCTTTTGACCACATTTTGTCAGAAGTTTTCAGGCGAAAATATCGATGAACATACATACAGATGAACCTCCTTCTTTTTGGAAGTCAATTAAAAACATAATAACTGAGTTTGACAATTGACGTGAATTGTTTGGTGTGAAAGTTGTTACTTACCTACCTATACAAATACCTATGCCCCGAGTTCACCAACGCTTGTTTAAGTTAAACGTGTGATTACTGTATCCAACGATTTTTACTTGCTGAACAGCAAAATTTCGTTAAAAACTGTTTAAGATTTAGCCAACGGTTGATAAATTAAACATCGGTTGGTGAACTAGGGTCGAAAAAACGAGTTTAATCGTTGTTTAAATACAGTAATCACACGTTTAACTTAATCAAGCGTTGGTGAACTTGGGTCTAAGACCTAAACACTGTTGTTCATGATGTCTGAATCTCATCACAGAAAACTGGTCTGTATCAATCCGAAAGTAAAACAAAATTCGTTGATATTTTCGTCCAATTTAATTCGCCTGGCCGTAAATTAAATACCTACCTGCCGAAACCAACCTTTTGCTTATATAAATTCTATCTCTGTGACCCATTTCAACTGACGAACCGAAACTGAAGTATAATAACTTGAATTCAAACAGACGAAGAAATAACTTAGATTAACAACTTTAACTTTGGAACGATTTCTATGTTATTGAAGAATAATGAACTAAATAAAATGTTTCGCTTTGTAATTGAAATTTTCCTAATTACTATCATTATTCCAAGGCCCTGCAAAGTACTGAGACTGTAACGTTGGAGGTCCTGTCACGGTCGCCATGTAACGTTGGACGTTGGGATGTTATGATGAAAACATGTTGAACGTTTCAGCTCCGTTTATTTAATGATTAATTATAAAATCTAATCTTATAGGTAACTTATTCTAGATCTGCACAACGTAATTTAAATGCGCGTGTAACCTAGATTCGCGGTCGCTAGTCGCGGTAGATATTACGACATTTCAAACATGTGTTAACAAATAAGCTTCAAGACTTTCGGAGATCTAAGTATAGGTAAGTATACACATTAATACGTTTTTTTTATGATAATTATCGCAAAACAGTGAAAATATATGTATTATTTTTCGCACTTATTTACTCCCACTATATTTTATACAGAATTCGAATATTTTGCATGAATCGATGTGACATCCATCTGTGTACAATATTGTTGATTTATCAAAAAACGATAAAATTATTAATCGATAAAATTTCATTGGAACCATCTCGGGAGTAAAGCCTTTCAAATGAAAAAGATTTTTTTTTAATCTGTTTACAGTTGGCAAAAATATAGAACATGCACCAAAATTATAGACAGACAAATAGTACCTCCTCCTTTTTGGAAGTCGGTAAAAAGTTATGAAATGAAGTATTAACAACATTAATTTCGGTCCGATTGTAGCCAAAAGTGTTTAGTCCTATAAGCAGGGTTGCTATGAGTTGGATGTATGTCAGTTCGTATGTTTGTGGCATCATAGTCTCAAAAGAGAATGCCGTGAGATTTCTTGGTTTAAAGGGTTCCGTACCCAAAGAGTAAAAACGGGACCCTATTACTAAGACTCCGCTGTCCGTCCGTCTGTCTGTATGTCACCAGGCTGTATCTCGTGAACAGTGATAGATCGTCAACTGTCTAGTTGAAAATTTCACAGATATTGCATTTCTATTGCCGCTATAATAACAAATACTAAAAACAAAATAAAATAAATATTTAAGGGGATTATAAAATAGATATTTATCCCATACAACTAACCTGATTTTTAGCCGTTTTTTGCTCGATATTAATAACAGTGATACGAATAGGTAGCGGCTTGCAATAGTCACAGAATATTTTATTGTACGTTTACTTTAATAATTAATTATCAATTAAGAAGAAAATTATGGTAAAAATATGATAAAATAAATATTTAAGGGGTGATCCAATGCAGTACGGAACCCTTCGTTCGCGAGTTCGACTCGCACTTGGCCGATTATTGTTTTTCTTTTTACCTTACTTTGATTGAGAGGTGAAATGACCAAGATGGTTTTTAGAAATATTTCAGCAATAAACATTCAAAGGCTTCCAAAAAAAATTATTTATTTCTGGTCACTGTATCACAGGAAAACAATTTTTGTATTTATAAGAGGTTTCTTTATACACAGAAAAGTCATTACTGTTTAGTCATTACCTACGAAAGAGATATAGATATTGCGGTACACATAATTTTTCTCATATTACGTGAGGGAGGAAATGGGACGCGAGATTTATGTTCTGTTTTGAATGGGAATGAATGAATTCATAACTCACTCTTACGTGATGAAAATGTTACATGAAAGCTTATTGACAGACTTAGTAATAAGCCTTCATGACTTACATTTTCATTATGACTGATTAACCACATAAAGGCATACGTGATTCATGATTCGACCTCACATACCAGAATTATATAATTATTTTTCGCAAAAAATAGCACGACCGACTTCACCCGTGTACAGAATTCGCGAATATTTCGCACGGATCGATGTAGCATTTTCCACATTATTGTTGATTTATCAAAAACAGCTCAGCCGATTTCGATAAAATTTAAATGGGACCAATTTCAAAGTAAATTCTATGCAATAAAATAAGAATTATTGAAATCGGACTACTAGGAAAAAAGTTATGCGTGGTTGTACATAAAAATATATAAATATATTTATACGCGTCGAATTGAGTACCTCCTCCGGTGGTTCGTCGGTCAAAAATACGTAGCACGTATGATTGGGCTAAAATTGGACGTAGCTGTAGTGAAGAAAATCGGCCAAGTGCGAGTTGCACTGGCGCAGGAAGGGTTCTGTACTGCATGACATATGTTGCCATACTGTTGCCGTTATTAATATCGAGAGAAAGTCAGCAATAAATCACAATTTTGACATTGGAGCCACCCTTAAATACCTATTTATTTTATTCTGTTCTTAGTATTTGTTGTAATAGCGGCAACCAAAATACATTTACCCAGCTGGTTCAAGGCGCCACACGGGTACCTGATGTTGCCTCACCTGACACGGCCTACTGCTCAGACCTTATGCTAACTACCGATCCAGACCGTTATTCAGTGGCGATTTCTTCACCGTTAGGTACATCCGATCACTGTCTGGTGAAATCTGTATCTGTCTACTCCCCATCAAACCCCAGCCCCAAAGGGTCACGGCGGGTGTGGCGGTACAAGTTAGCGGACAACGGAGTCTTAGTAATAGGGTCTAACTTTTTAGGTTTTTATCTTTTAGGTACGGAACCCTAAATAAGGACTCAAACCATACTTTAGCCATAAATAATTTACCAGTGGCCTATAAAATAATACCTTCCAAAAAAAAGCTTCAAAATGCAGTCCTACATAGACATTTATCAGAATACCTCGCAGATTCAAACGACATACCTAACTTAAGAGTTACATTTTAAGGGTGAAGTCCTTTCTGCTAAACAACGTCTATTAGGTCTCGTGAGTTGCCCTTTCCTTACATAGTATAAAATAAAGTCGCTATTTTCGTTTGTTTGTTTGTTTATTTATTTGTTTGTCTGTATGCTTAAATCTTTAAAACTACGCAACGGATTTTGATGCGGTTTTTTTTAATGGATAGAGTGATTCAAGAGGAAGGTTTATATGTATAAAAATTCCCGAAATTCCCACGGGAACGGGCACAACGCGGGTAAAACCGCGGGGCGCTGCTAGTCAATAATAAAATTGATATTAATATTCTAGAATAAACTTCAAAACCAAATTATTTAAGTATGTGCCATTATAAATTCTAAACAAAGTAAACACAACTTAGTACTTCAGTGAAATATTAATCAAGTCAGACTGACAAACTTCACAAACAAACAAATATGTGTAATTAAAGTCTCCATATGAATGAGATATGAGTTTCGGTATTTGTTCTAAATAAATACAAGATTATTATCTTTTGAGGTATAAAGACATTAATCATGGCTACGTATGTTGTAAAGTTATAACGATCTTAATTAAAGACATTTTGTAAAGGACACTGAGTTAAAACTAGAGATGGTGACAAAAACTTCTCATGAAAATTTGAAAACTATCATTTATTCCTATACGCACATATGTCGTTAGTTCATGACATAAATAAAACAAACAAGTACAATAGGTGTCTTTTAATTTTTAATATATTATACGATTAGCGTTTAAATTTTTGTCTAATTAATGATTGTCTATTGTCTATTTTGTTGCAAATAACACCATGTTCTCAAACATGTTTGTGTTCATGAAATATTGAAAATATGTAGGCAATTTTTCATCGAATTTTGTGATAAATTTATTAGTGGACAATGCTTTATAGAACTGTTTGTTTATTAAAACCTTGAGCGTCATTGTTCTATATTGCTTTGCATGACGGCTTCCGTAACTCTATTACCTAATATTTTTGAACGATTTTATTTAACTTCACTTTCCCGTTTTTTGGGTCAAATTTAGTAATTGAAATTTGACCCACTTTCCGTGGAATATGGATTGATATGATATTTGATACACGGCTTTAGTTTCGATGACAATACTATTTTTTGTATTCAGTATTGACGTAAATACAAAATAGCCACCGCCACAACATAGCGGATTACATTTTTTAACACAATCGTCTCATATTTGGGTATCAAATGTAAGGGCTTTTCATGTAGAACACAGTTTTAAGTAACAAAATAAAAACTAAAAACCCAAAAATAACATTGGTAATATTTTTGATTTATTTCAGATCTTATTTGCTCACATACTCGTAAACAGCGCATGGCATGATTTACAAGTCGCAGTTCTACAAACTCAGGTCAGATATTTAACCGGTCCTTACAAACTGTAAGTCATTAGCAAAGCAAGGTAAATGTGTTATTAAGGTAATAAAACAAGAACAAAACTCGATTAAAACAAGATGTTCGAAGTTCGCAGATAGAGATTGTAGGACGTTGACAATAAGTTAGAATGCAATATACGGGCCGCTTACGAAGTACTTAATGTTTGTAACTGGTTGGTAAAATATTGGTTTGAATGTTACAAATAATAATTTATTTAAATGAATAAATAAATATTTATTTTCGCAAAAAAGGCTTAACTGACTTCAACCGCGTATAGAATTCGAATAGTTCGCACGGAGCGACAATGATCATCAATGTAGCAATTTTCACATTTTTGAAGTCGTTGGTCTAGTGGTTATGACAGCCGCCTTATAATGGTGAGGTCATGGGTTTAAATCCTAGCCCTATAGCAATGAATTACTTAGATTTTATGTACAGAATTTCACACCACTGGTCTTTTGGTGAAGGAAAACATCCTGAGGCATCCTGCGTACGTCTGTATAAGAAATCCGATGGCGAATGTGAATCCACCAACCCGCACTGGGCCAGCGTGTTGGAAATGGCCCAATCACTTCATCCAATGGCTTTGTGGTTTACGTATGTAGCCGTGGTGGCCTAGTGGTAATTCAATGACACCGGCGTTACAATCGTGAGGTCGTGGGTTCAAATCCCGGTCCCGTACCAATGAGTTCTTCGTAATTTATGTACGGAATTTCACATCACTGGCTTTTCGGTGAAGGAAAACATCGTGAGACAACCTGCATACGTCCAAGAAGAAATTCGATGGCGTATGAGAATCAACCAACCCGCACTAGACCAGCGTGGTGGATATGGCCCAATCACCCTTCGTAGGCAGGCCTTCGTCCTGCAGTGGACATTAAAAAGGGTGGTACTGGTTGATTTTTCAAAACGTCTTACCGATTACGATAACATTAAAATGAGACCATCGCTAAAGTACTAATAAACTACCAAACAAAAACAGTCTTCAAAATCAAATCTACCAATTATCAAATTGGTAGAGTAATCGCGTTACATACCTACTCGTACATACAAAAAAAAAACATATCTACCGTTGGATTGAAAACATCATTTTCTGAAGCTGGTTTTAGCCGTCCGCCGACTAGGAAGATTGACGATAGCAACGCACGCACAATTCCTAGGATAGGCCTATATCAAACTGTGGACGACATACGACTGATGGATAGATGGATCATACTAAAAAATACTTGCATATTACCAAAAATACACCATTTAGGTAAATACCTTTATAAGTCAGAAAAAATCTCTACACGTTGTCTTTTCAAATTATCTCACAAGGCTTTTCTAATAAATAATGTCCTTATCATAAAAAGTAATGCTAATCACATTACTGGCATACATAGCGGTACATAAGACGTAAGTAAGTAAAATAAGAGTGTGTGAGAAAATGGTCTCTTACATAGAAACCGACTTACAATGTTTGCTTTGGGGTGGGGTGCGAGTTATAGCGAAAAATAGAAAAAAAAATGTGGATTGAGATCAATTTATTGATCTTTAATTTATTGTATTTGTTTTCGCTTCGATTAGTTTATACCTACTGACTGTCTTAATAAGTATTTACTTCATTTATTTATTATTAAAATTGACGGGATTAAATATCCCTACTGATATTATATTATGGATGTGAATGTAAGTTTGTTTGTTACGCTTTCACGCAGTAACAAAACAACGGATAGACGTGATTTTCGGCAAGGATATAGTCCAAAAGTTGGAAAGTAACATAGACAACAAAAAAGCGGGCGAAGATGCGGGCAAATGCTAGTTTAGAATATAGAATTAGAATCGTTTATTGATGTATTGAGCTTAATACTAAAATTATATATACAACAGTTTGTACAATAATATAAAGTACCGCAAAATATATCTCGTCTGTTTCACAATACATAATACGTAGCAACGAATTTAAACAATGATTACAATAAATAGCTATCTACTTTACAATTGAATACAAAATTAAAAAATGTCAGAAAGAATATATGAAAATATCATGTTTTTTTTTGTTCAATACATAATTATAAAATTAAATTTAAAAACTAGTGGCCACTACCAATAGACCACCACGGCAATTGTGTAATTGTGCAATTTAATAAACACCTGTTGATGTCGCGTGGTCAAATCTCAGTCCCGTACTAATGAGTTTTTTTTGGAATTAATGAACAGTTTTTCAAACCACTGGCTTTTAAAGAAAGAAAGACATTGTGAAGAAATCTGCATTTTTTGTAGCGTGTGTGAATACTACAACCCGCACTCGGCCACCGTGGTGGATTTGGTCTCACTCTTCGTGGGTAAGCCTACGTCACGGCATGCGTATTTTGATATCCCAAATACGGCATAAAAATCGACTTCCATGAAGGTTCTAGTTGGCGGGAGCTAAAACTGAGTCTAACACACCCAACGGTCTACTGATCAACATCATTATACATTTCTATTTTCTAACACTTTTCTCTCTTGGTGCACCTGCCTCGGTTTTCTGTCAAACGTGTTTGACGACCGCAATTTTGACGACCTAGTCTTTTTGTCAATTTTACTCGCTGGCATTGTAGCCACGCCTTACTGTGTAATATCATAATTAACGTTTTCGTTATGTCGAGTCTCGGCTGCTCGTTTAATTAGCACACTTTCATTTGCTCCCGTTTGCGATATTGCTCTTATAATTACGTGTAAGGTATGGCTGTAATGGGTACGTGCAATGTTCTTCTATGTGATGTGATGAACACATTTTCAGCAGACCTACAAAAATATCACGTGTTTCAGTGTATGCCTTGTGAATAAGACATTTAGTCTAACGTACTATACACTCACTGCCTCGGTGGCTCAGTGGTTAGTGACCCTAACTTCTGGACCAAAGAGGCGTGGGTTCGATCCCCACCCAGGGCAAATATTTATGTGATGAACGTAAATGTTTGCTCTGTGTCTGGGTGTTATTTAGTTACTATCTATATAAGTGTGTATTTAAAAATATGTAAATGTAGTATATCAGTCTCTGGCAGCCATATCACAAGCTTTGCTTAGTTTGGGGTCAGAGGCCGTGTGTAAGATGTCCCCAAATATTTATTTATATTTATTTATTTATACAGGGGTATCCAGAACTGCTGTACTAAGCAGAAAGGAGGTTATTCATATCATTATTACGAACAACTTTTACTATCGGGCCAAAACGGAATTCGAGAAAAAAAACAGCTGTTTCATACATTTTGTCGATTCCGAGTTGCAATGTAAATTGAAATTTCTTTTTTTGAAATTTGGTTTGTCCTCATAGTAAAAGTTGTTCAAAATGATGGTCTTAAACACCTCTTTTCGGCTTAGTACAAGGCAAGCAGATAGCCCTGTAGAGAGGGCTGTGATGGGAGCCGCTCTGAGAAATAAAATCAGAACTAAATGAGTTACGTTAAAGATAAGCATAGCGCAGCGGATTAGAAAGTTGAAATGGCAGTAGGCAAGGCACACATACAGTTCAATTGCGGATGACAGAGAGGTCTGTAAAGTTCTCAAATGGAGACCACGTACTGATAAACGATGCGAAAGACGTCCACCAATTAAGTAGGTGCATCGAAGATGTAAACATCAAGACTGCACAAAACATGTTGGATTGAAGCTGCTATATATTTTTGAATTAATTGGTCATCAGTTATTTTAACTGTGGTGGTTTTAACTGTTTTACTCAAAAAAGAGGAAATTCGCTGTAGCGCCATTTATAAGCCGATTTTGATAATAAAATGATTAAATTTGATAGTGCTTCGCACACTGGGATTTATCTCAAACAAAATATCTGGGCCGGATAATTAAATATAATAATATTGGATAATAGTCTGGGCCGGAATCCAAAAGAGATGTAGGTTCAAATTCTGCGATCGCGGAAATGTTTTGAAATGTTTGTAACAAAAAGAACATTTCTTTGAGACATGAACCTTAGAAGTATAAAAATGTATGTAATATCTACCTATTAAGTAAGTTAATTTTACAATAAAGCGATTATATACGATTGTATACACCGTATCAATTAGAACCATACTTGACACTGATACTTGACTTAAGACTTAACTATCGCGTACAATGTACAGAGTTTTCGTTTACTAAACAAAGTCCAGCAACTCGCACTGGGCCAGGGTAGAGGATATGGCCCAATCACCCTTCATGGGTATGCCTACGTCCTGCAGTGGACAATTAAAAAAGGCTGATACAGATACAGAGATACAAAGTCAATACTAAGGCCTCGAAAAGTTCTATTTGTAATTTTAATAACCTCTAGCTTTAAAAATTGAACTTTGTTGAATTTTTAATCACTAGAAAATTGCTTCCGTTATTTAATTTCCCGCCTAAAGAGTACCTGCAAGGAGGTCGCGCGACAATCGGTTGAGTACACAATAAATTTTAATTTTCGCACTTTTCGCCTTCATTATGCGAGACCCGTAAGGGTTTCTAGGGATGGGTGGGACGAGAATAAATTGCGACGAAATCGTTCGAATGGAAAAGTTTAAAAAAAAGAATTTTATTTTAAGGTCATTTTTTTGTAAGGTGTTTTTGTGTAATGATACAATTTAAATAAGACTAAAATTTTATATAATTATTTTATAGTTATTAGTACAAAAATTGTTTTTTAATGTTTAAACCTAGCTATTGAAGTGCTGATTACATGAAAAAAACACTTAAATCGGATAATATTTAGAGGTAGATAACAGTTTATTGTTTTTGTACAGCCAAGTTCGCGGTTCACACTATCCTTAATATCTGAAATTCTGGACTGATGAAAGCTTTTGTCTGTAGTTGCAGAACACTAAATTGACATTGGCCGATCGACCAACATATTGGAGTTCAGCATCATGAAAATCTAGTTAAATTATGTAGATACAATGAGAAGGATTCAAATTTTCTTAAAAAATTGGCAGTAAGTACCTAGTTATAATACATCCCCCTCACCCCTCTTGTTTATCATAGAGCGAGACAGATAGCTTACGCAGCAGTTAGCAGCTCTCACGCCTCGTTAGTTAGAATGCTGCGTAAGGGCCCACCGGCATAGAGATAAAGTAACATTAAGAATAGACTCTAGAAATAAAATCATTATTATTAGAGCCTCCATATCGGCAACACCTTAGTTTTATTTTAGTTTTTGACGTGACAACGTCTTATAAATTGGTTTGCCGGGTGACACTTCAAGAAACTGCGTTACGCTCCGCTCACGTTATGCGCTCTCATTCGTCTCAAAGTCGTTGTCACGTAAAACTTTCGCCCGTATACCGACTTTACAGGCAACCAATTTTTAATAACTTATTTAAGTGCTCCCTAAATTTAACTACCTACTTGTACCAGTAACTGCAAGTCAATTATTAAGAATATCCTTCCATGGAAGTTTAGTAAAAGTTTATTCAAAACTTTTACCAAACCCTGTCTATTCACTTCCATTTTTCCCTTTAACTCGAATAATTTCAAGCCCCATTCGAACAAAACACTTAATTCCCCACCCTTTCTCCACCCCTTGAGTCGAGAGCCTCACAAAAGGGTATTCTTCGAGAAAATTGTACGTCAAGCCTTAATGATAATACTATAGGACGCGAACGCCCCTTGATTATGATAAATAAGCCCCCCCAAGGGTTTGAAATATGAGGGTACGTATGGAATTTTCTTTATTAATTTTTCATATTGACAGAGCATTGATAGACGAGACAACGGAGATTAAGGTTGGAGGACGTGATCGAAATAAAAAGTTTGGCTTTTATTACTCACTCATTTTGAGACTGAGGGTCTGCTTCGACTTTGTTTATTTTCTGGACATTGTAATAGTAGAAAAAATATGTATTAAAGCCAGCCTCGATATTCAGCGAGGCAATGCGGCTAGCATTTTGGGCACGTTGCCAGAGATTTGATACTGTTTAAAACTTCTATAGGTTTAAACAGTGCCTATTTTTTAACTATTTATTTATTATAGATTTATTTAGTTTAGATTAGTTATTCTAGTTTATTGTTTTATGTTATTTAAGTTACGTGAATATAACTTGAAATAGTTATACAAAAGATACAGATAATGCCTTTTAGAGTCAGGACTAAAACAAGTGGAAAGAATTTAGAGAAGTATTTGTCTAGTAGTGGTATGATAAAAGTTATTAACAGGGGTTATTACTTTTAGAGTTTCGTACCCAAAGGGTAAAAACGGGCCCCGATTTCTAAGACTCGGCTATCTGTCTGTCTTGCTGTCACCAGGCTGTATATCATGAACCGTAATAGATAGATCGATAAAAAATTCACTACATATGACGTATTTCTGTTGCCGCTATAACAACAAATATTAAAAACAGAAGATAATAAATATTTCTGGTGACTCACATACAACATACCTGAATAGTTTGCCGTTTTTCGCTCTATATTAATAACGGTGACAGGTAGATGCTTGAAATATTTAGAAAATACTATGTTGTATATTCCCTTCAACAATTAAAATATATTACAGGGGCTTCCATACGGTACGGAACCCTCCATGCGCAAGTACGACTCGCACTTGGACGTTTTTATTTAAAAGAATCGTATCTCACAAACAGCTAACGAGTTTGATGTTATTTGTTGTTTAGGTAGATCTTTTTATTCGTATTTTACTTATATGCGATATTTTTATTGAGACATAATATTTCCGTCTATTTTTTTTTCATAAGTAGCCCAGTTTGTGGATTAGATTAGAGTAATCCTTGTCTTGTACAGGTAGTTAAAAGAAGAAATCACGGAATAACTGACCTACTTCACTAAAGTCTTCAGAGAAATCAATACCAAGCAACGGATCTCAAATACATGCGTACACGTTTTACAATTGCGGCTTAGTATTCCCTCTCATCTTTTACAATTTTGGCGAAACATTCAAATATTTCACCTCATCAAAGTACAGAGTACCGAGTGGCAGTTTTGCAAATCAAATCGAATTACTTTTACGTCGCGTTGACCGAGCGCGCCGAGCACACACGCGAGCACATTGACACAACACTTGACTAAAAGCCCAATTACAGAGGCGCCAGCGTAAATATATTAGCTAAATAGCATAGTTCTGTTTCTTTTTCACTTTAGGCATTCGATAGAGAGAACGCTTTTTACGTTGCTATTTAATTTACGCTGGCGCCTCTGTAATCGAGCTTTAAGCCAATCAAAGACGTTACCGCGCTTGTGTTCGATCGGTTTGGCGCTCGTTATATTACCGTAAATAAAACTCACACTGACCTATTCAGTTTTCCGTACGTGACACAAGATGGTGCTGTGCCATTTCCATATAAATTATGTCAAACGTTAACGCGATCGAGCAGGTTTCGTACATTGTTAAAATCTGCTATTCCGCTCTCAGTTTCGAAAAGCACATTCACCTTTCAAAAGAAGAGATCGGTCCAAATATCGCTTAGCAACAGATAGGGGAAAATTACTCGTCCCGTACAATACACAAGTTTGAAGGACGCCCAAAGACACGCAGAGCCGCGTCTTCGTACCCTTTCTAAAGAAAGATCATTTTGTTCCCGAAATAACCTAAACTTCGGTCATAGGAGTCGTATTGAAGAGTCGTTGGGAATAATCTTGGGGAACTTATTGGCGATACTCGTACAGTCATTTGGATCTCTCAATTTTTCTTAACTGCTCATATAAGGAGAAAAATACACTGTTATATTGTATTTTACGTGGGATACAAGCTTATTTCAACCGGTCTTATTGGAAATCCAATGGATGGTATTGGTAATCGCGACGATAAAATTTTACGATATTTACGATACTTAATAATCGGTCAAGAGCGAGTCAAACTCGCTCACAAAGGGTTCCGTATTAGATGGGAGCCCCCCTTAAATATTTATTTTATTTTAATTTAATAATTAATTATTGAAGTAAACAGACAATGAAATATTCTGTGAATATTTCAAGCTTCTATCTGTCACCGTTATTATTATCGAGCCAAAAACGGCTATAAAATCAGGTTTGTTGTATGGGAAAATATTAAAAAATATTCAGTTTTTGTTATAATATTTAATTTAAAATATTTATTTTATTTTGTTTTTAGTATTTGTTGTTATGACGGCAACAGAAATACAGCACCTGTCGAAATTTAAACTGTCTAGCTATTACGGTTCATGAGATACAACCTGGTGACAAACAGACGGACGGACAGCGGAGTCTTAGTAATAATGTAGAACTTATGATAGTCCATATCGGCAATATTTATTTTTTATCAGAATCCTTATCGGTAATTTTCATAGATATTATTTTAAAGTCCTTTCTTGCATTGTGTTCAATATATCTTACGCGTATACGATTATCTCATAAATTGTATGTCCAAAGTAATAAAAAGATACAAATACATTAAAGGCAAACGTTAAACTCATAACACTCTTCTATTATTACTATTCTTCTCGAAGATTGATTATATTAGAAGAGATCGCACTATCTGATTTTTGACCGAGGAACCTAAGGTACTCAATTCGACGCGTATATTTTTTTTGTGTAACCATGTATTACTTTTTTCGTAGTAGTCCGATTTCAATAATTATTTTTATTAGAAAGAATATACTTCGAAATCGGTCACATAATTTTTTTATTGAAATCGGCTGAGCCATTTTTGATAAATCAACAATAATGTGAAAAATGTAACATCGATCCGTGCGAAATATTCGCGAATCCTGTACACGGGTGAAGTCGGTCCTGTTATTTTTTTTGCGAAAAATAATTATTTTGGTCATTGTTAACAAAAAAGAATGTTACTTAACAAACTATTTGTTTCGGGAGTAAAACAATCTTTCAATCTTTTTTTCAATTTGACATCTCTAGCCTACATTTTCCATCATAGCTCCGCTATTAATTCGCGGGTTATGAATATTCAATATAATATTCAGTTCTATTTCAAGCGCAGACTTTACCTAGAAATTCCCAAAATTTCCAATAACATCTTCACAAGTTGCCATATAAAAATACGTCGCAAAAATACCAGCGGTCTTGGTTATTGGCTCCCTATTATATTGAATATCGCCTCCCCATCGACCCTCGGACAAAATATCCGACCTAACGCGTTTATTCCGCTATTCATTTATCTGTTTAGGTATGGGAATCAGCTTTTATCTTTCGGCGTTTGGTCAACGAACCTTGTTTTTTGGGATTTGGTATGGCTTTTCTGCTTTATTTTTAACCCCCGACGCAAAAGAGGAGTGTTATAAGTTTGACGTGTCTGTTTGTCTGTGTGTCTGTCTGTCTGTGGCATCATAGCGCGCGAACCACTGAACCGATTTCAGTTTAGTTTTTTTTGGATGAAAGGAAACTTAATCGAGAGTGTTCTTAGCTATGTTTTATAAAAATCGATTGAGCCGTTTAAGAGTTATGGTGGGTTAAAGTGGGGATGGAAGAACCAAAATTCTACAAATGTTTGTTGAAGTGTTTTTGTGTCGGGGGTTTTTTAAATTTTTAATTTAAGTTTTATTGTCTGGGTATATGATGATTACTTAGTTATAGAACCCTTTATTAAATATCTCATTTATTGACTCTTAAATCAATTGCATTTGTTAAGCTCTAGAATTTCATTCCTCTGCGTCTTTTGCATTGCATTTCATGTATGTGATTATTAAACTAAATTAAGTAGTTAAAATACAATGTAGGTACATTGTACTTAGTGTTTCATTTAATGCCTAGAAGTACTTGTTTGACATAAGAAATAGCATGGAAACTCAGTCTTACACATTGCATAATATTCAGCCTGCAAGAAGACGTGCAAATATTTATTACATTGATTTCTCACATACATACATCTCATTGAAAATGAAAATGAAAAAGTACTTTATTTGAGTTAAGATATACAAGTTGTTAGTTCCTGAGTACCTACTGACTCACACATCTGTGTTACGTGTTAGCACAGGACACCCTTCAGTGGCCCGCGCGCGCCGCGCCGATATCTGTCATCTGCCGCACGCGCCTCGATTTTTTTTATTTTTTGCACATCTGCGCCGCGACCTACTAGAATAGAGATTTCTCGTAACTTTTTTATGGACGATCTAATAAATGTAGTAACGTTAGAATCGTATTGAATCAGCCTATATTTGAGTCTAAAAATAGAATGTGCAATATTTATTCAGTGTATCTTTAAACTTAGGTTAAAAAAAAAAAATAAAAAAATTAAATTAAAGGCGAAAAATTACTAAAATATTTGTATTATTAATGAAAAGCAATTTTAAGAACTCATGTTTGTTTTTTTTACATTAGTAATAACTAATACACATTATTTACATAAGAACATAACACATCTCAATACATTTTATTTACACAATGGGCCTTTGTTATTCTCGGAGTTCTCGAATTTCAAGTGGCGGTTGCGATCGTACAAATTTGAGTCCAATTTCCGAAGACATAAAGTATGAAACGAATGTAGACGAGACCCACTATTTCTCGCTTTGTTTCACTGGCAATCTATCCACATAAGTTAAAACAGGATAGCACGATTCCTCACGATTCCTTCGACTTCGATTAAATTAGACAGAAAAAAAAAAGAGAGCGACCGAAATGAGGTCACTGGCCGCATGCGTCATATATGCGAGCGACCGAAATGAGGTCACTGGCCGATTGAAGGGGAAGTCTGGTAAATTTTATTTATGGTGGTCAAGAGAAATAAATTTAGAGGTATATGAGTAAATTTAGAGTACCAATTAGTTGACCGGGCGGTCGAACTACTGAGCGCGGTTTAAATTTTGACCAACTTGCCAAAAAAGAGGATTTTTTTTTAAGTTCCAACGGTTATAGTTACGTCCGTGGTGGTCTTGTTCGCATTTCATTGAAATCGGCTTAGCCGCTTTTGTAAAATCAAAATCTCATTATTTTTGTGTTACTAAATTGTTGTTTTTGTATGATACTGCTGTAATAGAGTAATAAAGGAAATGTAGATAATAATGATAATAATCAGCAAATGATATAATATGTGTAACTCAAGAGAGTAGACTCTACAGGGTCCACAGGGTCTACCGTTATCAAGTTAAAAGCAGTTAGTACTGATTCAAGTGATTACAAGACAGTAAAGTGCCCCAGAACCTAAAGCTTTCTGGCTGTGGCTTTCAAGTTGTTCAGTACAGCTACTTAGTTCGATCGAACGGCTAGAGACAATTTTAGCAGATTGAAAATCGACGGAATGATATTCAGAAATCTTTGTTTAAATGTTTGTATCACGGTGACTAATACACTTTTATATATACAGAAGTCTTAGTAATAGGGTCCCGTTTTATCCCTTTGGGTACGGAACCCTAAAAACAATAAACCCACACTTCTTATACCAATCACTATACAATACTATGCCGAAAAATACCTTATTATATTCGACGAAACCAACAAAACAATTACATTTACAAACAGGATACCTAATGCCCATGACAGCTCAGATTCACCTAAAATACAAAACAGTACGAAATTCTCGAACCCACAATATTTCACTCGCACCTGGCTCACCGCAGTTCACCGCAGCTCTAAGTAGCTCTAAACAGTTGGCTCAAGTCAGTGAAGAGCGTAACGAGATCAAACGGTTCTGCGGCCCGCTGCTCGCACGTCACAATAAAGGACAGTGTTTGTGACATCTTGTTATTTCAGTTTACGGGTGTTGTGAAGTGAAGGTATGGGCTCTGCCTATACCTCGCGTCACCTAAAAAGAACGCTGGATCTTCAAACTGCGCACAAGGAAATTTAACTCGTATTACATACGTTATAGGAGTTAAATATCCTAGTACGCAACTTTATTTGTAGCAAGGAAATTTAACTCCTATCACGTAAGCAATAGGAGTTAAATTTTGTTGTGGGCAGTTTGAAGCTCCAGCGTTCTTTTTAGGTGACGCGAGGTGTAACATGAGATACATCGAGATATAAAGTATCCCACAAAAATGTTTTCATATAAAATGTTGCCAAGACGAGACTACAGTTTGTATACTATCAAAAAGTTATCAGATCTCATACAGAGCCAAGCTTCTAACTCTTTAGAGTTTGTAACTTAACTCACCTCGCCTTAATTCAACTAGCTCTTGCTTCAAATACTCAAAGAGATATTTTTAATCGACGTTCAAAAAAGAGGAGGTTCTATGTTCGTCTGTATGTATTTTTTTTTTGTGTATGTTCATCGATAATTCCGCTAATAATTGTGAACCGAATCGAACAATTCTTTTGTTAGTTCAAAAAGGTATTGTTGAAGAGTTTATATTTTAGCATCTTACAGTATTGTACCTACAACACGTCACACACTAGACCGTTTATTTGCTTAAGATCAGTGTGTAGTCAAACTTAAACTTATTACGAATTTTAAATAAAACTTAGTTATTGGTTTGAGATTAAAAATGTACATTATATAATTATTTTTTTTTAGCCAAAAATTGAGTAATATAGACCTTGAAACTACAACAGCTTTCTAACAGCTTACGAATTGTGGGTGTTTAAAATATACATAAGCTAGCGATCCGCCCCGGCTTCGCACAGGTGTATTATCCTCGCATCTCGTATTTCAAGATAAGTATCCTGAAAATGAATATTATTTACACATGTAGTATCGCTAATTGGCTACCGTTCTTCCACTATTGTTGAGAGTAAGTAAAATTAAATGGAATGTGTATGGTCACCCCACGTCCACCATCCTGCCTTCCCTGCCGTGTTCGTCATTCGCAGTTTAGTGCGCGAGCCGTTCACACTATATACCCCACACTAAACTTATTATATCAAAACGTACAAATACGAAACATTTAGACCACATAAGTGACCAAATCAAAAAACTTAAAAAGTTAAAATGTGCGCGTAAGCGAAGTGATTCAATATCCTCGAGCGGAACGGACAACCAAAGCAACTACGAAGGTATGCTTGTACTTACTTGCTTAGACTTACTTGTCTCAATCAACTCCTAACGATAACTTAAACTATCCTGATTTGAACATCAGGGCAACAAAATGCAATCGAGCTGATCTTTGGACTGCCTCACCGCATTTTTACTCGCCTGCGGTAGTACCACCTACCCATTTTAAATCTTCTGTTCAACAAAATGCAATCGAGCTGATCTTTGGACTGCCTCACCGCATTTTTACTCGCCTGCGGTAGTACCACCTTCCCATTCTAAACCTTCTGTACAACAAAATGCACTCGAGCTGATCTTTGGACTGCCTCATCGCATTTTTAATCGCCTGCGGTACTACCTACCTATTTCGAACCTTCTGTACAACAAAATGCACTCGAGCTGATCTTTGGACTGCCTCATCGCATTTTAATCGCCTGCGGTACTACCTACCTATTTTGAACCTTCTGTACAACAAAATGCACTCGAGCTGATCTTTGGACTGCCTCACCGCTTTTCTCAATCGCCCGCGGTAGTACCTACATATTTTAAACCTTCTGTACAACAAAATGCACTCGAGCTGATCTTTGGACTGCCTCACCGCTTTTTTCAATCGGCCGCGGTAGTAACTACCCATGTTGAACCTTTTGTACAACAAAATGCACTCAAGCTGATCTTTGGACTGCTTCACCGCATTTTCAATCGCCCGCGGTAGTACCTACCTATTTTAAACTTAATGCACTCGAGCTAATCTTTGGACTGCTTCACCGCATTTTCAATCGCCCGCGGTAGTACCTACCTATTTTAAACTTAATGCACTCGAGCTGATCTTTGGACTGCTTCACCGCATTTTCAATCGCCCGCGGTAGTACCTACCTATTTTAAACTTAATGCACTCGAGCTGATCTTTGGACTGCCTCGCTGCACTTTTATTCGCCTACGGGAGCACCTATTATTTATTTATTTTGTACAAAAATGCACTCGAGCTGATCTTTGGACTGTCTCACCGCATTTCAGCAGTCTAACTGTAGTAGACAACATACAAAGTGCCGCAACAATGTAAACAAATGCGTTTCGAGCGGGCCTATGGGCCACCTCACCGCAATTGTTCAAAATATCTCCTGTAAAGGAATGCACTCGAGCTGCTCTCTGGACTGTCTCAACACATTCCGAGAATAATACGATCGGATCTGCCTTTGGGTCTTTCCACCGTATATAAAATATCATCACGGCTCGACCGTGATAGTCTAAAAAACATTACCTAATTATAGTAGGAATCGCAATAAATTATTGATTGTAGACCTACCGGGGCCTTTGTCATTGTCATTATCGGGGACGACCCCATAAACCAAATTTTTTATGGACCCGAGATCCACAAAGAACGGGCTACCCGATCACAACACATTGCATCTGCCGGCCTCAGCAACAAGGCTAAAAAGAGTTCCAAAAACGGTACTTACTCGCATCTAACTAATGGGACTCTCTTAGATGCTCCCATTATGTCGAACACAGAAATAAAAGCCATACTAAAGACACCAAGTTTGGATACTTGCAAAATTTTGTGCGATATTCAACATTCAGGTTCTACAACCAGACGAATGTTCAGCACGTCTGTGCTCAAAAAAGGCGTAAGACTTGCATTAAAAGTCGAAAAATTCCCGTACAGTGAAAACCTACCCGACGCACTTAAATCAGCGAAAGTCTTGTCCAAGTCGAGCGCTGAAATACTCACAGGAAACCGCGGCTCCGGCCGGTGACAACACATAGTCGGCAGCATGCCTCTCACCAGAGTTCAGCATGCCAGACAATCCAAGCCGCCATCGCAGGCGCAAAAACCCAACAGCGACTACCGCTGAACATAGACGAAGTTAAACACGCAGGACGTCTATCCTTATATTACAACCAAACTAATCACAAATTATAAAAACATCCTGTCCTGGATATCAGGCTATGAAATTAAATTTCAAGCATTATAACACAAGCCGCCCCACCAGCGACACCCATGTAGAACTATCACAGTTCAAAGAAGCCGTATCTGATCTCATAGATATCAGAGCAATATCAGAATGCGAACCCTGCTGTACCAATGTGTACCTAGCATACTTCTCGGAAAAATCCAAACGGAAAGACGCGTTTCATTCTAAACTTGAAATCTTCTAAATTGGAAGACTTACCTACTTATAGTAGTTGTAAAACTCAACTCAAATAATTCGGTTACGGCAATCCTTGATCTCAAAGACGCCTATTTTATTCTGAAAATCCATAAACGATACATTAAATACCTATAATTTACTTTCAATAACACACTGTGTGACTAACGCACTTCCTTTTGGTTTGAACACAGCTTCCTTTGTTTTTACAAAAATAATGAAGCCAGTCATAAAACTACTACGAGTAGCGAGCGAGCTACTTATCCAGCATATACTTAGGTATATGACTTATGTCTGATATCTCAGTCATGTAAACACAGAAATTACCACAAAATTGCTTCTAAGCTTATGGTTTTTAACTAATTACAGTAAAAGCGTCCTGATGCGATCTATCACGTGTAGATAATATCTGGGCCATATAATCAACACACATACGTTTAACGAGATAGGATATCACCAGAAATACGAAAATTTTCAAAACTAAACTCATGCAAAACTAGACAATTTGCACAGCTTGTCGGTCTACTGGTATCAGCTTGCCCTGCCACCGAGTACCTACGGGTGGCTCTATACAAAACAATTATAACGTTGTAAATTCCCAAATTTACACGGGCATGATAACCATGATAAAGGATGCAAATCCCTGATTCATTGCACTCGGACCTTAAGCGGTGGCTGTAAACTATCCCTCATTCAGTAAAAAGAATAAGGGATGACAATTTCACATTATAAAGCTATTTCCTGACGCCTCAAAATTGGGGTGGGTAGGGGGTACAGCCAGCCAGCGGGCATGGTCAAACGAGGAACAAAAACTTCACATTAACCAGCCCGAACCCAAAGCTGCGTTTAAAACGCTAAAAATATTTGCCAAAAATCAACCGAGTTGCCAAATACATGATAATGAGAATAGATAATTCAACCGCCATTAAATCCAATTCCTCTACTTAACCAAAATAACGAAATAATTCTGGCAATGGTGCGAAAAACGAAATCTTATCGCAGCGCATCGTACGTGAAATCAGCAGAAAACACTCAGGAAGACACGGCGTCACTACGCCTCCATCCATCCCGACATTGAACGGAAACTGAGGGACAATGCGTTCGAAAATACTATAACCCAATTTGGGCCACCCCAAATTTACTTACTCGCTAGAAGGCAATAAGACGCAGAACCCCTCCGAAAACGATAGCAGACCAAGCTAAATGCACTGTAGTCGTCCCGATGTGGCCTACCATGCGCTTGGTATCCACTATTCAGATAACTTCTTATCTCTGATCTGATACTGTTCAAACCTGACGAAAAAGTCGACAACTCGCATTCCAACAAAGGCAAGATTCACGACAATCTTACCGATTAAGCAGTTCGACGTTTGCTTAAGACTATGGCGCGACTTCTGTTCATGAAAAAGTCGCAATGTACTCGAAACTCCAGCACTGTAATGTACAGTAATGTATTTCTTGTCTTGACCCAAGTTTTTTCAATCCGGTGTGCAATAGTCACAGAGGAGCGCTATCCTTCCTAATAGGCCCCCCTATATTGAAAGACGACAAAATAAAATACCCTTTAAAGGAATCTTCAGGACACGACCTCCTTTACCCAAATATAACATAACCTGGGACATTTCTAATGTACTGGATCTGTTAGGGACATAGTACACTAACGAATTAATGCCCTTAGATAGGGTCACAAAGAAATGCTGCACACTGCTAAATCTAGCAACAGCTCATAAAGTCCAGACGCTACAAAAAATCAAAATTGATATTTAATTGTCGATTCCAATATTTCCCAAATTAACATTAAGATACCAGAACTAGCTAAAACGTCAAAACTAGGCGTTAACCAGCCTCCGCATAAAAAATCCTCAAGTATTTCCAGCTCCAACTCTATTACTATACATACATAAATCGAACAGCTACTCTTCGCAAAATTTAACAATCCTTTCATTGATTTCAAGAAACCTCGCAACACAATATAGTAACCACTCAAACTATTAGCCGTTGGATCAAATTGACACTTAAGACTTGAGGTATCGATATCAATACATTCACGGCTCACGCCTCGACGGCTAAAGCCCACCAACTGGGTGTCAACATTGATGTCAGATGTCATCAGTTAGCTCGTAGACGCCAGCGCGCGCGCACGTAGTTTTTTCACTCACACTCGTCTCGCTATCTATCCATCTACGTATCTCAAACTTTTGGTCGCGATGGAATCTTTTAACTGCGCTCGTTGTAATGCTGAGTGTAGGGATGGCGCACAGTGCTCCCTCTGTCAGGGACGATTTGATTTCCCCTGCTCCGGAATTACCGAATCGGGCTACCGTAAGCTCGGCGAGCGGAAGGCCACATGGAAGTGCCCGTCTTGTAAGGGGGCCGGCAGCCCGTTCCTGCTTCCTGGTAAGGGCTCGGTGAAATCCCCAGTACCGGCGGATTTAGAAAGTATAGCCCTTGATATTAAGCGACTCAGTGCTCAGACAGCGTCACTGCCGTCCCTAGTGGCTTCCATGAAGGCGATCCAGGACGACATCGCAGATCTTAAAAATCTCAAGACAGATGTAGCCGACCTGAAACTCCTGAAGCCTGAGGTCACTGCCGTGAAAGTTTCGCTCGATTTCGTGCAGGGCTCTGTGGAAACCCTAAGCGGCAGACTTGCTGATGTCAGTGAAAGAGTCCAGGGACTCCTTAAGACCAAAGATGATGTTTGTCTTCTGCAACAGCGCTTCGATCAATTGGAATCCAATATACGAGACCTGGAACAGCGATCGCGTATGAACAATATTGAGATTAAAGGAGTTCCAGTATCTCAATCAGAAAATTTATTTGATATAGTAGCGAAGATAGGAAGCCACATTAGTTCTTCGATCACCAAAGAGCAGATAAACTACGTTGCAAGAATACCAATGCGGAATGATAAGCACAATAAAACGATATTGATCTCTGTGCACAACAGATATGTTAAGGAAAACTTCGTTGCCGCAGCTAAAAAGTTCACTATCGTTCCCGCCGACCTGGGCCTTCGCGGCGACAAGAGAATATTTGTCAACGATCACTTGACCCGAGAAAATAAGATGCTGCTCAACAAAGCAAAGGATCTGGCGAAAGAGAAGGGTTTTGCGTTCGTCTGGGTCAAAGCATGCAAGATTTTTGCACGAAAGAGCCCCACCTCCAATGTAATAGCGATAAAATCGGATCAAGATTTGAAGAAGATTTCGTAACCACGATAGTTTCATTGTGTTTATCATTGTATTTATTGTTTGTTTATTTGTATCGCGAAAGTTTGAGAAACAACGGCTTGCTCCCACTCTGGTATGCCTACCTGCGCGGTAAGTTTGCACATGCTACCTATTCAAGTTTCTTATCTGAACTATCGCTCCATCTCGCTCATGCTCAGCCGTTATTTACTTTTTATAATTTTATTGTTACTCATACTTATTTCAATCAATGCTCATGCGCAACATATTTACACTTCTTGTGGTTCAAAAGATGCTTTATTCATGTTTGTTTTTATGCTCATTTAATCTTGGTATCTACCACTATTCTGCTGCTAATACTTTCTGTTAACAATGTATAACATTTACTATCAAAATGTTCGAGGCTTGCGTACGAAAACATCAGACTTTTATAGGAATGTTTCTCTTAATTCTTACGACATTATATGTCTCACAGAAACCTGGTTATTGGAAGGTATACATAGCAGTGAATTATTTGATGACAGGTATCTTGTTTTTAGACGGGATAGGGATTACGAGAAAACAGGTGAGACTAGAGGAGGGGGTATTTTGATTGGTCTTCGACGCGAAATTATAGCCGAGACTCGTAGCGAGTGGTACTCGAGCGCCGAAGACTTATGGGTGACGTTAACCATTCATTGTCGTAAACCGAGGGTAGTTTACAAATTACATTTATGCGTTGTTTATATCTGTGATGAGAATACAGGCAATTCTATGTCAAAACAGTTAGAAATATTCTCTAATAATGTATTGGATATTGTTTTAAAAAACCCGAACGATAAATTCCTTGTATTTGGAGATTTTAATATGCGAAATTTATCTTGGAATCCGTCCGATGGTAATTCATTTTACATCGCGGATAACATACAAGGCACAGTACAACAAAATTTATTTGATGACTTTAACCTTTGCAATCTTTCACAGTATAATAATATTTTAAATGACAATAACAGATTACTGGATTTAATATTTTCAAATAGTGACGTCTCAGTCGCTCGTTGCCCAAAACCACTGTCAAAATTAGATGCAACACATCACCCTGCACTTTGTATTGCTGCAGATTTTGTTCAATTCCATAAGTTGAAACTACGTCCCTATACTAAGTACTTATATTATCGAGGCGACTATGATGCCATCATGACGAAGTTAGACGCTATTAATTGGCAACAGGAATTTGACTCTAAGCCGATAGATGATGCATTGTCTTTCTTCTATAATAAATTAAATGATCTTAGGACAGAATACATACCCTCTAAGTTAGTCACTTCCACGAATAAGTACCCCCCTTGGTATAAACAATCTCTAATTAAGATATTAAAAGAGAAATATAAGTACCATCGTAAATATAAAATTTACGGTAATTATTCCGATTTTCAATCCTTCGCTGTTTTAAGAGATCGTGCTAAAACAATAGAAAAAAATATGTATGATGAGTATATTTCTAGCATCGAATTAAGTATCACTAAAAATCCTAAAGCGTTTTGGACATACATAAAGATGAAAAATCAAAATAATTCCTACCCCGCGGTACTACGGTTCGGTCAACGCTCCTCCGATAGTGGGGAGGATATTTGTAATATGTTTAGCGAATACTTTCATTCCACATTTCTAGATAATACCAGTACCGATTATTCCCACAATTACGAAAATCATAGTATTATGACGTCAGCCGATATAGCTGACGTTGAGTTTGAGTGTTCGGAAGTGTGCAAGCTTTTAGAATCGCTTGATCTTAACAAATCTGCAGGTCCGGATAACGTTCCAGCAATATTTATAGTCAAGTGTGCCAAGAGTATCTCGGCTCCCCTTACACTTCTTTTTAGACGGTCTATGTCAGAGGGCGTTATGCCAGCAATCTGGAAATCCGCTCTCATCACTCCTATTCATAAGAAGGGACCTAAAAATTTAATTGAAAACTATAGGCCCATCTCGAAGTTATGCTTGTTTGCTAAAGTGCTTGAAAAGATCGTTTATAGACAACTTTATGCTGCCTTAAAACATACATTTAGCCTACAGCAGCACGGTTTTATAAGAGGCAGGTCAACAACATCAAACTTGATTGTCTGTAGTGACTATTTATCTGAACATATGTCGAAACCTTCCCAGGTTGATGTTATATATACCGACTATAGTAAATGTTTCGACAGAATAGATCACTCAGAATTACTCCGGATGTTTCAATGCGCAGGTATTCGAGGTAATCTATACAGATGGCTGACGTCGTATGTACATAATAGGTGCCAAACTGTTGTACTCAACGGATACACATCGTCACCTATGTGTATCCCATCAGGAGTTCCGCAAGGTTCCCTTTTAGGTCCCCCTTTTTTTAATTTTGTAATTAACGATATATCTTCATGCTTTAAATATTCCAAAATAATTTTATACGCGGATGATATGAAGATACTATGTCCCATTGACTCGATCGAAAGTGCTCAGCGTCTACAAGAAGACCTAGATCGGTTCGACAGCTACTGTTTATCAAAAAAATTAGACCTTAATGTATCAAAATGTTATGTATGTTCCTTCACTCGCAAGCCTCAACCTATTACTTTTCCTTACAAATTAAAAAATACTAATATTAACAGAGTTAATTCCATTCGAGATTTAGGCGTTATCTATGATAACAAGTTACTTTTTGATGAGCATATTGATAGTGTAATAAATCGAGCATCAAGAGCACTGGGCTTTGTTTTACGTTTATCAGCAGAATTTAAATCAATTAAAACCTTAAAAATTTTGTATTGCGCCTTTGTGCGCAGTCATCTTGAATACGCTTCGCAAATTTGGAATCCTGCTTATGATATTTACAGTACACGCATTGAGCGCATTCAAAGACGGTTTCTCCGTCATCTTCAATTTAAAATTAAAAAATACTTTCCGGACTACATAGCGCGATGTCGGAATTTTCACATTCTTCCCTTACATATCAGACGTAATATTGCTGATATCGTATATTTATTAAAGATATGTAATGGCGCAGTTGACTGCCCTGAGCTGCTGGAGCGCATAGGTCTAAAAGTTCCGATTAATTCTACCAGGAGACCGTGCTCACTTCTTGTCCCGGCAGCTAACACTAATTATAGGCAAAATACTTATCTGATAAGAGCAAGCCGGAGTTTCAACAAAGTGGCATCCAATTACGATGTTGACGTATTTAATACGTCCGTGGCACGTATGAAACAATTGCTTTCGAGCGCATTTTTTGAATGGCTGTGATTTCGCGGGCGGCGGTCGATCGCCTGTCTCTGGACGCGCGGCAGCGCGCTCGGAGCTGGGTTGGTGATTGCAGCTTGTGCATTCACAGCTATTTATTTACTTAGTTATTTTTCAGTCTACTCGATCAACTTACATTTCAACTTATTTGTGGAACCCTGTAATTGGCCGTCAACACATATGTTTTAATATATTTCCGTTACATAGCTGTAAGGTTCCCAATGAAAATAAAAATAAAATAAAATAAGAAAGACGACAGGGTGGAGTGGCCCCTCAGCCACGTTTGTACTATAGTACAATCATTTCGAATAACGAACAAACTACACCAGCCAGAGCAGTATTTGGTCGTGATTAACCAAATACACCTAAACTAAACTTAAGCATTAGAATTAAAAAAAAAATACGCTAAGATACTTATACTCAGTATAGGTAAATCAAAACATTATGCGACTTCCTACTAAAGATTCTTATAACTAAGAATGAAACCCGAGCGGCAGCTACAGCCGTACAATAAACAGTGGGCAGAATGTACTATGAAACAGTCAGTCTCTTCATACCTACTAACGATGAGTACGGTGATATTACCGAAAATAACTCTCAACCTCTACATGTGTAAATAATATTCATTTTCAGGATACTTATCTTGAAATACGAGATGCGAGGATAATTGATGATTAAACGAACGTAGTGACGTTCTATCAAAATTATCCGAAGCATCTCGTATGAAAAGATAAGTATCAATCACCCGCCCTTCCCTCATAGGCCTAGCCATGTTGCCCCAACAAATCTTCGGCAATATCACAAAATGAATACTATACTCTGAACTAAATGACGAACACGGCAGGGAAGGCAGGATGGTGGACGTGGGGTGACCATACACATTCCATTTAATTTTACTTACTCTCAACAATAGTGGAAGAACGGTAGCCAATTAGCGATACTACATGTGTAAATAATATTCATTTTCAGGATACTTATCTTTTCATACGAGATGCTTCGGATAATTTTGATAGAACGTCACTACGTTCGTTTAATCATCAATTATACATAAGAACCTTTCTCTTAAATTACTCTGTCTGTTTTAAAAAAAACGCATCAAAATCCGTTGCATAGTTTATAAGATATTAGCATAAATAGGGATAGACAGATAGCGGGAAGCGATTTTATTTTAGTGGTACTAAAATAGTCAATTCCAACACGTAATTTATTATATTGATTATATCTTATAAATTCTGTTTTTTTTCACTAATAACCATTAAATATTTGCAAACATTACCGTATTAAAGCATAGTTTGGGATCCCGTCCAGCATTAAGTAATATAAACGCAAACAGCAAGGTTCCGTACACATCGCAAGTCAAAATCCGTATACCAAAGCGTTCTGTAGCAGAAGTAAAACACCAAACCTATTTGGTCCTCATCAAACAGGCCGTGTTTACTCTTAAATACGGTTATATTTGATCTACAGAACATAATACCCCGTTACTTAAGGCTATAACAGGTGCAAAATGAGTCCTACTCGACAGTGTAAATGAAGGAGGATTTAAGGTTTTTGGGAGTTAACTTACAAGCTCAGAAAAAAAAAAATAACTAAAAATATATAAATATCAACTTCATTCGTAAAGATGTTAAGAAATGTTGTGATTTGGTTAGTGTGTTACATGTACTTAGTAAATACACATGTTATTCTGTAATACTGTGTAAATTGACGATTCCAAGCGCATTTTCTATGTCTAAGAAATAAAACAAACTTCGATTTTCAATGCATCTATTTGTCTGTTTTTAACCGACTTCCAAAAAGGAGGAGGTTTTATGTTCGTCTGTTTGTTTTTTTTTTCTTTCTTTATGTTCATCGATAATTTCGCCAATTGTGAACCGAATCGAAAAATTTTTAGTAGTTCGAAAGGATATACTCCCGAGGTGGGTCCATTTAAATTTTAAAGAAATCGGCTAAGTCGTTTTTGAAAAATCAACAGTAATGTAAACAATTGGAGCGAAATATTCGAATTTTGTACATGATGGAAGGCGGTTTTGCCATTTTTTGGGGAAAATTATTGTGATCAAATATTTATTTCGTCTTTGAAAAGACTAAAAAAGTAGAGTACAATGAATTTTATAAAAAACATTTCCATATTTACTACATAGACAAACACATCAAATGCTACACAAAGTTACCAAAGGGATAATTTGGTCCATCGAGAAAATCTGAAAGAGATGTATCGATTTAATATGGCACGAGTAAGAAAGAGACATGAAAATTTTTCGATGCATTTTTGTGGGTGGGTTTATTACCAGTGTTACTATCAATCATACTACCAGTAGTAAGAACGGTACATGAATTACCGTTGTTAATTACTGCAGTTGAAAGTTGTTAAAACAAGAGTGCCTTAAGTGATTACAAATCTGTTATTTACTAGATATCTGCAAACTGCTAGCACTTTAATTGATTTATCGAGTCTTTAAAAAAAGGCCACAGAAATATATCTGCCTACTAGTTCGTGAAATAGATCAATTTTACGTAATATATGTGCGCATTAGCAAATATCAATTTACCTACATATTTGGGCTTCGTGCTCAGCGCCAGATAGATTAAATAGAACATAGATAACACCACATAGATTCTATACGTCTACATATAAAACCATATACTTAGCACATTTTAATACCGAAATGAACTGACGTACCTAAGTAATTTAAGTTATATTAAAGTCGACCTCATTTGCGTTGCAACACGGTTCAGTGCGCTATCACTTAGCACTAATATGGTAAAAAAATGTGCAAAAGCCACGTTAGTTTCCATAGTAAACGTTTATAGCGCTATCCCTTTTCCCCCATCAATTGCTAAAGCCTTAACCCCGTGTTCTCGGTCTCCGGGACCGTTCGGACGCTCAAGGGTGAAGTATCAAGTATATTTGCACGGTGTAAAAATGTTTGAATTGCGTTCTGTCTCCAAATTTAATTTTATTGTTTCATTTGATCTCTTGAATAAATATGAATACTTTTGTTTCAGGTAAGGGATTAAGTGGATACCCTAAAACATAAAACCCGGGTAGACCAACCCCTGGCTTATACCTAAGGGCTGGGAAGATGTTGATTCAGTAAGTACACAAATATATTATGTATTATGATATAATATTCATAATGTTATAATAGGTATTATCGGGCCTGTCTTCTCAGGTTTCTTGGTAGGTATAATTTGTTATGGACTATTTATACAAATGGTTGCACAATGCAAGAAAAAGTTCATTCAAAACTTATGAGCAAGGCTCTTGTCAGTAGAGCAATTTACGCCTAACGGTTAACTAATTTGATCTCTTCGTGGTCTTTCGATCGATTTGAATAAAAAGTGCATGATAATTATGTCCTAAGATTGCCTAGACTGCGTAATATAGGCCTCTTATGAGGCTGCGCAACTGGTTATCGTTAACAATTACGCAACCTTCTCGATACGAGTGTTTTTAAAAAATATTTTGTGGCAGTATGTGTTTATTGTATATTCATCCTGACATATCACCAAAACTATTAAAAGAACATCAAATAAGCTTTGATGTACCTACTTGAGATATGAACTAAAACAAGAAGTATTACTAAGACTCCGCTGTCCGTCTGTCTGTCCATCTGTCCGTCTGTCTCCAAGCTGAGCCCTCATGGGCTCTTTCGTGGGTTCGCCCCACAAGCTGTTCGGTCCGCGGGGCGAATCAACGAAGCCTCTTTTTGAATGCCCTCTTTCGCCCCGCTCCAAACAATGCGGGGCGAAAGAGGGCCTTCAAAAAGAGGCTTCGTTGATTCGCCCCGCGGGCCGAATAGCTTGTGGGCGAAACCACGAAAGAGCCATCTCATGAACCGTTATAGCTAGAAAGCTGAAATTTTCACAGATGATATATTTCTGTTGCCGCTAGAACAACAAATACTAAACACAGAATAAAATTAAGGGGGCTCCCATACAACAAACCTGAAGTTTTAGCCGTTTTTCGCTCTATATCAATAATGGTAACAGGTTGATGCTTGAAATTTTTACAGAATATTTAGTTATATATTCACTTCAGTAATAAATAATAAAATAAAAATTGAAGGGAGGCTCCCATACAGTTCGGAACCCTCCTTGTGCGAGTCCGACTTGTACTTGGCCGATTTTTAAATCTTAAAATAACGTTTCCCTACACGATATTTAGTTTTGAAATAAAACCAAACTATCTAAACCGAAAACGGAGCGGATGTTTATTTTATCGACTTTACAAAACCAGGATTTGTTTAAAACAAACCGGGATCGTGCGGATCCTATTGGCAAAGTTAAGCAAATAATTATTAAATAAACAAAGTTTAGATTAGATTTTTGTTTAAAGACTTTCAGGAAATAGATAATTGTAACCCTTATATTGACGCGACTGATTAATAGAACGATTGGGTTTTGGAAATACCATGCCTATACAAGGCATTGCTTTACAAAGTGTACTGTACTGAGTTGCCGAGTTGTATTTATTTGTTTAACGTCATTAACATTTTTTTCTATGAGACAAACAGCGGCATTGAGAAAAAATTGGTCGAGTGCGAGTCGGACTCACGCACGAAGGGTTCCGTACCGTGTTGGAGCCCCTTGAGCCCGCCCCATTCCTCTTGCCATTTTTAATAGCGAGCAAAAAACTCCAAAAAATTACGTTTGTTGTATGGAACGTATCCAGTTTTTACTATTTGTTGTTATAGCTGCAACAGAAATACATCATCTGTGAAAATTTCAGTTCTCTAGGTATCACGGTTCATGAGATACAGCCTGGAGACAGACAGACAGACGGACAGACGCTCAGACGGACAGACAGACAGACATCACAGTCTTAGTAATTGGGTCCCGTTTTTACACTTTGAGTACGGAACCCTAAAAATGATCAGTAGCTGCATACATTTTGAGGAGAGCCAACTAGTTTTTTGTATGGAACAGGAGCTTTTTTCGTAATTTCACAATTGGCCTCGTTGTAAAAGTTCATAAAGTATAGTTATTGTTGAGCATAATTTCCCTGCACTGGATCCCACCTTAGGAAGACTTGACGAAAGAAAATGCTTCACGTAATACTTCGCGATTTCATACAAAGTTTAATGTGCGGTACGACGGAGCCATGGACGAAGACCTTAGTATGAAACATCACAAGAGCCCGCGTAACGCAGATTTTGTCCTAGTAATGGGATCCATTATGAATAAATATTCAAGTAGCTTATATATACCACCGCTCCATACAATTGTGAAATGCCAACTTAGACATACAAAAACAATAACCTGTTATCTCCCTTTAAATATTATCCGATTTGAGTGTTTTTTTTTCATATAATCAAAACTTCAATAGGTTTGCACGTCTTGGTGTATACAGTTTTTCAAATGACCTTTTTTAGGTTATCAGCCTCTAAGAGTCATATTTTTACTTAAAACTTTGTCTGAAAAGTATACAGATACTAAAAACTTTTAACTTTGAAAATATTGAGACTTACAATCGTGCAATAATTCTTACTTAGGCGATTGACACCAAATCATAACATATTGTTACAATTTAAGGGGTGAAAAGAGTTTTCTCCCGGAACGTAAATTTTATCATAAATGTACTGTGATTTTTCTCGATGTTGTATAGAAAACGTGAAAACACTGGTCGATTTAGAATCCTAGAAATATATATCAACTTTCTGTTGAATATAGAGCCTTCAAAACCCTTCAAAGAGCTTCAAAGAGCATGGGGCGATTATTGTCTCAGTTTTGTTCAGCCATATTTTACCCCAAGTGTTTATCCTTGCCACGCCATATCATGGCTCACATTATTGCTCGTTCTCCCTCTACTGTTATAGCTATGATTTCGCCTCATTTGTGATAAGGAAGGAAGACATTCACAATTATTTTTGTCGTCTTTTGTGACAATAACAGCGCGAAAAACTTCCACTGTGTCACATTTTTTCGGCTTATTTGGCTACTGTGTCTATGATTATTATTATGACCGTTTTATGGGCAATTATCATTAAAAAATATTAATTTTTAGTGACAATAACAACACGAAAGCAGGAGGAGTAACTCAAATCGACGCGTTACTTTATACACAGTAGTCCGATTTTGATATTTTTTTTTAGGGTTTCGTACCCATAGGGTAATATCGGGACCCTATTACAAAGACTTCGCTGTCCGTCTGTCACCAGGCGGTATCTCAGGAACAGTGATAGCTATAACGTTGAAATTTTCACAGATGATGTAATTTTGTGGCCGCTATAACAACAAATACTTAAAACAGAAAAAAAAAAATAAGGGGGGCTCCCATACAACAAACACAAATTTTTAGCCGTTTTTCGCTCAGTATTAATAAATTTGAGAGGTAGATGCTTGAAACATTCACAGAATATTAAGTTCATGATTCACTTTAAAAATTAATAGTTAAATTAAAACAGTATAAATATTTAGGGGGGGCTCCCATACAAGACACGTTTTTTTTTTGCTCGATATTAATGACGGCATCAGGAAGATGATGGAAAAATTCACAGAATATTGAGTTATATATTTCCTTCAAAACTAAATAATTAAAATAAAATACATATATTAAGGGGTCCATCCGGTGCGGAACCCTCCGTGCGCGAGTACGACTCGTACTTGGCCGATTATATTGGATACAGATGATAACAGATGTTTAATTTATCAACCGTTGGTTAAATCTTAAACAGCTTTTTAACGAAATTTTGCTGTTCAGCAAGCAAAAACCGTTGATTCAATACAGTAATCACACGTTTAACTTAAACAAGCGTTGGTGAACTTGGGTCTTTATATCTCTGTCAAAATAACGATCATAATTAAAACCTGAAGTTGATGGACTTAGACCCAACTTCACCAACGCTTAATAGTTAAGCGTGTGATTACTGTATTTAAACAACGATTTAACTCGGGTTCTAGACCGTTGTTAACCAACAGATGTTAATTTATCAACCGTTCTGTTCAGCAAGCAAAAACCGTTGATTCAATACAGTAATCACACGTTTAACTTAAACAAGCGTTGGTGATCGGGGCTTAGTATAATAATGTGAAGTTTCCTCCCAAAACTGCTCAAAGTTATTTTTGACCAAAAAATTCAGTTAAATATAGTGTCCTTTGTGGTAACTCTATTACAATCTAGACACGCGGAAGCCTGTCCAGCCAAGTCTAAGAAAAAGGAACTGGCGACGCGACGTGTGTAATATTACACGAACCATTTCGAGCCACTTTTGACACCTTTATAACTCGAAAACTATTTAACCGATTTATATGAAATTTAGCATACTTATTAAGATTCTTAGCATATCTACAATACAAAATTTCATTAACTTTGCTCTGACAGTTAATGAAATATAAACGTTTAAAAACCGGGGTTTCACTGACTGATTCACTCACTGACTCACTGACTTATAGATCGAAAACCTAACCCACTTCCAGATGACCTAGAAACTTGATATTTGGCATCAAGGTAGACTATCAGGCATATACGAAGGAAAAAATCTAAAACTTTGAACTTTTACCCCCCAACCTTATATAATAGGGGATGAAAGCTTGTATGAGACTTCCACAAATGTTCATGCTATAAGTCTAAAAATTGATATAAAGACTCCCTGTTAGAAATAATAAAACACGTATTTTAGGATTTTTAATAAATCAGCCCCCAACTCCTAAAATTGGGGGATGAAAATTTGTAGGTCACTTTCGAAACTTTTGATGCCAGAAGTCAGAAAATGGATATACGTACTCGTTGTAATAGATAATAAAACACAATTTCAGGATTCTTTATAAACCACCCCCCAAACCCTAAAACTGGGGAATGAAAGTTTGTATGACACTTTTGCAAAGTTTGATGCTAGATGTCGAAAAATTGATAAAGACTCTTTATTACAAATACAATAAAACACGGATTTCAAGATTTTTAGTAAATCTCCCCCTAACCTTTAAACTAGGGGTTAAAAGTTGGTATGAGACTTCCGCAAGTTTTGAAGCTATAGATGTGAAAATCGATAAAATTACTCCTTGTAGTAAACTACAAAAAGAAGTGAAATCCAACAAAAACATTTTCATGTGAAATGAAGGCAAGTCTAAATCACAGTTCCCACTATCAAAAAGTTGTCAGATCTCACGTAAATTCAAATTCAAAATTCAAAATTTATTTATTTCGGACAACTCTAACATGATCCATCTTTTGTTAGTAACTTATGCTAATGCTTACAAACTAGGGTTAGTTAATATTTATCTGGTCATATACTTTGGAGGCATCCCCTGCGGAACCATGGTCCGCACGAGATGCCTCAGTACAGGAGCATGCGGGTCGTCCGCTATCGATTTCAGGATGGTGTTGTCACTCCCCCGCAGCCTCCTCACTAGTGACGCCACCTTCTTCCTAATGAGGGCGTGGAAGCCATCAACGTGGTTTTGCGCGAACATGTTAGAAGCACTACAAAATCGAGGGAGTTTCAACATCATCCTGAATACATTGTTATATTGGATGCGCAGGGTATCCATTGACTTTTGGCAGCACCGGAACCACAGTCCACCCGTGTACAACCCCTGACAATACGCTTTGAATAGCGTGACTTTGACCTGATCTGAACAACGAGCAAATCTGCGGGCCAACATGTTCCCTCGAGCCGCCAGCGCCCTGCGCTCCCTTTCCACGTCTTCATCGTCCTTAAGGTCGTCGACAAGTATGTGTCCGAGATATTTAAACCGAGTTACTCGGTTTAAGCTAATGCCATTAAGGGTAATAGGAGGGAAAGTTTCAGGACACTTGCCGGCAGCCTTAAAGACCATGAACTCACTTTTCTTGACATTGTAGATGAGACCATGCGATGCGGCGTAGTTCTCACAAACTTTGAGCATATCTCGGATGGACTTCACAGTCGGGCCCAGCAAGACCATGTCGTCAGCGTAACTGATGTTGTTTACACAGACACCCCCGACGCGGCACCCGACACGCATGCTGCTGAGCCCGGCTATGAGACCGTTCACGTAGAGGTTGAAGATTCTCGGAGATGACAGCCCTCCCTGTCTTACCCCGCATTCCAACCCATATGAGTCCGAAACACTATTCGCCCACTTAACGTGATTGGTCTGGCGACTATACCAATATTGAAATATCCGGAGCAGCTCAGCCGGGATTCCCCTGCTCTCCATCTCTCTCCAAAGCACATCATATGCAACGAGATCGAAGGCCTTGGAAAGATCAAGAAAACAGGCAAAAACCGGTGTTTTCCGCTCCGTATAATATTGGACAGTATGCTTGAGAGCCAGGATTGCGCTTTCGGTGGAGAGTCCGGGTCGAAAACCGAACTGAGCGTCATGTAATTGTACATATTTATCCAAACTCTGATCAAGCACACTATCCAACACCTTAGCTACTGTAGTTGCCAAGGAGATCGGGCGATAGTTGCTCATGTCCGAGATATCACCTGTCCTGTTCTTCACTATGGGCACCACGATGGTCTTCATCAAGTCCTCAGGCAAGTAGGAGTGACTAATGCACATATTGAAGAACATAGACAGAACCTTCGGCAAGTGCACCCCTGCAAATTTAAAATGTTCGATGCTGATCCCATCGTGACCGGGAGACTTACCTCTACGCATACTACTTATAACCTTTTTTATTTGGTTTGCAGAAAAGTTAAGTAGAGGCTCATCTTCCTGCACGACAGGCGCATTACCGAGCGTGGTGGTGGAAGGACCCAATGGAGACTGCACTTTGAAATGAGCCTTAAACATGTTGGCTATCTCATTCGGGTCACTTCTTCCACCAATACTCGCTGGGAGACCAGGCCCAACATTCAGCTTACTAGTGGATTTCCAAAATCTACCAAAGTCTTTTTCTGCTCTTTGCTTGGCAATGATGTCCATTCTTATTTGCTCTTGGTGTTTTTGACACCACTTTAGCTTACTTTTGAAGATTTTACGCGACTTGCACATTTCGTCAAACGCAGAGCCAGACCTTGGTCGACCGAGACTGATCCATTCCTCATAGTTAGCCCTGGCAACCCGATGCGAGTATTGAACATGCTGATTCCAGCCGCAAATTTTCCCTCTTCTATAACAATTGATTGTTACGTTTTTGGTCTGAACGGCCGCATCGCTAATCACCTTAATTATGTCCTTGTATAATTTGTCTATAACTGTTTTGTGATCTGATAGATTACATACACCAAAACTGCAAGTTGTGAATTCAGGAGGGAAGTCAATATTACGCAACCCTTCGTTACAAAGTTCATGGTATTTGCGTATTTGAGTTTCATCACGTTCCCCCCAGATTACAGCGCTACGAGGTGCTTCCGGAGGCCTAAGGACAGGGCTAAGTTCTCCCAGGTTACATTCTACAAATATAGGGAGATGATCGGATACAAAAACATCATCATCTATCCCCACATTGACAACAGTACGCCATGCTGATTGCGAGACAACGCAATGATCCAACCAACTCCCCGTTCCATGAAACATATCGAAGTATGTACACGAGTTTGAGTCTATTCCCATAAATTCCACGTCTGCGCACAACCAAGACCTATCCCCACAGAAGTTACTAAGTTCAGTATAGAACAGTTTACCAGGTTGCGCGTTCATGTCTCCAAAAACAAACACGGTTTGGGTATTACTCCCCTCCACAATTGCATTTATTTCACTTAGAACCTCTGTGAAAATAGGCAAGTTATGTCGCGACATTACAGGCATGTAAACACAAAAGACAAGAATAGAATGACTACCTATGGATGCTCTGATAGCTATTAATCTCGAACTACTACATTCAAGTACTGATATACTATCAAAGAAGCCCCTTTTCCACAGAATAGCAACGCCTCCATATGGTCTTCCAATCAAGAGTTCACTGCTGTCAATTGAACTTTTACCAACATGTTCAAAATCAGGAGAAACTGTACCTAATATTGGAATATCATAATCAAATAGCCATGTCTCCTGAAGACACACTAAGCTGGCAGAACTACATAATTTTCTTACATCATCTATAGAAGTTTTAAAATTTTTACAGTTAAAACTAACAAATTTACACGTATTCGTATTGTTGTGATTATCCATATTAAAACTTAATTAGTTACTTTAACATCACTCCTCATTTGTTTCGGCCCGTACGCAAAGTGCACGAAACGCCGAAACGTAATACCATCAGGCCAAAAGTCATTGTTTAAAAATAAGTCTATTTTACTTTTCGAAACAAATAGTTTATAAGCATTATACTTTCTGTTTGTTTTCATTTTTATCATCTTCAAAGCAACAACTTCACCAGTTTTATTCTTAATATAACTTATTATGTCCTGCTCACAAGTATCCTTACTGACATTAGATATAAACAACGGCATTTTTATGTCAGCCGCTTTAAACTTGCCGTCAGGCGCCGTGGATGCCCGACCTTTTTGCCCAATTAATTTATACCTTCTGGCAGTTTTTGATTGTACAACTTGCCATTCAGAATTATCAACAGGTACCTGCGAGCAGTTCATAACAGCATTACGGTCTACCACAGGAGGGAACACGGTAGAAATATTCGATCTGTCATTTGCACTAGACAATTTAACTGATTCCTTAACCGACGGAGGCGTCGCACGCGCACAATGCTCGCTATTCGGTGCATTCGAAACCGCAGTGCTTCCTGGCGCGGCCTCACCGCACACGCTTGTCGTCCCGCTCACACCAGAACGGCCAGGACTGCCGCTTACTCGCTCGCCTCCCTCGTTCGGAACCGCAGTGCGGGCCTCGTGCCGGCTATCGCTGGACCGGTGACCTTGGAATGTACTAGCCGGGACGCTCGCGACCGTTGTTTGTTGCCGCGTCGGTGTCGAGTGATTGTTTCCCGCTCCAGACGATGACGAAGCATTTACAGATTTTATAGGAACATATTGTAAGCCTATAGGACCGCTACACATCTCATAATAACTGTCCTGAAGACATGCTCCTCTTCTTTTATTCACAAACTTATCGTGAGATGGATAGATGTCGATAACAGACGCATGCCTCATATTATCCAACTCTATTCTAAGTGCATCTAACATATCTTTCGTCACGGCATTTTCTTGTAGTAATGTTACTTTATTTTGAAGTTTAGCAACATCTTTTAACAAGCGCGTACAATCTACGTGATCAAAGCTCACACTAGGCACTAGATGCAAATCCTTTGCCACAAAAATAGGGAACACTTCCGCATCCATGCCTTTCATGAGACATATAATGTCGTCCAGGTCTCGAGACATTCTTTTCTTCCCATCTTTACGCCTCACCGGCATTTTTCTTGCATTAGGTACTGATTCAACTAGTAAACATTTCGCTTTTGCAATACTCGCCACATCAAAGGACGACGTGACGAGCTGGTGGATGCTGTCCTCGTCCATGAAGTCTAACACATTAGTTAGAAATGCTAGAAGTTCGTTAATAACAACGTTGCAACACGAACATTTCACAGTCGACGAAGCCATTGCGCATGAGTCACTGGCAGCGCGGGAACGCGACCGAGCTCCGTAGTGTACGGCGCGAGACTGAAAAGCCAAGCTTCTAACTCTACACGCCTTACTCTACAAGTTCTTACTTCACAAACTCTACACCTTAGTTAATATATGCGGCTTGGCTGTTTCGCTAACTGCGCATGGGCGTAAAGTGAAGGTTTATTCATTAATTCTGTAATACAAACAGTTCTTGTTGTAACGAAACGGCCAAGCCACATTTATTAACTAAGCTGTAGAGTTTGTGGAGTAAGAACTTGTAGAGTAAGGCGTGTAGAGTTAGAAGCTTGACTTTACGTGAGATCTGACAACTTTTTGATAGTGGGAACTGTGATTTAGACTTGGCTCCATTTCACATGAAAATGTTTTTGTTGGAAAATAAGTAAGTTAAGTACTTAAGAAATGATTTTGGTGTGTAAGAATCTCAGTTATCTGAAAATAAGTTTTTATTTATTATTTTAATCAAACGAATTCACAGAATTTTACCCATACTTTTTTGGGTGACACCTACTTTTCCCATAACTCTTTTGCAGAAATAAAGAACAAAAACGTATTATCTGTCTCTCTCCGTCTCCCTTTCTCTTTCCCTGCCGAAATACCCTAAACAGTTGGCAGCCCGTCCCGATTCTCAAATCTCACAAAATTAAACTGGTCCAAATTGATTTTTGACGAACAAAAGGGATACTCCTGTAATCAAAGCTTGCTCCCGAATACGCACCAGAGGGGAATTTATTGAATTTGTCACGATTTCGAATTAATTTAATAGGCCTTAGGTCGGATTAGAAGTGTTACTGTCGTTGATGAATGTAGTGGAGGACGTGAAACGCAAGGATTGCTTTGCTCATACGTACTGCTCATACTTCTCATCACATGTGGATCTGTCAACAGACACAAAATACACAGAAAAAATCATAAGATGTATGTGAATCGACCGTTGTTATTGCATTTTGTACAATCAAATCAATCAAAATATTTTATTGATATAAAACAATTTACAACGACTGCCTCGGTGGCTCAGTGGTTAGTGACCCTGACTTCTGGATCAAAGAGGCGTGGGTTCGATCCCCACCCAGGGCAAACATTTATGTGATGAACATAGGTGTTTGCTCTGTGTCTGGGTGTTATTTAGGTACCATCTAGATAAGTGTGTATTTAAAAATATGTCTATGTGGTATATCAGTCTCTGGCAGCCATATCACAAGCTTTGCTTAGTTTGGGGTCAAAGACCGTGTGTAAGATGTCATCTAAAATTAATTTATTTATTACTAGCGAAACCTCTGGTTTGCGAAATAGCGTTGTAGTTGTATTTCAAAAACCACAGCCTTCTGATAGGATTATTACGTACTTATCTTTAAAATATATTAAAACGACAAGCTTATTTAAAACTTACCTAATTTGTTTGCATAGTTAATGATCACAAATAACATTTTCCTTGTTTTATATTTAATCAATGTTTCAGGTCTAGTTATATTTGAAATTGTAATATTTTTTTCTTAAATTGCTTGGCTTACTTTTTGTGACGCAGCTTATATTTTCCAAGAACACTGTTTAATATCAACTACTAATAAAATCATTTTAAGTAAGCTTAGGAAAAGCTGATTTGGTAAGGCAACACTAAAATGTTTATCTGACATGTCAGTAGATTATTCATCCTAGACAAAACCTTTGCTCATCCTTTGGAAGTTTAATAAATAATTGGAGTGGATAAGGGTAAATAAGAAAATGTTGAAACAGGTGTTAAAATTTACTTGAAAATTTAACAAAATTCAGTATTTCCTTTATAAAATACTCCTAGTAAATACTTCTCTTAGTAATTATATTCTATGAAACGTGCTGTTACTAGTTGAATTCTAAAAGGTATTGCTTTACAAGATCTCACATATAATTTGATAAGTACATTTATACTAATATCATCATTATTAGCCATAGGACGTCCACTGCATGACATAGGCCTCCCCTACGGATTTACAATGAAATCGGTTGGAAACGGATTGCATTTAGCGTGATACGGTGGTTTTTACCGACTTTCAAAACAGAAGAGGTATCTACTATGTTCGTCTGTATGTATTTTTTATATGTATGTTCATAAATATTTTCACCAATTGTGAACCAAATAAAAAAAACTTTTTTATTTCGAAAAATAAAATGTATATGGGACCACATTTAAATTTTATCGAAATCGGCTTAACCGTTATTTATAAATCAACAATAATGTACATGGATGTCACATTGATTCGTGCAACTATTCGAATTCTATGGAAGTCAGTGCCATTTTTTGCAAAAAATAATTAATGTTTGGATTCAATGATGAGTGGAATGAAACGTAACAGGATGTAAGGGATAGACGTATTAGAACGGCAGGTGAGAGTGAAAGAGAAAGATGATTTAAGAATAGGATTGTACGTAAGGAACACATTCTAAAACATGGCAAAAGAGATTGTAACGACGCTAAGACGAAAAAGTTGTAAAGGACGTTAAGTGTGAATAAAGTGAAGTCATTCTAACGAACTACTTTTTATTCCCTAGACAGACCCCCCGCTCTCCTAAATTAATTATAATTGTCAATGATGTAAAGCCCTGTGGTATATTTCACTAGAAAGCATTACGGAGACATTGCACACTCACGCATAATCACAAAACGTGAAAATCCCGTTTCATTCCGATGTAATTGAACACAGGCACGTCTCGCGTCTGTAAATCAATTAATCAACAAAAACCTGAAGCGTTCCCAACACAGAACTCGCGAGATGGGACATGTCGTCGATTAATTTTAAATCAATGGGAAACCTAGAAAAAAAAAACATGTCGATTGTCTCTTTCTTAACTTACCACCTTACTTTATTCATACCAATGAAATATATTTATTTGAGAAAAATTATTACATAGCTGTTGGATGATGAATTGTCATAAGGAAAATTACAAACAAGAGTTTTGAACTTTACAGTGGGTTCCAAACTCGGCTAGGCCTGTTTTTTGGTAACCCATGAGGTGGAGAATTGCCGAAGTATACATTGTGCGCGCTCTCGTTTACAGTAGATAGGTATATAGTATAATTATAGTAAAACGTTTTGGATTCAATAATAATATAAATTAAATTAAATAACATTACTAAATTCACAGAGCACAAATACCTTATTCTTTTGCATTCACACAGAACTAAAATTAAGGATTTCTATGGGGCATGATTTTTTCTTTTCGGTTTTACAAAGCAGTCCAGTTTCTTATATTTTTAAATGTGTTCTTTAATTTTATAGTAAGCCTGTAAGACGTGTGCCCTATAAACCAAATTAAACTTTATAGCGTCTGTAAACTCGCGGCGAGTCATTGCGCAGTAGCTTCGTTATGTCAGCTGAAGCTAATTTCACAGACGCCATTAAGTTTGATTCAGCTTATAAGTACTTAATTTTTATAAACATGCACTTTGCGGTATATAAACATTCGTTCAAATTCAATTCAAAATATAATGTATTCTATTGACATACCCATGTGCTTAGAAACGTCATTACAAAATAAACATCATTGCAAAATTACAAAATAATTGAACGCATTGAAATATTCAATAAATCTAAATTACAGGTAATAAAATCGGCCAAGTATGAGTCGGACTCGCCCATGGTATCTGTACTGTATGAAAGCCCCCTCAAATATTTATTTTATTAAAATTGTATTATTGAATTACACAACAAAATATTCTGTAAAAATTTCAAGCATCTACCTGTTCCCATTATAAATTCAAAGCAAAAAACGGCTAAAAATTAGGTTTGTTGTATGGGACTATACTAAAACACGGGTAAAAACGGGACCCTATTACTAAGACTCCGCTGTCCGACTGTCCGTCTGTCTGTCTCCAAGCTGTATCTCTGTAAAATTAATGATTAAGGCACTTAATCATTAATTTTATTCTAGTTTTAGTATTTGTTGCTATAGCGGCAAAAGAAATACATCATCTGTGAAAATTTCAGCTTTCTAGCTATAGCGGTTCATGAGATTCAGCTTAGAGACAGACAGACGGACAGTCGGACAGCGGAGTCTTAGTAATAGGGTCCCGTTTTTACCCTTTGGGTTCGGAACCCTAATAAAAAATCCGCAATAGCATCGTCCAGAACAAAATCACCAATTAAGATTACAAATAAATAATTTAACAATATTTTTTATACTCAAAAGAGGGTATTGTCAGAAATAGCTTCAGCTAAGGTATCAGTAAGTAACATATATCAATCAGTAAGCTTTTCTCTAAAAATGTCTTTTTACGAAATTTGAAATGCCATTTTTTGGGCTAACCTTAATAAATTCTGGCAGTTTATTATAAATATCGTTACTGTAAGTGTCGCGTCGGTAAAGACATGGCCTCTTGTTATATCTCTATGGTTCCGGAAATAATTGCGGCTCTGTTCCGTGCCCCGAATGCTGAGTGTCCGTTGCTGTCTGCGCCGTGGAGTGCGGAAAAATGGCTGACTCGTGCAATAACAGTGCTGATAAAATTAAGCCGAGCGGGCTTAGTGTCAAACATTTCAAGCCTTAGATCTAGATTCCTTCAACCTTATTCCAAAACACGTTTTAACTTTAGTACTGGACTTAATACCGAACTAAGACCATTACCTAACAAAAACGTTATTATAAAACAAAGTTTATCACTAAACCACTGATCAACTATGGTACTAAAGATAAACCTGTGAGAGCCCTAGTTTAATCATGGACTATCTTGGATACCTACTAAGATAGTTTTAACTTAGATATCGATTTAAAATATTTCACTCGGCACTTTTATTATCACTACATAGTTTATAATAAAGTCGCTTCCGCTGTCCCCATGTCCACATGTCCCCATGTATGCTTATATCTTTAAAACTACACAACGGATTTTGATGCGTTTTTAATAGATAGAGTTATTCAAGAGGAAGGTTTAAATGTATAATAAACCTGTCCTGCCGGGGCGGGTCGCTAGTAAATTATAATTTAGAAATATAAGAAAAATGAATTTCTGTGTAATTAATAGCCTAGATACATTATTAAGTTCAAAAACGACAAAAAAAAATCTCACTTTTTTCTTGCCTGGGCTTTGGCCTCACATACACTCATAAATTTGCCAACAACGAAAAAAATTGAAAAAATAATGAACTAAGTATTTATACTCGATGAATACTTAAATAAACAACGTGGATATATTTATGTAGGTATTAAGACGTAATTATTTCAGCATTTAAAGTGTGTTTTAAAAAGATTCAAACTTGCAAGAACGAATGAATGATTGAAATTTATATTTTTATCTGTGGCTATCGCTTAAACCATGGACTATCAATAGTTTATCTGATCTTAGGTTAGTCTTTGATTTGTAATAGGAACGTATTTTAATCCTTGAAGTAACTCTAATACCGTAACAACTGTGGATCTGCTAGGCCGGGTTTAAACCTGGTACTAATGAACTTTTTTGGAATAAGACTGTATCAGTCTAAGTTTTGCTGTCTAATGCTCTGGATTTTTGATAGGATTCTCTGCAAGTTGGATAGACCGATTGGAGACTACATATTTACAAAAATTTCAACACTTGAAGTACAAGCCAGCAATCGTTCTGAGTGGAGACAGTCGCTTCACAAAAAGATTTACGCATTTGAAGACCAACGAAGGCGCGATCTAGATGCGAAAAGAGAACAACTTAAAAACAGACCGCCTGCAAACATACTTTACAATTACGTTGATGGTGTCCTCACATGTAGCACTTGTTCTCGAACTTTCACCGCTAAAATTGGTTACTTTAGTCATGTGAAGACCCATCAAGTAACCTAAGAAGGAAATACTCAGTCGCCGTGACCGAAAACGGCTTGGAAATCATCATCATTATTTACGAAAATAGCGTTGGATGTGTACCAGAAAATATACTTAATATACTAGATTTTTCCCGCGGCTTGGCCCGCGTGGTAATTTAATTTTGTGCAATCCTATGGGAACATATTATTTTTCTGGGAAAAAAAGTAACTTAACATCACTTTCCGTTGTTCAAATAATAATTATGTCCGAATATCAAGTCAATTTGTCAATGCTAAATATCAAGTCAATTTGCTGCGTAAAAGAGGAACAAATCAATGAAACAACAAACACATTTTCGAATTTATGATGTTAGTAAGGATTGTGCTCATAACCAGTGTTGTTCCAAGTAAATTTTAGAGTGGCCGTATGTCAACCTCAAACAATCCGTATTTTAGTGAAAATGTATGGGAAAATTTGATAAAAGCCGAATTTAAAAAATAAACATAATTTTTTGTATAAGAAAATACACGGCTTTCAAAGGGCATCCAAGCCATATTTCTTTTTTTTCGGGTTTTTAAAGAAAGAAAGAAAACTTTATAATACGGCAAAAGTCGCATCAGGAACATTACTGCTCACAAGAATAAGTTAAACACTAACAAACACTTTTAACATTCAAGAACTATTTGGAAGCTGGAATTTTAACAGCAGAAATCTTACGGCTGTGATGATGATGAGATAGATAAACTCTTTATTGTTCAGCCTATATATTAAAAGCACAGGATATTGATGGTTCAATGTAACAACTTGCCCATGGCAAAGGTTCCCAAGAGGTCTCTGCAATTTATAGCAGCTATTCTGAACGGGGAACTTTATAAATAGCTCGTTGTAAATCTGTAATGGTCAAGAGTTGTGATAGCTTCGAGTAAATAGATGGTCATATAAACTCTGATGGGACGTGTCGATAGTTTTACTTACTCAAATATTAAATTTTGTAGGAGAAAAAAGTTTCGGAGACTATAATTGTTTTATCGGTAACTAGCAGCTAACCCAGGTACGATTGTCATAGTTGGAAACATTGCACGCTCGTACGTCTTATTTCTTTTTAGGGTTCCGTACCCAAAGGGTAAAAACGGGACCCTATTACTGTCCGTCTGTCTGTCTGTCTCCATACTGTATCTCATGAACCGTAATAGCTATAAAGCTGAAATTTTAGCAGATGATGTATTTCTGTTGCCGCTATAACAACAAATACTAAAAAAACAGAATATTTAGAATAACACACCTAGAAAACTCCCATACAACAAACCTAATTTTCTAGCCTTTTTCGCTCTATATCAATAATGGTAACAGGTAGATGCTTGAAATTTTCACAGAAGATTTAGTTGTATGTTCGCTTCAATATTAAATAATAAAATTAAAATGAAATAAATGTTTAAGTGGGGCTCCCATACAGTACGGAAACCTCCGTGCGCGAGTCCGACTCGTGCTTGGCCCATAATTTAGTTTATGTTTACTATTTAGCTAAAGTTTTGCGTAAAAATATGACTTTTTATAACCTTATAACTGGACATTTAAAAAACTGTAAAAACAAAGATGTAAAACGTCTAGAAAATAAATTAGATAACAGCTTATAATTTTTGTATAAACAAGTTAACACCACACAATGGTCTTAAGACCAATGTTTACGATGATAAGAGGGCTACGGATCCGAACTAAGAAGATTTACGAAGGTGATAACCAATAAATAGCAATTCAATAACTGTAACTGCAACTTCAAGCAAACTCGCTATTAAACTTTGCTATCGACATCACTTGAAACAATTGAATAAAGCATTTTATCTACATGTTGTAACATTCTACTTATGTTTCCAATACTTGACTTATAATAACTACTGTTATAGCGCAGACAACATTTAAGCAATTTCACATGATGTTATAATATCCACATCGATATCGTAAAATCTCATTATAACATCGCGCGCTCGCTCCTGATTGGCCCTGCGCGCGCAGCTGCGCTCTCATTGGTTAGATTTTAATGGAGCCAAGTTCACTGTGACAATACACGTACGCGTGAATTTAATATTTCGCAATATGTTTTTATTTTTATTTTTATTAGTGAAGATAAAGTAGTGTATGCAACTGCATATAACACGGGTATTAAAACACTCGTTACTATTATGAAACTCGCTGCGCTTGTTTCATAAACTCACACTCGTGTTTTAATACCCTTCATTATATGACAGTTGCATAAACTACTGTAACAAAATTATGTTTTTTGTTGTTTTTAAGCTTTCGCGATTTGAACACATTACTATTATATACTACGGGACTAATCGCGCACTATAATTACGAGATAAATAAATATCTCATCATCCCGACGTTTCGACCGAGTTGCATCGATTGTGATCACGGGTTTATTTATCTCGTAATTTTAGTGCGCGATTAGTCGTGTCGCGTAGTATATAATTTTTTTTTTGACAAAAGTTTATGAACATTATTCCGAAGCGAACCAGAACTTAATGCTGCTTTAAATCATACTCATATAAAATTCCGTATTCCCGTTTATCGCGAATCATCGAGTTAAAATTTATGCGCGCGTCGAGCGGAACTTCATTGATAAGCAAATCCTGCCAAAGTCCAGGTTATAGCCACTAAAGTATCGAGATCAGAGTTTATATTGATTCCTAGTGAATGAGTCATTAAATTTTATGAGATTTCCTGCATAAGGTAGTTTTGGAGAGTTTAAATACGTAACTTATTAATTGCGATGGAAAATCGTGTGGTAGTATTTGGCGATTTCTTAAAACTATTCCACGGAAAAGACGTGCAATGTTGACAGTTTTGAATGGGTATGAATACAAAAAATGGCAAAAAGGTAAGAATCGATTTCAGACAATCCCGCCCAAGGTGTGCGAAGACCAAAAAATGACACCGAATTAAACAACATACAACTACTTTAAAAAAGTAGTCATTTTGCTTGGTTACCTGTGCTAAAATATTGATTAGCAAAACTTTATTCATTACATAAGAAGATTGAATTTTAAACAAACACATGAATTAGCCATTTTGTAAGTAGAAAAATTGTGTAACATTGAAACACAACTAATGCAGCCAAATAATGAATCCTCTTATTTGAAAGTAACTGGTGTCTAAAGAATCGTAATTAAGAAGTAAAGATTAGCCGCCTTACCACAATAGATTAAAAACACGCTTTAAGCACTGATTCAGATTCAGATTCAGATCATTTATTGGCCATTTATAACATGTCAGTCATACAAGGCAAGTCAGTTTACAGAATTGAAATATAAGTAAGTAACTATAAAATTTAAAAATTCTTAATCATAATTAATAATACTCTATAATAAATAAAATAATAACAACAAGTCAAATTATATGTCATCAATATGTCAAAGGAAATCATAAAATAAATTACACATTAGTCATAAAAATTGTCTTGTAGTGGAACCTTTCTAAATGTATAGAATTGAATGCAATTGTGTTGCATGCAAAACTGTTTAGCCGTGCAATTGTTACTGTTAAACATTGTCTACAGCGTGGGTAAAACCTTTGTGGTAAGACGGTAGAGGTATGATTTTTACCAGCACGGCATCAGAGAGAACTAATATATCTCAGCTAACTCTACCAAAGATATCAATGCTTTCAGCTCCATAATGCCTCATCCTTTCTCCACTCCGAGTGTACAGCACTCGTACAAATTCATGCCATCCACTTGATTATGGAGACCTGTCGATGGAACCGCTGACCCATTTTATTTAGGTCATAGGGGAACAGGCTCTTGTTTTGCACTCGGTCCTAGTGTATAGAGCTTTTGAAGGGGATTTCTTTGAACTTTTGGCGATTGAAAATGAAACACTGTATACCTACTCTCAAATCTCATCATCTTACGCCTGTAAAAACTATGAAAATAATCGGCCAAGTGCAAGTTGGCTTCGCGCATCAAGTGTTCCGTACCGTACGGAAGCCCCCCTTAATGTATTTTATAACAATTATTTATTTTTGAAGGAACATGTTTCTTTTTTTAATTGATTCAAATCACATTCAAACAAATTTATTTAACATTAATGTTAACATTAATCTATTACAATGTAGTGCTAACGGGCCCCAAACTAGGCAAAGCCTGTATTGGGCCGGTGACCGGTTATGACCGGTTTCCATAGTTTGCTATCTCGCTGAGCGTTTTACACATTCATTTGCATTCTTTCAATACTTACAGCAAAATTTACAATCAAAAGTACAAACAGTTTGACCAATTCTTAAATTGATGAGTAACAAAAATGGGAAAAAACTTAAGCAACGTAAGACATAATATTTGACTGAAACATTTGTTGTGATTCATTTATTACTTAATCTTAATTAAAATTTTGTTTGTTTAATTGTTTTTAAACTATTAAACATCGCATATACATATGTGTGTGTGTGTGTGTGTGTGTGTGTGTGTGTGTGTATTTGGTGTGTGTGTGTGTGTGTAACGCTGCACTTACGCTGTACGACTTAACATTCTGTGAATAATTTCAATCATCTTCTTGTTGCCGTTATTAATTTCGAGCAAATGAATCACGTTACTTGTATGGGAACCCCTCTTATACCGGAACGTCTACCTGTCGCCGTTATTAATATCAAGCGAAAAATGACTAAAAACGATTTGTTGTATGGGAGCCCCCTTTTAAGTATTTTTTTTCTGTTTTTTGTATTTTAGTTCCAGCTAACACGTTTCATGAGATACAGCCTGGCGACAGACAGATAGACGAACGGACAGTGGAGTCTTAGTAATAGGGTCCCGTTTTTACCCTTTGGGTACAGAACTCTTAAAAGCGAGCTCTGTGAAATGTCTGAGATGAAACAGAAAACAAAAATCAAACAAGGCTACACATGAAAATAATACGTAAGGGGGCACGGTAAGTTCACTTCCATCTGCAAAATCGCGAAAAAATAAATCAGCTACACCATTCGAAACGCTCATTTTCTTAACAAAATATATGGAGGAGTTGACTTCTTCACGATTTTGCTAAATTTTCTTGGTCTTAAAGTAAAAGTTGTTCTTACCTACTGGTACTATAGCACTGCCTACGGCATCACGTCTCTATGAGCCTCACGCCTAGACTGTCGGACAATGAAAAGGAAAAAAAATATTCTTCCCTTGCAACTAAAATAAAATAAAATAAAAAAGCCATTTATTCTACTACGGTTAACAACTTATAATGAATTAATTTACAACTTAATATCTATCCGTAGAAGTTGCCTCTTCGGCATAGGCCTCCCCTAGTCCCCTCCACTCTTCCCTATCTCTTGCTTTTCTCATCCAGTCAGGTCCAGCTCTATCTGTGATTTATTTTATTATTTATTATTGCAGGGAATATAAAACTAAATATTCTGTGAAAATTTCAAGTATCTACTTTATTATTAATATAGAGCGAAAAACGTCTAAAAATTAGGTTTGTTGTATGGGAGCCCCCTTAAATATTTATTTTATTTTGTTTTTAGTATTTATTGTTTTAGCAGCAAAAAAAATTTCAGCTGGCTAGCTTTCATGGTTTATGAGATACAGCCCGGTGACAGACAAACAGACAGACAGACAGACGGACATCGAAGTCTTAGTATCAGTCCCGTTAGGATCCCGTTTTTCCTTTTGGGTACGGAACCCTAAAAACGCCAACTCGATGTTTCTACAACTTATTTTGGATTAATCAGCGAATTTGTTTTCGTAACAAAAGAGGACCTCGCTATGTATAAGTCGCCCTCATGAAATTTCGGTCTCGCTCTAACACTGAATATAAATGCCACTGCATTTGTAAAACAATACTTTCAGTGAACTAATGAGAACTTACTAATCAATTTATTCAAAGCGACCGAAGCGTGGTATCATGACTATATCAATGTCTTAAAAACACGCAATCAAATTATTTCATTACCAACCCTAAAAGCTATTCATTGTAAAGTTTCAGTTTGCAAAACAAACAAGGGTTATTACAAGGGGTCTAATTGAACCCTGACCTCTGCTGACCCCTAGACCCAGACAGCACTAGATCCACGTCTTTTATTATCATACCTATTTTGATGTTTGCAACTAAAACATTCAATCTAACTTGGTGAAACTGTTACCTTAACATTGTTTTGTGATTATAATAATTAATATGACTTTGATTATTAACTTTAATAATAAAAAGCATGAATGATTTAATAATTATTCAAATGGCTAAACTAAGTTCGTATAGGCCGGGTGGCTAGTCCTGGTGTCAGAGTGGTGGTGGCTAGTGCCATTACTAAACTTCCTAATAAAATTGTGAGTAGGTTTACATTCTTTTATCATCATTGTCATCATATCTACCGCAAGACAACTACTGCTGGACATAAGCTTTCCCTACAGAATTCCAATAAGTCCTGTAGAAGACGGCTTACCTACATCCAGCGCGTTTCAGCTAGTCTGCGGACGATCTACTCTGCGCTTGCCGATACGTGGTTTCTATTCGAGAACATTGCCGTAATAGATTCTGATTAAAAGATTTATTGTACGAGTAGGTACTATGTATTATTTTGGTGACAATCGTTCCGATAGTAATTACTAACTACGCCCGGCGGTTTTACCCGCGTTAGCTCGAAGTTATAAGTAGCTTATGTGTTAATTCAAGGTCTAAGCTACCTTCATAACAAATTTCATCCAAATCGGTTCAGCCGTTAGTGCGTGAAAAAGTAACAAACATCCATACATTCTCACAAACTTTCGCGTTTATAATATTAAGGGCAAAAAAACATTAAGATCATTATTGTAGAAAATAAAATATCGCATCTTTTGTTTCCATTAAACTTTTTTGTAAAACTTACCGTTTACGATTTATGGACCATTTAATGTTTTAAGGTCCATTTTTTGAAATTTCATTAAATGGGCCATAAATCGTAAACGGTAAGTTTTGCAAAAAAGTTAACTTGTAATAAAAGATGCGAAATTTTATTTTCTACAGTAATGATCTTTGTGTTTTTTGCCCTTAAGTACATAGTTTCCGAGATATCGGCCAAAAACATTTATTCAAGATGACGTGTCAGGACCGCATTCTCTGAACGGCCTAACTAGTAGTATTTATTCAAATTCTATTTTCACCTGTTTTTTTCTTTTTGGTGTTAAAAATAAACAGCACATTGAAGATATCGTTTCAAGTCCATTCACTTTTCAAAGTGAACGGTCGTTTCATTAATTGACCAAATCATAAAAAAATCACGCGACAACCTTCAAGGAGGTTAGGTCCTTTAAAACTTTCACAGACAATTGAGAAACCGATTTCAGATTTTGTTAGAAAGCTTTGTAAATTCTTAATGGAAAATCTTAAGGGAATCTTCAAATATTGTAGTTTTAGATGTTTTTTTTTTGCTAAGTTCTGAATGATTTTCTTCCTTTAAGTATGCTGATGGTAGATGTAATATTTTGAGTACGTTGTAAAAGTTGAAAAAATAAACTTGAATAACTTAAAATTAAAAGATTTTTTTCTTATAGAAGCGAATAAAATTAAGTAACAGACATATTCATTTCTCAGTTTTTATTTTCATACTCGGAAAATACGTAGAACTAAGTATTCTTACTGACCTATTGGATATTTTGATTAAAGATTGAACTTTTTTGTCATATCACGTCACGCTGGATGCAAGCCGCTTCCAAGTGGTCTTACGACTACAACGCCGCGCAATGCCAAAGTGCTCGGTTACAAGCAATTATTAGGTGACATAACGTCGAGATCCGAGAAAACGGGTCATTGTGAATTATTTAATGTAATCTAAGTCGGTAAGTATGACGGCGTTTGGACATTTTTTACTAGTTTCACTTAGAGACTGTGGCTCTGTAGATATTTGCTCGAAGAACCATAGTGAATATTCAAGACGTAGATTTCACACAAACCAACTTAAATACCAAACAAAAATAAACATCTCTCGCACAATAAACCAGTCAACATTCAAAACATGTTTTTAAAAAGTTTGCTCTATCGCCAAAGTTTTCGAACGCTTTACACCTGGGGCATATTTATCGTGCTAGGCGATAAAAACAAATGAAAACCGACCCAACTATCGCCATTCATCCCTCCAGTGGACCAAGTTCTGTACTAAATCAGGCTGGCAGATTTATTCATTAGGTGGGTACTGGCAATGTAGTCGGTTCGCGATTTACTCGTTTCTTCCGTGATTGGTGCGTATGTTTACGACTTTAGGCCGAATAAACTTGAAACGTGAGATTAGCTACAAGCTGCAAAAAACCAACTCAGAGGCATTATCTACATAACAAAAAAAAAATCGGCCAAGTACGAGTCGGACTCGCGCACGGAGGGTTCCGTACTGTATGAGCCCCCCTTAAATATTTATTTTATTTTATTTTATTTTTAGTATTTGTTGTTATAGCGGCAACCGAAATACATCATCTGTGAAAATTTCAGCTGCCTAGCTATCATGGTTCATGAGATACAGCCCGGTGACAGACGGACAGACAGACGGACAGACGGACATCGAAGTCTTAGTAAAAGGGTCCCGTTTTTCCCTATGGGTACGGAACCCTAAAAATTGCGGAGTAATCGCATAATATACACAGGAAAACATGGTCGAATTGAGAATCTCCTTTTTTGCAGTCGGTTATAAACCACCATGAGTTTGCATAGTAATCGAAAACTGTCGTTTTCGTATGGCTCTATATGTATTATAACTTCTTCTGTGTTCACACCAGAAGTGCTTTACTAAAATGTAAAGAACAACTGCTCAGGACCTTTCTAGAGACGTAAAAAATCAGCAGTTTTGTAAATTTTCTCGATTCTGAATTAAGATTTTGATGAGGCAGAATCTATCGAGCAAGTATCTACGAGTTATAAAGTCACAATCATACAAAAAAGCGTCTGAGCCAAAACCTTGCCTAAGCTACGTAGTGGGCAGGTTTTTTAGTTAGTCGTAAGGTGATTACAAATCGACTACAACGCTGCGCAATGCCGAAGTGCTCGGTTAAAAGAACTAATTTTTTGACTGCCTCGTTGGCTCAGTGGTTAGTGACCCTGACTTCTGGATCAAAGAGGCGTGGGTTCGATCCCCACCCTGGGCAAGCATTTTATGTGATGAACATAGGTGTTTTCTCTGTGTCTGGGTGTTATTTAGGTATATCTATATAAGTATGGATTTAAAATTATGTATATTTAGTATATCAGTCTCCGGCAGCCATTTCACAAGCTTTGCTTAATTTGGTGTCAAAGACCGTGTGTAAGATGTCCCCTAATATTTGTTTATTTAATTAGGTGACATAACGTCGATATTCTAGAAAACGGGTCATTGTGAATTATTTAATGTATTGTCTAAGTAGGTACGTATCCTTGGACTGTGGCTCCTTAGATATTTGCTCGAAGCAGCTGATTTATTTTTAAATTTCATATTGGCCCCATGATAAAAATGGTGGGCTATATCATGCCGTTTCGGCTTAGTACTCTTTATGAATATCTCTGTATAATACTCAAGAGCTTATTCTAGAAACGTACCACCAATAATCTTGCCAGCATTACCCCGATTCCCCGACCACAGGGTAAAAAAGGCAATACTCGTCAACCCACTGAATCGTAATTTTTATTATTCTCCCATTTTGCGGAGGCAGGCAGTCCTGGGCGGCTTTAATATCTTTTATATCCAGTTTCCGGTACGATGACCACCTGTCTAGAATGCTGGGGTAGTAATTTTGGGGTAATTCTTGAAATTAATGACATTTTTCTGCCGTGTTGCGGGGTTTTAGTGTAATTGCGGGTTTAAATGTTCAAATGTTTTTGACGTTTTAGGGTAATGGCGGGCTTAAAAGGAAAGTTTAGTTTATATTAACTTTAAGTGTTGGTGATATTTTTATTTTAGGAAAATTATTTGGGTCAACTGTACTTGTACATAAATTATATTTAAATTTTAAAATGACAGCGTTGAAGCTGGTTACAGGAATTCACAAAAATATACTTATTTATTTCATTTTTAGTGTAATATAACTTAGTATTGTTGTAATTCACTATGTATATTTTCAGCATCTTAATAATTGATCATAGATCGTAGTTTTAAATGACTTATTTGTGTATTGCATTTGGTTATCTCTCTGCTTTTCAGTTGTTCTGTACTGTATTCGATATTCCATAGTCCACGGCTGAACATAGGTCTACCTACGGCAGACGATTGACATCTTTTTAAATCCTTACACAAAGAAACACACTACGGTTCTGTCGGGCTACGAAAAATAATTACCACGAAATAATTCTTTCAACGAGTCAGAACGAGACAGAGATTATGGTGAAGTACATATTTTGAAATCATCTGTCACTTTTTCAAATTTCAATACGTCGAAAAACCTTTTTCTGGTCGTTGGTATGCTAAGCTAGCTGGGGTAGAATTTTTATTTTCAAAATAGCCTGCAAAAGTATTACAATTTCTCATCCTTTAAACAATTAAGCCTAAAAAATTACACCGAAATCCGTACCTACGGTCCTCAACCTTTAAAACGTCCGCCCCAAAAACCCAGAAGCTGTACAAATTGTCATCAATAACCTAATTTCATAATCCTTTGACAAAGCGGGGCGGCCCGGTCGCGGGGCATTTGTCGCCGTCGGGCACAGTATGCCCGGTTTGAGAATTAGCGCCTTTGTCTAGATAAATTAGCCTTTAAAAATATATATTTAAACCTGCGATCTTCGAGCAAATATCTACAGATTATTTTATTTTACACTTGTTTCATTTTATTCAGATTAGCGAACGAAAACAAAGATTAAATAACGTACGTAAATAACTAGAATAAATTGCCGAATTACATTTTAAAATGGACATGCCAATATTCACTGTGCCATGTCCAAACAGATTAAAACGTCACTGATTTAAATGAAAAGTCAGTCACGGGCTCACAAAATGTCACTCACTTGGCTAAATCTGGGTTTATAGCTGTAAGTACTAGAATTTAACTACTATGTAGGTATATCACTAGATTTACCCGTGGCTTTTGAGTTATCCAATTTCCATATTATCATCATCGCCCACATCAAAACTTAAGAACGTTTTATCCATATTATCGCCATTGCCCACATCAAACCTTAAGAACATTTTTTTATACAGGATTATCTGATAGACTTGTACTAAGCCGAAGGAAGGTGATTGAGGTGATAATTTACAACTTTTACTATGGGTGTAACCTGGAATTGGAGAAAAAAATATCAGCTGTTCCATAGAAAATTGCTACTCAACAAAATGTTTGAAATAGCTATTTTTTACTCGGATTCTGGGTTGCCCCATAGCCACAATACTATTCACAATGTTTGTCTTACAAAATGTAATGAAAATATTTGTTGTCTAGACTTACGGCCATGAAAACGAATTACAAATTATAAAACATTAAGGACTTATCAAATCACAAATTATAAAACATCACAAAATTTGATTAACAGAATACTATCGACCCGCTCCGGCTTCGCACAGGTGTCTCATACATAATTAAACCTTCCTCTTGAATCACTCCATCTATTAAAAAACCGCGTTAAAATCCGTTGTGTAGTTTTAAAGATAAAAGCATACATGGAGACAGACAGCGGGAAGCGACTTTGTTTTATACTATGTAGTGATACTGAAAATTGCTATGAAAATTAAACAATAATAATAATTGAAAATAAAATTAATTTTATCTCTGTAATTGGAGCGTAGTATGCTCTCCAAGTGTTATGTAATGGACTGGAGTCCCATTCTCGCGCCGCTGCTGCTCTTAATCACCTCCTTTCGGCTTAGTGCACCAGTTCTGATTAACTCTGTATACACAGGAAAGAAGTATCGAAGCAGATACTACAAAGGTTCCTATGAAAAAATATCATTTTTATGGGTAACACCGTTAAAATAAGACAAAAAAGTAAAAGAATAGTACCTACATATTAGATTGATCGATTGATAATGGTTATGTATTTTTATTACTTACTGAGTAATTAATCAAGAGGTACAATAGTCAGCACAACACTAGAGCCACTCTCTCGGTGGTACCGTTTAACTTTAAAAGTCCCACCGTACCACCAGTGGTATGGCTAGGGGTGCGGTGGGTCTGAAGCGGATTCTAAGAGAACAGAGTAGTTATAGTACTTAATTTATTCTACTTTTATAAACTACTAGATGTCCGTCCTGGCTTCTCCCTGTTACGGATGAATGGATGGAAAATATAAGCGGATACACAGACACACACACAAAAATAGCGGTTTAGCTTTATACTATGTAGTGAAGAATAAACTTGGCAGTACTAAGTGTCGGAGAACAATTGATACAAACTGCGAAGCGGAGAAGTTGGGAAAACTTTTCAACATTTAATTATCAACAAATTATTTAGGTGAAACAATTCGTTCCTTTCTAAGAATTAAGCAGCGGAACTTAGATACTTATCGTATAAAGAAAATTCAGTGTTCAGTAACAGTATCTAGTCCTCTCGACTGATTACACGACTCTACAAAAAAATTTTCGTTCTTTGTCCTAAAGTTTATACTATTATTTTCCAGTTAGTTATGCACAAAAACGAAAAGAAAATACCTTTTTTCGGTATAAAGTTTGCTTTTGTGATAGTTATAATAATAATATTCATTTTTCAAAAAGAAATAATAAAGCTGAAAACTACGAAAAGTTGGTTGAGGATATGCTTACAAATTTTAAGGCCATGGGCTGCAGGATGTCATTAAAAGTACATATGCTGCATGCTCATTTGGATAAATTTAAAAACAATATGGGAGCCTATTCCGAAGAGCAAGGAGAACGTTTCCATCAAGACATCATGAATTTTGAACAACGCTATCAAGGCCAATACAATGAAAACATGATGGGCGACTATATTTGGGGTTTATTGAGAGAAAGTAGCTATGAACATAAAAGAAAAAGTAAAAGTGTGCACTTTTAAGTTATTTTCCAATTTTCTGTAAGCTAATTTGATAGTAAAACTTATTAAAAATAATAAACATTTTTATTTCAATAGTTTTATTTTCAATCAAAAATTAAAATCCGAGATTTTTAAAAATTTCGTTCAATCAGTCTTCTAAGCACAAAAGCAAAGTTTTTCATGCCATATATTTTTTTTCCGTCTAATTACGACCTAAACTACCGAAATTTAATGCTTTGCAATCAAAGTCAAATTTCATGTTGACCCGTGTTATGCTTCGCCCGAATGGGGTCCACATGGCACTATTACTGAAAATTCCACCATGTACTATAAGGAAGCAGAATAAATAAATGAACTAGTATATAAAGGAGAGGCAAGCGCAGCGTAGAACGCCCATGCACTCACATACTGGACTGACGACTTCGTCAAGACTAAAGATTCATGCTGGATGCAAACCGCTTCTATCCAGTCTTCTCTTCTTTTCGTATCGGCGTTTCGTTTTTAAAAATTATTTTTTCGAACCAGTCTCATTGGATATCTATACGGGAGGTATATGACCAGCTGTGGACGTCATATGGGTGGTGGATGGATGAATAATTTAAAGCAAAACTTCTTTATCCTCATATCAGCTGTAAGACGTCCAGTGCTGAATATTAGTTTCCTGCAAGCAGCAAGAAAATAAATGAGTAGTTAGACAAATATCGATTGGTTAAAAGCGCCGTCCATTTAAAATGTTCCAGAAGTCTTGCGTGCTCCTTATTGATGCAGGTCTTACAGTACACTTGCCAGTATTAGGTGTCCATTTTGGAACTTTATCAGTTCTACAACCTACATTCCCTGCCAACTAATCCAAGATAATATTCATTCACGGGTCTCTACATAATAGAAGACAGAAACAAATAAACTATGTATTAAGAAAAAATCTGCTGGAACTCGCTGAACACATACCGTTTCTAACCGTGTTTATTAAAATTCTATAGGGGAGGCCTATTTACTTACATCAGTGGACTTCCTATGGCTCATAGATAGTTGGATAAAGAAAATAAAGACTATAACATGGTGATGAAAAAATCCTCCCAACTTAAAGCTCCTAAGCTGAACAAAAAGCTCTTCCTAATTATAACTAAAAATGCCATAACTGAATATCTTTCAAGTTCAGTTCCGTTATCTTCCAAAGATATCAAGATTTAGCCAAATTCTAATAATCCAGCCATTTCACTCAGGAACGGATCCAAATGATTTTAAATTGGAGCACCTTTCTTCACTACCATATTTCATTTATTTAATATCGACCATTCTTCCCACGCTCTTTGTATTCCTGACTCCAAAGACAGCTTTTGCAAAGGATTATTAGATAAATTTTATTGGCTCTGACAGGCCATGTTTCAATGACCTCTTCTGTGAACAATTTTAGGGGAATGGAGCTTAAAAGGTCAGCAGATCAGTTTTGGTTCTTTGCAAAATACTTTTGAGAAATTCCTTTGAACTATTTTAGCTGAAATAATGTATATGGTCAGCAACTATACGATACACACATGACACTACATGAGAGCCGTGGTGGTCTTGTGGTGGTAACGATGGCCTATCATTCTTGAGAGCGAGCGTCCACCAATACCAATGAGTCACACCACTGGCTTTCCGACCGGCGAACGAAAACATCGCGAAGCGGCCTGCATACGTTCGTAAAAAAAATCAATGGCGTGTATGCCATCCACCAACCCGCAATGGCTGTATTTGGATTTGGCCCGATCACCCTTCATGAGTAGGTCTACTTCCTGTAGTGGACTACAAAGAGGCTGGTACGCAAAGCGTTTAAAAATAGATAAGCAAAAAATTAAAATCTTTACTCTAGCTACCTGAAACATTTTGAAGGCGACTTCAAAAGCCTGAGTTCGAATTTGTGAAGTCGATTGTCCTTTTTTTTTTAAAACATATTTTCATATCCGCTAATATTTTTACTATACACAAATTGATGAAAAATAGTTTACTCGCCAACCGTTGAAGCAGCTCCAATTCCGGATCCCTTAGGGATTCAACCCTTAGATACCAGCCCTCGTAATTGCCGAGGATTTGGCCCATAAAAACCGTACTTAGCCCGGGCGAGTCCATAAGAATTTCATCTCGTCAAAACACTTGCACCGTGTAAAGAGATCCTTACTACTTAAGGTACATTTCCGTAGTCGACTTCACGTAGCAGAAGGAGACATGTCACGGACAATAAATGTTTTTATTATTCTTTATTGTAAGTATTGTAACTTCGTAAAGATCGGGTGGCTAGCCCTGATTCCAGATATTTTTAAAGCCACCTGAAGGCTTCCGATATGCCGCATTAATTTGACCCGTAAGTAGTACCAGTAACCATAAAAGCAATAAGAATAATAATTAACTCTTGTATGTATTAATGAACCAAATTTTCAAACAAAATTCATGCCATTTAGACATAAGATTAATCAAAATAACTATTCGCGCTATTTTGACTCATGGCGGAATAGCTCAAATCGCTGTCAAGGTACAGGTTGCTCGAAAATGTTGTTTTGGAAAATTGTACATAATTACTAAATTAATAGCTTTAGGTTTATATTACATTTTATATTACATGTCGAAGGCTTTACCTTCGACATACTATCTAAAAACAGATGTCCAAATATGTGATTACATTTAACGTCGGCGTCGTCAACTTTCCACTATGTATAACACTATGCCAGCCGGGCATTTTATTACCCGCGTCCACCTGTGCGCCGCCCATTTTTGTCATTATTGTAAATTCTACAGAAAAGTAACTATAATATAATGCATTTAATTTTTTTTTTAATAATATTTGTATAACATAATAATATTTTAATAACGAGTATTAAAAACAAAACAAATAATATTAATGTCTTATTTATTTCAAAAATTGAAATCAAAAAGGCACCTTTTTGAGAAAAAATAAATCTTCACAACATCACCGCGCACTGCGTTAGCGATCGCCGATCAGCCGCGGATCGTTGAGTCTCCTCTCCCCCGGTCCCGCTTCATCGCATTGTAAATGAATCACTTATGTGTGTGTCAGACTGTGTAGCTACATAATACAGATAATAAGTAATACACATTGTATCAAACGCTGATCACCGGACAGCGTCGTGATTTCAATGACAATTCTAGGAAATCGAAAGAAGACGGCTCGTCGTAATCGGCGTAACTGAGGAAAAAAAAATAGGCCAAGTACGAGTAGGACTCGCGCACGAAGGGTTCCGTACTGTGTGGGAGCCCCCCTTAAATATTTATTTTATTTTAATTTTATTATTTATTATATACCGACACTTCACCGAAGATATCCCGGACATCAGCCTGTACGAGATTAGAATGGCCCTGAATCAGCTTAAGAACAACAAGGCGCCGGGTGATGACGGTATCACATCAGAGCTTCTGAGAGCGGGTGGAACACCGGTACTAAAAGTCCTCCAGAAGCTTTTCAACACCGTCGTCCTCGAGGGCATCACGCCAGAAGCATGGAACAGAAGCGTGGTGGTGTTGTTTTTCAAGAAAGGTGACAACACCTTATTGAAGAACTACAGACCCATCTCGCTTCTGAGCCATGTTTATAAGCTGTTTTCAAGGGTCATTACGAACCGTCTCGAGCGCAGGCTTGATGACTTCCAGCCTTCCGAACAAGCCGGTTTCCGAAAGGGCTTTAGCACCATGGACCACATTTATACGCTGCGACAGGTTATACAGAAGACCGAAGAGTATAACTTGCCACTTTGCTTAGCGTTTGTGGACTATGAGAAAGCCTTTGATTCGGTCGAGACTTGGGCTGTGCTCGAGTCTCTCCAACGATGCCGTATTGACTATCGGTACATCGAAGTGTTGAAGTGCTTGTATAATAACGCCACTATGTCGGTCCGAGTACAGGAAGAGAGCTCCAAGGCGATCCCTTTAAAAAGAGGCGTAAGACAGGGAGACGTAATTTCTCCGAAACTGTTTACGGCTACTTTGGAGAACGCCTTCAAGCTCCTGGAATGGAAAGGATTCGGCATCAATGTCAATGGCGAATACCTCACTCACCTTCGGTTTGCCGACGATATCGTGGTCATGGCAAAATCGATGGAAGAGCTCAGCACGATGCTCGAAGGCCTCAATCGGGTTTCCCAACAGGTGGGTCTTAAGATGAACATGGACAAGACGAAAGTCATGTGTAATTCCCATGTTGTACCCACCCCGATCTCTGTTGGGAACTCGGTTCTTGAAGTCGTTGACTCGTACGTCTACCTTGGACAAGTAGTCCAGTTAGGTAGGTCCGACTTCAAGAAAGAGGCCAATCGCCGAATCCAACTCGGCTGGGCAGCGTTCGGAAAATTGCGTAGCGTCTTCTCGTCCGACATACCTCAGTGCCTCAAGTCGAAAGTGTTCGACCAGTGTGTGTTGCCAGTGATGACTTATGGCACAGAAACGTGGTCTCTCACTATGGGCCTTATTAGTAAGCTCCAAGTAGCCCAACGAGCTATGGAGAGGGCTATGCTCGGAGTCTCTCTGCGAGATCGAATCAGAAATGAGGAGATCCGTAGAAGAACCAAAGTTACCGACATAGCCCAACGGATTGGCAAGTTGAAATGGCAATGGGCAGGGCACATAGCGCGGAGGACTGATGACCGATGGGGTCGGAAAGTTCTCGAGTGGAGACCACGTATCGGCAAGCGCAGCGTAGGACGACCACCCACAAGGTGGACGGATGACCTCATTAAGACCGCAGGATCGCGCTGGATGCAAGCCGCTTGCAACCGGTCTTATTGGAGATCCATAGGGGAGGCCTATGTCCAGCAGTGGACTTCTTATGGCTGATGGATGGGATGGATGATTATTTATTATTGAAGTGAATATAAAACTAAATATTCTGTGAAAATTTCAAGCATCTACCTGTTACCAGTATTAATATAGAGCGAAAAACATCTAAAAAATCAGGTTTATTGTATGGGAGCCCCCCTTAAATATTTATTTTATTTTCTTTTTAGTATTTGTTGTAAAACAGACAGACAGACAGAGGGACGGACGGACGGACAGACGGACGGACGGACGGACAGACGGACGGACGGACGGACAGACGGACGGACGGACGGACGGACGGACAGACAGACAGACAGACAGACAGACAGATAGACAGACGGACATCGAAGTCTTAGTAATAGGGTCCCGTTTTTCCCTTTGGGTACGGAACCCTAAAAAACCGTAACAACGAGACCTCGTGATCAACTGGCAAAGTGATAATATTATGCAGTACATAACTATCTATCTATCTAACTTATCTTACTCGTATTTACCTAATAAGTCAAGCAGTTGCTCTCAATTTGCGCGACAGTGCAAGTGGTCGCGTCAAGTCGCTCATCTAGGATACAGGCTTAAATATTGAACGGTAGTAAAGCGCTGAGTAAGTGAGAAGGTTGACATACTTGCCAGAAGAAGGGGTCTGTTTAGGATTATCTCGCTGCCATATCGTAAAGTTTAATATCATTTGGGAAAAATGAAGTCTGTTTCGTGTCAATTTCTTACGAGCAGCTGAGGAGCTAGCAATATAAAAAATGGTTTCTAACATGTTGATGTTTTTATCCCGTCTGTACAGCTACATAGACAAAACAATCGAATCACTTGCTTTGTAAGAATTCTTTACCTACTTTTTTTTTTACAAAAATAGCTTAGATCTAAGCAACTTAAACATACTTGGAATATTCGTTTTTTTTACTAATTTTATAAATCTGAAAGTGTGTTTGTTACTTTTCAACCTAGTAACGGCTGTATTTACTTATTGCTTAGATACTCGTATAGATTCTCGAATATAACGCAAGTAAAGTCGCGGGTAAATGCTAAATGTTTGAATATTTCGGAGCTATTAGCAAAAAAGGCCACGACCACATAAGTCCTGAACCTCTAACATTAACCTATACCACGTTTCCAATTTACAAAGCAAACAAGGAGTGTTCTGTTTATGAATTTTATATTTTTAGACAGAAATACCACGAAATTTTAGCAATTACTTGAAAAATATTTGTTTTCTAGAGGTCACATCGCACCTTCGGTAGAACAAGGGCCGAACTAACAAATTTTCGAAAAATGACTTAAGTATGCCAAAGTGCTTTTAAAACGTATTTTTACCCGGAAGAACAAAGACACTCGTTCAATTCCATTTAATTTCGCCAGAGGGCGACAGTGCCTTTGTCACATTGAAGCGTTTTTTCAAACGTATTGGCGCGACAAAATCCTATTGGTCAGTTGCGGCGCTGCCGGTGCGCACAGTGGTTGTCAGCTGGAGCGTACAAGTCGTTAAGGTAAATATGCCCTTTTAATTTCAGAGTTTTGGAGGAACAAAGTCTCACTTTCTTTACTTATGCCCATTTCTTAGAAGAAAATTTGGAGGTACAAAGTCGTTTTAAGAATGTTGGTGGAACAAAGGTCTAAGTGTGGGTAAATTTTTATATTTATATGAAAATAATAAAAACTATAAATATTTAAGCATTGTAGAGAGCACGCCATTATTCACAAAACTATAAGGTATATTTTACACTAAGGAAATTACCTCAAGGTCAATATAAGAAGAAGATAAATTGACTCTAATCACAAAAAAATCTTAAAATGTCTCTCCTGTAAAATCACAAACTTGGCAATTAGGCCCTTGTTCTACCGAAGGTGCGACATGGTAAAAGTTGTGTGGTAAAACATTGAGAAAACGCCTTTGCCTAACAATGGGACACTAAAGACTCATTATACAAACAAACAGACAAAAAATTGGTTGTTTGTAAAGTCGGTTTATGGACGATCATTTTACAAGCTTTAATTTACCTTGCAATGTACCTACCTATGTAAGTATGTAAGTTCGAGTGGAATCTTGAAAGTAAAATTTGACCAACTTCTCTGTTTCCGATTGAGCTGAAATTTTGCACGCATATGTACATCGCGTGACAATGCAATAACATAGGACTATGGGGCTGATCTGATGATAGAGTCGGAAGGTGGCCATGGAACTCCTGTACTAAACAAAATAGATCCGTCGTTCTTGGGCTCGTTCTACTTGTCTTGGCTAGCAGTTAGCACTCTGCTGCTACATGATATCCAAGGCCTCAAAAGCTTGTTTTTACAAAAAAGTTATATTTTTTAAATAATTTATTACGTGATAACGTCATATCATGCGTCACAAGCCGAATGCTTAGGCCGATCGTGCTTTCGCTTGTTCACTGGCTCAGATGGAACGTGATAATGAGCCATGCTTTTTAATGCGTGCAGTCAGCGTTCATCGATTTACAAGACGTTATCACGTAAAAAAATAAAGTATTAACGCAAACAACAAATTAATTTGACGATTCATTCTTCTATTTAGGAAGTTGGTCAAAAATTAGCCGCCACCATGTTTCCAATTTGCAAAGCAAACAGCGAGAGTGTTTATGCATAAAATCACTCGACTTGTAAAGTTTAATTCAGTAAAAGAACACACAAATTACAGAGTGGAAGCTACTAATAAATGGGGACTTAAACGGTTCCTCTCGCTTCGCTTTTATCGCTCGATGGTTTTTAGGGCTGTCGCTTTTACCTTAGTAAATATTCTTCGGCTAAAATGGCCAAATGGTTTCAACCGTGTACTTAATTTTTATATTATTGTAAACATTTCAAAAACGACTTAGTTAATTACGATAAGATTTAAATCGGACCACCTAAGAAATATGGTCTACCAAGCAAAAAAAAAACATCACAATCCAAGTACGTATCGAAACACACGTATCATAGGGATAGATGATGATAACAAAATCTGATTATATGATGTCATCAGAAGGTTGATTAATAAATAATCGGCCAAGTACAAGTCGGACTCGCGCTCGGAGGGTTCCGCACTGTATAAAGCCTCCCCCCCTTAAATATTTATTTTATTTTAATTTTATTATTTATTATTGAAGTAAATATAAAACTAAATATTCTGTGAAATGAACTGAACTGTATGTACATAGGTACACTTATTATCTAGTTTCACAGACTAATAAAATCATTGTTTTACTTTTAAAGATATTTACAGTGGAATCATTATAATAGGTAGCCTTGACAGTTCATTTATGCAAAGAAAAATATACCTTACACTACAGGAATAAAACTCATGAAAACAATATTGACGACGACCGATAAGTGTTCTCGAAGACGGATTGGAGTTTTATTCCTTTATTGTAACGTATATTTTTCTTTGCATAAATGAAATGTCAAATGTTACCTATCAAAATGACTCCACGTTAGGAACCAACTTTTTAGGGTTCCGTACCCAAAGGTTAAAAACAGGACCCTATTACTAAGACTTCGATGTACGTCTGTCCGTCTGTCTGTCTGTCTGTCACCGGGCTGTATCTCATGAACCATGATAGCTAGGCAACTGAAATTTTCACAGATGTTGTATTTCTGTTGCCGCTATAACAACAAATACTAAAAAGTAAATAAAATAAATATTTAAGGGGGCTCCCGTACAACAAACCTGATTTTTCAGACGTTTTTCGTTCTATATTAATAATGGTAACAGGTGTACCTGTTACCATTACCAGGTGCTTGATATTTTCACAGAATACTTCGTTTTATATTCACTTCAATAATAAATAATAAAATTAAAATAAAATAAATAATGAAGGGCTCCCATACAGTACGGAACTCTCCGTGCGCGATGACTCGTACTTGGCCGATTTTTATTTATTTGAATATACTGTACATCTTATAATTGATAAACGCTACAAAATATTTGAATGCCTATATTTTCAGACATCGGAAATGCAAATGAAACAGCTGAGTCCGGTCAAAAATATGTTAAATGGTCCTTATCCTAGTTCACTCGATTTCCTTCAGGGGTGTCGCTTTGGACTTCTCTTGATGTAAAAAAAAAGATATGAATCGGCCTTTTCGTGTAATCCTGTAAATATTTACTGAATATTATATTTAAACGTAACCGACTTCGTGTTTCATTTTTAGTCTTATTTATTTTTCTTGTTAAGCCTTCACCTTCAGTATGATTCTGCTTTTATGTTTTCATCGTTAAGAAGCGATTGATTAGAAATGTAATAGTAATAATAATAATTTACTGGCCTTATAATATTCCGTCACATTAGGCAAGTCATTTTACAATTAGATATTCTTAACGATAGTACTTACATATCCAAAAAAATCAAAATTATCACACATTTAAATCATCACAAATAATAGAATTTGAATACACTATAAAAACATCACTAGATAATAAAAATTAAACACAATCAATATAATCATTATTCATTCGTATTGCAGAATGAATAATTTAACAGGCGCAGTCGCATGATTGGATTGGAAAAATTCTTCAATTTGCTGAATTCATTTGTTTGCAAGGCGGTTATGCCACGTGGTAATTTATTATAAATGCATATTTTAGCACAAATGCCTTGTTTTTGAACCTTAGTTAATCTAGTGAATGATTTTTGCAATTCATCATATATTCGACATTTACGATGTTCAAATGTTGTGTACGTTATATATAATTACCTGACTAACAGTTTATTTTAAAAAGTCCCATAAAGTAAACGTTATAATTTTAAAGACCTCTTTTTAACCGACTTTAATAAATGAGGCTCCGTCGTGTTGTTTTTTTTTTCTATGGTATGAATCGTATGAAATAATAAAGCATATTTTCAAAGATGTTCTCATTTAAATTGAATCGAAATCAGCAGTAAAATAAGCAAAGATACATCAATGGTTGAATTCATGGCAAAAAAAGGCAGAACTCGTTTTCAGCAAAGAAATATTTGTTAGCTATAGCTGTAGCCTATGATCTAGTTTTAACTGAAGTAAAGTCTAGTTTTGAACTTCAATTTCATCGTTTTAAAATGCGTAAAACAGGGTATGCTTAAAATTAGCTAGCGTATCAGCCCTAGAAAGTTGCCTCGTCCGCGACACGCTCCGCCTTTATTTATAGAGTAGCGACACACAGCAGTACGTCACGGTTCCTACAAGTCGCCGGAATTGTCGCGACATGCCCACTTGTGACGCTGACTGTACCCAGCACTAAAATGAACGTACTTTACTTTAACTGCTCAAAATAGTCTAGTTAACTTTTTTAGGGTTCCGTACCCAAAAGGTAAAAACGGGACCCTATTACTAAGACTTCAATGTCCGTCTGTCCGTCTGTCTGTCACCGGGCTGTATCTCATGAACCGTGATAGCTAGGCAGCTGAAATTTTCACAGATGGTGTATTTCTGTTGCCGCTATAACAACAAATACTAAAAATAGAATAAAATAAATATTTAAGGGGGGCATCCCATACAACAAACGTGATTTTTAGGAGTTATTTTCTCGCTGGAAGAGGAAAAGGGCTCCCATACTGTACGGAACCCTTCGTGCGCGAGTCCGACTCGCACTTGACCGATTATTTTTTTAATCTTTATTTTTTAAAGAGAGGGTTTGATCGTCTTGTTTACTTGTAAAATAAAATAGTCTTATTTATTTTAGTAGTGAATAGCAGTAACGAGAGGAAGGGTGTTTTAAATGTTGCCATTGTTAAATTGTATCTAACATTTTTGTATTCGTGTATTTCACAAAATTATATGAGTTTTATACCAAAAACTTAAATTAAAATTTATTATTATTATTATTATTTATTTAATAACTAAAACGGCACAATAGTTACCACTTACATTAGTTACAAACATCAATTGATTAAATTAAATAAAATAATAAGCCAAGTACGAGTCGGACTCCGTACAGTATGGGAGCCCCATTCCTCTTCCAGCGAGAAAAAAACTCCTTCTGTATGGGAGCCCTCTTAAAATATTTATTTTATTTTAATTTAATTATTTATTATTGAAGTGAATATACAACTAATAATGTGAATATTTCAAGTTTCTACCGGTTACCATAACTCCTGGTACTACTGGGGGTACTGGGGGGCTCCCAAAACAGCTAAAACTTCAGGTTTGTTGTATGGGAGCCCCCCTTAAATATTAATTTTATTCTGTTTTTGTGTTTGTTGTTATAGCGGCTATATAAATACATCATCTGTGAAAATTGCAGGTTTCTAGCTATAATAGTTCATGAGATACAGCTTGGTGACAGACAGACGGATAGACGGACAGACAGACAGCGGAGTCTTAGTAATAGGGTCCCGTTTTTACCCTTTGGGTACGAAACACTAAAAACGAATGATTGATTAGTGATTTTAGCGATACATACTCGTAGCAGTACGGTTCCTACAATACAAGTCGACGGAATTGTCTGTCTGTCTCAACACACCGACTTGTGACGCTGACTGTACACGGCACTTTAATGAACGTATGTTACTTTAACAACAAGAAATACGTTCACAGTCTAGCTGAAGAGAAAGATGATACTTTTTGTTCTTTTATCAATACATATATAAAAATGAATGTCTGTATGTCCTTTATAGAATTGTAAACTATGCATTTGATTTGTGTTGATGATCTTTTGCAAAGATAAGTTGTTGTGCATGAGCCAAAGAAGGTTTCTGAGTTGGTGAAACGAAGTTCACTTGGTCAGCTAGTTTTTTTCATGAAAATGCGTTACTTTTTATTTTCATCATAAGGTAATGATATACGATAAGATGTTTAAAATTTTACGCAAGGTGTGTCTGTTTTTCGCCGTTTTTGTTCCATCCGCACTTTTAAGGCTGCACTGGCTAGCAGAATAGGTTTCAAAACGGGTAGTACTTAAACGCAAATCAAAAAATATCCTTTTTCTATGCAATAAGATTCCAAATTCCCATCAAAATTACTGATTGCACAGCATAATATTCAACTCAAAATATCACTAAACACACTACAATTTATTTTCGCAGCGTACAGCGATTTTTCCTAAAGCAAAAGCTTTTTCATCAATGCACAGCTAATAATCTTAATGCACATTATACCTGTTAACTCTTTTTCTTTTAAATATAGCTTCTATTTTTATACTATTTACAGCAGTTTTTCTAAATAAAACAGCATTTTATTAATCACAGTCGCTTCTGGGACTTCGCCGGCCGCTGCCGCGGCACGCTCGCTTCGCTCGCTCGGCTCGTGCGTTGTTTTGTCATGTTCTAACATAACCTAACCTATTTTTTGTATCACACCTAATCTAATTTCATTTAATAATGAAAAATTTGCTGTGCAGTCAGTGTTTATGCTATGTATGTGGTATTTTTGTACAAAAATAAATTTAACTGTATTACATTATGAGGAAAAAAGTAATGTCATATTGATGTAAAATTTCGAATTATCTGCAGTTTGAGTTTTGTTAAACATTTAGTTTATTTGTAGTGAAGTAAGTTATTTGATGTAAAAAAGAATATAAATGATGAGTTTGTATTGATAGGCGATTATTTATTTGATATGCAATTTATATTATTCAAAATTATATTTTGAATAAATATTTAGAGCTCTGTTGTGTGGCACATAAAATAATTAATTTGATATATTATGAAACATATAAGTAATGAATCCGGTAACTGCAATATGACTACCTAAGTATTTTTTTAAATTGAGTAAAATGAAATAAAATTGGAAGATTAACTTCCGTAAAGTAACGCTTGATTCAATCAACCTATGCTTAAGATTCGATTACTGTGTTTCTACTTCTCTACAGTGCTGAGTACCTAGTTTTCAGTTAAAATATTTATTTATGACCTTCGAGCAAATATCCATAGTCACCATCGTGCAAAAAAAGTGTCCGAGGCAAAACTCTACCCAAGCTACGTAGTCGGCAGGCTTTTTAGTTAGTCGTAAGGCAATTGCAAGCCGACTACAACGCCGCGCGATGCCAAAGTGCTCGATTACAAGCACTAATTAGGTGACAACGTCGAGATTCGAAAAAACGGGTCATTGTGAACTATTTAATGTAAAAATCTAAGTCTGTATATATGACGGTGCTCGGACATTTTTTACTACTTTCACTTAGGGACTGTGGCTCTGTAGATATTTGCTCGATGTTTATGACCCAATAACTATGCAAAATATACACTGAACAAGCTGCAGTTAAATGATTAACTTTGAACCATAAATTATAGCAAAAGATACGGAAATCCCCTCCACCCTGCAGCCACGGTTCCCCAAAATGACTTCCTCAATTTATTCCAATTCTTTTCCAATTTCTTCCGTAAACAAAACAAACTGCAATCCACGAGGAAAAGCAGTCATTGAAACGTGCAATAGATTGTCTTTTCAGAGCATTTCGAGCCATAAAGCCTGGAGATAGCTGTTATCATTTCTTCGCGTTTTTTTTCCGCTTCAGAGTTGTTTTGTTAGACAACGGCGACGGATTCCAGTGCCCTATCTATATGTTACAGTTCATTGGCAGTGGGATCACGTAAAAGTGAATATGAGAAAATTTGCTGTGTAATAACGGGGAGGTAGATATTCTAGATGTGGCAGTACATGTATGATGCCAGCATGCTGTGCGCACTATGGCGCATGGTATATAATAAATAAATAATAAATATTTGGGGACATCTTACACACGGTCTCTGACCCCAAACTAAGCAAAGCTTGTGATATGGCTGCCAGAGACTGATATACTACATATACATATTTTAAATACATACTTATATAGATAGTACCTAAATAACACCCAGACACAGAGCAAACACCTATGTTCATCACTCAAATGTTTGCCCTGGGTGGGGATCGAACCCACGCCTCTTTGACCCAGAAGTCATGGTCACTAACCACTGAGCCACCGAGGCAGTCAATATGCTGTGCATGGTTCAGTTTTCCAGGAAGGCACGATCACGGAATAACAGCAACCTTCCTTCGAGTACTATAGAATGGAGTGGGTGTTAGAAATGATAGCAGTACTGTTAATGCCATAAGGTTGAAAATCCGCTCCGCTCTGTACAGTTTTGTAGTTTGGCCATACTTATTGCTGGGATCATGGCTTATAACAGTGAAGAAGCAAGTCAAAAGAGAATCTACCATAGCTACCGCTTAAAAATCTTAGCAAATCCGCTTTATTTACGTGTGTTCAATTCATTTCGCATTGCATACCATTGTTCGTCTAGATGTGTTTTAGTGTGAAATAATAATTATTTTTCGCAAAAAATGGCAAAACCACCTTCCTTCGTGTACAAAATTCAAATATTTTGCTCGAATTGTTAACATCATTGTTAATTTTACCAAAACGGCTCAGCCGATTTCTTTAAAATTTAAATGGGACCTCGGTATACACTTTTTCGAACTAAAAATATTTTTTCAATTCGGTTCACAATCGGCGAAATTATCGATGAACATAAACAAAATACATACAGAAGAACATAGATCCTCCTCCTTTTTGGAAGTCGGTAAAATAGATTACTGCATAGATAGTGCATAAATGTCTATGCCTTTTTAGGGTTCCATACCAACAGGGAAAAACGGGACCCTATTACTAAGACTTCGATTTCCGTCTGTCTGTCAGTCTGTCTATCTGTCTGTCACCGGGCTGTATCTCATGAACCATGATAGCTAGGCAGCTGAATTTTTTACAGATGATGTATTTCTGTTGCCGCTATAACAACAAATACTTAAAAGAAAATAAAATAAATATTTAAGGGGGGGCTCCCATACAAAAAATGACAATTTTAGGAGTTTTTTGCTCGCTATTAATAACGGCAAGAGGAATGAGGCTTCCATACGGTACGGAACCCTTTGCGCGCGAGTCCCACTCGTACTTGGCCGATTATTTTATTTCTTCTAAAATCTTCACACCTCATCCAGTTCATCCCGTCTCCGTGTATTCCCGGGTCTATAAAAGAGATTTATCTACAGTGCAGGTTCGTTACGCACTCGTCCCGGATACGTCCCGGATACGTGTCGTGCTCTATAAACTATCCTAATCGGAGTAACTACTGTTGAATTATTTATCTTGTATTTATGATAGCCATTTTATTTTATTTCACGAATTTCATGTTCAAATTGAATGTAGGGCTTATTGGATATTTTTATTTTGTTTGATGAATAAATTCTGGTTACTTTTGTGTGTATTGGATATAGGTATTACTTTTTATTTGATCTTTTTTTAAATATTTAAATATTTGGGGACATGTGGCAATGCTGCCAGGGACTAATATTGTAGTATACATATATTAATTACATACTTATACATATAGGTAGTCACTAAATAATACCCAGACACAAATCAAACACCTATGATCGTCACATAAATACTTGCCCTGGGTGGGGATCGAACCCACGCATCTTTGACCCAGAAGTTAGAGTCACTAACCACTGAACCACCGAGGCAGTCTAAGTCTAGGACGATAAAAGTAACGTGTATTATGGTATGTCTGGTGTTTGTTAGAAATTTATAACATTATTCGATACTAGCTGACCCGGTGAACTTCGTTTCTTTATAAATAATAGCTTTTGTGTTATTCTGATGTTTATGCATTACTAATGCAAAGTTTCATCTCAGTCCGGTCAGTAGTTTTTGCGTGAAAGAGGAACTAACATCCATACATAGAAACTTTCGTGTTTACTTATAACATTAATAGTAATATTAGTAGGATAAAAAAATCGAAAACCACGTAAGTTTTCATAAAGAAATATCCTAGAAAACCAGCTTAATGTTGAAATGTTTTCAGCAAATATGTCGCTTACTTCCACGCACTCAACTTGCTCTCTTTATCGCGATTACATAGTAGCTGAAACATAAAGACTGAAAGAATAAACTTGCCTTAACTACACACTGTATGAAAATTGCTGCAACTAAATATTTTCCAAGAGGCTTTTTACTCAAAGCTAAGTATAATTTAGTAAAAGATGTTAAGAAGAAGTTAAATAATCGGCCAAGTACGAGTCGGACTCGCGCACGGAGGGTTCCGTACTGTATGGGAGCCCCCCTTAAATATTTATTTTATTTTAATTTTTTTAATTATTATTGAAGTGAATATAAAACTAAGTATTCTGTGAAAATTTCAAGCATCTACCTGTTACTATTATTAATATAGAGCGAAAAACGTCTAAAAATTCAGGTTTGTTGTATGGAAGCCCCCTTAAATATTTATTTAATTCTCTTTTTAGTATTTGTTGTTATAGCGGCAACAGAAATACATCATCTGTGAAAATTTCAGCTGCCTAGCTATCGTGGTTCATGAGATACAGCCCGGTGACAGACGGACAGACAGACAGACGGACAGACGAACATCGAAGTCTTAGTAATAGGGTCCCGTTTTTCCCTTTGGGTACGGAACCCTAAAAATGAATTAAGGGGTGGTCGTGTATAAAATGCCCAACCAGAATCAAGATTTTAGTACCAAAAAACATTTAAAAAAAAAAAAATTCTTTGTCCTATGGCTGAAAAGAAGAAGAAAAATATACCTGTTTCTTTTATTATAAATGAAATATTATTATAAATAGTTATTTTGGTGCATATTATCATAATATCCAGTGATTAATACACCGATCCGCTCTGGGCCAGCGTGGAGAAACTGGAGGATATGGCCCAGTCACTCTTTTGGGTACACATATTTTTAGCAATGGACTATTTAAAATACCTGTACTGTAGGTACCGAAAATAGTACTAAAATTTGCATCAAACAGCTTTTCCATACAACATTTTTTTGTTTTCGTCTTGTTAACGAATAAAATACAACGTAACTTCGTAGTAATTAACAGCAAAAAACGTTAAATTCTTCATGAAAACATTTTACTGGCAATGCTCATTTTATTTGCACAGTAGATGTATCCGAAGAACCGTAGATTTACAGTTTCCGATGATTGATTTGACTCGTTAACTCTCAGTAAAAAGAATATTAAAAAAGTAAAGTTTAAAAAATTACTCAATAGATTATTTTGTCATTGAATATTGATATATTATTATGTATTATTAAATGACAAAATAATCATTTTACTTATTTTTTAGGTGTTTTACTCGTAGCTTATACATTGTGTAGATCAAAACATTAAATTACAAGAAAACCAGTGTAACAACTAGACCTTCCTCCCCTTCGTTTAATTATATATTTTAACAGAGGACTATCAAAAGACCAGCCAGACTAGCATACGCACCACGAAATAATTTTTGTCGACGTGTGAAAAAGTGACATATAGTATATACAGGGTCATTGGTATTCAATTAGCATCCCTATAGGGGCTTATTCTGTACATCAAAACTAACAACTTTTGTTCTGCGACTTTTCCTTCCTTCCTTCCTTCCTTTCAGCCATAGGACGTCCACTGCTGAACATAGGCCTCCCCTAAAGATCTCCAATAAGACCGGGTGGTAGCGGCTTGCATCCAGCGCGATCCTGCGGTCTTAATGAGGTCGTCCGTCCACCTTGTGGGTGGACGTCCTACGCTGCGCTTGCCGGTACGTGGTCTCCACTCGAGGACTTTTCGACCCCATCGGGCGACTGCGACTTTTATCAAAACTAAAAAAAAGACTGTATGGAACATTTTGCCGAGGGTAAATAATATTTTTCTATGGAACGGCATTTTTTTTGAGTTTTGATAAAAGTCGAACAAAAGTTGTCAAGCAGTTTTGATGTTCAGAATAAGCCTCTTAAATGATGCTAATCGATTACCAATAACTCTGTATATAGGATTATCCAGAACTGGTGTACTAAGCCAAAAGGAGGTGATTCAGACCATCATTTCGACAATCAACCACTTTTACTATGGGGCAAACTCGGAATTTGAAATGTGAAAGATTTATCGATTCAGCGGAAGATCAGTGTTTTTGTCGATTTCGAGTTGCTTTTTTATTCTCAAATTTTGGTTTGGCCCCAAAGTAAAAGTTGTTCAAAATGATGGTCTCAAACCTGTATACTTCACCACACATACATACATACAAGATTCCACCCGAATTTACACACATACGAGTACATATGTACATCCATTGCAAGTTAAATAAAAGCTTGTAAAACGTTATGCTAGATATTTCGCTATTCCATCGCCTCATCTCTTTCACACGAGCACAATAAGCCTACATATAAATAATCCCTATGTAAAAATACCGGCGGCGTTCAAAGGCGCACCGAACCTGAACTAATACGTTAGGTAATCGATGGCACATTTCCTCACTTCGCGCACTTCATTCTGCTGGGGAAGCTACATGGATGTTATTTTGTGTTCAAAATTAATATCCAAAATATATTGAGGTTACAAAAGGTTAGCGAACTTCAAAATATAGCCTAAAGATATATTTGCTCGAAGCCCTGGCCTTCGAGCATAAATCTACAGAGCGACAGTCCCTAAGTGAAAGTAGTAAAAAAATGTCCGAGCGCCGTCACACATACCGACTTGGATATTTACATTTAATAATTCACAATAACTCGCATTCTCAGCCCTCGATGTTATGTCACCTGATCAGTGTCGACTTGCAATCGCCTTACGACTAATTAAAAAGTGCAGCCACTACGTAGCTTGGGCAAGGTTTTGACTCGGACACTTTTTTTTGCACGATTGTGACTCTTATAATATTTGCTCGAAGCTCTGGCTTCCAAAAATTTGTACACAAATTTCAATCAAAATTGTACAGGGTATCAATTTGCAAAGTACATAAACTATTACTACCTATAGTCAGACCGTTTAACTGAGCTCTCGCCTTCGCAGGTACTCCTTTGTCGTTTACCCCCGCGCCCCTGTACCGCGCTTAAATATTTATTTTATTTTAATTTCATTATTTACTATTGAAGTAAATATAAAACTAAATATTCTGTGAAAATTTCAAGCATCCACCTGTTACTATTAATATAGAGCGAAAAACGTCTAAAAATTCAGGTTTGTTGTATGGAAGCCCCCTTAAATATTTATTTTGTTTTGTTATTAGTATTTGTTGTTATAGCGGCAACAGAAATACATCATCTGTGAAAATTTCAGATGCCTAGCTAGCATGGTTCATGAGATACAGCCCGGTGATAGACAGACAGACGGACAGACGGACATCGAAGTCTTAGTAATAGGATCCCGTTTTTCCCTTCGGGTACGGAACCCTAAAAAACATCTGTTCCTTACAAAAAGTTCTCGACAATATGAATGGAATAGCTGCTTTCTTTGGCAATTTTGTTTGGTCCCACAAAATTCAAGTAATTCATTAGTACTGGCCGGGACTTGATAATACTCACGAGTCGCAGCCATTTTTAACCGCTTCCAAAAAAGAGGTTCTATGTTCGTCTGTATGTATTTTTTTGTGTATGTTCATCGATAATTTTGCCAATTGTTGACCGACTCGAAAAAAACTTTTTAAGTTAGAGTATACTTCCGAGGTGGTCTCATTTAAATTTTAAAGAAATCGGCTGAACTGTTTTTGAAAATTCAACAATAATGTAAACGATTCGAGCGAAATATTCGGATTTTGTAGAAGATTGAAGGCGGTTTAGTATTTTTTTTTGCGAAAAATAATTCTCTAACAAAACTTCCAGCTCTTAAGTGTGATGCTAAATGATAATTGCTAATCCACTTTTGAAATCAGTCGCTTGGTTTATAAGATTACTTCCACGCATCGAGCCTGCACTAATCCTCGGTGATCACTGAACCACGCTTCCGATGGAGCTGTCTCTTCTGTCTCGCTGCTTTTGGTGGAAAATTAGTAATGTCTAAGACGTGTTTCGTTTTAATTGTATTGGGAACAAAAAGATGTGAAAAGTATGAAAAACTAAGAGTATCGAAACTAGGTTCCACAGGGTTAAGAACCTGCTTGCCTCGTACTAAGCTGAAAGAAGGTGATTAAAACCATCATCGCGAATAACTTTTACTATGGTAATGACGGTCTTAATGTCCCTTTTAGGGTTCCGTAACCAAAGGGTAAAAACGGGACCCAATTACCAAGACTCCGATGTCAGTCTGGCCGTGATTAAAACCATCACTACGAATAACTTTTACTATGGTTATGATGGTCTTAATGTCATTTTTTAGGGTTATGTAACCAAAGGGTAAAAACGGGACCCAATTACCAAGACTCCGATGTCAGTCTGGCCGTGATTAAAACCATCACTACGAATAACTTTTACTATGGTAATGATGGTCTTAATGTCCTTTTTTAGGGTTATGTAACCAAAGGGTAAAAACGGGACCCAATTACCAAGACTCCGATGTCAGTCTGGCCGTGATTAAAACCATCACTACGAATAACTTTTACTATGGTAATGATGGTCTTAATGTCCTTTTTTAGGGCTATGTAACCAAAGGGTAAAAACGGGACCCAATTACCAAGACTCCGATGTCAGTCTGGCCGTGATTAAAACCATCACTACGAATAACTTTTACTATGGTAATGATGGTCTTAATGTCCTTTTTTAGGGCTATGTAACCAAAGGGTAAAAACGGGACCCAATTACCAAGACTCCGATGTCAGTCTGGCCGTGATTAAAACCATCACTACGAATAACTTTTACTATGGTAATGATGGTCTTAATGTCCTTGTTTAGGGTTATGTAACCAAAGGGTAAAAACGGGACCCAATTACCAAGACACCGATGTCAGTCTGGCCGTCCGTCTGTCTGTCACCAGGCTATATCTCATGAACCGTGATAGCTAGACAGCTGAAATTTTCACAGATGATGCATTTTTATTCGCTGTTACAACTTAAGACAAAATAAAATAAATATTTAAAGGGACTCCCATACAACCTCCCAACAATCGTGATTTTTAGGTTTTTTCTTGTTATTAATATCGGAAAGACCAATGGAGCTGTGGGGGCTACAACACGGTAAGGAAACCTTCGTGGGCGAGTCTAACTCGCACTTGGCCGCTTTTTATTTATTTTTATCATAGAGCCAACCTTGAGCCTCGGAAAATAGCTGTTTCTACCCGCAACATCCCCTGCGTGATATTTTGAATTTTGTGCTATCCCATAAGAAAGAACCCTATATTTTTTGTGATAGAAAATACCTTATATCATTCTCCGATCTATCAACTACATCTTTTCTCAAACTCAAGTCTATCCTTTGCTCCGTTGCTGCGTGAACGAGTAAACCCTATTAACACACCCTTGGATGTATTTATATTAGTAAGAATTACTTGGACTTGCATAGTTTTCACAACTATAGAGTAAGTCTCGTAAGTATTTTACTGTGATGTTGATTTGTATTTTTTATTCTCTTTTCTATATTTTTCTTTCTCAAAAACATTAAAAGATTAAGATGACGATGCTAACAAAGGTAGGAATCACCTATTTTCTCTCTCAAAGAAAGTAATCGCTCTCAGTGTGTTGTCTTTTTGTTTGAGTAGATAGATTAAAGATAGAAAAAGACCAATAAGAATGAAGCTTCAGTCTTAAGAGCGTTTTAACTTAATTGAAGTAATGGATAACTGTATCTCAGAACTGACAATGTTTTGTGTTTGTGTGGAATTTATACTAGAATACTTAACGTATGTACTTGTAGAAATATTTCAGTATTAATAAGTCGGTCTCGCTTTGCTCGGAGTCATCTTTTTGCCATTATTCTACTAGGTGGGATCAGAACAGCACGTTTCTTTTCGCCTTTTCACTCTTTCATACGTAATCCCATCATCATATCATTTCTCTAGCTTTGTTTTCAGTACTACTATGAACTTCTTGGTATTTCTCAACTAAAATTAGCCATTTTTTAACTTTATATTGACTTTCTCATCAGACCTTGGACCATTATGTATATTGGTGAAAACTGTTTAAAAAAATCTTAGATCCGAGATGGCGAGAATTGTTTTTGCTGTTTAGTAGAGAAAAATACAGTATTAGAGTGTAATATATTATATTATGAGAACGAGATTGTATAAACGTTTTGTAGTTAAGTATATCCAATATTTTATATAGGTATAGGTGACCACGTAGACCATGATGCCTACTGCGTATTCAACGATGCCAAAGTAGACTTTTTGCTGCTATTATAATAGTAATTTATATTAACCAACAAATAAACGCTTAAGCAACAAACTATACTGTAAATTTTAACTTATCTGAGTGGCTTAAGACTAAAACTGTCGATTTATCTATACTGTACCTAATTCTAGTAACAATATCATTACACAACGATTGTGTAAAATATGAAGCCAAAACTTGACTTCACTAAATTAGTAATATGCCCATGGACAATTACTTGGTTTACTGGGTATAAAATCATTTTTTTTATACTTAACTAGTTAGTTTTAATTAGTCCATCAGTTAGATTATTAAAAAATATTGGACACGTATTTTTTCTTTTGTCAATCAAACAATTAGAGATAAAGATAAACCTTGTCAAACTTTGAGAGTGGGGGCTCGTGACGGTACTATCCGGTACATTTGAAAGCGGTTAGTGACGTCACGCGGAACTTTAACGGGCCATTTCTTCATTAAGTTTTGTTAAATTGACAAAAGAAAAAATACGTGTCTAATATTTTATTGACAATCTATTTGACGGACTAATTATATTTTTTAGTAACAAGCCTATTGCTGATATTCGGACGTCCTTATGACTACGGTTAAAACTTTACTGCCTTGTGCAGTTGGGTCAAAAGGTATCGATATAGTGTCGGATGTGAATCGCTAAGACACGTCATGCCATGGGTCGGCGCGCTACCGGAATTAGTTTGAAGCTGACAAATTTCACCCTCCTACACCTTCCCATAGGCTAAGACTCTACCAAACTGAAGTAGACCTAAAGGTGCATTACGTTACTGTACCTGCCTTTTAACCGATTTCAAATAATTGGCCAAGTGCGAGTCAGACTCGCGCACGAAGGGTTCCGTACCGTATGTGATCCCCCATAGACCCATTTCAAGTTTCCGTTTTTAATTTCGAACAAACAAAACGGAAAAAATCACGTTTGTTGTATGGAAGCCCCCTTCAAATATTTTATTCTATTTTTAAGTTTTTATTCTATGTATTTGTTGTTATAGCGGCAATAGAAATACATCATCTGTGAAAATTTCAACTATCTAGCTATCACGGTTTATGAGATACAGCCTGGTGACAGACAAACGGATGGACAGCGGAGTCTGAGCAATAGGGTCCCGTTTTTACCCTTTGGGTACGGAACCTTAAAAACGAGGCTCTCAATTAGTTCGTCTCTATGTTATTTTATTGTAAGTATGTTACACGATAATTTCTCCAATAACAATTGTGAACCGATTTAACAATATATTTTTTTTGTTTCAGAAGGGTATACTAAATAATTTTTAATTAGGTTTTATTATTTTTAAAGGTATTTTTTTTTGTATTATTATTGTCATTTAGTGTTTTAATTTTTATTTTTATAATTGAATTCATTGTGCTTTGTAATTTATTATTATTTTAAACTAAATTTGACATTGACGTAAAATTTTTTGTGTGTGTTTTGTGTGAATTGTAATTTATTAGGTATTTTTATTAACTAAATTTGACATTAACGTAGCGTAAGTAAAATTATTTATCATTAGTGTAATTGGTTACTGTTACCGTGCTAATTTGAAATAAATAAATAAATATAAAACTACCAAAGTGATTATATGTGTATTTAATCGGCTGAGCCGTTTTGTAAAATTAGCAACAACGTAAAAATTACTAATGGATGACACACATGACACACCGATTCGTGTAGGGGCAATTCTGTCAACCGATCTCGTCACCGAAGTGATACGCTCCCGAACCCCTCTCGCATTTCTGACAGTTTTGATAGCTCAAAGCTGTCAAAAAAACGAGAGAAGCTCAAGAACGCGTCACCTCAGCAACGAGATTGGTTAACAGAATTGCCGCGCTGTTCGAATTCTGTACACAGTTTAAGTCCGTTAAGATATTTTTCTTTTTTGCGAAAAATTGATAGTCCACTGCACAAAAGGTTTTGTCCATCTAGTGTATGGACGATTCACTCACTCTTCACTTTATGACGTGCTATGGAAAGGGCACGCCAACACAATGAAATATAGCTCATCTTCACACGTTTCTGCTCCACTTTAGTAGACTTTGGGCCCATCTGGCTGTCAGGGACAAGGGAGGTATTGGCAGTTACAAATTTCCCTCTACATGTACTCGTACTCGCTGTCAAACCTTTATACCTTAATGTTACGGCTGGAGCAATATGCGACATTTAGAGATATATACCAGCATAAATTTGAGTAATTGTCAACCTTCAAACATGGAAATAGCTGTGGTGGTCTGTTGGTTGTAACGCTGGTCTGTCATTCTTGAAGTCGTGGGTTAAATCCCGGTCCCGTACCAATGAGTTTCTTTGGAACTTTTGTATGGAATTTCACACCACTGGCTTTTCGGTGAAGGAAAACCTGCATAAGTCCGGAGAAGAAATTCGATGGCGTGTGTGAAACCACTAACCCACACTGGGCTAGTGTGGTGAATATGGCTCAATCATCCTTCGTGGGTAGGCCTACGTCCTTCAGTGGACTATTAAAAAGGCTGGTACAGTACAGTTAACATGGAAATACGAGAACTTTTGCAGTCAAATGATGCAGGCTCAATTAATATTACCTACTGACAATCTAAAACCACCTTCAAACTATATTATCAAACCATGGTTGCCAATTAAGACTATAGCAAAACTTTTGAAGGCAAATCAATAAATCCCAAATTTGATTAAATTATTTCACTTTTTACGCAGTTCCCATCGCCACCTCCAGTTCCATGATCAGATACTGGATACCATCTTAAGACAAAGTACTCATCAAGAATTCAATTCATTATCTAGGATGGTACATAGTTGAGCTTGTTATTTTCACTTAATTTCACAATTGAACCTAACCCGAAAAAAAAAACAGCTGTTCAAAACAATAAGTTCGCTGAACCTTAACAAAATATATAGAACAGCAGATTTTTTTTGCGATTCCGGAGTTGGCCTCATAGTAATAGTTGATCATAGCAATAGAGCACAATCTTTTACCGCCTACACCTAAGAATATGAAAAATTTTCTGAAAAAACTAAAACCATATAATATTTTTCGCAAAAAAAGGCAAAAGCGCTTTCCATCGTGTACAAAATTCGAATATTTCGCTCGAATTGTTTACATTATTTTGGATTTTTCAAAAACGGCTCCGGCGATTTCTTTAAAATTTAAATAGGACCACCTCGGGAGTATTAAACTAAAAAAAATTGATTCGGTTCACAATTGACGAAATTATCGATGAAAATACACAAACTAAAAACATGCAGACGAACATAGAACCTCCTCCTTTTTTGAAGTCTGTTAAAAATACAACAAAATTCCGCACCTCCCATTTGAATTCGATTAAAGACAACAGGAAAGAATAAATTTACAAGAAAGATCACAATTCCACCAATTTAGAACAGATGACTCCTGCCTAAAACAGGAAGACAAAATGCCTTTGCCAGTCTCCAAGGTGCAGAAATTTTGGCCCGCTAGCGTCCCGAACAAAAACATCGCGAGATGGGTCATGTCGTCTTGATGTTGACCGAATTTTGCACGAAAAAATACTTGCTTAATATTTTTTGACAAATAATCTTACAAACGGGCTAACTAAAACAATGTTTTCATTTTCTACATAGTCATCATGTCCATTTATTACTAACAGAGCACGACAAATCACTTATTCATAATTATGAACACTCTGCATTCTGCAATGTGTGTTTCCAGATTATGATTATTGTTTGTAAATATGCATTTTACGGTGTTTCCGTATAGGTAGCGGCACGTACATAAGTTTACCGCTGAGGGTAGTGTGGAGGGGATGGCTGCGCATAGTGACCGCTATACTTAGGCTGGTTTTAGTCTCACTTTCACCGTCAGCGAGTGTAGCTCAGCGCGTAGTTTGTGAACGCTGAGACTCAGCGTAGCTGTCGGCGCCGACGCGCGCCGCGTACGGCCGCGTAGCTGTCGGCGCTGACCAACGTGTGCGCTAATAGCTACGCGTCATTCAAAAACGCTTCCTGGAAACTCATAAATCTCGGCCATCAGCGCCGACGGTGCCATCGGCGTAAGACTAAAATCAGCCTTAGCCCAGGCGCAGCCATCCCCTCCACACTTTGTTCAGCACTAAACTTGCGTGCCGCTACCTATATTTAATTTTGCTACATGAAAGTGACTCGCGCGTCGGGTGAAAAAAAAGCCCCTCTGAAGACTTCTAAACTTTCGTCGCTATTTCCCGAGCGTTTTCTTTTGGTTTTCCTCGTCTGCTGGTGACACGTTTCAATTATCATTTGTGTTATTTATAAAGGTAAATAAAAAGAGCCTTTTGTGACGTTTTTACGGTTGCTTAGTTTACAAATTGCTGATGGTTTTGTCACTTGAGCTTCTGATTTTCTTTTGCAAATCTATTTTTTTTTTATCCCAAACTAAGCAAAGCTTGTGATATATGGCTGCCAGAGACTGATATACTACATATACATATTTTAAATACATACTTATATAGATTGACACCCAGACACAGAGCAAACACCTATGTTCGTCACACAAATGCTTGCCCTAGGTGGGGATCGAACCCACGCCTCTTTGACCCAGAAGTCAGGGTCACTATCCACTGAGCCACCGAGGCAGTTTTTTATTTATCTCCTAAACGTCTACAATTACATACCTGTCTTTTTATATTTTACAAGTAATATTCTAAGCATGAATTAATACATTAACTGTCTGATTTAATTACATACTCAAAGTAGTTTCTAAGTGCCTATTGCCAACCTAGAGTGCCGTTATTGCGACATGTTGCAAAAGTCTTGTTCCTATTGTTTCAAAACCACATTTTTGCTGAAACGATATGATTGAAAAATTCGAAAAAAAATGTGTAAGTATTATTCACTATTCCGTTTGCACTAACACAGAGCCTTTAGTACAGGTTTTATATAGTTAACTTAAGCTTGCGCGTTTGCGTGTGGCTCCATACATTTTGGTTATGTTAGATATTTATTAAAAAAAATGTATAATAAATTAAATAGCTATAGAAATTTGAACTTGTACTTAAAGAAATGTTTTTATCGTGATTCCGAGTACATATAAAGTTTAAAGATACTTAATAAATAGTGTAGAAAGTTTAGCTTAATGTTATGTAGTAAATATTATATTTTGTAAATGCTTTTTCTGAGAGGACAGTATGTACCTACGAGTATTACTCATTAACTAATATTGTGTGTCCGTTACAACAAACTGTTGTGCCTGTAACTTATTATGTAACACCTTTATGTACACAGTTTGAAACAATAAACTTTATCTTTTTTAGTTCTTACTTGTTTCCGACAGGACCGCTATACAAAAATGTATAGAGCCATACGGAAACTACTGTAGTTTAAATTTAACATGTACTAACCCCTGAGATCTGCAAAGCTCGCTCATACTCTTTCTGTCTCGTGACCATTTACCTATACATATAGATTTCAACTTTGAAACTAAGGTGGAATTGGGCAGGTAACATTGCCAGGCAAAGTGACGGCAGGTGGACAAAAACGTTGACAGATTGGTGGCCCCGAAACGGAAAACGAAGCGTAGGACGTCCGCAAGCTAGTTGGGTCGACGATATTATAAAGATCGTGGGTCCTACATGGACAAGATTAGAACGGGACCGGGATGAGTGGCGTACAAGAAGAGAGACCTATGCTCAGTACGGGCTGATTATGATGATGATGATAGGTTTTAACTCTTGTTTTTTTTTCAGACTTCAGAAGAGTGATCGCGGGTGGCATTTACAACTCAGCCCTAGTGTGGTTCAGATGACACGTTATTGTGAAACCCGGGTGTTTTAACCGTATAGGTTTTAGCATGTCAGGCGGATAGAGACGCTTTAACTTTACCACCACGGCTAGCCACTACCACGGTAATGGTATATAATCATAACCGTGCCAATATTTAACGAAATTAGGACAAAGAAGATATAATAATACTACGTATAGAACGGCCACTCGTTACCTCCCATCCGTTTGAGTCTTCCTCACTTCCACCCCACGGAGAGAACTTACACATTGCGCGCGGGCTGCACAAGCTGGTAGATGTTCTATTTGTTCTAATAAAAACTACCTAGACTGTGACAATAGGGAAGACTTGTACTGTGTATGGTTGAATATCAATGATACGTGTATGATGTGTGTTGTCTGTGAGTAAGTACTGTGTAGTGTGAGTAAGACAGCAGATTTTGTATGAAAAATCGCGGAGTGTCCGGGCTGTGCTTAGGACTTACTTATGATAAGGATATCCTGTTGGCTCCTCAAGGATGTCGTGCAGCCATCTATTACGTCTGCGGGCCGCTTCCATTTAATCTGAGGCTGCAACGTGATGAATGGGTTTGTCGCTTTGAGATGAGCGATCGGTGACAACCTTGCTAAATGCATTAGTAGATTTTGATGTGTTATTGAATAGAAAGGCGCTAAAAGTGGTTGCATGGTTTATGAAACTTGGAATCATCGATTTTTTTTTTCATGACATCACGTCTAGTTTCTATCTGATGATTCTGTATAAGATGATCTAGGCAGGCGTCACTCCATTTAAGTATACGTTAGAGGGTAACTGCACCATTTACGATGCTTGATGTTGAATATCTAAGACTTAGATTATCGTGACCTTTCATATAGTATAGTACGAGTATTATATATGTACTATGTAGTAGGTTTGTGTTCTTTATCTAAGTATTACAATATCTCTAATATATAGTCATAATATCTCTAGAAAATGAAATCAATAAAAAGTAAATTTGTTGAGCTGTTCTAAAATAGAAACACGTTCTACACGTGTTAGGTGGCATTGTGATGGCTTAAAAATAGAGAAAAGCTATAAACGATAGCGTAAAATATACATTTCAGATGAGTTGGCATAAAGTGACCGTGATACTTGTAAATAGTGACAAAGTAGGGGAGACCTCTGTCCAGCAGTGAAACAGTACAAATAAAGAATAATATATACCTATTAGGCCTTGAAGATTTTTAAAATATAGCTAAGATGAAAAATTGGTTGTTAGTTAGTTGTTGTTAAGGCTCAATTTGAAATCTCGTTCATCTGATAAAACCACTATATATCTTAGTCTAAGAAAACAAAACGGTAAAAAAAGTAAACATCGGACACTAACTACATAGTTACACAAAGACAAAACCCAACCCGAAAATAATAAAAAAGTAGAAACTGACAAGAACAGAAAGATAACACAATAGACGACTGACAAAGGCAATACAAGATAATCCAATTCTTTTTTTCCTTCGCAAAAGAAAGGAAAAATAATAGTTTTCAGTGCAAACACACGGAACTGCTCTATAACGTGCAAACGGCCACCTGTTGGGAAGTTTTTTTGTACATTACACTATACAGGATGTCTTTTGGGGTACCGTACCCAAAAAGTAAAAACAGGACGCTGTTATTAACGAACGGACTTTGCTGTCCGTTCTTCTATCTGTTTGTCACCAAGCTGTATATCGTGAACCGTGATAGCTAATCAGTTGAAATTTTCAAAGATAATGTATTGCTGCTGCTATAACAACAAGTTGTTTATGGTATCACCCTTAAAATCATGGAAAAACAGCATTTCCTTTCATTTTGGCAATAATCATTGAACTTTTTGTAGAAAACATCGGATTTTTCCGCGGCGATCCTTTTATTTTATGACTTACTAACTTATACTGTGCGGACTAACTTTAATGTGAAAAAAAAGTGTCGAAGCACAATGAAATTTTGTTCAAAAAGCATATTTTTGTGTACAATGATAGGTATGGGAAGCCGAATCATACAAGTCGGCGGATGTGAAGTAGTTAACTTCTGCGCAATAGGTATCCAATCCTGACTGGATATCACATAAAGCTGCGCGTTGATTGGATATTACGCAGCTTGTAGCTAGATAAGATATATTTATTGGCCTCATAACTACATAATATGTTACACTAGGCAAGTCAAATTTACAATTGTATCACAATGCATAAGATTCAAAAATAATAACAAAAATAAAACATTGACAATTAGGTAGATACATGTATTTTAAAAATTAGCAAAATTTAAAACTGTTAAGTAATACTAGGGCTTAAAAATAGGTACTAATATACAATATATGTCACGCAATTATTAATAGAATATGAGAAAGTCGAATAAATTAATGAGATTATTGTTCTTCCTCATCATACCAGAATAAAGATTCTGTCAAATGCATATTCATAAACTTCACATCCACTGACTTGTATGATTCAGCCTTTATCCTAGAATGTGCCTGTCGTATAGAGAAACATCCTGTATCCAGTGTTTCATATTCAGAATAGAGTTCAGTGCTTTTTGGGGCATTAACTTTGAGAACCGTTGCGGCGACACGCTCGTGCCAGCAGCGTTATATTACGTATACTCGTATGTTCACATTCAGTTTGCTATAAAATGGCGAATTTTGGGGAAGCCGTTATTCCTATCGTTTTACGAAAATGTGTCGGCTAGATTCGGTTAATTTTATTTTATTGCTTTTCAAAGTGCATGCAATTTCGGCAGTAGGTATATACGAGTACCTAATAGTTAAACTTATGATAATGAACAATTCGAAGCCAAACTCAAAAATTTATCAGCTGCTCCATATCTTTGCAAAGCGTATGCAGTTTCAGCAGTATATACGTAATAAACTTATGATAATGAACAATTCAAAGCCAATTCGAAAAATTTATCAGCTGTTTTATACATTTTGTCGAGAAATTGAATTTTGAACATCGTCTTGTGTAATAAATCATATTATCATGGTCCGAGATCATTTTCATATACTTCGGAGTATAAACATAAAAGTACTCAAAAATTACCAGGTAAATACCCGAGTTTAAAAAAAAAACTAATTTAAACTAAATCGCAATACAAGAAAGAACACCATTATTATTGTCTGTACTCTTGCTTACTCTTTTAAACACACATTGAAGTCACCAACAATACACACAAACTCAAAGATACTCTGTTCTGTTAGATTTTACAAAAACAAACTAAACTATTACTAGTTCTCAACCCAAACATAAAAGACTCAGCTATTTCACATTTCTAACTTTTCTTTTCTTCCAGAAACAATTTTCTTTTTACAGTTTTCTTCTCGATCTATAACCGTTTGTTCCAAACTTGACTCGTGTCACGACGTAGTCACGTACTGCTGTTGTGGTACATCTACACTGGAGCTACTTTATGGCGTTCCGTACCCAAAAGATAAAAACCGGCCAAGTGCGAGTCAAACTCGCGCACGAAGGTTTCCGTACTGTATGGGATCCCCCTTAACCATTTATTTAATTTTAATTTAATAATTGATTACTGAACTCCTTCTAACTGACTAGCTTCTGCCTGTAACCGTTATTAATATCGAGCGAAAATCGGCTAGAAATACAGGTTTGTCGTATAAGAGATAATATATTTTTTTTTTTGTTTTTAGTATTTGTTGTTATAGCGGCAACAGAAATACAGCATCTGTAAAAATTTCAACTGTCTAGTTATCACGGTTCGTGAGATACAGCCTGCTGGGCTAGTATGCGTGCCACGAATTATTTCGTTCGCAATGTCAGAATGAGACAGCGTTATGGCAAAGTCACTTTTTCACACGTCGAAATGAGTTCGTTTCGTTGTTTTTTGTCGCATGCTTTATAGTTTGGAGACAGACGGACGGACAGCGGAGTCTTAGTTATAGGGTACTGTTTTTACCCTTTGGGTACGGAACCCTAAAAACAGAATTAAATAATTATTTAAAGTGGGCTCCTATACAATCAGTTTTCTTCGCTTAGTGTTTAAATTTAAAAAAAAAACAATTTAGCTCTTTTCTTTATAGGCAAAAATATATATCCGAATTTTGTACTGATAAAAAAATGAAAGAATTACTCGTTGTAGGTTGTAGGTGTTTAAGATGATTTTATGATTTAAGTACCTAGGTATAAGTGTACAAACACCTTTAGGATGTCTGGACAGCCTGAAAGTGGCAACGCTGATTAACCAAGTTCCAATGTGTAGAAGGGGTGCTCGTAGAACTTCTAGAGTTATAACCTATACAGAATAAGAAAACTTCTACGAGTAGAGTACTTGACACCTAAGGCTCGTGACTCCTGGAGTAACACCTATACTAAGTGATTTGGTTGATATAGGTAGGTTACCTAAGTATCTGAGCATAATTAATTTATATCGTTGCCAATATTGGTGGTTGTCGTAAGGAAATATTTTATCGAGAGTTTAATCAACTCAATTTCATGGTATTTATGTCGATAGTAAAATCAATTATTATTTTTTTGTATTAAACAGCTGATATTTTTAACAATCGAGTTACCATATTATTTTTAACCTACCTCTGAAAGTCCATTTACATAACATATTTTTATACCTATCGTACAAAAATGTATTTATTGACAAGTTTTAGTGTAAGTTATACCTACAGAAGTTTTTAATTCGGGTATGATTTATATCTTGACTGTAAACATAGACCCCGACAAAAAAGGCAACTTTTTCATACTTAGTCGTAAGTAAATTAAACCATTATTTCTAACTTATTCTACACTAGCGACCCGCCTCTGCTTTGCACAGGTATGTTATACATTTAAAACTTCCTCTTGAATCAATTTATCTATTAAAAAACCGCGTCAAAATCCGTTGCGTAGTTTTAAAGATATAAGCATACATAGGTACAGACAGACAAGGAAGCTACTTTATTTTATACTATGTAGTGATTCGTAATTGAATAGTTCAAACTTTGTATATCATTCACTCATACCTATCTATGAATAAAAAATTAAGAACTTTGTCAAACTGACTACTCTAGAAATACTGGAGACACTAGCTCCCAGACTAAAACTTTCATCGTCCAGCAAATCTCAGGTGGAGGCGATTGAAAATTTACGGTGTCATGGATACAGCTTACCTTCTTGCATATTGCAACTTGCGTTTGCAATTAAACTTTCAGCTTTAATGAGCATTTTGTGGCGAGCAAGGCGCTTAGTTGCAACCTTATTTGCAGTAAGTTGGTAGTTGCGAGCTCATTTGCAGTTTTGTTGTGAATTGCTGCCTACCTTATTCACTGCTTGTGACAGTGACATTTTTCTGTAGATACGTTACGGCTTGCTCTTATTTATTTACACTCTGAACTTCGAAAAATAAAAATCAAGTCAATAATTCGTTAAGCGTCTACGGTATTACCCGTAGTCCCACACGAATAATGTCATTTGTTTCAAGAGACATAAAAAACCAAGGCAAATGTGATGTTCCACCAGAAACATTCCAGGCTTTGCCATAGAACTTAGAAGCCATAGAAATACGTTCCGATCACTAATAATTATTTTTCGCAAAAAATGGCAAAACCGCCTTACATCGTGTACAAAATTTGAATATTTCGCTCGAATTGTTTACATTATTGTTGATTTATCAAAAACAGCTCAGCCGATTTCTGTAAAATTTAAATGGGACCATCTCGGGAGTATACCCATTCGAACTAAATAAGATTTTTTTGTTTCGGTTTACAATTGGCGAAATTATCGATGTTCATCGTGTACTAAATTCCACCACCACCTCGAGAGTATATCCTATCGAACTAAAAAGAGTTTTTCGATTCGGTTCACAATTGGCGAAATTATCGATGAATATACACAAAAAAGGTACATACACACGAACATAGAACCTCCTCCTTTTTGGAAGTCAGTTAAAAACAAATTTGTTCAATTTTTGACTTTGAACTTCATTTGTTTTCAAAATGTGCTAATACTAGTGTTATCGTGAAGGATAACTTAAATGTAACATAAAACCGTATAGCTATTATAAACCCTGAAACCAATTTAAGGCTTACACGATTTTGCTTACTTATATTAAGTGTTTTAAATTAGTTTTTAGTCAGCTCTCAACGTATCTATGTACAGAAAGTCATTGTGAACGTCGTTCGCACTGTATTTAGCTTCTACTTCACGAGTATTGTAGGTGTTGGAAGTTGCGAAGCTTTACAAAGTTCATAATAGCTAATTAACTCGCGCACCTGTTTAGTAAGTTCTATTTAAGCTATGTGTTTCGGTACAAATAGATTTAAATTAATGTGTTTGTCCTCCGAGCTATATGCCCTGCCCACTGCTATTTCAACTTGGTGCGGTCGAATGGTTCTCCAGTGGAGACCACGTACCGGCAAGCGCAGCGTAGGACGTCCATCTTTATACGAGGTGGACAGATGATCTCATCAAGACAGCATGCAGGATCACGCTGAATGCAAACCGCTTCCAACCGATTTTATTGGAGATCTGTAGGGGAGGCCTATGTCCAGCAGTGGACGTCATATGGCTGATTGATGGATGAATGGAACGGGTTTGATTAATAAGTACAACTTCGCTTCCGAAAATAGTCCATCAAATCTCAGTAGTAGGAACAACTCGGAATAATATTGTTTTTTTTTGTTTATCATGTATTTCATACAGGTCGCGGTATGTAAGTCTAGCGTTGAATGAAGTGTGGAGGGGATGGCTGCGCATGAGTTTAGTATGGCAGTCAATATGCGCAGCCATCCCCTCCACAGTACCCTCAGCGCTAGATTTACGTTCCGCTACTTCATTCAAACTTATTTTGTATTAGTGATCTAGAATTGATGATAGCCAAGATTGTCTAGATGTTTTCGCTGCAAAATAATGGAGTGATTTTTTTTCTATGAAAATAAATACCTGTATTAATTTACTAGTTAATTTAAAGAATTCTGTTTCTATACCTATCAAGTATTAGGTGTTTACTGATTGGGCTCTATACATAGTTATCTGCTTCACTGTACTAAGCAGCCAAGCCAAGCAAGCCAATAATATTATATAGGTAGCTAAGATAGCTAAGATAGTAAGGTTTATTCAAAACTAGTGTGCTAAGCTGAAAAGGGGTAATCCAGACCATCATTATCAACAAATTTACCAAGGGGGCCAACGCGGAAATCGAAAAAAAATTGCTGTTCCATACAAAGTTGCAACTCGAAATCGACAAAATGTATGAAACAGCTGGTTTGATTCCGGGTTGGCCCCATAGTAAAAGTTGTTGATAATGATGGTCTGAATTACCTCTTTTCAGCTTAGCACACTAGTTTTGAATATACCTTACTAAAGCTATCTTAGCTACCTACATAATATTATTAGTTGGGTATTTTTGCTATATTAGATTTGTCATAGGCCTTGTGTTTGTGTCTTTGCTAAAAAAAGCCTACATCATCATCACCATCATCAACCTGTATCGACCCACTGCTGGGTATAGGCCTCCTCTCCCTTGTGCCAGTTTTCCCTGTCTCGGGCTGATCTTATCCCCGCGTGTCCCGCGATGGATCTGATGTCGTCGACCCATCGGGCTGGTGGTCTGCCTACGGAACGCCTGTCTCCTATTTTTTTTTTATTATTATATATTGCAAGCCACTCAGTCAGAGATCAACTCCACTTTCCATCATTACGCCTGGCTACGTGTCCTGCCCACCCAGTGCCACTCGAGTCGCGTAATACGGCTTAATAAAACGATCTCAGTGATATAGACCCAGTAATTAATAGTATGGTTTTCTAATCAACCAAAAATATAGCACTACAAGACGCCAAAATCTTTGATTCGGCTTATAGTTACCCATTTTGCTTTTTTCTTTCCTCTCTTTCTCTCTCTCTCTCTCTACATCGTTATCCGACAAAGAAAGAGTCACGGCCAACCTGACAGGAAGCATATGTCGCAGAAAATTAGACGCAGCCCTACGTGACCGAAATTTGTATATCGCAGAATTCTGCGTTATTTTGTTTAAATTTGAATTTGCTCCATTTCGGGGCTATCGCGCCCGTTCACGCTGCGGGCTTTGTAACAAAACCTGCTGTTTTCGGTGAAATGTGGATAGAAAGGCGGATAATTTAGATGAAAATAGGAGGATTTTAAGCCGTAAAGTTCAGTTATAATGTTGGCGGAAGTAATTTTTTGCAGGTGGAAGACGATAGCAGAGAATTTATGGAGGTGATTTTGTTTTGAGTGCAGCCTGATGTGAAAGTTTTTGATAGGCGCTTTTTGTTCTGTAATGGTTTACTTAAAATTCTTGGTATACCAAAAGAAAAATAGGATTAACAAAGTAAGTTGGTATGGGTTCAGCCCTGATGTCAGGGTATTTAAGCCGCCTAAATACTTCTGACATGGTTAATCGGTTAAAATAAACAATGAAAAAAATAAAATGAAAACAAAAATCAATAACTTGAAGTACCTAAAGATTGAAACATAATTATTATGTGGGCTAACATAATTTGCAGTGCAATTTGCTTTCTTCCATAATCTTTTAATGCTAGTTGCATGTATATTTTTTGAAATGAATAATTTGATTCTTATTTGTGTTCTGAGGATTAGATTACAATTATTATGAATAATTTATTTATGAATATCATTTATCTAAAACACTATAACACGCACGGTTTTAACACTTTTATTAAAGCTACTGTACTTTTTAAGATCGGACACTAAATTAATATTTTTTGAACAATTAGATACAGAGTTTTTCCACGATTTGCTGTTGTGGTATACCCGTGATAGTATCACAAACAACTGCGTCAAAATATTGGAAATTCACCAAAACCAGAAATTGCAGATACAAGACAAGACAAGACAAGACAAAAACTCTTTATTTACAACCACAATTTAAAAATAAAAATTATATAAACAAAAAACAAATATGATTATAAATTGGCGGCCTTATCACCCATGGCGATTTCTTCCAGGTAACCTTGATTAATAATAATTTACAATCCATGCTTAATAATAATTTTTCGCAAAAAATCGCTACACCGACTTCCACCGTGTACAGAATTTAAATAATTTGCACGAATCGATGACATCCATGTATATTTTAGTTTTTTTTATCAAAAATGGCTCAGCCGATTTTCATAAAATTTAAATGGGACCACCTCCGCAGTAATGCTTTTTCAAACTAAAAGAAATTTCTTAAATTAGTTCACAGTTGGCGAAAATATCGATGAACAAATATCGATACACAAAAAAGAAACATACAGACGAAGAAAGTACCTCCTCGTTTTCGGAAGTCGGTAAAAATATACCTAACATTTCAGCTGTTGCTTATCCAAGACTTTAAATAAGATATGACTTTTGGGCGTAGCGTGAAAATAACAAAATAACATCCCAACTCGTAGCAGCCAATTCGACAGTCAAAATAAAACAATTTAACTTTGTAACCATAGCCCCGAAAAAGTTTTGGACTGGCTCACAGCCAAACAAAATAACAAATTTCTTGGAAACAATCTCACACTGTGAAGTTAATAAAGTATTATTGCATACCGTCAAAATTTGGCAGGACTGTTTGTGCAAAATAAACATGATTTTGGATAACAGTTTTGTTTATGAAAATTGTTATAGTTTTCATTTTTTACACTACACTCATGACGATCTAGTTCGACATAACTCCGGTTTCGCTTCTTAACTAGCCGAGTACAATTTATGGCATCTTTGATTCAAAAATGTTTAATTCTTGAATTATTAGAGCATATTTCATGGCCTTGTAGGCTTTTTTTTTTTTAGCAAATGTACAACACAAGGCCGATGATAAATCTAATATATACTTTTCATGAGAAAAAATACCCAATTAATCACTACATAGTATAAAACAAAGTCGCTTCCCGCTCTGTATTTTCCTATGTATGCGTATATCTTTAAAACTTATGCAACGGATTTTGATGCGGTTTTTGTTAAATAGATAGAGTGATTCAAGAGGAAGGTTTATATGTGTAACACACCTGTGCAAAGCCGGGGCGGGTCACTAGTAATATTATATAAGTTGGTAATAAGATAGCTTTAGTAAGGGTTTGTTAAAACGAATGTACTACGGCGAAAGAAGGTGATTTAGAACATCTTTATGAACAACTACTTACTATGGGGCAAACCCGGAATCAAATCAGCTGTTTCATACATTTTGTCGATTCCGAGTTGCAATTTTGTATATAGTAGATCCGCAATTTTTTTTTCGAATTCCGTGTTAGCCCAATAGTTAAATTTGTTCATATCGATGGTCTGGACTACCCTTTTTCTGCTTAGTACAGTAAAGCAGATAACTATGTACCTATAGATTGTGGTGAGAAACCAAACTGCGTAAGTCAGTTTTAGCAGTTTAATAGGACCTAAAATTATGAGTGAAAAGTATCTCAGAAGTCTAAAACTACGGTCATTAACGCCTGAGTCTCAAGTTCCTGGAGTACCATTTAGGGCTTTTCCTCCTAATTTCCTTGTAAAAGTACGGGTATGATTTAATATGTCAGCAGATGGTTCAATGTGAGTTTGGAACAAAAATCAATTAAAATAATACACAAATTCCAAAACCACGCTTCAAATTTATTATACAAATGATCTCATTTCCGTGCTATCGTCCTTGCATAATTATTTTTCACAAAAAATGGCAAAACCGCCTTCCATCGTGTACAAAATTCGAATATTTCGCTCGAATTGTATACATTATTCTTGATGTACCAAAAACGGCTCAGCCGATTTCTGTAAAATTTAAATGGAACCATTTCGGGAGCATACTCTTTCGAACTAAAAAATAATTTTTCGATTCGGTTAACAATTGGCGATTTTATCATAATCATAATAATTTATTTCATAAATACTATTTACACGTCATATCGATGTTCATCGTGTACAAAATTCGGATATTTCGCTCGAATTGCTTATATTATTGTTGGTTTTTACAAAAATGACTCTGCTGATTTCCGTAAAATTTAAATGGGACCACTTCGGGAGTATACTCTTCCGAATTAAAAAATAATTTTTCGATTCAGTTCACAATTGGCGAAATTATCGATGAACATACACAAAAAAAAAACATACACACGAACATAGAACCTCCTCTTTTTTGGAAGTCGGTTAAAAATAATTGCGAAATAGCACATGGTTATTTTGCCAAATAAGTCAATACCGCCAATAATAGGTAAGTTTTAAAAGTATAAATTTATTGAATTAATTATTTGATTTTTAACAACCAAAATTACTATTGAAATGTGCTTAACTAAAATTGTGTGGAAATCGAAACCACATCTTCTGACACAGGTGTCAGGGTTACAAATCAATGGATTGCCGAGCCAGTAGTAGAGTTTGGGTATGTGAGATAGATTTCAAAAAAAAAATTAAGCTGATCGTATTTATACAGCTCAGTTAATTTAAAGCCAGCCATTTAAATAGTTCCACAGGGATACTAAACTTTCCTCCCTTGATGGGCACAAGTAATTTCACCAAATGTACGTGGACGGAGATAAGACCTCCAAGTTGACACTACGCCTTGAAAAATGGGGTCAGATGTAAGTACAGCTGTCTGAGAATACCGCGAGAAACGCTAGGTGCTTAGGAGACTAAAGAGGTGTCATAAATAATACGATTTTGTTTGTGTTGTATTTCTGAATACTTTGTTGCGAGTACTTTGAAGCCGTGGTGGTCTAGTGGTTGTAACGCTGGCCTGTCATTCTTGAGGTCGTGGGTTCAATCCCGGTCCCGTACCAATGAGTTTCTTTGGAATTTATGTGCGGGATTTCACACCACTGGCTTTTCGGTGAAGGAAAACATCGTGAGGCAACCTGCATACGTCCGTAGAAGAATCGATGGCGTGTGTGAATCCACCAACCCGCATTGGGCCAGCGTGGTGGATGTGGCCCAATCACCCTTCGTGGGTAGGCTAACGTCCTGCAGTGGACTATTAAAACAAGGCTGGTACAGTACAGTACAGTACTTTGTAAACAGTGAAAGTATAAATTAGCTTTTAACACTTATCATGAATCAAAGTACGTTGTGTTGGTTGTTAGACTTATATTAAAATTGGATCTTTGCTAAAACTTGGATTTAATTGACAAAATTTATTAAAAAATGTGTTGCCAGCCGTGTATAACGTCCACCGCTGTAGTGAGTAGAGTTTGTGCAAAAAGAGAAGCGTCGTAGGTGAGGTCGCCCGTGTACCATTATACTAATTTTGTTACGTTGACAACACTGCTTTGTCATTGCTAGTACAATTAAAAGTGTTTGTTAATACTTGGTAGACACCAATTCAGTTTTCATTAGTAGACTCGCGTCTACCAAGCAGTCGGTACCTTGGCTACTGATTCATTCATTCATCTCGTGTCAATGGCTATATTTTTTTATTTTACTGAAAACTTGGCTACTGATTAAAATCTTATTGTTAGTTCACCGTAATGCCACGACGGTTCTTTTTTGTTGCACAAACTGGACTACATATTTGGTAAGTGGATTTAGAAAACAGGAGCACAATAGAAGAGGAAGAGGAGATTTATAGAAGAAGCCTATTTTGACGTGATAACGTATTATAAAACGATAAACGCCGGCTGGACGCACGAAAAAGCTTGAATTATTGTCACGTTCCGCCTGAGCCCAAGGTACAAGCGAGAGAGCGGAACAAACGATAAAGAGGCACGATCAACTTAAGCGTTCAGCTTGTGAAGCACATGACGTTATCATGTTAAGTTATCGTCCGTAAACCAAATCAGACAACTTTTTTTACTAATGATGATGACGATTATATAAGAATTTAAATTAATATTATACGTCTACATCATAAGGATCAAAACCACTTAAATTTGTAAAATCCACAGAAAACTTAATCATCGTTTATCCCACTAACCCATAAAATCACAAATGCAATAACGGCTGAGCGCCCGAAGCTGGTCATTCTCGATGATCGATCACTATCATTAGTCTCACTCGGACGTACTAACTATCACCCAATCTGTGGCTGAGGCGGTAACTCATTTATCTCACCAATCTGCCGATACACTGGAACTTTTACGCTCAACTCTTTAGCTCGAGTTGGGAAACTTTCTAATTGGAAACTCGCATACTTTTCTCGGGGAAGTTACTTAACTGTTTTAGTTTTTGTAGCTTTTGCTTCTGCTTTAGGAAGTGTGGTTCAAGGAAGTTCCATACGAGAGCGTGTGAATCGATTCTGTGCTGTTTTACCATTGTTGTTGTTGGTTTGTTTAGTTTTGTAGATAAAGGAAATGTTACTATTGATTTTTACAATTTTTGTGCTTGTACAATTTCGAATTTCGAAAACCATCTTTGTTAAGATTTGGGTCTGTGAAACTAACTTTTACCTAATCTGTGGCTGGGCTGAGGCAGAACTCATTTACCTCATCAATCTGCCGATACACTGGAACTTTTACGCTCAACTCTTTAGCTCGAGTTGGGAAACTTTCTAATTGGATACTCGCATACTTTTCTCCGGGAAGTTACTTAACTGTTTTAGTTTTTGTAGCTCTTGCTTCTGCTTTAGGAAGTGTGGTTCAAGGGTTCAAGGAAGTTCCATACGAGAGCGTGTGGTTCGATTCTGTGCTGTTTTACCATTGTTGTTGTTGGTTTGTTTAGTTTTGTAGATGAAGGAAATGTTACTATTGATTTTTAAATTTTTTGTGCTTGTATGTATAGTATAACAGTTATTACAAACAATTTCGAATTTCGAAAACCATCTTTGTTAAGATTTGGGTCTGTGAAACTAACTGTTACCTAACCTGTGGCCGGGCTGAGCCAGAACTCATTTATTTAACCAATCTGCCGAAACACTGGAACTTTTACGCTCAACTCTTTAGCTCGAGTTGGGAAACTTTCTAATTGGAAACTCGCATACTTTTCTCGGGGAAGTTACTTAACTGTTTCAGTTTTTTGTAGCTTTTGCTTCTGCTTTAGTAAGTGTGGTTCGATTCTGTGCTGTTTTACCATTGTTGTTGTTGGCTTGTTTAGTTTCATTTGATGGAATAAAACATCATTGATACCCACCCCAATGACTGCATTGCAGTCCAATCTCAATGTTAGTGTTTTTTTATACATCTATATTGCTATCTATATATTACATCTATATTAAGCTCCTGGAATGGAAAGGATTTGGCATCAACATCAATGGCGAATACATCACTCACCTTCGGTTTGCCGACGATATCGTGGTCATGGCGAAATCGATGGAAGAGCTCAGCACGATGCTCGAAGGCCTCAATCGAGTTTCTCAACAGGTGGGTCTCAAAATGAACATGGATAAAACAAAAGTCATGTGTAATGCCCATGTCGTACCCACCCCAATATCTGTTGAGAGCTCGGTTCTTGAAGTTGTTGACTCGTACGTCTACCTAGGACAAGTAGTCCAGCTAGGTAAGTCCAACTTCAAGAAAGAGGTCAATCGCCGAATCCAACTCGGTTGGGCAGCCTTCGGAAAACTGCGTGACGTCTTTTCATCTGATATACCTCAGTGCCTCAAGACGAAAGTTTTCGATAGTTGTGTGTTGCCAGTGATGACATATGGAACTGAAACGTGGTCTTTTACTGTGGGCCTTATGAATAAGCTCAGGATAGCCCAACGTGCTATGGAGAGGGCTATGCTCGGCGTCTCTCTGCGAGATCGAATCAGAAATGAGGAGATCCGCAGACGAACCAAAGTTACCGACATAGCCCAGCGGATTAGCAAATTAAAGTGGCAATGGGCAGGGCACATAGTTCGGAGAACGGATGGCCGATGGGGCATTAAAGTTCTCGAATGGAGACCACGGACCAGCAAGCGCAGCGTAGGACGTCCACCGACTAGGTGGACTGACGATATAATAAAGATCGCAGGAACGCGCTGGATGCAGGCCGCTTCCAACCGGCCTTATTGGAAATCCATTGGGGAGGCCTATGTCCAGCAGTGGACGTCTTACGGCTGATGGATGGATGGATGGATGGATATTGCTATCACAGATACTTTTCTTAATCTCATTAAGATCTTATTAGCGGTTTTAAAAGTTCGAAATTAAGAGTTTTGGATTGGATTTAAAATTATCAAAAACATCTGAAATCTTAGATTTAAAAGCGTCTCTTTCTTCTCATATCATGTAGGCTGGCCTAAATATACTGGATTACCTATGTAATTATGTACAGCTTAGTTTTGCCGCGAGCAAATTACATGATTGTGTTATTTTTATTTACAATTTCAAAAATAAGTAACATGAACATGCAACCTTGGCAAACGAACTTTGTTTAGTATGACTTAAATTTTAAATCGTATCTACCATATTTTTAACACATGATTTTAATAAAATATTGTATCATGTGAACTTGACAGGTCGCATCTTCAATTCCATTTACATTCACGTCAAACGCATTCAACCCATTTTCACAAGCAAATAAATTCTATCAAATGTTGTGACGAATCTCTTTTAAATATTTATTTCGTGTCGTTTCAGTCAATAGACCGGTAGGTGAGAGCAAATAATGCAAGCATTTTCTAAAAGAAGATTTTTTGGTAATACTAAGGTTACAGCGATAAACAATAACAATGTGTACAACAATATCCGGAGTCAATAGGGTAACTTTTTTATAATTATTTATTTACCCGTACATCAATTTTCACCTTTTCGACGGTAGTTTCAAGATACTCATTTATTTTTTACAAATTCAAATGGGCCCCCACGCCAATCGCTAAGAAATCCTGACTGACTCCACGGTATTGTTTTTCATCGCCAAAGTAACGTATTGCCAAAAAATCTGCATTTATAAAATTCTAGCAATTTTTTTTCGCCTGTCTCCTTTTGTTGATCTCCTGGGCTATAAGTAGTCCTCAACTGCTTTCGTCCACTCAATGAGCACAAATAATGCGATCACAGCTTGTTTAGACGGATTGAGGAAAATCTGGATCAAGTTCCATCAATCAAACGGCGATATAGGCGCCTTTTTTCTTTTCCGCTTCCTGTTTCATGAGATTTAGGATCTTTAAATCTTCCCGTGAATAATGGGACGCAGTCAATTACTTTAGCATATTGATTTAGAAAAGCATTTAATTCATTTAAATTTTAAAAGGCAGTAAAATATTTGACGTTGTTTGTAATAAATGCGATCAGAATAGATGTTTTTGTACTGTGGCAGGTACAACAGCCCTTATCAGCTTTAGATTATTGTGTAGTATTGCGCTCGATGTTCAAAGTTTGACTGAGCACAAGTTGATACAAAACAATAATTATTTTTCGCAAAAAATTGTAAAACCACCTCCCACTTCGCTCGATTTATATTTATATACCGTGCATTAACATGGAAACACACCTAGGTATTCGTAATACAAAACGTATAAATCGAGCGAAATGGGAGGCGGTTTTACCATTTTTAGCGAAAAATAATTATTAATATTATTATAATTAGTAATGATATCTAGATATAATTACCGCGGTTAATGTATCTAACAAATCAATGTACCTACTTGTTCGTTTTATATGAATAAATATATTGATTGATTGATTTATAACTTTTTACGTTGTGGTCCGATTTCGATAAATCTTTTTTTTTTTTGGAAAGTGTATACATTAGTCCTATTTAAATTTTATCGAAATCGGTTTTGCCGTTTTAGATAAATCAACAATAATGTGAAAAATGTTACATCGACCCGAGAGAAATATTCGCAAATTCTGTACTCGGTTGAAGTCGGTCATGCTATTTTTTTGCAAAAAAAAAAATTATTCAAAAACGGCTCAGTCGATTTCTGTAAAATTTAAATGAGACCACCTCGGGAGTACATCCTTTCGAATTAAAGAAATTTATTTCGATTCAGTTCACAGTAGGCGAAATTCTATTCTTTATTTGTTTTTCTTTATTCTTTATTTCAAACCTTGCATTAAATTTATAAATATGTAAAAATTTGCTTACTTAGCACTATGTACATATTCAACCCTGTAAGGGCGTCGCAAGTATAATTATAATACAATCAATGATAAACTCATAGAAACTATAAAGCAAATAGGAACTTATGAGACTTATAACTATAAATTATCGATGAACATACACAAAAAAAAATAAGTACGAGTATATACAGACGAACATAGAACTTTCTCGTTTTTGGAAGTCGGTTAAAAATAATATACATATTAAAGTCTACTGTACATAGGTATCAGCGTGTATTCAATATTTTTTATCCTGATATACGATGTATAGCTTTTCGATATTTTTAACCGACGAAACAACGGAGGAGGTTCTCAACTTGACGAAATCGGTTGATAAATAGCGCGACAGCAAATATACCCTCTTTTTCAGGGAAACAGCCCTTACAAAAATCGTCGACGCCAAAAAAACTGTAATTATATGAAACCTGTGTAGGTAGCAAGATTTGTCGAGATGCGTTAAAAAATCGACCTGTAGGCCAAAACCAACATCTGGACAGAGCAACGTCGATGATTCAGATAACCTAAATTAATTTCGGACTAATTAATTATTTTGCATTTATGTACGGATGTACCTTTTTTTTTACGAGGGGTAAATCTTCTGAAGATGCCCTAACTGCATTGGGGTGCAGTAGGGTTATGTGGGATTGTACCCACTAAAACCCCCTCGGTGGCCAGCCTTTGTGCCTTCTTAGGAGCTCCGGGATCTCCAAAAAGAACGCACCGGTGCTCCCAGCACTTTGTGTGCCTACTCGCCTGGCAGTAGGGCCAGGCTTGTGCGGTCCTCTACGACAGCGTTGCCACACACGCTGTCGTCCTCCTCGGGCCCGCTTGGGTGGGTGGCCGGAACCCCCACGAGCCCAGGGGTCCCCTTTTAGTGGCTCTTACTACAGGCAGGGGATACCGATGCCGTATTCTCGTGCCCCGGCATCAGGGCAAAGAGCCGGGTATGCCACCACTGTTGCCGTCCCGGCGCCGCCTTCGCCGTGAAGGAATACGGATGTACTAGGTACATCCGGGCTTTTTGACAAAATAATTGTTTTTCGTCAAAAATGGCATAACCGGTTTCAACCGTGTAGGTACAGAAGTCGAATAGTTTGCATCGATCGATATAATAATCTTTATACTACACCTGCTCGGAAAGTACCTTGATACTTTATCAAATTTATGACATTTTGACATATGAAATTTACGTGGTTTTTCTTTTTTTAATTTTGGGTAAGACTATGCGCTGGTAACCTAAATATCAAAAGCCAAAAAGTTTTTACAGTGAGTTTTTATCTCCTAGTTCGCAAAATGACACTGGCCACTAGCTGTGTGTTGGATGGTGTCAAACAATTTGAAAAAAGAACATGTGAAAATTGCAGACGCCATTGGCGCTATTTTCAAGTGTTACATTAAGCTTCACTAACTGCAACAATTTCAATATAAATTTCAATTAGTAAAGATTTAGTTTTTTTATTTTCCTCGTAGGTGTAGTATAAAGCACTATGTATCACTCGAGAGAAAGTGCGACTTCCGATCTCGGGTGTTTTAAAGCCCTCGCCTACGGCTCGGGCTTCAAACGACACCCTCGACGGTAATCGGTCACTTTCTCCTCTCGGTGAACAATGTACTATTACTTTGTTAAATCTTCAATTTATCAAAAATGATTTCGTTACCACAATTTAAATGAACCTCTAAACTATAGTCTACCAAACGAAAGCAGAATTATTGTAATCGGACTACTCTGTAAAAAGATATGCGTGGTTAAACATAAAATAAAAATATACGCTTCGAATTGTGTACGAGTACCTCCTCCGTTTCGTCGGTCAAACAAATACGGAACCCTTATAGGATCACTTTGTTGTCCGTCTGTCCGTCCGTCCAAGTGTTGAGGCCTTCTATCGAATGTATATTAGGAGGTATCGAGTTCAAATTGATACCTTATCAGTAAGTTTACAGATTCAAAGAGTTACTTTTTATAATAAACATTTCAAAAAATTCGCCGCGGGGTCAGTATAGCGGGTTAGCTCAGTGGTCAGAGCGTCGGGCTAGTGATCCGAAGACGCAAGGTTCGAATCCTGCATCCGCGACGAATTTTTGAAATGTTTATCATAAAAAGTAACTCTTTGAGATAAACCTAGTGAGGGATGCACTATAAAAAAATTAAAATCATTTCAAGTTTACAGATTCTTGCAGTTTTGTAATAATCGGCCAAGTACGAGTCGGACTCGCACACGGAGGGTTCCGTACTGTATGGGAGCCCTTAAATATTTATTTTATTTTAATTTTATTATTTAATATTGAAGTGAATATAAAACTAAATATTCTATGAAAATTTCAAGCATCCACCTGTTACGATTATTAATATAGAGCGAAAAACGTCTAAAAATTCAGGTTTGTTGTATGGGAGCCCCCCCTTAAATATTTATTTTATTCTCTTTTAGTATTTGTTATTAAAGCGGCAACAGAAGTACATCATCTGTGAAAATTTCAGCTGCCTAGCTATCATGGTTCATGAGATACAGCCCGGTGGCAGACAGACAGACGGAGAGACGGGCAGACGGACATCGAAGTCTTAGTAATAGAGTCCCGTTTTTCCCTTTGGGTATGGAACCCTAAAAATGATCATATTTATTAGTACAACTAATCGTAAAAATAATTTAAGCCGTTTATGTCGCAAAAAAACAGAATATTTCGGCACTCAAAAGGGAATCAAAACCTTAGAGTTCTTCTAGTTGACCTAGAACTATGAAATTTGACGAAAAGCATTGTCTTAGAGTACACATATAGGAATACATCTGACAACTGCATATTATTTTTAAAATAGATAAAAATTAGAGCATAAATGCAAGAAATACGGTCTAAATTTTAAAGTACTGTATCAGCCTTTTTTAATAGTCCACTGCAGGACGTAGGCCTTCCCACGAAGGGTGGTTTAAATTAATTAATTTAATTTTAATGTAAATCAATCGAATCATGCCCGTATCATATGAAATAACTTGATTTCCGCAAACTGAGACAGGTTTTTGATTATTTTTACGATGTGTATTTTTCGGTTCATGAGAAGAAATGTAAAAAAAAAAAATTTGTCAATGACTGGATCCGCTAAGTCTTTTTTTCATTCTTAAAACAACTTAGTTCCCGATTTTTTACAATTTTTGGGATTTGTACGGAACCTTCGGTGGGCGAGCCTGACTCACACTTGTCGGTCATATTTATTTTTCTTTAACAGTCTAATAAGCTCACTTACGGACTTAGTACTTACCTAGCATGGATAAGGATTTTATAAAAATAAAGTAAGTTCGTATAGGCCGGGTGGCTAGCCTTGGTGTCGTAGTTTTAAAGTCGCTTGAAGGCCTCAGACATGACTTAAATGGATAAAACAACCGGGGCCTACAATATAACGTGTCATCCGAGCCACGGTGGCGCTCAGTTCTAAAAGCCACCCGCGGTCACCCATCCGAAGACTGACCGTGCTGAACGTTAATTTACTTCGATGATCGCTAGAACACCTAGAATGAAATTTTATTAGATATACCTGTACTGTACTAACCTTTTTAATAGTCCACTGCAGGACGTAGGTCTACCTACGAAGGGTGATTAGGCCATATCCACCACGCTGGCCCAGTGCGGTTTGGTGGATTCACTTATGCCATGGAAGTTCTTCCTTGCACATATGCAGGTTGCCTCACGATGTTTTCCTTCACCGAAAAACCAGTGGTGTGAAATTCCGTGCATAAATTCCAAGGAATTAATTAGTACGGGACCGGGTTTGAACCCAAGACCCACACCCAAGATTGTAAGGCGGGTGTCATCACCACTAGACCACCACGGCTGCAGATATACCTACTGTGGATATTAACAGTTGTTTTACTAGTTAGATGCATGAAGTTTGAAACCGTATCTCGTAAACAATAATAACCAGCGGAGGATCAACAAAACTTAGCTCTAAGCTGTATATTCGATCCATCTGACTTGTGCGGCTTCTATCAGGCTCGGGGCGCTCGTGGAGATAATTTGACCAGAGCTTAATGTTGGGCGATTTTTTAGCTTATAATTTTTAGGGTTCCGTCCCAAACTGACTGCCTCAGTGGTTAGTGACCCTAACTTTTGGGTCAAAGAGGCGTGGGTTCGATCCCCACCCAGGGCAAATATTTATGTGATGAACGTAAGTGTTTGCTCTGTGTCTGGGTGTTTTGTTACTTTCTATCTATGTAAGTATGTATTTAAAAAATAAGTATATGTAGTATAACAGTCTCTGGCAGCCATATCACAAGCTAAGCTTAGTTTGGGGTCAAAGGCCGTGTGTAAGATGTTCTCAAATATTTATTTATTTATTTAAAGGGTAAAAACGGGACCCAAGACTATATAATATTACCAAGACTCCGCTGTCCCTGTGTCTGTCACCAGGCTGTATCTCATGAACCTTGATAGCTAGAACGTTGAAATTTTGACAGATGCTGTATTGTTGTTGCCGCTATAACAACAAATATTAAGAACATAAAAAATGTGTAAAGGGGGCTCCCATACAACAAATCTGAATTTTTAGCCGTTTTTCGCTCGATATTGATAATGGTGACAGGTAAATGCTTGAAATAATAACAAAATAGCTAAGTAAACATTCACTTTATAAATAAATAATTAAAATAAAATAAATATTTAAGGGGGAGTTCCCTCACAAGAAACGTTTTTTTTTGCTCGATATTAATAACGGCAACAGGAAGATGCTTTAAATATTCACAGTATGTTAAGTTGTATATTCCCTTCAAAAAATAATAATTAAATTAAAATAAAATATATTACTCGCACTTGGCAGATTATTAAGAGTTAGTCTAACCTTGGTCTCCTTGTTTTGGTTATTAGTAGATACCTAAGTTTAAAATGGCTGAACGAGCTAAGAAGACTATCGTAATGGTCAGCGGGGCAATTCTGTTAACAGATCTTGTCACCGAAGTGATACGCTCCTGAACCCCTCTCGCTTTTCTGACAGTTTTGATAGCTCAAAGCTGTCAAAAAATCGAAAGAAGCTCAAGAACGCGTCACATCAGCAACGAGATCGGTTAACAGAATTGCCCCGCTGAATTAGAAATGGCGTACCTCAAATGTCGTATACGAAGCGTAATTATCGGGCCAGTGAATGAATAAGTAATAATCGGCCAAGTACGAGTTGGACTCGTGCACGGTTCCGTACTGTATGGGAGCCCCACATTTATATAGTTATTTAATTTTTATTTAATTATTTATTATTGAATTTGCGGCAATTCTCAACTGCAAAATTCTACCTATGGAAAAACTCGCTGTGAGGTTGTCACTGTCAATTTTTTTAAATAAAAATTGACAAGAACTTGATGTTAACTCGGGAGAAAAGTCCGGCAGAAAATCGAGATAGTTAAATGAATAAAGAAGAAAGAGTTTTTCTTTATTCTTTTAGATTTTCTCGATCTACCACCCTGGTTTCTTGATCCTTCTGGTATCTCTGTGTCGTAAACAAATAACTAAATTAAGACCGCAATATTTCGCTAAATAGGTACAAGCCTATGATGAGTAAATTCTGGACTAAGCTGAGTCACTGCCACGAGCCATAGCTAGGGCGACCATATTACCATAATTCCGCCGGCCGCCAAAAGTGATGCGCGACTCGTTTGCATAATGCGCTCCATACTTCCGATATCGATTCACAGGAAACAATGGAACAGAGATTCAACTGCCAAAAATCCTGAAATACTTGTAATAAGCTCCAAGCAGCACAACGAGCTATGGAGAGGGCTATGCTCGGAAACTCTCTGCGAGATCAAACCAGGAATGAGAACGTAGAAGAACCAAAGTTACCGATATAGCCCAGCGGATTGGAAGTTGTAGTGGCAATGGGCAGGGCACATAGTGCGGAGGACTGATGACTGCTGGGGTCGAAAAGTTCTCAAGTGGAGACTACGCACCAGCAAGCACAGCGTAGGACGTCCACCCACAGGTGGACGGATGACCTCATTAAAACCGCAGGATCGCGTTAGATGCAAGCCGCTACCAGTCTTATTGGAGATTTATTGGAGAGGCCTATGTCCAGCAGTGGACGTCCTATGGTTGATGGATGGACTTGTAAAATTTTGTATTTCTATAACTATTTAAAAATAACCAAAGTAATTTTACTGTATTATTTGTTTTGAATTATTGATTATCTGAATTAATAGATTTGGCTCCAGGACAAAGTCAGTAACAATAAAATTAATCAATTATCAACGAAAATTAAGCTAATTAAATAATGAGGTTTAATTAATAGCGCCTTTTTGTGCCATTTCGTAAAATAAGCCTGTAAGTATTAATTATAATTATGTAATAAGATGTTTTAAAATATGATACAAACATTTATTATACTTAGTAAGCATTAACGAACAATTATAGATGGTAATTTTAAGCATTTAATTTTTCGGAAGTTTCATTAAGATCTTTGTAATTTAAATTAATAGTAAAAGTCGAACCATTATTTTGACGGTAAGTCGCTGCCAACTGGTAGTGGGATTAAGCATTCAGATTATCTTTAGACTTTCCAGGGTCTTTGGTTGACGCAATTGCTATGTATGTGGTAGAAATATAAGTACATAATTATACAGTTTTTAGCTAAAGTAGGTAGGTATTATTGTATTTTTGGAAGATTTACTAAGAAATAACATATAAGTTACCTGAATATTTTCTGAGTCAGCATCTACTCCGTTATCATTATTGTAGCGCTCGTAGCGTAGTTTGACTAGGTGCTTGTCAACTATCACCGTAATTAAGCAACGTTCCGCGCGGTCAGTATTTGGATGGGTGACCGCGAGTTGCATTTTCCAACTGAGCGCTACCGTGGTTGGATGACACGTTAAATTGTAGGCCCCGGTTGTTTTAACCGTTTAGCCATGTCAGAGGCCTTCAGGCGGCCTAAAAACTCTGACACCAGGGCTAGCCACCCGGCCTATACAAACTTACGTACTTATATAGCATTCACCGTAGTTATATCTCTGTTTATACTCAGGGATCGGTTCTTTGTGAATTCCCATTTATATCGATTATTATGAATTCCCGTTTGATTTTCAATAGGTGATTAATGATCTGGACGATTTCGTATTTATGAGCATTGATGGGCTTGAATTTGAAATATTGAAAAGTCGCTTTAGATGGCCAATATATGAGCCTATCGGAATTTTCACAGACTAAGTTAGCAGTAGGGGGATATACAAGTAGCATGTAAAATTTAATAGCCCAGGGGCTATGACGTTAAGGTTAGGTTAGTGTAGGTATTTCGAGGACAGGAACCTAAATAATACAAATAGAGACAATAAGTTCACAATTTCTTGATTAAATGGTAAAAATGAATAAAACTAAAATTAGCGAACTTTTTTTTAAACTTCGAAACGATACAATGATCTGTCATTCTTTTTTCAATTATTAGCGAACTTGTTTTTCGAACTTCGAAACGATACAATGATCTGTCATTCCTTTTTCAATTATTAGCGAACTTGTTTTTCAAACTTCGAAACGATACAATGATCTGTCATTCCTTTTTCAATTATTAGCGAACTTGTTTTTCAAACTTCGAAACGATACAATGATCTGTCATTCCTTTTTCAATTATTAGCGAACTTGTTTTTCAAACTTCGAAACGATACAATGATCTGTCATTCCTTTTTCAATTATTAGCGAACTTGTTTTTCAAACTTCGAAACGATACAATGATCTGTCATTCCTTTTTCAATTATTCTTAACAATCAGCTCACGTTTATACTTACGCAATATTTTGGAGATGATGAATCCCTTGTCTTGTCATCAGCTCATAAAATTATTATTTTCTACCATAAGTTTTAGCTAAAAGAAAGTAGTTCTGACGTATTTATTTCAATAAAACGTCAGAACTACTTTCTTCAACTACAACTACAAAGTTGTCAAGGTTTATTTATTTTTTATATTAAAATCGTTTTATGAATGCACGTCGAAAGATATAGAATTAGATACTAATTTGCATAAATAAATTAATTGATGACATGCATTATAACATGAATCCAGTTAAAGTAATAACATCATTACGAATAAATTTATCATATCACTAAACAAAATCCCAATTATGGCCCGAAGCATGTCATCCCACATCTGAGACTTATTTGGGGCAACTCAATTAGAGATGCGACAAAAATATCTTGAAACAGAAATGAATCCAGACCGAGTCGGATTTTAGAAATTGTAGATTTTTATAAAATAATATCTAAATAAATAAATAATATCCACTGAATATTACCGAACAACAAATTTACCAAGAACTCAAACTAACAATAATTTTATTGTGTCAAAACAATAAGTTATATTTTTTATAAAAAGTCAAGTTTATGTATTACCCAACTAAAACTACATTTCAAAATCAAAAAAAGGTAGGTAAGTAAGCTACCACTTCATAAAAAAGAAATCTGCGTGATCATCCTCAAACTCTTCAAAGTTAATCCATTTGGATTATCAACTATCGAATTTGACGGGAACAATTGGTATCCATTTTCAAACAGGTATGTCTGATGTACAGACATGCCACATTGGCGACATCGGTCGCCGCGACGCCGCGGCGACGTCGATAATCCATAGAAACTGCTATGTAATTTAGACACAAATGACACTTGAACTGCTGATCAAATGTCAAATTTCATCGTCGCGGCGACCGATGTCGCCAATGTGGTGGCATGTCTCGTAAGCTAAATTAATCGGTTAATAAAACTTGATACAGTTGGTAACTTGCAGTTTTTCTACGTTTTTTAAACTACTTCCATACGTTCCTCTTATTTGTTTATTTTATTTTAATTCTGTAGTGTGTGCTGCGGCATTAGGCTTGCAGCATGTAGGTAATAACTAATTAATGTTATTTAATCATGTTTGCTCTATTGTTAATTTTAAAATTTGTTTCATTGAGATTTACTGCTACAATCATGTTGTGTAAGCATATTAAGGGATATTTTCCAGTTCTGTACTTTTGTTGCATAAAAGTTAGCTCTTAATTGAATGTATCCTGTTCTGTGTACTTTTATAATAAAATAAACAAATAAATTGACGAATGAAAACATTTAGACATGTGGTAGAAGATTTTGCCAGTCAACGCAGGGTCGCTTTGCTCGTTTGTTCTACAGCAGATGATGATAATAACATTTCAACCACAGACGGGCATACCTCACATAAATCTGACATATAAATAACAGTCATCTTTTTCGAGTTAAAAATATTTTTACCGAAAAATACCGAAGCCGAATGCAAAACCGAACCCATCCCAACTCAATTAGGAAGTAAAATGGCGACTCAAAAAGTACTCTAATTACATACTTTTAAAGATAAAACGTAGCAATTAAGATACAGCCAGTAATTAAGCCAAGTTAAGATGATTTATTATCGAAGAGAGTACCCTGATTGAACATCGATAAGAAATGAAGTAAGAAGGCATTGTGCTAAGCTATTAATCTAGCTAGAACCAATACAGCCTTTTTGTGGCAAAAGCGAGACAAAGCTATTATTCAAATCTCTATTTAGCTATGACAAGACTAATTGAGAAACAATATTTTGGTTAACTGGTATGTTTTTCTAATACCCGTAAAACTGCGAAAAATAAAAAGTAAAAGCTAAAATAGATTAAATTTATTCTTACTTAAATTAATAATCTTACAGTGTGTTTGATAGTTTGTTTATTCATGCCGCAGCGATAGGATTTTAAATACATACATAAGTATATAGATGGTAAACATGCAGACACAGAGCAAACACCTATCCTTATCACAAAAATATTTGCATTACGTGGGAATCGAATCCACGCCTCCTTGGCACAATAGTTAGGGTCACTAACCACTGGGCCATCGAGGCAGTCAAATTCACGTTTAGCGGGCGAAACCCTATTTTTTTGTTTTGCGGATTCCCCTGGCCCTTGTTGGGGGTTGATGGAGGTCATGAAGCCTCCTTCGACGCCCGATTCTCCGGCGGCGCATCGGGAGATCTGTTGTAATCTCCTGTTCACATTCCGCTATTTCTTTCTGGAGTATAACATGCTCACAGAAGGGAACTGCCGCCTCCCATGACGTCTCACTTCCCAGCATTGAATTAACCAAAGCTTATTAAAATTAACTAGAAGTCACCCCCTATTGTAGCGATGAGGTCACGGCGCTCGCTGGCCCATGCAGGACACTCCTCCAGTATATGCTGCGCCGTGTCCTCATCGCAGCTGCAGTGGTGGCACGCGATCGTTGGTATTCTTCCGGATACACGGCATAGGTACTTTCCAAAGCAGCCATGACCAGAAAGTACCTGAACAAGCCGGAAGGTTAAAGATCCGTGGACCCTTTACAGCCAGTTCTCGAGTACCAGCTGCACAGCCTTCACTGTCCGAATTCCGGCCGTGGGTTGGGCTAAGCGTTTCTTCCATTCAGCTACCAAGGCTCTACGAGCGTGTAATTTCCACAGCTCAAACTCAAGCATGTGCGGGCGAAGCCGTAGGTTAAACGTATTTTGTACGAGTATTTAAAGCTCAAAATTACGATAAACAAACATAATTATCTTAAAATGAATTAATCACTAAAAAGAGCCTAAGTCTAAACTCTATGTAACATAACCTCCATCTAAACTGCGTCTTTTATTTCATCCCATCCCACGAAAATAGCATACACGTTTATAAAACCATGTTTTGCTCGACTTATACCATATTAAATTTGCATAAATCGCAAGATGATGTAATAGTGTTTGTTGCTAACGTCTCCGACTTGTGTTGGAGGAGAAGTCTGACGAACATACAAAAAAAAAAAAAAAAAATAACTGAAAATTTTCTCCTCTCCACAAAAAAAAAAACGAAAAGCCTCCACAAACAAGGCCGAAAAGCCGGCATCGGTTTGATCGTAAAATGAGGTAAAAAGTGGCTAAGTACGCGCTAAGAAGATAAAAGTTTCGCCATAAAGCGGCTCAAATGGGGCTATTAAAAAAACTTTTCAGATTTATTTCACGCTCTGTAGATGCGGGGATATTGAAAAAAATAACTTGTCGAAATGGGACGAGATCTTGCTATTTCGGGATTTGATTTGAGGTTTTCGGTGGAATCTATTTTCAAGTAGCTATATAAGAAAAGCTAACATACGCATAATCTATCTACACAGTATCAAACAAAATCGCTTCCCGCTGTCTGTCCTCATGTATGCTTATATCTTTAAAATTGCGCAACGGATTTTGATGCAGTTTTTTTTAATAGATAGTGATTCAAGAGGAAGTTTTAAAATGTATAACACACCTGTGCAAAGCCGGGGCGGGTCGCTAGTTAGTAATGAAATATGATTACTGGTAACTTACGCACAATCCATTAAAGATTTTACTTATTCCTTCCTTCCTTCCTTCCTTTCAGCCATAGGACGTCCACTGCTGAACATAGGCCTCCCCTAAAGATCTCCAATAAGACCGGGTGGTAGCGGCTTGCATCCAGCGCGATCCTGCGGTCTTAATGAGGTCGTCCGTCCACCTTGTGTGTGTTACTTATTCAAATATGCATATTTTTTGACCATTTTTTAATTTTTTTTTTAACCAGGATCAGCCCTCAAACCGCAAACATTAGCTGTCCTTTAGTAAAATTTTACTGACTGTGGACGAAACGTACGTTCTAACGTTAAAAACGTTCTGCGATTTGCAAAAGAACATCCTATATTATTTTATACTTCGGGACTTAATGGTAAAGCTGAGCTCAAATTGCGAAAGTTAAAAAATAACATCAGATATCCCATGTTACTACAAGAACTTTACTATTGTTGTTGAAAAGTCATTAATAGGTACATCTTGTCCATGTGCCAGTAGCGAAACAGCCAAGCCACTTATATGAATGTATTAACTAAGCTTTCGATTTTTAAACGATATACAACGGGACTCACTCACGTGTGTACAGATAGTCATAACACGACTATAGCTTCGGTCGCGCTCAGCGACCTTTCTCAAGTTGGCGAGTGCTAGCATTGCGAGACGGCTCCGCGTGCTAGCACTCGCCAACTTGAGAAAGGTCGCCAAACGCGACCGAAACTATAGTCGTGTTATGACTATCTGTACACACGTGAGTGAGTCCCGTTGTATATCGTTTGAAATGTGTGAAAATCACGTTAATTTCCATAGTAAAATAAGCTTTCGATTTTGCAAAGTTATTGCTTGTAGAGTCAGGGCATGTAGTAAAGTAAAGTAAAAGTAAAAGTAAAAAAGCCTTTATTCAACTACAAGATTATTTTTACATTGCATTAGTATATATTTGTTAATTTCACACATTTTACTTTTCTTTATGTCTCATGTCCCAAATATGTAGGTATTAATTAAATTTAGAGGATATTATAAGATGTCAATGAGAGCATATCAAAATTTAATTTTTATGTCAATATATTATGCGATTTCTCTTGTCAGGTCATTGTGTTGTATAGTCGTAGTTGTCGCCTCTTTGGCGTAGGCCTCCCCCAGTCTAGTCCAGATTTTTCGGTTTCGAGCAATTCTCATCCATTCTGCTCCATGTCTTTGAGTAAAAGTAAGTACTCAGGGCATGTAGAGCAAAATTTAAATAGAGGCTGTTTTAGTGCATTTTAATGTATTTTCATGACAATCAATGATATCTTTTAATCGCTTGAATCAAGTTAAAAAAAGTCAGATAATACGCGATTGGGCCTTGAATCCCGAGATGTCGTAAGTTTGATTGATGAGATCATTTTCAGATCAAATCTCAGTAGATTGGACGTAAACGTCACATTTATATGGGATCCTTATAAAACGACTTTTTGTTAATAACTTTGCTTGCTCTAAGTTAAATAGGATTTTTGATATGGCGACGTTCATACTCGTACATCGATAAAGCGTTTTATTTTCCTTTCGGCCGCCTTTCGGTGTTTTGTAACCAGTTACAGAAGAAGAAAATTTTCTATTTTCTCGTAACCCAATTACAAACTAAAATATTTTCGGTCGCCTTTGTAACTAAGTTTTGTAACCACTGCGATGTTACTAAAGCAGAAAGTTTTTCTTTTCTCGTTACCAGTTATAAGTTAATACTTTTTCTCGAAATCTTGAGCGAAAATCTGATATTTCTTGATGATCATCATCATATCAGCAGTAACATGTCAACTGCTGGACATAAGCCTCTACTCTTTGGATTTCCAATACGGACCGGTTGCAAAGAAGATCTTTTAAAGTCGACCCAGACTTCGTACAGTTGCCTGAAAGCGTTAAGATATGGTTAAAAAATACAGGAAAAAACACGGTATTTTAATGCCTAATACGGTTAGAATATCATATTTACTGATATGAAATTTTATTTGAAGGCCGCCATCACGCCGCCATATTATACAAACAATGAAAGTACTTTTCCAAAACAAATAAAGCAAATAATTGAATACTGTACAAGGTACTGGCCTATGCTCGATTTATTTATATATTTTTGCATTATATTCGATATGTTTTTGCATTATCTCTTATGTGAAGTGTTTATAGATAGAAACATAACACTTTACTGAACACAAAAAAAAATAAGTCAAATAGTATAATACAAGAAATACCTATGCTGGTGTAACACAGGCGGCTTTGTCGCTAGAAGCGATCTCTTCCAGGCAACCCGTGCACGGAACGGGGTGATCTTAAAATAATTTAAGTTTAACATTTTTTTCCGTATAGGTTTGCGTTTGACTACATACTGCCTGATGTTGAGCATATATGCGGTCTAGGGTGTAGCACGCTTACCTTGAAGATACCTATTTACTCGGGATTCGAAGACACCCACGTCGTACTTTAGCGGGAAGACAGACCCAGGCAAAGCGTTCCATATTCTGGCTGTTCGTATGAGGATTCGAAACGCTTGGTTCTAATGCGCGGAATGTCCGCCATAAAAGGGTGGCGCTTTGGTCGCGACTGTCCAGCCGTACGATCATCATTCTATCAAACATTGACTCTCATGAGATCTCGTGTATTGCAGTGTTACACACACACACACATACACACACACATACACACACACGCATACAGGCAAATGTGTAATAAGTCATGTTTATAACATTGTAATTCTGTTCAAAAGTCAACTAAATTTAAGGTTTTTAATTTTGTTTAACTTCCTATTTCGTTCTGTGTTCTTTATAGTATTTTTGTTTTAATTTTGGTAACGACGCACTCGGACCCCAAGATACAAGCCTAGAGCTTAGTTTGGGGTCCGCTGTTCAACGTGCTTTGGAAATAATACATGTAAAGTATAGGTACACTTCGTTTTGTCAAAGTTAGTAAGGAACCACTGTAATTTTATTTCTCTTTTTGGTAATAAAGATACCTATTTTATGTTTTTTATGTTATGTTTTTTATCAACGTTTAGCGTTGGCGGCGTCACCTTGCAAAGCATTGGCGAAGATGGAGGTTCAAGTCTTAAGTTCGCGGCAAATTTTGGAAATGTTTATCACAAAAATAATTCTTTGTGATAAACCTTGTGCGGAAAAGCACTTTTAAAATTAAATAGATCAAACTGCAAGTAATTAAAAGCCCTTAAAAATATATCACTATAGTCTTCGAGTAAATATAAACAGAGTCACAATCGTTCAAAAAAGTGTCCGAACCAAAACCCTGCCCAAGCTACGAAGTGGGCAGACTTTATAGTTAGTCGTAAGGCGATTGCAAGCCAACTACAACGCCGCACGATGCCATAGTGCTCGGTTACAAACACTAATTAGGTTGACAAAACGTCGAGATTCGAGAAAACGGGTCATTGTGAATTATTTAATGCAAAAATATCTAAGTCAGTATGTATGACGGCGCTCGGACATTTTTTTACTACTTTTACTTAGAGACTGCGGCTCTGTAGATATTTGCTCGAAGGCTACAGTGTAATGAATAAAAACAATAAGCCTAGAGGTTAAAATATAAAAATAATTGTGTAGCATCGCAAAGTTTAATTCTACTGACAATAAAACTTACTTAGTAATATTGTAAGTGCACTATCTAAAGCAACTTATTATTGCTCGTAAAATATTCTAATCCCGAGAGACTAAGACTTTGCTAGACTTTAGCGCATTCCCTGGGCATAAAATATCTTCTAACAGACAATGTTGAAGTCTAAGAAGAACAAAGAGTTATTTTGTGATGAGCATTTCAAAATTTTGCCGCGAACGCAAGATTTGAACCTGCATCTTTGGAATACTGTTCCAGACGCTTTATTCATTTTTAGAATTCCGTAACCAAAGGGTAAAAAGGGGACCATATTACGAATAAAGTAAACCAAACCAAACGTAGTTTTTTGCCGTTTTTTGCTCCATATTAATAACGACAACAGGTAGACGCTTGAAATGAGGCTATGGGGATTCCCACAGGGTACGGAACCCTTCGTGCGCAAGTCCAACTCGCACTTGGCCAATTTTATCCTCAATATGACGTCAATCAATTATAATAATTTTGTAAAGGCAACTTTATAAGGGGAGCACGGATTTCCAAGACACAAGCTGAAAGCTTAGTTCGAAAATCCAGAGCTCATAAATATAGTATAGTAGCTAATAAATAAGTTTATTTAAGTTATTAATTATGTTAAATTCTTAAATTCTTTTATATTTATTGGCAAATTGTAATTTGTTGTCTCAATAAATCATTCATTTATTATTTAAAAAAACTCACCATGTCGATGGCTAAAAAAAACTTTCGTTTACATGAAAACTTAAGAACAAAACGTCCTAGCTGAAGCCTTTTGTTCTTTAGTGTAAATCCACCATTACGTGTACGGTGCGTTTTTAGGGTTCCGTACGCAAATGGTAAAAACGGGACCCTATTACTAAGACTACGATGTCGGTCTGTTCGTCTGTCTGTCTGTCACCGGGCTATATCTCATGAACCGTGATAGCTAGGCAGCTGAAATTTTCACAGATGGTGTATTTCTGTTGCCGCTATAACAAAAAATCCTAAAAATAGATTAAAATAAATATTTTAGGTGGGGTCCCATACAACAATCGTTTCAGTTTTTTGCTCGCTATTAATAACGGCAAGAGAAATGGGGCTCCCATACGGTACGGAACCCTTCGTGCGCGAGTTCGACTCGCACTTGGCCGATTTTTTCGTATTACCCACCAGTCCCGGAAGAATTAATAAAATCTTGTATACACACAAACATTTAGTTTTGGCTTGTTGTTTCACGGAGCCTTATTACTTATTTATTATGTACAAATATTTATTTTGACTCAGATATTGAACAATTTGTAAACACGCTATTGCAAACATGATTTTAGTTTTGTTTGTTATCATAGGTACCTAATGATACTATCTATTGCTTTGCTGCAAATAATACAATTTGCTTTTTTGTCATTTTCTTAAAGATGAAATAGTAATAATACATTTAGTGTTTGTGACCAAAATTAATGTTTGTATGTGGTACTTATAATTGTACAGCCTTAAAACTACCTACTTAAAGATCTTTAACTTATTTTTTTTTCATTAGATAATTTACAGAAATACAGAAAATGTTATTCGGGACAAAACAAATAGGTACACAGAAACAAAACACGGAAACAACTAAAAATAGAATAATTCACAAACCAATTATGGTACCTAATGCTTTGCCACGAAACTGATCCCAACTCAGCATATTATAATATCGTAACAACGGAACAGAAAACACAGGAGATTTGAGAAAATAGTTCTTGAATCGTTCGTTATTTAACACCATCTTCTTTTTGTTTTAGGTCAGGCGAAACCAAAATGAAGACCAGAAAAAGAAGATCGTAACCCAAAATGGACGCATCAGCACAAAAATGACCACACCCCTGTTCGAAGCTATGTACACTCGCATACCTTACCCAGACAAAAACGTGACCACATCATACTTATATCCCACGAAAAAACCCCCAGATGAGAAAGTACTACCAAAAAGAGACACATACGATTTAGATTTTGGTAACGTCACGAATAAAAATGAAACCAGTGATTTTTTAAAGCTAGTAGACGATTTCAGTGACTATTTTTATGGGAATACGAGTAATGATTTTCAACCAAACGCAAGTGCTGAGATTTTGACTGATGTTTACGACTTCGCGAACTGCAGTTCGAACGGGACGTTCAATGTTTCTTGTTTTAGTAGAGTAGAGGGGCCGGAGTATAACTTTTGGGCATTGTTGTTGTTGATATTTCCTTTTTTTACGTTGTTCGGGAATGTTTTGGTGATAATGAGTGTGGTGCGAGAGAGGGCGCTGCAGACGGTGACGAACTATTTCATAGTGAGTTTGGCGGTCGCGGACCTGCTTGTGGCCGTCGTCGTGATGCCGTTTGGAGTTTATTATTTGGTAAGTGATTCTTCTTATTCTGATATTTCTTATTGATATTCTGGATTATATTTAGGTATTTATAAAACTAAAGGGTCCGATCGAACTAATACATGAAGTTATTAAAATATTTGACTTCGTCTAAAAACTACAAAATAAATTACAACTAATAATCTAAGTACTACATATTCTTATAAGTATAGATATTCTTAATATGAAATTTCAGTGGGCATACCCGTTCCAGGAAAATGTGTTTTAGATGTTGTTTTGTAGAGTATGATTAATCTGTCTTGCCATTCCTTGTTGCGTGAAAATATTACTTTATTTACAAAAATAGGTAAACCTATTGATAATAATGCACCAAAAGCAGCATTTAAATGAGTTATTGTGATATAAACAATGAGATGGTGAATAAGCAATGTGATCGGTTCATTGCCTTATTATAATACTTTATCTACACTAATGTTGTAACATTCTACTTCCAATACTTGACTTATAATGACTACTGTTATGGCGCAGACAACAAAACACTCAATTTAAGCAATTTCACATGATGTTATAATATCCACATCCATATCGTAAAATCTCATTATGACATCGCGCGCTCGCTCCTGATTGGCCCTGCGCGCGCAGCTGCGCTCTCATTGGTTAGATTTTAATGGCGCCAAGTTCACAGTGACAATACACGTACGCGTAAATTTAATGTTACGCTATATGTTTTTTTATTTTATTTTTATTAGTGAAGATAAAGTAGTGTATGCAACTGCATATAACACGGGTATTAAAACACTCGTTACTATTATGAAACTCGCTGCGCTCGTTTCATAAACTCACACTCGTGTTTTAATACCCTTCATTATATGACATTTGCATAAACTACTATTGCGAGTTATCATCACTTCACTATTACTATTACGACATAGTACAAAACAAAGTCGTTTTCTGCTGTCTGTCCCCATGTACCTATGCTTACATATATCTTTAAAACTACGCAACGGATTTTGATGCTGTTTTTTAATAGAGTAATAATTCAAGAGGAAGGTTTATATGTATAACACATTTGTGCGAAGCTGGGGTCGCTAGTATTTTATAAAATTAACTCGAAGCACATAAAAAAACAAGTGGACTAGAATTCAAAAGCAGAACATGTACCCACACGTAAAATTTACATTACACAGTTACATTGAATCCTCGCCACACCACATTAATTGTTAAAAATAATCGGCCAAGTACGAGTCGGATTCGCGCACCGAGGGTTCCGTACTGTATGGGAGCCCCCATTAAATATTTATTTAATTTTAATTTTGTCATTTATTATTGAAGTGAATATAAAACTAAGTATTCTGTGAAAATTTCAAGCATCTACCTGTTACCATTGTTAATATAGAGCGAAAAACGTCTAAAAATTCAGGTTTGTTGTTTGGGAGCCCCCCTTAATCATTAATTTGTTTCTTCTTTTTAGTATTTTTTGTTATAGCGGCAACAGAAATACATCATGTGTGAAAATTTCAGCTGCCTAGCTATCATGGTTCATGAGATATAGCCCGGTGACAGACGGACAGACGGACATCGAAGTCTTAGTAATAGGGTCCCGTTTTTCCCTTTGGGTACGGAACCCTAAAACAAGTGGACTAGAATTCAAAAGCAGAACATGTACCTACACGTAAAATTTACATTACACAGTTACATTGAATCCTCGCCACACCACAATAATTGTTGAAAAAAAAATGTGTAAAACAATACAAACTTGTTAGAGATTTTATTTGTCAGTGACGATAAAAAAAATTGAACCTTTAATAGCCTCAAAGTCAGCCACAGTTAGCCACTCAACACAAGTTAAGTTAAGCAAGCAGCACTGTCATTCTTCGGATGGGTGACCGCAGGTGGCATTTACATCTCAGCGCTACCGTGGCTTGGATGACATGTTAAATTGTAGGTCCCGGTTGTTTTAACTGTTGCCATGTCAGACACCTTCGGGCGGCTTAAAAACTCTGACACCAGGGCTAGCCACCTATACGCTAGCTAAAATTATGGCTAACCATAATTTTGAGAGCAGTGCATCAGACTATGATGATGATGTTGAAAGCTGCTGACATGATCAGTAGAGTGGTTATTACCAAATTTTCCGATCCGTTTCTTCGTAAAATTGCCATTCCCAAATCGCCTAATTTTCAGGATCATTTGAAATGAAAATGAATGTCGTGTTGCTTTAAAATCGTAGCCCAACTGCCCAAATCTACAAAAATATTTATAAACTAGCTGCCCCGGTGAACTTCTTCTCACCATCTGTCAACTGTCAAAGACAACTTAATTTTACATGCAGGAACATTTTGTACGGGAAAATTCAATGAATGTCTTTATTATTTTACTCACTATATTTTTATATTTTCTCACCGTTTAAACCTTCCCTTAGCTTCCACGGATATTTCAAGACCAAAATTAGCCCAATCGGTTCAGCCGTTCTCGAGTTTTAGCGAGACTAACAACCACGATTCATTTTTATGTAATGAAAAAAGAAGAAGATGTACGATAAAATACATAACATTACCTACCATTTCTAAATATATAGGTACTATAAATCTCGCAATTTGATATTTTAGATTTGTAGTGTGATGTGTGTGTACTATTTTTAAGATCTTATACATATATTTATTAATGACACTACGACTAGCCTACTTTAACAATGAACAAAAGACAAATAATAAGTACTAAAACTTAAACTAAAAAAACACAAACTAAAATAAACCTAGTCTAAAAGCCCCTCGGTAGAGGGTAACGTGGCCAGAATGCTGGCAGCATTGCTTCGCTGAATAGCAAGCTTTTGGGCGAAATAGATGCCAGCACTCTGGTCACGTCTCACGATAAATAAATATGGCCTTATTTTAGGTATCGAGAAACATTTAGCGGATAAAAAGTTTATCAATAAGTAGAGAAGATGGATATTGCAGTCAAAATAACATTACCTAAAGTAGGGACAAGATAATAAGTAGTTACATCTACATCTACGTCTGTAACTCTGTGGATTTATAGACGTGTATAGATGACCTAGGTTTTTAGGGTTCCGTACCCAAATGGTAAAAACGGACCCAATTACCACGACTCTGATGTCCGTCTGTCTGTCACCAGGCTGTATCTCACGAACCGTGATGTATTTTTGTTGCCGCTACAACAAAAAATAACTAAACACTGAAAAAAATAAACATTTAAGGGGGGCTCCCATACAACAAACGTGATTTTCGAGAGTTTTTTTGTTCGCTATCAATAGTGGCAGGAAGAATGGGGCTAAGCGGGCTCTAGCAAGGTACGGAACCCTTTGTGCGCGAGTCCAACTCGCACTTGGCTGATTTTTATTTTCTTTACACTATCTGGGAAAATGAAACGAAAATAGAAAGAAGATCTTGCAAAGTGAGACCAGACTGTGTACAGTAGATAAAAAAAAAATATAATAAAAGAATAGATCTATTGGGGAGGCCTATGTCCAGCAGTTGACGTCCTATGGCTGATAGATGGGTAGATAGAGTACGAGTATGTACTGCATGTACAAGGAATGAGTCCAATACATTAATAAGGTTTCCGTTTTTTTCTTTTTGCAGTACCTAACCCTAAAAATTGTTAAGTACAGTGGTTTCTTTTATTGTTTTGAGGTTCTTCTCCGCTAAGAAATATGCGGGCTCTTATTTTATTTTAAACGGAGATAAGATGCTTTTAGAAGGATCTAAAAGATGAACTCCGTGATAATTAAAACGAAGAATCTTAATTAACACCTAGTTCCGAAACTTCATAACATTCTCGGGCAGCCAGACGTTTCCTAATTTCCCCTAATTTACCCTTGGTACCCTCCAGTCCGTAATTTACCCGCTCCTCCCCATCGGTTGGCTGTTTATCTTACTGTCCAGCTGTTTAGCAGTAAGCGTTTTAAGGCTTTAACTATTGCAACGTAAGTTTTGGACAAAATACAGAAATTAACTTCTCTCACCATGGACATATTCAAGTATATCAATGCACTCGTCACAACACAATTACCAAGTATAACTTTGTCAAAAGTTAATGAGCTTCTTAATAAAGATTTTTTTTCTCCAATCTTTTGATTCCATAGTAAAATTTGATCAAAATACTAACATTTATAGCAAAAACATCCCGTTTCTTGTATGGGAGACCCCTGAAATATTTATTTTATTTTAATTTAATTATTTCTCATTGAAGTGAATACATATATAACTAAATACTTTGTGAACATTTCAAGCATCCACCTGTCGTTATTAATTTCGAGCGAAAAACGGTTTATAATTCAGGTTTACGGTATATTATCTGATATTGTTTTACCGGCAACAGAAACACATCATCTGTGAAAATTTCAATTTTCTAGCTATCACGGTTCATGAGATACAGCCTGGTGACAGACAGACGGGCAGACGGAGAGCGAAGTCTTTACCCTTTGGGTACAGAACCCCGTAAAAATATATCGGTACTAGGTTGAAAAAAATACCCTTAATAAATTATCAAACTATGATACATATTCTCTGTCTCCTGTCTGTATGCAAATGTTTAAAATATCTCTGTTTTCATTTAGCTGTAGTTAAAGCCTTAACGTTCTCAGAGTCTCATCGTTTCCGCTCCGTGAACGTTCCCTATTTAATCGCTCGAAGCTTTGTCAAGTTTTGTTTAGAATTTGCGAGAATGGACGCTGGCGTCTGTTCCATGATAACTACTATTAGATGGTGTTAAGCCGTGCTGGTCTAGTAGTTGTAACGCTGTCCTGTCTTTACTGAGGTCGTGGGCTCAATTCCGGTCCCGTACCAGTGTGTTTCTTTGGAACTTATGTACGTAATTTCACACCACTGGCTTTTCGGTAAAGGAAAACATCGTGAGGCAACCTGTATACGTCCGTAGAAGAAATTCGATGGCGTGTGTGAATCCACCAACCCGCACTGGGCCAGCGTGGTGGAATGGCCCAACCACCTTTCGTGGGTAGGCCCTGCCTGCAGTGGACTGTTAAAAAAAGGCAGTACAGTACAGATGGCGTCAAAGTCGTTAATAAGGCTTTACCAGTATGAATCAAAATTATGCACCTATTATATCTTCGAGTTCTGACAAAAGTCGCAGAACAAAAGTTGTTAGTTTCGATGTACAGAATAAGCCCCTAAAAGAATGCTAATTGATTAGAAATAACCCTGTATCCATAAGAATACTCCTTTGATAGCTTCTGCTAAACAAACAGTCCAAAACAGGATTTCGGCAGACTAGTAACTTTAGGCTCTGGTGGAGCAAACTTTCCGGCTGACGCTGTAGCCGGCACTACGGAGTCTACGAACTACCTCAGTTGGAAAATACCGAAACAGTGGAGGAAAAGCTTGTTTACTGCTTGAACCTGAATTGAAAATAAATTAATCGATAAATCAAATAGTTATTTTTGTGTTAACATTTCAAAAATTTAGATCGATCACCCACGTGGTGGATATATAAGCACGCGGAAGCGAGTCCAGCAAAGACCACAAAAAAGACGACCCAGCAGCCGTGTGTACTCGTAAAATTACACGAACCATTTCGGGCCAATTCATAACTCGAAAACTATTTCACCAAAATACCTACATGAAAAATAGCACATTTATTAAAGTTCTCAAGCTTGTCTAGAATACAAAGTTAGTTTTCAAGTGCGAACTGTGATCTTGTCTTGGCTTCATTTCACATGAAAATGTTTTTGTTGGTTAAGATATCGACAAACAGACACTTTAAAAAAAAAGTATAGTAGATACAGATTTTTCATTATTCCTTGCCAAGACCGCAGGATCGCGCTGAGAAAAAGCCGCTTCTAACCGATCTTATTTCAAATCCATAAGGGAGGCCTATGCCCATCAGTATATGGCCTATCGCAGTTCCATCTGCGATAAGATGCAACTGATTTTTTAGTAATCTCAGACACTAGTAAAATTTGTTCATATTACATAAAATATCAATAAATATATTAACATCCCAGAATAGGTCTGTTGTTTAAAGAAGCTTTCTATTCATCAGTTTACATTGATTATTTCCTTTGATTCTATGGTAAGCTTGAAAAGTGTACTCGTAATTAACTTAGTTTGGCTTGTTACTGACAATATTTTTCCAAGCAAACATGGCAAAAACTACCTCAAATCATCGGGTCAATGTAGTACATAAGAACTTTTACTCAAAAACCAATAAATACTTACAACCACAGGTATCACGAGATGAGGCGTGTCGCTTTGATCCAGAGCTTACTAATCAATAAATAAAATCATTTATTCGTAGCCTATTATTTAATTAATATGAACGTATCAGCTTATCATAACTCTATGATAATAAACATGGCACATAATTTTTTACCACAGCTTACATCAAAGTTTGATAACTAAACCACATATTACAACTACTATGCAATAATAAATATCATAATCATTACGACTGGTCGACGCAAATCGTGACAAAATACTGGCCTTTACTTTGTACAGAGGATCAGTATTGCCATCCAACGTGGCAATGAAGCCAACATTTTGGAAACTGTGTGTCTGTTAGACTAAGAGCGTTTATCGTCATCTTCTGACGCAAGTACATGTACATTTTAACAAAGTTTTTTAATAACTTTTTTTTTTCTCAACCTGTGCTGTCCCACTTCTGGGCAAAGGTCTCCCCCACTTTCTTCCATTTATCGCGTTCTGTAGCCAAATCCCGCCAACCTTCCCGGAAAGTGTCAAGATCGTCACGCCAGCGTCTATTAGGCCTTCCTTGCTTTCGTCTGCCCTCCGGTACCCACTTAATTAATAACTTTAATTTGTTAAAATTAATCACCAATGTCACACAACTCTGCAGTATGCAACGGATGTTTCATAAATCATTCTTAAACATGCATTTTCCGGTGTATTGTTTAGTTGTTACATTTTGAGTGTCTCGTCTCTCGTGCCAGGGTAAAGAGATAGCTCCTCTCTAGATCTCTATGTTTACAGCCGCTTCAAAAATAAGCATAAAACACATTTTTCTTTGCACTATAATATATTTCCGAAGCTAGATTTAGAATATTTTATTACGCTTTCGCTTTATGACATCGTAAAACACCTAACGCTCGAAACGAAATTAAATTAAAAATGTTATTTTTTAATCTTTACCGTTTTATTAACGGAACAGAGCTTTATGGTCGAGCAGTAAGAGGAAGTATTTATTTATTTCTGAAAATCGCTGAAACATTTTGTATTACAAATTGTACAAGTTTTGAAAAATAGAATCCAGAAAATATTAAACCAAACATCCTATACCGGATTTCCAACAAACTCCCATAAAGGAGAACGTTCTCGTTATGTATTTATTTGTGTGTGGAAAACTCGATGTGAATCCACCAACCCGCGACTGGGTCAGCGTGGTGTATAAGTATCGCTCGATAGCATTACGTACAATTAACTTGTGTAGTATGATATACATATACTATTTTTGTTTAGCAAAGTCATGATTGGTCCAGCAAAAAAGTTCTTAATAATAAGTACCACGACTTGTTTTCGTCATTACGAGTACAGATAAAAAGCTTAGAACCATCTAACTTGAAATCCAATATAGTTTTATTGGTTTGTCAGTTTGTTTGAGAACTTTAGTTTAGTCTCTAGTAACCTTTACAGCACTGTAAATAAAGTCGATCGATATTTAGATCAGAGGTTCCCAAACTAAGATAGAGCTTCAATCCAATGAAACTTTTTTCATTGATTAATGGCTCTTGTCGGTAGAGCAACGAATGAAAATAGAATGGGAAAGATATTTAGCCACTTTGTACGATGTGACAGTCATGAAAATCATTATAGAAGGAACAATAAAAAAGAAAAAGTTTTTTTTTGCAAAGCATAATAAAATTTATCAGACGATTTTAAGTGATTGCTTAAAATTTCATACAAAATCCGTCCGTTATAAATATTGGTTTGTTTGACACATTCCGTAACATTAGATAGATGAGATCTACCATACTACAGATCTAGTGGTACAGGGGTCGTGTTTGTTTGCGCGATATCGGTAGGCAGAAGCACCTCACAGCGCGCGGCGCCCTGTTCACTTCGTAGAGTGCATCAGGGTGCGACGTAACTACTGATACTGCTCCAAAGTCGAACTAAATTCGTACATTTGTGAGCCTTGTACGTGTATTTGGTTCTTGAAATCTGTCTTTTTACCCGACTGCCAAGGATGGGTATTGTTTTTCGCGCGTACCTTGTATATTTGTTTGACAATTTCTTTATTTCCACGTACCTATCTTCCAAATGGCTGGACGGATTTCGACAGTTAAGTTATATTAGATTCGTTTCAAAAACTAAGATGTCCTTTAAAAAACAAAATGGCGGATTTATGGCTCCAAATTTTAATAAAGTCAAAATTTTTAAATAAAATGACATTTTATTTTTATTTTCAGTACTTACGTTGTTTAACTGTTGATTTTCGCAGTCAGGTTTTTAAAACTAATTTGTTATATTTCACTTGTTTATTTGGTGTTGGTTTGAATTTAACTATATTCAGCCTGAAAACTACCTAGAGTGTAAGTAAACTGTTCCAGAAGCCCTATTTTTAAACCGGTAGCCCGCTTTATACTTACCTATTAGTAATTGATAGACCTTAATGGAAATAATGGATGGATTAGTAGGTAATGGCTGAGACCAAGTAAAAATTGGAATGGACATAAATTAAAGTAAAATCATTAAAAACCCGTGAGTTGTAAATAAAATCATTTTTGTAAAGTAATAGTAGTTTATGCAACTGTCATATAATGAAGGGTATTAAAACACGAGTGTGAGTTTATGAAACGAGCGCAGCGAGTTTCATAATAGTAACGAGTGTTTTAATACCCGTGTTATATGCAATTGCATACACTACTTTATCTTCACTAATAAAAATAAAAAAAAACATATTGCGAAACATTAAATTCACGCGTACGTGTATTGTCACAGTGTTTGGCGCCATTAAAATCTAACCAATGAGAGCGCAGCTGCGCGCGCAGGGCCAATCAGGAGCGAGCGCGCGATGTTATAATGAGATTTTACGATATCGATGTGGATATTATAACATCATGTGAAATTGCTTAAATTGAGTGTTTTGTTGTCTGCGCTATAACAGTAGTCATTATAAGTCAAGTATTGGAAACATAAGTAGAATGTTACAACATTAGTGTAGATAAAATATCATAATTTTATTAAAGACCATCATTACAACTGTAGAGTATTTGTTTTACGTTCGATGACAAGAAAGCTTGTCTAGAAGACTAGAAGTGTGTGATGCTTGATATTTTTCAAAACGCTTATCCAAAAATGAATATATTTCAGTTCAGTTTAGGTTTATCTGATTATTTAGTTTATTTTAGAAAATTTTGTATCGTTAGTTCCACTAGTAGAAATAATAGTAGAACTTACAAGAACGACTTTTCCGATTTTAGTGAAACTGGCTTTCAGTTTGAGAATTCCTGACTTGATCGATTCTTGAGCCCACGCGCTCGAACTAAGAAACTTTTGATGGATTACCCTTATTTAAACGGTTATTAGGTATTTTCTCGTAACCAGGATATTTTAGATTTTATCTAACTTTACCTTATAGCCAAGAAGAGCTAATACTATCTACCTATAATGACTTGATTTAATAAAGTTTTTACTTGAGTCTTAGCTCAATTGTAAAATACCTAATTGAGTATAAAAATAGTTTTGTCGCATTAAATCACGTTAAATCACTAATTTCTTTGCTAGACGATTTTTGTAGGCGTTATATTTATTACAGCTGCTTTAAAACTACTAAACCAAACAAATACACATTCAGTTACGTTTTACATTTTCACTGTTTATCCACAACTGTAAAACAATCAAGATGCTCAATAATAAGTCATGTGCATTACAAGTCTTAACAGCTTATGTATAGGCCGACTCATACAAGTTGGTAGGATGCGAAGTTAGCTACACGCTGCACAATATCCAATCCTGACGGAAGCTCACATAAAGCTGCGCGTTGATTAGGATTCGCGCAGCTTATAGCTAAATTTACATCCGCCGACTTGTATGATTCGGCCAATACTTAAGACTTGTAATGCACATGACTTATTATTGAGCATCTTGATTGTTTTACAGTAATAAATAAACAGTGAAAATTTAAAACATAACTGAATGTGTATTTGTTTGTTTTAGTAGTTTTAAAGTAGCTGTAAAAAAATATAACGCCTACAAAAATCGTATAGCAATCAAATCAGTACTACCTATAAAGCAGTTTGTTTCGTGTCATAAAGGTGATATTGTGGTCTTTATTTCAAATGATTTGTCAAGAAATAATTGGACATAGTTTAGCAGTTTAGTTTTACAGGGCTCAACCCACAAAATATTACACAATCATGTTGATTGAGTCTGCGACATGAAAAACACTGCTGCTGTATAATGTATTACTGAAATGATTTTTTAAACTGCTTTTTTGTTTTTGAATATTATTGAGTGACTTTTTTGTTAATTTTTTTGACCAAAGTGTAGTTTAAGTCCTTGTTGCTAAACTACATTCAGCGGGGCAATTCTGTCAACCAATCTCGTTACTAAGGTGACACGTTCTTGAACTGGTCTCGTTTTTCTGACAGTTTTGAGCTGTCGGAACTGTCAGAAAAACGAGAGAGGAGAACGTATCACTTCAGTAAAGAGATCGGCTAACAGAATTGCCCTACAGTTTGGCCAAATGGAGTCACCGTATGAGGCATCATTGACACCAAATTAACTTTATTGCTCTGTGAGATTTAAAATCGGTTAACCTTGACATTTTTAGGGTTCCGTACCTAAAGGGTAAAACGGGACCCTATTACTAAGATTCCGCTGTCCGTCTGTCTCCAGGCTGTATCTCATGAACCGTTATAGCGAGAAAGCTGAAATTTTCATAGATGATGTATTTCTGTTGCCGTTATAACAAAAAATACTAAAAACAGAATAAAATTTATAATTAAGGAGGGCTCCCATACAACAAACCTGATTTTTGAACCGTTTTTCACTCTATATTAATATTGGTAACAGGTAGATGCTTGAAATTTTCACAGAATATTTAGTTATATATTCACTTCAATAATAATTAATAAAATTGAAATAAAATTAATATTTAAGGGGTACTCCCACACAGTACTGATCCTCCGTGCGTGAGTCCGACTCGTACTTGGCCGATTCTTCTTCTTCTTTTCAGCCATAGGACGTCCACTGCTGGACATAGGCCTCCCCTAAAGACCGGTTGGTAGCGGCTTGCATCCAGCGCGATCCTGCGGTCTTAATAAGGTCGTCCGTCCACCTTGTGGGTGGATGTCCTACGCTGCGCTTGCCGGTACGTGGTCTCCACTCGAGGACTTCTCGACCCCTTGGCCGATTATTACCAACAATAATGTTACGATTTCTCGGTTGTGACATCTATCGTCTATTATTAGGAGGCCTCAAAGCCATAATGTCGCTACACATTAACAATAAATCCGACAATTTTACAGCTCTCGTCCGCTTCACGCATTTTACGTGAAGAATCCCATCGATACGCGCGCTGGCCCCGTAAAACTTTTAGGGTACACATGAATTCCAGCCATAAAATATACGTAATAAATTTATATTTGCCGAAGAGATGTACTCGGAATTTTCGGATTTTTTTATCGGTTTATATCTAAATTTGGCAGATTTTATTGCGCGGGTGATAGAATTCGGATCGAGTTGTTTTATAGTAGCTACTGGAGCGCCCTTATTCTGGTTAGCTGTAAACACTGCACCCTTTGTTTAGTGATATTATCCTTACTCCTATCTAATATTATATATCTGAAAGCGTGCTTGTTGGCTTGTTTCTCTTTCGCGTAGCAACGAAGCAACGGATTAAGTTAATTTTTTAATCGACTTCCAAAAGGAGGAGGTTCTATTTTCGTGTGTATGGTTTTTTTTTTGTGTATGTTCATCGATAATTTTACAATTGTGAACCGAATCAAATTTATTTTTTTAGTTTGACTATACTCCCGAGGGACTACCCATTTAAATTTTACAGAAATCGGCTGCGCCATTTTTGAAAGAAATTTGAATTTGAAGCATTTCTTCTATTATTGTAGGTTTTTTTAAGAGCAAAATATCCGAATTTTGTACACGATGAACATCGATAATTTCGCCCATTGTGAACCAAAACGAAAAATTCTTTTTTAATTCGAAAGGGTATACTCTCAAGGTAGTCCCAATTCAATTTTACAGAAATCGGCTGAGCCGTTTTTGATAAATCAACAATAATGTAAACAATTCGAGCGAAATATTCGAATTTTGTACACGATGGAAGGCGGTTTTGCCATTTTTTGCGAAAAATAATTATTGGCATGGACAATTGGACATAGTTCGAAAGACAAAAAGTGACATAGGCTACCTACTTATAACCTGGAAAATAAAAGGTTCCCAGTTAACTCAAATAATAACTTATTACGCGGACGGAGCCGCGAGCAAATGATAGTTATCCTTACATAGTATAAAATAAAGTCGCTATTTTCGTTTGTTTGTTTGTCTGTATGCTTAAATCTTTAAAACTACGCAACGGATTTTGATGCGGTTTTTTTAATGGATAGAGTGATTCAAGAGGAAGGTTTATATGTATAAAAATTCCCGAAATTCCCACGGGAACGGGCACAACGCGGGTAAAACCGCGGGGCGCTGCTAGTTTATAATAATTGGTACACGTACTTAATGTGTCACAATATAGCCCAGCGAACGATGTAAAATCAAAACTTATACTCTAGTTATGTTCTATTAGCGCCACACAAATCGGCGGACGGGAAGTTATGCGCAGAACGCTGCGTAAAAGCCGAAATATAGATATGCGCGGCGTAAAGTGCTACTTTGGCGTCTCTCTGCGAGATCGAATCAGAAATGAGGACATCCGTAGACACTATTTTTCCAACTTTGGCGGAAAGACGGACAGAAGGACACACCGACAGACGGACAGACGGGGACAGACGTAAAGACGGACAGACGGACACAACGAAGTTATAAGGGTTCCTCGTTTTACTACGGAACCTTAAAAAGTTATCGTGTCGAGGTGGACACCATATATCGGCAAGAACAGCGTAGGATGCTCACCATCAATCAGGTGGGCCAATTAATAACCGATCAAAATGGAATATGCCAGATTTATGCCTCCTTGAATCTTTCAAGGTAGCATTATATTTGGCAATGGACATTCTGTGGCTTATATGATGATGATGCTTGAATAAAAAAAACTAATATTCAAATATTATTACGCTCATACCCTATACAAAGATCTGGCCAGGCGTTTGGTAGAGGTGACACGTGACCAGAGTGCTGGCATCTATTTCGCCCAAAAGCTGAGTATTGCTATTCAGCGAGGCAATGCTGCCAGCATTCTGGCCACGTTACCTCTGCCGAGGGGCTTTTAGACTAGGTTTTAATTTGTTTTGTGCTTTTTTTTTTTAGTTTAAGTTTTAGTACTAGTTTAGTCAATATTTTAGTAAAAGTTAGAATAAATTATTTAGTTTTGTATATATATATTGGATATACTTAAGGTTTTTTGTAAATATTTTTTTTCTAGTATATTATGAGTATTCGATATAATATCGAACCGTCTAGAATAAAACTTCCAGTAGCTTTGATCTCTTCGATATAAAGCAAAGCCTTTGAGCAATGTTTGAGCTATTGGATACAACGTGTTTTTATTCGTTCCGAACTCGATCATGTAAAATAAAAATTGTTTGTGAGCTTGTGATGTTCAGTTCCCGTAAGAAATAAACATACATTTTTACATTAATTTAGGTTACTTTTTGAATGATTTTTGGTGGTTTCGTCGTGCAGTTCGATGAAATTATTTATAAATAGGTACTAACCATATGTAAATAATTTCATCGAACTCAATTATTTCACACGGGAACTGAACATCACAGGCTCACAAACAATTTTTATTTTTGACCAACGAAACAGAGGAGGTACTCAATTCGACGCGTATATATTTTTTTAAAATGTATAACCACGCCGATTTCGGTAGTTCTTTTTTATTGGAAAGAGTATACTTCGAAATTGGTCTCATTTAAATTTTATTGAAATCGGCTGAGCCATTTTTGATAAATGAACAATAATGTAAAAAACGCTCTATCTGCGCGAAATATTCGCGAATTCTGTACACGGTTGAAGTCGGTCATGCTATTTTTTGCAAAAAATAATTATATATCATCGATTTCACGTACAAATAAATAAAATCATCGGAATAAAAAGTAAATGTGAAAGATTTTTAAATATCTGATAGATTGATAAAAATCACTTTTAAGATATTGTATTTAATAAACTTAAAGTTAATGATTTTACTCAAAACCTAACTTTTCTCAGAAGGCTTTTTTAGGCATGGTATGGTTGAACTTTGCCATAACAATAACGGCAAGCTCGCGAATACTTTTGTACGATTTCAGGGTAAGTCCCATGGTAAAAAAAGTTTATCTTGTTTGACTAAAGCTACCCATACAAAATTGTGCGATTATTGCGTGTGTTCCAGAAACTCACACACAACAGTATTTTCATAATATTACAGCACATTGACAATGCTTTCCAGTCCCTTATCAAAACAACCAAGACCTAACCATTCCCAATGATTAATTACCTACCTTTCCCAATATACCGCCCATTTGACACAGCTAATCAAAATTTATTATCGCTCTCAACACAGGAACTTTCTGTACGCAAATTGAAAATAATTACCGAATCAATTTGCGTACAGCGCTGCAATAAAAACTAACAAAGCGCGGTGTTCGCTTGCAAACACTCAATTATAGGCTAAGCCTACGCAATTACCTCTACCTAAACGAAAATAAACCTTACCATCTAAAAATACGATTGAAAATCGACCACGCAATTCGTCAATTAAGCTAATGAATTTTGGGAGTATTTGGATGTTTACATACATGCGAAATTGTAGCTAGTAAGTTTAGATTTAGGGTAGAGTTTTGCGGTTGTGTCTACGGCAGAGAGATGTGGTCAAATGGTATGTCCGTTCGGTGTCAGGGGTCAGCCGCGGAATCCGTGTTGTTGACACGAAATTGTGTTGTTGAAGCCTTAATGAATACGGGAGGACGTGTCCTTAATGAGCAGGGATATTTTTAAGTCCGTTTTGTTTTTACAGCGGAGGTAGAAATTTGCTGGGACGTAAACGGGCGACGAAAAATGCTACAGAAAATATAATAATCGGCCAAGTACGAGTCGGGCTCGCGCACGGAGGGTTCCGTACTGTATGGGAGCCTTAAATTTTTATTTTATTTTAATTTTATTATTTATTATTGAATTTAATTGAATTTAAAAAACAGGCCTAGCCGAGTTTGGAACCTACTGTAAAGTCTAAAACTCTTGTCTTTAATTTACTTTATGGCATATCTTCCAACAGCAATTGTAAAATTTTTTTGGTCAAATAAATATGTTATCTATCTATCTATCTAAAATACAACTAAATATTCTGTGAAAAAATTTCAAGCATCTACCTGTAACCATTATTAATATAGAGCGAAAAACGGTTAAAATTCAGGTTTGTTGTATGGGAGCCCCCTTTAGTTATTAATTTTATTCTGTTTTTAGTATTTGTTGTTATAGTGGCAACAGAAATACTTCATCTGTGAAAATTTCAGCTTTCCAGCTAAAATCATGAAATACAGCCTGGAGACAGACAGACATTCAGACAGACGGACAGCGGAGTCTTAGTAATAGGGTCCCGTTTTTACCCTTTGGGTACGGAATCCTAAAAAGGCTGCTGAATTGAATGCCATCGCCATTCTTTTACGGACGTTATGCTGTGCCGCATGATGCTTCTCTTCACCGAAAAGTCAGCCGTGTATAATTTCCAAAAAAACTCATTGGTACGACTCAAGGTTTGACCCCACGCTTCGCATTTATACATATGTCTGTTTCGCGGTAGAATTAAATACTCCGTCGAATATAATATCCAGTTCGTTTCACTGAAAAGCCAGTGATATCAAAATCCATGTTCAGACGCAGGGAAATAGGTACCTACTTGTAGATATCGACAGAACCAGAAATTCAACCACCAACCTCAAGACTCTGAGGCGACCGTTCTTTCGATAAGCCACCACAGTTCAGATAGACGTTATTGAAATGTAAGCCATGACGACTCAGATACAGCAATCCGAACAAGTAGTCTATTACGATATTTTGTTTAGTTTCACCTGTCCCGTTATCTGTCTGTCGGTCAGTAATCAAATCTTGCAAGTTAAATTTGATCCACTTCTCGGTTACTGATTGAGCTGAAATTTTGCATACAGGTGTAAATTTCGTGACACTGCAATATTATGATGACACGGTGCTGATCTGATGATGGATCTGGAAGGTGGCCAAAGGAACTTAGCAATGAAACGACACAACCTCATTGAGTTTGAGTTCATTTGAATGGTCTTGGCGAGTAGTTTATCTTTTAATGGTAACCAGGGTCTGATGATGGAGCTGGAAGGTGGTCATAGGAACTCTGTAATGAAACGACGCAACCCTATCGAGTTTCGACTCGTTTGATTCGTCTTGGCGAGTACCTACTTGTTCAGTAAAAGCTTGATTTAAAAAACAAGGTTTTTTTTCTATAGTACTTGTTTTCCGTGTGACTACAGGTCGTTTGCCTGTCCACAATCGCTATATAATACGCTATAGCCATTACAGTCGTGGTTTAATGTTTAAACAGTCCTAGTCGGGTTTTACCATCAACCTTTTCATTTCTCTTTGGTCCCTGCTCCTAAAATAACTCCCGTTTTCACTGCGAGCCGGTCCCAGCTTTGTCTTTGAAGAGGTGGCGTTGGGACTTTGTCAAAATAACTTGCAGGCTACAGGTGCAGCTCGAAAAATGTGAAGTATTTATTTTGCAGGTTTATTTTAGATTAGAATTTGGCTTCAAAGGACTACATTGTGTTTGAAATAATAGTGTGGGTAGCTGTTGAGGAGTATGGACGTTATGTTTTTGCTTGAATGCAATGTTAATATTAATTTGCTTGGTAAGTAGGTACCTAAGTTCGTATAGGCCGGGTGGCTAGCCCTGGTGTCAGAGTTTTCAAGCCCCCTGAAAGCCTCTGACATGGCTAAACGGTCAAAACAACCGAGACCTACAAATTAACGAGCCATCCGAGCCACGGTAACTCTCCATTGTAAATGCCACCCGCGGTCACCCATCCGAAGGCTGACCGTGCTGAACGATGCTTAACTTTGATGATCGCTAAAGAACATCTAGTCAAACTACGCTATGAGTGCTACAAAAAATTGCTAAACCTATTGTTTTATACACCAGGGCGTATTATTTTTAATCTTAAACGACAAACACGTTCAAAGATATCATAATTATTACAGTAGGTGTGACGCGTCACCAAAATGCTAAGCCGGTGTTGCCTAGCATTGCCATTCAGGGTGGTAATGCTGCCAGCATGCTGAGCACGCTGCCAACTGGCAGTGAACTTGAGCATTATGCAATATCTTTAGACCTTCAAGGGTAGTAGTAGTAGTTTTAGCCCGTGTAAGTAGTGTTATATGAAACCAATCCTGATATCGCAAACATTATCTAGTTGTCTAGTAGTTAGTTTCCGTAATAAAAATTAAATATCTACTTGTCCCATATATTTTGTTGTAAGTCAATAAGTTTTAATATGAAACAGCTGGTTTCTTTTCCGATTTCTGCATTGGTCCCCTAATAAAAGTTGCTAATATTAATGATGACGGTAATTTTCTTTTGTATTCTCTTCCATTTATGTAGGTAAGTTTTGTCGGTGACATTTTCCTAGCAAATATGATATTTTCGCTTTCGGATCTGAAATTCAGGAAATCCTGTTTGTTTACTTTACACGAAGAAAAAAGGTCATCTAAAGATCAAAAGTCAGCCATTATTCATCAGAAAAAATATTTGGTCTGATCTGACATTTCTCAAGAAATGGTCATAACTTCCCTTTTTATTAAACTTCTGAGTTCCGAGTACCAGACTGAACTCACTTAACTTTTTGACGTAATAACGTCAAGCCAATTTAACGCCGGCTGCACGCACGAAAAGGTGTCATGTTCCTCCTAAGCCGAGTGTGTAAGAGAGTGCGGAAGAAGCAATAGAGAGGTACGATTGGTCTAAATGTTCGGATTGTTTCAGTTGTTGATTCAACAATATTTTCTTATGTTTTGTTTTATTGAATAGTTCTATGTGTTAATTATTTTGTAATTTTGCAATGATATTTATTTTACCATGACTTTTCTAAGCGCATGTGATATGTCAATGGAATAAATGAATTTTGAATTGAATTGATACTATCACGTAAAATTATTGTCCGTAAACTGACTCTACAGACAACCAATTGTTTTAGGACTTATTTGTACTGTCTGGCCAATGGGCACGACAGGTAGCACGTAAGACTGATGGGGTCGAAAAGTTCTTACATGGACACCACGTATTGACAGGCGCGGATAGGACGCCCGCCCAAGTTAGCGGACAACCTTAGGGTCACGTTGATTCAGTATTTTCAAGCAGCAACACGGAAACGGACCAATTGAAAAAAGATATATATATTTGGAGAGTGTGATAAAGTAGATACCTACCTACTTACCTTTTAATATGTGGATACAGAATCTACCAGCAGCATTCGCGCATATATACTTTTTGGGATTACGTTACACCATACGTATAAAGTATGAACACACATTTTGTTAAAAATCTATAGAAACCTATAAGTTTTTGACTGGGAAAGTTGGTTTTGTTCCCACCTTCAGGGTTGGTTTCGTAATTAACGTTGTGACTAGTTTTTAACCGACTTAAAAAGGAAGTTCTCAATTGTGTGTCTCAATGTTACCTTCGTAATTACTCCGCCAGTTATTCACCGATGTGATGATTCTTTTTTTTGTATAAATCATACTCTTGAGGTGTCTCGTTTTTGAAATATCAAGAATGATGTAATCACAACATTAATGGTAGATACTTCGATCCGTGCCAACTATTCGAATACTGTACACAGTTGCAGTTGATTATGTCATTTTTGGCGAAAAATAGTGTAGGTAATTATTAATCAAAGTAACTGATAGAGCATGTTTCCAGCAAGTTTAAATGATATCTGTATACTAACTAAAATAATCGGCCAAGTATGAGTCGGACTCGCGCACGGAGGATTCCGTTCTGTAAGGGAGCCCCCATTAAATATTTATTTTAGTTCAATTTTATTATTTATTATTCAAGTAAATATACAAATGAATATTCTGTGAAAATTTCAAGCATACCTGTTACCATTATTAATATAGAACGAAAAACGGATCAAAAAATCAGATTTGATGTATGGGAGCCCCCCTTAATTATTAATTTTATTCTGTTTTTAGTATTTTTTGTTATATCGGCAACAGAAATACATCATCTGTAAAAATTTCAGCTTTCTAGCTATAACGGTTCATGAGATATAGCTTAGAGACAGACAGACAGACGGACAGCGGAGTCTTAGTAATAGGGTCCGGTTTTTACACTTTGGGTACGGAACCCTAATAAAACGATATAAAATCTCAGTTGTCTAGAGATTCTAGAGAAGCAACCCGTATTGTACAGTAATGTATTCTATATAATTCAGAGTTGATTAAATGTTCTGCGCGTTGATTCGGCGGGTGGCTAATTCGATCAGACGTAATGGAGTGGAGCCGGCTCCGATGCCATTATTGACTTATTAGCCCTCGTCTTCAGGTGATCTCTCCGAGCTTCACCTTCTACATATACATAAAATCAATGTGAGGTGATTTTTAGGGTTCCGTACCTCAAAAGGAAAATAAGGAAACCTTTTAGGATCACTTTGTTGTCCGTCATTCCGTATGTCAAGACCTTTTATCTCGAGAACGCGTAAAGTTATAACGAGTTGAAATAAACTGTGTACGTATAACTCTTGCATTTGTGAAAAAAACAAACTATTCACTTAACTTAGAAAAGCCATAGCTCGCTGGCAAAACCCCGAGGCTCATTTTATGAATTAACTTAGTCTATGCGGTGATTTAACTATTGTTTTTTTTTTCATCATCGTGTATTATTTTTACTACAGCATTAACCCCGATATCGCGAAAAAACAAACAGCTGTTCCATAATTATGTTAATAAAATTGGTTCTCAACAAAATGTATGTAGTCTGTACATGACCACGACCAGTGCAACTTGGTCGAAACGTCGGTCGGAAAAGAGGTATGTTATACAGGGTTATTTCTAATCAATTGGCATCTTTTTAAGGGCTTATTCTGTACATCAAAACTAACAACTTTGGTTCTGCAACTTTTGTCAGAACTAAAAAAAATCAGCTGTTCCATACATTTTGTCGCGGGTGAAAGAAATTTTTCTATGGATCAACAATTTTTTTTTTACTTAGAACAAAAGTTTTTAGTTTTGATGTACAGAATAACCCCCTAAAAGGATGCTAATTGATTAGAAATAACCCTGTTAAAGTATCTCATGTTTTATTGCGCGATAAGTCCATATTACAAAGATAAATTATTGTGTTCAAATCGCGAAAGTGTAAAAATAACAAAATGTATGAATAAGTATTGTTTTAGATTAAAGAGTTCACAATTGGTCACATAGATATTACAGCTGTTCATACAATGAAGTAAAAAGTGTGTAAAATGTTGGTACAAAATTTCTTGGTAACAACAGCGGACATGCAATTTTTGGTAACTTAAATTATAAAGTTTACCTGCCTAAGCTTAAGCTATGTTAAAATTGTCTATATTATGCAATGTATTTATTGATAGCTTCAGTTACATGTCATGGTTAAAATAATTCCCAATTCGTTCCACTTTAAATCACAATTTAGTTTAAAACAAAGTCGCTTCCGCTGTCCTCATGTCCTCATGTGTGCTTATATCTTTAAAACTACACAATGGATTTTGATGCGGTTTTTTTTAATAGATAGAGTGATTCAAGAAGAAGGTTTATATGTATAATAAACCTGTGCGAAGCCGGGGCGGGTCGCTAGTTAAATATAAATTAAACTTTAACATAATACGAGTAGTGAACATAATACTTACGCCTCTGAAATTCTGTACTTTGCGCTTTGTGCCTTTATTTCTAAATAGTAAGTTTTAAGTCATAAAAGTAAGTATTTCTCTCAGTTGGTTTCAGTAATTTACAATAGGTAGGTACGTATAAACAAATTCATATACATTCACAATTTCACAAAAAATATTATTCACGGTCCAAAACTCACATTTAAAATTGGGGCCGCTACACGAGCTTCATTAAAAGCGGTATTTTAGCCGGTTTTACCATAAAAAAGATTTATTTACGCGGTTTTTTGTTCCCGTATATTTTGAAATACCGAAATTGTCTTCCTGTTCCGGTTCGATGTGTTCATTAATTATTAAAGGTTATCTTTCAGATTTTTTTTATTCAGCTCACAAAGTATTTCGTATTTCTAGGAACTTTTTTAGTACTTTATTAACTACCACTAAATACATAAATAATACTTAATAATAATACTATAATTATATACTTAAACTACTACTACATAACAAGCAATTAGATCAATCAATTAATCAATCAATCATTTATTTCACAAAAACATCAAATGTTAAATAAATAAATAAAATAAATAAATATTAGGGGACATCTTACACACGGTCTCTGACCCCAAACTAAGCATAGCTTGTGATATAGCTGCCAGAGACTGATATACTACATATACATATTTTAAATACATACTTATATAGATAGTACCTAAACAACACCCAGACACAGAGCAAACACCTTATGTTCATCACACAAAATGTTTGCTCTAGGTGGGGATCGAACCCACGCCTCTTTGACCCAGAAGTCAGAGTCACTAACCACTGAGCCATCGAGGCAGTCAAACCTACATTAACATTTTTATTTAAATTTTAAATTAGAGCTATTATAAAAACGGTAGGTTACAGAGTCTCGTAAGCAGCTGTACTAGGAAACCCTGTGTTACAGCTGCTTAGATTCCTGTCTCTGGTGACACACTATCATTTACATTTATTTAATTTATACAACATTAAAGATTAATAGGTAGGTATTATACATTAAAGTTTGTAAATATATAACAAAATGATTTTAGAATATGTTAGTTATAGTCTTGCGAGATTAAAATCAAAAATAAATAAAATACATAATATATAATGCATCTGTATAAGCAGGCAGATCGTACTCGTAGGTAAGGTATTTAGGAAAAAATTAAAGCAGAGACAAAAAAGATTGGGCTCGTCCGGGATTTGAACCCGGGACCTCTCGCACCCTAAGCGAAAATCATACCCCTAGACCAACGAGCCGAGTGACAATGTTGTCGAAATTTACAATAAACATCTACAAACCAGTTTAAAGCTTCCAGTGAAAGTGAAAGGAGCTCCGCCTACGCATGTGTTACGCGTTTGTAATATAATAGCAGTATGGAATTTAACAACATGTGCTATCATACCACGTCATGAAAACGGAGAAGGTTCTCAAAAATCTCATACCCGCTGTAGGTTTTTTTTACCCGGTTTCTTTGCTATTTGTTATCTATTTTTTATTTAAATACGAGTTTTTTTCTAGATTGTGAACAATTTTGGGAAAGTTATTTTTTTTTTGGATTTATTTTGTTTCCATAATCCATCCAAACATGTAATTGTTTCTAGCACTTAAAAACATCTAATAAGAAATCTGAAAAAGTTTAAAATTCATGTTGTATATTTATATTCAAAATATTTGTTAACAAATACATAATACTTTTAATTATTTGTTGTACTTACGTACGTTACATTGTATTGTTTGTTGCTATAGGCCAAATCATTTACTAGTTCAAGTTCGATGTGAAGTTAGCTACCAGTTGCGCGAAACTCAATCAACGCACAGTATTATGTGAGCTTTAGTCAGGATTGGATATTGCGCAGCTTGTAGCTTATATGATTTTGGCCTTTAAAATGCCCATACTGTTTTTAACCTTGTACATAATAATATACAAAATACGCGATCGCCTACACATTTTTATAGGAGACCGTAAACAGACCGCTTGACGCCATCTTACGATACCTAACGTCGATTTGTACGGGACAGCATTTTTTTTTTGAAATTATAGTTGGCCCCATATTAAAAATCATTCCTGACTCGGTGGCTCAGTGGTAAGTGACCCTGACTCCTGGATCAAAGAGGCGTGGGTTCGATTTCCACCCAGGGCAAATATTTATGTGATGAACATGGGTATTTGCTCTGTGTCTGGGTGTTATTTAGATATTATCTATATAAGTATGTTTTTAAAATATGTATATAAGCAGTATATCAGTCTTTGGCAGCCATATCACAAGCCTTGCTTAGATTTATTAATTCATCATGGGATTAGTCTCATAGCAAAAATTGGCACAATGGTAATTTAAGAGTACTAGTACTTACAGTGATCCTAGGATACAAATATATTATGTGGTCTATATTAACACTCACTATTACGCATTCACACATTGCGATTCAATGTCGTCTTCCACCACAGCAGGCAAAGCCCCTATAAAGTTAGTTCCAGACCGGCCTCTTGGACTAACATACACTTACTAGTCGAGGCTACGTTGGCTGCCTTTTGTATGCAAATCTTACAAATTCTAATCGACCTAGTGCTAAGAGTAGGTAGGTATCCTAGTCCGGTCGAAACAGACACCCACCCTTGAATGAATTACTTAATACTAATGGATAATTTGGACGGAGCGGGCACGGGACGGGCCCGGACGGGGCACGTACGACGCACGTACGATGCACGTTCGATACATTTTGTGTAAAAGCCCGGACGGGCCCCGTCCGGGCGTCGAACTTGTGTCGTACGGGCTACTCCAAAAATCTATGGAACGTGCGTCGTAAAGGCGTCGTACGGGCTCCGTCCGAGCCCATCCCGCGCCCGCCCGTTAGGTCCTAATATAAATCATCCCTTAATAATTTCTTCCATCCATCCATCCACAGAAGAGAGAAGGAAATAGAAAGGCGATGTGGAGGGGAGGTTTGTCGCCACGTACATGAGTTATAACTCAAGTTACGTGAAATCGTGACATTTTACTGTCTCAGTCGTTCAAGTGATTTCAGAGGTAATTTTTGCCAAAAAAATGCCGGTTTGCGCTATTATAACGTATCGAATACAAAGCAAAGACTTTAGTTTACAAAAAGGAGGAATATCCTTTCACTGGTAAGTCTAAATTGTGGGCATTTTTATATTTAAATGATTTATTTTACTGCCTAGATTTTCGTTGATAGTGGTTGCAAACATTTTATCGACATCGATAAATTTCGCTAGTAAGTTAATATTTCGCAATTCGAAATTTATTGTTATTAAGTATCTGAATATTTTGATTTAATAAAATATTTGTGATTGTGGTGTAATTTTTATTAATAATTGTATTTGCATCACACTTTAACTATTATGTTCCTTATGAATAAAAGTTATCAGGTCCAATATATATGTTACAGTCATAGTGATTAAATAGTTATTATACATAATGACTGGTCATTATGTATAATATCTACTCAATTTAGATAAAGTGATAATTGACACAAAATTAATCACATTAACTAGCTATTTTATATAATATCTTAGAAGACTTGGATAATGTAATAAAACAAACTCGTAATAAGGACAGATTGTCTCTGGCGCTTCGCCGGCCGCTGCCGCGGCACGCTCGCTTCGCTCGCTCGGCTCGCGCGTTGTTGTCACTGTTCAAACCTAACCTAACCTAGTAGGCAGATCAAGAGTCTAAGGAAAACTATTACTAGGTTAGGTTAGGTTTGAACAGTGATAACAACGCGCGAGCCGAGCGAGCGAAGCGAGCGTGCCGCGGCAGCGGCCGGCGAAGCGCCAGAGACAATCTGTCCTTATTACGAGTTTGTTTTATTACATTATCCAAGTCTTCGAAGATATTATATAAAATAGCTAGTTAATGTGATTAATTTTGTGTCAATTATCACTTTATCTAAATTGAGTAGATATTATACATAATGACCAGTCATTATGTATAATATCCAGATTTATTACTTTGTCTGTAACATATATACATATAAATATATAGATTGAACACGAAGCCGACTGCCGTTGCATGTTTGCTTTGATTTTCATTGATACATTGTATCTTCATTGCAGCTTTCCAGCCGATCCTCTGACGAAGAGTAAATGGATCGAGGCTACAGGACGGCAAGACTGGATTCCTACGAGTACAAACGTTCCATTTACACGTGGTTCTTAATTAACATGTTTTTTATAGTTTTACATGTATATTATCTCGACATATAAAATGCTTAGATCTGAATGACTGACTGACGGATCCACGCACAGCTTAAACTGCTTCAATAAGCGGTCAGGAGAGACTTGAAATTCGGAGCGTGAGTTCTTTGTATGAAGTAGGCGTCTGATAAGAATAATTTACCGAAATTCTAACCAGGAAAATACAGACGTGAAAAATTAGAGCTAAATTTGTGTGAAACAACGTGATTTTTGGTTCATTTACTTTAGATTTTGCATTAACATTCTGTAAAAGAATTGATGGAAGATGTGTTTCGTGTTTTATTGAAATATGAAAGTTATTTTGGGGTTGATTTTCTTCGAAGTTGATATCAATACTCTTTAGTGTTTTTGAATTAAATTACTTTTTATTTTGATGCATGTTTGAAAATTAAATCCGATTTTATTTAAGTAATCGGCCTATTGTCAGTAAAGATTAACCTTTTCTGAAGTTCCTTATACCATTGTATGGTTCCAATTAACAAAATAGCAATGTATGTCTAGGTGTAAGGGTTCCTTGTTATGAGGTATGGAACACTACTTAAAGATATTTATAAATGTTGACTTATAATAAGGGACGCTAAAATAGAATGTTTCGAGAAAAAATGTATACGAACCACCCCGAATAATCTCTCCCGCTAGCACAAGCACGCGCTCTTACTCGCCCACGTAACCATTTACGTCTACGTTCAGCTAATCCAATGAATTAATTATATTATCGAGCTCCAAACTAGAAAAATATGATTGTAATTATTCTTCTCCTTATAAATATTGGCGTCGCATGGAATATGCATTTGCCAGTGTCAAGTGTAAGTTCTATTATGATGTTTGATAACTAATATTGTCACATGTAATTCAGTTGTGTTCACATGTAATGTTAGTTTAAGCTTGTTTTGTATTTACGATGTGAAAATAAAGCTATTTTTTATTGTATTGTAATTATGGTGTAATTTAATAAAATGTTTTGTACTATGATAATATTCATTATGAAAAATAGTTAAGTACAGTAGCTCAAGCACGAACTTCCAGCGCTTTCGTATCGTTAACGTATCGAGGGCTCGATACGATTCCGGACGATGACGATAGCCGGCAGCACGAAGCGGTATCGACGGACATTCGAGTGCTCGATACGATTCCGTTAGTGACGTCATCGTATCGTAAGCAAGGAGGTGCGTGTTTCGTTCAAAAACAAAATCGGATATTACCGGTTTTATTATATTGGATATAGAAATGAATTTATCATGAATTAAAATCAATTTTTATACGAATATAATTCATAAAACATACACAAAAAAGAAATGCTTACTCTACTCCTAAAAAGTCGAATTTATTTTAACCAAGTGTTTGTATTAACGTTAGCTTTGACGGTTTTTGAACGAAGTGATTCCATTGGCACTTGACGCCAAACTAAATATTGAGGTCAAGTTTGTTTGCAATACGACGTACAAAGACTTAAAATTATTTTTTTAAATGATTCCTGTCGCATTCAATAATATTATAATTGAGGAACTAGCCATATTCAGTACATAATGATAGTGAAAGTTTGTTGGAAAGTAAGTTTTAAAGGTTTTACTTAAATCTTTTGTTATGTGCTGTTTTGTATTTTCGTGATGTGAAGTGGAAACTAATTAGATCCATTCTTTCAGAAATGGATATTTGTCGATGCCTCGTGGTGGCCCACGAAGTCGACGTTTTGCGCAATCAAATGGAAAAAGCTTGCTAATAAATAGTGATGGCACAGGAGACCATAAGTCGGAGGAGAAATGGTGCAAGGTATGTTGTCTCAATTGCATTTTTTGCTGTTTGGGGCACTTGACATACCGCCTCTACCTTCTCGGTACTTCATACTTTTATAATTTGCTTGGCTAAGGTCCATGAAAATAGGGTTATGCAGATAATTGGAGTGAAAGCAGCAATGGGTAAAGTGATAGAAGAAGCTTGGTTAAACGGGTTAGAATGGTGTGCATTTAGTATATACAGATGTATAACAGCTAGTTTAATAACTTATTTATTATTATTCCAGGGCATGCTGTCTGTGGTAGAAGAAAAGCCTGTCATAGCAACAGGAAGCTCTCAAGAACTTGCACCATATGAGCCAGTTAGTAGTAACATCCGGCCAGTAGTTGCATCCAATTTTTATGTAAAAGGTACTTATCACAGTTGATTTTTCAATTATTCTTATTATGATATATCACACTATGTTCAAATAATGACATTAAACAAGTCTCAGCTCACCAAAGGATCTGTCATTTCAATCTAAATGGTGATTATCATACATAAATTATAATTTTTTTTATTCCATATAGGTTTGCGTTTGACTACATACTGCCTGATGTTGAGCAGATATGCGGTCTAGGATGTAGCACGCTTACCTAGAAGATACCTATTTACTCGGGATTTGAAGACACCCACGTCGTACTTTAGCGGGAAGACAGACCCAGGCAAAGCGTTCCACATTCTCATACAAAATAAACCTTCGATAGTTAATTAAGATTTAGTTTTTACTGCCTCAATGGCCCAGTAGTTAGCAACTCTGGCCAATGTGTTAAGTGGTGAGGGTTCGAGTCCCTCCTTGGGGATTAATATAGGTGTTTGCCCTGTGTCTGGACATAATCATCTATAGGGACAAGTATGTATTTCAAAATATAATGATTATAATTATGTACCTACTATTTCAATTTCTAGGAGGCTTTGTTCATATTACAAGTTTAGATTACACAGAGGCCATGTAAATGATGTCTCTGATGTATTTCTTATTCATTTGGGCCTTTTTCAGATTCGAATACTCCAGGAACGAGCACTCCGCCTCCACCACCGGTCACCTTTAAAAGAGGAGGTTCCTCTTTTATCCCCAGAAGCTACAAGAAAGAGTACGACGGAGACATATAGAGCTCCAATTGCAAGGTGCAAGCAAATATTCCATCCATGCGGATGGAATATTGAAATAGGCTATAAATATTTTTGTATGGTTTATGGAAAAGTCTTATATTTATCTACAAACATTAAAATAAATCTTCTTGTTGAATTTAAAAAAAACTTTTTATTTATGTGTCTAGTCTGTTATTTCTATCCACTAATATATTTTTCAAAGCTCTTCCTCTAATAAGGTCATCTTCTGTATTATTGTCATAAATATCATCTTCAGAAAATAATGACTGTTGAGGTACCACATATGAGGTAAACATAATGAACACGAACCTAGAAAAAACAACGAAAACAACTGTTTTTCTAGGTTCATGACAATAATCAACTTTATGATACCAATCAGGAATTTGAGAAAATATCAGGTTCTAGACAAAAACAGACTGGAATTCCATCTTGGTCCCATAATGAAAGTTGCTTTAAAAAATTTACCTCATGTGTGTTCACAGAATTACCCACTATCTACACCTTTCTTAAACACGTTGTATAATAAAGAATTATGTGAAAATACTAGTGGTATTTGCATTTTTAGCATTCCGTTGATTTTACTAATATCCGAAAGTATCTAAAACTACTCAATATTGTAAAATAAGAGCGTAAAAAAACAATTTTATACAACTCGATACTTACTCGATACCAACTCACCGACAAATTCTAAGTGAGACAACTTCCGATAGCCAGCCTTCGAAATCCTCGATACGATACGTCAAAATGCGGTTCGTGCTCGCAATTTTGTTTACAAGTATTACGTTTCACGAGCTTCTCGATACCAACTCGATACGTTACCGATACGAAAGTTTATTTATTTAGTTCGTGCTTCGAAATTTAGTTCCTTTTCCGTACGATAGGGGCGCTGTTCATTTTTCATACATTTCTTTCTCGATAACGATACGAATATTTTTTCGCAAGGAGTTCGTGCTCGAGCTACAGTCGTGGCCAGCACAAAATATCTAAATATACAATTGATTAGCCAACAATGGAATTTAGGCGACTTCCACCGTGTACGAAATCCAAATAGTTCGCAGGAATTGATTTGGCATCCATGTAGTACCTATATTAGAACTGATAGAAACACAAGTTTTATAAATTAATACAATACGGCACGTTGACATGATTTTTCAGTGTTAATTCCAAAAATTCCTAAATAGTAATAAAACTGCACAATCATTTTCATCAATTATATACTACATATATCCAGTTACATTATCCATAAATTATGCAATACGTATAAAATCACATTATCGATAAAATTAAACTGCACAATTCATGTCGCCCATCACTAGTTAAATGCCAAAAAACAACTGTGATACCATATTCAAATTCGAGATTGGCCCATTTTTTTTTTTTGGCTTGACATGTACCACGCATTTGCCATTGTTATGTAACATTAATAAAATAAAGTGAATTTAATAACTTTAACACGCCATTTAAATTATGACCAAATTAATGTTATTGGTCTTAGGTACCTTGGTGATGTGACAGAAAGTATACTACGCTCTATTCTAAAGGAAAAAAAAAATCTCCGATGTTAGTGAAAATTGCACAGTTATTGTGCAGATATTTTACAGTGGTAATACACACTTGGCGACAGCGGTTTTCATAGAAAATTTGTATGGATTTCCTTTCTAATCTAGTTCTGCTGTTCTGTGCATCCATCCATGAGCCAAAGAACCTCCACTGCTGGAAATAGGCCTCCGCTATGGACCAATAAGACCGGTTAGAGGCGGCTTGCATCCAGCGCGATCCTGCGGTCTTAATGAGGTCATCATATATTATTGGGTGAAAGATTATTAAAACCAAACAAATACCCCTTGGGATTTATAATTTTAACTTAGGTAGTTCAAAACAATTAAAAATCGCCGACGACACATTGCGACTTGTTGACAAAAATCAACAGATCACATACGAAACCAAAATCTTCGTTTGGAAGCACTAATCTATAGGTATCTTCTAGGTAAGCGTGCTACACCCTAGACCGCATATCTGCTTAACATCAGGCAGTATGTAGTCAAACGCAAACAAATATATGAAAAAATCAGCCAAGTGCGAGTCGCCCTCGCCGTTCCGTACCGTATGGGAGCCACATTTCTCTTGACGTTATCTATAGCGAGCAATAAACTCCTAAAATCACGTTTGGTGTATGGGAGCCCCACTTAAATATTTATTTTATTCTGTTTTTAGTATTTGTCGTTATAGCGGCAACAGATATACATAATCTGTGAAAATTTCAGCTGCCTAGCTATCATGGTTCATGCGCTACAGCCCGGTGACAGACAGACAGACGGACATCGAAGTCTTAGTACCTAATAGAGTCCCGTTTTTACCCTTTGGGTACGGAGCCCTAAAAAAGATATTCGCTTCGCTTCGGTGTATAAAGAATTATTCCTATAAAATATTGTCCATATTTATTCGTGGTTTTCTGAACGTCTATCGATGCAATGTAAGTAAACTCCATCGGAAAAGCAATATGCAAAGAAGTACAAAGTATTATAAGCGAGTAGCTTTCAAATGTAGGAAATATTTAATGTATAAATATTTTCAATGCGAACCCATATTTGGTTTGAAAGTTGGTATTTTATTTGGACCGGAATTGCAAAATATTTATTTTAATGCTTTGACATCTGAATCTTAGTTGTAGATGTCATAGGAACATTTGATAATCTGATTTTAATTTTATAGTGCATCCCACACTGGGTTTATCTCGAAGAGTTATTTTTGTGATAAAAATTTCAAAAATTCTGCATTCGCGACGAATTTTTGAAATTGTATCACAAAAATTACCATTTTACTGGCTTCGAGCAAATATTTACAGAGCCATAGTCCTTAAGTGAAAGTATTAAAATAATCGGCCAAGTACGAGTCGGACTCGCGCACGGAGAGTTCCGTACTGTATGGGAGCCCCCCTTGAATATTTATTTCATTTTAATTTTATTATTTATTATTGGAATGAATATAAAACTAAATATTCTGTGAAATTTTCAAGCATCTACCTGTCACCATTATTAATATAGAGCGAAAAACGTCAAAAAATTCAGGTTTGTTGTATGGGAGCCCCCCTTAAATATTTATTTTATTTTATTTTTAGTATTTGTTGTTATAGCGGCAACAGAAATACATCATCTGTGAAAATTTCAGCTGCCTAGCTATCATGGTTCATGAGATACAGCCCGGTGACAGACAGACAGACAGATAGACGGACAGACGGACCGGCGGACAGACGGACATCGACGTCTTAGTAATAGGGTCTCGTTTTTCCCTTTGAGTACGGAACCCTAAAAATGCCCGAGCGCCGTCATACATACCGACTCAGATATTTACATTAAATAATTCACAATTACTCGTTTTCTCAAATCTCCACGTTATGTCACCTAATTGGAGCTTTTAACTGAGCACTTTGGCGTCTCGCGGCGTTGTAATCGGCTTGCAATCGCTTTACGACTAAATAAATAGCCTGTCCACTACGTAGCTTGGCCAGGGTTTCGGCTCGGACACTTTTTTGCACGATTGCGACTCTATAGATTATTAGCTCGAAGTTTACTGGCTATTATGAGTTGACCTTAGATTACTGTTTGTGATTGGTCCCTAGTGCCCTAGTATCCCTAGTCCCTGTACCTTGTTGTTTCATTTTTAGGGTTCCGTACCCAAAGGGAAAAACGGGACCCTATTACTAAGACTTCGATGTCCGTCTGTCTGTATGACTGTCACCGGGCTGTATCTCAAGAACTATGATAGCTAGGCAGCTGAAATTTTCACAGATGATGTATTTCTGTTGCCGCTATAACAACAAATACTAAAAATAGAATAAAATAAATATTTAAGGGGGGCTCCCATACAACAAACCTGATTTTTTAGACGTTTTTCGATCTATATTAATAATGGTAACAGGTACATGCTTGAAATTTTCACAGAATATTTAGTTTTATATTCACTTCATAAATAAATAATAAAATTATAATAAAATAAATATGCGGGGCTCCCATACACTACGGAACCCTCCGTGCGCGAGTCCGACTCGTACTTGGCCGATAATTTTGGGTAATTTTTCCGAGCTACATTCTTGTCCTTTTCGCCGCTTCTTAATTCACCTTGTTGAAGCGTCCCGCAGACAGCCGCAGACCCTGTGACTCATTTCAAACCTCGTCGGATCTGTAACTCATTTCGAACGAAATATATTAGATAAAGAAATAAAAGAATAGGGAATGGAAATACCTGTAGAAGAAACAATCAATATAGCTAGATTAGTGGCAGTCGGTATGGCACATAGGATACAGAACTTATTACCGATAGGGCCGTAAGGTATTAGAATGGAAACCTACACAAGCAAGCGCAGCGTAAGACGTCCAACGATAGGGTGGTCAGATTTTGTGATATGGGACATTTATTTATGAGGCTGATGTATACCTTACACCAGAAAGCGTAGTTTGGTAAGTAAAATAAGTCATACTAGAAACAAGACGTCATTTATTAATAAGACCTACTAAAGAATGTTATATGACTGATATACTGATGACAAAAATTACGTTGAGAAGCTTTTTGGAAGACAGTAAACATATTTCAAACCAATTCAGCTAAAACTAGAAATATTTCCAAACAATTTTCCTCTCTTTGAAATCCATTCGATCTAATACCTAAGTACTCTTCTGCATATTGCTTTCTGGAGTTTGCTTACATTACAGCGATAGAAGTTCCTTTAAAAGAGGAATAAATGTAGGTAACATTTTACTGGCATTTACTTCATGAATTTATGTTTGCCTAGTACCATGATGTGAACTCTTTAAAGAAAGACGAAGAAGATTCGAATGAGCATTTCGATCGTTAAGTAGCTTTCATCATCCATTCATTAGCCATAGGACGTCCACTGCTGGGCATAGGCCTCTCCTATGGATCTCCAATAAGTCCAGTTGGAAGCAGTTTGCATCCAGCGCAATCCTGTGGTCTTGATGAGGTCATCCGTCCATCCCGTGGGAGGGAAGACGTCCTACGCTGCGCTTGCCTGAACATATTTGGTTCTAATAATACCTCAGTACTCTTCTGTACAAGTTTTGCTTTCTGAAGTTTGCTTACATAGCAGCGATAGACGTTCTTCTGACGAAAAGAAGAATATGAAACATTTATTTTTATTGGAATTTTCTTCATGAATATTTATCCCTAGTAAGTAAGTTCATATAGGTCGCGTGGCTAGCCCTAGAGTTAGAGTTTTGAAGGCCTTTGACATTGCTAAAGGATCAAAACAACTGGGGCCCACAATATAACGTGTCATCCGATCCATGGTAGCACTCAGTTCAAAATGCCACCCGCGGTCACCCATCTAAAGACGAACCATGCTAACCGTTGCTTAACTTCGATGACTTTATAATATTATAAGCAGAGAGTTTTGTGAGAAATAATATCCCCACTAAATAGGGTACATGTCTCTACTTGCACGCGAGATCCTATGAAAAAATAAAAAATTTGGGAATATTCGATCAAAAAAGGTTTGGGCTCGTCCGGGATTTGAACCCGGGACCTCTCGCACCCTAAGCGAAAATCATACCCCTAGACTAGACCAACGAGCCGGGTGATACAAATTAAATAAATATTTATTACATTGTAGCTACCTCTCACTTTGAATCCAATTTCGGCGCCCGCGCAGCTAAACCGGTTGTACAAGTAATCAGACATTCTTTGATAAATAGCATCGTTATCTGCCGCCTTTCACTTATCTAAATCTTACTAGTAGTTAATCTTAGAGTTGTAAATATTTATCGTATCGTCGTATTACAGTAAGTGACATACACGTATGATTGTTAGATGTACCTAATTATCTTCGTAATTCACATTATTGAAGTCCACTATCAAGATGGAAAAACCATCTGATTACGACTCCAGAAATCATTATGAACAATTTTTACTCTGGGACCAACAGTGGAATCGCAAAAAAATCAGCAGATTTATTTTCGCAGTTATTCACGAAGTAAATGACGTTCGTTCGATGGGGTCGTAAAGTTTCTGAGTGGAGACTACGTACCGGCAAGCGCAGCGTAGGACGTCCACCCACAAGGTGGACGGATGACCTCATCAAGACCGAAGGACCTCACCAACCGTTTTTATTGGAGATCGTTAGGGAAGGCCTATGTCCAGCAGTGGACGTCCTATGGCTGTAAAGAAGAAGAAGTGTCGTTCACAATGATGAGCCTAACTTATAGAAAAACTAGCTTTTGCTGATAGCTTCGCCCGCGTTGTATTTTAATGTAATTGATAACCCCAAGGAACCATTTAGTAGCCACTTTACAAACTTTAATAAAGTTCAGTCAGTTCAGTGTATACCTACTTATTTAATACATAACCATCGTCGTAGTTCTTTGACTGTGTTTGTCAGCGATTACCATAGTTAAGCAACGTTCGGCACGGTCAGTTTTTGGATGGGTGACCGCGGATGGTATTTACATCTGAGCGCTACGGTGGCTCAGATGACACGTTAAATTGTAGGGCCTGATTGTTTTAATCGTTTAGACATGTCAGAGGCCTTGAGGTGGCTTAAAAACTCGCAGGGGCCTGATCTATCGACAAAACGTAACGTGACGCGGTTATTTTTTTTTTATTTCCGTGAATTTCGTTTGGAGAAATGTTTGATAAATGTAAAATTTAAAATGATTTATTAACCGAGTTAAGTTATGTCATTTGAATTTTTTTTCACACGAATTTCGTAAAAACAAAGAGTACGTTAGAGCGCGCAACGCGCTTGTTTTCGTACAGAATCACCCACCAGGGCTAGCCAAGTAAGTAAGTTCGTATAGCCCGGCCTATAACTAACTTACCTACTTACTTACTAGGGATCTTTTACCATCAGAAGGCACGTTCACTTATTCGTCAATTGATCATAAAATACAATATACAAATTATAGTGCTCTAAGTTCTTCATGTAGGTACATAAAACTGGGGCGGCTTTCTTTGTAAGTATATACAACCCGGTCACAATATCTGTGCACCTGACCTCGTGACGGAATTGATTACAGATTATTACAGATTCAGTATTATCTATATATATTTACCAATTCTGTATCGGCAACGAAGATGCTAACCGTACTGTCGCACCGGGGAGTGCGCGGAGAGGTGACAGGGGAAGCGGGAGAGGCGCCGCATTCCAGCGAGGTGCACAGATATTCTGACCGGGTTGTGCATGTAAATCTATATCTTTCTAATATGTATGAAATATCTGAACTTCTTAACTTATAAGTGAACAAGAAAACTACCAAAAAAGTAGCCACATATTCATACAATATACATAACCGACACCATTGAAATCGTTTCTTCTTGTCAAATGGTTATTTACGGTTCTTACTTAACTATTAACTTGCGCGTAACTTTGGCAACTTGGCGTTTTCCGGGATAATATTTGCGAAATTGCGGCAAGTTTGGCCAACTTGTGGCAACTTTTCGTAGTTACATCGCTGTTACAGACTTTTGTGTGTTTTATGATTTTTTGACGCGGCCTATTTTTATGGCGGCGCGTCGTGTCGGAGATGTTTGTTTGATGAAAGTTTTTGTTGTCATACATCATCATCTCAGCTATTGTTGTGACTGCTTAGGCTTAGAAGATTTCAAAAGAACCAATTAGAATTAAATAAATAAATATTAAATAAATATTAGGGGACATCTTACACACGGTCACTGACCCCAAACTAAGCATAGCTTGTGATATGGCTGCCAGAGACTGATATACTACATGTACATATTTTAAATACATACTTATATAGATAGTGCCTAAATAACACCCAGACACAGAGCAAACACCTATGTTCATCACACAAATGTTTGCCCTGGGTGGGGATCGAACCCACGCCTCTTTGACCCAGAAGTCAGGGTCACTAACAACTGAGCCACCGAGGCAGTCAGTTTGGGTACGGAACCCTAAAAACATAAACATTTTCCAACTGAGCGCTACCATGGCTCCGATGACACGCTAAATTGATGTGCCTACATCCAGCGGGAACCTATGTCTGGGAGATATACGAGTGATGCAGTGAAAGTTACAAGAAAATGTCATTGAAAGAAAAAATAAGCTGACTGGAGGTTTCTTCGCAGCTTTGTGGCTAAAGTAAGGATGTTAGAAGAATGATTTTTGTTTCGGTAAACAGAACAAATAGAGATCTAAAAGTTAGTGCCAATTTAAAGTTCATCTGACGGAAATTTGGTGAATATCCCGCTGGCTGGAGGTCGGTTTGAAAAGCTTATATTTCCGTTTTGTAAACGGAACAAATTCTGTTTTTAGCGAAATTCAGTAGAACATATCCAGATCTAATTATCTGCATCACTCGTATATCTCCCAGACATAGGTTCCCGTTTGGTGTAGGCATATGCTAAATTGTAGGTCCCGGTTTTTTCAACTGTTTAGCCAAGTCAGAGGCCTTCAGGCGGCCTAAAACTCTGACACCAGGGCTAGCCACCCGGCCTATACGAACTTACTTACTTAATTACCCTATTAGCAAGCAGATAACCTATACATTGGAATCACTATAATAAACAGCTTTTGCTGCCAATCAGATGTCGCATCCACTTGCATACAACCGTTGTTTTTGGAGATTTTATTAGAACCTTATGTGCATTTCAAGTATTTTTAAAGCTTAAAAACATTGGAATATAATTATAATAATAACCCTGCAAATAAGGTAGTTTAGAAAAACTACCTTATTTGCAGGGTTATTTCTAATCAATTAGCATCCTTTGATGGGCTTATTCTGCACATCAAAACTAACAACTTTTGTTCTACGACTTTAGTCAAAACTCAAAAAAAATATCAGCTGTTCCATACATTTTGTCGCGGGTGAACGAATTTTTTCTATGGGACAACAACTTTTTTTTGAGAAATAAAAAGTCGTAGAACAAAATTTGTTAGTTTTGATGTACAGAATAAGCCCCTAAAAGGATGCTAATTGATTAAAAATAACCCAGTATACATATGCACAAAAAATATGAAACATACCTATATACAAAATAAAAATCGAAACAAGTACAGTGTCCGTGTGGTAGGGTGCCAAGAACGCTGGCTGCATTCCCACGCTGAACGGCTAAAAAGATTATTTGTGCGAGGAATGAGCCAGCTCTCTTGTCACCAGCAGCGCCAACAAGTTTTGGCGAAACTGTCTTAAATATTTTTTTAGGGATGGCCAAAAGTTTCGACGCCAAGCGGCGAAAAATCATTTTATTTCTTCAAGTATTTACACGTCCCACGGCTAATATGATGATGATAATATTGTGCCAATCTGCAATATGAATAACCAAACTGAACATCTTGCAAATTAGCGTTGTAAATGTAGGTATGTCAGTGTGTAAATGTAGGTATGTTGTATTTGTATAAGTATGCATCTTGCTATTCTCGATGAGGAAGTCTACTTTGAACTTTAATCTTTACAAAATAAAGTATAATTTGCCCTAATTTAGCAAACATAAATATTGATATATGCTGCGCTTGTGATATAATCAGTTTTGAAATAAAAGAAACGGTATTAAAATTGATTCCGTCAATACAGCTGGCTCGTTGGTCTAGGGGTATGATTTTCGCTTAGGGTGCGAGAGGTCCCGGGTTCAAATCCCGGACGAGCCCAAATCTCTTTTTAACCGACTTCCAAAAAGGAGGAGGTTCTATGTTCGTCTGTATGTATTTTTTGTGTATGTTTATCGATAATTTCGCCATTTTTGAACCGAATCGAAAAAATCTTTTTTAGTTCGAAAGGGTATACTCCCGAGGGGATCCCATTAAATTTTTACAGATATCGGCTGAGCCGTTTTTGAAAAATCAACAATAAAGTGAACAATTCGAGCGAAATATTCGAATTTTATTCACGATCCCTCGGGAAAGCGGTTTTACCATCGTTTTTGCGAAAAATAATTATTATCGCTACACATTTTATTAGTTTACCTTTCAGTACCGTCTTTAGCGAAGTTTGACTTGGTGCCTTCTTATCGATCACTGAAGTTCGGAACGGCTGGTCTTCGGACGATTTCGACAGTCACGGTCTCCGTTAGGAGTAAATACGAGTATTATCTTTTTTTTTATCGCGAATAAGTCCGCTCTTGACCACCAACTCGCCTCTGTGGTCTTTGTGGCATTTATAACTGAGCTCTGCCGTGGCTCAGATATGTAGTTCAGTTTCAACCGTTAGGTCTTTAGTACTTATACTGCACTAGTAATACGTAAGTAGTAATTTTAAAGCTGGCATTTACGTATTTTGGACAAATTTCATATTTTGAGACGATTATTTTTATTTATTTTTTATTTTATTTATTTAGTCCGCCTACACTATGTACATCAACAAATTCACAGAAAATAATACTTAACACAGTAAACAAACAGAGTCAAATGTCACAGTAATTACAGGCGGAGACAACTTGCAAAAATAATTGAACGAAAAACATCAATTAGAAAAAAAACCTAATTACAAATTTGAAATACAAAAATAATACTTAACATCAAAAGCAAAATAAACAAAAATTGGAAAAAAAAATATTTATTCATATTCATATTCATATTATTTATTGGTATCAAAAATATAAAAGATACACGTCAAAAATTATAAAAATTACATTTGTTATTATTAAAATAATAATATCACTTAAATAATATCATCTTTGCTTAGTAGCAAATAATTAAATTGTACTGAGTTGAAACATTACATTACAAAATAGTTGTGTTGTGTTTTTATAGACAACAACAAATAATAACAATAATAATAACAATTTAAGAACCTTTTACACCAGGCCCTGACTTCCCCCGGTGTAAAAAGTTCTTCTGTCTGTACGAGTTTACTAACTTGTAGGTTTGTTTTATCAAAAAGTAAGTATCTAAAATAGATCTTGAGCGAAACATAATTATTTTTTGCAAAAAATAGCATGACCTACTTCACCCGTGTATACTCGTAGAGTTCGCGAATATATCGCACGGATCGATGTAGCATTTATCACATTACTAGACGACCCGCCCCGGTTTCGCACAGGTGTATTATACATATAAACCTTCCTCTTGAATCACTCTATCCATTAGAAAAAACCGCATCAAAATCCGTTGCGTAGTTTTAAAGATTTAAGCATACAGACAAAAAATAGCGACTTTATTTTATACTATGTAAGGATTGTTGATAATATATCAAAAATGGCTCAGCCAAAAATTCAAATGGGACTAATTTCGAAGTATACTCTTTCCAAAAAAAAGAAATAAAAGAAGTATACTCTTTCCAAAAGAATTAATGAAATTGGACGGTTATACATGAAAAAGAAAATATACGCGTCGAACTGAGTACCTCCTTCGGTTCGTCGGTCAAAAAGTGTCTTAAATGACGTAACGACCTCTATTATTCCAAAGTGAAAGGTGAGTGTGCACTGTGCATACGTATAGTGCCTAACAAAATTTTTAAACCATTGTCAGCCGGCTCGTTGGTCTAGGGGTATGATTTTCGCTTAGGGTGCGAGAGGTCCCGGTTTCAAATCCCGGACGAGCCCTAATTGTTTTGCTAATTATGGCTATCATTTCCGCAATAGAATGTACACTACTGCTGGGCAATTCTGTTAGCCGATTTCTCTACCGAAGTTAAACGTTCTTGAACCTCTTTCGTTTTTCTGACAGTTCCGAGAGTTCAAAACTGTCAAAAAAAACAAGACAGGTTTAAGATTAAGAACGTGTCACCTTAGTAACGAGATCGCTTGACAGAATTGCCCCGCTGGTTACGGCTGACCTTTATATTTGCATTATATAAAGGTCAGGTGTGTAAGATGTCCTCAATTTTTTTTTTATTTTTTTTTATTATGACTTATACTGGTTGAAAACTTGCATCTAGTGTCTATCCGTCATCTGCCCGCATTATTTGAGGACGTCCTACGCTGCTCCTACCGGTATATTAGGCCCAGTTTTAGAGGCGCTATCGTAATTATAATAGCAACTAGCTGCGCCCCGCGGTGTTACCCGCGTAAGCCCGAGATAAAAATATTTTTTCTAAAATAAACGTAGCCTAAGTTACTCCTTATTACATGAGCTACCTGCCAATAAAAGTCCTGTCAAAATCGGTCCAGCCATTTCAGATAGACTGACAGACAAAAATTGTAAAAATGTACCGTATATATATTTAAATACATGTAGTAAAAACGGTTATTTCAATATTACAAACAGACACTCTAATTTTATTTACATGTATAGATTTAGAGTAGCCCTGTGTCTTTGTCACTATATGCATTTGATAGAGAGAACACTATTTTACGTTGCTATCAAATGTACGATGGCGTAATATTTTTTTGAGATAAATATCTCCTCAATCAAAAATCGCCGATGACAAAAAAAACATTAATAGAGAACCAAGAAATCGTAGAAAAATACGATCTGTACAGGAAAACCAACATCTGGACAGCAAAATAGTCGTGTGTAAAACGGAGACCTTTGTTTTATTGGAAGTGGTTTAGCTAACGAGCTGATAGCACTCTGGAAGGAACATGCGATAGGTACGGAGTAGGTGGAACACCGTGTTGATCCGTTCTACCTGCTTAATGAGCGAACTTACGCGATCCTTCCATTAGACGGAGCGGTATAAGTGCAGAGAAACGTCTCGACTCTTTTACATAATAATATCTAGCATATTTTAATCTTTCACCTTTGGGATGGCTCTGCCAAATATCAAATGGAGGCTCTGGAGTCGATTGAGAGGCGAGGCAGGAGGCTGATTGACAACGACACCCTGACTATGTCGCAGCTGCAAAGTCTCGAGCATCGACGTAAGGTAGCGTGTTTATCGCCCTTTTATCGGATACACTTCGGTGAGTGCGCTCAGGAGTTGCACAATCTGGTCCCACCTGCCCCTTTCTTCTATCGTACGGCTAGACAGACGCGACCAAAGCGCCATCCTTTTACGAGTATGGTGGGCATTCCGCGCGTTAGAACCAAGCGTTTCGAATCCTCATTCCTCATACGAACAGCCAGAATGTGGAACGCTTTGCCTGGGTCTGTTATCCCGCTAAAGTACGACGTGGGTGTCTTCAAAACCCGAGTAAATAGGTATCTTCTAGTTAAGTGTGCTACATCCTAGACCGCATATCTGCTCAACATCAGGCAGTATGTAGTCAAACACAAACCTATATGGAATTTAAAAAAAACTGGTACACAAAATATAATAGTCATCACATCAGTCGTATCCTACAACTCATATAAGGTTATTTAGAAAGAGCGTACTAAGCTGAAAAAGAATGAATACTACGATTTTCACGACGACTTTTTAAATAAATAAAATACCCTTTATTTCCCAAATTGAATAATTACAAATTAATAATAGTTTGAATCTTAAATATTTAATTTGGGCACCCAAATTTGTACAAGGTCTTCTCCATGCGGTGCCATGAATATCGATTTTGGGCAAGTCGAGTCCAAGTCGGGCCCGCCGCTTCGAAGATGTCATCTGACCATCTTCTCCTGGGGCGACCGACTGGCCGCGCGCTCTCTCTAGGATACCAGTGGACGATGCGTGCGCTCCATCTGTTGTCTGTAGCTCAAGCGAGGTATCCCGCCCCTTTCCATTTCAATTTGCAGAGCATTTTTATTGCATCCATTATGTCGACGACGTTTTATTTTCTAAAATGAGAGATTTCACACGTTTTGTCAATTCCAAAATACAATATATTATGGAACAGCTGTTTTTTAAAATCAAATTCCTCTTTAACCCCTTATTCAAAAATGTGCATAATTGTCCCTTGAATCACCATTTCTGAATATTACTGTAGATATGAGTGTAGTTGGAAATTATTTGCTTTTACGTAGTACATTGCTGCTGTCTGATTTTCTGTGAAAAGATGTACTAAGTACGCTGTGCACACAATTGTCCGCGTTACTCTCAGATATGATGGTTTCTTTATGGTATTTTCATTAAAAAAAAAAAATTTGCTCCTGTTCAGGTACAGTGCAAGAAAACCAAAGATAGTTACAAAGTTTCATAGACCATTAAATCCACGTTAAAAATGTCGATTGTAACAAATTTTTAATAAATTAAGAGGCAAACTGCACTTTTAAATAGATTATTTTTAAACGGTGCCAACAATACTCGTAAAACTTTTGTGATAAGACGGATAGTGTCTAAAAAACTCTGCAGATTATTGAGAACCCTCTGCGTATCATCTACTCAGTGATTGAAGAGCGATGGATAGGGCGGCGCGAGGGAGGCAGGCATTGTTGGTGTAATGGATAATCACAGGCAACCTACGGGCGCGTCCGTCTGCCTCTTAATCGGACGTACTTACTTTTTAGGGCTGTGGTCTTGGGTGATTTAACATAATGTGTTTGACCGAATATTGAAGGTATAATATATGATGACTGTAGGTAAATTACTTCAGTGCTACTTTCATCTATCGTTTTTATTCGGACTTAGGTACTTACTTTTTGCTCATAATTGGACATAAGTACTTACTTTTGAGAGGTAGATCATCATTATGATGTTTTTTTTACAAGCTTTTATTTAACTTGTAACTTGCAATGGAGGTACCTATGTAAGTATGTAAGTTCGGGTGGAATCTTGCAAGTTAAATTTGAGCAACTTTTCGGTTTTCAATTGAGCTGAAATTTAAGCAATAATATGGTACCATGGAGCTGATCTGATGATGGAGTCGGAAGGTGGCTGTAGAAACTCTTGTACAAAACAAGATAGACCCGCCGTGTTTGGGATCGTTTTACTTGTCTTCTAGCTCTCTGCTGCTCCATGATATCCAGGATCACAATAGCTCGTAGTTTAAAAAGTTGTATTTTCATAAAATAACTAATAATCTTAATTAAATTGAAAATTTAAAAAACCCCCGACACTTGACAACCATTTTGGGCACATTTGTAGAATTTTGGTTCTTCCATCCCCACTTTAACCCACCATAATTCTTAAACGGCTCAATCGATTTTTATAAAACATAGGTAAGAACACTCTCGACTAAGTCTTCTTTCATCCAAAAAAAACTAAACTGAAATCCGTTCAGTGATTCGGGCGCTATGATGCCACAGACAGACAGACAGACAAACAGACACGTCAAACTTATAACACCCCTCTTTTGCGTCGGGGGTTAAAAATTATCTATTTTATCGATGTCTATTTCAACCTGAGTTGTAGTAGTTGCCCTGTTTCTTTAAACTTATTGGTTTCGTCATTTAAATTCTGTTCCTGGTATAACAAATTGATATTTTTTAAATAACAATAATTGCTCAGCCAAGACTGAACTGTTTCTTTACAATAAGTGTACAACCGTTGAACTACCTTTGTCTCTCATGTTACCACAGAATCTACCCCAAAACTAAAAGTCACCAAGCATTTCCCTCTATTAGTTCCACTGCAGAACAAGTTCTGATCCCTCACTTAAACACTTAAGCAAGCGTGTTGTTTCTTTCTTTCCGCATTATTGAAACTGACAAGTTTGGGTAACTTACCGCCCCGCAATTTGCCGCCTGACAACTTGCCGCCCGAAACTTGCCGCCCACAACCTGCCGCTCCCGAGTTGCGAACTATTGCCAAAATTCCGTAACTCCGCCATAAGTGCTCCTATTAAGACTTGAGACAACGTATGCTTGAGACGAAATTGATTTCACGGTATTACCACAGTCTAAAAGCTTAGACAGTAAGGCAAGTAAGCCCTAATAGATAACTCGACAAAACAGTATTGCGCTTTTTTATTTCGTTAAAGTTTGCGTTTGACTACACACTGCCTGATGTTAAGCAGATATGCGGTCTAGGATGTAACACGCTTACCTAGAAGATACCTATTTACTCGTGATTTGAAGACACCTACATTGTACTTTAGCGGGAAGACAGACTCAGGCAAAGCGTTCCACATTCTGGCAATTCGTATGAGGAATGTGTACTCGAAACGCTTCTATTTTCTAAAGTTTCTAAAGCGCGGGATGTCCACCATAAAAGGGTGCCGCTTTGGTCGTGTCTGTCTAACCGTACGATAGAAGAAAAGGGCAGGTGGGACCAGATTGTGCAACTCCTGGGCGCACTCACCTATGTGATCGACTAGACATGCGCATGAAAGTTGCCCAGGGTTTGGGATGTACGTAGATATCTTTTGACTGCTAAAAGTCATGTGCCAGTTTTTTGACTGCGGAACAGTACTGTGCAAAAATCATCTTGCTAGATTTTTTTTTAACGGGAAATAGTGCCGTATTAACTAGGTACAACAAAACTACACTGCTACTGCATAAAAAGCATTGGATCATCCACAGACTTTTGGAGGTCTAAAGATAATCCAAATGCTCAAGCCCACTGCCAGTTGGCAGCGTGCCTAGCATGCTGGATGCATTGTTACGCTGAATAGCAATGCTTATGCGTTGAGCTAAATAAACACCAGCATTTTGGTCACGCGTCGCGTCCACCAGATGCTCAGAAAGTCTTTTGAAAATGATATGAACTCTCGACCCCCACGGACCCAATGTCTCAACTCCAAATGGCTCAAACATGTAACCACTACCGAGGTTAGCATATTTGGGCCCCTTGTGCGGCGAAAAAAAAAAATTGAAAATTGAATTTACTTCTCTGAAGCAGCAATCTAAAGTAAATCTTGGCCTCGAACACAAGAGAACGCCATTGATCCCGGTCTAGCGCTGTCTCTTCCTATTTGTCTGTATGAAGTTAAAGCAAATTGGAACCAGTCAGCACAGCGTCAGTCCAGCAAAATCCAGCTGACCCGCGGCTGCTTTTTAACCGGCTTCCAAAAAGGAGGACGTTCTATGTTCGTCTGTATTTTTTTTTGTAAATTTTCATCGTTATTTTCGCCAATTGTACAATAATACTGACCTCAAACATTTTTTTTTGCTTCAAAATAGTATACACTCCTGAGGTTGGAGCGTGTTTTACATCAACAATAATGTAAAAATTGTCTACTATACAAGCACAACTTACATTACGATCGAACTTTTTGCATTTTGTATACGTTTAAAGTCGGTTGTGCCTTCTTTTGCGAAAAATTATTATTGACACATAATCTTCCCCCTTATGTTATGTTCATCCCAGGTAATGTAAAAATACGAGGATTCTAACGATTAATTGTTTTTTTATTGAAATGCCTTTATAAACTAAAACCAAACTCTTTGATAAGCTATAACTACATACACTACTACTACATAAAAGCAATTGGTTCCTCCACAGACCCTTAAGGTATAAAGATAATCCAAAAGCTCAAGCCTCTGCCAGTTGGCAGCGTGCCCAGCATACTGGCTGCATTGCCACGCTGAATGGCAATGCTTATACGTTGAGCCAAATAAACACCAGCGATAAATAGTGTCTGAAGTTTGCGAAACTATGGATGGAGATGGATGGTGTACTAAAACAAAGTTGACACACTGAACATTTTTACACTGTTACCAAACTTTGGACAAGTTGGGTTCTTGTCATAAGCGGTTTACGGCGCGGTGATGTGAATACGGCTTAATAATAACATTATAGCTGCGCTCGTGGTTTTCACCGCCATCAAATATGCTAGGGAAAGTGTTATTGCTGATTAACTAGTTCAACAATTTACACACTTTCTGATACAATATCATCATCTTTACGTTAAGCTTTTACTAAGGGATTTATTTGTATAGGTTTATGTATAGTGAATAGCTAGCTCGTTACGGGTGCGGCTTTGTGGCGGCTGTAATGTTAGCTACAAGCTGCAGATAACCCAATTCTGACTGAATCTCACTTAAGTGCGTATCGTACGTTTTTTGTAGACGCACTCCGCAAACAGAGTGAGACGGCGAGAGTTCGAGGGGTAGCGCGTTTTCGTAAGGAGAAATTAACAATAAAAATTCATTTGAAATTATTAAGTCAACTTTTCTATGGGATTTGCCAATACTTTAGCTACTACTCAATACATACATTAAACATATTTAAAAAAAATACTAAGTACTCATAAAAACTCGTAAATAAGATCTTCATTCAAAACAGACGTGATTTTAATTTTTTTTTCGATCGAGCGTAGTTATTCTTTTATGTACCAGATATGGTTTGCCAACAGAAACAGATATGATCCAAAATTACGTTAAATTTTTTTCTTTAAAAAAAAAAGTTTTTGTTACTAAAATCTTGATTCTGGTTAGACATTTTCTACACGACCATTATCTATCAGATGCGCGAGGGTTGGGTTATACGGACCTTGTAACTAACATCACAGCTGTCAAAAACTTAGATTCGGACTATACAAGAAGATGCCGTTATGCCTTTACGCAGCTTAATAAAACCAGAGCGAGCCATCCGGCCTAGGTACTTATACGAAGTTATTTTCAGACACATCGTCCAAACAGACAAAATTTAATTTTAATAATTTTTCACTGATGTGTCGGACAGCAATGATAAAATCTGTTTTTAACCGACTTCTAAAAGGGAGAAGGTTATATGTTCGTCTGTATGTATTTTTTTGTATATTATTATGTTCATCGATAATTGCGCCAATTGTGAACCGAAATATTTTTTTTTTTAGTTCGAAATAGGATACCCTTGAGGTGGTTCCATTTAAATTTTGCAGTAATCAACTGAGCTGTTTTTTATAAACAAAAAAATAATGTAAACAATTCAAATTTTGTACATGATGGATGGCGGTTTTGCCATTATTTTGCGAAAAATAATTGTGATACTTGCTTTATTGTTTTCAATTAACGTAAAAGTTATTTAGTGTAAGCAATTAAACATTATTGTTGGATTTTTCAAAAACGGCTCAGTTTATTTTTGTAAAATTAAAATGGGACCATCTCGGGAGTATATCCTTTCAAATTAAAAAATATTTTTTCGATTCGGTTCACAATTGGCGCAATTATCGATGAACATACATACAGACGAATATAGAACCTCCTCCTTTTTGGAAGTCGGTTAAAAATATTACAAAAATAGAAATGACATGACAGTATATTTACTACAGAACACACTTTTAATCTCTCACAAGTGTGCCAAATTATACATTTAAAAAACCAAAAATCGTTAAAAACCTAAAGTCAAAACAATTTACAAATCGAAATCAAAGCTATTGAAAAAAAAATACAATTCCATTTTCATGCCAAAGTTTTCCCATCCCGCACATCGACGTACATCAGGTTAAAAATCAAACGTGAAATACGTAAAAAGTTATCCTATCGTATGTTAAAAGTTACGCTGTACACTGGAAATGCGAGACTGAAATGGTCAGCAGTATGATAACTTTTTAGTTTCATCTCTGTCAGCTCGATGCCACTTAGTAATAGCTGATGAGGTCGCAACATTTTCGAATATAGCCCACGTAGGGTAGATGCACTGGTTGTGGCCATCATTTGTGGCCACTTTGAATTTTAAGTATTAATAAGACAATTTTATGTAAACAAAATAATTTTAAAGAAATTTTCAAACATTTAGATTCACACAAACAATATTTATGGTATTACATTGTTTATAATTATCATTTATTTAATAATTTTGCCACCAAATGGCCACCACCGGGTCAGTGGCCACAACCGGTACACCTACTATATCAGCAAAAGCAGCGTAGAAATCTACTCACAAGACGGACGATATAGCAACATAATGAAACTGTTATATGCAAGCCTCGTACAATCGTTTCTATTGGAAATTTATAGTCAAGTATTGTCAGTTCAGTCCGCTAGCTGCAAATATTTATTTTGAAGTAAAAACTTCTTTAGCAGCCATTGTGTACTTTTTGGGATGAGTAAAACATAATATTGTTAAACTCGCGGCAGGACATGACGTGACCTGATCGAACGTTCGTAAGACGGAGGGAGAAAGTTTTCACGTCTGCCGGCACTCCCGGAGTGCAACCCGTTATTTTTTTTAATGTTTCCCTCTATTTCTGAAAAACGGATAGTTGTGTATTTAGAAAAACAATATTATAATCGTAATTATTGCAGAGTTTTGTAGTTATAGGTTGATTTTTTTAAACTATTTTCTTAACCTAGTATTTGCTAAAACATTTTTTCCTCATAAGCGCTTATTATAGGCAATCATTTGTATGTATTTTCAGTCTTACTCACCAAACCAAACGATTGTTTGGGACACGATATCTTTTTCTGATCATTTATGATTAAATAACTCACCTTAAAATGACCGCTATACTACAACATTTTGTCGACCACACATTACTAAGCAGTGCAGTTACACTGCTGATCATTCAACTACTTCCCAATAAAAATACGTAAAAAGTTATCGTGTACGCTAAAGTCGCGTATTTTAATCCATTTTCTGATATATCTGAAAGTTTAGATTTACGATCGTTGCGCCACCTGCCGCAAGGTTTAGTAAAATATAACCGTAGAGCAGTGTGTGCTAGAGAATTTTTTGCTATTTTTGCCGATATTGAGATAATGTTACGAATTGTTAAAGCTTTTTATTAGTCTTTTCTTGTCGTGGTGTACCTAGTTTGTTTCAATGAAGCGTGTATTAACGTCACATTGCAAATAATTTTGTGTTTAGTTATTATCAGATTTTGATAATATTAGGCAAGGTTGTTTAGTATATAAATCTTAACAAGATTTGATGACTATGAACAAAATCAGTGAGAAGCGAGTCAAGAAGAAGATAAAAGCAAACTCATGAAGTTTTTGGTAAGCAAGTAAGTACAATGTTTACTGTCCAAAAAACTACTACTTATAAATATGTGTTTCAGTGACTAAAAATAAACGTCGTACAACAGAAGTTTTACGCACGAATTAGACTATGTTTAACAGTACAAATTGCACGGTTAAACAGTGTTTAAAGCGTGTTTAAATCTGTTGTCTTTAGTTTTAAATGACGACTCTTCTTTTTGATTCTAAAAAGTTTATCAGGTGAAGTCTGATTTTTTCGCTCACGAATGAATTCAATCACATTCAAGCCTTTACATAAGATCGGTATAAAGTTACAAATGAAATGCTAGTAAAACTTTACTGAAAATAAAATATACCTGCATTGCTAAGGTTAAATTATTTAAAGTTTTAGAGCTTAACTTTCAGCTGACAATAACATAAAGTTCGCTCAAGTTTATGTCATAGTCTTTTTACGGTTGAAGAGGCAATAATAACTTTACAAAGTTTTGGGTGCTTATCCAGAAAGGTAACTGCATAAAAGCTTCATTGTTTGTGCTCTTGGAAGTTTATTCCTTTAAAGTAGTTATTCTGTTCGTTACTTGATGACATTTACGCGATGCAGCGTAAAGTTAAATTAGGTTTGCATAAGTATTATTTATAATGTCTTGGTAAGGTTAGATTTTTCCCCAACCAGATGTATGATAGATTTATATTATGTATTTGTCTCATAAAACTGGTTAACTGTATTTTTTTTATAATTTCATTTAAGTACATGTGTTAAATTATATAAAGCAAATTAAAAAAAGCTTTTTGGGACCGAGTTGCCTTCGTCCGTGGGTAGGAACCCTATTATTTTTTGTTCCCCACACGTGGTCCTGGGTGGTGCTAACCAGGCAACAACCTTACTGGTGGTAGGCTATAGCCGCGGCGAGAGACCACCCACCAGACTAAGCCGCGCCGCCAAGCGACTCTTTTGAGCTCGTGTTCCGGCGCGAAGTCTAGTGACGCCAATCTGGAAGTCGGGTCGGAACAGTAGCGTCCTCTGGAGAATCGAATACGGTGCACGCATCGACTACCGCATCGGCCGACTAGCCGTGGAGAGCAGCGGGATCCGAGGCACGGTTTGTCGCTGGCCGACCGCAGATAGTAGGGGGCCCAAGTAGTGAGCTAGCCACTCATGAAAGGCTGCCCCGCCATCTGTCGAAAAATCCCAGGGATGCGCCATCGTGCCGGTTGGCGACCGGACGAGAGGGCCCGATGGACATCCTTGGGGGGGCTCGGGCGTCCCCGCGGTCTCCAGGCTAGTCTACCGTGGATGTGTGTGGTTTGTGTGTTGTGCCACTGAATCTGCAGAGTGACGTCTCGTTCCACTACCGACTTTCTACCTACTTCACTCCAAAAATTTAAACATGAGAAACAGTAGTAGAAAAAAAACGTATACACAGCGGCAGCACTCCCTCTCACTTAAAGTGCACCTGTGCAATATTCGGGGCCTGCACTCAAATCTCACGCCTGTCCATCATCATCTTGAGACAGATCGTCCCCACCTATTGTTTCTCACGGAGACGCAGATTGCTGGTCCATCCGACGTGTCGTATCTCTCCTACCCAGGGTACTCCCTGGAGCACTGTTTCAAACCACGTGCGGGTGTATGCGTGTACGCCCGGGATGACATTTGCTTTCTGCGCCTTCGTAGGTTTGAAGACTCCTCTTTTTCAGTGCTTTGGGCTCTGGCGGATACTGGCTTAGAGAAAATAATCTACGCTTGTGTATACCGATCACATAGTGGGGACCAGGAGACGACCAGACTCACCGAATACCTCAGTGAGGCGGCGGATGCTGCTCAGCTCAGATACCCTTCGGCCCAATTAGTGATCCTGGGGGACTTTAATGGCCACCACAAGGAGTGGCTTCACCCATACCTGGACACAAACCATGCTGGGCTTGAGACGCGCAAGCTTGCCTTGACATTTGATCTCACCCAGCTGGTTCAAGGCGCCACACGGGTACCTGACGTTGACTCGCACACGGCCTACTGCTTGGACCTTCTGCTGACTACCGATCCAGACCGTTATTCAGTAGCGATTTCCTCACCGTTAGGTACATCTGATCACTGTCTGGTGAAATCTGTATCCGTCTACTCCCCATCAGACCCCAGCCCCAAAGGGTCACGGCGGGTGTGGCGGTACAAGTTAGCGGATTGGGACGAGATGCGGTGTTTCTTTGCATCTTATCCTTGGCAGCCTGTGTGCTTCTCTTCCGATGATCCTTCTACGTGCGCGGATGCCGTGACAGATGTGCTTCGTACCGCCATGGAATACTTCATCCCATTTTCGGACGTGCCTCTGTCTAGCAAAGCTAGGCCCTGGTTTGGGCCTGATTGTGGACGCGCTGAAGCGCAAAAGCATCAAGCATACCTGGCTTGGGTCGATGCTCGAAACCGTAAGTCGAGGGACGTTCGTCTAAGGAAGAAGGCATACAATAGGGCTGCTAAGTCCTGCAAAAGGGTTATGCGGAGGGCTCGCTTTGATCACATTAGTCGAATAGGGAACAAGCTTGCTTCTTACCCTGCGGGTAGTAAGGCATTCTGGTCCCTAGCTAAATCGGTTGAAGCGAACTTCTGCCGCCCCTCTCTGCCTCCGTTGCTGAAACCTAATGGTTCGCTGGCCCATACAGCGGTGGAGAAAGCAAATTTATTTGCATCTCAATTTGCTGAGTCTTCGCGTCTGGACCCCGGTAGTGCGACACCTCCAACTTTGCCAAACTGTGGCACTGTAATGAGTGAAATACATATCCGGCAAAAGGAGGTTCTCAAAGTTCTTCGCAGTCTAGATGTGAACAAGGCCAGTGGCCCTGATGGTATTCCGGCCATTGTACTGAGGACTTGTGCGCCTGAGCTGTCACCTGTGCTGACTCGCCTCTTCCGCCTGTCTCTAAAGACAGGTCAAGTGCCCAAATCTTGGAAGCTTGCTAACGTGCAGCCTGTTCCCAAGAAGGGCAGCCGTGCCGACCCTGCTAACTACAGACCGATTTCGATCACGTCTATACTCTGTAAGAGTATGGAACGTGTTCTTAACAACAGGCTCCTGGCGTACCTAGAAGCGAATGACCTACTCAGTGACCGCCAGTACGGCTTTCGCCGAAACCGGTCTACTGGGGACCTTCTGGCGTACGCCACACACATCTGGAGTGAGGTCATCGAGAAGCACGGGGAGGCGCTGGCTGTCTCGTTGGACATCTCTAAAGCTTTTGACAGGGTCTGGCACGAGAGCCTTATTGGCAAGCTCCCATCTTACGGCCTGCCTGCTGATTTCTGCGCATGGATATCTGATTTCTTGAGGAATCGGTCGATACGGGTGGTTGTAGATGGCTGCTCATCAGACCAAATGGCTATCAATGCCGGTGTTCCTCAGGGATCAGTACTCTCTGCGACCCTCTTCCTACTGCATATCAACGATCTGCTAAAGCCCGGGATCTTTGGGTACGCAGACGACAGTACAGTCGTGGAGAGCTACACATCCGATGCAAGAACCAGCGGGCCACAGATCGAGTCACACAGAGAGGCTATGGTTGAACGGCTCAACTTGAGTCTGGAGGCGGTATCTGACTGGGGCGATGCTAACCTGGTCAAGTTTAATGCCACGAAGACTCAAGGCTGTTTGTTCTCGGCCAAAAAGAGACCCTTCCAATTGTCTCCCGCTTTCCGCGGTGTCTCCGTTCCGGTAACAGACAGCTTGGAACTACTGGGCGTTTCACTCTCATCGACTCTTAACTTTGGCTCTTATATAGAGTCAAAAGCTCAATTAGCCTCCAAAAAACTTGGTGTTCTCGCTAAGGTGAGACGGTATTTCACACCTGAGCAACTGCTTAGTCTTTATAAAGCACAAGTCAGGTCTTGTATGGAATACTGCTCTCACCTTTGGGATGGCTCTGCCAAATATCAACTGGAGGCTCTGGAGTCGATTGAGAGGCGAGCCAGGAGGCTGATTGACAACGACACCTTGACTAAGTCGCAGCTGCAAAGTCTTGAGCATCGACGTAAGGTGGCGTGTTTGTCGGCCTTTTATCGGATACACTTCGGAGAGTGCGCTCAGGAGTTGCACAATCTGGTCCCACCTGCCCCTTTCTTCTATCGTACGGCTAGACAGACGCGACCAAAGCGCCACCCTTTTATGGTGGACATTCCGCGCGTTAGAACCAAGCGTTTCGAGTCCTCATTCCTCATACGAACAGCCAGAATGTGGAATGCTTTGCCTGGGTCTGTCTTCCCGCTAAAGTACGACGTGGGTGTCTTCAAATCCCGAGTAAATAGGTATCTTCTAGGTAAGCGTGCTACATCCTAGACCGCATATCTGCTCAACATCAGGCAGTATGTAGTCAAACGCAAACCTATATGGAATAAAAAAAAAAATAAAAAAAAAAAAAAAAAAAAAAAAAAAAGAATTAACCACATAAAACTACTTAAACTAAATGTCATTGTATAGTATAGAGAAAATCATGAATAATCGGCCAAGTACGAGTAGGACTCACGTACGCAGGGTTCCGTACTGTATGGGAGCCCCCTTAAACATTTATTTTATTTGAATATAATTATTGAATTGTATACAACTAAACATTCTGTGAATATTTCAAGTATCTATCTGTTACCATTATTAATATAGAGCGAAAAACGGTTAAAAATTCAGGTTTGTTGTATAGGAGCCCCCCCTTAAATATCAATTTTATTCTGTTTTTATTATTTGTTGTTATAGCAGTAATAGAAATACATCATCTGTGAAAATTTAACTTTCTAGCTATAACGGTTTATGAGATACAGCTTGGAGACACACCGACAGACGGACAGCGGAGTCTTAAATTAAATATGCATTTATTCAAATAAGAGAGACTCAACATTAAAGAATTAAAAAAATACATAATACATTATCACATTACAAATACAATAAAAATGATTTGGAAACACCTTTAAAAAGTATCATTAAAAATTACTAACAATATTATGCAACAATAATTACATAATTTACAACATTAAAATTTAATAAATTCTGGCTACGACTTCATCTCTGTGTGCAAGGTGTAACCTACACGCGTGCTGTATATGTCACCGGTTTATTGTAAGAACCGTTTGTTTACAATCTCCCGAGTCAGATTATAAATTGTCGGTGACATATATACGGGCAGTCGAGCCTCTCGGCGAGCGCGGCCAGCAAGCCATTTGATTGGTGATCCCTCGCACTCGCCGCACCAGGGACGCTTAGTAATAGGGTCCCGTTTTAACCCTTTGGGTACGGAACCCTGAAAACCACTACTTATACTGTAACATAAATTTAATTATATAATAATAATAAATCATTTATTACCAAAAGAACAATTACATAATTCATTTATATTACCTAATCCTAAAATCGCATGCATAAAATACAAAATTACACAATAAATTTGAATTTTACAACATTAGGTACCTATACTTATTTTCATGCAGAACAATGATAATTATATAATAAGATAATATCTGTGGGCCCCAAGTGTGTGACGGTATCACATCAGAGCTTCTGAGAGCGGGTGGAACACCGGTATTAAAAGTCCTCCAGAAGCTTTTCAACACCGTCGTCCTCGAGGGCATCACGCCAGAAGCATGGAACAGAAGCGTGGTGGTGTTGTTTTTCAAGAAAGGTGACAACACCTTATTGAAGAACTACAGACCCATCTCGCTTCTGAGCCATGTTTATAAGCTGTTTTCAAGGGTCATTACGAACCGTCTCGAGCGCAGGCTTGATGACTAAGCATCGACTTGGCATTTTTTCTAGCCGTGCGAGCAACGCGTCACTGTTATTATTGGAACATTTTTATTTATTTATAGCCTTTCTCTACACTAATGTTGTAACATTCTACTTGTGGTTCCAATACTTGACTTATAATGACTGCTGTAGCGCAGACAACAAAACACTCAATTTAAGCAATTTCACATGATGTTAATATCCACATCGATATCGTAAAATCTCATTATAACATCGCGCGCTCGCTCCTGATTGGCCCTGCGCGCGCAGCTGCGCTCTCATTGGTTAGATTTTAATGGCGCCAAGTTCACTGTGACAATACACGTACGCGTGAATTTAATGTTTCGCAATATGTTTTTTTTTTTATTATTATTTTTATTAGTGAAGATAAAGTAGTGTACGCAACTGCATATAACACGGGTATTAAAACACTCGTTACTATTATTAAACTAGCTGCGCTCGTTTCATAAACTCACACTCGAGTTTTAATACCCTTCATTAATTATGACAGTTGCATAAACTACTATTATTTAACAGTCTCAACATATATGGAAAATAAATTTTTATTATGTATCATCAGCATTGAGATTGTCTTGCGTATTTGCAAAGGCCTCCCCAAGAGCTTGCCATTCTCTCATGGTTGCCTGGAAGAAATCGCCATGTATGATAAGGCCGCCAGTTTATAATCATGTTTAGTCTTAAATGTGTACATAGTGTTTAATTTTTGTTTTTGGTTATAAATAAAGAGTTTTGTCTGTCTCTGATTATGAGTCATCCTTCTCCACGTAACCCGCTGCTTTTTTTCGAATAGGTATCGTCTTTCGACAATTCTTACACTTTTACAAAACCATAAACGTGCGAGAAAATATTTCAATATTTGTGCAGATGTGCCGCAAAATGGATGAGGATGACATATTTTATTATGCTATATACTAGCTTTGCCCGTGGCATTGCTCGCGTGGCAAATAAAATGATACATTGGAAATTTCTTATCTTATTGAGGGCTCAGATATTAATTTGACTAGGTAGGCGATTCTTAGCGATCACTGAAGTTAAACAACGTATGGTAACGTGACAGTAATTGGTGTTTGTAATTAGAGCGCTCCGCAACTTGGATGATATGTTACATTGTAAACCCCGATTTTTTTTTCATTTGGCCATATCAGTTTTATTCAAGTGGATTAAAAACTCTAACAGTTGAAAACACAATAACTACACGAACTTGTTTTCCTTTTCAGGGTTCCGTACCCAAAAGGTAAAAACGGGACCGTATTACTAAGACCCCGCTGTCCGTGTGACACTAGGCTGTATCTCATGAACCGTAATAGCTAGAGAGTTGAAATTTTCACACATGATGTATTTCGATTGCCGCTATAACAAAAAAAAAAAACTAAAAACAGAATAATATAAATATTTAAGGGGGTTCCCATACAACAAACGTGATTTTTTTTGCCGAGTGGCTTCCCAAACGGTACCCGCGCGAGTTCATGCGCGAGTCCAACTCGTACTTGGTCGATTTTTGCAAAAAATATGACAAGAAACAAAAACATATAACGACGAAAAAAAGTCTATAGTAGCGACGTAGCGACGACGTAGGACGTCCACCCACAAGAACTGACTGACCACCTCATCGAGACAGCAGGATTGCGTTGGGTACAAGCTTCTTCCAACCGGTCTTTTATTTTATAGCGTATAAGTCCGTGCTCAACCACTAACTCGCCTGATGGTAAGTGACGTTGTAGTCGAAGATGAAGCACGCAGACCTGGAAGATACATATTCACTCTGATCTTCAAAAGATATAGATTATGTTTCTTAGGAAACAGGAAAGCAGGAAGACTGTTCCATTCCCTGGCGGTACGAATCAGAAATGTTGAGTCAAACCGCTTCGTACGTATCAAAGGAAAATCTACAGTGTAGGGGTGGTGGTGTAGCGTCTTTATACTTGTCTTGTAGTAAAAAGGAGATGGTAGGATAAGGTCGTGTAGGTCAGATGCACACTCTCCGAAAACAATTCTGTAGAAAATGGACAGACTCGCAACCCTACGAAATCTTATAAAGTAGGTAAGTAGTAAGTAGTGGTAGAAGTCTTATTGGAAACCTTTGGAGGATAGCCCATGCATAGCAGTTGACGTTCTACAGCTGATAGTTATGAAGTAACTCTTGCGTAAAAACCACAGAGATACCAAAGGGATAATGTGGTTGGTTGATCGAGAAAAATTGAAGGAGATGCAGATGAAGTGTTAGTTTCTGTATACTTTTCAGCCAAAGTTTTAAATTCATTTATACTCACTTATAACTTTATATTCATTTAAAAAACTGTAAAAACTAAGACGTCTAAACCTAGCAATTGAAGTGCTGATTACATGAAAAAAAATTAACTTAAATCGGATAATTTTTAGATGTACAGTTTATTGTTTTAGTATGGACATAAGTTGACAACTCACACTCACCTTAAATGTCTCTCGCGTAAAAACCATAGACAAACAGATAGAACGACGTAAAGCGTTACATATATGGAGAATTTTATTATACTCCTCACGTCACGTATTTCGTATTTAGCTACGCAAACACGGAAATGCTTACACGTTACAGCGCTAAATGATGATAAATTACTTTCTGCTGACAGGACTCCATACTTAAGGGTTTGGCTGTCTACATGCGTACCTATGTCGAGCCTTTTCAGGAAAAACATCATTACTTTTTTAGGGTTCCGTACCCAAAGGGTAAAAACGGGACCCTATTACTAAGACTCCGATGTCCGTCTGTCCGTCTGTCTGTCCGTCTCCAGGCTGTATCTCATGAACCGTGATAGCTGAAATTTTCACAGATGATGTATTTCTGTTGCGGCTATAACAAAAAATACTAATAACTGAAAAAAAAATTAAGGGGGGCTACCATACAACAAACGTGATTTTTAGGAGATTTTTGCTCGCTATTAATAATGGCAAGAGGGATGGGGCTCAGGGGGCATCAACACGGTACGAACCCTTCGTGCGCGAGTCCGACTCGCACTTGACCGATTTTTTTTGTTTTTATTTCATATAGGTTTGCCTTTGACAAAATTCTGCTAACCTAACCAGATATGCGGTCTAGGGTGTAACACGCTTACCTAGAAGATACCTATTTACTCGAGATTTGAATACACCTACATTGTCAGTACTTTAGCGGGAAGACATATTCAGGTAAATCGTTCCACATTCTGGCAGTTCGTATGAAGAATGTGGTAACAGACATTTTTTTTGACAGGAGAAAAGTTTTTCTCCGTGTAAACTTAAAACTGTAAGCCACAAGAATTTCATTTATGGTACTGGAGGTCATGTTAGAATTAAAAGCTGCCGGTAAATATATAAATAAATAGCTATAAATAGGTAAGCATAAATAAGTATTTTTAACCGACTTCCAAAAAGGATTTTTGTATGTTCATTGATAACTTCGTCAATTGCGAACCGAATCGAAAAATTCTTTTTTTAGTCCAAAAGGGTACACTCCTGAGGGTCCCATTTAAATTTCACAGAAATTGGCTGAGCCGTTTTTGAAAAATCAACAATATAGTAAACAATTCGAGCAAAGTATTTGAATTTTTTTACACGATGGAAGGCGGGTAATGCCATTTACCATTATTATTTCAAATTCAAAATTCAAATTCAAAATTCTTTGTTTTGTACAACAACATAAGGTTACATAAAGAAACGATGCTACCCGCAGTAGTCACGAAGACTGTGTCGCAGATAGCAACGCCCACCTTCAGCAAAGAATTTTACAAAATAAGTAATACATATTACTTAATTACAAAGTTAGTATTATTGGGACCACCTCGGAAGTATACCCTTTCGATTTCGAATCAAAAATGAATTTTTCGATTCAGTTCACAATTGGCGAAATTATCGACGAACATACACAAAAAAAAAATACATACACACGCACATAGAACCTCCTCCTTTTTGGAACTCGGTTAAAAATACAAGAATTGAAAAAAAAAAGCACGAGAATTGGTTCACACATCGCGGAGAAATCAAGCAACATCGGGACAAAAAACAAACAGACGTAATTAGAACCTCTTTCCTTTGGAAGTTGGTTGAAAAAGCCACCAAAAACATGCATGCATTTTGCTACATAGAAACGAACTTTGTTTACTTTAAAAATAAACTAAAGTGGGCCGTAACTCGATATTAAACTAACCGCCAAAATGGTTGTAGCATTTTTGGAGCATGCAAACAAAATTTTAGGTCGATCGTTTTGGGCAGGTTTTGGTGATAAAAATTTATAACGAAATATAAAAGTGACTCGGTGTTATATCTCCAACGTCCGATGGGAGTTAAAATTTCAGAATTTTCTGTATGAAACAAAATCTCTCTAGTTCAGGATCTGTTGCAAAATAGCGTCATTTGGAGAATATGAATATTTCGTAGAGTAATGACAGAGGTAGAAATAATAACAGTAAATACTATCAGTAAAAACATTGTAGGCACAGAGATAACTAGCCAATGAATCGAGATATTTCTCATGTCTCTTTCTAACTCATGCTACATAAAATCAATGCATCTGTTTCTTTCATTTCTCGATCGACCACATTATCCCTCTGGTAACTCTGTGATTGTAGGACATGATCACAGAAAATTAGTGTCGAAAACGCATATGCAACTGCCATGCTATGATGTTATCAACGACTTCACTTGACATAACTGACACTTGAATTACTGATTAAATGTCACAATAGCATCATAACCACATCTTAACAATATGACGGAAAACTTCAAACCACAAAGCTAATACAACCAGAGAGATTGTCGCTTGAGGCAATTCACAACCACAGAAATGTATGGAAAATCATAAGGGAAAATCTTGCAAGCTGCTGTCAAAACTGTCAAATAAGTACCTACCCATTGGGATTTGACGTTCCTTGTTTAAAAATCCGACAACAGCCACAGAATCGAGATCATATGCATGTCTCTTGCTAACTCGTGCCATATTACACCAATGCATCTCTTTCATTCTTTTCTCGATCGACCCCATTAACTTTACTGACATTGGTGGATGTCGGTGGTTGAATTTAGGTGGACATACGAGCTTATTAAGACTGCAGGTCTTATTGAAAATCTAAATGGGAGGTTTAAGTCCAGAAGTAGATGTGCTACGGCTAATACGATGATGATGAAATAAATAAATGACTCATTTAATTCTCTCCATTTGTGAGTCAAGCACGCGCTTTGCCGTTTTTTTTTTACATTTTCCGTGGAAAGGAACATAATATATCTTTGAGAGAGCGTAAAGCAAAATTGGACGACGCTTTCCTCCATCCGAAGGCTAATAGGAGGACCATCAGTTTATTATTTTCATTTCTCAGGCTTGTTTTATTCCTGGAGTTTCTATGAAAAGCAAAAATTGTAGTTGACATGATTATCTTATAGAACAGAACGTAGCTCTCTCGACGACGGAAATATTCTCGAACGCATCTTTGTTCAATTATACTCGTAACTAATTATATTAAGTTTTGCCAACTTCACTAGATACATTAAGCATATCGCCTTTATGTGTGTCTATCTGTTATCTGCTTATAAGAATTTCTAAGCTACACTACATTGCAGTGAAGAATTTTAATACCTACGAGTATCCTTTAGAATATTTCTTCCGAAATGTAATTTAATAGCCATAATTCATTCATAACAGAACAAAGCCGGGACGGGCAGCGACACTGACTAAATGACTGAAACTAAAAATAATTGGCCAAGTAAGAGTCGGGCTCGCGCATGAAGGGTTCCGCACCGTATGGAAGACCCGTAATATATTTTATTTTAATTTATTAATTATTTTTGAAAGGAATATACCACATAATATTTGAAGCATCTTCTTGTTGCCGTTATTAATATCGAGCAAAAAAATCTCGTTACTTATATGGGAGCCCCCCTTAAATATTAATTTTATTTAAATTTATTATTACTATCACTATTTATTTTGAAACTGCATATTTAACTAATCATTCTGTGAATATTTCAAGCATTTACCTGCTCAGAACAGATGGTCCTCATTAATATCGAGCGAAAACCAGCTAATAATTTAGGTTTATTGTATGGGAGCCTAATTTTACTTTTTTTTTCTGATTTTAGTATTTGTTGTTATAGCGGTAACAACAATACGTCATGAAAAAAAAAATTTCAACGTTCTAGCTATTGCCGTTTATGAGATACAGCCTGGTGACAGACAGACGGTCAGACGGACAGCGAAGTCTTAGTAATAGGGTCCCGTTTTTACCCTTTGGGTACGGAACCCTAAAAGTAGTGTCTAAATACACAATATTGTCGTTACTTAGGCGACCCACTGCTAGGCACAGGGCCTCCCGTGGTATACGATTGTCTCTTACCAATATCATTTACGTAACCATTACTAATACTTTGCATACCAAAAAAATCTGAAATTCATTACCTAGCTATCTTTTTGAGCAGCAAAAAATATTTCTCTTTGATAAAATATTTGCAGGCAACAAAATATTGTTTCACTAGTTTTTTCACTAAAAATAGTTTTATCTTGCAAAAAGGCCAGCCCAAGTCTAACGTCAAAGACTGTTCGCATGCTTGAGGTACATTTTTGCTTTTGTAAGCTAAAATAATCTAAATAGTGAATTTTGTTCTGGCGTTTTACTGACATTTTAGTTCAAAGGTACTGACTAAAATGTTGTTAAGTACGGAACTTTGAATGTTATACTCGTATCAGTAGACAATGGCTAATACCTACACCATGAACTAGTTAGTTTGTACTGTACTGTACTGTTTCAGCCTTTCAAAAGTCCACTGAAGGACGTAAGCCTACCCACGAAGGGTGATTGGGCCATATCCACCACGCTGGCCCAGTGCGGGCTGGTGGGTTCACATCCGCCATCGAATTTCTTCTACGGACGTATTCAGGTTGCCTCACGATGTTTTCCTTCACCGAAAAGCCAATGGTGTTAAATTCAGCACGTCAATTCTGAACAAGTCATTGGTTCGGGACCTGGATTTGAACCCACGACCTCACGATTGTAAAGCGGGGGTCACTACCACTAGACCACCACGACTTAGCATGTAAGCACCAGTTAGTTTGTAAGCTGGCATAATTATATATTAGACAGGGTTATTCGGAACTGGTATACTAAGTCAAAAGAACCCTCTTTTGACTTAGTATACCAGTTCCGAATAACCCTGTAAATAAGACCATCATTATGAACAATGAACAACTTTTACTATGGGGCCAAACCAAAATTCGAGAACAATAATTATTTTTCACGAAAAATGGCAAAACCGCCTTCCATCGTGTACAAAATTCGAATATTTCGCTCATATCGTTTACATTACTGTTGATTTTTCAAAAACGGCTCAGCCGTTTTCTGTCAAATTTAAATGGTTCCACCTCGAGAGTATATATAGGTATACCCTTTCGAACTAAAAACATTTTTTTATTTGGTACACGATTGGCGAAATTATCGATGAACATACACAAAAAAAACATACAGACGAAAAAAGAAACTTCTTCCTTTTTGGAAAACGATTAAAAAATCAGCTGTTTCACACATTGTATCGATTCCGAGTCGCAGTTTGGTTTGGAACAGCAAATTTTTTTTTAGAATTTTCGGTTGACCCCATTGTATAGTAAAAGTTGTTCATATTGATGGTCTTTATCACCCTTTTATGGCTTAGTACGGGACAAGCAGATAACCTTGTATAACTAACTAAGTGCATTACCGAGAGAAAGACTTGGCGTAAACTACGAATAAATCAGCTTCTTCTTTCAGCCATAGATTCTTTTGTCCACTGCTGAACATAGACTTCCCCCATAGGTCTCTAATAAAACCAGTTGGAAGCAGCTTGCTTCCAGTGTGATCACATTTTTAGAGTTCCGTACCTAAAGAGTGAAAACGGGACCCAATTACTAAGACCCCGCTGTCCGTCTGTCCGTCTGTCTGTCTCTCTGTCACCAGGCTGTATCTCATGAACCGTAACAGCTAGAGAGTTGAAATTTTCATAGATGATGTATTTTAATTTCTGTTGTAACGACAAATGCTAAAAACAGAATAATATAAATATTTCAGGGGGGCTCCCATACTACAAACGTGAAGTTTTTTGCCGAGAGGCTCGCATACGGTACGGAACCCTTCATGAGTCTGACTCTCACTTGGCCGATTATTTTATACATTATCATATTGTGTTAATTGGTTAAATAAAGAATTTAAAATAACCAGCATAATAATTACTTCTGTCTACAACTCCAGAGGCATTTCAAGTATTCAAAACTTCATCGCCAAAGCGCGGAGGTTAATTCTCTCAGTTATTGTGTTACTAAATTAAACCATGGACTGAATGCGGTCAGAGAATATAAGGAACCGGTATCGGTAATATTTAAATAACAATGTTTAATACCGGTTTTAAGTGGTACAAATTTATTTCATCGGTAGAGCGATAACAGTTGATTTCAGAATTGATATCAGTTTATGACTAAGATTACAACATATGAAGATAGAGTATTAAAATATATTTTCATATCAAAAACTGTTTCTTTACCGTAAAATTAAGTAGTAGGAGTAGAAGGCATTACGAGATCTTTATCCAAATAATTTTACTTTACTTATTTACAGAAAATAAAATGCAATTTGTAGTTCGTGATGGGGGCTCCCATTCAAACAACCTGAATTTTTAGCCGTTTTTCGCTCTATATTAATAACTGTGACATGTAGATGCGTGTAATATTCATAGGATATTAAGTTGTATATTCCATTCAAAAATTAATAGTTTAATTACAATAAAATATGTAAAGGGGGGCTTCCATATGGTATGGCACCCTTCGCGCGCGAGTCCGACTAGCACTTTGTTGATTTTTTACTATATTTGGATTTACAAAGCAGCCGCGCGGCTGCAGCGCTGCATTTTGCGTCAGATTTGAAGGCACCCTTATTGTTTCGGTTATTCGATCCCTGAGTTAACCAGAAATGTGAAAGTAATTAGGATTCGCAACTATTTATCCACGCGTAACTTCCTGGAACTAGTCTAGTGTTCCAGAAATTTAGGTCGATGTTGTTTCAGCGAAATTTATGTTGTCAATTAATTCAATTTAATTTTGTGGTGTAACACAATGTAACACAAAGCTAAGTAGGTATATTATTGAAATGCCTACATGTTATATTAACAATTTAACTATTGAGCGTTCATAGAGCAGCTTGAATTATTTATTACACAGACGATTTTTTTAAAGATAATTTCGAAAAATGATAATGTTCGAATACCAAAAATGTTAGTAATTATTTTTTGCCAAAAAATGGCACAACCAACTTGCACAGTGTCCGAATAGTTAGCATCAATCTTTCAAATTTTTACCGACTTTCAAAAAGGGAGGAGGTTTTATGTTCGTCTGTATCATCTGTATGTTTTTTTGTGTATGTTCATTAATAATTCCGCCAATTGTGAACCGAATCGAAAAATTCTTTTCTAATTCGAAACGGTATACTCTCCGAGGTGGTCTCATTTAAATTTAACAGAAATCGGCTGAGCAGTTTTTGAAAAATCAACCATAATGTAAACAATTTGACAGCGAAATACTCGAATTTTGTACACGATGGAAGCCGGTTTTGACTATTTTTGCGAAAAATAATTATATTTTTTCGATACGGGACTACCACGGGAGTATATTTGAAATAAAAAGTGTTTTTAAATCGATTCATATGTTGTTAAAATATCTATAAACATACATAAAAAATACATAACAGTAAGTACGAACATAGTATCTCCTCCTTTCTGGAAGTTGGTAAAATGATGAAGCTTGAGAAAAGTAGATGTCTGCCACGAGGTATATTTGAAACAAAAATAAACAAATTATATCAATGGACAGTGGGCAGGTACGAGAGGAGGCTTATAGCCCGGGAGGTAAGCGCAAAAAATGCAACTACTTTCTAAAAGCTGGATTTTTGGTATTAGGTAGTCATGGTGGTGTACAACAATACCCCGGATTCAGTCAGCTGTGATGATCAGCGTTAGGTGGAGATACCAGTTTTTTTTTTTTTATAAATTATTTTCTAGCGACTACTTTTTAAAGCTGAAAATTGGCGTGCGGGTAGGAAAATAACTAAAAAAGAATTTAACCACATTCAATCACCCAAAACGTGTAACAGCTTATCAGTCGGGCTTTTTAAAACCTGACTGACAGCCCTTGTTACTTGTTTCAGGTAATTTGATGCCGTTTAACTTTTTTTTAGTTATTTTCCCATCCGCACGCCAATTTTCAGCATTTAAAAGTAGATACAAGATACTCATTTATTTAAAAAAATCAAACTGGTATCCCTACCAAACCTTAAGAATCCCAGCTGACTGAATCTGGGGTAAAGTTGTACACCACTATGACTACGTAGTACCAAAAAATCAGCTTTTAGAAAATAGTTGCATTTTTTGCGCTTTTTGCTTCCTGGGCCATTAGCAGTAAATAGGAACAAACTTGTAGTTACCTATTGATTATGAAAATGAATTCCGTAACGGAAAATAAAGCAGATCGAATACCCTATATTATATTTATTTAGGCACAAATTTGACTTTTGAAATTGGACAAAGCCTTTTATTACTAATCATACCAATAAACTAACTATTATTGTAGAGAACAGACCGCAATTTTCCCGGGTTTATTTCACGTTCAAATGGGTTAGGTTTAATATGAAACTTTGTAGTTTTGATTGGATTTTGCGGTCGCAGGTGTGAAATTATATTTTATGGCTTTTAACTGATACAATTTGATTATTGTAGGGATAAAATTGTAGATAATTATTGAAAATGTATAATAAGTTGTACTAAAAATAAAACATCTCAAAAAATAAACTGTATTTTTCATACTAACAGTATTGTACTCGTAGGCGTAAGTAATTTTGTACATATAGCCTCATATAGACTATGCCGGGCTAGTATACGCACCATGAAATAATTCTTTGCGAGACAGAGTTGTCACATCTGTCACTTGTACATACGTCGACAAAACTCTTTTCGTGGTCGTATGCTAAGCTAGCTAGTGACAGTTTTGAATCTGTCTCAAGGCCCCTGACTTGGCTAAACGGTTAAAACAACCGGGACTTACAATTTAACGTGTCATACTTACGAGGCACGGTAGCGCTCAGATGTAATTGCTTCCCGCGGTCACCCATCCGAAGACTGACCGTGCCAAACTTTGCTTGAATTGGGTAATCGCTCACAAACACTAAGTCAGGGCGGAAGTAGATTTTAGAACCTCTAAATTGAATGCAATGCAACGGATTTTGAAACTCTCGATCTAGATATATAGGTTGCTATGTTTTTCGCTTTTTAGGGTCGATTCCCCAGTGGAAAATGCCAATAATGATGAGTATTTAATTGACGTTAGTTTTAAGGGTTGTGTCCGTCCATCCGTCCATCTGTTCCAATAATACAAAGCCTTATAACTTCCACATTTATCAACCAAATTGCATGAAATTTGATATTATCATAGTTTTACTATAAATCTCAATTTTAAACTATCAAAACTGTGTATTTAAGGGGTAACGTACATGTAAAGTGGGAATGTTTTTTTTGTAAGCCCACCCCCTCATGATGGGTATACGAGTAGTTATTGTTGAAAAGAGTATAAAATGAATCGTTTTTTAAAATTATATAGGCCGCCAAAGTTAACATAACGTAACAAGTGCGAATAGGACTCGCGCATGAAGGGTTCCGTACCGTACGGGAGCCTCATTCCTCTTCCAGTTATTACTTAATAGCGAGCAAAAAACTCCTAAAAATCACGTTTGTTGTATGGGAGTCCTTCTTAAATATTTATTTTAATCTGTTTTTCGTACTTGTTGTTACAGCGGCAACAGCCATACATCATCTGTGAAAATTTCAGCTGCCTAGCTATCATGGGTCATGAGAGACAGCCCGGTGACAGACAGACAGACGGACAGACGGACATCGAAGGCTTAGTAATAGCTTCCCGCTTTTACCCTTTGGGAACGGAACCCTAAAAATAGTATCCCCTCCTTAATGTATAAAGTATCCAAGATAGCATCCTCTCATTTTCTGAGTTTATGGAACGTATTAAAAACTTTCTCTCAAAATTGTTTTTAGCGCTATAACTTTTTGTGTTAAGTATATAAGAAATTTGAAATTTCTAAACTTGCAGACAACTCAAAAGTCATTGAACTTATAAATATATTTCTTAGGGGATGTTGTTTTTCTAGCAGTCTTTTGTATCATCATCTTAATCATCGTCATCATCTACGGAAGCCTATCATACGCGTGTCTCTACACGCACTTCGCAACTTGAACTAAAGAAACAATTCGCACCTGCAGTATTGCAATAATGTTATTGATGCCTTTCACTAAGTATCTTGTAACTATTACAATGTTGATGTTATTTTGCGTGAATAGTTCAGCTGGCTCGTTGGTCTAGGGGTATGATTTTCGCTTAGGGTGCGAGAGGTCCCGGGTTCAAATCCCGGACGAGCCCAAACAACTTTTTACAAATTAAAAAATTACAATGAAAGTAACCTACTTTATTCATTTGTCATTTTTAACATCTTCTCTACTAGAGGTATAACCCGTAAATCTAAAACTGTCAAAGCTTCTGCAATGTGTATCCTATTAATATTTCTTTAGATATTGCGTTCTTTAGAGGTATTTAACGAGGTGTCCACAGCTGGACACAGGCTTTCTACGTAAAATTGTAACAGAATAAATTGGAAGGCTGCGTCAATTAAAGTTTCAATAAAAATCATTTAAAACAAAAAAATAAACGCCAAGTCCATGATAAATCATGCTCATACAGGCTAGTATATGCACCACAAAATATTTCTTTCGATGTTTCAGAACGAGACAGTTATGTTGAAGTAGGTATATAATTATTGTGCCACTTTTTCACACGTAGACAAAACTCTTTTCGTGGTCGTATGCTAAGCTAGCTGGATAGAGCAATGGTAGCAATAGCAGAATGTAGGTTTGTCTGGGACGCTGCTGTCTATGCATGCAGAATATTGTACTACGCGTGTCTCCTAACGTCAACCTAGGTGTGGGAAAAACGCCAATTTGATGGTATGGGCAAGCACAGATATATTTTACTTAAAAAAACAGTCGATTCAATTAAATTGCCAAAATTTTCTAGAGGTTGGACTACGTGTCGCGTGTCGCATTTATTGTAACCACCAGTAAACCGTCATTAGAGTGTAATTTAACAGCGAATCAATCAGTGAAGTACTTGTCTGACTAGATTTTGTAAAAAGTTTTGGGCTCGTCCGGGATTTGAACCCGGGACCTCTCGCACCCTAAGCGAAAATCATACCCCTAGACCAACGAGCCAGCTGACTTACAATCAAAAAACTACATTCACATCATACTTATAGGTATATGACGCGCGGAAGCGAACACCAGTGAAAGGTGACCCAGATATTTCGCAAGATCTTAACACGTGTTGTAGGTGCGATGCATGTCAATTAGCATTATGATAATGCTGACAAAATGATTACCTACCTATTCATTAGGTACACGTTACCATAAAGATATAGGTATCTAATAAGCAACACTAGCTATACTGCATTGATATATTTATTTGAACTTATAGACGTCTTTATTACATACTTACGAACAATAGGCAATAGATATTGCCTATTGTTATCAACACCGTTGGCCAGTTAACCCGACCGACGGCACATCCTTTTACCATTGCACATGTGCGCAAGCCTCTATTGTGCAGGGAGAAAGCGCATCGACGCCCACCCCTTCCTTTGTTTAGATAAGTATAATGTTAAATAGAATAAGTTTTGTCAAGCATTAGTTAAGTTACCTTCTAAGGGAACAGACTTCTATAACTCAGTCTGTTAGGTTAAGATTAGATTAGATAATATAAAGTAAATGACTTCAAAATCAGTCGTACTTTTTATTAATAGTATTAATCAAAACACCACCACAACGCTCTCGAATTCTTGACTAGCTATACTTATAATATTTCGATATTGCTACGTACTTTACTAGAAATGGCAGTGGCTAGAGTAGGTGCATAACTACAACTTAGAACTTTTGGCCGATGAAGTTATGAATTCAAACTACAGAATACGATGCAACTCGATTGAAATGTCGGTATAATATTATTAAGTATCTATTTAACTCATATTTTCAGTGCGTTGTTGGTCCCGTAGTATATAAAAGAATGTACAGAAACACGTCATACGCAAGATGTCTCCACCGGTCTAATCTAAAATCTACAGAGAAAGATATGTGAACATATCTTATGTATCTGTACTTACAACAGTAAATGTTGTAAGTACAGATCTATGTGATAACTATGATGAGGACTTAGAAAATTATGTGAATTTGACCTTGTTCTCTTTATGTTAGCAATTAGGTGTTAGGTGTTTGCTCTGTGTCTGGGTGTTATTTAGGTACTATTTCTATAAGTGTGTATTTAAAATATGTATATGTAGTATATCAGTCTCTGGCAGCCATATCACAAGCTATGCTTAGTTTGGGGTCAGGTACCGTGTGTAAGATGTCCTCTTATATTTATTTTTTAATTAATAACCACACGATTATGTAGCTCTAGAAACAAATATTTTGTTTGGCTCTAAATTCGTACATAAAGCAAGAATTAAGTTTATGTTTTTTTTTAATCACAAAAAAACTGCTGTGACTTGCATTACAATTACGACGGAGCTACAAACTCTGTCTAAAAAATAGACATATTTTGATATAATTCATTTTTGATCAAGTTTCAGTGGTCAAGTGCGGCGCAGTGTACTAAGTGAGATTGTTTCAGCGGTTTTTATTTTACTCATGAAAATAGAATTCAAAAAAATTAAACAAAATTGAAGAAAGAATATCTTGCAAAGTGGGGCAAGACTGTGTACTGTACTGGCCTTTTGATTAGTCCACTGCAGGACGTAGGCCATATCCACCACGCTGGCGCAGTGCGGGTTGGTGGATTCACACACGCCATCGAATTTCTTCTACGGACGTATGCAGGTTGCCTCACGATGTTTTCCTTCACCGAAAAGCCAGTGGTGTGAAATTCCGTACATGAATTCCAAGGAATTCATTGGTACGGGACCGGGATTTGAACTTACGACCTCACGATTGTTATGCGGGTGTCATTACCACTAGACCACCACGGCTTGGACTATGTACAGTAGCTCAAAAAACTCAATTGAAATATGATAAAGAAATGCTCAGAGTAAAACGACCGCATTGAATGCTTTATTTGCATGGAATTTCATTTTTCTTATTTGATTTTATTTCGAGGCCGCCATCACGCCGCCATATTTTTACAAGCAAAGTCAAAAGATAATAAAATCCAAAAATTTGAAATTCCTTTAAATGAAAATTGTTATGAAAGAAAATAATAGTTAAATCATTTTCCAAAACAAATAAAGTAAATAATTGAATACTGTACAAGGTAATGCCCTAAACTCGATATGATTTTGCATTAGGTACCTATAGTGGGTGTGCCGGTTGTGGCCACTGTACCGGTTGTGTCTACTGTACTGGTTGTGGCCATATGGTGTTCAAATTATTGCATTAACGATAATTAATACACAATGTAATACCCTAAATACTGTTTGTGTGAATCTAAATGTTTGAAAATTTCTTTAACAATGTTATCCTACTAATATTATAAACGTGAAAGTTTGTAAGGATGGATGTATGGATGTTTGTTACTCTTTCACGCAAAAACTACTGAACGGATTGAGATGAAACTTTGCAATTATATAGCTTATACATCAGAATAACACATAGGCTATAAATTATAATGATATTGCGTAAATCCATATTATAACAATAAGTGTTAAGTAAGTAGGAAAAATTCTGCCATCTGCGAGCTATTCTAGCGTGCGCTCTAAGAAATGTCAAAACAACTGTCAAATCGTTTTTTTTTTTGTTTTTTTTTTTGTATTTTCCACTTCCTTTATTAAGGGTAGTAAGGTCGGGCCTCGAAATATCATGCGGGCGAAGCCGCGGGCAAAATCTAGTTTTAACATAAAATTGTCTTATTTATCCTTAAAATTCAAAGTGGCCACAAATGTTACTAAGATGGCCACAACAGGTGCATCTACCTACAAAACCTACAAAAGAGATATCTTTTGTTAAACTATCTACACTACTGAAACAATAGTTCTAATCTACCTATATCATCCTTTACTATTATTTTATCGACTACACAAAAAAGATAAAAACGCACAGGTACGTATTAGTTGCAATAAAACCATATCTCCGAAGATAACATATTATTATCATTTCGATTTATGGTATTTATTACATCACATTAAATTAAGAACACAACATGATTCCGTTCTAGAAGAAAACGGAACTGTACCGAAGAGCCCACTGTCTGTCCGTTTTTCAGTGGAGTATATCTCGTAAACCGTAACTAGATTAACCACATTTTTACATAAGTTTGTTTAAGTAACATGATTAAATGGGGTCTGTAAGTATCGAAAATAAACGTAGAATTTTTCCTTATAAAACTACACTAATGAACAAAAGCATTGGACCTATGTATGGGCCCTGTTATATACAATCACGTACTAAAGTGTATTATAGAGAACATGAGATAAATTGTCATAAAAATAAATTAAAAGCTTCTCACACATAAATTTTACTTTTCTATCAATATTTTTTAAAATGTTAAATGTTTTAAGTCAATAGGTTTTTTGCATACCGTTTAAACAATATCTAGTTTTCATGGTCATTGTTGTAATTTACTATAAAAATAAAACTTGAAACCGACTTAATATGCAACGTCACGTTACATACGGGCTTATTGAAAAATCGAAAAATAATCGGCCAAGTACGAGTTGGACTCGCGCACGGTGGGTTCCGTACAGTATGGGAGCCCCCCTTAAATATTTATTTCATTTTAATTTTATTATTTATTATTAAAGGGAATATAAAACTAAACATTCTGTGAAAATTTGAAGCATCTACCTGGTACCATTATTAATATAGAGCGAAAACCGTCTAAAAATTCAGGTTTGTTGTATGGAAGCCCCCCTTAAATATTTATTTTATTTTGTTTTTAGTATTTGTTGTTATAGCGGCAATCAAAATACATCATCTGTGAAAATTTCAGCTGCCTAGCTGTCATGGTTCATGAGATACAGCCCGGTGACAGACAGACAGACAGACAGACAGACGGACATCGAAGTCTTATTAATAGGGTCCCGTTTTTCCCTTTGGGTACGGAACCCTAAAAACTAGAGAAAAGTGCAACAAACAAAAGTGCTTAGACCCGCACTGTCGCGTCCACAAACCCCTTTTTGGCTTAATACACCGTTCCTGTCTAAACCTGTAAATGAATCCATTCCATAAAGGGAGAAACACAGCAGAGGCTTGAAATGTCAGTAATTTACACACTTTAAAAAAATCGGCTAAGTGCGAGTCGGACTCCGTACCGTATGGAAGTCCCCCGAATGTGTTTGTTTAATTTAATTAATTATCTTTGAAGTGAAAATTTAGGTAACTAAATATTTCTGAATATTCTATTCTATTAAGAATATTTAGGTAAATAAATAAGTTGTGAATATTTCAAGCATCTACCTGTCACCGCTATTAATATCGAGCGAAAATCGGCTAAGAAGTCAGATTTGTTATAAAGGATTATTTAAAAAAACTGTTTTTAGGGTTCCGTACCTCAAAAGGAAAAAACGGAACCCTTATAGGATCACTTTGTTGTCCGTCTGTCCGTCCGTCCGTCTGTCAAGACCCTTTTTCTCAGGAACGACGCGTGGAGGTATGAAGCTGAAATTTATATCAATTACTCAGGTCTACTGTCCCTTGAAGCTGTGAAAAAATCAAACTTCTAAGCCAACGCAATCAAAAGATACAGCCGTTTATGCCGCAAATTTTGAAACTCGCAAGTACTCGCAAGGGAATCAAAACCTAAAGGGTACTTCCAGTCGACCTAGAATCTTGAAATTTGGCATGAAGCAACGTTTTATAGCACACATAAAGGAAAAATTCCGAAAACCTTAAATTTTTAGTTACATTACAAAATATATATTTTTTAATAAATATAAACTTATTACTTTTTTTGTCGTAATGAACGAACTTTGTAAACCTTGCAGGTTTGTACGGAACCCTCGGTGCGCGAGTCCGACTCGCACTTGGCCGGTTTTTATTTGTAGGTATTTGTTGTTATAGCGTCAACAGAAATACGAAATCTGTGAAAATTTCAACGTTCTAGCTATCACTCGCTCGTTCTTGAGATACAGCCTGGTGACAGACAGGCAGACGGATGGATAGCGGAGTCTTAGTAATAGGGTGCCGTTTTTACCCTTTGGGTACGAAACTCTAAAAAAGATGTCAACCAAATACAGAATTTTCTCTTTTTAACCGACTTCCAAAAAGGAGGAGGTTCTATGTTCGTGTGTATGCATTTTTTTTGTGTATGTTCATCGATAATTTCGCCAATTGTGAACCGAATCGAAAAATTATATGTAAAGTTCGAAAGGGTACACTCCCGAGGTGGTCCCGTTTAAATTTTACAAAAATCGGCTAAGCCGTTTTTGAAAAAACCAACAATAATGTAAGCAATTCGAGCGAAATATCCGATTTTTGTACACGATGAACATCGATAATTTCGCCAATTGTGAACCGAATCGAAAAATTCTTTTTTAGTTAGAACCATCTTGGAAGTATACCTTTTCTATTTTAATTTTATAGAAATCTGCTGAGGCGTTTTTGATAAATCAACAATAATGAAAACAATTCGAGCGAAATATTCGAATTTTGTACACGATTGAAGGCGGTTTTGCCATTTTATGAGAAAAATAATTACTGTAGAAGCAAGTTAAAATTGTAAGCAAATGAAGTATGCTACTTAAATTATCCCTTAGCTATTCTTTTTCCCATAAAACCTAGTATAAGGTTTTTAATTTCGTGCTCGCTACCCATGACAAGTTGAGCCGACGAGATTTACCGGTTGTGGTGGCCCGACCAACCTACCCGCAAACTTTGTTAAAATTGAAAACAAAATTTTTCACTTGAGGCTATAAATTTTAACCAAACACTGCGCTGGTGGCTCCCCCACGTAACTTTAGAGATTAGATGGTGTTTCCGCGATTCAGGCTATAAACTAAAAATTATTTTTACATTATAAATCATACGGGGCCTTATTCGTCTCTAGTGAGAGATCTAAAGAAAGTTAGAAAATGCAAGGAAAAAGAATGAAAAGTATGTTTGTACTGGGTCGGATCATTCAGAAACGACTCGGAAGTAAATTGACAGATTGCGCTTAAGCTCAATTTGATTAAATATTTACATTCCTACTCGTACAAGGTACTTTTTAGGGTTCCGTACCCAAGGGGTAAAAACGGGACCTTATTACTAAGACTCCGCTGTCCGTCTGTCTGTCCGTCTCCAGGTTGTATCTCATGAACCGTTATAGCCAGAAAGCTGAAATTTTCACATATGATGTATTTCTGTTGCCGCTATAACAACAAATACTAAAAACAGAATAAAAATAATAATTAAAGGGGGCTCCCATACAACAAACCTGATTTTTTAGACGTGTTTCGCTCTATATTAATAATGGTAACAGGTAGATGCTTGAAATATGCACAGAATATTTAGTTGTATATTCACTTTAATAGTAAATCCATCAATCCATCAGCCATAAGAAGTCCACTGCTGGACATAGGCCTCCCCTATGGATCTCCAATAAGACCGGTTGGAAGCGGCTTGCATCCAGCGTGATCCTGCGGTCTTAATGAGGTCATCCGTCCACCTTGTGGGTGGACGTCCTACGCTGCGCTTGCCGATACGTGGTCTCCACTCGAGAACTTTCCGACCCCATCGGTCATCAGTCCTCCGCGCTATGTGCCCTGCCCATTGCCATTTCAACTTGCCAATCCGTTGGGCTATGTCGGTAACTTTGGTTCTTCTACGGATCTCCTCATTTCTGATTCGATCTCGCAGAGAGACTCCGAGCATAGCCCTCTCCATAGCTCGTTGGGCTACTTGGAGCTTACTAATAAGGCCCATAGTGAGAGACCACGTTTCTGTGCCATAAGTCATCACTGGCAACACACACTGGTCGAAAACTTTCGACTTGAGGCACTGAGGTATGTAGGACGAGAAGACGCTACGCAATTTTCCGAACGCTGCCCAGCCGAGTTGGATTCGGCGATTGGCCTCTTTCTTGAAGTCGGACCTACCTAACTGGACTACTTGTCCTAGGTAGACGTACGAGTCAACGACTTCAAGAACCGAGTTCCAACAGAGATCGGGGTGGGTACAACATGGGAATTACACATGACTTTCGTCTTGTCCATGTTCATCTTAAGATCCACCTGTTGAGAAACCCGATTGAGGCCTTCGAGCATCGTGCTGAGCTCTTCCATCGATTTTGCCATGACTACTATATCGTCGGCAAACCGAAGGTGAGTGAGGTATTCGCCATTGAAATTGATGCCGAATCCTTTCCATTCCAGGAGCTTGAAGGCGTTCTCCAAAGTAGCCGTAAACAGTTTCGGAGAAATTACGTCTCCCTGTCTTACGCCTCTTTTTAAAGGGATCGCCTTGGAGCTCTCTTCCTGTACTCGGACCGACATAGTGGCGTTATTATACAAGCACTTCAACACTTCGATGTACCGATAGTCAATACGGCATCGTTGGAGAGACTCGAGCACAGCCCAAGTCTCGACCGAATCAAAGGCTTTCTCATAGTCCACAAACGCTAAGCAAAGAGGCAAGTTATACTCTTCGGTCTTCTGTATAACCTGCCGCAGCGTATGAATGTGGTCCATGGTGCTAAAGCCCTTTCGGAAACCGGCTTGTTCGGAAGGCTGGAAGTCATCAAGCCTGCGCTCGAGACGGTTCTTAATGACCCTTGAAAACAGCTTATAAACATGGCTCAGAAGCGAGATGGGTCTGTAGTTCTTCAATAAGGTGTTGTCACCTTTCTTGAAAAACAACACCACCACGCTTCTGTTCCATGCTTCTGGCGTGATGACGCTCGAGGACGACGGTGTTGAAAAGCTTCTGGAGGACTTTTAGTACCGGTGTTCCACCCGCTCTCAGAAGCTCTGAAGTGATTCCGTCATCACCCGGCGCCTTGTTGTTCTTAAGCTGATTCAGGGCCATTCTAATCTCGTACAGGCTGATGTCCGGGATATCTTCGGTGAAGTGTGTGTGAAATAGTAAATAATAAAATTAAAATAAAACAAATATTTAAGAGGGGCTCCTTTACAGTACGGAACCCTCCGTGCACGAGTCGGACTCCTACTGGGTCGATTGTTATTAATCAGCTTTAGGATTCTTAAAAAACCGATTTTAGGGTTCCGTACCCAAAGGGTAAAAACGGGACCCTATTACTAAGACTTCGATGTCCGTCTGTCCGTCTGTCTGTCACCGGGCTGTATCTCATGAACCGTGATAGCTAAGAAACTGAAATTTTCACAGATGGTGTATTTCTGTTGCCGCTATAACAACAAATACTAAAAATAGAACAAAATGAATATTTAAGGGGGGCTTCCCATACAACAAACGTGATTTTTAGGAGTTTTTTGCTCACTATTAATAACGGCAAGAGAAATGGGGCTCCCATACGGTACGGAACCCTTCGTGCGCGAGTCTGACTCGCACTTGGCCGATTATTTAATTACCTCAATGATTATCGTTTTATAATTTCAATTCATAATTATGTTTTCATTTAGCATTTTACATTAAATACATTAGAATACACGGAAATCCGGATCAAATCACTAGTATAGCGCTCTAGGTTAACGACATCATATATTATGATTATCACGTAAAGTGCGGTAGTTTCACAATCTTATGACGCGCGACCGCCATCTGAGTGAAAGGTGCTCTGTTTTATCGACACTGGTACGGCAGTATAAATTCGACCGAAGAGATTGCCCGGCTCGTTGGTCTAGGGGTATGATTTTCGCTTAGGGTGCGAGAGGTCCCGGGTTCAAATTCCGGACGAGCCCAAACTTTTTTGCTCTGAATATTTTATACAGATAATTCAGAAGTTGTATTATTTTATACAACTCCAGAATTATCTAAACTTTGACCAACCTCTTTAAAAAAAAATTAAAGTGGTCGGTCAAAGTTCTTTTTAGGGTTCCGTACCCAAAAGGTAAAAACGATTACTACCCTATTACTAAGACTTCGCTGTCCGTCTGTCCGTCTGTCTGTCACCAGGCTGTATCTCATGAACCGTTATAGCTAGAAAGCTGAAATTTTCACAGATGCTGTATTTCTTTTGCCGCTATAACAACAAATACTAAAAACAGAATATAATTAATGTTTAAGACGGGAGGTCTCATACAGCAAACCTGAATTTTTAACAGATTTTCGCTCGATATTAATAATGGTAACAGGTAGATGCTTGAAATATTCACAGAATGTTAAGTTGTATATTCAATTCAATAATAAATAATTTAGTAAATTAAAATAAAATTAATATTTAAGGGGGGCTCTCATGCAGTACGGAACCCTTCGTGCCCGAGTTTAACTCGTACTTGGCCGATTATTTTTGTTATTTTTCTTTTGATCTCATTGATCAGATTGATTTTTGATTTTATCAGTGTTGAGTTCAGGCCAAGCTTTAACTTCGAAAAAAAATTACAAGTGTTGTACCTATAGTCATCACTTATACTATGGTACCGATTCCATAATTATAAAAAGAAACATAAATTCAAAAATTCAATGAGTTACTTTTTATGATAAACATTTCAAAAATTCGTCGCGGATGCAGGATTCGAACCTTGCGTCTTCGGATCACTAGCCCGACGCTCTGTACCACTGAGCTAACCCGCTGTATTGACTTGCGACGAATTTTGTGAAGTGTTCATCATTTTTAAACAACTTATAGCGTTGGTTTATCATAAAAAGTAACTCTTTGAGATACACCTATATAGTGTGGGATGCACTATAAAATCGTTTAATTCAAAAATTCAAAATAATTCAAAACTCAATTCTGATTCTTCTGATCTTAACGGCATTGGCCCACGAGACTTTACAGTTCTCATAACAACTTCACAGCATTATAAGCCTTCGAGAGTTGTTCCTGAAACTCCAAAACCGCGTGACATTTTAACGATCTCATTACTCCACTTGCCAATTATTTCTCCAATTAGGCCTAATGGTGTTTTAAAGCATTCAGTTTATTGCACGTTATTAATTAAGTAAAGGTGCTTTGCTTCCTCTGGCATTCGTTTGGTCTCGTTTTGAACACGGTTTATTTTGTAAACAATGGTTTTAAGTGGGCCAAGTTGAAAGAAAGATGAAAGACGCTGGTCAAAGCTCTCTTTTATGTGAATTATGTTTCTCTATCCGATTTCTGTACTTGCTATGTTCTCGAGTACCAACCTTGAAGTGACGACGAAAAAATTTTTTATCAATTCAAATTATTCAGAATGTACCATATTGTGCCGTTTGGGGTTGAGACTTTAGGTATGTGGGGACGCTCACTTTTTATATAAAGAGCTGGCTAGGCGTCTGGTAGAGGTGATGACACATGACCAGAATGCTCTCTTTTGGTAATTGGTTACCTCGTCATTATTACTTTTATTACGTGTGTAAGATGGACATCTTAATCCTAATAAGTATTTACTTATTTTTTAAGCCATCAATTCTAAAATTTCTCAAAAAAACATAATTGATCATCGATGTAATAGCTTTAAAGTAATCGCAAAGTTATGACAAAGAAAGACTGTCGCTAAAATGAGTAGCAAAAGTTATTTATCCAACGTTTAACGATTTTTGATAAAGTTTACTTCTTTCAACAACTTTAATCGAGTTAATGATGTTGTTATGAACTTTGGACACAAATCACATAAGCACAAAATTAGAGACCATTGCCCATTGGTTTGTTATTCGTCACAAAGGACGTGGCTAGGTCAATTTTCAAATAAACAAGATCGATAGAAAGTCACCACAATAACTAAGAAAAGCCCTCAAATACGTCCTGATTTCGTTCGAGCCAACCGTTTAATCGAACCGTGTGTAAGGTGAACGGTCCAGCATTATTAATACTGGTCGAAGACGGTTGGGTCCTCAGAATAGTAAAAGTAATTGAAACCGTACTAAAACAGCAATATATTTACATCACTTTGTTCCATTTTAAATATGAAATTTAAAAGGTGTTAGAAAAAAATGCTCCTACACCTGAACACAGACTTCCCAACTGTGCACCTGAACTAACGTACGAGTAATTTCGAAGGGTTTCAAAAACTAGCATTGAGCTAACTCGGCTGTCAAAATTCAAAAAGGTAGAGAGTAGGAAGGTAATTTGATCAGAGATTTGAACCTTCTGATGGAACTAGAGAGTTCAAATTTCCGTTCATATCGCAAAAGACAAAGTACACCAAATTTCAACCACTGTGACATTCCAACTTGTGATTTTGACGTTTAACGACAAACCATGCGCTTTTTTTGTTTCACTCACTCTCGTGTATGCTGTACAACCAGATTGGAGATAGACAGCTGTAACGTAGTTTTTATTGAGTAAAATTTAGAAAGGTTTCTATTACTTTAGTCCCTTATTCTGAGGTTGGGTCTAATCAGCCAATCGTACATCGGCACATTGTCGGGACGATTGTGGACTCAATGTTGTTTTTTTCAAGGTTGGCTTCAATCAAATTAGAACTGTGTTGTGTATGTAAGAAAGAAAATTTACGACAGTCACACCATTTTCATGAAGACATTTGTATGCATTTGAGCGTCTGTGATCAATTTTAATTAGTAAGTTTGTTTGCTCTAACTGAATTTTATGGATTGCTGTGAGATTTTCCAAGCTAGATTAGAAAACAACATTTCAAAGACTTGAAACAAATGAAATTAAAATAGTAGTATTAATAGTAATACCTGGTAGATAATCGTATTTAATGTGTATGTTTCTAATCAAATACAATTCTGAGTTTTTTATTTTTATTTAATACCTACAAGTACTAATTTTATTATTAAACTATGTAATGTATTCAACTTAAAGTCATTACAAGATCAGCCGTAGAACTTTCACTGATGGACATAGGCCTATATTATAGAATTCAAATAGCAAACTGTTTGGAAGTAACTTACATCCAGCGCGTTTAAGGTCATCTGTATAGATATACAGATGACCTTAAATGACGGTGAATGTCTTACGCTGCGCTTGTCGGTATGTGTTTTCTATTCAAGGACTCTTCAGCCCTATCGGCCCTATCAATTCTCCGTGCTATATGCCCTGCACACTGCCACTTTAAGTTGCTTATCCGTTACGATATGCCAGTAACTTTAATTTGCTTACTGATTTCGTCATATCTTATTTACTTGATGTAATTATAGGTAATTCGTATAAAGAAATAATGTTACATTGAAAAGCTACCTCAAGTTAACTTTATTTATTTCAAAAAGTAGACAAAATACCTACATTTAACGAAACTGATAACTTGTGATCCACTTATTATTTCAAGGGAAATATAAGTATACCGTTTATGTTATTTTCATATCAAGATACGTAAAACCAACAATAGTTTCTACCTGATTATAGGTTGGTCAAGTTTACTTACATATTTCCTTTGAAAAATTACTGGGTAAAGTTCAAGTACCTTTTAGTTCAAATAACATTACCAAGCAAGTAAAAGTTTATAAGCTTTTCGATTTAGGTGATTGGTATAAACATTAGTTGAAATTTAATTTTAGGATGAAAATCCACAATTATTTCAATATTTCATTGTGAGTTGTGACCACGGATGTATTATATAAACATTACATGTAAGGGTAAAAATCCTTGGTTGTCACCTTTTACAATTTTATACTAATAGTTCTCCGAACAGGTAGACCTCGTGGTGCATCTTTTCATAAGCCTTCTTATATCTTCTTGCTCTGGACCGATTTGGTTCATAATGGCAAATCTTATTAGGATTAATATGCTAATATTCCTAAAATTATCGAAACCGGCTGATAAATGGTACTCTTTATTTGCTAGTTCGGGATTGGTGAATTGGAGTGGTGGATTGGTGTAAATCTTATGCACGATAGATATTAGCTAGAAGGTTACAGACCTTTTTTTTTTTTTTAGCCAGGGGAAATCTTTTGTAGATACCACCACACCTCGTGGGCAGGCGGGTGGTTATGTGGGAGTCCTGCCGACTGGACAGTATACCCACCAAAACCCCTGGGTGTTCCACCACTGCGCCTGGTGTCGGGGCTACGGGCACGCTTGCGCACTCCTCCGCGGCCCCCGACACCGCTGGCCCAACTTGGGCCCCACCACGGAGCTTTGGCTCCCGCCAGAATGACGATGGGCCGAACACCAGGCACATCGCCACCCACCACCTGGGACCAACCAGCACTGGGCGTCGGACAGTACCGTATCCGACAGCCCTGTTCCCGATGCAACGGGTCAATTAAAGTGGCCCCGCGCCTGCCACTACGGCTGCAGAGGATAGGGAGAGCGGCCATCGCGATACCGACACTCCTCTTCCCCTGCAGCCCCACCGCCTCCGCCAACGCGTTGGCGGCACACGTTAGGGCCGCTGGCAGGTAGGATAGGCAGCGGTGTCTTCACCGCCCATCCCACCCGCCCCCGCCTCGATGGGCTCGGCCGCGGCATCGCGACAAGCGCGACACCGCAGTCCACCTCAGTCGGCATGCCGACCTACTGGCCAGCCTCCGCACGGGCTTGTCTGGGCCCAAGACCCGGAGAGGCCGGCCCCACCTCGGGTTCCTCTTCGTTCACCAGGCTGGGAAGACCTGGCTACTAAGCCCCCCCGCCACGACAAGGCGGGAACCCACTCGGGGGGGAGAAGGTTACAGACCTACTATTTTAGGATTCCGTATCCAAAGGGTAAAAACGGGACCCTATTACTAAGACTCCGCTGTCCGTCTGTTTGTCTGTCACCAGGCTGTGTCTCATGAACCGTTTTAGCTAGAAAGCTAATATTTTCACAGATGTATTTTTAATGTTGCTGCTGTAACAACAAATACTAAAAACAGAATAAAACAAATATTTGAGGGGGGCTCAAACAACTAACCTGAATTTTTTGCCATTTTTTTCTCGATATTAATAATGGTAACAGATAGATGCTTGATATATTCACAGAATATTTAGTTGAATATTCACTTTAATAACAAATAATGATATAAAATAATTAAGAGGGTTCCCATACAGTACACAGAACGCTTCTTGCGCGAGTCCGACTCGTACTTGGCCGATTATTTATTTTACATATACAGGGTTATTTCTAATCAATTAGCATCCTTTTAGGGGCTTATTCTGTACATCAAAACTAACAACTTTTGTTCTGCAACTTTTGTCAAAACTCAAAAAAAAATATTGTTATTCCATAGAAAAATATCGTTCACCCGCGACAAAATGTATGGAACAGCTGATTATTTTTTTTGAGTTCTGACAAAAGTCGTAAAACAAAAGTTGTTAGTTTTTATGTACACAACAAGCCCCTAAGAGGATGCTAATTGATTAGAAATAACCCTGTATAAAGGAAGTTTTGAAAGTATTTATATTGTGTATACTTTAAACCACCCTAATTGATATTTTTTTTTGTGTTAAAAAAATCATGATATTCGAAAAAATCACTTATTGTAATTAATACATTATGTAATTGACACGAGATGAATGAATGAACATGCCTACTAAATGAATAAGCTGATTTTTGGCCACAGAACCTAATAAATTACCCATTTAGTCCTGACGGCAGTTCGTTAGCGACTTCCTAATATTTATCGCGCCCTAGGACATTAATCTCAGTAGTGGTTTTAATTTCTAGAGTTCTGGAACTTTGGCTTATTTAGTATTTAATCTATGTTCATAAATCACCGAATCTGTTCTGTTTTATTTAGATAAGAAAAGTCGCGAAACCGAGCGCCTATTGGTGTGGAGTTCCAACCAGAGGTTACACACGTTGCAGAAAACGCATTGTAAGATTCTCTTTTGTGCTAGGTTATTTTAAGTTGGTTTAATTATTTTTGCTACTTTGTAAAAATTATTGCATACATGTGGTGCTTCCTTAGAAAAATGACGCATTTAGTCTAAGTTAGTATGTAAGTAATTGATGTTGGTTTTAATGCAGTTGTCAATGTGAAGCCTTATAAACAAAATGAAAAAATATAAAATAGGTTATGCTATTATTATCGGTAGGTATAAAATGTGACAATTGATTGCATTATAATGATTTTGAATGAATATAGTAAATAACCAAAGCAAGACAAAATACATCTATTTGAAACATTTAACTGGGATTTTCAGATGCTGCCAGGGTAGAATGTGATTGCAGAGCCCCGAGCAGAGTATGAATTACCTGCTTACACGCTCACTGTGTCTGAACCTCTGTACTATTGAAGACCTATACAAGTATACAATCCTGCGGGGTCGCAGTGGCCAAATATTGGGAGAAAATAATTTAACCATGTTGAACCATTGATACAGAAGAAGACTGGCCACGCGTTTGCAATCACAAAAATTACCCATAGACAGGTGTTAGATTTTAATGACAAATTGTGCTTACCTAAAAATAATTGTATAAAGTTATTTTTTTGCATTAAAGTATGTCTATAGTAATTATTTTAAAGTACACTAGCGACCTGCCCCGGCTTCGCACGGGTGCATGTATTATATGTAAATATAAATCTTCCTCTTGAATCACTCTATGTATTAAAAAATCGGCCAAGTGCGAGTCGGTCTCGCGCACGAAGGGTTCCGTACCGTGTTGATGCCCTCCTAGCCCATTTCTCTTCCCGTTATTAAAAGTGAGCAAAAAACTCCTAAAAATCACGTTTGTTGTATAGGAGCCCCCCTTAAATATTTATTTTATTCTGTTTTTAGTATGTGTTGTTATAGCGGCAACAGAAATGCATTTTCTGTGAAAATTTCAGCTGTCTAGCTATAACGGTTTATGGGATACAGCCTGGACACCGGAGTCTTGGTAATAGGGTCCCGTTTTCACCCTTTGGGTACGGTACCCTAAAAAGAACATCAAAATCCGTTGCGTAGTTTTAAAGATCTAAGCATAATATAGGGACAGACAGACAGCGGGAAGAGACTTTGTTTTTACTATGTAGTGAAGTAGAGCCGAGATTCGTACACTAAATCAATCGGTATCTACAGCGGCACAATTCAATTCATGCGTAACGTTCTTGCGTAACGTTCTCAATGACTTGAGTGCTTCATCTGTAGAAGGTAATCTGAGGACGTAATTAAGGAAGAGTGCTTTTCAGTTTGATTACAAAATAAGATTGAGATTAGAGATTGGATTGTTAAAATGTCTGATGTTGACATTTGTATTTTTTTTTATAATCATTGTAATTAACTTTTCATTTTCATATGCTGTCGTAATATTTTATGACAACGGTAACGCACAGAAACGAGGACATAATTTATTATAAGTACCTGGAATGTTTGTGTACATCATGTCATACCAAAATGTAGGTATATCATATCATGCCATCATTCAAATTCTGGTAAGATTACGCTTTCTCTTTGAAAAATAAAAATATTTCCGGTTAGCAATCAATGAAATAATGAAACTGATTAATACAGATGTTTCAAAATGTGTGGAAGCGTCAGTGTAGTTTTGTTTTAATTATACAGTTATGATCCAAACCACGAAGCAGTAAGAAGCAGTCTTATAAAACCGTGCAAAACAGTATCCATCTAATTCAGTATAACCAGGTTCGCGGATGATATAAAAAAGACCGCGAGTCAAGTTTTAAGACGAGCCAGAAATGAATAATTCAATTCCAAGTCCCATTACCAATTCAAATGTGACTTTAGACGTTGTTTACGGGTGTAATCAGGTTAGTACGTGATTCCAGTGCAATTGCAATACGGGGCAATCACAGGGCAATGAATGAGCGGGGCAATCGTTATCGTTTGTGTTCGTGATTGCTTACATTGCCTCTTGTAAATTGGGATCATGCGTGGCCTGGTTTGAACCAGTTGAAAGTCTTTGAGTATGAAATTAAGTAATTATTTAATGGGTAATAATATTTCATGGCTGTATACCAAGAGAGTAAACAAACCGTTTCAGAAACGTGTGCTTTTCTGCCTCTTTTAACGATTTTTAGACATTAGTATAGATTCAATTTAAATCCCTTTAACCCTCCTGTACTCGCGTCAAATTTTGTAACACCTGCACTGTGTCACAGACCGTACCTTGGGGGCCCTATTTTTTATTGTTATTAGAAGAAGCTAAATAGGTGACATATTTTCTGGTAGATATAAGATTTAGTAACAAAAATAATTCAATTAATCCTGCAAATAATTTATTATTTAACGGACTATCAGATTTCCCGCAACATCCTTCGAAAATATCTATTTTTTGTTCAATTGTGGAAAAACTAAATTTATATAGCCTGTACTTCTGAAAAATCTGTTTTGTAACTTATGAGTTTTGTAGCTAACAATATTTGAAACAAAAAACCTTATAATCCATACAAACGTTTCACACTTTTTTTATTACACGTATACTCATGTCGGTCTCACGGACCATTTAGCGCCAAATACACCCACGTACTTGCACAAGCTCGTTGAGCGTACTGAAAAGCTCAAAGTCGATGCATTTTTTGAATGTAAAATAAATGGAGAAATAACATTTCGTCGGTCTCACAGACCAAGCGCGGGTATAGGAAGGTTAAGCAATTAAATTATCATTCAATGTGACTTAGGCGTTGTTTACGGGTGTAATCAGGTTATTACGTGATTCCAGTGCAATTGCAATACGGGGCAATCACAGGGCAATGGACGAACGGGGCAATCGTTATCATTTCTGCAATTCTGTTCATAGTTAATTGCCTCTTGTAAATTGAGGTCTTGTAGTATGCTCTATTTTAAACCAGTTACAAAATCCAACAACTGAGGAATTGGAACGTGGAAAAATTTGATTTCTCATATAAAATTAACTGTAAATATAGGTTTATAATATTTTATTTTATTTATAGGATTTAATGCAGTACCCTCTCTTCTTCTTGATCGTTGCGCTCTTGACAGAGCGGCCGTGATCATCACGCAGTATTATTACTTTATTTATTATTTATTATTGGTAGGGCCAGATGTAATGCGTCTCAAGATGTCTCACCATCTCTCTCTATTGGACGTCAATCGTGTACATTCATGCTCGGACCTACCCACAGCAGACTTGATCTGATCGGTCCATCTCATAGGCGACCTTCCGCGTGGTCTTGTGCCCTCAACTTTGCCCTGGACGTCAGGACGCTCTATGGACTGACTACCTCGCCTACCTATAATAAATAATTATAAAAAAATATAACTTTTTCAATACAAGCTTTTGAGATCCTGGATATCGGATAGAGTAGCAGAGTGCTCGAGCATAAAAACAGGGCGGGTTTATCTTGTTTACCACAGAAGTCCTTTGGCCACATTCCGACTCCATCATCAGATTAGTTCCGTGGTACCATATTATTGCACTGTCACGTGATATACATTGTACATATTCCTGCAAAATTTCAGCTCAATCGGAATTCGGGAAGTCGGTCAAATTTAACTGCAAGATTCCACCCGAACTTACGTACATAGGGAAATCCATTGCAAGTTAAATAAAAGCTTGTAAAAATTAAATCAAGTTTTTAATCTGGTTGTGAAGCGAACCATGCCATAATTTTTACCGTTTTCATAAAGTTTATAAGTGATTTCGATGCAATTATTGTTACAATTTCGGGCAATGAATAAGTTATCATTTATCCAATTCAATATGAGCGTCATTGGACCATAATTGCTATTTTGTCGATTTGTATCAGAGCCGTTTCGAGGTCATAAATAAACTGAAGCAGCTTTTATGACTGTTGAGAGGGAAAATTGGAAAATGCCACTTAATTTCTTTTGTCGTAATCATAATTTTCCATTGTTCAAAAGGTTGAACGTTCGATTACGAGTACTTAGTAAACGGAATGATGAATACTCGTAGAAGACTCGATGAGTTGCTTACGAGCGCAAAACTCATATTTTGAAATGAAAAATACTTTATTTTAAGCTATTTACTTACCACAACATAGGTATTCTTTATTGTTAACACAAAGAGCACAAATAACACATTTAACAAAAAACATTAAATATATAGCGTGTAACCAGAGGCAAGTATCATAATATACAGGGTGTTATCGTAATACCTATACAGCGTGTTAGTAAATACATAAGATTAATGTTAGTACTATACAGGGTTATTTCTAATCAATTAGCATCCTTTTAGGGCCTTATTCTGTACATCAAAACTAATAACTTTTGTTCTGCGACTTTTGCGTCAAAACTAAAAAAATGTTGTTGTTCCATAGAAAAATATCGTTCACTCGCGACAAAATGTATGGAACAGCTGATTTTTTTTTTGAGTTCTGACAAAAGTCGCAGTACAAAAGTTGTTAGTTTTGATGTACAGAATAAGCCTCTAAAAGGATGCTAATTAATTAGAAATAACCCTGTATATATAAATAGATATACTTAGATATTATGATCATTGAAGCAAAGTTTAGCCCGGTCAGCCTTCGAACCGCGGTGACCGCGGGTGGCATTTACAACTGAGTACTGCCGAGCCTTAGATCACATATCAAATTATGGGGCCTAGTAAGTAAGTTCGTATAGGCCGGGTGGCTAGCCCTGGTGTCGAAGGTTTTTAAGCCTCCTTATGGCCTCTGACATGGCTGAACGGTTCATACCATATGAGTCCTACAATTTAAAGGGCCCAGATGTTTTAACCGCTATCCACAGTAATCCACACATTTTCGGGTTCCCGGCCCTGCCGTGTTCCGTCAGGGATGGGAAAAAAATCGGTTAGGTACAATTTGTATGTACTTTTTCATGTAGGTATAGCTCCGACGTGGCAGCCGTGGTGGTCTAGTGGTACTGACTCCCGCCTTACAATCGTGAGGTCGTGGTTTCAAATCCCGGTCCCGTACCAATGAGTTCTTTGGAATTTATGTACGGAATTCCACATTACTGGCTTTTCGGTGAAGAAAAACATCGTGAAGCAACCTGAATACGTCCGTAGAAGAATTTCGATGGTGTATGTGAATCCATCAACCCGCACTGGGCCAGCGTGGTGGATATGGCCAAATCACCCTTCGTGGGTAGGCCTACGTCCTGCAGTGGACTATTAAAAAGGCTGGTACAGTACAGTACAGGTATAGCTCCGTGTCAGGCGCATCCGGATCACCAGTGTCTCGGAGCACCGCACTCGGGAAATGTGTAAATTTTAGCGCTTTAACCGCTTAACCTTATCAGTCAGTATACGACTAAGTAAGTAGGTAAGTAAGTTCGTGTAGGCCGGGTGGCTAGCCCTGGTGTCAGAGAAATCGCCATGGGTGATAAGGCCGCCAGTTTATACCAAATAGTATTTGGTCTTAAATAGTGTTTAATTTTTGCTTTGTGATTATAAAGAAAGAGTTTTAATTGTCTGACTGTCAGAGTTTTTATGCCGCCTGAAGGCATCTGACATAGCTGAACGGTTAAAACAACCGGGACCTACAATATAACTTGTCATCAGTGCCACGGTAGCGCTCAGACTTTCTTAAAGCTCTAAAACCATAACTAGCCACCCTACACGAACTTGAACACTTATTATTCTAGCAAAGACACTCCAACCAAAAAAGCACCTTGTATATCTTCCGTGCAGCAGAAAATCCCGTCTGTCGGAACGGTTGGTCTGTCTCCAGCGCTTAATGGATAGGTATGGATCGATCCTGATCCATTACCCACACCCCGGCGCTGGGACCGCTGGAAACATAAGGGACGGATATTATACCCTTCAAGCTGCGAACAAAGTGATTGCCATAGCACTGAAAACACTGCGCACGGTTTTGCTTGGCGAGCTGAGATAAATATTATTATTATGTACAACTATATTTATTATTAAAAGATTTTTTATTATTATTATTATTTACAAACAATTAATTATTATTGATGTGGGACAGTATAGGTTAAAAAAAAAAAATTATTGTGGTAATGAACAACGTTCCTCTCCTGCAACAGGAGGTTACTAAGCACGGGCCGAGGCCAAGTGCATTTTTATTATTATTATTATTTCAGCCTGCGTTGTCCCACTGCTGGGCAAAGGCCTCCCTTCTCTCCTTTCAGACTGCGCAGTCTAATGCTGTGGTGGCCCAGTGCTTGTCGTGAGAGCTCAGTTCGTCACGCCACCTGCGTCTGGGTCGGCCCAAAGGTCTTTTGGATTTTGGGATCCAGTCGGTGGTGACCTTTGCCCAGCGGTCGTCCATCATGCGACAGACGTGTCCCGCCCAATCCCATTTTAGCTGTCCGGCTTTTTGACAAACGTCGGGAATCTTGAGATAAATATAAGATAAGATAAGATAGATAAGATATTTATTTACTAAAATTGAAATACACGAATACATGAATAACAGTTGAAATTTGACAAGATAAATAGATTCAGGATTCACAAGCGAGGTATCCTTTGGTCCCACACTAGGCTCGAGGCCCGTGTTGTGGGTACCATACAGAAAGTTATCTAGTGGTGACATTCTGGAGTAGTCCTAAATTTTATAAAGAAATACTGATTTATCGAATATCTGAAATTAGTGATATTTTATAAACTCAAAAAACAATAATAAATATACATACAAGGAATACATAATCATCCTGAAAGAAAGAATGTGTGCCAGTTTTCTTGTTGCGTTGTGTAAGTGGGCGCAGGAGTATAATATTATTGTGCAGTTTGTTTGTGTAAGTATAAAAAATAATTTTGAAAGGCTATGTGTGTGAAAGTGTGCTAATGTATGTGTACTCATCTGCTCTTAGGTTTTCCGTGGCGCTATACGACAGAGTAAGCAACCAGTTTCGAATAATTAGGTTTACTTTATGTGTTTTCTCCTTTATTAAGTTCGGAAAAACCTTGGATACCCTATTGAAGATTTTTGGGAGAAGGGCATTGGGATGTCTGTCAGCATATGTTGAGTTAACCTTTACGAGAGGCATCTTAAAAGCCCGTCTACCCTGCTGATCTGTGGCTAGCCCAGTCTGCTTAATGAAATTGTGACGTTATATACGTTATATATGTGACGAAATATAGTTAAAAAAAAAAAAAAAAAACACGCTTTCATAGCATATCAAACTGAATAGTGTAAAATAATTTTCAACATAGGCAGAAAATAATAATGAACGAAAAATATTAATACTATTGTAAAAAAAAGCGTGGGGCTTTGTGTTCGTAAATCGAGCAAATCAGTTAATAAGATTGTATACTATAATTAGTATGAAGTTGTTGAACCTATTATTTTTATAAATGTTTTTTTTTTCATTTATTGTCAGCTGTGTACATTTGAGGTGGTCTACATTTCAAGAAGTGTCAACAGCTACCCTCTTGGGCATACAATGTTTGAAGCATTGAAATATAATCAGTAATATAATATTATTAAGAAATGTCAATTATTGTTAAGAAATGTCATGTGATCAATTCAAAGCCATTACTTATGTGAAACGTCAAAACTTCCGTCTGTCAGGAACTTGTCAACTGTGTAATGACATTTGTCAAGTAGGAGTTTAATTAAATTAAATTTGAATTTATTACATGTCATATCCTTCATTGAATCTGGTAAATTATTAAATATTGTCATCGGTCTTTGATAGGTGTGCAAAGATGTTAAAAGAAAATCTGTTCGCTCAAAGAAGGGCAAAATCGAGCTCAAAGGTGTTGGTTACAAGCAAACAAACATACAGCATGTTTGACGAGCCGCGAGCCAGGTTCGTCGGTTTTTAAGACCACGGTTATTGCAGTGAATAGGTCGAGGAAAATCTCACGAATTCTCACGATATCTCGCCAGGCGGAAAGGGGCGGTCCAAAAATCATGAAAAATGCCTCACGTATATTATATGGACGCCCCCAGGCCAGTTCAATATAAACACCCGTGTATTACACCGGGCAAGCTATGAAAATCGTAACAAGGATCGTCCCAACCCTTGGCATGACAAATTTTCTGGAATTTATAATTTGTTCACAGTTGTCGAGTGCGGGGTTTAATAAAAGCGTTTTCATTCTCTAGATCTTATCTGAGTTCTCGTGATTTGGATAGACGCGAGCGATGAGATATACAACTCTGGACATGGCGATACAACAAATATAGGTACAAACTTCTGTGAGAGAAGTGACGTCACTACCCCACTCCCAAACTTTGACTAGGTTTATCTGTTGTTTAATTGACAAAAGACAACATTACGTGTCCAATATATTTAGACAACCTAACCAACAAACTAATTATAATGATGTTTTATTTACCCAGTGCGTACAACTTCATTTTTGTAAACGTTTACGCCACAAAATGTAATTATGCTACGTTATTTAATTTTTCTTTAAGAACAATAAAATCACGGGAACAACTTTGTAATTTTTTTTTATCGGGTAAAAGGGCCTTAATAACTACAGCAAAATACATACTACTTTTTTATTCTAAAACTAGGTACTTACACTATTACTAGATAAAAAGCAATTGAATCATTCACAGACCCTTGAAGATCTAAATATGTGTATAATCCAAATGCTCAAACCCACTGCCAGTTGGCAGCGTGCCCAGCATGCTGGCAGCATTGCTATGCTGAATGGCAATGCTTATGCGTTGAGCCAAATAAACACCAGCATTTTGGTCACACGGCGCGTCCACCAGACAATCTGAAAGACTTTTGAAAAATATGTATAAATAAATATATTACTTTGTTTATTATTTTAAGCCGTATTTTACACTATAATTATTTTTCACAAACATGGCAAAACGGCCTTCCATCGTGTACAAAATTCGAATATTTCGCTCGAATTGCTTACATTATTCTTGATTTATCAAAAACGGCTTAGCTGAATTCTGTAAAATTTAAATGGGACCACCTCGTAAGTATATCCTTTCGAACTAACGTAATAAAGAATTTTTCGATTCGGTCCACAATTGGCGAAATTAACGATGAACATACACAAAAAAAATACATACACACGAACATAGAACCTCCTCCTTTTTGGAAGTCGGTTAAAAATAGCCAATCAGTTGGCACTTCTAGTGAAATTGTGCACATACCAGAAAAAAATACCTCAAGGTGCTACTCAACTGCACAAGTAGATAAACAACTTATACATAATTATAAATCTATATTGATATATTTTTTGGATTTATTCACCCACTCCGAACAAAGTATTGTGTATTCAATGCTTACGAGTAATTTCATTACTAAGGTCTTTTTGGTTATGATAGAAATTATTAGATATTTGGAATCTCAGGAATGTAATTATCGTTTAAAAATAAATTTTATTGCGAAAGAAATGAATTGTAATTTTAATAATTTCAGATGTGTAAGGGTCTGATTATTTTCTAAATATCTTACAGCAGATATGAAAAGAGATGGTATTCGTCATGAAACTTTAGATTAGGGTATATTTCACCGTTACCGGGTAGGGTATATATTTCTGTTGGTTCTGTTCGCTTCGGTTTCTATTTCTGTTAGCTGGCTACTTATTACATACTAAGCAGTTTTTGTGCATCTGATTTTCAAAAGTCTTTCTAAGTGTCTGGTGGACGCGACGTACGACCTACCTAAATGCTGGTGTTTATTTGGCTCAACGTAAAAGAATTGCTATTCAGCGTGGCAATGCTGCCAGCATGCTGGGCACGCTGTCAACTGGCAGTGGGCTTGAGCATTTGGATTATCTTTAGATCTTCAAGTGTCTCTGGATGATCCAATTTCTTGTTATGTAGTAGTAGTTTATGTAGTTTTAGTTAGCTTATGTACCAGTAGTTTATGTATTTAGTTGCATATTCACTTACAAGAATAAATACCTAATTTAATTAAAATTAAATAATTAAGGGGCCTATTTCATGCGCGAGTGCGACTCGTACTTGGCCGATTATTAGTAGGTATATTATTATAAAGTCCTTGTCTCATCCTTACTAATATTATAAATCCGAAAAGTTGGTTGGTTTGTTGGTTTGTTACTCTTTCACGCACATACTTTTGTATATACACTCCAACCGTAACTTAACAAACAAAAGCATTCTTCTAAAGTATTTTGATATTTGTCGGTTACGTTAGGTTTCGCAGCCGACATAAACATAACCTAAAATCAAAATATGTATAACGCGGGCGAAGCCGCGGGTAAAAGCTAGTATTCAATAAACTTTGTAGACATGATGTATGACATGATTTTTTAAATAATTATAGTAATTTCTGGCATATTGCATACTGTTGCAGATAACGTAACTGTTATTAGTATGTTATATAACGATAACATAACGTATTTTAAATGCTACTTGTTTCATAGCGGTACCTGTTGACATTCAAATTGTCACTTCAAATGACACTGACATTTATTTTTTTCTTGTATAGTATTTATTTGGTATTTAATTTGTTCTATTTTTAATTTGTTGCATTTTGATAATTTTATATATAATTAAAAGCATTGTTATCGGACGTTTTCAAGAACATGTAATGTGTCTACGAAATAAAGAGAATTTGACTTTGACTTTGACATGATTGTGAGGAATGTTCCAGCATTACGCCATTTGTCATTCAACCCTTCAATTGAACAGCAATAAATGTCTACACGTCTACACTCGATTCACATAAAAAACAATTTAATGACAAGAACTCGTCAGTTGCGGGTTAGACCCGCATCAATGGTTCCGTACGATTAGAAGAGTTTATTTTTCATTAATTTTCGTTTTGGTGCTTGCTACTTAATTCTGCTCAGAATCGACCCCGTGTTTTTTTTTAAATAAATACTAATATGATTTATCATTCTTATGTGGTATTTATCATTCTTATTTGGTATACTATGCAGGCCTTGTAATAGTTCTATGATGAACAAAAGGTTAATTTGTTGGTTAAATATCAACTACTCAACACTTACTTATACAGGGTTATTTCTAATCAATTAGCATCCTTTTAGGGGCTTATTCTGTACATCAAACTAACAATTTTGGCACTGCGACTTTAGTCAGAACTCAAAAAAAAAACAGCTGTTCCATTCATTTTGTCGCGGGTAAACGATATTTTTCTATAGAACGACAAAAAATTTTTTTTAGTGTTGACAAAAGTCGTAAAACAAAAGTTTTTAGTTTTGATGTACAGAATAAGCCCCTAAAAGGATGAATTTTATGTGGCAAGTTGTAGCTGATTGACATTTGGAAACAATAGGCCCAATAAATAGCAACGTAAAATAATGTTCTCTCTATCAAATTGATATAGTGAAAAAGAAACAGGAATATTTTAAGTTGCTATTAAAATTAAGATGGCGCCTTTAAAATTGGGCCTAATGTCTTTAGCTTTACAGAAAGGTTTTATTTTAGCCTTTCGTCAAGGAATCTTAAAAAAACAGTTTGATATAAAAAAAAGGAAAAATCCAGTAATGAAAAATTGGTATTCTATTACTGAGACAATGATTGGCACAGAAATTCTCTCAATGTTTAGTAAATCAAGTAACTGAGACGACAGAATGTTGTTAGTTTTAAAAAATACAAAATAGTTTATTTCCACAGCAAAAGTACATAATTACCAGAGGGGCTCAAACTCGGCTAAGCCTGTTATCTATTTTGAGGTCCGATGTTGTTGTTTAAAAATAGCTCTACAATAATTAATACCTATTTAGAAGTCAAAGTGGTTTCGGTATTAAAAGAAGCTTTTTGTTATAGAAAAACATACAAAAAATTCATAAACTTCGACGACACGATTAAGAGCCAATATTTGTTGCGATCACAGACTTGATTCTATCGTTAAAGTGGTTTGAAATAATTAATCACAGAGCAAAACAACGTAGAACACTGTATTCTGCGTATTTTTAACCGACTTCCAAGGAGGAGGTTCTATGTTCGTCTGTATGTATTTTTTTTGTTATGTTTGTTCATCGATAATTTCGTCAATTCTGAACCGATTCAAAAATATTTTTAAGTTCGAAAGGGTATACTCCCAAGGTCCCATTAAAATTAAAAAAAACGGCAGAGTCATTTTTGGAAAATCAACGATTTGAGCGAAATGTTCGAATTTTGTACTTGATGGAAGGCGGTTTATCCATTTTTTGCGAAAAATAATTATATAGTCTCGAATTTCACGCTAAGCATAATGAGAAGACTTCTTTAATAAATCTCTCTACGCTCGTGTTTGATGGTATTTAGAATAGCGGGTTAAAAAAACATCACAATAGTTCATGCATCAGCCATAGGACGCCCACTGCTGCTCATAGGCCTCCCCTATGGTTGGTCTTGCATCCAACGCGATCCTGTGATCTTGATAAAGACATCTGTCCACCTCGTGAGTGGACATCTTACGATGCTGTTGCCGGTACGTGGTCACAATAATTGTCAATGTCTTATTACCATTGTAAGTAAGTAAGTTCGTATAGGCCGGGTGGCTAGCCCTGGTGTCAGAGTTTTTAGGCCGCCTGAAGGCCTCTGACATGGCTAAACGGTTAAAACAACCGGGGCCTACAATTTACAATTTACTGCAATTACCATTGTTATTTGTTTCGATAGAAAACTTCAAATAATTAAACATTTGAAACAGTCAACAAAATAAAGTTCTTGTATAGCGATAAATGTGGATCTCAAATGACATATAAGTAAGCCCTCGAAAGGTCAGGTGACGATAATACACCTCTCTCGTAAGCTTATTCAAATTACAGCCCAAATATAGCTCTTTTCACAATAAATAATATAAGAAAACTCCGACAGTACCTTTAAACTTAATACGTAAGACAATTTCTAATTTTATCACAAAGACATAAAAGATTGTTTTTAAATAGACATAAAAGATCGTTTTGAAATACTTAAACGCACTGAAAACCGAAGTTAAGCAACTTTCGGCACGGTCAGTCTTCGGATGGGTGACCGCGGGTGGTAGTTACAACTGAGCGCTACCGTGACTCGGTTGACATTTTATTTATTTATTCATTTATTGCAAAAATATACATAATTCAGTTAAAAACTAGAAAAACTTTAAACTTCTAAACTGCAGGTCACGGTTGTTTTAACTTTGTTTAGCCATGTGAGAGGTTTTAGGCGGCTGAAAAACTCCGACACCAGGGCTAGCCTCTAACTTATAAATACGAACTTAATAAGCACAGAGGTAATAAATAAAATAGGTAAATATCAGGGGACATCTTACACATAGTCTCTGAACCCAAACTAAGCGAAGCTTGTGATGTGGCTGCCAGAGACTGCTATACTACATATTTACACGTATTTTTAAATACATACTTATGTACTTACTTGTATACTTTTGCATTTAAAAATATGTATAGTTAATAACATAAACAAAACACGAACTAATTACTCCAACACAATCACTTTTCGTGTGCAGGCCTATGTACAGCGGTGGTACTATTATGTATGTATTGTACAGCATATGACAGTACAAATAAGATTACATTAAAGCGCTTTACTCATCACTACATAGTATAAAACAAAGTCGCTTCCGCTGTCCCCATGTACGAGTATGCTTATATCTTTAAAACCACACAACGGATTTCGATGCGTTTTTTTTAATAGATAGAGTGATTCAAGAGGAAGGTTTATATTTATAATAAACCTGTGCGAAGCCGGGGCGGGTCGCTAGTAATACCATAATTTCGAGCGAGTTGAGCGCTGTTGCTCAAGGCTTGCTGCAACGTGGCTTATCTCGGGCCTACAGTTGGCAGTTCGCCACCATCTTTTGTAGCCCTCTTGATGCAGTAAGATACTTGTTGGAGATAGCTGATTGTATCTTATAAAACTTGCTAGGTTTTATTCCTTTGTAATAAGTAAAAAACGGTCATTCGGGGTTACATACCTAACTCAGTGTTAATTTGCAAAGTGGACGTTTAGAGTTGTAGATACGAGTATGTGCTCATAAATAGAACATTATTTTAGACAACTCGATACATTAATTTTTTATGTCTGAAGTCCATGATTTTTTCTGTTAGGAACAGCTAATTTAAATGGCGGTTTTGCAGTTGGCCATGTAGTAAAAGTTCTTCATAATGGTAAACATACCTATATTTTACATCTCTGTACTTTATAAATAAACACTCTCGGCCTTACCTCAAAAGACTTAAACATGCTTTAAAGACTGTTTAACCGCGCAATTTGTACTGTTAAACATTGTCTAAAGTGTGCGTAAAACGTTTGTGCTATTTAGTCAAAATAACTGATAAATTTTTAAAAATTTATATACTGAGAAGAGAGACATTTAAAAATAAAAAAAACCGGCCAAGTGCGAGTCGGACTCGCGCACCGAGGGTTCCGTACAAACCTGCAAGGTTTACAAAGTTCGTTCATTACGACAAAAAAAGTAATAAGTTTATATTTATTAAAAAATATATATTTTGTAATGTAACTAAAAATTTAAGGTTTTCGGAATTTTTCCTTTATGTGTGCTATAAAACGTTGCTTCATGCCAAATTTCAAGATTCTAGGTCGACTGGAAGTACCCTTTAGGTTTTGATTCCCTTGCGAGTACTTGCGAGTTTCAAAATTTGCGGCATAAACGGCTGTATCTTTTGATTGCGTTGGCTTAGAAGTTTGATTTTTTCAAAGCTTCAAGGGACAGTAGACCTGAGTAATTGATATAAATTTCAGCTTCATACCTCCACGCGTTCCTGAGAAAAAGGGTCTTGACAGACGGACAGACGGACAACAAAGTGATCCTATAAGGGTTCCGTTTTTTCCTTTTGAGGTACGGAACCCTAAAAATCACAAACTCATGGAGCTAGCAAAATATTTTTCTAAGAAGAGCAGCTGCCTGTTTTTGTTGACTCCAGAAGAATAGAATGTATTAACTTTAAGTTCTCTAAGGTGAAGTGATATGAGGCAAGGCCAGAAAAATAGAATGTATTAACTTCAAGTTGTCAAAGTTTCAAATAACTTTAATTTGAACTTAAAAACTTGAATGTTATACATTATATTTTCTTTCAGCAAAAGTAGTGGTTTATTTTAATTACAATTAAATCCTTATTTTAATAGTTTACGAAAATCATACAATGTTGCTGTAGGTAGTAAGAATTCGGGAGCGTCGCGGTGGTGCTTTTGATTAAAACTATCAATAAAAAGGACGACTGATTTGGAAGTCATTTACTTTATATTATCTAATCTAATCCTAACCTAACAGACTGAGTTGGAAGTCTCTTCCCTTAGATGGTATCTTAACTAATGTCTTGATTAAACTTATCCTATTTAAAATTATACTTATCTAAACAAAGGAAGGGGTGGGCGTCCGTCGATGCGCTTTCACCCTGCACAATAGAGGTTTTTTTTTTTTTTACCTGTCCCGGCGCATAGCCCGGGCCCGCGAGCTACTCCCTAACGTAATCAGGGGGTTTTACTATTTATTTATTTAGGAACTTATTTAATTTACAATTTCTCATACTACAGTTATCTTATTCTAAGCTATCTCACAATAGAGGCTTGCGCACATGTGCAATGGTAAAAGGATTCGCCGTCGGCCGGGTTAACTGGCCAACGGTGTTGAAAACATAAATAGGTATAGGTACATTCATTCACCACAGGTTCATTCAGATTGGTCGCATTCAACACAGGTTCATTCAGAATGGTCGCAATGTGTAGAACACTTCCTATCAAACTGGCATCCGTGACCTAAAATAACAAAAGGCTTTGAGCTGGATTAAAACTGTATTAGTTCCATGAAATTATCAATATTTTTAAATCGTCATCATTGCATATTATTTTTTAGCCTAATACCTATTGTATTCTGCGATTTAACTCTTGACTTAAAATTAGGTCACGCTTTATAGATAACGACCATTTCAAAGCTACATACTTCATTCCAAATTCCACGGGACGTTACCGATTATACTATCAGAACCATTGAAGTAAATAAAACAGCTGATAACTTCAATAGAACGACGTTTATCGTTCTTCATTCAGCTGAACAAGAGCACGTCATAATGGCGGGAGAATTTCCGACTCGAATATTTTGTGAATTCGACATTTCGATTACTGCAAGGGAAAGTGTCAAAACTCATGACGACAACTTTTAGAAATGTTACAATCTTTGTTCTGTTATTTTTTATACTGGAATGTTTGTGTACTGTCCTGTATCAACCTTTTTAATAGTTTACTGCAGGACGTAAGCCTACCCACGAAAGGGAATTGGGCCATATCCACCACGTTGGCCCAGTGCGGGTTGGTGGATTCACATACGCCATCTAATTTCTTACACGAAGATATGCGGTAGCCTCAGCAACCTTAACAATGCTGGTGCTTTTCGTTGCGCACTTTCTGCTGTACAACCTACGATCGGGAATCTTTCAATAGCCTACGAATGCCATGGAAAAATTTCAATGGCTTACGAATATCAGAAAAAAAAACATAATACCTAATATGTTTTTTTCGAAATTCTTCACACTAAAAAAAAATCGATTCATGGATTCTAAGATGAAGTTCCGGCCTGTATCAATCATTTAAAAAGAGCCGTTCAAAAGATTTTTGATTAAAAATTGTTAAATATCGTATTACAACGTTTTATCTTCCACGCCACGTTTTATTGAGTTTCGACATAAACATCTTGTCGACTGGGAACCTCGCGGTCCGGGCCCGGGGGCACAAAGAACCTCTTACTGTTGCTTGTACATATTTTACAACACATTTAAACATTGGTTATGAACTTATGAAAATGGACCAATAAAAGTATAATGAACACTATAACTCTAACTGAAGTGATATCGTCATTTAAACCAACGAATGCCGGCTGCACGAACGAAAAAACATGAGTCATTGTCATGTCTGCCCGAGGGGAGCGTGCAAGCGAGAGCGCGGAACTAGCAATAGAGAGGCGCGATCGTCCTAAGCATTCGGCTTGTGACGCATACGACGTTATCACGTTAAATAATCATCTGTAAGCCGACTTTACAGACAATCACATTTTTTTAAATTCGACGCAAAAAAGAAGCGTTACATATTTTTCTCCCAAATTTACGAGCTCAAGTCGTGGTGGTCTAGAGGTAGTGACACCCGCCTTACAATCGTGACGTCGTAGGTTCAAATCCCGGTCCTGTACCAATGAGTTCTATGGAATTTATGTACGGAATTTCAAACCACTGGCTTTTTGGTGAGGGATAACATCGTGAGGCAACCTGCATACGTCCGTAGAAGAAATTCGATGGCGTATGTCAATCCACCAACCCGCACTGGGCCAGCGTGGTGGATATAGCCCTATCACTATTCGTGGGTAGGCCTACGTCCTGCAGTGGACTACTTAAAAGGCTGGTACAGTACAGTACAGTACTGCGCTCAATGGTTGGTTTGGATTATTTTCTCAAAATATTTAAAATTTGTATTATGATGTTTGTACTTAAACACCTCGATTTATTGAGTTTCGACTTAAACAACTTGTCACCTAGGGCCCGCGAGGCCCTAAAGCACAAAAAACCTCTTAATGCCGGGTGAAAGGAATCACTTGTACATATTTTAAAGAAGTGGTTTAAGATTGGTTATGAAAATGAACCGATCATGGTGAAGCTCGAAATTGGTATAATTTAAATTTAATTATTTTGCGAAAGTGACTTTTGAAATTTGGACAAGTAAGAAAAGCTTTTTAACCCTTACGTTCTAATTTTTTGTGGGATATGCGTCTGAGCGCACCGCGATATTCACAAATGTTGTATTTGTAGAGCAATCAATCGTCACCACGTACGGTCTAAACACATTTAATAATCGGCCAAGAACGAGTCTGACTCGCGCACGGAGGGTTCCGTACTGTATGGGAGCCCCCGTAAATAATTATTTTATTTTAATTTTATTATTTATTATTGAAGGGAATATAAAACTAAATATTCTGTGAACATTTAAAGCATCTACCTGGTACCATTATTAACATGGAGCGAAAAACGTCTAAAAATTCAGGTTTTTTGTATGGGAGCCCCCCTTAAATATTTATTTTATTTTGTTTTTAGTATTTGTTGTTATAGCGGCAACCGAAATACATCATCTGTGAAAATTTCAGCTGCCTAGCTATCATGGTTCATGAGATACAGTCCGGTGACAGACAGACAGACAGACAGACAGACAGACGGACAGACGGACATCGAAGTCTTAGTAATAGGGTCCCGTTTTCCCCTTTGGGTACGGTATCCTAAAAACCGCGTGCACTTGTGATTTGTAAAAAGTATATCGTAGTTCTGAAATGAATGGCAATGATATTTTAAAACATTTGTTTTTGTTTCAATTCTGATAGTTATCTTGGCATTTTTTATTTTGTTTTACAGTTGTAATATTTTATCGTTGTATAGATATAATACCACAGATCAATATTTGCATTTCTGCATTTATGACTCAGAACTCAATGGTCAATGGATTGCTACGATATTCAAACAGGTAAGTAGTTCCATTTATTTCGACACAATATTTTATTTCCTTTAAATATGTATTGACGTTTAATCCGTTTTATTCGTGAAATAAATAGAAGAAGCGGGTTTTATCTGTTTTTTCGCTTCAATATTCAGACAGAAACTCGTCATTATGTCAGCATCGGATGTACAATAGTATTTTATTGGGCTTTTGTTATCAGTATCAATGTTCAATAAATTGACGTGACGATATTGTACCCTTCTCTGGAACTGACAGTTCATGAAAATATAAGAGGGTAAGGGATAAAAATCGAAGACAAATAGGTACATATTAACTGTTTACGTTGTTTTACAACCATGTCATATTTTTGGTGGTAGATATACTTACTTATCGTTATATCTAACTTTTACTATGAAACAACAAACTTTAATACTTATAGTTATGCTCAGTACAGCAATTTGTAAATCTCGAAAATTTTAAAGACGATCAAGATCAAGGAGTTATAATAGAGAGCTGATGAAATGCGAAGCTCTTCGGGTTCAAATATAAGAACTAGAAAGAAATGCTTAGCTTACATCCTATATTACTTAACCAAGTGGCGTCCCCTGTTGCTATAATTATGAAGCTTATAAAGCTTATTTTAAAGGGCTGGGATCGCATTTAGTTATACCCAGTCTGTTGATGTCTAAAGATGTAAACTAGATCATAGCATGCTTATCAGAACGGCACGTATTCTTAAACAAATACTGTTTACTGTTACTGTACCTTTTTAATAGTCCACTGCAGGACATAGGCCTACCCAAGAAGGGTGATTGAACCATATTCACCAAGCTGGCCCGGTGCGGGTTGGTGAATTCACATACGTTATCGAATTTCTTCTACGGACGTATGCAGGTTGCCTCACGATTTTTTCCTTCACCGAAAAGCCAGTGGTGTGAACTTCCATGTTTCTTGCGTGGCATGTTCCATAAACAACTAGGTACCTACTTACTTTGAAATAAACTCAAAACTCTAATACCATCTAAAAATAGCACCCATTGGTTGGCTAATAAAATATTAAGCATACCAACATTCCAAAACCCCAAATTTAGAACATTTTACGTATGAAAAAGTAGACAGAACACTACCAAATCTAAATTGGATTTCCCTTTGTTGGCCAGACTTGTTACCCGGTATTTTCGCTGTAACTTGAGATTTATTATTTTTGTTTTTTAATTTGGAGTTTTTTCGCTTGGCGGGCGTTCTCGCTTTGGCGTTGTTAACTATTACTTCAACCTGTTTCTTTTTGGTTGAGTCGGTTTACGTAAAGATTTATTTTTATTTTGTTAGATTAAAATGTGAAGCGTCTTTAGCACGAAAACAGGACTATTCATTTATTTTGTTTTTTAAAACTAGATAGCTAGTTTGTTGTATATTATACGTAGCTAATTTATTTTTACATAATTTAAATATAGTTTGTGCAAAAAGAGAAGCGTCGTAGGTGAGGTCGCCCGTGTGCCATTTTACTAATTTTGTTACGTTGACAACACTACTCTTTCATTGCTGGTACGATAGGTCTTTTATTAGTATTGCTTTAACCGTTTAGCCAAGTCAGAGGCCTTCAGGCGGCTTAAAAACTCTGACACCAGGGCTAGCCACCCGGCCTATACGAACTTACTTTATTGCTAGTACAACTAAAAGTGTTTGATACTTGGTAGACACCAATTCAGTTTTCATCAGTACTCGCGTCTACCAAGTATAAGTTGGCTTGGCTGCTGATTAAAATCTTATTGTTAGTTCGCCGTAACGACACGACGGGTCGCTTTAAGCACATACTCTAACATTAAATGATTATTCTAAACTAAACTAACTAACGTAAACATATGTACAAAACATAAAACCTACCTACATGCAAAATAAAAATCGAAGCAAAGTCTGTGTTCGTGTGGTAGGGTACATCGACTTGGCATTTCTCTGTTTTAAAATATTGATGGGTAACCCTACCCATCGTCCTGGCACCCGCCAGGAACGCTGGCTCCATTCCCATGCTGAACAGGAAGAGCAATTGTCTGCGCGAGGAATGAGCCAGCTTTCTTGTCACCAGCAGCGTCAACAAAATTTGGCGAAATTGGGCCACGCTATACTCGTAGTACCTACCAGTGCGGGTTGGTGTATTCACATAAGCCATCGAATTTCTTCTACGGACGTATGCAGGTTGCTTCACGATGTTTTCCTTCAACGAAAAGCCAGGGGTGTGAAATTCCGTACAAAAATTCCAAGTAATCCATTGGTACTGGGGTTTGAATCCATGACGACCTCACGATTGAAAAGCCACTAGACCACCACGGCTTTTGCAAAGTACTAAGTAAGTAAGTTCGTATAGGCCGGGTGGCTTGCCCTAGTGTCAAAGTTTTTAGGCCGCCTGAAGGCCTCTGACATGGCTAAGCGGTTAAAACAACCGGGACCTACAATTTAACGTGTCATCAAAACTAACAACTTTTGAACTGCGATTTTTTGCAAAGTACTAAGATTACGGAACTAACATGGGCCAGTACTTATCCATTATCCAATCCTGCACTGAGTCTATATACTTACTAAGACTGAGTACAGGATTGGATTTGAACCCACGACCTTATAATACTTCACTGAGCGTTCCCAAGGGATAAAACTTCATTAAACATTCTGCATTTTCTCCTTAAATCCTAGTAATAAACTTTTACAGGTGTTTTAAGGTGCGAAGAGCACTCGACAATATTTAAGTTTATTTTTTAGCACTTATTTTTATTTTCTGTTTAAGACGTACTGAAATACAGCTGCTCGAATATTTTACTGCGCAGGCAGTTAATTAGGAAAGCAATGATCTTTTACGAGCCAGACATTGAGATGAGTGCTAGGTCTTGTGAAGTGTTTATTTTAAGCTTGCTTGTTTATTTATTTTTTGAGATTTAGTTCATGTTTAGTTTGGTTACGGTAATGGTACGTGGTTTGGTTATCGCTCAAGGCGTTAAGGCCGCACTTGGGCCACCTTAGTTACTTAGTTGTTGTGTTTGACTATATACTGCCCGTAATGCTAAAACTAGCTCATTTTAATATGTCAACGCAATCAGATCGTCGCGATAAACTAGACATTACCTTTCTTTATAATCTAATCCACAACTACATAGACTGTCCAAGCCTACTAATGAAATTTAAATTTAGAATTCCATTCAGATATCCTCGCATGCCAATAACGCCATTTGCCCCAGTGTTTCGCAGAACCGTGCTAGGTTCAAATTCACCTGTCCCCAGACTAAGTAGAATAATAAATAAATACCAGAAACATATTTTCTTCGATGTTTTTGGAGACACAGTAAGGAAGTTCAAAATTAACTTAAACTCAATTATGGCAGAAAGTGTCAACCCTGTTCTCTAACTCTTCTTACAGCACACAATTAATAATTTAACTAATAATATCTAATAATTTGTACAACTGTAATTTTAAGTTAGCTTATAAATATTTTTGCTACTTTGTATAATTATTGCATGTGGTGCTTCCTTAGAAAGATAATAATAATAATAATAATAATAGTAATAATATATTTATTGCCAAAAAACACATTACATAGTTTTACAATAATAGTGATCCCTGAACTAGGCGATGAGGCCTGTGTTTCAGGGTTCTGAGCACGAGTTGCTTACAATTTTAGATATGAAGTATTAACAGATCGGTAAGATATTAATTATGATTATTAAGTCCTGTAGGAAAACTGGGGAAAAGTGAAAATACAATTGCTAAAGGACTGAGTGTTAGTTGAAGGTAATTTGGATGAGAGTAGTGTGTGAAAATGTGTGTGTGTGTGTGTGTGTGTGTGTGTGTGTGAGTGTGTGCTTGTATGCGTTTTGATATACTTGAGCTTATATATTCTTGATACAGATGCTTGAGGTAATAATTTCAAATTAAGTTTTCATATAAACGGGAGCTTGTACAGCATAAGCTTCTCTGTTTCGTCGTACGACAGTGTCAGAAGCCATTTTTTTACGATCCGCTTGCAGGCCCTAGAGTTGCATTTAAGTATATCGCATTGTTTAAAGACATTGTTGTAGGTGGTTGTATGAGCGAATTCTGGACTTCTAAATCCTAGTAGCGATGTGTAATTAGGTACAGGAATTCTAAAAGTCCGTCGACCCATTAAGAAATCGTAGTCTTCGCGGAACAGAAGGGCTTTATGAGTTATCATAGTAGCACTCAGAACATAAAGTTGCCGCACTCGTAATACCTTAAACTCTTCATATATGCTATTGGTGGAGTACCTGAAAGGGCGTTTTAGAATTACCTTAATAAGAGCCCGCTGCGCCACCTCCAATCTCAACATGTATGTCTTGCAAGCAGTACCCCAAATCGAGACGCAATACTGCAAAACCGATTGACAAAGTGCTAAATAAGTCTGTTTCAAAATATCAAATGGTGTGCAATCTCTTAGTTTCTTCATGATGAAGATTAGTCTCCTGGTTCGACTACATAAGGCAGTAATCTGATCTGAGTAGTTAAGGCGCTCATCAATTAACACTCCCAAATATTTGAAGGTTTTAGTACGATCTATGTGACAACAGGTACAAGAGTCGAAATTGGGGAGCCCAAAATTAGGGCAAGTATGTATTTTTAACACTCGATGATTTGGAGCACTGCCTACAGGTTTTTGAAAAAGCAATGTATTTAGTCTTTTTGATATTTAGCGTCAGCAGGTTTTTATCTAGTAACGAAGCTACATATGCCAGTCCCCTTTCCGCAGAGTAGTAAACCTGATCCCAAGTCTTCCCATTAAACAGAATTACCGTATCATCGGCGTAAGTTATAATTTCTGCATTTTCAAGTGTACAACTCACAATGCGATTAATATAAAGTGTAAAGAGAGGGGGACCCAGTATGCTGCCCTGCGGAACACCATAGTCGATTTCTAGCTCACTGCTGACATAGTCGCCCACCCTTACAAACTGCCTACGACCTTTCAGGTAACTTGTGTACCATTGTAGCGCCACTCCTCTTACACCTATGGATTCTAATATCTTTAGAAGCAGGTCCACTGAAACGGTATCAAACGCCTTTGCCAAATCCAAAAACACGGCTACGCATTTGTCTCCTGCTTCTACTTTAGAAGACACCGTGTTGGCAAAGAGCGTGATAGCGTCTTCAGTGGACCTACCCTTACGGAAGCCAAACTGATTATCTGACAACAAGTGGTGTTTATCTATGAAAGAGTTTAAACGAGCATGGACCACCTTCTCAAGCAATTTGGAAACAATACTCAACAGAGCAATTGGTCTATAGTTATTAGGTTGATTTTTGGCTCCGTCTTTGAATATTGGGGTCACAGCTGCTGTTTTCCAACAATCTGGGAAAATTCCTGTCAGCAAACTGCAGTTTACAATGTGTGTCAAAGGTACAAGAATAGAAGGAAGAGACTTTTTGAGTAACGAAGAGGTTATATTATCTGGGCCTGGAGCGCTATCAGCCCTTAATTGATGTATATATTTTGTTAACTCATAGGGATCTGACGGCGCCATGAAGAAGGAATCAGATATAGTATTTACTGGTGCATGACTTGCAACTAAGTCATCTTGTGAAATAGATAGCTTGTCAAGAATTTTGTCGGCCAGTTCTTTGCCGACTGAACTAAAATGTTCATTGCATTTATTAAGTGACAGACGAGGGTCATTGTTAACGTGGGATAAAAGTTCAGAAGAGCTATTTTGATTATGTGTAGTTTGACAGATGTTTTTAATAACCTTCCATACCTTTTTTGGATTGCTTTTACTGTCTTCAATTTGATTTTTAATGTAATCGTTCTTAATTTTTTTAAGTAGTTTATTACAAAAGTTACGATATCTTGTATATATAAGTCTGCGTTTAGGATCATCAGGGTGTGAACTAGAGTCCAGGTGCAATTTATCCCTGTGGCGCGTACATCTTAGTAGCCCAGGTGTTATCCATGGCTTCATGGTGACCCAATTACGCCCTATTTTAACTACCTTAGTGTGTTTCTGCATTATATTCATGAATGTGTCGACAAAAGCTTTGGCTGCCGAATTAACACAAGGGTTTGAAGTAACAAAAGACCAGTCAACAGTGCTGATTTCAGTGGCTGCTGCATCCTCATCGACTTTGTGAAAGACTGATTTCTTTGATCCTGACTGCTTTAGTCCGGACATGCAAACCATAACAATGTCATGATCCGTGATTGAGGATTTGCAAATAATACCAGTGGAATTAGCGTTTGATTTAATAAAAATGTGATCGATGCAGGAACTTCCTCTAGTACATTCTGTTATTGCTGGTAACATGCCGTGAGACGCCATTAGGCACATATATGCCATAGCCTGTTCGTCAGACTGATTTTTGATATTGACATTAGTATCACCTGCCATGATGAGAGATGAATACTGTTTAAGAGAATGCAAGGCAAAATCCAACGAGTTGAAAAACGAGGTACAATCTTTGGTGGATGGGGACCGATAAATACCCAAAAAGGCAGTACTATTATTAATCGTCAGTATAACTGAGTCACAATCATCGATTTCAGTAACCATAACTGAGACTTGTAGAGATTGTTTTAGGTAAATTACTACTCCGCCATTCTTATTCTTTTGTGACCGTGACCGGAAACTGTTGTAGCCCGGAAGGTTATCTATTACCTGGCCATCAGAGAGCCAGCATTCCGTCAATACGATGGCGTCCATGTCTGCATCTAATCGATCCAAGGCTACAACAAACTGATCAAAATTACATTGAAAACTGCGAATATTAAAAGCCAATATTTTAAATTTATGATTTCTAGCTGTCGACAAAAATTTATTGCATAATTCTATCGAATCAAAGGAATGACATTGTAGCGAAAGAATTTCGTCAATTTCTTCGGAAACATCAACTAACGCCATCCTGATAGCATTGGAATGTTGATGACGAAAAACTTCTAGTTTTGAATGTCATTATAATGTTATAAAGTACCGGTAATCTAGTACAAAGAAAATACAAGCAGCATCTGTGAGGGTGTGTATGAATTGTGTAGAGTGTTTGAGGGATTGCGTGACAGTAAATAGTACCGTAATTACATGTTGTTCGCGGGGGTGGAGATAGGACGTTCGAGGTCGCTGACGTTGGAAATGTGCACTGCAGGGTTTCCTTCTTGCTTGCGTATGTATATGGAACCATTTTTGACCCAACAGAATTTGTACCCAGTCGACTTTGCATACTGTCTGGCAGACCGAAATAACTGTCTGTTTTTGTGAGTAAGGCGTTCATTTATGTACATGAACCGCGGCGGCCCAGTCACGCCAAGCTCTTCACATGAAAGCCTCCGCTTGTTTTTGCCAGCCGCCAAAAATGCTTCGCGGGTATGTCGGCGCAGGAAACGGACAACTATGGGGCGAGGTAGGTAGGCTGAGGAATTGTCATCTGCGCCGTTGCGCTCCGATTTCTTACCGCCTCGAGGTCCGACGCGAGACGCAAAGTCTATATCGTTGCAATCAAGCGACACTCCAATTTTTTGCGATAAAACTTGAACTAAGTGCACGGGATTTTCTTCTGAAAATTCATTGATTCCTAAAATCTCAACTTCGTTGCGCAAAGAAGCTTGGTCACGCGAATCTAGTTCTTGTTGCAGCTCAGATATTTTGTTGCGGCTCAATGCCAGTTCATTTTCTCGCTCTTCTAATTTACGCAAACGTGTGTCAAAATCGATGAGTTTCTTATCCTGTTCGTCTATGCGTGAGACGCATCGCGTGACAAGACCGGTCAATGAAGATATCTGCGACTTCACATCGATAATATCCCCATGCATTAGTTTTACTTGTTCAACCAGGGAAGTTATGCTGTCAAAAATAGGTGACGGCGTGAGGATTCCGGGGCTTGCCAAAGGAGTCGATTTACCTGAGATATCGCGGAGCACCTCACTATCGCTGTTGTCCTTAGCCAGAACGGGCAGTGCCAGCGCGAGCGCCGGACGCACGGGTGTGTTCGTGTTGTCTCCCTTAGGCTCCTTACATTTACACAGCGGGCATACCCAGCTTGCATCTTCGATTACCTTTTTATCTGAGACATTTACACAGAAAGGGTGAAAAGTATTCTTACATCTCGCGCATTTTATGCTCGGTCTGCTACTTGTGAGCCTGATAGGTTTAGTGCACTCCCCACACTGTGTTAATTTAGTTTTATCTTTATCCATTATTACGCTACTGCCTGAGCTCGTCAACAAGTCGTAGCAGATAGTAGATTCAAAGAGCAGCGTACATAAACAAATAGGTATATACACACGCCGCCGCTGGCCGTCGCGCCCGCAGGTAGCTCGTAGATCGCCTTTCGCCGATTCTACGGATCGCAGCCGAAGGATCGCGATGTACAGCGAAGTCACCGCCCGCTTGAACGTTGTTGCGTGAGGGAGACGAATTATTTGGCGTACCGCAGCCCGTCTCTTTTACTCGCGGTGAAGTGGAGCCTTCCTCGGCGCGTAGCTCGGATAGTTGAAATAAAATTAATATTTCTAGCGTAGACCACTTTGACACTTTTATCTAAGCACTTTCGGTTGACTTTTGCGTGTAATAATATGTACAGATTTTAGTAGAAATGAACGCGGCCTCTCTTTAGCACTGCTAAACTCGTACTCAAGATGACGCATTTAGTATAAGTTAGTATATAAGTAATTGATGTTTTTTTTGATGCAGTTATCAATGTAAAGCCTAATAAATAAAATAAAATAAAATGCTCACAGTTCTTTGACTAGGCGTTCGTTAGCAATCATCGAAGGTCACGATACTGCCAAAAGGACTAGACCGAATTTCATGAAAACTACGTACCTACCGCAAGCAGGACTTGGGGTTGTCTTCCGATATAACGTTTAGATCATAAAAAAACGTTTTTTAATGCAAATAAGTCCGCGTTTGACCACCAACTCGCCTGATGGTAAGCAACGTCGTGGTCGAAGATGAAGCACGCAGACCTAGAAGATATCTATTCACTCTGACCTTGAAAAGCTTTAGATTATATCTCTTAGGAAACAAGAAAGCAGGAAGACTGTTCCATTCCCTGGCGGTACGAATCAGAAATGTTGAGTCAAACCGCTTCGTACGTATCAACGGAAAATCGACAGTGTAGGGGTGGTAATGAGGCGTCTTCCTCGTCCTTCTGGAAAAGCTTCAAAAACGTCCTTCTGGAAAGCTTAACTCCACCAGACGAACTATCATTAAGGGGGCTTCCACACAACAAACGGGATTTTTTGCTCGATATAACGGCAACAGGTAGACGCTTAAAATTGGGCAAAGGGGACTCCCATGCTGTACGAAACCTTTCGTGCGCGAGTCCGGCTCGCACTTGGCCGATATTTATTTTAGTCATTACTTTTGGTGTGCAGTAAGCCCTAATTTGTATTCTCTTTGCTTTTTTTCAGGTAAGCCACCCTTACTAAGCACTGACTGTCTTGGAAGATTGCAGCTTCAATACTTTACCAGGTAGAAAATGCTCAGATTTTTAGCGGGAAAATTTTTCTACCGGTTATTGGTAATCAATAAGCATCCTTTTAGGGGGTTAATCTGTACATCAAAACTAACAACTTTTGTTCTGCGAGTTTTGTCAAAACTTAAAAAAACAGCTGTTCCATACATTTTGTCCAGAGTGAACGATATTTTTTTATGGAACAGCATTTTTTTTGAGATTTGATAAAAGTCGTTGAACAAAAGTTGTTAGTTTTGATGTACAGAATAAGCCTCTAAAGGATGCTAATACTCTCTAAATATTTGCCTTCTCCTTTTATGTATAGCCTGAATACAAATTTCTTGGTAGCTGTGATGCTAGCTACAAGCTGCGGATAATCCAATCCTCACGCAGCTGTTAAGTGAGCTTTGGTCAGGATTGGGTTATCTGCAGCTTGTAGCTAACATCACAGCTGTCAAGAAGTTTGATTCGGCGTATGCTGTCATAATAATACAGAGTGTAGGTATTTTTAGACGACAGCAAAATACTGTACTACTCATCAATATGACCAGTTTCAGTTTGGGACCAATACCGAAATCGTTAAAAATTTGCTGCTCTATGCATTTTGTCGAAAGTGGGTGACCTTTTTTGATGGATAGTTGATTTATTTTTCATGGTTTTGGTGTTGATCGCATAGTAAAAACAGTATTTGTGTGTGAGTGTGAGAGTGTGTGTGTGAGGGTGTGTGTGTGTGTATATGTCTCCGTCGCCGCGTCGTTGCTTGTCTAGATTTATATTTATTATTCCTGTATATTTATATCTAATACTCGTACCGATAAATTTAATTAAAAACAATTACACGTACCTTTTTCCACTTATACCTAGGATAAATATTTTATTGACAAAAATCACTCAAAATCTGACTCAGCAGGCAATATTTCAATTTTACAAATAATTCGACGGAACCCATCCGATCGTCCGTCGGCGCTACCTCGCAAATTCGATAATGTAACATAACTTAGCCCATCTTCCCCTTTACGCGTTCTGCGAATTTCCGCCGTATTATAACAGTCTTAAGGTCCTCGGGAATGCACGGATAATGTTGTAAGTAATACCGGTTTAGGTACAGGTATTAAGTTATGGAACACATTACACGAAGTAAAAATATTACAGAAGGTAACGTCACGAAGTAGAATGTAAATACATATTTATTAGTTGTGACTCTTATCAAATATTGTCTCAGAAAAATAATACTTGTAAGAATTTCTACACTAGCCACAATGGGAAAATTAATGCCGTGGATTATTATACGTCAAATAAAACAATTTTATGATAAAAAAATATTTTATGATAATAATTTTATGGTAAAATAAATAATTTTACCCTTGCCATACCCATAGGGTTATAATTATGTATAACTATACAAATATGTTATTATTATTAAAAGACCTCATGCTAATGTTACTACATACTTATGTTTCAATAATAATTCAGTATTGAGGTACTTTAAGCGCTTCAATGTAATCTTATAACAATATTACAAAAACATCATTATGTTTTTCGTTATTAAAGGACTTAGTGTCAGAAAAATATAGGTACATATTATGTGGTTTCTGGTGATATTCTTTTACTTAATGCTATTTAAAAAGCAACGTTTTTTTTTTTTTAAAAAAAGATACTATTTGAGTACAGAAGTTGTAAATAAACACTTAACGTTATGTTTCAGCAGCGTCACTTGGGAGTTAAGTTCTTATTCCAAGTTAACTTGGTTACTAAGTTAGATCACGTCGCTTAGTTTGTCACTTAACATTTACTTAGGATATAAGTAAGAGACAGAGATTATCCGTCACTTAGGTTCTAGATGTGTTATAGGCATTATAAAGTTCTATGTGTACCTATTACTAGATATTTGTCTTGAAAAAACACTCATTTAAGGCCTAAAGCATAAAAAAACACAAATAAAGTATATTAATCCTTAGTAAAAGCAATAGTATCAATAGTAAAAATATAATATTATTATTTATGTAACGTATATTCCCTCTTTTTAGGGTTCCGTACCCAAAGGGTAAAAACGGGACCATATTACTAAGACTTCGATGTCCGTCTGTCTGTCTGTAACTCAATAACCGTGACAGCTAATTAGCTAAAATTTTCACAGATTATGTATTTCGATTGCCGCTATAACAACAAATACTAAAAACAGAATAAAATAAATGTTTAATTGGGGGCATAAAACAAACGTGATCTTTAGGAGTTTTTTTTTGCTGGCTATTAGTAACGGCAAGAGGAATGGGGCTTCCATACAGTACGGAACCTTTCGTGCGCGAGTCCGACTCGCACTTGGCTGAATTTTCCTTAAATGATAGGTATTCCATGTTCACATAAGGTTATCTACTTGCTCTGTACTAAGTCAAAAGAGAGTGTTTAAAAACATCATTACAAATAACTTTTACTATGGGTGCTATGGAGCCAATCTGATATTTAAAAAAAAAAACATCTATTCCATACAAAATTTCAACATAGAATCGGCAAAATGTATGTCACAGCTAATTTTTTCCCGAATTCCTGGTTGACCCCATTGCTTCTGGTCTGAATTGCTTGTTTTCGGCTTAATAAACCAGTTTTGGATAACTTTGCACATACAGAATCAAAATCAATATTAAACTGAGTGCTTCTTTTAATATTTTTGACTATATACTATATAATATGTTTGGAGACTATATAATATGTTCGTAATACATGCTAAACTATAATCGGAAAATTCGCCAACACCAATGATCTTATACATATCCTTACATAGTATAAAATAAAGTCGCTATTTTCGTTTGTTTGTTTGTTTGTTTGTCTGTATGCTTAAATCTTTAAAACTAAGCAACTGATTTTGATGCGGTTTTTTTTAATGGATAGAGTGATTCAAGAGGAAGGTTTATATGTATAATACACCTGTGCGAAGCCGGGGCGGGTCGTCTAGTATCTTATATACGCCAACACGATCAAAACTTGCATAAAACTTCACGGAGCTATCGCTAAAGTTAATATTTATGTGCATACCAATAACTTGACAATAGTTATACATTATACATCTGCATTTTTCTGCGCCTTCTCCGTGAAATATGGAAGGCTGATAGGGTAGCGACAGATGAAATCGATTTACTCTGAATTCGGATAATCGAGTGAGCTATTCGATTCGGTCAGTCGAGGACGGATCTAGTCTCGTAATGGGAGAATTGATTTAGTTTTGACGAATAGAGATACTGATGCCGATTGTATCGAATTGTTTTGTTGCTTGGAACTATTGATTTAGAGCTATTGATTTATTTATTTATTCGTTTATTGCACAATGCACTGTTACAAGATTTCGATTGTATCGAATGTTTTGAAAATATCAGACAAGTAGAAATAATGATTTTAATCGTTACGAAGTGTTTTAGAAGGAGTCTATGACGATTTTAAAATACGAAATACTTTTAAAATTGTCTCGATCGTTTTGTTGGTTGTAACCTTTGACGAATAGAGGTGCTGCTTTTAATTGCATAGGTACTTTGTTGGTCGAGATCGATTTGTATAATATTCCAGACCACGTACAGGGTAACTGTTAATCAATTAGCTTCCTTTTAAGGACATATTAACTGTTGCAAATTCTGTAAATAAACTTAAACTTTTGTTCTACAACTTTTCCCATATCTCAACGAATTTCCCAAATTTTAAAAAATGATGCTGATTCCACTTGTTTGTAAACAAATAATTTGGTAATTAGCAATAAGTTACCCTGTAGGTATTTTTTATCATTATGTGATAAATTATTTACTTCAAATTCAATCATCGGAAGATTTGAACCCCGAGTGTAAATCTAAAGTTTATGTAGTAAAAAATAGTATCTATTAGTAAAGGAAAATAATGCAAAAAGTAGGTAGGTAAGTTGAGATTATAAATTGGTATGGATTATTTTTGTTTTCAATATTCGTTTTTTCTTCATTTGTTCACTGACCATATATCAATGTTGTCTGAAACATTAAATATTTGTGATTTGATTTGATTTAGATTTCTAAATTTCTATACTTTTAGTTTATACACACTTATTTAATATTAAATAGCAATCAAAACATGAACATGTCCGTAAATAAAGTATACATTCAAAATCATTGACATTTAGATTTTACAACTCAATAAAACTACCCCGAATCGAATAAAATGTAAAACGTTGAAAAGTGCGGTCCCTTGTCGACAGTAAATTATTCAGGGATCGACATTTGGCTGTAACTGTACGCAGGTACAGTGGAGGTCGGAAACAGTACGCAAACTTTATAAATGTTTTATCCCCCCATCTCGGAAAGAGTATTATTTTACTCCTCGATATCTGAATGCAAAAGCTGTTTTTATCCGCTAGATGATAAGTAAATTTAATTTAGTACATCAACTGCACTAATTTTGTGAATTCAAAACATCATTAAACTTATTAACTTCTACCTCCATGGTGCCGAATTTATCAAACAACCTTTTTTAATTTGTTATAAAACTTAGGCTCGGAACTTTTTTGTGACCATACATTTTTTTTTTGTAATTTAGTTATGTCCTCGCTCAAGTGGGATGAAAAGGTACGTGTTGCACTCGAATGCAAAGATGATTCCCTCGATAACACTCAGGATTCTAATTTCTGAATCAATAGAATCTAAATCTGAAGGAATTTTAGGATCACTCGCTTGCTCGGTTATCAAAATTGAGCACGCGGTTAAAAAGCAACTTTGAACTCTTGTATAACAAATAAGTACTTCTGCACCAAAGAAAGAATTCTTTGCCGTGGTAGTATAATTCAGTGCCAATGAGTTTTTGAAATGTAAAACGTTGAAAAGTGCGGTCCCCTGTCGATAATAAATTACTCACGGATCGACGTTTGGCTGTAACTGTACGCAGGTGCAATGGAGATCTGAGACAGTACGTAAGCTTTATTTACGAGTATTTCGCTGAAAAACTAAAAAAAGACATTCCTAAAATCATATACTTACTTTACAACTTCATTAACTAGTAAATAAGCCTCACTACATATTACTAGTAAGTACTTCCCCGTACAGTACACATCGGTTCTTCGTACAGTAGATTTCTTAGACCTATATTTAACTGAACTATCATAAACCTATATCTCATTAATGGGTTGAAATTGTTCATTTTCGCAAATTTTGTGTTGCGAACTAAATAATCTTACCAAATATTATCACTATCGGTTGGTAAATAGCGCTATATCAAAACCCCTTATTAGATAATTTATAGCCACTCCATCAAAAATCGCCGTTTCGTTTCAAATAACAAAAACCAAGTTTCGTCAAGATTTGTTGAAAAATGTGACGTATAGAGGAGAATTAACATCCGTAAAACGAAAGCAAAATTGCTGAATCAAAGACGAGACTTCGTTCACTTAGTTCGCTATGTAAACAATATAAATATACTTACTAATAATCCCATATAGATATCTACGCAAATTTATAAAGATCGCATGGCAGGAACGAGGCTAGATTTATATAGGTTTAGGAAGATTCAGTTAAAAATGTTTAGAAAACTACTAGTTAAAATTACATTTAAAAATAAAACATCGGGTTGCATTACGGGAAAGCCGGCAGAAGTGAAAACTTGAACATATTAAGTATATACTATAATTTATGTAGTATTACAATATCACACACGCATACTCGCCCAAGCGCCCTGTGCCAGCAGTAGCAGACATACATTTACGCCGCGCGGTAGAAAGAGAGCGGGATATTTATTACTTCCTCTCGCTTACTCGGCGCCGGAAGTCTACTTTCCTTCCGTCATACGAATTTTCAGGTCACGTTTCCTGACGCGAGTTTAACATTTCTTACCCATCCCAAAAAGTGCACAATAACGTTAAAGAATTTTTCACTTCAAAAAAATTAGAAGCTTTGTAACTGTATATTTTTAAACTGTTGTTTTAGTGTTGTACTATAACATCGATAGAGCAGTAAATTCACGAGGCCTTCGCGCGATCAAATTTAAATTTGACGACGATTGCTGCTGTTCCAGGAGATTTATTATTATTTGGTCTCGATAAATACCTATTTGGTGCAAGTGAGGTTATAAAGATTTGTGGTAAGTAATAAATCCGTATGAGTATAGTATCCTTATAGGTTTTGCATAGTAAATTCGATGGTGTTTGTGTATCCATCAAGTGACACTGCGTGGTGTATATTGCCCAATCGCCATTTGTGGGTAGACCTATACTACTACTACTATTTTCGATTTCATCTTCGAGCAAATATCTACTGAGCCACAGTCTTTAAGTGAAAATAGTAAAAAAAATGTCCGAGCGCCGTCATACATACCGACTTACATAATTTAGGTACATATAATTCACAATGACCACGTTCTCGAATCTCGACGTTATTATCTACCTAAAAAGAAGGGTAAGGGGCAATTTTAAAACTGATTTTGATCATATTTGGTTTTTGGCAAGATTGTTTAATATCTAACTCGTAACAAGATTTGCAAGTATGAAAGAAGTCAGTCGGCTCGGTCTACCAGTGACCACGATCGAGGCAACTCGGTCGAATCGTCGGGGTGATGGTATTTATTATCTCGTAATATTAGTGCGCGATTGGTCCCGTAGTATATGGTAATAATGTAAAAATTCAGTCAGCTCGGTCAAACCGTGACCACGTTCGATGCAACTCGGTCGAAACGTCGGCATGATGGTATTTATTTATCTTCTAATTTTAATGCGCGATTAGTCCCGTAGTATATATTAATAAAGTATGAAAGAAATCAGTCAAGATCGAGTTGATAGATAGGGTTATGAAGATTCAGTTACCTCAACTGTGCCGAGGTGTAGTGTTCAAGGAACTACTAGTATTTCATAGCTTTATTTAGTCGTAAGTATCTACGCTTCCTAACTTAATCACTACATAGTATAAAACAAAGTCGCTTACCGCTGTCTGTCCCCATATAGGCTTATATCTTTAAAACTACACAACGGATTTTGATGCAGTTTTTTTTAATACCTAGAGTGATTCAAGAGGAAGGTTTAATATATGTAAAAACACCTGTGCGAAGCCGGGGCGGGTCGCAAGTAATAGATAAGAGCTAGCGTTAAAGTTTTAAAATTCTGTAACAATAACAATACTGAAGATTTGAAAGGAGCGGTTTTACCCTTCAGCTTATAAAGGAACTCAATAATTCACTCCGAGATGAAAGCTCCCGGAAGTGCTAATCTTAAACATAATTACACATAATCCTTCATAATTATGCTAGTCAAAATCTAATGAAGATAAAGTGTTCTAAAACAAACTTGTACTGCCATCTAGATGTAAATTATTTATGTACTATGTACTAGCTTTTGCCCGCGGCTCCGCTCGCGTTGTAAGTTTTAGTGTACGTTTTTTTAGTATAAGTTTTTATTTTATATAGGTTAATGTTAATAGTTATAGTTTATGAAATGTTTTTAAGTTTTGTTGATATACTTTTTGTTGATAAAATTTTTTTTGATTTGTGGTGTCTCCGTTCCGGTAACTGACAGCTTGGAACTATTAGGCGTTTCACTCTCATCGACTCTTATCTTTGGCTCTTACGAGTACATAGAGGCCTTCAGGCGGCCTAAAAACTCTGACACCAGGGCTGGCCACCCGGCCCATACGAACTTACTTACTTATAGAGTCAAAGGCTCAATTAGCCACAAAAAAACTTGGTGTTCTCTCTAAGCTGAGACGGTATTTCACACCTGAGCAACTGCTTAGTCTTTATAAAGCTCAAGTCAGGTCTTGCATGGAATACTGCTCTCACCTTTGGGATGGCTCTGCCAAATATTAACTGGAGGCTCTGGAGATGCGAGCCAGGAGGCTGATTGACAACGACACCTTGACTATGTGCAGCTGCAAAGTCTCGAGCATCGACGTAAGGTGGCGTGTTTATCAGCCTTTTACCGGATACACTTCGGAGAGTGCGCTCAGGAGTTGCAAAATCTGGTCCCACCTGCCCCGTTCTTCTATCGTACGGCTAGACAAACGCGATCAAAGCGCCACTCTTTTATGGTGGACATTCCGCGCATTAGAACCAAGCGTTTCGAATCCTCATTCCTCATACGAACAGCCAGAATGTAGAACGCTTTGCTTGGGTCTGTCTTCCCGCTAAAGTACGACGTGGGTGTCTTCAAATCCCGAGTAAATCGGTATCTTCTAGGTAAGCGTGCTACAACCTAGACCGCTTATCTGCTTAACATCAGGCAGTATGTGTTCAAACGCATACCTATACAGAATAATAATAAAATATATATATAAACACTTTGGTCTTTGAATTGTGCTACTTTTCAGGGTTGCTTACCCAAAGGGTAAAAAAGGGACCCTATTACTAAGACTCCGCTGTCCGTCTGTCTGTCACCAGGCTATAACTCATGAACCGTTATAGCTAGAAAGCTGAAATTTTCACAGATGTATTTCTGTTGCCGCTATAACAATAAACACTAAAACATAATAAATTTAATACTTAAGGCACTTTAATAATAAATAATAAAAATTAAATAAAGATTTAAGGGGGGCTCCCATACAGTACGGAACCCTCCGTGCACGAGTCCAACTCGTACTTGGCCGTTTTTTTTTATTTAGAAAAGATAGTGTTGAACTCTAAAAAATAAGAGAATCGTATTTTAAAAACATATTTGGATAAAAATAATATAGAAACGTAGTAGAATTGTGTAGGTAATGATAATCTAATCTTCTGTGTGCAGGTGTTCTTTTTTTCTAATGCTGAGACTAAATTTAGTAAATCGAAGTGAAATTTACCCCAAATATAATCTGATACAATTTGACCAGTCTTAGTTATTAATGGATTGAAATAAATCATGTTCACTTTTAGTTTTATCGAAAAAATACCCTTGAAATACCGACTAAGTACTCTCAGCTTAATGTAGGACTCGATACTCTAATAATGAACATCAAACTAATGTGAGCATTAAATAAATAACCGCTTAATGGCACTTTCATCGGTTTCGATTTGTTTTCAATCTCATTTAGTTGTTATAAACATTTCTTGGTAAGAATTAATGGCGCACGTCTAGTCCAATTTGGTTCTGTAATGAAAATTTTTTTGAAGTTATTAGTTGTATATTTTTAAGGACAATTTTAGATATCCATCCATCCATCAGTCATAGAACGTCCACTGCTGCACATAGGCCTCAGCTATGAATCTCCAATAAGACCAGTTGGAAGCGGCTTGCATCCAGCGCGATCCTGCGGACTTTATGAGGTTATTCGAGCACCTTGCCATTTTCAATCCATACTTTATTTCCTCTTCAAGGGGATATAATGGTGGAAAAACAATTTGTCCCCTTGCCATGCTACTTGTGATTTATAAAAGTCTGCAGACAATGTCACCTGTCATTTGTCTTTGGCTGTGACGTTTCGTTAGTCCATATTAGCGTCATAGAGGAATTAATCACTTAGCGTCTTTGTGATAGTGGCGACAGTTTCGCTTTCGATGGTTTTTGTCCTGTCCTACAGGAACTATGCAATTTTTCGGGATAAAAAGTATCCTAAAGCTCCTTCCGCCTTTTAAACTATGTCCATGCCAAAAATCAAGTCAATCCGTTGCTCCGTTGGTGCGTGAAAGAGTAACAAACCAACAAACCAACAAACTTTTCGGATTTATAATATTAGTAAGGATAAGGATAAGACGTTAAAATGACGTTAGGAAAATCAACGTACAGTTATATAATTACACCCGATACTTACAATTACACAAGTAAAAGTAAGAAGTGTTATTTAAATTTTAACTGAATAAATAATCATCAAATAAAAAAAAGACAATGTAGCAGAAATACATATTTTAAAAGTACATATGTTAATTGTATAGTACGCTGGTGAAGCTGCGGGCAAAAGCTAGTCTAAATAGTTATTTTTCGCAGAAAAAAAAAGAGGCAAAACCGCCTTCCATCGTGTACAAAATTCGAATATTAATTGTTTACATTAGGTATTATTGATTTATCGAAAACGGCTCAGCCGATTTCTGTAAAATTTGAATGGGACCACCTCGGGCTTATACCCTTTGGAACTAAAAAAGATTTTTTTCGATTCGGTTCACAATTGGCGAAATTATCGATGAACATACACAAAAAAAAGATACATATACACACGAACATAGAACCTCCTCCTTTTTGGAAGTCGGTTAAAAAGACTGCTTGGCACAATTATATATTTTAAAAGTACATAAATTATATTATTGTATATAACGCGGGTGAAGCCACGAGCAAATGCTAGTCTAAAATATACTGGCGATGAACAAGATAAATTATTTTCTCGTACAAAACAATGCTATTTTAGTATTGTATCATCCAAAACCCGTAACATTGAGTATTATTGTTACATCAGTAACAGTGAGAAGCCCCAGAAACGCTCAGAAAAGCCAATTCTAAAGTACGATCTCAAATTCAGTCAAGTCCATTGAATTGGATTCCTCGAGCTTCCGAAATGCGAAAATATTTTGAAATACCTCGCAAAATTGAGAAATGCAGTTCTGAAAGCATATTTCACTGGAGTTCTATTCTTAAATATATGACGCTAAGGTGGTATGTGTTAGGAAATGTATGCGGCAGATGTTTGTAAGAAAATTCGATGTTTCTTTATCTTTGGGGATGATTTATGTGTAATGCTCGCGTTCAATACAAATTTTTAGGTAATGTTTCTCGCCTTTTTTAGCGTAAATTTATTTGGGCGATATTTTTATTTGTTACATTTTGCGTGAGGTTTTTGCGTTTGTGTAAATTTTTCGCAATGTTTTTGTTGTGGAATTTTAGAGAGTATTCCTGGAAATGCGATATTATTGCGTATTCTACGAGTGTTAGGGATAATTAACGTCCAACTTTACCCGTCCGTCGAGTCCTAGGATTTACCTATTAATTATGTGAGTAAGTATTGGCCGAATCAAACATGTTAGCGGTTGTGAAATTAGCTATAAGCTGCGGGAAACCCAAACCACCTTTGGGTTTTCTGTCAGTAGTACCATTGATTATTGTGCTGCAGATGCTAAGTGAACCTCGGTCAAGATTGGGTTATCCGCAGCTTATAGCGAACATCACAGTCGCTAAGACCTTTGATTCGCCATATACATGGCAATCCAAGCTCATTGCAGTGGGTCCTGAGGTCGACTAACCTAGGTAATAGTATATACGGAGCTAGCAAAATATGATACATTCAAGATAGAGATAATATGATAAAGATTATAGTAAAAATATAGAGACAAAGTGTAACCTTATCTATAATTATTATGTTCTTGATACTATAGTAGGTATGGGGTCTGGAGCATCACGACATTCAGTATTCTTTTCCAGATACTATGTTCCCGTCTTTTTGAGGGAAATTAATACAAAATCGTCGAGTTAAAAAGGTGACAGAGTTCACTTCATACTCTCGGTCAATAAGTAGAGTTTTGTGAAGAAATTTGATCCCTAGTAGATCTCAACTCGCGTGCAAAATTGTTCTATGAACAAAGAAATAATTGAGAACAATCAATCAAAAAAGATTTGGGCTCGTCCGGGATTTGAACCCGGGACCTCTCGCACCCTAAGCGAAAATCATACCCCTAGACCAACGAGCCGGCTGACATAAATTATATAAAAATTTATTACATTGTACATTATTACATTAACTACCTCTCACTTTGATTGTAATTTTGGCTCTTGCGCAACTAAGCCGGTTGTAAAAGTAATAAGCCATTCTTTGTTATTATCGCAAAGTATGAATTATAGTATCGTTATCTACCGCTGTCTTCTAGTCGAGTTAAAATTAAGACTCTCATTTCGTTCACTTGGTCCAAAACGCCCACCCAGCAGAATATGCGCAACGACCTAAATAATTATTTTTCGCAAAAAATGGCAAAACAACCATGTACAAAATTCGAATATTTTTGCTCGAATTATTTACATTATTGTTGATTTTTCAAAAATGGTTTAGCCGATTTCTGTAAAATTTAAATGGGACCACCTTGGGAGTATACCCTTTTGAACGAAATTCAATAATCAATTTACATGTCAAAAAACAACATAATCAAACAGGCAACCCCTAATGGTGCCCAGCACGGGTAGCATGGCAAAGGGGCAATCTATTTCATCAATTTTTAATGTTAGTTGTCATTGTCAATACATACTTAATTTCCTCTTCAAGGGGATATATTGGTAGAAAGACAATTTGTCCTTATGCCATGCTACCCGTGCTGGCCAAAAGTACCTATTATACTGGCGGCGTTACCGCGCGATCGCCAAAGAAATATGCTGCGCCAGATATGAGCCAGAGCGTGGAACCCTTCCCTCATTGTAAATTGTAATACTTCACCCGAATATGTAAATAGTTGCCATAAAGCTTGATAAACTTGCAGACTACAGCCAGTAATGCAATAAGCAAACAAATAGCAATTGCCACCTCATCCCCGGCAAATTGAAGTTAAACGTTCCTCAGACACGGCGCAGAAACAACGGAGCTCGAGTCGTCGGCTCATCTGAATGCCTGAGGCACATAATTCCCTCACTTTCGTCTAGAAACGCTCCACGCCTCCGAAAGCCTGAGTTATTGTTACTGTGGACATCATTTTGGCTTTTGCAGGACAAAATTTGACTTTTTGAATAGTATTTAGCTCAAATTTCTATATGCAGAAATCTTCTACGGCTTCTTTAGATGAAAGTAATAAAAGTCTCCTTGTCTTGCTCTTGCTCTACTTTGCCTCAAAATTTTGCCTCAGTTTTCAATAATTATTTTTTTCAAATACGGCGTTTTGAAGTGGTTCTTATTTGCCGATCATTAATTAAAATATAACAAAAGAAACTATTCTATTTATCTTGATAATAAGGAATTAATTGAAGTACTCTCCTCAGTCACGGCGCAGAAACAACGGAGCCGGAATAGTCGGCTCATCTGAATGCCTGAGGCACATAATTCCCTCACTTTCGTCTAGAAACGCTCGACGCCTCCAAAAGCTTGAGGTATTGTTACTGTTGACATTATTTTGGCTTTTGTAGGACCAAATTTGTCCTATTTAATAGTATTCTTGTTCAACTTTCTATATGCAGAAATCTTCTACGACTTCTTTAGATGAAAGTAATAGAAGACTCCTGGCCTTGCTCTTGCTCTGCCTTGCCTCAAATGTTTGCCTCACTTAGGCTCACAATAACTTAGGCTAAGATTTAACTATGTAATAACTCTTTTTGTACAGTAAAATCAAAAAACTTCCATACCCCACAGCGTTTTTAATGATACAAATCAAGTGCCTCAAATGATAATATTATAAAAATCGGCCAAGTACGAGTTGGACTCACGCATAAAGGGTTCCTTACCATATGGGAGCCCCTGGAATACTTATATGATAATATATTATATGGATTTATTAGGTATCACAACAAGTGGAGGTACTTACTAATAATAATCTTAAAAATAAGGTGCGGTGGAATGTCGCAAAAATACCTTTAAAACATTTTGACCTTACACTAGGGCTCGTAAGAGCCTGTATAACAGGGTACAATTTTTATTGGTCCTTTGACCGCTAAAATAAGTCTAATACATTTCAACACAGAAAACTAAGATATTACTAATAAATTTAACAAGTTACCAATTTGTAAATTGTGCAATGCTAAAGAAGTAACACTATTAATAATATACTTATTTTATCTAGTCAGTAAAGTTAATTAATATACAATATCTTTGTGAATTAAATGGATAAAAGGAATATAATATTAGATGAATATATTGCAGAAGTATAAAGTTATACAATGAACTCTTTATTCAGAATCATAGTCACCCTACCATTCAAGTGTTTAGTATTCAGCGAGCTTGCTCGCCTAGAGACTGTCACTCCACTGTGAAAACTCTAATTTATTTGTATAAGTGGATACCCTACTGGGTCACTGCCGTATTTTTTTGTTTTTCCAGCAATTGAAGCGTGTCTGAAGCGTAAATGTGATTTCTGGAAGTACAGGGTTTTCTTCCGTTACGTTTTCCAGCCGTTTCATTTGATAATTTGCTTCGGTATATTTTTACATGAATGCTGCTCGAGATTTTGTTTTTTTTTTCAAGATAATTTTATGTTTTAGTATAAAATCCGATGTCAAATTAACTAAACGTAGCTCATTTACTTGATGCCTGTTTTACGAGATGAAGAAGTTAGGATATGTAATACGGGTATTTACATGACACGATACGAAGGGAACCTTTCCCTAAAATCGGGCGGTGTGAGTAAAAGCACGAAGAGAAATAAGTCTCACACTTCTTACAGGTTTGCGCCTAATTACACAATCTACTTTTTCCGATATATTCGGTCAATAAATTTACTTCATTTTATTTATTTCGGAGAGTGCGCTCAGGAGTTGCACAATCTGGTCCCACCTGCCCCTTTCTTCTATCGTACGGCTAGACAGACGCGACCAAAGCGCCACCCTTTTATGGTGGACCTTCCGCGCGTTAGAACCAAGCGTTTCGAGTCCTCATTCCTCATGCGAACAGCCAGAATGTGGAACGCTTTGCCTGGGTCTGTCTTCCCGCTAAAGTACGACGTGGGTGTCTTCAAATCCCGAGTAAATAGGTATCTTCTAGGTAAGCGTGCTACATCCTAGACCGCATATCTGCTCAACATCAGGCAGTATGTAGTCAAACGCAAACCTATATGGAATTGACCGAAGCGGATTGAAAGTTTCTGCTACATCGCGACGATTTTGCTTTCGTCTGTTGATTTTTCTGTTACAGAAACTTGGTACACAAGTTCTATACCTATACCTATTATTGATGAATGTTTGTCGTCGCTGATTTTTGATTGCGGGATTTTCGCTCAAAAGTGGGGAAATCTGCTGCCGCGCCATTTATCAGTCGATTTCGATAATATTTGACAAGATCGTTTAGCAAATCGACTTGGCATTTTTTCTGTTTTAAATATTGATGGTTTAGCATTTAAATCCCAACAATATTTTATTTGCGACAATTGCGAGTATGAACCAAAGCGGTCAAGAATGAGTTAAGATAATGGTACCTAAGTAGGCTAATCAAGATTCAGTTAAAGAAATGCGTCGTGAAGTCTACTGTTTGTAAAACTACAAGTTCAATTCAATTCAAAATTCATTTATTCCATTGACATATTACATGCGCTTAGAAACGTCATTACAAAATAAATATCATTAAAAAATAATTGAACACGTAGAATTCAATAAAACAAAATAATAAGAACTTAATAAAAAATATCAGCAATAGCAAGTCATGGAAAATTCGACATTGCGACCAATATTAAACACTATAAGCTCGTGTTAGTTTTAGTCCTTTGTTACTATAAAAATGTCCTTAACTGAGATAGTGTTGACTACTACATTTAATTTTGCATTCACAACTTCGAGCAAATATCTACAGAGCCACAGTCCCTAAGTAAAAGTAGTAATACAATGTCCGAGCTCCGTCATACGTACTGACTTGGATATTTACATTAAATAATTAACAATGACCCATTTTCTTGAATCTCGACGTTATGTCACCTAATTAGTGCTTGTAATGTAACCGAGCACTTCGCATCGCGCGGCGTTGTATCGCCTTGACTAACTAAAATGCCACTACGTAGCTCGGGCAAGGTTTTAGCTCGGACACTTTTTTGCTCGATTGTGACTCCATAAATATTTGATAGAAGATTTACAATAACTTATTCATCGAAATATTGCCAACTTATTTGAAAATGTTCAATAAATATTCGATTGAAAGATTGCGGTAAAATATCAGTTCCTTTAAAATTCTAGCGGGACTTTCCCTTTGGGAAATGTCGGTCTAGGACGGTCGGGAAAGCTAGACCTCTAGAAACTTAGTTATACTCCGCGCCACACAAGTTGATGGATGTGAAGTTAGCCACTAGCTGCGCAATAGCCAATCCTGACGAGACGTGACGTGGAAGCCGCACGTTGATTGGCTATTGCGCAGCTAGTGGCTTACTTCACATCCATCAACTTGTGTGGCGCGGAGCTATAGCAACGTATTTGACTTGCTCATAAAAGATCCTCGGATGTACCTACATAGGTACTTAACTTATTCAGAAAGCGTGTACAGTAAAAGGGGTGATTATTAGTAAGTAACTTATACTATTGGGACCAACGCGAAAAAAATATTAGTTGTCTGTAAAGACGGTTTACGGACAACAATTTCAATCGACTTCCAAAAAGGAGGAGGTTCTTTGTTCGTCTGTATGTATTTTTTTTGTGTACGTTCATCGATAACGAATCAATTCTTTTTTGTATCTAAAGAATATACTGCCGAGGTCCCATTTAAATTTTACAGAAATCGGCTGAGCCGTTTTTGAAAAAATCAACAATAATTTAAACAATCCGAGCGAAATAATCGAATTTTGTACACGATGGAAGGTTTTTTTTGCCTTTTTTTGCGAAAAATATTTATTATACGTGATAACGTCATAATACAACAAGCCGAACGCTTAGGCCGATCGGGCCTCTCTAAGTATAGTTTGTTCTGCGCTCTCGCTTGCACCCTCTGCTCACGCGGAACGTGACATGAGTGTCATGCTTTTTCGTGCGTACTGCCGGCGTTCATCGATTTATAAGACGTTAAAATGTTGTCGATTCAGAGTTTTGAGAACAATTTTGTCCGGGGCGCGCCAATTTATTTTTTCAGAATAGAAACAGGTTTAGCGAATAAAGGCTGAAGCTAAAACTTAATAATAATAGTACACAGGTATTGAAATTATTATGAAATTATTTTTTATCGCGAATAAGTCAGCGCTTGACCACCAACTCGCCGGTTGGTAAGCGACGTTGTGGTCGAAGATGAAACACGCAGACCTAGAAAAAAATTAAACTAAGATTAAAAATGTTAGCAAAAACAATTGGGCTCGTCCGGGATTTGAACCCGGGACCTCTCGCACCCTAAGCGAAAATCATACCCCTAGACCAACGAGCCGGGTGACATAGCTGCCGAAATTATCAGTTCTATTCCTATCGCCTTTCACAATAGTATTGTCTTGCGTTCGAGTATGCAGATGGTAATAAATCTTGATTAATACTATTTATTTAATACTATTTATGGCTTCATAAATAAAAGATTAATATTATACGTCTCGACGTTTAAACGACCTTGACGACATCGATTAGAAATATATCTACCTACGATCACATACGACGTAGGTACCTATGTTATGTAAATAGCAGTTTTAGGGATCCGTGTCCAAAGGGTAAAAACGGAACCCTATTACTAAGACTCCGCTGTCCGTCCGTGGGGGCATACAAGAAACGTAATTTTTTTGCTCGATATTAATAACGACAACAGGAAGATGTTTGAAATATTCACAGAATATTAAGTTAAATAATTGCCTTCATAAATTAAAAAGTAAATTAAAATAAAAGTTATTGAGGTGGGCTTTCATATTATGGTACGGAACCCAATGTGCGCGAGTCCGACTCGGACTTGGCCGATCATTATACATAGAGTTGCTTTCAAAAGGACTTTCAGCGATATTTCTTTGTGATATATTTCCTCATTTAATGAACAACTTTGGCCGTGGAATCATAATACCTACATAGAAATTGATTTATGAAGGACTTATTTGAAAAATTACTTGACACTTTTTAGGGTTCCGTACCCAAAGGGTAAAAACGGGACCCTATTGCTAAGACTCCGCTGTCCGTCTGTCTGTCACCAGGCTGTATCTCATGAATCGTTGTACCTAGAACGCTGCAATTTTCACAGATGATGTATTTTTGTTGCCGCTATAACAACAAATACTAAAAACAGAATAAAATTAATAATTAAGGGGGCTCCCATACAACAAACCTGTTTTTTTAGCCGCTTTTCGCTTGATATTAATAATAGTAACAGGTAGATGCTTGAAAATTACATAATATTTAGTTGTTTATTCACTTCTATTATAAATAATAACATTAAAATAAAATTGAAATTTAAGGGGGGTTCCCATACAGTACGGAACCCTCCGTGCGCGAGTCCAACTCGTACTTGGCCGATTATTTCTAATAGCCAAGATGACTGGGTAAGAAAATCATTATTATGATTACTTACTTTAGATTATCAAAAAATATTGGACACACTGTTTTTTCTTTTGTCAATCCAACAATAAACGACAAAGATAAACTTTGCCACAGAAACTTTCGGGAGTGGGGGTTCGCTTTTCATTAAGTAACTTATTTTTCATAGTTCATTAAGTAACTTTTAAATCTAAATATTTTTGCCAATCTATCTTACACAATAACAATTATATTTTAACCATCAAGCCTAGAACAAAGACACAGACACGTCGACAGGATTATTTCGTAGTGCGTACTTATTACACGTAGCGGCACGTAAGTCTAGCGCTGAGTAACCGCCATAATAAACCCAGACAGGATTATTTCGTGGTGCGTACTTATTACACGTAGCGGCACGTAAGTCTAGCGCTGAGTAACCGCCATAATAAACCCAGACAGGATTATTTCGTAGTGCGTACTTATTACACGTAGCGGCACGTAAGTCTAGCGCTGAGTAACCGCCATAATAAACCCAGACAGGAATATTTCGTAGTGCGTACTTATTACACGTAGCGGCACGTAAGTCTAGCGCTGAGTAACCGCCATAATAAACCCAGACAGGATTATTTCGTAGTGCGTACTTATTACACGTAGCGGCACGTAAGTCTAGCGCTGAGTAACCGCCATAATAAACCCAGACAGGAATATTTCGTAGTGCGTACTTATTACACGTAGCGGCACGTAAGTCTAGCGCTGAGTAACCGCCATAATAAACCCAGACAGGAATATTTCGTAGTGCGTACTTATTACACGTAGCGGCACGTAAGTCTAGCGCTGAGTAACCGCCATAATAAACCCAGACAGGATTATTTCGTAGTGCGTACTTATTACACGTAGCGGCACGTAAGTCTAGCGCTGAGTAACCGCCATAATAAACCCAGACAGGAATATTTCGTAGTGCGTACTTATTACACGTAGCGGCACGTAAGTCTAGCGCTGCACTAAACAGTACCGCCACACTAAACCCATGCGCAGTCATCCCCTCCACACTTCGCTTAGCGCTACACTTACGAGTATATGCCGCGACCTGTATCTATTAACCCTGCAGGAGTCAGGGTCTCTATAACCACTGGACCACTAAGGCAGTCAGATATTCATAGGAACGTAGCTGGACCAGTGCCAGCGACCAGTGTTCTTCTGCATTGTCACTGGATCCAATAGCTGTCCTGATATTTCTACATTTTCATTTCGACTTTTCGGAAATGCTATGAGAAATTTTTTTTCCGTACTTACTAGGTATTTTATATCGCGAGGCTTAAAGAAAATCTCTTTGTATTTTTTGAAATTTTATTTTAACGTGATAACGTTTTATAAATTGATGAACGCCGGCTACACGCACGAAATAGTGTCACGTTCCGCATGAGCAGAGCGTGCAATTCAACAATATTTTGTATGACGTTATCACGTAAAATTATCGTACGTAACTCGACTTCACAGACAATCTTTTACAACTACTTTCATGACTATTTTTAGAGCTGCAATCAGCTTCTAAGCTGGTAGTTAGATTTTCAGATTTTATTTGATCGGTTTGAAAGCAAATGCCATTGATATTGTTACTAGCTACGAGTATGTTTCGGTACTGGTTTCGAACCCACCAATTTTTCGGTTTCTACCGATTTGGCGCCTGTCTTGCCGAAACCCTAAAATGAAGGATTTTTAAAAGATTTTTGAGACAACTAGAAAATTCTCCCGATTTCCTACCGAATTTCAAGTTCAGTTGCCAAGAGCCGAAACCATAAAAATCGGCCAAGTACGAGTCGGATTCGCGCACGGAGGGTTCCGTACTATATGGGAGCCCCCCTTAAATGTTTATTTTATTTTAATTTTATATTTATTATTGAAGTGAATATAAAACTAAATATTCTGTGAAAATTTCAAGCATCTACCTGTTACCATTATTAATATAAAGCGAAAAACGTCTAAAAAAATCAGGTTTTTTGTATGGGAGCCCCCTTTAAATATATATTTTATTTACTTTTTAGTATATTTTGTTGTTATAGCGGCAACAGAAATAAATAAATATTTGGGGACAACTTACACACGGTCTCTGACCCCAAACTAAGCAAAGCATGTGATATGGCTGCCAGAGACTGATATACTACATATACATATTTTAAATACATACTTATATAGATAGTACCTAAAATACATCATCTGTGAAAATTTCAGCTGCCTAGCTAACATGGTTCATGAGATACAGCCCGGTGACAGATAGACAGACAGACAGACAGACGGACAGACGGACATCGAAGTCTTAGTATTAGGGTCCCGTTTTTCCCTTTGGGTACGGAACCCTAAAAAAGGACAGGCTGACAAGCTACTTGCCGTGGTGACCAGACTCCAGTGCCCCCCCTTCACTTGAATTTATGTATTTAATTAGGTAGATACTTACTTTAGTAGATAGGAGATACTTTTGACTACCTCGGTGGCTCAGTGGTTAGTGACCCTGACTTCTGGGTCAAAGAGGCGTGGGTTCGATCCCCACCCAGGGCAATCATTTGTGTGATAAACATAGGTGTTTGCTCTGTGTCTGGGTGTTATTTGGGTACTATCTATTAGTATTTAAAATATGTATATGTAGTAAATAAGTCTCTGGCTGCCATATCACAAGCTTTGCTTAGTTTGGGGTCAGAGACCGTGTGAAAGATGTCCTCTAATATACTCGTATATAAATTTATTTATTTAGTAAGGATCCTTGCTCAATAAAAGAATGTCCTATCGCTAACATGACTATGATTCTTAACAAACTAAGAAATAAGGGCTGGATTTCCTGAACTTAAATTCCAAAACAATAAAACAAAATCTCAACAAAGTAATATAACAGCTAGAAATGATTAACTTTCAATTAGAAAAGCCCTACGGCTCCAAATTGAGTGTTGTTAGGACTTGCTTAGAAAATCCTTGCTTTTGTCCAATTTTCACTCATTTCAAAAGGTTTCAGAATTACTGAAGTCTTGTGAAATTAAGCAAAGCAATTAAGAAAGGTCTTGAGTTAGACGTGTTAGTCGTTTTCGCCTAATTTTTCTTTTTTAGCCTGTTGAAGTATTTAGGTAAGTAAATACGAGTAAGTATTAAAGCACCAAGAAGTTTGTCTTTTAACTCTTTTTAACCAGGGCTGTAGCTTTGTAATTAAGTAATAGAATGTATTTAAAATTTGAGGTTTTGTATACAAATTAGCCTTGTTATTTTAATATTAAATTAGTCGCTTTAAGACGGACAGTCTTTGAGAAAAACAGATTTAATTTGGAGTAGTCAGTTCGTGTTCTTTTTCTTTTTGGGTTTCCGTACCTCAAAAGTAAAAAAGGAACCCTTATCAGTCAGTATGTTTGCCTGACCTTCTGTTCGTCCGTGTGTCATGTCTTTTTTATGTATGGAACGAGTAAAAATTTAAACGTTATTATGCATACAGGATTACTGATAATCAAGTAGCATCCTTTCAGGGGCTTATTCTGTACATGAAAACTAACAACGTTCGTTCTGCGACTTTTGTCAAAACTAAAAAAAACAGTTGTCCCATACATTTTATAGAGGGTGAACGATATTTTTCTATTAACAACAACTTTTTTTGAGATTTGATAAAAGTCGTTGAACAAAAGTTGTTTGTTTTGATGTACAGAATAAGCCCCTAAGAGGATGCTAATTTATTAACAGTAACCCTGTATACTAATATGGTTTCTTACAATTGTGAAAAAAATTAAAATTCACTGTTATTGTAAAAAAAGTTAGAGCCGTTATGTCGTAAAAACCCGCAGATTTCGACGTTCACAGAGGAATCAAAACCTACTGGGTACTTACCGATGACCTAGAACTAAGAAATTTAACAAGAAGCATTGTCTCAAAGTACACATAGAGGGATAAATGTGCAAAATGTACAATTAAATTAAAAAAAGGGCCACCACAAAAAAAAATGTATAGTGAATAAATCGTATCACGTGGAGTGTCATATGAAAGAACTTCATTAGCACAAGCTAAAACAGGTTTTAAATAAATTATTTTTAAAAGCTTTTATTTATCACGATGTATAATTTTCGACGTATAACGAAAAAAGTAAAGAGCCCTAAGATTTTAACAACTTATTTCTCAATTTTGTGTAATTTTCAGGCTTTGTACGGAACCGTCTGAGTGTGAGAGTCTGACTCGCACTTGTTTTTTTTTTTGGAAAGGTATACTCTTTCAAAACGAAATTTATAAACATAAAACACCACAACATTTGTGTATTTTTATGTTATAATACTTTATATCGGGTATACTGTACTGTACCAGCTTTTTTTTTTAATAGTCCACTGCAGGACGTAAGCCTATCCAAAAGGGTGATTGGGCCTTATCCACCACGCTGGCCCAATGCGGGTTGGTGGATTCACCTACGCCATCGAATTTCTTCTACGGACGTATGCAGGTTGCCTCACGATGTTTTCCTTCACCGAAAAGCCGGTGGTGTGAAATATCGGGTATGCACTCCCGTATATTTTAAAACTCATTAGATACAATACAACTATAGTTTGGATCGCGTTCGGCGATCTTTCTCAAGTTGAGTTTTGTACTAGCGCATGGAGCCGTCTTGCAATATTATTTTCGTCTCGTAATTTTATGTTATGAATTTTGATGCATATAGTTTTTGGAAATTCACTCGTAGTAATTTTTACACTTATTAATTCTTTTGCGTGAGCAAGATAGAAAATTGATGTTTAAGATCCCTTAGATGTGAAACTAGATAGCTGCGTTCCGTATTCTAGCTCATACCTAACAGTTCCCGCAAATAAAAGACAGGAATCTAATAACAGAGGGAAACCGAATTCTTCGCGATATTCTGTAGACAATCCCTTCTACAACATATAACTAAATAATCAGCCAAGGGCGAGTCGGACTCACGCACGAAGAGTTCCGTACCGTATGGAAGCCCCCCCTATTAAAATTTATTTTAATTTATTTTTGAAAGGATTATACAACTTAATATTCTGTAAACATTTGAAGCAAACGGCAATAAATTTAGGTTTGTTATATGGGAGCCCCCCTTAAACATTATTTTGTCTGTTTTTAGTTTTGGTTGTTATAGCGGCAAGAGGAATACGTCATCTGTGAAAATTTCAACGTTCTAGCTTCACGGTTCATGAAATACAGCCTGGTGACAGACGGACGGACACCGGAGTCTTAGTAATAGGGTCCCGTTTTTACCATTTGGGTACGGAACCCTAAAAATGTAAATAGCCCGCCATATTCAGCATTTTGGCATGCAATATTAGTAACAAGTATACCTAGTAGTTTTTACTAGTGGGTACTTTTATCATTTTAAAATATACGCTCTAAACTTAAGCAATATATAGACTGTAGCTATAAGTAAGTTCGTATAGGCCAGTAGCTAGTCCTGGTGTCAGGGTATTTTTAAGTAGACTTAAAGCCTTCATTCAACATGGCTAAACGGTTAAAACTACCGGGACCCACAATAACTTATCTAAGCAAAATATCCTAAGTTATTCATTTCACATCTATAACTTACTTTTTAGTAAAAGTAAAATGTTGATTTCCATTGACATTTTTTAATCATAGGTGCTTACAAGCCCTCGAAATTTTATATTAGGATTCAGTACCCAAAGGGTAAAAATGGGACCCTATTACTAAGACTTCGATGTCCGTCTGTCTGTCTCTCTGTAACCGGGCTGTATCTCATGAACCGTGATAGCTAGGCAGCTGAAATTTTCACAGATGATGTATTTCTGTTGCCGCTATAACAACAAATACTAAAAACGGAATAAAATAAATATTTAATGGTGGCTCCCATACATCAAACGTAATTTTTAGGAGTTTTTTTGCTCGCTATTAATAACGGCGAGAGGAATGGGGGTCCCATACGGTACGGAACCCTTCGTGCGCGAGTCCGACTCGCACTTGGCCGATTTTTTTCTTTTAATTAATTTTACTAACCTAACCTTTTTGGCTCTGCTAACTTACTTACCAGTAATTGCGTGGTCGCATTCAAGAACTTCAGAACTTCATCTAACACCAGTAATATGTTCAAATATAGGTACCTACAAGTAGCGGCACGTAAGTCTAGCGCTGAGGGTACTGTGGAGGGGGTGGCTACTGGCTGCGCATTTTGACCGCCATACTAAACTCATGCGCAGGCACCCCCTCCACATTTCGCTCAGCGCTAAGCTTATATACCTGTACCATTATATATTTTAAAAACATAATTTCCACAGCAATTCTCAAACTTCGTAGATTATCTTGAAGGTAAATAAAATTAGGAATATTTACTATGCAATCGTTTTACGAGTATAATCCAAGAGTCGCTAAAATTTCAACCGACCGCACTTCAAACGCGTTAGAAATTAATTAATCCCAAACAAAATGAGGTGTTTGTGCCATTCCTTTGTCTCGAATTGATTGAAGCATCCATTATCAGTTTAATTCGTGCCGCAAACCTTCATTTTGGGCCGCAAATCTTCAATAAGGGCCGCAAATCTCCAAGCTGTTTGCGGCCCGCTGTTAAATACACGATTGTGGAGTGATTGTGTTAATTGAATCTGCTGAATTAAATATAGAACTGCAATGGATTGTTTACAGAATGTAGACGGCTCTGAAATGAGGTCGTTTATAAACTTACTAGGTTTTAGCCCACGCTTCGCCCGCATGATATTTCAAGGACCTTCCTCCACCCTTAATAAAGAAGGTACAGAATAAAAAAAAACAAACAAAAAAACGATTTGATATTTGTTTGATGCGATAGTTCTTTTTTGACATTTCTAGGAGCGCACTCTAGAATAGCTCGCAGATGGCAGAATTTTTCCAACTTCCTTATCACTTATTGTTATAATATGGAAAATATACGCAATATCATTATAATTTATAGCCTATGGGTAATTCTGATATATAAGCTATATAATTGCAAAGTTTCATCTCAATCCGTTCAGTAGTTTTTGCGTGAAAGAGTAACAAACTGGATGGATGTATCATCCATCCATCCATCCTTACAAACTATCATGTTTTTAATATCACATAGTAGGATTTTTACCTCAAAGTCAAAGTCAAATTATCTTTGTTTCGTAGACACATTACATGTTCTTGAAAACGTCCGATAACAATGCTGTTAATAATATTATTCATTCATTCATTCATTTATTTATTTAGATTTTGGTATAATACATACACTTAGCGGCGTCATTTCCATACATTACAATTTCAACTGACTATAATAATAAATTAAATTATGTTACAATGTTTTTAAGAATTTTTGCGGCTGTAAATACATTTTTTAATGGCTTTAAGATTGAGTTTGCAGCTTAATGCATCACTCTAGTAAATGCGTTTTGCAATGAAAATAGCGATTTTTACACGGAATAGCTGATCTAGTTTATGATTTCAGTTAGACCCACAGTAAAAATTGGTTCTAATTTTGATTATAATAAAAGTAGATATTATAATAATACTAAATAGATAGTAACAAAGCGTATTATCATAATGTCTATTTAATATTATTAAAGATATATTATAATAATATCCTAGAATAAATCGGTCATCCAGAGAAAACAAGTGTACCTCAACAAAATAACGTCAAAAACTAAAACAATCACATTTGAAAAGCATTAAGTAATTAATTAAATAGAAAGAAAAATACTCACTTTCTTGACCACTAACAAAGGCAAAGCCAATATACAGACCAAATAAAAAAATCAAGACAGAATGTTGTGAACAAACAAGTGAGGCCGGCAAAACTATGCCTCGCCGTGTACAGACAACACACACATGAACACGTACAAATAAACTATGCCTTGGCAACATTAACATATAAATTATACCATAGTTCCACTGAAGACAGTGGAACTAAGGTAGCGCGCGCAACACGCACTACTCACACATGTACATATAAAAAACCGGCCTCAATTGTCTGTTCACGACGTTTCGTCTTAATTTTTTTATTGGGTCTGAGAAGTCAAAGCCAAAACTAACAAAGTCAAATGAGAAAAATAAGAAAAAATAAAAAATAAAGTACAGCCATCTGCGGTGGTGTGTAAATGCAATGCGAATGAGATCCGGTGAAAATCGCGCGAAACCAATTTTAAACGGTTCTTTCCAACCGGATGAGCGGTTTGATTGGTCAATTTAATAGGGTTGTCAGCGAATAAAAATCAATAAGTAGGTATTATGTTAAGTTTTTGATGAGTTGATCATGCAAAGGGAAGATTTTATTAATTTATTGTTGAAAAATTGTGAGTTTTGAAGTAAGCCAACCGTAAAGAGGCCATAAAAAGTAATACATACATAACTACTTTGTTATAATCAAGTATTTATTTCTTTCAAGTGACAGAAACGAAAATTCGGAATCTTATTTAGGAATAAATCTTAGTTTACTTTCGTTTCTTTAATGCTATTTTACTGGTACTACTGCTACTTATATAACATTTTGTATTTAAAAAAATCTATTTATTGCAAAATATTGGAGTATTTCCGTCATTACGTGAAATTATATTTATGATGAAACACTTGAAATAATGGTGTCAGGAGTATAAAATATAACTTATTCAGGAAAAAATTTAATTAGGTACATTACATTATTTCCTACTCGTGAAAATATTTTTTTACAGTGCGACATAAAAAGTTTGAGTACAAGGCGCCACCATCGCTTTTTAGCATATTTTGCATCACTTTGTTTATAATGTCATTGTTTTCCCGTTCATAATCCATAAAATAACACAAGAAAAATTAAAGAAATTAACAATGATTGATAGCTTAGGCAGTAAGTAGTTTCAGCGAGAGTGACTCTTTAGTTCCCGAGAAATTAAATTCTACTCTTTTCTATCGCATTGTACATTTTGTAAATATGTCATACATTTTCCTCAGAATACCATTATACACTGGAAACCTTCTATAAATTTAAATAGACAAGAAAATTCAAAAAGTTATACTTACTTCAAAAAAAGTGCGCTTATGTTAACGTACATAACAAACGCGAGGCAGCCCTAGCATTCAATAAAGCTCATCGGTGTTCACCGTTCCAACTCCGACCGTTCGAAAGCCTTTTACAATGTCTTTCTAGTTTATGAAAGAAAAAATCTTTGTCTTTTATCTTTTCTGTGTACGTGATACGCGAGGGTCAAGTGGCAAAAGTCCCTTATTTGTTTTTTATTTCTTTTGAACCGCAGCTGATTTTGAAAATGGTATTTGGCGCTTCTGATTCTTTTTTGCTATTGTTTTTATGTTGGTAACGTTTGTGGGCAAGCCTATATTTAGTAGTGGATTATTAAAATACCGGTTAGTACATAACATACAGCAGAGTTATAATAAATCGATTTCCATTGTAATTTTGGGCAAAAGTATAAAAAATATTAATATTTATTTTATTATATTTGTAACAGCTGTATGCCGTCCTCTATTGGACATGAACCTACTCAACAGATTTATCCTTCCTTCCTTTCAACCATAAGACGTCCACTGCTGGACATAGGCCTCCCCTAAAGATCTCCAATAAGATCGGTTGGTAGCGGCTTTATAATTGGATCAAATTAACGTTTGTACAATTTGACAAAGAATCCTGCGTTTTATTGGCATTCTAGCATTCAGACCAAACTAGTATTAATCTTCCGAACAAGCCGGATTCCGAAAAGGCTTTAGTACCATGGACCACATACATACGCTGCGGCAGGTTATACAGAAGACTGAGGAGTATAACCAGCCACTTTGCTTAGCGTTTGTGGACTATGAGAAAGCCTTTGATTCGGTCGAGACATGGGCTGTGCTTGAGTCTCTTCAACGATGCCGTATTGACTATCGGTATATCGAAGTGTTGAAGTGTTTGTATAATAACGCCACTATTTCGGTCCGAGTACAGGAAGAGAGCTCCAAGGCGATCCCTTTGAAGAGAGGCGTAAGACAGGGAGATGTTATATCTCCGAAACTGTTTACTGCTACTCTCCAGAGTAACGCCTTAAGTTAAGAGAACGCCTTTAAGCTCCTGGAATGGAAAGGATTCGGCATCAACATCAATGGCGAATACCTCACTCACCTTCGGTTTGCCGAAGTACTCAGTACGATGCTCGAAGGCCTCAATCGAGTATCTCAACAGGTGGGTCTTAAAATGAACATGGACAAGACAAAGGTCATGTGTAATTCCCATGTTGTACCCACCCCCATTTCAGTTGGGAACTCGGTTCTTGAAGTCGTTGACTCGTACGTCTACCTAGGACAAGTAGTCCAGTTAGGTAGGTCCGACTTCAAGATAGAGGCCAATCGCCGAATCCAACTCGGCTGGGCAGCGTTCGGAAAATTGCGTAACGTCTTCTCGTCCGACATACCTCAGTGCCTCAAGTCGAAAGTTTTCGACCAGTGTGTGTTGCCAGTGATGACTTACGGCACAGAAACGTGGTCTCTCACTATGGGCCTTATTAGTAAACTTCAAGTAGCCCAACGAGCCATGGAGAGGGCTATGCTCGGAGTTTCTCTGCGCGATCGAATCAGAAATGAGGAGATCCGTAGAAGAACCAAGGTTACCGACATAGCCCAGCGGATTGGCAGGTTGAAGTGGCAATGGGCAGGGCACATAGCGCGGAGGACTGATGACCGATGGGGTCGAAAAGTCCTCGAGTGGAGACCACGTACCGGCAAGCGCAGCGTAGGACGTCCAGCCACAAGGTGGACGGACGACCTCATTAAGACCGCAGGTTCGCGCTGGATGCAAGCCGCTACCACCCGGTCTTATTGGAGATCTTTAGGGGAGGCCTATGTTCAGCAGGTGGACGTCCTATGGCTAAAAGGAAGGAGGAAGTATTAATAGTGTGTTTATGAACGTGCAAAATTAAATGTTAAACATTACTCTCAAATCTAAAATAACATTAGTCATATTGTGTTAAAAAAATAAAACTATGAGATTAAAGCAAACTCTAACAACATAAACGCCCACTCGCATTCTAAAACTTTTAATGACCTCAAAGTACTTAATTTTAAGCTTGCAGTTGAATTCTAATCAGTCAAATTCAAACAAATCTGGATTTAACTATTCTAAAAAATTACATTACCAGGCAAATTTATTCCTCCTCCTTCGTGTTTCTCAATGCAAAATTTAAAATTCGAAAACGATAATCACCACAAAACAAAATAAAGAATTCTGCGTAAACAAAGCGCGTAAAAGAATAATTAACACCATTTAAATAAATAAGCTATTACCAAGGTGACGTATTTTTATAGCCGCCATGTTGGACGCCATTTTACTTTCAAAATGGCCGCTGTTTAGAAATGCGGGTAGCGAATTTACGAGTTCAGCCTGAAATTTATTGTGACGACAAATTAACTGTACCCGGAAATGGGTTTGTTTTATTTTGGAGTATTTGTTAAAAAATAAACATTCGTGAAAAGTTGGCGAGCAAAAATATTGGAAGAGCAGTAGATAATTTCACTTTTTTTCAGAAACAAATAAATTTTTTCGTGTTTTTCTCTACTTCTGAGGCATTAAAACACTTAGCGTAACTCGTTCGATTATTTTCAGATATTGGTCTTGCAGTCAAATCTACTAAGATCAGACGAAACTGAACTAAATCTTGCTTTCTTGGCGATAGTCAACATACTTCTGTGGATGACCTGATATTTTTTATTCTGCGTTTTTGGAGTGCGTGTTTCGATGTAAAGGTTGCTCTTCTAGATGCACTAAAGTCGCGTAAACGGTCGGCTCTTAAAAGATTAAGTAAGTTAGCAAGGAACCTAAGGTACTAAGTAGGGTTCTTCAACCTTATATATGACATACTTAAATCACACAATTCTTTTCTGAACTAGGAGCTTCCTGGTTGTATTTTTAACCGATTTCAAAAGAGAAGGTTCTCACTTCAACTGTAGGTTTTTTTTATGTAGGTATGTTACGCAATTACTCCGCTAATTATGATCCAGTTCTGACGACTCTTTTTTTGTTAAGTAGATCGTGCATACTTCGGAGGTAGTCTCATTTAAATTTGATCGAAATAAGCTGAGTTAGTTTTTAAAAATCGAAAATTACTACATTCATGGCACGTACCTACATCGATCCTTGCGTACTGTGGATTCGACTAGTACTCAAGGATCGATGAAGCTTAGCATAAGACAACGAAAATAACTCTTTTCACGTGTGAAAAAGTGACAGATATTTACTTCATCCATCGACTTGGTATACTTCACCATAACTCTGTCTCGAAAAATTATTTCGTGGTGCGTATACTAGCCTGGCTGGACGCGGCTGAAGTCGGTTATTCCAGTTTTGGCGAAAATGTATTATTTATTATTCTAAATAGAAAGTGGTTCAATTAGACAAACAGTTCCACTGATATCATTTGTTATCATTTAAATGTTGTAGCGCTCGTAGCGTAGTTTGACTAGGTGATTGTCAGCGATCACCGAAATTAAGCAACGTTCCGCACGGTCAGTACTTGGATGGGTGACCGCGGGTGGCATTTTCCAACTGAGCGATACCGTGGCTCGGATGACACGTTAAATTGTAGGCCCCGTTTGTTTCAACCGTTTAGCCATGTCAGAGGCTTTCAGGCGGCCTAAAAACTCTGACACCAGGGCTAGCCACCCGGCCTATACGAACTTACTTACTTATTTTAATGTCAATATTGGGTTTTGTGACTGTTTTGTCTAGTAGTAAATGATTATACCATAGCACTGACATGTTAGTTCAGCTATTGTTTTCACAGAGGCAGTTAATTATGTTTTGCACTACAACTCTCGAGACAACAACAGGGCAGTGGGGCAAACAACACTCAGGGCACAACAGGGCAGTGGGACACAAAAAGGGACCCCATATCATTCACACTGTCAGGGACATAGCGCGCGCCAATCGAATTAATGATTCATGTAAGGCCTCGTACTCACTTAGGAGCTTGTATCAATTAAGTTATAGCTTAGCAAACTGGACTGTACTCTACCATCCTTTTTAATAGTTGACTGCTGAACGTAGGCCTACTCTAAAAGGGTGATTAAGTCATATCTATCAAGCCAGCTCAGTGCGGTTCTGTGGATTCACAACTGCCATCTTTCGTCTATGGACGTGTGCCTATGTTTTCCGTCACTGAGTGTCAGTCCGTGGTGTTCCGTCAAAAACGAGTGGTGTTATAAGTCCAAAAGAACTCATTGGTTAGGAAACCGGAATTTGAACTCACGACGTCATGATTACAAGGCGGGTGTCACTACCACTAGTCTAACTTGGCTTTGGAAACTTTAGCGTTTATCAATACTTTATTATTTTATTTCAAATATTCAAGGATTCAAATTTTATGTCACACTAGCTGCCCGCCCAGGCTTAGCTAGGGTACGATTAGCTAAAGAAGACAGATTTTACAAGTATTGTGCTTATATAATTATGTACCTACCACATAATGTAAAGTCCCCGTCACGAGAAGCTATAAATTTTGTAAACAAGTGTTCAGGAGTTCACAACATTTGGACCAACAAAAAAATGAATTTGTTTAAGATTTAATAAATTATTAAGTAACAAATATTAATAAACATATATTATATAAGAATAATTATTCGCTATATAAGCTATATCACCATTGGTGTACCAATTAACCTAACCAATTACTTCACAATTTAAAACCTACTTCTTATATTAACCATATCTTAACAACAATAAAAAGTGATAACGAAACAATAACAAAATTAACAATAACAACCAGATCCGCGATATATGCAAAGCAATGAAACCTCGTACGCATTCGAAACTCGAATGACGCGTTTATTTCGAAATGGCGTCCCGATAGTTTACAATCCCTGCGACGGACGCATTCCGGTACCAAGAAACAAAAACGATAGCGCTTTGCGTCGTTAAAATATGATCCGACTAAATTAAATTGGTTGTTACTTTCATATAACCCGTCTATATTTCATGTCGATTGAATATGTTCAATTTATTATTATCTCGCAGTATAAAATGTCTACTTAGTAAAAGATGTTTGTTTACATAATTTATAGCTTCTCGTGACGGGGACTTTAGTTATGGAAGTTTTAGTAAAGAACTCAATTGTTTTGAAAATATAATACAGCCTATCAGCCTAAGTCATCCGGAGATAGTGTAGCTTTTCGACAGTAAAATATTATTTTAAATGGTTCAGAAGATTTGGAGCCTACTTAATGCAAACAAATAAACAATCAAATCTTTCTTCATTATAATATTGGTATAGACATGTTTACGGAGAAGTATAAAGTCACTAAAACAAAATGTAGACGTAGGGTACATAAATATGGCGTAATTGAATCCAGTAACCCGCACTGGGCCAGCATGGTAAATATAGCCCAATCACCCTTTATGGGTAGACCTATTTTTAGCAGTGGACTATTAAAAATACCGATACAGTACAGCGCAGTAATTACCTAATCTGAATATTCAAACACATCTCACGCGTCGTGGTGATCTAGTGGCAGTGATAGTGATCCCCGTCTTAACAATAGTGAGGGCGTGGGATCAAATCCTAGTTCCGTACCAATGATTTGGTATTTATGTACGGAATTTCACACCACTGGCTTTTCGGCGAAGAAAAACATCGTGAGACAACCTGCATACGTCCGTAGAAGAAATTCGATGGCGTATGTGAATCAATCCACCAGCTTTGGGTCAGCATGATGGACACAGCCTAATCACTCTTTGTGAGCAGGCCTATTATTTAGTAGTACACTATTAAAATGGCTGGTATAGTACATGCGTACCTTCACGTGAGTACCAAGCTTTACACACACTATCGAGGTGGAGCGAGTTGTAGTAACTATTCATTGTTGGAATCGCAAGAAACGTCTTGTGTCTTGGTTGGATAGGATTTAGGTTGATTTCTTGCGTAGGTCTGAGATCTCGTCGGCTTAATCAATTTGAGGTTACCACCCAATTGAGCTTTAGTCGAGAATAGACGATATCCTTGGATAAAGTGAGGCAAGACTCAAGGTGAGCCAAGCAAATTAAATAATGCCTTATTAGCAACTAATAATGTTATATAACATCATCATCATCATCTACAGCCCTTGATCACTTAATACTAAGCATTTATGCCTATTCCTTTGTACGCCGCCTCTCTGGATTCTTTATAATCCTTTCTAATATTATTAATCCGAAATAATGTTTGTTGGTTTGTACTCTTTCACGCAGCAACAGAGCAACCGTTTTGTATTTTGAAATGGATATTGTTTAAAGAGTGTGGACGGAGTGTGACACTGGCTACTTTTTATCTTGGAAAAAAAAGGTATAGCACAAATGTCAAAATATAACGCGAGCGGAGCCGCGTGTTAAAGCTAGTAATACATAAATAAGTTGTTGTAATAGTTGATGATTTGAACAATGCAGGAATTTTTAGAGGTATTACACTTAACGTTATGATCAACTTTTACTTTGTTTGGACAAACCCTAAAATAGCGAGAAAAAATCAACTGTTCAACATAATTCTTTTACTGAGGAGAAATTTTCTAATGGATGTTTTGCTGTCGTTTTTGTCGAGGATCGAGAATTTTTCGTTTGAAACGTATGTTCGTTTTGATATTATTACGAATCCTTAGAGAATCCGTATGCATACAGAAAGTAATAATTTACTTTAAGAATTACTAGCCTTTCTTGATCTTTTCAAAAGATTAAATCAACTCAGCCGAGTCCTCAAGCAAGATAATTCAGAACGTGTGCAAAAGCAGGATAGGCAGTTAGGACAGTATTAAACAATTGTGGGGCCTTTGTCTCGCTAAGGGATCCTTATGGCCCTCTTGGCTGACTGTATTGTGAAACCACAATTTGCGAAGAAGCACGTCTTACCAGAAATCTCCCGGAAGGTAAGCTTCCCATTGTCTGAAAGGGTTCCGTATCAATTTATTAATAAGATTTAATTAAACTGGAGAAGGAATTAAAGCAGTACTTAACGCTGTTTACTGCTTTAAGGTTATTGTTAGTGGAAGTAGAATCAATTAACTTTTGTTTGTAAGTGCTGAAACAATGGCTGTTAGCTGTTATGATTTGTCCAGGGTGCGAGAGGTGGTTTTGTTAATGGTTCTGGAATGAGAAACGTGTTAAATGTGACGTTATTTTCAATAAAATAAATCAATTTTCAGATAGCTCATTTTTCTATAAAGTTAGTGTGTTACTTACCTATTACCATTATTATAAATCTTCTTTGCTATCACGGTGGTCTATTCTGCATACATAAATTTTAATTTTAGATAAAAGCGATGTAGACAATTGCCGTCTTACCACAAAAGTTTTACGCACGCTTTAGACTATATTTAACACTACTTACTAATGGTACGGTTAAACAGTGTAAAAGTGTGTTCAAATCTTTTGTGGTAAGGCGGATAATGTTGTTAAATTTAGACCATGCAGTCTAAATTGTACAACTTGTGTTTCCTAATCAGTAACAACCTTCTCAATCCTTTTCAGTCTGGCTTTCGTCCGGGGCATAGCACGGTTACTGCACTTGTTAAAATCACGGATGATATACGTCTAGGAATGGACAATGGTGATTTAACTGTGTTAGCGCTCCTGGACTTCAGCAATGCCTTTAACTCTGTAGATTTTGATATCCTTCTTGCTATTCTTCGCTCTTCGAACATATCTCCAACGGTAGTTGACTGGTTTCATAGTTACCTGTATGGGCGTCGGCAGAGAATTCATCTTGAAGAATCTTACTCTTCGTGGTGTAATACTACGGCTGGCGTACCTCAGGGTGGCGTCTTATCACCCCTTCTTTTTGCTATTTTCATAAATACTATTTCACATTCTCTTTCTGCGTCCTACCACCTTTACGCTGATGATCTGCAGTTGTACTGTCAAGCACCACTGGGCTGGCTTTCAGAAGCAGTGGAAACGATCAATAACGACTTGCGCAGCATTTTGCACTGGAGTAAATCTTTTGGGCTTAGTGTTAATCCATCGAAAACGCAAGTTATAGTAATAGGCAGCTCACGAATGATAAGTCAAATAGACTGGGACACGCTTCCGCGAGTGATTTTCGATGATGTCACCATTCCTTACAGTGACACGGTTAAGAACCTTGGTATTATCTTCGATCGTTGTTTGTCCTGGGGTCCGCAGATCGCCGAGACTAGTCGCAAAATGTTTGCGTCTAGCGGTTCCTTGCGTAGGTTAAGACACTTTTTACCGACTGCCACTAAAGTTGCGCTTGCACAATCCCTTCTACTTCCAATCCTCGATTATGCTGACGTTTGTTATCTAGATCTTACGCAAGTCCTGCTGGACAAGCTTGAGCGCCTCCAAAATGTTTGTATCAGGTTCATATTTGGCTTGCGCAAATATGACCATGTTTCAGAGTTCCGCGCTAAGCTCAAGTGGCTCCCCATTCGTCGTCGCCGGGATGCTCATATTCTTTCCCTTCTATATAGTACTCTGTTTATTCCTTCGTCCCCACCCTATCTCCGAGAGCGTTTTCGTTTCCGACACTCTCTATTGAGCCGTTACTTAAAATCTTCAGATAATCTCACCCTTAGTTTCCCTCGTCATAAAACAACTTTCTACGATTCTTCTTTCTCAGTGGAAGCAGTCAGGCTGTGGAATGACTTACCTTTAGAAATTAAGCGTTCACCTTCCTTGAATGTTTTCAAACAACTTGTTAAAGCTCACTATCTGAAATCATTATGCTAATTTTTCCTATACTTAGCTACTATTTTATAACGTATGTAAGTATATGTAGATATATGTATTGTATTATAACGTATATATGTAGGTATATTAGTATGTAGTTAATATTTAAATAAGTATGTTTAGTTTATTATTTTTAGTTTATCAGTTTAGATCTAAGTAGTATTTTTTTGAACAACCAGGTGTTTGCTATGTTAATATTGTCTCTAGTTTAGGCCACTATTTCTTGTTCTCGTTAGTTAATATTCGTGCATGGTTGCCTGGAAGAAATCGCCATGGGTGATAAGGCCGCCAATTTGTAATCATGTTTAGTCCTTAGTGTGTACATATTGTTTAATTATTGTTTGTGGTTATGAATAAAGAGTTTTGTCTGTCTGTCTGTCTGTCTGTCTGTCTTGTGGCAAGCGCCATATACTCGTACATAGGTGAGAGATAGTGTATAATATATCTGCACCATGAAGGTGTAAGCAGAGATTTTAAGTACCATTTTACGATAAGTGAAATTACGACACTAACTTAAAAGTTTACAGTCGTGACTCCATCTAACATGAAAAATTGTATTTGAATGTATAACTATGTAAATAAGTTGATTTGATTGCATTTCTGTCTGTGGATAATCATGTAAATACGCGAGTTTTTCAAAAATATAAAGTAGAATCTATTAACATTTCAAAAGTTTTGCTATTAAACGAAACAGTCAGAATACATAATTTCGTTACAAATAAAAACGCCTAGTTAAAAAAAAAACACATCTAATCCACACATAACCTTAAAATACAAAATATAAATTAAGTTCTTAATTAACGAAATTAAACAAGATCAACAGGTGACGCTATGAATAATTAATCCGGTGCCGCGGCACGAGACGTGTTAATTTTGCTGTCAAATGTAATAATTAGGTTTACCCTTGTCAGTGGCCTGTCTGGTGCTACGAGGGAATATCCGGAAATTTATATTCTTTGATATTTTTAGCTAAAAGTAGATCTCCGAAATACCAAGTGGTAACTTTAGTATTTCGGAGACTTAGCCCAACGGATTGGAAAAATAGAAAAGTAGTGAGCAGATTACACCACACTCAGGATTGATGACCAATGAGGTACGAAAGTTCACAATCATAACCGGAAAGTACAGCGCAGGACGTCCTAAGTGGACGTTCTGTCATGGTTGACATTTAAGACCGTAAGATAGCGTTGGATGAAAGCCACTTAAACCATTCTTTTATAAGATCTATAAGGGATTCGTGACACGTGATAATTTTGTCGTCAAATGTAGTAATTAGGTTTACCCTTGTCAGTGCCCTGTCTGGCGCTACGAAGGATTATCCGGACACTATATTTTTTTGCCTAAAAATAGATGGGTAAGTAGATTTCCGAAAAACCAAAGTTACCCACGTTGCGTTGCCCAGTAGATTGGAAAAATGGGTAATGCAAAAAGATAGTTGCCCAGTAGATTGGAAAAATGGGTAAAGCAGATCACACAACACCCAGGACAGATTACCGATGGGGTCACAACTATGTACCGGCAAGTGCAGCGTTAGGCGTCCACCTACGAGATGACAGATGATCTCTTTAAGACCGCATGATCGCGTTGGATGAAAGCTTACAACCAGTCTTAAAATATAAGATACATACTTATAGAAGAGACGTGACGCGACACGTGTTGATTTTGTTGTCATAAGTAATAACTAGTGACCCGCCCCGGCTTAGCTCAGGTGTATTGTACATAATATAATTATAAACGTTCCCCTTGAATCACTATATCTTTTAAAAAAACACTGCATCAAAATCCGTTGTGTAGTTTTAAAGATATAAGCACACATAGGGACAGACAGCGGGAAGCGACTTTGTTTTATACTATGTAGTGATTAGGTTTACCCTAGTCAATAGCCTGACTAGTGCGAGAGAATATCCGGACATTTTATGTTATTTGTTACTTTGACTTACTGACTACTATTTTATGAGTAGGTATTATTGTAAAAATGTATTAATTAGGTTTGTTTTATCAGTGGCCTATCTAATACTATGAACGAATGTCCAGACATTTTCATTTTTTTCATATTTTTGCCTAAAAGTACTGTAATAGAGAATAAAGATTATCTCCCGTCTGCCTAGGGGAAAGAAACTCGGCTAATTAAATCGGAAGCGCAGCGTAATTTTTGTCTTAGAAACCACAATTGGGCAAATTCTTTCCAAAATGTCGATGTTGCAACAAAGTCAAATCAAACTTCGTGTCCTACAACAAAATCAAAATCGAACTTCACTTCCTAATAAATTCGTTTGATCGTACCTATACGTGTGCTGTAGGTAGGCAATCAAATCAACTATAGATACAAAATTAGTGACGTAGCTTTAAGATTAGCAAGTTGAAATGGCAGGAGGTAGGCACATAGTTCCCAGGAATATTCGATGGACTCGCAAGGTTCTCGAAGAGTTGATGATGTGAAAGTTTTTCACATTATATTTGTGTGATTATAAAAGTTTTTTATTACGGGCAAAAGCGCCTTTATTAACTACAACAAACTAAAATAGGTACTACCTTATATGCTAAAACTATCTATACTACTACTACATAAAAAGCATTGGATCATCTACAGACCCTTGAAGATCTAAAGATAATCCAAATGCTCAAGCCCACTGCCAGTTGGCAGCGTGCCCAGCATGCTGGCTGCATTGCCACGCTGAATGGCAATGCTTATGCGTTGAGCCAAATAAACACCAGCATTTTGGTCACGCGTCGCTTTTGTATTATAGAAGCTGTAGGCGATGATGATGATGATTCTAATTTACTTATTTCAACAAATAAAGTTATTGATAAACGGATTTAAAGGTTAACGAGTTATTCTAGTAAGTAAATTAATGAAAAAATGTCCGCAGTCAATTCAGTGGCAATCCGAAAAATTACCATTTTTCTTCGGGAACTTCGCTAAAAATGGCATTAATTATATTATCCCCAGAGAGATCCGCAGATTCCCACAGCTTTTAAAGATCCTTTATGGTAATTTCTGACTCAATTTTTTAATAAATTCTCGTTAATTTCGACTCAACAGCCCTTTTTATTAACTGATGGGCCTACAGGGTTATCTACCTTACTACTGACGTTCTATAAATTTAGTAATTAAATCGCATCATTTTATATCGATAAATTACTTTTGTATTACTTACCTTGGCTTAATCTACCTATTCAGGATGTTAGTTTTAAACCTCGTAATTTAGAGATGAGCCGAGTCGAGTCACTTGTGTCTGTGTGTCTGTCCAAGATTTGGGTATCCTCTTCTTTGCCTTTTTTAGGGTTCCGTACTGAAAGGGTAAAAACAGGATCCTATTACTAAGACTCCACTGTCCATTTCGTCCGTCTGTTTGTCTGTTTGCCACCAGGCTGTATCTCATGAACGGTGATAGCTAGAACGTTGAATCACAGATGACGTATTGCTGTTGCCGCGATAACAACAAATACTAAAATCAGAAGAAATTTTTTTTCGCTCGCTGTTAATAACGGTGGCAGGTAGATGCTTGAAATATTCACAAATTATTTAGTTACATGTTTACTTTTAATATAAATAATGAAACTAAAATAAAGTCAATATTTAAGGGGGGGATATACAAGAAATGTGTTTTTGTTTGCTCTATATTATTATTAATACGGCAACCGGAAGATGCTTGAAATATTTACAGAATAATGAGCTGTATATTTCCTACACAAATAAATAACTAAATTAAAATAAGATATATTAAGGGGGGCTTCCATATGGTACGGAGCCCTATGTGCGCGAGTCCGACTCGCACTTGATCGATTATCATAATTTTCATCTATGTGTGATTATCACCATTTTCTATCGACTCTCTGCAGGACATAAACTTGCTATTTTTAACCCCCGACGCAAAAGAGGGGTGTTATAAGTTTGACTTGTCTGTTTGTCTGTCTCTGTGTCTGTCTGTGGCATCATAGCCCCCGAACCACTGAACCGATTTCTGTTTAGTTTTTTTTGGATGAAAGGAGACTTAATCGAGAGTGTTCTTAGGTATGTATTATAAAAATCGATTGAGCCTTTTAAGAGTTATGGTGGGTTAAAGTGGGGATGGAAGAACCAAAATTCTACAAATGTGCCCAAAATGGTTGTCAATGTTTTTTAAATTTTTAATTTATAGTAATTATTCATTAAACTTTTCTGTCTAGCGCTTTCCTCATACCTACACATATGACCAATACGCTGTTGGATATCACCATCCATTAGTGTTATTTACGAAATTTGTAATACAGCTTCAAGTCGAATCAACCTTCTTGTCGGCTGTGATGTTAGCTACAAGCTCCTGACTGAAACTCCCTTAACAGCTACGCGAGGATTGGGTTATCCGCAGCTTGTAGCTGACATCAAAGCCAATAAGTTTGAATCGGCTTATATTATATACTGTACCAGCCTATCTAATAGTACACTGCAGGACGTAGGCCTACCCACCAAGGGTGATTGGGCCATATCCACCACGCTGACCCAGTGCGAGTTGGGGGATTCACATTCGCCATCGAATTTCTTCTACGGACGTACGCATGTTGCCTCACGATGTTTTCCTTTACCGAAAAGCCAGTGGTGTGAATATTATGTACCTATATCTTACCTTTTATTTTTTTATGATTTTAACTCTACGTAAATCAATTTTTACTAATTCCAGTTTTTATATTTAATTCATAGCGCGCTGTCAGTTTTCACTATCAGAAGTTGCTATGTTAGAATTCTGTGTTGTAAGAATTTCATCAACGATTATTATATTCACCGAAATATCTGCCAAAACTTAAATAGCTACAAATCATAACAATTTACAGGATCGTACCTAAAACAATCAGCAAAAGTCAAACTATCAGCGCCCATCAGCTGGACCCACGTCATTTTACAGCCGACACTCGCTGACACGGGTTCGATGTCTGGACGCGAGTGTCAGTGTCCGTGTTGGCACTCGATATGTCGCCGCCATTTGTTTATGTAATGTGACGGGTTACGTGTTATAATGAGACAGTACTATTTGGGTATTGCGGTATTTCGCCACGCAAGCTTTGAAACTATAAAACATCTCGATCTAATTCTTTATTCATATATTTCGTTTTCAATAGGGATGTTTACTGGGTATGAAAATCACTATTATAATTAGCCCATCAGTTAGATTATTAAAAAATATTGGACACGTATTTTTTCTTTTGTCAATCAAACAATTAGTGACAAAGATAAGCCTCGTCAAAGTTTGAGAGTGGGGGCTCGTGACGGCACTGGCCGGTACATTTGATAGCGGTTAATGAAAAATTTCGAACGAATTGCAATAGAAAAGTGCTATAATTAATGTGGTAAAATACAATATCACACAGGCACACTCGCGCAAGCACCCAGCGCCGCAGGAGGCATAGCATAGGTACATTTTCACCGCGCTTTAGAAAGAGAAGGGGATATTGCCTACTTCCTCTCCAACGCCGCGCCGGCAGTCTACTCTCCCTCCGTCTTACAAATTTTTGATCAGGTCACGTGTCCATTTTAAATCCATCCCAAAAAGTGCACAACGCCGCGCGCCGCCAAAGAAGTTTTCACTTCAAAATCGGTCTAGCCGTTGCGGATGAGTTTGATAACAAATAATGTAGCGCGAGATTTTTGTAAGTAAATGCGATTTTTATATTAGATTTAAGCACAAAGGTCAGTTTTCAGTCAGTTTTGTCAGTTAGTATGTAATATTTTGCTTTAAAACTCTGTTCATTTCATTTTCATTTCATTTATTCGACAAATGGGAGTCAGAGACACACTTTTGAATAGTCAACAATCTACATAATGGCAAAAACTTACCAAGAAACTAAATACTTACGATAAAATATTAATTACAGCTAAACAATTAATCATTACTTTAAACTTAATTCCCATCAATTAAATCACAAAAATCAATTAATCACATTAGATAATTAATAATAAATACAAGTAGACACAACAAGGTGCCATATGTAGGAATGACGAAAACCTACCAGATCCATCTAATTTGGTAGATTTTCGTCAACCTGTACTAAATTAAATATAATGTCAAATTATAAAAATACAACGTTAAAAATTGATAACAATAATTACAATGTCAATAAAAAATAATAATAAATGTCATAATTAAATTAAAAGTAATGTCAAAGAAAGAAAAAGTGTTAATATTAAGCATATTCTGTTTCAATATCACATTCATGTAAAAATATATTTACTACTATACATCATTTAAATTAATGTAAATTTTCTGCCATCCCTTTTTGTCGTCTAGGAATTCACTAACCTTGTAGTAGGCTTTTTGTAACAGTAGTTCATTAATATTTTTCAGTTCATTTACATTAGTACTAATTCTGAGTGTCTCTAACCTACGTGTCCCAGACCACAACCGCTTCAGTCATAGGATAACTAACTAACCGTTTCCATACAGGGTGTTCAATTATATGACTGGAATGATATTACTTTCAGAGGATATTTCTTTTAAGAAATGAAACTGTTTTACCTACCATGAAATATCTTGATAAAATAACTGTCGGTAAAACAGTAGCTCATGTATGTAAATGTATAATTTATTGAAATGCAACATAAAACACTAATAATAGACTTCATAGGGCATGCATAGGGCCTTCATAGGGCTTCACAATGCAACTTTACATGGCCGACTTTTGTTAATTCAGCAACATCGAAAGCAACTTACGAGTAAGATGTGAAATAGTAGTAAGTACGTATTTGATCCTATACTCGGAATTTTAATTCGATTCCAGATTTGACATTAAATTTCATTCATTTGACATTTTTTCTCTAATGATTCAATTGTCAAATCTGGAATCGAATTAAAATTCCGAGTATACTTGATATTATAAACGTGAAAGTTTGTGAGGATGGATGGATGGATGGATGGTTGGATGAATGTGTTAGATCAGGGTTAAAAGAGGGCGGTTACTTTATCTATTTTCTATCAAAATATCACAGTTAGGATGGAAATCTTACTTTAAACTAATGCAGCAACCCTGATTCTAACTAAATAACAAAGAAACTCTTCAATCTGATCCTTTAAATGTTTGTGAGGGTAGTTACCTAACTTGAGGTTTCTAAATTAGTAAAGAAAACAAGTAAGTAAGTATACTTTGTATATATTTTATACTTCATGGGTCCCTCGAGGGTACCACCATTGTATAGCAATAATTATGCCACGTTCGCAAGGCCCTAGACGTTTTGAGAAGAAGTGGCAAGAAACTCAAGACGCCATCAGTATAATCTTTTGATCAGTCACCTTAATTTCGATATTACACAAAGTACTTAACTTTAGCAACATGGCGACGTCCACTCGACTTGGCTTCGAATATAAAAATACCGACACTCAGCATAACTAGCTAAGCAAGACTCCAACGTTATTATCAGAATACCGGGAGAACACTAAGAGAGATTCAAAGATACCAAGAGATATTCCGAGACGAAGCCACGCCAACAGACTGTTTTATACTGATTTCACAAGCTTCCACCATGCCTTACCACCACTGCTCGATGTAAATATTACTAACAACCAATAGGGAACGAGCAAGATGGCGGGCACGGTGGTAGCCTCCATTTTACACAATTGTTAAACATAAAATCATCTTAAACTGTATTTCATACTTATTAGAATTATTAGAACAATTATTGATACGTTTCAAGTCATCTATAACATTATGAAATCACAGTATTAAATAAATGGTATATGTAAACAACAATGGCCGACATTCGGAAGTCATGATTTAGCTACCAATAAGTCTTATATTACTTTATACATCTTGTAATCGTTATTAAATTAAATATTATAATAACATTATTATTCTAACAAATGCATAAATGGATATATGTATTGAGATGAATATTTGCAATTATATAGCTCATAATTAAGAATAAGAATAAGAATGATTTATTGGCCTTATAACAGTCGTTACACTGGGCAAGTCATTTTACATTTAAAATCATTTATGCAAACAATTAATGAAAATATCATAATTATAATCTGAAACACATAAAACTAAAAATTAATGTTAAATATAGAATAAATTTACACAATCGTTATAAAATAAGGAAACAGTTAAAAACTAAACATATTTTTTATAAATGATAACAATTTTGAAGGAAAAGTTAATGAGCAGAACATTATGAAAGAATGTCAAAATTATGAATATTATTAATTTGATTAAATGTCATTTGTATCATCATAGGTACTATTAATGCGAGAATGAACATTCAGTCAGGTGCAGTGTCATAAATTCTTTTAACGAGTAAAAAGGTTTAGATTCGAAGAATAGTTTTATTGTTCTTTTGAATTCGTTTACATGTAGGTTGGTAATATTTTGTGGTAGCTTGTTAAACATACAAATTTTATTGTATAAGCCCTGTTTTTGCACCTTGGTCGATCTGTTAAAGGGCCTGCGCAATTCCTCATACTTTCTACATTTACGTGCCTTCTTATTTTCATTTTTCGGTAATTGAGATTTTTCGTCGAAAATTTCTAATAAACAACTGTAGATATATAGGGATACAGCAGTCATTATTTTCAGGTTTTTAAAATGTTGTCGAACCGATGTGCGTTTTTTTACTATATCAGAATAACACATGAACTATAAAATATAATGATATTGCGTAAATTTTCCATATTGTAACAATAAGTGTTAAGTAAGTAGGAAACATTCTGCCATCTGCGAGCTATTCTAGCGTGCGCTCCAAGAAATGTCAAAAAAGAACTGTCGAATGAAACAAATGTCAAATTTATTTTTTTTGTTACTTTCCACCTCCTTTATTAAGGGTGGTAAGGTAGGGCCTCGATATATCATGCGGGCGAAGCCGCGGGCAAAAGCTAGTATGTTATATTTCAGATAACATAATTTGTCCTACCTTAGAGTCAGAGTGAGTAGGAGTGTAACACACTAGTAGATACGCTGTTAATCCAAACACTCTGTATGCGTAGTTCTTCTTGATGTCGCCTCTACTCGTAGGAGTGTACCGCAATTAGGTCCGGGAAATGTCCAAATTAACATTTAGGTAGCTAAGCCGGGGCTGAAATTTCAAGATCTGGTGATACGACTATACCTAGGCCCAAGAAGGGAAATTAGAATAATAATAAACTTGCGTAACTTCCATTTTGTCACTTTATGATGTCGTACCAAAATGTGTACTAAAACTTTAAACTTAATATTAATACTTCAAACTACTTCATATTTTAAACTTATTAGATAATAATCGGCCAAGTGCGAGTCAGACTCGCGCACGAAGGGTTCCGTACCGTGTTGGAGCCCCCCATAGCTCCCGTCCCATAGGGTCCCGTGATTACCCTTTGGGTACGGAAGCCTAAAAATGAAAGCATTTTTAAGAAATTTTTGATATTGCATGTTTTTGGATATGTGTCGAAATTGTCAATATTAATATATATGTTACAGTCATAGTGATTAAATAGTTATTATGCATACTGTCTAGCCATTATATATAATATTTACTCAATTTAGATAAAGTGATAATTGACACAAAATTAATCACATTAACTAGCTATTTTATAAAATATCTTCGAAGACTTGGATAATGTAATAAAACAAACTCGTGATAAGGACAGATTGTCTCTGGCGCTTCGCCGGCCGCTGCCGCGGCACGCTCGCTTCGCTCGCTCGGCTCGCGCGTTGTTGTCACTGTTCAAACCTAACCTAACCTAGTAGGCAGATCAAGAGTCCAAGGAAACAAGCCGGGTCGTTGTTCATAGAAACGTTTTTTCATTTCATCTGCCATCAGCCGGCTTGTTTCCTTGGACTCTTGATCTGCCTACTAGGTTAGGTTAGGTTTGAACAGTGACAACAAAGCGCGAGCCGAGCGAGCGAAGCGAGCGTGTCGCGGCAGCGGCCGGCGAAGCGCCAGAGACAATCTGTCCTTAATACGAGTTTGTTTTATTACATTATCCAAGTCTTCGAAGATATTATATAAAATAGCTAGTTAATGTGATTAATTTTGTGTCAATTATCACTTTATCTAAATTGAGTAGATATTATATATAATGGCTAGACAGTATATATAATATCCAGATTTATTACTTTGGCTGTAACATATATATTACGAACATGTAAATTTTGTAAATTAGGTAACAAAAGAAGTTGCAGAAAGTCCGATGGTGTCGGATGACCGATGATCGGTCATCAGACTTCTCGGAAGAAAATGGATGAGGCTAGCACAGGACCGGAGAGAATAACGAGAAAGAGAGGAGGCCTATACTGCAGTAGGTAGAACAGGCTGAATATATAGATAGACTTGTTTTCGTCCGCGGCTTCGCCCGAGTTATATTTTGATTTCTGTGCTATACCATAGGAACCTTTATTATTACGGGATAAAAATTAGCCTATGTCCGTGTTTGCGTGAAAGAGGAAAAAACCAATAAACTAACAAACACACTTCCGGATTTTTATTATTAGCAAAGATAGATGTCAGTCAGGTCTCCAGAAAGTAACTTGCATGGCATCAAGATCATTTCTTCATCATTCATTATTCGTAATTCTAGGTATTTATTTAAAGTTTTCCGTTTACTGCTCAAGTCCTTAAATGAGTGCTCGTTTCAGTCCTTAAACGTCCACTGCTGAACATAAGCTTCCCTGAACACTAATTCCACAATTAAAAGCCTTGTTTAGTAGAACTTTTTTGAGTTCTGACAAAAGTCGCAAAACAAAAGTTGTTAGTTTTGATGTACAGAATAAGCCTCTAAAAGGATGCTAATTGATTAGAAATCTTTAATACTTACAGGGTTACTGTATAAAAGAGGTTAAAATTATAAATACTACTTTGTTTTAATATTATACGTGGATATTTGGCTACCTAAAATAACTGAATTACGTAAGACAACAAAATCCGGTAGTTTCCCAAATAGGCCAGGAAATTAATCTTGCAAGTAATTGTGTCCCGTAATTACGGCTAAATTACCAGTTAACAAAATAACTTACGAGTCAAAAGCTGAAACTCCCAAACCGAAGCCTTTCAAGATTGATCGAATTAATATCCATCTAACATAATTAATGTCCGCTTTTCGCTACCTTCCCATAAAGGTCTTTGTTAACTGCAACTAGGCGACGCCGACCGTAGATCGACTATAAAAAGTTAGTTGCAAAAAACTTCATAGCCTGGATGGAGCATCGACGTAGAGTTGTCGATTTTCTATAGGATTCATTTCGGAGAGTGTGCGTCTGAGCTGCACGATCTTATCCTACCATCCTCTTTTTACACAAGTCGGAGGACGCCACATTACCACCCCTACACTGTCGATTTTCCTTCGATACGTACGAAGCGGTTTGACCCAACATTTCTGATTCGTACCACCAGGGAATGGAACAGTCTTCCTGCTTTCCTGTTTGCTAAGAGATATAATCGAAAGCTTTTCAAGGCCAGAGTAAATAGGTATCTTCTAGGTCTGTTAGCTTAATCTTGGACTTACGTCTTACAACGACTTACAACATCGCTTACCGTCAGAAATCAGAAATCAGAAAACGTTCATTGCAGGCGAGTTGGTGGTCAAGCGCGGACTTATTCGCGATAAAAAAGCAAAAGTCTATAGCCGGCCATCGATGAAAAGGTATCCTCGTATTATGTATTGTTTTTCTTTCTAACATCTTAAGCTTTGCAACAATTGCAACACAATAGGTCGTGACGTTCAAATATATAAATCCCTATTTAGCACCGCGGGCTGCCCTACCACTCGCAGTTACATGATTATTGCAGTTGAGTAATAAATAATAGTAATCTTTGTAACTAAAATTACTAGTAGTTCTCCGAATAATACTTAGATATCGCGACACATCTTTAACAGAATTTTTATATACCTATAAGAATCTCGACTTGCTCTTGGCCGTTTGGTTTATATGCGCAAATCTTTTTAAAATTCAGACACTAAACAATATTTTCTAATATTATAGAAATCGGCAGAAAAATAGCGCGACAGCAAGTTTTCCCCGTTTCTGCGGTAAATACTCTCGAGTCAAAAATCGCTGACAACATTTTAAAAATAAATTTCATTAATAATATCAAATCTGTGTACCAAGATTCGTTGAGTTTCGTTGAAAAATGCGACCTGGAAACGAAAATCAACATCGGGACAGACAAAAGCAAAATCGTCGACTTGAAGTGGAGATCTTCGCTTCCTTCAATGATGATGCACCTACTACACTAGCTGTTCAAATAAAGTCTTACATCGAGTCAGTATAGTGTACTCTCCTCTCTACACTCCGGATCCCCGCTGCCGCTCGTGGCACTACAGCAGCGCCCTCTTGAGAATTAAGGACGGTAATTGACTTAGCGTCCCTTCCAAGGGTACCGGCCACTAACCACAGCCTTGCGAAGTTGCGACACCAAAAGTGCCCCTGGATGGCACATGTCATTTCGGATCACACGTTGATTCACATTTCAAAGAACCAGGGTCAAGAGGAATTCTCCTGAGGGTTTAACCACAGGGAGATGAAATATGGATAAGGATAACTTTATTACCTATCTTTCACTTGCTTTGACTCTTGTAACAGTGAAGTGACTTTATTTTTAACCCAAAACTGAAAATTTATATTTTTACATACGGTACATAAATAATAAGCCCGATTACAGAGGTGCCAGCGTAAATTTAATAGCAACGTAACAAGCGTTCTCTCTTTACGAATGCATAAAGTGAAAAAGAAACAGGACTATACTATTTAGCTATTATAATTACGATGGCGCCTCTGTAATCGCGCTTAATGTGCCGTTACAAGGACAACAAGATCAGTAGCTGATGGTATAGAATCAAATATTGACGGGGCAGTATGGTTTTGCAGCTTTTGGAATATAATCCATATAGTATAGGAAACGTTCTCGAGTGGAGACCACGTACCGGCAAGCGCAGTGTAGGACGTCCACCCACAAGGTGGACGGATGACCTAGCTAAGACAGCGGGATTGTGCTGGATGCAAGCCGCTACCAACCGGTCTTATTGGAGATCTTTAGGGGAGGCCTAGGATTTTACAGGATTTTTTTCTTTTGATTTTGTATAAGACGTCCTTAATAATATATGTAACTTACTAATGGTAATTTTACTATTAATTTACTCTACTTTCAACTGATTATTTAAAGATTGAGATAGATAGATGGATACAAAACTTTACCATACATCTGTATGGTAAAGTTTTGTAGCTGAATCATTTGTTGTACTTACGGAAGAAGAAGGTTACGATATCTCCATAGGACAACCTGGACATATTGGTGGAGACGTTTATTTCTGAACTAGCGACCCGCCCCGGCTTCGCGCAGATGTTTATTACACATGTAAAACTTCCTCTTGAATCACTCTATCTATTAAAAAAAACAGCATCAAAATCCATTGCGTAGTTTTAAAGATATAAGCATACAGGGGACAGACAGCGGGAAGCGACGTAGTGATGCGTCGCTCATGATCACTTGAAAGGCTCAATTGTAAACTTTCCACTAAGTAGGACTTCATTATCTCATCCATGGTTTGTAAATAAATTGATTGGGGTTAATAAAAAATAATTTGCGTTGATACAAAATTGCATCTTTGATGCAAACTGATGAAAAACTAGAAAAGTATGTGGTAGGTATAGGCCGAATCATACAACTTGAGGACAGTGATGTTAGCCACAAGCTGCGGATAACCTAATCTAGCGAATTCGTCAAGTGAGCTTCAGTCAGGATTGCAGAGCCATCCGCAGCTTGTAGCTAACATCAGAACCGCCGCAAGTTATAAAGCTCAGAAATATACAGGGTTATTGAAAATGAAATGAAAATTATATGTATTAGCGCTCAAAAACATCAGTATATCATTATTATTTAACAAGATTTGTATATCCTAGGTTATGTTGCAGATTGAGAAGCATTGCTATCCAAGCTAGGAACTAACCTGTGTTTTAGTATAGCAATACCCTCCGCCTATTCTTAATCCTATTCCTAATTAATTGGCACCCTTTTAGGGGCTTATTCTGTACATCAAAACTAACATCTTTTATTCTCCGACTTTTGTCAAAACTCAAAAAAAAATTAGCTGTTCCATACATTTTATGGAGGGTGAACGATATTTTTCTGTGAAAAAAAAACATTTTTTTGAGATTTTAAAAATAACGTTGAACAAAAGTTGTTAGTTTTGTTGTACAGAATAAGCCTCTAAAAGTATGCTAATTGATTAGGAATAACCCTGTATAATAATATGCCACCTCTATAGACACCTCTTCGGTTCAAGCCAATATTGTGCCTCTCCAATTCACCGTCCCGTCCTCAGTTCATGGCATTTTTAATTAGGTCAAGTAACAAATTAATTATAATACGCGTATCATTTTAATTATCCCGAAGATTTAAGAGGAAAATTAAGGTGTCTTTGAAGGAAAGTTCCCGCATAATGTTATTGGCCAATCTTATCCTGGGCGCTCTTAATTTTTCACCTGACGATATTCGGTCGAAATTGCTTGGAAATTATCATAATTATGCCATCATGATGGGGCTTTGGTAGATGAAATGAATTTCGCTGAATTGGGACTTAGGAAGGTAGTCCTAAGTACTATTAGAGTGTTGGCTGACCTTTGAACCGCTAGTCAGTTGGCTTATCTGAGCTATTACTCAATTCAGGGTTTACCTTTCAGAGTACGAGAATAGATCAGTTTAGTAGCTTTGATGTGTGAATTGAAATCACACAATACGAGTATAGGAGTACCTACTTTATTTGATTTTAGAGGGAAATTTCTCAGTACCTGCGTAATTAGGTACAAAAAAAACAACGGGTTGCACTCCGGGAGTGCCGGTAGAAGTGAAAACTTGAACATATTAAGTACTATCATTATATCATTAATGTGGTAAAATACACGCAGGCACACTCGCGCAAGCGCCCTGTGGCGCTTAAACGAAACAGCAGAAGCATGCATACATTTTCGCCGCGCGGTAGAATGAGAGATTACTTCCTCTCCTACGCTGCGCTGGAGGTCTACTCTCCCTCCGTCTTATGAATTTTCGATCAGATCACGTGTCCTGACGCAAGTTTTTTTTTACCCATCTCAAAAAGTGCACAACGCCGCTTTAGAAGTTTTCACTTCAATAATGTATTTCTACAAGGTGTTCGATTACAGATTTATTGGATGGCACCTTTAAACCAACGCGTTATATATATATATATATAGAACGGTATCAAGGGGAGGGGAACTGTTTATTAAGTATGAGTTATACCTCCTGCCAAATATTGACAGCACCCGTGCTTGCCTCGTCAACATGTTCTGTTCTTGTGAAATCTCAATTCACTTTGTGCATTGTGCAATCCTTGGGGTTTCCTAAGGGCTAATGAAAAGGTAAGGTAATAAGGTAAACGTAATATATTAAGGCAAAGGTAAGTATTCAAGACGTTGGCGTCCACTAAATATCTATCCTTAAATTCTTACCATAGGATTCATCTTATCTCGTGAATTACATCTCGGTTACATTTTGAAAAGAAAAACGGGGCAACATCGTATTAGATGGTAATAATAAAAGTTAGATAAGTTCCATTCTAATGTACCTTATTATAACAAGTAAAACTTAAATTAAAAATTTAAAAAAACCCCGACACAAAAATCTACATTTGACAATCATTTTGGGCACATTTGTAGAATTTTGGTTCTTCCATCCCTACTTTAACCCACCATAACTCTTAAACGGCTCAATCGATTTTTATAAAACATAGCTAAGAACACTCTCGATTAAGTCTCCTTTCACCCAAAAAAAAACTGAACTGAAATCGGTTCAGTGGTTCAGGCGCTATGATGCCACAGACAGACAGACAGACACACAGACAAACAGACACGTCAAACTTATAACACCCCTCTTTTGCGTCGGGGGTTAAAAAAAAAACATTAAAACAACATCTCATTAGTTGACTCAACTTGAATCCATCAATACATCTAGTCTACACTGCATTATTTGGCGCAAATTTAATCCTTGATCCTTCTATCTTCTTGCTAAAAAGTAGGTTCACCCTCAACACCACTGCATTAGTTTCAGCAAAACACGCTTCACAAAAAGCTAGCAGACAACAGTAATCCCAGCTGACTATGAAACGGATAAACTGTTCAGTTCCAACCTTCCAACTCGCGGCTTCGGTTGAAATAATAAATGAGCTGTACTGTGTACCAACAGGTCGCCAACAGGTGGTCTGGACTGGTTGGTTACACTAGTTTTTGTTAAAATCTAGTCAGAATGTTTTAACTTAAATCTGCTCGGATCATAAACATACAGGGAGAGTTTAAAAAGGTGTACCAATCCGACATTTGTGTGTCCACTGCTATTAGAGACATTATTTTTCTATGGAGACAACTTGTCTGACCGCTTCGTGCGTATCGAAGGAAAATCGACAGTGTAGGGGTGGTAATGTGGCGTCTTTCTACTTGTCCTGTAGTAAAAAGGGGATGATTCGGATAAGGTCGTGTAGCTCAGAGGCGCCGTCTCAGAAAATAAATCCTATAGAAAATGGACAGACTCGCAACCCTACGGCGATGCTCCAGGCTATGAAGTTTTTTGCAACTAATTTTTCATCACCTATAAGCCGAACAGCACGCCGGTCCACCGATTTCAAGGCCTCGAGCTGATACTTAGCTGAGCCATCCCAAAGATGGCTGCAGTATTCCAGACACGATTGCAGTTGTTTTTTTTTTTAATTTCAGGTTAGCTCCATAGTGAACGCTGTTCATAATGATGTTCTGAACTACTCCTTTTCGGTTAAGTGCACATTTTCTAAATAGTCTTGTACAAAAAAGCAATATTAAGCAGATCAGCTGTTCAGTGTTCACTAATACCGTTAAGTATACAAAAATAAGCTTCACCTTGAAGTTTGTCTTCCATATTGTGGAGACATAACCTTGTAGATCACCAATTTATAACAAACTAGCGACCCGCCCCGGCTCCGCACAGGTGTATTATATCACTCTATCTAATAAAGAAAACCGCATCAAAATCCTATGTGTAGTTTTAAAGATATAAGCATACATGGGGACAGACAGCGGGAAGCGATTTTGTTTTACACTATGAAGTGATAATGCTAAATTCTCACAAATTAAATAAAAATGAGATCTATTTATTTCAGGCCATATACCCATATTAGCAAATAAATCATTATAAAATGGCAAATAAATCTTAGAAGACGTTCCTGCAGCGTTGCTATGAGATTTTTAGGCGTTATAAAAAACACCAATTTAATTATGTAGTTGATTGAGAAAAGATGCACGATAATTATGTAGATTCTTATATCATCTAAAGTTTTAAATTGCAAAGTTTGTAAGAAAATTTTCATGAAATCATAATGAATGGAAGAAATCGCTTCCAGCGATAAGGCCGCCGTTTGTTTTAACTAGGTTAAGTGATAATTGTGTTGTTTTCTATTTTAGTGTAAAACAATAAAGAATTATTTATTTAGTATTTATTTAATCTAAAAAAAGCACTGTTGTAAATGTTGTAGGTAATCATTTTCGCAGTTATGAAAAAAAAACCAAAAAACACCAAAGGTTTTCTGGTAGGTATGTACTCGAATGTACAAGTAAATATTTTTACAGCATTTTCCACACGGGACTCTAAAAACAACGTTACGACCACATCAGTAAATAACCAACTTTTCCCTGTTTTACATTACGGCACTGGGTAATACTTATTCATCGTCCAGGGCAGATTTCCCTCAGGATGCCCTGAGCGGTACGTGGCGATGTGTGTTTTGTGTGGCATTTTTACCTCGCATTTAAGGCTTTTATACCCTATCAGATGGAATTTAAAACGTGTTTTTGTGTGAAAATACGAGTGAGCTAGCTAGCTATAAATGCTGCTAAAATGCAGTCAAAATAATAGTATAAGTAAACGTAATATTATGTGTAGTGTGAAGTCGATAGCATTTACGTACCTATTTGTTGAAATCCCCTCAATATGGGTATCAAATCAAAGGGCTTTTCATGTAGAACACGATTTTCGGTAACAAAATAAAAACTAAAAACACAAAAATAAAATTAGTGCATATTTTTTTTAAAATTAAACGGCTAAATTAAATTAAAGCTAAAAAAAATAAAAAAAATACGAGTCGTATTGAGTACCTCCTCCGGTTTGGTTCGTCGGTCAAAAAAGGTTTTCACCAATTTTTTATTACGTTTATTGTGTTTTTTTATTATTGGTCTTCGATTCGAGTGTGAGATTTGAATTATCAGACACTCAGCAGCCCTGCTTGCCTGTGTCTGGAACCACTCAGCGCAGTAAATAGGTATTGGGTGCAGTGCGATATCTGACTTCCAGATTTCCCCCCGGGCCTTTCGTGAATAGGCAAGCCAGGCGCGCTGCCGTGTTGGTACTGGCTGTAGCCAGTAAATTACGATATTATTAACCTACGATATAGCCAGTATAATAAAACTCTATATATGGAGAATTCTTTTAAAATAATTATTTTACGGAAAAAATGACAAAACCGTATTCCATCGTGTACAAAATTTGAATATTTCGCTCGAATTGTTTACATTATTGTTGAGTTTCCAAACACGCTCATCAATGGGACCACCTCGGAACACGAACTAACTTTCGAACTAAAAAAGATTTTTTTGATTCGGTTCACAATTGGCGAAATTATCAATGAGCAACTGAGCATACACAAAAATAACATAAAGACAAACATAGAACCTCCTCCTTTTTGGAAGTCGGTTAAAAATTGAGTCATAAGATGTAATGACGCAAAAGTCCTAGGAATTTCGCGAAAACACAGATATTCTTAATCTTACTGAACTGTTTTAACTTATTTACTAACCAAGGATCATGTTGTCCGAAACAAATACCTATTTTTGAATTTTGAATTTACTTTGCTGTGCAGGGAATACTTAGGTAAGTAATAAACTCATTATATGTATCTACAACCTTTTATACGGAACTATCCTTTCATCGTGGACAAAAACAGATATATCTAACAGATGTACCTACCTATTGAGCTACACATTTTGTTAACAACCATATTATCAATGAAGGTTTATATACAGTTATTTCGCGATTCCGAGATTGGTCTTATTGTAATTGTATCTACTTCATTATTGCACTTTGTACCTACAACTTCTGAATTGTATAAAGAATACGATGTTCTTTCTGTGCGTCAACTTTATGTATTACAAATGGTCCTACAGCAGCATATTAAGACTCCAATTCGGTCGGTTGATACCACAAATAAAAGGCGGAAAAACCGCCTTACACCAAAAGTGTGCGACGTTACTCAAACAAATACTGTAATTGCATCACACTATGCTTTCTTCTCAGGTCCACACCTATATAACAAATAAAATTCAATTTTGGCGTTTAATTCCTTGAACTATTTTAAATGTTAACAAAATGTTACCTTATTCCTTAAGAGTAAGGACTACGACTACATTGAATCACTTATTTAAAATAATGTATAAATTCTTTCAATAAAATACCTACTCGAATAGGTATAACTAAATAATTTCGCTACGCAATCACCTTTAATGTCTATTAGAAGTAAAGTTTGTGTTATTTATTATGGCTATTTATAAATAATTAACTGTATAAAAACCTATTAAAATTGTAATTTTCAATTATAAACTCAATTTACTAATTACTAGCAGCCTCTCTATTTTTTTTTTAAATATAATGTAGCCTATGACACCCGGGGATCGTGTAGCTTCCCAACAGTGAAATAATTTTTAAATCGGTTCAGTAGTTTCGGAGCCTATTCAATGCAAACAAACAAAAATCAAATCTTTCCTCTTTATTATATTGGTATAGATTATTATTGTATTTTTTTTTCTCTTTACCGTACTGTAAATTCAAAATTGTTATTTTTCTTTTTGATTATAATTATATTGATAAAAGCCCGATTACAGAGGCGCCAGCGTAATTATAATAGCTTAATAACATAGTCCTATTTCTTTTTCACTTTAGGCATTCGCTTTTTACGTTGCTATTAAATTTACGCTAGTGCCTCTGTAATCGGGCTTATTATGTTAACATTGGGAGAAGCCACTGGCTTTAGAAATACAGTTGTAAAGCTAGTTCGGAGCCAGTGGATTCATTAAGTTGTTGTCATCTGTTTGTTATCAACAAATAAAATTTGATTTGATTTTGATTAGATTTGAATTTTATGTTTTGTAGGATAACATACATCATAACAATAAGGGCACTGTACTTATCTGTGTCTGGAAGACACCATTCAACAAAATAAATAGTAAATATTCGGTGCATCACGACATTTGGCTTCCAGATTTCCCTCCGGGCCATCTATGGTAAGCAAAGTCGGGCGCGCTCGCGTGTCTACAGGCAGTAAATTACGGGGTTCGACCTTTTCCGATACATCTGCAAAGGAAATGTATTTGTATCTGAGAATGGGGAAAGGAACGCGTTGATATGTGCCCACTGATACGCGGTTTCCTTGTGGATTTTTACAATAGTAAGAGTCAAATAATTATTTAGGTTATGAAATATTCTAAGTAGGACAAAATATAGCTGGTTCAAAAAGACACAATAAGTGTGCTATAAACAATTAGGCATTCATATTTTGTAACTAAAGAATCAATTAGCTAATCATACATTTTGTGTAAGTTTTATTTAATAAAATAGCAATATTTTTTTTGTTTGGCTTACTTATAATCTGGTAACATAGGAAAAATAGATGAACTGAAAACCTCCTCTTTTTTGGAAGTTGGTATTATTTTAAATAAAGTGTGATAAATAACAGTAATGTTTAAAGATTTTTTTCGTAAGTACTGCACGCTCTTATAGATTTTTTTCTAGTAGTAAAAGCTGAATCATATCTCATAATATATTATTTATTTAAAGAATCCAAAGGACCCTGGCTGAATTGTTCAGGAGTATTTTCCCTGAATTCTATTTATATTTTTATCCTTTTACATTTTATGAAGCATCGTTACCTAAATGGCTCAAATACATAAGGAAAACTTTTTCCATGGTTATTCAAGGGGTTATGAAAAAACCCTTACTAATAAATAGCATCTGATACCTACCTTGAAAATATTCCGTATACTACAGTATAGGTATATACGGTACAGTATAATAGTAGTTTATGCAACTGTCATATAATGAAGGGTACTAAAACACGAGTGTGAGTTTATGAAACGAGCGCAGCGAGTTTCATAATAGTAACGAGTGTTTTAATACCCGTGTTATATGCAGTTGCATACACTACTTTATCTTCACTAATAAAAATAAAAAAAAACATATTGCGAAACATTAAATTCACGCGTACGTGTATTGTCACAGTGAACTTGGCGCCATCAAAATCTAACCAATATGAGCGCAGCTGCGCGCGCAGGGCCAATCAGGAGCGAGCGCTCGATGTTATAATGAGATTTTACGATATCGATGTGGATATTTTAACATCATGTGAAATTGCTTAAATTGAGTGTTTTGTTGTCTGCGCTATAACAGTAGTCATTATAAGTCAAGTATTGGAAACATAAGTAGAATGTTACAACATTAGTGTAGATAACGGTATATAATATAACGGACTATATTATTTGACATATTTCTACCATTTATGGTATAACGTAATGCAGAATATTTAATTATTACTATTGGCATTTAATTGATTTATTTTTGATTGAATTTATTTTTTTAAAGAATTTTTATTGGATTATGTTAAATGTACTTTTATTTTATTCATAACGAATCATTCTATAGTGTTAGCTGAAATATGTTAGTAAGTGTAATGACCTGTAACTAGTTGTTATTAATAAAGAGTATGAGTATGGGTATTTGTTACCCAACATCCAAAAAGAAGGAGTTTCTATGTTCGTTTGTATGTATATTTTTTGTGTAAGTTCATCGATTTTTTAGCCAATTGTGAACTGAATCAAAAAAATATTTTTAAGTTCGAAAGGGTATACTTCCGTTCAATTGTTATCGAAATCGGCTGAACCGTTTTTGATAAATCAACAATAATGTAAAAATGGTCTACATTAGTAGACCATTTTTACATTATTGTTGATTTATCAAATTCGAGCGAACGAATTTAAAGTGCGCTCTTTGCCTACAAGAAAATAAATACGATTTGAAGTTTTTTATTTTAAGTTGTTTTTTTTTTCGTTAAACGGCTTAATTTATATTTAGCTGTTACAAGAGAACATCAAAAAAATATTGTCAATTAGCCTATTGTACCTAGCATATCTTTATAACTTATTTCCACTGTAGGACCAACAGAAAAATAACAACAAAATAGTTTCAAATTGTTAGAAAACGCTTTGCCTGTGTCTGTCTTCCCGCTAAAGTACAATGTAGGTGTCTTCAAATCCCGAGTAAATAGGTATCTTCTAGGTAAGCGTGTTACATCCTAGACCGCATATCTGCTTAACATCAAGCAGTGTGTAGTCAAAAGCAAACCTATACGAAATAAAAAAAAATGCGAATAGGGTAGCGACATTAAGGTGTGTATGCGATTTGTTTCAAAATACTAACTCCCCAGGAGGTAGTATTTTATATGAGCTTACGTCAAAATCACAACACCTCTCTTAATATGTCGTCGTTTAAAAATAAACCATCAACTGAACCCAAGGCGCTGCAAGTAATCGTACAGTTCCGATCCTCACAAAGTAAGGCTCTATTCACACGCGCGCCGCCGGCCCGCCGCGGCCCGCTTCCGCCGCTGAAAGCAACGCAGGAAATTGCGCCGCGGCGCGGCACAGAATATGTGATAGGCCACTGATACAGCAACAAGTATTGTGGCTTTTTAAAGTTGCGAGGTATAGAAATAAATACGTTCAGTATTGTTACGTATTAAGTGTAAATAATAATGCTATAGGCCGATCCATACAAGTCGGCGGATGTGAAGTTAGCTACAAGCTGCGCAATTTCCAATCCTGACTGAAGCTCACATTAAGCTGCGCGTTGATTGAGTTTCGCGCCGCTTGTAGCTAATTTCAAGACCCAAAAAAATTATTAATAGCATCCATCGACTTGGCATTTTTTCTGTTTCATATAGCATCTAAAGTCCAGTTCTACAGTTCTCATCTCTAGTCCAGTTAGGTAGGTCCGACTTCAAGAAAGAGGCCAATCGCCGAATCCAACTCGGCTGGGCAGCGTTCGGAAAATTGCGTAGCGTCTTCTCGTCCGACATACCTCAGTGCCTGAAGTCGAAATGTTTTCGACCAGTGTGTGTTGCCAGTGATGACTTATGGCACAGAAACGTGGTCTCTCACAATGGGCCTTATAAGTAAGCTCCAAGAAGCTCAACGAGCTATGGAGAGGGATATGCTCGGAGTCTCTCTATGAGATCGAATCAAAAATGAGGAGATCCGTAGAAGAACCAAAGTTACCGACATAGCCCAACGGATTGGCAAATTGAAATGGCAATGGGCAGGGCACATAGCGCGGAGGACTGATGACCGATGGGGTCGAAAAGTTCTCGAGTGGAGGCCACGTACCGGCAAGCGCAGCGTAGGACGTCCACCCACAAGGTGGACGGATGACCTTATTAAGACCGCAGGATCGCGCTGGATGCAAGCCGCTTCCAACCGGTCTTATTGGAAATCCATAGGGGAGGCCTATGTCCAGCAGTGGACTTCTTATGGCTGATGGATGGATAGCATCTAAAGACTTTTTCAAAAAAGTCCATCGACAATCGACAAAATGTGCGGAACAGCTGATTTTTCCGTGATTTGATAACAGTTAAATAAACAACCAAAACTGCAGACAGTTCAAGTAGGTATCACAGTGGCGGTCTTATCGCTAAGAGGCAACGCTATCTCTTCCTTTCAGGAAACCGATAGAAACGCAAAGCAGAAAAAAAAAAAGAAGTTGTGAAAATTCTGTACAGTGCCACCAACTTAGCTGTTCAAATGGGCAAAATTGGAACTACATGTGCGTCAGCTGCCAATTTGAATTCGTCATTTGAATTTGCGTCACTAGCGACGCCGTCAACTGAACAGCTAAGTTGGTGGCACTGTACATTTAAAAACCTTCAATTATTTGCTCAATTTAAATTTGAGGGTAGTTTTAAAATACTTTTTAACACACGTGAAGATAGAATTATGATCAGTCTGTGGTAGTATTCGTGTCCATTTGCACAGAAAAAATAGTATTTTTTAATTAATATGGTTTTTTTAGTGATTGTGAAGAGATTTTAGTGTTTGTTTGAAATAAAAATGTCATCAAGATGTTTTCTTCTGTTGAAGTAAGTGATAATCTGTAGCTAAGTTTTTTTAAAGCGTAGGTACACAAAGGTTTTACAAGACTTTATTGATCTACATGTGTGATATTTTAATCAAATTGAGATATTTATATCTAACTTACGTTTATTTTATTGGATTTGGCTCTGGCTATCCCATGTGATAAAAAATCTTCGAAGTTATTGTGAAATATTTTTTTTATTCCGATGACGAAATGTTGAAAACACACAGGTTATGTGAGTAAACCTACTTTCTATAGAGTGTATATTTAGACGATTGACTACGAGTAGATTCGAATATTTAGTTATTTACCTCATAACGATGTTACGTTAGGTAAGTATATTAGGTAAGTCAGGTACCAACACAGTACCTACAGTTTATGTTGCTTAAAATATGTATGAAATCAAGTAATGTTAAAAATAATAAATTAGATAAAATGAATAAAAAAATACATAAGCAGAATTGTGTCAGAATAGATAAATTAATAAATTAGATATGTAGTTTATATAATAAAAACATTACCTATTTAAATTCGAACAAAAAATCCGTCACTAATATTCATAAAATTATTTGTTGACATATTTTTAACCCCCGACGCAAAAGAGGGGTGTTATAAGTTTAACGTGTCTGTTTGTCTGTCTGTCTGTCTGTCTGTCTGTGGCATCATAGCGCCCGAACCACTGAACCGATTTCAGTTTAGTTTTTTTTGGATGAAAGGAGACTTAATCGAGAGTGTTCTTAGCTATGTTTTATAAAAATCGATTGAGCCGTTTAAGAGTTATGGTGGGTTAAAGTGGGGATGGAAGAACCAAAATTCTACAAATGTGCCCAAAATGGTTGTCAATGTGTCGGGGGTTTTATAAATTTTTAATTTATAGTAATTATTTCAAATACATCTTTACAAAACTTTTACTATGGGACTAATTCATAAATTCCTTAAAAAATTGTAATCTATTAAATCTTGACGAAGTTCGCTGAACGTTAGAAAATTGTTTTTTTTTTTCGATATTTACAGTCTTGCCAGAAAAGTTTTACGCACGCTTTAGACAATGGTTAACAGTACAAATTGCACGGTTAAACAGTGTTAAAGCGTGCTTAAATCTTTTGTGGTAAGAGATGCGCTGTAGGCTTATTATATACTTATTTCAAGCATAGAGCCGAGTCTTAATACTGTTAGATATCATAAAGCCCGATTACAGAGGCGCCATCGTAATTATATTAGCTAAATAGCATAGTTCTGTTTCTTTTTCACTTTAGGCATTCGATAGAGAGAACGCTTTTTACGTTGCTATTAAATTTACGCTGGCGCCTCTGTAATCGGGCTTATTACAGTGGTAATAGTACCAGCACGGGAAGCATGGCAAAGGGACTAATAGTTTTTCCACCATTATATCCCCTCGAAGAGGAAATAAAGTATGGATTGACAATGACATCTGACATTTAAGAGTGGATAAAATTGTAAATCAAACGAACATGTGATGTTCGATGACAATTATGTGAGCAGCTTCATTCGAAGCGATTTATTGTTTACATACTGTAGCCCGCGATCCAGCCGCCACCTTGCACGGATTTTTTAGAGATTTTTTTTTTTTTTTTTTTTTAATATCTTTTTTAGTCTGTGGTTATATCCCCTCTACAAGTTACACTCCTGATTATATGTCGGCTTATGATTTCGAGTCATTTTGTTTAGAGCTTACGAATTCACATTTTACTTTGTAGGGATGGGTGTAGAATTCTGTACGCGTCTTAGCTGTACATAGGGAGGGTATGGATAAATCGCTTCGAATGAAGCTGCTCACATAATTGTCATCGAACATCACATGTTCGTTTGATTTACAATTATGTTTCGCAGCTTCATTCTTCGCGATTTATTGTTTACATACTGTAGATGTTCAGAGTAGGTAAAATGTGAAGAGATACACCTTAGTACCTATGTATAATCAGTGTTTTTTGTCATTTTACAGCTTAGCTTAGAATTTACAGGTACTAACATTGTAATAATGCGAGTATATACCTATATAATTCCGTAGCATGAAGATGAATCGTAACGGATTTCCACCAAAAGACAAAACTGTTGTGGCAAATAAATTTGGATTGCTGATATGCTGATGTTTGTAGATCTGTTATAAAATTTAACAAAGTCTGAGGAGGGATCTGTCCACCCTGCAGTTTTTCGAATGAGGTCAATTTTGACTCCGAGTCTTCTGGCTGTGGATGTAGCTGCTTGTCGGGTGCTATGCCCACTATAGATTGATGTATCTATACCACTTTTAAAAATAATGTGTTTTATTTATTTTACCATAGTTTGTGAAGATATTTTTGAGTGTGGTGTCTTGTAACTAACAAATAATGAATTGTTTTTCGAAGTATACTTGTTTTACTAATGGAAGCTTCTAGGCACCTGCCGGCTTAGGATGCGCGCCACGAATTCTTTCGTAGTGTCAGAACGAGACAGCGTTATGGCAATGTTTATCTGTTACAATTTACACGTCGAATAGAGTTCTTTTCGTGGCTTTTCGTAGTCGCATGCTTGATTGGCTGGGCAAATTTCAAGTCGATTACCTATATTAAAATAAGGTAATTAGATTACCTCAAAACTGGTTGAGTAGTATTTGGTTTTGAGATGTTTATTATATTTGGTATCATAATTATTATATCTCGAGGCGACTGTATTTCGATATCGTTAATTGTATTAATTCCTACATTTGAATACGATGTGCACTTGTGCAGTAAGCAAAGGCGCTAGGATCAGTATTTTTTGATTTACCTAGTTTTTAAGGCAATACCTTCATTTGATTCCTGTTGTGCGATAATTAGACTATAATTGGATCCCATGTTAAACTATGTTTAGGGTTGGTAAGTTTTAGCTTGAAAACTCCTTTCATAAATCGCTTAACCCTGTCGTCATCTGAAGCAGATTTGTAAAAGTTGGCCGTACCATAAACACTATTGCTTTGAGAAATTATTACGTAGTAATATAGCTCAATGCACTATTGGGACGAATGTACTACTAGTACCTAAAAAATTATAACTGTGGGCATTACAGTACCTAGTCTCTCCATGCCTTTATGCAATGGCATATTGCTTATAAGTTGAATCAGATAGTGAGTATACCATAATTTCTACCATATTGAAAGACAAGTCTTTCTTCAATACTGCTACCCTGAAAGCCTCCAGTGTTAGGTACAAATTGTGATTTATTCTAAAAGGAGAGGTTAGAAATTTCACACTCGGTTCAAATAAATGGGATCCGAAATGATCAATTTGTAAAACAGTGGGAACCACGGCTGAGTAGGCCAATATGGTACTATAACTATACCATCTGCTTTTCCTATTAGTAACTTTTTTTTTTTTTTTTTTTTTTTTTTTAGTTCCCTTGTAATAAAAGAAAACGGTGGAAATGCGTAAAGGGACTTATTCTTCCAGGAAATGGTAAATACGTCAACAGCCCCTGCTTCTAGATAATTTTTTCAAGTTACATACAAAGGGCATTTTGCATTGCATTTGCTTGCAACCAGATCAATCTCTGGTAGCCCAAAATTACACATAAGTAGGTTTGAATACATAGGCTACATACTCTACTACTCCCATTCTGTATCTAAAAACCTTTTCCGGGATAAGAACAGAAGACTTAATTTACGCATTTTCCACCATTGCCATATTTCTCTAGAAATTATATTCAAATGTTCATATTGTATGTATAAGTGTATGTATCATACCAAATGCTGAATAAATGAATGAAAATATTGAACACATCTCATTCTATTTATACATACATGATAGAACTGTTACTTTGTCAAATCACAGTACAATTTTTAAGCCGACAATCATTTCTTATTCATTTATATGTAATGTTTTTTCCCATTCCTTCTAATATCCAGAACATTCCTGTTCATTACAATATGCACCGTAACCTGTGAATGATGCATCTGAATATATCTCTACATGAAACTGATCTGAATCAATAGGTTTGTAACCCTGATCAAAACATATTATTTAACCACTAAAGCTAGTCATCTTTTAAACTTTCATGAATGTTCACTACTTGTTCATAGCTGGGGTTATGTAAAAAGCAAGAATATTTAAACTGTTCGAAGTACTTGGTGTACAACCATGAGTATTGGACCGCAGGGCACGCTGAAATTAATAATTCTACAAAGCGAGCAAAATCCCGTAATTTACACGAACGTGTTTTTATCATAACAGATAACTTGTATCTTAGATTATTTTTCTCAGCGGGTAGTTATAAAAGCAAGTCGAACGTGTTTTTATCATAACAGATAACTTGTATCTTAGATTATTTTTCTCAGCGGGTAGTTATAAAAGCAAGTTTTTTGAGTCAAAAATAAAGCCTAGAAATTTTCATTGAGTTTTCGGTAAAGGGCGATATTTTTTCGGAGTTAACGAAAAACCCTAATTTTTCCAACAAAGATTTGGTCAAGGTTTTTTTTTTTTTTTTTTTACATTCGGAAAATGTTCTACGGAAACACAAAACGTCGCCTAAGAACACAACATACATTGAACGATGTGTTTTTCTTAGAAATTCCATGACAGGTTTGAGCAATGTGGTGAAAACCAATGGCGCAGTACATAAGCCGCAAGGTAAACAATTAAATTCACAAAGAACACCATTCAAAACACAGGTACCTACATTCTATATGATCTATGCACGGAAATAAAGAAACAGGGTGCTAAAATCTATTTTCCCATAAAGCAATTTTTTGTTGTTAACTTTAAAGCCTTGCGATCATTCTTAAATCTTGAAATATATCGACAACTTTGTTGAGCTGTTTTACACTTAAGATGAATATTTTCATCATAGACATTTTTCAGTCTTTTACTAGGGTTTTAAGTTCTATGAGGGGTAGATTTAAATGGTATGGTATAGCCCCATATCCAAGAAATTAATGTTTCATCATTAGTAAATTCAACTCAATTGTTGAGAAAATACTGAAGTCCAGCATATTGTACCTGGTTCCGCGGCGGAGCTGCTGTTCTCGCTTTCCGCAAGCGTGCATTGCTGCTCGTTGACTGTCGTTACGGGTAGTTGTTTGGTCTCGTCGAACGTTGTTTGGCTTGTAGTCCGTCTTGCGGTGTTGAGGTACGAAGTTTCGGCCGCTATCGTTGTTGCTTCCGCTTGTGTAAGCTACATTTGGGTGCTGAAATTTATGTTTCTGTGCGTTTTTCATGGCATCACCGGCTTGCTGAATACTTTTAGCTGATTTTACTTTTTCACCTCACAATAATTTAAATTTTCACCAAACAAGAATTTATCTCTTATCGACTAGATGATAGATGAGGGCGTCTCTTAATTAAGTGTTTGTTGCCGATATAGCGAAGCCTCTGCGAGTTCTCGTGTCTGAATAGTGAATGTCACAAAATAGGCGACAGACATCGCTTATTGGTTTTATAAGCTTTTGTTTCGAGATCTCATTTGTTAATATTAGATCGGTCACTGATGCCAGCGCGGACAGGGCAGCGCCAAGTTGTTCTTGCTTGTGGCCGAGAGAGATGTTCCGCTTCACCAACGAATCATGTAAGGCCGCCTTTATTTCTGGGTTGAGGGTAGCCTGTAATAGGCGCTCGAGACTGCCGTGAATTACATATTCTTTCAACATATTATCTTTGATTTCTTGAGGCAGCCCCTGATCGAGAATATTTCGCCGTCGGTAGGCAATATCCAATATGTATGGGCGGACCCAAAACAAATTTCTGGCTTGAGGGCATCACCCCGCAGCCATAGGATTTCATCTGACAAAATTTCCTCTCCAGGAGCCCCGTCATCTGCTTCTTTAGCAGGTTGTGGAGGTGGTGGTGGGACCTGCTGCGGCAACACCTAGCTCGAAGCGAGTGCCGAAGTTAGGGCACGGGCGGGATGATGGCAGTTGTGACGATGGCGACACGCAAATTCGTCGTCGTACAGGATTGGATCCGTGATAACACTGTTCTTATTAGAACATGTTTTATAACAAAATAGTGACAGTAACAGCCCAAGTATAGCAGTACGCATCACTTTTGTACGTGACAGAGGTAACCCAGGTATGGTATCCTCGCATCACTTAACAAGTTGTTACTTGCTATTCCACTTTTGGATCTTCCGGCGAATTTCTTCTTAGTTGTTTTCTTTTCTTCTTTTTCCCAAGTTCAGAGTCCGGAATACTGCTTGCTACTAACTTTGGCGAGATTTGTAGGTTGACGTGCGAAGGCTTGAGCACGGAAACGCAGAATGACTCGAAATCATAAGCCGACATATAATCAGGAGTGTAACTTGTAGAGGGGATATAACCACAGACTAAAAAAGATATTAAAAAAAAAAAAAAAAAAAAATCTCTAAAAAATCCGTGCAAGGTGGCGGCTGGATCGCGGGCTACAGTATGTAAACAATAAATCGCGAAGAATGAAGCTGCGAAACATAATGGTTTTCTCCCCTTGCTGTGCTACCCGGGCTGTGATGTTATTTGCTGAGATGCGCAAATATTTTATCAATTTAAAAAAAAATGTCATAATTTGCATTGCTATATAAGAATCATTTTACCAAATATCTAATATCGGTGACCCAAGAACATTTCATGTATTTTTCCTCCGTTTGCAATTAGGTTGGACATAAATCTCGAATCGAATGTTCGTGTGCGACTCCATTAAAAAAATAGCATGTAAGGTGACTGGCGAACGTGCGGCGGCGACATTCGCACCCGTTTCGCACCGCTCTGGAATTCAATACCTCAACTTACACTTCAGGACAAAACAATGGCACGTTGTCGTTTCAGCAATAGGACATCAATTGAACATAGGCCTCCTCTGCAGATTTCCAAGTCAAGTCATAATCGAGCTATCTATTGTGTAGGTAGTCTCCATTCGACTTTGCCTAGGTGACAGTGATCACCAAAGTTAAGCTACTGTCAACACGGCCACACTTCGGATGAGTGACCGCGGGTGGCATTTAGGTATAAATGAGCATTGTCATGGCTCAATTGGCACGTTACATTGTAGGTCTCGGTTGTTTTAACCGTTTTGCCAAGTCAGAGGCTTTAAGGCGGTTCAAAATTCTGAAACCAGGGCTAGTTTCCCGGCCTAACTTATTTTTATTGCGAATCAATTTTATTTGAACAATAATTACCTAATTTTAAAATCTATTCATAAAACTCCGTTTATTTTATTTCACTTCATATTTTTTAGGGCCAGTTGTTAAATTAACAGAATAATTACAAGAAAAGTGTATTTTTATGGCCGCCACTGTACCGCATCGAACAGGTAATGCGGTCGGTGGGTACACGCTTTTCCTCTTCCCTACTTTTGGCAAACGTCACGGAACCTACCTTATACGAGTATTTCTGCTGCCCTGGTACCTCGCTCGTGATGGGTTTACTAAGTAGCCTACGTAGGCAGTGGAAATATTTCAGTTTTGGAATAAAACGTTAAAATGGTAGTTTTGGCAACCAATACCTGCTTTTACGTCTGATGTCCTAGTAGGTAGGTAGTTGTGATAAGTTTGTAAATAATCGGCCAAGTGCGAGCCAGGCTCGTGCACCAAGGGTTCCGTATTATATTTTTTTATTTTTTATTATTATTAAACGAATTTACAACTTATTATTCCGTGAATATTTTAAGCATCTTGCTGTTGCCTTTATTAATATCGAGCAAAAAATCACGTTACTTGTATGGCAACCCCCCTAAACATTTATCTGATTTGTTTTTATATTTATTTTTGAAGTGCATTTTTAACCAAACATTATGTGAATATTTTAAGAATCTACCTGTTTCCATTATTAATATCAAGCGAAAACGGCTAAAACAGATTTGTTGTACGGGAGCCCCCTATTTTTTTTCTGTTTTTAGTATTTGTTGTTATAGCGGCAACAGTAATACATCATCTGTGAAAATTTCAGCTGCCTAGCTATCACGGTTCATGAGATACAGCCTGGTAACAGACGGACAGAAGGACGGACAAAAGTTTTAGTAGGTAATAGCGTCCTGTTTTTACCCTTTGGGTACGGAACCCTATAAAGGCTATGTTGGAAGATTTATCGTATAATAGCTACTAAAAGAAATTTTGAAGGACAATGAGGTTGCTATTACTTTTGGCAAACGTCACGAAACCTGCCTTATACTGCTGCTATAGGCCGAATCAAAGTTCTTGACGGCTGTGAAGTAAACTAGTACAAGATGCGCAAAATCATATCTTGCGCAGAAAACAAGTAAATTTCAGTCATGTGGGTTTTGTACAACTCGTAAAGCTTACATCGCAGCCGCTAAAAGTGATTCGGCGTGTGTGAGTTTTTTGACACCGTAGCCGTAGCCGTTTAGCCATGGTGGTCCAGTGGTTGTAACGCTGGCCTGTCATTCTTGAGGTCGTGGGTTCAATCCCGGTCCCGTACCAATGAGTTTCTTTGTAACTTATGCCGACTGCCTCGGTGGCTCAGTGGTTAGTGACCCTGACTTCTGGATCAAAGAGGCGTGGGTTCGATCGTCACCCAGGGCAAGCATTTATGTGATGAACATAGATATTTGATCTGTGTCTGGGTGTTATTTAGGTACAATCTATATAGGTATGTATTTGAAAATATGTTTGTGTAGTATTTATAGCTGTCTCTGGCAGCCATATCACAAGCTTTGCTTAGTTTGGGGTCAGAGACCGTGTGTTAGATGTCCCCAAATATTAATATTTATTTATTTATGTCCGGAATTTCACACCACTGGCTTTTCGGTGAAGGAAAACGTCGTGAGGCAACCTGCATACGTCCGTAGAAGAAATTCGATGGCGTGTGTGAATCCACCAACCCGCACTGGACCAGCGTGGTGGATATGGCCCAATCTTCCTTCGTGGGTAGGCCAACGTCCTGCAGTGGATTATTAAAAAGAGAGTTTTTTGATGGCCCTAAATACTAACAAGATTTGCGTATTAACCAAATCGGTCAAGAGTGAGTCGAAATATAGATGTATGAAGATTCAGTTAAAGAGATGTGAAGCGAGGTCTATGTTCGGAGACAAAGGTGGGTACTAGTATCTTAATACCATAAGAAATCTATTTATAATAATAATTGTTCTGTACTTCCATAATTATTAGGGAAGTACAAAATTTGTTACATAAATTAAGCTAGTCTCAGTAAAAGTTAATTAAGCACTGTATTTTTATTTAATGTGCATTCAATTTTTAAAACAAATATACGATTCATTGTCTCCTAAGAATATTAATAAATAAATAATCAGTTATTTATTAACAAAGATGAGTTACAAATAATAAATAAATTTTGCAATAAATCTGATACAATCAATGGTTTAAAAAATATTTTTTGTTTTTAACAATAGCTTTTAGAAATCTTGTTACATAGCATGAAATTGCTGTTTATCGTCGAAACCAGCCACAAACGTTTACTCAAAAGCCAAATAGCTGGCTGTATCTCAACTAGTAGGTCAACTGGCTAATTAGTGAGCGTGGCTACTCAGCGCTCACTCATGATTAGATGCTTGGCAAACAAAAACAAAGCCACTACAGCTCTCTGTCGGATATATCACTATTGTATCGCTAATAAGCAGTAGGGTATTTAGATACGTATAACACCTCGTCGTTTATGCATCGGCAATTAATGAGTCCGAATAATAACCATAATCATGTTCTTTATTTGTCAGAACATGGTAAAGTACACAAATATTACAAGTAGCTGTATACAAGATGGAGGTTTATGTACCACACCATTATAAATGGTCCTCAATCCTCATGTCCTTGCCTGACTAGGCGTACAAATATAAACAAATCATTTTAATTGTTAAAAAAATGCAAGAAATATCAAATAAAGTTCAAATATATAAACATAAAATATATAAATATTTGGAGACATCTTACTCACGGTCTCTGACCCCAAACTAAGCAAAGCTTGTGATATAACTGCCAGAGACTGATAAACTACATAATATATACTTATTTTTAAATACATATTTATATAGATAGTAACTAAATAACGCCCAGACACAGAGCAAACACTTACGTTCATCAAATAAATACTTGCCCTGGGTGGGAATCGAACTCACACCTCATTGACCCAGAAGTTAGGGTCACTAACCACTGAGCCACCGAGGCAGGCATAGTAAATATCGAATCAAATAAAATAGTAAGTAAAAAAAACCTTTTCTCCGGCATATTTCAATAGTTATAAGTTCAAACGATTATATTACTACTGTACGGTACCAGCCTTTTTGATAGTCCACTGCAGGACGTAGGCCTACCCACGAAGGGTGATTGGGCCATGTCCACCACGCTGGTCTAGTGCGGGTTGGTGGATTCATATACGCCATTGAATTTCTTTTAGGAACGTATGCAGGTTGCCTCACGATGTTTCCTTCACCGAAAAGCCAGTGGTGTGGAATTCCGTACATAAATTCCAAAGAACTCATTGGTATGGGACCGGAATTTGAACCCACGGCATCACGATTGTAAGGTTGGAGTCACTACCACTAGACCACCACGGCTTTTATTATACCACGGCTTATAATTACTTTGTAGGTAGTTAGTAGTAATTATTTATCAGGACCCAATTGTGACAATTGATTGGTCACATTAAACTTATGAAGCCTCAATAATTAATAATTAAAGGGCCATCTTGCATACGAAATTCAATTCCCGGTCCTCCACCCTTTAATCATAAACTAATTACAAATGCGACACACAGAGTAGGATATCGACAGAGATACAGCTTGGACTGATATTGTTACATCAAGCTTACGTATACCTATATATAATGTATATCGTTAAACCATGTCAAAGGCCTTCAGACTGTTTGAAATCCGTCTGAAGGCCTTTGACAGACGTCTGACACTAATGCTAGCCACCCGGCCTTAACTAACCTACTTTTTAATATATTGGTTCATTATCTATACTTTCACAATATGCACTAATAATAAGATAAAATAAAATTATTATTCTAAATAGCAATATAGGTACTAAAGTATGCTGGTATGATCACTGCAAATAATGTTTTTTTTTTTATATTTTTGTCTTATTTTTTTTATTTGTATATAACTTAGTATAATAATATTTTCTTTTGTGTATAAATTAACTTGTAGCTAAGAAGACTATATCTTCATCTCTAAAGAAAGAATACAAATAAAATAGAATGAGAAATTGTATTATTCACATACGCTTTTAGGGTTTCGTACCCAAAGGGTAAAAACGGGACCCTAATAATACTACGTATTACTAAAACTCCGCTGCGCTGTCCGTCTGTTGGTCTGCCTATCTGTCACCAGGCTGTATCTCATGAACGGTTATAGCTAGAACGATGAAATTTTTACAAATGACTTATTTCTGTTGCCGCTACAACAATAAAACTAAAAACAGAAAAAAAATATTTAGAGGGGGCTCCCATACAACATACCAAAATTTTTAGCCGTTTTTTGCTCGATAGTTATAACGGTGACAGATAGATATATGAAATATTCACAGAATATTTAGTTAAGTATTTTCACTTAAAAAATAAACAGTTTAATTAAAATAAAGTAAGTATTAAAGGGGACTCACATATACAAGAAACGTGTTTGTTGCTCGATATTAATAACAGCAATAGGAAATGCTTGAAATATTCACAGAATATGAAGTTGTATAATCCCTTCAAAAATAAATAGTTGAATTAAAAAAGGCTTCCATACAGTATGGCAATTTTCGTGCGCGAGACCGACTCGATAATGATAATATAGAAAATTAATTTGTACAAAACGATTCATACACACACGTACATCTTTCTATAATATTTATCTTTCACACACAAAATGTGAATAATTTTTTTGTTATTCTGCCCGAATTCCTATCCATAAAAATGTGATTGCTTTGTCATCTGGAAACGCAACCGTCTGACCCCAGGAAGAAAGTTGAGTTTTCAGATCATATCGCAATGAACATACTGTGTTTATGCTAAGGAGTGCAGAATTTGTTCTTCTGTGAATTTTATACTCATTACCTTCTTGAAGCAATTCCTAATTATACAGATTGTTCATCGACGAGGTCGCCCTTTGTCACTCTAGTTCTATTCTAAGACATTTTAATTGAGATAGGGAACTTCGATTGCGATTATTATTCTATTTTAGAACTTTGTCTCAATGAGCTATGAGCTTTGTACTGTATAATCACGAGCTTACATTTTCAAAATCTTATTTTTTTGGGTAGCTTCCGTAAATTTACAGATTTAAATATAGTTCATCATTGCAAAGCACCTTTAAAATGTAATCAGTCCTATGACTCCAAAATGTGTAAATTATGCTGATTTTCATTTTAAGGTTTCAAGATTACTCCCGTAGTCATTTTTTTCAGTAATATCAATAAAATATTGTGGTCAAATTTACTACAACTGATTTTACTATTTCTGTTTCTTGATTCACCTCTGTAAATGTGACAAGAACGCAAAACAACTGCTTGCATACATTCCTAACTTGATTTTGGTTTATATTTTCTTTCCGTACACTTTCCAGGCTCGCTGTATGATTTGCCATCTAATATTCTGCTGTAAAAACTGCCGTTGGAAGCACGAACAATCCGAGCACGATCTAAAATATAACTGTTCTATGTGCCGAGGCCTAAACTACCTCTGCAAGCCAAAAGAACTTAACGAACATTTCATCCAACATCTTGCAGAAGAACATTTACCACTCCAGTGTAAAAAGTGCCACAAAATTTTCGCTACCATGGAAGATCTTACAGACGTTCAAAAATGCATCAGCGTAACAGAATTAGTTCAAGAAATAGTGAGCGAAGATGTTGACAATCATTTCGATTCCATTTATAGTAAATTAGGGAACAATAATGAAGGTGAAAACGTAGAAGAGTTCATTGATAAAAGTAGTAAGACAGCTGTTGTTACCCCTACTGTAAGGATGAAGCATTTAGTCGATTATGAAGTAAGTGAAAGTGAAGAGGAGGAACAAGATTTAGATAAGCTTGAAGTTATGAAGACTCCTCACCCGAAAGCTAAAAATACAACGCAGTTTAAGAAACCAAGGCATGCTACTCCACACGTTAAAAAATACATGAATTTGATGAGACAAAAAGCGGTGGAAGATTATGAATTGCCAATTGAAGAAGAAAGTAATGCGTCTCCTAAGACAACGCCGTCTCGGAACGAAGATCAAGGTAAATAAATTATTATTAAAATTGTTAAAATTACTTTTTAGTAGGGAAATATTTTCACGATTTTATAAAACATATTTTTAAAGGAAATTTGGTTAGGTTTGCGTTTCACCACGCCATTGTTTTTGACGGACTGCAATTTGCATGAATCATGCCATCTGCGATTTTGATTGACCATTTGCCGTTGAACGAAATAAAGTAATCCTGTCTGAAATTTTCCTTGTATCAAAATTTAACGTCGTTGTCATCCATTACTGGACAAAGGCATCTCTTATATGTCTTCCATAACGATTTTAATAAAAATCGTTAGCTTGAATATTTGCACAAAAAGTTATAGTTGACTAGATACATTTTATGCTTATTTATTTCTATTGGTACGAGAAAGTAAGTTTCGTAACACATTTTAAAATTGTAATTGCAATATTGAAAATTTGATAAAACACAAGATAGCAATTTTTACACTAACATTTCAAAACATATCTTTCTAAGGCCATTACGATTTCTATAAAACTAATCTTACTGCATAATTCCACAGTTTCCGATTCTTTATTGGAATATTATTCTTTGAGGGAAATTCTTATCTTCAGTTGAGAATTAAAGTCAGTCACGAGCATAGAAATGGCTATATTTTCGAATCCAGATTTTCTGTATTTTTGTATTCCAAACTGTGACCCATTTAAAAATAAATGGTTTATTTTATTTCAAAGATATGCAAAATACGTTTCTCATATAAATAGTGAATTTACCTTTATTTCTTTTATTGTGAAATGAAAATTGGATTTTCGTTTTGCAAATAAGAGAAGATTTTAAAATTTGAATACCAAATTAATGCTACAAGCGCCCTAATCGGCGATATCCATTTACAGAAATTTTCAGCACAATATTTTTTTGCATTATTATTCTATTAAATATATTAAGTTATTATTTTACTGTGATCTATTTCGAGGATTTCGTTACTAATAATGTGAATAATTTCAATTGAACACCATAACTTTGTTACTAGTTTAAACCTCGTGAAATGAAGCAACTTTAAAGATATTCCCATGAATTAATTCGTAACCTTGAAAAGTCAGTAAGAGTTTATCACCTTTTTTATCATCCCTATCACTGATCACTTAACGTACGAGTATTCCTTTAAATAAATTGAAATGGGTTTAAAGCTCATTATTTTGATCGTTTTTCATCAGTAAATCAAGACATCACTTGTCTTGATTCTCCTTTATCAATTTATTTTTCCATCATATTTTGAACTAGTTTTTGCTCGTGGCTTTGCCCGCGTGATACTTTGATTGTTGTGCTATCTCATAGGAATTTGTTGGGATAAAAAGTAGCCTGTCTTTCAAACTCCAAAATCCATTCCCAAAATCAAGTCAATCCGTTGCTCCGTTGCTGCATGAAAGAAGAACAAACCAATTAACCAAGAGACTTTTTCGAATTTATAATATTAGTGCGGATAAAGATACTACGGCTTGTAGTTCCAGGCACCCAAACAGAGATGACTACCCCAACCATGCCTCACCTGTTAAAGCTAGCGCAGGTGGTAACCACCAGCACTCCTACACACCCTCTCGGGACCTGGTCGATGTTTCCAGAGCAGAGTGACTCCCCGCTTTCAGAAATTGAGAATACCGAGAGTCCAGGACAGAGCATTGATATCGAGGTACATTCATCTTCGCTTAGATAAATTGAACAATAATAGTCCCACAAAGTGGACGGATGACCTCATTAAGACCGCAGGATTGCGCTGAATGCAAATTGCTACCAACTGGTCTTATTAGAGATCTAAAGAGGAAGCCGATGTCCAGCAGTGAGCATCCTATCGCTGATGGATAAATTTGGACATCCACCGGAGTAAATTGTGCCCTTCTAGATTTTATTAGCATAAGCCGTGGTGGTCTAGTAGTTGTAACGCTGGCCTGGCATTCTTGAGGTCGTGGGTTCAATCCCAGTCCCGTACCAATGAGTTTCTTTGGAACTTAATATGTACGGAATTTCACACCACTGGCTTTTTGGTGAAGGAAAACGTCGTGAGGCAACCTGCATGCGTCCGTAGAAGAAATTCAACCCGCATTGGGCCAGCTTGGTGGATATGGCCCAATCACCCTTCGTAGGTAGGCCTACGTCCTGCAGTGGACTATTAAATAAAAGGCTGGTACAGTACAGTACAGATTTTATTAAGACCGGGTACTACATCGATTGGAATGGACATATATGCGAATTCTTGCAGTATCCATCAGATTGATTTTAATATTCACCTTGCGGGTAAATTACGAGTACCTATGCTTTACACTCACATTGCTCATTGTATCCTTTCTATTTTTAAACGGTTTTATTATTTATAAATATATATTACATTCGTATGAGCAACTTTAGTATCACATCAACACAGTCTTCATAGTAGATAATAGTGTGAACAGTCGATTTCTTTTTGGCGATGGAATGCGTATATCCCTGTTATCATATTATCAAACAAAGAACGTCACTGTTGGACAATATCTTCCCTTATAGATTTCCAATAAGACCGGTTAAAAGTGGCTATCATTCAGCGTGCTTATTTAGTCTTAAATTCTTAACCAGTTTATTTGCCCACCTGTCTCCGAATCGTCTATGCGTTCTGAAGTTCGACTTCGCTTTTCCTCTTGCTCGCTCTCGTGGCATGAGTAATCGGGGCGAGTAGGAGAAAAAGCGAAGCCGAACGTTAGAAAGCATACACACGCGTACAGTCGGTGGACAACCTATGCTTTGCTTGCTAATTCGTACATACTTCTAGATAAGATTAAAAAATTGAATGTTGTATTGTAGCCATCAAAATCTGAATCAGAGTCAGTTCCTACGAAGCTGAAGAGCATCATCGTGACCGGTAGTAAGATCCGCTTTGGAAGCCAGGACAGCACGGAGAAGCATGTTACCTTCCAGGATACCAGTACTGAAGGACCTGTTAAGAAGAAGGTCCAGTTTGCTGAAGACACTGTGTTCGAGCAGGATCGCAAAGTTAATCGAGGTACCTACTGTTGTTTGTCAGATCATAATAGAATAAGAACTGTAATTTCTGTATATCTACTAGAATCAAAACCGCAATGTCTACTATAGATAAAAAATGAGTGATCTATGGTTGCAAATTCAAAAAACTCAATAACGTCTTTTATAATTTTAGTTTTCAATCAAAACTCGCATAATCCCATAGACATCTTCATCTTAAAATTAACGTGTGAAGCAAAACCAGCTATGTCCAATGAATTTATTTCAAACTCAGCAATGTTCTTGTGAGCCTTTATATATGTGTGTTTCATAACCTACAATGTCCATCAGAGTATGCAATAAACGCAAAATCCCTATGGATATTTCAAAATCAGCTAAGTCCAAATTAAATCTCTTTTATTACCGGTTTTCTTATTAGATAGAGAGTTTTATTAATTATTTATTGCGTGTATAGATTTTTTACTTCCTTACATAGTATAAAATAAAGTCGCTATTTTCGTTTGTTTGTTTGTTTGTCTGTATGCTTAAATCTTTAAAACTACGTAACGGATTTTGATGCGTTTTTTTTAATGTATAGAGTGATTCAAGAGGAAGGTTTATATGTATAAAAATTCCCGAAATTCCCATTATTAATTAAATATTATTTTCAGGTTTACTACATTTTTTAAATAGATTACTAATCACTATTTTTGTTACAGGTTTAATTATTTTTTATTATTTTAAACGGATTAATTAAAAAAATTTATTTCAGGTTCATTCATAATTTGTAAACATACCTAAGCCTAACTTTTCTAACCTGACCTAACCATAGTCGAACCATGATACAGTTTGATGATTAATTACTAATTTTGTTTGTGATTTAATTTGGATTTTGAATAGTACCCTTAACTTATATGACTACGACAGAGCGGAAATACACTAAATATTTATTCAAAACAAGAAGTTATATTTTTATTCAATTCAATCAATTTCAAAAGTTCTTTATTTACACATAATTTAATAAATATAATACTAGTGTAAATTCGCTATTGTTTTTATATTTTTACTGCTCCTTAAAATAATTCAGTGGTTGGAATTTTGTAAGATATTATTCTGAGTGTTAGCATAAATAATATTTTTGCTAACACTCAGCATAATAATAACCATTAACTATGCTATCAGACGTTGTATAATATACATAGGTATCCAGTTTGTGAAACCTGATTCAAACGGACAGAAATCACAAACATCAACTTATATAATATAACAATCTTTGCATTTTGAAAATAAACCTGATAATTTCGCACAGAAAAACATTAAAAGTTTATTATTACGCTATGCGACCGACTTAACAAAATAACCATTTCACATTTATTATTCACTGTTTTAAAACGAAGCAGCAGCTGCTTTTGATCTTTCATAATTTAACATTTCATTGCAATGCATTAAAATTAATATCAGATGCATTCATGCAAATATTCACTCGCATAAATTTAAAATTTGCAGTGTTCCGGAAACCGAAACGCATGTTGACTCCCGGGCCTCAGCGACCGAAGTCCTGTCATAATCCTCGTTTTCAAGCATTGCTTAATCAATTTGAGCATAGAGGAGTTGTTATGGCTCGAACTCCTTTAAACAATAGAGAAAAAGCTCAAGAATACACCCCACCTGTCGGAGAGCCATCTAACATGCCAGCAAGAGCTATAAACTTCAAAGATGAAAGTCCAGTTGTAGAAGTTGCTAAATATGAAGAATCAAGTGATTTATACAAGACTTGCATAGCATCTCCTGATGTCGACACTGCTGTATCAGCTCTTAGTACTAACATAGCGACAACTTTACAAACTTGTCTACAATCAGCAATTCAGAGAACAGAGGACAATACAGAAATACAGTTCAAATTTGTAATAACGAAAAAGAGATTCAGTGTGAAGAATATGCCGACTGAGGGTGTCGATGAAAAAACTCCTAATTTGAGAATTGTTGATAATCAGAAAGAAAATATATGGTCGAGTGTAGCAAGAGCTGTTAAAAGCGCCTTTTGGGGAAGCGAGACTAAATTTGGTAAGAATATTTCTTGGTAATATCTATCGGGACTTGCAGTAGTTTATTGAACTATGTATATCTACTGACAAAGAAATCTCTCGTGTTTTGTTCACGTTGTAATGATTGTGGTCAAGATGTGATTGGAAACAGCAAGTAAGTTTCAACGTTCTGAAAACTTAAGATTTAAAGTAAAATTAGTATTATTATATTAGTGGAATATTTTTTTCCATATTTCCAACTAAGGAGCTACAATACTATAGACCGTGTCAAACTTCTGGACGGCTGTGATGTTAGCTACAAGCTGCGCAAAAAACCCAATCCTAACTGATGATTTGGGTTTCGAGCAGCTTGTACCTAACTTCACAGCTGCCACGAAGTTTGAATCAAACTTCGTTATATTACCTATACATACTTGAATAAAATATAAACATAAAACCTGTAACACATGGCATTAGACTGTGAAAAATATTCAAGAATGAAAACAAACTAAATTAGTGGAAGAGATTAGAACTTTATTTTATCATGTTGGCGTCGACTTAGCTTCAATAATAAACCGTGCTATCCTAAAACCTTAATCAAAAAGCACCTACTCGAACCCACGTTTGATTTCGAGTACATTCCGTCAATTTCCTACAAAAGCATCGGGATAATAAAGAAAAACAATCGAGAACAGCTTCAAAGCGGATATAGCTAGCAATCCGCCCGCGGTTTCGTTCGGGTCCGTTAAACTCGGGAAATTGTTCTATCGGTATTACTTTGATCGTTCTGTGTGGATTTTATTAGATTGGACTGCTCGTACGTCTTTCTATCAATGGTTTTGATAGATGGAAGCTAATCCGTTTGCAGTTGGAAAAGTTCTTCAAAGCGGTCAGTTCTACGTTGTGAGACGCTGAGATATACCGGAGATGGAATCGGTTCTAAGCAAGGACTTTGTGTGTATACATCCATGTTTCTAAGTTTCAATTAACCTCTATTGATACTTGAGAGATTTTGATTTAAATAAAAGTTTTATTGATCGTTTGGTTCGTAGACAGATCTTCCTAGTCTGTGGTTACCTTTCGCACACCATTGACAGCTACAAACACAGGCTAAAAACAACCACGACATAATTTAAGGTTTTTGTTTCGCCCTAAATCGATTTTTATCCGGAAAAGCCCTATATAACTTTATTTTTAACAAATTCCAAAAATCTCCCAGTTTAGCCATCATCAAAAAAACCTCGTCAAATTGCAAATCCTTGGGGTGCCAACTCAGTGTCTGACTTCACCAAATATACTTTTCCAGCATTCATTTAGACCTCGACGTCATTTAACCCTAAAATTCCTTAAATCCCTCTTTCATATATTTATGTCACATGAATGTATACAAAACATGTACTTTCGCCCTAAAATAGGTGAAAGTCTAGTTTAGATCATCAATCCACCTTGTCAGTGGACGTCCGACGCTATGCTTGCCGAACGTGATCACTTTTCGAGAACTTTATGACCTCATCAGCCATCTATTCTACGATCTATATGCCCTGCGTATTGCCATTTCAACTTGCTGGGCTATGTCGGTAACTATTTTCAAAGAAGATATTAAAATACTCTATGGTTTACGAATTTCCTCATTTCTTATTCAATCCTACACAACATGGTTGAAAATTAAAGTCATACCAATTAAGTATTACATAATTATGAAAATAAAACTGCTCATAGCTTAATATAAAAAAGTCAAAAATATTGCATCTGCCTTTACAACAAAAGCTTTTTGTGTCAAGTACACCGTTATAAAAATATTCAAATCCGAGTAGGTATCCCATTGGAGTGTACCCAAATCATGGAGCGTATTAAAATTCATAAAGTGCCTGGACCAACTCCAAAAGAAACCAACGACAGTCCGCTATAATACAGCGTCTCGTTCTAAATCTTACTTAGGCCAAATTTTAATAGTTTTAAGCAATACTAGGTGTTGTTTTGTATTGTTGTCAATCTATATCTATGTATACCAATATTATAAAGAGGAATGATTTGTTTGTTCACATCGAATAGGCGCCGAAGCTTATATGGAATCTATACCTTTACTCAACGCTCTATAGTGTTGAGTTCGGGTATACCATAAAAATATGTACCGCCTTTTTGAGGATTTTAAAATATACCTGACTGCAACATTCGTTTTGGGGATACTTTAAAAATATGAACCGTCGTGTTAAGGATTTCAAAATATACCCGACCGCAAATAAAGGGACGTGTATTTTGTAGGTTAGGTTAGGTTTATTTATTTTTTGTTTTGTTTCACACCTAATCTATCAAGGGGGTTCGCTTCGGGCACTTCGCCGGCCGCTGCCGCGGCACGCTCGCTTCGCTCGCTCGGCTCGTGCGTTGTTTGTCATGTTCTAACCTAACCTAACCTATATTTTGTTTGACACCTAATCTATCAAGGCGGTTTGCTTCTGGCACTTCGCCGGCCGCTGCTGCGCGGCGTACCGAGCGATGGCTTCGTTGCGGTCGGGTATGTTTTAAAATACGCGGGGCGTGGCGTATACTAAATCTCAATGTATACCCGACATCAACACGCGACAGTGACGTCACAAATGTTAGATAAAGGTACGCTTTATTGAAATGATTTTAGTTTACTGGTTTTGAAAATATACCCGACGGCAACGCGGTCTCTGACGTCATGAGAGTTGTGTGAAGGTATAGTTTCCATATAAGCGGCGCCGAAATTACTGAACCGATTTGAAAAACTCTTTCACAGTTGGAAAGCTTCACTATCCCCGGTGAACATAGGGTACATTATATTTCCAAAAAAATTAGGGATCCTTACTGTTAATATTCTTTAGCCAATCGTACCCGGGCGAAGCCGGGATAGGCAGCTAGTTTTACTGAAGCAGATAGGTATATTCGTTATACAAACCATTTTTACTACGGAACCAACCATGAAATCGCTAAAAGACAGTCGCGTCCTTCATTTAGGTCATCGTATAGTTTGACCACTATTACACACATAATTATTGTATGAATAAGCTGATTTTTTAGTGGTTTCAAGGTCACTCTGATTTGACTACATGGCTCGACTCAGTTTTGAAATAAAAACCAGTAAATTCAGCGGTATGTTTTTGTGTATTGTGCCATGGGATTTTATCGTCATTTACAAAACAATTCACGTATTTTAATCCAATTGGCTTTCGTAGGTAGGCCTATGTTTAGGAGTGGAGTATTGGACAGTCACATAGGACAGCAGTAGCACATTCACATATTCTTATTTTCGTTATGTAGGTACCTGTAGTTAAAGAAAAGGTTCTAAAAATAATTTGTAGTTATCTACAACAAAAAACATTACTACTCACACACGACTTACATAGGCTCAAACTACATAAACTACTACTAGGTAGATAAAAGCAATTAGATCAACCACAAACCCTTGAAGGTCTAAAGATAATCCAAATGGTCAAGCCCACTGCCAGTTGGCAGCGTGCCCAGCATACTGGCAGCATTGCCACGCTGAATGGCAATGCTTTTACGTTGAGCCAAATAAACACCAGCATTTGGTCACGCATCGCGTATTTAACTAAATAAATAATTCTATAAATAATCTGTTTCAAATAAATTATTCCAACTTCCAGCTTCCACCACCCCTCACCGTTCCATCGACTCCACCAGCTCATCATCATCATCAGCATCCAAACGAAAAATCGAAGACCTGTCCGACTCCGAACTGTCACCCATCAATCATAAGAGGAACAAATACGAGAGGATCCCGGGAAGGCCGCCAATAAGGAGGCTCAGACCCTGGGTCAGCACTCTACGAAGTACCAAGTCGGAGGAGCAGCATGCTCTGATGCAGAAGATTCAAGAAGATACTATGAATTTGAGCTTTTAATAAGTTTTTTTTCTGTTTAATACCGTATAAGCAGTTAGTCGTATTTTGCATCCATGTCATTCATCCATTCATACATCAGCCATAGGACGTCCACTGCTGGACATAAGCCTCTCCCAAAGATCTCCAATAAGACCGGTTAGTAGCGGCTTGCATCCAGCGCGATCCTGCGGTATCAATTAAGTCATCCGTCCACCTCGTGGGTGGACGTCCTACGCTGCTCTTGCCGGTATGTGGTCGTAACTAGAGAACTTTTTGACCCAATATCATATGATGGCTTATACCTACGTATTATATTGCCTTATTGTTACAGAGATAGCTATACTGGGTTATCCAGAACTGATGTACTAAGCCAAAAGGAGGTAATCCAATCCATCATTATGAACAACTTTTACTATGGGACCAACCTGAAATTCGAGAAAAAATTGCTGTTTCATACATATTTATTGTCGACTAGCTGACCCGGTGAACTTCATCCCACCATCACAACTGTCAATGACAACTTTTACATGCAGGAATATTTTGTATGGGAAAATTACATTTACGTTTTTACTATTTTCCTCCGTACATTTTTATATTTTCTCACCGTTTAAACCTTCCCTTAGCTTCCACGGATATTTCAAGACTAAAATTACCCCAATTGGTTCAGCCGTTCTCGAGTTTTAGCGAGACTAACAACCACGATTCATTTTTATATATAAGAAAGAAGAAGAAGAAGAGAAGATTCCGAGTTTCAATTTTGTATGAAACAGCTGAGTTTTTATTCTTAAATTCTGGGTTGGCCCATGGTAAAAAATATTCATAATGATAGTCTTAATCCCCACCCCCTTTTCGGCTTAGGGTAAGCAGATAACCCCTATATAAGTTATACAAGATGCTATTTTGTGTCTAGTCATATTTATACAGGTATACAGGGTTATATCTAATCAATTAGCATCCTTCTAGGGACTTCTGTACATCAAAACTAACAACTTTTGTTCTAATTTTATTAATTCTCAAAAAAAGTTGTTCCATAGAAAAATATCGTTCACCCTCGACAAAATGTATGGAACAACTGATTTTTATTTTGAGTTTTGACAAAAGTCGCAGAACAAAAGTTGTTACTTTTGATGTACAGAATAATCCCCTAAAAGGATGATAATTGATTAGAAATAACCCTGTCTATGTCGAATAAATTGAAATAGCACCTGTGAACACGAGGTAAGTCGTTGCGCAGTAGCTAATTCATTTGTCGGTAAGGGTGAGTGGGGTTTTGCGTTTGTAACTAACTTCAGAGACGCCATTAATGGCGTGAAGGTACGAGCAGTTAGTTCCGAATCAAACTTAAGTTTGATTTGGTTTTTGTTGAATTTATTTACTGTCAGGAACAAGTTGAAGCTATGGGATCAATCATGACATCGGAACCACTCGTCTTTTCAGTAGTTGGTTCCATAATAAACGTTGTTCTAATGTATAGTATAACTAACTGCTCGTACCCATCACTGTAAATATGGCAGAGATAATAAAACAACAGTTTGGCCGTTCGTTAGCGACCATCCAAGTTCAGCATGGTCAGTCTTCGGATGGGTGACCGCGAGTGGCATTTACAACTGAGCGCTACCGTGACTCCGTGGTTAAATTGTAGGCCCCGATTTTTATACCCGTTAAGCCATGTCAAAGCCGGCCTATACGAACTTACTTATTAGATATAAGTAGATACAAGATTATTATGGTATGACTAGGCAGTTCTGAGTCCTGTATATCTTCAACTTTTTGTTAGATAAAAAAGCCTAATGAGTACTTTTAGAAAATACGAGCGACCCGCCCTGGCTTTGCACAGGTGTATTATACATACAAACCTTCCTCTTGAATCACTCTATCTATTTAAAAAAAACCGTATCAAAATCCGTTGCGTAGTTTTAAAGATATAAGCATACATGGGGCATGGGGACAGCGAAAGCGACTTTGTTTTATACTATGTAGTGATAGTGATGATGATACCTAATCCAATATTCGACAAAACAAAAACACAGCCAAGCGAATTTTTTGTGTTATTATATAATTTAGGTCTAGTACTAAGACATAGCCCAGCGAAGTTACCGACATAGCCCAGCGGATTGGCAAGTTGAAATGGCAATGGGCAGGGCACATAGCTCGGAGGACTGATGACCGATGGGGTCGAAAAGTCCTCGAGTGGTGACCACGTACCGGCAAGCGCAGCGTGGGACGTCCACCCACAAGGTGGACCGATGCCCTCATAAGACCGCATGATCGCGCTGGATGCAAGCCGCTACGAACCAGTCTTATTGGATATCTTTAGGGGAGGCCTATGTCCAGCAGTGGACATCCTATGGCTGTAACAAATGAACTAACTAAGACTAAAATTTTGTTTAAAATTATATAATTAGGTCTAGTATTAAGATTTACATTTTTTTATTTAATTATACAATTAAGATTAGAAGTTAATTTAACATTTCTATGTATTTTTTAATTAAGGGTAGAAGTTTAACATTTACTAGACCTAATTATATAATTAAATAATTATATAATTAGGTCTAGTACTAAGATTAACATTTAATTTAATTATGCAATTAAGGTTAGAATTAAGTTTAACATTTTTATTTCATTTAACAACAAAGCTAGTAACATTTTATAAACTAAGTTTATTACCAAGTTTAACATTTTTACGTATTTTAAGTAAATCTAGTACTAAGTTAAACGTTTTTATGTAATTACAAGCTTTTATTTTTATACAATTAAGGCTGGTTACTGTTACTAAGTTTCACATTTTTTTGTAATTTTACAGTTAGAGCTTGTACTAAGTATTGTTTAAGTAATTATACAAGCAAGTGTACTTAGTACGTACTAACTAAGTTTAACATTTTTTGTAATTATACGATTAAGTCTAAAAAAAAAAAAGATAAATTAAGTAATATATTTTTAATTTAAATTTAGATTAAAGACAGTTTTTTACATATTTATGGTTTAAGCTTTATGGTTTAAAAATTTAAATCAAATAATCAGAAAGATTATTTTTGCAAAGTGCATGTACTTTTGAAGAATATTTGAGGCGTATTTACCTACTCATAATTACGAACTTTAATTATGAAATATCTTTCAGCAAACATTCACCGCCTTACCACAATTAAACACTGATTAACCGTGTAATTTGTACTGCTAAACACTGTCTAAAGCGTGCGTAAAACTTCTGTGGCAGACGAAGACGGTCATTGTTTTATTTAATCTCATCCAAATGTATGGAGCAACTGAGTGACTGAGTTTTTTCGCGATTTCGCAGTACATGATAACCTCTAAAAGTCCTTACAGTTTGCAAAATAATACGTCCTTGTACTTGTATATTAGGCTGTCATTTTATTTCTCTTTCTCGCAATTTTCTTAACTGCATGTGCAAGAATGAAACAAATAATAGCTGTGTTATTTTTTTTAAAAGTTTTACTGTTATTTTCATAGATTTCTAGATTATTTAAATTATTGTTTAGGTAGTTTGAAAGTTTTTCAAAATTTTGCATGACATAAATTATACTAATGAGTAAAAAACGATTTGTTATTTTTTGGTAGAAAAAATATTGACTGTCCTGGCATAGTTTGTTTGGTTTAGAGGTCCTAGGTTCGATTTTAAGTCGGGCATCATTTTTAATCGACTTCCAAAAAGGAGGAGGTTCATGTTCGTCTGTATGTATTTTTTTTTGTGTAGGTATGTTCATCGATAATTTCGCCAATTGTGAACCGAAACTAAAAATTATTTTTTAGTTCTAAAGGGTATACCGAGTTGGTTCCATTTAAATTTAACGGAAATCAGCTGAGCCGTTTTTGAAAAATCAATAATAATGTAAACGATTCGAGCGAAATATTCGAATTTTGAAAGCAATGGAAGGCGGTTTTGCCATTTTTTGCGAAAAAATAATTCTTGTTTGTAATATATGTTCCATGGCATCCCCGACAGAGAAAATCTCTGAAGACAACCTATCCACCATGCTGTCCCTGTGCGGGATGGCGGATTTGTGGATATATTTATGATCTGACCCGGTGAACTTCATCTCACCATCTGTCCACTGCAAGGATTTTTGTTTATGTAATACATCCATAGTCAACTGTCAATGACAACTTTTACATGCAGAAACATTTTGTATGGGAAAATTAAATTCGTGATTTTATTAAATACTCGCTCCATTTCTACACTTTCTCACCGTTTAAATCTTACCTTAAGAACCACAGATATTTCAAAGTCAAAATTAGCCAAATGGGTTCTACCGTTCTCGAGTTTTTGCGAGACTAACAACCACGATTCATTTTTATATTTAGATATAGATAAATAGATAGATAGATAGATCTAAAATGTATGATAAAAGCCGTGGTCCTTTAGTGGTAGTAGGTAACGTGTTTTTAAATACAGGTCCCGTACCAATGAGTTTTTTGGAACTTATGCATGTACTCGTAACTACGGAATTTCACACCACTGGCGTTTCGGTGAAGGAAAATATCGTGAGACAACCTACGTACGTCCGTGAAAGAAATTTGATGGCGTTTGTGAATACACCAACCTGCACTGGGCCATCGTGGTGGATATGATCCAATTCGTGAGTAGGCCTAAGTCCTGCTATGGACTATTTAAAAGGCTGGTACGCGTACAGGTGTCAAAACTGCGGTAATTTTCATGATAAAATTGTCGCTGCGTTATTATTAATTTATGATTTTACTGCGCCAAGACTGGATAATATAATTAATGTCCTAAACTAGTACAAAGTACATGAGCCGTGGCATTTGGCCCAACCAACGCCATTGGAACTAGTTCAAGTACCACTTGAACTATTGGCAACGTCAATAATGGAGTAACTAAGTTTCTGCTCGTATAATGATATCATTTGGGTAGGATTGATTAAGATTTAGTTGGGAATACCTCTATAGTAAATTACCTGTTTACGACGAGGTGGCAATTTGAAACGTACGCGCTTTCGTACAAATTAAATCATAATAAGTGTGTACCTAATTGTGTAATGTAATGTATAGAAATTAGCATTGCGTGCATGCCCTGAGCATTCATGCTCGCCATCGAAGGCTCCTTCTTGCGGCGGCGTCGTGTGTCGGGTCGTTTTCTTCCCTCAAATATGGTCGAAGAGATGGCTGGCACATGCGTCACACTCGTGATCGGGTGCTGCATGCGGGTCGCCGGTTTGCTCGCGGCATTCACGCAATGCACTCAAACTGCTAACTTAGACTAAGATTTAAACTAACCTCTCTCTATAGTACAGTCGCATTCTTTAATATGTAACTACTCAACAAAGGGCACAGACCCTGGAGTCTGTGGGTCAAAAATTTAAATATAAAAAAAAAGCGTACGCGAGACGCGTGCACTCTGTTTTTGACCGACGAAACGGAGGAGGTACTCAATTCGACGCGTATTTTTTTTTTTGAATAACCAAGCATAACTTTTTTTGTAGTAGTCCGATTTCAATAATTCTTTTTTTTTTAGAAAGAGTTTACTTCGAAATTGGTTCCATTAAAATTTTATTGAAATCGGCTGAGCCATTTTTGATAAATCAACAATAATGTGACCCGAATCGGGGTCCGATTTTGATAATTCTCATTTTTTGGAAAGAGTATGCTTCGAAATTTGTCCCATTTATATTTTATCGAAATCGGCTGAGCCATTTTAGATAAATTAATAATAATGTGAAAAATGTTACATCGATTCGTGCGAAGTTTTCGCGAATTCATTCTAAAATTTATTTAAAATTTTTGCTACGATTTATTGGTTAGGTAAATTGTACAATTACTTTGTTAATAGTACCAATTTTCAATAATTTTCAGTTTTTAGATTTTTTCCTTTGTATATGCCCGATAGTCTACCTTGGTGCCAAATATCAAGATTCTAGGTCATCTGGAAGTGGGTTAGGTTTTTGATCTATAAGTCAGTCAGTGAGTCAGTGAATCAATCAATGAAACACGAGTCTTTAAACGTTAATATATCATTAACTGATTTAGCAAAAATTATGAAATTTTGGGTTCATGATAAGCTAAAAGACTTTAATAAATGTGCTAAATTTCATGTATGTAGGCTGAATAGTTTTCGAGTTTTGAGGGGGTCAAAAGTAGCTCCATATGGTTCGTGTAATAAGTATTACACACGGCCGCTGCGTCGCCAGTTTTCTTTGAACACTTTGGCTGGACACGCCGCCGCGTGTCTAGATCAGCTGTTTCACACAATTTGTCGATTTCGATCAACAATGTACAGGTCGCTGCATATAAGTCTAGCGCTGAGCGAAGTGTGGAGGGGGTGGTTGCACATGAGTTTAGTCTGGCGGTCAATATGCGTAGCTTTCCCCTCCACAGTACCCTCAGCGCTAGACTTTCGTGCCGCTACTTGTATTATTTTGAATGACCCCATAGGAAAAGTTAGTTACATATAATGAAGATCTGAATTAACCCTTTTCGGTCATTTTTAGGGTTCCGTACCCAAAGGGTAAAAACGGGACCCTATTACGAAGACTTCGATGTCCGTCTGTCCGCCTGTCTGTCTGTCTGTCACCGGGCTGTATCTAATTAACCGTGATAGCTAGGCAGCTGAAATTTTCAGAGATGGTGTATTTCTGTTGAAAACAAATACTAAAAATAGAATAAAATAAATATTTAAAGGGGGCTCCCATACAACAAACGTCATTTTTAGGAGTTTTTTGCTCGCTATGAATAACGGCAAGAGGAATGGGGCTTCCATACTGTACGGAACCCTTCGTGCGCGAGTCCGACTCGCACTTGACCGATTATTGAAAATCTTTTTGTTATTCCCTAAATTTAATCTTCGAAAAGCTACCTAAATGTCAAACGTACAGATTTTGGACAATTAAAGATTTTCCATTATCGCCCGTTTGAAACAAATAATCAACGTAAACACCAATTAGGTCGGACCATGTTATGCAAGAACTAATGAAGCAGTTTTTTTACGTTTTAAGTGATCAAATCAAACAACTTGGTGGCTGTGACGTTAACTGCGAATAAACCAATACAGACTGAAGCTCGCCTTTCCCACAGCTTGTATACAGGGTTATTCTACGTCTTTTATTTATTTAAAAAAAAAAGTTGTTCCATAGGAAAAGATCGTTCACCCTCGACAAGATGTATGGAAAAGCTGTTTTTTTTAGTATTGACTAATGTCGCAGAACAAAAGTTGTTAGTTTTAATGTTCAGAATAAGCTCATAAAAGGATGCTAATTGATTAGGAATAACCCTTTATAGCTAATTTGACAACCAGACAAGATGTCTGATTCGGCCTAATAGCTTGAAACGTCTTACATCGATCTGCAATAAAAAAAATGGTTTTGTCGCTTAGTTAGTTATTACATAACTTCGTCCAATTTTACGGTTTTTTTTTTGAGAAAGCAGAAACAGAGATACTGTGCAAAAACACGCAATAAAGGCTTTCAAAGCACGTTACAAAGAGTACCTACGCCGCGCGCCGTTAATATCGCACGCTATTCAGCCTATCCAGCTCAGTTTACCGACATTAACACAACATTAAGCCCAAAAAAGAGCAGAATATATCCATACAGGGCTGGAATCAGGGCGGGAACAGGGGGCTTGACTATTTATGGGTGTACAAATTACGAAACTTAAGTAAAATTTTATTGAGATATGAAGAAAGCTTTTTTGATCACTCTTAGATATAAATTAAATCTTTTACAGTTTGATTGCTTTTTTTGTATACCTAAGCTTTGACTGGTGATTTCTCTTATAGTTTAAAACAAGCAAAAACCACACTAAGCTTAGTTACTTTAAAAACTTAGTTCGTTGTTTGTTATTTTTAGAAACGTTGATGGCAACAAACTGGGCGTTGGTCGATTAACATGCAACGACAAACATCTCCGGATAAATGTAGGTTTTATTCTTATATACTACGGGACTAATCGTGCACTAAAATGACGAGATAAATAATGAGTTGCATCGATCGTGGCTACGGGTAGACAGACGGGTAGACGGGTAGTGAATAAAATAATGAAAAAATGAAATTCAAATCGCACAACAAAATGTATGTTCTAACACGATGTAGGTGACGTACAAAATTTCATTAATGATTTTGTCCTTTCTTGGGTATCTTTTGTATCAATTTTATTTCTACTTTATTCCAGCACGCCTTTTATGGCACCTTTTCACACGTCGATAAACTGTTGTCGTCGTGCGGTATGCTAAACGACGACAACAGTTTATCGACGTGTGAAAAGGTAACACATTTATACTTCACTAAATTCTGTCTCGTTCTGACACGTCGATAGAATTATTTTGTGGTCCGTATGCTAGCACGGCAGGTGTACCAACTTGATATTTTGTCTTTAAATGAAATTGTCTCCATTTTCCTTCACCTAAAAGCCAGCAACAGTCCAGCTAATATTTTTTTCCATTTTTCCGACCGAAAAACTACCTTAATTCGCACCTGTGCCCAGCCGTATTATTTTCACTAGCGCCGCCACATGTTCCCAAATAACTTCGATAAATAGTCCCCGAGGCAAACGTTGTTTTTGCGTCGAAAATGTTGTAGCCAAAATAAAAGGTGACCTCAAAAGGGATGATAATAGTTTCTTTTGTGTCTATTACAATGGTTGTAACTTGATGCTGAACTAAAATCTTATCATCATTATCGATAGTCTTGATTTTAGATTTGATAGCGAAGTTTTAGGCTGTGGATGCACGGAGCGGCTTTTAGCCACGCCGCGGTTGCGGGCCCGCAGCTTCTGTAGAATGCAGATATATAATATAAATGTAAATAATGGGCCAAGTACGAGTCAGACTCGTGCATGAAGGGTTCCGTACTATATCGGAGCCCCACATAAAAAACATTTTATTTTAATTTAATTATTTATTATTGAAGTGAACACACAACTAAATATTCTGTGAATATCTGAACCATCTACCTGTTACCATTATTAAAATCGATTGAAAAACGGCTAAAAATGGTATGGGAGCCCCCGTTAAATATTAATTTTATTCTATTTTTAGTATTTGTTGTTATAGTGGCAACAGAAATACATCAACTGTGAAAATTTCACCTTTCTTGCTACAACGGTTAGATACAGCTTGGTGACAGACATACACACGAACAGAGGAGTCTTAGTAATAGGGTCCTGTTTATACCCTTTGGGTACGGAACCCTAAAAATTAAAGCAGATCTCGTGGTGCGTTTTACGCTTGCAGTGTGCGCGGTTATTTGCAGCTCCCGCTCGCGCGGGCAAATTATAATAAAGACATCGAACGGAAGACAGTTACAATTAAAATAAAATGTATTACTCATTTAATTTTATAAAATTTAATCTGTTTTAGGCTGCTTCATTAGGTGAGTACCTTCTTGAATTCATTGATAAGAATACATCACGATATGACTTAACTTAGTGTCTTTCTGCGAGTTCAAATTAATAAGGAAATTACATATTTGGACGTGATAACTGACAACCTAGCAAGTAAATTGGCAGCGGGCAGAAGACAGCAGAAATATATCGATAAACTATCAAATGTTCAAATTAAGACTAGGTACCGACTTGCTAGCGTAGCTTAGGATGTTAACTTACATAACGCATAATAGACCGATAACCCGCTTAATGCGTTGGAACATTGAATGCAGCTGACTTCAATTCTGTCTTACTAAAAATTAATAAACTAAATCTTTGTTTAAAGGTGAAACTCCAGCTGCTAAAATCATGATTATTCCTCATAACAACAGATAATCCAACAAAACAATTAGTACTGAATATTAGTTATCTGGTAGTTTGGTATGAGATATTATTATCATTAATGCTAATAATATCTCATACAATAATATAATTATATTTCACTGATATGCTCAGTTATTAATTAAACTGAGGAGCCAATTATCGGGGATATCGCAATGGAGATTAATTAACAGAAATAGCTTTATTATTATGATTAGAATCTAGGAGGTTATCTAGTAGGATGTGTTCAGTATCTAAGGGCCTGTTCAGACGGGACGTATACACATACTTACTTAGCGCGCGTCGGTGTGTCCCCGTTGACGCACCGACGCGCGCTAACTCTTTAATTGAATTATTGAAGTGAAATTTCTAATGCGACTTTAAACAAGGTTGCGTTAAACGTTTAACGCTACCATGAAGAGGGTATGAAAGCACTGTTACGCCAAAGTTTCACTTCTTCCGCGCGGAGGGACTCCACTTGCATTTTTTGACCGACGAACCAAACGGAGGAGGTACTCAATTCGACGCGTATTTTTTTTTTTTTTTTTTTTTTAGTATAACCACGCATAACTTTTTACATAGTAGTCCGATTTTGATAATTCTTTTTATGTTGGAAAGAATATACTTCGAAATTGATCCCATTTAATTTTTATTGAAATCAGCTAAGCCACTTTTGACAAATCAACAATAATGTGAAAAACCGGCCAAGTGCGAGTCGGACTCGCGCACCGAGGGTTCCGTACAAACCTGCAAGGTTTACAAAGTTCGTTCATTACGACAATCGAGATTTATTAAAAAATATATATTTTGTAATGTAACTAAAAATTTAAGGTTTTCGGAATTTTTCCTTTATGTGTGCTATAAAACGTTGCTTCATGCCAAATTTCAAGATTCTAGGTCGACTGGAAGTACCCTTTAGGTTTTGATTCCCTTGCGAGTACTTGCGAGTTTCAAAATATGCAGCTTAAATTGCTGTTTCTTTTGATTGCGTTGACATAGAAGTTTGATTTTGTTACAGCTTAAAGGTATTATAGACCTGAGTATTTGGTATGAATTTCAATTTAATACCTCTACGCGTTTATGAGGAAATGGGTAGTAAGGTTAAAATTATTAAAAAAAAATATATTATGTGATGTAACTAAAAATTTATGGTTTTCGTAATTTTTCCTTTATCTATGCTATAAGACGTTGCTTCGTACCAAATTTCAAGATTCTGAGTTCACGGGAAGCACCCTGTAGGTTTTGATTCCCTTGCAAGTGTCGAAAATTTGCGGCATAAACAGCTGTATCTTTTGATTGCGTTGGCTTAGAAGTTTGATTTTTTCACAGCTTCAAGGGACAGTAGACCTGAGTAATTGATATAAATTTCAGCTTCATACCTCCACGCGTTCCTGAGAAAAAGGGTCTTGACAGACGGACGGACGGACAGCCGGACAACAAAGTGATCCTATAAGGGTTCCGTTTTTTCCTTTTGAGGTACGGAACCCTAAAAATGCTACATCGATCCGTGCGAATCATTCGCGAATTCTGTACACGGTTGAAGTCGGTTGTGCTATTTTTAGCGAAAAATAATTATCACGTTAGCTATAATTACGTATTTTGTTTTAAAAAGTTTTTAAATGCATTTGAGTTGATTTACATTCTCAATCCGTCATAATTTTAAAAATCTTTCTGAGTGTCGGGTGGACACGGCGCGTGACCAAAATTTCTGGCGTATAGCGTATATTTGGCTAACGTATGAATACCTAAGCATTTCGTTCAGCCTGGTGATGTCAGCAGGCTGGATATGCTGCCAACTGGCTGTGGGCTTGAGCATTAGATTATTTATCGAATTGCTTTATTGTAGTACGAGTAGTAGCATCACTACATACGAGTAGCATAAAACAAAGTCGCTTCCCGCTGTCTGACCCCATGTTTGCTCATATCTTTGAACTACGCAACGGATTTTGATTCGGTTTTTAGGGTTCCGTACCTCAAAAGGAAAAAACGGAACCCTTATAGGATCACTTTGTTGTCCGTCTGTCCGTCTGTCAAGACCCTTTTTCTCAGGAACGCGTGGAGGTATGAAGCTGAAATTTATATCAATTACTCAGGTCTACTGTCCCTTGAAGCTGTGAAAAAATCAAACTTCTAAGCCAACGCAATCAAAAGATACAGCCGTTTATGCCGCAAATTTTCGACACTTGCAAGGGAATCAAAACCTACAGGGTGCTTCCCGTGAACTCAGAATCTTGAAATTTGGTACGAAGCAACGTCTTATAGCATAGATAAAGGAAAAATTACGAAAACCATAAATTTTTAGTTACATCACATAATATATTTTTTTTTAATAATTTTAACCTTACTACCCATTTCCTCATAAACGCGTAGAGGTATTAAATTGAAATTCATACCAAATACTCAGGTCTATAATACCTTTAAGCTGTAACAAAATCAAACTTCTATGTCAACGCAATCAAAAGAAACAGCAATTTAAGCTGCATATTTTGAAACTCGCAAGTACTCGCAAGGGAATCAAAACCTAAAGGGTACTTCCAGTCGACCTAGAATCTTGAAATTTGGCATGAAGCAACGTTTTATAGCACACATAAAGGAAAAATTCCGAAAACCTTAAATTTTTAGTTACATTACAAAATATATATTTTTTAATAAATCTCGATTGTCGTAATGAACGAACTTTGTAAACCTTGCAGGTTTGTACGGAACCCTCGGTGCGCGAGTCCGACTCGCACTTGGCCGGTTTTTTTTAAATAGATAGAGTGATTCAAGAACAAGGTTTATATGTATAATAAACCTGCGCGAAGCCGGAGCGGGTCGCTAGTAAGTACTATATATTGTTCGATTCCTACCCATGGAAAGCATAGATACGAGTATATGTGATGTCCTAGTTGCTTGTTCTTTGTCTGAATTTTCTTTTTTATGAATACATGTGTGTTTAAAACTATGCACTTTATTAGTCTCTGGCAGCTATATGACAAGCTATGCTTAGTTTGGAGTCACAGACAGTGTGGAAAATGACCCCAAATATTTATTTATTATATTATGTTGTCTATACCAATATTAAAAAGAGGAAAGATTTGATTGTTTGTTTGCATCGAATAGGCTCAGAAACTACAGAACCGATTTGAAAAATTCTTTCACTGTTGGAAAGCTACACCGGGGATAGTGCCCCGGAGAACATAGGTAAAATTATATTTTTAAAAAAATTAGGAATCCTTACTATTTGGCTTTTTTAAACAAATGGACCAGGGCGAAGCCGGGACGGAGAACTAGTAGTTAATAAAGGCACTTATCGATCATCTTAAACTCAAAGAACATAAATTTTTAACAACATCAAAATGCACGTCGTCATCTCAGGCGCTCTTACTTTGTAACTCAATGTATATAAAACACGTTTTCCCTAATAACTTCAAAACAAAAGGGCAGAAGAAACAGTATCCTGACTGAGCAGTTATTCAAGGCACGTGTTAACTTCTGATGGTATTATTTCACATTCAAAGGGTTCTTAAAATGCGGTTGGGTTGTGAAGAATTTGCGGGTTACTTTGAAGGGTTTGGGGAAAGGGTAGTGATGGGAAGCCGTAGCTCTTAAAATATCGAAGTTATATCGAGAAGGGATCAAGGAAAAACATTGATAGCATAGATGAATGAAGGTCTCGCTCCGCTAGACATTGACAGAATTAGAAAAGTGAGACATATAACAGAAGTTGGTCATTATGATGAACGTAATGATGTCGTAGAATATTTCGTCGTCTTGACATTATTTTAGGGTCCCGTAGTAAAACGAGGAACCCTTATAACTTCGTTGTGTCTATCCGTCCGTCCGTCCCATTAATACTCTACTGTATTGTATCAGGCTTTTTTTAATAGTCTACTGCAGGACGTAGGACTACCCACGAAGGGTGATTGAACCATATCCACCAGTCTGGCCCAGTGCGGCAATACAACGCCTTATTACTTTCACATATGTTATGAACCAAATTGCATGAAATTTTAAATGGTGATACCGAAGTATTGTAATAGATATCCCATATAACACTCTTGGAGACACTTAGCGGTTAAATAATTTACTGAGTGAGAATACAATCAACATCTCCTGCTTTCAATCCACACAGATTTTCCATAAATATTAATATGTTTTCCTTTTCATGACGTGTCAGCTCTCAATTTTCCAATTTCTGAGACGATGACCTCGTCATATACTTAATTCAACCGTCGTCGATAGCGTCGATGGAAACACTACCTGCGAATGAAAAACGATAAGTATTTCGTGACTAAAGATAATATATGATTGAGAATGTAGTGTGCTTGGTAAAAAACTACCTTAAATAGTAAAAGGGTATCTTCTCTAGTGGTAGCTGTGGTGGTCTCCTGCGTTACAATCGTGAGGTCTTGGGCTCAAATTCCGATCCCGTACTGGCTTTTTGGTGAAGGAAAACATCGCCAAGCAACCTGCATAGAAGTCCGTAGAAGAAATTATATGGCGTATGTGAATCCACCAACCCGCACTGGGCCATCGTGGTGGATATGACCCAATCACCCTTTGCAGGTAGGCCCACGTTCTGCAGTGGACTACTAAAAAGGCTAGTGGGTATAGTACAGATACATTTTAAGTAAGCGTGCTACACCCTAGACCCGCATTTCTGCTTCACATCGGGCAGTATGTAGTTAAACACATACCTATAAGATATAAAAAAATAAAAATGAACCGTTCCATACCAACTAACAGTTATTCATAAATTCCTGATTCAAAAAATTGCTTGTTACTTACTCTTACTTGTTGCACGTTTTCATAAATCCGTATAACTTTGCATGTTGACAAACTTTAAAGCAACTTCAAGCTATAGAAGCTGTATAAGCGTTGTCAGTATTTGTTAAAACGTATTCATCGCAACATACTTATACATTAAAAAATTGTATGTCTGTAGTATCGGTTTACGGACAATAATTTTACGTGATAACGTCATTGTTGAATCATCAACTGAAACAAGCCGAACGCTTAAGCCGATCGTGCCTTTCTATCGCTTGTTCCGTGCTCTCGCTTGCTCACTCGGCACAGGCGGAACGTGACATTGTTTCGTGCGTGCAGCCGGCGTTCATCGATTTACTTACGATACAAAGACGTTATCACGTCAAAAGTGTTTTAATTACTTTATCATCATTTTCATCGACCGCCTTCTCTATCCCACTGCTGGATATAGGCCTCTCATTTACTGTGCCATCAGCCTCGGTCCTGTGCCAATCGTGTCCAGAGTGGCAGATTTAAACAATGTTCGAAACCTGCTTGATCGCGTTAACGTTTGATATTATGATTTAAATGGAAATGGCACAGCGCCATCTTGTGTCACGTACGGAAAACTGAATAGGTTAGGTTAGTTGAGTTTTATTTACGGTAATATAACGAGCGCCAAACCGATCCAACACAAGCGCGGCGACGTCTGTGATTTGCTTAGTCAAGTGTGTGTGTCAATGTGCTCGCATGTGTGCTCGGCGCGCTCGGTAAACGCGACGTAATATTACAGTACGACACAAAAGAGATGAAATGAATTATTCGGGAACTAAATTATCACTTTTGCTGGAACCACAATCTGAGCTGTCAATCATTGCTAATATCTTAGCATTTTTCTCGTTTTGTTTTATTTTGTGGATTGTGAACAGAAAAACAGTAACTTTATGAAAAAAATAATGCAAATTATGCTAACAAAGCGATGGTGGCGACCTCATTTATTTTCAACTCTTATATGTCGCACTGTAATTCGATTTGATTTGCAAAACTGCCGCTCGGCACTCAGGTTCGACCCGCGATTTCGACTATATAGTCGACGATATCGTCGACCCATCTTGCAGCTGGACGACCAACGCACCGCTTACCTTGCCTCGGCCGCCATACCTACTGTAACAGTCTAATTACTTCACAGCACTCAATTTTCCAATCTCACCTCTGAAACGATGGCTTCGTCGTAAATTACGGCTGTCGATAGCGTCGATACAAGCACTACCTGTGGATGAAATACGACACGTATTTCATGATTAAAGTCGGTTTCGCTGTTCACGGGGACAGTTTGATTTACGCGGTAAAACATCCAAGTTATTTTAATTATGCGAGCCGTTTTTAACAGAGTTGAAAATGTTTTTTAATGGGCAAAAGAGCCTTTACTAACTACAACCAAATATAATACTACTTGACGACCCGCCCCGGCTTCGCAAAGGTGTACTATACATATAAACCTTCCTCTTGATTCACTCCGTAGCGTAGTTTTAAAGATTTAAGCATACAGACAAACAAACAAACGAAAATAGCGACTTTATTTTATACCATGTAAGGATTTTATAAGCTAAAACTACATACACATCTACTGCATAAAAAGCAATTGCCATTCAGCGTGGCATTGCAGCCAGCATCCTGGGCACGCCCACTGGCAGTGGGCTTGACCATTTGGATTATCTGTAGACCGTCAAATGTCTGTGGATGATCCAATTGCTTTTTATCTAGTTAAAAATATTGATCACTGACGGAAATGTTGATGATATTTGAAAAATAATGATATATCTGATTATAATTCTCTTAAAAAACTTAATTATTGAATATTTGTGACGATATTTTGCTAAAAATACAGTATAATTTAATAATAACAACACATTATATCCAGATTTTCAACTGGAGCCCTTATCGCTTAGAGCAATTTCTACCGATAACGCACCAAAACTATTCTTAGACACAGGAGCTGTTCTGTATATTTCATGATTAATTTAGTTAATTCTAAAAAAAAAAACATGACAGAATGTTGTGAAACAAACAGGTGAGGCCGGCAAAACTACGCCTCGCCGTGTACAGACACACACAAACATGTACAACGAAACTACGCCTTGGCTCGTCAGTCGAACTATGGCGGCGCACCGACGCACTCACCACATGTGTAAAAAAACTGGCCTCACTTGTCTGTTTACGACGTTCTGTCTCGATTTTTTTATTTGGTCTGAGGAATTACCGAACATATATTATGTTTAAGATAAAAAATCGATATAAGTAAGTCACATCACTAGCTCAAGTCCACTGCAAGCGCGGTTGGTGTGTGCCCTATAATCTTAACCCTAATCTGTCATTCTAATTTCTATTCTACAGCATCCAGTAAAAGGTTCACATTCGCTTAAATAACGGTTGAAATAGTGTTGGAAGAGCAATACGCTACCCTTAACCAGTGTTGAATACGGAAAATTTTAAGTGACAGCTTTGCAGACGGGCGTGATATTATTTTCTGAAGCGTACAAACAAATACCTACGTTATGTGAACATGAGTTTCTTTGCCTTTAGCGCTCTTAGCGTAGTGTGACTAGGTATTTGTTAGAGATCACCGAAGGATTGGCATAGTCAGTTTTTGGATAGGCGACCGTAGCGCGGGTAGCATTAGCAAATAAGCGTTAGATATTCACTCGGATGACACGTTAAAACTATTATGGGTCATTATATGCACGAAGCATTCAGGCAGCTTTTTAGGGTTCCGTACCCAAAGGGTAAAAACGGGACGCTATTACGGGCTGTCCGTCTGTCTGTCTGTCACCAGGCTGTATCTCATAAAACGTTATAGCTAGAAAGCTGAAATTTTCACAGATGATGCATTACTGTTGCTGCTATAACAACAAATACTAAAAATAGAATAAAAATTATGGTAAGGCGGATTCCGTCTTACCACAAAAGTTTTAAGGACGTACGCTTTAGACAATATTTAACAGTACAAATTGCACGGTTAAACAGTGTTTAAAGCGTGTTTAAATATTTTGTGGTAAGGCGGATTATATCCAACGTTGGGCATTATATTTTTATGTTAAAGTTACTTTACTGCGGTACTTACTTACCTAGCTTAGTAAGGCATCATAATAAATACGATTTGATCTATTTTTTTTGTAACTCTTAAACAAAACATTACTACGACTAATTTTGCTTATATTTAAACACGAAATCGCTCGTTTATCTGTTTTCCTCGGCCAAGTTGAATGACTTTTTTTATTCCTTCCCCGGGTCGAAAGTAACGTCGTTTGAGCGTATCTCTTTGAAGGGGTGAAACATCTCTTTTAGAGCTTTCTTGGCCAAATAAATGATTGACTACGCTTTTCCGAATTTCTGACCCTATTTTGCATAACATTTTCTTTGAGCTGGTACCTTTTGGGTTCCGATAATTCGATACTTATTATGGACGCGGAATAAGTTTTACAAAGGGCTAAGTGCGGAAATATTCTACCTTTGTTAGGTAATAGCGTGTTTAGATCTACTATAGGTCCAATTTTGAAGGCGCCATCGTAATTTTAAGAGAAGTTTAAAATAGCCCTGTCTTTTTCACTCTATGAATTTGATAGAGAGAACAATATTTTACGTTGCTATTAAATTTACGAAGGCACCTTTAAAATCGGGCATTTAAATACAATTAGGTACGAAGCAAATACGAGTATGTACATTTTGCCAATTATAACCTCGTACTCGGCGCGTGAAAGATAAAATCTTCATGCATCACAATATGAATAGGTATTTACGTTACAAACATTGCAGAATGCAACAGTGAGAAAATACTCACCGTTTAAACCTTTCCTTAGCTTCCACGGATATTTCAAGACCAAAATTAGCCCAATCGGTCCAGCCGTTCTCGAGTTTTAGCGAGACTAACAAACAGCAATTCATTTTTATATATAAATATAGATAGAAGATAGATAGATTATTTTAGCGCCATGTCTAGTTATATACTTCACTATGAATAAGGCAGTCTGTGTTTAACTTTTAATTCAAGTTTTCTGCTTTAACAATAGACAGGCCTATATACTTACCCGCCACTATCTGAATAGGTAGTAAGTAGGTACCTATATGACAGAGTGTTTACGACCAGCGATACGATCGCGGATTCGGACGCATCCGCATAGATCACGACCGATGATGAAACAATAGATACTGCTTCTCTCTCTGTCACTCTCACTGAAACAGATAGAAGAGTGATAGGGAGCCAAGACATGTAAGCTGATGTGGCATAACAGCACTGGGTCTGTTGAATTACGACTAAGGAGGCACAATATAGAAATATGATATGAGTGGATATGATAAACTTGATTTAGGCATTTTTTTATTAAAAAGTAAGTAATCGGTCAGAAATTACAGCGGGCAACGACGTCAAACACAACTCACTTTCACTGATTAGTACTTTCATATACAGGGTTATTTCTAATCAATTAGCATCCTTTTAGGGGCTTATTCTGTACATCGAAACACTTTCACTGAAAATTACTTTCATATACAGGGTTATTTCTAATCAAATAGCATCTTTTTAGGGGCTTATTCTGTACATCAAAACTAACAACTTTTGTTCTGCGACTTTTGTCAGAACTCAAAAAAAAATTCCATACATTGGTCAAGGTCACGGGTGAGCGATATTTTTCTATGGAACACCAATATATATTTTTTTGAGTTCTGGCAAAAGTCGCAGAACAAAAGTTTTTAGTTTTGATGTAGAGAATAAGCCCCTAAAAGGATGCTAATTGATTAGGAATAACCCTGTATAAGCGCGGCTGTTGCTAGCGACAATGGAAACTACAGCTGTTTCCGTATGGCTTTATACATTTTCGTATAGCTCCTCTGGCGAAAAGGAGGAAGAACTAACCAAAATGTATGGCACAGCCCCACGCGAACGCGAAAGTACGCAAAACCTACTAAGCAAACAAAAAAATCAAAGGGCTCAAGTGTAATTTGAAGGATTTTTTTTATCGCGAATTACTCGCCTGATGGTAAGTGACGTTGTGGTCGAAGATGAAGCACACAGACCTAGAAGGTACCTATTCACTCTGATCTTCAAAAGCTTCAGATTATATCTCTTAGGAAACAAGAAAGCAGGAAGACTGTTCCATTCCCTGGCGGAACGAATCCGAAATGTTGAGTCAAACCGCTTCGTACGTATCGAAGGAAAATCGACAGTAGGGGTGGTAATGTGGCGTCTTTCTACTTGTCCTGTAGTAAAAAGTGGATGGTAGGATAAGGTTGTGTAGCTCAGATGCACACTCTCCGAAATGAATCATATAGAGAAGAATGAATGGGCAGACTCGCAACCCTACAGCGATGCTCCAGGCAATGAATTTTTTTTTTTTTGTAGACAGTCATGTTGTAAACGTACGAAATTGCAAAGTAATACGTACCAAAAATTATAATGTATTTCCTATCTACCCTCCACTTACGACTTAATGAGAACTTTGGTAAATTTATAACATAATGTTTAGATACAAGTTTTAAAAGGTGACATTAGTTTCTATGTACATGTGTTTTGCATAAATAAATAACTAACTAAATAACTAACATTAGCGTACAAAACACTGTAATATTGTGGTAAATTGTAATTTAGTTAGCTAACGCTAAGCTTTACAAAACATTGTAATTTTATTATATTAATAAAGGTTTCTTAAAATAAAAAATCAATGAAGCTTTTTGGATTCGCTGTGCAACGCTAGAGTCTGGCCAACGAAAGCTGTCCAAGAAAAAAGGCGGGAATTTTAAAAAATCAAGAGCTGTTAGCTTGTTTTCTGGTACCGCTCAGCTGATCTCCATGAAATTTAGCATGCACGTAGTTCTATAAACTATAACTATGAAAACAAGCTAACAGCTCTTGATTTAGTCATAGTCGCGCGACAAAAACGCCTATTTGTAAAAGTACTCTAAGAGCTAAATAAATCAAGTAAGCAGATCATACGGCCGTGTTTATCGACCCATCGCCATTACCACGGTTCTCCGTTTACGACCGAACGCGATCGAGTCCCAGATAGGACCCAATCTTTTATACAAAAGATCCCGAGTTTGCGAAGTTAGTAGTTAGGTCTTTATAGTGGAAACATGGCTCTAGTAGTTTGACTGGGTTAGATCGAGATGATTGTAAGCGGGCTTTTGGAAATTGAGCAGAATTTTGACTGTAAGTTCGTATAGCTGGCTAGCTTTGGCGTCAGAGTTTTTAGGACGCCTGAAGGTATGACATGGTTAAACGGTTAAATCAACCGGGACCTACATTTTAACGTGTCATCAGAGCCACGGCAGCTAGCGGAAACACTCTAAACTAAAAGATGCAAACCGCATTCAAATCTGTTTTATAGTTTAAAAATATAAGCGAATAATCAGACGGGCAGACAGACTCACAGAAAGAGAGACTTTGCTTTCTAATATGTAGTGATGATTATACGATGTTTTTGATATTTTTTTAAAAGAATGTAATGTCAAGATGGACTGTAATTCTTTTTCTACTGAATAATGGCAAGCTAAGGGACAAGCACATCAATCTTTCACTTTACGAGCGTGACGCGTCACGCAAATCACGTACGGCGCGCGTGATAAGAGTGAGAGAATAGATGACACGTGGGATATGGCCGCGCAGTTTCGATTCTTTATCCTTTTTAGGGTTCCGTACCCAAAGGGTAAAGACGGGACCCTATTACTAAGACTCCGATGTCCATCTGTCCGTCTGTCTGTCCGTCTCCAGGCTGTATCTCATGAACCGTGATAGCTAGACAGCTGAAATTTTCACAGATGATGAATTTCTGTTGCCGCTATTAAATACAGAAAAAAAAATATTAAAGAGGGTCCCTTCCAATAAACCTCAATTTTTAGCAGCTTTTCGATATTATTAACGATGACAGGTAGATGCTTGAAATACTCACAGAATATCTGCTAAAATATACGTTTTAAAATAAAATAATTAAATTAAAATAAAAGAAATATTTAAGAGGGGCTCTCAAACAACAAATAAGATTTTTTGCTCGATATTAATAACGGCAACAGGAAGATGCGTTGAATATTCACAGAATATTAAGTTGTATGTTCCCTTCAAAAATAAATAGTTACTTACCTAATTTAAAATAAAATATCACACGGTACGGAACCCTTCACGCGCGATTCGGACTTGCACTTAGCCGATTATTACTCTGTACGATTTTGGCCAAGCCATATAATAATTATATTGACTAAGATGTAAAGTTTGTGAAGTAAGGAATTGTAGAGTAAGGGCGTGTATACAGCAAGATCTTTTATTCAGTGCACAAATTTTTATCGCGCAATAAATATCATTAATAGAACATATTTCGCTCATAAAAAGATCAACTTTTTTTTCATCAATTTTTTGTCAAACTATCCCAAAAATAATTAAATTGCATGCACCTTACCCTCCAGACAATAACTACTACCTAAAACGTATAGCTAGCTCTCTTAAGGTCAGTGCTACCGGTCAATGGCCCCTCACCGTAGGTAAATAGTCGGCGCGGCCATAGATTAAATTATTTACTATAATTAATCTATGGCGCGGCGTACAACTCGCCCCCCTCGGTTCTTAGTAGGTACAATACCTACGTCTCGCGACGCAGCCGTGGGTATTCAGACGTAGGGTGACATTGATTACCCCGTTTATCTGTATACTTTCTCTTGAAGTTATTTCAATATCTTTGTACTAAAGTGAGTGAAAGTAAAGTAGAGGTTTAATTGTTTGTTTATTATACTTTCCGTATGCAAAGTTTGTGCACTGGAAATAAATAAAATCACCCTGTAGAGTTAGAAGCTTGGCTGTACATGAGATCTGATAACTTTTTTACAATGCGACCTGTAGTCTCATCGTGACAACGTTTTACATGAAAAGGTTTTTTTGTGGGATTTTCTTGTTAATAACTACTAGATCGCCATAGTCTAGTCCTGTACGGATGTTGATTCTCATCTACAGGTCATATTTTTTAAAAAATCTTGACGAGTCTTGCTGCACAGGTTCTATACATATTTTTAGGTTTTTTTCACGTCAGCTATTTTTGACTGGGTTGGGAGGAAGTATTTTTCTCAAAAAGGGGGAAAAATTGCTGTAGCGCTATTTATGAACCGATTTTTTAAACATTTGGTAAGATTGTGTAGTAGGTATTTAAATTATAGCAAGACTTATAAGTATAAACGACATGGGTCAAGACCCAGGCGAGACATAAGCATATTATGAGGGTTTAAGACAGATGCTAGTACTACTGTACGGAACACTACTTGTAAAGGTATTTACAACCCGGTCACAATATCTGTGCACCTGACTTCGTGACGACATATCGAATTATCGGGACGTATATACATTACCGGACGTCTAGTATACCGTCCGGACGTAAATTATTATCGGGACGTGTATCGGCAGCGAAGATGCTAACCGTACTGTCGCACCAGGGAGTGCGCGGAGAGGTGACAGGGGAAGCGGGAGAGGCGCCGCATTCCGGCGAGGTGCACAGATATTCTGACCGGGTTATATATATGACGGAGTGAGACAGCATAGTTGGTTTTAGTTAAAAGCAACAGTGTTGATTTTAAAGTGGGTATCACCCGAATGGGGTCGCACGTGGCAACACTGCAGGCTTGTGTCGGAATGAAATGATTTGACAGATGGGCGAGAAACGTCATGCCATTCCGCACGCAAGGCGGACTGCTCCCGTGCCAATCCATTAGCTTTAAAATCCGTTTTCATCCTCGAAAATTCTCGTTAAATTGATTACCAAGTGGTACTAGGTCAATAAAACCACCCGTCGCAGTAGTACAGAGTGTTTATTTGGTGAGATGGACAACTGGAGGCCGCCGGCAAGTCGTACCGATGGATGGCCCACAAATAGCGATGGCGGGTGTTTTACACTATCAGTCTTAGTCCCCGACATCAGAAGTGGTATCACAACAACGCCCACAGCATGAGGATACAGCCTCATTGATCATCGCAGCACAATGACCAAAAAGTGCGGGCACTCAGCAAAAGTGAAGACGGTGTACAAAAGTGCTACCTTCGCACTACTACTGCGGAGAGAATAGACACGTTGCATCGCGCTGTGCGAAGAAGGTATTGACGTACGAGTAGAGCATCGAGTCAACACCTGCGATCCAACCAGCGATCGATCATCTTTCAAATCCGGTGAGCAGTTTTCAGTTTGTTTCGATTCGGGTGCAGATTGTTCTCTAATAAGAAAAAGTAACGTGGGAAGATCTCATGATGTGCAACAAAATAGCGCAGTCACACTTGTAGGAATCGAGGGTTCTAATGTTCACTGTTAACTTCAATTAATAGCGTCAAGTTAGATTCACAATTTTTCAGTGTCACTATTATTTAATGCCGTACCTGATGACAATATACAGCACGATATCATGACAACAATGACGACGGTATATGTATTCTGTGTGTGTGTGTGTGTGTGTGTGTGTATGTGTGTGTGTTTCTATACCTGTGTGGTAAGCCTGTATGGTACTCATACTCATACTCTTTATTGATAACAACTAGTTACACGTCATTACACATACTAACATATTTCAGCTAACACTATGATTTGTTATTTGTTATAAGGTAAGCTTGTGTGATAAACCTGTGTGGTTAGACTGTGTAGTAAGTGTGTATGATAAGCCTGTGTAGTAATCCTGTTTGGTACGCCTATGTGATACGCGTGTGTGAAACGCCTGTGTGATACGCCTGTATGATACGCCTGTGTGGTATGACTGTGTACTACTGTGTAGTAAGCCTGTATGATAAGCCTGTGTGGAAGCTCTGTGTGACAAGCCTGTGTGGAAACTCTGTGTGACAAGCCTGTGTGGCAAGCCTGTGTGGAAGCTCTGTGTGACAAGCCTGTGTGGCGAGCCTGTGTGGCAACTCCGTGTAACAAGCCTGTGTGGCAAGCCTGTGTGACAACTACGTGCAACAAGCCTGTGTGACAACTCCACGTAACAAGTCTGTGTGGTATCTCTGTGTAGTATCTTCGTGTGGTATCTTCGTGTGGTATCTTCGTGTGGTATCTTCGTGTGGTATCTTCGTGTGGTATCTTCGTGTGGTATCTTCGTGTGGTATCTTCGTGTGGTATCTTCGTGTGGTATCTTCGTATGGTATCTCCGTGTGGTATCTCCGTATAGTATCTTCGTGTGGTATCTTCGTGTGGTATCTTCGTGTAGTATCTTCGTGTGGTATCTTCGTGTGGTATCTTCGTGTGGTATCTTCGTGTGGTATCTTCGTGTGGTATCTTCGTGTGGTATCTTCGTGTGGTATCTTCGTGTGGTATCTTCGTGTGGTATCTTCGTGTGGTATCTTCGTATGGTATCTCCGTGTGGTATCTCCGTGTAGTATCTTCGTGTGGTATCTTCGTGTGGTATCTTCGTGTGGTATCTTCGTGTGGTATCTTCGTGTGGTATCTTCGTGTGGTATCTTCGTGTGGTATCTTCGTATGGTATCTCCGTGTGGTATCTCCGTGTAGTATCTCCGTGTGGTATCTCCGTGTGGTAAATTCGTGTGGTAACTCCGTGTGGTAAATCCGTGTGGTAAGTCCTTGTGGTAGCTCCGTGTTGTAACTCTGTGTGACAATCAAAGAAAATAGTAAACCACCCCACATAGTTACAACTAGTGTGGTTGCTAACTAACGCATTAGTTACTTGTTTTGCCAAGAAATAAAAAAAAACATACGAGGACGTATGAAGATGCAGGATGGCCGTGACGGAGTGAGACAGCATAGTTGGTTTTAGTTAAAAGCAACAGTGTTGATTTTAAAGTGGGTATCACCCGAATGGGGTCGCACGTGGCAACACTGCAGGCTTGTGTCGGAATGAAATGATTTGACAGATGGGCGAGAAACGTCATGCCATTCCGCACGCAAGGCGGACTGCTCCCGTGCCAATCCATTAGCTTTAAAATCCGTTTTCATCCTCGAAAATTCTCGTTAAATTGATTACCAAGTGGTACTAGGTCAATAAAACCACCCGTCGCAGTAGTACAGAGTGTTTATTTGGTGAGATGGACAACTGGAGGCCGCCGGCAAGTCGTACCGATGGATGGCCCACAAATAGCGATGGCGGGTGTTTTACACTATCAGTCTTAGTCCCCGACATATATTTGTGCAAAAACTATTGACTTTTTTGTAACGCGAATAACCACCAACTTGTCTGATGGTAAGCGACGTTGTGGTCGAAGATGAAGCAAGGACTTTAAGTGTTCATTTAAAAATCTTGCCGTCTTACCACAAAAGTTTTACGCACGCTTTAGACAGTGCTTAGCAGTACAAATTTCACGCTTTAACAGTGTTTTAAGCGTGTTTAAGTCTTTTGTGGTAAGACGGTTAGTGTCTAAAAGTTCTTCAACAAAACCCATCTCACAGAGGGAGAGAGGTGCAAACTAATAAACCAAGAGGTCCACAAAGGGACAATGGGCACGTACCGGAAGTGCCGCCCGATACCGGAACCCGGCTGTGACGTCACTTTGCTTACCTCGAAGATGTAAAGGCTCTACGGGCGAATTGGAATATTTACAGAAAATGAGTTGTAAAAACTCGATACAGCCTTTTAAATTGAAAGTGCAACCCTGCCTTAGATTAGTGAATTGAATTGTGTTGAATTGCATGGACTCGGTTTTAAATTAACGATTTTATTCAATTGTTAAAAAAAAATGTACATCATTGTTCATGGATTAAAAAATATCAAATTCTAGTATGAACCGATAGTTAGTTCTCACGTTGTCTACTATTTATCGTATTTATTATATACCAGGCTGATTTATTAACGTCATCCATAAAATCTTAGTTTCGATTCACTGGTTGCCTGGAAGGGAATGCTTCTTAGCGAAAAAACCGCCATATGCATTAGTTATAAGTTCTACTTTTTGTACAAAGTTTGTTTAATTAAGTATTGGTATTTACAATAGATGTAATTAATAAATATTTGGCAACATCTTACACACATCTGTAACCCCAAACTAAGCAAAGCTAGTGATATGGCTGCCAGAGACTGATATACTTCATATTATACATATTTTTAAATATATAGTAGGTACCTTAATAACCCCCAACACAGAGCAAACACCAATGTTCATCACATAAATACTTGCCCTGGGTGGGGATCGAACGCCTCTTTGACTCAGAAGTTAGGGTCACTAACATAGAATACGTTATTATTCTATGGTCACTAACCACTGAGCCACCGAGGCAGCCATAATATAATTTATCATGCAAAGCGATTCCGAACATCGCTCTCTCCATATCTCAGTATCGTCTTAAAAATACCTGAAGTCAGTCTCAAATTGGCAATATCATGAATATTCCAGGATGGCCGGCGCGGGAATCGAACCCAATATCCCCGGGGCATCGCTTAGATACGGTACTCCGGCGAAACTTCAGGAAAAATACGAATATATTAGAAACCGTATGTTACGTTTCATATTTGGTTTGTTTTGACGGACTAAGGGGTAGGGCGGCCAATTAGATTCAACCTTTGAATGTTTATTAAGTAACATAGTAATGGAGTTTAGTGCAAGTAAAAAGATAGCTTTGGTTAAAGTTTTCCATTGTGGGAAAATTCTCACTTGATAACCGGCATAGTATTACCTAATGTGATACACATACTGTCTCCTAATTAATGAAAAGATTCTTTTAATTATTAAAATTAACCTTTAACTGGTATCGTGAGATCCGCGGACACCACGCGTCACGTTTCCTTTTTCCTAACAAACTAAACATCTCACACATTTGTAATTTTGAGTATTCTCATAAGGTCACTACTCGCGGCGGACTTTCGGCACTGCAGTAGTACTTATCAGTACGCAGATACGTACACGTTAGTGACTGAGTCGACCCCATGATACAAGTTATGTTACAAAAAACACTATGTGACAACTATCAAGACTAAACAAAGATTCATAATCGCATTCATGAGTCCTAAATTTCCTTGAAAATTAGAGATGATATCAATGTTTGTCATATTTTACGAAGCATGAATACTACATACACAGAGACATATTTTTTTTTTTTTTGACGAAGAAGTTGTTCCTATTTTTTGATCACCTATAAGTAGCTAAGTAAGAAGACTTACATACGAGTAAATAAAAACTAAATGATTGCATAAAAAAAACTTGTTACTTTTCATAATATAAAAGCATTTAATCAAACACATAGTTAAAACTTGCTTTCTATAAGCAAATATACCATGAGGATACGCGCGGACCCCACGACTCCAGTTAAGTCGAATTAACTAAACCAGTTAAGGGTTAAGAATGTAATGGACTATAATAAAATTTAAATAAATGATAGTAGGTAGCAGACGGGAACTTAAAATTAATTTTAAATTTTCAAATTGATTGAAGTACCTAATTAAATGTTATTACAATATTACTGTATTTTATTGTTTCTTAAATTTTATTATTATTATTTTTACCTAAGTACCACATTTTGGAAAACAATGTAAATGAGTATTTAGACCTATTAATTATTTTATTTTCTCTTGTTTTGCACGATATTTTAAAGAAGAAAGAACGCCAATAAATCATCTGAAACTGAAATGGTTTTACTGTAGATTTTTATCTAGCATAGAGCTTGTTTAATGTTTGATTTGTGTTAAATAAGGGTTTATTGTGATAATTATTGAAAACATTTTTATCTATAGTTTTGATTGTACAAAAACGTAAATTTTACCTTTATTTCTGAAGCCACAAAAAGCTCCCGTTATTTTAATGTCAGTATCGGACAATGTTTGACAGAATCGGTTTTTGTCAACAAATGTGTTTACTTAGGCCATCGCATTAAAGCGGGTTGCCCCGGAGCTATCCTTAATCTGTCCCTGGCAAACAATATACATTTGTTTGGGCAGAAATAAATATGTTACTCCAGTGAAGGTGTATTTTGTTTATGCCCTTTGAGGGATGGAATCCATTGAGTGATTTGGTAGCGTTACTCATACGTTATGCATGGTTTTCTATTCTTAATAAACTATGTAAATACTTACTACTCTGTCTACTCTCTCCGCAGCTTCAATCACTTATACTTTACTGTACCAGCCTTTTATAATAGTCCACTGCAGGACGTAGGCCTACCCACGGATGGTGATTAGGCCTTATGAACCACGCTGGCCCAGTGCGGGTTGGTGGATTCACACACGCTATCGAACTTCGTCTAAGAACGGATGCAGGTTGCCTCAAGATGTTTTCCTTCACCGAAAAGCCAGTGGTGTGAAAATTCCGTATCCGTAATCTCTAATGAATTTCAGAAATTGTTATTCTGCATGTAAGTTTCCTAGTTAAAGTAATTTCAGATACTTTTTATTTTAAAAAATTGTGAGTATGTGTACAAATGTCTAAGCTATTGTTTTATTTAAACTACATGGCAGTACTCGTACCGCTCGTAGCGTATCTTGACTTGGTGTTGGTTATTGATTAGCGATGTTAAGCAACGTTCGGGACGGTCACTCTTTGGATGGGTGACCGCGTTGGCATTGATTTACAATTGATATTAATTTGAGCTAGCGTAGCTCGGATGCCAGGTTAAATTATATAGGTCCAGGTTGATTTAACCGTTTAGCCATGTCAGAGGCCTTCAGGTGGCTTAAAAACCTAAATGGGACCTCCTCGGGAGCATATTATTTCGAACTAAAAAAAAAATCCATTCGGTTCCCAATTGTCGAAATTATCGATGAACATACACAAAAAAAAAAAAAAACACACACACACGAACATAGAACCTCCTCCTTTTTGGAAGTCGGTTAATTATCTAATCTGTTGTTAAGATTTAAAAAAAAAATCTGTTGTTTTGATATTTAAGATATCGACGTCAATGTTCGAAGAGTGTCTCCTTTCGAACATCGTCGTCGATAAGTATACTGATCTTATGTTGATCCTGATTCTTTGGGAATATTTATCTAATGGATGTTTTTTCCTGTTGTCCCCAGGTGAACGGGTCGTGGGGCCTGCCGGCGCTGATCTGCGACGTGTACATAGCCATGGACGTGACATCCTCCACGTCCAGTATATTCAATCTTGTCGCTATATCTGTTGATAGGTGAGTATTGATCACATTCTCAGTAGAATAATTAAGGTATCATCCATCCATCCATGAGCCAAGAGCAGTCCAATGCTGGGCATTGGCCACCCCTAAGAATCTCCAATAAGACCGGTTGGAAGCAGCTTGCATTCAGCGCGATCCTGCGGTCTTTTAATGAGGTCTTCCGTCCTCCTTGTGGGCGGACGTCCAACGCTGCGCTTGCCGGTAGGTACCTACGTGGTCTCCACTCGAGAACTTTTGCGACCATCGGAGGTCATCAGTCCTCCACGCTATGTGTCCTGCCGACTGCCATTTCAACAAGGCTATGTCGGTTACTTTAGTTCTTCTATGGATCTCCTCATTTCTGAATCATTTTTCTTTTAGAAAAACTCCAAGCAGAGCCTTCTCCATAGCTCGTTGGGCTACTCGGAGCTTATTAGTAAGGTCCATGGTAAGAGACCACGTTTCAGTTATTTTCAATTAAGGTATAAGCAGATTCAATCTTCTTGGTTGCTGTGAAGTTAGCTACAAGTTGCGCGAAACTCAATCTTCGCGCAGCTGTTATAAATAAATAAATAAACGTTTATTTCAGGCACATAACTCATATGAAAAGACATCCATAATAATTATAAAAGAAAAAAAACATTACAATAAAACAAATTGCAGTCCAATAAATAATTTGTTAAAATAACGTTAAAAGTCAAACCTAGGTTTGACGTCATGCTACTTCCGATTCCCGCTCTGGTGGTCAGAGATCTAATGTCGAAATATTGGACAACACAAATTCTCAGACAGGCACTGTAGTATGCTGTTATTCGATCTTCGTATTCTATCCCAAAAGGACGCGATTCGAAACCGAACAATTGCAAAGAAATCAGGAACCCGTCAGAGAACATACCCGACGCGCTGCAGAACCTGGGCTTCTTCATAAGGATGCGTTATGTGAGCTTCAGTCAAGGTTGGGTTTTGTGCAGCTAGCTTCACAGTCGCCAATAAGTTTGACATCTTAAATGACATCATCGCACCTTGGTGCCATAATAAGTCTGCTACTGGCAAGTGGCACAACAGTCGAAATCTGTAAACTGTGGCATTGCGGGTTTATTGCGAAAAATGGTTGTGCAGCTTTTCGTTCTGTCCATCTTTGAAGTCTCACTATGGAAACTAACGTGGTTTTCGTACATTTTAATAGTAACTATAGTAGTATCCTACTAAAAATCAAACGTGAGTAACACCTGTGTTTTACTTAATTAAAATCTTTGAAGTCTGTTGACATGGGGCATGACTGATAAGATTACAGTCGCGTATTAATCTGAGCTGTTTTTACCGGTCTTTGGATATCTGTATGAGAGGGTCATGTCCAGCATTAGATTTCCTACGGCTAATAATGGTAATAATGATGAAAATTAAAGTGTGATATTCTGTGATGTAAAACCGCAAACCGACTCCTGGACAAAATTCAAATAGTTTGCTCGAATTGATATTTACAATTGTTATATTATTGTTAATTTTTCAAAAACGGCTCAGCAGATTTCGGTAAAATTTAAATGAGACTCTCTGAGGAGTATACTCGTACTCTCTCGAACTAAAAGATATTCTTCTGATTAGATTTATAAATGGCGAAAATATTGATCAATATAAAAAAAATACGTACTAAACGAACATAGAACCTCCTCCTTTTTTAAAGTCGGTTAAAATATGCTTTAGTAAGCAAATCGTCCTTTAAATTTATCGTACCCTAAATCTCTTCTATCTAATCTCTTCCCCAGGTACATTGCAGTAACCCAACCAATAAAGTACGCGAAGCACAAAAACAACCGGCGGGTCTGGTTTACCATAGTTCTGGTGTGGCTGATATCCGCCGCCATCGGAGCTCCCATAGTCCTGGGCCTGAACGACACTCCAGATCGGAACTTCGACGAGTGCCTCTTCAATAGCCAGAACTATGTGATCTACTCCTCGCTAGGATCCTTCTATATTCCTTGTATCATGATGATGTTCCTCTACTATAGTATATTTAAGGTGAGTCTTATGATTATATATGACACCCCAGAATTATAAGTGCTTTTGGAATATCGATTTAAATCTCTATCGTCTAAAATCGAGTTATGATCTGAATGTTCCGTGATAGAAAAAAAAAATCAGAAGTTCTTTAGTGCGGAACTTCGACAAGTGCCTCTTCAATAGCCAGACCTATGTGATCTACTCCTCAGTAGTGTCCTTTTACATTCCTGTACCTATCATGATAATGTTCCTGTGCTAAAGTACATTTAAGGTGAGTCCTAGGTTTTTTGATTTACGACACCTTAGAATTATAAAGTAAGGTGGGCACTTTTAGAACATCCCCATGAAATGACTTGTCTGATATAGAGTTATGAACAGAATGCTGCTTGATAGAAAAGTTTATCAGAGGTCTCATAGTCCTGGGCCTGAACAACACTCCAGATCGGAACTTCGACGAGTGCCTATTCAATAGCCAGAATTAATTGATCTACTCCTCACTAGGGTCATTCTACATTCCTTGTATGATGATGATGTTCCTCTATAATATAATTAAGGTGAGTATTATCAGATTTCGCAACATATCTGAGGACTACAAAACTTTCAAAAATGCAAGTTACACGCAAAGTTATTCTTTACTCCTCGAAGCTAGTCGTTCTTAATAAGTAATTCTTATGCTTCGTATTTTACATTCTCTTTGAATCCTTACCTAACTTTAATGAAATAGATGTGTATGTTTAAATATTTAAACTTGCAGTTTATTATACTAGAAAAACAGGTCTCTAAGTTTTTTATTTCGTATAGGTCAAGTCTTAGCTTGCGATATATTTTGTTCCATACCTTTGCAGCAAAACAATTCGTGACAAAAACACCCAATGCTCAAAGAGATAATATTATTTCTTACCTCTAATATTCTGATAACTCCTAACACAGGCATTAAGAAATAGAGCAAAGAAGCAGCGAGCAGCAAAGAAGCCGCCCGTACCCGACGCCAGCACAGGAGCCACTGCTGCAGTCGTCATAGAAAACGTGGCGCAGACAAGAAGACTGCAAGAAACCGCCCTGCACGACGACCGACCCACCAACACGGGGTCGGGGAGCAATGAGGATGATCATGACGATAGGTAATACATTCCAGTTCCGTATTAAACTTTAGCACAGTATCTTATTCTATAGGTAATCAGGAAACAGCTGAAAAAGTTATCTTGGTGATAAGCATTTCAAAAATCTGAAGCGAACGCATGATTTGAACCTGCCCCTTCAGATCACTAGCCCGATGCTCTACCAATTGAGCCAGCCCACCTCCTACGCAAGCGCCAAATTTCTGTAGTGCTTATCATTACCACCAACTTATAGCGTTGGCGGCGCCATCTATGATACCCGAATTAGACAGGTTATCACTCAACTAGAAGTTATTAGAACACACTTCTGAAGATAATGACTGCTAAATCAATGATTTTATTTTTATTAAGAGTGCTTTCCACACTAGAATTTATCTCAAAAAGTTATAAGCGAACGCAGGATTTGAACCTGCCCCTTCAGATCACTAGCCCGACGCTCTAACAGCTAACAGATAACAGCTGATTGTTGCTGTTGATAAGTGTTGATTAAGTAACCGAGAATGTCACTGCTTGAATGGCGTGCTCACTTTCTATACTCTCTGTGGTGTACAGAATGTAGATTTTCCGATAAATTCAATTGTACTTGGCTAGTGGCCGTATTGTGTACCTTTGGCTTCCTTTTTTCTCCTGCATGCGCCAGTAACTCCCGCCACGAGAGTGAGCGGGTGGAACAGTAATTCCGAACACCAAAACGCATAGACAATACAGGTTATACGGTTACGGGACAGATCACAATAATATCTCATTCGGATCTATGATCTCATCGCTGTTGCGATCTACGACCCCTGCAAGTATAAAAGAGTTTAAGATCTGAAGACCGTGGTATAAGACGTGTACCTACGAAATGACTACCTCCATCAAAAATTGGTACCCATAGTTATACCTAGATGTAATTCAACTTAATCTGTAAGAATAAGTATACTATTACAATATTTATTGCTCTCAGTCTGCCCCTGTGGGCATATAAATCAGAAGTAGGTAACTTATGTTCAAAGTATACCTCAATTTGTTTCAATAAATCTAGAAAATGAAATACTAACCTTGTAACGAACTTCAGTAGGTATGATGTTCAGAAATATATTTTGTTTCATGAATTTTTCCAATCCCCAACGTACAAACTCGACAACAAAAGAAACAAATATTCCATTAACGTTTTCGTAATTTGATCATCAACTAAATCCATCAATTTTTTAGTGGCTTAGATTTATTTTTGTCTCAGAGAAATTGGTTTTGTCGGCGACATCTGTAGGTACGGCGGATCCTGATAAATGTTTGCGACTTCCAAAAACGAGGAGGTTGTATGTTCGTGTGTATGTACTTTTTTTTTTTTTTTTGTGTATGTTCATCGATAATTTATCCAATCGTAAACCGAATCGAAAAATTATTTTTTAGCTCGAAAGGGTTTACTTTCGAAATGGTGCCATTAAAATTTTACAGATATCGGCTGAGCCGTTTTTGAAAACACCGACAATAATGTAAGCAATTCGAGCGAAATATCCGAATTTTGTACACGATGAACATCGATAATTTCGCCAATTGTGAACCGAATCGAACAATTATTTTTTAGTTCGATAGGCTATACTCCCAAGGTGGTTCCATTTAAATTTTACAGAAATTGGCTGAGCCGTTTTTGTTAAATCAACAATAATGTAAACAATTCGAGCAAAAGATTCGAATTTTGTACACGATGGAAGGCGGTTTTGCCATTTTTTGCGAAAAATAATTACTAAAATGTTTCTAACAACTTGTTTGACGGCTGATAGAGTATTTCAAATAATGAATACGATGTCGATAGTGAACGACGTCCACCTAAAAGTATGACAAACGTTATGAATCCGAAAGTATGTTTGTTGTTTTGTTACCATTTTACGGAGCAACAGAGCAACAATTCGAATTGATTTTTGACAAAATTATTGGTTATAATAATTTTTCGCAAAAAATGGCAAAACCGCCTTCCATCGTTTACAAAATTTGAATATTTCGCTCGAATTGTTTACATTATTGTTGATTTTTCAAAAACGGCTTAGCCGATTTTTGTGAAATTTAAATGGACCATCTCGGGAGCATACACTTTCAAACTAAAAAATATTTATTCGATTCGGTTCACAATTAGCGGAATTATCAATGAACATACACAATAAAATACATGCAGACGAACATAGAACCTCCTCCTTTTTGGAAGTCGGTTAAAAAGTAGTTCAAAGGTTGGAAAATAACTGCTAAGTATTAACCTGAAAACTAAGAGATTTCTATGGGATAGCACAAAAATCACGTGAGTGAAACCGTGGGTACTAACCACTTACTGATAGATTTAAGCGGAATAAATAATCATCGAAAAGAAAAATGCTATCACAGTATATTCTATTGCAATGATGTGCGATAGAATTTTGTGTGTAATAGTTAAAACATGACAGATACAAAGTTTCACATTGAAAAATGATAAACTATACTAGGAGATTTATGATTGAGCCACTGCGGTTAATATAAGCTCATAAGAAACTTAATCCACATAAGAGGAATCAAAAACGTCTTGGCGGCTGCGAAATTAGCCACAAGCTACGCAAAATCCGATCTTCGCACAGCTGTTATGTGAACTTTAGTCAGGTTTGGGTTTGCGCAGCTTGTAGCTAACTTTACAACCACCACGAAGTTTGATATCAAGCTGGCCACACTGATACGTCTTTCAGTCTTTTAATCTACGGGGGGTACTAAAATGGCAAAACCGCCTTCCATCGTGAACAAAATTCGAAAAATTTGTTCGAAATGTTATCATAAGGGACCACCTCGGGAGGTTACCCTTTTGAACCAAAAAATAATTTTTCAATTCGGTTCACAATTGGCGAAATTATCGAAGAACACAAAAAAAAACATACAGACGAACATAGAACCTCCTCCTTTTTGAAAGTCGGTTAAAAAGTAGAAACACATAACTATTACTAAGAGCTTAAAGCGAAGAACTAAGCCTTCGATTTGATTTTATACAAGACAGTTTTGTCTTATAAATAAGCTAGGTTTGTGTCTTGGGGCTCGAGTGCAGAGTTACTAGAATCTACAAATAATAACAATATTAAATTATCTAGTAGGGTACCATACTGCTTTTTTTAAATATAAGTTTTAATGAGAATAATCGCAATTTATTTGTATAAATAACTAGCTTCGCCCCGCGGTGTTACCCGCGCTAGCCCAAGATAAAAAGATTTTTTCTAAAATATATGTAGCCTAAAGTTACTCCTTATTACATCAGCTACACTCTAAAAAATTTCTAGACGCGGTGACAAAAATCCCTTATCAAATGGGAGATTACTAAGGAAACTGAACACAGCGACTGCACAAATTTAGACGCTTGAAAATATCAATGACAAAGGAACTTATACACATTTTTTGTTGCCCCGTATTAGCCCCCTTTGAGGTTTGAAACTATCACAAACATTGTAGATATGACAACGCTAACTGTCCCTATGATAAGTCGCTATTACAAAGGTACTTTCACACTACGTTTTTGGCATGTTGTCATTTTGACCACTTTGCTTTGACCCAACGTTAAGGCACTGTTACTTTTATAATATAAAATGTCACCTTGTTCAATGGTAAATTGTTTATTTGTCAACGTTGCGTTGTCACTGTGACAGAGTATGCTGTCTCACGTCAAGGCAGTGTCATTTTGGACAATACAACTTTGTCCCCATATTTAAAGAATATTGTTAGTTTGTCTACTGTATGATGTCCCTTCATCTTCTGGGTATTATCACAGCGACAGTGTATGCTGTTCCAACGTCTACGACGTGTTGTCACTGTGACAGTGTTTAACTGTCCTTACGTCCACTGGATGTTGACGCTGTGACAATTTATGCTATCCCTACGTCTACGGTGTGTTGTCCCTGTGACAGTGTTTTACTGTCCCTATGCCTACTGGGCGTTGTCGCTTTGACAATGTGTGCTGTCCCTACGTCTACGGTGTATTGTCCTTGTGACAGTGTTTTGCTGTCCCTATGCCAAGCAAAACACTGTCACAGTGACGGCACACTGTAGACGTTGGAAGAACTTACACTGCCGCAGTGACAACACCCAGTGTACGTAGAGGCAGCAACACCCAGTCTCCTTAGACGATGGCACCTACGATAACCCTCTCGACTTGGATTTGGACAGCTTCATAGAGGAGTATGTGGCTTCGCATATGAAAATCCCAGGATGCCATCGTCATGGTAACTTTGTGGAATGTCAAAACTAGAAAAGAAATTAAAATCAGCAAATCGATTAAGATAGTTTTATTACAAATACAAATTAACGAAAGATAGAGTAATTGGTCTTACTTATACAGGATTATACGTAATGGCTATGCTAAGCTGAAAGGGGCTCAAAGTACTAATCATTATAAACAACTTTTAAAAATTACATGTTGAAAGTAGTATACCATTTTCATCGTGCGCGAAAACTTAAAAAAATAGCGGGCGGATATGCCAGCTTCCATAGAAATATCTTCGAGCCCCTTAGTCTTATCAAGGATCATATGAAGAGAGGATTGACAATGGCCATACAAAAGTGTGTATCTGGCGCTGTGCATAGCATTTTTTTTTGCCGAAAACGTAAGTTTATACTAGTCCATTACGATTCACGCTCTATTGTATAGCTATTGTCTATCCTCCCATTATAAGATTCTTGGTCTTATTTTAATGATTATTTAGATATAAAAACAGAAAGACAGACACACACAGAGACACACTGAATTGATCTAGCACAAACAAAAACTGTCGAAATCGCCTTACAACACAGTTGCGTTTGCGCCGCGGCCGGACCGGAGAAAAATGGCAGATTGATTGGCAGAGCCAGTGTTGCCAACGACTAATTTTTGACTGCCGTGTTTGGTAAGGGAAATTGCCGTGTTTGTAAAGAAAAGCTATCTTCGGCTGCCGTAGCAAATAAATAAAATAAAACATGTTTATTTTTAATTTTTATTATCATTATAATTAACCAAAAAAATCACAAAAATCAACAAAAAAAATTTACCTTATTTACCCAAATACATTTCTGATAGTCTCTACATACATAATCAATTTTAATTTTTATTTAGTTAGTATTTTTTTATCTTTTATTTTAGCGATTATTTCTTCGGTTGGAACAACAATAGTCAAAAGTCTATGTTTTTAGTATTATTTATTAACGGCAGCGAGAAGGAACTTTCGAAATTCAGTACGAATAACTTGATACTAGCGGTTAAAGTCCTAAGCTAAAGTATCTGTCATAAAACCAACCAACGATTCCCATGTCTGAGATTGCGCATTTTATTTTTAAAATTTTTGGCTTTGGCACTTTGCAAAGGCGATCTTTGCAAATTGCCGTAGATTTTGCTACGGCAGTAGATTGGGGTTAAAGGTTTAGGGTAACATAATTTTTTTGGATAAAAACAAGTTAATATAAACCATGAAATACCTATGATTATCACTGTTTTTTTTTTTTTATTTTATTTAAATGTATACTTTTCTTAGTTAGAAATGCAACAAACTGCAAAAAAGGTAACGTCCTGTCCCCTTTTAATTCCAAAGCTTACGATGAAAAATTTAAGTAAGTTATGTAATTGCAATAGTATACTAAAGTATACAATGAAAAACACTTTCAAAACTATATTTATGTCAGATTCGTGGCGAACTACTAGTAAAATACATTACAACAAAACAATAAATTTACTTTTATTTACAATCACTTTACTGCAAAAAATTGTTTACTTATGATCGTGTAATTTTAAGTTAACAAGTATCATAGTATTAATTCAGGATCCAATCGATTTTGTTTAATCAAGTCGTCATTTCTCCTTAGAAAGAGAGGAAGTTGGCCATAATGGCAACATTGCAAAACACAAGCGGCCTCTGGCGACGGCATTTTTTAAGGGCCAATGACGTATTCACTTCGGAGCGTTGACAGAAGCACAAAGGCCTTAGTGAAAATATTTTCTAATTATCCATAGGTATTTAAGCATTGCTTATGCTTCTAGAACTTTTTCAAGTTTCTATAGGTACATTTAAGCTATGGTATGACCATACCGACTTATTTTTTAAAGGCTTCTGTTAAATCACAGAATAACGAATACTTTGTAGGTGCATACAGCTCATGCTCCATACAGAATCCTTAGTTTCTCGCCCCAGCGCGTAGGTACGGTAAACGCTACACTAACAGTTGAGAATATTGAAATATGCATAGATTGTTATATGCTAATTGCCAATAGCTAGGTAACCGTCAAGATTATGTAAATTTTAGAGAGAAACTTAAGTTGTTGTTACATTTGTCAGCATTTAAATGACATACATTTTTGTCAATAATAGCCCATACACTAAAATTATTATGTCGTACTTATAGTTACTGAATTATAATAAATTTCGACGCGATCCCGTTAGCTGATTTTGTCGTAGAGGCTTACCGGCTAAGTCGTAGTTACTAAATCAAAATAAAACTTGACGCCACGTTCAGTTGTAAAAACTATTCTGTCATTTTGTTCAAGTTGCTTGTGAACCAGCGTATAAGCTCATATTCTACCGTTAGTGAATTATGTCGTCGTAACTACCTTCATATGTTGTAGGAAATGAGCTAAAATAAAATTTGACGCTACGTACAAATTAAAAAATAACAATATTGTTGAAAAAAATATTCTGTGATTTTGTTAAAGTTGCTAGTGAACCAGCGTTGAAGCTCACATTTTACCGTTAGCGAATTTTGTCATGTCAACTAACCTAGTTTGTCATATCATCTAAAACGAAATAAAACTTGACGCCACGTACATGTCAAATATGAAAATAACTTTGTAAAAAAAGACTCTGTCACTATGTCAAAGCTGCTTGTGAACCAGCGTTCAAGCTCACATTTTACCGTTAAGAAACTCTGTCATGGTGACTACCTCCTATAGCGTAGTGACAAACTACTTTGTCGTAGCGACAAAATAAAAATAATCATAGACGCCACCTGCTCGGGAACCTAGTCGTAGTGACAAAAAACCGTTCGACAAAAAAGATTCTAATGCGGCGTTTAGGTTTATTAGAACGTACCGTTCAAAAGCTACGTCAGGAGCACAAAAAAAAAACGACAAAGGAATTTAGCACCTTAGACGACCGATTTTTTTTTGAGTGTACCTGCCAATAAAAGTCCTGTCAAAATCGTTCCTGCTATTTCAGAGATTAGCCGGAATAAACAATGAAAATATAATCAAAGACAGTCTAGTATCATCAAAGATAAAAGATAAAGATTCATTTATTTGCTAAACATGTGTAAGTACATTTATTGGTCTTATATAGGTAAGTTATCTCAACATGTTTCTACCCTACGGGAGGGTGTGCAAAAAGTGAGTGGCTAGTAGCTCATTACTTAATTAGTACATTACAATCAAAGACATTTATAAGTACACGTTATCAAATCAAATTTAAATAGTGATGATAAAAAAAATATTTAAATAATGTCAGTGGAACAAATAGAGTTATTTATACATTATTACCTAATAGCATTTAGCAGTCAATAAATCTTAATACTTATGTCAAAGTTTATCACACAGGAAGTCATTTATTTTATAATAGCATTTAGCAGTCAAAAAATCCTTAAGTTTCTTTTGAATTGGTTTGTACTTCCCTTATACTCTGTGGTATCTTGTTGTATACTAAAAGACCCATCCCAAAAATACTATTTCTAAAAAGTTGTGTTTTACTAGGACGGTGCAGCAGTTTCAATTTGTCACGACGGTTGCGATTTGATTGTACCCAGATGTTAGGAAATGGATTTGCCCTTACAAATATCGCCAACTCATATATATGCATACAATGATGGGAGAGTGAGTATTCTATGCTTTTTGAAATAGGGTTTACAACTATCCGTTGGCTTCAGTCCTGTTCGAAAAACTATTTGCCATAGAAACAAATAATTAATGGGAATTTTAGTCTGAATATAGGAAATGTATAGCCAATCTCCTTAATTAGCTTTTTTTTAAAAGCGTATTTTGTGAGGTCATTGTATTCATTAGATGACAACCTATTCTCGTATACATTGTTGTATGTGCATGAGTAAGAGTACTCAGTGAGTGATGACGATTTATTTTCTGTATTTTTACAGTTTCGATAAGAGATCAGCAGACTTAGAAGCTGATGTCGACGACTGCCACATCATACAGAACGACAGATCCACAGAATTCATGTTAGCGACAGTCACAGAGGAGACAGCCAAGTAAGTTACCGTAATATTTTCATCACATCTATGCGAATAGGACTACTTGGTTCGCCTTTAAGTGCGCCAAAAGGTGGCGCACAAAAAAAAAAGTTTTCTCTAAGAAACTTTATAAGTGCGCCGGAATTGTCTTTGCCGCGCACTTTTTGAATTTGGAACATAAGTTTAGTGCGCCGGAATGTTCTTTGCCGCGCACCTTTTGAATTTGGAAGTTTTTGCAATGTTAGTGTTCAGCGCCAAGAAAATTGAATGAAAAGAATGTAAATAAAAGTTTTAATTTGTTTTGTTATTAGATACCATTTAGTTTCAATTTATTTGTAACTCTACGTTTTATTGAATAATAATATTACAATAGAATATGAGGCGCCTCTTATTTTCTCATAGAGGTGATGAAAAGTGGAGTCGGACTCGGGCGTAAAATATATTTAGGCTCGGGCGACGTACTTTGAGTCCCTCGCTGCGTTCAGGATTCTACTAAAGAATCTACTATAGAATCCTTCACTTCGCTCTGGATTCAAAAAAGGCGCCCTCGCCGTAAAAATATTATTTTGCTCCCATATGATACAATCTACTATTTATTTACTGAAATGTTTTTGTGATGAATGTCGTTGAGGATTTTGCAAAAGCGTTTATTTGATTGATGTGACTTTTTGGAATAAACAGGGAGATTAGCTTTGAGTTCGTTCTCCACCATTCGTAGGTTTTTTGCCTCTGAAAAGGATTTATGGAATGGTATTGTTTCTGTGTCAGCAGTGGATTTACGTTGAGTCATAGTTTAGAAGTATATAGACGTGTTTACCCAATATTTTATTTAGTTAAAACAACCCGTCTATGTAGCACAACAATTTTAAAGTATTCAAATTACTGTTTAGTGATTACTAGCCCTTACAGAAAATTGATCTAAACAAAAGTAATTTGATTAAATTCTGAAATTTATTTGAACTTTTGAACTTTTTTTTGTTCCTTTCTCCTTCACTACTCACCCCGTTTTTTTTCTATCATTATTATTTCCTCTCTAGATGTAATTAAATAAAAAAAGGGCTCATTTTGTTTTCAAAAGTCTTTCTGAGCGTCTGGTGGACGCGACGCGTGACCAAAATGCTGGTGTTTATTTGGCTCAACGTATAAGCATTGTCATTCAGCGTGGCTATGCTGCCAGCATGCAAGGCACGCTGCCAAGTGGTATCATTTTAGTTTTTATTTATACCATAATAGTTTTTAAATTTTTCAGCAGCACTCCAAAAAAGCACTCCAAGCCACCGCCAGACGCAAACGGCAACAACGACTCAGGGTACGCGCCGTCCAACCTCGAAGATACCACGACGAGAGAACACACTTCACCCCCAGGCTCACCAAGCCTTAAGGATGCTACGGTGCTGAGGAACATGGGCTGTGAGAAGTACAAGAAGAATGGGAAAAGCAAGAGTTTGTCGGAGTCCAGGTAATGATAACATCTATATCAACGACTTAGTGAATAGCCACCGAATCGCATAAATGCATTGCCATCGGTCTTTGATAGGTGTGCAATGTTTAAATAAAATCTGATCGCTCAAAGTAGGGAAAAATTGAGCTCAAAGGCATCGGTTACAAGCAAGCAAGCAAACATACAGGTGAAATTAATAAAAGCGTGTAAAAAACAAGAGTTTATCTGAGTCCAGGTAAGGATGATTGCGAATGAAAATAGCCGTTATTCCCAATGATTTAAACCAAAAAAAAAATTTACATTCACGACCACAAAGTGTATTGATGTATTACATTTGTTAGAAAATTTAGCAAATTCTGTATATTTCCAACAAGGTTTACGCAGTAGATTTAGGTTTATAAAACCAAACCTCACACATTTTATTCACCATTTGAAAGTAGAAAAAATTAACGTTATATTTAGATACACAGTTATTTTAATAGTAGTAGAATAACCTCAGAAGAATGACAAGTAAAAAAGTATTGCTAAATTTTACTTCAATAAAAACTACGTTACAGCTGTCTTATTCATATCTTGTTGTACAGCATACGCGAGAGTGAGTGGAACAAAAAAAACGCAATATCTGTCGCATACGTCAAAATCCCCAGTCGGAATGTCAAAATAGTTAAAATTTGGTTCCACTTGGTCTTTTGTCTTTTTCGGAAATTTGAACCCTCTAGTTCCAGTGAGAAGGTTCAAATCTCTGATGATTTTACCATCCTACTTTTCACCTTTTTGAATTTAGACACCCGAGATAGCTCAATGCTAGTTTGTGAAATCCTTCGAAATTACGTAAGTTCGGGTGTGTGTGTATCTTTTTCTAACACGTTTTAAATTTTATATTTAAACTGGGACAAAGTGATGTATATCTCTTGCTATTTTAGTACGGTTTCTATTACTTTAGTTCTTATTCCATGAGAATAACTTACCAATCATTGGCATGTTCCAGAAACGTGTCACTCGCACTTCGATCAGAAGACGACCACGAAGCCAGCACCTTCGACCTTCGAGAAGGTTCCTCCTGTAAGAAGGAGAGAAAGGCGAGCGCAGCCACCGCTCGCTTCACCATCTACAAAGCAAATAAAGCGAGCAAAAAGAAACGCGAGAAGTCTTCAGCGAAGAAGGAAAGAAAAGCCACAAAAACTTTAGCCATAGTTTTAGGTGAGACGAAAACTTTTAAAGCGGCGACACACGGGCAATTGAATTGAATGGGTTGAATTATTGCGTATATTTAATTGATTTCTAAAACTGTGCGCCTCATGAGTAATGTTAGTATCTACTCTTGTGACCGAATTAGTCGTATAGCAATCAAACTAATTTACATAATAGGTACAGAATTTTGAAAAAATATTATGTTCGTACTAAATCCATCTACCTACTAGTAAAACTCAGTGTCTTGTATTTTTTAACCAAAACCAAACCAAAATTGAAATTATTTATTATTGGATTGGAATGGGTTGAGTTAAGCTTTGTTGAAACTCTTTAGGGCACTTGAAAGCTTTTGGAAAGCTGATCAGTGCTATAAAATCCACAGAATTATTTTGCTGTTTTTTTTTTTAATTAGTTTTAACTTGATAGTAATAGTATAAAATAATAGGTTAATATTAGGCGCCATCGTAGTTATAGTAGCAATTTAGAATATTTCTGTTTCTTTTTCACTTTTAGCATTCGATAGAGAGAACACTTAACGCTGCTATTAAATTTAAGATTTCATTCATAATTGAGCCTGTTAAGTACTTAAACAATGCTGCCATACTTTACTTGACAATCAAAATGATTAATACTAATTCGATACAAACCGCTTCCAACCCGTTTTATTGGAGATCCATAGGAGAGGCCTATGTCCAGCAGTGGATGTCATATAGCTGACGGTTGGATGGATAGATCTTCACTAGAACCATCGACACGAAGAAGAAAAAAACGCTCTATCCTTATCATTGACTGCCTCGGTGTCTCAGTGGTTAGTGACCCTGACTTCTAGGTCAAAGAGGCGTGGGTTCGATCCCCACCCAGGGCAAACATTTGTGTGATGAACATAGGTGTTTGCTCTGTGTCTGGATGTTATTTAGGTACTATCTATATAAGTATGTATGTATCAGTCTCTGGCAGCCATAACACTTTGCTAAGTTTGTGTTTTAAAAATGGTGATAAGCTGTATTCGTACCAAACACTAATGTAAAAATTACCGAATGTACCTACCGTACTATTTTCTTACAATTATTATTTTGGAATAGTCGGAGGCTTTAACCAATAGTGTAGCTAGCCGATTAAAGCCTCCAACTTTTCGGAAATTACCTAATCGGTAATATGGGTTCATTGTTAGTACATTAGCTCATTTAAGTACTTTGAGTTGTCAGGTCTTAGTTTCTAACTCTATTTAATTTTTTTAACTCTTACCGCTTTGTTTAGTTTGGGGTCAAAGACCCTATGTTAGATGTCCCCTTATATTTATTTTTTATTTATTTATTGCGCTATATATTCCAAGCTCTATATTTGCGTATTTCAAGATCATTCAATTCAATTGGCCGTGTGTAAGAAGCTTTAGATATATTAACACTTTGCTCTTAAAGGTTAGGAAATAACAAAGATACTGGGAGTTGTTAAAAGTTGCGAGAATTTGTCGAAGAAACTTGTCCAATGGATGAGGGTTCTGTTCAAGTGTAGTTTGGGAATTTAGTCCATTTTGAAAAGAATTGCGGTCTCTTCGTATAAAGTAAACCTAAAGAATAGCCTCTAAAATACTTAGTTTGAACTATTGTGGCACACACCCCATCTTATCGGTTTTGTTGGAAAGTGATACATTTTCTTTTCAATGCTGTGTAGCCAGAAAGTGAAAAACGTGAATCCTTAGTAATATTAATATCCAAAAGTTTGTTTGTTAGTTTGATACTTGTTCATGCAGCAATAAAGCGACGGATCGACCTGAAAGACCGATCTTTCAACTACCACGATACGACACTCTCCGAAGAGTGTCGTATATTAATGATTATTTAGGAAAATTAAATGATTTCTGTTAAAATGCAAGGAATACTTCCGGAAAAATTTCATGACTAGGTAGCTTAAGCCCATTGTTCTGTGAGGATAGCATCTATGCCTTTAATAGATGATTTTTTTAAATAAAAAAAAACAGCTCTGGGTTACACAGTCTTAAATGTTTTATGTAGGTACTATTATTTGAAAAATTTGCAAACAGCTAAGACTGTTCTTGCTACTCTAACAACTATATTACTATTCCAGGAGTATTCCTCTTCTGCTGGGCGCCGTTCTTCTCCTGCAGCGTCCTGGGCGCAATCTGCGACAAGTTCAACCTGCCATTCTCACCTGGTGTCACCACCTTCATCCTGACCACGTGGCTGGGCTACATCAACTCCTTCCTGAACCCCGTCATCTACACTATCTTCAACCCGGAGTTCCGTAAAGCCTTCCGGAAGATTCTCCACTGTGGCACCTAGCCCGCGGACTATTTGGTCGTCTTCACGCAGTAGGTCTTTTTAGATGTTGGTTGATTGGAATGGAAATACTGGATTTCTTTTTTTATTTAACGTTGCAATCTGAAACTGAAGCCGTGGTGGTCTAGTGGTAATGGCACCCGCCTTAGAATCGTGAGGTTGTGGTTTCAAATCCCGGTCCCGTACCAATGAATTCCTTGGTATTTATGAACCGAATTACACACCATTGCCTTTTCGGTGAAGAAAAACATCGTGCAGCAACCTGCAAACGTCCGTAGAAGATATTCGATGGCGTATGTGAATCCACCAACCCACACTGGGCCGGCGTGTTGGATATGGCCCAATCACCCTTCTTGGGTAGACCTTCGTCCTATGTGGACTATTAAAAAAGGCTGGTTGGGTACGGCAATCTGAAACAGTACCTCTTAAATACTTAATTTTTTTTGCCTCTTTGCTTAGCGTTTGTGGACTATGAGAAAGCCTTTGATTCGGTCGAGACTTGGGCTGTGCTCGAGTCTCTCCAACGATGCCGTATTGACTATCGGTACATCGAAGTGTTGAAGTGCTTGTATAATAACGCCACTATGTCGGTCCGAGTACAGGAAGAGAGCTCCAAGGCGATCCCTTTAAAAAGAGGCGTAAGACAGGGAGACGTAATTTCTCCGAAACTGTTTACGGCTACTTTGGAGAACGCCTTCAAGCTCCTGCTGCCGTATTCTCGTTTCCGAACTCACTTCCGAATCGAGATCTTAATTTTCCGTCGGATACGGATTCGCTTCCGAAGGAACCGTGAAACTGCATTCTAGAATCCGTTCGGAATGAACTTCGGCATTCTTCGGGTTTTTCCGATTGAAATACCATAGTCAAGGTAGACATAAATCGTGGAAACATTTACAGAGAATGATTCGTATTGGTAGAAAAAAGAGACTATGGTAGAAATTTAAACGTATGGAATTGTAGTCAATTACGACCATCAATTATCAAAGTACATGATCTTTTACATAAAGCAGACGTCTATGAATATATAAACTTATGAATATTTCACATAAGCGACGTTTAAGATTACCTGCGTCGACTGGATTTTGCAGGAACATACTTCGTAAACAAAAACATGGTGGTTTACAACTGTCATTGTCACTCTTGAATTTCCAGTTTTCAGTTGCAGTCTTCTTCTTCTTTGATGTTTTGGCGTCGCATAATTGTACATTTGCAAGTGTCAAGTATTTAGTTTTAATATTTTTTGATATTTCATCAAAATAGTCACTGTCGTAGTCGCGTCATAGTCCAATAAAGTCGCGGTTAATTCCAAACATAGTTCAAGTCATACCTCAGTAAAGCAGTGGGAACTTTACTAGAGGCGTCTATGGAGTATTGGTAACAACACGGAACAACATGATACGTCACATTATATCACTTGCCTACTAATGCACGTAAATCAGCTTATAATCAACGAAATACCACAATTTTTCACTAATTATCGCTGATAAAAACACAAGTTTAACAAAATAAAACAATGAGGTGACATTATTTTTCCGCGTTCCCGCCAAAACTCCACAGTTGCAGTCTTAGAATACCTATAGAAGGTTGCATTAGTTAAAGTAGTTTTACCTGTTTAATTTATTTGGATTCATATTATTTTATTATCGTGACTGTAGCATCTAATAATATCATAGTTCCCTATGATTCCTAGAGGACAAGGGTGTCATTAGAACGGCGGGAGAGAATGCTGGAATAGGTACATGATGGGGCACGACGACTTGGCCCGTGGTCGAGTCGCCCCGGTGCCGACGCTTCAAGAAGGAAAGCATTATTGATAAAAAACCTGGAAAAACCGCTGAAAAGGCCTCAAAAAGTACTTTTTATGTTGCACTCACAGTTATCGGAATGCTTTCCGAGAGTAATTAGCTGTCGGGAACTTTTCCGACAAAAATCAGCTGATGCAGTCTGAGTTCTCGAATTGAAATGTCAAACGATCTCGAATTCGGAAACGAGAATCGCTGAAATGAAATTCGTGTCGGGAACGTTCCCGTATTCGATTCCACTGCCTTGAGAATAACCTTGCTGGAATGGAAAGGATTCGGCATCAATGTCAATGGCGAATACCTCACTCACCTTCGGTTTGCCGACGATATAGTAGTCATGGCAAAATCGATGGAAGAGCTCAGCACGATGCTCGAAGGCCTCAATCGGGTTTCTCAACAGGTGGGTCTTAAGATGAACATGGACAAGACGAAAGTCATGTGTAATTCCCATGTTGTACCCACCCCGATCTCTGTTGGGAACTCGGTTCTTGAAGTCGTTGACTCGTACGTCTACCTAGGACAAGTAGTCCAGTTAGGTAGGTCCGACTTCAAGAAAGAGGCCAATCGCCGAATCCAACTCGGCTGGGCAGCGTTCGGAAAATTGCGTAGCGTCTTCTCGTCCGACATACCTCAGTGCCTCAAGTCGAAAGTTTTCGACCAGTGTGTGTTGCCAGTGATGACTTATGGCACAGAAACGTGGTCTCTCACTATGGGCCTTATTAGTAAGCTCCAAGTAGCCCAACGAGCTATGGAGAGGGCTATGCTCGGAGTCTCTCTGCGAGATCGAATCAGAAATGAGGAGATCCGTAGAAGAACCAAAGTTACCGACATAGCCCAACGGATTGGCAAGTTGAAATGGCAATGGGCAGAGCACATAGCGCGGAGGACTGATGACCGATGGGGTCGGAAAGTTCTCGAGTGGAGACCACGTATCGGCAAGCGCAGCGTAGGACGTCCACCCACAAGGTGGACGGATGACCTCATTAAGACCGCAGGATCACGCTGGATGCAAGCCGCTTCCAACCGGTCTTATTGCAGATCCATAGGGGAGGCCTATGTCCAGCAGTGGACTTCTTATGGCTGATGGATGGACTTATGGAGACTGCTAATCTTAGAGTGTCTCTGCGAGATCGAATCAGGAATGAGGAGATCAGCAGACAAACCAAAGTTCCCAACAAATATCAACTTAATAACAAGATAGCAGGAAGCAGAGCACATAGTTCTATGAACGGATGACTGATGAAGCCGTAAGTTTTCGTATAGAAACCACGTACCAGAAAATGCAGCGTAAGACGTCTACCGACTGCCCGCCTAGTCGGTAGACGTCTTACGCTGCATTGTCTGGTATAATTAAGACCATATAATTAAGACCGACGGAACACTCCAGATTCAAGCCTCTTCCAACCGGTTTTAATGGAAATCTAAAGGGACTAAAGTTCTTGCCACTCGTATATCAATGTGTACTTACGTACCAAAATTCTAAATAACAATAGGCATGATGAGTAGGTAAAAAATCATTATTATAAATTAGTCAGTGAGTTAGATTATCAACAAATAATTGACACGTATTTTTTCTTTTGTCAATCAACTAAATGACAAAAATAAACCTTGTAAGTTCAGGACGTTACATCTCTGACAAAAGTCTATACATTTGTATATCAATTGTGACGTCACGCGAAACTTTAACGGGCTATATCTTCATCAATGTTTGTTTAATTGACAAAATAAAAAATACGTGTCTAATATTTATTGATTATCTATCTGACGGAATAATTATATTTTTTAGTCACTAAGCCTGCCTTGAAAAGTCCATTCCTATCACCAATGTCCAACAAGATCTACCAGATGACCAAATAAAGTACAATTGTGAAAAAAAAGTTACATTTGATGTGATCTAGATAATCTTCTGAAGTGTGATGTATTAACGTCAGTGGTAGAAAGATAAGCATATCAATATAACAATACTCATAATAATATGATAATAAATATTTTAAAACTGTACAAAATAATAATAATAAATAAAGCTTTAGAAATGATCTCGAATACATTATTAATTAATGATTATGATATATATTATACAGACTAGATGTAAAAAAATAATATGCCAAATATATTATAGATGCCACGCAATGCTATTTTAAAACTTAAAGTTTATTCATTTATGAGGTTGTGATTTTAAGTGTTTTCATTTAAATGTTTAGTATTATATTTCTAATATGTAATTTTAGTTTTCTTTGTCCCTTTAGAATTTATAACTTAATAACGTTTGACAGGCAAACCAGAAAAAAAATGTAGTGTTCTTTTTCGATATTGTCATTTAATTTTTACATTTTAATTATTATTTTAATTACTATAATTATTATTATTATGAATAAGAAATCTTTTTTCGCTTGTTCCGTCCGCACTTTTCATAATATTTATGAACTATTTAGGCCAATTTTGATTTCATATCATTTACCGGTTTGTCCTAAATATTGTAAATAAATACCAGCTGTACATTATTCTATATAATGTCTATTAAATAAAATGAAAAGACGTTTGCACAGCGTGATTTGATGACGTAGAGTGTATTATTATTGCCAAATAATGATTTTAATCATATCAAAGATTAGTCTAGTCATAGGTATTACTTGTGTAATTGTATGATTTCGATAAAAATCATTATAAATTTTATCAATGATCTTCCAAAGGTTTTGGAATAGTATTAGAGGTTTAAAATTAATTGTTATTATTTTTTCGTTGCCGTAGTACAATAAATTATTATTATTCATTATTTTATTATTATTAATAATAATTTTATTTGTAATTGTATGCTCATATATCTTAATTAACTTTCCAATTTTCAACTTGCTCAATTACGTTGAAGTGCTCAAAAAAACTACAATAACATTCTTATTGTTTTTTTTAAATTAAAATTTAATATATCAATGATTTTCGAACGACGTTTCTAAAATGAGCATTCCTTAGCAATATTTTAAAAGTTGTTAGTGTTAAGTTTTTATTATTTTATTACCAATTGTTATATTCTTGATAGAATAGTAATTTTAGAAGCAAACTTTATTTAGTTTCTACCTTAGTCATTAGGTAAGTTTACTAACGAAACAATAACATATTTTAAAGATTAATATTGTATTGAAAAAAAAATTAAATAACTATAAATTATACTAAATTCTTATGTACATAAATAAAGTAATAATATCATAACAGGGTTCCTAGTAAGAATCCAAAATTAATTGAACAATATCAATAAACTGAAATATGTATTTATTCAAAGATTATGTATTACTTGTAAGTAGTTTTAAATATTTATTATAAAAATGAGTACTTGGTAAATTGTAATATTCCGATACTATATAAAATAATATACTTACTCGTGTAATATCAAGCTTTATAGATCGTTTCTAATAAAAATATTGTAAACTAAGTAGAAGATTATTACCACTAAGTATTAATGGTAGATATTATCAATAGTATTGTTAGTATATATTATTTAAATGAATTGCCAAAGAACTATAAAATTAAATAACTAAGAGCCATGAAAACTTTCCACTGACGATATTTGTTTTCTATGTAAATAGCTCACCAAAATGTATTTACATATACAGGGTTATTCCTATACAATTAGCATCCTTTTGAGGGCTTATTCTGTACATCAAAACTAACAAATTTTATTCTGTGACTTTTATCAGAACTAAAAAAATACTTGTTGTTTCATAGGAAAATATCGTTCATCCGCGACAAAATGTATGGAACAGCTGTTTTTTTTTTTGTTTTGACAAAAGTCGCAGAACAAAAGTTGTTAGTTTTGATGTACAGAAAAGCCCCTAAATGATGCTAATTGATTAGGAATAACCCTTTAAAGCAATAAGCTAAACTTGAGTGAGTTAAAAAAATAAGTTAATTTACTAATCCTTTATTCAGAAAATTTGTTAAAATTCTGTTGCTAAATTGTAATATAAAATTATCATAACAATTTGGGTACGCTATGTTATATCTATATAAGGTAGTGTTATGACTTTCTATGCAAAAATGTGATGATTTAAAAATTCTGTTTTATACGAATTGTTTTATTTTACCTCACTTAACCTACATACCTAGGTAGGTAAGTCTTACAACTAAGTACAAACAATAAAGGAATTACGAATACTTCTAAATATTTAATTTAATAAAAAAGTAAGTAAGTTTGTCAAGCAAGTATTTGTCTGCAAAGAGTGTTGCAATACTTTGGGCACATCGCGCGTAAGCCCTCCGACAACCTGGAGAAGCTGATGGTGACCGGAAAGGTGGAAGGGAAAAGACCCAGGGGGCGTAGCCCAATACGGTGGTCCGACTAAGTGGGCAAAGAACTGGGCATAGCCATATCTGACGCCATACACCAAGCGGAAGACCGACAGAGATGGAAACACATATGCCATGAATTAATACAGAAGCGGGACATCACGACGCTCAGCAGTGAGCAAACGACCTGAGGCCTGAGTTACCTATGTCTATTATAGAGTTATCTACTTGCTCTGACTAAACCAAAGGGGAGTGATTATTACCATAAACAAACAGCTTTTATAATAATAAACAGCTTTTACTATGGTGCCAACCCGTAATTCTAAATAAAAAATCAGCCGTTCCAAACAAAGCTAATCGGAATCCAAAAAAAAGTATGACACAGCTGATTTTTTTCTCGAATTTCGGGTTTTTGATGAAAAATCAAGATAACACCGAAGTCGTATATGAATCCACCAATCCGCAATGAGCCATCCTGGAGCACATGGCTTAATTACCTATCATGGGTAGGCCTATGATTACCAATGAAATTGAAACCTGGTACTGTACCGATAGTTTTTTCCACATAGTTTGGTGTACAGTCTTGTAAAGGTTTCGTCGTTCGTTGATCTGTTGGTAGCGGCTTGCATCCAGCGCGATACTGCGATCTTAACGAGGTCATCCGGCCACCTTATGAGTGGACGTCCTACGCTGCGCTTGCCGGTACGCGGTTTCCACTCAAGAACTTTTCGACCCCATCGGTCATCAGTCCTCCCAGCTTTGTACCTTGCCCACTGCCAATTTAACTTGCCAATCCGCGGGGGGTATGTCGGTAACTTTGGTTCTTCTACGGACCTCCTCATTTCTGAATCGATCTCGCAAAGACACTCCGAGCATAGCCCTCTCCATAACTCGTTGGGCTACTTGGTGCTTACTAATAAAGCCCATAGTGAGAGACCACGTTTTTGTGACATAAGTCATCACTGGCAACACACACTGGTCGAACACTTTCGACTTGATGCACTGTGGCATGACGGACGAGAAAACGTTTCGCAATTTTCCGAACGCTGCCCAACCGAGGTTTGTTAGCTCCATATCCAGCAGCTTTGAAGGTCAAGGCCTAAACTAATGGGCAAAAAGTCAATTTATCCGATCAGATTGGCGATCCGTCTTCTCTGTCTAGTATTAGATGTGTCCCACTGGGAGATTTACTGAGCTTTAAGTACCCCGCTTACTTAATATTGGGTTAAGGCAATTTCTATAATGTGTAACTGGCGTAATTTTTATAAATTGTGTACCTATAGGAGAGTCCATCGGCTTCTGAAATACAGTTGCTAACTAGTCTAGGAGAGCTTTTGGATAAATTATTCAGACTGTAAGCTTATGCTCAAATAAACAATTTTATTTTATTTTTATTTTTGACGTGACAACGTCTTATAATTCGATAGAGCACCGGCTGCACGCACGAAAAAACATGACTCATGCGGCGACCTCGCTCTGAGGCGTTCCATGTAATTTTCTTTTGAAAAATGCTACCATTCCATCAGTATTTTCTTAAGACGTTGTCACGTTCAACTATCGTCAGTAAACCGACTTTACCCAACCAATTTTTTTTATTTTAATTGTGAGGCGTCAACTTGTCCATACAATAACAATAAGCTGTTATCTACCTCTAAATATTATCCGATTTTAGTGTTTTTTTCATGTAATCTGCACTTCAGTCAGATTATCGTCTTAAATTTACAGTAAATTAATAAATGACCTTAAAGTTATAAGTCTCTAAAAAGTTATAAGTTACGCAAAAACTTGGCTGTAAAGTACCTACATAATACAAAAACTGAAAACTTTTCTGAAAATAATAAAATGTACGAGCGTGCAATATTTCTTACTCAAGCAATCGACAGCAAAAACACAAACAGAAGCTACAATTTAAGGGGTTGAAAAAGAATGTTCTCCGGAACGTAAATTCTATGAAAAATTTTCTACAGAAAACGCGTAATAACTAGTCAATTCATAATTATTTTTCGCAATAAAATGGCAAAACCGCCTTCCATCGTGTACAAAATTCGAAATTTTCGCTAGAATTGTTTCCATTATTGTTGATTTATCAAAAACGGCTTAGCCGATATCCGTAAAATTTAAATGGAACCATCTCGAGAGTATACCCTTTCCAACTAAAAAATAACTTTTCGATTCGGTTTACAATTGGCGAAATGATCGTGTACAAAATTTGGAAATTTCGCTTGAATTGCTAACATTATTGTCGATTTTTTCAAAAACGGCTCAGCTGATTTCAGTAAAATTTAAATGGGACCACCTCGAGAGTAAAACCTGACGAACTAAAAAAACATTTTCGACTCAGTTCCCAATTGGCGAAATTATCGATGAACATAAACAAAAAAAAAGATACATACACACGAACATAGAACCTCCTCCTTTTTGGAAGTCGGTTAAAAATTTACCGAACATCATCTCGATTTTCTACAGAAAACGCGTAAAAACTTGTCGATTCAAAAGCGTCCATGCTTCGAGCACTTTTCTTGGTCTTATTTAATCGATTTCAAAAAGGAGGTTTCCTGTTTGATTATATTATTATATTATTTTAGTGTCTATGGTGCGCGAAAACTACCAATTATCAAAACGTTCTTTTTTGTTTGGTAGCTTATGCTTTAGAAATTTACATACATTTTCTTAAAATCAGCTGAGTCGTTTTTAGAAATCAACAACTATGCAAAAATACATCGATGATACGTAGATCCGCCGCGTGCAATCTTATCGAATTTTGTACACAGTTGAAGTAGGTTACCTGTGTCATCTTCGAAGAAAAATTATCAATAATGTGAAAATTACTAAATAGAAGATAATTGATCCGGTGCAAATGATTTGAATGCTGCACACGGTTAAAGTGTACTGTACTTTGCGCAAAAACAAAATCTGCACTATATACGTCTGCAGCAGCATCTACTTTAAGCAAGAATATTAATTAAATAAATAATTATAGGGGACATCTTACACACCGTCTCTGACACCAAACTAAGCAAAGCTTGTGATATGGCTGCCAGAGACTGATATACTACATAAACATATTTTTAAATACATACTTATAGATAGTACCTAAATAACATCCAGACACAGAGCAAACACCTATGTTCATAACATAAATATTTGCCCTGGGTGGAATTCGAACCCACGTCTCTTTAACCCAGGAGTCAGGCTCACTAACCACTGAGCCACCGAGGCAGTCTACATAAGTGTCGACCAACGATATTGTACCTAGTATTTTTAGTCTGCTTGTGTAGTGGGCCACGAAATTGTACATTTACCTTTGTTTTAAGCTAAACATTTCCAAGATATCTAGTTATTTTATTGTATAAATTGTAGAAACGGTATTACAAAATCCTAAATAGCAGAAAATGTGCTCTATTAAAAGGCAATAATAGCGTCAATAAACTGTCGTATTGTAAAGCAGCTCTCGTACGATATCTGGACGATATGAGGCGCAGTCGAAAGCTATACAGCGCGCGCTATTGTCGGTTACACAAAGCGTCCTCTGCAAAGAGCTATCACACTTTTCTCTGAGGCGTGGTATGAGTATAGCCATTACAGCGATTTCTCGCAAAGCATTCTTTTCAAGCATTGTCATCCTCTGCGGCAGCGCCACCAGCTAGAAAAAAATACAATTAAAACAATATTACCTTACAATGATTTACATTAGACGTATGAATGAATGAATAAAAAATATTGTTGACACTAAAATACAATACAAAAGAAATACACAGAAAGGAAAAAGAAGCGACTTAAAACTAGTGCAACAAAGGGCGGCCTTATTGCTTATAGCAATCTCTTCCAGGCAACCCTTTCATCTGGAGAGGAATGAATAAAAATAGAAAAAACGGAGTGAGTAGCAAAAGACATACATGATGTACGTATAATATAATTGCTGTACGTCCATTAGGTTCTGACAAAATAGACATCAATTGTGGCTTTGCTGCGGAGCATACTCTCTAGCAGAGCCACTCCGAACTTGTATTCAGGAAAGATAAATGCGACTGTTTTATGTTGGAAACTGTTGTACGATTAGTACTTAATACGTACGTGTAAAAACATTACTATAATGACAGTGATTTCAGTTAGTAATACTTCACTCAAATTTTCGTGTCGACCTCTGCGGCAGCGCCACCAGCTAGAAAAAAATCAATATTACCTTAAAATTTATGTACATTAGACGTACATGATGTACGTATAATATAATTGCTGTACGTTCATTAGGTTCTAACAAAATAGACATCAATTGTGGCTCTGCTGCGGAGCATACTCTCCAGCAGAGCCACTCCGAACTTCAGGACTGTATTCAGGAAAGATAAATGCGACTGTTTTATGATGAAAACTGTTAATGCGTACGTGTAAAAACATTACTATAATGACAGTGATTTCAATTAGTAATACTTCACTCAAATTTTCCTAAAAGCGCCTGGTTAATTTTAACTGACTTCCAAAAAGGAGGAGGTTCTATGTTCGTGTGTATGTTTTTTTTTGTGTATAATTTCGCCAATTCTGAACCGAATCAGAAAATTCTTTTTTAGTTCGAATAGGTTCGATATACTCCCAAAATAGTCCAATTTAAATTTTACAGAAATCGGCTGAGCCATTTTTGATAAATCAAGAATAATGTAAAAAATTCGAGTGATATATTCGAATTTTGTACACGATGGTGTAGTAATTGTAAGTGTAGGGTAGGAAACGCGCACGGCTGCGACCGGCGTGAAGGGATTCAGTGGAATACACCGATAGCTACCGGACAGTCGTCTTGTTATTTCCGCCTCCTGCGTCCGTTTCTAACAGATGGAAGGCGGTTTTGCCATTTTTTGTGAAAAATAATTCTTATGTCAGCAAAAGGAAGTCTAAAACGCTTGGTCCTGTGCCCGGAGCCGGCAAAATCCCGGGATAATAGGCAAGTTGTCTCGAATCCTGAAGTCAATTCCCGGCGTATTGTCCCGCGAAGGACCGCGCGGTATTGCGCGGCTAAATGTGACCACTTTTGCCACAAATGTATCGGAAATCCCGCCTACTGATGTACTTTTATCGATTTGGGGACGGGACTTACGATTTAGCGACTTTTGTTGGGACAATCTGAGTTTGTTCTACAACTATAAGGTCTTATACACTTATCTACACTAATGTTGTAACATTCTACTTATGTTTCCAATACTTGACTTATAATGACTACTGTTATAGCGCAGACAACATTTAAGCAATTTCACATGATGTTATAATATCCACATCGATATCGTAAAATCTCATTATAACATCGCGCGCGCGCTCCTGATTGGCCCTGCGCGCGCAGGGCGCCAAGTTCACTGTGACAATACACGTACGCGTGAATTTAATATTTCGAAATATGTTTTTTTTATTTTTTATTTTATTAGTGAAGATAAAATAGTGTATGCAACTGCATATAACACGGGTATTAAAACACTCGTTACTATTATAAACTCACACTCGTGTTTTAATACCCTTCATTATATGACAGTTGCATAAACCACTACAATTTAATTTCACAAATGTCAACTTAAAACTAGCTAATAAATAAATTAGTCAAAAAGCCCGCCCCTGGTTGTCAAAGGTCCCCATCACACTAGCTGCATTACCGCGCTGAATGGCAACGGCCAACCTCTGCACCAAAAAACAACCGGAGCGGGGGTCACCGTTTCGTTCTCTGATCCGTTGCCCAATCTCACGAATCAGCTTCTTGCCCTCGGTCCCCCAAGAACCCAAAGTCTCAACGGCGACGGGCACAAAGTAGTAATGCGCCTCCAAAGCTGCATATTTCTGCCGTTTTCTAAGTATATTGGTTAATAAAACTTATCATTATTTTAACACCAGGAACGAAAATGACTAATCTGTAGACGTAAAGTCTTGTTAATGCTCTTTTTAGGGTTCCGTACCCAAAGGGTAAAAACGGGACCCTATTACGAAGACTCCGCTCTCCGTCTGTCTGTCGTTCTGTCACCAGGCTGTATCTCATGAACCGTTATAGGTAGAATACTAAAAACAGAATAATATTAATGTTTAAGCGGGGCTCCCATACAACAAACCTGATTTTTTAGCCGTTTTTCGCTCGAAATTTATTATGGTAGGTAACAGGTAGATGATGCTTTAAATTTTCACAGAAAAATTAGTTGTAGGTCGTAGGTATATTCACTTCAATAACAAAATTAAAATAAAATAAATGTAGGGGGGATCAAATTACACAATAAACTCCTTAAATTAGATTTTTATAAGAATGTTCGCAAGCGCCTTGCACTCGTCTGGATTTTGCGAATCTAATCAAGTCAGATGGACGTTTTACGCTGCGCTGGCTGTTCGTGGTCTCCACTTGATTCAGTGCTCTGGCTCTATCGGTGCTCTACGTGATATTATTAGGTATACCTATGTCTGTTGTTCAAAATCAGGATGGTAATATCGTACAATATTTTAGGGTGTAATACCCAATGTAAATAAATGAAACACAATGTCTATGTATTCACTACTGTCTTCATATCAGCTGGTTGAAAAAAAATTCAACCCAAAAATGCTCACCAAATATATTTTTACATGATCATAATGTTAGTAAGTTAAAATAGATGAAGGGACATGAGAGGCGTCCATATCAGAAGTATCCATGTTTTCATCGGAAGTATCCATGTTTGATTGCGGGTAGGCGTGGGTAGTCGGGCGAGGAGAATAATTACTCAACGTTATGTTATGCGCTGTGATTCCAGTCAGATTCCAATCCTCGGCACAAAATGGGTCATGAATCAAACAGTCCAATCATAGATCACTCCAATATTAGATGACACTCCACCAAACACGTAGCACGCGGTCCGATGTAAACCGATTGCCGTCAAGTTATCGAATGGCGGCCGCCGGCCCTCGCCGCTCCACTAGCGCTCGGTGTTGCGTCAGAGTAAACTGCAATGACAGTTCCACCTCGGTGACGTTGATAGCTGACATTCGCCACTGCTCTTTACTCTCAATATTCAAACGCGCCGTCATAGATGATAGTTTTTCAAACTTTCACGGACGCAGAACATCAATTTTTCGTTCTGTAAAAGTTAGAATGCAACATGAATTCTGACCCGTGTACTTACTTAATAATAATAATAAATCTTTATTTCAGACAAAACTTAGTCCATATTATTACAGTTGTAATGTGTACTATATAATTATTATCAAATGATACCAAGTAACATATTATTCCAATATCCCTGTATAGGGCAATCAGGCTTATTAATAATTATATTCAGGATACTGTTATTACTACCACGCATTCTGCTCAGCAGGGAGTACACTTTTTTTCTCATGATGGCGTGGAAGCCATCGGTTCGAGCTTGTGTAAACATCCCTGATGCGCTACAATAACGTGGCAGCCCCAACAGCATCCTAAAACCATTATTATACTGCACTCTCAGCGCGCTGTATGCTTTTTTGGTGTATGATACCCATAGGCTGCTCGAATAAAAAGACTGACAGAAGGCCTTAAATAAAGTTATTTTAACATCATTCGTGCATCGAGCAAACCTGCGGGCAATCATGTTACATCTTACTGCTAATGCTCTGCGTTCTCTTTCTATATCTTGATCATCTTTGAGATCATCTGTCACTATATGACCAAGATATTTAAAGCTGTTAACAATACTCAATTGATTTCCATTTAACAAAATGGGAGGAACGGTAGTGGGATTGTTATCCTTCGCCTTGAAAACCATGACTTCGCTTTTTTTTGAATTGTAGACTAAGCCATGTTCTGAAGCATATTTTTCACACACTCCCAATAATTTTCTGAGGCCACTAATCGACGGGCTCAGCAACACCATATCATCAGCGTAACTGATATTATTAACGCTTGTTCCATCTATGTGGCATCCGACATGTGTGTTACTGAGCTCGACGATCAGCTGGTTCACGTACAAATTAAATAATTTAGGCGATGTTAGCCCCCCCTGCCGGACACCGCATTCCAGACCATAAACTTCAGATATCTCACCTGCCCACCGCACTACATTTGTTTGGTTGGAATACCACGTTTTAAATATTCTTATTAATTCTAGAGGTAATTCAATTTCAGTTAATTTTTTCCACAATATTTCATACGAAACGAGGTCAAAAGCTTTGGATAAATCTAAAAAGCAGGCATAAATCGGAGTTTTTCTATCTGTGTAGTATTTGACAGTGTGCTTGAGCGCCATGATAGCACTTTCTGTGGACAATCCGGCTTTGAAACCAAATTGGGCGTCATGTAGATTTAAGTGACTATCGAGGTAATTCTCAAGCACACTATCAAATACCTTTGAAATAATAGTGGCCAGTGAGATGGGTCTGTAGTTCGATTTGTTTGAGATATCACCAGTCTTATTTTTAACTATGGGAACTACTATTGTTTTCATGAGATCATTTGGAAGATAGCTATGACTGAGGCAAAATGAAAAGAACATATACAGGACTCTTGGCAGGTGGGGGCCAGCACAAGTCAGGTGCTCGATGCTGAGCCCATCGTGACCTGGAGACTTACCTCTTTTCATATTATAGATGATGCGACTTATCTTTTTAGGTGTGAGCTTGACGGTAAGTTCCTTGTCCCCGGGCTCAGGACCGGCCACCCCAGATACAGGAGGAAGAGTTGATTTGACCTTAAAATGTTCCATAAAGGAATTCGCAATTTCCTTGTTATCACTAAGTCCATCTACGCTGACAGGAAGACCAGGTTTAGTGTTTAGCTTGTAGATTTCCAAAAATTTTTGAAGTCTTTATCTTTATGATGAGAGGCCAGTATATCCATTTTGATCTGCTCTTGTTGATTTTGGCACCACTTTAAATTTACTTTAAATATTTTTCTACTGATACACATGTCATCATAAAAAGGGCCAGATTTAGGCTTACCTGCGTTCATCCAAGTTAAATACATAAGCCTTGCCTTTCTGTGAGATTCGGATACATGCTTATTCCAACCCAATACTTGTTTTTTCTTATTCGCCTTGGCTTTTCTCGATGTACAAATTGCGGCATTACTAAGTATAGATACTATGTCATGATACATTTTATCTAAAATCAAATTATGTCCAGTATTATTGCAAAAAGTATCACTACAATTTCGTAACTTATCTGGGAAATCAATATCTCTGAGCTTTTCATGACAAAGTAAATAATATTTCTGAACTTGTTCCTTTGACCGTTCCCCCCAAATTACTTTATTCGAACCGACTGTTGGTTAACTGTTTTTAGTAAAATGTCATCAATTTTACAGCGCACTGATAGGGGAAAATGATCAGACCAGAAAGTGTCATGGTTGACGGTTATAGATTCTACTAGTTGGAATGCAGCTTTTGTAACCAAACAGTGATCCAACCATCGCTGTGACCCATCAATATCGCTAATATATGTGTGTGTGTTTGAGTCTAATCCCAATTTTATAAAGTCAGCACACAACCATTCTTGTTCAGAACAAAAATTTAACATTTCTTTACAAAATAAAACATTCGGATGTGCGTTAAAATCTCCCATTATAAATGCACACTCTATATTACTATTTTCTATAATTGCACTCACAGTTCCTAAGCAGTCTTTCATATCTTGCGTAAATTCAGTCAAATTCTTTTCAGCATTTACAGGCATGTAGACACTAAAAACTAAAATATTTTTACCATTCGACGTTATTTTAATTGCACACACTCGTGAATTATTGCACTCGATCACAGAAACACATTGAAACGAAGATTTTTTCCATAGTAAGGCTACTCCTCCAAAAGGCCTTCCTTGTAAAATTCCATTTGAAGTGTCCACAGCTGATTTCCCTGTACAGCCGAAATCATCATCGATATCATTAAGCCAGGGTAAATCGTGACGAAGTAGCCACGTTTCTTGTAGTGCTATTATATCAGCGAGCTTACAAAGTTTCCTAACGCCATCTATTGATCGTTTCAGAGACTTGCAGTTAAATGTAACAATATTGCATTTGTACTTCTCATTAATATCCATAATCAAAAAGTAAATTAATTCAAATTAGGCCCTCCCGAGCTCCTTTCTTCATCGCTTCTTTTCTTAAAGTAAATTTGTGAATACAAACTTTATACATAAACAACTAAACAAATTCGCGTCTTAAAATTTTCATTTCGCCGTGAAACATAAATATCATGCACAGTACATTATTTTTTAGAATATAGTCAGTCTAATAGAAATGACATTGACACAGATAGCTGGATGCTCGTTCCATGATTCATAGATAGATAGAGATCTTAAATTGTCGATCATAGATACAAATTATGAAAGTTTAAACTTAGTTAAAAAATAATACACAATAATTATGATTAGGAATATTTTATTTGTCATATTGATAATAGCCAAAAATGTTTTACGTATACTGTCTTATGAAATGAAAGTCGTCTGTTCTATTTGAACGATTTATTGCTACTATACTTACCACGAGATGCATTAAACTTACTTGCCGTGTTATTTTACTTTTACTTCACGATTGACCAACAATTTATTGCTTAAATACACAGATGATTTCATAATATGAACTGACATACCTATGGCACCTATTCGAACCATCGTTCTGAAAAAGAAATTCTATTTGCTCGCAATTGATGTGACACTTTTTAACACAAATGGCTACTCTACTCTTTCAAATACATTTTCATTGCACCAAACCCTTTAACTTTCCACAAATTTAACTTCTATAGCCTATTCTTGAGAGCGTTCAAAATCTTCTCTTCAACGAGAATCGCAATTTAAAATGCACAATGCTACGCGAATTCAGGTACTGAGTGTTGATAAAATCGCCAACCGGACAACCATTACTGGTTCTCTTACCAATGCTGTATGAAACCTCAAACTAAAGGAGCAGTGGAATGAATTTCAGCAATGAAGTCATGATATGAATTGAGAAGTTTTATTTCACAGTTGTTGGTGCAGAGACCTTAGAGTAAGCCGTGAGTAATCGTTTAAAGAATCAATGGCAAAGACAAACTCATTTAGATGAGTATTTTAAAACATTACGAACTGTATAAAAATCGGCCAAGTGCGAGTCTGACTCGCGCACGAAGGGTTCCGTATCAACTTGGAGTCCCCTCAGCATCATTCCTGTTGCCGTTATTAATAGCGAGCAAAAAAACTCCTAAAAATCACGTTTGTTGTATAGGAGCCCCCCTTAAATATTTATTTCATTCTGATTTTAGTATTTGTTGTTATAGCGGCAACAAACGAGCAGCATCTGTGAAATTTTTGATTGAAATCCGCGGTTCATGAGATAAAGCCTGGGGACAGACAGAGAGACCGACAGACGGACATCGGAGTCTTAGTAATAGGGTTGTTTTTACCCTTTGTGTACGGAAAGTAAAGGTAGGTAAATAAGTTTCCCAGAGGCGTCATCAGTGAAGGCTCAGACTATCAACGACCTCTCAATCTTATTCTTTGCAATCAACAATGCGCTTTTCTTTGCCCCAACAAAGAATATCGTGAAAGAAGTGAAAAGGAGCGCTTACCGTGAAAACGCTTGATTTGAACCTTGGACAAATAAATAACACGACATGTCGCTTGCACTCTTTATGAAGAGTATTTTTTTTTTGTTTTGTAACACTTTCCTTTCAACACATTTTGTGTTTCGTGTTTTCGGAAATCTTTCGTGTTTGTATCTCTTAAAGTATCTTTATAAACAAACTAGTACAATCGAATGTTATGTACAAAGGAGTGAATTGAATTTGAATTGGAAAATGTAGTTTGATACAAAAATGGTACGAGTATATCTGCCAATTTTTAAACGACGCGTACACTGCTGGACATAATATCTTCCCTCTATAGATCTCCAATAAGAGCGGTTAAAAACAACTTGCGTCCAGTGCGACCCTTGATGAGGTCATCTGTCCACCTGGCGGTGGACGGACGTCCTACGCTAAGCTTGCCGGTGGGTACGTGGTTTCACTCGAGAACTTTTCGACCTCATCGGTTATCAGTCCTACGTGCTATGTGCCCTGATCACTGCCATTTCAGCTTGCCAATCCACTGGGCTTTATCATTAAGTTTAGGTACATAATATTAGGCCGTAGGGTTGCGAGTCTGTCCATTTTTTATAGGATTCATTTCGGAGAGTGTGCATCTGAGCTGCACGGTCTTTTCCAACCATCCCTTTTTTACTACAGAACAAGTAGGAAGACGCCACATTACCACCTCTACACTGTCGATTTTCCTTCGATCAAATCGAATCAAAATCAAATCAAATAGTTTATTTTCATAGAATACATGTACAATACAAGTCATAACAGTTAGTCTTATACTTACATTGCATTCAGTCTGCAAGCAGACGTACAAATATTTATTACACGAATTTATTACATAGATATAATCTATTAATTATTAAAATTATTACATTCCTTAATACTATAAAAGCAGTTCGTTATACGTACGAAGCGGTTTAATTAAACATTTCTGATTCGTACCGCCAGGCAATGGAATAATCTTCCTGCTTTCCTGTTTCCTAAGAGATATAATCTAAAGCTTTTCAAGGTCAGAGTGAATAGATATCTTCTAGGTCTGCGTGCTTCATCTTCGACCACGACGTCGCTTACCATCAGGTGAGTTGGTGGTCAAACGCGGACTTATTTGCATTAAAAAAAATAAGTAACTAAATTAACATGTAATTTTATAATTATGTTGCTAATTTAAATAGTAGCTACAAAGGAACTGTTTTTGCATTTATTTCATATCCTTAGTCTTATTTGTTCTCGATGCGAACCCATTGATCTTGAATTACTATCTTGACTATTCAGAAAGAAGAACTGAAATATTCACTGCTCATTTCGAATATACCTGAATAGTGAATAGTTCAGTTATGTCTATAGTTCTTTTCGAAGCTTTCTCTTTTAATTTGCATCACTATTGAGTTTTAATGACGTCCCATATCGGTATTTCTGAAATGTGCTCGAGAGATCGTTAAAATTGCTGGTATTTTCCTTTTATTTGACTGCCTCGGTGGCTCAGTGGTTAGTGACCCTAACTTCTAGGTCAAAGGGGCGTGGGTTCGATCCCCACCCAGGGCAAGTATTTATGTGATGAACATAGGTGTTTGCTCTGTGTCTGGGTGTTATTTAATTACTATCTATATAAGTATGTATTTAAAAATATGTATAAGTAGTATATCAGTCTCTGGCAGCCATATCACAAGCTTTGCTTAGTTTGGGGTCAGAGGCCGTGTGTAAGATGTCCTCAAATATGTATTTATGTATATGTATTTGTATTATTTAGCTGGAGTTATGGAAACGTAATGTAGCTTGGATGTATTTGATCTTTAGCAAGCAGATTATAGTAATACTATTGTCATAATTGCGCTCTCATACCTAGATTGATTGCCAACACATCTTTTTAGGGTTCCGTACCCAAAGGGTAAAAACGGGACCCTATTACTAAGACTCCGCTGTCCGTCTGTCTGTCTGTCACCAGGCTGTATCTCATAAACCGTTATAGATAGAAAGCTGAAATTTTCACAGATGATTTATTATATATTTCTGTTGCCGCTATGACATCAAATACTAAAAACAGAATAAAATTGATATTGAAGGGGGCTCCCAAACAACATACCTGAATTTTTAACCGTTTTTCGCTCGATAATAATAATGGTAACAGGTAGATGCTTGAAACATTCACAGAATGTTTAGTTGTATATTCGATTCAATAGAAAATAATTAAATTAAAATAAAATAAATATTTAAGAGGGGCTCCCATACAGTACGGAACCCTGCGTGCGCGAGCCCTACTCGTACTTGGCAGATAATTTAGTTTTCGTTAATCGCCGCATTGCATTGGCGGTATTATTTTGTAAAAAAAAATGTTTCTAAGTGAACTAATTTACGAGCGAGAATGAATGCAAGTAATGTAGTGAAAAGTTTCTTTCTCCACTTTTCACTGTTATGAAGCATAACTGGGACTTGACAGATTTTTAATTTTGAAGATGTGTTTGACTGGACTATTTTCAGTCAAAAAACTTAAGTAAACCTGAAATATTTAGTTAAATTTTACACTAACAAATACTAAGCCAAGCCAAAACTAAATAGAAGACATTACTTAACGCCCAAACGAATGCACTGATATTCAAGAATTTTGATGAGTTTGAAATCTTCAATTCAGGTACAATTTTATTGAAAGGTACAGTTGAGATGGATTTTATCTAATAATACAGGATTATTTCTAATCAATTAGCATTTCATGTACAGAATAAGCCCCTAATAGGATGCTAATTGATTAGAAATAACCCTGTATACATATAGTTGTATCTTCTTTGACTATAGGCCAAATCATAGAAGTCAGAAGATGTGAAGTTCGCTACTAGCTGCGCAAAATCTAATACTTACTGAAGCTCACCTGCAGTTGATTGGATATTGCGTAGCTTGTAGCAAACTACACATCCGCCAACTTGTATGATTCGGCCTACCTATATCATACAAATGCGAATATCGCATGGAAATTCCGCGCCGTTCTGCATCCGCTTTTCCGTCCGCTTGCGACAGCTTGTGTCAACCTTAATTATATTTCAACGCAAACAATAGATCGTGAACATCGATCTGATTAGTTGTTAAATTGGTTAAATGTTTTTAAACAGCGGAGCGAGAGAGAGTGAGATAAATAGAGGGTCCGAGACGTCTTGGACCTATCGAATTTGTTTTATCTTCCGATTCTATTGTAATACTAAGAGTTTCTGATGAAGTGAAGACACAATACGAATATTAAAGAATAAGAATACTGCCTGATAAATAATGCTGTAATTATACACCTATTTTGGTTTTAATTGGATCTCACGAATGCTATCGGGTTTTATGCGCAGTGATGTATAAGATTTTGAATAGTGTAGAGTTTCAAAAATGTTAAATGTGTTGGAACTGTTATAGGTAAGCGTGTCGCTTAAGTAAAAAGGTTAATTAAATAATTATATTACAAATAAATAATAGAGTAGGTTTTCAGATTTAATGGTACAATACTAGGTAAGATTAAACTATCTAATTACTATTTTACAAGCTTTTATTTAGTTTCACCTATCCCGTTGTCTATCGGTCTGTAATCAAATCCACTTCCCGGTTACCGATTGAGTTGAAAATTTGCATGTAAATCGCGTGACAGTGCAATATTATGATGTCATGGTGCTGATCTGATGATGGAGCTGGAAGGTGGTCAAAGGAACTTAGCAATGAAACGACACAACGTCATCGAGTTTTTTTTTATTTACTTTATTTATTAAAGATACGAACGGTGAACATATTAAACACACTTGTATAAATTTAAAATACAGTAATACACAGGACTGATATGATCACCAATTATAAGCGTATACAACATTCGCCATTAGTGGTGAGACTATAATAATTATAAACTATTAACTAAAATAACTAAAACTTACAAAATATTAACGTTTAGCATCATTAGAGAGAGACTTAAATAATTTCTTTTTGAAAATAGTTAAAGAATCGTAGAAGACATCGAGATCATCCAATGAGACATTAAATTCGTTAAAAGTGCAACATAATCTATGTGTTGGGGAGTTTAGCGCCAAATTAGTTCTAGGAGCTTGCCGCCACCTCAAGATTCGTGAAATTCGGTTCCTAGGATAGCGACAAGGGATATGCAAAGACATTTCTACTAAAATGAGAGGACTCACTTTATAAAATAATCACTTTATAAAGAAATGTAAGGTCGCGGATTTTTCGTCTGTCACGTAAAGTGTGTACGTTAAAAAAACTTAAACGGTCCGCATAGGGGCTTCTATGGGAAATGCCTTGATTGCAAGCCAGTGTTCGTGTAAAGGCACGCTGGATACCTTCAATTCGCTGAGAGTGCACTGCATAAAAAGGACTCCACGCTACGCTCGCGTATTCTAAGCAACTGCGTACCATTGAGTTATAAAGTATTATTTTCGTAACAGGAGACCTAAAATTCTTATTGTTGCGTCTAATAAATCCGAGTAACTTTACTGCTCTCGTTGCAGTTACGTCTACATGTGACTTAAAGGACAGCTGGCTATCAATAACAACTCCCAAATCACGGACCTCACTCACCTCCTGCAGAGCAGTACCCACCTAGTATATATCTAGTATCGATGAGGTTTATAGTTAGTTTGGGCTCATTTGAATGGTCTTGGCGAGTAGTTTGTCTTTCAATGGTAACCAGGGTCTGATGATAGAGCTGGAAAGTGGTGATAGGAACTCTGTAATGAAACGACGCAACCCGATCGCGTTTCGACTAGTTGGTTTTTTTTTTTTTTATTTGAATGTTACACTCCACAGACTCCAGGGTCTGTGCTTTTTAAGATTTACATTTTTTTTTTAAAATGATTTGAGCAATATTGCTTATAACTAAAGGCTTTACAAGAGGACTCGTTGGATTCGTCTTGGCGAGTACTTGTTCAGTAAAAGCTTTTTTTTTATTTAAAAATCAATTAATATAATACTTGTTCCAGTCAAACAAATTAAAGACAAATTATAGCTAAATTTAACCTATGCCGTAGTTCTGCCGGGTGAGAACTAGGATGCAGCAAACTCCGACCTAACCTCTCTGGCGTTTCTTTCTCTTGCAATTTTTACTAACCACAAGGAGCTCACCACATTTATGAAGATTAAAATCTGAAAACAAAATTAAAAAATATAGTTAATCACTGATCATAAATTTTGTTGAGATATTAAACACTAAGTCTCGGAATAGTATTATTTCTTGCAAAATTTAACCTAATATTTTCTCAAAAAGAATGCATCGAGAATCTTATCTTTTGAAAGTTGGACGAAAATAACATTGCAAATTCCTGAAAAAAACGAATATTGAAATACTATCATCGGAATGGAAATGGTTTATCGTTATCTTGTCACAATCTAAGTCTGATTTTGTAAATATCTCGCGAGATAGCAGCAAATATTTGTGTTGGTGCATTTTTATAGTGCAGTAATATTTTTCATGACATACCTACAAATAAATTTCGACAATTTCGTCATTGGCGTTGTGTTCTACGTAATTTTTATCGAAAAATAACAATACGTCGAGGGAAAATAGTAACGAAATATGTAAGGTATCTGAGTAATCAGCGGAATATTAGTCTTGGAAAGTAGAGTCATGCAAGCACAATGGTCCCATAGCCGATAGCATCGAGAGTAGACTCAGTAATCTTATATAGCCAACAAAGTGCTAAATTCAGCTCTGGAGGAAAGCTGCAACAGTTGTCTTGATAGACGCGGCTATATACAACAGCTAACGAAATTTCGATGAGAAGTATTAGAGTAGAAATATGGCAGCTACTCATTTCCTTAACATAGTCAAATCTTGAAAATATTTTTTGTTACATATTAGAACATTTGGCCGCCACTAATTCGCCTAATGAAAAGGGATGTTGTGGCCGAACGTGGAGTATGCTTAAAACACTTATTTACTTAATATTATGTACGTTTAAAAAGACAAACCAGTATGAAAGCTAGAATGATTCCTCCATAGCCGATAGCGTCGAACAACTAGAAATAGAAGACACTAGAGCAGCCCCTTTGAAAGGCTGCGTTGACGGTACAGTAGTTTACATGGAGGCGGCTGCAGCAGTTTATGAGGACCAAGCCAGATTCCCAGGTGTGAACGTATGGAAATTATGGTAAATTATATTCTTCTTCTTCTTAGTCGTTACGCTCTTGACATAGAGGTCGTAGTCAACACGATTTGAGGTAGAGGCAGATCTAACAAAAAAAATGCCAAGTCGATGAGACAGATGTTATCTGCCTCACGAGGTCTGGTCATCTCTCTATATTAGAGATCAATCTGGTACACTCATGCACGGGCTCGCCTATAGCAGATTTGATTGGGTCGGTCCATCGCATGGGCAACCATCTGCGCGGTATTGTACCTTCCACTTTGCCCTGAATGACTAGATGCTCTGAGGACTGGCTACCTCGTCTCGAATTGTGTCCGAAAGATGCGGGTATACGAGACCGTAATGTGGTATCGAAATTATGTTTTAAACGTCAAAAAGACAAACCTGCATCAAGGCTAGCATTATTCCTCCATAGCCGATAGCGTCGAACAGTAACCTCATGTAGTCAACGAAAACACTAGAGCAGCCCCTGGGAAAGGCTGCGTCGACGGTGCAGTAGTCGACATGGACGCGGCTGCAGCAGCTCACGGGTACCAAGTTGGATTCCATGGTGTGGACGTACGGGAGCCATTCCGTGGCGTTGCTAGCGCCACAGCATTCGAACTGTTAAGGAAATGAAACTTAAGTCATTTTTAATCTTTTGCAATTTGAACGCATCTTCTTTGTGTACGTACTACGGGACTAATCGTGTGGTTACGAGGAGTCTACCCGTGACCACGATCAATGGAACTTGGTTGAAATAGTGAGGTATTTATTTATCTCATATTTTAAATTAAAATATAAGATTTCACTTTTATGTACCTACTACGGGAATAATCCCGTAGTACATAAAAATAAAATATTATGTTAATTTAGAGTCTAACAACGTTTTTGGCAAAGGGAGGGGCTCTACCCATAAGGTGGAACACATCATCCTGTTACCTATTGACATGTAAATGAAATATTAATTAATTGAAAATGAATAAAGATCGCAATATCAAGCTGAATACAAGCCACTTTCCGCCAGTTTTATTTAAGATCTATAGGGAATACCTATGTTCAACAGTGGACGCTTTATTATCAACATCATTATCAGTCATAAGATACTGCTAGACATGGATATCCAATAAAACCGGTTGAAAGCGGTTTTTATCCATCGAGATCTTGCGGTCTTGATTAAATAATGATATAATCGGTCCACTCAAGAACTTTACGACCCCTTTTTTTATGCAGAATACGGCTACATTTTGCCACCAACTCGCCTGATGGAAAGCGAAGCTGTAGCCGAAGATGGAGTCTGCAGACCCAAAAGATACCTATTCACTCTTGACTTAAAGATGTCCAAATTGTTATTGTCAGGAAGCAATGACAGAGGCAGGGCATTCCAATCCCTTGCGGCCCGCATTATGAAGGAAGAACCGAATACTAAGTACGAGCAGGTGGTACGTCGATTATGTAGGGATGGTATTTTTGCAACTTCCGGCTTGTTCTGTTATGAAAAGGTGATGAAGGAATCAGGTCGTGGAGTTCAAGCGTACACTCGCCAAAATGTAGCCTATAGAAAATTGCCAAACACGCTACTTTACGTCTGTGCAGGCTTTTCAGTTTGAAAGCGACAAGCTTACTATCCCCGATTATTCGCACAGCACGACGTTCAATCTAATCTAAAGCTGTGTAAATCGGTAAAGGTTCTTCTACGGATCTTTTTATTTCTGATTCGATCTCGCAGAGAGACACCAAACACAGCCCTCTCCATCGTTCTATGACTGATAATGATGCTTACTTCTTGTTGAAGACGAGCCCACTGTTCTGCAGTGTCAGGATCTGTGGTAAAGCGACGCATGCTCCAAGCCATGCTTATAGGGATGTACTCCAACTTCTCCTGCCGAATGGCAAAACTGCTGATGCTTGTCGCCGTCAGGATAATTGGTACTGAAGCCATCGCTACAATGTACTGAAACAACAAGACAAGTAAATTGTCAAAAGTCATGTGTAATATACACATACGTATTCTAACCCTGTAGAGTTTGTGACTGAATGTTGAATATTTGAAATTTAACTGAGCTGGAATGAATGTGAAACTTTCCGGTATTATTAAATATGTAATAAATAAGTAATGCTATATTGAACCTAAAGACTACGAACTGTACCATATTTGATTTACAAAAATATTTGGACACTTATAGAGTACTAGTAACAAAACTGTGTTACAGACGCCAGAGTCCTCCATTGTGTTCTCAAATATTTAGGTCTTATACTAATTTTATTTTGGAATGTAGCATTTCAAAAATATAAACTTTTATTGCTTCACAAAAGCTGTCAAAGAATGTTCTTGCTACGATGGCTGATGGCTGATGCAATACGTGTGATGTTGTAAAAAATTTCAAACTGGAAAAAGTGATAATAATGACGGCTATGATTATTTGTTATTATAAAACTTTCGCAATTTGAGCACACGATTCTCATAATCTACGATACTAATCGCACACTGAAAATCACTACATAGTATAAAACAAAGTCGCTTCCCGCTGTCTGTCTGTCCTTTTGTATGCTTATATCTTTAAAACTACGCAACGGATTTTGATGCGATTTTTTAACAGATAGAGTGATTCATGAGGAAGGTTTATATGTATAATAAACCTGTGTGAAGCCGGGGCGGGTCGCTAGTCAATACATAGTATAAAACAAAGTCGCTTCCCGCTGACTGTCTGTCCCTATGTATGCTTATATCTTTAAAACTACGCAACAGATTTTGATGCACTTTTTTAATGGATAAAGTGATTCAAGGGAAAGATTTATATGTATAATAAACCTGTGCGAAGCCGGGGCAGGTCGCTAGTTTTAGATAATCAAATATTTCATAATCCCGAGATTGTCACCGGCAGACCGGTACACTGATGGTGATGGGTCTAGCCGTGATAACGATTGATGCAGCTCGGTCACAACGTCAGGTAATGAGGTATTTATTTATCTTATAAGTCCAGTGTGCAATTAGTCCCGTATACTCCGCAGCATACAAGTTGATGGATGTGAAGTTAGCCATTAGCTGCGCAATAGCCAATCCTGACGAGACGTGACGTGGAAGCCGCACGTTGATTGGCTATTGCGCAGCTAGTGGCTAACTTCACATCCATCAACTTGTGTGGCGCGGAGTATACCTAGCATTAGAGCCATGATAATTTACTACAAGTTTCGTGTCAAATAAGAATTTTTAAAATAAAACAAGCTTTTACTGAACAAGTACTCACCAAGATGAATCAAACAAAAACAAAAACAAAGCCAAAACTCGATAGGATTGCATCGTTTCATTAGAGTTCCTATGAACCTTCCAGCTCCATCATCAGACTCTGGTTACCATTGAAAGACAAACTACTCGGCAAGACCATTCAAATGAACCCAAACTCGAAGAGATTGTGTCGTTTCATTGCTAAGTTCCTTTGGCCACCTTCCAGCTCCATCATCAGATCAGCACCATGTCATCATAATATTGCATTGTCACGCGATTTACATATGTATGCCAATCGATAACCGGGAAATGGATCAAATTTAACTTGCATGATTTGATCAGCATCAGTTGGCTAGTGTGAGACGAACACTGGCAAAGTCAGACAAGCTCAGTCACGTCATGGGCCCCGATGTCTACAACCACTTACCAGAACACATTACAGGAGCCCCTACTCAGCAGAGCTTTAAAACTCGCCTGAAACGTTGGCTCATCGAGCAAGCCTTCTATCATTTTAATGATTTTTATAAATATGTATATAAAGTAATTATGTATTATTAATAATATCAAACAGGTATGAAATACTGTTAAAAATTAAATTATATTTGACTTACAAATATGTACTATAAATAATGTTGACATGTAAATTAATTTTATGAAATAAATGAATATGAATATGATTACAGACCACGGGACAGGTGAAAGTAAATAAAAGCTTGTAAAATATTAATCGCAGGTATTGCGAGATTAATTTCAGGACACTTACAGCAATAATGATGAGGTAATTCTCCCTGATGACGCCATAGAAGCCAGCCGCCGCGAGCAGGAGTATCAAGCTGCCAGCTCCCATACACACCATGGGCTGGACGAAATATCCAGGCGTCCAGAAATAGTAGTACGTGTTATTGACCAGGAAAGCGGTGATGCCCACATATAACGTTATGACTCCTGTAAGCTAAAACAAAACGTGTCTGAAGCTCACATAAAGCCGCACGTTGATTGGCTATTGCGCATGCGGCTTGTAGCTAACTTCACATTCACCAACTTGTGTGGCGCGGCCTATACTTATCTTGAAGATTTTTTTTTTGCAATAAGTAAACAAAAAAAATGAAGTAATACAGATCAGATATATTTTTAACCGACTTCCAAAAAGGAGGAGGTTCTATGTTCGTGTGTACCTATGTATTTTTTTTTGTGTATGTTCTTCAATAATATCGCCAAATGTGAATCGAATTGAGAATTATTTTGTAGTTCAAAAGGGTGTCCTCCCGAAGTGGTCCCATTTAAGTATTACAGAAATCGGCTGAGCCGTTTTTGAAAAAAAAACAACAATAATATAAGCAACTCGAGCGAAATATCCGAATTTTGTAGACGATAAACATCGATAATTTCGCCAATTGTGAACTGAATCGAAAAATTCTTTTATTGTTTGAACGGATATACTCCCAAGGTGGTCCCTTTTAAATTTTACAGAAATCGGCTGAGCCGTTTTTGATAAATCAACAATAATGTAAACAATTCGAGCAAAATATTCGAATTTTGTACACGATGGAAGGCGGTTTTGGCATTTTTTGCGAAAAATAATTATCAATAATGACGAAAACCTACTTACTAATAAACCATTCAAATACAAATCATAAAATTGCCATACCTACCCTCTAAGGGTCAAATCATCATAATATGTATTTGTGTGCAAGTATGTATTTATGAGTCTTGTCGATAAAACAACTTCCAACTATACTTACCTAAACATGTTATAATAACCACTTGTACTCATAAATGTTACATTTATTGCAATAAATAATCAAAAAATGCATTAACAATGAAAATTGAGTTTAGAGTCAGTATAATGTTTATAAGTCTTATTTTAAATCCGATCCATTAAAAAAATAGTTTATATAAATAACTATAAATATTTCTTTTACACTTGTACTCACCACGAAAAAAACGTTAACCGTTATTAAGATAGTTTTCATTGACTTTAGTATTCTCTCCATTGTTTTTCTTATTTATTTCACAATCAAAACAAAATTCTTGCTCGCGATAGTACTCGGCTGACGTTTCAGCCATATTGACAATCTTATCATGTGTACTGTCGATAATTGATCGCATACGATTCGAGGAAACAAGATATCAATAAGAGATAGAAGGGTTTCATTGCAGTATTTGGTGAAATTGAACGTCTTAGATAAGCATTATTATTGTCACAGGATTACCGAAGAAAGTTTTTGACGTGATAACGTCATATACCTACATAAATTGATGAACGCTGGCTGCCGGCGAAAAAGTTTGACTCTTTGTCACGTTCTGCCAGTCCTTTTTCTGAGCAAGGGCCTGATTCTCCATCGACACACCTAACATAACGCGGTATTTTTTTTATTTCCGTGAATTTCGTTTGGAGAAATGTTTGATAAATGTAAAATTAAGTGTAAAATGGTCAAAATTTCAAGCTCCTACCTGTTACCATTATTAATATAGAGCAAAAAGCGGCTCAAAAACTCAGGTTTGTTGTATGGGAGCCCCCCTTAATTATTTTTTTTATTCCGTTTATAGTATTTGTTGTTATAGTGGCAACAGAAATACATCATCTGTGAAAATTTCAGCTTTCTAGCTATAGTGGTTCATGAGATACAGCCTGGAGACAGACAGACGGACAGCGGAGTCTTAGTAATAGGATCCTGTTTTTACCCTTTGGGTACGGAACCCTAAAACTGAATATTTTTCACGCGAATTTCTTAGAAATAAAAAGCACGTTAGAGCGCGTTACGCGCTTGTTTTCATACAGAATCACCCACCTGGGCGTGCAAGCGAGAGCGCGGAACAAGCAATAGAGAGGCACGATCGGCCTAAGAATTCGTCTTGTGATGCATAATAAAACGTTATCACTTAAAATTATCGTCCGTAAACCGACTTTACAGACAACCAATTTTGTTGATGTATAAAAGAAAATATTATTGTTTTTTTAATCACACTAATTAGAAAATATCCGGCACCGAGCATAGCTCGGTAAGAAGTTTATGTTGCCATGAAATGGCCTCATAAACTGCAGTTTTTTTTAATTTGCAATTTCCGGAAGTAGTATTTTCCAAAAATCACTATATATAATATATAAACAACTTCGTTTATTGTTTTCGAGATCCGAATTTAGTAAGTACACACAAACGTTTAAAAATATACAAAAACTGCTCGCTTATAGGTAATTGGTAAAGGATATTTATTTGTCTTTTAGCAACAGCTTTCGAAGCTTTAACATGCTTGTTTTAACGATCACCCTTATAACCATTACAATTAGACAAAAAATCGCCCGATATCACGAACCCCTTAAACCGAAAGGAATTCCAAACAATCTTATCATCTACAAAGCCACGGAAAACAATCCATAAAAACGCCAACAAAGGCTCTATCTGTTCTGAATTAAACAGACGTTAACAGCCGGTTAAAACAGCGAATTAAACAGGCAATTAGCGTGGAAAAATGACAGTTGCAACACAAACTGATCTGGTATGCAAATTGTGTTCTGCATTTTTGAAACGAGCGTTGCTCGGGCAATACAGTTAGGGGTGGTATAGACAGGGTTATCTGTTTACCCTGTACTAAGCCAAAAGAAGGTGATTAAGAGCGCTTGTTCGCTGCCGTTTTTTTCAGCGGACAACGGACCATCAAAAAACGGATACCCTCGTTCCACCTTGTTCACGCATATTTTATTTACCGGATGGAGCTGGATGTCAACTTTGATTAGAGTGGAAAAAAAAAGGATGTCAGCTTTAATTAGTGTCTGTCAGACCTATCTGTCAGACAGACACAAAAACGAGAAGAAAAATTTTACGTTTTACATTGTTTTAGGATAAAAGGACGTAGATATAGACGGCACTTAATTTAATGAATACCGGCTACGCGTCCGGCGTCGTCAACAAGCTCCACCGGACGCCTATAGCATACAGCGAAAATTGCTTGCCGGTTGTATGTCCGGTGCGTCAACACACGTTCATACTCCACCATACACCACCGCGAATCCGGTGAAAAAAAACGATGAAACAAATTGCCGTGAACAAACACTAAGACCATCGTAATGAAGAAATTTTACTATGGGGGGCGAAAAACAGCTGCTCCATACAAAACTGCAACTCGAAATCGACCAAATGTTTGAAACAGCTAATTTTTTTCTCGAAATTTGACATGTACATTGTAAATTTTTCATAATCAAGTTTCAAGTTCATATATATTTATTTCAATTAAGTACCTAAGATACACTTTTAAAACGTCATGAATCTAAGCACATTTCAAATCATTAACAGTAAAGTTAAAAACAATAAATAATATATTATGTTATATATTTGTCATATATTATGTTATATATTATGTCACATATTTGATTATTGTGTTTATGTGATTACTTTGTAATGTACTTACTTTAAATTGTGTAATGTTATGCGGTTCCGATTTTAGGGTTTTTTCATAATGGCTCTGTGTGGTACGATACCTACACTTATTAAGTATATTATTGACAATGATTTTATTATTGCATGCCAAACAGGTAGAATATGGCGGTTTATTGTTATTATCTTACCAACTTGTATTACCCATATACGCAATAAAGATATATGACTATGACTATGAATAAACCCTATGACTATGAATAACCTTAGATTAATGATTGGCCGCTCCACTAATCATCACAAACTAACCAATCATTAATCCAAGAATACCACGAAAAATAAATAAACAATAACAATATAAGTAAAATTAACCTCATCCAATAATAACAACACAATGTTGCCATATGAGAGTTATGGAAACCCACCAGCTGGTTTGGTTGGTTGGTTGGTGAATGATGGACTGAACCTATTTCGGCTTAGTACACCAGTTCTGGATAACCCTTTGCTTGCTTGATTGCTTTACCTAATAAATTAGGTAAAGCAATACAAATGTCACATATTTTAGATTACCTTTTAATACGTAGTTACGTTATTGTTTGTTTCGCTAAATAGAAAAGATACTAATAGTTCTCCAAAAAGTAGATCTCGCATCTGTTGAAGTGAATCTTTGGAAGCCTGTATCTTGACACGCTATTGAATGATTTTGTTCATACTCACAAATCTTGTTATAATCACTACATAGTTTAAAACAAAGTCGGTCACCGCTGTCTGTCTCCATGTATGCTTATATCTTTAAAACTACGCAACGGATTTTGATGCGGTTTTTTTTTTTAGTAGATAGAGTGATTCAAGAGGAAGGTTTATTTATGTATAATACACCTGTGCAAAGCCGAGGCGGGTCGCTAGTTTAGATATATAACAATTTTGACAAATATTATCTAAATCGGTTGAAAAATTGCGCTACAGCAATGAGTCCCGTTTTTGGGGGAAATACATATATCCCTAATCGAAAATCAGTGATAACGAAATAAATCCATAAATATATAAAAATTCTATACAAAGTCTCGCCAAGACTTTTAAAGAAAATACCTATAGAAGAATATTAACATCCGGACAGGCAAAGGTTAAATTTTCGAGTTAAAACTAAGACTCTCACGTCGTTCGCTCGATAAATAAGTGGTTAAATTTTATGATGTTTGGAGCAAATTCAAAAATCTAAATACATATGTGCGATACCTACTTATTCTATAGATACATAGATCGTAGTTTAGAACAAACGTTTAGTAGTAGGAACCACACATCAAGTGTAAAGCCTCCTTAAGCCCTTTTCGTTTGATACGAAAACGGGATAAAAAGCTTGTTACGTACAACACGAGAACAAAGACGAATTAACATAGTTTTAACACGTGTAACTGAGCGGTCGGAGCCTTAAGCCTCTGTTAAGGCTTTAACTGTTGCCAAGTCTTGTAGAAACTATTGTTTATTGAAATGTAGTATCTGTGTTTAGGAAATATTTACTGTGGCTACAGTATTAACCACCACCCAACCAGGGCCAACTAGTTTTTAAAAACATAACAAGAAAAAAAATCTAGATAAGTTAATAATATCTTAAATCGAAAACCACTGGAGGGAGTTACGAGGTATGAGTCTGAAATGTGTGTTTGAGTATTTATTTATGGCTACCACGCTATAATGGGCAAACTCCTCGATTTCCAAACAAATAGACCAAGTTCAATACGGTTTTAGTTTGAACGCTCGTGACTTGTGATCGAGATGGTACCGTCTACTGTCCATTGATTAATATTTTTAGCCAAAAGAGCTGAAATTAACACTAAACTATTTTCATTGTAACATGGTTACTAAACTTTCGTCGAGCGGATATGCCAATGAAAGTGCATTTTTTTTTAAATTATTTATCAATAATACGTTTGGCCACAAAGCCCGCGAAAATACTTAGGATTACCCCGGTAACGGGAGAGATACAAAAATCATCTAAAATATATAATAATAATAATTTAATTATTTGTAGCCAATAATGTTATGCTTAACATAGTATTCAGTAACAAAAGTGACATAAAAAAAAAAAACAATTTATGGGTATTGAATATTATTGAATTTGATTTACATAGGTAGATCTTTGAATTTTCGAATACTACTTAATACTCTAGTCATCGCTGTAGGATACCCTGTGTTTCGATGAATAGTCTCTTCCAAGGCGTAGAGAAATTATGACTTTGTGAAAATGTAATAAATAAACGTATTTTAAAAATATTAATATTTAGAAGCATGCGTTGAACAGGACATCACAGGAACTTTTCAGATTGATTTGTCGCTTGGTTCAATCAGAAAGAAAAATATAAACCAAATACATTACATTCTCTACGAACGCTTTGATACTTGTCAGTGTCAGTGACGATACAGTCTATCTCTCTAGTTGTGTGCTATTACAACTAGAGAGATACCTAGCGCTATTGTCGCTTGAGGCAATTCTCAACCACAAAAATATATGGAAAATCTTGCCCAGAGCTGTCAAAACAAATATGTATTGGAATTTGAGAGAAAAACACTGCAAGAAGCCACTGAATCGATATATTTTTCATGTCTCTTTTAACTCATGCCAAATTTAATCATTGCATCTCTGTCTTTCTTTTCTCGATCTACCACATTATCCCTCTAGTATCTCTGTGTTCACCATGTGAGTGCCGACACCGGCAACTACTGACACTGAAATGTGGGGATGCGTTTATAGAGAACGTATGAAAGAATATTTTTCACTGTGACGGCACTGTGCCTGAACTGTGTCGTGAGTGTGAACTGTGTATTCACACATGTCATATCAGCCTTTATTGAAGTGAAATTTCTAATGCGACTTCCAACAAGGTTGCGTTAAACGTTTAACGCTACCATGGAAGGGGGTATGAAAGCACTGTTGCGTAGAAGTTTCACTTCTTCCGCGCGGAGGGACTCCACTGCATTTTTTTTCAAGTATGTATTAATACTTGGTAGCTGTTAAAGCTTTAACCATTTTGTTCTGGACGTCGGGCCCGTTTTAAGGTTTAGATTATCTCTTTGTAGTCTCCCGTTTATTCGGAGACAGATTAAGTGTCATGCGAAATGATACAGATAACCTTTGTTTTGTCTCTTCTTTGTTTTGTACCAGCCTTTTTTAATATTCCACTGATGAACATAGGTCTACAATCACACGAAGGGTGATTGGGTCATATCCACCACGCTGGCCCAGTGACTTTACATGTGCCATCGATTTTACTGCGACGGTAGGCAGTTGCCTCACGATGTTTTCCTTCACGGAAAAACCCATAGTGTCTTTCTGTTCCAAAGAACAGGGTCATCTCATCGGGGTCTTCTCTTTGTGTACAGGATGTGAAGACTTCTTCTCTTTTACAAACTAAACATTATGTTTCGATGTTCTATATTCTGGAAGAGCGGGAATTCCTGATACAGGCAAACCTTTGCTTAAAAGGAATCCCCAATATACTGTATTTTAAAGTTAAAATGTGAACCGAAATTAAAAATTGTTTAAAAAAATTGTTTAAAGAAAAACATCAACTTATTCTGAGTGAGTGAGTTTGTAGAGGCCCATGTGTCGGAGTTTAGTGGTATTAGGTACTAAGACCTCAATCAATTGTAAACAGGAATATAATATGATAGCTGCTAATTCAGTCTAAATTATACCTCGATAATAAACAAAATTGAAGTACCTCAAACTAAGTATCAACTAGTGCCATCATGATTTTTAATTAGGCATTCAGCGGTCTCCAACGTCTACGTTTAAGCATAGTTCCGAAAAATAAAAGCTTAAATACCTACTTCTAATGCCTACACTTCTACACCCTTATAGACGTTGCGTGGTTTCGTTGACTTCGCGTTTTATCCTGCTCGCGCTATTGACTTGCCTTACACGAGCGAGCAAGAAGGAACACGAAGACCAATGCCTTTTTGCTTAGACGATAAAGCCTCTGGTCCGTAGCGGTCCAAAATGTTAATGAACATGGCGATTTACATGCGAAGTAGAGGGCTGGGAGCTACTAGTACTATTTCTATAGCTCGGAACTAAGTGTGTAGGTTGTACGGACTAATTTTTTATTTCTATCTCTATTGCTCTTGATAGAGGAAACTAATGTAAGTAAGAGAGTGGGAAAATCTACGAATTACATTTACTGTGGCAAATAGTAGGAAGATCTACGATTATCATTTACTGTGGGATTTTTTGAGCTTTTTAGATTGCTTGGATATTATAATTTTGTTATCTATCCTTTTTTTTTTGTGAAGGTCATCCTGCCTTCCTGGGGCTCTATTTTTCAACTACGCACGACTGGGCTTGGAGATTTTTAAATAAATTTCGAGTAAAATAAAGTCGTCCGTAAAGATTAACGACACTTATTTTTTCTTTTTTTTTCTCGTAATTTATTTAAAATTATCAATTTCATTCAAAACTTCAATAGTGGACATGGCAATTTTAAAAGAGACCATAGAATGCAAAAGGGTAAATCGTGAGATGGAACGCTAATTAAAAAGAAATATGGCGAACGGTTATCGAATTTTCACTGTCAAAGTTCCATATCCATTCCTAGCTGTGGTCCCCAGGTGTTCGAAGTTGAAAACGTTTAATATTAAAAAAAAAGCTTTTACTGAACAAGTATTCGCCAAGACGAATCAAACGAGCCGAACTCGATAGGGTTGCGTCGTTTCATTACAGAGTTCCTATGACCACCTTCCAGCTTTATCATCAGATCATGGTTACCATTAAAAGACAAACTACTCGCCAAAACCATTTAAATAAACCCAAACTCGATGAGGTTGTGTAGTTTCATTGCCAATGTTACTTTGGCCACCTTCCAGCTCCATCATCAGATCAGCACCATGTCATCATAATGTTGCATTGTTACATGATTTACACATGTAAGCAAAATTTCAGCTCAATCGGTAACCGGGAAGTGGATCAAATTTAACTTGCAAAATTTAATTACAGACCTACAGACAGATAACGCGACAGGTGAAACTAAATAAAATCTTGTAAAATAGAACCCCTGGAACCCACAAATCGCACCTCGGTTGGGTTCTACTACAGAGCATGCTGTTAAAACTAATAATTGAGCCGATTTCAATAAAATTTAAATTGAATACTCGAACTTGTACTTACCTCAAAAGTTTAGACCCGAGTTCACCAACGCTTGTTTAAGTTAAACGTGTGATTACTGTATTTAACCAACGGTTTTTGCTTGCTGAACAGCAAAATTTCGTTAAAAAGCTGTTTAAACGGTTGATAAATTAAACATCTGTTGGTGAACTTGGGTCTTAATGTACTAAATAAATATCCGGCCAAGTGCGAGTTGGACTCGCGCACGAATCAAATGGATGGTGAAAATTTTAACGTTCATGAAATACAGCCTGGTGACAGACAGACAGACGGATAGCGGAGTCTTAGTAATAGGGTCCCGTTTATACCCTTTAGGTACGGAACCCTAAAAAGAATCATGAAAATAGGTTCGTAATTGACGGAGTAATCGCGTAACATATCTTCACACACAAAAAAACCTACAGTCAAATTGTGAGCCTCCTTATTTTGAAGTCGTTTAATAGAGAGACCTGAATTTTTGTCCTAAAACCAGACTAACTACGAAAAGTAAGGACAAGAACTCAAGAAAATATTTTAATCAAGGCCTTCTGAAGGTTCCGTCGCATAGATAACTGTAGGTAGGTACACGACAGACAATTACCGAAGAACTGTACAAAATAGCTAGCTATAAATTCAAACTAATCGACTATTAGCTCTAGGTAGCATAGCAAGTAGGCACGAAATAAATATTGCGGTGGAAGCGGCGTGAATCCAATCCGTGTGTTTCACAAACTTGAACAAGCTGTCGTGTTTATGACGATTTTGTCAGGTACCTAGTTAAGTCGTCATAATACTGTATGGGATGTCTGACAGTTGAACATAAGCCTCCTTATAGATTTCTAATAGTGGTATGGTGTCTGTACAGTAAAAAGTTTTCTTTTTTTTTTAACCTATACTGTCCCACTCCTGGGCAAAGGTCTCCCCCACTTATTTATTATTACATGAAATCACAAATTCAAATCTCGAGTAAATAAATATCCTCTAGGTAAACGTGCTACACCCTTATTAGCATAAATATCTGCTTAACATCACGCAGTTTAATATATGTATGTAGCAGCGGTCAGACTACGAGTATAGTCAAACACAAGACTATTTCTAATAGTTGTATGCTGCTTGCAGATGTAACCATTAAAAATAGTTTTAAAATTGATAGCCAGCGCGATTATAAGGATCTAACAAAACCAATATTAAGTTGACGAACATTTATTTAAACATTGTAGTACAGTGAATCGTGCTGTTTTCCGTGCCTACCGGGCTAGGATCGTGCCTGATACGGTACGATCCTAGCCCGGTCATGTTGCGCAGACACGTTTGCGTGCTAGCGGGCAGACACTTTAAATGCTGTGACAAAGGCCTGTAAAAATACTTTTCGCAAAAAATGGCAAAACCGCCTTCCATCGTGTACAAAATTCGAATATTTCGCTCAAATTGTTATCATTATTGTTGATTTGTCAAAAACGGCTCAGCCGATGTCTGTAAAATTAAAATGATACTATCTTGGGAGTATACCCTTTTGAACTAAAAAAAAAAAAATTCGATTCGGTTCACAATTGGCGAAATTATCGATGTTCATCCTGTAAAAATTCGGATATTTCGCTCGAATTGGTTATATTATTGTTGTTTTTTTCAAAAACGGCTCATCCGATTTCTGTTAAATTTAAGTGGGACTACCTCGGGAGTATACCCTTTCGATCTAAAAAAGAATTTTTCGATTCGGTTTACAATTGGAGAAATTATCGATGAACATACACAATAAATATATATATATATACACGAACAAAGAACCTCCTCCTTTTTAAAAGTCGGTTAAAAAGTAACGCTAAGCGCAAAAGTAATAGCGCATCTCTTTTATAAATATCTAATAGTACCCCAAATTAACATTCTACGAATTTACAATCCAACGACAGGGACGGGTTCAGGGTACAATGTACGCCATTAAAACGAAATTGCCTAACCCCGGCCCATGTTACCCTTGTTATGGAATGCCGGCCCTGGATTCCCGAACTGTTATGTCAGTGGTGATTTACCTCATAATTTAAATTAGTTTATGTTGGCTTTAATGTGTAAGGTATTGCTTTTATGTTTGAGGTTTGCTACAAGTTATGCGGAACTAGGTTAGTGTTTATTTTTAGTAGTGCAAAATTGAAGCAAAATTAACGTTTTTTAATACTTTTTACCGAAAAAGACTACCAAAAAGGAGGAGGTAGATAGATAGATAAACTATTGCACACCAAGAAATAAACAAAAAGAAGAAACACATATAGGTACATAAACAGTGTAACAATGGGCGGCCTTTCGCTGACAGCGATCTCTGCCAGGCAACCTTAGGATGGAGAAGACAGAAAGCGTATAAATAATGGACAGGGTGCGCATTAATTAAAAAAATTAAAATAAGATTATGCATCATAAACATACATACTAATAAAATTGATGTAAATACTTAAAATACCTAAAAATAAAGAAAACATTACATATGAAAAAAATAAAAAATAGGAGAGGTAGGTAGTATGCCTTTTTTATGTATTTTAATCAATATTTTAGCCAATTGTGAACCGATTTAAACATTCTTATTTATTTCTAAAGGGTGGTCTGATTTAAATTTAAAAATCGGCAGTGCAGGTTTTGACAAATCTACAATAATTAATGTAAAAATAAATTATTATAAAATGAGACTTTTAAAAAATACAAGCTTTCGAGACACTGGATACCTACCATGTAGCAGCAGAGTGCTAGACAAGACAAGTAAAACGAGCCCAAACATGACGGGTCTATCTTGTTTGGTACAGGAGTTCCTACGGCCACTTTCCGATTCCATCATTAGGTCAGCTCCATGGTACCATTTTATTGCATTGTCACGCGATATATGAAATTTTCAGCTCAAGTACTAAATTTCAGCTCAATCGGAAACCGGGCAGTTGGTCAAATTTAACTTGCAAGATTCCACCCGAACTTACATAATTATTTACAGAGGTTTGTAGAGGTTGTAGAGACCATTGCAAGTTAAAAAAAGCTTGTAAAGACTAAATGGATGACATATCGATTTGAGCGAACTACTCGAATTCTGCACATGGGGAAATCGGTCATTTCATTTTTGGAGAAAAAATATTTATCAAACATATTCCTATGTTTATACACTGCCCACTGCCATTTTAATTTTAATCTGTAACGCGGTGACTATAGTACCTAATACGAAGCTCGTAGGTAAGATCACAGCCGCCCAAATGTTTGATACGGCCCATACTTGGTTTTAACGATAAAAAGCAATAAGTAGTAACTTTGCACACTCACTGAAAAATAAAGTTACAACAAATCCTACAGCTTACTCGTGATATAATGTACCATTTTTGATATCAAAGCTTGCAGGCGCGCGGTGATGCGTTCACACTATCCCATTAAGGAGCTGCTATTGTCTTCGTATTATTCTAGTCTAGATGCTGGATCGCCCGAGCTAGAGTGTTAGTGCATTTACTTGTTTAAAACGGAGCTTTTACACTGTGAATACTTACTTATATGTGTATAAAATGAAATCCGCTTTTTAACTGACTCTTAAAAGGAAAAATCTCACTCTCACGCTATGTACGTTTTGTAATAAAAATTGAAACATTAAAAAATCAGCTTTATCTTTGTTTTAGAAAGAGCCTGAATTCCACGACACAGTTCACCCTAGTGTGAGATCGAGAGTACTGAGAAAAATTAGGCTGTTTTTTGTGTAAATAAGAGCAATTTTATAACTATATTCAAGCCTCTCATGACTTTATTCAAGCCGATTCAATTTGAAAATGGTCATTAACAGTAGCGGATTAAAACTTTTGTTGGTAGTAGACTGATGATTACAAATTTAAAAGTACCCAAAGATCAACAAGTCTTTTCCTAGACGGTTTTTACAATCTATTTATTTATATTAATTTAGTTCTGTTTTGATTCAAACATTGCTTTTAAAAAAAAAGGCAAGTGTTCACATATTGATAAAGTTTAAATTAATCTTTATAACATACCTAGACTGCATCGTTGTTATACTCGTATGTATAGAGGTTTTTCAATAGAATTAGATAAAAATAATTTTTTGTATAAAATCGCAACACCGACTTCCACCGTGTACATAATTCGAACAGTTTGCACGAATCGATGTGACACCCATGTACATTGTTGATGATTTATCAAAAACGGCTGAGCCGATTTCGATAAAATTTAAATGGGACCACCTTGGGCCCCATTCAAATCTTTGACAATGAGCGTGTATTTAATATGTAAAACCTGTCAAAATTTGTATGGATAGGCACCATATGGACCATATTTTTTGGGCCGTTTTGCTTAGCTAATTCGGTATCTAGACAAATACATAATCAAAGCATAGAACCTTTTCCTTTTTGGAAGTATTTTAAAGATATTCACGCCACGAGAGACGGAAACACTCCAACTTGCGCACTAAAAATGAATTAGCGTATTTTTCATAACTTTGTTTTCTTGTTTTATATTTCAGGGAGCTGCTAATGAGGTTGCTTCATTAGAACCTCTCTCGGAGGAAACCTAAAGTTTCTATGTCTGTTTGTATTTTCTTAGTTAAGACTTTACTTTGACTGCCTCGGTGGCTCAGTGGTTAGTGACCCTAACTTCTGGATCAAAGAGGCGTGGGTTCGATCCCCACCCAGGGCAAACATTTGTGTGATGGACATGTTTGCTCTGTGTCTGGGTGTTATTTAGGTACTATCTATATAAGTATGTATTTAAAATATGTATATGGAGTATATCAGTCTCTGGCAGCCATATCACAAGCTATGCTTAGTTTGGGGTCAGAGAGGTGTGTAAGATGTCCCTAATATTTATTTATTTATTAGGGAAACTGAAATTTAATATTTTTATTTCCTTTTTACCCCTAAATAAAATTGGTCGTGTTTGAGATATACGCTTAGTCAAAGCATATAATTATTATGCTGGTGTTTATTTGGCTCAACGTATAAGCATTGCCATTCAGCGTGGCAATGCAGCCAGCATGCTGGGCACGCTGCCAACTGGCAGTGGGCTTGAACATTTGGATTATGTTCAGACCTTCAAGGGTCTGTGGATGATCCAATTGCCTGTTATGTAGTAGTAGTTAATGTAGTTTTAAATTATGTTAGTCTGGTATTAAGTGGTAGCTAATAAAAGTACTTGACATTTAAAAAAAATACATTTTTATTTTTCGGAATTTCAGAGTCAACAATATAAAAAGTTGCTATTAAAATAATGATTACTTTTATGTATTTCTTAATAATTATGTCTTTAAACTCATACTCCGTCGATAGTCCGAATCGGACCCAATGACGTTTCTAAATTAAGTAAGTTTATTACTAAACTAGCGACCCGCCCCGGTTTCGCGCAAGTTTATTATACATATAAACCTTCCTCTTTAATCACTCTATCTATTAAAAAAAAAACCGCATCAAAATCCGTTGCGCTACGGAACGCATACATAGGGACAGACAGACAGGGAAGCGACTTTGTTTTATACTATGTAGCAATTAGTGATACATAAATACAAATAAAAATTGTTCATAACCAAGGTCTTCATCACCCCGTTTCGAAATAGTACAGGCAAGCAGATAACCATGTGTAGAGAATAGAGATACTCGTAAATGGTAAATGTAATGCAGCCCAGAAGCAAGTGTGTCACCCACCATCTCACCTTGTTAGGGTGTAAGGGCCCCCGCAGACGGCGTCAGGTGGCGAGTGCTCGTTACGTCGCACAATTTTCTTTTCATTACCTCGACGTCACGTGTCTTTATTAGAGGTGGATGAGGTGGTGCTTGTTTTGGCCGGATATATAGCGCGCATTTGCCAGGTAAGGTTTCCATATTATCAAGGTATATTGCTTTTCGCAGTCGGGATTCAAACATATATTATGATGACTGAAAAAAAAACATACATTTCGTTTAATTAGAATGTTTTTGGGTTCCGTACCCAAAGGGTAAACGGGACGGAATAAACGGGACCCTATTACTAAGACCCCGCTATCCGTCTGTCTGTCATCAGGCATTATCTCACTAACCGTGACAGCTCGAACGTTGAAATTTTCACAAATGACGTATTTCTGTTGCCGCTATAACAACAAAGACTAAAATCAGAAAAAATAATTATGGGGAGCTACCATAAAATAAACTTGAATTTTTAGCCGTTTTTCTCTTGATACTAATAACGGTGACAGGTAGATGCTTGAAATATTGACAGAACATTTAGTTTCATATTTAAATTAAAAATAAATAATTAAACAAAATAAATATTGATATATTAATGATAATGATTAAAATAAAATATATAACGGGGGGCTTCCATACAGTACGGAACCCTTCGTGTGCGAGTTCGACTCATACTTGACCGATTATTTACTTTTTTAAATCTTATATTAACGACAAAAATTATCGTAGCGCTTCAAAGGTCGGGAGTACGGTTCGCTACATAACTTTTAAGTATGTAAAATCTGTAGCTAGGAGAACGATTATGCTGAACTTAAAGTAAACGGTAAGTAAGAAAATTATGCAAGGCAGTTGTTTAAACTGTTTAACCACGCCAGTGATGTTCTGACGACTAAAAAGTAACTAATTTCGTATAGGCCGGCTGGCTAGCCCTGGTTTCAGAGTTTATAAGCCGCCTAAAGGCCTTTGACATGACTTAACGGTCAAAACAACCGGGAGCTACAATTTAACGTGTCATCAGAGCCACGGCAGCTCTTAGTTGTAAATTCCACCCGCGATCACCCATCCGAAAATTAACCTTGCTTATTGTTGCTTAACTTCTATGATCGATAACGAATACCTAGTCAAGCTACGCTTTGAGCGCTACTTAAATAAAAACTCAGACTAGAACCAGGACTAGACATCCGGCCTGTACAAACTCAGTTTCAGTAGGCAAAGACAACTCGTCTCTACCCTCGCACATATTTTTATAACTTAAAAACCGACTTCTCATTAAAATTTTGCTCACTTAAATATCGGGTTACTCAAGCCTGTTTATTCCTAGTTTCATAAAATTGTATGATTTTGTACATGTAAACAAGATTCCGTAGCTAAGGAAGGCTTTAATGAATTGTAAATATATTTACGTTTGTTTTACGAAACATCTGGAATTATTTATTTAGAGGATAATTGTCTTTGTAGAGCTTTTTGGATTATTGCGAAGGCGCAAATTTATTAAAGCTGATAAAAGTATCAATAAGATATTCTATTTCCTTTAAACATTTACTCTTAAATGAGACAACTTGTCTATTTAATAATAAAAATAAATATTTGGGACATCTTACACACGGCATCTGACCCCAAACTAAGCAAAGCTTGTGATATGGCTGTCAGAGACTGATATACTACTGATATATTTTTAAATACATAGGTACTTATATAGATGGTAACTAAACTACACCCAGACACAGAGCAAACACCCATGTTCATCACATAAATATTTGCCCTGGGTGGGGATCGAACCCACGCCTCTTTGACCCAGTAGCTAGGGTCACTAACCACTGAGCCACCGAGGCAGTCAAACCTTTTTTCTTACCTATATTCTTCTTTTTGGCCTATTTGTTATGTTCTGACAATTATTTTTAAGTAAGATTGTAAGTAAAAGTCAGAAAATAACCAATGAATCGTCAATGTTACAATTTTATTTTTCTAAAATTTATTTTGATATACTTAATGAAATAAACATTAAAAACCGTTATCCGAAGACGCAAGGTTCGAATCCTGGGTCCGCGAGGAATTTTTGAAATGTTTATCATAAAAAGTAACTCTTTGAAATAAACATTAGTTTGTAGCATTATATCGTAGCAATATAGCGTAGTAGTACAGCGTAGCAATACTATGTGGCAATACAGCGTAGCAATACAGCGTAGTAATATAGTTTAGCAAAACAGCGTAGCAATGTAGCATAGCAATACAGCGTAGCAATACAGCGTTGCAATACAGCGTAGCAATACAGCGTACCAATACAGCGTAGCAATACAGCGTAGTAAACCAGCGTAGCAATACAGAGTAACAATGTAGCGCAGCAATACAGCGTATCAAACCGTCGTAGCAATACAGTGTAGCCATACAGCGTATCAATACAGCGTAGCAATACAGCGTAGCAATGCAGCGTAGCAATACAGCGTAGTAATACGGCGTAGCAATACAGCGTGGCAACACAGAGTAACAATACAGCGTAGCAATATAGCTTAGCAATACAGCGTAGCAACACAGCTTAGCAATACAGTGAGCATAACAATACAGCGTAGCAATACAGGGTAGTAAACCAGTGTAGCATTACAGCGTAGCAATATAGCGCAGCAATACAGCGTAGCAAACCATCGTAGCAATACAGTGTAGCAATACAGCGTAGCAAACCAGCGTAGCAATACTTCGTTTTTTTTTTCAAATATCTTTCAATCATTAGATGTATGCAGTTAGCTATTTGGATTTCAGAATGTCTAGAACAAACATAATGAATTACTGTACAGTCTGAAAACCTATTTTAGCTTTACAATACAGTGTAGTAATAAAGTGTGGTATTAAAGAGAAACACAGCTTTTGGCGGCTGAAATATTTTGAACTGCCTTAGTATAAATAGCAAAAACTTACCCCTCGAATTCCATTTGATATAATCCACTAATCCTTTCATCATCAGGAGGATTCGTCTCCAGCCGAGCTAATTATACGGAGCTGGGTAAAATATGGACAGCAACGTTTTACAATTCATGTAATGCGGCACATTTACCTCTGAGTGCTTGTTTTGCATAGACTCTGAAATAGATTCAGAGCTACAAACGCACAGGATAAGACAACAATTATTGTTTATTATCTATGGTATTTTATTGATAAATTCGTTTCGAAAAATTTGTTTTTTGGCTTTTTTGTGTAATTTTTGTGACTAGTAGGGACGTAGTTTTTCATAGTATTTTCTTTCAGACAACGTTTAGGGACGTAACTAGGTAATCAATTTGTATCAAAAAATCAAATTTGACGAAACGAACTAAATGAGTCTGAACTCCAGTATAAGATTACTAGCAACCTTTGTAATATTTTTACGTTCTATTTACACCATCATTAGATCATCGATTTCAAGGTGAATCTTTCATTAAGTTGTATGTTCATAGAAGCTTCATTTACGATTTGAGAATAACAATGTTGTTTTTTAGAATTGAAAGTAGCTAATTGATTATATGCATGTGTTAGCGCCTCTTGCCGTAGAATACCTGATAGTTACTGCTGAAAGGGTCCTACACCGTAGATACTTAATAGTTTGTATGAAAAGTAGCTAATACCATAGAATATAGTAGTACTTAGTATGTGTTAACTAATGAGATGTTTTGTGGGCAGTTCGCCCTACGCTATTGAAGAGAATAGACGTTGTTAAAAGTATAAAAATCTTTAATTTAATTCCTCCCCTTCTGTCATCAGAAGTGGGATTGGAAAACTCACCCCCACAATGGACAATAAATCAGTGAAAATGATATTATAAAAAATCTGCTAATACATTGAACTGAGTGAAATATTAAGACAACTGAGAGACAAAATAAGTGAATATATAGTGTGAAAATGTGAACAAAAATAATGAACAATGCAAATTAATGAAAAACAGTGATTTAAATAAATAACATAAAAACAAAGATATGAAAAAAATAAAAACGGACAATAACTGAACGATTAATAACCAAATAATGATGTGAGTGAAGTGCCGAAAATGATTGAACGAATCATTTCATCAGTTATCCCGAACTTTGATCCAAGTATTGTTTCAAATTAAGTTTAAAAATAGATTTCTGCAGCTGATATTTTGGCCTTGAAACGACAACGAGACGACGTAGGTAGAAGGACCGTATAAGTGGGCCCAACACCATACCAGCTGATGACGAGTAGAAAAAAATGGGCGCCGCACGCCGCGCCGTTATCAGGCACTTGGGCACTGAACAAAAGATCTCGATACATACTGCATTTCTAAAAATAGTAATGTTTGTGCCGATATTCAAAAAAGGATTGCAAACTTGTGGTCTGACGTGACGTGACAAAATGAATATTGAAGCAGTTGAAATTGCAATTTTACGAAGCGAAACGAATATGCTGAAGTTGTCATGGACAAAATCTTTTGCAAAAATATCTAAGAAAAATGAATAACATGGTTGTCATCACTGTGGTCAGATAGTAAATCTTCAACGACTGCCAACGAGGTTCAAAATGGCCTGAGTGACTTCGAGCGCTGCCGTGCCCCCAGATATGAAAATACAAAACATTATTTTTCTGTGCAAAAAAAGGACTATGTGTTGAAAAATTATGAATTGAAATGATGGATGAATCTTAGATGAGGTGCATTATTGACTGATAGCAATTTAATGGACACATCAACTACAAAATTTGCGAGGTATGTTAAAAGAAATGTATCCATTTTTTGTTAATGAAGTACATTTTATCTTGACTGATACATAACAGTTGTTAAAGAGAAATTTGATTGAATTTATCTCCAGTAGATATTTCTTAATTCATGTAAGAAAAGTGTGAAAAATTATGTGTTGTAATTTTTTCGAAGAAAGGTTTTTACTTATGTGAAAACAGAAACGAAGATCATACTTATTAAAAAAAAAAAAGATATTTCAAATTACATTGGAAGAATGGAATGAAGTGGTACCTAACCCGTTACCTACAGTAAAAATAACAGTCGATGTTTATCATATGCTAATATAGAACTGAAACGTTTATAACAAAGGATTGATTCGTGAGTCAAGCTTGGTACAATGACAATCAATGCTCCAAAATTATTTTAAACAAACACTCCAGTCTTGAAGTCGCTAACAAAAACCTGTTTATAAGGGCTGAGTACCTACTTGAGTAGGTAACGAACGACTGCAACTTTTATCGGCTAGCGACGGATCGATAACAAAACTAGAAGAATTATGACGCAACTTTATTTTTGGGTCGATTCTCAGAACAGCTGTATCAAACCTTGCGGGAAAAAACTAAAAGCTTCTAATACTATAAAATATGTCGTCACAATGCATCATCATCATAGCGAATAAACAAATTGAAATGATGAAATTGATTGGGCATACTAAAAACGTAATTCAGGAAAAAAAAGATTAGAGAGAAATAGTTCCGAATTATCATAGAAGTTTCAATTTGAAAAATAAAAATGAGAGTAAATAAATAAATTTCTAGAAATTCATGTAAGAAAAAACATTCGAAATTCGGGTTAGAATAACTTTGAAAAGTATAAACTAACTGGCTAAATTATTTTGGGCTATTTGACTAGCCAGGTGCATTTGAGTGTAAAAAGCAGCTCAACATTTATGGAATTGGATAAACAAAAGAAGTGAATCAGAGCCGAGTCAAAATATTTTCTATGGAAAATGAAATGCTGTGACAATCAGAGCCGAGTCTAAATATTTTCTACGGAAAATGAAATGCTATGAAAATAAAACACAAAAAAGTATCCATAATAGGAGATGGATTCATGACCTTTTTTATGAAATACAAAATGGTAGGTATTCGGTAAAAGGCCAAAGACAAAACTATGTGGTTGAAATTGAAAAGGAAATTAAATGCCATAAAATACGAGTGGTACCCATATTGGTAGATGGCAACATGGCATTATTTGAATTTTCACGAAAATCCCAGACACGAAAAAAAAATGGATTTTCAGCAATTGCCGCAATACATTTTTTTCAGGTGTAGGTACTAATATTTTTTTATTTCAGGGACAAATTAACATTATTTATATTTCAGAGAGAATTGAAAAAAAAACGCTCAGATTACAAAGAGCGAAAATGTAAAAAAAAAAGTTTCAGAATAATGTTTTGAAAATTATTGTGTAAAACAACAAACAGAGCGAAAATATAACAAAAGAAAAAAAGTCTCAAAATAATTATTTGAAAATGATTGTGTGAAGCAGCAAATAACATGAAAATATGTATAAAAAGTGCAGAATTATTATTTGAAAATTATTGTGTGAAGCAACAAATAATTTATTGTTTGAGTATCTGACATAATTATGTACAACTCGTAGAAACATTGCAAACGAAATTGATTGGAAATACCGCAATATGTAAATATTGGAAGAGTTCAGCACTTGTTTGGTACAGCAAGATAATGTATCAAAAACAAAAATGAATATTAAAAACATCGCAATTTGTAGAGAATTTAGAAGAGTCAGCCTTTCTTCGGTACATCAAGATATCAGTAATGAAGCAAAATTATTATGTTATTAGAATATGTGAACCTTGTGTGATTTTAGCGCAGTGAAGCCCTGCCCACTTGATCCGGACAGATGCATTTTGAGGGACAAGGGATAGCTACCTGCGATAGCTACCTGCCTACGCGCTGGGTGCAGAATTTTGAAGCAAACAAAAAATATTACAAAACAATCAATAAATTATCGACTGGAAGATGAGACGCACAAATGGAAGATGAAACACAAATTAAAAACAACACAATTTAATGTAATTTGGGCTTGAAAAGTACTTTAGTAAAAAAAAAAAATATATAAAAATGGACCAACCAAAACAACACTCTTATTGGAATTTGTACATGAAGAGTACATTAGTCAGAAATTCAGAATGGACGAGCGAATTTCAAAAATAACTTTGATATTTTTGATCAACTGAAAAATCCGCCACACCCCATTGTGTTTCAAAACAGAGAACCAGCAATAATACCAAAATAATTGGTATTGTCGATGTGCATCAAATCTCAAGTGCTACAAGAGAACTTCGAAAAGACGAAAATTATTTAATAATCGTCGTAATAATTTTGTCACAAATCACACAAATTATAAGATAGTATTATTTATACTGTACCGCACTGGATTTTTATAAGTCTGCTGAATATACCTGAAAACGAAGAGCGAATGGCTCCACGCTGTGCCAGTACGGGACGGTGGATATTTATTATTTTATTTTGTATTGTGTTATTAAAATGTAGTACTGTCAATATCACACAGCAATGATTACAAACAATAATATGGCAAGTGAAACACAATACAATGAACTCTATACAAAATTAAAATTAAAATGTTTACCACGAGATGTGTACAAGTCAGATATAAATTTGAAGTTGAATTTGAAAAAAAAAACACACGAATTGAAAAGAACTTACTTATTTGCAAGTTGGTTGAAAGAGATATCAAACACACATCTAAACAACGTCACGGAATCACGAGGCTAAAAAAAACGTGTTAGCGACACAGTTCTTGTATCAGCTCTGGAAAATCTAATGTGGAATAAAACTCTGGTAACAGCTGATGGCCAGAATAATAAAAATCTCAGCTTTGGAAAAGCTAAAGTAAAATATATCTCTGGTGAAAGCTGATGTGAACCAATAAAAGTTATGAGATGTGTGTAAGTATAAAAAAAAATGCGTAAGCCACTCCTTCGGAGTGCGCTGAGGTCGCATTTAAAGGCGTAAGCTGCTTTTTCAGAGCGAGCTGGGATCGCACATCAAAATAAAAATATTTAAGGCGTAAGCTGCTCTTTCAGAGCGAGCTGGGATCGCAAATAAAAACAAAAATATTTAAGGCGTAAGCTGCTCTATCAGAGCGAGCTGGGATCGCAAATCAAAACAAAAATATTTAAGGCGTAAGCCGCTCTTTCAGAGCGAGCTGGGATCGCACATCAAAACAAAAATATTTAAGGCGTAAGCCGCTCTTTCAGAGCGAGCTGGGATCGCACATCAAAACAAAAATATTTAAGGCGTAAGCCGCTCTTTCAGAGCGAGCTGGGATCGCACATCAAAACAAAAATATTTAAGGCGTAAGCCGCTCTTTCAGAGCGAGCTGGGATCGCACATCAAAACAAAAATATGTAAGGCGTAAGCCGCTCTTTCAGAGCGAGCTGGGATCGCACATCAAAACAAAAATATTTAAGGCGTAAGCCGCTCTTTCAGAGCGAGCTGGGATCGCATAACAAAAAAAAATAGCGTAAGCTGCTCAAAAGAGTTTGTTGTGATTGCTATAAAACAAAATCTGGCGTAAGCTGCTCGAAAGAGTTCGCTGAGATCGCTAAGAAAAAATAAAATAAACTTCAACATTAAAATACAAAGAAGTAGCGTTAGTAAATAACTGTTAAGGTGATATGATGCGGAGTCAAGCCTCTTTGCAGGTTTACTTTGAAAAAAATTATGTGACACAAAAAAGGGTCATTGACCGCTCGAGGGCTACTCCGAAGTTTCGGAATAGTCGCAAAACGAAACGAATCATAAATGTTATTGTCCTGTACTAGTCATATTATTATGTATCGTGATATTTAAGTTTAAATTTGTAATTTATGTTAAACATTTTTCATGTAATGTTTTGTGTTCTGTTATTATAGAACACTAAGTGGCTATTGTAAAACTTGTGGCTTATACTTATTGTATATTATCATAATGAGGATGAAAGCCTTTCGAGAACGAAGGAGGCATTGCAGGAAGGCCGTGTTAGCGCCTCTTGCCGTAGAATACCTGATAGTTACTGCTGAAAGGGTCCTACACCGTAGATACTTAATAGTTTGTATGAAAAGTAGCTAATACCATAGAATATAGTAGTACTTAGTATGTGTTAACTAATGAGATGTTTTGTGGGCAGTTCGCCCTACGCTATTGAAGAGAATAGACGTTGTTAAAAGTATAAAAATCTTTAATTTAATTCCTCCCCTTCTGTCACATGTTTAACTTACTGTACAGTACTGCATCAGTTTTTTTTAGGGTTCCGTACCCAATGGGTAAAAATGGGACCCTATTACAAACACTTCGATGTCCGTCTGTCTGTCTGTCACCGGGCTGTATCTCATGAACCATGATAGCTAGGCAGCTGAAATTTTCACAAGTGATGTATTTCTGTTGCCGCTATAACATCAAATACTAAAAGCAGAATAAAATAATTACTTAAGGGCTCCCATACAACAAACGTGATTTTGAGGAGTTTTTTGCTCGCTATTAATAACGGCAAGAGGAATGGGGCTCCCATACGGTACGGAATCCTTAATGCGCGCGTCCGACTCGCACTTGGCCGATTTTTATAATAGTCCACTGCAGGACGTAAGCCTACCCAAGAAGGGTGTGTGATTGGGCCAAATCCACCACGCTGGCCCAGTGCGGGTCACATACGCCATCAAATTTCTTTTACGGACGTATGCAGGTTGCCTCACGATTTTTTCCTTCACCAAAAAGCAGAAAATTCGTACATAAATTCCAAGGAATTTATTGGTACGGGGCCAGGATTTGAACAGACGACCTCACGATTGTAAGGCGGGTGACATGACAACTAGACCACCACGGCTAATGTTTAACTTATTGCATATTATTTATTTGCAATAGTTTTGAAATAGATTCTACTATTTTGACATAATTATTTCAGCTTATATTTTATAAAAAATTAATACCTACTTAGGTATTCAAATTCAAAAACATTTATTTCAGATATAATCAATCCATAACATTATTCAGATTAACAAAACAAATTGAAATTAAAATTATAGTAAATTAAATTAAAATCATTATTAAAATCAGTTTGCCACTTCTACATCGCAATGACTCTACGATCCACTTCCCAGGTGTGACCTGAGGACCCGTCCATCTTTCTGAATATTCACTGCATAACAGACGAATACTTAATGTTCAGGTACCTGACATAACCTATTAACATAAACTGGACGTAACATGTTATGAACGATGTTATCGAGTCCGATTTATGTTAGGTTGTTAAATGTTATTCGGGGATGCCGTGGGAGGATTAGTGATGGATTTTATTGATACTTGCATGTTATGTGATCCAGTAAGGTCGTTGAAAGGGACATATTTATTATGTAAAATTTGCTGCGTAACTTGAAAGGTAACATTGAAAGCTTATTTTATTATAAGTCGAGAAACTGCTTACAAAGTAGTTACCGCTAGGTGAGACGTTTACAACTTTTTCGTGAGCAGTTTTTATATATTTTGGTTTATGACTAATGTTTTTTGTGTTATATTCAACGTTAGATCCTAATCAAAATGATCTTTTCCACATGATCTTGACGTCAGTTGACCCCCATTAAAGTCCATCCATCCATCCCTCTATCAGCCCTAGGTCGTCCACTACTGGACATAGGCCTCCCCCATGGATTTACAATAAGGTCGGTTGGAAGCGGCCTGCATCCAGCGCGTTCCTGCGATCTTTATTATATCGTCAGTCCATATAGTCGGTGGACGTCCTACGCTGCGCTTGTTGGTCCGTGGTCTCCATTCGATAACTTTACTGCCCCATCGGCCATCCGTTCTTCGAACTATGTGCCCTGCCCATTGCCACTTTAATTTGTTAATCCGCTGGGCTGTTGGTAACTTTGGTTCGTCTGCGGCTCTCCTCATTTCTGATTCGATCCCGCAGAGAGACACCGAGCATAGCTTTCTCAATAGCACGTTGGCCCATCTTGAGTTTATTCATAAGACCCACATTAAAATACCACGTTTCAGTTCCAAATGTCATCACTGGCAACATACAAAACTGTAGTTAACTTTAAAGTTAACAATGATAATGAATAATTTTGCCTTGTTGCCTCTAAATAGTAGGAAATTAATTTTACACGTACCTCTTTGCTTAAAATTAATAAATACACATATCTAGATCATCGACACAAAAAGAAGAAAATTACAGCTACTAATACGAAACTCCAATAACGATTATGACTAACAGAGCACAATAAATAAGAGCCGTGGTGGACTAGTGGTAGTAACACCCGCCCTACAATCTCGAGGTGCCAATGAGTTTCTTTCGAACTTATGTACGGAATATCACGACACTGGCTTTTCGGTAAAGTTCGGTTGGCATCGTGAAGCAACCTGCAAACGTCCGTAGAAAGAATTTTGATGGCGTATATGGATATGAAATATCCACCAACTCGTACTGGGCTAGCGTGGTGGATACGGCCCAAACACCTTTCGTGGGTAGGCCTACGTCTTGCAGTTGACTTTAAAAAAAGATGATGTACTAAATCACTTATTTATTTCCGCTTCTAGACCGACGCGACGTCAACTTAACTATTTGCTGCAAGATAACTGGAGTAGTACTTAAGTAAGTACTTACTCTTGGAAACAACTCTTGCCAAAGCTTCCTATCTCCTCTCAGACATTTCCCAACAAAACTGACATAACGTCTCACCATTTTTTCTTCGTGTCTACTTCATAGCCCCACAAAAGCGCAACACAGTTTCAAATTGCAGACATCATTAGACCTATACAGAAGAATCACAGTAAAATACACAGAAATACACCATCTGTGAAAATTTCAGCTCTCTAGCTATAACGGTTCATGAGATACAGCCTGGAGATAGACGGACAGACGGACAGCGGAGTCTTAGTAATATGATACCGTTTTTATTCTTGGGGTACGGAACCCTAAAAAGACTCAATCCATACATATAGACACAACCAATCAGATAAAAGGTGAATCTAAATAAGTTTAATTTCCTACTTCGCTCTCGTTCATTAGACGTGACTCGCGGACCATTTGATGACCTATATTATCCAAAGCTGAGAGTACCTATTTCACCTAATGCATTTTGCCCATACTGTCTCTTTACTACTCTGCAGTAAGACGGACAAGTAGTTTCATCCTAAAAGTTAGCAACATAAATTCACCTCTCGTCCTCAGTGATACAATTTGAAATGGCTTGATGCTGTTTTGTTTAATAGCTGGACGACATTATGATAATAGCTAGGAACGGCTCCTGACCGAAGAGGTTTTGGTTTAACGTCTTCAACTATAACTGGACTAAAAGCTGCCAGATCCTAAACCAGGTATGTTGAAGGGGGATTTTCGGTTTTGGGCAGTTGGTTGTCGAAAAGTTCGCGAATAATACTTTCAAGAAGGTTTATCTGGTATCAACAAGCTCAAGGGTAAGATGTCCAAAGAGTAAACAAATTAGACCCGAGTTCACCAATGCTGGATTAAGTTAAACGTGTGATTACAGTATTTAAACAACGATTAAGCTCGGGTTTTAGACCCTAGTTTACCAACAGATGTTTAATTTATCAACCATTGGTTAAATTTTAAACAGCTTTTTAACGAAAGTTTGCTGTTCAGCAAGCAAAAACCGTTGGTTAAAAACAGTAATCACACGTTTAACTTAAACATATGTTGGTGAACTCTGGGCTTGATTACCTGTAGAACGTTTAACCACAAGGAAAAAAGATAATCGTAATAATCCTGCATGAATAATTATATTTAATAGTATTGTGGCTCGGCCCTGCCCTTGAAATATATATCTACAGCGCCACGTGGCCACGCAGAACGTCTCACGCGCTAGGGGCGGCCCTTCAGTATTTTAATTTCATCTACATACTCTTTACCTATTGAATTATTTTTCTAATTTTGAATGAATCATATTGTACTATAGCCCTTCAATCGCCCAGTGACCTCATTTTGGTCGCTCGCATAAACGGCGCATGCGCCCAGTGACCTCATTTCGGTCGCTCGTTTTTTTCTTTTTGTCTAATTTAATTGAAGTCGTAGGAATCGTGAGGAATCGTCGTGCTATCCTGTTTTAACTTATGTGGATAGATTGCCAGTGAAACAAAGCGAGAAATAGTGGGTCTCGTCTACATTCGTTTCATACTTTATGTCTTCGGCAATTGGACTCAAATTTGTACGATCGCAACCCACTTGAAAATTTCGAGAACTCCGAGACTAACAAAGGCCCATTGTGTAAACAAAATGTATTGAGATGTGTTACGTTCTTATGTAAATAATGTGTAATAGTTATTACTAATGTAAAAAAAACAAACATGAGTTCTTAAAATTGCTTTTCATTAATAATACAAATATTTTAGTAATTTTTCGAATTTTTTGTTTTTTTTTTTAACCTAAGTTTAAAGATACACTGAATAAATATTGCACATTCTATTTTTTGACTCAAATATAGGCTGATTCAATACGATTCTAACGTTACTACATTTATTAGATCGTCCATAAAAAAGTTACGAGAAATCTCTATTCTAATAGGTCGCGGCGCAGATGCGCAAAAAATAAAAAAAATCGAGGCGCGAACGGCCTTATGACAGATATCGGCGCGGGCGCGCGCGGGCCAGGGCTATTATGATATAATATTATTATTATTTTTTACAAAAAAGAAATCCGTTGTGAATTAAAACGGACGTGTTCAATTATTCCATAATATTGCGTTTTTGATGTTTTTATGGTTCCGTTGTAAAACGAAGAACCATAAAAACGTAAATCGCACGCTTACTAGTTGCAAACGCACATATTCGTTCATCACTACGGCGCGCTGCGACTGACTATAATAGCATACCAAGAGCATACTTCCTCTAATTTATAATCATCTACCCAGAACTTTAATTGAGATTAAATCGACTCACGTTTTCAAATATAAACTTAAATGTCTTCTACAAGATAAAGCTTATTATGATGTTGACGAATACTTGAATGACACATTTTAATTTTTGATTATATTAGTTTTTGACGAAAATCCCAACTTGCCATTATATTATTTTATTCGTAAAATTATAAATGAGAATGTTATCTTTGACATGCTTTAGGCTAAAATGATAATCAAATTGTTTAATTGTATTTTGCGCAGATACCTACTTTGTGAACTCGTTTTATATTCGATCAATTTGTTAGTACTTCTTTAAAATGTATTATTTGTCTAGTGATTTCTTTGTATGCCGAAAGGTCGGATATGGCGGCTCTTTTTAATTTTTTTCTGTAAGATCTTAGTTGTACCCATATGCGCAAGAATAAATGATTTATGATTCATACCCCGCTACGAGGCGCGTATGATTCGCGTTCCGACCTTTTGAAAGAAGACGGAATAGACTGTTAGGTATCATTAGCGTGGCAGTATCGCGGTGCAAACTACATTGTAATGCTCTTATTGGCAGTCTTACAGTACATATCTTATAGTAATTATGATGATAGGTTGACTTTATTCCTGAACATAAAGGAAGATACGACACTGGCCAACTTGACTGCCTCGATGGCTCAGTGCCTCTCAGTGGTTAGTAAACCTAACTACTGATTCAAAGAGGTGTGGCTTCGATCCCCACCCAGGACAAGTATTTTGTGATGGAAATAGGTGTTTGCTCTGTTTCAGGGTGTTATTTAGTTAAATTACTATCTATACACAACTACTTTTTAAGAACATCAAAAAAAAAATGTAGGTCAAAATGTAAAATCAGTACACGATGTAAAACATATGTGTACAGTTAAAATTTAAAAAAGATCTTAGGTAGCCTATTTATTTAGGTTTTATTTTATCCGAAAATTAGACTAAAATTATGCACATAATGTCAATTTCATTCATGTATAGTGTAGTAATGTAGAATAAGTACCTACGGTCATGTTTACGCAAAACAGCTGTAGTTGGAGTCTAATGGATTAGAATAACCAATTATTTCAATTTTTAAGGGATAATTTTAGGATATTGATTTATTAACTTTTTATTGCATATATATGTTTAGTATCGTGCACTGATACCCCCAAATTTTTTTTAGATGTTCATAAAAAGTAGTGGTGTATAAGTATGTACTTAAAAATAAATCAAGGTGGTTATGTGAGAGTCCCCGCCTAGACGGTATACCCACTAAAAATAACTTTTCAAACCTTTCGTACACAGAAACTATTTTTTAAAGTTTGAAAAAATAAAGTAATAAAATAAACTCACCAAAAGTTAGGTCCCAGTTAGTGGAGATATATTAGCCGTGAAAATGTTAGAATCCTTCAGAACTTCGTCCTAGAAACGTCCCTGACAGACTGTCTTATCTCCAGAGAATAGATAGTTAACAATGTGAGTTGCATTAGGGTTTTACTTCTGCACGGTTCCTTTTAAATAGTTAAATTGTTATTTGAGCTCCTTTCACGAGCGCTTTAAGAGTTGTGTGGGATCGCAGATGAATAAGTGATTTCAATGTACCTACCTAGTAAGTAACTTGATGAATCGTTTTATGTTCATATATCGTGCTATAACTTATTCTATTTGAGAGATTTGTAAACTTATACTGGTTATGTTACTTCTTTTAATATTCTAGTATCCAGTTAATTGAATCCAACCAATATTTACTTTGGTACTGAGTATGTGTTATATGTATATACAAAATTGGTAACAATTCCTTTATTCTTCTTCTTAGCTTGGTGTCGTTTAATTATGCATTGCACAGTGTTAAGTACCTACTCAATATCCTCAAACTCAAATCAATTATTGCAACATATAAAATTTACATGCGGTTCTTAATTAACATGTTATACATAATAATGACCCTATAAATAAGGGTTTGGCAATTATTTTACTATGGAAATTTACGTGGTTTTCACACATTTTAAACATTGCGAGACGGCTCCGCGAGTTAGCACTCGCCAACTTGAGAAAGGTCGCCGAACGCGATCGAAACTGTAGTCGTGTTATGACTATACGAACACGTGAGTGAGTCCCGTTTAATATCGTTTAAAATGTTTGGCAATTATTTTATTGGATTGGAACGATTTATTATTATGTTTTCTAGATTATCGTTAGATTATTTGGCAGTTTAGTAAATATTTTTATAGCCGTATAATGCAAGCCTTTTTTTAGACACTTTTATTTAGATTTTTGTGATAGTTAGGTAAAACCGCAGTCAAAGTAAGTACAACTTTTCACAACATCGAATTTCCACCTGTCTTTCCTGTTCTGTGTTTTCAATCAATCAATTTCATTTCAATCATAGCACGTACTTATTATGTATTAAAGATTTTAAATTGAAAAATGTTTAACGACAACCTACTACCTTACACTAACGAAGTTTACTTATCTTTTTTTTGGTGATGGGGGGGGGAAATCTTTTACAGATACCTAACTGCATTAGGGGTGCAACTGGGTTATGTGGTCTTAACCACTAAAAACCCCCCGTTAGCCGACTTTTATGCCTTATAGACGGTACTAGAATCTCCGTTGGAACGCACCAGTGCCATCTAGTATGTAAATTGACGTCCCAGGACTATACAGGCCTGCTTACAACGATGCTGGCTAAGACGCGCCGTTGTCTCCTCCGGACTCGATTGGGTGAACTCATCCCCAAATTCCCCAAATGCGCCCGCCCTCGAATCCCAAGTGCCCCTTTTAGTAGGCTTTTACGATAGGCAGGGAATACTGAAACCGTATTCTTTCACCCCGGTTCCAGGGTCTACGTCGTTACTTAACTACCTACTACACGCACAGAGCACTATAGCACGGAGGACTGATGTCCGTTGGAGTCTTAAAGTTCCCGAGTGGAGACCACGTACCGACAAGCGCAGCGTAGGACGTCCACCCACAAGGTGGACGGATAACCTTATTAGGACCGCAGGATCGCGTTGGATGCTAGCCGCTACTAACCGGTCTTATTGGATATCTATAGGGGAGGCCTATGTCCAGCCGTGGACGTTCTATAGCTGATAGCTATCCAATAGTAGTTCCATCCATCTGGACGGAACTACTACTACTACTAACGATAATTTAAATAAAAATAACAAAAAATCTAATTTGTGATTTTTATTATTTTATCGACAGAAAAGACTTGAATAATTAATTATTAAAGCCTAATCAACTCCTAGTAATGCATTCATAAATCCGTAATAATAGTCTCAGCCCCTCAAACTAACCACTCGGGCACATGAGCATTACCACACCCTGTACAGCCTCATCTCTATACAGGGTGGGATAATTGAGATATCTGCGAGCGCCGCCGCAAGCATTTAGGTATTTACTTGTGGTTTCGGGTAAGAGCTTTCACATAACTAGTGGATGTATTCGATTTTGATTGATAAGATTTATAATTATATTTTTACGTTCAAATCATTGTGAGTAAATTATTTAAGACTAAGAATACAAACATGAATTTGATAAGGTTTCCTTTCAATTCTCATTACACTGTCTGGTACAAATCAAAATCAGAGAAAATCAATCAGTCTAAATAAAATTATTCCGTGGCAAATCAATCACAAGATGAAAATGTACTATGACGTACCATACCATGACTGTAGCAGGAACAAAACTACATTATTTTAATTGAAAACTATGAGACTATGCCCACTAGACCGTGGCGTCACCGACGAGCACCGTCGCGTGCCCTGCATGGAGCATTTTAGCACCAACAAAATATGCTAGAGAAAACACAGACACCGACAAAATATGAGAGAAGTTTGACCATAAAGATCTTCCTATTATAACGGATGTACCATATCATGCCCATTGACCGTGCTAAAAACGTGTCAGGCACGGTAAACAACGTGTTGTTTACCATGGGCACAATATAATAGTACCGTGGTACGCTCTACTATGCCCACTAAAACATACCGTCAATGTTAAAACAATATGTGGTTGTTTTCCGTGCCTGACACGTTTTTGGCATTGTCATAATATGGTAAATACGTTATAGAAGGATAATGTTTATGCTCAAAGCTGTCCAGAAGGATGTTTTTGGCTGGAATGTTACAGAATAGGTAAGTACATAAAAAGGCGAAGACAATTTACGCCCGGGCCCACAAAAGATACTTAAATTCATCTTTCAAACATGTGCCTACCCGTGAATCAAACACAGGGCCCATAGTTTGAAAGCCAATATACCAACAACTAGATCAAGGTCGTCAGTGAGCCAGAAATATGAATTGATAAATAGTTTCCCACCCGCCCTAAAACGCATTGTATTATTGGCATTGAAAGGAGGTATTCAGGAAGCATAAAACTCTGACACTAGGGGTAGCCACCCGGTCTATACAAACTTACTTTACTTATTACAAGGTTCTACGTGTTACTCTGTCAGATCCTTGTTTAAATTATCACGTCTAGCTGTCTTGATGTTAAAGAAGGTCTATCCAACAAAATGACTGACAAACATTCATGTTTTATTATAATTATGTTAAATACATCATACGCAAGGTAAATACTGCCATTATTATGTGTGGTTACGAACATAATGCAGGCTGATTTTCCACTTTAGATAAGACGTTTTAATGAGCGGTGTTTGAAGAAAAAATCCACCAATGAAATCACGACACATCTGACGTACGATAAGCACGTTCCTATAGGCTGGATGTTTAGCGCTGGTGTCAGAGCTTTTAGGCCTCTTTAAGGCTTCTTAGATGGTCAAACTGTTATAAAATTGGGACCCAAAATTTTACATTATCATCCGTGCCACGGCAACGCTTAGGTGAAGTCTTCACTTGAGTTTTTTGACCTCATGTCATTTATGCTGCGCTTGCTGGTATGAGGTCTCCACTCGAGAATTTTCGACCCCATCGATCATCAGTCCTCCGCGCCATGTGTCCTGCCGACTGCCATTTTAACCTACCAATCTGCTGGGCTATATCAGTAACTTTAGTTCTTCTACGGATCTCCTCATTTCTGATTCGATCTCGCAGAGAAACTCCGTAAATAGCCCTCTCATGGCTTGTTGGGCTACTTGGACCTTACTTATAAGGCCAATAGTGAGAGACCACGTGTCTGTGCCATAAGTCATCACTAGCAACACACACTGGTCGAAAACTTTCGACTTGAGGCACTGAGGTATGTCGGACGAGAAGAAATTTTCCGAACGCTGTCATGCTCTTAAAATATAATTTAATTATAAAAGTATGACGTCTGTGAAACGGGTAAGTCAGTCAGTGGTTAAGAACTTATTGGAAGCAGCTTCCATATATTATATTATGCTTATAAATTATGTCGTCTATGTCTATTTTATATTTTTTTTAAAAACCTTTTTTTTAAACAAGCTTTTACTGAACAAGTACTCGCAAAGGCTAATCAAACGAACTGAAACTCGATAGGGTTGCGTCGTTTTATTACAGAGTGCCTATGACCTTTTAGCTCCATCATCAGATCCTGGTTACCATTGAAAAACAAACTACTCGCCAAGCCTATTCAAATGAACCCAAACTCGATGAGGTCGTTTTATTGCTAAGTTCCTTTGGCCACCTTCTAGCTCCATCATCAGATCAGCACCATCATAATATTGCATTGTCACGATTTACACATGTATGCAAAATTTCAGCTCAATCGGTAACCGGGAAGTGGATCAAATTTAACTTGCAAGATTTGATTACAGACCGACATACAGACAACGAGGCAGGTGAAACTAAATTAAAGCTTGTAAAATAGCCAAAACATCGTTTTCTGCGTTCAAAAGTAATGTTAAAACCACATCTCAAGATTATATCTTCCCGCAAAAGATAACAAGATTTAAACAGTCTTTTGACTCCGCAAATAAAGACAAGGAAAAGGTAACAAAAACTTCAGGTGTTTCCTTTAAAAGTTACGTGGGTCATCAAAATCCCATTGTGGAATATATAAAAATACGGACAGACAGATGGACGGACGTGACGGAACATGGGCTCACTTTTGGTTGCCTTTTCGTTTTGTATTCCAGTTGTGGCACGCGGTTTCGGTTTCAACAATTTTAATAACATTTTGGTTATTTTTAGGGTTCCGTTCCCAAAGGGTAAAAAGGGGCCCTATTACTAAGACTCCGCTGTCCGGACTATGATAGCTAGAAATTTGAAATTTTCAAAGATGATGTGTTTCTGTTGCCGCTATAACAACAAACACTAAAAACAGAATAAAATAAATATTTCAGGGGGGCTCCCATACAAAAAACCCGATTTTTTAGACGTTTTTCGCCCGATATGAATAATGGTAAAAGGTAGACGCTTGAAATATTCGAATTCTTGTTTTGAAATATTCACAGAATATTTAGTTGTACATTCACTTGAAAAATAAATTAATTAAAATTAAATAAATATTTAAGTGGGCTCCCATACAACAAACGTATTTTTTTTTGCTCGATATTAATAACGACAATAGGTAGATGCTTGAAACATTTACAGAATATTTACCTATTTGTGTATTTCACTTCAAAAATATAAATTATAATAAAATATATTAAGGGGGGCTCTTTCATACGGTACGGAACCCTTTGTGCGCGACTCGGACTCGTACTTGGAAGATTTTTGTAATTTACAAAATCATTAAAATTGTCGTTGACTTACCAGCAGTAAGGCGTCTACTGCTGGATACATGTTTTCCTTGTTGTTTGTTGAAATTACTTGGTAGTGGCTCGGCTCCAGAGTGTTTTTGAGGTCTTATCGTCTGTCCAACTTATCCTTGGACTTTCTATGCTTTGCTTCTCAGTACGTGGTATCTATTAGAATATTTAATCACCTCTACTCGAGTTACTCGACTTAGTATTACTCGATTTTTCCCGTGCATTCGATTGTTTAAATATAAATCTTTGTCTTTCAAAATTAAGTTACTATGGGTTCGATTGTGAAGCTAAAAATTGGTTCGACAGCTGTTTATCTGGTCGATACCAGTCTGTGAAGCTCACTCGTGCCGATGGCTCTACATCGGTCTCAGGAAAGTTGCCTGTGGATAGAGGTGTGCCACAGGGCTCTATAGGCGGGCCTATAATTTTTACTTTGTACTCAGCTGATGTAGTAAGACAGATCAGACATTGCAGAGCACATATTTATGCGGATGACATCCAGATATATATTTCTTGCAAGCCTCAGGATGTTAATATAGCCATTAGCAAAATAAATGAAGATCTTCAGAGGATTGCGTTATGGTCTGCTAAAAATTGCCTGCTTCTGAATCCGTTGAAAACAAAATATCTGGTTTTTGGCTCTAAACATCAACTAGAACGACTCAATCCGACAGAGAGTGTCATGCTTATGGGTGAGCCGATTGAGCCGTCTATCCCCCGTGGCTCTACTGCTTGGCTCAACTAGTAGAGCCAAGGGAAATTTTACTTTCCCGTGACACTACTAGTAGTGCTACGGGTAAAAGTACATTTCCCATAACACTACTCTGTTTCCAGTAGTGTCACGGGCAATATTATTTCCTGTGACACAACTGGGATAGCCATTATGAAATTTCATTTGTTAACACGTCTGTCATACATATCAATCTTCTTGAATCAAAACTACTTGGAATAAGGAAGGTACTGGCATTTGAGAGAAAATTGATGGCTAGAAAATAAAGTCATGATGTCATGTAATGTGATTGTATTTTGTTTGACTCCAATCAATCCTTCTGTAAATCATAATCGTAACATAAATATCATCCATTGCTCATCCATAGTTCCATACCTACAGAAATATTAAAATATTTTGAGAAAAAAATCAAAAACAAGACCCATTTTTAATGGAAGGAAAAGAAGGAGGGTTGTTTTTCCGACAGTATAAAGGTGGAACGGTAGTTTTGAATGGAGACTACCAGTACCACAAGATAAGAGTTTTCAAAAATGGTTCGTCCATATGGCGATGTTCTGCCTATAAAAAATGTAAATGTCCAGGGACAATTACAATTAAAGTAAGTGGATACGAGTATATAGTGCGATTCAAACTTAGTGGCATCTCACATCTGTGAACAAAAAAATGTGACTGTGAGCTCAGAGCAAATAAAAACATCCAGAGGGAACGTCGTTGAACAGTCAAGTGAAGCCGGTTTTTTATACATGTGTGAGTGCGTCGCTGTTGCGCCGCCATAGTTTGACTTGCAAGCCAAGGCGTAGTTTCATAGTTACCTGGATGTGTGCGTAATTGTCTGTACACGGCGAGGCGTAGTTTTGGTTGGCTTCACTTGTTTGTTCACAACATTCTCTCTTGATTTTTTTATTTGCTCTGAGACTGTGAGTTGATGCGTAGTAGCAAACTCGTATGTCAGTTCATCCCTATGAAGAGTGGGGTTTTGCGCAGATTGCAACTTCACAGACTCCATTAAGTTTGATGCGCCTTATGAATAAATTCCATTATTCTGTTAATTCCATCCTCGCCTACAAGAACCATAATAGGTATTCGCCGGCAGAATATTTCGAAGTACTTAGCCTCTAAAATAAAGTCTCATATTTGGAGCGATAATATTAAAAATATAGGAGGTTCAAAGTAAAGACATTGACGAAATCACAAGGACGATAGCATGTAATGAGATCTTTATGGATCTGGTGACGTGCGACTATGCATAAAAAAATACGCATACCTAGTACTAGTTTTGTATGAAGCTCTTTCTTTACACAGTAGGTAGAGCCTCGATTAACATTGAACTAATTCGTGTCGTTACGCATTTCGTCAACCGAACGAATGAAAAAAGCTCTTTTCTTATTATTTTAGCTAACTTACGACCAGTTGCTCCCTTTTTAAATGAATAAAATTAAATAATATTTTATCTCTACGCGAAAACACCACACTTTTATGCTTTGAAATTTTTAACTTCGAAGATTGCGTGGCGATACTGCGCTGCGGAATACATTGCAATTGAAACGATAACAATTCGCCAAGAATAGAAAAAGAGCTGGGCGCGAGCGGGTTACGTTACTTTTGACATGTCCGTCTATGTACACCTAGAGTCAATCAATTTGAAAAAATAATTTTCTTGATCGCGGGTTGTAGTCTCGACAATCGCAAATCCGTATAACTAAGGACCGGATAATAGAAGTTTCACTGTAACGTAACTAACTTTCAAGCAATGTAATGCCTTTGTTTCTGTTGTCCTACTCTAGTAATACGAGTGTATTTTACCTGTTTAATAATTATCTTCATGTTTGATTTAAGGATGATAAATTGGTCAAAACATCGCAGAGACTTCACACATGTGAACCTTTTCTAGGAAGAAACGTGGTTACTAGAGAAATTGAAAATTTAAAGACTCAAGTAATGGGTACTTCTTCGAAATTTCATTCTTCGACTGATTCATCTGGCCAAAATTTTGTTTCACTTTCAGCTATGTCACACATGCTCATATGTAAAAAAGGTAACTAAAGAACATATATTTTAATGAGGGGCTTGTTTTTATAAAGTAGTTTTCAAGATATCTACGTTCAAATATTTTGGGCCCAGATGAATCAGAATTGATTACAGATTAATCAGAATTAAAAATGAAAAACTACGTAATTTGGCTGTGTATTATGGAAAAATATTTGTATAAATGAAAACAACAATCATAGCACGGAAAAAAATTGATGAATTAACAATATTTCTTGTAATACATTTTAGAACTCTAAAACAGTATTAAATTATAATACTTAGTTAAAGGTTTATTGTACTTGAGAATTGGTAAAGTAATTGGTACAAAATATTATTTTCTGTTTATTTTTTTCCATGTACAACTCACGAATCCTGTTTTTTATACTTAATGACTTAGCTTATATATAATCTTCCATAATTAAATAATCATTAGTGTAAGTATTTATTACACTATATTACACATAAATGGAATTTCTGACAGTAATCTTTCTTGGTAACCATCAAAGAAACATATGTTTCTTAGTACCGTTAACTATAAATAATGAAGTCACAGTTAAGTACCACAAGAAAAAATTCTTTAGCTTATTGCAAGGGCCCGAGCTACGAGTAGGTACCTACTTTCAATGTATTCCTCAAAACCTTTTTATTTTGACGAGATCTTGATTGTTGAAAAGAAGATGGAGTGATCATATCTTCACCAGTAGCGTGAGACTCTTTTGTAAGTTTATTTTTTTAAAGCTTTTTAAACACAAAAATACCCTCATCGTCGGATTCTGAGCAATCATCCACGGTTTTCTGATAAAGGGTCAATAGGACATCTGTGGTGAGTTTTGGAGTAGTAATTTTTTCATCGATTGACGAAGTCTCAATCTAAAAGCTGTCGTCATCGATGTCTTGTTGGGGTGTATCCGAAGCTTTTCCAGTATGAATTTTATGATTTATATGGTGTTTTGACCATATGAATCAGGCACAGATGAATCAGGATTTTGCCGTCATACATGCATAACTCATCATACATACTGACTTCAGTATTGACATTTTTCTACTTGAATCTATAACCCAAAAGCATTACACGAAATACAGATTGCAGTTGTAAAACAATAAACTACATTTTATAAAGTAGGCATTGTAATCATAATGCCACCTGAACTAAGCACAGATGAATCAGATATTTATCGTTGTAACTCCGGGATCCAAGCGAACCAGCCGCATGTCCACCTTCTAGCTCGTTTGTTGCACGACTGGCTTTCCCCCGCGCGGGAAGTCAGACTCTCATCATCATCACCCGACCAAGCACGGACAAACGCAACATACGCCACATTAATCAGTATTATGTACCGGACACTTCTTATTTGCCTATTTATAAACATACTAAAGTAGCTATAACTGATACACATTTTTTTTGTAAAAGAACAATTCATTTCCTTTTGATATAATTATAATTCATAATGATTTACCAAAGGGAAAATGCGATATCGACCATTTTCTTTCGAAAAATGGCAAGCGGACGCGGCATATGAATCAGAAGAACAGACTTCAAATATTTTTAATTTATTCTTAGACTGCAACTATTTGAAAAATATCACTTGTCCCAGTTAGAGTTAAAGCTAAACTATATAGAAAAAAAATTACACGCCGTTTTGTTAGTCGGTTTCAGAAATAAACCCATGGACGTCCAAAATTTTGTCTTCGAAGAAGTACCCTAATACAATCTGACAAACCTATCACTCAGTTATACGATGAGACCTATAATTCATTTCAAAATAAAGGTCTAAATTTTGTGGCATCTCTACCCACACTTTCAAGTGTGCAACATTGCTTGTATGACACAAGAAACAAAGCAATGGGTGTGTTAAAAACAGTATATTGCTGTTTTGAAGAAGTTCAAATACCTGCCAATTTTGCTGATTGCATTTTGGCCGACTACTATAATGAAGGGACTCGTATTATATTGTTCTGTTCGCCAGATTGTAGACAAACAACTGGTGAAATCAGGGAATTTTTTGGGGATGCGACATTTAAAAGTTGTCCTCTGCCGTTTGCTGAACTATACAGCATACATGGTGACATTGGCAGCTCGATAGACACTACAAATGACATTCCCTTAATTTTTGCTTTGCTACAAAACAAGCAACAGAAAACTTATGAGACCTTATTCAGGTTAATAAAAGCAACGCTACCAAATTGGTCCCCTATGTTAACTAACAGGATATCATTGAATTAAAACGTCTATGATCAGTTTTCTAGCGTTATATTTCAAGAGACATTAACAAAACAAGGCGACATATTGTCAACAAGCAACGTTCAATTCAAAGAAAGATCCGATTCTATGTCGAAAAGAGCGGTTAATGTATAACTAATCGAATCAAAAGCTTTATCATACCTTTAAGCTGACATTTAAATCCTCACCAATACAATACACGTTGTAATACAATCGTAAAGATGAAATTCACGACGATTCGCATCGGCGGCATTTGTTTTTCCCGCATAATAATCCGTAAGCGGGCGGCACCCCTCCCTTTGGGGCCGCGCTACCACAGATAATCAAGCTGGTGTTGCTAGTGAAAAACACGTAATTTCTAACAGCTCGGCCATCCTGGTCAGAAGCGAGTCCTCGCGCTTTATAGGAACATTTATACAGATAACTAAAACTGATGATTGATTAATTATACTGACAAGTGTTACGAAAATGTTGCAAATTAGTAAAATTATACAATTTAAAGATAACATAGTAGCCCGCATTTAAAATCTACACAAGTAGTAGTAATAGCAAAATCAACATCAATATTAAGTGAACTTTGGATCAGTCTTATACTTTACAGAGTAATCTTATAAACTAAAATATTAACAACTGGATTAGCTAAATCGATAGTTTAGTCTGAAGTATTTTTTTTCGTCTACATACACATTAACATAACATCAGTAAATTCACGCCAAAATAATAGTGAAATTGAAAAAAAAAATATTACAAATTATCTCAATAATTTATACGTTAGCATCAATATTTAATACAGAGTAAATTTGCAGTCTTAATGTAATGCCTCACTATAGTCACAATGCAGTACAGAATCCTACTAAAAACTTAGTCATGAATTCAAATTATCAAAAATCAATTCACCTCAAAATGATATGTAATATCGAGTAATTGTACAGTCTTAATGTAACAGCAGTCACAATACAGTAAATAATCCTAATAGCAACGTTCACATCAGTTAAAATTATTGTCACTAAATTCTTACCGAAATGATAATATAATTTAAGTTAAGAAAAGTAACAACTATCAGCACACTGTCGCTAATTCTAGTAAGTAATTTAACTATGTACCATAAATTAATTTAAGATATAATGCCTCACTAAATAGACAATTATCTACGAATGGCATCCTAGTCATTGTTTTGACACCCCTCTTCTGAATCCGACGCAGACGACGTGTCTAAATCCCTACTAAATGCAAGCCAGGGTTTCAGTTTATCTACAGCGACTATGTTTTCATACCTACCGCGGCCGGGTTTGCGAGTTAGCGGAGTGTCTTCAATTACATATCTGTCATTTGGCAGTATTTTAGAGATGCGATATGGACCCTGATATTTAATAGCTAGTTTCTTAGACTTTCCGTCACTAGGTACTTCGCGCCTAACGCTAACTAATTCTCCCTCTTTGAACTTGTTAGGTGATGTATGTTTTGCATCAAACCGAGATTTATCTTTTGCTTGTTGGTCCGCTAATTTATCGCTTGCTTCAGATCTCATTTGTTGTAGTGTGTCAGCTGATACAGGATTTCTGGTTTGATCGATGATCTCGTGCAAAAGATTGTCTGTATTGCTATTTATATTAAAGCCAAATAAGAGCTCGGATGGACTTTTTCCAGTCGCTTTGTGGATTGTGGTATTTATGCCGACTTGGATGTCTGGTAAATATTCATCCCAGCTCTTATCGTCTTTGCTGTGGGTTTTCGTGGATAGAGCATTAAGTATAGTTCTATTGAACCGCTCTACTTGACCGTTGGCTCTTGGAGTGGCCACGGCATTTAGTATGTGTTTGATTCCAGAATTTTTCACAAACGACCGAAAGGTGTTGCTTGTGAATGAAGTGCCCTGGTCCGTTATCAGTCTAGCTGGTGCACCAAAGTAACTTATGTGATCGCGAAATACTTTGATCGTTGTCGTGCTCTTCGTGTTTCTAACAGGTGTAATATTGATGTACTTGGTGAAGCCATCTATGATAACAAGCAGGTACGAGTTGCCTTTCTTGCTGCGGACAAATGGCCCTAAATGGTCGGCGTGGATGGTGTGGAAGGGCACGTCTGATTTGGGTATCGGATGTAGTTCTCCTGGAGTCTTTCCGGCGGGTACTTTGTGATGAGCGCATTCTAAACATGATCTTACGTACTTAGTTACAAATTTCCTCATTTTGGGAAACCAAAATGACTGTTTTATGCGAGATAGGGTTTTATCTAAACCGAAATGGCCCACATCATCATGGTTCATCTTGGTTACTTGCCACCGAACCCCTTTTGGAACTAACCATCTCATTTCGTTACTACTTTCATTCGTTACCTTATAAATCTTACCATTCTTTAAACGGTAATTTTTGCATATTTCCACGGTTTTTTCTGAATCTGGGTCACTTAATACTTCTTTAATTCTGACTATCTCCGGATCATTAGTCTGGACAGTAGATATCCAATCCTCAGTGTTAACCGATAATACGTCCAAAACGTGAGACTCGATCACAGCTTCTCCTACCGGGTTTCTGCTCAGAGCGTCGACGTGTGCCATGCCTGACCCAGCGCGGTACTCAATGTCACAATCATATTCTTGGAGCTGTACCCACCAACGAGCTATACGCGGTATGAGGTCTCTTTTGGTGAGGGTTGTCCTTAGTGCATTGCAATCTGTCAAGATCTTGAACGGGATCCCTAAAAGGTACACTCGGAATTTATTAAGGGATGACACAACCGCGAGAGTTTCAAGTTCGAACGAGTGCAATCTCTGTTCTTCTGGAGTCGTTTTCCTACTGTAGTAAGAAACTGCCCTAAAGATTCCATCGTCTGCCTCCTGTAATAAGATTCCCGCAACTCCGTATTTGCACGCATCGGTGTGAACCTGGGTGTTTCTTTTGGGATCGTATAGTGCAAGTACAGGTCTTTCGATCAAAGTGGATTTGATAGCTTGAAAAGCTTCATCTTGTTGCTCAGTCCATTTCCACACGGAATCCTTCTTGAGAAGATCTGACAGCGGTCTAGCTTTTACTGCAAACCCCTGTACGAATCTACGAAAGAACGACGCCAGTCCAAGGAATTGCCGTAATTCATGTTGATTCTTCGGGATAGGGAATTTAGTGACTGCATCGATCTTCTTGAGACCGGGTTTAATTCCGTTAGCATTGACTTCGAACCCCAGAAAGTCTATTGTCTCGCGGAAGAAATGGCACTTTGCTAACTTGAGGGTCAAACCACCTTCCTTTAACAGAGTTAGTACTTCCTCTAGTCTAGTCATCCCTTCCTCAAACGTTTTTTCCGGTATAAGGACGTCGTCCATATATACTAATGCATATTTAATCTTTGCTTCTGCTAGTATTTTGTTTATAGTTCTTTGAAATACTGACGGGGCATTCACTAAGCCAAAGGGCATGCGCGTATACTGATATTGACCGTCAGGTGTTACAAATGCAGTCTTATCCTGGGAGTTCTGTTCAATCGGAATTTGGTAGTAGCCAGAAGCTAAATCTAGGGAAATAAAAAGTTTGTTTCCTGCTAATTGGTCGAGTTGATCTTCAATCCTCGGTAAAGGGTAGTGGTCTTTTTTTGTTCGTCGGTTTAGCGCTCGGTAATCGACGCAAAGACTAAGTCTCTTCTCACCAGTTTTCTTGTTGACTAGTACAATCGGACTGGCATATGGGGAAGATGACTCTTTTACTATCCCAGCGTCGAGCATTTCTTGTACAATTTCCCTAACTTTAACCCTCTCACCGTGCGACATTCGGTAAGGCCTGTAAACGACGGGTTCCGTGTTTTCTAGTTCTATTTTCATCTCACCGGCTGTAGTGAAACCTAAATCTTTAAGGCTTGATGAGAAACAGTCACTGTATTTAGCAAGCAAATCGTGCAATATGGACCTTTGCTCCTGTGTGAGTTGTTCTCCACAATTGATTGACTGTTCCTCGTCTTTGTCGAAAGCTACGGACAGTACATTATGATGGCTATGAACGGGTGTTGCTCTGGTTATTAAAGATCCCCTTTTAAATGTGATATCATCGTCACTCAAATTTTGTACGAAGATGCTTCCCTGACCTTCATCGAATATGTATTCTCCAGGGAGAAGGTAATGACGTTTGCAAAAATCGCCGCGGATAGAGCCATTTACGTAAACTGGGCCTTTGTAATTTGCTTGCGATTCAACTGAGACTGCTGCAAATTGTCCCTTGCCAATCGTAAGATCGCCGCGTACTCTAAGAAACAGTTTTAATTCAGAAGTCCTTTCAAAGATCAATTCGTCTGGCGTCTTTGTAATAGTGATGTTTGGCATTTCCGTGAAACTGTGACCGAGTAATTCCGTGAAACTGTGATCGAGTAAAAACTGGGTAGTTCAACACCGAATCATCGACAATATACACTTCGACAGTTTCCGAAATATCTTGAACAGTTATTTCTACATTGGCTTTACCTAGAGGTTTCACTGGGTGACCACCTATCCCACGGAGAATCGGTAACATATCCGTGCCCAAATCTAGACCCAATTTCGCAAATTCAGAGTATCTAATTAATGTGCATTGACTGCCCAAATCTACGTAGCTCAACATGGGAACGTTATTGACCTCAACCTCAACAAGATACTTCTGATTAGTATCGTCTGGTTTGTTTAAAAGAGCTATGTGTTTTTCAGATTTCATTACGTTTGCCTGACCGTTTTTTTCTCTGTTTCCTTGTTTTAGTCTACAATGTTCGTCTAAATGCCCGAATTTACCACAAGAAACGCATTTATTTGAAGGTTTCCTGCAATTCAAACTTTTATGCCCCTCTTCGTTACAGTTATAGCATTTAGTCTTAGGTGCACGTTCAGCCTTTTGTCTGTGAGGGTTTGCCATTCGTGTTTGAGGACAGTCTTGACGCTGCCTATCATTACGGATCGCGGTATTAATTTTAATGGTTTTGAGATATTTAAGCACGTCTTCGGGTTCGTTAAACTGTGCTGCTTGCGCGCCTACGCGTACGGCACGATCATCTATTCCGTTTAATAGGCAATCTACAGCCTTGCGGCCTTTAATACCGCAACGATTAAGGAGATTAATTTTGGTATAGTAATATTGTTCCAAAGATTCACCGAAGCGTACGCGTTTTGCAAGCATTAAAATAAGCAATTCTGCGTAATCATCCCTACTAGGAAATGACTCATTAAGCTTTCCCTTCCATTCGCTCCAGCTATAAAGCACCGTGTCTAACCCTTGATACCAAGTTTTTGCAACCCCTGTAAGTTTTGGCAGGGCAAAATGAATTATTTCGCGCTCACTCCAACCATAAATTTTTGCACATTCCTCTACCTTTGATATCCAAGTTTTAACAGTCTGCTCTTTAGACATCGGGTCGAATTCTGGTATGACGTTTGTCAGGGAAAGCTTAGCGGTCGATTGTCCTTTGACTTCCTTCAATACGTCTAAAAACTTATGTAGCATATCTGTAGATAATCCGTGTACATAATTTTGACCCTTATCTGATGACGAGGTGTTAGACTGAGAGCGAGAGTGATGCCGCTGAGTTCTAGATCGTTTTCTTTTATTCTTACGATATTGCCAGTAATCTTCATCATTCTCACTATCATCGTAACGCCTCTTTCGAGATATCTTACGCACTGGTTCAGAAGAGTCGCTGGTTTCCCGACGGCGTCGCCGCGTCTTTGTACTAGAACCACGAGTCCTTTTTTTATTGCGACTAGCTCGCCTTTCGTTGGATCGTGATCTGTCGTAATCGTCAGTTGAACTCTCGCACCGTTTACGTCGAGAAGTTTCTGCCCGACGTGAGCCCGTAGTCGACCTACGGTATCTTCTGTAGTTGCCTTTGTTTCGCGAGCGCGATGCTCTAGGTTCGCCGCTCTCGCTTGTGCTGTCGCGTTTTGGGCTTTGCCGCCTTAGCGACTCCCTGCCCACTCGTTTCTCGTTTATTTTACTAGTGATGTTATAATTTTGGCGTTTGTGGCTTTGCCTCCTGGGTAGGCTCCCTTCCACTCCCTCGCCGCGGTCATACGTAAGTGGTGGAGTGCCCCCTCTACGAGCGCTGCCTTCGCTGCGCTCGGTCTCTGAGTCACTCCCACCAACCACTTTACAACTTGTGACGCTGCCTCTGCGTCTCCGTTTCGATTTTGGATTTTCCATGGCGTCTGAAACTTGCATTGGAAAAGTTAGTAGATGTTCAAACAAGATTACCACATTTACAAGATATTATCGATTCAATTCTAATGCACCAATGCACAGCCCTAGCCAACATTCGATGGCCATAAAACAATATATGCAATAACATCGTCATATTCAGTGACCAAATTTTCATAGACAGTGATAAGGGAAAGAAAATAAATCCCTATCACTCAACCAAAGTTATTAATTATCAAAGTATGTTTCTACAAGAGTTGATTTCTCTTTAACGATAATTGAGAGAATACAACTACGAGTACCAATGACTCGATGAGAATATATGAAGTATACTTTTATTTTCATTTATTTATTTTTTTATTTCAAATCGGCATTTGTCTAATTCACAAATAACATTGTAAATATCATCACATATGAAAATATACACAGCACATATGATGATCACAAAACGGAAATGAAAAATATTTTATTAAACTTTTAACTTAAAAAAAATCGTTGCATTACTAAATAAAACGAATTCCTGTCGATTGTTCTACAAGGCTCGGCCTGTATCTGAACAACCTGTGTAAATAAATCACTAGTTCCATTTTAGCACAAAATCAGTCATATAGTTATTCTATTTTTTTGACTGGGTATGCCAATCGTTTGGCCACTTGATATTAGTTGATCATTTATCTAATTACCGTGAAGTTAAGTGACGTTTTATTATTATTTACTTAAATCGATTCATTACAATGTATTTGAATTACAAGATTACATCGAGTGCATTTTTTTTGTATATTTATGGTACCACTATAGTATTTTTCATCATATCGTTATCACATCATACCTACTAAATTGCATGAACAATTTTTTTTTATTAAATACTTTTTTTTTGTGCTGTAATATCACTGTTACAAAATATAATGGTGAAATCATCTTGCAAAACAAATACATCAAGTTATCTGATACTGTACATGACAAATAAAAACATGGCCCAAGCTCCATACATTTTTAACAAGGTGTCCTTTAGAAGTTTACGTAAAAACAAAAATATCGAATTGTTATCATTGCTAAATCTCTTGAACTGAGCTATTTTGATCTGACCATAGCGTTTTCCAGTACATTTGTTACTAATGTAAAGAAAACAATACGAGAAAAAGAAAAATAAATGTCGTGGGCTGGATCGACGGACAGATTTGGATATCTTATCCGCCAATCCCACTTCTGATGTGTTAACTAACAGGATATCATTGAATTAAAACGTCTATGATCAGTTTTCTAGCGTTATATTTCAAGAGACATTAACAAAACAAGGCGACATATTGTCAACAAGCAACGTTCAATTCAAAGAAAGATCCGATTCTATGTCGAAAAGAGCGGTTAATGTATAACTAATCGAATCAAAAGCTTTATCATACCTTTAAGCTGACATTTAAGTCCTCACCAATACAATACACGTTGTAATACAATCGTAAAGATGAAATTCACGACGATTCGCATCGGCGGCATTTGTTTTTCCCGCATAATAATCCGTAAGCGGGCGGCACCCCTCCCTTTGGGGCCGCGCTACCACAGATAATCAAGCTGGTGTTGCTAGTGAAAAACACGTAATTTCTAACACCTAATACATTCCACTGTGACTTTGAGTTAGCAGCCATTAATGCATTGATAGAGGTTTTCCCTGACGTTCAACTAAAAGGTTGCTTTTACCATTGGTCAAGAGCAGTATGGAAGAAAGCTAAAGCTCTCGGCTATACTAAAAGAAAAGGTCACAAACGCATTATAGGACTTACAGCAGTCCTGCCTTTGTTGCCGGCTGAAGAAATAGTACGGGGTTGGGAGTATATTAAAGAGGAAAGTAATGATTTGGGCATGCAAAAGTTCATACATTACATTCAACGTTTCTGGTTTAAGTCATCTTTTCCAAAAATGTTGAGTGTTTATGGTCTGCGTCATAGAACCAACAACGTTTTAGAAGGCTGGCACTCTAAAGTCGACAAGAGGGTGACGAAAGGTACAATAACGTTACCAAGACTGCTAAAACTATTGATGGAGTTTCAGAATACCAATATGTTGAAAAAAAGAACAAAAAACAACAAAGGTATAAAACGAAACCAAATTGATATCGATAACGATGACTATATACGAAATGTTCTCCTTCAATTCATCAGTGGAGAATTAACTGTTGGTCATACGTTAGACAAGTTGCGATAATAGGGGGAGAGACGTGAAAGAACGACCTTCACCCATCTGATAACCAGATAAGACACACTTTTTATGAAATTTTATTTACATACAAATAGGCCTAAGGTAGCTTGCCTATCGAAAAGCCTGATAGCCGATATATTGTTATTCCAACTAAGTAATAGTTTTTAATGTAGAGAAAATACCTTGGTAGGTTTGTCTACTTGATTTTGTTCATACTGCCTGGCAAGCAACTATGTACAAATATGTTAATTTAACTACGAAACCGATCTTACAACCAGTCCAAATTGGTATCATATTAATTTAATAAATTAGGATAATTTAATTACAAAATTATTCATACGAGTTTGTCTTTAAAAAATCATTCACGAAATGTTTTAAGTATAATAAAAAATAGCCATGAACATTTTCGGGCAGGCAAGTTATCATAGGCATGTTTATAAATAAATAATACTTCTCATCTGGTTATCACGTAGGTGAAAGTCGATTTTCGGCGGCTCTTAGGCCATAAATATGCCACCGGTTTGTTATGACATATTATCGCAACTTATTTCGGGTTCCGTAGTAAATATAGATATATTATGTAGTAAATTAGTTGTCGATTGATAAATTGTAGGAGAATGTTCAAGAGTTTCTGAACTCCTCTCTCACCTGTCTTGTCTGAGATACATTCGGTGATATATTAATTATATGACTGACCTGACTAAACGGTTCAAAAACCTGAGACCTACAATTTAATGTTTCATCCGAACCAAGGTAGAGCCCAAACGAACACCTAGTCATAATTTGCTGTGGAGATATAATAGATTTAGAGTTTGTGCAACAAGGAAAGCGTCGTAGGTAAGGTCGCCCGTGTGCCATTTTACTAATTTTGTTACGTTGACAATTGCTCTGTCATTGTTAGTACAGCTAAAAGTGTTTGATACTTGGTAGACACCAATTCGGTTTTCATCAGTACTCGCGTCTACCAAGTATAGTTGGTACCTTGTCTTATTGTTAGTTCACCGTAAAGCCACGACGGTTCTCGTTTTGCACATACTCCAGTAGGGATAATGTGTGGCATGCACCTACAATATAACTTTGTTTTTATTTCATTCGAGTGCATAAGTACCTAATTTGTTCACAGTTTTATTTACAAGAAGCATTAATTTTGTTAACATTTATTTTCGTCTACCAGCGAGATTAGGTAAGTAGTAGTCTTACTCGTACTTTATGATTATCTTAGTTAATAAAATACTGTTTAGTTTTTAAAATTATAGTTTTATTTTTCGATATCTATTAGATTCTTAGATTATTTGGCAAATTACTTTATTATGCCCATAGAATTTTGGCTAGAGCTGTGCAGAGCAAAGAGTAAGTTACGAGGATTTTCACTTATGTGAATTTAATCTAAAAGCTAGATCTAATTGATTAAATAAAAACCGACAGTTTTAGAAATAATCCACTTTTTAGTTTAACAGCTGTCATCCAAAATGTAGATCTAGTTGAGCTCTATCACTTTTCTGAAGACAAAAGTAGCCTAAAATCGAAAGTAACGGAGATAATCCACTTTTTAGTTTGACAGCTGTCATCCGAAATGTAGATCTAGTTGAGTTCTATCACTTTTCTGAAGACAGAAGTATCCTAAAATTGAAAGTTACGGAGATAATCCACTTTTTAGTTTGACAGCTGTCATCCGAAATGTAGATCTAGTTGAGCTCTATCACTTTTCTGAAGACAAAAGTAGCCTAAAATCGAAAGTAACGGAGATAATCTATTTTTTAGTTTGACAGCTGTCACTTTGACACCTGTCATGCAAGTCGTATGAATTCCAGAATATGACAGCTGTCACTTTTACACCTGCATGCAAATTTCGTATGAATTCTTGGATATGACAGCTGTCATTTTGACATCTGTCATTTTTTAAATTGCAAAATACAATATTCAGCGAGGCAACGCTGCCAACATTCTGGCCATGTTATTTTAAGTAGGTTAATTTTAATAGTTATAGTTTATAAAATGTTTTTTTAAGTTTTGTTAAAATATAATCTTTATATTTTAATAATATAGGTATTTCATATTATTATTTATTTTTTTAATAACATTTCAAGATACAAATAGTTATATCATATTTCTAAATTCAGTAGTGCCACGGGTAATGACCAAGATCACGGGTAATTCGATTGTATAGACTAAGCAGCCATAGAAAATTAATCGTGTCACGGGAAAGAAAAATTTCCCTTGGCTCTACTAGTTGAGCCAAGCAGTAGAGCCACGGGGGATAGACGGATTGAGCGCGTATTCGAAGCGCGAAATCTAGGCTTACAAATGGATGCTCGATTGCGCTATGAAAATCACATTGCGATCTGCGTGAAAAGTTGTTTCTACAAATTAAAAAGTTCTATACAAAATAAGACATTTTTTAAAAGAAGAGTTACGCATTCAATTGGTCGAGTCATTTATACTCTCCAAATTAAATTACTTGGATACAGTCTTCGGTCCAAGGTTGATAGCAAAAACTAAAAGACTCATCCAGCGGGTTCAGAATGCATGCGCTCGTTTTTGTTTCGAAATACCGCCTAGGTCACACGTAACTCCTTTCCTTAATAAGCACGCTCTCTTAAAAATGAAGCATCGCCGGAAGCTTCACTTGGCATGTCTCATGTTCGGCGTCATAAAGTACAAAACTCCAGTGTATTTGTTCAGCAAGTTGTCATGGAAGCCGAGTCGAATGCCAGCCCGCCAGTGCTCGACGCAGCTCCGCACACAGCGACACAGCTCAGCAGCTTTTAGGGGGAGCTTTCGCTACGCTGCTTCAAAGTGCTGGAATAACATTCCTCCACCAATAAGGGACCTGCAAAGTATAAACAGTTTTAGACTTAAACTTAAGAATTTCATGCTGACGCACCAAAGAAGCGAGGAACTTAAAAAGAACGACAGAAGTATTATATAGGACATAGAGCTGTTAAAATTGATAAAAATTTACTTACCGTTTTATTTTAGTTTACTTATTGAATATTTATAAATTGTTTTTTTTTTATGTTTGTCTGTGGTATGATCTTCATTTTACAAACTTTGATTTCATGTTAGTTTTACTTTCAGCTTTGTTAGAAGCGAACCGCGAATTGTACGCGACGTCACCTGCCGGTCTCGACGGAAGACCAGCGCCGGTTGTATATAACCGGCACTATGCTGAGACGGGACCGGCTAGTGACGAAAATAAAACACTAGGTAGTTTAGTCTTTAGTGTATTTCTAATCTTTGTTGCTGTATTTCCTGTGTTTTGTTTTCGTCAATAAAATATTGTCTATTGTCTATTGTCTACTAAAAGCTAAACTCATCAAATAATTTACCTCGTGTCAAAGGCTAGATATTTTTTTAAATTTTGAAGCTACTCTATGAGCTCTACTACATTTCATATTCATATTCATATTATTTATTGGTATCAAAATTATAAAAGATACACGTCAATAAATTATAATAATTACATTTGTTATTATAATATCATTTATAATAATATAATCTTTGCTTAGTAGCAAATAATTAAATTGTACTGAATTGAAACATTATATTACAAAATAGTAACATATACATATGTAAGTTCTTTGACACTCTAAATGTTACTGATATAATAATTATTCCTCGCAAAAAACCGCAACACCGACTTCCACCGTGTACAGAATTCGAATAATTTGCACGAATCGATGTGACATCCATGTACGATTTTGTTGATTTATCAAAAACGGCTTAGCCGACTTCGACAAAATTTAAATGGGACTACGTCGGAAATTTACTCTATTGAACTAAAAAATAATGTTTTAATTGTCACAATCGGCGAAAATTTCGATGAACATACAAAAAAAATACATACACACGAACATAGAACCTCCTCCTTTTTGGAAGTCGGTAAAAATACAACCTACTCGCGTTTAGCTATATATTTTACCCGCAATCACTCATCTGACAATTTTTTTCGCAAAAAATGGCAAAACCGCCTTCCATCGTGTACAAAATTCAAATATTTCGCTCGAATTGTTTACATTACTGTTGATTTATCAAAAACGGATCAGCCGATTTCTGTAAAACTTAAATGGGACCACTTCGGTAGTGTACCCTTTTGAACTAAAAAAGAGTTTTTTGATTCAACAAATGGCGAAATAATAGATAAACATACACAAAAAAAATACATACACACGAACATAGAACCTCCCCTTTTTTTGAAAGTCGGTATAAATAAACCTCCTTGCAGTCAAAAACTGCGGCAATTCACGTGAAAATTGACTAACTCGCGTTTAGCTATAACTTTTACCATCAATCACCCATATGAAAACTAGCTGTACTGATCAATGCGTCACTGCCGTGATTGATAAAGAACATCTATTCAAGATACGCTATAAGCGCCAGCAAATATATTATATATATACCAGCAAAACCACTCGCTTCTCCCCGGGGTCCTCAATGTAATTGATAAGGAACCTCCTTGCAGCCGAGAATCACCGCAATAGAGATGAAGAGCGGAATATTGCCGTCCCGTGAGAGCTATGCTGTAAGAGATTACTGCATTCTGTAACATGGAGCATTTAGAACGTAAATGCGGAGATATTGCCGCAATATTATTCTCATAGTTGTTAATCTTCTTTTCAGCAGTAGGACGTCTACTAAAGTTGCACAAATATCGATAGTTTCGCTATCGATAGTAGATCTTGAAAGCAATACATGGTTTGTTCCTAATCAATTAACATCCTTTTATTGGCTTATTCTGTACATCGAAACTAACAACTTTTGTTCTGCGACTTTTGTCAAAACTAAAAACAAGTCAGCTGTTCCATACATTTTATCGCGGGTAAACGATAATTTTCTATGTCCACCTTTTTTTTTTCAATTTTGACAAAAGTTGTTAGTTTTGATGTACAGAATAAGCCCCTAAAAGGATGTAAATTGATTAGAAATAACCCTGTATAGTACCTAGCAATATCGATGGTGCTATCGATAATATCGATACTATCGCATATCAGCTAATACTATTGCTTGCAAGCATTCGTATCGATAGTTTTTAAGTAATTCTATCGATAACATTAATGTTATCGCAGTATTACATTAAAAACTATTAATTTTATCGAAAGTTACTAAAACTATCGATACTGTCGGGGCTAATAGTTCAATACTATTGAAATGCATCCCTAACGTTTACTGCTGAACCATCGACTTGGCATTTTTTTCTGTTTATATTGATGTGCTGAACATAGGTCTCATCATAGAATAATAACGTTATTATTCTATGGGTCTCGTATACTTACTGATTGCCTATACAGGGCTATTTCTAATCAATGAGCACCCTTTTAGGGGCTTATTCTGTACATCAAAACTAACAACTTTTGTTCTGCGACTTTTGTTTTGTTTTGTTTGACTGCCTCGGTGGCTCAGTGGTTAGTGACCCTGACTTCTGGATCAAAGAGGCGTGGGTTCGATCCCCACCCAGGGCAAACATTTGTGTGATGAACGCAGGTGTTTGCTCTGTGTCTGGGTGTTATTTAGGTACTATCTATATAAGTATGTATTTAAAATATGTATATGTAGTATATCAGTCTCTGGCAGCCATAGCACAAGCTATGCTTAGTTTGGGGTCAGAGACCGTGTGTAAGATGTCCCCTAATATTTATTTGTTTATTTATTTGTTAAAACTCAAAAAAAATACGGCAGTTTCATACATTTTGTCGCGGGTAAACGATATTTTTCTATGGAACAACTTTTTTTGAGAATTAATAAAAGTCGTAGAACAAAAGTTGTTAGTTTTTATGTACAGAATAAGTCCCTGAAAGGATGCTTAATAATTAGAAATAACCCTGTATATAAGATCAGTTGAAAGCGTGTATCTTATGCTATTCTACAGTCTCAATAAGATCGATGACTTTGTGTACAAATCCTTACACATATATTTAGAAAAACCGTTCAAAGAGAAAATTATCTTGAATTTGAACACACGAACAGAATTGTTTTGTATTTTACAATTTTGCTATCCAAGACACGTCGTATAAAAAAATAAGTTCAAAACTTAACATGCTTTTTATTATTAGGTTTGCTCTAGACTCTACTGAGAATACTATTTTGACAGAAGCAATAAATTAAGAAATAAAATGAAAACATTGTTGAAATTTTTAAGAAATTGAGTTTAATACGTACACATAACTGACGTGCGATTGAGAAGGTTAGAAATTGTGCTGAAACGTTAAGAAAATTACAAATGAAGTAAAATGATAAGTTATGAAGTGTAAACTAGAGATATAATAATCTCTAGAGATTTCATCTTGAAACAAAAATACAAATTTTCTTTTTTTATTCAGTTCTAGATAACATTTTATATTATTCAACATGAAGTTTTTCTTCATAACAGATGTATCGCCATGTAAACATATTATTATAATCCTTTATTCTAATTCTGGTGAAAAATCTTCATTAATTTACCTAGGTACCTCAATTAACTGATGTGAGGTCTGACAGACTCAATAACACCTTTTCTATGTTGCTACATCAACATTTCGTGGCGTATTATTCTGTCTCTTCCTATACCTTCCTGTGGCAACTCACGCCTCCCGTCAATGCAGTGACGGCAGCTGCAGCACGCATACCAGTGGAGTTAGAGCTGTTCTGTGTCCACAGACACGGACGTCAGTAATAAGTCTAAATAAGTAATGGGTCTGGTATACGTGCGGTCAGTAATATTGTTATTACTCCATAGTGTCATACATACCTCATGTCGGTAAATTAATTATGTCTATCCATAGTATCTACCAGTACTTAACTACTTACTCGTACCTTAGTAAAATATTTCGATCAACATTTTTTTAAAGTGCAGTTTAATTTACTGTCGGAAATCAATTAGTATCTGTTGATATATCAGTAATTGGGAATTAGTGATTTTATGCTTAAAACAAAGAGTTAGTTGGGTAGTATAAAGTTCTCCGAAAATCAAAGATGCGTTATGTCGTGTGTAGTGATTTACCTAATTCAACACTTCAAAATGAGCCTAAACCATCATTTGCAAGGAAAATCTATCATGTATGTCTATGAAATTGAAGCAGCAAAGAAGATATGTATGTTGTGCTTGCGCAAAATAAAGTGTATGCTCTAAATACGTGGAAATGCAATCTTTTAATGAATTGATTTAAATTAATATTAACGTACACCTATCCTCAAAATAATATCATTTCTTAAAATAATGAAAATTCAATTAGAGGTCTTACAGACCGCTCCTCATTATAATGATTACAAAAATCCAAACTCAGCTGCAGAGGGTTAAAAAATATAATAAATAGACGAAACCTACAACACCGGACGGATCAGTAAGTTATATTGGCAATGGCAAGGCACATATCGCGTAGTACTTAATTACTAATAGGATCAAAAAGTTCTCGAGCTCAAGTTGGTAAGCTCGAGTTACCACAAAGTCAAAGTCAAATTCTCTTTATTTCGTAGACACATTACATGTTCTTGAAAACGTCCGATAACAATACTTTTAATTATATTATGAATATAGAATTATTTCTTAAAAATTAAAATTCATTTCGAAACACACCTAAAAATTATCAAAATACAACAAATTAAAAATAGAACAAAATACCAAATAAATACTATACAAGAAAAAAAAATGTTAGTGTCATTTGAGGTGATAATTTGGATGTCAACAGATATGTATGAAACAAGTAGCATTTAAAATACGTTACTGTTATTAGTATGTTATCCTTGATAACGATAACATACTAATTACAGTTACGTTATCGGCAACAGTTTGTTAGTATGCAATGTGCCAGAAATTACTAATAATTATTAAAAAATATCATGTCAGAATTAGAATATACCACGTTACCGGTAAGCGTAGTACTTCCACCCATGGAAAACAGACAGGATATAATATCTTACTTTCTTAAGAGTCGAATTGCGCTGGAAGCAAGCCGCTTCCTAACGGTTTTATTGAAGACTAGCTGCGCCCCGCGCTGTTACCCGCGCTAGCCCGAGATAAAAAGTTTTTTTCTAAAATAAACGTAGCCTAAGTTACTCCTCATTACATCAGCTACCTGTCAATAAAAGTCCTGTCAAAATCGGTCCAGCCATTTCAGAGCTTAGTCGGAACAAACAGACAGACAGACAGACATAAATTGTAAAAAATGTTATTTTACCGTACCGTACCGTACATTCATATACATGTAGTAAAAAACGGTTATTTCAATATTACAAACAGACACTCCAATTTTATTTATATGTAAGTATAGATGAATAGATCTTAACAAGGCTTATAAAAATGTCATATTGGAGGGTTTACAGATGAAATGATGATGAAAAGTCTATTCAGTTTTACGACTTTAGTCAACAAAATTTGTTGTTTTCTACAAATATAGCACTTACAATGTAAGAAAATAACAAAAATTCTACAACCTTCCCACTCAACGAACTTATGTTCCACAAAATGTTTCGACAATAACTTATACTTTGTTATAACCATAGATACTTAGATAAAGTCACCTTAATATACTTTCCTTCTTTCTTCAATTAGCTTCGTTCTAGGACTTGTAAGAGGTTAAGTATGTAAAGTCGCGGCGTCACCATATTCTTTTTTTTATCCACGTAATTCCTTTGAGATTTAACAAACTTAACAGGATAATTATTTTTCACAAAAAATGGCAAAACCGCCTTCCACAGTGTACAAAATTCGAATATTTAGCTCGAATTGTTTACATTTTTCTTGATTTATCAAAAACGGCACAGCTGATTTCTGTAAAATTTAAATGGGACCACCTCGGGAGTATACCCTTTCGAACTAAATTATAATTTTTCGATTCGGTTCACAATTGGCGAAATTATCGATGAACATACACAAAAAAACATACACATGAACATAGAACCTCCTTCTTTTTGGAAGTCAGTTTATAAAAGTAAGCGTTTCACTGTATATATTCTTACACTTATAGCCAATTGACCATGACAAAAGTAAATAATTATATTTTGAGATTTATAGCATCTCTGTCGCATGTTTGAATTCATTATAGTTTTAGAGAAAAAATGCTTAGTATTATATCAACTTTTTCATGTAAATGTTGCTAGAATACATAAACATTTTAATTCTACTTCAGGTTTTTGGCTCAAAACGTCTATCTGTGCGAAAAAAACCTGATAGAACCGTAGAGAACTTATTCGTGTAAAACCCGCATTAGGTGGTACAAATACTTTTGCCCTGATGCCGGCACTAGAATACGGCATCGGTATCCCCTGCCTGTATGTAGTAAGAACCTACTAAAAAGGGACCCCTGGGCTCGTGGGTGCACAGAGTTGGGGCTCTGGCCATCCACTCAAGCGGGCCCGAGGAGGACAGCAGCGTGTGTGGCAACGCTGTCGTAAAGGACGGTACAAACCTGGTTCAATCACCAGGTGAGAAGTCGTGTAAAGTGCTGGGAGCACCGGTGTGTTCCTTTGGAGATCCCAGAGCTCCCAAGAAGGCACAAAGGCTGGCCACCGAGGGGGTTTTGGTGAGTACAATCCCACATAACCCTACTGCACCCCAATGCAGTTAGGGCATCTTTAGAAGATTTCCCCTCGTAAAAAAAAGGTGGTACATATACCTACATGTCGTCTCTTTATTGCTCTACGGTACTTACTTTTAGTATGTTACAAGCGGAAGAAGCATAAAATCTTCGATTTCCTACGTTTTCGAAAAGAAGCAGATTATCGAAATTTCGTTCAGAATTCCTGAAAGCTCTCAGAATACAAAATAGTGCTTACATAAAGCTTTAGGCTTCGGAGGGTTGAATAAGATTAAGCAAAGATGGAAAGTATTCCGATTGTATTACAACTAAAGAATTTATTTTGTTTTATGTCTATGTAAATATTCAAGTAAGTAAATCATGATATCAGGTATAAGCCTTTTTAGGCTTCCGTACCCAAAGGGTAAAAATGGAACCCTATTACTAAGACTCCGCTGTCCGTCTGTCTGTCTGTCTCCAGGCTGTATCTCATGAACCGTTAAAGCTAGAAAGCTGAAATTTTCACACATGATGTATTTCTGTGGCCGCTGTAACAACAAATACTAAAAACAGAATAAAATTATATTTTAGGGGGCTCCCATACAATAAACTTGAATGATGGTTACAGGTAGATGCTTGAAATATTCACAGAATGTTTAGTTGTATATACAATTCAATAATAGGTAAATGATTAAATTTCTTAGTTGGCTGTTATAAACGCTGAATAATATGTGTGTACCCATAAATTGTCTATACTACCTACTTAACTATTTTAATCGTGTTTTTTGTTTGCATATTGTGTTGATGTTTTTGATTTACTTTTTACTGGTTTATTTACGTTAAAATTGTTAATTGTTCATACAGAAGTTAAATAGCCCACTGACCTGTATGTGGCTAATTCTCCTGGACTCGATTCTCATCGTCACTTTCGTGGCCTTTTTCGTTTCTTGCGTATTTGATAATTTTTTGTAAAATAATTATAACATTTGATGAGACAAGTAAATTCATATATGAATTAATAAAATCGTGAGACTCGCTTGGAAGAAAAATGGGTTTGAAGTTCTAGATGCCACGAAAGTGACGCGATGGTCCACGAAAGTGACGATGTAACTTTATAGGCATTATTTTCCCAAAAATTACTACTGTTTGTCAAACAAAATTTTCATTTCTTATTTTAACGATAAACACATTTAGTGCTCTTTACTCGCTCCCGCTCCACTCGGACCCGGGTAAATGGCACTTAATGGGTAACAGGCAAATTCGTGGTATCACTTAACAGTTCGGTCATCCTACGAAACAGGTATACTGATTTGCTACGTCAATTAAAAACTACACAATTTTAGCGAAAAGTTTTTTTTATTAAAGTCTTAATTTAGAAATATTTTAAAACGAAACGACTTTGTGTAACAATAAACCTCAAAACATAGGAGAACATCCAGAACATAACTAACCACTATACTAGGTTGTACCAGTCTTTTTCAAAAACGAAAACTATACTTATAAAAAACAAAAACGTTATTCTAAAAATATCTTAGTACAAAAGACAGTAACCTATTCAGAATCCTAGTGCGAGAGCTAGGGATCCCTCAATCTACCACGAATATGGTGATACAATCCTGAATTCCCATAAAGTATCACATCACATCTACTAAACAACCTTGGAATTATCTTATTTTATACTTTTACATTTAATTATAACATTTCTTTGTGTATTTCTGTGGTTACACTATTTCACAAAACCTGAAAAAGATGATTTTGTAAAAAAAACTTTTCTCCAGTTGCTATATCCCATCACACACACTAATATTATAAATGCGACAGTTTGTGAGTGAGTATGTTCGGATGTGTGCAAGTATGTTTGTTAGTCTTTTACGCTCAGAAAGCTGGACGGATTTTGATGAAATTTGGTATGGAGGTAGTTTAGACCCGGGATTAACACATAGGCTACTTTTTATCCCAGGTAAACGCGGGTAGCACCACGGGGCGCAGTTAGTTTTTAAATAAAGCAATACAAAACATCACTTTCGTGGCCTAAAATCACTTTCGTGGCCCAAAAAGCCATGAAAGTGACGGCACGAAGGTGATGAAAATATCAGTTTTTTCTAAATTCTGCAAAGTTTTTAGGTGTTTCGTAACCAAAACCTACATAAATATTTCGCACGTTTTGATGTTTTAAATGAGCTATCTTTGATTTTAATTGCTAAAATACAATGCACATAAATGAGGTCCACGCAAGTGACGGTATATCTACGAAAAAATGTTTACTTACGAATAATTTTATTCTTAAGCACGAGGAGCCGCATGTCTTACGTCCACGGTGGCGGCATACGACTGAAGTTTGAGCGAAACGAACTCTGAGCTTGATTGCTGATGTTGTGTTCAAAAGCCAACCGTTAAACTACGCAAATCTAAAGAATTTAAAATCGTGTGACGTACGCATATGTTGTTAAAAGTTTAAAATGATGATGAATAGATACATTTTACACTATTGGATGTAAAGTGTGTTTTATTACGATAACTGAAGTATATGTATCATACAAATACACTGAAATTTGGTGTGGCAGTAACCAAATGTTTTTCTGAAACGGGAAGTGTGACACGAGGAGAATACCGAAAATGACCCCGTTTTTGACAATGGATGTTAATTTTTTGATATTATTTATGCTTCTATTATAACAAGCTTAGTGTATTTTGTAGACCAATGAATGCTCTATCCTCTAATCCAAGAATTTTTTATCTATCTCATACCGTTTAGGAAATATAACTGTGTGACCATCAAATTTGGGCTTCGAGGAGAATTAGCCATGTGCATGTTACTATAATGTAGTACTCATACATGTATTATCACTTAAGTGAGACGATATGTTTCTTATCATATAACAATAAAGATCTTTGAACCTAAATTAAAATAAAATAAATATTTAAGGGGGGCTCCCATACAGTACGGAACCCTACGCGCGCGAGTCCTAGTCGTACTTGGCCGATTATTATTTTATTCAATATACGAGGTGGGTCCACCTCGTTGGTGGACGTCCTACCCTACGCTTGCCGGTACGTGACCTCCACTCGAGAACTTTTCGACCCCAGATCATCTGTCCTTTGAGCTACATTTTCGCCCCATCGATAAATAGGTCTTCCGAAATGCGTGCCCTGCCCACTGCCATTTTAACTTGCCAATCCGCTGCGCTTTGTCAACGTCATTTAACTTTTTATCGCGAATAAGTTCGCGCTTGACCACCAACTCGCCTGATGGTAAGCGACGTTGTGGTCGAAGATGAAGCACGCAGACCTAGAAGATACCAATTCACTCTGACCTTGAAAAGCTTTAGATTATATCTCTTAGGAAACAGGAAAGCAGAAATATCCTTTTATCTACGGTAGTCGTACTACATCATCATATTGGCTTTTTATGGATTTTTTAATGGAATAATACCGCTTTTAGGATTGGACCCAGTGAGCTCCTGCGTCCTGCACCTTCGTCCTACGCTGTGTTTATCTGGTCTCTCTCTCGTTCCAGCCCTTTTCGCCACCCATACTATGAACTATGTGCACTGTCAACTGCCACTTAAACTTGCTATTCCATCGATAACATACAAATTGAATTGAGACATTTTTTTTAAATCGTGATCAAAAATTTCATGGTCTTAGTATTAAGTTATTATAAGCTACTAGCGCCTCGCCCCAGCTTCGCACAGGTATATTATACAGATACATCTTCCACTTGAATCACTCTATCTATCAAACAAAACCGCATCAAAATCCGTTGCGTACTTTTAAAGATATAAGCATACATGGGGACAGACAGCTGGAAGCGACTTTCTTTTATACTATGTAGTGATAATGATAGTGATGTGTTATGTCTACAGCCACTTACACGTCTTATCTGTGCCCAACAAGTATATTAAATTGATTTTCTTTTTTGAAGTTGATCACAAACATTCTCACAGCCTTCATAAGTAGGCATATTTAATTCCAACATCAAACGAAATTTGTACCAATGGTACTATTAACGAACATTTGACCAAATTAACGCTTCAGACCCACCGTACCCCTGGTCACACCACTGGTGGTACGGTGAGACTTAAAGTTAAACGATACCACATTAATAACGTAGTTGAACATCGTTAGAATATTTAAACAACGCATTAGGTCTCGTAGGTACGTAGTAATTATTTGCTACTAAGCAAAGATGATATTATATAAGTGATATTATTATTTTAATAATAACAAATGTAATTTTTATAATTTTTTGACGTGTATATTTTATATTTTTGATACCAATAAATAATATGAATATGAATATGAATATAGGAGCCTGTTTGGCAGGGAACAAATTCTTTACTGGTAACTTTTTAAGGTATTAAGGCTTTATTAAAGAAAGAACAGACATTAATTCTTTGTTGGACATAAAACTGTGGCAGCATTCAGAGCTTAGCGGGCTGGAAGCACGGACCAGCTGGGTTTAATGAATTATCGCCCAGGCGTCGGATGCATATTCTTACAGCGCGGCGAGGCGTGGCGAAGCGATTCCGGATTCCGGACGATGTAAATGCAGCGTGATAATCTGCTGCAGCTGTGTTCTGGATATTATATGCCCTGTCAACGGCTATTTCAACCTACTATTTTGCTGGGTTTGCCAGTATCAAACTGCAACACTGGGCATTCATTTTATGGATTCATTTTTAGTGTTTCGTACCCAAAGGGTAAAAATGGGACCCTATTACTAAGACTCCGCTGTCCGTCTGTCCGTCTGTCTGTCTGTCTGTCTGTCTGTCACCTGGCTGTATCTCATGAACCGTTATAGCTAGAAAGCTGAAATTTTCACAGATGATGTATTTCTATTGCCGCTATAACAACAAAAACATAATAAAATAAATATTTAAGGGGGGCTCCCATACAATAAACCTGATTATTTAGTCGTTTTTCCGCTCAATTGCTTGAAATATTCACAGAATATTAAGTTGTATATTCCCTTTACTAATAAATAATTAAATTGAATTAAAATAAATATTTAAATAAATATTTAAGGGGGGCTCCCATACAGTTCGGAACCCTTAGTGCCTTAGTCCGACTCGTACTTAGCCGATTATCATCCCTTTGGTTCATAACTACAGATCTCCTCATACCGGGAGCTCTATTTTTACAAGTTTTTTATTTAACTTGCAATGTATGTACCTATGTATGTAGGTAAGTTCGGGTGGAATCTTGCAAGTTGCCAACTTGCCGGTTTCCGATTGAGCTGAAATTTTGTACCCTTATGTACATCGTGTGACAATGCAATTTTACTAATTCTTTTTTTTATAGATCATACTTTAAAGGTGGTCCCGTTTAAATTTTCTCGAAATCCGCTGAGCCGTTTTTGATAAATCAACAATAATGCGAAAATTAATACGTCAATCCGTGCGAACTATGCGAAAAATATGTGTGGTTTTTTCAGCTGGTTTTTTCTCGGATTCCAGGTTGGCGCCATAGTAAAATTGTTCATAAACGAGGGTCGGGATGAACCCCCTTTTGGATTAGTACCTACTTACAAGGCAAGTAGATAAACCTTTCGTCCTGAGGCACTGAGGCCTATCAGAGACTTTTCCAAACGTAGGTAGTTCATAAAGTATTTTCATTCATTCATTTCTCCTATGGATCTCCTCATTCCTGATTTGATCTAGCAGCCCGAGCCCTCTAATGCTAATTCTTATCAAATAAAACTCTAAAAGCTCACTTATAACGCCTTTAGTGCCATAATTTATCTTTGGTAATAAATTCTGGTGGAAAAACTTCAGGCACTGAGTCATATCAGGCACTTTTCAGTTAGTAGTTAAGTACCTGACTTATTATGAAATCCGTGAACAATGGAAATGCCTTGAATAATATAAATCCAGTGATGAATGCCGTAATCTTGGCTCGGGCGGGCATTATGCGAAAAATTCATTAGGCTTAAGTAGGAAGTACCTACTCAATAGGAATTTTAAAACAGGGAGCAGAGATAAATCAATGAGAGATGGGGGGCTCGGGATGAGGAAACATTACTAGGGTTTGATATACTTACAGCTTTATTCAAATAGGGTGTACTACAATACTATCAAGAACAAAGTAATAAAACACTAGCTTTTACCCGCGGCTTCGTCCGCGTCACATTTTGATTTGTACGCTTTTCGATTCTTGTTTTAATCAATTTCTTTTCTATGCTATTTTACGGTGTTCTTGTCATAGGGTGTTAACTCTTTTTTGCTTTTTCTATACATGACTAGCAGCCTCCCTAATTTTTTTGAAAATATAAAATAGCCTACTAGCAGCGCCCCGCGGTTTTACCCGCGTTGTGCCCGTTCCCGTGGGAATTTTGGGAATTTTTATACACATAAACCTTCCTCTTGAATCACTCTATCCATTAAAAAAACCGCATCAAAATCCGTTGCGTAGTTTTAAAGATTTAAGCATACAGACAAACAAATAAACAAACGAAAATAGCGACTTTATTTTATACTAGCAGCGCCCCGCGGTTTTACCCGCGTTGTGCCCGTTCCCGTGGGAATTTCGGGAATTTTTATACATATAAACCTTCCTCTTGAATCACTCTATCCATTAAAAAAAACCGCATCAAAATTCGTTGCGTAGTTTTAAAGATTTAAGCATACAGACAAACAAACAAACAAACAAACGAAAATAGCGACTTTATTTTATACTATGTAAGGATAAGGACTATGTAAGGATTACACCCGGAGATTGTGTAGCTTTCCAACAGTGAAAGAATTTTTCAAATCGGTTCAGTAATTTCGGAGCCTATTCAATGCAAACAAACAATCAAATCTTTCCCCTTTATAATATTGGTAAGTATAGGAAATCTGCAGCCAATGTCACCTAAATTCAACAACGTCATGTAAATCCAGAAATGTTACGAGACGCAGCTGAAAGGGATCATCATCATCAAATTTTCCTGCTTTTTATCCCACTAGGTGGGGCTGGCACAGCACGTTCGTTCCCTTTCGCCACTTCACTCTATTATATACGTCATCTCATCATCAACTCCTTTGTCTCGCATATCATCTTTCACACAAGGGTTAGGTATAGATAATTCAGATCATCCTTGGTTAAGAACATTTCTATTAGGGTCTACCAAAAACTAAAACCGAAACAAAAAAGTGATGTCCCATAGATACTCGTAGGTAGGTAGGTACTTACAACTCGTAATCGGCAAAATGTGTTAAACAGTGTTATTTATTATTATTCCTCTTTATTCAATAGAATTCACAGGCTTGGCCTGGTCCTTTATTAGGCATCAATGGAGCCTAAGCCAACATTGAGAGGCCCTTTTTACAATTTGAAATATAAAAACAGCAGTAGGTATAAAAAGTATATATTATTATTATTATTCCTCTTTATTCAATAGAATTCACAGGCTTGGCCTGGTCCTTTATTAGGCATCAATGGAGCCTAAGCCAACATTGAGAGGCCCTTTTTACAATTTGAAATATAAAAACAGCAGTAGGTATAAAAAGTATAGCGTTGTAGACAAACTATGGCATTTAAAAAGACTTGAAATATTGAAACTGGGCTATTGTAGTGAAATATTAAATGTTATGTAAAATTGGACTATGGAATGAGGTTCGGCACCTGCTATTTATGCCCCATTTCAAAATTTTGTAGCAGGTGGTGACTTGCCGTCCACTAAATGGGCCCCCCATAAAGGCTACCTTAAGTTGGCGCCGGAGGGGCAACATTGGTGTGGACGGCTAAGGGTGTCGAGAGGTGTGCTGCGCTTTCACTGGACGCTACTCGCGGCGTTATGCCCTTTAACACTTCCACCCTGGAGCTTAGGTTCTTAGCTCTTGCGGTTTCCACTCCAAGCCAGCCAGTTAAGGCAAGAGAGGAGTCAGGGGTCTCATTTAGCCCCAGGGAATCGGGGTTCGCGGTGTCGCCACTCACCGACGGCTCGCCACAAAGCCGCCCCTGCGATTTTATTATTATTATTATTATAGTGAACAGCAGAATTAATATTTTTCTAGATTTCTGGGTTGATCCTATGGTAAAGAGCTACTCGTAACCACTTTTACATCCAGCCAGGGCAACAAAACCACTTGATTGTTGACCAGTGTTATTTTTCAGACATTTGATTTGATTTTAACGCCACCTAGCGGTGAGTTGCTAAACTTCTACATCCCACTGCATGAAATACGCCGTCCATCTCGCGGCGAGTTCATCTAGCGGCGAGTAGCAGAACTACGTAGTCATGGCAAGAACCATTTATCGTTTTAGTACAAAGCTTTTCCATAAGATGTAGTAGTTACATTTTAGACAATGATGAGGCATTACTTATTTTTCATGTTCTATTATTTTTCTGCAAAAAAACACTGATTGCTACGTGAAATTAAAAATCTAGGGAACCTTAACCATTGATTTTGTAGAAAGTTAAAAATTAACATATCAAACCAGCCCGGGTAGCACGGCAAGGGGAGAAAACCATTTTATCCACTCTTAATGTCAGATGTCATTGTCAATCCATACTTTATTTCCTCTTCGAGGGGATATAATGGGGGAAAGACTATTAGTCCCTTTGCCATGCTTCCCGTGCTGCTAGACCGCTCTCTCTTGCACCGCTGACATTATGAATTTACCCACAAGGTTATTTCTAATCAATTAGCATCCTTTTGGGGACTTATTCTGTACATCAAACTAACAACTTTTGTTCAGCGATTTTGGTCAAAACTAAAAAAATGCATTTTGTCGCGGGTGAACGATATTTTTCTATGGAAGAACGTTTTTAGGGTTCCGTACCCAAAGGGTAAAACGGGACCCCATTACTAAGACTTTGATGTCCGTCTGTCTGTCACCGGGCTGTATCTCATGAACCATGATAGCTAGGCAGCTGAAATTTTCACAGATGATGTATTTCTGTTGCCGCTATAACAAAACAATACAAATACTAAAAACAGAATAAAATTTATATTTGAGGGGGGCTGCCATACAACAAACGTGATTTTTAGGAGTTCTTTTGCTGCGGGCTCCCATACGGTACGGAACCCTTCGTGTTCAAGTCCGACTCGCACTTGGCCGATTTTTTTTTAAAAGAACGTTTTTTTTTTTAGTTTTAACAAAAGTCGCAGAACAAAAGTTGTTAGTTTTGATGTACAGAACAAGCTCCAAAAAGGATGCTAATTGATTAGAAATAACCCTGTATATTTATAATGTCAGCGATGCAAGAGACGGAATGGCCGCGGATAGTATACTTAGCTACATTCTCAGCGGCCAAAAAGTTTGATTAAGTCTAGGTATTGTACGATACCGTACAGTATCACCTTAAAAATAAAACAACAGTAAAAACATTAATCAAATTCTTTCCAAAAAGAACCAATTTAACCGGAAACTTTCCGCCTATATCCGAGTCCTAATGGCCCCAACAATCTATTATGAAAATTCGGATCTTTTCCCAGGGAGCCACTTTATTTCGGACTCGCATCGCGTGCACGCAGATATCGTCAACTTTTGCATTTCATGGGTTGCACTCTTCGACCAAATATCTACAGAGCCACAGTCCCTAAGTAAAATTAGTAAATAAATGTCCGAGCGCCGTTTAACTGTACACTTTGACTTAGATATTTACAATAATTCACAATGACCCCGTCGCAAAAGTCGCAGAAAAAAAGTTGTTAGTTTTGATGTACAGATCCTTGCCTTTGCCTTTGAAAGGATGCTTATTGATTAGAAATAACCCTGTAGATTGATGATAGAAGTTATGCTGAATTGTAATTTAACCCTAGAAGCCCAATGTACGTCGTTTTGACGAACACGCCGAAAAAAAACCGCTATATCTTTGGCACACATTGTTGAATCGTCACGACCTTCCAAACCAACCTAGTGCCCGTCGAGACCTAACAGGAGAAGGCTTTATTGCTTCGGCTGTATTATTACAAAATATGTTATTTTTAGGAAATAAAATACAATGGCGTCCTCTAGATACCTAAATCCAGATGAAATTGCGTCACTTGGAACCTGAAGATGACTTTTCTCCCGCTGATAGTGACTCTCAAGATTTTGATCCTTAAGATGATATCAGGAGTGATATTGAAGAAAAGATGGTGGATTTTATGTGAAATGCAAGTTCGGAAACGAGGAACTTGCCCTGTCCCGACTCCAGAGTCAGCAAATCTTGAAGAAACACTTTGGACTTCACTTCACAGAATCATCACGTTGAATCAGGCTTCTATTCGGTTATGCAGTTTTTATGGAATGTTAAACATGGCTTTTGTGACTTCATAAGTCACTGCCACAACAAGCTGACAAATAAATAAAAAAATTGAGCCGTAGGCAGTTAATGCAAATCGAGCCGTTACCGCCGTCTTATCGTAAGCGACATTTTTACCTAAACAGCGTTTTTTATCGCAGACGACAATTAAACTTATAACGGACACGGTTCGCCGACATTTGTCGCCAAAACACAACCAATTAGAAAGTTATAGCAAATGCTAAGTTTATCGTTAGCACAACAGTTTTCTGTATTTTACAGTAACCGACATAATCAAAATATATCGTAAGTTGCGTAATTTTCTAAGAATTGCAGCGTAAACGACCCTAGTTGTTATCGCAACCGACACAGTACATCAAAATTTTGTCGTTTACTGTAAACAAAGTGGCAAAAAACTTATTGGAACGAGTTCATTCCAGGGAAGATTGTGATGCAATAACTATCTCTTTGCACTGTATTTAGTGTTAAATTATAATTACCCGGTTATTACGTGATAAAATTATGTTTTAATAAGTTTAAAGTGTATGTTTTAATGAGTTTATGCCGTGGGGTGCCGGCAGAGTAGAATAGCACCCCTCTCTTGTACCAGGTGTCGTAAGAGCCGACTGAGGTACTACGGAACCGACAGATGGCGGTATATCCATCCAAAACAGCGTAGCTCAAGTGCAACAGGGCGGGGATGGGCAGCAGCATCCCCGTCGCGAGAGCTACGCACTGCGATTGCCAACACGCCTGCCCAGCGCGGCAATTACGGGCAAAACCCCCCTTCATGATTAACAAAAATAAGACCAGGTCACCAGTCCCCAGCAGCTCCGCTATTCCTGGCTCCGGCAGCGGCCATGGTAATGGCGAAGCACGGAGTGCTAAGAATCGCCGGAAGAGATCCGGCTGCCACCCCACCCGTCAACTGGCCCTGGCAACATATAACGTGCGCACCATGAGGACTGACGGGAAGATTGCGGAATTGGAAGAAGAGTTGAGTAGGTTGCGATGGGATATTATGGGGTTGTCTGAAGTCCGTAGAGAGGGCGAGGACACGATAACCCTGAAATCCGGCAACCTACTTTACTACCGGGAAGGTGACCAACGGTCCCAAGGTGGTGTTGGCTTTCTCGTTCACAAGTCTCTCGTTAACAACATCATTACCATTGAAAGTGTGTCGAGCAGGGTTGTACACCTAATACTCAGAATATCTAAACGATATTCGTTGAAGGTCATTCAGGTATACGCACCGACCTCGTCACACCCAGATGATGAAGTGGAGGCTATGTATGAGGACGTAAGTCGGGACATACATACGTCTAAGACCCGCTTCGCGGTTGTTATGGGAGATTTCAACGCAAAGTTGAGCAAAAAAGGCGATGATGCGTTGAGAGTGGGGCACTTTGGATATGGGCAACGGAACCCCAGGGGCCAGAGGCTGGCAGACTTTCTGGAGAAAGAGGGACTCTTCATGATGAACTCTTTCTTCCAGAAGCTTTCTCACAGGAAATGGACCTGGATGAGCCCCGATGGTTCTACGAGAAATGAGATAGACTTGCATCATGACTAGCGAAAAACGGATATTCAACGATGTCTCCGTGATCCACAGGATAAAAACCGGTAGTGATCACACAATAGTGCGAGGCAAACTGAATATTAACGTTAAAATCGAAAGATCCCGTCTGATGAAGTCTACGCTCCGACCTACTCATGCTCATATACAAAACCCCGAGAACTTTCAGCTCGAGCTTTCAAATCGCTTTGCTTGCCTAGAGAACTTTGCGTCGGTGGACGAGATCAATAACGGGCTCGTAGAAACTGTCCAAACGGTGGGTTCTAAGTTCTTTAAACCCCGGCGCCGTTCCAATAGACCTCAGAAATTTTCCGATCATACTCTAAATCTCATGGCCGAACGACGCTCGCTAAGACTGCAGTCTTCCGATGATGCAAAGTCATACAGGAGGCTCAATAGACAAATTTCTAAATCAGTGCGGTGCGACATTCGTCTCTTTAATACTAAATATTGAGGAGTCTATAGAGCGGAACAAAGGCTCCAAAGTATTCGCGAGGCACTTGTCTATTGGGCAAAGCCAGTTGACAAAGCTGAAGAGAGATGATGGCAGTATGGCGTCGACCAAGGCAGAGGTATTGGAGGAGATCGAAAAGTTCTACGGACAGCTATACGCCTCGATAGCAAAGCCTGTAAACAGCGCGGCTAAAGACCCAAGAGCCAAGCTGACCCGACACTCACCGAAGATATCCCGGACATCAGCCTGTACGAGATCAGAATGGCCCTGAACCAACTTGTTGTTCTTACAAGGCGCCGGGTGACGACGGAATCACTTCAGAGCTTCTGAAAGCGGGTGGTAAACCGGTACTTAAAGTCCTTCAGAACTTTTTCAACACCGTCGTCCTCGAGGGCGTAACGCCAGAAGCATGGAACAGAAGCGTGGTGGTGCTATTCTTTAAAAAAAGTGACAATACCTTATTGAAGAATTACAGACCCATCTCGCTTCTGAGCCATGTTTATAAGTTGTTTTCAAGAGTCATTACGAATCGTCTCGAACGCAGGCTTGATGACTTCCAGCCTTCCGAACAAGCCGGTTTCCGGAAAGGCTTTAGTACCATGGACCACATACATACGCTGCGGCAGGTTATACAGAAGACCGAGGAGGTTAACCAGTCACTTTGCTTAGCGTTTGTGGACTATGAGAAAGCCTTTGATTCGGTCGAGACATGGGCTGTGCCTGAGTCTCTTCAACGATGCCGTATTGACTATCGGTACATCGAACTTTTGAAGTGTTTGAATAATAACGCCACTATGTCGGTCCGAGTACAGGAAGAGAGCTCCAAAGCAATCCCTTTGATGAGAGGCGTAAGACAGGGAGATGTAATATCTCCGAAACTGTTTACTGCTACTCTGGAGAACGCCTTCAAGCTCCTGGAATGGAAAGGATTCGGCATCAACATCAATGGCGAATACCTCACTCACCTTCGGTTTGCCGACGATATCGTGGTCATGGCAAAATCGATGGAGGAACTCGGTACGATGCTCGAAGGCCTTAATCGAGTATCTCAACAGGTGGGTTGATCTCAGTGTTCTTTTGAATGTTTAATTAATGACAATTGATGTTAACTGAATCGAATGTAGGTAATAAGTATTTTATTTTAATTTTCTTAATAAAAGTTTAACAATTCTATTTTAAGTTTAATATATTCACTCTCAACACTCAATGTTCAGTAATTTAAACAAGTATTTATAAAATAATGAGAAATATATATTTATATGTTTTAATTTGTGTTTAATTTATTAAGTACCCGTTTTTTTATGAAAATAAATTCATAGTTGAAATGGCTTATTGTCGCTTGCGTTATAACTTTAACCAGGTTACTTTTTATCGCAAGTGTTATCTCAAACGCCTGGAAACATAAGAAGTCGTTTCTTTGAGACAGCGAAATTATTGTAAACGCCAAAATAACCTCAAAACCTACTGTTTTTTGAAAATTTTAAGCGTTACATATAAGGTTTCAAAAAACATTATTATATGTCAAATTTCAATTTAATAGCGCAATTATTTATAAAAATATTTAAAAAATACCTTCTCCTGTAAAATTTGGTTTTTGTCGGTTACACTAAGTCGGCGGTAATGACTCGAAATATTGAGCACAGAATTGACCACTGTGTGTGCAAAAACGACTGGAAACACCAACTTTGACAAGACTTTACGTGAAAACATCGCATATGTGTTGAAAACCGTGCCAGAAACATCAGCAGCAGTTACATGTGATGATCCAGAACCAAAAAAACGACGCTACTGTGGGTGTTGTATCTGTAAAAAAGGTGGATGACAACAGCACTGCGCTTCATTTGTAAAAAAGCAATGTGCGGAGAACACTAAATTGACACATGTCAAAACTGTATATAATTACTGAATAATTATTTTTGATCATTTTTATATTGAAGAAAGTTAATTTGTTTTCTAAAAATGGTATAAATAAGGTTGATTTTTGTATTAATTTTATTTGTGTCAAAAAATAACTAAGACGATCACAATTTTTGTGTAATTTTACTATAGTTCCTAATATATGATTATTAAAGAATAAATAAATTAATTACTATTTGATTAAAATTAACGTTTTTTATTTTATTGAACTACATTTAAGCCATTTAATTTAGAAATTTGGTATATACAACATAAAACAAACAGATATATTGACTTTTAATAGTACACGTCAAATTGACGTATGATTAGGCTTTATGGGTATAAAAATATGATTGGGCTTCTAGGGTTAATAGGAATGTGGATATTGTGGTCCAAATTTTCCACTGCGGACAAAAGTTGGGCGCCGCTGACAAGGCCGCCGTACAACAAGGACAATGTCACTCACGCCAGGTCATTGTTACACTTAATTAATGGTCTGACCACACGAACCACACAATTAAATTTGTACCACTTACACTACAACATTCCTAAAATCTAAACAAAACTATAGGCACCCTACTTTTTTTAAGGCTTGACCACCAACTCGCCTGATGGTAAGCGATGTTGTGGTCGAAGATGAAGCACGCACGGCTTAGAAGATACCTATTCACTCTGATCTTGAAAAGCTTCAGATTATATCTGAAACTGGAAAGCAGGAAGACTGTTTCATTCCCTGGCGGTATGAATCAGAAATGTTGAGTCAAACCACTTCGTACGTATCGAAAGAAAATCAACAGTGTAAGGGTGGTAGTGAGGCATCTTTCTACTTGTCCTGTAGTAAAACCCTATGGTTGTATTATTTACCTAGGTACACTGTTAAGCAATAGTAAATTATTTTTACAGTGGTGTAGAGAAAATTCTTCTTAGCTATTGCCACGAAATTATGAGTAGTGTATTTAAGTACACATATGCCGCCAATAGACTATTAACATAAATAGATATCTTTTAGGTAAGCGTGTTACATCCTAGACCGCATATCTGCTTAACATAAGGCAGTGTGTAGTCAAACGCAAACCTATTCGAAATATAAGAAAAAAAAACACCACAGGGACGCACTAGGTGAAAGCCGCTTCCAACCGGCTATATTGGAAATTCTTAGGGAAGGCCTATGTCCAGCTGAAGACGTCCTACCACGGATGGATTTAACCCTGCTAACTGTAGGATTTCGATTCTGCAAATTGTATGATTTTGACTCTACAAATTGTAAGATTTGGACTCTACAAATTGGTAAGATTTGGACTCTACAAATTGTAGGATTTCCATCCATCCATCCATCAGCCATAAGAAGTCCACTGCTGGACATAGGCCTCCCCTATGGATCTCCAATAAGACCGGTTGGAAGCGGCTTGCATCCAGCGCGATCCTGCGGTCTTAATGAGGTCATCAGTCCACCTTGTGGGTGGACGTCCTACGCTGCGCTTGCCGGTACGTGGTCTCCACTCGAGAACTTTTCGACCCCATCGGTCATCAGTCCTCCGCGCTATGTGCCCTGCCCATTGCCATTTCAACTTGCCAATCCGTTGGGCTATGTCGGTAACTTTGGTTCTTCTACGGATCTCCTCATTTCTGATTCGATCTCGCAGAGAGACTCCGAGCATAGCCCTCTCCATAGCTCGTTGGGCTACTTGGAGCTTACCAATAAGGCCCATAGTGAGAGACCACGTTTCTGTGCCATAAGTCATCACTGGCAACACACACTGGTCGAAAACTTTCGACTTGAGGCACTGAGGTATGTCGGACGAGAAGACGCTACGCAATTTTCCGAACGCTGCCCAGCCGAGTTGGATTCGGCGATTGGCCTCTTTCTTGAAGTCGGACCTACCTAACTGGACTACTTGTCCTAGGTAGACGTACGAGTCAACGACTTCAAGAACCGAGTTCCCAACAGAAATCGGGGTGGGTACAACATGGGAATTACACATAACTTTCGTCTTGTCCATGTTCATCTTAAGTCCCACCTGTTGAGAAACCCGATTGAGGCCTTCGAGCATCGTGCTGAGCTCTTCCATCGATTTTGCCATGACTACTATATCGTCGGCAAACCGAAGGTGAGTGAGGTATTCGCCATTGACATTGATGCCGAATCCTTTCCATTCCAGGAGCTTGAAGGCGTTCTCCAAAGTAGCCGTAAACAGTTTCGGAGAAATTACGTCTCCCTGTCTTACGCCTCTTTTTAAAGGGATCGCCTTGGAGCTCTCTTCCTGTACTCGGACCGACATAGTGGCGTTATTATACAAGCACTTCAACACTTCGATGTACCGATAGTCAATACGGCATCGTTGGAGAGACTCGAGCACAGCCCAAGTCTCGACCGAATCAAAGGCTTTCTCATAGTCCACAAACGCTAAGCAAAGTGGCAAGTTATACTCTTCGTTCTTCTGTATAACCTGCCGTAGCGTATGAATGTGGTCCATGGTACTAAAGCCCTTTCGGAAACCGGCTTGTTCGGAAGGCTGGAAGTCATCAAGCCTGCGCTCGAGACGATTCGTAATGACCCTTGAAAACAGCTTATAAACATGGCTCAGAAGCGAGATGGGTCTGTAGTTCTTCAATAAGGTGTTGTCACCTTTCTTGAAAAACAACACCACCACGCTTCTGTTTCATGCTTCTGGCGTGATGCCCTCGAGGACGACGGTGTTAAAAAGCTTCTGGAGGACTTTTAGTACCGGTGTTCCACCCGCTCTCAGGAGCTCTGATGTGATACCGTCATCACCCGGCGCCTTGTTGTTCTTAAGCTGATTCAGGGCCATTCTAATCTCGTACAGGCTGATGTCTGGGATATCTTCGGTGAAGTGTCGGGTCAGCTTGGCTCTTGGATCTTTGGCCGCGCTACTAACAGGCTTAGCGACCGAAGCGTATAACTGTCCATAGAACCTTTCGATCTCCTCTAATACCTCTGGCTTGGTCGACGCTAAACTTCCATCTTCTCTCTTCAGCTTTGTCAATTGGCTTTGTCCAATAGACAAATCTCTTGCGAATACTTTGGAGCCTTTGTTCCGCTCTATTGTCTTTTTATTATGTTTAGTATTAAAACGACGGATGTCGTGGCGCAAGGATTTCGAAATTTGTCTATTGAGACGCCTATATGACTTTGCATCATCGGAAGACTGCAATCTTAGCGAGCGTCGTTCGGCCATGAGATTTACAGTGTGATCGGAGAATTTCTGCGGTTTATTTGAACGGCGGGGTCTAAAGAACTTAGCACCCACCGTTTGGACAGTTTCTACGAGCCCGTTGTTTATCTCGTCCACCGACGCAAGGTTCTCTAGGCAAGCAAAACGATTCGAGAGCTCGAGCTGAAAGTCCTCGGGGTTTTGGATATGTTCACGAGTAGGTCGGAGCGTGGACTTCATCAGGCGGGACCTTTCGAGCTTAACATTAATATCTAATGTGCCTCGTACAATTCTGTGATCGCTGCCGGTTTTCACCCTGTGGATCACGGAGACATCATTAAATATTCGTCTCTCGGTGGTCATGATGAAGTCTATCTCGTTTTTCGTGGAACCATCAGGGCTCATCCAGGTCCATTTCCTGTGAGGCGGCTTCTGGAAGAAAGAGTTCATCATAAAGAGTTCCTCTCTCTCCAGAAAGTCAGCTGGCCTCTGGCCCCTAGGGTTCCGTTGCCCATATCCAAATTGCCCCACCCTCAGCTCATCGTCGTTTTTTCTACCCAACTTTGCGTTGAAGTCCCCCATAACAACGGTGAAGTGGGTCTTAGACATATGAATGGCCCGACTTACGTCCTCATACATAGTCTCCACCTCATCATCTGGGTGTGACGATGTCGGTGCGTATACCTGAATGACCTTCAGCGAATACCTCTTGGATATTCTGAGTATTAGGTATACCACCCTGCTCGACACACTTTCGATGGTAATAATGTTGTTGGTGAGGGACTTGTGAACGAGAAAGCCAACACCACCTTGGGACCGTTGGTCACCTTCCCGGTAGTAAAGCAGGTTGCCGGAATTTAAGGTTATCGTGTCCTCCCCCTCTCTACGGCCTTCAGACAACCCTACAATATCCCAACGCAACCTACTCAACTCTTCTTCCAGCTCAGCAATCTTCTCGTCAGTCCTCAACGTGCGCACGTTGTGTGTTACCAGGGCCAGTCGTCGTTTACGGGAGTGGTAGCCGGGCGTCTGCCAGCGATTCTTAGCACCCCCTTCTCCGCCGTTACCGGGGCCGCTACCGTAGCCCCGGGCTAGCGGAGCTGCTGGGGACTGGGGGCCTGGTCTATTTGGTTTTTCCATATCGGGGTTTTTGCCCATAATTGCCGCGCTGGGCAGGCGTGGTGGCGATCGCAGAAACGTAGCTTCGCGACAGGGATGCTGCTCCCCATCCCTGCCCTGTGCCATTTTAGCTACGTTTTTATTTGAATGGTTATACTGCCATTAGTCGGTTCCGCTGTACCTCAGTCGGCTCCTACGACACCTGGTACTAGAGGGGGGTGCTATTCTACTCTGCCGGCACCCCACGGCCAACAAAAAAATTGTAAGATTTGGACTGTTGGATTGCTTCTGTGGGTTTTCATAATTTCAGGAGATAGGGATGATTTATAACAGACCGGACCGGGCACGGGGCGTGCCCCCTCCGGGCCGTGGACGGGTCACTAATGTCAGATGTTGCATACATCATACTGTTTATTTTACAACGTGGCGAAAACGTGCCCCGTCCGGGCCTTGCAGACGTTTAGGATCCAGCCTACTCAGCTTATTGGCAAAGTCTCCATAGTTTAACAAAATCTTTAAAGATCGAATTCTTTTACGCCTGAAATTTTTTTTTTTAGATTTGAAAAGTCGTCGATTTAAATTCTGGTGCCAAGCTAAATACTCGTACCTAATGAATTTCTTAGTCATTATACATATAAGTTCCCATACCAATAGCTTTTTAACAGATTTCCAAAAAGGAGGAGGATGTACGTTCGTCTGTACGTATTTTCTCCAAGGAGAATGTTTTGAGAAAGCTTGCATACCCACGTCTGTAAAAGAAACTCAACATTAAATGTACCTAAGTGAATCCACTGCGTATTTCCACTCACCTACTACCATACAAATCATGATCTTTCCCGACAGCAAATGAAATCTTCCCATAACGTCCCTCATTCCTTCTTTTCCCAAGAAAGGCCTATTTTTCTCTGACCTTTCAATTCAAGGTCATGTTAATCCCATCCAAGGCACCAAGGTCATTACTTGCCCCCAAGATGGCGTCATAAAAAATAACAAGGAGCTCGAAATGCGTGCGTTGCCGCGAGGCGTTGTTACACTTGCGCTTTATTCTCTTGGGACATAAACTTATCATATTTATAAGGACAGGGCAATGGATTCGTTGTTGTCGTCATTTCAGTCATTGGACGTCCACTGCCACCCATCATGTACCAGCAAGCGCAGTGATGGACATCTTTATTTATAACCACAAAACAAATGTTAAACACTATGTACACATTTAAGACTAAATATGATTATAAACTAGCAGCCTTATCACCCATGGCAATTTCTTCCAGGCAACCAGGACGGTTAAAACCACATAATAGCGCTGGATGCAAGCCGCTATCAACAGTAACGGGTCTTGTTGGAGGTCCATTGTATGCCTTAAACGACGAAGAAAATTTCAAGTTTATAGAAGGCAATGGTTCGCCACCTCTACCTGTTTATTTCTATTAATGTTCAAACATTTTCTTGGGAGTTCTTGAAATTCTTATGGAAAATGTTCTGAAATGGACAGCTAAGATGAAAATTGCACTGTGAAAGGTTGATGGAGGAAGTACTTGTATATTATTTTATTCATGTAAGCTTGTTTAGGTAGGTAAGTACATCTAATTCTACATCTTGCCATGTTTACAGAGGTTTACTCATAGTTATGGACAATTTTTACTATGCGTTTATTTGGATGGGTAAATTTCGACGTATATTTGGATGGGTGACCAACTGACCACGGGTGGCTTTTTCCAACTGATCGCTACCGTGGCTCGGATGACACGTTAAATTGTATATCCAGGTTGTTTTAACCGTTTAGCCATGTCAGAGGCCTTCGGGTGGGCTAAAAACTCTGACACCAGGCCTATCCATATACGAACCGGCCTACACAAACTTACTGACTTACTAAAAACAGAATAATATAAATATTTAAGGGGGGGCTCCCATACAACAAACGTGATTTTTTTTTGCCAAAGGGCTCCCATACGGTACGAACCCTTCATGTGCGAGTCCAACTCGTACTTGGCCGATTTTTGATAAAATTTACGTTCCGGGAGAAAACTCTTTTCACCCCTTAAATTGTTACAAAATGTTTTGTTTTTGGTGTTAACCGCTTAAGTAAGAAATATTTCACGTTCAAATGTCTTATTTTATATTTCAGAAAAGTTTTTAGCTTATATTATAATAGTATATTGTTCACCGAGAGGAGAAAGTGACCGATTACCGTCGAGGGTGTCGTTTGAAGGGCTTTAAAACACCCGAGATCGGGAATCGCACTTTCTCTCGAGTGATACATAGTGCTTTATACTACACCTACGAGGAAAATAAAAAACTAAATCTTTACTAATTGAAATTTATATTGAAATTGTTGCAGTTAGTGAAGCTTAATGTAACACTTGAAAATGGCGCCAATGGCGTCTGCAATTTTCACATGTTCTTTTTTCAAATTGTTTGACACCATCAGCTAGTCATACACAGCTAGTGGCCAGTGTCATTTTGCGAACTTGGAGATAAAAACTCACTGTAAAAACTTTTTGGCTTTTGATATTTAGGTTAAAACCACGTAAGAAATGGATTTTCATACACTTTTCTCTCCCGCTCAGATGCGTTTTCTCCCCGCATATTTGTTCGATATGCAATGACGTACTTTCTACCGTAAATTTGATAAAGTATCAAGGTACTTTCCGAGCAGGTGTAGTATAAATGTACTTTTTAGCCAAAGTTTTGCGTATAAATATGACTTTTTAGAGGCCTGTAACAATAAGGTCATTTCAAAAACTGTAATAACTAAGACGTATAAGCATAGCAGTTAAATGAAAAAAAAAACACTCAAATTGTATAATATTTAGAGGTACATAACAGTTTATTGTTTTTGTAATACCAAGTTGGCGCCTCACTATTGCTCTATGTTGAGGATAATTACTTTTGGTTATGTTATGTAGTTTTCGACCAGTGTGCGTTGCCAGTGATGATTTATAGCACACAAACGTGGTCTCTCACTATGGGCCTTATTAGTAAGCTCCAAGTAGCCCAAACGATCTATGGAGAGAGCTATTCTCGGAGTCTCTCTGCGGGATCGAATCAGAAATGAGGAGATCCGTAAAAGAAGTTACCGACTTAGCTCAACGGATTGGCAAGTTGAAATGGCAATGGGCAGGGCACATAATAATGGGGTCGAAAAGTTCTCGACTGGAGTCCACGTACCGGCAAGCGCAGCGTAGGACGTCCACCCACAAGGTGGACGGATGACCTCATTAAGACCGCAGTATTGCGCTGGATGCAAGCTGCTTCCAACCGATCTATTATTGGAGATCCATAGGGGTGGCCTATGTCCAGCAGTGGACTCTTTATGGCTGATGGATGGATGATGTTATGTCTATGTGATTTAAACTAAATACTGGAACTTATTAAAGTATACAAGTACGAGTAAAGGCAAGTCGGTCAAGGCGCCGTTTAGAGCATAATTTCTGAATAACGGGCCCCAAGTTACACGGTTTCGGGTTCGATTCCCGGGAGAAATTATGTGTAAGCTGAGTAACCGGAGACTAGAGTCCAGTTACTCTTCAGGGTTGCTGCTGTTCAGAAATATTGTAGCAATGGATATGGAAAAGTTATATAATAAAATAGCCTGTAATAATAGCAGTATTTGTTATAAATAAATAAAATAAAAAAATATTTATATTTGATATATGAATAAGTAGAAGTATTGTATTGGACATATTGTGTAATGATGTGTATCGAGAACAACAACAAACACTCACATACACACACACACACACACACACACACACACACACACACACACACACACACACACACACACACACACACTGTGTCATGTATACTGACAGTGCTTCAACAGATAGATGTGAAGTTTATTTGTAGTACTAGTTTTCTAGTTTATAGCAATTAAACAATAATTGTCAAAACAATTATTTTTGAACAGTAAAATTATTCTTATTTTAGAGAAATTATATAGTGTTTTTCTTAGTGTGTGTAATAATTTTTTAAGTTGACATTTATTTTAATTGTTGATTAGGTTTTTGATTCTATTCTATTATATTCTATTGATTATTTCTTTTTTAGAATTATGACATATCTTTTTAATAATTATTATTATGCATGGATGCAATAACATGAAAATCTATCACAATTCTAAAGAAATCTTTAAAACGGTACCATACAGGATTTGAACTTACAAAACCATGATTCTAACGCGAGCATTTTCCCTCTAGACAACCGCTTCTTCACAAAAGTTGTTTAATAAAATTGGCCAAGTGCAAGTTACACTCGCGCGCGAAGGGTTCCGTACCCTATGGGAACTCTCTCAGCTCCATTTAAAGCGTCTACCTGTTGTCGTTATTAATATGGAGCAAAAAACGGCAAGAAAATTACGTTTGTTGTAAGGGATAAATATTTATTTTATTCGGTTTCTAGTATTTGTTGTTAAATGCAACATAAATATATCATCTGTAAAAATTTCAGCTGTCTAGCTATCACGGTTCATGAGATACAGCCTGGAGACAGACAGTCGGACAGACGGACGGACAGTGGAGTCTTAGTAATAGAGTCCCGTTTTTACCCTGTGAGTGCGGAACCTTAGAAACAGTTTGACTAAGAAAACATCAACTTTTGTAACATGTATTGTCAATTACAATCTAAAAAAACATGTTTACTGGTTTCATTTCCGGTAGAGACTTTTTAACAAACAATAACGTTGTTCCTGGCAGCCCTGAGCTCTACGTTGTTAAACAATGTCCAAATACGCGCTGAAATATTCTGTTTACGAATAACCGTACTTACCTACAGAATGGCTGGAAATGGCTTTCATTTAGTAATAAGACTAGGACTCTCTGGGTTACTGTAATAATAGTATCTCTACTAAATTCTTTTTTTAGCATTTCTATCGCCACGTAAGACGTCCACCTACAAGGTGGAGAGATCTAATTAGCTACGACTGACCTGTAGCCTTCGAGCAAATATCTACAGAGCCACAGTCCCTAATTGAAAGTAGTAAAAAAATGTCCGAGTACCGTCATACGTACCGACTTAGATATTTACATTAAATAATTCACAATGACCCGTTTTCTATAATCTCGACGTTATGTCACCTAATTAGTGCTTGAAACCGAGCACTTTGGCATTGCGCGGCGTTGTAGTCGGCTTGCAACCTCCTCACAACTAACTAAAAAGCCTGCCCACTACGTAGCTTGGGCAGAGTTTTGTCTCGGACACTTTTTTTGCAAGCAGATTAAAATTAAATCATATTGGCTATCTGTAGGAAAAGATAATAAAATAAAAATTGTGAAACTAATATAATTATAATGATAAATTATATTAGTTCCACAATTTTTATTTTTAGTTCCACAATTTTTATTTTTAATTATAATGATAAATTATATTAGTTCCACAATTTTTATTTTATTATCTTTTCCTACAGATAGCCAATATGATTTAATTTTAATCTGCTTGCGTATATCACGATTCTGCGGTCTTAATATATAATTTTTATTTTGGTTATATTTTTTGATAACTCACAGACTAATTATAATAATGATATTTATACCCAGTCTTCATGCCTATTTAATATGCTCATAGCATACTTTCTAATGATTTAGTTATATACCCTTGTCATTTGTCCACCTCGAGATAACTTACGTTCATGAAGTTACCGGACAATCTAAAGAAAATATTAATATTTTCGCTGTAAAACTGAACTCTATCATAGGTTTAATTAAAAACACTTATCCGAGTTCCTTTCAACCCACAAAAGCTTGGTAAATTAGGCAATTTACTTTAGAGCTGGTTGGGACAGTCTAGGTACGCGGGGAAAGCTTTGAGAAATACTAAACTTTGTGTGTAAATAAATATTAAAATGAGAAACGAAATTCGGAATTTACCACTATGTAATTACTAATCAAACGAAGACAGTTGACATTTTAGACTCGATGCTTCGAGCAAATATCTACAAAGCCTCAGTCTCTAAGTGAAAGTAGTAAAAAAATGTCCGACCGCTATCATATATACCGACTAAAATATTTACATCAAATAATCCACAATGACCGGTTTTTTCGAATCTCGACGTTATGTAACCGTGTAATTAGTATATTTGTAATTAGTGCTTGTAACCGAGCACTTTGGCATCGCGAAGCATTGTAGTCGGCTTGCAATCACCTTACGAATAACTAAAAAACCTGCCCACTACATAGCTCGGGCAGAGTTTTGCCTCGGACACTTATTTTGCACGATTGTGACTCTATTGATATTTTCTCGAAGACTTGATAGCTAGGTTATAAGATAGAAATAATCGGCCAAGTACGAGTCGGACTCGCGCACGGAGGGTTCCGTACTGTATGGGACCCCCCCTTAAATATTTATTTTAATTTACTTTTTTTATTTATTATTGAAGTGAATATAAAACTAAATATTCTGTTAAAATTTCAGGCATCTAGCTGTTTCCATTATTAATATAGAGCGATAAACGTCTAAAATCAGGTTTTTTGTATGGGAGTTTTATGTAGTTTTGTTTAGGAATGACTTTGTTGGTACCTCTGTAAAGTATCTTGAGAGGATATAAAACCAAACGGTGTTTTAAGCAAATCCGCAATTAATCCCTTAGAATATACAGGTTATTTAGAAAGGGTGTACTGAGTCGAAAAGTGGTTCAGACCATTATTGTAGACAACCAATCACCGATGATCTATTCAAGACCGCTGGAATAACTCGATGCAAGCCGCTTTCAACCAGTATTATTGATTCCATAAGGATGGCCTATGTCCAGCAGTGGACGTCCTACAGCTGGTAATGATGATGATAATAATCCCAGTATTATTTTTAAATTAAAACGATACAGGTTTGTGTTCTTAGTCTTAATTTAGTGCCGGGCTGCTCTGGCAGGTTTTGGGAGAGTTCGCTAGATTTATATACCTACTATTCACCATATGTTTATGTTTTTGAGGTTCCGTCTCAAAGAAGTGAAAATGGAACCTAAATAATAAGCTTGCATGGAATGTCAATTTGGTTTAATGCTTATGCTTATTGTAGCACGCTTGCCTTATAAATACTAATTAATATTCGGATTTTTATACCGTTGGGTTTTTCGATGACAAAAAATATTGTATGTATCCAAAGAAAAAAAATGTACAAAAATTCAACGCGAGTGGAGTAGCAAAGAATGGGCTGAGCGGGCTATTCAATTGTGTGTACACTGGTATTTAGAAGCGGACGGCTATCACTACATAGTATAAAACAAAGTCGCTTCCCGCTGTCTGTCCCCAATCTCCATGTATGCTTATATCTTTAAAACTACGCAAAGGATTTTAATGTGTTTTTTTTTTATATATAGAGTGTTTCAAGAGGAAGGTTTATATGTATAATACACCTGTGCGAAACCGGGGCGAGTCGCTAGTGGTGAATAATATTGAAGCTATTTTTTGAAGATGCAGAATGAATAAAATTAATTAAGCAGGAGTAGACGTTCTATGACTGAAACGATGACCAATTGATCATTTTACTAATGCACTGAACTTTATTTCCTCTTTGAGGGGATATAATGGTGGAAAGACAATTTGTCCGTTTGCCGTGCTACATATTTGGAATAAACAAATCGTTTATTTTGGTACGGAACCCAGAATGCCCGAGTGTGTCTCGCACTAGGCCGGTTTTGGAAAGTTTAAAACGTTTTTCTCTGTTTACGGGGTTTTTCGTATCTACAGAACATTCACGCGGGCTTCTGTTAACCAGTTCAGGAACGAAAATATTTGCTAGCCTCGTAAAAAGCGGATTTTTTTCTCGCTAAACTACAGAGAGGGGGGGAAACGCGACCAAAGTGCAGAAATGAAGCGTGCAATGTATTTTTATTTTTATTATTGACACTGTGTGTTTTGCAGTATCTTCTCAGAATAAAAATTAAAAAGCCAAGTGAAGATGAAGCAGATTATTTAGAAGTCAACCTAATGGTTGAAAAGTCTTTGATAATACAAAAAAAAAAAAACACAAGCTTGACCTGGTGTTTTTTTTCAGCTTTAGAAGTTACTAAACTTTAAGAAGAGGTAGGTTAAATATCTGTACCTATACTGGCATTTTTTAATAGTACACTGCTGAACATAGGCCAACCACCGAAGGACGATGATGATATTAACTACAACACAACGGCCCAGTTTTGGTTAGTGAATTTGAAAATGTAATTGTTTTTAACTAGATCTAGTAAGTGATACGTATATTCAATCAAATTAGAAAAAAATAAACTCAAAACAACACGTTTCAGAATTTGGATATAATTCAGAGAGTTTTGATGTAGCGCTCGTATCGTAGTTTGACAAGGTGTTTTTTTTTAATCAAAAGTGCCTTTATTAACTACAACAAAACTACACTACTATTACATAAAAAAGTGCTTCTATTAACTACAACAAAACTACACTACTGTAACATAAAAAGCATTAGATCATCGTCAAACCTTTGAAGGTCTAAAGATAATCCAAATGCTCAAGCCCACTGCCAGTTGGCAGCATGCCCAGCATGCTGGCTGCATTGCCACGCTGAATGGCAATGCTTATGCGTTGAGCCAAATAAACACCAGCATTTTGGTCACGCGTCGCGTCCACCAGACGCTCAGAAAGACTTTTGAAAATGATATGAGCTCCCGGCCCCCACGGACCCAATGTCTCAACTCCAAATGGCTCAAATATGTAACCACTACCGAGGTTAGCATATTTGCGCCGCTTGTGCTGCTCCGCCGAATTGGCCGCAGCTCCAGCCCTGTGACAAGGTGTTTGTCAGAGATTACCGAAATTAAGCAACACTCCCCGCACGGTCAGTATTTGGATGGGTAACCGCGGGTTGCATTTGCCAACTGAGCGCTTCCGTGGATCGGATGACACGTTAAATTGTAGGTCCCGGTTGTTTTAACCGTTTAATCAAGTCAGAGGTCATCAGGCGGCCTAAATACTCTGATACCAGGGATAGCTACCCGACCTATACGAACTTACACTAACTAACTGGCACTACATCCTATTTCCCAATGATTTTCACGCATTGTGGCATTTTTAAAGATGTTAAAACAGCATAAATTACGAATCAAGTACATACTCGTAACTTCTGTCTACAGAATTACAATGTAACCTCCATAACATAAAATATCATTACAATATACGGACGCTCTCCTCCCAACAACTTGTTTCATGTTTACTGCAAAGGTAGTTTACTAAAATAGGGAAGCCCAGCTTCTTCTAATGAAACTTTACCATAAAATGCATACTTATGTACCTCCTTTTGCCTGGAGATTTTCGTTAATAAAACCGTAGGAAAGTTTTAGCACTAAAACTGTTCATACTCGGGGCAGAATATACGACAAAATAAATTGCCGAGAAACGCTGTTATGTTCCACGAATTTCTAAAAAAGAGGAGGGTGTTTTAAATATACGAGGTGGGTGTGAATTCATTAGCGAAACTCTAGGATTCAGTTGTGTTTATCGCTATGACTATTTAAATATACGAGGTGGGTGTGAATTCATTAGCGAAACTCTAGGATTCAGTTGTGTTTATCGCTATGACTATTTAAATATACGAGGTGGGTGTGAATTCATTAGCGAAACTCTAGGATTCAGTTGTGTTTATCGCTATGACTAACTGTCTATGGAGGCCAACTTAGAAATCGCTAAGAAGAAAATCATAAAATATGTTACATGCATTGTTGTTGAGGATTGACAAACTTTTTATTAGCTGATTAATTTGAGATTTCTAGTAAATATTTTCTTATTTTTTATGTAGAATAGAGTTATATTTGGCCACCAACTCACCTGATGGAAAGCGAAGTTGTAGCCGAAGATTGAGTATGTAGACCTAGAAGATACCTATTCACTCTTGACTTGAAAATATCCAAATTGTAATTGTCAGGAAACAATGACGGGGCAGGGCATTCCAATACCTGGCGGTCCGCATTATGAAGGAAGAAGCGAATCGCTTAGTATGAGCAGGTGGTACGTCGACTATGTAGGGATGGTATTTACGCGACTTCCGGCTTGTTCTGTTGTGAAAATATATAAAATATAAAGGGTCACTTGTAAAACACCGGCAACCTCTCAGGAGTAGACTTGTAGGTCTATTTTACCAATTCAACGCGGTTACGTGGAGTCGAATATTGAAATAGAATCAAAATAAAAAATAGTAGAATTTCAAGTGAAATAATTGCATGATTCTCTACATAGAACTTTGAACTCGTATAAGTCTCAATTCTATTTGTCGGCGAAGTCTACAACGACGCTTATTTTTACTAATAAGTATTGAACACTGGGTCTTATTTACATTTATGTTTTTGATGGGATTTATTAAAATTGACATCGTTATGAGGTAGTTTGAAAATAATCGGCCAAGTAGGAGTAGGACTCGCGCACGCAGGGTTCCGTGCTGTATGGGAGCTCCCCTAAAATATTTATTTTATTTTAATTAATTTTAGCGGATTATTTCGTAGTTATAAATCAAATTATATTATCTCATTTAAAAAAATATATTTAGTACTGAATTGTATAAATAACTAATAATTATTCTGTGGATATTTCAAGCATCTACATTACTAACATCAAGCGAAAAGCGGTTAAAAATCAAGTTTGTTGTATCGGAGCCCCCCTTAAATATTAACTTTATTCTGTTTTTAGTATTTGTTGTTATAGCGGCAACAGAAATACATCATCTGTAAAAATTGCAGCTGCCTAACTATCACGGTTCATGAGAAGGGTATGAGATCGACCGAGGCCTGAAGTGGGACGCTCATTTAGACAAAGTCTGTGGTAGGCTGGGAAGCGCATGCTTCGCTTTAAGCCGGGTGGCAAAAGTAGTTCCACAAGATGTTGCACGAGCTTGCTACTTCGCCACAGTGCACTCGCAGCTGCAGTATGGAGCAGAAATATGGGCTAGAGCCGCGGATTGGGAGCGAGCTTTCATTATGCAAAAGCGTGCAGTGCGGTGCATCGCGCGCTTAGCATGGGACGCTCCAGCTCGCCCATATTTCAAGAAACTGGGAATCCTGACACTTACCGGCATCCTGATTTATCAGGTGGCAGTGTATGCTAGGACGAACCTGGCTGCGTTTCCAGAGCGGGGCTCCGCGCACAGGTATCCCACCCGGGACAAGCACAAGCTGCAAGCCGTCCCCCACTCCCTCGAGAGGTCCTCTAAGTTGACTCATGTCATGGCGCCGAACGTTTATAACAACTTACCTCTAGAAATAACGTCTTCAATAAGCCTACAGTCTTTTAAAATTAAATTAAAAAAATGGCTTATCGAGCAATCTTTTTACAGATACGATGAATTTTATAAATGTTTGACATGATTATTAATTGAATTTATTTTGACATTCGTATTTTGATTATTAATTTTATTTAATTGAATTTTTTATGACATTGTGTGCATTATTATTGTTTAATTTTTTCCATTATTATTGAAGTTATAACTAACGATTATTGTAATTCCAATTTATTACATCATTGTTTTCAATGTTTGTGTATACATAAGTATATAATTTGACGTGTAAATTGCCATTTTATCAATAAATAACTTATGACTTATGACTTATGAGATACAGCCTGGTGACAGACAGACAGACAGATAGCGGAGTCTTAATAATAGGGTCCCGTTTTTACCATTTGGGTACGGAAAAAGAAATAAAATTAGTTGTGAACTTTGTAATAAACAATGACAGTGACATTAGCAGAATTCAAGGTGATTCAAGGCAATAGAATTAAAATATTTCTTATATATTTTAATGGTACTAATTATATTTAGAATTGATTAAACAGACCGTTTGATAAATTAATAATTTTCTGATTGTAGAATTAATTACCTATATGAAATCAAATAAAACATTTTCGCTTACGTAAATGCGCTTAGTATGCGCGAGAATTTCAATTTTTAGTAGGAGATTTTTGCCATTTACTGTTCGTAAATAACGTGATTAAATTAGATATGAGATAATTATTTTTTAGGAAAACCTTAAATGAATATTGTATAGATCAAAAAATAAATATCGATGAATTGGTTAATATTGTCACACTATCAAGTATCAAAAACATAAATCACTTTTACCCGAAAATGCATCCATATGTACCCATCATTTACATTGTATTTTTATACCTCTTTATATCCAATAAAGTCTAGCTTGTTTAATACAAAGTTGCAGCGCAAGTTTGTACATTATGACTAACTTAAACAAACAGACGTCTTGTCCATGCTTTATGATAAGTGCTATGTAAAACAAAACGTACTACTCGGTAGACCGGTTATTTTAAATTGAGTTTGTGAGCAAACGATCGTTAATCATTTATATTTTGTCTCGCCCGGCTATAGACTATGGCCGGGACTCCACCAAAGCAGAAATGTGTATGGTGTGCTTTGTGCTGTGCGAGAAGAGATGTTTTCCAGCTCGAAGGACTCCACCGAAGTGGAGATGTGTGCGGTGTGCTGGGTGCTGTGCAAGAAGGCACTGCACGGTACTAGCAAGATCCAAGGCCGACCGGCGCGCGCGCGGGGTTCTTTGGGTTGCTGGCGGGCGAGAGGGGGAAGGGTGACATCGCTCACATCTCTCGTCTCCACTGCGCGTCGTCTGCGCACAACTCACATCTCCGCTTCCATCGCGCCATACAAATATTACACATCTCCTCACAGCAATCTCCACTAAAGCTGTTTAAAAAACATCTCCTCTCCGCTGTTTCGTCTCCGCTTTGATGGAGTCCCGGCCTAAATCTATCCGTCTTTAATATTACAAATCATAATTCATTTATTATAGCGGTGTTTGTCAACTACAACGTAGCATACTTGTGACTGTTCTAAGAACGTTTCAGGCAACAAAAAACAGCTTTAACTGAAAAGTATGAGACTATGCCCACTAGACCGCTTCGTCACCAACCCGACCCTCGTGCACCACACGTATCGTTATGGCACCGTGGAAATATTCTCCACAACTATTGTTAAAGTATGTTGATGGTACGTTGTAGTGGCATAGCAGAGCGTATCGTCTTTTTTTCTGTGTTTGATACGTTTACATCACGATCGTGGTACTGCACCAGCCTTTTTAATAGTCCACTGCAGGACGTAGTCCTACCCAAGAAGGGTGATCGGGCCATATCCACCACGCTGGCCCAGTGCGGGTTGGTGGCCTCACAAATGCCATCGAATTTCTTCTTTATACGTATGTAACGTACCATGTTTTTCTTCACCGAAAAGCCAGTGGTGTGATATTCCGTACATAAATGCCAAGAAATTTATTGGTACGGGACCGGGATTTGAACCCACGACCTCACGATTGTAAGGCAGGTGTCATTACCACAAGACCGCCACGGCTTCGACGATCGTGGTATAGTACGGTATAGTGGGCAGAGACATGTAGGTACTGTGACATTAACAAAATGTACAAATAAATGTCGTACGCAACTAGAGCTCAGAAATCCAGAAACCAGTAATTAATGTTTACAAAGAGATATGACCTACAGCGTAGCTCAAAATAGCTTAATTCTGCATCTACAGAGTTTTAGCTTCGTCGTATTTTCCGGAAGTTTGAAACTAATTTGCAGAGTTGACGGCGTGCTTTGTAACGGGCGTTAGTTCCGGTAACGACGTTACGAACAGTTTCACGTTACCACAGCTTTGATATTTTGTAACATTATTACTTACCTATATTTACATTCATAGTAAGTTTAGTAGGTACAGTTAGTTCTAGTGTCAGAGTTTTGAAATTGCCTAAAGACCTTTGGCTAACCGATTAAAACACTGTATATTTCTTAAATATATCTACTTATACAGATTTCAAAAATAACTGGCATGAAAAAAAGGTTAAACATACTCTCTGGATATGATATTTGCAGATATGTAGCTAAGAACAATTTTGAATATGTCTTCTACGTCTCAGCCGTAGGACGTCCACAGTTGCACATCGGCTTCTTCTACAAAGCACCAGTAAGACCGGTTAGAAATAGTTTTTACCTTTACAAACAAACATACAATAACACTTTATTAGACAACCACATTACATAAAATATAAATTACAGGGACAAAACAATACGATTTAGGTTTCTAACTGGCGGTCTTATCGCTTTAAGCGAATTCTTCCAGGCAACCAAGGTTCCTTCACCTTGTAGGTGGACGTCATACGCTGCGCTTCGGGTACTTTGCCTCCGTCTGAGAACTTTTCGAGAACTCGACGCCATTGTTCGTCAGTCCTCCACACTATGTAGCTTGCCCAATGCCATAACTGCCATTTTAATATTTTCGATTATTCTAGTTTTCTAAAACCAAAAAATTACTTAATTATTTTTCGCAAAAAAATGGCAAAACCGCCTTCCATCGTGTACAAAATTTGAATAATTTCGCTAGAATTGCTTACATTAAGGTTGAATTTCCAAAAACGGCTCAGCCAATTTCTGTAAAATTAGAATAGGACCATTTCGGGAGTATACTCGTACCCTTTCGAATTAAAAACGAAATTTTCGATTTGGTTCACAATTGGCGAAATTATCAATGTTCATCGTGTACAAAATTCAGATATTTCGCTCAATTATTGTTGATTTTTTAAAAGAGGCTAATTTCTGTAATATTTCCTCGGGAATATATCCTTTCAAACTAAAAAAAAATTTTCCATTCGTTTCACAATTTGCGAAATTATCGATGAACATGCACAAAAAAATACATACAGACGAACATAGAACCTTCTCCTTTTTGGGAGTTGGTTAAAAATGCCATCAAATTAGCTATTTGGTTCATTATTAAGGCATTTTTATAAATCCAAAATTGTGTTTGTGAAAAAAGAAGTTTTATCAATCTAAAATGTGTTTTTTATTACTACTTACTATCATTACGGCCTATACGAACTTACTTACTTTAACTACTTACTCTTTTGCGCAGCGACGAAGCAAAAATGCGTTTTAATTTTTTTTGCGAAAATATAGTTCAGAAATTAGAGAGTGCTATAGTCTACTTTTTCTCCCAAAGAGGGAATGAACTAGTGAAACATATTTTTATATCTTATTTGTATGAATTGAATACCTAAATCACAAACTATCAGAATTATGACTACGAGTAGGCAAACACAACAATATTGACCCATAAAATCGAATCTTCCTTTAGAGAAAGTTATAACAAAATATATTCGTCGTTAGAAATACATTTTTACGATTATCGATGACGTAGAAGTTCCTAACGACTGCTAACGACGGATAAACAGTTTGATAGTTTGTCGATATAACGGTCTTGTAGTGGTGTTGCAGCTATCTCATTCTCATTTCAATATGTAGAGACTTTGGTCAATTTTCAAAGCGTCAATGGAAAGCTAGTCAATTAACATTTTCTAGGTTTTTTAGGTTTGGGCAGCGTTCGGAAAATTGCGTAACGTCTTCTCGTCCGACCTACCTCAGTGCCTCAAGTCGAAAGTTTTCGACCAGTGTGTGTTGCCAGTGATGACTTACGACACAGAAACGTGGTCTCTCACTATGGGCCTTATTAGTAAGCTTCAAGTAGCCCAACGAGCCATGGAGAGGGCTATGCTCGGAGTTTCTCTGCTCGATCGAATCAAAAATGAGGAGATCCGTAGAAGAACCAAGGTTACCGACATAGCCCAGCGGATTGGCAGGTTGAAGTGGCAATGGGCAGGGCACATAGCGCGGAGGACTGATGACCGATGGGGTCGAAAAGTCCTTGAGTGGAGACCACGTACCGGCAAGCGCAGCGTAGGACGTCCACTTACAAGGTGGACGGACGACCTCATTAAGACCGCAAGATCGCGCTGGATGCAAGCCGCTACCAATCGGTCTTATTGGAGATCTTTAGGGGAGGCCTATGTCCAGCAGTGGACGTCCTATGGCTGAAGGGAAGGAAGGAAGGTTTTCTAAACGATGGAGAAACAGGTTATTATTTTATACTCATGATTATGACCAACTTTTATATAATTATATACTATGGGACCAACACATTAGCAAAAAAAGTCAACTGTACCATAATTATATTATGTCGAAACTCATTAAAAATTATGTCTACTGTACCAGCCTTTTTAATAGTCCACTGCAGGACGTAGGCCTACCCACGAAGGGTGATTGGGCCATATCCACCACGCTAGCCCAATGCGGGTTGGTGGATTCACATACGCCGTCGCATTTCTGCCACGGACATATACAGGTTGCCTCACGATGTTTTCCTTCACAAAACCCAAAGGTATGAAATCCCGTATACATACATTCCAAGGAACTCATTGGTACGGGACCGGGATTTGAACCCACGAGCTAACGATTTCAAGGCGGATGTCATTACCGCTAGACCACGTCTATAGAACATCTGATTTTTTTCGTGATTTTCAGATTGGTCTAATAGTAGAAATTCGTCATAACGAAAAATGCAATGATTTTTCAGTATGCTCATTTATCTTTGAATATATATTCTCATATGACCACTGTATCAGTAACTTTTTAACTACAACAAATGCTGGTGTTTATTTGGCTCAACGCATAAGCATTGCCATTCAGCGTGGAAATGCAGCCAGCATGCTGTGCACGCTGCCAACTGGCAGTGGGCTTGAGCATTTGGATTATCTTTAGACCTTCAAAGGTCTGAGGATGATCCAATGCATTTTGTGTAATAGTAGTGTAGTTTTGTTGTAGTTAATAAAGTCACTTTTGCCATAAAAAAATAGGTAGCTTTTTTAATATGCACGCTAAAAAGGAGAACGTTATGCGTTGAGTAGCTAAATATTAGCTACTCAACGCATAACGTTCACTTACTCATACTCATTTATTCATAACTATACAAGTTACATGTCAAACAAAAACAACGTCTTTACGCCAACGGTCTCGTATTTCTGTCACATCTATTTATTTCATGCATATGCATAAGTACAGATAGCGCGCGAGTTGAATGCAGTCGGGGTCTGAGGTAAAGAGCGGGAGCATCTCCCCCCGCTATCCGCACGCCCCACCTCACGCGCCTGGGCGGGTTGGGCGTGCGGATAGCGGGGGGAGACATTCGCATTCCTAAGTTCTGCATTCAACTCGCGCGCCGACTGTACACAGGCTTGTTCATCAAAATACATAATATATTAATTATTCGGTAGAAGAGATCGAAATAAAATTGAAATCTTGAAATATAAAAATAAATAAATACGAGACATACCAAAATACATGCGTAATCCTAAAATAAAAATCATATTATGAGTTTTCTTTACTGAAAAATTGCTTTTATGTTCAGTAATGTAAAAATACGTTTGCAAGATAGAATTCGTCGGCTGTGTGTGCCCTTAATGGCCTACTATGCTTATATTACAAGTTATTGACATCTTAATAACCTATTATACCTAATTTGTGCCTTTCCTTAGTCTTAATATGGTTGTTTTTGACATGGTTCGGCTTGTTATTCCTAGGTGTTTGTTATCCTACTGATATTTATTACCTTACTATTCTACCAAACATTACAAATTTTACTATTTCTTTTTTCTTTTTCTTAAGGCAAGTGCCTTAGTTAACTACCACTAAGTACAAGACTTATATAATCTAAAACTACATGAAATACTACTACATAACAAGCAATTTAATCATCATCATGTTTTTGCCCACTACTAGGTGTAGGCTTTTAGGATATATATTTAGGGCCTTATTTTATTTTAATAATAATAATTCATAATTTGCTTTTGCACATTTTAATAAGAATGTAACAAGAGTTCTCTCACGTAGATATTTTATAGCAGACAGCAAGTCTACGACTGCATTAGGCACCTTTATCAAGCTGAAATACTATTACACTAGCTCGCGGGCTCATCACGCGCCTCTTGTGTTGTGTACCACTTGTAGAAAAATCAATATTCGTACAAACGAAAGCAAAATCGTCGAGTTGAAGCAGAAACTTTCAATTCGCTTCGGTCATTTAAAATCTATGCACTATCATTATTTGTCATTTAGGTCTATCTTGTAGGATGTACATTAAATTACTTCGACTTAAAATCGCTAAGATAAAAGCTTACATCTTAACTTCTAGTGTAATATCGTAGCATCTCGTAGCCGTCGTAGGATCGTAGCTAATCCTAGTGCTACGTGTCGTAGCAACGAGCGTAGCACCCCAGAAATCCGAATAAAGATGTCTACGAGCATAATACCCGGAACTCCCTGGATCCTCTCGCTTGAATATGGCGCGGGAAAGTGGACTATAAGGCGTTGTCTTCATAGGCGATACCTTGCTGAAGACAAGTCTGTAATCCTAGTAGTTCGAAAACCGTAGATCGTAGGTGGCTTCAAATACCGACAAAATAGTTATCGTCTAGGTAAGTGTGCTACATCTTAGACCGCATATCTCCTTAACATCAGGTAGTATGTAGTTAAACTCAAACCTAGTTATAAGAAATGATTGAAAAAAACAGGCTTATCATTTTAATGGTATAAAGCCAAAAATTTAATCGGATATCAAACAAAATTTTGCATCAAAATTATTACATTTTATTTCAAAGAAATGAAACATCAAACACGCTTTAGATTCAGGTTCACATAAACTTTATTATAGTCAAACCGCTAAACTCAGACTTCGCCTGCGCGGTACAGGGGCGCCGGGGGAGACGACACAGGGGACTGAGACAGGCGCGGGTAGCGGGTCCCCGGCGCCCGCACCTGTCTCAGTCCTCTTTGTCGTCTACCCCCGCGCCCCCGTACCCGCGCAGGCGAAGTCTGAGTTTAGCGGTTTGACTATAGAATATTTTGATACCAATAATTCCAAATTTTTACTCTTTCGGTTTTAGGGTTCTCTAAATTCTGCACGTTATTTCTTTTTAGAGTTAATATTATAAAATAAGATAGAGAGAGAAGATATCGTTGCTTCTCGCCGCTGCATCGTAGCATGTAACTAATTCTAGTGCTATGCATCGTCGCATACCCTACCCGATCCCCGACCCCAACACATAATAGTTTTTTTTCTTTCCTGTGTTTTTACCACTAATATACAGGGTTGTTTCTAATCAATTAGCATCCTTTTAGGGACTTATTCTGTACATCAAAACTAACAACTTATGTTCTGCGACCATTGTCAAATCTCAAAAAAAAATTGTTGTTTCATAGAAAAATATCGTTTACCCGCGACGAATCGTATGGAACAGCTGTTTTTTTTTTGAGTTCTGTAAAAAGTCGCAGAATAAAAGTTTATAGTTTTTATGTACAGAATGAGCCCCTAAAAGGATGCTAATTGATTAGAAATAACCTTGTATAGGTACGTTAAAACGCACGCAAAGACTGCGCCTACCGTGAAAACTAGCGGAGCCGTAAAGTGCTCCACATGGCCCGAGTTACGAGCTCGGCTGGAACTACGTATTTTTGGTTTACGGCTGACATGCGCTTAGAAAATATATGGCATCATTTCTGTGTCGAATATTATTTCTTGAAATGAACCGATGATAAAAAACCGAGCAGTAGTTTCGTAAGATTACTAGGTATAGATTGAAAGGCCGGAAGGAAGATTCAAGATCATTTTATATGTCAGAAATATGCCAATGCAAACAACATGCAAAGTCGTATCTTCAAAGAGTATAGAGCGCATGTTCTTGGCGTCGTGTCCTACAAATATTCAAACAAACGTGTTAAAATTCATAAAGCGTATACAGTAATAAAATGTCAAATATACTTTAGAATGTCAATTACAAAATGTCAAATATAACCTAGGAAATATCACAGAAAAATATATTCATAAGTCACCATGTCAAAAATCAATAAACAAAAATGAACATAGTAATAAAAAGTCAAATAATAAAAATTAATTAGAATATAAAACACTAGACGACCCGCCCCGGCTTCGCACAGGTGTATTATACATATAAACCTTCCTCTTGAATCACTCTATCCATAAAAAAAAAACGCATGAAAATCTGTTGCGTAGTTTTAAAGATTTAAGCATACAGACAAACAAACAAACAAACAAACAAACAAACGAAAATAGCGACTTTATGTAAGGATTTTTGTCACCTAAGAATTCCCAAATTTCATAGTTACATTTTTTGGCTAGCAAGGATTTTAATTCACATTTAAACATACCAATGTCTCGTATGTCTTTGGGAATCTTGGTGTATATTAAAGGGGCCATACAAAAATACTTTTATGCTTTAATGCAGTTTTAGCTGTTCGAAGGTTTGTTGGTTTAACACGTTCAATGCCAAGCGAAAATAATGAAATTTATAGTACTATACCAGCTTTTTTAATAGTCCACTGCAGGATACTTACGAAGAGTGATTGGGCCATTTCCACCACGCTGGCTCAGTGCGGGTTTGTTGATTCACATACGCCATCGCATTTCTTCTACGGACGTATTCAAAGCTTATAAAATGTACTTTAATAAATAATAATTATAAATAAATATTAGAAGACATCTAATACATGGTCTTTGACCCCAAACTAAGCAAATCTTGTCATAGAGGTGCCAGAGACTGTTATACTACATATTTTGTAATTACAATAGATACTTAGATAGATAACCAATAACAACCAGACACAGAGCAAACACATTCATGACATAAATACATGCCCTGGGTGGGAATCGAACCATCGCCTCCTTAATCCAGTAGTCAGGGTTACTAACCACTGTGCCACCGAAGCAGTTTACTACTACTGTAAAACATACATCATGTTTAAATTATCTAAAGAGGTTTTATGATCTGCCTCGTGGGTGGTTACGCTGCGCTTGACGGTACGGGGTCTCTAATCGAGAAGTTTTCATCTCCATCGGATTGTTTTTTTTTTTGTTGACAACTCTCCTGGTCATCAGCCATGCGATTCTGTAATTTAACTCGCTTGGATGACCGTCGAAGTGAGCGCCAGTCTAGCGATGAGATGTCAAATTCGTATTCCACAAACTCATCTAGCGCTACAAGCGCCGCCCGCGTGAGTATGAAGTGATATGAACTAATCTTGGGTGATCAATGTCGCCGTTCTCTATGAAATTCGTATTCTACAAGCACAAAGTCACCTCACCTAGTTATCACTTCGCCTAAGAATCTCGATTTCTAATGTGAAATGAAAAATTACTCAGATCTTCGTGCTTTGTGCCGTGCCACCTGTCATTTCAACTTGCTAATCCACTTTGCTGTCGGTAACTTTGAAATGAAATGAAATCATTTATTGTCAAAATAGTTACACTGATAACAAATAATTAATTACGATTATTAGCATCGATGTTCCTATTTATGGACTCGTCCAACATGATATCATAATAAAATAAAACATAATAATTAATAACATCAATTAAAATTAAATTATAACTAAATTAAACCATGCTCAAAATCCTCATTTGTGTCTCCGTCAGGAAGCAACAAATATGTTGAATGTAGGAAATTTTATAATCTACCCGCAATTTTTCTACTGCACTAAATTAAAACGTCGCGTCGATCAACTGTACTGTTAAGTCAGACCTAAACAAAGTAAATAACAATTTTTTCAAAGTAATATTTGTAATTTTTAATCCACTGTAGAGGGGCTTCGTTACTAAATATCAGTAATAATTATCTAAATATCATCATAAAATACATTAATTAATAATAAATAATCAAATTAAAAATCGAATTAATAAAATGTTTTCAGTTGTATAGGGGCCTCGTCAAAAAGAATCATTTCTATGTCTTTTTTTTTATTCTTCTATACAGATCCCTCCATTTCTAATTAAATTTCGCAGAGAAACTCCGAGCATAGCCCTCTCCATATCCCATCACATTAACTCTCCATCTCAACGTAGTATTGACTAAAATATCCAATAGGTTCAACTTTACGTAATCACTTGTAGGTACACCTCTAAATCTGCTAATTTAGCTCTAGATAAAAGAAGCGGCCGGATGCAGACCCTTCCAACACAATCTAAATGGGCTTCATAAAGTAGACCAAACGGTTACATAAGCAGAAATAATATTTAAATCTTTGGTTACGTTTCGTACGTAAGCTTTGATACATAATATCTTTTGTTGGTAAATAGCATTATTGTTACCAAAGTTTCTACCTCTAAATATAATTTTGAACCTTGTATGTATTTTTCATTCCACCTCAGTTATAGAACAATATATACAATACAATAGGTATGCATGCATTTGTATAGCAATGATTTGCATAGGGCCAAATAATCATTCAATAAATCATACTTGCTAATATTATTTTATGTGTTGAATTTATTTGTTTCTAAACTCTAGCGAAAACAGGGTAGGTACTGTTCAAAAAAGTTTAATGTATTTGTGTGTGTGACACTTTATCCAAAATGACATGTAGGTATAATTATTTTTCGCAAAAAGTTGTAAACCACCTTCCATCGTGTACAAAATTCGAAAATTTCGCTCGAATTGTTTACATTATTGTTGATTTTTCAAAAACTGCTCAGCCGATTTCTATAAAAATTAAATGGAACCACCTCGGGAGTATACTATTTCAAACTAAAAAATAATTTTTAGTTCACAATTGGCAAAATTATCGATGAATACACAAAAAAATACATAGAGACGAACATAGAACCTCCTCCTTTTTGGTTGTCGGTATATCTATGTTTGTGTATGTATGAGACTGTCTATCGGTATGTTGGTTTATGGCTACGTACCCCATAAGATATGGTAAACTCAATTTGTGAACGCTCATTCCTATTCGCACGCGAAGACTTTTAGATTTTTCATGCCAAATTTCATAGTTTTAGGTCAACGGGTAGGTTTAGGTTTTTATTATCTTGTGAGTGTCGAAATATGATTTTTACATAAACAGCTGTACGTCTTGTCGCATAACAAGGTGATTCAAATGGGTTTCGTGGTACTTTAATTTTAAAAATATATTTTTCAATAAATCTTTTCTTAAACTTCTTTCATACAAACATTGATAAATGATAAATGTCGTATCGTACAAAATGACACAGAAATTCAAGTATCTGAGAACCGTTGGGATTTTTAATGAATTTCATGAAAAGTAAAGTTTTACAAAGTTAGCAAGTAAACCCACAGGTGCTGTGTTAGTTGGTTGAGAAGATATTTGTGTAGAATTCCTCAGACAAACTTTAAAGCGAGCGTCCTAAACAAAGCCCTTGTCCTAGCAAATCGAAGATCAAGAGAATCAAATCGAGTATCAAAGAGCGGCAATGCTGCGAAAATTAAAATTCAAGAAATCAATTTGTTTATCTTTTATTTTATTTGGGCACCTTACGGCTATGCATGTATCAGTCTTGTATCATTATATTAATATGCATTGACGGCATCGACTTGGCATTTTTTCTGTAATTGACGGCCAATTATAAGATTTTGCAAGTAACGTTTTGTGTTTATAATTTTATGGTTTCAGTTCAATTTGATGCTCGTCGGTTCAATCATGAATACGTTAGACGACAACTCTACACATACTTGTAATTAAAGATTTTGAATGTTGGATTTTAATTGTTTTTTTAATTTTTTTTTAGTGTTTTTCTTTGCAATTTGTTATATTCAAAAACTTTAATTATATGTAGAGTGGTCGTCTAATGATAGATAGATAGATAGATAGATACCATTTATTTTCAGTAATGAACATTACATTCATTAGTATACAATACAATATACTACAAGCAACGTCCAACGAATCGTCAGAAATAACAATAATTAAGTATTGACTTTCAAAATTATTAAAAACAATTTTACAATAAATTAGTTAAAAATTCGGTATATTACTTTAAAAATACAATATTAAACAAAAAAAAAATGTCAGATATACTGTGATAAAATATCTGCAATAGAATTGTCAGAAATAACCATTTAAAATTAATAAAAATATCACATAGCAGTTACATGTCAAAAATAGCATAATAACACTCTAAAGTATCTGCAATAGCATCATCAAAAGTAACTATTTATTCATAATTGAACATACGAGTATGTATTTGTATCTACATCGCAACTTATAGCATCGCTTACGTGGAACAAAATACCCTCAAAGTAAAATTTTAAGCGCATTTTCCTCAAAGACATGTTTTTCATGCAGACTTGTCAGATGTCAGACTTGTCTAAAATACAATTTGCCACCGCAAACATGTTGAGTTGTGTATTTTTCAACAAGTTTAACACTCTGGCTGAATTATGCGCCCACACGCACGGTGGTAATGACCGTTTTTAGGTGAATTTGGAATGGGATAGTAGGTCTCTCAGGTATTGGATAGTTGATAAAAACCCCTTTTATTAAAATCTTCTTTTTGGTTTTGTTTTGTGCCTAATAATATTTTTGTAGTTTGTTTAGATAAAGAAGTTTTTGCTCATGATAATACCAATTAACTTCGAAAAAAATATCAAGATAAAAAAGTCAAGGTATACAATGTTTTTGACAGTTTCGATATTTTTTCAAAAATTTCCACTAAACCAACTTAAAATTTTTGTAAATTAATTTTAGTTTCTTAAATAAATACAGGACGGAGAAAATTATGAAATACCATTTTTTAAGAATATCCATTTTATTTTACTTCTGAAATAGTACATTGTTCACCGAGAGGAGAAAGTGACCGATTACCGTCGAGGGTGTTAAAACACCCGAGATCGGGAATCGCACTTTCTTTCGAGTGATACATAGTGCTTTATACTACACCTACGAGGAAAATAAAAAACTAAATATTTACTAATTGAAATTTATATTGAAATTGTTGCAGTTAGTGAAGCTTAATGTAACACTTGAAAATAGCGCCAATGGCGTCTGCAATTTTCACATGTTCTTTTTTCAAATTGTTTGACACCATCCAACACACATCTAGTGGCCAGTGTCATTTTGCGAACTTGGAGATAAAAACTTACTGTAAAAACTTTTTGGCTTTTGATATTTAGGTTACCAGCGCATAGTCTTACCCAAAATTAAAAAAGAAAAACCACGTAAGAATGGATTTTCATACACTTTTCTCTCCCGCTCAGATGCGTTTTCTCCCCGCATATTTGTTCGATATGCAATGACGTACTTTCTACCGTAAATTTGATAAAGTATCAAGGTACTTTCCGAGCAGATGTAGTATAAATAACTTTTAACTTGCCACTAGCTTGTATTGCTAACTAAAAAAACCCAAACGAAGCACAAAACAAGCTAGCATGAATTTCCCTAAGCAGCGGCCTCGACGCACTAATAACAATCTGCCGGCAGCCTGTCTGTATGACAACCGACATGATGTAATGAGCTTATCTGGAACAACCATTGACAGACGTTAGAAGGCTTGTGTAAATGTCTAGTCAAGGCAAAGCTCTAGTCTCTCTTGCCTAAATAACTAAAGAAAATGTACCTTACCCATTTAAGATATAATAAACATGAAAATAGCAGGGAAGATGTGTAGTTATTATACCACAAAGCAGCTTAGTAAAGTACACATACTTTCAAAAGTAATTGCCTATCATTATGATTTGTTTTCTATAAAAAAAACAGCTATTCTATACAAAACAAATATTGTATTGATCAGCAAAATTGCCACTAAGTATGGAATACGTGACCTATTTCGTGATTCTTAATTAAGTCCTATTGTAAAAGTTGTTCACGATGATTGAGACTATCAGGGACTGTCTTTCAAGGACTATCTCAGGGATACAGGGTTATTTCTAATCAATTAGCATCCTCTTAAGGACTTATTCTGTACATTAAAACTATGTAAAAACTTTTGTTCTACGGCTTCTCTCAAAACAAAAAAAAAACCAGCTGTTCCATACATTTTGTCGAGGGTGAACAATATTTTTCTATGGAACAATTGGAACAACATTTTTTTTTATTTGTACAGAATATGCCCCTAAGAGGATGCTAATTGCTTAGGAATAACCCTGTATATACCAATAACTTCAGATTGTACCTGCAGTTTTTAAAACGACAACTTGTATAAATACGTTTTGCGTCTGTATTCACTTTATTTAGACATTTATCTGTTTCAATGTTATTTAAAATTCGACGATAGAGGCCTGCTCGTACGATAAATATTACTTTCTAAAAGCAATAGTGAAAGACAGTGAGGTATAGACATACTCCAACAATTCCCTGGCTTAAGATTTGCATGAAAATGTATTTGTATGATAATGTCTTATAGCAGTTATCCTACTAGCACCCAACGTGATGATGAAGATATATTACTACTAAAACGTTACAGAGCTACAGAGAAACAAACAGATGTGATACTCGGAGCAGATAATAGTAGATAATTTGACAAGTGACAACGCTCATAAAACAGAAATACTCTCTCTATTGCATTTTCTCTCCATTACCAACTTATATATGACTTTCATACGACCATTTCAGTTAAGTAAGTAATGTACTGGACATGTTTTGTTTCAGTCCCACGCAACAAGTTGCTTTTGGGGTTTATGAGCTTTTTACACTTCGCTGGTAATGTACTGTAATGTATTTACTATAGTGAAGTACTAAACCAACTGTAATTTAAGTTTTATGAAGTAACTAGCTTTTGCTCGCATCTTTGTCTGCGTATTATTTTAATTTTAATGCTACCCCATAGGAAATTTTTATTTTTGAAAATGTCAAGTATGGATGTGTTTTACTCCTATTATTAAATGTATAAAACCTACTTTACTAAAGAGCATAAAATTGTTTATAAAAGAAGATAACGCTTTCAACCAAAAAACTTAATATTCGTATGTTTTTTTTTATCAAAGAAATTTAATATGCTAAGTTAACAGGATAGTTATTTATTAATAATTTTCTCGTAAACAGCAGTTAGATTACTAATAATAAATAAATAAATATGAATAATAGTGGACACCTTACACACGGTCTCTGACCCCAAACAATGAAACCCTTACAAACCCTAAACCAAAATATTCGTACAATTAGTTCTATTTTAAAATACTAACTGAAATTAAGACAACGAGATATAAAAATGTCCATAGGAACAAGAAGTCAACCAATTAATTTATATATCAACTAAAACAAACAAGCTTTAAGTACATTTATATGTAAGATCCATCAACACTGAAACATTAATCAATCGTAATACAAACAAACAAGTTAAGTAGTTACTCGTTTTAATTATTGCTTTATAAAAAGCCCTATAGCCCGAACTAGTTTTAAACTGTTCATAGTTCATTTATTCGACAAATGGGTGTCAGAGACAAACTATTGAATAGTCAACCAAAATCTACACATTGGTAAAGACTAAACAAGAAATCAATTACTTACATAAATAAATCATCCATTTTAACATTCACAATTAATTAAATCACATTACAGTTTACACATTAAAAACAAGTAAACACAACAAGGTGCCAGTTGTATAATGACGAAAACCTACCTCATAAACGTATCTCGGGTGGCAGTTTACCTCCAGCTCATTTACTATATAGGCAACGTTTTATGTGTACGACGGAGACGGACGACTTCTACGGATCAAGGAGAATATAATTTGTGTACACAAATCAGCAAATTGCGTAACATCTTCTCGTCCGACATACCTCAGTGCCTCAAGTCGAAAGTATTTGACTAGTGTGTGTTGCCAGTGATGACTTATGGCACAGAAACGTGGTCTCTCACTATGGGCCTTATTAGTAAGCTTCAAGTAGCCATGGAGAGGGCTATGCTCGGAGTTTCTCTGCGAGATCGAATCAGAAATGAGGAGAAGAATTCGTAGAAGAACCAAGGCTACCGACATAGCCCAGCGGACTGGCAGGTTGAAGTGGCAATGGGCAGGGTAAATAGCGCGGAGGACTGATGACCGATGGGGTCCAAAAGTCCTAGAGTGGAGACCGCGTACCGGCAAGCGCAGCGTAGGACGTCCACCCACAAGGTGGACGGACGACCTCATTAAGACCGCAGGATCGCGCTGGATGCAAGCCGCTACCAACCGGTCTTATTGGAGATCTTTAGGGGAGGCCTATGTCGAGCAGTGGACGTCCTATGGCTGAAAAGAAGACACAAAGCAGACGATTGTTTGAACCGACGCCGACGCGACGGCAGATTTAAAAAGTAATAATTTAACTCAGTTTTATCTAATTTTTATTTTGTAGGGAGGCCTATGGCCAAGCGTGGACGTAGTGTGGCTGACGCGACGAAGACGATGCGAACATTGATATCCTAGAGTTTATTTACATAGTGTGGCCAATCGTAAATTTAATAGCAACTTCAAATATTGCTGTTTCTTTTTGACTATGCGTATAGTTAGCCAGAAGAAGTAGTAGTTAGTTTGTATAAGCTACGAGTAGTTAGCCAGGGCTAGCCAAGCCTATACGAACTTACTTACTATACGCATGTGAAAGAAAGAACATTTTTAGGGTTCCGTACCCAAAGGGTAAAAACGGGACCCTATTACTAAGACTCCGCTGTCCGTCTGTCTGTCTGACACCAAGCTGTACTTCATGAACCGTTATAGCTAGAAAGCTGAAATTTTCACAGGTGATGTATTTCTGCTGCCGCTAGAACAACAAATACTAAAATCAGAAAAAAATATTTAAGGGGGGCTCCCATACAACAAACCTGAATTTTTTGACGTTTTTCGCTCGATATTAATAACGGTGACAGGTAGATCCTTGAAATATTCACAGAATATTTGGTTAAATATGCACTTTGAAATTAAATAAAAAATTAAAATAAAAAAATTAAGGGGGCCTCCCAAACAAGTAGCGTGATTTTTTTGCTCGATATTAATAAAGACAAAAGGAAGATGCTTTAAATATTAAGTGGTATATTCCTTTCAAAAATCATTAATAAATCAAAATAAAATATATTAAGGGGGCTTCCACGCGGTGCGGAACCCTTCGTGCGCGAGTCCAACTCGCACTTGGCCAATTCTTTTAAGTTGTTATTAAATTTACAATGACGCCTTCAAAATTAGCCACAGTATCCAACTAAAGAACTAACCGCCCTAGTTGTCTGAAAATAAAAATTCAACTAACTAATTTGACAATAAACCCGATTACAGAGGCGCCATCGTAATTATAATAGCTAAATAGCATAGTTCTGTTTCTTTTTCACTTTAGGCATTCGATAGAGAGAACGTTTTTTACGCCGCTATTAAATTTACGCTGGCGCCTCTGTAATCGGGCTTAATATTTTGAATAACATGAAATTTTGATTACAAATAAGTGAGTAGAAGTTAAGCCATGTCCGAGGCTTTCAGGCGGCTTAAAAACTCTGACACCAGGACTAGCCACCCGGCCTATACGAACTTACAAAACGTGTGTGCCTAATATGTCCATTTAATCATGTTTATTCTATTTCAATAATGAATGAGGAATTAGGTCTGGATTCAATTTGCAATGGAAAAAGATATGATACCAAATTAACATCGGAATATTTTTTATTCTCTCTTTTAATTAATTGTATGCTGTGCTTTCTTAAAAAAATAGCACATTAAGTTAATTTATATCATGATGTAAATGATGTAATACTATAGTTAGTATTATAGTAGTATTAATGTAGTTATTAATGTAAAGCCTCAATTAATGAATAAATGAAAAGACAATAAAAAATATTACCTTCTTCTTTAAATAGTCTCTTCGAGATTAAGTCAGAAATGAATAGATATGTAGAATAACGAAAACACTTATAATGCCAGTAATAATAGTCCATCCTACATTGCCCAGCAAATTGGCATGCTGAAATGACAAACAGAATGGCTCATAGCACGAAAAATTCTCGAATAGAGACCACGTATCGGCAAGCGAAGCGTAGGGCATCCACTCACAAGGTGAACAAAAGGCCTTAGTACCGCAGGATCGCGATATGCAAGCCGGTTCCGATCTGTCCTATTCAAAACTTATAGGGAAGGCCTATGTTCAGCAGCGAACGTCCTAGAGCTGATAATGATGATGACAATAATTCATTCACCTATGAATACTAAAGCTATAAATAATACGGTTTTCAACACTTTTTATTAAAAGCTTTTATTTTGGCTTGCAATGGATGTACCTGTATGTACTCGTATGTAAGTTCGGGTGGAATCTTGCAAGTTAATTTTGAACACCTTTCCGATGTCCGCTTGAGCTGAAATTTTGCACACATATATCGCGTGACGATGCAATAAATGGTACTATGGAGCTGATATCATATTAGAGTCGGAAGGTGGTCATAGGAACTCATGTACTAAACAAAATAGACCTGTCGAGTTTGGGCTCATTTTACTTGTCTTGGCTAACACACTGCTACATGGTATCCAGCTAGTCAAGCATGCGACCACGAAATACGACGAAAAGAACTCATTTCGACGTGTGAAAAAGTGACTGTTATATAATGCCATACCTTACATGCCATACATATTTCGTGGTCGCATGCTTTAAAGCCTGGAGCATCGCCGTAGGGTTTCGCGAGTCTGTCCATTTTTTATACGATTCATTTCGGAGAGTGTGCATCTGAGCTGCACGACCTTATCCTACTATCCTCTTTTTACTACAGGACAAGTAGGAAGACGCCACATTACCACCCCTACACTGTCAATTTTCCTTCGATACGTACGAAGCGGTTTGACTCAACATTTCTGATTCGTACCGCCAGGGAATGGAACAGTCTTCCTGCTTTCCTGTTTCCTATGAGATATAATCTAAAGTTTTTCAAGGTCAGCGTGAATAGGTATCTTCTAGGTCTGTGTGCTTCAAGTTCGACCACAACGTCGCTTACCATCAGGCGAGTTGGTGGTCAAGCGCGGACTTATTCGCGATACAAAAAAAAAAACTATCGCTAGACCACTATGGCTCCATAAGTACTGATCACAAGTGTTTAACCGAGAAGACTTCAGGCGGCTTAAAAAAAACTCTGACACCAAATTTACCTACCCGGTCAATACGAACATTCTTCCCGTACCAAAATAAGTATTTTAATTTATTTGGGTCGATACTAACGTGCCAATAACTTCGACTCCAAAGAGTTACTTTTTATGATAAACATTTCAAAAATTCGTCGCGGATGCAGGTTTCGAACCTTGCGTCTTCGGATCACTAGCCCGACGCTCTGGACCACTGAGCTAACCCGCTGTAACATCGGGTCGAATCCTGCAACCGCGACGAATTTTTGAAATGTTTATCATAAAAAGTAACTCTTTGAGATAAACCTAGTGTGGGATGCACTATAAAATAAAAATCATTTTAACTTCGACTCCAATTTTGCAAGTTGATCATTTTTGTACCGTCATAAGCTAGAGTTTAAAATACGTGGTCCTGACCACAGCGGGATTATTGGACGTATAACGCTGCTTTTGTGGCTGACTGTAATGGAAACACAGCGCGTGATGCAACCAGGACATTGTGGACGTATTTAGGATAAAATTTTGTGGGCCGATAAAAGTGATTGATATTGAAAAAGATTTTTTTCATCGTAAAACTGAGGTTTTACAAAAATGATTACTTGCTAAAAGTTTGAATACAACATGCAATAATTTCAATAACGATAACTAAAAACTTATATCTTCTAACCACTAAAGATCCAGACTAGCCCCCGTCACCATTTAACAGACCAAGTTGTGCTCTTACACAGTGTCCATAACGTGCCCCATCTCCTAAAGTAAGCCAGATAAAAAAAAAAACCTTAAATTTTATAGATCAAAATATTCTTTCATGTTATAAAATATTTTAGAAATCAACAGCTTTTCAAACTCTTAAATGATTTTATAATGGAAACAATACTCATCAAACTAGTTTAGAACTCATCATTAGTACAGAATTGACGTCAGCTCTGTATTCACTTTGCTATATTTAATTTTAGTTCATTCTTTCTCATTCGTATAGTTTGGTTTTAGTAATTTGATTAGCTTTATAAAGTTTGATCTATGGATGGACTATTAAAAAAGCAGATTGAGTGTAAAACATTACATTGGTAGCAATTATGTTCTATAACTTGTTGTACGTTAAACTCTACAGTATTTACTAACGCTATATCAGGTACTTTACTTTGTATGCAATTTTCAATAATTGAAAGTGAAAATATTACCTTCTGCATAAACAGAAAGCCTTCTTTTAAGCAAATATGCCTGATTTCGAGCAGGAATGTAGCAAGCTTACCTCAATAATTTACTTAATAATTAATTGTCATCTTTTTGCCCCCGCACTGAATCCAACCCTGTGCAGACCCGAGGGCAAACCTATTAAACTGATAGCACCTGTGGAAATAATAGGTTTTCATGAGTGAAATTGGCCTTGTCTCGTTTTATATTGACATGCGTTTTGTTTATCGTACACTCTGAATATTTATTGAAAACATCTGCGTCACTTTGAAATTTATATAATAGGTGTGCATCTCAAAATTGAATAAGAAGTATCGATATTTTGTTTTTTGGAGTCAAAATTGCACTAAAATGAAGAATGCTAAGACTTTTTTTTTTATTCCGTATAGGTTTGCGTTTGACTACATACTGCCTGATCTTGAGCAGATATGCGGTCTAGGGTGTAGCACGCTTATCTAGAAGATACCTATTTACTCGAGATTTGAAGACACCCACGTCGTACTTTACCGGGAAGACAGACCCAGGCAAAGCGTTCCACAGTCTGGCTGTTCGCTAAGACATTAGAAAATGTCATTGTTATCGTGATCTAACTTTATCACAAAAACAAAATTTATCTTAAACCTTCTTTATTTTTTCAATTGTCAAACCTACAGCGTTAGCATAATGGTTGTCATTATCAACCAATTGTCAATTGACATTGTAGTGAAAACTGTTGACATTGTCGTGGTCAAATACGAAACACCACGAAAAAGAGAAAGGGAGACCATGGAGAGCATTTTTATAGACCAAATTAAAGAAAGGTAGATGTCATGTCGTACATGGAGGTGTCAACACTAGCAGAAGACCGCGATACGTAGAAGTTGCTCCACCGACAAGAGCCTCTTAAGTTATGATGATTTTAACAGCCCGACTGGCTCTTTTGGGTTCTTGTCACAAAAAACAACTGTCTGTGAGTCAATAGTACACTTTTATCGTTTAAAACCGATCAATATCGCGTAATTACAGAACGAATATATAGCAGACAAAAATGCGACGCTAAAACGTTAGTCACGGTAGCGCGCGGGGAAACGTGTGTTGCGCGGGCGGCGAGCGACGCCGATCGTTCCGCGCTCCCCGCCACTGACAGACGCGCCCTGCAGAGGGCGCTGCCGCCGCGCCGCTCCGTTCCCCTCAGAATTATTTGGCGCGAGATTTGAACTGCCCTCAGGCGAGTGGCTAAGGCTGCGCGCTACATGATGATGATGCACCAGAAATGGCAAAATGAGCGTCGCTAGATACCAGTATGTGCGCAATTTCAAACCTGGGAAATATTAACATTCAAAACACTGTATCTCGGCATGATTAACTTATTAAATAGCAAAAGACCACGCGTGGAGTATGATTAACCTAATTTATGTGCATTAGTCAAATATAGGGTATTGTCGAATTATTACGCTGTATTTGGCGGTATCATTTTATTTCTTATGGCGTAAATATTGAATACATATCATATTGGCAAGGTTTCGCGAATTTATATTTTATTATTATGTGTTTAATTACAAATTTATTCAAACATTTTAAACGATATAAAACGGGACTCACTCACGTGTTCGTATAGTCATAACACGACTATAGTATCGGTCGCGTTCGGTGACCTTTCTCAAGTTGGCGAGTGCTAGCACGCGGAGCCGTCTGTGCCGATGCCGGTGCCGATGCACTCAGTGCATTGCGAGAAATATAGAATATAGAAATGCAAGGACAAAAAGGCTTCTTTAAAAATGCAAGGACCAAAAGCGGATGGCTCTTTTTAAAGTTGATCGTAATATATTTTTATCTTTTTACAACATTTTGACGTACTATTAACCGTATTGGATTTTCAAATAAGTACACGAACGCGTTTGAATTTATCAAATAACTCAGAATTAGGGCTATAATTATTGTAATGCGAGTTAGGATCCCTAGTTACCTATTCATCCCAAAGGGAGTAATTATTCAACATCTAGAGACGGGCTGTTAGGACCAGTTAGGTCTATTGTTAGACTAGAGGTAATGTAGTTATGCTGGCAGATGGAAAACTGGATTGTATCTGAAAACCTTTAAATGGATAGCTGTTATTTACTCGGGTCTGCGATTTGTAGATAGCAGCTATTATTTATTTTCGTCATATAAACTAACTAACTAACATCTATTTGAGACCAATTTCGCAGTATACTCTTTGAATGACATTGATTTATTTTAGTTTTTATTTATTTAGTATTGACATTTAATTATTTAAATCCTTTATTTATTATTCGTATTGAATTGTAGGTATCAATTGTATCCTATTTTACTCGTATGTAGTGTAATAATTGATGAATTGTATAATTGATAAATAATATAATAGCATAATTGATTTGACATGTACCTAACAAGTTTTTTTAATGTGCAAAAGTGCCTTTATTAACTACAACAAAATACAATGGTACTTTATATGCTAAAACTACCTACACTACTACTACAAAAAGAGCATTGGATCATCCACAGACCCTTAAAGGTCTAAAGATAATCCAATTGCTCAAGCCCACTGCCAGTTGGCAGCGTGCCCAGCATGCTGGCTGCATTGCCACGCTGAATGGCAATGCTTATGCGTTGAGCCAAATAAACACCAGCATTTTGGTCACGCGTTGCGTCCACCAGACGCTCAGAAAAATGTAACAATGGTGTTATTAATAAAAAATATTTCATTGTATTGTATTGTATATAATATGATGAGCAATATATCTAAGTACAAGATGATGTAGTCAAAAACTTTATGCTTTATTAAAACTTTATTGTTTTCTGACAAAATCCCTAATATGTATTGTTTTGCATAAGACTGTATTTTGGATAATCAATGAAGCATTCATTCTTTTTAACCGACTTCCAAAAAGGAGGAGCTTCTATGTTTGTCTGTTTTTTTTTGTGTATTTTCATCAATTATTTCGCCAATTGTGAACCAAATCAAAAATTCTTCTATTATTTGAAAAGGGTATACTCCCGAGGTGGTCCCATTTAAATTTTAAAGTAATCGGTTGAGCCGTTTTTGAAATATCAACAATAATAAACGATTCGAGCGAAATATTCTAATTTTGTACACGATGGAAAGCGATTATACCATTTTTTGCGAAAAATAATTATTTCACATTTTTTCGGCAAACCCAACTGTTGGTACAAAGGGGCTGAACTTTTTTTACATACCTTCCGATGAACGGGGAACAGTGATTTCTTTATAGAATTATTCTGTTTAAGAGTATTTTTATGTAGAGTGCGGAATTAATTCTAAACAACAGCATGTTAGGTTTTATCGCTGACCGTTTAAATTAAACCCTTTTATAACTATTGCAAAGAACATTCTGTCTTGTACCTGATAGTGACTGATTCTATAATTTTCTACGTATTGTTAGCTCCACGTGTAGCCTCAGGCTATTAATACTCTTGAGAGTGAACTTTAATGGAATGAAAGAAAATAAAATAGAAATTGAATTTACTTATGACTGTTCAGTAAATGAATAGACGGGATTCACATTGAGAAACTCTATATGGATAAAATTTTCCTATTTTCAGCAATAGGACGTCTACTGTTAAACATAGGCCTCTCCAATGGATCTCCGGTAAGACTGGTTGTAAGCGCTTGCAGCCAGCGCGACCTTGTGGGGCCTTTTGTTGACCGTATTCTTCATTATTAACGAACATGATCTCCGTTCGTACAGTAATTCCATCGGATACTTAAAAGCGTCCTTATTATATTATCCAACTAGCAGCGCCCCGCGGTTTTACCCGCGTTGTGCCCGTTCCCGTGGGAATTTCGGGAATTTTTATACAAATAAACCTTCCTCTTGAATCACTCTATCCATTAAAAACCGCATCAAAATCCGTTGCGTAGTTTTAAAGATTTAAGAAACAAACAAACAAACGAAAATAGCGACTTTATTTTATACTATGTAAGGATAAGAAAGGAGGCTGGAAGAAATCGCTTTTAGCGATAAGACCGCATTTTGTGCCTTTTCTGTCTTCGTTTCTACTGTTGTTTTCCTATGTGTTGGTGTCACTAAAGTGTTGTTGTAATGTATAACCCTGTATAGATTTTCTTATATGGTTTTACAAACTGAACCCCATTTATAAGAAAAGCCTACATGTTGACTAATGTTTCCTTATTTATCAAGTGGAAGGCTGTAGATCAAACGAATTAAACCGTTCCGCAGCATTAGTTGTACAAACACGTAGAGGGCGCATCCGAGGCAACCTCCTCTAATTACAAGTCGGAGGGATTGTTGGATTTGAAGGGTACGGTAGGGGTAATACTTTAAATTTCCTATGGTCAATTTACGTCAGCTCAGAATAGCTTAACGACCCTAAGATAGAGCTAAGCTCAAAGACTCTGCGTGGTCGAATCAGATGTTAGAATGTCTGGCATTGAACCAATGTTACCGACATACCCTTTTAAAATGACAGTGCACTAGACACAATTTATCACCTAAAATGGATGCCCGATGGGCCCTTAATTTTTTTTAATGAAAATCACGTAGCAGTAATCCAGGGTAACACGTCTATCGAAAAAGTGAACAGAAGAAATGATTACGACAGCTGGATGGAAGCCCAACCTACGGCTAGCAGTGATCACAGATTGTATCATGATGATGATGATACAAAACCGTTGTAGATGAATCAAAATAAATCATTCCGCAGCATTAACTGTACAAACACGTAAAAGGTCGTCTGCGTCATTGAGGGCTATCAAGGAGTATAACCTGCAGATGGCCATCAGAGATCGGAACGCGGCGGTGATGGAGGCTCTGGGCCGGGAGGAGGCAATAGAGTTGTAATAGGTAGGACATGGGAGCGATCACAAGTAGAGTAGATAACACCGAGTAACACACGGAAACGTAGCCTCGGACTCCGCCGGTGATCGCTTTCACAAAATAAATCAAAATAAGTGTGTAATATTGAGAAACTATGTAAATTATTTAGAAATTAGCATTGCGTGCATGCCCTGAGCATTCATTCTCGCCATCGAAGGCTCCTTCTTGCGGCGGCGTCGTGTGTCGGGTCGTTCTCCTCCCTCAAATATGGTCGAGGAGAGCGATGGCTGGCACATGCGTCACACTCGTGATCGGGTGCTGCATGCGGGTCGCCGGTTTGCTAGCGGCATTTACGCAATGCATTGAAACTACTAACTTAGACTAAGATTTAAACTAACCCATCTCTATTGTACAGTCACATTCTATAAATTGTAACTTAGTTAACAAAGGGCACAGACCCTGGAGTCTGTGGATCATTAACTTAAATTAAAAAAAAAAAAAAAAAAAAAAAAAATCTCTTCTAATTACAACTCAGAGGACTTGATGGATTTCGAGGGTAAGGCGACAGTACGAATGCTACTTGTACGTTTCAAAGGATTTATTGTTTAAATTTCGTTATTATCATCATCGTTGCGCTTGAAGAATCTAGCCATTTTTACATCATGAATTATTACCATGTATATTAGACACCCAAAACTTAGGAATAAATCACAAAAGTATACTAATGTATTGTTTAATTGATTTTCCTAGTTAGTGTACTCGTAGCTAATGTCTTCCTTCAAAGCTGCGGTTCGATATCCGACAATATAGATGTTTCAGTGGTTTTAAATAACTGGCTTAGGCCAGAGCATCCTTAATTGCCATGTGTTTATTCTGTATATCCAATGTAGGGCCGGATTAACTATATACCAAGAGTAGCAATTATTGCCACGGGCCCCACGAATAAAGGGGGCCCCACGCTTCCAGACCAACCTCTACCCGAGCGCAAGTTTTTGATTGAAACTTATATAAGTTTAGTTGTCCTTACTTGTTACCATCAAAACGTTAACCTTTTCTAACAAAAAAAATCCTCTTCCACTCTCGACAGTTTTTTTTTTCTTGCATCCTTTTAAAAATTACAAATGTAAGAGGGTAACCTCTAATAACAGAATCTACCTACTAAAGTAATTCAATTATAAATAAAAATGTACATACATTTGTTAAATGCTGTGAATCGTGTAAATTGTAATTTTAAGACCCAATAAAGATATTTGTATTGTATAGATTAAGGGCCTCTCTCTATAGAGTGCTACGCGCTCCGCGCTTATTATTCCGGCACTGATACAGTGTCATACTCGATACAAGGATACTAGAAAACGCGTCTGCGCGTGGACACTCGTCTGTACATTTTTGTATGGAAACGCGTGGCCGTCCTTTAACATAGTTTCAGGCCTTAAAATTTAATCATATGATGATGTGATTTACCAATAAAATAGCTTCGCGTTCAGAGCAGTCGAACAAAAAGCATCGTAAGATTCGTAGGTATAGTTCTGCCCTTCACACACATTATTCTAAGTCAAGCACCACTCTCCCCAGGTCTTCTAAAAGGGTTTGGAGCTCTCAGCTCATCGTTTCGCATTTAGTAAACATCTAAGCTTTGCTTTCCAATTTATTTTGTAAACGAGTTTAGCATTAAGTGCCTTTTGAAAAAATAGAATAGAGATCTGAATAGTGAGAATGAAATTCGCAAAAAAATGCTTAAACAATCGGCCGAGTACGAGACAGACTCGCGCACGAAGGGTTCCGTACCGTGTGGGTACCGTTGTTTAGGGTTGTTGGGTGCCCTTAATATATTTTATATTTTATTTATTGACATCAAATCAATGTTTTGATTTCTTTTATTGCATTTTCACCACAAAATTGCTTTTCATTAAAACTTATTGAATTTTCTAGCTAGATAGGAGTTGGCATGATTCACATAGATTTTACTAACACATAAAAATCTCAAATGCTCTTATGTTAGTTTTCTCAGAGGGATTTAATGGAGAAAACTCGCATAACTTCGAAATAACTTGGAAGGGCTACCTTGGGATTTGAACCCCAGTCCCTCGGATTTGGAATACTTACAATGGGCTTCAATGTAGGTCATCGTCATGTTAGTAACGATCACTGAAGTACATTCTCGCAAAATATTCAACACTAGCAGCCTCCCTAATTTAAAAAAATATATAATATACCCTATAATACCCGGGGATTGTGTAGCTTCCCAACAGTGAAAGAATTTTAAATCGGTTCAGTAGTTTCGGAGCCTATTCAATGCAAACAAACAATCAAATCTTTCCTCATTATAATATTAGTATAGTAGACAAAATTAAACTAATAATTATTAATTTAATTCTGTCTTCTATACCAATATTATAAAACCCCCCAAACGCAATATGATTTCTACTATCGCCTACAAAGGAGCTAATAACTTAGAATCAATTTTACTGAAACATATCGAAGAATCTCTCTGGACTATTCACCTTTCAAACAAAAAAAATTAAAATAGTTCCATCTTGGGAGCTAAAATGCCACACACATACAAACACAAACTGACTCTTAAAAAAACCAAAAAGTAAAAAAGTCAACCTTCCAACACCCCGTCATTTTTGCGTATTAGGGAGTTAAAAATGACAATGTAACGGCCATGTTGACAATTTGTGATTTGACCAAACACAATCAAGTTTCAGAGACTGCGAGTAGCTCGCCTTTTTTTTAGCCAGGGGAAATCTTTTATAGAAACCACCGCACCTTGACGGCAGGCGGGTGGTTATGTGGGAGTCCCCGCCCATCGCTGGTCGTTCCACCACTGCGCCTGGTGTCGGGGCTACGGGCACGCTCCCGCACTCCTCCGCGGCACCCGACAGCGCTGGCCCAACTCAGGCCCCACCACGGATCTAGTGCTCCGGGAGCCAGAATGACGTTGTGTCGAACACCAGACACCACCACCACCTGGTACCAACCAGCACTGGGCGTCGGACAGCAGCGAATAGCTCGCCTTGCTTTATAACAACAACATTTCTAGCCCAAACCCCACGTGTTTGCGAACCAGGTAAAGACAAACAATTACAGCTACCTTCCGCAAACTTTACGACGTTGGGTAACAGCCTTAGAGTATAATAACAGTGCACGGTAGGGCTGGGTGGGTACAGAGAGACTGAAAACAAGACAACAATAAGCTATCTACGCAAGGTGATTGGGCCATAGCGATCACGCTCGCCCAATGCGGGTTGCTGGATTCACATACGCGATCAAATTTCTTGACTGCCTCGGTGGCTCAGTGGTTAGTGAACCTGACTTCTGAGTCAAAGAGGCGTGGGTTCGATCCCCACCCCGGGCAAACATTTGTGTGGTGAACATAGGTGTTTGCTCTGTGTCTGGGTGTTATTTAGGTACTGTCTATATAAGTATGTATTTAAAATATGTATATGTAGTATATGTAGTAGTCTCTGGCAGCCATATGACAAGCTTTGCTTAGTTTGGGGTCAGAGACCGTGTGTAAAATGTCCCCTAATATGTATTTATTTATTCTACGGACGTACGAGCTCTCGTATGCATGATGCCTCAAGCCTATTTTCTTCACCGAAAAGCTTGAGGTGCTGAATTCCGTTCATTATGTCTAAAAAAAATCATAAGAACGGGATCAGAATTTGAACCCTCATGATTTTAAGGCGGATCTTAACAGCACTAGACCACCACAAAAAACTCAATCTTTTTATTTGTTCAAAAACTTGAAAACTTCTGTTCCTTTAATGCCTACCATAAATATCACGCGTGAGTAATACCTGTGTTATATTCTAATCTAAACGTGTTAGATAGTTTTTAAAATCATAATAAACCAAGCTTAGTGGAGAATTTTTGGATGCTGCCAGGGCACAGGGTGCCATGTAGCTCCTGAGTGGAGTATGGATCACCTGCTTATATATGTCCACAGTGTTTGAGCTCAAGCCCTAGTTATGATGAAAGATCTGTACAAGTGTATAAATAAGCGTGTAGGATCGCAATGACCACATATTTGGAAAATATATTAAAATTTATTTTAATGGGGGCCGGGCGCTTTTTCACTGTATAAAGACTTGCCCAGGCGGTTAGTAGAGGTGACGCGTGACCAGAATGCTGGCGTCTACTTTGGTCAAAAGCTCAGAATTGCCATTCAGCGAGGCAATGCTGCCAGCATTCTGGCCACGTTTCCTTCTACAAAGGGGCTTTTAGATTTAGTTTTATATGTTTTTAATTTAGTTTTGCATATATATTAGTTTCGGTATTTTGTAACTATTTTAGTCTTCGATCAGAGATACAAATACTATGTACTCGTATTCTTGATCGAAGATTTCAGTACAATAAGCTAGAATAAATTATGTTTTTTAAGTTAATACAAAAAATTAAATTTATATATTATGTCAATGACATGACAAAACATAACATTTGTACTTGCCAAAAAATCTATTTCACATAGATACGATCAAAATCAAAGCAAAATTATTCACTTTACGTTCACTTTACTCTGCAAATAAAATGAAATATTTTCGAATCAAGACTTAGGTACTTCAAGACCGCTTTACCCCATCCCTATAGTAATTTTAGCCCAGCTTTGAGAGATGAGCGAATTACACCAGAACTGACTTTGTAACGTTTCCAACATGATATTATTGTTGCGGATACACCTACACTCTGTACTAGCACAGAATTGGAGATTGGAGCTACGCAAACCAACTTACAAATACAGTTGAGCTGTAGCGCTCGTAGCGTAGTTTAACTAGGTGTTTGTTAGCAATCACCGAAGTTAAGCTAAGTTCGGCACGGTCTGTTTACGGATGGGTGACTGCGGGTGGCATTTGCAGCTGAACACTACCGTGGCTCGGATGACACGTTAAATTGTAGGCCCCGGTTGTTATAGCCATTTAGCCATGTCAGAGGCCTTCAGGCGGCTTGAAAACTCTGACAGCAGAGCTAGTCACCCGGCCTACACGAACTTATTACTGAGCCGTAGACCTCCTGTTGTATTTCAAGCATAATCAAACCTGTGCTACGAGAATTTCTAGTTCTGCTATTTTGTCGACTGCATTTATAATTTGGCTGTTATTACAATGAATCACAATGTCGAACACTTGGATAGAGCAGAAAGATCAGTCGTAAAAGCTGGTTGAACTGGCCGTAGTGCAAAATTTTCTCAGCAATTTTGTTCTAATAAAAAGCAGTAAAAGTTGAATAGGAAGTAATTGTAGGGTCGTTATTAAACATACTATACCTATTTGAGCACAATTACTTTTAAACATATTTTACTAAGCATGTGATCAATCATTACATCGCCAAAAATCTGCAGTTCACTGTAGAGCATTTTAAGCCAACTGAAGGCTAAAATGACTAAATAGAGTTAATACACGTAGCAATACAATTTGATATGTCATACATGCTATGTTGCTGTGACCGCGGGTGGCATTTTAATACTGAGTGCTGTGACTTGGATGACTCGTGAAATGGTGGTTGTTTTAACCGTTTAGCTGTGTCAGACGTCAGAAGCCTTCAGGCGGTTTAAAAACTTGATTAGGGGTAGCCATTCTGGCCCTGATGCTTGGGCTATAGTAAATGGCATCAATATCCCCTGCCCTCTGTGCTCGCGGGTGGTTGGAGTTGGGGCTTTATCCATCCAATCAAACGAGCCCGTAGAGAACGACAACGCTGGGTGGCCACTTTGTTGTATGTGGCTGTATTACAAACGCAGGACGTCAAGTAACACGTAAGAAAAGCGCTAGGAGCACTGGTGAGTTTCCCTGGAGATCCCGGAGCTCTTAAGATAGCACAACGGCAGGCCACCAAGGGGGTTTTAGGGGGTGCAATCCCACATAACCCGGCTGTACCCCAAAGCAGACAGCTATCTTGCGAAGATTTCCCACACGTAAATAAAATGAAAAGGTTAAGCCATCTAGCCAATGCGAGTTTACTTGTGTTCAAATAGTCAAACAACCAATATTTGTCAGCAATAACCCGAAATCGCATCGTATATTTCCATCACGTAAGCTATGGGTTATGGGGTTACCCAAAACATGTTGTTTATTTTTATGATACCTCTATGAGGTCGTTGGCACGTACTTCATACTCGCACTCGGCTTATTTATCTCCGTGTGTTATCGCAGAATGCGAAATAGTTATTTGTATAGGCATTTTCCTCCAATTAGCAAATAAGGGAAAGTGTCGGAATATTTTATTAATCGTAAAAGAATTTAGAAAAACATGCTTCCGGATATCTTTATTAGGTCTAGTTTTGTAAAAGAAACGACAGATTGTGCTAAATAGTGTGACTGGCAAATAACTAGCATCCTTTTAGGGGATTTTTCTGTACATCAAAACATAACAACATTTGTTCTGCGTCTTTTGTCAGAACTAAAAAAAAAAGCTGTTCCATACATTTTGTCTCGGGTGAACGATATTTTTCTATGGAACAAAAAAATTTTTTTTTTGAGGTTTGACACAAGTCGCAGAACAAAAGTTGTTAGTTTTGATGTACAGAATAAGCCCCTAAAAGGATGCTAATTATTTACCATTCACCCAGTATATGCAGGAAAGTTGTACAGAGAAACATTTTTTACTTGATTTGGTTTAAATTTGCGAGGCCAGTTGTGCTTAGTTGGACGTAGTTGTGCCATTAGCAATACATGTTTTGGAAGTCCAACAAGTTGTGCGAAAGCAGTCTTCTCAGTCTTCTCACTCCTCCCTTGAGGCGCATGGCATTCGTATCACTATCACTACATAGTATAAAACAAAGTCGCTTCCCGCTGTCTGTCCCCATGTATGTTTATATCTTTAAAACTAAGCAACGTATTTTGATGCGGTTTTTTAAATAGATAAAGTGTTTCAAGAGGAAGGTTTATATGTAAAATACACCTGTGCGAAACCGGGGCGGGTCGCTAGTTATAAATAAATATGTTAGGAACATCTTACACACGGTCTCAGACTCCAAACTAAGATAAGCCGTGAGAGCCTAATATAAAACGTATCATCATCATCATCGGCAGCCTTCTCCTTTTTTTATTTTGAATAGGTTTGCGTTTGAACACATACTGCCTGATGTTAAGCAAATAAGCGGTCACTGCCGTGTATAGGCCTTTCTCATACGGTGCCATGTCCTGGGTGGGAATCGAACCCGCGCCTCTTTGGTATAAGAGTCAGGGTGACAACTTACTGTACCACCGAGGCAGTCAAATTATTATGCTAACTGTATTTAGGTCACAGGTCTGAGGCGATCACGGTGAAATTAGAATTTGACGAATATTACTAAGATATATTATGTAGTTATTTATTTGTCATCTTAGATTAGATTTTTACAATATTTTTATAAAAACAATACAAAAACATTATAAAAACTTAATCTAGGTTGCCGCCGGCAGCGGGGCGGGGCTCAAGCTACCGGTGGTTGGGGCTACAGGCTGAGGAACCTCCTAACAACGCGCGCCGTGTCCAGGAACTGCCTTTTGAATCTGGCCCTTAATCCAACTTTACTAAGATTTATGTACTACTGGGCTAATCGCGCACTTAAATTACGAGATACCGAGTTGCATCGATCTTGGTCACGGATAAACTAGTCTACCCGTGACCTCGATGGATGCAACTCGGTCGAAACGTCGGGATGATGAGGTACGAGTATTTATTTATCTCGTAATTTTAGTGCGCGATTAGCCCCGTAGTACAAAATAATAATGTGTTAAAAACAACATATCTCTAAGATGTATTGTAATCCGATTTTCTTTTTAAGTATTGGCATTTATAGAGCAGAACAATACAGTAACCAATACAAACTTGTTAATTTCAGTTTTGTAACAAAACTTGACTACATTTGTTAAACAAGACATTTATCGCAAAACAGGTTTAACGAAGCAATTGCGTGTTTACAAACTATGATTAGGTATTTCTAGCCCCAAATTTCATCTAAGAAATTGTTGAGATTTCACGCCAATTCCTCAAAGTAAGCTACAAAAGTACTCTTTCGAGTTCAGATATTATTTTAAGCGCCCTACAGTCGTTTATTAAATGGTTCCATTAATATAATGAACAGTCTCTCTGGACTGTTTTGTTTGTTTTTGTAATACAACACAATACAAATACAGTTTTGGGAATTGTTTGGTGATTTTAATAATTAGTAATAACAATTATTACAATTCATTAAAAGGGATTGAATAGTTTTTATTAGTAGGTAATTAATTATATCAAATTGAAATAACTGGATCAAAAATGTACAGTAGGTACTCAGTACTTTAGTGACATTATAAAATGATTAGAACTGAATAGGTGAACTAACTGTCTTAATATTATTTTTTTACGTATGATTGTTAGACTAGAAATGACGACCAAATAGCTGGAGTAATACGTGATTTAGATAAAGATTAAGTTTAAAGTTAATTTCCTAAGCCCTAAGGTACGATTAGAACTACACAAAAATTCAGAGAGAGACAAAAAATAAGTTCTAATCGAGAACATCAATATTTTTTTGAAGTTGGTTACAAATGGGAAAAGTCACGTAACATAGCCACAAAGTAAAACAAAAAACACAGCCAAATTGGGAACCTCCTTTAGAGTCCGTTGAAAAGGCACGCACTTTTGATAAAACCGGATATCGGATCCGATCCGAATTCCGCCTCGCGTCGTGACCAGCATGCGGTCGGTGACCTGAATACACCCCTGTCGTCTACATCGGTATTCCCACAATGCTCCGAGCAAATATCTACAGAGCCACAGTCCCTAAGTAAAAGTAAAAAAAAAATGTCCGAGCGCCGTCATACATAGCGACTTAGATTTTTACATTAAATAAATAAATAAATATTAGGGGACATCTTACACACGGTCTCTGACCCCAAACTAAGCATAGCTTGTGATATGGCTGCCAGAGACTGATATACTAAATATACATACATATTTAAAATACATACTTATATAGATAGTGCCTTAAGTACCTATAGTACCTATAGTTACATTAAATAATTCACAATGAACCGTTTTCTCGAATCTCAACGTTATGTCACCTAATTAATGCTTGTAACCGAGCACTTTGGCAGCGCGCGGCGTTGTAGTGGGCTTGCATTACGACTAACTAAAAAGCCTGCCCACTACGTAGCTTGGGCAGGGTTTTGGCTCGGACACGTTTTTTTGCACGATTGTGACTCTATAAATATTTGCTCGAAGCCGCAAAGCTATAAATATTATTTACGTACCGTTAAATACATGTTACTCTAGTGTTTTAGATATCAGCATCTTGTTTCGCTAAAATAGGTGTTATTGGCGATTGGTTCCTATCTGCTCCGTTTCATCACGGAGATACCAGAGGGGTTAGTCCAGGTTTACACGTAAATTGAAACTACAGATGTTTTCGTATGGCTCCATACATTTCTGTACAGCGCCCCTGGCGGAAACGAGGAAGAACTAACCAAAATGTATGGAGCCACACGCGAACGCGAAAGTTTAAGTAAACTACGCAAAACCTGGACTAAGGGCTCAGAAGGATAACGTTGTTGTCACTAAACGAAATTCTCAACCACAAAACGTATGGAAAATTTTGCCTAGAGCTGTCAAAACTGTGAAATACCTATGTATAGGAATTTTATTAATATGTAAATTTTATGAATAGTATTAATAAAATTTAAATAAGTAATATTAGAAAGTATAAGTAAATTGACATAACTTGTCGTTAATATAGGAGAAAACGCTGGTTCCCGTAGTACAGCCCCTGGCTTGTTCAGGAATCAGAGGCTTCATTATTTTACATGTACCTTATTTTATGTCAATAAAAATTTTTGATTGATTTGACAAGAATTTGACGTTCTGTCCCTAAAACTCCGAATCAAGCCACCGAATCGAGATATTTTTCATGTCATTTCTAATTTGTGCCATATTAAACCGATGCATCTCTTTCATATTTTTTTGACAGACCACATTATCACCCTCTGGTATCGCTGTGGTTTTATCGGATACGTGTTTTTTATCGAAGGCATTTGAAGATGTACTGTCGATTTTACACAGGATACAGTATTCTGATACAGAGAAGTATTCATCCATCTCCATATGCCATCGACAAAAAAACGTATCCCATAAAACGGACCAGTGCAAAGGAGACCATGTGTGAATGGACCGAATAGGGAAGGCCTACGGGTGTGCAGCAGTGGAAGTTCTATGGATTATTGATCAATGATCTCGCTATGGGGTATTCTATACATCATCATATTATAGTAGACTTTGGCTAAGTTCACTGGTGGATGGAGGTGTCCCCTCTAGTATCCTTCTACCCTCCGACTATCTCCTATAAAATCGGCTGGAAACGGGTTGCATCCAGCGCAATCTCCTCAGTCTACTTTTTGAATAGACGGTTTGTACGCATATTTCTTCGAAAATCGTTAATACTAGAATAAATAAGAAAATAATAGATTTTATGAATAAAAACAGCCAAAGTAGGTAGCTGTGTTACATTCTGCTAAATAAAAGAAACCTTGCTAAATTTTACTCAAATAAAATTGGTTGTCTGTAAAGTCGGTTTACTGACGATAGTTGAACGTGACAACGTCTTAAGAAAATACTGATGGAATGGTAGCATTTTTCAAAAGAAAATTACGTGGAACGCCTCAGAGCGAGGTAACGCCGTATGAGTCATTTTTCGTGCGTGCAGCCGGTGCTCTGTCGAATTATAAGACGTTGTCACGTCAAAAATCGGGCTAAGTGCTAGTGCGGAGACTTTTATATAAAGCTTAACGCATAATATAAGCGCCCTACTGCTATCATAATTAATAAATATAAGGCCGTGGAAAATTGTATATCTCAAGGACGTTAAGGAGCGAAAACATAACAAGATTCACGGAGAAATAGACTAAACAAATACGAATTCCAAGGCTTACCACAAACCTGCCGCAAATCTCCGATAACGCAGGCTAATAACTTTGCCTATTTATCCTCCTCATAATTTGTTGTCTGAGCTTCTTTCTCAAAATAAATCTTCATTAAGCAAACGAAAGAAAATGTGGTGGTCTAGTGCTAGTAGCACAATTATGAGGCCGTGGATTCAAATTTAATATCAGTCCCGTCGCGGCATTCACGCAATGCACCGAAACTATTAGAACATTTCTAACTTAGGCTAGGATCTAGACACGCGGAAGCGTGTCCAGCCCAGCCAAGTCAAAAAAAAAAAGGAACTGGCGACGCGACGTGTGTAATATTACACGAACCATTTCGAGCCACTTTTGACCCCTTCATAACTCGAAAACTATTTAACCTATATATATTATGAAATTTAACACATTTATTACAGTTCTTTAGCTTATCTACAGTATAAAATATCAAAACGGCCAAGTCACATATGTTGACTAAGCTGTAGAGTTTGTGGAGTAAGGGCTTGTAGAGAAAGGCGTGTAGAGTTAGAAGCTTGGCTTTACGTGAGATCTGACAACTTTTTGATAGTGGGAACTGTGGCTTGGCTTCATTTCACATGAAAATGTTTTTGTTGGATAAAAACTAACACCAACACTCTTCTTCTATAGTCCTGAATTAACAAGAGTAAAATATGTAACAATGGGCACAGATCCTGTAGTCGGTGGCGTAATAATGTAAATATAAAAAATATATTTCAGTCTCACACCAAAGAGGTTTTTTGGAATGTATGTCCAGACAAGACATTTAGGTCCAGACACGTGGTCACACCAGTGTGAATATGAGTAATTTTTATTTCACTTCAATACCTTTTTTTTAGACGATCTTTGACTTTTATCACAAAGTCGCTTACCATCAGGCGAGTGGTCAAGCGCGGACTTCTTGGCTACTAGTTTTAGCTCGCGGCTTTGCCCGCGTGGTTGTTTAATTGTTGCTATCCCAAGGCAGCATTTTGTTTTTCTGGGATAAGAAGTAGCCTTTGTCACTTTCGTTCAAACTATGTCGTCCATGCCAAAAATCAAGTTAATCCGTTGCCGTTGCCGTTGCTACGCGAAGGAGGAATGAACCAACAAATACACTTTCAGTTTTATAATATTAGTAAGGATGACGATAGGGGAGGCCTATGTCCAGCAGTGGACGTCCTATGGCTGATGGATGGGTGGAATGACGAAAAACAACGTCGCTTGCTCTGTCGCCGCCATGACAATAAGCAGCACCTATTCCGTACCGCAATGTAACTCGCGGTCTCCGGATTTTTTCGAAAAGACTCTCTTATAACGCAGTTACTCGTAATTTACTTTGTAGATTTATCCCGCTCATAACTCGCTGTCTGAGCTTCTTACTCCACAAAATAAATAAGTAAAATATAAACGAAACAATGGCGGTCATTTGTCTTCATTACGGGGCAATTACCCAATAGACTTGGATGACTTCATTAAATATTATTATGCCGGGGTCATTAAGTTCTTGTAAATCTGCTATACATAATTAACACCATGGAAATGAAAATCAGTTAGAACGGCTGTCAAAGTAATTTTGTTAGCGAAACAACCTGTATTGTATAATACAGGTTGTTTTACTGAACAAATTCACGGACGAGAAAATACTAATAAATATAAAATTTTATAATGGGGACATCTTCACACGGTCACTGACCCCAAACTAAGCATAGCTTGTGATATGGCTGCCAGAGACTGATATACTACATGTACATATTTTAAATACATACTTATATAAATAAGTAAGTAAATTCGTATAGGCCGGGTGGCTAGCCCTGGTGTCAGAGTTTTTAGGCCGCCTGAAGGCCTCTGACATGGCTAAACGGTTAAAACAACCGGGGCCTACAATTTAACGTGTCATCCGAGCCACGGTAGCGCTCAGTTGGAAAATGCCACCCGCGGTCACCCATCCAAGTACTTATATAAATAGTACCTAAATAATACCCAGACACAGAGCAAACACCTATGTTAATCATTCAAATGTTTGCCCTGGGTGGGGATCGAACCCACGCCTCTTTGACCCAGAAGTCAGGGTCACTAACAACTGAGCCACCGAGGCAGGCAAATGAGGAGATTCGTAGAAGAATCAACGTTACTGACATAGCCCAGCGGGTTGGCAAGTTGAAATGGCAGTGGTCAGGGCGCTTGGAAGACTGATGACCGATGGGGTCGAAATGTTCTCGAGTGGAGACAAGGAAACAGCAAGCGCAGCGTAGGACAGTTGACCTCATATCGCAGGATCGCGCTGAATGCAAGTCGCTTCCGACCGGTCTTTTTAGAGATCCATATGAGATGCCTATGTTCAGAAGTGAACGTCCCATGGCTGTATAATGGACAGAAGAAAAATACTCCTGACAAAAGGAAAATTTCGGAAACCTGCATACGTCTGTAGAAGAAATTTAATTTAATGGTATTTGTGAATCACGGGGTGCCTACCTCAGTTGAGCTTACGTGATAGAAATAAAGTTACTTGTACATACATGTCTAAATTTTTGTGTTGTCTTAATTATGGTAAGCTCTTATTTTGGTAAGCTTACATGTTGTAGCGCCGATCTAGTACAGTACACATATATTACATACGCCAGTTAACAGTTTAGGCCGAATCATACAAGTCGGCGGATGTAAAGTTAGCTACGAGTACATGCTGTGCGAAACCCAACTTCAGTCAGTATTGGATATTGCGCAGCTTGTAGCTAACTCCACATCCGCCGACTTGTATGATTCGGCCCTTGATTCGGCTGATACAGTACACACACTAAATAATCAGGTACGCAATTCTAAATACCTAGTAGGCTCTAAATACCTATTTTTAGCGTTTTACTATTTGATAAAAAAAGGTAAGGATTTTTTTATCGATAGTATTAGTGCCGTTTAAAAACTGTGTTTTAAAAAGTTCTCCTGATTTTTCCTCTTGATATTTTGGATTTACACTACACAAATTTCACGTAAAAGGTGCTATAAATATCATGGAAATACGAATACGGCTTTAAAAACACTTTGTATTCAAACCGCTGGTATCAGGGAATATATTAAAAATGCTGTAAAAAAGAAGCGGTTCCCTTCATGAAAAGAAGAAATGAAAAGGTTATTTACTTAAGCGTGCCGTGGTATCGGAAAGGTTAAAAATTGTTTCAATAAAACGTTTTCATGTGTAAAATAATCTGCTTCGATATCTCCAATATTGCCATTTGTGATTTTCTACCAGTTACCAATGCTCAGAGTCAAAAATATTGTAAGTACCAATAGATTCCTTTTTATTTTATAAACGAATTCAATTTTGTAAACTAGTTCTCCGCGAGCGTTTGAACTAACATTTTCCAATTACATTTTTCATTTCATATTACATTTTATGGAACTCACAAATTACTGAACCGAAGTAACCCGCATATATTTTATTGTTTTTCTTACGTAAATCTGTAACCTGATATTGAACTAGTGCAGTGATAGGGCCCAGTTGCTTGTCAGTTCGCCTACATAATCCTACTAATATTATAAACGCGATAGTTTGTGAGTAGGTAGGTATACCTATATGGATGTCTGTTACTCTTTCACGCAACAACCACTGAACGGATTGAGATGAAACTATGCAATAATAATGCTCAGAATAACACATAGGCTACAATTTATAAAGATATCGCCTTATACGAAGTTCGCCGGGTCAACTTTCGAATTCACCAACAGACGTTTTATTTACAAACCGTAGGTTAAATCTTAAACAGCTTGTTACTGTTCACCAAGCACTAACCGTTGATTCAATACAGTAATCACGCGTTTAACTTAAACAAGCGTTCTTAAACTCGAGTCTGAAGGTTTATATTACTTTAAATAAATAATTACTAATACCGGACCTAGCAAAATTAATTTACTGATACCTATTTTTTCATTCATGTATTTTAACATCTTAGATTTAATTTTAATAATATTTTTATAAATGTCAAATACAAAAACATTTTAATAACTTAAGGTTGCCGCCGGCAGCGGGGCGGGGCTGAAGATGCCGGTGGTGGGGGCTATAGACTGAGGAACCTCCTGACTATGCGCTCTGTCACACAGACACACACCGGCCGGCGAGGTCGAGGACCCTCCGGATCTGTCAGAAGATCGGTTAGATTCTCTCCAAATAGTCAACCAGCTCAACCCATTAGGGCCACAGGGCACACCCCTTCTGGGGTGCCCGGGCAAGTCTGATCTCCCCCGCCGGGTGACGGCCCAAGCCGAGGTCCGTACCTTCTCAGGTGCCCTTGCGCTAGTCACCCTATAACCTAATCTTAGGGCTCAGCCGCCTTCCGCGCTCGCCCATGTCCGGTAAGCTGTAGAGGCCTCAGTGGCCAACAGTAATAAGTCATTAAAAAAAAAAAAATGCGCTCTGTGTCCAGGATCACTGCCTTTTGAATCTGGCCCTTGACCCAACTGTCTAGTGAGAGCCTCTTGGGGTGTTGGTCGAGGCTCTTTGCTATTAAACCGTTCACCGTCAGGACTATCGGGACAATGATCGTCGAGTCAACATTCCACATGGCGGTAACCTCGTGAGCCAAGTCAAGGTACTTATTATTATTTTTATTAAAATGTGTTACAAAAATGATTTCTATCCATCCATCTACCACAGGACGTCCATCGCTAGAAAAACATAGGATGGATCTGCGACAAGACCAGTTGAAAGCGGCTTGCATCCACTAAGATAGACGTTCTACGCAGCGCTTTCCGGTACGTGGTCTCCACTCGAGAACGAAAAGTTCTCCCACCCACTTATCATCAGTCTTCCGTGCTGCGTGCCCTGCCGACTGCCATTTCAAGTTACCAATCTGCTGGGCTATGTCGGTGGATTTTGATCTTCTGCGCATTTCATCACGTCTGAACTCTGCCGAAGTTTCGTAGTGGGCAGGCTTTTTAGTTAGTCGACAGGTGATTGCAAGCCGACTACATCACCGCGCGATGCCAAAGTGCTCAGTTACAAACACTATAGTCTGACCGTTTAACTTAGTCCTCGCCTGCGCGGTACAGGGGCGCGGGGGTAGACGACAAAGGGGGACTGAGACCGGTGCGGGCGGCAGGGACCCGCGCAGGCGAGGACTCAGTTAAATGGTCAGACTATAATTAGATGACATAACGCCGAGATTCGGAAAAACGGGTCCTGTGAATTATTTGATGCAAATATCTAAGTCAGTTTGTATAACGGCGCTCGGATATTTTTTTACTACTTTTACTTAGGGACTGTGGCTCTGTAGATATTTGCTCAAAAAGGCCGACATACATTTCTTATCGGCAATGAAGTTAACTACAAGATGCACAAAACTCGATCCTGACTGAAGTTCACGTAATTTCATAATAACTGCGCGAGGATTGGGTTTTTTGCAGCTCTTACATAATTTCCAACATAGCCCAGCGGATTGGCAAGTTGAAGTGGCAATGGGCAGGGCACATAGCACGGAGGACTGATGGCCGATGGGGTCGAAAAGTTCTAGAGTGGAGACCACGCACCGGCAAGCGCAGCGTAGGACGTCCACCCACAAGGTGGACGAATGACCTGATTAAGACGGCAGGATCGCGCTGGATGCAAGCCACTACCAACTGGTCTTATGGGAGATCTATAGGGGAGGCCTATGTCCAGAAATGGATGTCCAATGGCTGATGGATGGATGGATGACCTAATTTCACAGCCATCAAAAATGTTTAGTTCGGCCTAAATCTTTTTGCACAATTCTGTATTTCTAAGAACGGAAATAGCAGGTTAAACCGCGGGCCGCGAAATAGACCGTAATCATAATGGAAATAATAAATAATAATAATATTAATAAATTTATTTAATTGAAACCAAAAATGTACAACACATATTAATTAAGATTATTACAGTAAGTATTAGATAAATTAAGTAGGTAGTAGAGATGTTATTCATGCAATTTTATCTTATAATCAATTTTATTAATAATTGTAACAAACATGATGATTACGTGGGGCACTAACTCCCACAGTAGGATTCCCTGAGTTTGTGGGAGTTAGTCGTCTTCTTAGTGCTAAGCTAAACAGTGCGTGCCAATTTACCTGTTTGGTGTTTCAGAGAAAGTTAGTATATGTGTACTTATATTTTGTTGAGTTGGTGATGTGGCACGAGTTTAGTGTGAGTGATAATGTATGTATATGTTTGTATTATATATATTTCTGTTACATTTTATTATTTTTTGATTCTAATAATTTCTTCTGTTTCATTGTAGTCCAAAGAAGTTAAATATTCGTATATTTTCTTTCTACATACGTATTTGGTATCTTTTAGTATATTTAGTTTTGTTTGCATGTGCTTATATATCAGAGCACCTATAAAGCTATAACATTTTTGCCCAATGGAGGTTTTTGTTCTGGGGAATTCCCATCTGTGAGTCCGCCTGGAGTGAGTGTTCCTCTGATGGCAGTTACTAGTTATGTGAGCTGTTCGATGGAATTAAAGCACAGGCTTGTATAAAAAGCTGTCTGACACGAAGGTGATGTGTATCTTTGTAAAGATCATCTGTATGATATCGAAATGGCTTTTTGTAAGCAACCTTTAAAACAAGCCTTTGTGCTCGCTCAGCTTTTATTAGATGGGTGGTGCAAGCATTACCCCAAGAAGTGATGCAATAGGTGAGAATGGACCTACATAGCGCAGTATATACCATATCGATGGTTTTGACGTCAGCAACGGTTCTCAATTTTTTAAAGATGTGAACTAGTTTTTTAACTCTATTGCTCAGTTCCTCTATTTGTTTTGTCCATGACAGCATTTCGTCGATAAATATGCCCAGATATTTAATATTCTGGACGTTTTCCAGTACAGGGCACTTGCATATATATTGGGCATTAGTTTGCACATTGCATACGTGGAGCTTGATGCAAAGAGGACGAGTTGGCGCTGATCTGCTCGATACTCGAAAAGCAACAACTTTAGTTTTATTTGCGTTTAGTGTCAGCAGATTTAGTTGCAAACATTTTACCACTGTTCGGAGGCCTTCATTTGTGACTCTCGATACCGCGTCCCAGTTTTGGTCATGAAAAATAATTGCAGTATCGTCAGCAAAGGCAAATGTTCTGGCGATTATATTGCGTAGCTTTTGAAGGGTTATTAAGGTATCGTAATTCAATATTGTGGTGAACTGGAGAGAAGTTAAATACTTTACAGGACAATTATTTTGTAACACTTCAAACCTGCGGTGAAAATTCGTTATTTTGTTTATTAGTATATTTTTTATTGTAGTTGCTTGTAATGATAATATAATTAATTAGATTTAATCAGTTTCTTTTTTAGTTTCGTTTCGTTAACCCGGCGCTGTTTGAGGTTGAGGTGAAAATAATTACGCGGACTGTGAAGCCGGGACATGGTTACCCGAGGCTTATCGACATTTTTCAAATTGTAACGTAATCCCCCCTTCATTTATTTTATTTTAATTATTTATTTTTGAAAATAATATCCAACTTAATATTCTGGGAATATTTCAGGCATCTTCCAGTTGCCGTTATTAATATTGAGCAAAAAATCGCGTTTCTTGTATGGATATATAAAAAAATATTAAATATTAATTTTATTTTAATTTAACTATTTGTTTTTTTAAGTGAATATATACTCGTAATTAAATATTCTGTAAATATTTTAAGCATGTACCTTTCACTGTTATTAACAGGGAGCGAAAAACGTCTGAAAATTCAGATTTGTTGGATGGGAGGCCCCCTTATTTTTTTTTGTATTTGTTGTTATAGCGGCAACAGAAATACGTCATCTGTGAAAATTTCAACGTTCTAGCTATCACGGTTCATGAGATACAGACTGGTGACAGACAGACGGACAGACGGACAGCGGAGTCTTAGTAATAGGGTCCCGTCTTTACCCTTTGGGTACGGAACTTTAAAAATGGATCGTGTTAGTCTCGTTAAAATTTAAAAACGGCTGAACCAATTTGGTTAATCTTAATATTTGTGGAAGTTGAGGGAAGGTTTAAACGGTGAGGATAAATTAAAAAGTTGCGAGTAAAATAATAACAACATTAAATTATTTTTCCCATACAAAATGTTTCTACATGTAAAAGTTGTCATTGACAGTTGACAGGTGGTGAGATGAAGTTCACCGCGTCAGCTAGTCTGTTATGTAAAGATATCTGTGCAGAACCCTAAAAGAAAGCGAGTTGTTAAATCAAAAACAAAGCTTTGTGCACGTCAGCTCTCGTTGTCAAAAACTTCTTTCTCCGGGGCGCGTAATTAAGTCACTTTGTAAAATTGTTATCAAAAGCCTTCTTTATAAAAGTTTCGCAGATAAAAGTTCGCGAAAAAACTGATGTATATTTTGTGATCGTGACGAAAGGGTTAAAAAAAATTTAATATTTAGGGTTCCGCACTCAAAGGGTAAATACGAAACCCTATTACTAAGATTCTGCTGTCCGTCCGTCTGTCTGTCACAAGACTGTATCTCATGAACCGTGATAGCTAGACAGTTGAAATTTTCACATAGGAAATACATATACGTATAATATCATATTTTTACGAACACTATATAAACAAATACTAAATCCTGAATAAAATAAATATTTATATTTATTTTTTGTAATTTTTTGCTCGATGTTAATAACGGCAACAGATAGATGCTTGAAATATTCACAGAATATTCAGTTGTTATTCAAAACTTATAAAAAAAGGGTGCTCCCTTAAGGTAAGGAACCCTTTGTGCGCAAGTCCGACTCGCACTTGGGCTAATTTTGCCGTAACAAAAGTTCTATCGACTGTACATAGATATTAATTTTTTTTTTTCTGGCAAAAGTGCCTTTATTAACTACAACAAAACTACACTACTATTTCACAAAAAGCATTGGATCACCCTCAGACCTTTGAAGGTCTAAAGATAATCCAAATGCTCAAGCCCACTGCCAGTTGGCAGCGTGCCCAGCATGCTGGCTGCATTGCCACGCTGAATGGCAATGCTTATGCGTTGAGCCAAATAAACACCAGCATTTTGGTTGCGCGTCGCGTCCACCAGACCAGAAAGACTTTTGAAAATGATATGAGCTCCTGGCCCCCACGGACCCAATGTCTCAACTCCAAATGGCTCAAATATGTAACCACTACCGAGGTTAGCATATTTGCGCCGCTTGTGCTGCTCCGCCGAATTGGCCGCAGCTCCAGCCCGAACTCTGAGTCTCAGAAAGATGTGACGGTGCCAAAGTATCGAAACAAGTTGCATCCCATACTAAGGGCCGTCCACACTTCCATGGGACCAGCGTCATGCCGTCAGGCCTTTTGCCATCACCACGCGCGAGCCCACTCGGTTCGAGTACGGCTGCGATATTGGCGGTGGCAAAAGCCCTGCGAATGACATCGTTAAGGCTGGCGTGGCGACCAATCCGACCAGCGCTTCTTGAGCAAGAGAGACCGTGGTGACCGAGCTGGTTAACTGCAGTACCACACTGACAGCGATGGGCCTCATAACACCTTGCACCCAAGCGTAAGATGACAGCTAGACGAATTGCAGTTGGGTCTAAAAGGTTACCAGTATTAGATATTAAATATATCTCCTGTTTTTGTTATATAATTGATTGATGAGATAACAGTTTAGTATTATTAAGTTCATATGTGAGTGGCTAGCCCTGGTGTCAGAGTTCAAAGGCCACCTGTGACACGGCTAAATGTTTACAAAAAAAATTGAATGCCACAATTTGAGAGTATCGTCTGTGCTACGGTTGCATAGTTAATTTGCAGGATATAACTGCCGCCAGAATGTGGAACGCCTTGCCTTAGTCTGTCTTCCCGCTAAAGTACAATATAGGTGTCATCAAATCCCGGGTAAACAGGTATCTTCTAGGTAAGCGTGTTACACTCTAGACCGCATATCTGCTTAACATCAGGCAGTAGTCAAAAGCAAACCTATATAAAAAAAAACCAACACAACGTTTCACATTAAATTGATAGAATCGTAATTGTTTTTTGAACCAGATGTTTTTTAATTCAATAATAATAATTAATTATTGCTTTAAAATGAACATTTATATTTATTTTCATATGAATTATCAAAATAAACTTTCAATGTAATCCCCTTATATTTCCTTACAGTTAGCAACATATACTTATATATTTAGTTAGCAATTCAAAGCCAAACCAACATAAGTGCCATTAATATAATAATATAAGGCTCACTTATCACCTTAAAAAAAGCACTTTAAAATGTAAAGCAACTATAGAGAAAGATGTATAGTTACATACGTACCCGAGGAAGACAGCTGTAAAGGATAGTGATAATTACATATAGAGCCTGCAACACGTTAAAGTTCTAAGCCCTCCAGTTGCCAGTTGCTTCAGCCTACCTTCGTCAGTCGGTGTTCAACCACGGCGCGCTCAAGTTCTGTGTTAGGGCGGCGCCCGCCCTTGACGACGCGAACTTTGTGCTGTGCAAACTTGTTTTGAATTTAACTGTAGCTAAAACACTTACGGGATTTTTGGATTAACTAAGATTGATTAGACAATTAATTGCTGCTAAATCACATAATACACTCTTAAGGGATTTTTTTAAGAACGAGATAGCTTAAAACAGTGAATCGTTGCTACAACAAGTATTAACGGGAGTTTTTCGTAGACCGAGATAGCTTGAATCAGTGAACTCTTTCTAAATTTAGCTCTTCTGATAAACGAGATAAACTTAGATTAAAAAGTGAATTGTGACTCTATTTTATGTAGTTGTGCAGTGATTTATCACCATAAACGTTGGGAAAGGGTATGTATTTTTACGATTAATTTGTTAATCTAATGATGACATAATTGGCGCTATAATCAATAACACTTAAAAATAATTAAATGTTAAAATCAACATGTGAATTTAATTAATGTTGTACTTTAGCAGTGATACTCTATTACATAAAAATACCTACTGACAACACTAAAACAACTTATATCCTTATTTTAACTCAAAAGTATAAATAAGAGCACATTTTTTTTAATGTGAAACTTGTACTGAATTTAAGTTCATATTTGGCGCTGTTAACTATTTTCCATTTTATTTTATCATTCAGATATTCGAAGTAATTTCAATAAACAAAACTGGTTATGTGGTCTATAAGACATACTGGTATCTTCTGTCACACCAAAAAATATTTTTCTCCATTTTATCTTTCTAATTTAAGTAAGTACTTAAATTGAAAGTAAATAAATTCAAAATACTAACAATATTACACATCTTTGCTAAGTACCTATACATTTTTTAGGGTTCCGTACCCAAAGGGTAAAAACGGGACCCTATTACTAAGACTTCGATATCCGTCTGTCCGTCTGTCTGTCTGTCACCGGGCTGTATCATGAACCATGAAAGCTAGGCAGCTGAAATTTTCACAGATGATGCATTTCTGTTGCCGCTATAACAACAAATACTAAAAACAGAATAAAATAAATATTTGAATGGGGCTCCCATACGGTACAGAACCCTTCGTGCGCGGGTCCGACTCGACTTGCCCGAAGTTTTGAATAAATTGTTTCTTAATATCATGTCGCAGAAATAAATAAAAAAATTAGTAGCTCTTCCTATGCACTATATCAACTGGCTCCTACAACTAGTGCTGAAGCTCTCTTGACAGCATATCATGGTTTGGTTGCAGCGGTTTTGAGATATGGCATTATTTTTTGGGGAAACTAAACAGAAACAATCCAGGCTTTCAAACATCAGAAGCGCTGCATTCGATCCATGTTCAGACTGAAGCCAAGGGATAGTTGTAAACCGTATTTCAAAAAACATAGAATACTCACTCTCCCATCAATGTATATATATGAGTTGGCAATATTTGTCAGGGCAAATCCCAAAACATTTCCTAACATCTCAGTACAATCAAATCGGAACCGTCGTGACAAATTAAAATTGCTGCACCGTCCTAGTAAAACACAACTTTTTAGAAATAGTATATTTGGGATGGGCTCCTTAGTATACAACAAGATACCCCAGAGTATAAGGGAATTGAGTACAAACCAATTCAAGAAGAAACTTAATTATTAAATTAAATATTCATTTATTCAAGTATCAGAGACTCAACATTAAAGAATTAAAAAAAAAAATACATTATCAGTCACATTACAAATACAATAAAAATGATTTGGAAACACATTTAAAAATCATTAAAAATGACTAACATAATTATACAACATTAATTTCATAATTTACAACATTAACATTCAATAAATTCTGGCTACGACTTCATCTCTGTGTGCAAGGTGTAACCTACACGCGTGCTGTATATACGGGCAGTCGAGCCTCTCGGCGAGCGCGGCCAGCAAGCCATTGGTGCTCCCTCGCACTCGCCGCACCAGGGACGCGCCTCTCTTTCGCATGATTAAGGATTTATTGACTGCTAAATGCTATTATAAAATAAATGACTTCCTGTGTGATAAGCTTTGACATGAATATTAAGATTTATTGACTGCTAAATGCTATTATGTAATAATGTGTTCTATTTGTTCCACTGACATTTAATAATTTTTCCGCATCACAATTTTAATTTGATTTGATACCAAAAATGTACTTATAAATGTCTATGATTGTAATGAACTAATGTAATTAATTAATGAGCAAATCGCCTCTCACTTTTTGCACACCCTCTTGTAGGGTGGAAACATGTTGAGATAAAATACCTAAGATAAGACCTATAAATGTACAGTTTAGCAAATAAATGAATCTTGAATCTTGAATCATAATATTTATTGTATTACACATTTTAAGTATTCTTTTTAAAACATTAATTATTTAAAACAAAAATTTTTGCTAAACGTTTCATCACGTTTAAAATAAAATGGATGTGTCTTTTAGAGTCTAAACGTGATGAAACGTTTAGCAAAAATATTTTGTTTTAAATAATTAATGGTTACATTTTTAGAGACCCTAAAAATTCAGAACCTACTTTCGCATTGCCATCGTTACTTGCGTTGCGTACTTAGGAAGTAAATTTATGCTACCCCCGCCATGTATAATACACTAACATACTTGCATAATTTAAACACACATAAAATACATTCATCACAAACGTTAAAGTTCAAACTAAAACATGTCGAAAGTATTTACGAAGTCCAAGCCTATTTTTCTTCGAACAATAAAACTAGTGTCACAGAAATCCTTTTTCATGACCTTCTACATTACGTCCGAGTGATTTGTCAGCCTCATATCTCTGGAATTCGTATTTTTCGGTTCACTGCTCGGCGAGACACATTCCGACATACCTACAGACATTCCGACCCATTCTTACAAGCCAGTAGTGGCTATACAATATAAAGGCTGTAGGTTTGTTTTTAATTTTCTGCGTAGCAATTGGATAAGAAAGTAAAATAAATAATGCAAAAATATATCGAGCGAAGGCCATTACCTTCTGCAGTATTTGCTTGATTTGTTTTGAAAAATGATTTCATAACTTTTTGTATGGTGCCCACACTACGGGCCTCGAGCCTAGTGTGGGACCAAATGATACTTCGCTTGTGAATCGTGAATCTAATTTAAAAAAAAAAATCTTACAATTTTTCTTTCATAACAATCTTCATTTAAACGAGTTTCATATTTTTGGATCTTATTATCTTTTGACATTGCTTGTGAAATATGGCGGCATGATGGACAAAAATTAAATCAGAAAATATGAAATTCGATTCACTGTACTGTACAAAGTCTAGTCTCATTTTGCAAGATCTTCTTTGTATATGGAGTTTCATGCCACCGTATACCTCAAAATTGGCTAAATGATTAAGCAATCAAAGGCCACAATTTATTGTGTTATCCAAGCCAAGCTAGCGCTCAGTAGCCGCCCATCCAAAAGCAAACGATGACGACAGCTACTTAATTTTGACGATCCCTTAGCAACACGTAGTCTTAGTAACAGACGCAGTATAAATTGTAATAAGCTCAACATTATTTCATGAAATTAAAAGCATCTCTACATAAATTATAATTGAATTATGTATTTAATTTCATCAGTACGCCTAATTAAACTGATTACTAACTTAGAGGTAGGATTATGCATTGCTGTAATATTAATATTGGGATAACAAATCAATTCAGCTCTTAGCATCCTTATTATATACGAAAGATATTAATTTATGTTATATGCAGGGTCGGACTCTAAAAAATATATTGAGTATGGTTTTTTTTTTATTTCAGGATGTTAAAAATTACCTTTATTAGCAAAAAATTAAAAATTATTAAATTAGCAAATCCTCAAATAAAAACCGATACATAAAACGTAACGCGTAGGGTGTATCTCAAGATAAAATTCTGCTTATTTCGTATAACACTCGTATTACGTACTCTACTACGAGATTCACTATGAGAATTAATAGCCACTCTTTTACTCGTATTACAATAAAACTACTAGCACCTAGTAGATTAACTGTAATACCAGTAAAGAAATTACGTTATAATATATTCTCGTTGTAGAACTTTATTATCTACCTTACGAAACTCAACCCTGATTATAAATTTCATGTGTGCGTTTGTGATCTGTATGTCTGTCCGTGGAATCATATCTCTCCGAAAAAAAACCGATTAATCGATCAGTTTTTATTTTAATGCATTTTTTTGGGTTTCTCGGGTTCTTTTAATTTTTCGCTTGTGCGTTATAAAAAAATAAACATAAACGAGTGAAACCCCTTAACTATATCTAAACACGCTAGACAATTCCACTCTCTGTCATCTCGTACACTCAAGCGGTAATTTATAAGACGACCCGAGGAGCCAAGGAAAAATACCTACAGGAATACCTACTCGACCCTGTCTCTTCGTGCCCATTCTTATGCCATAACATTTGGATTTAATTTGTTAGAACCACTCTCTGGAGATTAAGTGAGCTTTCCAGATAGTTGAAAATTACTTCAACAATGTAGTCAATTTTAAAGGCGCCATCGTAAATCTAATATGAACTAAAATATCTGGGACCACGGTAGTGACCCCGCCAAGACGAGCCAAGCAAATCGAAGCGCATAAGCGTAGCAATTTTTTAACTATTTTCATTTTAAAAGAGAACATTTTTTTATTGCTATTTAATGTTTGATAAATTAGAATTTATTAAAAAAATTGCCCACAGTATGAAGGGTGACTGATAATAAAATTGAATGAATTTATGAAGAAAGAAATAAAATGTAACTTACTTATTTTATAATCAGGTTTTATCGTACGACTATGTACAGTACCAGTGCTGTAATTTATATAATATGAAATTATCGCAAAAAGAGATTCAAGATTTCAAGATCATTTATTTCTTTAGTAAACAGAGAGAACTGTCTCATCCACATTTCTCATACAAACTGCTTGAGTGTGGAACGCTTTGCCTAAAGAGTCTGTCTTCCCGCTAAAGTAAAACGTGGGTGTCTTCAAATCCCGAGTAAATAGGTATCTTCTGGGTAAGCGTGCTACACCCTAGACCGCACATCGGGCAGTATGCGGTTAAACGCAAACCTATAAGATATAAAAAAAATCTTTATGAAATGCTAATAGAAGTCAAAATTAAGTTATTACTAAGCTAACTCATCAACCTAATCGTGTACAAAATTTCAAAAGCTGTAAGATAAAACTTGTTTATCTACACTAATGTTGTAACATTCTACTTATGTTTCCAATACTTGACTTATAATGACTACTGTTATAGCACAGACAACAAAACACTCAATTTAAGCAATTTCAAATGATGTTATAATATCCACATCGATATCGTAAAATCTCATTATAACATCGATAAAACGCGACCAATTAACCTGGCGAGCCTTATGTCAAAATCCTCATACAAGTTGTATAAAATTTTGATATTAGGCTGGCTTTTGAAAACAGTTGGGTTATACGTGAAAACTTCGTCGAAACTACTAAACTTACATACACAAAACTCTTTGGTAAGATCTTGTGCCAATGAAATAAAAAAAGAACAACAGCGCGCGGTCGCTCCTGATTGGCCCTGCGCACGCAGCTGCACTCTCATTGGTTAGATTTTAATGGCGGCAAGTTCACTGTGACAATACACGTACGCGTGAATTTAATGTTTCGCAATAGGTATGTTTTTTTTATTTTTATTAGTGAAGATAAAGTAGTGTATGCAACTGCATATAACACGGGTATTAAAACACGAGTGTGAGTTTATGGAACGAGCGCAGCGAGTTTCATAATAGTAACGAGTGTTACTTCATCACTTCATTATATGACAGTTGCATAACCTACTATTACTAGGTAAACATAATTGCTAAACACTTCATTGCTCTCCTGAAATAATAAACCATCGCAATTTTACACTATTTTAGGTACTCAGTCAAGCGTAAGTACTAAAAATGTTAAGTACGCTTAGTGCCAACGCTGACGGACGTAAATTTGCAGGCACAAACGCCGCTATTAGAAATCTGCTTCTAGTGCCTCTAGCATGGTAGAGAGACAAATTGTCTTTCCGGCTACTTATCCCAGTGTAAACAAAGTTTGATAGTTGATTGAACAGGCGTTACTTTGAGCAAATTTATCTTCAAATCTTTGTATCGAATAAAGCGGAATACACTAAATATTTATTCGAAACAAAGAAACAAAGTTTTAATTGACATTGACAACTGATATCAAAACTGGATTGTTTGATTGGTTAATTATTTGTAGTCGGATTTTTATTTTATCTCATGTAATTTTATGCGTGGCTGTACCATAAGAAATACGTAATACTGATGCGGGAAATCGATCTTTATCAACGTGGACCGAAACGGCCTCTTCTTTCATCGTTCTCGGCGTTTCGCCCCGCGGGGCGAAAGAGGGCTTTCAAAAAGAGTCATCGGCGATTCTCCCCGCGGGCCGAACAGCATGCGGGGCAAAACGACGACAGAGCCATAATATTATGGATTTATCCTTTTGCCATGTTAGGGGTGTTGTGGCAGCATTTGTGACTGACTGAGTAACTGAATGATAATCTGACCTTCATCGCATTACCAGCGGCCTATCTAATAATGAAATGGTAATGAAAATATTTATTGTCCAAGCTTACGTCCATAAAAAACAAATTACAAATTATAAAACATTACTCATCAAATCCCAAACATAAAACATTACATAATTAAATGTACAAAACAAGGTTTATATTAAAAACTAAGTAAGGGTAATAATAGTTGAAAATAAAATTGTTAATTTTATTATAATTGTAAATTTGTTATGGGAGCGTGGATAGTGAAAATCCGATTCTTATCCCATTTCTTTCAGTACTCGTATTGACGTTTTGTGGATGCAAGTGGATAAATAAATAAGTTTATTTTTCTACATAATAAAAATATCTGTTTTTTAATGTGACTTGTGAACCGGTGACGGGTTTGCATGACGGCCGTGACCATTTTATTCATAAAATCCATGGTCAAAGATATATCGTACTCCGGGAAAAAACCTACGCAGGTAAATATAGGTGCGTTTATTGTAGTGGCTATCAAAATTGTAAAAAAGTGGGATTCCTACCTAAAGATTTTATTCTATCATGAAAATATATGAAATTTTCTTTTCCCAGCGAAAACGTCGTCGCCACAAAACGCCACGTTTTGTAGCTCTCGCGATACGTCCGTCTACGATAGCACTTACTTATCCTTTTTAATACTTTGTAGACAGATTCTTTGATCATTGACTCGTGTAATATAGTTCATGACAAATTGGAGTCGTAAGTATTGCGAGAAATCGAAAAAAGTTGATAAAAGGAAAACGATTTCTTAACAAAGTTTTTTATTGCGTTCTTTAATCGAAATAGTTTGTTCTATAAGTGGATTTATCAAAAAAATACAATGATTTTAGAATTCTTTGTAAGATGTGGAAAATTTCACTTTTCCACAACTTACAAAGAATTCTTAGTTACATTTCTGTCCATTATACCAGACCGTTTGAAAACATATTTTTTTCACAGAAATTGTTGTTATCGTTGATATTGATGTATCAGGTAACGGAGAAAATTTTCATCATCATTATTACCCTTAGTATATTCAATGCTAGATACCTGCCTAAGCCTCTTCTATGGATTTCCGATAAAATTCGTTTAACGCTTACGCTTACATCCAGCTTATAACGTGAGACTAATTAGCTCATCTACCGGCACATGATATTCATTTGTTATCGATGACTTTTTACCCTCCATCTATTGGCCAAATGACGTCTACTACTGGACATTATGTTTTCCCTAAGAAACTCCAAAAAGACAGAACAGATTTAAAGGGGTTGAAGGTCTCGACATAGAAAACCACATATCAGTGTCGTATCGTATCATCCACCAAATTAGTGAACGTCGTACACTGCGCTCGCTGAATTGTGGTCTCCACTGGAGTACTTTTGAACTCCATTGGTTATAATTTGTCCGCGCTATGTGCCCTGTCATTTTAACTTGCGAATCCGCTGGGCTATGTTGGCAATGTTGTTTTTTTACGGATGTCCTAGCCCTGCCTGTTATTACCCTACCAACTCATATAAATAAAAGAAGGTGTACTGGATACACCTTACTATGCTGGGGTGCCGAGGAGGGTGTTACTTGAAAGAAACTAGTGTTGAGAGCTTCTTGTTATTTATTCTTCAGACTTGTTATCTCGAGGCGAGGTGAGCACCGAATGAATTTTTCGGCAAAATGGGCCTACTGATAAGCCGCCTATTGTCTACAGCCTAGTCGTGCGCGGCGAGAGTGCGTGAAGCGCGCTCGGCCAATGGGAGAGGCGTATGTTGCCTCTCGCTCAGGCGCATGTTCCCTCTCGCTCGCACCTATAGCTACTCCGTTGGTCGGAGCGTTACCCTATGGAGAGCACCTACTCTATTTTTATTTATTTCGCCTACAAAATACGGTACGATACAATTTCAACTATAATACAACTATCTATAACTTATGAACTAATCTTGAAGGCGTCGTCCTGCACATCTCTCCCGCCGTGTGACCTCGTCGCATCTGCTACCGGTGCTGGAGAGACGTCTTCAATAGGCAGGATCACCATCTTCCTTACTGGACGCCGCAGGATGCCTCCTTTAGTCTTCACGTCGACGGTGCGCACGACTGCGTCAAGCCCGGGATACGTGGCGATGACTTTGCCACGAACCCATACGTTGCGTGGCAGATTGGGGTCGATGATCTGGACTAGATCCCCGATCTGTACTGTGGGTCCTCTTCCGTGTGGCTCCCGCCGGTTTTGAAGTTCTGGGAGATACTCTCGTAGCCATCTGTCCCAGAACATGTCGGCCAGTCTCTGTGCTGCGCGCCAGCTGTCCTTCGTCAGGGTATCTCGTTCGTTGAAAGTTCCAGGTGTCGGTGCTCGTCCGGGTCCTCCCAGCAACAGGTGATTCGGTGTTAGTGCTTCTGGGTCGTCCGCGCTGACGGATACGTGGGTCAGCGGGCGACTGTTCACCGTGTATTCGGCTTCTGCCAGAAGGGTGGAGAGGACTTCTTCTGTTGGACTTCTCTCGTGGAGTGTTGCTGTGAGTGCTGTCTTCACAGATCGCACCATACGTTCCCATGCGCCTCCCATGAACGGAGCTCCGGGAGGTATGAAACGCCAGGAGATCGTGCGCTTTGCTGCCTCTTCTGCTGTCGCGGTCTCGATAGCTTGCCGTAGTTCCTTGTCGGCTCCCTTCAGGTTCGTCCCATTGTCCGACCAGATTTCTGTTGGGCAACCTCGTCGGGCGACCATTCTTCTAAGTGCCATGACTGCTGAAGATGTTCTGAGTGAGTTCGCCAGTTCGAGGCGACGTATCGCTTCTGATGCGTGCGCCCCACGGTAACTGTCAGTGGGCCGAAGTAGTCGAGTCCTGTGAAGGTGAATGGTCTTCTGTGGTGTGCCAGGCGACATGACGGCAGGTTTCCTGTTCTCGGGTATGGCGGTGCTTGAGTTTTCATTCTGCAGTGAAGACATCTTCTTACTATGGTTCGAGCTGTAGGTCGAAGGCGCAGGACCCAATATTGTTGGCGACATTCGTTCACTGTTGCTTCGACGCCAGCGTGATGTAGTTGGGCGTGTACACTCTTGATCCATAGCTTGACTGTAGGATGATCTCCGTCTATGATCATCGGGCTTTTGACGCTTTCTGTGATTTGTGTGGTGGCGTCTATGCGGCTTCTAAGCGTCAATCTTCCATCGGTGTATACGACACTTAATTGACGTAGACGGCTTTCTTTGTCGATGGGCTTCTCTTTTGTAATGTTTTCTATGTCTTCCGTGAAAGACTCTTGTTGCGAAGAGCGCATGAGGAGTTCTTCTGCCCTTATCAGCTGTTCTGCAGTGACGGGATGGAAGTTTCGTTTTTCTGTCCTTATTTTCTGTGGTTTCTGTTTAGTCTTCTGATCTGTGGTTTTCTTGTTGACTTTGTTCCACGCGGGATCTTTCTCTTGGTTCCTTTTCGTTCGCCTGTAGTTGACCTTTCTATCTTCGTCCTGCAGAGTTGTATGAACTGCAGGACTCTCGCGGTACTGTAGCGAAGTCTCTCCCAGTTAGAGAAGCGAGAGACATCGGGTAGCCCTTCTGCGAGCCTCTGTGTCTTGCTGTTGGCTATGTGGTTGACTCTTTCATCTTCCGTTGATGTTGGGGCAGGAGGTGACGTGTCCTTGGGCCAGTTTTCCTCGGCTTCGTACAGGAATTCCGGTCCTCTGAACCATCTGTGGTTTGCGTCAAAGGATGGTGGAGCATCTCTGGTAGCGTCGTCTGCTACGTTGAGTTTTGTTGGTACCCAACGCCATTCGTTGACTGTAGAGCTCTCTTCTATAGCTGCGAGACGGTGAGCCACATACGGTTTGTAGGATCGCGAGCCCGTCTTGATCCAGGCTAAGACTGTTTTGCTGTCAGTCCAGAAAACCTTGGAGTCTGGTTTTCTCTCATGCTCCTTGATGACGGCTTCGGCGATGCGCGCGCCCATTACTGCGGCTTGCAGTTCTAGTCTCGGTATCGATGTGAGCTTGAGAGGCGCGACTCTTGCCTTCGCTATGACGAGTGACACGTTGACTTCGCCGTTAGGAGCTTCTGTTCGCCAGAAAAGGACTGTGGAGTAGGCCACTTCGCTGGCGTCTGTGAAGATGTGAAGTTGAAGGTTGGTGGCGTCGCTGTAGCCGAGGTAGCACCTCGGTATGGCCACGTCGCGGAGGTTCTTCAGGTGGATGATCCATGTCTGCCATTCGATGGACAGATCTTCATCTATTTCGTCATCCCAGGCTGTGCCTCTGCGCCATATCTCTTGCAGGATCTGTTTCGCTCTGGCTGTCACTGGAGAAGCGTATCCAAGCGGGTCGAAGAGAGACATCACAACCTTTAAAGCCTCTCTCTTGGTGGGCTTTTTCCCTTCTATGATCTGTGGTGGTACTCTGTTCAGGTTGAGATTGAACGTGAGTTTGTCTTCTTCCGGTTTCCATACCAGCCCCAGAACTCTTTCTGTCCTCTGTTCAGTCTCGTAGAGTTCTGTATCTTCTGAAGCTTTCTGTTCACCGAGGGCTTCAAGAAGTCTTGTCGAGTTAGACTTCCACTGCTTGAGGATGAAGTGGGCCTTCTGGTGTATGTCTCGCACTCCCGTAGATATTCGAATCGCATCTTCTATGGTTTTGAAGCTGTCGAGGTAATCGTCAACATAGTGCTTTTCTTTTATGGCGATTGCTGCTTCGGGATGCGTCTGTTGGTTTGCTTCGGCGTTTAAATTCTTCACGAAGATGGCCGTCGATGGAGAACTGGAGGCTCCGAAGATGAGCGACGTCATCCTGTACTCTTCTGGTGGTTTGTCGTCCCGTCGATCCCGACGCCATAGATATCTGAGCGCGTCTCTGTCTTCTTTCCGAAGTTTCACCTGCATGAACATTTCTCCAATATCGGCTGTCACTGCGATCTTGTGTTGTCTGAATCGCATCATGACGCCTGGCAGTGACTGTAGGAGGTCAGGGCCTTTAAGTAATGCGTCGTTAAGGGCCACTCCCTTTGTCTTGGCTGCGGCGTCGTGCACAACTCGTAGCTTGTCGGGCTTCATTGGGTTTATTACCGCAAAGTGCGGGAGGTACCAGGTTTTGCCTGGAGTCTTCTCTTTCGGTGCAGGTTCTGCGTACTTCTTGGTGATGAGCGCTTCCATCTGTTCTGTGTATTTTTCTTTAAGTTTCGGGTCGCGGTCGAGCTTCTTCTCTATGCCATAGAGTCGTTTCAGCGTGTTCTCGTAATTGTCGGGAAATGTGAAGTCATCTTTCTTCCAGAGCAGAGAAGTTTCGTATCTTCCTTCTTCTGTGTGGACTGTATTCTGTGTAAGGATACGCAGGGCTCTCTCCTCTGGATCTGTCGACGGTTTCTTCGCGTTGAGGCAGAGTGCGTCTGTAGCGAAGTATTGCTTCATCATTTCCTCCAAGTTATCTTCTTCTCGGGCTTCTGTGATGTGTGAGACGAAGTCTATGCTGCGGCCGAGAGAACGTGTGTGGTTCCCGTGCAGTACCCAACCCAGTGGCGTGAGTGATGCCACCGGTTGGTTTTTGTCGCCTCTTCTTATTTTCGATGTCAACAGCAGGTGCCAGTTATCTTGGCCTATCAGGACGCGTGGCTTCGCATCTTCATAAGTGAGGAAGCGGCTGAGGTCTCGCAGGTGTTCGCATTTCTCTATTTGTTCTTTCGGAACTTCCTGCGTTGAGACTTGTAGATTCTTAACTGTTCTCGCTTGAATCGGTTCCTCATGGTTGTTGAGACCCTTAATCACGAAGCTCACTCTTCTAGATTGAGTCTCTGCTGTCTTCATCTTGTTTATTGCTTCAATGCGTAGCGGGTCTATGGGCCCAGTTGCCCCGATCTTGTCGCTGATGTTGCTGTCGATGAGCGTGACTGTGGATCCGTCGTCAAGCAGCGCGTAAGTGTCAATTGTTGCTGTAGGCCCCTTGACATGGATTGGTATAATCTTGAGGTAAGATTGCTTCTGTGTGGCGGTCCAAGTAGTAGTGACGGCCTCTGTTGTTTCCTTTTCTTTAGCAGGTTCTGTTTTAACGAAGTGTAGCAATTTGTGGTGATAGTACTTGCAGCCGTTGGTGTCGCAGGTACGTCGCTTGCAGCTGTGGTTCCTCGTTCTGTAGCGTAGGCATCGAAAGCAAAGATGCTTGTTCTTGGCGATGTCCCATCTTGTGTTGCTGTCTGCGTTTTTGAACGTTTCGCAGTCTGTTGCAGTGTGTCCGGTATTGTCACATACCGCGCACTTCGCTGTGGTTTGCTCTGTGACTGTGTGCACTTTGTATGTGCGCTTGTTCTGTGAGGTGGGCTGTGTTTGAGTACCCACTGGTTCGGGTTGTGCGTAAGGTGCGCACAGGTCGGCTTCTGCCTTCATGAACTTCTCCATCTTCAGTAGGTCTGGGTCTTCTCTCGGTTGTTTGGCGGCGAATTCGTAGAACTTGTGACGAAGCGTAGGCGTGAGCTTATCCAGCAGTATCTTGCTTGTCTCTGGATTAAATAGGAAATGTGCGCAGCCCAGAGCTTGAAGTATGCACACAGCGTTGGTGATCTTGCTTGAAACTGTGCATGTGTCTTGCGGGTTTTCTGTGAGTCGTGGCAGCGCCTTCAGCGTATTAAGTTCCGCTATGGCGATGGCTTCTGGCTTCCCGAATCTGGATTCGAGTGCGCGCATGACGTCTGCAGGATCGCTGTTGCTGATGAGTAGCCCTTCAACGGCTTCGTTGGCTTTTCCTTTCAGGTTTCTTCGTAATCTGTTGATGTTCTCGAACTTTGTAAATGATGTTGCCGTCTCGTTGTAGGCGGAGCGGAACATCAGCCATTCTTGATGATTCCCACTGAAGACAGGTAGTTCGATGTATCTTGGATGACTGGCGGCCTTGACTGCCATGGTGATCGCTGAAGACAGTTGGGCGAGCTCTTGACTATGAAATGCTCCCGCCGATGTCGATGGTACTTGACGCGAGTCTTGATGACGCGGCGCAGGTACTTGCTGTTCTGTCGCAGGAACTTGTTGTGCTGTGGGTATCTGTTGATGCGCAGGTTCTCGCTGTGCTGCGGGCATCTGTCGATCCGCAGGTTGTTGCTGTGCTGCGGGCGTCGCAGGTTCTTGCTGTGTTAACCACGTGTCCACACGTGATTCGACGTCTTCCTTGGAGTATACGGAGACATCATCATCGTCATCCGAACGGGCGGCAGCTTGTCTACGGCTCTGAGACGAGCTTGCCGTTCTTCTGTCGGAGGGTCGCCCTGCCTGGCGGCTGGCGGGGCGACCGATTCGGTTTTCGACCTCTTGTCTGGTCTTACTGTGGTGTCGGTGCCCTCCGTCGCGCTAGGAGGGTGCGCAACGGAGGCTTGTGCCGCAGCGGATGCGTCCGCCTGCGACTCCGATGAAGCTTCTGTCGTCGTGGTGTGTGACGTCTCGAGGCTCATGACGGTATGAGCCGTGGTCTCCGTCCACGCGCTTTGACTCGTCGCGGTAGTACCGGACGAAGACGAAAGGGGGTCTTCGGCGGCGAGGCGCCCCTTTCCTGTAGAGCGTGTGACCGGCATATCGACCGACCGGTTTCTTCTTTCTTCGAACGGCGTTCCTCGACGATCCGGCTCGATGCGACCAAAAGATGTACTGGATACACCTTACTATGCTGGGGTGCCGAGGAGGGTGTTACTTGAAAGAAACTAGTGTTGAGAGCTTCTTGTTATTTATTCTTCAGACTTGTTATCTCGAGGCGAGGTGAGCACCGAATGAATTTTTCGGCAAAATGGGCCTACTGATAAGCCGCCTATTGTCTACAGCCTAGTCGTGCGCGGCGAGAGTGCGTGAAGCGCGCTCGGCCAATGGGAGAGGCGTATGTTGCCTCTCGCTCAGGCGCATGTTCCCTCTCGCTCGCACCTATAGCTACTCCGTTGGTCGGAGCGTTACCCTATGGAGAGCACCTACTCTATTTTTATTTATTTCGCCTACAAAATACGGTACGATACAATTTCAACTATAATACAACTATCTATAACTTATGAACTAATCTTGAAGGCGTCGTCCTGCACAGAAGGTATCAATGTTAAAATCAATATATTTTGTACAGTATCTACTGTACACACTTAAATCTGCCCATCTCGTGGCTGGGATTTCAAATCCAAACTTTCTGGATAGATTCTCCGTGACCATCGACTCGTGTAACAATATGATTCATGACAAATTTGCGCCGAGATATCGCGCGAAATGGGAAAAACTTGGGACAAAGGGAGGTAACGCTGGCTTTATTACATAGTTCTTGTTATGGACTGCCGGACGGCAAAGTTTTTAAATCATGAAACATTTAGAACGCTCGTAAAAGTCTGTTTTTACAAGCTTTTATTTTACTTGCAATGGATGTATACATACTATGTGAGTTTGCGTGGAATTTTACAAGCTAAATTTGAGAAACTTACCATTTGCACGCTTAAGTATATTGCGTGACAATGCAATAAAATGATATTATCGAGCTGATCTGACGATGGAGTAGGAAGGTGGCTATACAACAAAGGCCCGTAGTGTTTGGGCTCGTTTTACTTGTCTTGGCTAGCTCTTTGGCTGCTACATGATAATTATCCAGGATCTCAAAAGCTTGTATTTTTAAAAAGTTATACAGGGTTATTTTTGATCAATTAGCATCCTTTAGAGGCTTCTTCTGTACATCAAAACTAACAACTTTTGTTCTGCGACTTTTGTCAGAACTGAAAAAAAAATCAGCTGTTCCATACATTTTGTCGCGGGTGAACGACATTTTACTATGGAACAACAAAAATTTTTTTGAGTTTTGGCAAAAGTTGCAGAACAAAAGTTGTTAGTTTTGATGTACAGAATAAGCCCCTAAAAGGATGCTAATTGATTAGAAATAGCCCTGTATAGTTGTAATCATTTATTTTCACAAGATAACGAACGGACCGTGTTTTCCAAAAAGAAGAAATCTGGAACAATATCTCATAACATCGGCTCAAACACTTCTTTAACTCGCAGTTAAAAGATACGATTGGAATATTTGTAATTATTTTGTTCCATCCGTTCCAGAACTCCCCGGAGTCCTGCTAACGTAAATTGGAGTACCTAGCATTATCATTCCCTCGTCCAATTAGGCTTGTAACAGACGAAAAATGTTACGAAAGCTCCCGAATAAGGAAACTAAAATATTCAACACGATTTACTGTTATTCGAATAACATTTTTCTCGTTGAAATGAATGTACCTACTCGCGTGATGTAGGTGCTTTTACGACGATTGGTAAGTTTTTGAACTGTGGAGGTTTATTTGCGTTGATGGTAGATAGATGGAGATATTTTTTAGAGATTTCTTGTAAATACTTAAGATTTTACTTTTAGAGGATTTGTTTTAAATATTAATGATTTTTCTTTTTATTTACCTTACGAAAATCACAATTATTCTTTAACCCAGTGCTAGGCAAAGGTATTTAAAAATCGACCAATTAGGTACGAGTTGGACTCGCGCTTGAAGGGTTCTGTACCGTATGGGCGGGCAAAAAAATCACGTTTGTTGTATGGGAGCCACCCATGAATATTTATATTGTAATGTTTTTAGTATTTGTTGTTATAGCAGTAATCAAATACATCATCTGTGAAAATTTCAACTTTCTAGCTATTACGGTTCATGAGATACAGCCTGGTGTCAGACAGACGGACAGCGGAGTCTTAGTAATAGGGTCCCTGCCGCCGGCCTGAAGGCGTTTGAGATGGCTAAGCTGCTAAAACAACTAGGACCTACAATTTAAAATTTACGCAAATCTTTTTAGGATTTGAATACTAAACAATGTTGCTAAATATTACATTACGTGACAGCAAATTTCTTACTGTTTTTAGGAGAAATAATCCACTAATCAAAAATTGCCGACGACAAAAAAACGCAATAATCTAAAGAACCAGTGTACGAAGTTTCGTCGAGATTAATTGAAAAATGTGACCGGTAGATAAAAGTCAACATTGGCCCTGATGCCGGAGCAATAGGATACGGCATCGATCGGTATCCCCTGTACATAGTAAAAGCCTACTAACAGGGGACCTCTGGGCACGTGAATGGTTAGAGATGGGGCTCTTGCCATGCGCTCAAACTGGCTCGGGGAGGACGACAACGTGAGTGGCACCGTTGTCGAAGAGGACCGTGCAACCCTAAGTAAGCTCGAGTCATTATATAAAATGCTAGGAGGCCAAAGTGCCGGACGTTACCCTGGAGATCCCGGAGCTCCCAAGAAAAGCACAAAGGCGGCCACTGAGGGGATTTTAGTGGGTACAATCCCGCATAATCTGTCTGCACACCAAAGCCCAGTTGTGTATCTTTCGAAGATTTCCTTCCGAAAAAAAAGATAAAATCAACATTCAGACACACGAAAGCAAAATCGTCGTGTTGAAGCATAGATCTTGCTTCGCTTCGGCCAAAAAACCATTTATAAAATAGTGATAGGACCCTCGAAAAATAGAAAATTATTTATTTATCGATATTACATGAAATGGTGCCTCATAGTTAAGAACGCGATCATTTGGCACGTCTTATCCCTATTTTCTTCATAAATATTGCTTCACCATTATCTTGACGGGACATTCAGAGGATTTGGGTCCCTCCACCACACTCAATGAGGGTTCGGGTCGTAACTCACTACGCCCATAAGTATCTGCCTATGTCACTGCTGATGTAGCGAGTGATTTAGTGCGTCTGTGGCCTTGCTGCCTCATAGATAAATATTAGGAAATTATTATGAAGCGCAAAACACTTATTCAAAAGTACCTTTACTATAGCAAAATACAATACAACTACTAAAACTATTATAAATGTAATCCATCATCGCGCATTGGACCTGACTGGTATATATGGCTCGTACGTAGACAGTATACATAAATAAGTGCAGTATAAAAAGCAACTAGACCGTCTACAGACCACTGAAGTCTACAAGTTGCTAGCGTGTTCAGTATGCTGTTTTTCAGTCATTTAGAATCTAATTCTTGGTACAAATTTCTCTTTTCTTTTTCTATTTATAACGTTAGGTCATGCTACGAGAAACTAAAAAGATATAAAAGAAACAAAAAATGATAGGTATTATTATAACAGCAGATTTTTTATCACTGGCAAAAAACACTAAAATAAGTAATTGCATTGAGGAATACTATATTTTTTAAATAATATATTCACCGGATAAATTAACCCAGTTTGTCTAGCTGTACTCCATATTAATGGCAAAAGTCAATTTGTTCATAGAACAAAACATCAACCTCCATTATTAATAACAAACACAACCATCACAATCGTATTAAATGACATAATTGTCATAAACGTCAATTAAACGTATCCACTTTCAATCTATAAAACAAATTGCAGTCATATTTCAAACAGACAATGGTCTATTTTCGTCCGGACATCAGTCAAATGTACCCGGACCACAGATCCTGCGAGATAAGACATGTCAATCGTTTTCAGGAAAAACCTTAGAATAAGGACTAAAGTAATAGAAACCGTACTATAATAGCAAGAGATATACATCACGTTGTCTCATTTTAAATATGAAATTTATAAGATGTTAGAAAAAGATGCACATACACCCGAACTTAGGTACGTAATTTCGAAGGGTTTCACAAACTAGCATTGCTATCTCAGCTGTCCAAATTCAAAAAGGTAAAAGTAGGAAGGTAAAATGATCAGAGATTTGAAACTTCTGAGAAACTAGAAGGTTCAACTTTCCGATCATATCTGATCGGAAAGCTTTGTAACCAGATATGAATAAAATAGCTGTAACGTAGTTTTTCAGCACAAAAAATTGCAAGGTTACTATCATTTGTGATTATTCTGAGGAAAAAAACACGACAACAATTCCCTCAGTATAATAGGAGAAAAGTTTTTCTCAATAGTAACGGCTTGAACAAGAGGTAACGCTTAAATACAAATTTCGCATACTATACCTATATTTTTTCCTGAAAAGGCTCGATGTTGTCTCGATATAGATGTGTATCACAACTACTCACCACGCTAATAAATAAATAATAACATAATTATTACATTCAGTGCACAGCAAATCACTTGTTTATATGTGCTAACGTTTTATTTTCAAGTCAGACAGGATGTTTACATAGTTTAATGAATAAATACTAATGAAACAGAATAAATTTAAAAAATACAATTTAGTAAATTATGCAAAAAAACACGCTACAATCAGTAGTCAAAAGGCCTCTCTCTAGATCTCTATGACCCGGACAAAATGGCGTCTTGAATAAATGACAATCATTCGTTTTATTTTGTTTCGACCCATTATCGTAGCTCATTTTGAATGAGATGTTTGGATTTATATTGGCAAAATATTTGGTAGTCATTTGTTATAAAACAATACAAATTGTTTTAAATGTATCTGTTCAGGTACTTTTTCCGATTTGACAATACAATTGGGTAGAACTAATGTATTTATAGTGTTTAGTCAAAAAGAAAAAAAATGCTTTTACCAAGTATCTTACAAAATAATAGCAAAACGTGTTTTTTAGGGATAGGTGCTCTGCCAATTTCTACTAATTTCTAATATTCATATATGCTATTACTAATCGAATACAATACTAGGGAACGTTGGTTTTATTAGTATTTTTTTTTTCCATGACATTATTTTGTTTATAAAATGACAGATGTTCTATTACATACGTTTTAGCAGTATATTGTGCCCAACACTCTCTTAGTGAAACGTCAGTACAAGTCTCACCAACAGTTAGAATTAGGTAGATAAACAGTTTCAAAAAGGTTCAGTTTCATTTATCTTTCAGAATGACTCGAAATCTGAAGAATACAAATTCGTAAGCCAAATACAGTATACACATAAATCTTAGTTTCCAATAAAACCACAAGGTTACCTTTTACAAATATCGGGCAATGAATTTGCCAAAACCGATCTTGGAAATGAAAAAAAAATCAATAACCCGCGCTCAATGTGTCATTTTTCACGGGCCGCAAGACAATGGACCGATATTGAACGGGCACATCTATCAAAGGGGACGATATTTATTTCATCCGGGTACAATTGGCCAGTATTTTGTGGGGTTTTATTTATTTGGTGTTTTAGTCAAGGCTGTAATATAACATCATCATCAGTCTGTATCGACCCACTGCTGGGTATAGGTCTCCTCTCCCACATGGTAATCTATCACGATTTTATCATTTACAAAAATCATTTAAAAAAAACAAACAATAGTAAAAGATTACCTTAATTCTAAGATATTGAAAGGGTAATCTATTAAAAGAGGTGAATTTTATTTTCTCAGGGCACAATTGGCCAGTATTCAATTGTGTTTTTATTAAATCCTGTTTTGGTTGGTTGCAATAAAACACTGATGATTGGAAATTGTAAATATAAAATATCGCAAGGTTAATTTTAGTCTTTTCTCAACGGTCAATCTAGTAAAATGAATAATAATATTTGGCTTGCACAATTGGCAAGTTTTCTGTGGTCTTAATTTTTTTTTTGTATGTTCGTCAGGTCTTCCTTTGACAATAATATAAGTCAGAGTCGTTGTGTAACAAACATTATTGCATCATTTTTTTGTTTCATGCAAAGTTTGCTGTTTTTTACACATAAGTATAGGCTCGTCATAGGGGACATAGTTTGAACAAGTTTTAATTTATTACATTTAAATATCAGATTGCATAATATTACTTGACATTACGTCTTATTGTTGTACTTTCTAGTTCATTATCAATACGATGATTATACAACTTACTAATTACTTTAATGCTAAACATTGATAAATATACAAATTTAGCATTTCTTATTTATTTATTTCTTTCAATTACTTTACATGCTATTTTTGTACAGAAAGATAAAAAGTCATTGCGTTTATCTTTGTCTGATTTTATTTCACAAATAATATCTATTGTTATGTTACATCCTATCATAGAGTCTTAATTTAAAATATTCGGTTTAAGTCAAAGTTGAGTTGTTGTAATAAAGCATGACGGTTGGTCTTTACAAACACGTGTCATTAGCCCTTATTTGTTTAAACAATATTTTTAATAAAATATGATTACAAGTACAACTTTAATCAACCCATTTTGGAGCAGAAAAAAGTATAACGTCTTTGATTTAGAATACATTTATAATTGCTAAATTTTACAACATTAAATATTAAGTATTTAAAAGAAAATCTAAGAAAATTGAACCTCCATTAATATTTAAGTAATAAAATATTTTCCAAAGACGCTTACACAAACTTTTCACAGCGACGTTACACCTGTCAATGTCAAATTACGCAGCAATGACAGCTGTTCCCTGTCGACCTCGTTATGTCACTCATACTGCCAAATTCACCGTTCATAATAATTATGAAGGGTTTTTGGCGGAAACGCGGAAAAATCATGTCGCCTCATTGTATTATTTTGTTAAAATTTTGTTTTTTTCAGTGATAATTAGGGAAAAAATGTGGTATTTCGTTGAATATGAGCTGATTGACGTGCATGAGTGTAGGCAAGTGATATAATGTGACGTATCATATGGTTTCGTGTTGTTAGCAATACTGGAGTATTGACGCCTCTAGTAAAGTCTCCACTGCTTTACTGTGGTATGACTTGGACTATGTTTGGACTTGACCGCGACTTTATTGGACTATGACGTGACTACGACAGTGTCTATTTTGATAAAATATCAAAATTATTAAAACTAAATTAATTAAAACTAAATTAATTTAATTGACACTAGCAAATGAATAATAATGCGACGCTAAAACATTAAAGAAGAAGAAGAAGAATAATTATGAAAATTGTAAAAGCTGTAGCAGAAATGATTTTTCGTTTTTATTATCTAATATATATTAATATACATTAGTAATTTTAAATATATTTTAAAATTTTAAATGTTGTATCAGTCATGTTTTTTTATATTATTCAGTAGTTTACGTAACAAAACGTTTTTAAAAACTATCCATCCGTTTATGCAACAAAAACTATAGATCCGGTTACAACACCACTTTATCCGGGCGCAGAATATCCGGTTTAAGTAGCAACTCTAATGTTTGTTTTTTTGGTCTCCCCCTCGACTCGCCAGTTGTTTTGTCTCTAAGAAAACAACGGACCATGAATTTATTCTAGTTCGTATTTTTCTGCCAGTGGCATTGCATTGTAGTTGGGCCAAGTTTAGATTAGCAAGAACTAGAGGTAAGTTATTTTGACTGTTTAAAAAAAAACACATTATAACTATTTATAAATTACTCTAAATCTTGGCATTTTAGTTTGCTTATGTTGATCATACGAGATGTAGCTTAAATAATAAATTCATAACCATTTAATATTCTTAAAAATGCATAGGTATGTTGCATATATTGAAAAACTCTACAGTCAAAACAATATGTTTTTCTTATATTTTTTATCGAACGGTTTTGAAATAAATCGATTACGTCTAATAGATACCATTTATTATTTTCAACTTATTGATTCGACTTGAAACTTAAGCCGTGGTGGTCTAGTGGTAATGACACCCGCCTTACAATCGTGAAGTCGTGGGCTCAAATCCCGGTCCCATACCAAAGAATTTCTTGGAATTTATGTACGGAATTTCACACCACTGGCTTTTCGGTGAGGAAAACATCGTGAGGCAACCTGCATACGTCCGTAGAAGAAATTCGATGGCGTTTGTGAATCCATCAACCCGCACTGGTCGAGCGTGGTGGATATAGCCCAATCACCCTTCGTGGGTAGGCCTACGTCCTGCAGTGGACTATTAAAAAGGCTGGTACAGTAATTCGACTTATTGCATGCTCTAGATACAAAATAGAACAAAACATTTAACACACTACTAAGTTTGCGCTGAGTACTTAATCGTAAGTGAAACTCACACTTACGATCGGCGCAAACTATTGTCTTACGATTTCTACAGTTGTGTAGCTAGTCTGAACACTGCTTATTGTCTGATAGAAAAGGTATAGGTTTTTGTTATTTTTTAGATGTTTTGTTTTGCAATGCTCGTAGTTTATTTTGTAAGCAAAAATGGAGCTTTTGTTAGTCAGGCGATAGTTAGCTAACTTTTGTAAGCGTAGCGCTTTCAAAGCTTTGTTTAGTTGGCGTTTTGTATTTTAACTGTTCTAAATTAGAATAACGTTTTAAGTATTTTATTTCATAGAGATTAGAAATTGGTTTGGAACAATTAGTTATCTGGTTTGAAGTAGTATCTATTCTTTTACAAAAAAGTCGATCAAAAAACAGTGTTTTTCATAGAAACTCAAGTAAAAATTCAAACTGTAGAGTTATAAGTGTACCTATAATTATAGGGTGAATTTTAAGCGTTTAAATGCTATTACAGTTACTAAGCAGATACATCAACTGGAGCTTACAAATTAACTCGCCATCTCTGTCACGGTAGAACTCAGTTAGAAATCTGAGATTAGAAATGACATTCGCAGTATCACCCTAAAACAAAACAAGCCAACGGCTACTTAATATGTAGGTAACAAAATTAAATACATAGTTCAAATTTAGTCATTCTGTAGTGCTTATTTTATACTATCTGACCCGGCGCACTTCGTTTCACGCAATGTCTTTATAAAGTATAGCCTATGTGTTATTCTGATATATAAGCATTATTATCTGCAAAGTTTCATCTCACTGAACGCATCAGTAGTTTTTCAGTGAAAGAGTAACAAACATCCATGTATACACAATCCCAAACTTTCACGTTTATAATATTAGTAGGTTACTTTATATTTTAATTCCAATCACGCTGCGCATCGAATGCTACATTAACATTACATATTATACAATTTAGTAGCCGTGTGCACGTAGCAGCAGTGAATTTCAGTGTCTTCAGGCACACGTTATGCATAGCAGCTGACTACGCATTGCTAGCTGCGAAATATATTGCATTACTAGATTTTGCCCGCGGCTTTGCCCTCATGATATTTCGAGGCCCTACCTTACCACCCTTAATAAAGGTGGAAAATAAAAGAAACAAAAAAATCGATTTGACATTTGTTCGATTCGACAGTTCTTTTTTGACATTTCTTGGAGCGCACGCTAGAATAGCTCGCAGATGGCAGAATTTTTCCTACTTACTTAACACTTATTGTTATAATATGAACTATTTACGCAATATTATCATTTATAGCCCATGTGTTATTCTGATATATAAGCTATATAATTGCAAAGTTTCATCTCAATCCGTTTAGTAGTTTTTGCGTGGAAGAGAGAAACATCCATCCAACCATCCTTACAAACTTTCACGTTTATAATTATTAGTAGGATTGAATAGAGACTAGTAGTATCGCGACCACACTGTGGTCTACTTATGCATCAGCTATGGAAACGTACCTTAATATTTGATTTTATTTGGGCTGACGGCAAATGGGGTCGAAAATTTCTATAATGAAAATCTCGTACTGGCAACTGCAGCATAGGACATCCACCCACAAGGCGGACAGATGTCCCTAGTAAAACCGCAAGATCGCACTAAATACAAACCGCTTCCAATAAGTGTTATTGGAGATCCATAGCGGAGGCCTATTTCCAGCAGTGGACATGATATGGTGAATACAACGATGAACAACGATTACGCTAGCAAAATGAAACGCGTCCCTACACTGTGAAATCCACCACCATAAATTTTACCCCCGTGATAAAACTGGCATCAAAACTGATTTCCAGCGGCCCACTGGACTGTAACATGTAACAAGTCAGACGAGATTAACACTGAAATACGGTATCTGAATACTTTAGTTGGGGTAAAGCGAAGTACATATCGTCAGTCCACCTGGTCGGTGGACGTCCTACAATGCGCTTGCTGGTCCGTGGTCTCCATATATATTTATTTTCATATTATATCCATATATTTTCGAGAACTTTACGGCCCCATCGGCCATCTGTTCTTCAGACTACGTGCCCCATCCATGTCAACCTGCTGATTTGCTGGGTTATGTCAACAGATAGTCTGCAACGCAACAACATAACGTTACTTAACTCGGTAGAGTCTTTGAATTCTTCCATCCATCCATCCATCAGCCATATGACATCCACTGCTGGACATAGGTCCCCCTACAGATCGCCAATAAAACCGGTTGTTAGCGGCTTGCATCTAGTGCAATCCTAGGGTCTTAAAGAGCGTAGGATGTCCACCCACACGGTGGACAGATGTCCTACGCTTCGCTTGCCGGTACGTGGTCTCCACTCGAGAACTTTTCGACCCCATCGATCATCAGTCCTCCGTGCTATGCGCCCCGCTCACTGCCATTTCAACTTGCTAATCCACTGGGCTATGTCGGTAATTTTGATTCTTCTACAGATCTCCTCATTTTTTATTCGATATCGCAGTGATGCTCCCAGCATAGTCCTCCGATCGAGCCAATCAATGTGTCATTCATGTCCTCAATGGCTCAGCCAATTTCGATAAAATTTAAAATGGACCACTTCTGGAGTATTATTATCTTTTGAAATATAAAATATTGTTTTGAATAAGTTCACAATTAGCGAAAATATCGATGAACATACACAAAAAAAGAAAAAAGTTACATACAGACAAACGAAATACCTCCTCATTTTCGGAAGTCGGTAAAATAAAAGGTTCCTATGGAATAGCACCAAAAATAAAATACCACGCGAGCGAAATAAGAAGTCGCGTATTTCTGTACTGCGCTTAAAATGGTGAAAGGTTTCAATTTTAAATCGCGCTTGATTTATTCCTCAGATACAGCTGACTCACTGTTTCCAATAAGGGTGGTACGCTAGGTCACTATAACACACACATACATATGGGTACACTACATACACACGGGTAGTATTACACTACACCATATTTCATAGCGACCCTTTCCTTTGAAAATGGGGCAGTGTAATGACATTTTCAAATTTTCGCGATTTGAGCACATTATGTATCCTACACTATCAGTGTGTCCTACACTACAATGTGTTCAAATAGCACAAAATTCAAAATATCACACGGGCAAAACTGCGGTCAAAAATTATGGAATAGTACCAAAAATATTTTATTTCTAGTGCTATTCCATAAAAACCTGTAGAGAAAACCAAGCTTCTCGTTCGTTTTCCCTACATAAAACACTTCTTCTTGAAGTACTGGAAAAACACAAGGTAATGTTGAATTTTAAATTAAGACCACATCACGCTTTCAAACTATCAGTGTCGTGGAATCCTGTAGTCAACAAGTTTAAACTGCATGGTGTAGGCATTAAGAACTTTCTTTAGAGTCACTGTCAGTGTGGTGTGTCTAGGTAGTAGGTGACAATTTCAATTTGAGTGGTAAGATGTCGCATCTAGTCTGCCATAGTTCTATGATTCTGCCCGAGACCACGACCGATGCAACTTGGTCGAAACTACGGGAGAAAAAGAGGTATTTAATTAGTACATATCTCATGTTTTATTGCGCGATAAGTCCCGTCATATAGTAGGATAAGTGTAATAACACGTAACGTAACAGTTAAATTTTAAGGAAAGATGTTGGTTCTGTTCTGTAAGGAAAGGTTCTGTTATTTTACTCCTGAGCACGCATCATTGCTATCTGTGCTGTTATCTATACCCATCCTTGTTACGGGACCCTATAAAGATTTAGGCTAAGTGCGTATTAAGCCCAATTTTAGAGGCATCATCGTAACTATAATACCTAATTAGACTTTTTTTTTCCCTTTAGGCATTCGATAGGGAGAAAACTTTTTACGTTGCTAATAAATTTACGATGGCGCCTTTAAAATTGGGCCTATATCATGTGCATTGTGATCTAAATCATAGTTATATTAACCATGTTATAGTTATAGTAACAATTAATTGTGGAGTGTGAATTAATTTGAAATGGATGATTTATTTATGTAAGTAATTGATTTCTTGTTAAGTCTTTCCTAATTTGGAATTGTTATTATTCTATTTTTAATTAATTTTAATTAATGGTTATTTTTATTAGTGTAACTCATAATTATGATTATTATTGACTACCTACTGGAATTTTTGACGTATGCAATTTTGTATAAATAAAATGAGTATGAGTATGAGTACCATTGTGTAGATTTTTATTGACTATTCAAAAGTGTGTCTCTGACACCTATTTGTCGAATTAAAGAACTATGACTATGGTGTTAGATAGCTCAGTTTAGTGTCCTGACGAGGCATTGAATATGAATTTGGAAATCTATATCTGACTGATGCCGGTTCCAGTGTAATGAACTGTGACCTTTTATCCTCATCGTTTTACAACCTTTGTGGGTGCACATCCTACGCTGCAATTACCGTTGAGTGGTCTTCAGTCAAGAATTTTACTGCCCCATAAGTAAGAGTACAAGCCAAGTGGATAGTTCTGGTATTAGAATTTAAAATTTGCGGAACCTACAATATAACATGTCATTTGAGCCATGGCAGTGCTCATTTATGTCATTTGAAAATGTCATCTGAAAACTGATCGAGCCGAACGTTGCTTAACTTCGGTGATCGCTAAAAACACCTAGTTGAACTACGCTATGAGATGAGTACTACTTTGTTCTGCATTTAATTCATTTAGTAGAAAAAAATAGAAAGGCACTTTAAAACGCTTTTTTGCTTAGTATACCCTAATGTACTCTAACGCGGTATTAAAAGAACCTCTCTCGAGTAAATTTTACCCCGTTTTACAGTTCCAACCCTTATTTTTTAACCCCTATTTTTCAGAGCCTGATTTGCATCCCATCTTTCAATCTAATTTGGATTGGAAATTCAATGAGGCTGAAAAAAAACACTGCTCCGTGTTCTTGGTTTAACAAAAGCCTGGTCTGAATTTAAAATGCGCTGGTGTTCGAGAACACTCTTTGAAAATGATAATATATGAGTGAGTTTGAGTCTGATATTAGTATTTATTTTTCGACATTTTACCGAAAACGGTACGACTGACTCCATATAAGTACTCCCGATTTAAATTGCTTTTGCGACAGTTGATTTTACTGTCCAGTACCCGCCTTTTAATAGTCCACTGCTGAATATATGCTTATCCACGAAGGATGATTGGGCCACATCCACCAAGCTGGAGATTGACGGATTCATATACACCATCGAATTTTGTATGCAGATTGCCTTACGATGTTCTCTTTCACAGAAAATGCAGTGGTGAAATTCCCTATATAAATTCAGAGAAGCTCACAACCTGCAAGTGACAAGTTAAAAGTTGATTTTGAAAATGGACGAATTGAGAATTTCTTTCTTTTTGAAAATTATTTGAAAATGTCAATTCTCGCGGAAGCTTATTTAAATATTTTAATGACGCTTACGGGATCTCACTAAACTTATTTTGTCACTAACAAAGTCAACCAGTTACTAGGAGAATTATTTTACAAGAAGTTAAGGCTTATAGACATAAAATATCTCACTTAGCAGGTTTAGATTTGTAGAACGAACATTTTGGTACCAAAAATCAAAAATAAAGGTACGTGGATCGCACTTAGAGCAAAGATATATGCGCTCCAGTAACAATATCTGAGAAGGGGCATGTCTAATTTAAAAGTTAAAAGACCTCGGCGACACCGACTGTAGAATAAAATATGTATTTTTCATTTCATTTTTACATCGCCAATAAAAAAGTTGTATTTTTATATTTTCGCCGTAGAAGCGACTGCACTTGTCGTTTTCTTGTCGTCTTCTGACGGCCACGTTTTACTGGCAAACGTGACCTGCCACTTTCAAGACTTTGAACTAAAATATTTGTAAATATTTTAAACTTTACACTGGCTTAAACATATATCTAGAATAATAATCTAAATATATGTGCGAGTGTGGAGTCAGAAACTTAAAATGTTTAGTGATTGGTACGCCGCGCACGAAAGTTATCGAACTATTTTATGCTACATTCAATATCACATGTAAATCTCATGTTCGTGTTTCAAATTTAAAAATAATCTATTATTGCGGTACGCTTACAGACTGTGTTTAAAAAGCTAGATATAGAGATAGATATGTTAACAAACAAATATAGTTATATCGGTAAGAACTTTATTGTGATGGGCCGCTAAAAACAAACCAAATTAAAAATCCAAAAGTCAACGCGGTCAATTATGAACCAGTTTTGATAGTTCTTTTCTAGGGTTCCGTACCCAAAGGGAAAAACGGGACCCTATTACTAAGACTTCGATGTCCGTCTGTCTGTCTATCATTGGGCTGTATCTCATGAATAGCTAGGCAGCTGAAATTTTCACAGATGATGTATTTCTGTTGCCGCTTTAAAAACGAATACTAAAAAGAAAATAAAATAAATATTTAAGGGGGGCTCTCATACAACAAACCTGATTTTTAGACGTTTTTCGCTCCATATTAATAATGGTAACAGGTAGATGCTTAAAATTTTCACAGAATATTTAGTTTTATATTCACTTCAATAATAAATAATAAAATTAAAATAAAACAAATATTTAAGGGGGGCTCGCATACAGTACGGAACTATCCGTGCGCGAGTCCGACTCGTACTTGGCCGATTTTTTGTATTGTAGATCATACTTCAGAGGTCCCATTCAAATTAAATTTATCGAAACCAGTTGTCGTTTTTGAAAAATCTTCAGTATTCATATTAAAATTACTACTTCGATTTTACATCGATTCCTGCGAACTATTCGAATTCTGTACACTGTTGAAGTCAGTTGCCATTTTTGGTTAAACATATGTAGTAACACTGGTAATAAACCAATTATTCACAGTAAGTATTAATAGCTTAGCGCCAACGCATTACCACGAAAGATACAGAATCCTAATTTGCGACTCATTTAAAATTATGAGTAGCAAATGAATCCGAATTTTAAGGTAAGTTTCAAAAGCAGGCTAAATATAAACGAACCTTTCCTAAAATAGCCGGACCTTCATCACCGTCCGAGCGTTACCTCTGTCCTGGCCAATACGTCTTTGGTTCACCTCTTCTGGTGAGTTGCGCTGCCAAACGACCCGGACCAAATAGATGTGAACTTGAAAGAGGCTTAAATTGTAATGTAGCAATAGGGATGTTAACTGGGTATAAACATCGTTATTATAATAAGTCCGTCAGTTAGATTATTAAAAAATATTGGACACGTATTTTTTCTTTTACCAATCAAACAATTAGTGACAAAGATAAACCTTGTCAAAGTTTAAGTGGGGGCTCGTGACGGCACTAGCCGGTGTACATTTTATAGCGGTTTGTGACGTCACGTGGAACTTTAACGGGCTATATCTTCATCAATTTTCGTTAAATTAACAAATGAAAAAATTTGTGTCAAAAATTTTTTGACAATCTATTTGACGGACTAATTATATTTTTTTAGTAAACAAGCCTATTTGAGAACTGTCCTCCTATAGTACCTACATAGTAGTAGTTGAACTCTATTGATGATTCCCTAGTACGTTAAATCATTTTTGACGTGATATCGTCTTATAAATCGATGAACGCCGGCTGCACGCACGAAAAAGTATCACATTCCGCCTGAGCTAAGCGTGCAAGCGAGAGTGCGAAACAAGCGATAGAGAGGCATGATCGGGCTAAGCGTTCGCCTTGTTTCAGTTGTTGATTCAACAATGTTTTCTTATGACGTTATCACGTAAAATTATCCTCCGTAAACCGACTTTACAGACAACCATTTTTTTTCACTAAATACTAAAATCTGACTTCATACAATCCAACTTAAGTTCTTTAAGGCTGAGACCTAGTCTAGTCTTTCTTGATTTTGATTTTGTTTTATTTGCCTTATGTGGAATTGAGGTATGTTGCTGATAGATTTTGTAAGTGATGAAATTTTTATCAAATTTTGTAAATGTCCCGAAGGAAATATAATTTTTGTAGTACAGCTCTACAGATTGGAAATAACACACGTAAATTGGTTGAGAAATAACGACGAAATCAGATAACATCGAAACGAAATAAAATGTATTTTTATAGTTTAAATGGCGACCCGCCCCGGCTTCGCACAGGTGTATTATACATACCTATAAACCTTCCTCTTGAATCACTCTATCAATTAAAAAAATCGACCAAAAGAGTAGTTTTAAAGACCTAAGCATAAATAGGGACAGACAGATACAAATACAAATATTTTTATTTACTAGAAATGTACATAGTTGGAAGTCAGAATATATACGCTAAATGAAATTTACTTGATAGTGAGTAACCATCGACTTCGACTTCAAAAACAATATTGATCCTTAAACTAAAAAAAATATTAACCTCACAAGAACTAATGTACTAAACAAGATAAACTTAGGCGATGTCAGCGGGAAGCGACTTTGTTTTATACTATGATGTAGTGATTAAATATTTTTCCGTATGATATCTAACTCTGTCTTGTCTAATAGGTACGTTCTTCTTTGGTTTGGCTCTTCGGATTGCTGCCAAATGACCCGAACGGAAATTGACTTGAAAGAGCTTGAAATTGCAAAGACGATTCGATAGTTGTACACTATTGAGGCAAAACTCTCTTAATGGTCAGAATCGTGGAAAGTTTAACACAAAAAGCTTGGTAATCGCATCATGTATTATTGACGCTAAAATTTAAACAAATAATATTTAATAACCTAAAAAACATTGAAATATATTTCTAAACTACCTAATACATACAAATGTACAAAAAATATGAATATAATTTTAATTCATTTATTTTTCAAATGTATGTAGATTGTAGTTGCAGAAATGTACACTTAGAAAAAGATTTTTACTTCCGAAAACTAATCAAATAATAGTAGTAGTAGCTCGTAGCGTAATTTGACTAGGTGTTTGTCAGTAATCACCGAAATTAAGCAACGTTCCGCACGGTCAGTATTTGGATGGGTGACCGCGGTTGGCATTTTCCAACTGAGCGATACCGTGGCTCGGATGATACGTTAAATTGTTGGTCCCGGTTGTTTTAACCGTTTAGCCATGTCAGAGGCCTTCAGGCTGCCTAAAAACCTGACACCAGGGCTAGCCACCCGGCCCATACGAACTTATTTACTTATCAAATAACTTATCTTTCATCCTTCGTGGGTAAGCCTACGTCCTGCAGTGGGCTATTAAAAATAGGCTGGTATAGTAATCAAATAACTTGTTCATACTCATTCTCAAAACTTCTCAACTAAGATCTTCTGTATCGGGGATTTAAAACAGATTCAATTCGTTTATTTGCAGAAAATGTTACTTACAGCACTTATGTAACACTAGACGTTCCATTTTTTATGCTTAAAGACTACGAATTAAAATATTACATAAAAATAGAACAGAATATACAAAGATGAAATAAACATGAAATTAAATGTTTATTATTTATGTTCATCATTGTGTTAATTCTTAATTAACTTTTAAACTCATAATCGTTGGGATATAAAGAGTTAAAGTATAAAAAATCGTGTTTTCGCTCAAAAAAAAACGGTCGTCTAAGGTGCTAAATTCCTTTGTCGTTTATTTTTTGTGCTCCTGACGTAGCTTTTGAACGGTACGTTCTAATAAACCTAAACGCCGCATCAGAATCTTTTTTGTCGAACGGTTTTTTGTCACTACGACTAGGTTCCCGAGCACGTGGCGTCTATGATTATTTTTATTTTGTCGCTACGACAAAGTAGTTTGTCACTACGCTATAGGAGGTAGTCACAATGACAGAGTTCCTTAATAGTAAAATGTGAGCTTGAACGGCTGGTTCACAAGCAACTTTGACACAGTGACAGAGTCTTTTTTTACAAAGTTATTTTCATATTTGACATGTACGTGGCGTCAAGTTTTATTTCGTTTTAGATGATATGACCAACCAGGTTAGTTGCCATGACAAAATTCTCTTACGGTAAAATGTGAGCTTGAACGCTGGTTCACTAGCAACTTTAACAAATTCACAGAATATTTTTTTCAACAATATTATCATTTCTGAATTTGTACGTAGCGTCAAATTTTATTTTAGCTTATTTCCTACGACATAGGAAGGTAGTTACGACGACGTAATTCGTTAACGGTAGAATATGAGCTTATACGCTGGACTAACGCTTATACGCTAACTGAGGAATCTGTATGTAGCACCTACAAAGTATTCGTTCTTCTGTGATTTAACAGAAGCCTTTCAAAAATGAGTCGGTATGGTCATACCATAGCTTAAATGTACCTATAGAAACTTGAAAAAGTTCTAGAAGCATAAGCAATGCTTAAATACCTATAGAAATTTGGAAAATATTTTCACTAAGGCCTTTGTGCTTCTGTCAACGCTCCGAAGTGAATACGTCCTTGGCCCTTAACAAATGCCGTCGTCAGAGGCCGCCTGTGTTTTGCAATGTTGCCATTATGGCCAACTTCCTTTCTTTTTAAGGAGAAATGACGACTTTATTAAACAAAATCGATCGGATCCTGAATTAATACTATGATACTTATTAACTTAAAATTACATGATCATTAGTAAACAATTTTTTGCAGTAAAATGATTGTAAATGAAAGTAAATTTATTGTTTTGTTGTAATGTATTTTACTAGTTGTTCGCCACGAATCTGACATAAATAAAGTTTTGAAAGTGTTTTTCCTTGTATACTTTAGTATACTATTGCAATTACATATCTTACTTAAAATTTTCATCGTAGCTTTGGAATTAAATTAAAATTTGGACACGTTACCTTTTTTGCAGTTTGTTGCATTTCTGACTAAGAAAAGTATCCATTTAAACAAAATAAAAAAACAGTGATAATCATAGGTATTTCATGGTCATCCACGTAACCCTAAACCCTTAACCCCAATCTACTGCCGTAGCAAAATCTACGGCAATTTGCAAAGATCGCATTTTGCAAAGTGCCAAAGCCAAAAATTTTAAGAATAAAATGCGTAATCTCAGACAAGGGAATCCCCATTGGTTGGTTTTATGACAGGTACTGTAGCTTAGGACTTTAACCGCTAGTGTCAAGTTATTTGTACTGAATTTCGAAAGTTCCTTCTCGCTGCCGTTAATAAATAATACTAATAACGCAGACTTTTAACTATGGTTGTTCCAACCGAAGAAATGTTCGCTAAAATAAAAGGTAAAAAAAATACTAACTGAATAAAAATTAAAAATGATTATGTATGTGGAGAGTATCAGAAATGTATTTGGGTAAATAAGGTTAATTATTTTTTGTTGATTTTTTTGTTAATTATAATTATAGTAAAAATTAAAAAGAAACATGTTTTATTTTATTTATTTGCTATTTAGACTTACTTATTTGCTAGATAGCTTTTCTTTACAAACACGTCAATTTCCCTTACCAAACACGGCAGTCAAAAATTAGTCGTTGGCAACACTGGCTCTGCCAATCAATCTGCCATTTTTCTCCGGTCCGGCCGCGGCGCAAACGCAACTGTGTTGTAAGACGATTTCGACAGTTTTTGTTTGTGCTAGATAAATTCAGTGTGTCTCTGTGTGTGTCTGTCTATCTGTTTGTATATCTAATTAAATCGTTAAAATAAGAACAAGGATCTTATAATGGGAGGATAGACAATAGCTATACAATAGAGCGTGTTTCGTAATGGACTAGCATAAACTTACATTTTCGGCAAAAACAAAATGCTATGCACAGCGCCAGATGCACACTTTTGTATGGCCATTGTCAATCCTCTCTTCATATGATCCTTGATAAGACTAAGGGGCTCGAAGATTTTTCTATGGAAGCTGGCATATCCGCCCGCTATTTTTTTAAGTTTTCGCGCACGATGAAAATGGTAATGGTATACTACTTTAAACATGTAATTTTTAAAAGTTGTTTATAATGATTAGTACTTTGAGCCCCTTTCAGCTTAGCATAGCCTTTACGTATAACCCTGTATAAGTAAGACCAATTACTCTATCTTTCGTTAATTTGTATTTGTAATAAAACTATCTTAATCGTTTTGCTGATTTTAATTTCTTTTCTAGTTTTGACATTCCACAAAGTAACCATGACGATGGCATAAGGAGACTGGGTGTTGCTGTCTCTACGTACACTGGGTGTTGTCACTGCGGCAGTGTAAGTTATTCCAACGTCTACAGTGTGCCGTCACTCTGACAGTGTTTTGCTGTCCCTAGGTCCACGATGTGTTGTCACTCTGACAGTGTATTGCTGTCTCGACGTCTATAGTAATACGCCTCTTCTGCTACGAAGGTATTTTGTTTTTGCGTTTCACCAAACTATGACTTAGATTCAACATAAATGCCGCCCAATCCACATCCCGCTTAGGTGGGGTGCGCAGGTGCGCAGGAAACATTATTATTGGTCTCTGTGCCCAAAGAGCTGTACAGAGAGCAGAGACCCGTAATGGTGCTTCATATCGGATCTGCGCACCTTACCTTAGAGATTTGTGGGGACTGGGGGGGCACTTACGTTGTTGCTAAGTCATAGTTTGGGTAAACGCAAAAACAAAATACCTTTGTGGTAGAGACGTATTACCTAAGACGTCAAGGCAGTAAAAAACTGTCACAGGGACAACACACCGTAGACGTAGGGACAGCATACATTGTCATAGCGACAACGCCCAGTAGGCATAGGGACAGCAAAACACTGTCACAGGGACAATACACCGTAGACGTAGGGACAGCATACTCTGTCACAGTAACAACGCAACGTTGACAAATAAACAATATACCATTGAACATGGTGACATTTTATATTATAAAAGTAACAATGCCATAACGTGGGGTCAAAGCAAAGTGGTCAAAATGACAAAATGCCAAAAACGTAGTGTGAAAGTACCTTTGTAATAGCGACTTATCATAGGGACAGTTAGCGTTGTCATATCTACAATGTTTGTGATAGTTTCAAACCTCAAAGGGGGCTAATACGGGGCAACAAAAAATGTGTATAAGTTCCTTTGTCACTGATATTTTCAAGCGTCTAAATTTGTGCAGTCGCTGTGTTCAGTTTCCCTAGTAATCTCCCATTTGATAAGGGATTTTTGTCGCAGCGTCTAGAAATTTTTTAGAGTGTTAGCCTTAATAGAGACAATATAAAAAGTGTTCATCGAAAACTTCACAATTTCTCAGTTACCATATCTACTTACCTAAAATTTAAGACATGACTAGGTAATGTTTACTCTAGCATTTTCATAACTAAAACAAAAAGAAATAAGCCACCAAATTATCAAAGTGATTATGCTCTGCAACCACCCCATTTTTGTATAATTTATATATACCTTATTTAATAAAAGAAAACCTCTACCTTATAGCAATCGAGTACTTAAAATCCTGTAACGAAAGAAACACATCTTTCCCGGGCAGATACGTGCCCCTTTTTTATACAGAAAAATCTACTTACCTAACGTATACCTACATAACTAAATTACGGGTGGGTCACTTCCATCCCACAATGCTCTTTCATAAGTTGTAATAAATATTATCCCAGTGAGCTTTTTTCCCTAACCGGAACCGCCGGAGATTAACGACCGCGCAGAAAGGTTAATCAAAACTAACGGCTGCCCCATTGCTGTAATTCTACCTTTGGACATAGATTATGAAAGATACAGATGTAATCTATATATTTATTTATATTTACAATTTCACTTGAAATTGGAATGATACCTATAATCACTTTATTGAACACAAACTGTAATTTACTATAAATTGATTTCACAATTTGGACCATTTATAATAGCTACTAATCAGTAGTTAATAGTTTTGCATCATGCTGAATTTTCATCATTATGTCAAGCAATGTGACCGCGAGTAGCATTTCCAACTGAGCGCTACCGTTGCTTGGAGGACACGTTAGATTGTAGGTCCCGGTTGTACTAATCGTTACCCATGTCAGAGGCTTTAAGGCGGCTTAAAAACTCTGACTCAAGGGCTAGCCGAACTTACTTACTTTTTTACCCGCGCACCGTGGCGCGAGACCACATCTGCCGAGCACACCGACACCCCAATGCGCTGGTGTCCACACAGCCACAGATTGATGTATTCGCCGACAAATGGTCCATATTTGTTAATAGCTCTTTACTGTACAGTGAAAAGCACTCTGTTTTAGAATAATTTCCATAGGTATTATCATACATCATTCAGTTTTCTGTTTCTAATAAGATTTAAAATGTGTTATACCAACTTGTGTATTAGTTATTTAAGTGAGTAAATTAAGCAATGTCACATTTTTGTACACCAAATTTTTTTATAATTATTAAGAGTAAAATAAGTAAGGTATTGGTGGAAACCGTAATGTTATTTATTAAGGAAATAAAGAATTGAATTAAATTGAATTAATTATGTCACATTTCAGTACTTTTTTGGGTTACAATTCTGATATCCACTGATCTGACTGATGAGATGAGAAATGATCTACGGATCTGAGCATTACCTAGCTAAAATTGAGTATTTGTTTTCGTGGTATTCCCAACACAGATAATTCTTTAGAGGACCATAATTATTGTATCAGACTAAGTATATTTTATGACAGATCTATCAGACAGCATCTATCAATATCTGGGCACGTAATATCTTTGTTATTTTAACAAGTCGCTTGTTATAAATTTGTCTAAGATTTTGAAATAACAGTAAAATTATTCTTATTGACTGTAATTCCTAACTTATGCGCATCACGTATTATGCATATTATATATAATTGTCCTATTATTTTTATTTAATCTGTTCTTTCATATTCCGTATTTCAGGCGTAATAATTACACGTAGCTAATAGGTTAAAGCCACTTGTTGTTGAAGAGATCATTTACTTTCATTAGGTATCCCGAGGGTTCGGAGCGGTATTGAAAGGCCCGAGTAGGGGTAGTTAGGGCTGGAGCACAATACTTGGCTTGATATCTACCCCAAAGGAGATAGTGTGTTCAGCCCTTAAGAGCCTTTCAACCGGTCACAGCTGTCCTACTCCCACATTTGCAAGTTTAAGTACATTAGCGTTGAATTTTTAAACACCTTGTGGGATCTATCAATCCTAACACGTACATATCACTACATAGTATAAAACAAAGTCGCTTTCCGCTCTCTCTGTCCCTAGGTACGAGTATGCTTATATCTTTAAAAGTACGCAAGGGATTTGATGCGTTTTTTTTACTAGATAGAGTGATTCAAGAGTAAGGTTTGGTTTTTATGTATAAATAGCGACCCGCCCCAGCTTTGCGCAGGTTTATTATACATTTAAACCTTTCTCTTGAATAACTCTATCATTAAAAAAAACCGCATTAAAATCCGTTGTGTAGTTTTAAAGATATAAGCATACATGGGGACAGCGGAAGCGACTTTGTTTTATACTATGTAGTGATAAATACACCACACAGTGAGCGAAGCCGAGGCGGGTCACTAGTATAACATACTAAAGAAAAGTTGGTTTTGATAATTTTTGATTTGACAGAAAAGTACGAAATAAAAATTAATTTTCTTATCGATCTATATTTGGACATTAGGCAATTGTATACCAAAAATGTGTAATAAATACGTGTGTAATGTTATGATAAACAGAGGCTGCACATTTCTTTTTTTTTTTAAATTTATACGTGATTTTTGTCATTCATATCGGATTACGGACATAGCCCAGCGGATTGGCAAGTTGAAATGGCAGTGGGCAGGGCACTGATGACCCATGGGGTCGAAAAGTTCTCGAGTGGAGACCACGTACCGGCAAGCGCAGCGTAGGACGTCCACCCACAAGGTGGACGGATGACCTCGTCAAGACCGCAGGTTCGCGCTGGATGAGAGCCGCTTCTAACCGGTCTTATTGGAGATCTATAGGGGAAGCCTATGTCCAGCAGTGGACATCCAATGGCTGAAAAGACGATCGGATTATACATGCGAGAAGGCAAATTGGCGTTTAAAATTTTAATATCAGAAAAAAACAACAACACAATATTCAAATTATTCGTGCGTAACTTGAGTAACTGTAATTTATTTAATTTACTATTTGGGTTCGTGAATAATGAATTCCTGTGTATAGAGTTTGCCAGTAATGAGCTGTGAATTCACTAAACTAAGCTTAATAAATACAGACCCTATTCAGGCTAATGATTTCGTTTATGCTTTAATCCTATTGAATATTTTCACATATATGAGTGTTAAGTTTTAAAGACATGACGGTCTTTATCAAAATATTTTGAATTTTATACTTACGACTAAATTAGTCTGTTTCAATAACTAGCATAAATCTATTTTCTATATGAATAACATTAAACTGAGAAAAAATGGAATAAAAGGAGCATTAGCATGTTAATGTATTAAATAAAAATGTAGTAGTAATGTCCTAAAAAAGTATGATAGATAGATAGATAGATATAACTCTTTATTGTGTGCAACTATTAACTACAACAGTAGGTACAAAGTAGATATTTGTCTTAAACTAGTGCCACAAATGGCGGCCTTATCGCTGACAGCGATCTCTACCAGGTTTGGGTACCTACATAAGACGCATTCAGCCGCAATTGTACTTTTATGTTACTTTAAGTTTATTGTGATTTTTTTTTTGTAGTAAAATAATGGTAATTATTCTTAGTAATAAAGTAGACACCATAAGAAGGAAAAATCAACGTGTATCATCATATCACTACATAGTTTAAAACAAAGTAACTTTCTCTGTCCCTATATCCCTAAATCCCTATATATGCTTAAATCTTGAAAACTACGCAACGGATTTTGATGCGTTTTTTTTTTAAGTAGAGTGATAGATAGAGATAGTGAGATTCAAGAGTTAGGTTGATATGTATAATACATCTGCCTGTGCGAAGCCGGAGCGAGTCGCTAGTTCATTTTAAATACTAAATTTACTTTGAAGGTTTCAATAAATTTTGGGTAGCTCTACATCCCTAAACAAATAAAAATCCATAATTTTTAATAGGTTATATTGTATGTGTTAACACTCCGATGATAACCTACACTGTTAAATTTTATATCGTTTTCTTTTTTTTTTTATTTGTACCTACCATCAATTTGTTAAGAAGCATTTTTAAATCGTTGAAAGCCGCTCTCATTGCATTCCCCCGAGAAAACCGCGAGTCTGTACACAGCTCCACACGAGTATTATTTACGGCTTCTTTGTTCAGTAAGATGAATTGGACACGTACTGCAAAGGGGAGGCAACTGCAGTGTCCACTGGAAATGGCTTAGTCCGTTCTGCCCCGGTGGCTGCTTGAAATGGCACGCTTTGCCCCGCTCGGTGCGACGTGCGCTTTAAGGTGGTGATCCACCGGGACGTGTAATGTAACAATAGGTACGATGACTGGGTAAAAAAATACATAATTATAATTAGTCTGTTAGTAAGAGTATCAAAAAAGTATTGGGCACTAGTTTTTTTCTTTTGTCACAATACCTAAATTACAAAGATAAACCTTGTTAAAATTCGGGAGTAGGAGTTCATGACGTTACTTCTCTGTCAAAAGTCTATACTTCTGTAGTCTAGTCGTGACGTTACGCGAAACTTTAACGGGCTATATCTTTCAATTTTTGCTTTATTGGCAAAAGAACAAACACGTGTCCAATATTTTTTGATATGATCCCACAGAGGGGAGGCAACTGCAGTGTCCACTGGAAATGGCTTAGTCCGTTCTGCCCCAGCGGTTGCTTTAAATGCCACGATTTGCCCCGCTCGACGTGCTTTTTAAGGTGGTTATTCGCCGGGACTATAGGCGTAAGAATTAGTATTTAAGCGATGTCGACTTGCTGTATACTTTGTAATTTTTCGTCATAGGCGGCCTAATATGGATCGAAGCATTAAACAGCAAGTGCAATGCGCAGTGTCCATAAATTGTAGAACATTCTTATGATATACTCACGTTTAAGCATATCTTCTTCGATGTTAAAGAGAGATGTCGTTGTTCATTACTAATGTCAAAAAGTCTCGCAGTTAGGTTCTTTTGCTGTAAATCGGTGAACGATCTAGTTCGAAATGATCTGATTTTAGTTGCAAAATTGCGCTGGACGCAAGTCCCATTTATATTTTGTTCTATTAAACATCTGATATAGAGATTTTGCCCAGCAATGGACATCATACGTCTGATTTATAATTAATTATTTTTTGACCGACTTCCAAGAAGGAGGAGGTTCTATGTTCGTGTGTTTGAATGTTTTTTGTGTACATATGTTCATCGATAATTTCACCGATTGTAAACCGAATCGAAAAATTATTTTTTATTTCAAAAGAATATACTTCCGAGGTAGTCCCATTCAAATTTTACAGAAATCAGCAGAGACGTTTTTGAAAAAACCAATAATAATATGTAAGCAATTTGAGCGAAATATCCGAATTTTGTACACGATGAACATCCACAATTTCGCCAATTGTGAACAGAATCGAAAAATTATTTTTTGGTTGGAAAGGGTATACTCTCAAAGTAGTCTCGTTTAAATTTTACAGAAATCGGCTGAGCCGTTTTTGATAAATCAACAATAATGAATATTCGAATTTTGTCCACGATGGAAGGCGCTCATGCCATTTTTTGCGAAAAATAATTATTAGAGTTGTAAATTAACTAATGGACTTGATCTATCGACGTCGAGTTGTAACGTAATGCTCAGCATTTTGCAGTATAACATTACACACAAACAAGTCCGGTGCGTGAGCACCTTTTTAAGTTTGTTTGTAATATAGGTCAGATTTTCCCGGTACAGTTGTCGTTCGATGCAGGTGTTTTTTTCTAAGGAGAAACTACTGAGACTGTGGTTTGCCTGCCAAGACTTTATGGCACAGAATTCAAGATGTGAACAGTTGGAAACATTATAATTTACTAGATTTTGCCCGCGGCTTCGCCCTCATGATATTTCGAGACCCTACCTTACCACCATTAATAAAAGAGGTGGAAAAAAAAACAAAAAAAATCGATTTGACATTTGTTCGATTCGACAGTTCTTTTTTGACATTTCTTGGAGCACACGCTAGAATAGCTCGCAGATGGCAGAATTATTCCTACTTACTTAACACTGATTGTTATAATATGGAAAATTAACGCAATATCATTTTAATTTATAGCCTATGTGTTATTCTGACATATAAGCTAAATCATAGCAAAGTTTCATCTCAACCCGTTCAGAAGTTTTTGCGTGAAAGAGTAACAAACATCCATCCATCCATCCATCCTTACAAACTTTCACGTTTATAATATTAGTAGGATAGGATAACTCATGTGAAATTTACGCCCTACAGACAGACAGGTTCAAATTTAGTAGAAAATACTGTAATCTAAAATGCCACGATTTTGCTTACGATATAGATGTATGTTTGATGCATTACTAGCCAGAGTTCGTAAGTTGTTTTCGTGACTTCAATATAATAATGTGTAGAATGTGTTTGTAGTTTCATTGGCAATTGGCTAGGGGTTGGTTAGTGTAATAATAATTTTGTTACCCATTTCAGCTTTGCATCGGAACAAATTATACATAGACATAACTTAATTTGCAACGAAAACAACATAATATAAATACATGACAAACATCAAAATTACAGTACATGAATAAATAACCGGCTTGTTTTTAGGGTTCCGTACCCAATGGGTAAAAATGGAAAGACGGACTCCGCTGTCCGTCTGTCCGTCTGTCTGTCTGTCACCAGGCTGTATCTCATAAACCGTTATAGCTAGAAAGCTGAAATTTTCACAGATGATGTATTTTTGTTGCCGCTATAACAAAAAATACTAAAAACAGAATAAAATTAATATTTAAGAAGGGGTCCTCTACAACAAACCTGAATTTTTAACCGTTTTTCGCTCGATATTAATAATGGTAACAGGTAGATGCTTGAAATATTCACAGAATGTTTATTTGTATTTACAATTTAATAACAAATAATTAAATTAAAATAAAATAAATATTTAAGGGGGCTCCCAAACAGTACGGAACCCTGCGTGCGCGAGTCCTACTCGTGCTTGGCCGATTATTTCTTTTCTTTTCATAACTAGCTTTAGGATTAGGCCTGCTATTGGCTATTTATATTTATCTGTATAATTAAATTTAATTTTATTTTTGTGCTGTTAGCCTGTAAATAAATAAAATAAATGTTAGTTCGAAAAGGGTATACTCCCGAGGTAGTCTCATTTAAATTTTACAGAAATCGGCTGGCTTTAAAAAAAAACCAACAATAATGAAAACAATTCGATCGAATTATTCGAATTATGTACACAATGAAAGGCGGTTTTGCCATTTTTTGCGAAAAATAATTATAACACTGCTGGCTGGGCGTTCCGCTAGAGTGGTTAATCACACTTAATGCACTAGATGGCGCTATAGTCGATGTCCCGACAAACATATAAAATTGCTTGTTATGTCGTAGTTTATGTAGTTTTAGATTATATAGGTCTTATATTTAGTGTCTTGTATTTTATATTCATATTCATTTATTTCTTGTCAATAAAGGCACTTGCCCTATAAAAAAATAAAAAAATATCAGTAGACATTTCTAACAAGTCCAATTCAATTCATTTATTTCTCAACATAGATACAATTGTGCATACTTGTGAATGTCCAACAAAATACATTTAAGATTACAATTGAAATAAAAAACACACGTACACACGGTCTCTGACCCCGAACTAGGCAAAGCTTGTGATATATGGCTGCCAGAGAATTATATGCTGTAAACAGGGTTATTTCTAATCAATTAGCATCCTTTTAGGGGCTAATTCGGTACATCAAAACTAACAACTTTTGTTCTACGACAAAAAAAATGTTTGTTGTTCCATAGAAAAATATCATTCACCCGCGACAAAATGTATGGAACAGCTGATTTTTTTTGAGTTCTGACAAAGGTCGCAGAACAAAAGTTGTTAGTTTTGATGTACAGAAAAAGCCCCTAAAAGGATGCTAATTGATTAGAAATAACTCTCTATCAATGTTTTTATTTTAAAATATGTAATTCATTATGTAGATTATAACACCCAGACACATAGCAAACACCTATGTTAATCACAAAAATGCTTGCCCTGGGAGGGAATCGAACCCACGCCTCCTTCGCGCAGTAGTTAGCCAAAGGCAGTTAAAACTCACTGAATAACCATTAATGAACGTTTCAAACTGACTAAAATTGTAGCATAACTAGTAGCAGACAATTTAATAATAACGATTATCGACAAAATTAATGAAACATGTGATCCTTTGTTGGATCACCTCTGACGCACATCCAGTAATTGTTTTCAGCGGCGTAACGCGGATTAATTTCCGATTATAGATAATATAATGGTTATGCATATTTGCCCTATTTGCATACTCGTTATACATTTCGCATGGTTTGATGGAAACTTGTCATCGTTATTGGTACGTTTAATTGAAATCACTCTATCTGATCTGTAGGATATCTCAAGATTTAAAGCAAGATTTAACTACATATATTGTTACTTATATTTGCATAGTTTGATGTTTTTTTAGGGTTCCGTACCGAAGGGTAATAAAGAGACCCTATCACTAAGACCCCGCTGTCCGTTTGTCTGTCTGTCACCAGGCTGTATCTCATGAACCGTGATAGTTAAAAAGTTGAAATTTTCACAGGTGATGTATTTCCGTTGCCGCTATAACAACAAATTGGTACTTAAAATAGAATAAAATAAATAATTTAGGGGGCTTCCATCCGACAAACCTGAATTTTTAGCCGCTTTTCGCTCGATATTAATAACGGTAACAATAAGATGCTTGAAATATTCACAGAATATTAAATTGTACATTTACCTACTTCAAAAATAAATAATTAAAATAAAATTAATGTTTAATTTTTCTTTCGTTGTTTTTTGTTTTGAAACAAGAAATGACGAAAGAGGTTTTTTTGCTCGATTTAACGGCAACAGTTATGCGATACGGAACCCTTCGTGCGTGAGTCGAGTCGCACTTGGTCGATTATTATTTTTATGTCACTCTCAGACTTATAATTATTTTTACAATTTAAGTCCACTGTTAATGTTTTTCAAAACTTGTTGTCAACAAATGTAGCAAACATGTTTTCGCAACATAGAAAGGCAAACGCTATATTGCACAAAGGAATGTAAGCTTAGGAAAGTTATTTCATAAAGTCTATTCGGTGTAAGATATAGTTAAGCCCACCTAAAGTATAATGTTTATCGCTGATCAGTTCTGCATATTATGTGTTTACCCACTGCACTTCTACTATTTTATCTGCTGGTCTATTTTAGTAACTTTAGTTTGTTTACCAATCTTCTTACGCTACCTCAGCTATTATTGGGTGTTTTACGATGGATATATATTTTAGACTTTTTTTTAAAGTGCCTCTATTCACTACAATAAGATACAATACTACCTTATATGCTAAAACTACCTACACTACTACTACCTAGAAAGCAATTGGATCATCCACATATCCCTGAAGTTCTAAAAATAATCCAAATGCTGAAGCCCACTGCCAGTTGGCCAACTTTTGCTACTTGCTCTGGTCAACTCCAAAATTTAAAAAAATAAACTGTATACATTTCATCCATCCATCCATCAGCCATAGGACGTCCACTGCTGGACATAGGCCTCCTCTATAGATCTCCAATAAGACCGGTTGGTAGCGGCTTGCATCCAGCGTGATCCTGCGGTCTTAATGAGGTCATCCGTCTACCTTGTGGGTGGACGTCCTACGCTACGCTTGCCGGTACGTGGTCTTCACTCGAGAACTTTTCGACCCCATCGGTCATCAGTCCTCTATGTATCCTGCCCATTGCCATTTCAACTTGCCAATCCGCTGGGCTATGTCGGTAACTTTGGTTCTTCTGCGAATCTCCTCATTGCTGATTCGATCTCGCAGAGAGACTCCGAGCATAGCCCTCTCCATAGCCGGTTGGGCAACTTGGAGCTTATTAATAAGGCCCATAGTAAGAGACCACAATACATATACATTACATTTACACAACACATATACATTTACGGAACTACAATTTTTTTTACGTTCTCAGAATTGAATCTATTGTAAATCTTCGTGATAATGATAAGTTCAATTGTGCATAATTATTTGAGTATATTTTATATTCAATGAGTAATCTTGATAAGCATCCTCTTCTCTATTTGCCAAATAGGTATTTATTCTTTTTGTTTATATCAAAGCTTTACATTACCATAATATCAACTATCCGGCTACTGACTAAGTAATTCTAATTGTTTGCTTGAACTTTAGCATCGCTGACACCAAGTAAGATAAAAAACAGACAGAAGTGCGAAACGGTCATAGGCCGCGTGCCAATATTAAACAGATAAACCAATGTAGCCGCAATTATCAACTTTATCCTGTTAGCAATTTAGATTATTGTTGCGTGCCCTAATAATAACGCCATCGGTGATCAAGTAGAGCAACTTGTTTATAAATTCAACGTAGTTTGTTAATGCATAAAAAAAAATCATAAACACATGCTAACTACGTTGTTGTGAAATAACTGCTATTTTTACTTTAACATTGCCTCGGTGGCTCAGTGGTTAGTGAACCTGACTTCGGGATCACAGAGGCGTGGGTTCGATCCCCACCCAGGGCAAGCATTTATGTTATGTGATGAACATAGGCGTTTGCTCTGTGTCTGGGTGTTATTTAGGTATTATCTATATAAGTATGTATTTAAAATATGTATTTGTAGTATGTCAGTCTCTGGCAGCCATATCACAAGCTTTGCTTAGTTTGGGGTCAGAGACCGTATGTAAGATGTCTCCCAATTTTTTTTTTTTATGAATAACTATATTGTAGTGAACTAGCTGCTATTTGTGTCAAATTACATTATCTATCTTTATCTTATATATTTTTAAGATTGAATAAAATAAAACATCCAATTAAATCATATTTTATGTATATGCAGTAATAGATATCACTTTTAGGTACCTATCTAGTGTGATTTCGGCGACAATATGTCTAGCATTAATTATTATCTATTAATGCACATCGCATTTCCACCCGTTTTTTGTCTTCCGAGGTTGACACTATACTCGTAGTTACTATTTGCAACCAAGACTTTACATCTAAGACGCAAATCAATAATGAACCGTAACACAATAGCAATAAGAGTTTATAGCCGGTGATATCAGCTCAAATACAACACGACAGCGTATTTTGTATTCATAGTGAAGGAACGAGCGTTGTTCGATACATTATAGCTTGCAATACAGGTGCCGACCAACGTATATGTACGACGAAACGCTAGCGCTTATAACGTAGTTTTATGTCTACAATGACAGTTTCCCTTTCAAAATTGTAGTTCGTAAATTTAGCCACAGGTGTAGATAAGTTGGTGGTAAGTTTGTGATGGTGTGTTGGCTAGATTACCGGTCCTTCGCATCGCTGTAAAGACATATGTGGAACCGTCATTGTCTGTTTGCTATTCATCGCAGTTTTGTTCCTTATTGTTAGTAAACGCAGGGTATTGGATATCAAATCTACAAATGTTAGGTCGTATAAACCGTACCGTCTAAATGTATTTGATATACATATAATTTGCTAAATCAATCTAAGTTTGTAAATCTAACCTTTACCAATTATTTCCTTGTGAAGTCGGGGCGAGCATCTAGTTCTTTATACAGTACACATAAGTACAAAATCGTACCTAATTTATTTGAAAATAGAATAGCAGATAGTATTTGCACACTCGAAAACAGCACTTGAAATGGTTTTGCGGTACCTGAAAAGCTATTCAAATAGGGACTGATTCGACGTAGCATAGTCAATTGCTACGGTGTAGAGGGTATTCGTAGCACTTTCGTAGCACGTTTATCACTGTTACGAGTAATATAGTAGAAGTTTATTATGTACTAGTGATTGGGAAAAGTTTTAACATAGAGATATACTTACCATTGAGTTTTTTTTTTCATCGCGATACTTTCATCAGATTTTTTGTCCGGTTTGGAACACATTTGCCGTAATAAAAATTGATTAATTGAAACTGTAGCTCTAATGCATATTGATAACAACATTTCTATCTTTACATATAAAATGCAACCTGTATTCTGATATAAACTTTCACAATAATGTGGGATATTAAGCCCATTTCTATTACGTATTATTAAAAGTGTTGTAAGTATGAAATTACCACCAAAAATTAAGATCTGATGAGTGCTGCAGAACCGCGGTTACTGAAAGCCACTTATTTACATAAAGACTGACATCCTTACTAATATTATAAATCCGAAAAGTTTGTTGGTTTGTTACTCTTTCACGCACCAACGGAGCAACGGATTGACTTGATTTTTGGCATGGACATAGTTTAAAAGGCGGAAGGAGCTTTAGGATACTTTTTATCCCGAAAAATTGCATAGTTCCTGTAGGACAGGACAAAAACCATCGAAAGCGAAACTGTCGCCACTATCACAAAGACGCTAAGTGATTAATGCCTCTATGACGCTAATATGGACTAACGAAACGTCACAGCCAAACGTAATTAGATGACAGGTGACATTGTCTGCAGACTTTTATAAATCACAAGTAGCATGGCAAGAGGACAAATTGTTTTTCCACCATTATATCCCCTTGAAGAGGAAATAAAGTATGGATTGAAAATGACAACTGACATTAAAATTAGATAAAATGTTTTTTTCCCTCTGCATGCTACATGTTACTATTACGTTTAATACCAGGCCGTCATTTTGTCTGACATTAAAAACATTTTTAAATCTTGTATCATTAGAGGTTTAACATGTTTTTTTATACTACCTTTATGGTACAGAATCATCATACTTTAATATTATCAATCCGAAAAGTTTGTTGGTTTGTTCCTTTTTGACGCAGCAACGGAGCAAAAGATTGACCTCATTTTTGGTATTTAGGATACTTTTTTATCTCGAGAAAATTCGTGATTCCCATGGGATAGGACAATAACTGTTTCTCAGCAATGGAGCAACGGATTGACTTGATATTTGGGGTGGGCATAGTTTGGAAGACGGAAAGTGACATAGGATACTTTCCATCCCGAAAAAATTGTGGTTCCCATAGGACTTAACAATAAATTTTTCTCAGCAACGGAGCAACTTGCCTTGGCTTATTGCATGAATATAGTTTGAAAGACGAAAAGTGACATAGGCCACTTTTTATCGCAAAAACTTTAACAGTTCCCGTAGGATGGGATAAAAACTAAGTGAGCGGGCTGCGTTAGCAGCCGTCTAAGCGCCAGAAATAACCTGTCATGGCAAGTTTAGGACGTTCCTACATTTTTCGCATTCCTTCGCGGCACTCAACAGCGCTAGCCCAGACTCGGGCTCCATAACGGAGCTTGCGCTCTCACCATAATGACGGAGTGTTTCGGAGCACAAGACACATCATCATCCACCACTCGGGACTAACCAGTACTGAACGTCAGACAGCATTCCAACGCCCTGGTCCCAGTGCAGCGGGTCAGTCATAGTAGCCCAGCGCCTGCCTCTTCAACTGCAGAGAGCAGTGAGAACGGCCATCGCGATACCGACACCTCTCTTCCCCTGCAGCCCCACTGCGTCTGCCAACACGTTGACGGCCTAGCGAAAGGTAGGGTAGGTGGCGGCACCCACACCACCAGTTCCATTTATCCCACCGCGGCTTCAAATCCTCGGCTGTCATATCAGAGTCCAGGAAGCAACCTTGCTATTTAAAACTAAGAAATGTTATTCCCAGCAAGTAACTGGAGATAGAGAGACAGAAAAGAAGCCACACCCAGCGCAGCAGGAGGAGCTGGAGTTCATATGCCTGGCAGACGGAGCAGCACTAGAGCAAAATCTTAACCGAGAAATTAACATATTTACAGACGGCAGCAAAATTAAAGGGAAAGTTGGGGCGGCATTATCCATTTGGGATGATGCCGCTGAGATCAGTACCCGCAAGCTGAAATTGCCCGTGCTCCGTGTACCAGGCCGAGTTATTGGCACTTCTTGAGGCTACCGAAAAAGCAACAATCTTTTGTGACTCCAGGTCTGCACTGGAAACTGTAGTTGGCGTATCTTCCCCCCATTCCTTAGCAGTAAATTCAAAGCAAACATAAAGCCCGATTACAGAGGCGCCAGCGTAAATTAAATATCAACGTAAAAAGCGTTCTCTCTATCGAATGCCTAAAGTGAAAAAGAAACAGAACCATGCAATTTAGCTAATATAATTACGCTGGCGCCTCTGTAATCGAGCTTATAAAGTTACTACACGCACAAAATAAAATAGTGAAACTTTATTGGATTAAAGCGCACGCGGGGATGGAGGGAAATGAGAGAGCGGACCAGCTAGCAAAGGAAGCAGGAAGCAGCACTGCACTCGAAGTGCAGACCTATTTACAATAACTGCCCCGTTTCATTCGTCAAGCGAGAAATCCGAAAGGACTCTCTTGACGAGTGGAACCGGCGATATCAGGAATAATCAGGATGGACACACAGCGGCGGTAACCAAAACATATTTTCCGGATGCAAGGGCGGCATACAAGATCGTAAGAGAAATAGCACCAGTGGGAATCATAACTCAAGTGCTGACGGGGCATGGTGAGTTTTCCCAATACTTACATCGATTCAAGTTGAGGGCAAGCCCATCGTGCATCTGTGAACCCACAAAAGAGGAGACTCCACTGCACATAATCTTGGAATGCCCAGTTTATGGAAAGCAGAGATTTGATTTAGAACAAAAAATTGGAATTAATCCAACGCGTAAAAACCTTAGAAACAATTTTATCGAATTTTTGCACAAATATTTGTAAAAAAAAAGCAATAATTAGGAACAAGTAGGTATAAACTTTGCTGTACCATTGTAATGTTTATTATAACTGCAAACAACCAAAAACATTTAAATATAGGTAAAGTTTTTATTCATTTGTAATAAAGACCCCTGATCATGTCAGGGATATTTCGCGATATACCTAATAAAAAAAAAGGAGGGTTTGTATATACACTCCAACCGTAACTTAACCAACAAAAGCATTCCTCTAAGGTATTTTGATATTTGTCGGTTAGGTTAGGTTTCGCAGCCGCCCCCCCGAGTGGGTTCCCGCCTTGTCGTGGCGGGGGGGCTTAGTAGCCGTGGCCTGTGGGCGGCCGCGGTGAACCAAGAGGAACCCGAGGTGGGGCCGGCCTCTCCGGGTCTTGGGCCTGGACAAGCCCGTGCGGAGGCTGGCCAGTAGGTCGGCTTGCCGACTGAGGTGGACTGCGGTGTCGCGCTTGTCGCGATGCCGCGGCCGAGCCCACCGAGGCGGGGGCGGCGGCGGGTGGGATGGGCGGTGAAGACACCGCTGCCTATCCTACCTGCCAGCGGCCCTAACGCGTGCCGCCAACGTGTTGGCGGAGGCGGTGGGGCTGCAGGGGAAGAGGAGTGTCGGTATCTTGACGGCCGCTCTCCCTATCCTCTGCAGCCGTAGTGGCAGGCGCGGGGCCACTTTAATTGACCCGTTGCATCGGGACCAGGGCTGTCGGACACGGATGCTGTCTGACGCCCAGTGCTGGTTGGTCCCAGGTGGTGGATGACGATGTGTCTGGTGTTCGGCACATCGTCATTCTGGCGGGAGCCGAAGCTCCGTGGTGGGGTCCAAGTTGGGCCAGCGCTGTCGGGTGCCGCGGAGGAGTGCGCAAGCGTGCCCGTAGCCCCGACACCAGGCGCAGTGGTGGAACACCCAGGGGTTTTGGTTGGTATACTGTCCAGTTGGCAGGACTCCCACATAACCACCCGCCTGCCCTCGAGGTGTGGTGGTATCTATAAAAGATTTCCCCTGGCTAAAAAAAAAAAAAAAAAGGTTTCGCAGCCGACGTAAGCCAAAATCAAAATATAACGCGGGCGAAGCCGCGGGTAAAAGCTAGTATTTGTTATAAATCTAACACAAGAGTAGAACATAGTTGTAGTTAATAATTTTAGCAAAACAGGTAAGATTAGGTAATGTATTTCAATGTCAATTTTATGTAACCTGGATTTCGGCTAGCCTGTGTCGAGAAATCCAGAATTTATCGTTTTTGTGAATTTAGGTATGTACTTTGGATAGATATGATTGTGATATTTATAATACTTGCCTATAAAACAGGAAAACTAACACTGAACAACCGGTGGCAACTGGCATGTCTATACAAATATTATAAGGAGGAAAGATTTGATTGTTTGTTTGCATCGAATAGGCTCCGAAACTACTTACCCGATTCGAAAAATTCTTTCGCTGTTTTAAAAGCTACACTGTCCCCAGTGAACACGAAAATTAGGGATCCCTACTATTGTCTTCTTTAGCCAATTGTACCCGGGCGAAGCCGGGACGGGCAGCTACTATGTTATAGCTATTTAGTGAATGTTGTGTGTGTGTGTGTGTGTTTGATGTAAGATGAGTGACATATCTGCGTAGCGTCAGCTTAATGAGAGTTAAAAACATCACCGAGAGTATTTGTGTGGGTGTGTGAGATGCTATAGTGTACGGATGTGTGAAAATTCTGTAAAATCAGCTATTTCATACAAAATTGCATTTTGGAGTTAACAAAATGTGTGCAGAAGCTGATATTTTTTTCTCAAGATTTTAGCTTGTCTGCATAGTGAATGTTTTTCATAATAATGGTCTGAATCACCTCTTAGTACACCAGTTTTGGATAACATTCGAAAGTAAGAACGATGACGTCATGCACAAATATCCTAAGCCATTATTTATTATTTATGACCCAGAGATCAGATAAAATATTTCTTTTACTATTTATTATGTATTACCTTCCGTAGAGATAATTATCTAGTACCCACGTACTAGATAACTTTTTCTATTTCATTTCTAGGTCACATCAGACGATCTAAAACTTATTTGGCCGCTTTAACAGCATAGTTCCTCGGAGTCGGAAATTGATTCGAGTGCCTTCAGCCGTTCGATCTCTCGAATATGCTCGAAAATTCCAATTTCGTATGTTTCATGCCAAATTACCATTATAGACTCCGTATTTTGTAGGTTTAAAAAATCTAGATTTGAAAATTATAATTAGGTATCAAACATTAGTAAATTAAAATAAGAACGGAAAACTGACTACAAACTGTTTTAAGATATTCCGGTTACACAGACATTATTATCTAACAATTTTTTACAATGTTTACCTTAGTTGGTTACATTTCCGTTAAGTAAAAAGTGACAGCTTCCTACACATCTTGTTTGTCTTTTCTCATTCAATTATTTCTATTAGTTAACTATCGTTTCTTTTTTGTCGATAACTAATTATTATTAATAAGCATGGAAAAGGTTCAAGGAAAAGATGTTATTTCAAACACCATAATAATTGATGATTGACCATAAGAATAATGTCTATCCACTTTCACTTTAAATAATTTTGACATGTGATAATTTAACTGCGATATTACAATTTATGTAGCTTTTTATGTCACAGCACTTTAACTTGTTGTATTGTATTATTTATATTTTGTTGTATTTAATTGACTTGAAACTGCAACATTGTTATTTTTAATATAGTCACCAGTCACGAAAATAACCAGTGTAATAACAGTGTAACAACCGCTCAAATAGCAAAATGGCGGTATCTACAAATGGTAAGCTATTTTCACGTACCATTATTTTCCATTCCTTCTCATTTTATTCCTTTCCATACTTATTATTCATTCTTATTCCGAGTTAGATGGAACAATGGCCTCTCGGAATGTTTGTTATTATTTCACACGAATGTTTTCTTGGGGAATTTTGTTTGTAATTTTCTTTTAAAGGGTACTACAGTCGATGGCGCTTAGAATTAATGACTTTGGAACGGAAGTTACATAATTTGTTTACTGTATTTTTCGTGGCGTGTCCCCTTCCGTGGGTAGGCCGACGTCCTGCAGTGGACTATTAAAAGGCTGATATAGTACAGCGCAGTACATTTTTAGTGGTCAGAAAAATAACTGAAATTATGACCATAAATAAGTTTTAGACTAATGAAATTATTATTATTCAGTGTGTTTATGGTTAAACATTACTTCTGGAGTTAAGAAATAAGAACAAAAACACACAAATTCACATAAATAGGTATAATAGGTTTTTTTATTATTACAACACGCTTTTGTTATGTCGTTGGAGTTCAAAGTAGAGACGTGGGAACATTTCACAACATTTACATAGAGGCAGAGCCTTAGAGGAAGGACCAGCGTAGGACAGATTATCCTTTGGGACCTCCATAATGACATCGATCGACGCTTGTTGTATTATACTGATACCTTATAATTCCCTTGATTAAATAACTCATCACTATATAGTGTCACCTCCGGGGAGGGAGGGAGAGATTGTGTCACTGTGCAGTCTCTTTTTCGGCAATTTCAGACAATCCTCTCCCAACAGGTAAGCTCGATTGATACTTTAAGTAACTTTTAATTTCCTCCAAAGAGACTGCAAAACTCCCTATTTATCTATGAATATTACACTTCAATGCCGGTTTTTTTCAATTTATGTATAACTCTTGTTGCTAACATTTCTACATTGATACGCTGAAATAAACATTGTAAAGAATATATTGGAGAAGACACCCTTAAACAAGATCCTTGAATTATAATTTAATTAGTATAGCTACACTATCGCATTAGGTGATAGGACCTGTCAAGATAGTTGTGTTGTGGAAAATAAATAAAATAAAATAAATAAAATAATTTTTGATTCTGACATTATCATACCAATCATTATAGGTATAATCCGCTAACCATTTAAACCCCGCCCGCTGGAAATAGAATCGTCAGTAAAATACGAAAGGTAATAACTTTTGTTTATGTCTGTTTTCGTATACGCTAACTTCGATGGTCGTTCACCTGAATGATAATTTGAAGATGTCATGGCGAGTCAAAGGTCGACTATTCCATATAATATCGATGGTATCTTCCCATCACAAAAATAAAGTTACTAAGTGTAGGCCGGGTGGCTAGCCTTGGTGTCAGAGTTTTTAAGCCGCCTGAAGGTCTCTGCATGGCTAAACAGTTAGAACAGTAGAGATCTACAATTTTACGTTTCATCCGAGCAACGGTAGCGCTCAGTTGTAAATGACACCCGCGCTCACCCATCCGAATACTGACCGTGCTGAGCGTTGCTTAACTTCGATGACCGCTAACGAACACCTAATCAAACTACCCTATGAGCCCTACAGCTTCCTTCACTGATGACAATGTATTCATACGACTAGCATAATACGTGAAATCAAAATATAGGGACTTACAATATAAATAACTGGCACAATGGAGCCGAAAAAAAGGCCTATACCAATCAGCGGGTTGGTACAGGCTGATGAAAAAGAAGAAGAAGAATATAATATAAATACAATTTCACATCAAAAATAAAAACATTACCTTATTTAGCTTTTAGTAACGTAACGAGCTCGGAGCCTCTCCACGAGATGACTCAAAAATGATTAGATCCGTATAAGAACCAAAGCTTTCAACCTAGCTCAGCGGTTTGGCATATTAGAATGCGTATAAAAACACACACACACACACAACAAAAAAAAATAAGCAATACCACAGAAAAAAATACTTTTAACATTATTTTATTATAATGGTTCTGATAGAGTACGAAATAATACGGTATTTCTGTTTAAACAGCTTAAATGCTTTTACAACTAACATGCGCCGTACAGTTGATCAATATCTAGAGCTGTTTTTAGTATACTATACCTAGATTCTAGGTATTCCAAAAGCTACAGATCCTAGTTCATGCCTAAAGCTACAAACGATATTCAAATTGTGCATGATGGATGATTTCGTAGTAAATTGCTACGCCGTAGAGGGTATTTGTAGCACGGTCGTAGTGTATAGTATATAGTATGCTTATCGTAGCATATGCATATTAAACTGAGTAAACATCAAACAGCAGACAAGGACATAAGTTTGGTAGCTTTCTTTGATAATAGTGGTGTTTGTTTTTACAATTTTGTTTAGTGTAATAGTACAAGTTAATAGTCAGTATAATACTCACAGTGAAACGTAAACTGAAACGTCGTCTTTTACTGTAGCCTTGTGAATAAGCTCAAGATAGTCCAACGTGTTATGAAGAGGGCTGTGATCAGGATCTCTCTACGACATCGAATCAGATTTGAGAGATCCGCAGACGAACCAAAGTTACCGACTTAGCCTAGCGGATTATTAAGTTAAAATGGCAGTGAGCAGTGCAGATAGTCTAAAAAACGAGTAACCAATAGGGCCGTAAAGTTCTCAAATGGAGACTACGTAGTTGCAAGTGCAGCGTACTAACTAGGTGGACTGACGATAAAATCAAGATCACAAATACTCATTGGATACAGGCCGCTTCCAACCGACCTTATTAACAACCATAGAAGAGGCCTATGTCCAGCAGTGGACACCCTACGGCTGATGGACAGACAGATTGAATGACATTATAATATTGACAGTTCAGGAGAATGACCACATACATACAGTGAAATTAAGCTATAAGACGCTACACGAGGATAATTTGTTTTGTGTCCCCATTACATGATCTTCTTCCCGATATTTGGGCTTAGAATAATACCAGCATTTTGTGAGGCTTCTTAGAAGTTTTTTCATCAACTTGTCACCGGTTTTATTTCTTTGTATAATTATAATGGATTCTTTGAAAAGAACAGATTTAAAAAGATGAACGAAAATAATAAAAATACGCGGAAAGATGAAAGATAAATAGGATGCTGGTAAGGGGTTGAATTGAGTTTTTGGCCGATATGTTTTTGTCAATTATGAAAGTAATTTCAAATGTGAAGGAATGTATAATGGAAGATATGACGAAATGGAACGAGCTGTAAAACCCAACTATTGAGACAAGGACGTTTGAATTATGTATATCAGATTTTAAACAAAATAACAAAAACACCAAAATCAGTATTTTTTATAGCTGTGATGCCTCAGATACGTAGATGTTTGGATATCCAGCACTGGACATTGGACTTCCCTATGGATTTCCAATAAGACTGGTTGGTAGTTGCTTGTACCCAGCACAATCTTGCAGTTTTAATGAGGTCATCAGTCCACCTGGTATATCCTACGCTGCGTTTGCTGTTACGTGGTCTTCACTCGAGATCTTTTCGATTCGATCAGTCTTCAGTCCTCCGTGCTATGAGCTCACACATCAAACATAAAATAACCTTCTATATTATTTTTTATGGCTTACAAGAGTAGTATTGATGTTGAAGACAGAAAGCTCAGTAACCTCAGATTTGCAGACGACATCGTGCATTTTAACCGACTTCCAAAAAGGAGGAGGTTATATGTTTGTCTGTATGTATCTCTTTTTTTGTGTATGTTCATCGATAATTTCACCAATTGTGAACCGAATCGAAAAATTATTTTTTGGTTCAAAAGGGTATACTTCCGAGGTGGTTCCATTTAAACTTTACAGAAATCAGCTGAGCCTTTTTTGAAAAATCAACAGTAATGTAAATTATTGTCAATTCTAGCGAAATATTCGAATTTTGGACACGATGGAAGGCGGTTTTGCTATTTTTTGCAAAAAATAATTAATAAAAATGATTTTCGTCATCTGCCTCTGAATTACAAAGTAAGCAAGTATCAAGAACTGAACGTAGCAAGCCTCAAAGTTGGACTAATGATGAATCGGTCAAAAACAAAGATCATGACCAACAACAAAAAACATATGGTAATAGTAGACGGGCAAGCACTTGATTTTGTCGATGACTACGTCTACTTAAGCCAGATACCTTTGCCCAGCAGTAGGAAAAATAAAAAGGTAAATTTTCGCGATTTGAGCACAAAATATCTCATGTTTTACTGTGCGATAAGTCCCGAATTGATATAGTAGGATAACCTTCTTTATTTGTTTAGGTATTACATGATGTAAAATAATTTTAAAATTAAACTGTATGTTCACTGTAGAGTATCAAGAATGCATGACAGCACGGAGTTTAATCAAGCGTCCCTGGGCGGTTCTGAGCTGGCTAGGGCGGGCGGCTGCTGCACTAATCTTCCATCAACGTCAGAGAAGCTTAACATAGCACAGAATTAACTGGTGTATTTTGATGAAATAAATAAACAATATGTAGGTATTATTTGATTATGGAAACTAGCGTGGTTTTTGCATATTTTAATTAAAGTATAGCACAGGTGTTACTCACGCTTTATTTTAGTAGATAACTGCTACTATAGTATGCTATGCGAGACGAGCACGCGTGCTAGTACTCCAACCTTGAAAAAGATCGCCGATGCGATCGAAACTATATTGGCAGTTATCTACTAAAATAAAACCTGAGTAACACCTGTGCTATTTGCCATATCATCCATTTTATATAATTTCATCAACGCGTATGTGTATCTAATCTAACATAATTGACTTTACTAATTTACTTGTACCAAAGTTTGAGTAAAAGAATTATGATAACTACTTTTGTATATTTTAGAACAACTATTTTACTGTCATAATTATGCTGCTACTATTTTTGTGGTTGTTTTTATTCAGTTCACATAAGTTTAAAAGCATGTTCTACACTTCAAAACAAACAAGTTTTGTTCTAAAACTTTTAATAAATAGTAAAATCTCAATAATTATTATTGTCACACCAAATTTAAAAGTCAAAAATAAAAACTTTAACTTAAGTATAGTACCTCAAAGGGCGGCTTTATTGCTAAAAAGAATTTCTTTCGGGGTGGCCTAGCTGTCAACTTGCAACAAAATAATAACTCTTTAATAGAGAAAATTAATCGATTTTTGACAATATTATTATGTTAAAATGATTTATGTAACACACGTTTTTGTTCACCATTATTTTCTTTGCAGAAGTATATACAATTATAATATTCATCGAAGTGTAATATTCTTAAATTGCGAAAAAAAAATCTACACGCCCATTTTGTCAACGTTTAAAGTTCTTGTTTCAACCCGAAGAAAGTTGTGTCGTGTTACTTACTAAATCTTTTCTGTATGGAAATTAGATGCGGATCTTACAGCCTGTTCTCATGGTGCGGCACCACCCCGTACAATAATATGTGTAGGTTGAATCAAACTCAATGGCGTAAAATTAGCTACAAGCTGAGTAAAATCCCACACCTCACTCCCGCAGACATTATATGAATTTGCTACTGCGTAAAGACTTGCCTTGCCTTTACTGCGTAAAGAAAGCCGTGGTTGTCTAGTGATTGTAACGCTGACCCGTAATTTTTGAGGTCGTGGGTTCAATGCCAGTCCCGTGCCAATGAGTTTCTTTGGAACTTAAATACGGAATTTCACACCACTGGCTGTTCAGTGAAGGAAAACATCATGAGGCAACCATTGTTATGCAGATAGGTACTATTTCCAAAACTGGGTACAATGAAGCACCCGTATCTTGGGGCCTAGGCATTCTCGCTATGTGAATGTGACCAATTCTTTTTATTAAAATACACATTTGGTTAAAATAGCTATTATTAACAAGCTACATACAGTTTGATTTGACTCAACTAGTACAATAAATTTAAACATAAATCTTTTCACTTGTAGCAATATTAAAGTTTGTCTTAACTAATGGTTGGTACTAGTGGAATAAGTAAGTACGTTCCGTACCAATTGCACCATCGATGGTACTAGTACCAATAAGTTATTAAGAACTTTAGCATTATGTAAATCTACATACTCAACGCACTGAGCCAGCGAAAATAGATAAAAAGATACATTCTTTATTGTTAGCACAAGAAATACACGCAGATAAAAAAAAAACATTAAAAAAATAATTGTGTGGTTTTATGAAACCACGGTAAAAGTGAAACTTTTACTGGCACATATGAGTAATAGTCTATACGCTACACGGTCAGCTGATGCGAACCATAGGCGCCGCCATATTGGCTTCGGCTGCTCTGTCAAGCGTCTCTCAGTTTGCCCCAACTCCGCGGCCGACCGTCACGCGATAACCAATAGATGGACGAAAAAGTTTGAGGCGATTTAATAAAAGTTTCACTCTAAAACTATAGCGTGCAACAAGAGAATCATGGAAGAATATGGTTCAGTAACTCTTCGACGGTAGGACTAAGTCCGATAATGGTAAGTCCGTTTGAAAAGGTACAGTATAATTCAGTAAGAAGGAACGGCACCTCTCAGTTGCCAAACGCCAGACCACGCACCGCGCCGTGTGGACCGGGTCTTAAGGTGATAATTTTATGTTCTCGGTATACGGAACCCTCTCACGTAAGCACGTGGCTACCCTTGTTATTTCTGAAGCATTAAGCTTCGGATACATTAGGTAGACAGCCTGTCAAACCACTCTACGCACTCTAAACTCTGGCGCATTACAATAAAGCTTATTTCACCTTGTCTTCACGTTTAGAAAATTTCCCAAAATTTGAGAACGAATTTTCGCCTCTGCGGTTTTGAAATAAAGCTGATTTTGGTAAATTTTTGAGCACATTAATTGTACGTGCTAAGAGCAAAGTCGTCCATCAGGTGTGTAAAGTTTTTGGTAATGTTTGACTTTGGATTTATATTTATTTATCTCAAAATTTAATGTTCATGTGTTTGTTTTGCAAAAGGGTATTTAGGACAACAAAATAGGTCATTATCATCATTATAAATTAGCCATTGGATGCTCCCTGCTGGATATAGGCTTTTAACAGATTTTTTCATATCGCAATACGTATTTATACAGCCTAGAAGATAATATCATTCCTTATTCATTATTAATAAGGTAAGTATAGGCATAGGTTATTTATTATTAAATTATGATAAAGGTCATTATCAATTAAACATTCTATAAATATTCAAGCAAATTAAAGTTGCACAGAGCCATGGAGAGGTCCATGCTCGGCAGCAAACTCCAAGACCGAGTCCCAAACACGGAAATCCGACTAAGAACCAACGTTCGAGACGTCAGATCCGCTGTCATGAATCTTAAGTGGAGTTGGGCAGGACATGTGGTCAGGCGAGGTGACGACAGGTGGAGTAGGACAGTGACGGAGTGGTGGTCAAGGCAAGCGGAGCGTTGGTCGTCCGGCTGCAAGATGGCGAGACGATATCGTGAAAATCGCGGATCGAACTTGGACCGAGACAAATGGCACCGTAAGAGAGAGGCCTATACCCAGCAGTGAGATAGAGAAGGCTGCGGATGATGATGAATAATAAAATAGAACTAAAATCTAACAACAGAAATGGTCTAACTTAAAAACTAAACACACAACCCATCTCCGACCGTACCCGGCGCAAAAGAGCCCAAAAATCAATAGACTATATTACAATATTTTGACAGGTGAGCCGTACCTGGATAAACACATCGATGTTTAGGCAGACGTCGGACTTAAAACACGTTAGCCCCGGTTCACACTGGTATCCGTTTTACTGGTCCGTTTTATCGGATCCATGTAAGTTAGGGCGCGTATTCATAACGTCCGATTTTACATGATCATTTTTAACTGATCCGTCGCTACTGGTGGTAATATTCACACAGAAAGCCGCGCGGTTTCGATCCGATAAAACGGATCAGTGTTTCCGTTGTTACTGTATCCGGAATACTGTCATGTATGTGAACTGGCTCGTACAACTACATACGCCAATAACATGTACGTTTAAACGGACCTGTAAAACGGATTGTTGCTTATTTTGTCAGATCGGTATTTTTTACTGGATCAGGAATACTGTAGGTACTGTACTATACTGTATCAGCCTTTTTTTTTAATAGTCCACTGCAGGTACTGTACTGTACTGTATCAGCCTTTTTTTTAATAGTCCACTGCAGGACGTAGGCCTACCCACGAAGGGTGATTGGGCCATATCCACCAAGCTGGCCCAGTGCGGGTTGGTGGATTCACATACGCCATCGAATTTCTTCTACGGACGTATGCAGGTTCCCTCACGATGTTTTCCTTCACCGAAAAGCCAGTGGTGTGAAATTCCGTACATAAATTCCAAAGAACTCATTGGTACGGGACTGGGATTGAACCCACGACCTCACGATTGTAAGGCGAGCGTCACTACCTCTAGACCACCACGGCTTTTTACTGTAGGTATTCTGTGTGAACTCGCTCATACAACTACATACGCTAACAGCATATACGTTTAAACGGACTTGTAAAGTGGACGTTCTATGTGTACGAGCTTTTAAATATAGCGTAGTTTGACTAGGTGATCGTTAACGATCATCGAAGTTAAGCAACGTTTAACACGGTCAGTCTTCGGATAGGTGACCGCGAGCGCCATTTATAGCTTAGCGCTACCGTGGCTCGGATGACGCGTTAAATTGTAGGCCTCGGTTATTTTAACTGCTAAGACATGTCAAAGGCCTTCAGGCGGCTTACAAACTACACCAGGGCTAGCCACCCGGCCTATACGATCTTTTTAATGTACCAGAATAACGTATCGAATACTGTGAAGTTGCTATTACAACTCCATACGCCATCGACGAAAAAAACGCTTACGATAAAACGGACCAGTAGAACGAGCAGCATGTGAAAACAGGCTGTTATATTGACCGACTCATCATCATCATCATAAAATTACGCGCATGCAAAATCTAGTAGCTTATCAATAAAACCAATTGACTTTGCATCCAGCATCCCTACAGTTCCACCGAAAATATTATTATCGAAGTGAAAACTTTTTTAGCGTTGTGTACTATTTGAAATGGATAAAAATGTTAAACTCGCGTCAAGACACCTGACCTGATCGATAATTCGTAAGACGTAGGTAGAGTAGACCGCCGGCGCGTGAAGGAGAGGAAGTAATATCCTCTTTTTACCGCGCGGCGAAAATATATACCTGCTTCTGCTCTATCGTTTAATCGGCGTAGGGCGCTTGCTCGAGTGTGAGTGTGTGATATTGTATTTTACCACATAAATCATAGTACTTTTATGCTGATAAATAAACAATTCGTGCAAAATTATTCCCTAACCATACCAAACTATTCAAAAATGCACAACGTTAATGTTCAAGTTTTCACTTCTGCCGCCACTCCCGGAGTACACCATTTTTTTTTAAATTTTAAACTATTCATTGCAAGATCAGAATCAAAGACTACGAACCAACGATTGTGAAGTGAGCAATGAGCATACTCCCTACTACTCTACTACTACGCTATTCTAAGCTACTCGTACTACGCCAATTAGACTTGATCATCATTTCAGCCATAGGACGTCTAATGCTGGATATAGGCCTCCCCTATGGATCTCCCATAAGACCGGTTGGTATAGGCTTGCATCTAAAACAATCTAGCGGTCTTAATGAGATCATTCATCGACCTTGTAGGTGGACGTCCTAAGCTGCGCTTGCCTGTACGTCGTCTCCACTTAAGAAATTTACGATGGTATAGGACCATCATCTTACTATGTGCCCTGCCCACTGCCATTTTAACTTGCCGATCTGCTGGCCTATGTTAGTAACCTTGGTTTTTCTACGTACATATCTCCTCATCCCTGATTCGATCTCTCAGAGAGACTCCAAGCATAGCCCTCTCCATCGCTCGATGGGCTTATTGGAGCTTATTAATGACAGAACTTGATGGGAACATTTAATCTCTTACGTACTTGATGGAAACTGAAATCAACTGAAATGACAAAGCTTTAAATCACAACCATTAAGATTATCACGAATATCGTTACTCATGTGATATTACTTCGTGTAGATGTGATTAAACTTTCACGAAGACGCACTGATAGGGTAATGATAGATAAAGAAAGATCAGTAGTATTTTTGTATCAAAATCATTATCTTCCCCAATATATCCACTGCTTGACATAAGCCTCTTTTACAGATTTCTAAGACCGGTCGGAAGTGGCTTTCGTTCACCGTGTTCGTGTTGTTTTGATTAGATCATCGCTATCGGTCCACTTTATCTGTACCTACGCCTTTCCATACTCATCGGCCACACGTTCTATATTATATGTGCCCTGCCAACTGCCACTTCAACTTGCTAATCCGCTGAGCTGTCTACGAACCAAAGTTGCCAATTTAATGTAGCAGTACTTTTTTGTATCACTATGTAGTAAAAAACAAAGTCGCTTCCCGCAGTCTGTCCCTATGTATTGTATGCTTTGTCTTATGTCTTTAAAACTACACAACGGATTTTGATACAGTTTTTTAATTAAATAGAGTGATTGAAAACAAAGGTTTATTTGTATGCTACACCTGTGCGAAGCCGGGGTTGCTAGTGAAATAATAAACTAAAAGACATCCAACAGTCATTTTAAATTAAAAATTACCCCAGGTAATCAATTAAATGGGCTGACCTGATCTCTTTGAAATAATAAAGCAATTTATAGGTTAGGTCTACACGGCCAGCATACGAACCACGACATAATTTTATCGAAGTGTCAAAATGAGCCATTTATGGTATGTTGTCATATTTTACATGTCAGTATTTATTAACCTGTAGCATGTGATATCCGTGCGGGACAGCTGTTGTAAAACACGTACTACTTGAATCTTATAGGGAACACATTATAATTATTTTTCGCAACAAAAGGCACCACCAACTTCCACCGTGTACAAAATTTGAATTGTGTGCATAAATCGATGTAACATTCATGTACATTATTGTTAATTTATCAAAAACGGCTCAGCCTATTTAATTTTATTTAAATCAATAATATTGTAACGTAATTAACATAAAGTGGAGCATCCCATATATAATATGTACATACGGCGATGAGCGTGTCCGCTGCAATAGCTGGCTAGGTAAACACTTCACGTTGAATAAAACAAGTTCTGTTCTGTACCTACGATCGACCACAGCTATTATGAGTGAACGCGCACACCGCACTTATATTTTATTATACTTTCTTTTTTTCCTTGATGTTCCGATATGTTGAGAATTAATAGAAAGTTAAGTTAAGACATTGTGTTAAATTATCTAATGATAAGAACCTATTGTCAAGACAAACCAGATCTTGGTTTTTAGACAATATTTAATGTAATCACTATTGTTTTAAGTATTTGAATAAAAAAAAAAAAAAAAAAAACCTACCGCATAACTAAGTCATCGCGGTACACTGGGGACTGAGACGTTAAGTTAAGCGGTACAATTACAAATTCGACCACTTCGGGAGTACCTATTGTTAGCTGCGCTTAATAAAGAGGGTACCTACACATAGTCGCAACACTCTTCGGTATTGCGACGGTGAGGAGTATATGGAATGAGGGTAGACAGAGAGATGGTTTGTGCGACAGGCTGGAGTGGGAGTCGGTGACAGTGATCAGTTGTGTAAGCTGAGTATAAAACAACTTTGATAAGCCAGTAGTTGGAGCAAGCCTTGTAAGTACTTTGAGTTTTATAATGACTGCAGAGATATTGGAGGTCCGTATTATTGTCCAATGGTATATCATCTGAGTGTCCTACTAGAATCTGAGTGATGCTGTTGGAGCACTAAGCCCATCAGCTAACACTATACTTACCCTTTCGTAATAAAATAGTAATTTTTAATCGGTTCACAATTTGCGATAATATCGATGAACATACTGAAAAAAATACATACAGACTAACATTACCCCCTCCTCTTTGGAAGTCGGTAAAACTTACTTGAAAAAAAATGTTCAACGTTTTACTTACGTCATCTACTAACTACGTCGTACAAAGATTAAACTCAAGAAGATAGTTTCCTTGGGGTAAAATACGTTCCACCGGGATATGAATATTTTAATATTATAACTTAATATTTATATTACTTCCGAGGCTCATGTTGAACAACTTTTTATGTTGTTAGAGCTTAAGAAAACTGGTAACTTTACACCGCAGTGTAAGAGCGCTTTTATGAAAAAAGATATGACTTTTACAACAATATTTTTCAGCTTTTAATGAAGTTATTAGACGTAATCATGGTTTTCAGATATAAGGTAACCAATAAACAATATAAACATCTTTCATTTTCAAATTAATTAAACAAGTTGCCAAACTATTTGATGCCAAAAAATTGTTATTACAGTTAAGAAAACAGAAAAGTCGTCATTTTTAGAGATTTCGTCGGTAAATTGGCAACACTGAATAAACGCCGACTCTTTGGACGTATGGTCACTCTTTCAAAAGGATGTCTGTGTAAGAGAGTTTACCTAAATACGGAGTATATACGGAGTATACCTAAATCCGAAAACGAGTTTGTTGATTTGTCACTAATTCACGAAAGAACGGAGCAACGGATAGACTTGATTTTTGGCATAAATATAGTTCACAAGTCGGAGAATGACATAGGTTACTTTTTAAATCGGAAAAAAATTCACAAAAATCTAATTTAAGTCGGGCAAGACTGCGAGCAAAAATTAGTTTACTATGAAGCTGTATCGAGCTTTATTAGACGTACCCATTCAAATTATGATAACAACGTTACACGCCACTCAATTTTACGACCGATGACTCTATCTACAACTAAATACACTCTCTCTCTCTCTCTTTCTGGCTATGTATCCCACATGGTGATGGGGTCAGCTTTCCTCACTTTTCTCCTCCACTTCGCTCGATCTTCGACATCGTCTTCGGAAACACTACACTCTCTCATGTCCCTCAGCACTACATCCCTCCATCTTGTCTTCGGTCTGCCTCTGGTTCTTCGACCCGGGATAGAAAGTTGTAGAGCCAAGTTGCCTACGTAGTCCGGTGGTCTTCTTTTAACGTGGCCATACCATCTCAGCCTACTCTCCTGCATCTTGTCGGCAACGTCGCGTACGCCCAGACTGCCTCGCACGTACTCGTTGCGGATTTTGTCGAGTCTGGTGACGCCGCACATCCACCTCAGCATCTTCATTTCGGCAACTTGGATGGTATGGACGTTCCTTTGAGTAGCAGCCCATGTTTCACTGCCGTACAAGAGAACTGGTCTTATCATGGTCTTTCAGCCTTTCAGCTTGACCGGCATCTTTTTGTCACAAGTAACACCAGTTACTTCCCTCCATTTAAGCCACGCTGCGGCAATTCGGTGCAACTAAATACACTATAACCATATTAAATAAACACGGATACAAATAGTCCAAGAGACAAAACTATATCAATAAACTTTTATGATATCGCTACCAAGTTTGGGACCACGCAACCTACGACGAAACTAACAGAAGGGCAATTATGACTCGTACTTACTTACTAACTTATATGCTCAGTTGACCAAAACATTAACTAGCGATAAGGAAGATATCTGGTTATATAATATTTACTAACTTGACTAAAACTAGAACTTGTGATGAGATAAGTAATGTTTCAAGACCATGAAACCAGACTGTTTCAGTCGGGGACTACATTTATTTGTATCAAAAATTTTGTTATTTTCATAGTCACAGTTAAAGCCTAAGTTTAAGAGAATGCCATAGACTCAACTTGTGATAGTCATAGTCAAGTCATATTGATGGGCAGTGTTGTAGTTACCAGCAATCCCTAGTCCCTAGCACCTAAAGAGGCTGTGCATAGAGCTGGGGATAATTGTAGCCTACTAAGGAGAACGTTCAATAAAAGGCAAATTTATGGATACATGAGGAGGACTTTGAGTTACCTGTAAAATGAGTACAATGGTTCCATAAAAAGATATAGAACATATCCGTCGCCTATTATTAACACAAGCTGTACTAGCTCCTGTTCTGTGTCCTGTGGCAACGCCTTTGGTGTTAGAGTTATCCTTTTTTTTTAGTTTTTTTAGTCTAATTTTATAGTCAATCATACCGGCCTGGTTTCAAGATCTTTTAGCCGCTTCTCAGTTATTTGTCTTAGAAGTCATATAGTCACAGTCATACAAAGTCCAAGACAAAGACACTGTCAAGCCCAAGTCATGCCTCAGTAAAACAGTTGAGCCTCCACTAGACGCGTCTCTGGAGTTTTGGTAGCGACGTGAAACGACATGATTCATCGCATCATATCATTATTGTGCTTGTGAGTTAGTCAATAATTACTGAAATTTCACAACATTTCACTAATTATCACCGATAAAAACCAAGTTTTCACAATATAATATAAAAGGACGTCATGATTTTTTCTTGTCTCTGCCAAAACTCTGTAGTTTTTATGACAGAGTGTGTTGCCAGTGCGTTGCCTACGCTAAAACAATTCATTCCGTACACGTTCTTAATAGAAAAAATATTGTGTTAGTAGTTGCTAAAAGATTTCGCCCAGAAATGATCTCCACAATAATGGAATTTCCGCCACCTTAATGCGGCTAATTCATCAGACAGATCCTCTGTTAGTGGCAAATGTAATTAATTGTATCGATTAAGGGCATCTTATTGGAAGTCCCGATTTATCGGTTCCCGTTCACTGATTACGATCACAAAGGAAATATTTTTTTGCGGTTGATGGTGCAACAACAAGAGAAAAATGTAGGTGACTCTGTACTGTACTGTACTGTATCAGCCTTTTAATAGTCCACTGCAGGACGTAGGCCTACCCACGAAGGGCGATTGGGCCATATCCACCTAGCTGGCCCAGTGCAGGTTTGTGAATTGACATACGCCATCGAATTTCTTCTACGGACGTATGCAGGTTGCCTCACGATGTTTTCCTTCACCGAAAAGTCAGTGGTGTTAAATTCCGTACATACATTCCATTAGTACGGGACTGGGATTGAACCCACTACCTCACGATTGTAAGACGGGTGCCACTACCACTAGACCACCACGGCTTCACTCAGGTGACTCTGTTATAACATAGATAAATTCAACCGATTGAAAAATAATATTAAAGCATTTAATGTCTTCTATAATGTCTTGAGTCATAGAATTTAATATTGTAAGTAGGTACAAAGCCATTGAATTATATTTATTTAGCGAATTGAATTGTAGCGATGGATTAATTACCTAATCTTATCGAACGCATAGTTTTGCAGACATAGTTTCACTAGGTAGTTACAATGAAACTTTCCAATTTTAATTTTCTACAAAAATAATTATTATTGAATAAAAAATGTCAGTTTGGGAAGTAAGTTCGTATAGACTGAGTGGATTGTCGTGGTGTCAGAGTTTTTAAACCGCCTGAAGGCCTCTGACATATCGGTCTAGTCATTTGGGCAATAGTAAGTAAGTACAAATTTCCCTCAAACTTTCAAACTCAAAGATTTTACTGACAAATGGCCAAGAAACACAACCGAACAACTCTAATTCATACAGTAATTATTTTTATAAAAACTACAACAAAAACCGTATCAAATACAATTTCACATACTCAAGATATTTACTACCGAACATTATAAACAGTACTTACCTTTTTTAACCCCCGACGCAAAAGAGGGGTGTTATAAGTTTGACGTGTCTGTTTGTCTGTGTGTCTGTCTGTCTGTCTGTCTGTGGCATCATAGCGCCCGAACCACTGAACCGATTTCAGTTTAGTTTTTTTTTGGATGAAAGGAGACTTAATCGAGAGTGTTCTTAGCTATGTTTTATAAAAATCGATTGAGCCGTTTAAGAGTTATGGTGGGTTAAAGTGGGGATGGAAGAACCAAAATTCTACAAATGAGCCCAAAATGGTTGTCTATGTGTCGGGGGTTTTTTTAAATTTTTAATTTATTGAAGAGTCAGATAAATATCAATCTCTTACACACTAGCACTATCCAGTACTACAAGGATGATCAAAGCGGAATCCCAAAAAGCCTGCTCCGGTCTCGATCCCTCCTAAGGGCCTCTATCCGGCAATTTGGCCGCGGCCATATTTCTGGCCATATTTCTGAGAGTGGCCGCTTCACGGTCGGCCGCCTTTTGGCGAGATTGGCCGATTACCACTTATATTCCTGCTATTATTGAATGGAGAAATTATTGTGCTGAGTAGAATTTTTAAGTGTTGGAAGCGAGCAAGTTCATTATGTCCGACTGTCTTCTAGATAAGAAGTTTTTTAAAGCGACATTATTAAATATAATTATTTTTCACAAAAAATGGCAAAACCGCCTTCCATCGTATACAAAATTCGAATATTTCGCTCGAATTGTTGACATTATTCTTGATTTATCAAGAAATGCTCAGTCGATTTCTGTAAAATTTAAATGGGACCACCTCGGGAGTATACATATTCGAACTTAAAAAAATCGATTCGATTCACAATTGGCGAAATTATCTTTGAAAATACATATAAAAAAACATACAGACGAACCTAGAACCTCCTACTTTTTGGAAGTCGGCTAAAAAGATCGCATTGAGCTCCAACTTGCCTAATGGTAAACGGCTTTGTGGTGGAACATGAAGCAAGCAGATTTAGAAAAGGCAGTTTAGTGTTGTATTGAACTCACATATTGAAATGTTGCATACCATACTGGTTAAAATATGGCGATCTATGTATTTATTGACTACAACACATGAAAATTGTAACACCCGTGTTTTACGAAATAAAATAAATTAAATTGAAATTTAAATTGTAATGTAATGTTCTATATTTTATGAAATGATTCCCTAAATGGCTGAAATATTCTAGGATCTGAGGGCACGGCAATACCCCCGCCAAGTCAGGCAGCAACGCCGTACCATATTTCACAAAGCCACTCAGGCCATTTTTTACCCCCTATAACGTTGTTGTCGATATATTATTTTACTAATATAGCAACTTACATTGTAAGGCAAACTCTGAAATTGTAAAAAAAAACTTTGCTGTTCTTTACAGTAAGTTCCTCTGCAACCAAGTTCATTATGTTCGACTGTATTATTATTATTCGATACATATTGGTCTCTCACTATGGGCCTTATTGGTAAGCTCCAAGTAGCCCAACGAGCTATGGAGAGGGCTATGCTCGGAGTTTCTCTACGGGGTCGAATCAGAAATGAGGAGATCCGTAGAAGAACCAAAGTTACCGACATAGCCCAACGGATTAGCAAGTTGAAATGGCAATGGGCAGGGCACATAGCGCGGAGGACTGATGACCGGTGGAGTCGAAAAGTTCTCGAGTGGAGACCACGTACCGGCAAGCGCAGCGTAGGACGTCCACCCACAAGGTGGACGGATGACCTCATTAAGACCGCAGGATCGCGCTGGATGCAAGCCGCTTTCAACCGGTCTTATTGGAGATCCATAGGGGAGGCCTATGTCCAGCAGTGGACGTCCTTTGGCTGATGGGTGGATGGATGGATGGACATATTATACGGATTGTTTATCTATTACGGGTAGGGATATTTAAAATAAGGACCATATTTTACTGTAAGTCTAATCCTAGAGTCATGAAAAAGTTCAGCTGATCTATACAAATTTGTTCGACTGTGTGAAACAGAGAATGATTTTCTGCAAGTTTTATTTGACTTTACAAAAAAAGACTAATGTTTTTGGCCTGTTTGAGTTTTTATTTCGAAATATCGATCTACTTACTAAAATCACCTATTTAGATCAACGTAACAATCCAATTTGCTTACGGCAAAGCTTATTAACTACTGAGTTCCTCTAGTAAATATGCTGCTAATATTATAAACGTGAAAGTTTGTAAAGATAGACGGATGTATGGATGGATGTATGGATGTTTGTTACTCTTTCACGCAAAAACTTCTGAGCGGATTGAGATGAAACTTTGCAGTTATATAGATTATACATCAGAATAACAAATAGGCTATGAATTGTAATGATATTGCGTAAATTTTCCATATTATAACAATATGTGTTTAAGTAAGTAGGAAAAATTCTGCCATCTGCGAGCTATTCTAGCGTGCGCTCCAAGAAATGTCAAAAAAGAACTGTCAAATCAAACAAATGTCAAATCGTTTTTTTTGTTTTCTATTTTTTTTTTCGACCTCCTTTAATAAGTGTGGTAAGGTAGGGCCTCGAAATATCATGCGGGCGAAGCCGCGGGCAAAATCTAGTAATCAATATTGGAGTCTTACTAGTTTGTAATCTCTAGCAGCTAATGTAGTTAAGATAAACGATATAATCCTTTTTAGGGTTCCGTACCCAAAGGGTAAAAATGGGATCCTATTATTAAGACTTCGATGTCCGTCTGTCTGTCTGTCACCGGGCTGTATCTCATGAACCATAATAGCTAGGCAGCTGAAATTTTCACAGATGATGTATATCTGTTGCCGCTATAACAACAAATACTAAAAACAGAATAAAATAATTGATTAAGGGGGGCTCCCATACAACAAACGTGGTTTTAGAAGTTTTTTGCTTGCTAATAATAACGGCAAGAGGAATAGGGCTCCCATACGGTACGGAACACTACGTGCACGAGTCTGACTCGCATTTGGCCGATTTTTTTATTTATTGTGTATAATTTGAAACTTACCAATACTTCATCAAACAGAGTGACAGATAGTCAAACCTCTAGAACTAGCCAATCTACTCCATAAATTTTATCTATAATTGGTTTTCAAGAAGCACTTTTCGAATTGGCAAAATCTGAAGCACTTAATCTTAATTTGATTGGTATCTAGTGAAGGTGGGCGACCTGCGTAGGTAGATTAAGATACGTAGGAATACTACCAAATAGTATTGACCTGTGACATTGCACGCGGGTCAACCATAAGTGCTAGGGTTCATAGAGCTAAATATCTGGAAAGGGTGGTGTCCAATGCAAGGAACATTTAGTTCCTAACTTTGTCGATAGATGGCGCCACACAGCAAATTAACACACGCAAGATTTACTTTTTTGTATATTGGTAGGGTATTGTGTATCGAAATAAATCCACAAGCTCTTGCATTCTGTGATTAGCAAAATCTAAACAGTAGTTTTACTGTGAGTTCATCCTATCGGTGCTCCTTAGTTATCTGGAGTTTTCTCCAGGTGGTGATGAACCTCGATGGTGGAGTCTGCCACCGACCTAATTTAACTGGCTAGATGAAATTTGTTCGATTAATTTGATTTCAAGATGAGCTAGCTACTGAACTAGCTCTAAATTACGATAAATGCAAATTTTACTAGCTCATTATGATTTAGCAAGTTGAAATGGCAGTAGGCAGGGCACATAGCACGGAGGACTGATGACCGATGGGACCGAAAATTTCTCAAGCGGAGACCACGTACCGGCAAAGAGCAACGTGGGACATCCACATTATATCTCAGTATGACCGCAGGGTCGCACTGGATTCAAGCCGCTACCAACCAGCCTTATTGGAGATCCATAGCGGAGACCTACCTATGTCCTGCAGTAGACGTCATATGGCTGATGGATGGATGGGTGATTTTATTTAATTTCAAGCGTGATTCATCAACATGTTTTCAGAACCAAAATACGTAAAATACCTTATTGTAAACTAAACATATTAAGTGTAAGCTTCAGCTTTCATAAAAATAAAAATAATTTATCCGAATAAAAATAATTTATAAGTGCATAGTGTCCATCACTTACAATGAAAATAGCATATTCTTCTCAACGATATAACAAGTGCTTGTGCACTTCGCCACAAATTTTCAATCTTTGAGAATGTTCATTCACCCTGTCTTATTACAGTAATACAAATAAGTCTATGACCGTACAATAGTAAATTGTCTGCTTCTGACTCAAATGACTGTATCTAGACTTAACACATGTAAATAACGTTTCACCTGAGTGAACTTTCAATAAGCACTTCTTTATGTTTTCGCCTTTTATTGCGATTTTATACGAATCGAAAAGCGGTTTAAGCGAGATTCGAAAAGCTTTGAAATATACGTCTGGAATCTTTGAATGGTAAGTAAATAAAATATGTAGGTACGTAACCAGAATTCTTCAACTGACTTAAATGTTCCTCCGGCAAAACATGACACATTGGAAAAGAACCAAATAATGTAGCGGAATTTTGTTGAAACTTTTTGACAGAGAATAAAAGTGTTGCCATTAATAATCTTTTAAATCTACTATTTGTATAGGATGTTGCTAGTTTTTTGGCAACAAAGTTAAAATGGCTAATTACTGTCAAGGGGCCAATAACTATACTGTTTCCCCTACGTCTGGAATCTTTGAATGGTAAGTAAATACTTAAAATATGTAGGTACGTAACCTGAATTCTTCAACTGACTTATTTTTAACTTAGCTGTTTACAATAAAAATATACTGTAAGTACTTAATATACTATAGGTACATAATGCACATGGTATGTCGGACAGGTAAAAGGAAGTTATATTATTATACTCTCCATATTTTAACATCTACTGTAAACAATCAGACTTGACTACTATACGCGATAGGTTGGACCTCAGAAAAATGACAAGTAATAGAAATCGTACTAAAATAGCATAATATATACATCACTTTGTTCCATTTTAAATAATTATGAAATTTAAAAGGTGTTCGAAAAATATGCACACATACCCGAACTTACGTAATTTCGAAGGGTTTCACAAACTAGCATTGAGCTATCTCGGCTGTCCAAATTCAAAAAGGTAAAAATAAGTAAGAAAAAATGATCAGATAGGTAAGTATTTGAACCTTGTGCTGGAACTAGGGATACAAATTTGCGGTCATTTCGCAAAAGACAAAGTGAACCGAGTTTTAACTATTTTGACATTCCAATTTGTGATTTGACGTATGCCGACAGACAATGCGATTTTTTTGTTCCACTCACTCTCGCGTATGCTGTATAACCAGATATGAATAAGACAGCTGTAACGTAGTCTTTAGTTGACTAAAATTTAGCAAGGTTTCAATTCTTGTCATTCTTCTGAGGGTTGGACGACTAAAAACATAATAATTAGTCCGTCAGTTAAATTATCAAAAAAACACCGAGTAAAAATACTGGAATCCTAACGCTGTTGCCACTTAAAGCCAATTTTCACTACAAAAATTATAAAACATTTGGCCTTAGGCTGACAAAAGGTATTATCGAATGGCTGTCTCAATAATAAATCAATACTGGCAAAAATATCTCGATGTACGAACCAAATAGATATTTCATCACAGGTACTAGCCTCGATTCGTCGAGCGATAAATTCAAATCGGAAAGAAATGAAATCCCTTTTATCATCAAAGAGATTTCATCTCAGTAATCTCGATAATCCATCGAGCGGCGAAATTATGTTTCCGAGCCATTGACATTGTATTAGCAGCACAGACAAGGCGAATGGATTATTAAATAATCGGCCAAGTACGAGTCGGACTCGCGCACGGAGGGTTCCGTACTGTATGGGAGCCCCCCTTAAATATTTATTTTATTTTAATTTTATTATTTATTATTGAAGTGAATATAAAACTAAATATTCTGTGAAAATTTCAAGCATGTACCTATTACCATTATTAATATAGAACGAAAAACGTCTAAAAATTCAGGTTTGTTGTATGGGAGCCCCCTTAAATATTTATTTTATTTTGTTTTTAGTAATTGTTGTTATAGCGGCTACCGAAATACATCATTGTGAAAATTTCAGCTGCCTAGCTATCATGGTTCATGAGATACAGCCCGGTGACAGACGGACAGACAGACAGACGGACAGACGGACATCGAAGTCTTAGTAATAGGGTCCCGTTTTTCCCTTTGGGTACGGAACCCTAAAAATGTACCATGGAATCACTATCAAGCCGTCCCTGTAATATGAATTCTATCATAAAATGAGCTGGAGATGCATCTTATAAACTTTAAATGTTAATTAAAGCGTCTAATTTGCACCTATTCAATTCTTTGTCATCACTATATCACTATCACTACATAGTATAAAACAAAGTCGCTTCCCGCTGTCTGTCCCCATGTATGCTTATATCTTTAAAACTACGCAACGGATTTTGATACGTTTTTTTTAAATAGATAGAGTACCTAATTCAAGAGAAAGGTTTATATGTACAATACACCTGTGCAAAGCCCGGGCGGGTCGCTAGTATAGTATATAACAAAGTCGCTTCCCGCTCTGTCTGTCCCTGTGTACCTATGTTAATATCTTAAAAACTACGCAATAGATAGAGTGATTCAAGAGAAAGGTTTAAATGTATAATATACTTGTGCGAAGCCGGGGCGGGTCGCTAGTATGGCAGATCATGTCGGATTAGGTCGCCATTTTAGAATACTTTTCTGATCCGACTCAACTGAGGGATCTTCCCACTGCGATATATGAAAAGAAACGCTTGCAAACAAGAGTTTTACTAGAGATATCCGTTTAGGTTACTTAAGGCTACTTTGTGACAATTTTTGAGCGACTTGAAATAGTTGGTAACACTGAACACCATCTCTACACAATACGTCGACGTTCCGATCCACGTACTTCCTGACCTAATGTACGGGGGTAAAATCACCCGAGCGTGGATTAATGGACGAGTAATTAATATCGGACCCGATGCGATCTTTCGATTCAGTCGTGATTTACACTCCAGTTCGGTGTTTAAAATACAGTTTTTTTTTTCTTTTAAACGGTCACATACGTTTCTCTATATTAAGCGTCATGCACTTTCATAATATTAACCCTTTACAACCGGCTCAATACAATCGTGAGGATCGATAAAAAAATTGGTGCAAAAACCATATTGATTTTGTAAACACAACCGGTCTCATACGTTAGTGCGGGATGAGCAGATAACCGCACGATCGTATGAAACCGGTTGCGTTCACAAAATCACCATGGTTTTCCCGTCAATTTTTTTTTGATGATTTTATGCCTATATTGAGCCGGTTGTAAAGGGTTAATTGGGATAATATAAATTGCATATCAAATAAATAATCGCCTATCAATACATACTCATCATTTATATTCTTTTTTACATCAAATAACTTACTTCACTACAAATAAACTAAATGTTTAACAAAACTCAAACTGCAGATAATTCGAAATTTTACATCAATATGTAAATTAGTGAAGAAATTAGATTAGGTGTGATACAAAAAATAGGTTAGGTTATGTTAGAACATGACAAAACAACGCGACAACGCCAGAAGCGAATCGCCTTTAACAGGTATAATGTGCATTAAGATTATTAGCTGTGCATTGATGAAAAAGTTTTTGCTTTAGGAAAAATCGCTGAACGCTGCGAAAATAAATTGTAGTGTGTTTAGTGATATTTTGAGTTGAATATTATGCTGTGCAATCAGTAATTTTGATGGGAATTTGGAATCTTATTGCATAGAAAAAGGATATTTTTTGATTTGCGTTTAAATACTACCCTAAATACTTTACAGTCATGTTATAAAAATCCTCATATTATAGTTATCATCACATCAGCTCGTCAATCGTCCGGCACAAAACATAAAGGATAAGTACCCAATGGATTATATAATTATGAGCTGATCAATGACGGTGCCAGTACATCCGCAGCTGAGACGGTTGAAATAATGCTAGTGGATACTGATATCGCTTCTATAACGACACTATAATATATCACCAACAACGAGACGTATTCACGTACAACACACGGCTGCGTTTATGACACAGCCACATCCGATTTTATTTACTCCACCTCTGAGCATAGGCTTCTCGTTTATATTGTTTGTTTTGGTCTTGTAACAGCTCTCAACAGACATATACGGTTTATGAGTAGTAAGTACAAAGATCCCTGTTTCAATTCTTAGCAGAAAATGAGTTTGGTATTTATTTTAAACACTGTTAGATATCCTAGCTTTGTATTTTGTAGCACCCTCGATAATAGAAATCCTAGTGCGAGCTATGATTATGAAGCGTTACTCATTTCTAATAACGTAATGTAAGCCAAGGTGGGCTATGAATAATGAAGTCCAAGGTTCAGAGGTCACAAGCAACACCATGCTTCATACGTATTTGCCTTATCAACTACGTAACTGTTGTTATAGCTTTCCAACCAAAACAAATGGATGAAGTTGTAGCTTCAAGGTAGTTTTCTGTAAATTGCGTATACCTAGACAAAATATAGTTATTGTTATGGATAAATTTTCCCGAAGTGTAATTAACCATGTCTAGATTTGAAAAACCAAATCAGCTGTAATCATCATGATTATTCGCTACCTTTTTTATCCCAATGCTGGCTGAGGCCACTCTCTTGCTATCCACCTGGGACTTTTTATGTTTTCTTTATCAATCGTGTTCAGATTCGACTCGCGATTTTGACCATATTGTCGACCCACATTTTTTCAGACTTAAAATGAATAAATAAATATCTGGGGACATGTTACGCACGGTCTCGGACCCCAAACTAAGCAATGATTGTGATATTATGGCTGCCAGAGACTGATTTACAACATAAACATACATATTTTTTAAATACATACTCAATTAGATAAAATAACATCCGGACACACAGCAAACACCTATGTTCATCACAAAAATGCTTGCCCTGGGTGGGGAACGAACCCATGGCTGCTTGGTGCAGTAGTTAGAGTCACTAACCACTGGGCCAACGAGGCAGTCAGTCAATATATAGCAAGTCACCTGAAAATCAGAAAGAATATTACTGTACGTTAAACATCTTTTAGCATGGACTAGCTAATTTTTATTTGCTATTTTCGAGTTGATCCCGTCGTAACAAGTACTTGCGTATTCATAATTAAAGCAAAATATGGAGTCCTACAATGTGCCCTTCTTTAAAAAAACACCTGTCGTGCACTATGCACTGTGCGGATGCAGTTGCAACAAAAAAAAAACTATAAAATAAGTAAAATAAAGTATAAAATCATTTTATTGCTTGGTAGGTACAATCGTAAAAAAATTCAGCCATGGCCACCAAACTAGGTATGACACATGTATTTTGGTAGATAGCCTTCCCTTAGATGTCTATACAATATTTAAAATAAAATGATTAGTCAGATAAAAATTAGAATAGGTATCAGAATATTTACATTACATTTTCATATTTAATTACTAATAAAATTAAAAATCAGTTAAAATCAAATTAATTTCAAATGATATAACATAAAATAAAAACATTTCAACTAAAATTATATTACATTTTCATATGTAAATACTGATATTCCTCAAAATTAAAAATAATTAAAATCAAATTGAAATCAAAATTAAAATTCTGTATAGTATTAAATAAAAGGGCCATAGACATATTAAAAATTGATCCATTTATTACTTTCGTAAGCACTGTAACCGGACGGTTGGTCGCATTGTTGTGCGTATCAAAATTGCGGTTTGGTATCGCCACGCTACTTACAGAAAGCTACCTTCAGCAATGTCCACGTCAGGCCACCCCCTGTAAGGGGGGGTCACGTATAGAACTCGCTGCAAGTTATTCAGAACTTGCTACGCTGTTATCCTACTTACTTATTTGTTGCTCTCGGGGTAAGTTACGACTTTGGATATGGAATGTCTTCAAAATCGACGTGAGTCAGATTCTATCCAATAAACTAGCGAAGAATCTAAATATGTTACAACAAAATTTTGTTATCATCATGCCAACCATATTTACAAATGAACATATTGAGGAGGTTCTATGTTATTTTTTAGTTTAAAAGAGTATACTCCCGAGATAGTCCCAATCAAATTTTACAGAAATAGACTGAGCTGTTTTTGAAAAATCAACAAAAATGCAAACAGTTCTAGCGAAATATTCGAATTTTGTACACGATGGAAGGCGGATTTGCCATTTTTTGTGAAAAATAATTATTAAATTTCACAGTTGTAAATGTAATTGTCTTCAGAAACATCGGTTACATATTTTTTTAGTAAGCATAATTTGTTTAAGTATCATTATCACATAGCTTTTATAGTGTTGAACTACTGGTTTAACCAGACATAGCACTACTCGTATCTGTTGATTTGCAAAATGCAAGGATTTTTTAGAGCACGATACATACTCATTTATATAAACGACTTTTTTGCGGTGACGTCGTGTCAAAGCAGATATAACAATAACAGTCGTGTGTTGGGTCGTTCTCTTCCCTCAAATATGGTTGAGAAAAACATGCATCACACTCATGATCAGGTGCTGCATGCGGGTCGCCGGTTTGCTCGTGGCATTCACGTAATTTACCTCAACAACTAACTTAGGCCAAAGAAGATACAACAATACTTTAGGCTAAGATTTAAACTAACCCATCTCTATTATTCAGTCGCAATCGATCAAATGTAAACTAACGTAGGTAACAAAGGGCACATAGCCAAAAGTCTGTGGAACAGTAATTTAAATAAAATAAAATAAACTACTTTTTGATACATTTATGAAACCGTTGATTTATTTTTAGAAATTTCGGGGGTTCGTCTCATAACAAATGCTCTACATTATGGTGAATATAAAATATACAACACTTTAAATGTCACCGCTCTTTGCAAAACGATACCTTGTACTCAGTATTTTACAAGGTATAGTTTTGCAAAAAGCGGGGTATACCTACTACAAAAACATTTAAACCTTTTCAAAGAGTTATTTTTGCGAAAAACAATTCAAAAAATATCGTGACCACGGGATTTGAACCTGCATCCCTGGTATTTGAGTTCCCGTCCCGGTATTTTATCAAATAAGCTAGAAAAGATGTCATATACCATAGATAAAAAAGTTTCAGTTTCCTTCTTGATCAATTGGATATAATTATTTTTCGCAAAAAATGGTAAAACCGCCTTCCATCGTGTACAAAATTTGGATATTTCGCTTGAATTGCTTACATTATTGTTGATTTTTCAAAAATAGCCTAGCCGATTTTTGTAAAATTTAAATAGGACCTCCTCGGGAGTATATCTTTCGAAGTAGAAAATAATTTTTCGATTCAGTCTACAATTATTTTTTTTTAAGTTTTGTTGAAATGTTTAATTCAAAAAGTCAATACACTAATGTCCAAAAATAAACTTAGTCAAACAATTGGCGAAATTATCGATGAACACACACAAAAAAATACATACAAACAAACATAGAACCACCTCATTTTTGGAAGTCGGTTAAAAATAGTTTAATTTTCCTTCTTGGTCAATTGGATGAAAAAAGTTTCTCAAAATAAGCAATTATTTCTGGTCCCCAGGCTCGAAATAAAGTAGCTTGACACCAACTTTGTAGGTGACGGCTTCGTAGAACTTCGCCTACATTTGCTTGGGATTGCTTTATTTCTCGAAGTCAGCTTGTTTAACTATTAGTTGAATGGACAGCTTTTCTTTCAGTTTGAAATGTTTTCGAATTTCCCCAAGAGGGAATATGAGTAGCACACTTAATATGTAGAGTATTATTTTTATTGGTACTGTTCTGTACTGTACCAGCCTTTTTTAATAATAGCCAATAGTCCACTGCAGGACTTAGGAAGGGTGATTAGGCCATATTCACCACGCTGGCCCAGTGCGGGTTAGTCGATTCACATACGATATCTAATTTTTTCTACGGACGTAAGCAGGTTGCCTCAAGATGTTTTCCTTCACCGAAAAGCCAGCGATGTGTAATACGATACCGGGATTCAAACCCACGACCTCACTATTTTAAGGCGGGTGTAACTACAACTAAGTAGACCACCACAGCTATAACATATTTGTAGCTATATTTATATATAGGTATATTCGTAGGGTAAATATAACTTACAATATGTTAGTAAGTAGGTAAAATTGTCTTTGTTCTAAGCCCCAAGACCCAATTACTCTCGTAAGCCAAATACAATTTCGTATGCTTACTAACTGAATAATATGATAATAATAGAAAAATGTATTTACTCTGCTATTAAATAATAATATTCAATTTTAAAATTTATTATTAATAGATATTTCATAGTTTATTGAATCAGGCGTTACTTTGCATCTTCAAATTCTTGTTTTGAATAAATATTTAGTGTATTTCCGCTCTGTCGTAGTCATATAAGTTAAGGGTACCATTCAAAATCCAAATTAAATCACAAACAAAATTAGTAATTAATCATCAACCTGTATCATGGTTCGACTATGGTTAGGTTAGGTTAGATCAGAAAAAAAAAAATAACTTACTACGACAGAGCGGAAATACACTAAATATTTATTCAAAACAAGAAGTTATTTCATAGTTCTTTATCCATAACTGTCTCTTAAGGAAATTCGAAAAACACTTCAAACTGAAAAAAAATCTTGAGCTGTGACTAATCCTGTAGGTATTAAGTTGGATCCTTGGATTTCCTAACATCTAGGCTATCGTTACTCGTTGTTAAGTACTACAATTACCACTCTCATTTCACCCACACCTAAGTAATACTAGTTTTTGTTACAAAGTCACCCGAATCCCTTTCTCTGTTATAACGTGCCACAATTATCTCAAGTTGAACAAACTGAACAAAAGATGAGTAACTAAGCACCACAGACATACTGAGATAGTACATGTTGATTCGATCTAGCAGGGACTTATTTTTTAACCGACTTCAACAAAGGAGTTTATCAATTCGGCTGTACTTACGATTATGTTACGCGACCACTGATTTGGATAATTCTTTTTTTGTAGATAAAATTTCAGAGGTGGTCACATTTTATAACTAACGTAACGTATAACTAATATAAATTAAAAATTTTAAAAACCCCCGACACATTGACAACCATTTTGGGCACATTTGTAGAATTTTGGTTCTTCCATCCCCACTTTAACCCACCATAACTCTTAAACGGCTCAATCGATTTTTATAAAACATAGCTAAGAACACTCTCGATTAAGTCTCCTTTCATCCAAAAAAAACTAAACTGAAATCGGTTAAGTGGTTCGGGCGCTATGATGCCACCGACAGACAGACAGACAAACAGACACGTCAAACTTATAACACCCCTCTTTTGCATCGGGGGTTAAAAATCAGCTAAGCTTTTTTTGAAAAATCATTATTGTTGATTTTTCAAAAAAAAACTAAATTGATGATACATCGTTTCTTGCGAACTAGTCAGACAGTCTATAAACAGATGTTGCCAACCAGTTTTGTGGTACCATGTGAAATTCCATATTAAAACCAAAAATCTTTGTAATTTATCAGTAGTATTTGTGATGGAAGGGAGGGGGGGAGGTGACCACAAAACTGGTTGGCAACATCTGTTTATAGGCTGTCTGGGATCTAAACAAAATATATCAGAAGTTTGATTGAGGTCCGCAATGTTTGCAAACGGAACTCCACTGAGTCCGAAATTTTAAGAAATATATTGAAATATCGAAACTCGCCACCATTGATTGCTCCCCCCGCTCCCCCGTGCAATTTTTTCACTGAACGAACTATTGGTTCGTAAACAATGGGCTATTGTTAGTTATTAAAAATAATAATTATAAAAATAATATATACCTATTCATTGGCTTTCAATCTGTAGTGGTTTAAAATTAACTCGAAAATGGAGCAATTTAGTAAATTTTCAAAAAAAATCTTAGAGAAAGTGTAAGAAATGTTATAGTGTCCTATATATTCGTAATCTACTCAATAAGCCCTTTTATTTGATACCCCACACGGCATGGTTTGATGTTTTTTTTTTTTTTTATGTCATTTTTAATTGCCGGGGTGGGGGTAGGGGGACCACAAAACTGGTTGGCAACATTTGTTTGTAGGATGTCTGGGATCTATACAATATTTATCAGAAGTGAGATTGAGGTCCGCAAGTTTTGCAAATGGAACTCCAATGAGAGTCTGGTCTATCACATTTTTGTCAAATTGACCAAAAAATTACGTGTCTAATATTTTTTGATAATTTATTTAGAGAGACAAATTATATTTGTTTAGTAAGCAAGCCTATTAGTTAGTTAGGTAAGTATTTATTGTTAAAAAGGCGATTTTTAATTTTTTTCGCAACTACGCCTCAGTCTAATAATTACACAAATTTTACTAACAAGTGCACACAAGGCGCTCACAAGGCACTGAAATCAGCAACGTACTCGTACGTCTCATCAATATGCATTTTGCGATGTTTGCGTATTTGCTACGTGTGTCTCGAGCGGCGGGTCCTTCCTTCCTTCCTTACTTTCAGCCATAGGACGTCCACTGCTGAACATAGGCCTCCCCTAAAGATCTCCAATAAGACCGGTTGGTAGCGGCCTGCATCCAGCGCGATCCTGCGGTCTTAATGAGGTCGTCCGTCCACCTTGTAGGTGGACGTCCTACGCTGCGCTTGCCGGTACGTGGTCTCCACTCGAGGACTTTTCGACCCCATAGGTCATCAGTGCTCCGCGCTATGTGCCCTGCCCATTGCCACTTCAACCTGCCAATCCGCTGGGCTATGTCGGTAACCTTGGTTCTTCTACGGATCTCTTCATTTCTGATTCGATCGCGCAGAGAAACTCCGAGCATAGCCCTCTCCATTGCTCGTTGGACTACTTGAAGCTTACTAATAAGGCCCATAGTGAGAGACCACGTTTCTGTGCCGTAAGTCATCACTGGCAACACACACTGGTCGAAAACTTTATTAAGAGAATGCCTCTACCTAAATCTCTATGCTAACTTAAGTACCTACTTCTAGTGTTGTGTGAACATTCAAACTTAGAAGATTATGTTCAGAATTTCAAGAAGCTTTTCAAGTCAAGTGTTTAGACGCGATTATAAATTAAATTGGTTTTACCTGCACCTCTGTTACGAGTACCTATGTAAATTCGCAGAATGGTTGAGTATCATAACTTTGTTCTATTACTATAGTTACCGCCATAGGCGCTGTGTCGTAATAGTACGTTATGATATAAGTGCGGTAAGTTGAAAATTACAGCCGAGGCGATATTGCTAGCACGAGCCGTAGGCAAGGGCTATATGGAAGCAGAGGCTGTAATTTTCAAAGCGCACGTATGTCATACGACGTTTTATAACATATTTGCGAGGAAATAAATAAAACTCTGACTTTGAGTGAAAGTAGCGTCGTGCGTTTTACATTCCAATAACGCACAAGTGCGTAATGAAATACATTACGATATTGAAATTGGTGTAATTACAGCCACTTTACGAGCAAATATGTTATAAAGACATATTATCTATTCCTAGTAAAACTAAAAGGGTTTTTCTTTTCATATAGGTTTGCATATGACTACACACTGCCTTTGTGTAGTCAAATGCAAACCTATACCTACTGCCTGTAGCCAAATGTAAACGCTTACCTAGAAGATACCTATTTACTCGGGTTACGCCGCAATACCCGGATTTGAAGACACCTACGTAGTACTTATGCGAGAAGACAGACTCAAGCAAAGCGTTCCACAATCTGGCTGTTTGGATGAGGAATGTGGATTCGAAACGCTTAGTTCTAACGCGCGCGATATCCACCATAAAAGGGTGGCGCTTTGGTCGCGTCTGTCTAGCCGTACGATAGAAGAAAGGGGCAGGTGGGACCAGATTGTGCAACTCTTGGGCGCACTCATCGAAGTGTATCCGATTTAAGGCTGATAAACACGCCACCCTACGTCGATGTAGGGTATTTTTTGTTCGCCGTTTATTCTTCTTAAATAACAACTAGGTGCATATTTAATGTTTTATAATAGATATGTTTTGCTATTGCTTGGCATGAGAAATACATTACATTAGTTTCACACACGAAGTTCTCCATAGCGGCTATAAATAAAGTAAACATTTTTGTATAAGTCTTTGTTTGCTATATAAAGCGATGGTACTTACTTAAGGAATTATTTATGAGGATAAATAGTTTTAATTGGCATTCGGCAACAGAAATACAGCATCTATAAAAATTTCAACTGTCTAGCTATCACGGATCATGAGATACAGCCTGGTGACAGACAGACAGACGGACGGACAGCGGAGTCTTAGTAATAGGGTCCCGTTTTTACCCTTTGGGTACGGAACCCTAAAAACTGTTGAGACGCTTATCTTTGAGCAGTTTAAAGTTGGCCTTTATGTTTTTGTTGAAACAATAAAAAAATATTAAAATGGTATTATATGCATATTTTACGATATATTCCTGGTAAATAGAACAATGTATAGAACAGTGCGAATGTGGTGCGGCTACCCAAGCTATGGCACACTAACAGAACTATGGCAACTAAGTTAGTTAGTTTGCCCGTTTTCCCCAAAAAACTGCAGCCAAAGAGATCTTAATTTGGCTACCGAGGATGCGGTAGAGGTTGCCAGAATTTGGTCCCAAAGGATTTGATAACATATCTAAACTTCTGTAAAAAAAAAAATATGATGAAATTATGATGATGGTATATTTACTTATTTCAGATCTCTCTTTCATAAAAATACGTATTACTCTTACTCGCAAGCTCGACGAAGTTAGACGCATCCGAAAACATCTTGCTCTACGGGTAGTCGTAAAAAAATAATGCCGATACTTTGACGGACAGCCTTCGATGAATTAGATAAACTGATGTTCTATTTTACGCGCGTTCCGATAGGTGGGACCTACTTCATGGAAATTGGGTCCGAAAGAGATATATCTTCGCACTGATTAAATAACTAGGACCAGTAAAGTAGCTAGGTGTAGGCTAATAAAGTATATTTTGGTTTAAAAATGAAAGCCATGTTGAAATTGCATGCGAACCACTTTTTTTTACAAGAGCCTTAGCTGTTTAAAATTATTAGCCGACTTCCAAAAAGGAGTAGGTTCTGTGATTGTCTGTAAATACATACATACTTTTTGTGTATGTTTATCGATCATTGTGAACCGAACCGCAAAACACTTCTTTGTTCAAAAGGGTGGTCCCATTTAAATTTTACATAAATCGGCTGTTTATGAAAAATCAACAATAATGTAAATAATTCGAGCGAAATATTCGAATTTCGTACAAGGCGGTTTTGCCATTTATTGCGAAAAAAAATTATTTTATACTTAGTTGTGTCATGTGAAAATTATAGGTAAGAAAGCACTTGCTGTTTTCTGTGCCAAAAATAAATAGAAAAAAAAAACACTTAAATAACACTTTCAGCTATGACTAAACTAATACTAAAAATAAAAATAAAAAACACAAAGCAAAATAAAACCTAGTCTAAAAGCCCCTCGGCAGAGGGTAACGTGGCCAGAATGCTGGCAGCATTGCCTCGCTGAATAGCAATACTCAGCTTTTGGGCGAAATAGATGCCAGCACTCTGGTCACGTGTCACCTCTACCAAACGCCTGGCCAGCAGGGCAATTCTGTCAACCGATATCGTCACCGAAGTGATACGCTCCCGTACCCCTCTCGCTTTTCTGACAGTTTTAATGACTCGAAGCTGTCAAAAAAACGAGAGAAGCTCAAGAACGCATCACCTCAGCAACGAGATAGGTTAACAGAATTGCCCCGCAGATCTCTGTATAGACTATGAGCATCCGGCCCCCATTGACCTAAAGTTTTAACCCCAAACGGCACAAAATGGTACATCCTGTCTAAGGACCCATATTTGTGCCGTTAAATATATAGTAAATTTATCTTTTTTGTAAAAAATAGACAACGTTTGAAACAAAATGTAATGTAAGTAGTTGGTAATAATTATGTTATGACACGAAATGTATCACTAAGTTTAAGCAAAGCTTACATTTGAGTAATAGCAAATATTGTCTAAAAATACACACGCGTTTTTAGTGGCGGTTAAAACGACCGTAGAAATAGCGACTTAATTGGATTAGAGGCTGCGAGTACACGTCCTGATTAGATTAGGGATATGAATAGAGTCCTTGATGGGAACGTCAGGAAGAGTAACGACAGAAGAACAACTCTAGATTTTACAAGCTGTTTGCCTTAAATTAAATACAAAGTAGGTAATATGATTGACAATCGACAATACATGCTGCGACTTGTGTCCTAATAAGCTAACTGTTTAAAGTTTAAACATTTCCAATACTTTATAAAGTTATTTTAATTTCATTTCGTTATGTTGTTTCCGGAACTTTTATGTAATAATTAGCAGCGGGGCAATTCTGTTGGTCGATCTCTTTACTGAAATGATACGTTCTTGAATCTCTCTCGTATCCTGACAGTTCCGACAGCTCAAAACTGTCAGAAAAACGAGACAGGTTCAAGAACGTGTCACCTTAGTAACAAGATTGGTTGACAGAATTGCCCCGCTGTTCCAGTTATTTTGTCGAAGGTCAGTAAAATGTTACCGTAAAAATTAACCACTCAGCAAAAAAACTTCTACTTAACCTATATTAATAAATAAATATTATAAATATTTTTAACAAATCTACCTAAATATTTAAGGTTAGGAGGAAAACTGTATCTTTTATAATTTTCAAAGTGGTCGACACGAGTTCTGTATTATTTTGGAAAAGAAATACAACAATAAGTGGTACTACCTCTGTGAATTTTCAACTCTATGTTGGGACAACCAGATTGTTTGCATTTACGTTAGGTAGACCAGGAAACATCGCCGATAGATTATTGACGACAAAAAGGACCTCTCTATTATAGTCTTGGTTTCCAACTCTAGTACAATGTCATTTAGCCAGAACGGAATTAAACTTTACAATGATACGACGTATTGCTTAAATTAGAACTTTATTTGTCTAATTTGTACTTAGATCAATCATACATTCATACCAAACTTTAAATTTTGAAAGCTGCACTACATGGTATAAAATAAAGTCGCTTCCCGCTGTCTTTCTGTCTATATTTGCTTAGATCTTTAAAACTACGCAATTGATTTTGATGCGGTTTTTTTTTAATAGATAGAATTATTCAACAGGAAGGTTTAAATGTATAATACGTACACCTGTGCGAAGCCGGGGCGGGTCGCTAGTAGAGAAATAGTTTTTTAATTATTACCGAGGTAAATAATTATTACATATATGTTTCCCGCTCTATTTTTTATGTAGGTACCTATGAATTTAAACTTCTTAAAAATGATAGTCCAAAAAATGTAAGTAAAGTTCTGTGTATTGTTACAAAAGTTTTTTCTGTGTAACTGCTTAGTGCTTAGATGTTATTATACAGTAGAGTGCTCACAGTTCTACAGAAAATTTCTTCCGAACAGTATATCCAATTGCTGTTAAGTTACAGAAATTCCATAGTTTCTTAGGGAGAACTTAAGAACACCAAGATGATCCATTGAATTTATATTTTAGTAAAGTAATAGTGATTTTTCGGGATTTCAGGTATAGCCTTAAAATAAAAAAAAATCATTAGTTGTATTCAAATTTATAATAAGCTAGGCCAACAAATCTTCTACAAAAAGTCTCATACAAAAAGTTATTAAATATCTTAATAACTTTTTGTATGAGACTTTTTGTAGTAAAAGGATAAATTCTTGATAGAAGCAGTCAAAAGGCTAAGTAAAACTACGTCATAGCTAGTGACAAATAAGTAATAATAAAGTAATCAAAACAATTTCGTGGAAACGCTCACTAAAACTCAGACAAAGTGAGAAGCTAGTATCAAAAGTTCAAGCAAAATCGCAGTCCACATCTAGACTAATTAATGACTAAAGTTAGTTAGTTTTTGGAACAGGAAAATTATTGTCCATTATAAAAGTTAGTCTAGAACCTTTGTTCTTAGGATAATTATCTAGAAAGTATAAAAAATATATAATATTTCCTTATGAATGTTTCATCTCGAGACAATAATGAGATAGTTATTATAAAACTCTGCATTGAAATAAAAAGCCACTTGTAATACTAAAACCATTAGACGTAAAAAAGAAAAGCGAAAAAAGGGGAAAACGCTTTTGTGTTGGCTATGTTTTAATACGTGCAAAGGTTAATATGTATTATAGCAGTTTTTAGACTCATTTCAACAAAAAAAAATGTATTCTCTTAGATTTAAAATTTACTACGACTACTTTAAGGACCACAAGAACAAAATTATATTTTTTCTGGACTGATGTTTAGTCCCATAACGAAAGATGGTCACAATGATGAGCAAAACTATAATAGGTAAGTAGGTATCTTAGAATATATTGATCGTCTAGTCTAGAAATACACCTCGTAGACATACAATAATTAATTATAAGCACAAATACTCGTATTTTACCGTTATAACTCGATTTTAGGGATTATGCGTTTTTTCTAGTTATAACTAGATATTACGGAATGTTTTTGCAACAATGTGTTTTCCCTGGTTATATCTCGACCAATCAGTTAAAACCAAAATGATCCGTGTCAGATTTGTGTTTTGATCTCTCACTTCCAGCACTGATTCAGTAAATGCTTGGTCGTGAGAGATCGTGGGAGGCGGCCGTTTCTTTTTGCGAACAAGTTATGTTGCAAAAGGAAACGGCGGAGCTCGAAAGGGAGAACCTCTCGGAACTCCCGATGCGCCGCCGAAGAACTGGGCGTCGGAGGAGGATCTTACACGCTCTCCTTCGACCCCCATAACAGGGAGCTTGGGCAACGGATACGGGGGAGTCTGTTGCCTGACAAGCGTAGCCCCTGAGGTGGAGCGTGCGGTAAAAAAGGAAAGAAGGGTAAAATCCACCATTAAACAGGGCCAGGTCCTAGGGGATCAGCGCTGCTGGAGCCGCGGACGAGTGCGAAAGCGTCCCCGCAGCTCCGGCACGTGGGCGCTAGGCAGCAACATCCCAGGGTTTTTAGTGGGTACACCGATCGGCGGGACTCCCACATAACCACCCTGCTCCCCCAACGGGGTGGTATCCATAAAGGATTTTCCCTGGGGAAAAAAAAAGGGTCGGGGTGCTTCGATTCGGATCTGTGACTCATTTCGAATCTAAATAATCCGTGTTAACTGACTCATTTCGGGATCTTACTAAGGAAAACTCATTGTCACAAAGTCTTTCCGTAATATCTAGTTCTAACTATGCGTAATCCCTAAAATCAGTTTATAACGGTATCATAATATATAATAATAATGTTTAGATATGTTTATATTTACTTGATCAAAGTTATTCAATTTAATTACAATTTTGAGCAGAATCAAAGTGAAATTTCGACAGACGTTTCTAATTAAGTTATTCTTCCTTTTCGGTTCCATTCACGGGCTAATTTTAACTTTATTGACTTGTTACTTCAAAGGGTCAGCAATTAATCACTTGATCTATCCAAATCCAAGGTCCAATATAAGTTCAATATAAATGCCGATAACGTTAAAAAGAATTCCAAGAATGACTGAGTCTGATTTTGTCTGATTTTTATTTCAAGTAGGATGAATATTGCACAGTTGTGAGAAGTTAATAAAAAAGAAGAAGTTGTAGTGACTTAATGGTAGAACGCTCTCTGTAATATACAGGGTTATTTCTAATCAATTAGCATCATTTTAGGGGCTTATTCTGTACATCAAAACTAACAACTTTTGTTCCGCGACTTTTATCAGAAGTCAAAAAAAAGCGTAGCAGTTAAAAAAATGCCACGTTTCTTAACTTCGATTATCGCTTACGAAGACCGAGTCAAACTACGCTATGAGTGCTACTATAAAATAAGAGAATTATATCAAAGCTTCCGTTTCCAACCATTACATGGATAGTAAATTAAATCTTCGAATTAGGTCGCCTATAAATTATGCTAAAACCAAACAAAACTTAGTAAAAGGTAGAAGCACATTTCAACAACTTCGCCACATTCCCAAGTTTGCACGAAATCTTACACCTTAATGTCTTTTATGAAGTACTTGGAAAAGTTTTTGGGACCGATCACACCGCGCAACTTTTTGGGACACATCAAAATGGTGATTTTTGAACAGAACGGAAAAGTTTACCGTGGAATGACTCTGGCAACTCTGGCAAAGCTTGGCTGAACTTGTGCAGTGACATAGATGAAGGGTATGAGAAGGAAATCTTAAGCTAAGTAGGTATTACGGTTAGCTAGTACCTATAGCTTGTTGCAGCAAGTGGCACTGGCTTTCAACATCTGTTCCGTACAAAAAGTTCATCTATTCTCAATAAAATTTAAAGTTTTTATTTCTCGATTTTGATATTACACCCATAGTAAAGTTGATCGTAATGACAAGCATAGTAATAAACTAGAATATGAACTTAATACATTTATCACATGCTTGAATCTGTAACACATCTATCTAACATACTTTTATAGAGCAATTCTTTATTATGCTTATTTTGTTTGTACAAAATAAAAACCAGATAATGATAATGATTTTCAAGAAATTTGATATTATCTAATCTTACTGGCATTTTCGAGAAAACATGAATCTCGACAACACACTTTACAAACTTCGATTGTTGAAAATATAAAAATAAAACGAGATTCATGTTTGATGATGATGATTCCCTTTCGGCCGCGTTTGTAACCCAGTTTTGTAACCCATTACAAACGAAGAAAATTTTCTCCCTTCTAGTTACCCAGTTACAAACTAGTAAATATTTCAATGGGCTTAGAAATATTTTTAAATAGTTGTCTTGAAATAATTTACTATATTAAAATATTTTTTTACCATTCGAAGTTTGACTATTCTCTCGTTATTAATTTATTCTAGATTTCCTACTGCATTGTGGGTCAGCTGTGGCGCACGGACAGACACCCCTAGAAAGTGTCGTAACGAGAGAACTTGCGCTAATTAATAGCAAGCCCGGGCGTGGCCGGGGGCCAGATTAGTATTCTGAGAATGCAGCTGCTCGAGTGCTTAAACTAGGAATTTGTTTATTATTCGACAAAAATATAACATCGTCATTTAAGGCGTAAGAAATACAGAGATATAGAAATACAGAAATTTATTTTTTACAAAAATAGGAGGTACAATATTATTTATTCATAAACAACAATACAAATCGTGTAACACAAATAATAGGCCAAGTACGACGGACTCGCGCACGGAGAGTTCCTTACTGTAAGGGAGCCCGCCTTAAATATTTATTTTATTTTAGTTTTATTATTTATTATTGAAGTGAATTTACAACTAATTATTCTGTGAAAATTTTAAGCATCTACCTGTTGCCATTATTAATATAGAACCAAAAACGGCTGAAAACCCAGGTTGGTTGTATAGGAGCTCCCCTTAATTATTAATTTTATTCTGTTTTTAGTATTTGTTGTTATAATGGCAACAGAAATACATCATCTGTGAAAATTTCAGCTTTCTAGCAATAACGGCTGATGAGATACAGCCTGGAGACCGGACAGACAGACAGACAGACGGACAGACGGACAACGGAGTCTTAGTAATAGAGTCCCGTTTTTACCCTTTGGGTACGGAACCCTAAAAACAACATTATTACACCTATTACCCTTGTCACATAACTGGTCCCAACTCATCGTAATACTGGTTGCGCTTACGAGCAACATAAGCCGTCCTCATAGATTTCCATTAGGTAAAATCCGGTTAAAAGAGGCTTGCATCCATCGCCTTGCTGCTGTCTTTCAAATTGTCTGTCTACATTTTCAGAGAATGTCCTAAGCTGCGCATTACAACGTACAGGGTCTTTTTTAGAAAACTTTACAGCCCTATGAGCCATCAGTTCTTCCAAGTACTTACGGTGCGGTCAACTCACTGCCAATCCAACTTGCAATTTCACGTGCACCACTTGAAATAAAAATGTACCCATCGACTTGAGAACCCCAACCGTTACGACGAAGGCTAAAAAGTGTCTTACATCCACCGCTTTCCTGCGGTCATATTGAATCGTCTCTTCATATTGTAAGTGGACGTCCTACTGTGACAATACGTGGTTTACGTGCAACTTTACGTCATCATTGATCGTCAGTTCTTCGCGTAGTATGTGCGCTGCCCAATGCCACTTCGACTTACAAATCCCTTAACACTACTAAAAGTGTAACGAGATAACTTAATAATTAATAACATAATTAGTCTGCTAGTTGTCCCGGCTAGAAATGCAGTTGCTTGTGTGTTTTTAATTAGAGAAACTTGTGATAACTATTTAACACAAATATATATTTCATACGTGTATATTGTAGAAGCGTAAATAATATGTACGTTGCATTACAGTATTAAAGTTAAATGACTATGCTTAAACGAAACTTATTAACAACCGTCAAATAATAATATAAAAATCCCGTGACTACACGCTTCTAAAATCTTGATAAATCTTGTTTGTTGTTTGTTTGTTGATAAATCTTTCAAACAAAAATACTCAACATAATTGTTTTTCGCAAAAAATGGCAAAACCGGCTTCCATCGTGTACAAAGTTCGAATATTTCGCACGAATTGTTTACATTATTGTTGATTTATCAAAAACGGCTCAGCCGATTTCTGTAAAATTTTATTGGGAGTATCTATATCTATACAGAGCATGGCATGTTCGATTAATAATAATGTTGAAGTACCTAAGTAAATAATTTTGAATTGTTTTTTACAATCTTTACGAACTCGAAAAACGGCATGTTTACTTATTTTATTATTATTTTTAAATTTTTAAATAATTTGGACATCTTACACACGGTCTCTGACCCTAAACTAAGCAAAGCTTGTGATATGGCTGCCAGAGACTGATATACTACAAATACATATTTTTAAATACATACGTATATAGCTAATACCTAATTAACACCCAGACACAGACCAAACACCTATGTTCATCACATAAATACTTGCCCAGGGTGGGGATCGAACCCACGCCCCTTTGACCCAGAAGTTAGGGTCACTAACCACTGAGCCACCGAGGCAGTCACTATTATTATTATAATATTTCATTATTATATACTACGGGACTAATCGCGCTCTGATAATATGTTCAAATCGCGAAAGTTTAAAAAAAACATGTTAGTTCATTGTTTCAACAAGTTAGGCATAACCGGTACAAAGTGTAATTAAAAAAGTTTGAGTTACGGCCATATTACCATATTTTCAAACTGAAAATATGGCCGGTAAAAGCAATCCACTTGCTAAAAATATTGTAATTTTGTTTACTTTTTACGTTATCATATTCAGTTGGGTCATATTTTAGGTGGAATTTTGTTAGCGAAGTAATTTAATAATTTTAATGGGCATTGACCTAACCCTTTTCGTAATGGGCAGAGATACGTTCCGCAATGCTTAAAGATTCGCAGGAGATGTAGTTTGTTCTGCCTACCATGATTTATGTTGGTACTATGGCTAATAGGCGCCATCGTAAAGTTAATAGCACTTGAAACTATTGCTGTTACTTTTTCACTATATTAATTTGAAAGAGAGCAATATTGTAAGTCACAACATAGTATAAAACAAAGTCGCTTCCGCTGTCTCCATGTCCCCATGTATGCTTATATCTTTAAAACTACGCAACGGATTTTGATGCGGTTTTTTAAATAGATAGAATGATTCAAGAGGAAGGTTTATATGTATAATATACCTGTGCGAAGCCGGGGCGGGTCGCTAGTTGCTAATAAATTTACGATGTCGCCTTCAAAATTGGCCACACTATGATATTATGGTCGCTAATCGATGAAGATGTACATAACATAAAAGTTATATAGAAGGCCAGGGCGAACGTGCTACAGGGATCAAACTAAAAGAAGTTAGAAATATCTTAATCACATGTGCTAAAGTGCGAGATGATGGCTGGACATCATGAAACTAAAATGGAGTTGGGGAGGACACATTAATTAACAAACATTGTAATAAAATAAGTCTTTTCATCGGCAGATGAAGTAAATCCCTGACTGCTTTCAATAAATAGCGGATAAGTGTTCCGTAGGCATCAAATCCATTGCGGGTCATGCGTGGATGAGATTAACCCAAGACAGGGAAAACTGGCACATGGGAGAGGAGGCCTATACCCAGCAGTGGGTCGATACAGGCTGATGATGACGATGATAAAGTACGAGTATTATCACACAGTAAAACGAAACAAATATAATTTCGATTTTGGAAGTTTGACGGTTGGACATGTTACATTAAAATGGGCGCATTTTGAGCATTACGCGTAGATAGAAATATAATTATAGTTTGATTACAAATACCTTAGTTTAGTAGCCTCTTTTCTTTCTCTCCCCCAACGAATAAAAAGAGATTTTCCCCAATTGTTTCATCCGTAAAACCAAAGTTATTAATGTTGTGGACTGATTAAAACTGGCCATAAATCAGAGCCGTACAACTGTGCACGAAACATCTTGCAATAAACGTATCAGAGGGGAAACTCGCGCGTTTCCGCCCGCACTGCTTCCGGACCAACTTCGGGAGAAATAAAACAAGGAATAGGGATATTCCGGGTAATAGATAAGAAGACCGTGTATATATCAATACAAAACTATATATTTAATTACAAATATAATGATCACAGTATGTACTCGTAGTTTTCAGCGTAGAGCGTCCACGCACAAGATGAGGTCAAAATTTGAATGAGATCAACTTTACAATCAATCATTACACTCGCGGACGCAGACATAACCATTTTTACTTGTCATATTAGAGATCTATGGAAGATGCTTATTTTCAACAGTGGACGTCCTAAAACTGCCTTTATAATGATGGCACTGTTTTAAAGCGCGCTATTATGTAGTATATCAGTCTCTGGCAGCCATATCACAAGCTTTGCTTAGTTTGGGGTCAGAGACCGTGTGTAAGAAGTCCCCTAATATTTATTTATTTTTATTTAATCATTAAGTTCACCTACATAATCCATTTCTCGTTGCTAAAATTAAAGGTAGATGTCATTTTGTGTTTCATTGTAGAGGGAAAAGTTTTGCTTATAGCTAGACAATAATCAAGTCATTTCTCTGAAGAATGCTTCCAATGAACGGAACAATAATTAGCTTTAACCATAATTAAATAAATAATTATTTTTCGCAAAAAATGTTAAAACCGCCTTCCATCGTCTCCTAATTTGGAGTATTTCGCTCAAATTGTTTACATTAATGTTGATTTTTCAAAAACAGCTTAGCCGATTTCTTTAAAATTTAAATGGGACCACCTCGGGAGTACACCCTTCCGAACTTAAAAATAATGTTTCGATTCGGTTCAGAATTGACAAAATTATCGATGAACATACACAAAAAAAAAGATACATACAGACGAACATAGAATCTCCTCCTTCTTGGAATTCGGTTAAAAAGATACCTTTTCATAAGTATTAGAGTAGAAATATTACATAGTATCGCCAGACATTCCACAACACACAAAATCCCCATTATACAAATTATGAAGATAACTGTTCAAAAATAGTAAATGAGAAAAGTTCTTACAACTTTTCGAATCAGCATAATCGTATTAGATTTGCGAGTGTTTTTAACGTCAAGTCAGGACTCCTTCCTCGAGATTACAAATCTATGTTTTATCGCTTTAACCCAGTAAGGAGGCCGGCAGTTACAAAGAAAACTCTTTTTGTCCATGAGTTACGACTGTTCACCCATCTCCAACTTTATAGCCATTTGTCAAACTGATATTCGCTTGCATCGTGTGTTTGGAGTTTCGAATATTGACATAACTAGTAAAGTTGTTCTCTGTGTTTAAAACGTATTTTAAAATTTACTTAGAATTAGATTTATTTTAGCGTACCTCTACAGTCCTCTTGTAAAACCTTTAGTTAGAAGCAATAATGGTTCAGATGTAATTTAAATAATCGGCCAAGTACGAGTAGGACTCGCTCACGAAGGGTTCGGTACTGTATGGGAGCCCCCCTTAAATATTTATTTTAATTTAATTTTATTATTTGTCATTGAAGTGAATATGAAACTAAATATTTTGTGAAAATTTCAAGCATATACGTATTACCATTATTAGTATAGAGCTAAAAACGTCTAAAAAATCAGGTTTACTCGTATTGTATGGGAGCCCTCATCAAATATTTATTTTATTCTATTTTTAGTATTTTATTGTTATAGCTAAATACATCACCTATGAAAATTCCAGCTGCTTAGCTATCACGGTTCATGAGATACAGCCCGGTGATAGACAGACAGACAGACGGACATCGAAGTCTTAGTAATAGGGTCCCGTTTTTACCCTTTGGGTACGGAACCCTAAAAATGATAAACAGTTAAAGCTAAAGAGATTAAAATATATATTTTTCTAACTGATAATCGAATTGTACAATGTAGAGGTACATATATGTATTTACCGTAATCTGACTTGTTAATTTTTATTTATTAATAAAGAATCTGTATCTGAATCATATCTTTAACTGAACCTACATAACCTTATATATCGACTCGCTTTTGACCGATTTGGCTCATTCTCACAAACCTTTTTAGAATTTAGATATTAAACAATCTTGCCAAATATTATTAAAATCAATTTATAAATAGCGCTTCAGCAAATTTTCTCCATATTTGAAGGAAAAACGGGAGGTATATTTCCCTGTCGAAAATCGCTGACGACAATAGTAATAATAAAGTCCAAGTTTCGTCGAGATTCGTAAAAAAATGCGGCCTGTCCTGGAAAACCAACATCTGGACAGACGAATGCAAAATCGCCGTGTGATAACGGATACCTTCGCTTCCGTTTGGTCAATAAATATATAACTTAAAATTCAAAAGTTACTAGACTGCTAATTTAGAAAATAATTATTGTATTTAAATTACTAATTTATTTAAATAATTATCACTGATCATGATATATCATGATTTTTAATCATATCATGATAACTTCAACTGAAAACAACATTATTTCATAAATTTTGAGTTATATTTTCGTACTTAAAATTTCACCAAGTGCGAAAATATAAATTTTAATAAATAGATAGATAGAATCAGATAAGAACATTTTATATGAAAGTCCTAATTTATTCACAAGCTTGTAATGCAAGGGTATCTTCTACTGTACATCAAACTGAAACTATCTAAACACGAGTAGTCCGGGAGCCAACGCGGTATAATTGCAGCATTCTCGACCGTCATGGGAACCCATTATATTTTATGAAGAATAACACATCATAATTATGTCAAAATATTATTTCATGGCTAATAATCAAACTTTATTATTATATTCCAACCTAGGACAAATATTTATAAGCAAACACCTATGTTCATACATACATAGGTGTTTGCTCTGAGTCTGGGTGTTATTTAGGCTTAATCTGTCTATTTATGTATCTGAAAAAATATGTATAATATGTACCTGGTCCCGGGTTTAAACTAATGCTTAACGCGTGTAAGGCAATTCACACTAGCAGGACTTCAAGGTAAGGAGAAATGTCCAAATATGCCCAAATATTTTTCCTCGGGCTCCCTTACTATTTATAAGTATAGCATTAAAAATTGAAACTCTTAAGCCCGTTTTCTCACTTGTCGGTGCGGGAGCGGTGCGGATTCGTTTCGCTCGGTATACACGGTACCGAAAGCTTGCCGAGCACCTATGTTTTAATGCGCGTCTTCTGATTGGCGCGGTGTGTGCGGGAGCGGGGAGGGATCATTTCGTTTTACCGCGTCTCGGGATGCGTGTCCAGGCGCCGCTCGACATTTACCGCGCGAGGTCGTGCAAACAAGATGGCGGAGCGAGATATTCATGTCGTTTTAGTACTAGAAATTGAAAAGTATCCTGCATTGTATACAGGATACTTTGTACATTGTACATTGTATATTATATTCTATACATCAATAAAAAAATTTCGTCATCTTGGGAAAGTTCTTTAGCCGCAACAAAAAATCGGCAATTAATATTATTTTCGATATAAGGATGACGCCAATAACGTTTCCTTTTTTTACGTAGGCGATAAACATAATAACACGCCAAAATATCGTCATCACTAGAAGACGACATCTTCGGTACTGCAGAATTTTATACCGAGAATATTCCGATAGGTGAGTAGGTGAAGGCAACGCGGTATCGTTTCGGTACAGACCTTACAGATCCCGCACCGCTCCCACACCGACAAGTCAGAAAACGGCCTTAATGCGCGTCTTCTGATTGGCGCGGTGTGTGCGGGAGCGGGGAGGGATCGTTTCGTTTTACCGCGTCTCGGGATGCGTGTAAAGGCGCCGCTCGACATTTACCGCGCGAGGTCGTGCAAACAAGATGGAGCGAGATATTCACGTCGTTTTAGTACTAGAAATTGAAAAGTATCCTGCATTGTATAATTATAAATTGGCGGAATATTCGAGAAAGGACGTTACAGAGAGGATTTGAAGATTTGATTTGAGAATAAAAATTTTTCGTCATTTTGGGAAAGTTTTTTAGCCGCAACAAAAAATCGGCAATTAATATTATTTTCGATATAAGGATGACGCCAATAACGTTTTATTTTTTTACGTAGGCGATAAACATAATAACACTCCAAAATATCGTCATCAATAGAAGACGACATCTTCGGTACTGCAGAATTTTATACCGAGAATATACCGATAGGTGAGTAGGTGAAGGCAACGCGGTATCGTTTCGGTACAGACCTTACAGATCCCGCACCGCTCCCACACCGACAAGTCAGAAAACGGCCTTAGTATGAATTCGCAAGTCGGCGACATGTCCTTTCAAAGTCGCAAAGAACTAAATAGTGATTTAACTTTGGCGATAAATAAGTTGTTATCGCCGTAAAGAAAAGATTTATCATAACACGTCTCGCTACACAGTATTAGAAAGATATTAAACTACAGAAATTTTACTAACAACTTGTGCATTCAAATTGTTGTTGTAAGTTGTTACAGTTCAAATTTTTTGCTTGAAATTGGCTAGAACCTTCAAAATAGTAAAAGGTGCACAGTCGAAATATTTCTGCTAAGTTTGAGGGGTGTTAATTAAATTGAGGATCAATCATGGGTAGTTTATTACAAGCAGTCAACAGAAAATATTCAAACAACTTTGATTTGTTTCCGGATTTAAAACCATGGTTATAAAAAAGCGGGACGTAAGTACCTACTTCTTTCGAACAACAGGCATAAGAGTACACAGTCCTGAATATCAATATCTGTCGGCCAGTTTTGCAATCGCTTAAAAATATAAGTAATTGTGTACTCTATATTGAAGGTTTCGAGCAAATATCTAGATATTTGCTCGAAGGTTGAAGGTCATTAGTATTTGTAAGGAACAAATGATTATTTTGCAACCTCAGAAGTGTTTCCTTAGTAAAAATATTTTTGATTTGTGCAATGATATTTAAACAATATGCTAGTCGTTTAAAGAGCACTGTTTTTACTGTAATATTGTAGCTCTCATAGCATAGTGTGACTAGGTGTTCCTTAACAATCACCAAAGTTACACAACGTTTGGCACGGTCAGTCTTCGAGTGGATAACTGCAGGTGGCATTTCCAACTGAGCGCTGCAGTTACTCGGATGATATGTTACATTGGGACCCGATCGTTTAAACCGTTTAGCCTCGGATGCCTTCAGATGGCTCAAAACTCTGACACTATTTTACATATATACCCGATCTATAAAAGCTAGGTATCGAAATGCCCTATCTCCGTCATTGTTTCTTGAATATATCAATCTAGATATCATTAAGAAACGAGTGAATAAATATCTTCTAGATCTACATGCTCCATTGCAATCAGCTACAATTTCGCTTTCCATCAGGCGAGTTAGTGGTCAAATGTAGCTTATTACTATTATGAAGTAAAGAAAAACCTTACTGTAATATAAATAAATAAATATATTGGGGACATCTTACACACTGCCTCTGACCCCAAACTAAGCATAGCTTGTGATATGGCTGCCAGAGACTGATATACTACATATACTTATTTTTAAATACATACTTACATAAATAGTAACTAAATAACACCCAGACACAGAACAAACACTTTTGTTCATCACATAAATATTTGCTCTGGATGGGGATCGAACCCACGCCTCTTTGACCCAGAAGTTAGGATCACTAACCACTGAGCCACCAAGGCAGTCAATATGTCAATATGTTAATAAGTCAAATATGTTACCGAATCCTTAAAACTAATTTTTACACCTTCTAGGTTTACGTTATCTTGTGTAAAATCTCCCCAAAGTGAATTATGGTTTGTTATTATCACGGTAGAGCTGAGCCCAGTTATTAGCCTGTCAGCGTGCCGGCCTCTAAGTTTTCTATTTTACGATAACTATGGGTTTACTTTACTTTAGTTTAAGTAATATTTTAGGCTCAGCTAGAATATTTAATTAAACTTCTATCGGTACCTCACTATATATTAGAAAGCAAAAAATGTGGTTGCTTGCAGTTTCCGGACAACATAATTTTACGTGATAACGTCATAAGAAAATATTGATGAATCAAAAACTGAAACAAGCCGAACGCCAAGACCGATCGTGCCTCTCTATCGCTTGTTCCGATTGTTAATAAGGTCTTGGTACACAGGTTCTATAGTAATTATATTAATGGTTTTTTGTTGTCAACGATTTTCAATAGGGATGTTTACTCGGTATAAAAATCATTATTATAATTAGTCCGTCAGTTTTCAGATTTAAAAAAAATATTGGACACAATTTTTTTATTCTGTCAATAAAACAATCAATGACAAAGATAAACCTTGTCAATGTTTGAGAGTGGGGGCTCGTGACGGCACTAGCCGGTACATTTGATAGCGGTTAGTGACGTCACGCGGAACTTTAACGGGCTATCTTCATCAATTTTTGTTAAATTGACATAAGAAAAAATACGTGTCTAATATTTTTTGATAATTTATTTGACGGACTAATTATATTTTTTTAGTTAACAAGCCTATTGGGCGAAGAGGGGTGGTACTTCCCTCCAAAAAGAGAGGAAATTTGCGGACGCACTATTTATCAGCTGTTTTGATAATATTTGGCAAGAGTCTTTTGTATCTAAGTCCTAACAAGACCTGAAAAAGTTCAAGATGAACCAAATCGATCTAGAGCGAGCTTCTGAAAGTTCAGTTAAAGAATGTGCGGCAAGGTCTACTGCTCAAAAAACTACTAGTATTTAAATCTACAAATACCACTAAATCAAATCCCGGTAAAAGAATAAACAAGGCGCAGCGATTAAATTAATTGTTAATCCCTCCGTGAAATATCGGGGGCAATTTGTTAACTCTATTATGCCGCCCTAAGAGCGGTTTCAGACTAGCGTATTTTTCTGCGCGTATACGGTCGTTTCGTCACAGACGCTTACACGCGCGATACATTACGCGCTTCAAATAATCGAGCGCGCATAAGCAGGCATATTTCGGCGTATTCGCTCGAACCGGGCTAAACTCTCTATGGGCCTTATTAATAAGCTCCAAGTAGCCCAACGAGCTATGGAGAGGGCTATCCTCGGAGTCTCTCTGCGGCTTCGAATCAGGAATGAGGAGATCCGTAGAAGAACCAAAGTTACCGACATAACCCAGCAGAGTGGCAAGTTGAAATGCCAATGGTCAAGGCACATAGCTCGGAGGACTGATGACCGGTGGGGTCGAAAAGTTCTCGAGTGGAGACCACGTACCGGCAAGCGCAGCGTAGGTCGTCCACCCACAAGTCTGTCGTCCACCCACAAGGTGGACGACCTCATTAAGACCGCAGGGTCGCGCTGGATTCAAGCCGCTACCAACCGGTCTAATTGGAGATCTTTATGGGAGGCCTATGTCCAGCAGTGGACGTCCTATGGCTGAAACGAACGAAGCTCGAACCGGTGGCGGTGTCGCTACCGCGCGGGGACGTCACTCGCGGCTCGCGCTTATACGAACTTAGAAACGCGTCAACGCTCGTACGAGTTGCGCGTGTGCCAAAAGGCGCGCCAAAACGCACCTACAAGCGCTTCCAAAAACGAGCTTATACTCGCGTAAAAACGCTAGTCTAAAACCGCCCTTAGGTTAACAAAAGCGGCACAAAGGCTATATAGAAGCTCTGTAGCGGTTGTGTAGAAGGTGTAAAACAGCGTACTTCCGGGCCGGTGTTCGTCAGGTTAACAGCCAATCAGTTACCTTGATTAAGCCTTAGCTTACTAAGATGTGACACAGTGGAATTGTTTAAGACAGAAGACTAAGTAAAAGTGGTTAATTTTGCTTTAAAGTAGCCATTAGCTATTATGAGCTGGACAGTTATTATGTGAATTGGTTCGTGAAATTTAAATAAAATAAAATAAAATAAAAATAAAAATAAAAAAGCCTTTAATTTCTCATCTCATCATTAAATACATTGGTTTGTCATTATTGATGTCATTGTTAGAATAATATGTACAGTAAATGTTTAAAAATAGTCATCATTTAAAGTTTAAATTAGATAGGTACATTGCAGAATCGAATTTCATTGTCATTAATTATAATATTTAATTTAAAACAGTCATTAATAATATGTCGTTTAAAACAGTCATTAATAAATTATAAATTCATAAATTCATTGAAGTAAAAATGTCAATTAAAATTACAATTTTAATGCATTTAGACATAGACATAGACATAGACAGCTTTTTATTGTGACAAAAATACAGAACAAAACACATCACATATAGTACAACATAAATATTAAAACTTAAGAACTATACAAAAGTAATTCTGTCTATATTTCTGTCACAAACCAGCTCCACCTCAGCATATGCTGGTTAGGAACCAACCAGCGCTGGTCTTCCGGTGGAGCCGGCAGGTGACGTAACGTGGATTTAAAAAAAACAATATTGAGCTAGTCCAAAATAAAATTACTTTTTTTGATTAAACTACAAATTACATTTTTACTTTCGATATTAAAAAACAATTAACTAAGCTACCTACAATATGCATAAATACAATAAGCGAAATACGTGCAAACAAAATTCTAACATTACAATATACGACAATACAAAATTGAAGCAAACAAAAACAAAAGAAAATATTCAAAGGTAAGGGTATTCAAAATCTTATTAACTCTTACGTCTAATTTTATATGTATAATTTCTTGTATATTAAATTTGAACGAAAAATGCATGGCTCAAATAAGGGATATTAAACAATGTTAAAGCACATTCTAAATCTAACCTATAAAGCACTTGTGTCGTTCTTAAATTGCTCCTCCATTTAATTTGTTAGGTACCTACTATGATTTTTGTTCATTGTTGATAGATTATAATATTATTTATAAAAGTTAGTTAGTTTGTGATGAGAACCCCTGGTGGGTATAGGCCTCCTCTAGAGCTTTCCATTCATCCCTATCTGTTGCTGTATTCATCCAGGTTGTTCCTGCCAGTTTGCTGATGCCATCCGCCCATCGTGCCACCGGTCTGCCTCTTTTTCTTTTTCCGCTTGGTCCGCGCCATTTGGTTATGGTATAGGTCCATCTGTGATCTTGCAGTCTGGCTAAGTGGCCTGCCCACTGCCATTTTAATTTAAGTGCATGCTGTAAGAAGTCAATAACTTTCGTCTCTTCTCTTATATCTTTGGCACGGATTCTATTGTGTAGTTTCAGTCTCATCATGCTTCTCTCCATGGCTCGCTGGCATGTCCTTATTTTTTGTTGTATATTTTCTGTAAATACCCAGGTTTGCGCCCCATATGTGAGACATGGTAGTAGACAGGAATCCATAGCTACTTTTTTTAGTCTTATTGGAATATTGCTTTTGAAAACTTCTTTTAAGGACCAGTATCGATTCCACGTTCTACTTATGCGTCTGTCAACTTCTTGTTTGTAAACAAGTAGGACTAGAAATGAATCTCGAAAAAAACTAAACTGATGTCAAATCTACCCAACCCACAGCCAATATACCTAGACGGTATAGCCTTAGAGTATGTCGAATCATACATATACCTAGGCAAACAAATATCCTTCAACCAAGATAATAACAAACAAGAAGTTGACAGACGCATAAGTAGAACGTGGAATCGTGAAATTTATTGAGAATTAAAACTGTCAAAAATCATCTATGAACTGTTGTTAAAGATAAAAGTGTAATATTGGTAGAAGTACGCCATGATAAAAAAAAATATGCTGCTAACAACGTCATAAAAAATGTTATTTTTTGTCTTATTTACTCACCACCTACATGTACGAGTAATACGAGTATATTAAATAAATGTAGATAATTAAGTTTAGACAGAAGTTTTTTATTTCATCTAGTCTTGAAAAGTTCACTACTTCAGAATCTATGTCATTTTATACAACTATTTAACATATAAATGTTATTAACTTCTTTGTTACTTCAATGTCAGTTTTTTAAATTTTTTGAACACTTGCTTTAAGGAATAAATACATGCGTACAGATTAAATAATATTTTACAATATGTTATATAACAATTTATTATGACGTGTTACTAGATGTTTCTCATTCATGTTGTACAATGTGTAAACGCACCGTAAAAAGAAACAATATTTTTCCTGTGTACTTTTACTATAAAGTAATTTAAAGTAAGTTAACAAAATTGCAGGACAGGGTAATTTGCTCGTTCCCGTCGATCGTGAGCTTTGAAGCCAAGTTTCGCCGTACAAACGATCTGATAACCAGGCTCGCTTTGTAGGGTAAAATCTAAAAAGCTTTTAATGACCCGATTTCATTTTATCGGATTTTTTCGAATGAAAACCTTTTTTGTAAGTCGCGGTCACCCATTCAAAGACTGACCGTGCAAACCGTTGCTTAATTTCGGTGGTCGCTGAAAAACATCTTGTCAAACTACGCTATGAGCCTTTCAAGACACCAAGTTTTGCCGTACAAACGATCTGATAATCAGGCTCGCTTTGTAGGGTAAAATCTAGAAAGCTTTTTTATCTGTTTATAAAGTACCTACAAATATCGTGTTTGGAGTACTGCAGTCACCTTTTTGATGGATTAGCTAAATACCTACCAGCTTGAAGTTTTAGATTCGATTGAACGTCGTGCCGTGCGGATAATCTGGGATAGTAAGCTTGTCGCTTCCAAACTGAAAAGCCTGGAACACAGGCGTAAATTAGCGTGTTTGGCAATTTTCTTTGGGCTCCATTTCGGCGAGTGTGCGTTCGAACTCCATGGCCTGATTCCTTCATCTCCTTTTCATAACAGAACAAGCCGGAAGTTGCATACATACCATTCCTACATAGTGGACGTACCACCTGTTCATTCTAAGCGATTCGCTTCTTCCTTCATAATGCGGACCGCCAGGGATTGGAATGCCCTGCCTCCGTCATTGTTTCCTGACAATTACAATTTGTATATCTTCAAGTCAAGAGTGAATAGGTATCTTCTAGGTCTACTTACTCCATCTTCGGCTACAACTTCGCTTTCCATCATGCGAGTTGGTGGGTAAAGGTAGAAATAACGTGTTTAACGTCTTCTAAAAGATACTTACTGTGTAATAAATGTACTTATTGTTTTTTTTTATTATGTACTTACTAAGTAACTAAGGCTTGACGACCTATTTATTTGCAGCTTATTGCCTTGCTTGTAAGATGATATTTCACTGTAGGTCCAGATTTCGCACCTAACTTGCTTCATAATAAGTAAAATATATATTTTAGTAATAATGTGTTCGAATCGCGAAAGTTTCAATACGACACTACAAAATAAGCTCAAAATATAGCTTACTAGCTTTTTAGTTTGTATGATATCCCACAGGAACCTTTTATTTTTTCTGGATAATAAGTAGCCAATGTCACTTTCCAGGCTTTGAACCATATCCATGCCAAAAATCAAGTTTATCCGTTGCTCTGATGCTGCGTGAAAGCGTAACAAACAAACTTATATTCACATTTATAATATTACTAGCGACCCGCCCCGGCTTCGCATAGGTGTATTATACATCATATAAACCTTCCTTTTGAATCACTCTATCTATTAAAAAAAAACCGCATCAAAATTCGTTGCGTAGGTTTAAAGATATAAGCATACATGGGGACAGACAACGGGAAGCGACTTTGTTTTATACTATGTAGTGAAGTAGGGATTTTGAAGCATAGTAGGTGCAAAGATTGAGCCTACAGTGAAAAAGCTTTCATAATATTTTGGACGTGAAAACCTTCCACTTGTATTATAATTACATAATAAACTTGTATCCTGTCCGGCGAGAATGACGGAGGTTTCAAGTTGGCCTCTCGTAAACATAATGATGTAGGACGGACGTGTAACAGTTGCGCGCGGAACCCTAAAATAGTGATTGATATGTTTCTCCCCTTCTGGCGCTGAAGATACAAAGGGATTTGGACGGTTTTCATTTGATTTTTCAACCCAGCACTAAGTATGTGTGTATTTTTGTATCATTGTAGCTCGATCAAGAGTTTCTTTACGATCATCGAAGTGAAGCAACAGTCAGACACAAAGATCTCTCCAGACAGGACATGTTCTTACGATCAAACGGAAACCGCACGGAGGAATCTCTTCCTTAATTCACAACTACGCGTTACGCCAGTTTCCATAATTATAACTTACAGATTACAACAATAGTGCTTGTTTATTTGCGGCATCTAAGTATCTCGCGCGCTGAATAGAAAATAAGTTGTCAAGTGCGTGTCTCGACACGCGTATGACAGGCTTCCGTAGATGGTGACGATGATTATGATCATGAAGGAAATCAATTTTTATCATGTCATTAAGCCCAATTTTAGAGGCACCATTGTAACTATAATAGCTAATTGCCTATTTCTGTTTCTTTTTGACTTTAGGCATTCGATAGAGAGAAAACTTTTTACGTTGCTATTAAATTTACGATGGCGCCTCTGAAATTGGGCCTATTAGATGTTAAACTGCTAGAAAACATATTTGACTAAGAAATATGTTTCTGAAGTCAATGACCTTTGAGTTATGAGTAAATAAAAAAAAAACAATTTTCTTTTATAACTCATAAATTTATAATCCCGCAGTGTTCAAAATAATTTTGAGAGATAGTTTTCATTATGGTCTATAAACCCAAAAAGTTTGTAGATTATAAATCTTGTGCACACTTTAGAAATTAAGGACACTCTTTTTTATTTTTGTCAACCTATATCTCATCAATGGTACATGTGACTAAAAGTCGTTTAGGAAACCTTTCATTTATTTTAGAAACCCTACTCAACGACACACAACGAAGTTACAAGGGTTCCTCATTTTACTAAGGAACCCTAAAAAGCTTTTCTTTAGACCTTTATGGTCAGTACAATTAGTATTTGGATGGGCGACTATGATTAGTAGGTATTATATAAATGAATACCAACTACTGAATCTAGGTCGAGAGGTTACAGTGTAATGGCTGTTTTAACTTGCTCAAGTCTTCCGCATAAGTTTTGTACTTTATTAGTTGGTGTAAATACTACGAAACCCATTATTTAATTTGTTTATGTCACGATGAGTAATTAAAATAAAACAGAAAGCTGACTCATAAAAATGAACAAGCATGATGTGAATAATTATTTTTCACAAAAAATGGTTAAACCGCCTTCTATCGTGTACAAAATTCGAATATTTCGCTTGATTTGTTAACATTAATGTTGATTTTTCATTTACAGACTGCTTAGGGATTGTGAGTGCAATTATAGAAAATAGTAATACAGAATGTGCATTTATAATGGGAGATTTTAACGCACACCCGAATGTATTATTTTGTAAAGAAATGTTAAATTTTTGTTCCGAACAAGGATGGTTGTGTGCTGACTTTATAAAATTAGGATTAAATTCAAACACGCACACATATATCAGCGATATTGATGGGTCACAGCGATGGTTGGATCACTGTTTAGTTACAAAAGCTGCATTCCAATTAGTAGAATCTGTAAATGTCAACCATGACACTTTCTGGTCTGATCATTTTCCCCTATCAGTTCGCTTTAAAATTGATGACATTCTACCAAAAACAGTTAACCAACAGTCGAGTTCGAATAAAGTAATTTGGGGGGAACGGTCAAAGGAACAAGTTCAGAAATATTATTTACTTTGTCATGAAAAGCTCAGAGATATTGATTTTCCAGATAAATTACGAAATTGTAGTGATACTTTTTGCAATAATACTGAACATAATTCGATTTTAGATAAAATTTATCATGACATAGTATTGACTCTTAGTAATGCCGCAATTCGTACATCGGGAAAAGCCAAGGCGACTAAGAAAAAACAAGTATTGGGTTGGAATAAGCATGTATCCGAATCTCACAGGAAGGCAAGGCTTATGTATCGAACTTGGATCAATGCAGGTAAGCCTAAATCTGGCCCTTTTTATGATGACATGTGTCATAGTAGAAAATCTTTTAAAGCAAAGTTAAAGTGGTGCCAAAACCAACAAGAGCAGATCAAAATGGATATACTGGCCTCTCATCATAAAGATAAAGACTTCAAAAATTTTTGGAAATCTACAAATAAGCTAAACACTAAACCTGGTCTTCCTGTCAGCGTAGATGGACTTAGTGATAACAAGGTAATTGCGAATTCCTTTATGGAACATTTCAAGGTCAAATCGACTCTTCCTCCTGTAACTGGGGTGGCCGGTCCTGAGCCCGGGGACAAGGAACTTACCGTCAAGCTCACACCTAAAATGATACGTCGCATCATCTGTAATATGAAAAGAGGTAAGTCTCCTGGTCACGATGGGCTCAGCATCGAGCACCTAACATGTGCTGGCCCCCATCTGCCAAGAGTCCTGTTCATGTTCTTTTCATTTTGCCTTAGTCATAGCTATCTTCCAAATGATCTCATGAAAACCATAGTAGTTCCCATAGTTAAAAATAAAACTGGTGATATCTCAAACAAATCGAACTACAGACCCATCTCACTGGCCACTATTATTTCAAAGGTATTTGATAGTGTACTTGAGAATTACCTCGATAGTCACTTAAATTTACATGACGCCCAATTTGGTTTCAAAGCCGGATTGTCCACAGAAAGTGCTATCATGGCTCTCAAGCACACTGTCAAATACTACACAGATAGAAAAACTCCGATTTATGCCTGCTTTTTAGATTTACCTATCCAAAGCTTTTGATCTCGTTTCGTTTGAAATACTGTGGAAAAAATTAACTGAAATTGAATTACCTGTAGAATTAATAAGAATATTTAAAATGTGGTATTCCAATCAAACTAATGTTGTGCGGTGGGCAGGTGAGATGTCTGAAGTTTATGGTCTGGAATGCGGTGTCCGGCAGGGGGGGCTTACATCGCCTAAGTTATTTAATTTGTACGTGAACCTCCTGATCGTCGAGCTCAGTAACACACATGTCGGGTGCCACATAGATGGAACAAGCGTTAATAATATCAGTTACGCTGATGATATGGTGTTGCTGAGCCCGTCGATTAGTGGCCTCAGAAAATTATTGGGAATATGTGAAACGTATGCTTCAGAACATGGCTTAGTCTACAATTCTAAAAAGAGCGAAGTCATGGTTTTTAAAGCAAAGAATAACAATCCTACTGCCGTTCCTCCCATTTTCTTAAATCGAATTCAATTAAATATTGTTAACAGCTTTAAATATCTTGGTCATATAGTGACAGATGATCTCAAAGATGATCAAGATATAGAAAGAGAACGCAGAGCATTAGCAGTAAGATGTAACATGATTGCCCGCAGGTTTGCTCGATGCACGAATGATGTTAAAATAACTTTATTTAAGGCCTTCTGTCAGTCTTTTTATTCGAGCAGCCTGTGGGTATCATACACCAAAAAAGCATACAGTGCGCTTAGAGTACAGTATAATAATGGTTTTAGGATGCTGTTGGGGCTGCCACGTTATTGTAGCGCATCAGGGATGTTTACACAAGCTCGAACCGATGGATTCCACGCCATCATGAGAAAAAAAGTGTACTCCCTGCTGAGCAGAATGCGTGGTAGTAGTAACAGTATCCTGAACGTAATTATTAGCAAGCCTGATTGCCCTATTCAGGGATATTGGAATAATATTTTACTTGGTATTATATAATTATTATTATGTAGCACAAATTCCACCTGTAATACCTATGGACTAAGTTTTTGTCTGAAATAAAGATTTATTATTATTATTATTAAAAACGGCTCAGCCAATTTATATAAAATTTAAATGGGACCACCTCGGGAGTATACCCTTTCGAACAAAAAATATTTTTTATTCGGTTCACAATTGACGAAATTATCGATGAACATACACAAAAAAATACACACAGACGAACATAGAACCTCCTCCTCTTTGGAAGTCAGTTAATACATTTGTTTCACGTATTCGTACCCACTTACAGTTTTAACTTTTTAAAATGTAATAGTATTAATGAAGTACTTAGCTTTAATATTAATATTCTTATAACTTTCAATTAACTTCAAAAAAGAGATTTAAAAAGACCTTGTATAAATAAAATTATGAAAATTCGTCACATTCGTAGCCCCCATAGTAAGGTTTTCTTGCCACTTGTCAATACTACACTCATACAAAGAACAAAACATATTCATCACAAAGATATACGAGTGTAAGAACCCGATCGAGAATCAAACCCTCGACTACCTGCTCTGTTGAAGTAGAGACTACTACTATGTGAAAGTTTCTAGGTATTTGTATGATCCATTTTTAGGGTTCCGTACCCAACGGGAAAAACCGGCCAAGTGCGAGTCGGACTCGCGCACCGAGGGTTCCGTACAAACCTGCAAGGTTTACAAAGTTCGTTCATTACGACAAAAAAAGTAATAAGTTTATATTTATTAAAAAAAATATATTTTGTAATGTAACTAAAAATTTAAGGTTTTCGGAATTTTTCCTTTATGTGTGCTATAAAACGTTGCTTCATGCCAAATTTCAAGATTCTAGGTCGACTGGAAGTACCCTTTAGGTTTTGATTCCCTTGCGAGTACTTGCGAGTTTCAAAATTTGCGGCATAAACGGCTGTATCTTTTGATTGCGTTGGCTTAGAAGTTTGATTTTTTCACAGCTTCAAGGGACAGTAGACCTGAGTAATTGATATAAATTTCAGCTTCATACCTCCACGCGTTCCTGAGAAAAAGGGTCTTGACAGACGGACGGACGGACAGACGAACAACAAAGTGATCCTATAAGGGTTCCGTTTTTTCCTTTTGAGGTACGGAACCCTAAAAACGGGACCCTATTACTAAGACTTCGATGTCCGTCTGTCCGTCCGTCTGTCTGTCTGTCTGTCTGTCTGTCACCGGGCTGTATCTCATGAACCATGATAGTTAGGCAGCTGAAATTTTCACAGATGATGTATTTCAGTTGCCGCTATAGCAAAAAATACTAAAAATAGAATAAAATTAATAATTAAGGGGGGCTCCCATACAACAAACCTGATTTTTTAGACGTTTTCCGCTCTATATTAATAATGGTAACAGGTAGATGCTTGAATTTTTCACAGAATGTTTAGTTTTGTACTCAATTCAATAACAAATAATAAAATTAAAATTAAATAAATGTTTCTAAATAAGGGTTCCTATACAGTACGGAACCCTCCGTGCGCGAGTCCGACTCGTACTTGACCGATTATTCATTTTCATAATTTTAATTATAAGTAGGTATGTACAGACAGATAGTCCGCTAGTTTGGCTAGGCAATCTACCAAAATATTCTTTAGTACTAAAAATGACCACTACTGAACAGGGTACTTTATTGTCGCAATAACTTTTATGATGAATATACGAAACAGTTGGGTTTACGGTCATATCCTCATAAAAAGCTGAATATCTTTCTAAAACCTTATCAAAGGAGATATCCTGAAAGTTGTCGAATCCAGGGCCTAAGTTATGAGACCGCCGTAAAAATGTTCTTACTCAAATGTTATGTAGGTACTTTAGTTGAAACTATATTTTGGTAGTGCTAGCAGTATGGGGGGAAACTACTTTCTGTAGTCTCCGGTCTCAAGGACTTATACTAAGCCATTTAAATGCATAATGATGAAAACAAACAAGTTGATGATAAGTACAGTATTTCAAAAAAATGTTTTTTGGTTTTTTAAACAGTTATTTTACGAAAAAGCTTAGAACGTAACTACGCTAGTCAAATGTAGATTAGCTTACCTTCAATATCATTAGGAAATTTTTAAAAACTCGTATATTCTGGTTGTGGCTATGGCTGTAATAGTTTGAAAAACATGTACGTACAAGGAACGTGAACATTCATTGTCTCTGTTTGTCCAAAATTGATTCGTGACACGGCGGTAAGTAACATCGGCCGGGTACTTCTTCGAAGACAAAATTTTGGACTTCTATGGGTTTATTTCTGAAACCGACTAACAAAACGGCGTGTAATTTTTTTTTTCTATACAGCTTAGCTTTAGCTCTAATTGGGACAAGTAATATTTTACAAATAATTGCAGTCTAAGTATAAATTAAAAATATTTGAAGTTTGTTCTTCTGATTCATATGCCGCGTCCGCTTGCCATTTTTTGAAAGAAAATGATCGATATCGCATTTTCCCTTTGGTAAACCATTATGAATTATAATTATATCAAAAGGAAATGAATTGCTCTTTTATAAAAAAAATTGTATCAGTTATTACTACCTTAGTATGTTAATAAATAGGCAAATAAGAAGTGTCCGGCACATAATACTGATTAATATGGAGTATGTTGCGCTTGACCGTGTTTGGTCGGGTGATGATGATGAGAGTCTGACTTCCCGCGCGGGGGGAAGCCAGTCGTGCAACGGACGAGCTAGAAGGTGGACATGCGGCTGGTTCGCTTGGATCCCGGAGTTACAAAGATAAACATCTGATTCATCTGTGCTTAGTTCAGGTGGCATTATGATTACAATGCCTACTTTATAAAATTCAGTTTATTGTTTTACATATACAGCCCAACAAGACCTCGATGACGACAGCTTTTGGATTGAGACTTCGTCAATCTATGAAAAATTACTAAGCTCCAAAACTCACCAGAGATGTCATATCGACCCTTCATCAGAAAACCGTAGATGATTGCTCAGATTCTGACGATGAGGGTAATAAAATAAACTTACAAAAGAGTCTCACGCCACTGGTGAAGATATGATTACTCCATCTTCTTTTAGACAATCAAGATCTCGTGAACAAGAAAAAGGTTTTGAGGAATACATTGAAAGTTGGTACTTAGCTCGGGCCCTTGCAATAAGCTAAAGATTTTTTTCTTGTGGTACTTAACTGTGACATCATTATTTATAGTTAACGGTACTAAGAAAAATATGTTTCTTTGATAGTTACCACTGTCAGAAATTCCATTTATGTGTAATATAGTGTAATAAATACTTACACTAATAATATTTTAATTATGGAAGATTATATATAAGCTAAGTCGTTAAGTATAATTAACAGGATTCGTGAGTTGTACATGGAAAAAAATAAACAGAAAATAATATATTGTACCAATTACCATACCAACTCTCAAGTACAATACCTTTAACTAAGTAATATAATTTAATACTGTTTTAGATTTCTAAAATGTATTACAAGAAATATTGTTAATTCAAAATTTTTTTTCCGTGCTATGATTGTTGTTTTCATATATACAAATATTTTTCCATATTACACAGCCAAATTACATAGTTTTTCATTTTTAATTCTGATTAGTCTGTTATCAATTCTGATTCATCTGGGCCCAACATATTTTAACGTAGATATCTTGCAAACTACTTTATAAAAACAAGCCCCTCATTGAAATATATGTTCTTTAGTTACCTTTTTTACATATGAGCATGTGTGACATAGCTGAAAGTGAAACAAAATTTTGGCCAGATGAATCAGCCGAAGAATGAAATTTCGAAGAAGTACCCGGCCAATTGTTTCTTGTAAAGTCCATTATTTAGGGAGACAAATAAAATTTTTGTTAATTTGTTACTTTTCTTTTTAACATGACTTTTTGATTTATTCATGCCATGGATGTATTATTTAGAATTTATTTGATTCATGCAAACTGTGTGGTTAGTAGGTTCATACTTACTAACGACATACAGTTTGCATCGCAATTTCATAATAGCAGCCGTTTTTTTAACTTTACTTGAGTGTACAAAATGTCCATACTGTCTCAATCGGCTTTAGCTATTCCAAACGATTGATTACTTCCCTCAAGTTTTGCTAAGTTTTGTAAAGCCTACCTTTTGAAAAGTTTTCAGAAGGTTCATTAATAATTTGGGAGTCATTTTGCAATTTTCTTGTCTATTTTCACGGAGTCTGGAAATTGGTTTCGGCTCAGGTTGTTCCGATATAGTTTTAAATTGGAAAGGAAACTATTTGCTAAACTTTTGAAGTTGACTGATATCAAAGTGAGGTCGGCAAATAAAATTTGACAGACGGACGACCTGACGACCAGCGGGGCAATTCTATTAGCCGATCTCTTTACGAAAGTGATACGTTCTTGAATCTGTCTCGTTTTTCTGACAATTCCGGCAGCTCAAAACTGTCAGAAAAACGAGACAAGTTCAAGAACGTGTCACCTTAGTAACGAGATCGGTTGACAGAACTGACCCGCTGGTTATTTGTTGGATAAGATGTGAGCTGTTTTCAATTGATCTTATTAAATAAATATATATAATTTTTATTCGACTAAAACAACAACAGAATACATATCTTAACTAAGCTAGAATAATTGATCACAAAATTGTAATAGGTTTCTGTTGCCGAACTAGGCCGTAGCCTGTGTTTCAGCTTACAGTGCCCTCCCCCCTATTTCACTTTGGAATTTCACTTTCACTTCCTATTAGGAATTGATATTTCATATTATTATCATCATCTTTTCTGCTAGTTTTAAGAAGTCAACATCTAGACATAAGCCTATGTTGACTTCTTAATAGAATTAAATGGCAAGGATCTATTACAAAAGGTTAACATTCACATGCTTCTGAAGTCTAAGTCATGTTTTCTGTCATTTCTCACTCTAAATAGAAGACTTATGAACCTTTTTTCATTTGTCTCTCTTTTTTTAGGGTTCCGTACCCAAAGGGTTAAAACGGGACCCTATTACTAGGACTCCGCTGTCCGTCCACCTGTCTGTCTGTCTGTCACCAAGCCGTATCTCATGAACGGTGATAGCTAAAACGTTAAAATTTTCACAGGTGACGTGTTTCTGTTGCCCCTATACAAAAAATACTAAAAACAGAAAAAAAATTAGGGGCTCCCATACAACAAGCTCGTAGTTTTAGCCGTTTTTCGCTCGATATTAATAAAGATGACAGGAAGATGCTTGAAACATTCACAGAATATTTAGTTGAATATTCCCTTCATTTCCCTTCAAAACTAAATAATTAAATTTAAAAGAAATAAATGAAGGGGGCCTCCATACGGTACGGAACACTTTGTGCCCGAAACCAACTTGCACTTGCCGGTTTTTTCTTCGTTTCAGCTTAAGGACGATCATTGCTGAACTTAGGCATATGTAGATGACCAGTTGGAAGCGACTTGAATCTAACGTTATCGTACACCTCGTTCTTTACCCACTTGTAATTCCTCTTCTCTCCTAATCAGGTTGCCTGGAAGAAATCACTCTTAAGTAATAAGGCCACTGATTATCGCACTAACTTAAAATATTTTACTGGTCTTTGGTAATATTGTTGATTGTGTGAACAAAAAACCGTTTATTTATCTATCTTGTAGTCCTAAGCTACGCTCGCCGCTACGTGGTATAAACTAGAGAACTTTTGGATCACGTTGGTCATCTATTACGTATACTACCCAATGCCATTTCAACTTGCCAATCCACGACCGTGTATAATTAATTTCTAATACCAAGTAATAAAGTAATTAGCCAATAAATAACCTTAATCATTGATTTCAAAAGGTTCTTTGATAAAACCATTTTCTAAGACACCTCTTTAACTATTACAAGAACAAGGCGCTCACTAAAGCGTTCTTAAGACAGTACTTAAGTATGCACTAGACAATACCCATTCTCAACATGCCAGCGTACTTAGGGATCACACATTAATCACATAAAGACTTAAAATGGGGGTAGAGCATTCTCAAAAAAATCACGAAAAGAGATAATGCAAAAATATTTCGAGCTCAGGCCATTACTTTGTATAATTTTTGATTATTTGCTTTGAAAAATGATTATCCTATTATTTCCGTTCAATCTTCATTTAAAGGAATTTCAAATTTTCGGATCTTATTATCATTTGACATTGCTTGTAAAATATGGCGGCGTGATGGCGGCCTTGAACAAAAATCAAATTAGAATATATTAAAATTCCAATCAAATTAAGCATTCCATCGTACCGTACCAGCCTTTTTTAATAGTCCACTGCAGGACGTAGGCCTACTCACGAAGGGTGATTGGGCTATATCCACCACGCTAGCCCAATGCGGGTTGGTGGATTCACACACGCCATTGAAATTTTTCTACGGACGTGTGCAGGTTGCCTCACGATGTTTTCCTTCACCGTTCAAGCATTCCATGCGGTTGTCTTACTCTGTGCATTTATTTATGTAGTATATCAGTCTCTGGCAGCCATATCACAAGCTTTGCTTAGTTTGGGGTCAGAGACCGTGTGTGAGATGTCCCTTAATATTTATTTATTATTATTATTATTTAAAATATTTTAATGGATTTTTTGAGCTACTTAACATAGTCTGGTCCTACTTTGTAAGCTCTTATTTAGCAAGGAAGGATGAAGAAGTTCATTTAACAAAATAGCATAATCAATAAATATCATCACATTTATTTTATTGGATGCAACTTGCATCCAGCGTGATTCAGCAATCTTGATTAGATCTTCGGTACATCTTTGCTACCCTTGTCGAAATACTCGTATGGGTCTTCATTCGACATTTTTTTACCACCGTTCTGTAAATTATGGGCTAATATTTCTCAGTGAAATATGGCGTGTAGCTTATTTTTGGATGAAAATGTATGATCATTATAGTTAATAAATTATATTATCAATGAAGTGGCAAACCAGGCTTTCCATTCTCACAGCCTGTGCTAGGCAAGTCTTCAAAATCTTAAGTTCTTTAAAAAATAAACCCAGGAATGGAGTTATCTAAGTTGATACGTAGCGAAGACAAATATTATCAACAAGAAGTGCACTCTTTTTTAGGATTCCGTAGCCAAAGGGTAAAAAGGGGACCCTATTACTAAGACTCCGATGTCCGTCTGTCCAACTGTCTGTCTGTCTCCGGGCTGTATCTCATGAACCATGATTGTTGGGCAGCTGAAATTTTCACAGATGATGTATTTCTGTTGCCACTATAACAACAAATACTAAAAATAGAACCAAATTAATATTTAAGGGCTCCCATACAACAAACGTGATTTTAGGAGTTTTTTTGCTCGCTATTAATAACGGCAAAAGGAATGGGGCTCCCATACGGTATGGAACCCTTCGTGCGCGAGTCCGACTCGCACTTGGCCGATTTTATTTTCTTACTAGATGCAAGGCATGGACTTATTCGCAATAAAAAAATAACATGGAGAAGATTGAAAAGTTACCAACACGTGGGTAATAGATGACCCTTCAGGTACTAGACGAAGCTTTTGTTCCTCAAAATAGGATGCATTTTCTTGGATGCTGAAGGCGGGGAAGAAAGATAGGGTATTTTGACGGCGCGGACTTCGCGCGCAATTTCCGTGGATTTTCTGGTCATTAGTCAGTTTATGAAAAGGCTTTGGAGATTTCTAGATGAAAATTTAATAGTGTCCGGCGCTTGCATTACTCTTACTTAGATTTATAGCCTGCCTACTATGTATAATAAAATAATTACCTATTTACTTAAGATTACCTTGTGTTTCTCAGTTAAGTGAATTTTTTGTTAATTCTTTTGAGAAATAAATATCTTAAACCAGAAAAGAATTTTACTCGTACGTTTTTAGTCTTTTTGGAGACAGGCAGGACTTTTATTTTGATGTTTTGTTGATGGTAGGGTTGACCCACTGCCAGTTTTGCAGTTGAAATATTATGTATTTCAAAACCTTTACTTTGTTGGTTCGCTACCATCAGTGAGAAATGTAGTAATTGGATATCACGTTTTGAACACAAAGATAAGCCATCAAATCTCATCATCATCAGTTAAATACTAATGCTTCGGTGGCTCAATGGTTCGTGACCCTAACTTCTGGGTCAAAGAAGCGTGGGTTCGATCCCCACCCAGGACAACTCGTATTTATGTGATGGACATAGGTGTTTGCTCTGTGTCTGGGTGCTAGTTAGTTACTATCTATATAAGTATGTAGGTATTTAAAAACATGTACGTATGTAGTATTTCCGTCTCTGGCAGCCATAACACAAGCTTTGCTTATTTTGGGGGCAGGGATCGTGTGTAATATGTCCCCTAATATTTATTATTCATTTATTTATTCAATATACTAATGCATAGTATTAGTTACCAATCATGTTTGGGATTGTTGGCAAAATCCTGCACTGGACAAAATGTTAGAGCGGAAAATTAGGTTTTTGATTTGCTGTTTTTGTGCTAAATGAGTCAAGAATCTCTTTGTGTTATCATTTAATGATAAAAAAATCAAACCAAACTAAATTTTGATCGAAATGTAGCTTTCAATTTTAAAGTTCACCTACCTACCTAGTAGGTATATATTTTATAATTGTTGGAAATCAAGTAACACGAGAGAAGTGTCTACGCCATCTGACTGATTCTACAAAAGAGAAAATATTTACTAGTCTACACTAGACATCGTCAGATTTCTTCGCTCTCTCATTTTAGTTTAAGCACATCTGTGAGATCTACGTGATACCTAAACTGAGGCTCTTGTAAAAGATCCCTTTTGCCTGAGTACGTGCCTGTGCTATTTCATTACAAGATCAAAAGTAGAGCTTTCTGTCTTAATGGAATGCTTCTAGAGTATTTACGTGCTATAGTAACTACGATTGAAGCTGTGGAGAAACTACAGGATAAGATTTCACAAATATCAACTCTGTAAGTCCTACAAAGAAAAGTTCATTTGAAAATTTTATCTTAAAACTAGCTTACCGGGTAGGCATTGTTCTTTTTAGGATTCCGTACCCAAAGGGTAAAAACGGGACCCTATTACTAAGACTCCGCTGCCCTTCTGTCTCCAAGCTGTATCTCATAAACCGCTATGGCTAGAAAGCTAAAATTTTCACAAATTATGTATTTCTGTTGCCGCTATAATAACAAATACTAATAAATTAAAAATTTAAAAAACCCCTGACACATTGACAATCATTTTGGGCACATTTGTAGAATTTTGGTTCTTCCATCCCCACTTTAACCAACCATAACTCTTAAACGGCTCAATCGATTTTTATAAAACATAAGTCTCCTTTCATCCAAAAAAAAACTAAACTGAAATCGGTTCAGTAGTACGGGCGCTATGATGCCACAGACAGACAGACAGACAAACAGACACGTCAAACTTATAACACCCCTCTTTTGCGTCGGGGGTTAAAAGCAGAATAAAATTATTAATTAAGGGGGGCTCCCATATTAAATGTGGGTTCGCTAGGCATACAGGCATACATAATAACAAGCTTTAAAAGACGCTAGGTATATCTTGTGACTAAATCGAAGCACGTAACTGCCATTACTTTAGCTATTCCTTGGAAATATCGAGTGCACGTTATAGATTTATTATGAAGATAACTAGTAACGAATTCAGTGCCTGCTTCACAATATGGTGTGGGTGGTTTTTGTTCTATTTAGATCAATGCCATTATGATCATCTTGAGCCTTCATTATCCCACTGCTGGGTGTAAGTCTCTCTCCTCATCTTACAGATGCCATTACTACCTTTCAAGTTCGCGTTACCTAGTCTCAACTCCTTGGTCTAACTCTCACCTAACACACAAAACAATGCAAGTATAGAAACATAATCGGCCAAGTACGAGTAGGACTCGCGCACGAAGGGTTCCGTTCTGTATGTACTGTACCAGCCTTTTTTTTTTTTTAATAGTCCACTGCAGGACGTAGGCCTACCCAAGAAGGGTGATTGGGCCATATCTACCACGCTGGCCCAGTGCGGGTTGGTGGATTCACATACGCCATCGAATTTCTTCTAAGGACGTATGCAGGTTGCCTCACGATGTTTTCCTTCACCGAAAAGCCAGTGGTGTGAAATTCCGTACATAAATTCCAAAGAACTCATTGGTACGGGACCGGGATTTGAACCCACGACCTCACGATTGTAAGGCCGGTGTCATTACCACTCGACCACCATGGCTTATTTCTGTATGGGAAATAAGCCATGGTGGTAAGGTCTGGGGTTCTGTATGGGAGCCCCCTTAAATATTTATTTTATTTTAATTTTATTATTTCTTATTGAAGTGAATATAAAACTAAATATTCTGTGAAAATTTCAAGCATCTACCTATTACCATTATTAATATAGAGCGAAAAACGTCTAAAAAAATCTTGTGTTGTGTTGGAGCCCCCCTTAAATATTTATTTTATTTTGTTTTTAGTATTTGTTGTTATAGCGGCAACAGAAACAAATCATCTGTGAAAATTTCAGCTGCCTAGCTATCATGGTTCATGAGATACAGCCCGGTGACAGACGGACAGACAGACAGACGGACAGACGGACATCGAAGTCTTAGTAATAGGGTCCCGTTTTTCCCTTTGGGTACGGAACCCTAAAAATCAAATATGCATTTTAAAAGCTCAGACCAAATAAAAAAACCAAGCCAGAATATCGTGAACAGGCAAATGAGGCCGGTTTTTTATACATGTGGTGAGTCGGGGTTGCGCCGCCATAGTTCGACTGACAAACCAAGGCGTAGTTTCGTTGTACGTGTATGTGTGTGTAATTGTGTCTGTACACGGCAATGCGTAGTTTAGCCTTGTTGTTCACTTGTTTGTTCACAACATTCTGTCTTTATTTTTTTATTTGGTCTGAGTTTAAAAGCAAACTGCACATTTGATTTTGTTCTTTTACTTTCGTTGTATCTAAGATGAGAGTCAGATCAGTCAGACCAATGAATTGAGTTCTGTTTCTTATTTGTTTCATGATTTCAGAGTTAGTAGCACTTAAAAAAGGATTTTTAATAATTAAACGGTAGATTTGCGTTACACCACATTCGCTCAAAGTTTTGTTACTATTTACTGGATTACCACAAAAGATTTAAACATGCTTTAAACACTGTTTAACCGTGCAATTTGTACTGTTAAACATTGTCCAAAGCATGCGTAAAACTTTTGTGGTAAGACGGTTAATGTTCTAAAGCCGCCCTTAACAAGGTTGTATGTATAAGTTACCCTAGCCCTGTATCATATTGTGCGTTGCTCGACCTAACTTCTATTCTATTGTAGTTTTATACTTCCAAGTAAAGTGTCCCGCCTGTAGACACGTGCCGTCACGTCAGACCCCGCTCACGTGTTTGCTAAGCATATTAGACGTCTCACTCCGGCCCAACCTTTGAGCATTATATTCTTAGATATGGTGACGGCATTACACACATTAGGGGCTTAGAACAGATTATTCTTCAAATTAAAATCTAGACTAAGGTGTAAATAAACTAACCTCCTTTTTTGTGAACAGTACCTATAGTTAATAGGTATATAGGTTAACTTTATTTGAGAATTGTTACGGACCCTGTCTTTTGTACCTGTACCGCAGTATTATTATATATTCTTTGCCTGTACCCGCCTTTTTATAGTCCATTGCAGGACGTAAGCTTGTTTGTTGTATCTACCTTAAATTAATTTAAAAAGTTGAAAAATTGCCATTCAGCTTGGCAATGCTGCCATCATTCTGGGCACACTTCCAACTGGCAGTGGGCTTGATTTGAATTATCTTTAGACCTTCAAGGGTCTATGGATGATCCAATTGCTTGTTATGTAGTAGTATTTTATTTAGTTTTAGATTATGTAGGTCTCGTATTTAGTGGTAGTTAAAAAATATGCATAAATTGATTGCAAAACTGAATCTTAATATTTAAAGTACCTATTAGGATAATTCTATCAACATACACTTAAACTATTACGTTTGGATAAACTAAACCTAAAATATTATACTCGTATTTTACCATCTATAATTAATTCGTAGATAGTGGCCAATTATGAAGGCACCATCCTAAATATAGTAGCAATTTAGAATACTGTTTTTTATCTTAAATGCATGTGGTGAGAAAGAAACAGCAATATTCTAAATTGCTATTAAATTTAGGATGGTGCCTTCATAATTGGCCTCATAAAGTAAATAAGTGCGTATAGGCCGGGTGGCTAGCCGATGTCAGAGTTTGTAGGTCACCTGAAGGCCTCTGACATGGCTATACGCTTAAAACAACTGAGACCTACAATTTTAACGTGTCATCCTAGCCACGGCAGCGCTCAGTTGGAAAATGCCACCCGCGGTTACCCATCCAAATGTTGACCATGCGGAACGTTGCTTGATTTCGGTGACAAACACGTAGTCAAACTACGCTACGAGCACTACGTTATTCATACAAACATCCCCTAGTTCTCCCCGTGTCCCTTCGTTTTGCGAAGAACGCAAGAAATTCGAATTAGATGTTTCAACTTTCAAATGCTTGAATGATTGATGTGTTGGGTATTTAGCAACGCCGTCATCAATTTGTAATGTAAAAGAATGTCTTTTTTTGCGAGGGGAAAATCTTCTAAAGATGCCCGACCGCTTTGGGGTGCAGTCGGGTTATGTGGGATTGTACCCACTAAAATCCCCTCGGTGGCCAGCCTGTGTGCCTTCTTGGGAGCTCCGGGATCTCCGAAAGGAACGCACCGGTGCCCCCGGCACTTTGTGTGTCTGCTCGCCTGGTAATAGAACCAGGCATTGTGCGGTCCTGTACGACAGCGTTGCCATACACGCTGCCGTCCTTCTCAAGCCCGCTTGAATGGATGCCCAGAGCCCCAACTCTGACCACCCACGAGACTAGAGGTCCACTATTAGTAGGCTCTTAGTACAGGCAGGGGATACCGATGCCGTATTCTAGTGTCCCGGCATCAGGGCAAATGTAAAATAATACCTAGTCGATGCAACGCCGTAGCTTATAATAGCGCATCTTCGCTTAAGTATTCATCGAAAAGTCCGCCACGCTTGGCACGTCAGGACCTATGTCATTGTTCGGGGATCGACCATGACAGGACAGCGGCCGACAAAAATACCCAACGAGATTAGTTGAGCATAAGCCGCTCTGTAAACTGATCTAGACGTTTGCTAGAAACTTCGGCAAGGAAGAATGTAGTGAGTTGAAAGGTCAAGGTTGCGAAATCTTATCTTTAGACCTTCAAAGGTCTGTGGATGATCCAATGCTTTTTATGTAGTAGTGATGTAGTTTTGTTGTAGTTAATAAAGGCACTTTTGCCCGATTAAAAAAAAGGTTGCGAAAAGTAAAGATATACGTATAGAATAATCGGCCAAGTGCGAGTCAGACTCGCGCAGAAGAACACAACCCCATTTTTTTTTCTGTTTTTAGTTTTTGTTATTATAGCGGCAATAGAAATACGTCAACTGTGAAAATTTCAACGTTCGCTATCACCGTTCATGAGATACAGCCTGGTGACAGACTGACAGACGGACAGCGGAGTCTTAGTAGTCCCGGTTTTAACCTTTAGGTACGAAACCCTAAAAACGTATCCTTACTTTTCGAAACCCATTTGTCGAATAGATCTTTATTAAGATAAACATAAACTTTCTTAGACAAATATTAAATTGCGGGAGCAATTAAACGATTTTTCTAGTGAATATTTGTTTTAATGCAATAACTTAGTTGACACTTTTATCTATCGGTTCGAGATTACAAAAGGTTGGAGGAAAGATGGCGGACGCAGCGCCTCTAGCGGCGGGAAACGGAAGTATATCGAGGGTTGCGTTCACATAACGTTATTCTCTCTAACACCCACCCCTGAACGCAAGCCCATTTTTGCTATGCAAAACAAATGCTTACTTACAGAAGTACCCTTAGTCAAGATGTCTGCCACCATTTTTCCACCATAACAATATTTAAAGATTATTTCTGACTTTAACACATGTTCTTTAAGGAAATGATATCTAATGTCTATATGTTTAGATCGCGGTAGATATACGTCACTGGTAGAGAGTTTTATAGCGCTTTGGTTGTCACAGTATATGGTGAGGGTGCTAGGCGGTTGTTGCCCGAGCTCTACATGAAGCTGGCGCAGCCACAGTGCCTCTTGGGTGCTCGAGGACATCGACATATATTCAGCTTCAGCAGTAGACAAAGCTACGGTTTGCTGTTTGCGTGAGCACCAGGAGATGGCGCCACCCTGAAACAGAAAAACGTTACCAGAGCACGAGCGCCTCGTGCTGACGTCTCCAGCCCAGTCTGCATCACAATATCCTGTAATCTGAGCATCTTCATCTTTGGTGTATACAAGCTTCAAATCTTTAGTTCCTTGAAGGTAACGCAGAACGCGTTTCACTGCTACCCAGTGTTCCATCTTTGGTTCTTTATTGTATCTACTGAGTAAATTTACTGCGTATGAAATATCTGGTCTTGTACATAGTGCCAAATATAATAGAGATCCAATAGCTTGCTGATATGGACAGTCTGATAATACTTCTCCATCATTTTCATTGAATTTTAATCCAACTTCTATTGGTGTCTTCGCCGGTTTGCAGTCTGACATATTAAATCTGGCTAGTACTTGTCTGATATAGCTTTCCTGGTCAAGCATGACTTTATCATCCTCCTTTGTTATAGATAAGCCAAGGCAGTGACTTGCCTTTCCCATGTCTTTCATATCAAAGTATAGCTTCAGTTTATCCTTTAATATATTTTTCACATTCTGCTGAGAAGAAAATATGATCAGGTCGTCAACCCAGACAGCAATGTATGTATTTTTTTCAGTGTTATAGTAAACACATGGATCAGTCTTTGATTGTTTCATTCCTATTTCATGTAAAACATTATTTAACTTTATGTTCCAAAGCCGACTTGCTTGCTTAAGGTGGTTCGATTTTCATACTAATCTATTTGACTATTCATGGGCGATGAGAGTATAATTTTACACTGAAATGACTATAGTTGGCTTTTAAATTGGTCTTTATTTGCGGCATTTCATCTTTAGTTGATGAAAACAGTAGATTAATAGTAGAAATAACATCGAATTTTAGTTCAATTTTGTCAATGTGTGAGTGAACACAGATAGTGTCGTACGGTGCCTACATTACAATTTATAGTTGTTTAGTAGCGGCACAGAATACATAATAGTAATTGTACGGCGACGACGCGCGACGTTGCCAGCTCGTGGCATAGGCGGGTCACGCGCTGTTGCCGCTCTTCTGTCTTCGGTCTTCTCATAATTCGCTCAGCTCAAAAATCATCTATTGAAAAATATTGGACAATGTATTGCCAGTATTAGAATTTTGATAAATTATAGGGAAAATATATTACAAACAATAAATAATTATAATACTATTATGTAAATATTATTAAAATATACCTACAACAGACAATTTATCATTTTTTTTTACAAACGTCAATCGTCAAGTAATGTTCGTTGGTAAGCGCATCATTTGGGAACATCTGAACTGATTTGGTAATTTTTTTTATGGTAATATACTCCTACTTAGATTTTATGGAATGAAAGCTTGAAAGATAGAAGGAAAACATTATTTGAAAATACGAAAATTTTCATGGATAATTTCAACTCATGGCGTTGGCAGCACTGATTGCGTACGTACGCGCGTTTACAACGATTCGGTTTTTCTTGTATTCTTGTTTTCAGTGTTTTGTTTGTATGATACCTATATCAGAGTGCCATTCTATAAAGATTTTATCGGTGTTTTATACATGCAATCAGTCACCCAAAATAAACCATGGCACCACGTACTTCGCAAAAAGATTACAATAATCGGCCAAGTACGAGTCGGACTCGCGCACGGAGGGTTCCGTACTGTATGGGAGCCCCCCTTAAATATTTATTTTATTTTAATTTTATTATTTATTATTGAAGTGAATATAAAACTAAATATTCTGTGAAAATTTCAAACATGTACCTGTTACCATTGTTAATATAGATCGAAAAACGTCTAAAAAAATCAGGTTTGTTGTATGGGAGCCCTTAAATATTTATTTTATTTTGTTTTTAGTATTTGTTGTCATAGCGGCAACAGAAATACATCATCTGTGAAAATTTGAGCTGCCTAGCTATCATGGTTCATGAGATACAGCCCGGTGACAGACAGACAGACGGACATCGAAGTCTTAGTAATAAGGTCCCGATTTACCCTTTGGGTAAGGAACCCTAAAAAAGTACTTAGTAGGAAGGATTTTTAGTACCTTCGGAAAATCCCCGCTGGAACCAAAGTTACTCGTCGGTGAATCCGCTGCGTAAGAGTTGAATAAGTACAATTGTATTGCTACTTGTGTATTCATGATAGCTATATCATGGTTCATGAGATACAGCCCGGTGACAGACGGACAGACAGACAGACAGACGGACAGACGGACATCGACGTCTTAGTATTAGGGTCCCGTTTTTCCCTTTGGGTACGGAACCCTAAAAACCACCAATACTCTGGTCCCAGGAAAAATCGCAAACGAATTCGTGCGCAAATGAAACGATATCATGGAGAAAAAAATTACAAGTCGGTCCTGTCGTTACCAAATTATGTGCTTACTACGTAACCGTATTTGATTTTTATTTAGAAGACAAAAAACATCGCAAAAAGAAACATGCTAAGCACGATTTGAAGTCGATATCGCGGGATCAAATACCGGGACTCCTAACCACTGGTCCAAACTATGCAATGGAAAGTGCGTCGAAATTAGCGCATAGTTGGAACCACGTTCGAACACAACAAGAGCCTTGTCTTTGTGTGAGTGAGTAGTCTGCCGCGGCCCGCAATATTGCCCGGTACAAATTCAGTACTTTAAAAAACGAAAACACAACTGAAATATAGCTGAGAAAATAGCAAATAATTCATTATTACCGGCAAATATATTACCATGAAATAATATGTACATTTTCATTTATAAAAAAATAAAATACGTCAAATTAGACCATCAGCGCCATCTATTGGCACTGATGTGCCTAGCTAACCGCAAGCAACCACCTTAAGTCCATATATTGATTTGTTGAGATAGCATACTTGATTTCCTTGCTCGTACATTTCAGGTTGTCGCATATATATATCTGTATCTACATCCCCCTGAAGAAATGCAGAAATGGCGTCCATTTGGTCTATTTCAAAGTTGTATCTTGCTGCTAGAGCAAATAAATAACGAAGCGTAGTGTACCTTGCCACCGGTGAGTAAATCTCGTCATAATCTGTGCCTTTTCTTTGTGCATAGCCTTTTATAACAAGTCTTGCTTTAAATCTGACAATATTACCTTTCTGGTCTTGTTTGGTTTTAAATACCCATTTACATGGCAAAGCCGTCTTCTTAGGAGGCAGATCTGTGAGGCTCCAAGTATTGTTTTTGAGTAATGAGTTGTACTCTTCATCCATAGCTTGTTTCCACTCTGAGCCATTCGGAGATGATAATGCATCTGTGACTGATTGTGGATCAGACAAACTTGTAAACATACAGTACAAGCCAGTATCATTTTTATTAATATCTCGATTTCTCCTTGTACGTGGTATCAGTACCTCATCAGGGTCAATTCCTGGTGATTGATCAGGACGATATGTTTCATCTAGCTCACCTGTATCAGTTTCATAGTAAGAATCGTCAGTTTCTTCAGTAAAAGAGTTGCAGCTGGCATTCTGCGGTGCTGACTCTGGCTCTGGAATACTATTTTCTTGAAGCTCCATGCTACAGGATGGCCCTGGATAGCTCTTTTGCACTGAAGGCTCTCTGGTGACAGGTACAGCTGAAACATTGTTTTCATTTGTTTTAGAATAATTTTCAATGAAAATTACATCTCTGCTTTTCAGTACTTTTTTAGATTTTGGGTCAAACAAACGGTAACCCTTTGTGTTTTCACAGTATCCTACTAGTATCATTTTAATGGATTTTCTGTCCCATTTTTGACGCTTTTCTTTAGGCACATGGGCCATTGCATCTGAGCCAAATATTCTCATGTGAGACAAATCAGGTTTCTTTCCTGTCCACATCTCATATGGAGTCTTTCCCTCTAATGATTTAGTCGGGGAGCGGTTGACAATATATGCCGCCGTGGCTACAGCTTCGGCCCACAGATGCTTCTCCTGATTTGCATAAAATAACATGCATCTCGCCCTTTCTACTAGAGTGCGGTTCATCCTCTCAGATAAACCATTTTGCTGCGGTGTGTAGGGGACAGTGGTCTGGTGGATGATTCCAAAACTGGATAAATATTTTTCAAAACGACCATTACAATATTCTAAACCATTGTCCGTTCTTAAGATTTTTATTTTCTGACCCAATTGGTTTTCAACTTTCTTTTGAAAATCAACAAATACTTCATAAATATTTTGTTTGTCTTTCATGAAGTACACATGCACCATCCTTGTGTAGTCATCGATAAAAGTAATGAAATACTTCATACCTGAGTACGACATTGTTTCCATCGGTCCACATAGATCTGAGTGGATTACCTCTAATGGACGAGTTGCTCTGGTGCCAACGTTGTTGAAGGGCAGTCGAGTTTGTTTACCTTCGAGACAGTGGGTACATGTGGAAACTTCGTTTTTATCTCGGGTCAGAGACACTCCCTCTACACAGCCAGGCAGCTTCTTCACATCTAAAACATTCAAATGTCCCATACGTAAATGCCATAAATAAGAATCATCAATATTTTGTTTGTCTGAGGCTAAATTAACAGTACCTGTATCAGTTTTAGTCTCTAAAATATACAGTTTTCTGTTTAATAATGCTGAGCAGATAAGTTTTCCTTTCTTATTAAAAATTTCACAGCCTTTCTCATTGAATATAACTTTATGGCCAGTCTTAACTATGGTACTCACTGATAGAAGATTAGCGGCAAGGCCAGGAACATATAAAACATTTTTTACCTGTATTTTTCCTTCGGGTAAATCTATATCAACATTTCCAACACCTTTAACTAACAGTGGCTCCCTGTTAGCAACTGTTATTGTCTTAACTGTAGATTCCTTGACATCATATAACCATTCTTGCCGGCAGGACATGTGCATGGATGCACCGCTATCCACGAACCAGGAAGCGTTTTCCTCGGGCAAAGTAGCTGAAAAAGCTGAAACATAACTAGAAGATTCTTCTTTCTTCTGGCTTTTCTGCTTTTTAGGGCTCTTACAAAACTTAGCATAGTGTCCAATTCGATTACAATTATAGCACCGAGGCCCTGATAGCTTCGCTGACTTTTCATTTTGTTGGTGCATTTTCTTCGACTTGGCATAAAATGCACAGCTAGAATCCACTTTCACTTCTTGCAGCAGCTTTGTTTTAATTAAGTCAGCATTTATTTGCACGCCTGAACTTTCAAGTCCCATTATCATTGGGGTGTACGAGTCAGGTAAACCCGATAACATTAAGGTGCCTAACCACTCATCATTTACATCAAATCCGATGTTTCTTAGCTTATGAGCAGTGGTCATAATCTTGCTGACGTAGTCCTCAATGCCGCCACTTGATTGTAACGACGTGTTAACTAAGTCTTTTAGTAAACCCACTTTGCGTGTAAGGCCATTATCATCGAATGCCTTGTTTAAGCTTTCCCAAACATCTTTCGCAGTGGTACAATCTTGAATGTGTACATAATTCTGTGGCTCAATCAGCAAAATAATCTTCGACTTTGCTCTGACATCTTTGGATACGTCGACGGGTTTTCCTTCCAGTGGTTCTACACATTGCCACAAACCCTCGTGCTCCAGATATGTTCTAACACTGAATTTCCATGTAGAAAAATTATCACGACCGGTTAATTTATCTATGTGGAACATATTTGAGCCCATCTTGAACTTTCTTCACAGACGACGCGCCCGCGCCGTGTCGTATAACCTCGAAATTTTGCCGGTAAAACTTCTGAATATTTCACCAAAATACGTTTCCGTGGACTTTCAACCACGACGCTCTGCTACCATATTAAATTGCGGGAGCAATTAAACGATTTTTCTAGTGAATATTTGTTTTAATGCAATAACTTAGTTGACACTTTTATCTATCGGTTCGAGATTACAAAAGGTTGGAGGAAAGATGGCGGACGCAGCGCCTCTAGCGGCGGGAAACGGAAGTATATCGAGGGTTGCGTTCACATAACGTTATTCTCTCTAACAACTGACACCAAAAATAGCCGCAAAATTTAGTGATATTGTTTTTTTTTGAGATCTTGACCTTTTTATAGATTTGTACGTAAGTAAATTCCTGTTCTCATAATTTGACGACGGAAAGCGAAGGACTTCGGATTAACACGGCGATTTTGCTTTCGTCTGTCCAGATGTTGGTTTTCGTCGCATTTTTAAAAGTATCTCGAAGCACACATAATTTTTTTTGTTGTTGGCGATATTTGATAGGTGCGATATTTTCTTCAAAAAGGAGGGTAACATTTTGTTGTCAAGTATGAAGCAAATGGATCAATAGCGAGTCGAGAAGATTCAGTTAAAGAGATGTATCGCGAGGTGTACTGCTCGGAAATCTACTAGTTATGATTAGTAACCGTACCACGCCCATTGCTAGACCTAAGCCTCCTCCATATATATTAAGCAAAACGACCAGTTGGAAGCAGCTTCATTCAAGGTGTATCTACGCCAACATTATAGGTGGATATCCAACGCTACGCTTGCTAGTACGAGAAAGTATGTTGGTGAAATGCTACTTAGTACTTTTAATTACAGAATTTCTAGAAAATAATTTGCCATTTGTAAGAAATTATTTACGTACATCAAACATTTTCTCTTTGCGCTAACATCAGATACATTAATGTTTGTTCAGCGTTCCCAGACGGGGTCTCTTTTAATAAAAGATTCATTAAATTCGTAAAATGAGAATTCGTATATGTTAAACCTTTATTATTAAGTCAACGGTCTTGCATTTCTCCGTTAATTACTGTACTCCCTGTAGACCTATTAGTTGTGCTTAGTAATATAAAATTCATGTAAACTCCGCGCCACACAAGTTGATGGATGTGAAGTTAGCCACTAGCTGCGCAATGGCTAATCAACGTGCGGCTTCCACGTCACGTCTCGTCAGGATTAGCTATTGCGTCCTTTCAGCTTATTACACTAGTCATCACTACATACCAATAGTATGAAACAAAGTCGCTTCCGCTGTCTCCATGTCCCCATGTATGCTTATACCTTTAAAACTACCCAACGGATTTTGATGCAGTTTTTAGGGTTCCGTACCCAAAGGGTAAAAACGGGACCCTATTACTAAGACTTCGACGTCCGTCTGTCCGTCTGTCTGTCACCGGGCTTTATCTCATGAACCGTGATAGCTAGGTAGCTGAAATTTTCACAGATGATGTATTTCTGCTGCCGCTATAACAAAAAATACTAAAAATAGAATAAAATGAATATTTAAGAGGGGCTCCCATGCAACAAACGTGATTTTAGCAGTTTTTTGCTCGCTATTAAGTACGGCTAGAAGATTGGGGCTCCCATATGGTACGGAACCCTTCGTGCGCGAGTCCGATACGCACTTGGCCGATTTTTTTAATAGATGAATGATTCAAGAGGAAGGTTTTATGTATAATAAACCTGTGCGAAGCCGGGGCGGGCCGCTAGTTCTGAATAATCCTGTAAGTGTATTCTTCTGTTCAAAACTGTTATCGATAGAGCAATAACACATCGTCTTCTGCTAGTATTTTCACTTCCATTTGCGATATGCATACAGAAGCTATAATGCTATAAACTTACTAGCTTATTCTTAATTCAAATTATAATCATAGTTTTTAAGTAATTTCGAAATAAAGAAAAAATAACGACATCTTATCTGTTTTTATAAGTTTGTAGACCGCGCTTTTTCAGCAATAAAGAATTTTAATTTCTTTCTGTCTATTCAATTTGAAATAGTCATACCAAAAATGCGACTGAAAATTTAATTAAACTGTTACTCATCTACAGTTTTGTTTATGAACAAATACTGCAAAATTTCATTTAAAAGTTTGCCACTGATTAAGGCGCAGAAGTATTTTTCGTCAAAGGTTTCATTTTTTAATTTTAGTAGAGAACTATGTTTATCATTTACACTGGGTACAGTCGAAATATGCAATTTGTTTGTTTGAAGTTAGTGAAGTATGATTTATCATTGTAAAAAGCTAAGTAGAATAACAATGCTTTCATTTCAAAATTAAAGGTTTTATCATTTTTAACGACTTCGAAAAAGAAGGAGGTAGTTACTAGGTATATTATTCTGTATGCAGAAAATGCCAAGTCGATGTCTGTATAAATTGTTTTTTTTTTGTGTACATTCATCGAAATTTTCGCCACTAAAATCGGGATCCGAATTAAAAATTCTTTATTTCGAAAATATACTCCCTCGGTATTCGAGGTAGCTATTTAAATTTATCAAAATCTGCTGAGTCGCTTGATAAATCAACAATAATGTACATCAATTCGTTCAAACTATTCCAATTCTGTACAAGGTGGAAGTCAATGCCGCCATTTTTGTATGTATTATTAGGTATGTCGTGTGTTTATGCATTTGTGTTGTATGCTATGTCTATTTATGACATCACATCTCTCAAACAAATTGTGAATCTCGCTGGATGTAGGCTGCTTCCAACCGGTCATAGATATATTTCCATTCATCCATCCATTCAGCAGCCACAGGATGTCCACTGCTGGACAAAAGCTTCCACAATGAATCTGTAATAAGACCGGTTGGAAGCGGTCCCGGATCCTGCGGTCTTTATGTGGTCATCCGTTCACCTTGTGGGTCGACGTCCTACGCTGCGCGTGGACTAGTACGTGGTCTCCATTTGACAAATGTTTGAGCCCATCGGTCATCAGTCCTCCGTGCTATGGCACCTAACCAATCCGTTGGGCTATGTCGGTAACTTTGTTTCTTATACGGATCTTCTCATTTTTCTCACAGAGATACTCCGAGCATTGCTCTCTCTATAGCTCGTTGAGCTGTTTGGCGCTTTTTAATGAGGTTCGTAGTTAAGTCATCACAGGTAACATACGTATACAGGGTATGCAGTAAAGAGTGGATAATACTTCACCGTTCTTACTACTAACCAAATACACAAAAATTGTGTTCAGTAAAAGTGCCACGGTTTTCGAGATGTTTGACATTTTCAAAATTTTAAGAAAAGGCACACCATTGGTCTCCTTTTACGATCCTGTGACCTGAATTCTAGATTTATTTTGTATGTTGTTTTGCAAAGTATTAACGCATAAGTTTGCTATCATATTCAATCAGCCATTTTTGTGTCGCATCATCAGTTTTTATGTTTTCCAAAATGTTTTGAGGAGCAAAAACTAGTGACTAACTTTGAGCTCCAATTGAGAAATAATGTATGAGCTTCAAAGTGCCCATAATTTAAAAAAACTACTCTAGTTCACTACCGTTCTAAAATGGCGTAACACATAGCATTTGAATAATCCAATATGAGATAATTAGCTCAGAAAGTGTAGTAAAGTTAACCGTTTGAAAAATCCAAAATTCATGAAGTTGATTTTGATTTTCATGTGTCATTGTGTTTTACGTCCACTCGCCAATGAAGTATTATCCACTCTTTACTGAACACCCACTGTGAACATCCTTCTGCTGATATGACGATGAAGTATGATGTAGAAGTGCAACGCAAACCAATAAATTAAATTACGTTTTTATTTACAAGGGCACAGAATATCCTGAACCTAATGACACATGAAAAGAATTATATACCCCGTTCTAAATAACATGAGTGAACTAGAGTCACAAGCCAAATGACAAAAGTTTATAATTAATGCCATATCCCAAAAACGCCACAAGTTTAAAACATCAGAACTGGGCACCGGACAAAAGATACCTACAACAAATGAATATGTAACGAAAGAAAAACTTTTCATTGAACCTAGCCGCATGCCGGGACCAATTCATGAAGCTATGAATTCTACAGCAGGTGGAAATTGTACAAAACAAGCGGCGAAGATGGACATGTCGAGTCTGATTTGTCATTGAAGGGTTCTGTAGATATTTAGCAAAGATTTCTTCACTTAACCACAGGGTCTCTCCAAGCTGGTGGTGTCCATAAAGAATTTTCCTGGATAAAACAAAACAAAGGTTCAGGGTCGGAAAAGAAGATTTATTTTTATCATTCACTTTTTCCGTATTATTTCCCATATGCCTAGTATAAAACTATTCAAAGACTATGTATGACATACATACTTGTGTAGTCTAATGCGTGTTACTATTTATTTATATCTGTACTAATAGTGGACCGTAATATAAAAGTTGTTTAATCGTGTAAATAATTTGGAGCCATCCTTATCACCTACGATTATATGAAATAGCCTAAGTATTATTCTTAGACATACCAAATATTATTTATTTTTTATTTAAATAGTTCAAGCTCAAGTCCAGTTTTGTAGGAGTTTGATAACAAACACGCATGATTTTCATAAGAATTACAAGTTCTGCCAAAATTGCAAAGTCACAAAATGCACTTCACCGTATCACACTCTCATGAGCTCTGCAAAGAGCTCTAACTCTTATACCTATAAAACTAAAAAAAATCGGTCAAGTGCGAGTCGGACTCGCGCACGAAGGGTTCCATACCGTGTTGGAGCCCCCTGAACCCCATTCCTCTTGCCATTATTAATAGCGAGCAAAAAAACTCCTTAAAATCAAATGTTTGTTGTAAGGGAGCCCCCCTTAAATATTTATTTTATTCAGTTTTTAGTATTTGTTGTTACTCGTATAGCGGCAACAGAAATACATCATCTGTGAAAATTTCAGATGTCCAGCTATCACGGTTCATGAGATACAGCCTGGAGACGGACAGACAGACGGACAGACGGTCAGCGGAGTCTTAGTAATAGGGTCCCGTTTTTACCCTTTGGGTACGGAACCCTAAAAACTAACGAAACGCATACCTAATTTAAAAATTATGTTACTATTGAAGTTTATTTAAATTTGAAGAGGCTAAAAATGCGATTAAATATCATGATAGTCTTTAAATTATTGTGCTAGGGACTGAACCCCAACACCATATATGTGGCAAAGGATATCCATACAGTAACTTAATTAAATTCTGGAAGCACATGACGTGGAAATCGAGGACAAAATGTAGTTATTTAGCATTTGATTGCCAGACTAGGATTAGGTCTTTCTCATCTCTTTTCTCTACACCGTAGTGTGTGTTTATTTTAGGAACTAATTGTATATATTCTTGCCCTCACCCAGGTGGTTGGTGTCGTGTTATTACTCGTAATAATGTTTGCAGTCAAGAACTTTCTTGTCATGTGTGTTGTAATAACTTTATTATACATTTTGATTACATGAATAATGTAAAATATTTTACTTAGAACTTCAAGTTAACAGATGATACTGACAAAAGGCATTTAAATGTTCTGAAAGATGTAAATGTTAAAAACAAGCAATGACCTAAGAGCCGATGAAGATCGATCTTCACCGGCGTGATAACCAGATCAGACATATTTTTTTTTATCAAATATCATCAATTTATAAACACTATTTATAAATTTTAAACCGTCGACCTGGCAATTGGCATTGATGTTTTAAACAAAGAACGTATTTTATGGTGCCTAGTGTCTACCAAGGTAATTACATTTACAAGGGTGTACGTTACGTAACGGTAAGTTATCTAATTCAAATTACTTAGTTTTTTTTTTATTATATTTAGTCAATACAAAATGCAATACAATACAAATCAAATCGAAAATGTTTTACGCTGCCTACAATTGTGACCCCATCGTTTTTAGGGTTCTGTACCCAAAAGGTAAAAAATTACTAAGACTCCGCTGTCCGTCTGTCTGTCTCCTGGCTGTATCTCATGAACCGTTATTTCTCAATTTTTCACAGTCAAATAAATACCTATTTCCGATTACGTAGATTTTTAATCGGCATTTTTAAAATGCAGGACTCTTACAGTACCGCCCAATGCCTGCCTTCGAGGCGCGGTGGTATATTCATAAAGGATTTTCTCTGGACAAAAAAGACTAATCAATCAAAAACTTTGCAAATGCGAATTCCCTAATATTTTCTCAATGAAGTTCATCGAGCTCCATGTATAGCCCACAAACTCAGCTCCCACACAGCTCGATCTATTTCGAGTTTACTAATGAGGCCCATAATACGAGATCGAAATGAATATAGTCGTTTAATTAATTATAACTAATTGTCGTATTTCAACTCAAGGCTGAAATCAGCTCCTGTCTGGAGTCTGTCCCCCGACTAAATGAATTATTGTTTTCTTTAATAAAAATCACCATTTAAAGGAAACTCATATTTTCAGATCTTATTATCTTTTGACATTGCTTGTAAACAAAAATCTAATGACACACACACACACACACACACACACACACACACACACACACACAGTTAGACATAGCTTCACCATCGAAAGGTGACTGGCCATACCTAAATGACCCAGTGAGAATTGGCGGATTTACATCCGCAATCGTATTTATTCTACAGACATTTGCAGGTTGTCTCACCTTTTACCGGAAGCCAGTAGAGTGTAAATCCGTATTAAACGTACCCGTCGTACATTGTTTCAGCCATATACCTACTCAAATATTATTGTGTTCAAAGGTCAAAGCCATGAATTGGAAATTCAAGAGGCAACATACCACTTAAAATAAACTGAACAATATACTCGTACATAAAAAAAACATCGGGTTGCATTTCGGGAGTGCAAAGTGAAAACCTGAACATTAAAGTTATGCATTTTTTTAATATTTTGGAACGGTTAGTGAAAAATTTCGCATGAGTTTCTTTATTTATCAGTATAAAAGTACTATAATTTATGTGATACCGCGTGGTAAAAAGAGATATCGGCGGTCTACTCTACCTCCGTCTTACGCATTTTTGATCAGCAATTTGTCCTGACGCTAGTTTAACATTTTTTACCCATCCCAAAAAGTGCACAACGCCACTGAAAAAGTTTTCACTTTAAAAATTGTTGCTTCGTCGAAAAGAGTTCATAGGTTTTCTAAAAAAAAAATGATGATTTATAAAATAAACGTGACTTTTCACAATTTCAATAATGATGAAATAAATATTTCATAAGAAACGCGTCTTATTTTTGTCGAGATGCTGTGCACAAAACGTCCTAGTGCATCTACACCCTCATTTTGAGAGCAAGAAAATAGGAATTGAAATTCTCCTATTCGAGTGGTGCCAGAGTTTGGACAAGACTTTAAAGAGAATTTGAAACATTGGTTTCAATTTTTAACTAAGCATTAGGGATAACTTCATTGCATTTAGAATATTACGTTTTGAGAATTTATATTTACTACAACTTTGTATTTTTTTCAGTTACTTCGCTCAAAATGTCCTGAATCAAGGAATTGGTAAGTTAATGATTACTAATTATACCCTTACATTTAAGACTAAATCGACTCATATTTTACGCTGTGTGTTATATTTTTCTTTTTAGAAACTAGACCCAACAAAAAGCATAAAAAATTTACAAAATATTTTGTGCAGAAAATGCGTGCACACATTGACACAATCATATGTTCTTCTATGCCGTAGCAGAATAAATTGAAAATGATTTCTTGTTAAAATTGACAAACAAAATGTCTTATTTAAGTTGAAACTCTGAAACTTAAGTTTGAAGCTAAAAATAAATAAGTTCGTATATCCAGCTGGCTAGCCCTGGTGCCAGAGCTTTTATGCCGCTTGACATGGCTAATCGGTTAAAACAACCAGGGTTTACAATTTAACATGTCATCCGAGCCATGGTAGCGCTCAGTTGTAAATGCCACCCGGGGGGCACCCATCCGACTTACCAAAAATTATTCAAAATCCTTATCAACATGATTTTTATTTTTATTTTAAAACATTAATAAGTGGGCAGTTAATCAAATGTCTACAATAGCAGTCTCTGCAAATTTTCAATAAAACATTGAAAGCCTGTTGCGTCCAGCGCGATTCTGCGTTATTAATCCTCATTAGGTTAAGGTTTTTTAATACCCATTAAAATGCAATTCTAAACCTTATTAAGACTGATAATACGGACAAAAAAAAAGCTAAGCAACACCCCCTCATCATTATCCCTTCATTCCGAACTCGAGCGAAACTTTTTAACTTTTTCCGTTTGAAAAAATGTCGGTTTAAGCCGCAGTGTCGGGTGTCAGTTATTTATTGTCAGGAACCGAGAGATTTAGGTCGACACACATCACGGTTCCGACAGCACGGGATTGAAAATAGAATTTTAGAATTTACGCATTCGTTCGTGCAAACCGTCGAAGAGCACGTATCATACGTGCTGAATTAAGGAGGGAAATGCGAGCGATATATTTTTCTGTATTTTTGAGTGGGACTTAGTAAATGGATGTAAATGAAATTTGAAGGGAAAAGAGTGCATTTTTTTTCTGTTAGATCCTTCAGAAAAGGTTAGTTCAGTACCTTAAAATCCTTACTAATTATAGGCATCCGAAAGTGTGTTGGTAATAAACCAACTTTTTTGTGTGTTTTTTTTACGCAACAACGAAGCTTGATTTGGCATAGACATGTTTGAAAGACGGAAAGTACCTTAAGCTACTTTTTATCCCGAAAAATAAAAAAAACCTCATAAAATCATAACATCACGCGGGCAAAGCCGCGTGCAAAAGTAGTGCTTGATAATGAAAGTTAAAATACTCCTCTTTTTTCATCGAAGATTAAAACCCCATGATTTTTAGACACATAAGTACTCGTAGATGTGTAACCTCTTCTCGTTTCATTGCTCAATAGTCATACTTACCTTTTTCTCCGTACCAGCTTTTTTTGACAGTCCACTACTGGACATAGGACTTTCCACGAAGCCATTCTTGGGCCGGATTGACCACGCCAGCATAGTGCGGGTTGGTTAACATACACCATCGAATGCATATATTTAGAACCTCTTAATATCCCTTTTACATACTAGTTATGCCTTTATCACCCGAAAGTGACCCTTTATCAACATAATGATATTTTATCAACATTATGATACTTTATCAACATAATGATACTTTATCAACATAATGATACTTTTTCTAAGAAACTTTCAGTCAGAAATCCCATCAAAAGCTCAGACAGTCTGAAAAAGCTGAACTTAAGCTAACAAATTCGTTGCCTCCGAAATCCTTTCCAATCCTTTATCAAATAGAGTGAACACAAACAGTACTAGCGAAAATGGGATAAAATGGTAATATGGGAAATCAGGCAACTTGTGTATGGAAATCGGATAAGATGGGGCTTGTGACACTGGTCGTGATAAAAAGACTTTTCGCTGAATTATATAAGTGGACTTGACTAATTCATATCTTTAAGGTCCAACGCAAGAATTACGGCGCGAAATTTATATTTATTTGGGTTTTTTACAATTTGATGCTAAAGTACTTGCCTTATAAAGATTTACAAAAACTGATTTTGCAGCAATAACTAAATAGTTTCAGCATGTTACATACACCAAAAATTCAACATAATCAAAATTATGCTTAAAATCACTACACGTTTTTAGCCAAATTAAACAAAATGAAAATCGTAGCCTCACAACCTTTAACTTGAAAGCTTTGATTTAATTTAAAAGCCATTTTGTTGCCGCTAAACCAGTTTTTATAAATGAAAGGTGAATAGTTTAATAAGTAATAAAGAAAATAGAACGGCTTTAATGCAAAAAAGCGTTTTTTGTATGGCCTCCATTATTTATTCTAAAATTCCCAAAGAGATAAGAGATTTAAATATTAGCATGTTTAAAAGTAAATTGAAATGTGTGTTAGCCCAAAAATGCGATTATGAAATTACAGAATTCCTCAGTGATAAAAATATTCTCAGCACTGACATAAACCTGACCTGTTTGACATAGATATTAATTGTTTATGTATTCTATAATATTATTTACTGTTTGACATAATTATCTTGACAACTTTAGTATTTTTTTTTTTTTGCATCTTTAATTCTATTGGACATTTTTAATTTTCTTTGACATTCATAATTTTGTATTTTGACATTGGTAACTTAATTTTCTTATTGTATTTGTAAATTTTATTTTTTTAATTGGCTACATTTTTTTGGAAAAGTTTCGGTCATTACTCGTAGCTATTATTTATTTCACTCATTATTTTTTTTATATTTGTACGCCACACTTGGCAAGGACATGAGCAACATTATGTAAGAATTCAAACTTATATGCTATTTTGTATGAAGTGTACTTACCATGTTCTGACAAATAAAGTATCTGAATCTGAATCTGAATAGTTTAGCACTAAATTGCAAAAAAAAATTGAATTTTGCGCGCTGACTAGCGTTTAAACTTAAAATGTTCAGCTACCTGAAATGATAAATATAAACAATGAGGTCAATTTTGAAGGCACAGCTCTAATGGTAACCATAATTCTAAATTTTGCTCTCTCTGCCTAATGGGTCACAATGAAAAAAAGCAGCTGCATTTTAGTAAGTTTAGAGTGTTTAGAATAATTTATCTTATAAGTAATAAAAAAAGGCTTATAAAACTGATTCCAATGGGTGAATTTTTTTTTAATAACAAGCATGGATTGACATCTCATAAGGTGCTTCAGGGTTTTGAGCATTACTGCGCATTACTGCATCGTAGCTACGAGCGCCCACTCTGGGGTTAAAATACAAAAATTACTAGTTATACGTTTGCGATAAATACATAGACAAGCCTTAATTATTTATAAATACTTATACTATAACTGTGTTAACCCGCAAAAACCCACACACAATATTTCATATTTATTTACAACCAAAGATTATAAATTACAAATAGAAACAGATGTGACACGCCGTAAATTGTGCCTAATCCCCAAACTGTCGTGACTTGTGTTCGCAACTCCACAAAACATTGTCTTTATGGCAGTTTACCAAATACGTGACTACGCGGCTTAAATATCCGAAATTACTTTAAATGCTCCTGAATCTGAGGCATAAGTATTTATTGCGATTTTTATGTTTAAGGTGTCTGTCCACTGTAACGTACCATATAGAGATTGCAATCCGGGATCCGCCCGGGCCGGTGCCCTTTTAGGCACCCACCGGGCCCGGCCATCCTTACCGGGCCCGGTCACCGGACCCGGTAATCTAAATTGTTATGACACGTTTAGTACTTTAAGCTGCGTTATTAGTCTTATTTTAATACTATGTTTTCAAAAAGACACTATAAGGAGTAAAGAGAAAGACCTGCTTGCTTAAGTTATAATAATGAATAATTACTAATACTAATGTTACTTTTCCGTCCGTAAGTAATAGTAATCAATTCTGTATTAAGTGTGATTTTGAGAGTTGGGTTGGGACTGAATGTTGTGATAATTGTTCAGATGCCAGTTTGAAATAAATATATTGACCTTGAATCATTGTCTTTTTACACACGTGTGTGTACACACTTTTACACACTTTTTACACACATAGTGTGGTACGTACCGGCAGAGGGCGCCACACGGTACAGGTCGGCTCTGTGATTTAAATTTTCTAAAAAATATAATTTACTAGTTACATTGTCAATAATGTTTAATATGTATTAAGTATGGTTTGATTCAAGTGTGATATTGTTATCAAGCAGAAATAAACAGTGAATGTTAACTTAAACTACAAAAATGCACTACATCGAGATTAGACGTGAGATCTACATAATATAAGGAAATTTTTAGTAACTAGTGATTTTGTGCAACATATTTTACCACAAGTGCCATAGACGTGCAGTTTCTATACGTGTGAGTACCACTACATTCAAATTGGTGTAACGGAATTACTACAAAAACAACACTACGCTTCACTAAAACAAGATTGACCTTTGGACCCGCTTGACTTAACCGAACAAACTCTGAACCAATCACAGAAGACTTTCTGTTCACGACGGACACTGTACTTACACTACTCAATATACACTGACAATTTTGACGCTCTTCTCAGATGCCCTGTGGTCTAGTGGTTCAACACATTGGGAAGTGACTTTGACGACACCGAGATCGAATCCACTCACACTCGATATTTTTGCACACAAATTCACTATACTGAACAAAATGGATTGCAACAACTACAGTATGAGTAATAACATCACATTTAGAAAACCACAAAGAACTAGTTCGTTGAATGACATCACGACATTGACCTGTAACACGACCATGTTTGAGACAACGACACTTAGCTTGCAAAACTTATCGACGGAGGATAATCAAAGAGTTAAAGAACTTAACGACGTAATAAATCAACTACGGGAACAACTAGAATCAGCCAATAACGAAATCGACTGTTTAATGTTAGAAAACTCGAGTCTACGACAGAATCTAGAAAAATCAAACAAAATAATAGACATGTATAAAAAAGTAGGATCAGCCGAAGCGATTTGCAAAACGCCCAGATCAGTTAGTAAATTAAAATGTCGGACAAGAAGAAACAGCAATCCCGTATTTTTACCATATAAATCTCCCGTAAAATGCACAATGCCCTTGACCCCAGAGAAGAACACAAAACCTATAGATAATAATCACAATATCTCGCTCGATCACTCACTCCAAGAAAATACTACAGTTCAACAAAATAATATACCATACCATAGTATACTGGCTTACCAAGAAATAAATACAACGAAGACCAATACGCAAGAACGAAAACCCAGCCAAGATTGCCTGCCGCCCCGTTCCAGTGTTAAACCCAAGAAACGCGTCATTATTATCGCTGATCAGCAGGGACGACACCTACGTTCGTCGTTAGAGGCAACACTTGGTTCAGAATATACCGTAGAATGCACATTCAAACCGGGAGCTAAATTTAGTCACTTGCTATCGAGTTACGATACGGAAATTCAGCATTTAAGTAGTAATGATTGTATTGTTTTGTTAGGGGGTACTAATGACACAAGCCCATTTGAATTTCAGAACCACTTAAGTAACTTTTTAATCGACAGTAAAAAATTTAATGTTATTGTTTGTGAAACACCCTACAACCAGTCTCTTTGTATTAAAAAATTAAACGATAATGTACAATCCATATGTAATAAATTCGACAACGCTCATTTCATAGATATGCATTACAGTAGATGTATACCGAAGGGAAAGAACTTCTTGCGACATGTCGCTTCAAACATTCTGAGAGATGTGATACGTCTAGATTATAAATTTAAACTCACAAACCGAAAGGCCCAGGAACCAATACTCGATACTTCAAACCACTCTAATAATAAACGGCAAACTAGAACGAATAGAAGTACACAAACGGAAAATATAATTCAGGATCCTGTAACTGACTCACAGACAAACCACGTACAGCCCAAAACTAAGACCAACAAAGATTTTTTTCGTTTATAACTCAGTAAATATAATGCACCAAAACATTGATGGTCTGATCAATAAAATGGAAAATTTGACAGTATGTTTAGATGACTTAAAAAATAAGAATAGATTTATTGACGTAGTATGCATTACTGAACATAATATGAAAGAAAGTGACTCCCATATCCTAAATGTAGATAACTATGCTCTGGCCTCCAAGTCATGTAGACTTAATCGTGCAGGAGGATCATGCATCTTAGTTCATAACTTGCACAAATTCAAAGCCTTACCTGAAGTCAATTCATTGAGTATTGTTAATGTAATTGAGTGCTGTGCGGTCGAATTAGTAGAGCACAAAATTATAATAATCTGTGTTTATAGGTCCCCGAGAACAAAGAAATCAACGCGAGAAAAATTTTTTGACAGGTTAGAGGAGGTTTTGAATGCAACTTGCTACCGTAATAAAAAAGTCACAGTTTGCGGTGACTTTAATTTTAACACATTAAAAAAAGAGCCAGTTGTCCGTCAGTTTGAAGATACTCTGTCTCGTTTTAACCTTAAATTAAGTGTAAACCAACCTACCAGGCCCCGCAGTATGACTTGTCTCGACAACATCGCTCATAATATCAAAGGTGGTACAACTGAGGTGATAGAATGTGCTCTGTCTGATCATACTGCGCAAATTTTGACATGTCCTGTAAAGAAAAGTTATTTTATAACCCAGTTTTTCAGATTTAAAAAAGATTATAGTAGTGAAAACGTCGCTAAATTTTTTCAATACCTTAGCAGTTTATCTTTCCATGAAGTTTACAACAACGACGACGTCAACACAGCATATGATGAATTTATTGACTCATTCCTTCTTTTCTACAATCTATGTTTTCCTACAGTAAAGGTAAAGATCCCTCTGACAAAGCAACCCAGATGGCTAAGCAAAGGCGTAAAGGTCTGCACTAAACGAAAACGTCACTTGTTATGGAAATATAGACACTCTTCAAATGAGGCAAACAGACATAATTTTAAAAAGTATTCGGCGCGACTAAAGTGTATCATAAAGCAAACTCAAAGAGCACAAAATAATTACTACATTGGTCAATCCACTAATAAATCGAAGGCAGTGTGGAATGTTATCAATAAATCCAAAAAATGTAATTTGAGGGAACAAATAACTCGGGTTAATGTTAATGGCAAGATAATCTCCAATCCAAAGAAAATTGCACAAGCTTTCAATGATTTTTTCATTGATGCGATAGAAAATCCCGTCACTAAAAATTGTTCAAATAGCACTCCCAATACGCTTAAACATTCCATATCAAACTCTTGTTTTCTAGAACCTACAAGTGCAGACGAAATTGAACAGGTCATTAAATCGTTAAAAAATACAAATAGCACAGGATATGATGGTATCTCTACCAGAGTAGTTAAAAGTGTAGCTAAAATTATATCTCCTGTCCTTTGCGACACAATTAACAAAAGCTTTGAAAGAGGCATTTTTCCTGAAAAACTGAAAACTTCTGTAGTCGTACCTCTTTTCAAAAAAGAAGATAAGGAAAATATGGGTTCCTATAGACCAATTGCGATGATACCAATATTTTCCAAAATCTTTGAAAAGTTAATTCACAAACGACTGAATAGTTTTTTTGAAATAAATAATATCTTTGCCCCAGAACAAGCAGGCTTTCGTAAGAAAAAGTCTATAGATACTGCTATATTAGACTTTCTTGCAAGGATATATTGCGGACTAGACAACAAAAAAAGAATTACGGCTCTCTACATGGATATGTCGAAAGCATTTGATTACGTTGACCACAATATATTAATTGAAAAGCTTGAGCGATATGGTATAAGAGGTAACGTGTTAAATTTAATAATATCGTATTTAGCAAACCGGCTCCAATACACAGAAGTTACTAGACTAAACACTAGAAACAAAATAGAGACGAAATTCCTCTCAAGTCGAAGGGAGGTCAAATATGGAGTACCACAAGGCAGCATATTGGGACCTTTATTATTTCTCATCTACATTAATGACCTTCCCAGCGCCATAAATCACCCGATGGTTATGTTTGCTGACGACTGCACCGTAATTTTTGCTGATGATAAAAGTGGTGAACACGAACATGACATAAATAGTACTTTAGAATCTATAATTGACTGGCTTCAAAGCAATAATCTAAAAATAAATCTTGACAAAACACATATTATGACATTCAAAAACAATAATACTAATTTTGACATTTTAAATATACACTTTAATGGCAACCCTGTTAAAGAAATTCAGACGACAAAATTCTTAGGAATTCACATTGACTCAAATCTATCTTGGAGAACGCATGTAGCTAATGTGTGCTCTAAACTCAACCAATTTTCTTACGCGCTGTATATGTTACGTAAAGTAGCTAACGAAAACACTTTACTAAGTGCATATCACGCTTATGTCGGATCAACATTAAAATATGGTGTTTTAGCCTGGGCAAACTCCGCAGAAAAGCTATCAGCTCTAATAGCTCAGAAGAAATGTATTAGAGCAATATGTGGATTGAAGCGAAGAGATTCCTGTAAACCTTATTTTCGGAAATTAAAACTGCTAACTCTTCCTTCGATATACATTTACGAATCAGCCGCACTAGTTAAGAAAAACTTAGATAAGTATGAAACATTAACAAGCAAACGGCACAAAGATAGACTGCGTGAACCATACCGTAGGACAGCCCTTTACAATAACAGTACGTTCATGATGCGATTGACCATATACAATAAATTGCCGAAAATTGTAAAGGACACAGACAATATTGACATTTTTAAATTTAGACTTAAGAAATTATTAATAGACAAGACATATTATTCCATAGATGAGTTTCTAAATGACAAATCTTTGTGCAACTATAATAATGTATAATATAAACTCACAATTATTCATAACTATAAAATTAAGAATTATAATTTTGCATGCCCTGATGCTAGAGCATGGTGCACATAATAATGTATCTTTAACACCTACATGTTACCCGTGTCTCCGCAAAATAAATATTTTGACTTTGACTTTGACTTTGACTTACATTCATATATAGAAAACTAGATTTTGCCCGCGGCTTCGCCTGCATGATATTTCGAGGCCCTACCTTACCACCCTTAATAAAGGAGGTGGAAAATAAAAAACAAAAAAATTCGGTTTGACTTTTGTTCGATTGGACAGTTTCGAGTTCATTCTTTTTTGACATTTCTTGGGGCGCGCGCTAGAATAGCTCGCAGATGTCAGAATTTTTCCTACTTACTTAACACTTAATGTTATAATATGCAAAATTTACGCAATATCATTATAGTTTATAGCCTATGTGTTATTCTGAAATATAAACTATATAAATGCAAAGTTTCATCTCAATCCGTTCACTAGTTTTTGCGTGAAAGAGTAACAAACATCCATCCATCCATCCATAATATTAGTGGAAAGTAGGATTTTCATAAAATACTTTAAATGTTTCATCGCTAAGACACAATCCCGCCGGGCCCGGCCGGGTTGAGAAATATACCGGGTTGCAATCTCTAGTACCATATCATGACCGTGCTAACACGTTCTACTATATCCACTTCTAATTACTATCAACGTACGTCAATAAATAGTCGTCGAGAATATCATGCCGGTGCAAAAACGCTCCGTGCATGACACGCGACGGTGTGATGGTGGTCTAGAGAGCCATAGTCTCATACTTTTCAGTACAAAGAATATTTTTTTGACAATAACGTTTTAAGTACAGTTATAGTATGGTATAGGCCTAATCATAAAATTCGGCGCATGTTGTTAGCTACAAGCTGCGCCATATTCAATCTTGACTGAAGCTCACATGAAGCTGCGCGTTGATTTGATATTGCGCAGCTTGTAGCTAACTTCACGTCTACCGACTTGTATGATTCAAAACGTTGCAGTGGGCGGCCACCTTTACTCTCGATGGGCGATAATGAGTTCTTTGCCTTTCTGTTTGAATGAAAATTATTCGATGTCTACGCATTTGCATTTATTTGTTTTATTGCGTTTTTACTAATGATAAAAGTAAAAAAATAAAAGCAAAAGTGTTTTTCATTCGATAAAATTGGATTTTCTCGATAGTTCGTTTGCATATTTTGTTCTCGATAGCAGTTAGCCTTAGTTTAGCCAAAGTACCTACCAAAAAAATACTTAGAGCTATAATTGTATCAAGTGTTATTCCATAGCAGGAGCTTAATGGTATTTTATGTAATTTTATCCGACATACCTACATAAGTTCCCGATATAAGCAAAGTTTATAAAAGTGGTGGCTTTATCTGATAATAGGTAAAAACATCCTGATTTGTCTTCTTGGTCCTAACATTCTTTGACAAAGCGTTAATATATATTTTGCTAAGATTGCCACTCTTTGTAAAATTTATAGTGGCAATAGAGCCACAGAGTTAAATTAGGGAAGCGAGTTATGACGCTTTTAAATAGAGTTGCTGGAACCCGCAGTCCTACCTTTTAGGCTGATCGTAAACGAGTGAGTCGACATAGCCTCAAACTTTGACGAAAAAAAGTAGAATAAATAAAGTAGACAGGTAATAATCGGCCAAGAGCGAGTCGGACTCGCGCGCGAAGGATTCCGTACCGTATAGAAGCCCCCCTTAATACATTTTATTTCAATTATATTTATTTTTGAAGGAAATAAATAACTAAATATTCTGTGAACATTTCAAGCATCTTCCTGTCGCCGTCATTAATAGCGAGCAAAAAATTCACGTTTCTTGAATGGGAGCTTCCCTTAAATATTTATTTTATTTTAATTAAACTATTTATTTTTAAAATGAATATTTATTTAAATTTTCTGTGAATATTTCAAGCATCCACCTGTCACCGTTATTAATATCGAGCGAAAAACGGCTAAAAATTTAAGTTTGTTGTATGGGAGACCCCTTAAAAATTAATATTTTTCTGTTTTTAATTTTTGTTGTTATAGCGGCAATAGAAATACATCCTCTGTGAAAACTTGAACGTTCTAGCTATCACCGTTCATGAGATACAGCCCGGTGACAGACAGATGGACAGACGGACAGACGGACGGCGGAGTCTTAATAGGGTCCCGTTTTTACCCTTTGGGTACGGAACCCTAAAAATGGCCTTCAAAGTTTAACCGGAACATTTCAATAAAATTGTAGTGTATAAAGTTTGCGGCGGTGGCAAAACGTTCATTTGCGATGGTTCTAAAAAATATTTTCACCAGATTCTAGCAGAGGTGGATGGACGAAAATCGGAAACGGAGAGAGTGGTCCCTGCTGACAATATGTCCGAATGGGTGGTTTCCAAATAGACCTCATCTGTATTGTCAATTTAGGCCGTTTTAGGCGAAGTCAATCAATCATCGGTAAATTAACATTGAAAATTGAAATACATACCTAGATACCGAAAAATAGAGCGTAGGGTAGCGCCTACGCTCTATTTTTATCATAATTTTTATCATAATCTCTATTTATATTATAAATCCAAGGACTTAACAGTTTTTAGCCTGACTACTTCATTTTATGTGCAATCTTTTCAGTTTAGACTCTACCAAAACGGAACTATGCGGAGTAAAGCATATTTGCTCAGTGAAAACAAAACCTCCACTCAGTTATGCTGTGCTCCACTTTGGTGGTGTTTAAGCCTTAGGGTTTGACTTTGCAAAAGACTGTTGGATAGAAACATAAAAGGATCGCAACAAATAAGGTGTTTACATTTAATTTTTAAGCGTTTCACCAGAGTCTCGTTTTGTTTATCTTGTGTTTGCGGCGGCCTTTTAGCCGAATATCTGCGAAATAAGGCCAATTTACGGGAATGACTCTAGGTATATTTGTTTCAATATATCAGGTGTCCCACAAGGCTTTATATTGGGCCCGTTACTCTATGCGTGCTATCTATATGATGTAGGTGAAAGTATTCAGCATGCCAAATATCTCATGTATGCAGACGAAATGAAGATTTTTATGAAAATTAATAAAATGAGTGATTGTTCGTTACTTCAAGATGACCTTAATCGTCTTGCTGATTACTATGAAAATAATCGGATAGGTATCAATGTGGGCAAGTGTCACTGTGTCTCATTTATGCGCAAGAAAGATTCCCTTAACTTCGATTATCAGCTAACTGGTGTTGACATTTCTAGATCAAACATAGTACGAGACTTAGGAATTCTACTGGACTCCAAATTAACCTTCTCCAATCATATTGAATATATTATAAATAAATCTTATAAAAGTCTTGGCTTTATTTTACGGGTCTGTAAACCTTTTTCTGACATTAATTGTATTAAATTACTTTATTACTCTGATGTACGTAGTATTCTTGAATACTGTAGTACTATTTGGAATCCATCGTACATCACATACATTAGGGACATAGAAAACATTCAACACAAATTCATAAAACACCTTAATTATAGAGCTCTTAAATATTCTACTAACTATGAAGACTCTTGCAAGTGCCACCTCCTAACTAGCCTTGAAAATAGACGCACCGTTTTGGATATGACCTTTTTACATGGCCTGTGTAATGGATATATAGATAATCCGGACCTATCCAAGAACATCCTGAGCTTTTGTACTCCAATGACTCGCACTAGACATACTAAATTATTTGCTGTATCACATTCTCGCACAAACTATGCACAGAATTCAATTGTCAATCGCTTACATAGAACATATAACATGAAATTTAATAATTTAATTGACATTTTTCATACTCGTACCAAAAAAGAGAGATTTAAAAAAGAGGTGTATCACGTATTATATACAAATAATATGACACAGTTATTGCATAAATTTATAGTACATTTAAGTATATGTTTAAATAAATATATAATTATGTACATATCACACACACACAGACACACACACAAATAAACAGCGCAACTATGTAATAAATACTCGTATTAAGTATGCTGTGAAACTGCAAAAAAAAAAAAATTGTTTGGTAACATAGTATAAATCAGTTATTGGCCTTAAGTTTAGTTTTTAAGTTAATTTATGTTTTTAAGGGCCGTTGATTTTAATAAATAAATAAAATAAAATAAAAATATAGATCAATATCATGTTTCGACAGCCGAACTTGGAGACCCCTAATTTAAGGATAAAATACGTTTGAAACTCAAAGTACCTACATTGCTCATCGTTTTGTTGCAAAAAGACTAGACAGTCTCAAACGTCGTTGCCGATTGTGTTTCGCCGCCAAGACGAATCAAACGAGCCGAAACTCGATGGGTTTGCCCCGTTTCGTTACAGAGTACCTAGGACAACCTTCCAGCTCCATCATCAGAACCTGGTTACCATTGAAAGTCAAACTACTCGCCAAGACGATTCAAATGAGCCCAAACTCGATGAGGTTGCAAAGCATCCTTTAATTGCAAAGTTCCTTTGGCCACTTTCCAGCTCCATCATCAGATCAGCACCATGTTATCATAATATTGAATTTACACGCAATTTACACATTTATGCAAAATTTCAGCTAAATCGGAAACCGGGAAGGGGATCAAATTTAACTTGCAAGATTTGATTACAGAACGACTGACAACGGGACAGGTGAAAGTAAATAAAAGCTTGTAAAAAAGTAGATAGCAAGTAAACAGAAAACATAACCTCAAAACAGGAAAAATCGCGCAAATACCTGCAAACCGTAGGAAAACATTTTCATATGTCTCCATAAATCAGTTCGAGGGGAGATTTATCTCGTGAAAATACTTCAGGATATTAGCGGGGAATCTACGAAACTACTCTATAACTCGCTTACTCTATGGTTAGGATCTCTGCACGCTTGGAACTTTTTGGGGGGGACTTTTACGATAGATATAAATATGTTTTTTTGCGATAGTTTAGAGACCACCGAGGTAAATAATGTCATAAATATTTTCATATTATCACTTCAATATCACTACATAGTATAAAACAAAGTCGCTTCCCTCTGTCTGTCTCCATTTGTATGCTTATAAATTGAAACTACGCAACGGATTTCAATGCGGTTTTTTTGTAGATAGAATGATTCAAGTGGAAGGTTTATATGTTATAATACACCTGTGCGAAGCCGGGGCGCGTCGCTAGTCATTTATAAAAGATTTGTCATGTCATACATACAAAACGCTTCAATGTCATATACATCGTATATGAAATTAATGATTATAATAATTATAATGTCAATGAGTATAGACCTAACTATAAAGAAGTGTCCATACCTCTATAATTATGAGCACGCCATTAAAATACGTCATCACGTCATATCATATGTCAGTGATAACTTATCATTATGGTCCGATATTTATTTGGCTCAATAACGTGAAAGTAAACCAATCATTTTTAGACTACCTCGGTAGCACAGTGGTTAGTATCTCTGACTCCTGGGTCAAAGAGGAGTGAGTTCGATTCCCACCTATGGCAAGCATTTATGTGATAAACATAGGTGTTTGTTCTGTGTCCGGGTGTTATTAGGTAGGTATTACTTTTATTAGTAAGAGTATATTGCATTTAAAAATATCGCACCTTGATAACGACAACGTCACTATACGAAAATCAGGTAATCTTTACTGTAAGCGCCACCTTTCATCGCTAGACATGAACTTTAAAATGCAAAGACTCCTGTGAACGTAGGTCTCATAGAAACCGCTAGATGGCGTGGTGTCGTTATGTCGTTTAAGGGGGCGGAGCGTATGACGTGACGTGATATCGGCACATTTTTAGTGGTGACGGGGACGTCAAAGAGATAAGTGCTTGGTCTGTGAAGGATAACGTCATTTTTTGTTTAGTGTCGTTTTGCAGTAAATCTAACCGGTAAGTTATATGTTTTAATTAAAGCTATATCGTCTTTATCGTGAAAGTGACATTATTACATTAAGTTCTAACAAATCTGTAACGATTCATTCAGAGTGTTAATGTCACTTTTCGTTTAATGACACTATTACTTTAATTTCTCGTATTTTTTCGTCAACTTACAACGACATTATGTTAAAAGTGTCATTGATAGTTAATTGAATTCACTATGTTTAATTTGCTTTGAAAAGTGATATTGACACAGTTTCTTTAGTGACTCTTCACTGTCATTCCTTGTAAGAAATCACTATTATTATTTAAACTGTTAGAGACATATTAGTGATAAAGCCGATGTCATTTAAATTCTCTTCAAAAATAATCGAATGTAAGATAAACATTACGACACTTCAGAAAATAAGCCTTTATTTTTTTTGTATTTTCATGGTTATTTCTCTCTAAGTTAATTGGTAAGCGTTTTAGTTTGTTTTGTGACAGCATTTTGCAAGCTTGACAAAAACATATCTTATTATTTACAGTTACAATGCCACCTCCGAACCCGCGGTCTTTGAAGTTAAAAAATATTATCAAAGATTTGAATAAGTTCGATTCCGAAGATAACTCATTCGTTTCAGAAGATGATCATCAGCCAAATTTTCCACATAATTTACAAAGCTCTGTGTCTCCATCGCAAAAAGAAAACTTACGTGTTGCTGAGAAAGATAATAATAGGAAAGTATACAAACCTGCATTAAAGTATTATTCGCCGAACGTTGCGTCTGAGACAAAAAAAAATCAGTCACATTTAACTGAGAGACCTAAAAATGTGCAGCAAACGCAGAGTTTTCGAAACAGAAAATCATCGTGTTCCTCTTGTTCTGGCGAAGATTTTTCTCCTGCTTCTGATGACGATAAAGAATACAAACCTTCTGCCGCCGATAGTTCATCGTCACATGATTCACTGCAAAGTACTACAAAGAAACCCGTTAAGCAAAGTTGCAAAGCTCAATACAAAACTACGCTAAAAAAGAATTCTTCACGTTCGTCTTCTGGATCGAGTTCTAGTACCTCTACTTCTGATTCCACCAGCATCAATTCTGATCCCGCCAGCTCCGACTCTGACTCCAGTAGTTCTTCTTCTGACACCGAATCCATCTCACGTAAAAAAACAGAGGGTGGTCCTCCACCAAAAAAACAAAAACAAATAGTTACACCTGAAAAAAAGCAAGAACCTACAATTACATTACCTGAAATACAATCATTATCTTCTTTACAGCTACTGAAAGACATGTACATCATGTCTTCGTCGGATGACCAAGATTGCAGTATACCTGAATCAGAACGCGATTATACAGACATCACTAATGAGCTCCTCAGCAATAACTCAGATAATCAATTCACTGTAGACAATGTTAAAAATTACAACCCTCCTATTAACTTCAACTCAACACACAATCATAACGGAAAAACCCCACTCTCTTTAAAAACTATAGCAACTCAAGTTATTCACAGGTTTGGATTATCGTTGCCATCATACGACAAAACCACTGAAAACCAAGACGAATCGTTGGTAGTAGAATCACAAGTGGTCAATAACATAAATAATCCATTGCCACTGAAAACACTTGTGATGAGAATAATAAATAATTGCGTAGACTCGTCAAGAGACGTTGGCATACCTTGTGAGCTTCCAACTGAATGTCCAAGTACTTCTTCACCGTCAAAAAAGTCGCGTAAACGAAAGAGAGGTGTAAACAAAGCAGCTTTAGCTAAGAAACTACGCAATAGGGGTCTAGAGTACAAATGTTTAAGATCAAATACCTTGAAACCTGCGAGGGAAATGGGACCTACGTGCAATGATCGTTGTCGATTAAAATGTTCAGAGAAATTAACAGAGCATCAGCGAAAAGTTGTTTTTGACAGGTATTGGAATTTAGGATCTGTGTCTCTACAAAGAGAATTTATTGCCAAACACATGACTGAAGTAAAACCCAAATATCAATATAAAAAATAGACAGCAACCGGAAACCTAAACATGCATTTTATCTAACTATTGACAACATAAAACAAAAAGTTTGCAAGATTTACTTTAAAAGGACTTTGGGGATCAATGACAGACCGATACGTACTGTAATCGAAAAACTGAATTCTTCTGGGATAATTGAACCGGATCTGCGTGGTAAACATGAAAAACATAATCAAGTTAGAGAGGATCTTCTGTCTGGCGTCCGACGACACATCGATAGTATTCCTAGAATTGAGAGCCATTATTTGAGGAAACAAACCACACGAGAATACATTGATGGTGGTAAAAATATTACAGATTTGTACAATGACTACAAGAAAGATTGTGAAGACAAGGGTGAAGATTTTGTTAAAATACATATATATCGGAAGGTGTTTAATCAAGATTTTAATATAAGTTTTTTTATTCCTAAAAAAGATCAGTGTGGCGATTGTGTTGCGTATAAAAATGCAGAACCAGTTGAAAAAGAAAAGCTTCAAGAGTATTACAATAAACATTTGATAGAAAAAGAAAAGAGTAGGGAAGAAAAAACTAACGATAAAAAAGCAGTAGACGAGAATCATATAGTAGCATGTTACGATCTTCAAGCAATGTTACAAGTACCTAAAGGTGACGTTTCCGGATTTTATTATGAATTAAAGACCGATTTGACAGAATGTTATTTTTGGAATGAAGTTGAGGGCCAGAAAGGAGCCAATGAGATAGGTTCTTGTGTTTTTAGATATCTTCGTGAAAAGTCAGTTTCGTCATCTGAGAAGTTACATATAATTTTCTACAGTGACAATTGCTGCGGGCAGCAGAAAAACCAGTTTATATTTTCTATGTATATCTATGCTGTGAAGAATCTACCTAATATACAGTCAATAACTCATAAGTTTTTGATAAAAGGTCATACTCAGAACGAAGGTGACTCCGTTCATTCGACCATAGAGAAACAGATTAAAAAGACTCTCAAATCTGGGCCAATTTACGTTCCTGACCAATATATAACCGCCATTAGAGAAGCAAAAAAAAAAGGAAAGAAATACGTAGTGAAGGAAATGAGCCACACTGAATTTTACGACATTAAAAGTCTCCAGGAATATAAGTTATCTAAAAACACGGAAAGCGAAACGATCAAAATAAATGATATAAAAATTATAAAAATAGAAAAGACTGAAGAATCTACAGGTACGAAAGTTAGCTATAAGACATCATACGTACATGAAGAATTTAAAGAGGTCAAATTACAAAGCCAAAGACGAGCCAGACCAACATTAAAACGATTGTATACCGCAAGAATACCTTTAGCAGAAAGAAAGAAAGAAGACTTGAAATCTCTTATTAGACAACGTGCTATACCACCTTACTATGCTTCTTCTTTTTATAATAGTATTATTATGTAACTTATGTAAGTCCTCGCCATATCTGATATATTTTGAGACTGAATATTATAATGTTAATTTTGATCTCTTTTTAATATATTTTTTTATACTGTTTACGTTTTACGTTACCAAACTAGTTTTGTAGAAGTTTTAATGGCATGAATTGCCGATTTTTTTATTACTTTTTTTTAGTTTGATGTTAAAATTAAGAAGGTTGTGACATTTTTCTGTGATTAAAAGTATAGATTTAAGTATAATTATTATACTAGACGTGAAACGTTAAGTTACCTACTTATGTAGATTTAAACGGCATTAGCCTTGTTACCTGTTTTGATTTTTGAATTTAAGTTAACCTAACTTTATAAACAATGAGAGAAGTGTCTTAAGGAACTTAATAAAAGTGCCAATGTTCCTATTTTTTATTAAAGAATAAAGAGTTTTGTAATACATAAATTATTCTTTTATTTAAAACTATTTCTAATTTTACCTACTATCTAATTTTAGTGACGTTATTTCATAATCTGAAGGTTTAGTGACGTTATTCCTAATTTGGGGCCGTATCACAAAATAAATAAAATACGAATGATAGTGACACTAAACGAAATTTTCAAAAAATACCGTGTTCTAAAGGGGTTGAAATCAAATTAGTATGCCGATCTTAAAACTGACTTTGTTTCCTATGAATACTGCTGAAAACCGGACTTAAAAATCTTCATTTAAGCCAAAATTGCATTCTTCGAATATTTTGGAATTTTGATCGCTTGTTACTCAAAAGTACCTTTTTTGTGTAGTGACGTTGTCGTTATCAAGGTGCGATATGTACATTTAAAAACTCGTAGTATTTCAGTATCTGGTAGCGATATCACAAGCTTTGCTTAGTTTGGGGTCAGACACTGTGCGTATGATGTCCCCTAATTTTTATTTTATTTATTTATTTAGCGTGGTAATGCTGTCAGCATGCTGGACATGCTGCCAACTGGAAGTGGGCTTAGCATTTATATTCTGTAGATTTTCAATAGTCTATAGATGATCAAATTGCTTTTGAAGTAGTAGGTAGGAATAGCTTAATTAGTTTTCTTGTTTTTTGTTGTAATTGATAAAGGCACGTGCCCTATTAAAGATGAAAAAATCCCAATTTTTTATTAATTTCTTCGTTTTTATTCTCAAAGAAGATCCTTAATAATCGGCCAAGTACGAGTCGGACTCGCGCACGGAGGGTTCCGTACTGTATGGCTTAAATATTTATTTTATTTCAATTTTATTATTTACTAGCTTTTACCCGCGGCTTCGCCCGCGTTATATTTTGATTTTGGCTTATGTTTATGTCGGCTGCGAAACCTAACCTAACCGACAAATATCAAAATACCTTAGAGGAATGCTTTTGTTGATTAAGTTACGGTTGGAGTGTAAATTTGATAATATTGTTTCAAAGGTTTTTACGTGTTAGATTAATTCCAATTTTTTGTTCTTAATCAAATATCTGCTTTCCATAAACTGGGCATCCCAAGATTATGTGCAGTGGAGTCTCCTCTTTTGTGGGTTCACAGATGCACGGTGGGCTTTCCCTCAACTTAAATCGATGTAGGTAAGTATTAGGAAAACTCACCATGCCCCGTCAGCGCTTGAGTTATGATTCCCACTGGTGCTATTTCTCTTACGATCTTGTATGCCGCCCTTGCATCCGGAAAATATGTTTTGGTTACCGCCGCTGTGTGTCCATCCTGATACCGCCGGTCAACCGGATACTCGTCAAGAGAGTCCTTTCGGATTTCTCGCTTGACGAATGAAACGGGGCAGTTATCGTAAATAGGTCTGCACTTCGAGTGCAGTGCTGCTTCCTTTGCTAGCTGCTCTCTCATTTCCCTCCATCCCCGCGTGCGCTTTAATCCAATAAAGTTTCACTATTTTATTTTGTGCGTATAGCAACTTTATGTGAGCTTTGAATTTACTGCTAAGGGATGGAGGGAAGATACGCCAACTACCGTTTCCAGTGCAGACCTGGAGTCACAAAAGATTTTTGCTTTTTCGGTAGCCTCAAGAAGTGCCAATAACTCGGCTTGGTACACGGAGCACCAATCGGCCAATTTCAGCTTGCGGGTACTGATCTCAGCGGCATCATCCCAAATGGATAATGCCGCCCCAACTTTCCCATTAATTTTGCTGCCGTCTGTAAATATGTTAATTTCTCGTTTAAGATTTTGCTCTAGTGCTGCTCTGTCTGCCAGGCATATGAACTCCAGCTCCTCCTGCTGCGCTGGGTGTGGCTTCTTTTCTGTCTCTCTATCTCCAGTTACTTGACGGGAATAACCTTTCTTAGTTTCATAAAGCAAGGTGGCTTCCTGGACTCTGATATGACAGCCGAGGATTAGGGGCCGCGGTGGGATATATGGAACTGGTGGTGTGGGTGCCGCCACCTACCCTACCTTCCGCTAGGCCGTCAACGTGTTGGCAGACGCAGTGGGGCTGCAGGGGAAGAGAGGTGTCGGTATCGCGATGGCCGTTCTCACTGCCCTCTGCAGTTGAAGAGGCAGGCGCTGCTGGGCTACTATGACTGACCCGCTGCACTGGGACCAGGGCGTTGGAATGCTGTCTGACGTTCAGTACTTGTTAGTCCCGAGTGGTGGATGACGATGTGTCTTGTGCTCCGAAACACTCCGTCATAATGGCGAGAGCGCAAGCTCCGTTATGGAGCCCGAGTCTGGGCTAGCGCTGTTGAGTGCCGCGAAGGAGTGCGAAAAATGTAGGAACGTCCTAAACTTCCCATGACAGGTTATTTCTGGCGCTTAGACGGCTGCTACCGCAGCCCGCTCACTTAGTTTTTATCCTATCCTACGGGAACTGTTAAAGATTTTGCGATAAAAAGTGGCCTATGTCACTTTTCGTCTTTCAAACAATATTCATGCAATAAGCCAAGGTAAGTTGCTCCGTTGCTGAGAAAAAATTATTGTTAAGTCCTACGGGAACCACAATTTTTTCGGGATGGAAAGTATCCTATGTCACTTTCCGTCTTCCAAACTATGCCCACCCCAAATATCAAGTCAATCCGTTGCTCCATTGCTGAGAAACAGTTATTGTCTTATCCCATGGGAATCACGAATTTTCTCCAGATAAAAAAGTATCCTATTATCACTTTCTGTCTTTTAAACCATAGGTATCCATACCAAAAATCAAGTCAATCTTTTGCTCCGTTGCTGCGTCAAAGAGGAACAAACCAACAAACTTTTCGGATTGATAATATTAAAGTATGATGATTCTGTACCATAAAGGTAGAATAAAGAAACACGTTAAACCTCTAATGATAGAAGATTTAAAAATATTTTGAATGTCAGACAAAATGACGGCCTGTTTTTAAACGTCATAGTAACATGTACCATGCAGAGGGAAAATAACATTTTATCCAATTCTAATGTCAGTTGTCATTTTCAATCCATACTTTATTTCCTCTTCAAGGGGATATAATGGTGGAAAAACAATTTGTCCCCTTGCCATGCTACTTGTGATTTATAAAAGTCTGCAGACAATGTCACCTGTCATCTAATTACGTTTGGCTGTGACGTTTCGTTAGTCCATAATTAGCGTCATATAGGAATTAATCACTTAGCGTCTTTGTGATAGTGGCGACAGTTTCGCTTTCGAGGGTTTTTGTCCTGTCCTACAGGAACTATGAAATTTTTCGGGATAAAAAGTATCCTAAAGCTCCTTCCGCCTTTTATACTATATCCATGCCAAAAATCAAGTCAATCCGATGCTCCGTTGGCGCGTGATAGAGTAACAAACCAACAAACCAACAAACTTTTCGGATTTATAATATTAGTAAGGATTATTGAAGTGAATATAAAACTAAATATTCTGTGAAAATTTCAAGCAACTACCTGTAACCATTATTAATATGGAGCGAAAAACGTCTAAAAATTCAGGTTTGTTTTATGGGAGCTCCCCTTAAATATTTATTTTATTTTTAGGATTTTTGTTATAGCGGCAACAAAAATACATCATCTGTGGAAATTTCAGCTGCCTAGCTATCATGGTTCATGAGATACACAGCCTGGTGACAGACAGACCGACAGACCGACGGACAGACGGACATCGAAGTCTTAGTAATAGGGTCCCGTTTTTCCCTTTGGGTACGGAACCCTAAAAACGAAGTAGCTATGAAGGCTAGCCAAAGTAACGAGTGCGCGGCAGCATTAATCTGTCTCACACTTATACAGAGTGGTTTACGTCAAAAAGCTTTCTCAAACCACTTTTTTATACCGTGGAGGTGTTAAAAAACGCTTTTCTTCTGTTTATTACTTTTACGCTAAAATGTAATTTTACAATTTCACAGGCAATTTATAACTTTTTTGTTACTTAAGAGTAATTTAGTAATTTCTTTCAGTGTGTGTTTTTAAGGCAATTTTATGATTGTTTATTGCTAAAAAGTAATTTAGTAATTTCTTTCAGTGTATGTTTTGGAGTTTAAATTTTTAAATAGTGATGTTGCGGGCGTCTGGCGTCGTCAAGGTCTGGAAATGAAGATTTTATGAGCACTAAGGTTTCACTCAGAAAGCAAAGTTTATGAAAATTCAGTCTCTAGAGGAAAGATGTTACTGTGATATGGTTAAGTGGGGGTGGATAGTGGACCTTTTAGTTGAAGATAGAGTTACTTTTATTTTTCTGGTTTAAGCTAAAGTAGATATGAATTTTACTACTGCTATTAATACTGTATTAGTCATATACAGTAATGAGTATCAAATGAAAGGATTTTTCACGTAGAACACAGTTTTAGTAACAAAATAAAAACTAAGGGTGGGTTGCACCAAACTACTTTAACGATAACCAAACCCCAACCAGTCGTAAAATCTCTGGTTACGTCAAATATGTTTGACTTAACTAGGGATTTTAACGATAACTAAACCCTAATCAGTCGTAAAATCTCTAAATACGTCAAATATTTTTGACGTAACCAGAGATTTAACGACTGTTTAGGGCTTGGTTATCGTCAAAGTAATTTGGTACAACCCACCCTAAAAACACAATAGTAAAATTGGTGAAAAACTTTTTAAATTAAACGGTTTTGTGTACTAAAAGCTAAACAATAAAAACTCAATAATATACCGCGCAACGTACATAATAAAATCTTCCAGGCGAAGGTCCCACGATTTTATTTTCGAGTTATTATTGTTTAGCTCTTATATAGTACATAAAACTTTTAATTTCAAAAGTTTTTTTACAATTTTATTTTGATGTAATTTTTTGGTATTCTTTAATGTAAACAATATAAATACTGTAATTTGTTTCACCATGGTCTCCAACGTAATACACTTTGAAAAAAAAAACCTTAATATTTCTTGTTTAGAATTTCCTACAAACTCTCGCCGTTTATTCGGTTCAGTGACCACTAAGTGGTGCTTTTGTGAGTTTAAACCAATTTATTCTTATTGGCCCCTGAGGACTTATAAAGGATTTCGTGCCGTTTTGCCTTTCGGCGGCATATTGGGTAAAGTAACAGTTGTTTATTAGAGTAACACAACTTGTACAATTTATCCATCCATCCATCCATCAGCCATAAGAAGTCCACTGCTGGACATAGGCCTCCCCTATGGATCTCCAATAAGACCGGTTGGAAGCGGCTTGCATCCAGCGCGATCCTGCGGTCTTAATGAGGTCATCCGTCCACCTTGTGGGTGGACGTCCTACGCTGCGCTTGCCGGTACGTGGTCTCCACTCGAGAACTTTTCGACCCCATCGGTCATCAGTCCTCCGCGCTATGTGCCCTGCCCATTGCCATTTCAACTTGCCAATCCGTTGGGCTATGTCGGTAACTTTGGTTCTTCTACGGATCTCCTCATTTCTGATTCGATCTCGCAGAGAGACTCCGAGCATAGCCCTCTCCATAGCTCGTTGGGCTACTTGGAGCTTACCAATAAGGCCCATAGTGAGAGACCACGTTTCTGTGCCATAAGTCATCACTGGCAACACACACTGGTCGAAAACTTTCGACTTAAGGCACTGAGGTATGTCGGACGAGAAGACGCTACGCAATTTTCCGAACGCTGCCCAGCCAAGTTGGATTCGGCGATTTGCCTCTTTCTTGAAGTCGGACCTACCTAACTGGACTACTTGTCCTAGGTAGACGTACGAGTCAACGACTTCAAGAACCGAGTTCTTAACAGAGATCGGGGTGGGTACAACATGGGAATTACACATAACTTTCGTCTTGTCCATGTTCATCTTAAGACCCACCTGTTGAGAAACCCGATTGAGGCCTTCGAGCATCGTGCTGAGCTCTTCCATCGATTTTGCCATGACTACTATATCGTCGGCAAACCGAAGGTGAGTGAGGTATTCGCCATTGACATTGATGCCGAATCCTTTCCATTCCAGGAGCTTGAAGGCGTTCTCCAAAGTAGCCGTAAACAGTTTCGGAGAAATTACGTCTCCCTGTCTTACGCCTCTTTTTAAAGGGATCGCCTTGGAGCTCTCTTCCTGTACTCGGACCGACATAGTGGCGTTATTATACAAGCACTTCAACACTTCGATGTACCGATAGTCAATACGGCATCGTTGGAGAGACTCGAGCACAGCCCAAGTCTCGACCGAATCAAAGGCTTTCTCATAGTCCACAAACGCTAAGCAAAGTGGCAAGTTATACTCTTCGGTCTTCTGTATAACCTGCCGTAGCGTATGAATGTGGTCCATGGTACTAAAGCCCTTTCGGAAACCGGCTTGTTCGGAAGGCTGGAAGTCATCAAGCCTGCGCTCGAGACGATTCGTAATGACCCTTGAAAACAGCTTATAAACATGGCTCAGAAGCGAGATGGGTCTGTAGTTCTTCAATAAGGTGTTGTCACCTTTCTTGAAAAACAACACCACCACGCTTCTGTTCCATGCTTCTGGCGTGATGCCCTCGAGGACGACGGTGTTAAAAAGCTTCTGGAGGACTTTTAGTACCGGTGTTCCACCCGCTCTCAGGAGCTCTGATGTGATACCGTCATCACCCGGCGCCTTGTTGTTCTTAAGCTGATTCAGGGCCATTCTAATCTCGTACAGGCTGATGTCTGGGATATCTTCGGTGAAGTGTCGGGTCAGCTTGGCTCTTGGATCTTTGGCCGCGCTGCTAACAGGCTTAGCGACCGAAGCGTATAACTGTCCATAGAACCTTTCGATCTCCTCTAATACCTCTGCCTTGGTCGACGCTAAACTTCCATCTTCTCTCTTCAGCTTTGTCAATTGGCTTTGTCCAATAGACAAATCTCTTGCGAACACTTTGGAGCCTTTGTTCCGCTCTATTGTCTTTTTAATATGTTTAGTATTAAAAAGACGGATGTCGTGCCGCAAGGATTTCGAAATTTGTCTATTGAGACGCCTATATGACTTTGCATCATCGGAAGACTGCAATCTTAGCGAGCGTCGTTCGGCCATGAGATTTACAGTGTGATCGGAGAATTTCTGCGGTTTATTTGAACGGCGGGGTCTAAAGAACTTAGCACCCACCGTTTGGACAGTTTCTACGAGCCCGTTGTTGATCTCGTCCACCGACGCAAGGTTCTCTAGGCAAGCAAAACGATTCGAGAGCTCGAGCTGAAAGTCCTCGGGGTTTTGGATATGTTCACGAGTAGGTCGGAGTGTGGACTTCATCAGGCGAGACCTTTCGAGCTTAACATTAATATCTAATGTGCCTCGTACAATTCTGTGATCGCTGCCGGTTTTCACCCTGTGGATCACGGAGACATCATTAAATATTCGTCTCTCGGTGGTCATGATGAAGTCTATCTCGTTTTTCGTGGAACCATCAGGGCTCATCCAAGTCCATTTCCTGTGAGGCGGCTTCTGGAAGAAAGAGTTCATCATAAAGAGTTCCTCTCTCTCCAGAAAGTCAGCCAGCCTCTGGCCCCTAGGGTTCCGTTGCCCATATCCAAATTGCCCCACCCTCAGCTCATCGTCGTTTTTTCTACCCAACTTTGCGTTGAAGTCCCCCATAACAACAGTGAAGTGGGTCTTAGACATATGAATGGCCCGACTTACGTCCTCATACATAGTCTCCACCTCATCATCTGGGTGTGACGATGTCGGTGCGTATACCTGAATGACCTTCAGCGAATACCTCTTGGATATTCTGAGTATTAGGTATACCACCCTGCTCGACACACTTTCGATGGTAATAATGTTGTTGGTGAGGGACTTGTGAACGAGAAAGCCAACACCACCTTGGGACCGTTGGTCACCTTCCCGGTAGTAAAGCAGGTTGCCGGAATTTAAGGTTATCGTGTCCTCCCCCTCTCTACGGACTTCAGACAACCCCACAATATCCCAACGCAACCTACTCAACTCTACAATTTATATACGGCGTATATTTGCATTTACAGTGAGAATAATACAACGTATGATGAGATGTGGACTACAATGCCTTTCTGGGTCTAGACTCTTGGTTACACCTCTTTGTTACACCACTGTTACTACGAGGAGCCTATATTTACCCTTGTAACTGACGTGAGGTCTGACAGACTCTGTAACACTTTTTCTTTATTGCTACGTCACCATTTCGCGGTGATTCGTTCTGTCTCTCCCTATACCATCCTGTGTCGACAAACGCCTCCCGTTAATACAGCGACAGTACCATTAAACATTAATTTAAAGGTAGTTCCTGTATCTTTATGTAATTATATAAATTGTCAACGATGAAATAAAACAGTTATAAAATATCCAATCCTGACTGAAGCTCACAAAAAGCCGCACGTTGATTGGCAATTGCGCAGCTTGTATCTAACTTCACATCCGCCAACTTGTGGCGCGGCCTCTAAGTGAATTCGTATAAGCTAGCCCTGATGTCAAAATTTTTGTATACCGCAATTAGTAAGTAGTTGCGGTATACAAAAACAGATATATCTAGACCTACTCACTACTATGGCCAATTTTTACAACACGACACAACCTGGAACCACAAAATATAGCTGTTAATGTTTTTTTAATCACCAATTAGTATGTTATAGCTGATTTTTGTCCTGGTTTTAGGGTTATTCCCATTAAAAATTAGTCATAAAGAAAAGTATAATAAATACTCATCTTTATACTACCAGTATAAGTACAGGGTTATTTCTAATCAATTAGCATCCTTTTAGAGGCTCAAAACAAAAAAAAATTGTTGTGCCATAGAAAAGTATCGTTCGTTCGCGACAAAATGTATGAACAGCTGTTTTTTTTTTCAGTTCTCACAAACTCGCAGAACAAAATTTGTTAGTTTTAATGTACAGAATAAGCCCCTAAAAGGATGCTAATTGATTAGTAATAACCCTGTATACAAGATTATTCAGAAAAAAGTGTAATTAACCAAAAGATGTTAATAACTCAGACCGACATTATGAGCAACTGGACTTTCACTATACCTAAAGTCAAACCGAAAATAAAAATAAAATGATTGTCCCGTACAAAATAGCAACTTGGAATTAACAAAACGGATAAATCAGCAGATTTTTCTTTCTTGGACTTTGGATTAAACCTTGTAAAAGTTGTTCAGAATGATGGTCCGAATCGACCTCTGATGTATTAGTACTCCCCCTATCTAAGTAACCCTGTAGAGTAAAATATCAGTGCTATCATGTACCCATCTGCTGTATTCGTTTGACCTTGAAAAGCTTTAGATTATATATCTTAGAAATTCAGGAAAGCAGGGAGACTGTTCCATTCCCTGGCGGTACGAATCAGAAATGTTGAGTCAAACCGCTTCGTACGTATCGAAAGAAAATCGACAGTGTAGGGGTGGTAATGAGGCGTCTTCCTACTTGTCGTGTGGTAAAAAGGGGATGGTAGGATTATTTCGAACAAAACCCACATCACTTTAAGTTAGCAAACTTTAATACTTTATATCACAGTCCAATAAGTTTTCACCGTGCTGCCAGCGCCAGGTGCGCGACTTTCAACCTTACGAGACCGATTTATAAACTCCTAGCGACATTCTGTTGGAAAGTCTGCTCTGCGTTGTATCGTCATGACACATGTTCAGTTTGCTAAGTGCCTCGTATTACATACCTAATCTGTGTGATATGAAACTACATCAGAGTCAATCATCATAATTGAGTGACATATTTTCGTCTGATATACTTCAGTGCCTCAAGTCGTAAGTTTTTGACCAGTGATGATTTATGGCACAGAATCAAGTAAGTTCCAACTGTGCAGCATGCCCTACAACCTGAACCACAACAAATGAGGCAACAGATAACGCCGTTGAGGTGGCCAATATCTGGTCAAAAACCGGAACGTAAAATTATGAGCACGCAAAATCGACTCGAAAGGAAAAAGAAGAAGTAAGTTCAAGATTGACCAACGTGCTATCGAGAGGTTCTCTTTTCGGGATCGAATCAGGAATGAAAAGTAAGCCAAGTAAATCTTTAATTATTTTTATTTGACATTTTTGCTATTTGTACTATTTTGATCTAATTATTGATTGATTAACCTGACATGACGTGCAAATAGTATTTATGAAATAAATGATTATGGTTACCGACATAGCCCAGTCAGTGGGTAGGGCGCATAGTTTATATAGTGGATGGCCAATGGAACGGTACAGTTGTTGATCGGAAACCGCGTACCAGCAAGCATAGCTTAGGTGGTCAACCAACACTCTTTGGATTAGAACACAATCAACATATAACCACAAACAAACAACAAACGTATGACCACGAACCGGCAAGCGCAGCGTACGATAAACAGATGACCTCAACAAGACCGCAATATCGCGCTGGATGCAGGCCGCTTCCAAACAGTGTTATAGGATGTTCATCCATCAGCCATAAGACGTCCACTGTTGGACATAGGCCTCCCCTATATCTCAAATAAGACCGGTTGGTAGCGGCTTGCATCCAGCGCGATCCTGCGGTCTTGATGAGGTCATCCGTCCACCTTGTGGGTGGACGTCCTACGCTGCGCTTGGCGCGTGGCCTCCACTCTAGAACTTTTCGACCCCATCGGTCATCAGTTCTCCGCGCTATCCTGCCCATTGCCATTTTAATTTGCCAATCCGCTGGGCTATGTCGGTAGCTTTGGTTCTTCTACGTATCTCTTCATTCCTGATTCGATCTCGCGGAGAGACTCCCGAGCATAGCCCTCTCCATAGCTCGTTGTGCTACTTGGAGCTTGTTAATAAGGCTCATCGTTAGAGACCACGTTTCAGAGCCATAAGTTATCACTGGCAACACACACTGGTCATACACTTTCGACTTGAGACACTGAAGTTTGGATTTTGAGTTGACGTCTTGTTGCTGATGGATGGGTGGAAACGTATAATCCTGCACAAAGCAACGGACAACAAATAAAAGGAATGAACTATTAAATGCAATTTAGTACAGATTGTTTCGCAAAAGCAAAGAAAAATGTGGATAGAATCATAAACTCATTAGTAACAAGTGAAAATGTTTTCACATTTATTTTACACAAAGAGCTTATTTTGGTCGGTATTTTCCTCATGCCATCAAGCTATTAAGAGCAAGGTTAAACTCCACTGATTTTTACTAGAAAAACATATCTGGTTTTGACTAAAACTGTATCTAATTCGTACAACACATTTTAATTAGGTACTAGGTTCTTACTGGTTCTTCTTAATAAATAGATTTAAATATATAGGTAAACACAAAATCTCCAAGAAACCTTGCTTTGTGCCATGGAACACACACATAGACAAAGACAACCGACACCCACATAGAACAGATATTTTAATTTTGCTTCAGAAGAGTTAATAGTTATGTAAAGTTGACTAGTCTATACCAATTTAAGAGGAAAGATTTGATTGTTTGTTTGCATCGAATAGGCTCCGAAACTACTGAACCGATTTGAAAAATTCTTTCACTGTTGGAAAGCTACGCTATCCCCGGTGAACATACCTATATTATAATTTCAAATAATAATCGGCCAAGTACGAGTAGGACTCGCGCACGAAGGGTTCCGTACTGTATGAGAGCCCCCCTTAAATATTTATTTTATTTTAATTTTATTATTTATTATTGAAGTGAATATATAACTAAATATTCTGTGAAAATTTCAAGCATCTTCTACCTTATAGAGCGAAAAACGTCTAAAAATTCAGGTTTGTTGTATGGGAGCCCCCCTTAAATATTTATTTTATTTTGTTTTTAGTATTTGTTATAGCGGCAGCAGAAATACATCATCTGTGAAAATTTCAGCTGCCTAGCTATCATGTTTCATGAGATACAGCCCGGTGACAGACAGACAGACAGACGGAAGGAAGTCGTCTAAGGAAGAAGGCATACAATAGGGCTGCTAAGTCCTGCAAAAGGGTTATGCGGAGGGCTCGCTTTGATCACATTAGTCGAATAGGGAACAAGCTTGCTTCTTACCCTGCGGGTAGTAAGGCATTCTGGTCCCTAGCTAAATCGGTTGAAGCGAACTTCTGCCGCCCCTCTCTGCCTCCGTTGCTGAAACCCAATGGTTCGCTGGCCCATACAGCGGTGGAGAAAGCAAATTTATTTGCATCTCAATTTGCTGAGTCTTCGCGTCTGGACCCCGGTAGTGCGAGACCTCCAACTTTGCCAAACTGTGGCACTGTAATGAGTGAAATACATATCCGGCAAAAGGAGGTTCTCAAAGTTCTCCGCAGTCTAGATGTGAACAAGGCCAGTGGCCCTGATGGTATTCCGGCCATTGTACTGAGGACTTGTGCGCCTGAGCTGTCACCTGTGCTGACTCGCCTCTTCCGCCTATCTCTAAAGACAGGTCAAGTGCCCAAATCTTGGAAGCTTGCTAACGTGCAGCCAGTTCCCAAGAAAGGCAGCCGTGCCGACCCTGCTAACTATAGACCGATTTCGATCACGTCTATTCTCTGTAAGAGTATGGAACGTGTTCTTAACAACAGGCTCTTGGCGTACCTAGAAGCGAATGACCTACTCAGTGACCGCCAGTACGGCTTTCGCCGAAACCGGTCTACTGGGGACCTTCTGGCGTACGCCACACATATCTGGAGTGAGGTCATCGAAAAGCACGGGGAGGCGCTGGCTGTCTCCTTGGACATCTCTAAAGCTTTTGACAGGGTCTGGCACGAGAGCCTTATTGGCAAGCTCCCATCTTACGGCCTGCCTGCTGATTTCTGCGCATGGATATCTGATTTCTTGAGGAATCGGTCGATACGAGTGGTTGTAGATGGCTGCTCATCAGACCAAATGGCTATCAATGCCGGTGTTCCTCAGGGATCAGTACTCTCTGCGACCCTCTTCCTACTGCATATCAACGATCTGCTAAAGCCCGGGATCTTTGGGTACGCAGACGACAGTACAGTCGTGGAGAGCTACACATCCGATGCAAGAACCAGCGGGCCACAGATCGAGTCACTCAGAGAGGCTATGGTTGAACGGCTCAACTTGAGTCTGGAGGCGGTATCTGACTGGGGCAATGCTAACCTGGTCAAGTTTAATGCCACGAAGACTCAAGGCTGTTTGTTCTCGGCCAAAAAGAGACCCTTTCAATTGTCTCCCGCTTTCCGCGGTGTCTCCGTTCCGGTAACTGACAGCTTGGAACTACTGGGCGTTTCACTCTCATCGACTCTTAACTTTGGCTCTTATATAGAGTCAAAAGCTCAATTAGCCTCCAAAAAACTTGGTGTTCTCGCTAAGGTGAGACGGTATTTCACACCTGAGCAACTGCTTAGTCTTTATAAAGCACAAGTCAGGTCTTGTATGGAATACTGCTCTCACCTTTGGGATGGCTCTGCCAAATATCAACTGGAGGCTCTGGAGTCGATTGAGAGGCGAGCCAGGAGGCTGATTGACAACGACACCTTGACTAAGTCGCAGCTGCAAAGTCTTGAGCATCGACGTAAGGTGGCGTGTTTGTCGGCCTTTTATCGGATACACTTCGGAGAGTGCGCTCAGGAGTTGCACAATCTGGTCCCACCTGCCCCTTTCTTCTATCGTACGGCTAGACTGACGCGACCAAAGCGCCACCCTTTTATGGTGGACACTCCGCGCGTTAGAACCAAGCGTTTCGAGTCCTCATTCCTCATACGAACAGCCAGAATGTGGAACGCTTTGCCTGGGTCTGTCTTCCCGCTAAAGTACGACGTGGGTGTCTTCAAATCCCGAGTAAATAGGTATCTTCTAGGTAAGCGTGCTACATCCTAGACCGCATATCTGCTCAACATCAGGCAGTATGTAGTCAAACGCAAACCTATATAGAATAAAAAAAAAAAAAAAAAAAAAGACGGACATCGAAGTCTTAGTAATAGGGTCCCGTTTTTCCCTTTGGGTACGGAACCCTAAAAATGAGGGATCCTTACTATTTGTCTTCTTTAGCCCATCGTACCCGATCGAAGTCAGGACGGGCAGCTAGTAAGAAAGTAAGTTCGTATAGTCCGGGTGGCTAGCCCTGGTGACAGAGTTTTTAGGCCGCCTGAAGGCCTCTGACATAGCTTAATGGTTAAACAACTGGATCCTACAATTTAATGTGTCATCCGAGCCACAGTAGCGCTCGAATGTCGCTTAATTTTGGTGATCTGAAAGTTCATCGAAAAGCTGACTGAGATCAATTTTTTTTAACAAAGTCAAACGCGAAGTTATCTACAACTTAAAAATCATTGGAATCTCCTGCAAAAAACACACATAAAATTACTTACAAATATTTAAGTAGACTCCTAACTTTAAATCCACACGCGCTAACTTTAACCAGTCACAATTTAAAAAAGAAAACTTTCCAAAACTTCGCAGACAATTAAAATTCCTTTGCACCATCACATTAAAACTTTTAACTGTATTCATTAAATTATTAAATTAAAACCTAGTGAATTCAAACCTTAGCCGAACCACTGAACAATTAACTTATTAACTTCATTACTGTAACTTATTAACTTCATTCTGCTTAAAATAATATTTTTACAACGTAACTCTCATTAAAAGTTCGTTATATCTCCAAGTAGCGTGAATTATTAAAATTCCCGACGCCTCTTGCAAAAGGTTTTAAAAGCAAAAAAAAATTATCGGTCAAGTGTGAGTCGGACTCGTGTACGAAGGGTTCCGTACTGTATGGAAGCCCCCCTTAATATGTTTAATATTAATTATTTATTTTTAAGGCAATAGACAACTTAATATTCTGTGAACATTTCAAGCATCTACTCGTCACCGTTATTAATACCGAGCGAAAAACGGCAAAAAATTAGGTTTGTTGTATGGGAGCCACCCTTAAGAGCCTGGTTGGTCTGTAATTTTCCATACAAATGTATTACGCTGTTTTCTTCCTGGAAAATACTTATAGAGCTTCAATTTTTTGTCGTAAAATTAAATTTTGCTGTTTAGACTACTCTGTCTTTTCTTTTTCTTGATAAATTAATAAGCAGGTAAAATATGACCCTTCAAAACCACAAAAAAATTCACCATTATTACCGACGTCTTTAGAGACCTACCAGAAGAGACTAAATAATATCTAACAAAATATAAAATGACAGAATCATGAACACATTTTTTTTTTAAATTTTGACATAAAAAAGTACTTGATTGAAATAGTTTTTGAAGAAGAAAACAGCGTAATACGAAACGTTGTCTCGCCAAGTTTTTTGTAGGTATAAATCGCTCTGAGCTGCAATTGTCCCTATCGCACGATGCGGGGTTAGGGTCGAGGTAAGGGAGGTTCAAACCTATACGTACACAAGCACTAGGGATGTAGTAATAGTCGATATTTTATTCAGTATGTTTGTTACTTTTGAAGATAAGATTTTATCTATGGAATATAGACGTTTAGTTGCTACGACATATAGCAGCGATTATACAGAACATCGTGTTGTATCCGCAGACATCTAAATGAGTTAGGCACAGAATAACCAATTAGCATAGTGCCCAAGTAATCCGGTAAGGCTCAATTCTACGAAAGCATAATTCTATGAAGGCCCAATTCTCAAAATGGCAACATAATTTTGATTAGAAATTTTCTAAAAAAATCACACATATTAAATACTAATAAGAGCTTACCGGTACCTAAAACAACCTCCTTTGGCGAGTTAAGTACATCATAACTTTTACTATGGGACCGACCAGAGCCGAATCCGCGAGAAATATCAACTATACCATAGAAAAAGTCCGTTGATAATGGACAAAGTGTATGGAACAGCTGGTTTTTATCGCCAATTCGGAGTTAGTTGCTCCCATAGTAAAAGTTGTTCTTTTTAAACCTTAACAATCGCTAATTATTGCGCATGTGTGCACAATGCCGACGCCGCGTGGCGTAGTGGTAAGCACAGGCGTGCACGTGGGAGGCATGAGGTTGGCGGGCGGCTGTGCCCCGGCGTCTTGTCTCTCAAACTCAATTTCAACATATGAAATTTACATGCGGTTTTTAGTTAACATGTTTTGTATAGTTATACATATGACCCTATAAGGGTACGGCAATTTTATTATTTGTATTAGAACGATTTATTATTACGTTTTCTAGATTAATGTTAAAACATTCGTCTAATGTATAATAACATTTCGATAATAGGATAATTTTTAGTTGTTTTATGAAACAGTTTTATCTTTCGATATCTTTTAAATTATTTGGCAATTTACTAAATATTTTTATAGCCATAGAATTTGGGCTAGAACTTGTGCATTGTTCTCTCTGGCCCCTGCGCATACCTATATTTTGCCTTTTGCACAGCATTCTGCGCCTAACTTTTCATCCGCCGACTTGTGTGGCGCGGATCGTAGGTGAGATCCATTCGAGAAAACAGCCCCATCGGCTATCCGTCCATTGAATTACGTGCCTTGCCCTCTCTCATTTTAACTTGCCAATCCACTGAGTTTTGCTGAAAAGTTCAAATACTTAGAAGTGTTTCAATCAGTTTGTCTCTACCTATTTTGTAGATATTCTATCCTGTATTTCTATGGTGTGTGCCCTATCCACTGCTGCTTTAATTTGCTAATTGTTATAACTTTTTTTTAACGTATTTAAATTAGAACCAAAGTATGACAAGCAGTTCTCCAAACAGTAAGCCTAGCATCTGATCTGTTTAATTGAATTCTCAATTCAATTAAACAGATGCGAGGTACGAGTACACTTCGCTGTGATGCGCTAATTATTGTGCATATGTGCACCATGCCGACGCTGCGTGGCCTAGTGGAGTGCACGGACGCAGGGAGCGCGCAGGAGGCATGAGTTTGGCGGGCGAGTGTGCCCCTTTCTGGCTCCCGCGCATACCTATATTTTGCCTTTTGCGCAGCGTTCTGCGCCTAACTTTCCATCCGCCGACTTGTGTGGCGCGGATTATACGTGAGATTCATTCGAGAAAACAGCCCCATTGGCTATCCGTTCATTGAACTATGTGCCTTGCCCTCTGTCATTTTAACTTGCCAATCCACTGAGTTTGGAGAGAGCTTAAAAGTTCAATTAGGATTGCTTTAAATTTTATTTTATTTTATTTATTCATACACAAAACAAATCACAATCGTTACAAAAGTTCAACTTAAATATAATTATATTATGGTCTGGATTGTAATTCAAATATATGTGTACACAGAAAAAGTAATTGAATGAGTGCTTTAAATGCTTTAATCAGTTCATATCTACCTACTTTGTAGATGTTCTATCCTGTATTACCCACTATGGTGTGTGTCCTACCCACTGCTGCTTTAATTTGCTAATTGTTTTAGTTTTTTTAAACGTGTTTAAAGTATTACCAAGTATGACAAGCCGTTCTCTAAACAGTAAACCTCGGATCTGTTTTATTGAACCCTCTATTATTTTTTACACTATGGAACTAATAGCGGAATGAAAATATGGTACGAGTAGGTACCATATAAAAGGCCAGACGTTTTAGATGTGCAGTAATATAACGAGACCCTATTACTAAGACTCCTCTGTCCGTCTGTCTGTTGGTCACTAGGCTGTACCTATCTCATGAACCGTAATAGCTAAACAGTTAAAATTTGCACAGATGATGTATTTCCGTTTCCATTATAACAACAAATACTTACTAAAAATAGAATGAAATAAATATCGACTTCAACTGTGTACAGAATTCGCGCGGATCGATGTAGCATTTTTCACATTATTGTTGATTTATCAAATATGGCTCAGCCGATTTCAAGAAAATTTAAATGGGACCAACTTCGACGTATACCCTTTCCAATAAAAAAAATATACGCGTCAAATTGCGTACCTCGTCCGTTTCATCGGTCAAAAAATAGAATAAAATAAATATTTATTCATACAACAGATGTGAGTTTTTGCACCATAATTATTAATAATCACAACAGGTAGACGTTTAACATATTCTCAGAGTATTTAGTAATATAATATATCAATTTAAAAAACAAATAATTGAAATAGGAGTACATAATTGGCTCCCATACGGTACGAACCCTTTTAAGCGCGAGTCCATATTTATTTTAGTTTGTAGAAGAACTATGTTAGATATTTAAATAAAAAATAATTAACTTAAAATAAGAAAGAAGTGATTTCAGTCAAAATATATAATGTAAACTGCAACGCCTACAGAAATCAAATAGCCAAATTGCTACTTTTACTCCCTGCTTTGGGTTCAAGATCAATTGTTTATGATGTTAGTTGGGTACATTTTATGTTTTTGTACAACAATAATAAAATAATTTGAAAGAAAATAAACAAGCCTATAAAAAAATAACCTATGTCACAAATAATGTCGCTTCCTAATGGCAGAAAAATAAATAATCATTGGCAGGATTATTTTTGTTTGCTTTCCGCCATACCTACTAGGAAACTAGATTATACGTAGAATACGCGTAAGAAAGCTCTACGTACGGCCAAAATCAGGAACAAATTCTATGCTGCCAGGGAATGCGGAATGCTAGTGAAATAACGTACGTGGCGCCACGACTCGCGCGCAGAGTTATCTTGTGCGCACTCTACGTAATATCATATTTTGCTACAATTCAAAATCAAATTTCGGTCGGCCACGACTGGTTCTTTGAGGCGCGGGCGGGGTGCGGCGACAGTTCGAGCGCAGTACGCACACAAATACAATTGCATCACACACACATTGAAGCTCCCTGGTTTGGGGGCATCGCGACGGCAATAGTTTAGTCCAAATACCTATTTCTCAATTTCTTCGTCACTAGGCTACCCTCTTAAATATTAATTTTCTGTTTATAGTATTTGTTGTTATGGCGGCAACAGATATCGTCATCTGTGAAAATTTCAACTTTCTAGCTATCACGGTTCATGAGATACAGCCTGGTTACAGACAGGCGGACAGACGGACTGCGGAGTCTTAGTAATAGGGTCCCGTTTTTACCCTTTGGTTACGGAACCCTAACAACTGGTAGAAAAATCTGCTTACAGATTTGACAACAAATCTCTTGAAGCCTTCAAAATATCAGTGTAGGAAATAAAATAATACTTTAACAAATTTTAATTTTTTGATTAAGTAAGTAAGTTAGTATGGGCCGGGTGGCTAGCCCTGGTAACAGAGTTTTTAGGCCGCCTGAAAGCCTCTGAAATGGCTAAACGGTTAAAACTACCGGGACCTACAATTTAACGTGTCGTCCGAGCCACGGTAGCGCTCAGTTGGTAAATGCTACCCGCGGTCACCCATCCAAATACTGAACGTAAAAAAATATAAAGTCCTTACCCTTTTACCCATCTAAATATTTTTTGGTATAAATTTTCTTACTGCATTGTTTTGTACACTATTACAATAATCGTAAATGATTCATTAGCATCAATCAATTGTAATAGTATGTGAGACTTCGCCTCTGCTATACAGGCCTTTCTTATGGATAAGATCGGTTGCAAGTGGTCCACACTTACCAGTACATGGTCTCTATTCGAGAACTTTACTTCAGCATCGACTAGCCTTTTTACAGACTATGTGCCCTGTCCGCTGCCTTTTTGATTTGGTAATCCGCTGGGCTATGTCATTACATAGCCCATCGAACAATTCACAAGCAAACCAAAGTTACAGACATTTCTGTAACTTTGGTTTGCTTGTGAATCTCCTTATTCCTGATATGTACTAAGTGACATTTAAGTAATCCCTACTTATATATTATAAACTTTTTTAATATATTATGAATATAAATGTTAGTTTGTTTGTTACGCTTTCACGCAGCAACGGATAGACTTGATTTTTAGCATGGACATACCTAGATCAAAATTCGGAAAGTAACATAGGCTACCTTAAATCCCGAAAAAATATAAGGTACCTGTGGGATAGCATAAAAATCATAAAACGCGGGCGAAGCCGCGGGCAAAAGCTAGTGTTTCAATAATTTTAAATGATTATACAAAAAAAATACAGATACTTAATATATTATCTAGATCTTACATAGCTTATAACCGTAGCATTAGCATAACAAAATTAACGCACCGATATTATCCCGACTTAACTTAAAGTTAAACTTACCTAACTCTGAACGAACAATTAAGTTTATAAGGAAATGTTCCACCTTGAGCCAATTTTATTAATCGCCTAGTTAGAACAAGGACATCGTAATTTTATGGACGTCAAAGTTTAATGTGGAAGGAGAATCCGATTTATGGGATAAACGAGTTTAAAATAATTTGGGGCAACACGCATTGCGAGACGGTTCCGCACGCTAGCACTCAAGTTGAGAAAGATCGCCGAATGCGATCAAAACTACAGTCGTGTGTAATGACTATGTAAATAAACGTGATTGCATTCCCGTTATTTTTGCATTAAAATTTGGGGCAAATTCGTGATTTCAAAAATTTTGTAACTGATCCTGTCATTAAAAAAAACATGAAGCTTTTTGTACTTTTAATCAAAGAGAGATCATTGTACTCTACTTTATCAATAACTTTTAATACAAGGTCAACCCTGAAATCAAGAAAAATAATCGGTGAATTTCGAGTTGAACTCGCACACGAAGGGTTCCGTACTGTATGGGAAATTAAATATTTATAAAAATATTTATGTAATAAAATATATTTTTTTTAAATGTTTATTAAAATAAGTAGTTATTTTATTTTAATTTAACAATTAATAATTAAAGTAAACATACAATTAAATGTTCTGTGAATATTTGAAGCGTCTACCTGATAATGTTATTAATAACGAGCGAAAAACGGCTGAAAATTCAGGTTTGTTGTATGGGAGCCCCCTTTATATTTTTATTTTATTGTATTTGTATTTTTTGTTGTTATAGCGGCAACATTAATACAGCATCTGTAAAATTTTCAACTGTCTAGCTATCACGGTTCATGAGATATAGCCTGGTGACAGACGGACGGACAGCGGAGTCTTAGTATTAAGGTCCCGTTTTACCCTTTGGGTACGGAACCCTAAAAATCAGATATTTCATGCAATTGCGCGAGATTCAATTTTTTTTATGTAACAATTATATCTGCGCTATTCCTGATAGCTATGATTTATTTTAAAGTATTTTCGAACAAACTTTTAAACCGCATAATTTGATGGTAAGAGGGCTAGCCCTTTACCACGTGATTTTTTGGCTTAAACTATATAAAGTCTAAGAAAGCTCTGTATCATCTACATATCCTAAATAGCATAATCGATAAAAGCCATATCAGAGGCTTTTAGGCGGCTCAAAATATATGACAACTGACTGACTAACAGGCTAGCCTTCGTGTCAGATATTTTGAAGCACCTATACAAACTTACCAGCATAAGACCATTCGCGGAAATTGCTCAACCGACAAGAGCCTTCTTAAGTTTTGAATGAAAAGAGCATCTACATAAATGCTCTGGAGTCAGGACCCTTTCTTCGCATTCAACTCTCAAATCTTCGCGACACTTCAGTCAAGATAACCGTTCCAATACTCAATGGAAGATAATTAAGCGCAGGAAATCTGTTGTCCCTTCCGACTCCCATATCGCTCGAGGGCATCTCCGACATTAGGCGAAATGCCGTTGATTCGTGACTTGACCCCTTTGACTTAAGGTGCTATTACAAGGTTGTGCTCAAAAATGGACACTGGACACAAATTTGACGCATAATGAGGAAACCTCTTCATATCTGATTCGTACCGCCAGGGAATGGAACAGTCTTCCTGCTTTCCTGTTTCCTAAGAGATATAATCTAATGCTTTTCAAGATCAGAGTAAATAGGTATCTTCTAAGTCTGCGTGCTTCATCTTCGACTACACCGACACTTACCATCAGGCATCAGTTGATGGTCAAGCGCGGACTTATACGCGTTAAAAAAAGGTTAAAAAGAAACCCTGCATTCATCCGCAGAAAAAATTCGTTGGCGATCATGTGTATCTACCAACCAGGAACTGTGCCAGTGCAGTGCAATGAATACCCAATTATCATTCAAGAGTAGGCGTGTTTCCATTGTTTAGCCATTAACCTTACCCTCTTTGGTTGAATGTGCTCAAGATGGAGACCATAGACTGCAGACTTTAAATACGGATTTTAATTTCATAAGGTTTTGGCGATGAAACACATTGTGAAGAATCCTGCTCACGTCCGGAGCTGAAATAGGATGAAGTAAATATGTGAATCTACAACTGAGCCAGCGTAGTGCAGCGGACACACAATCACTATTTGCAGGTACATCTATGGTCACCATTGCAGTATTATAGAGATGATTACAGTACAAAACTCAATGGAAGATAATTAAACGCAGGTAATCTGTTGTCCCTTCCGAGTTTCATATCGCTCGAGGGCATCTCTGCCATTAGCCGAAATACCATAGATTCGTGACCCCTTTGACTTAAGGTACCATTACAAAATGTTGGCACCCAGACCATAGACTAAAGAATTAAAACTGTTAAAATTATGACATATTTTATCTAGTAGTGCATGAATTTCTATGAGAATTCGGAGTTGTTGACAACTCGGAGTTATCAGCAACTTGTCACGTGACACAAAATGATGTACAAGTTGCGTTGTCAATAAATTAATGAAGTGTGTGAAATCAAAAGGCAAAGAGTCTTACAACTGGTAAGTTATTACAAAGTTCTGTAGTGGGGGCTCGTGACGTCACCTTCCTGTCAAAAGTCTATACTTTTGTAGTCTAGTCGTGACGTTACGTGGAATATTTTTTTGTCATCTGGCATTTCTTATTCTCCTTCTTCTGTGTAAGGCTATAGGACAATATTTTCTTTTCACTGTTAGTATTACTGGGTAAAAAAACTTTGTTATAATTAGTCCGCGAATTAGATTATCAAAAAATATTGGACACGTATTTTTTCTTATGCCAATCAAACAACAAATGACAAAGATAAACCTGGTCAAAGTTTGGGAGTGGGGTTGTGACGTAACCTCTCTCACAGAAGTCGATACATTATGTATGGCACTTGTGACGCCTCGCGGAACTTTAACGATGTACATGTTCATCAATTTCAAGAAATACGTGTCTAATACCTATTTTTTATGAGTCTATCTGACGGACGAATTATATTTTTTTAGTCATCACGCCCATTGAAATAGTACCTTATAACAGATCTATGTTCAATCTTTTATCCTGAAATAATGTGGTTATGACGGCCTTGTCTTTCTTTCGTATAGATTTGTAATTTGGAGCCGTGATGGCGGTATAGCGTGCTCATTGTTTCACCATAATCTCATTAGATTTTTTTAAGGTTGGAGTATAGAGGAAAACATTGTAGTATAGTAGGTTGATAATCAAATTAGATTAAATTTAGCCATGGCATAAGCATACGAGTGTTATAAGGAAAGTTGACCTGTGCCTATTACATGGTATCATAATACTCGTATGTACAATTGTACATCCCTTCAGAGCCCTTAGTCCAGGTTTTGCGTAGTTTACTTAAACTTTGGCGTTCGCGTGTGGCTCCATACATTTTGGTTAGTTCTTCCTCGTTTCCACCAGGAGCGCTGTATAGAAATGTATGGAGCCATACGGAAACATCTGTAGTTTCAATTTACGTGTAAACCTGGACTAACCCCTCTGACGTTTGCTGCATTCTTTTTTTTAGAATAATAAAGGTACTTTAAGAGTTGTAAAATGTTTCATTTTAATATGGTTTTTCTTTGCTCCACGAATAATTATTGTACTTACTATTACTTTTCGAAGTGGCAGTGGGCGTAGCACATGTTTTGTAGATGTAGTCTAATTTTGATCTCCCAACAAAAACCTGACCGTCTTACCACAAAAGTTTTACACAAGCTTTAGAAAATCTTTAACAGTACTTAATTGCACGGTTAAACATTGTTTAAAGCGAGTTTCAGATCTAAATAGTTTAAAACAGTGATCTAGACTAGGTACATGAAACTAGCACGTCCGTTTTCAAATCACATAACTTATAGATAACAGCGCTTGTTCCAGGGGCGATCCACTCTCGTATTCTGCTAGCAAGCGAGCAGCTAACAATGTAACGATGAATTCAATTTGCCTCGTGTCACGCCTGTGCTCTTGGACCTAACTACGGGACTAACTGCTAATGGCACCCGGGTATTGGACATGGATTTGAAAAAAACTACGGATATATTGTTGCCGGAAACTGTATAAGAACGTGGAAATGAAAAAAACTACTTACATTATTGGACCTTGAAAGAATCCTGAATCGACCACTGTTTTCGCGTTTTCTGTAGAACATCGAGAGAATTTTCGGTAATTATTAATCAAATGTACGTTCCGGGAGAAAACTCTTTTCATTCGTTTTTAGTGTCAATCTTGAGCTTGAGTAAGAAATATTTCAGGCTCGTAAGTCTTATTATTTCGGAAAAGTTTACGTTTACGTTACGTTTTTACGTTGCCAGCACTGCTTGACCCGGTTATATGGTGTTCTATTGGTACCATATTTTGAATATTTCAAGCATCTACCTGTCACAGTTACTAATATTGAGCAAAAAACGGCTAAAAATTCATGTTCGTTGTATGGGAGCCCCCCTTTAATATTTTTTTTTCTATTTTAGTATTTGTTGTTATTGCGGCAACAGAAATACGTCATTTGTGAAAATTTCATTGTTTTAGCTGCCACGGTTCATGAGATACAGCCTGGCGACAGACAGACAGACGGACGGACAGCGGAGTCTTAGTCCCGTTTTTACACTTTGGGTACGGAACCCTAAAAACTTACTACTATCATCTTGAAAAACCACTTTCACCCACAAAACCCTGCACAATAAAGTCTGCCCTAGAGACACGACTACTTCATTCCTCAAGGAAATCATAACCATTAACTGAATGGAAAACAAACAGCTCTGAAGAGCCGTAAACGAAAACTTTACGAGAACAGGAGAAAACTATAAAAGTGCTGTTCTACAATTTAATTTAACTGCCGCTGGTAAAAAACGCTGCTATTTTGACACTGGATTGTTTGAAATGTTAGTAGTCTTTTTTTTATAAGTATTGGCATGATTTTATTTTTGTTTCTTATTCAGTAGTAGGTCAGAGTAAAAAAAAACCGGCCAAGTGCGAGTCGGACTCGCGCACCGAGGGTTCCGTACAAACCTGCAAGGTTTTGAGGAAATGGGTAGTAAGGTTAAAATTATTAAAAAAAAATATATTATGTGATGTAACTAAAAATTTATGGTTTTCGTAATTTTTCCTTTATCTATGCTATCAGACGTTGCTTCGTACCAAATTTCAAGATTCTGAGTTCACGGGAAGCACCCTGTAGGTTTTGATTCCCTTGCAAGTGTCGAAAATTTGCGGCATAAACGGCTGTATCTTTTGATTGCGTTGGCTTAGAAGTTTGATTTTTTCACAGCTTCAAGGGACAGTAGACCTGAGTAATTGATATAAATTTCAGCTTCATACCTCCACGCGTTCCTGAGAAAAAGGGTCTTGACAGACGGACGGACGGACAGACGGACAACAAAGTGATCCTATAAGGGTTCCGTTTTTTCCTTTTGAGGTACGGAACCCTAAAAACTAACAGAGCCGCTAAATTGGGACTAGAGTCTTTTTCTACCATCTAATCGTACCTATTAAGTAATCATTATTGTTCGCAAAAAATGGCAAAACCGCCTTCCATCGTGTACAAAATTCGAATATTTCGCTCGAGTCGGGAATATTTCGCTTCTTTTCGAAGTTAAAGTTGAATTAGGTTCACAATTGGCGGAATTATCGATGAGCATACACAAAAAAAAATACATACAGACGAACATCCTCCTTTTTAGAAGTCGGTTAAAAAGTGGTAGTTACTAATTAAATGTGATCACCAAAAACACATTTTATACTTAATAACTAATGGTCAATTCTATTATTGAGATTTTGATATTTAAATTCAGATTTGAATTTAAGCTCTAAGTGTGTTAAATTTGTTTGCATGGCTGTATTACATGCATTTCATTTTATTTAAATCAAATAAATGTTCTATTTTTGTTCTGAAGATGATGAAACCAAGAATATTGTATAAACGTCATTTACAATAGCAAGCACAATAACACTCTTAAAAAATTGGTTTATTGAGGACCATAACCATGACAAAGTTAAAATTACCAATATTGGATTTTTTACTCCAATTTATAACATTTTTATCGTTTATCCCATGGCAGCTCACCGATAAGCTGCATTTCAAAACTTTGAGCTGCGACGCGAGGCGCTTTCCGCGCTCTTTCCGCTTTTTCCCGGTATTTTACCGGAATACCTGATATATTTGGAATGCAAAGTTGAGCGTACTGATATCAGATGCGCATACAGTCGTTTGCAGAATATAGGGAGGGAAGATAAATATTTGAGTGCAGAATTTTGAATCTATCTGAAGTGATGCCGCTTCCTTTGATGTGTTGGTGATTTGTCTTAGACAACTTTTATGCGATAAAAGTTTGAACTGTCGCTACCTTTAAAATGTAGCATTGTGTGAGTATTATCCCCGTCTGGGAAAGAGCCTGGATCCTACGACACAAGTCATTTTAGTGTGGGATCCAGTGCACTATGAATATTAAATTAAGTTTGTATATTAGTATAATGGTGAATTTGTTTTGATACTATAAGGAAGAGCCTAGATCCCACGACATAGGTCGCCCTAGTGTGGGATCTAGTGTACAACTTGTTTTGTGTTAACTTTTATGAACAATAAACGTTTTATTATTGTTTTATTATTTATTATTTTACTTCAGTTATAAAAGGCTCATCAAAAATACTTAACAGACATTCAGTGCCACACAAAACATCTATCGCTTTTACGTTTTTCAATTATAAACACTCTCTTCACTTGAAAGCGGTACCCCATTTGACGAGGTTTGTTTGTTGGTTTGTTTAAATGTTTGTCCTTTTATCCTTTTTAGGGTTCCGTACCCAAAGGGTAAAAACGAGACCCTATAACTAAGACTCCGATGTCCGTCTGTCCGTCTGTCTGTCACCAGGCTGTATCTCATGAACTGTAGTAACTAGAACGTTGAAATGTTCACAGGTGATGTATTGCTGTTGCCGCTATAACAAAAAATACTAAAAACATAAAAAAATAAATATTATATCTCTCATATACAACAAACCTGAATTTTAACCGTTTTTTCGCTTGATATTAATAACAGTGACAGGTACATGCTCGAAATATTCACAGAATATATAGAAACTATTTTATAAAAAAAAGAAATATTCAAATTAAAATAAATTTAATATTTAAGAGGGGCTCCCATACAAGTAACGTGATATTTTTGCTCGATATTAATGACGGCAACAGGAAGTAACTTGAAATATTCACAGGATATTAAATTGTAAGTACGCTTCAAAAATAAATAACTAAATTTAAATAAAATATACCAAGGGGGGTTTTCATACGGTACGGAACCCTTCGTGCGCGAGACCCACTCGCACTTAGTCGATTATTTTTTCAAAATTACTGAATCAAATTAAAATATATGACTATCTATTTTCCAAAAATAGTCCACCATATTAAAGGAAACATGAGAACCGGTTACGAATTTATGGTTTAGCAAAATAATAATATCGGACATCAATGTAGCTATAAAACCCGGAAAATATAGCGTCTTCTGCATGCCATAATACGAATATATGCAGTTACATAAATGATTATCTGAATACAACTACGCCGGTTTTAATTTTGACTGCCTCGATGGCTCAGTGGTTAGTGACCCTGACTTCTGGATCAAAGAGGTCGATCCCCACCCAGGGCAACCATTTATGGTTTAAGGTGTTATTTTGGTACTATCTATATAAGTATGTATTTAAAATATGTAAATGTAGTATATCAGTCGCTGGCAGCCATATCACAAGCTTTGCTTAGTTTGGGGTAAGAGACCGTGTGTAAGATGTGACCTTAATATTTATTTATTTATTAATTGGTCTCTCTGAAGACCCCATTTGGCAGGGAAATCTACTTATTACTCTGTGAACACCTACAGAACCTATATCTAGAGAACTCGTAAAACACAGCGTCCTCGAGCCACATTCAGTTAAAATTATGATTTATCTGAATGCAACTAGGTACTCTGGTTTTGATCGATCTCTTTAGAGTTCAGTCAGTCATTCTACGGCCAATATGATGAATGAATACAACAAAAATTAACGCGACTAGGGCAATACATGATGGTCATCAAACTCATCAACAAACACGGGCATTTGATGAGGCTAGCGCAGAACCGAAAAGAATGACAAGAAAGAGAGGAGGCCTATCCTCAGCAGTGGGTGAAACAGGTTGAATAGATATATAGGTACAGATAAGCAAAAAAGGTTCTTATTATCCCCCAAAAACCCAGATCCTACAGAACATTGCTGTATCAACAAAACGCGTAACAAACAGCGTCATCGGGCCACATTTAGTTAAAACTAAATTTCATCTCTCTGGTGATCTATACCTCTACAGTGTTTATTCAGCGATCGAGATCCTACGATGTACTGTACGATGACGAATCTTATGATACAAATTAACCCGATTAGGCAAAAAAAGGCTCTTATAAGTGAAAAAGAATACGACCCTACAGACTGAACATTACTATAGAACAACGTAACGCGTAAAACAGCGTCCTTCGCGTGCCACATTCAGTTAAAACTATGATCTACAGACTCGTATCCGAACACAACAACTCCATTAAAGCGCGCTTTGTGCCCACAAAGGAGCTTTAAAAACTACGGCGCATTGTGTCGGCGTCCGATAAGATACAAAAGAAAGTGAGATAACAGGTACACTTGCTCTGCTTTCTTGATAGAGTGACACTCATTGTGTGGCGACGGCTGCTTTGCCTTGTTTCTGCACTCCTAGTACCCATAACTGACTTTAGACATGACAACGTCTTAAAAATCGATGAACGCCAGCTGCATGCACTAAAAACATGACTCATTTTCACGTTGAGCCGAGCGTGCAAGCGAGAGCGCGGAAAAATCGATAGAGAGGCACGATCGGTCTAATCGTTTTATGACGTTATCATGTAAAATTATCGCACGTAAACTGACTTTACAGACAACCAATTTTTTTAAGTGTCACTTTGTCGAATCTATAATCCCATATTATCAAAAACGTCTCGACATTTCCGTATGCGCTACGCTCACGCTTAGTAAAACTCGTCATTTCTTTTATTTCATTTTACCTACGGTGTATCATAAACGCAATAAAAATTGCGCTGGCTACGCTCGTACAATGTTTATCTCATTGAAGGTTGGGAGTTCCGATTTCCAAATTCGGGGTTCTACCCATTTGAACCACAACTTGATGACCTTTTTTTACCATGGAAAATCCTTTATGGATGGACAGAGGGAGTCCTGCCACTACGGCTGCAGAGGATAGGGAGAATGACCAACGAGATACCGACACTCCTCTTCCCCTGCAGCCCCACCGCTTCTGCAAACACGTTGGCGGCACCCGTTAGGGCCGTTGGCAGGAAGGACAGGCAGCGGCACACTCGCCGCCCGTTCAATCCCGTAGCGGCCCCCGCCTCGATCGGTTCGGCCGCGGCCTCAAGCGCGAAACCATGATCCTCCTCGGTTGACCAGCCGACCTACTGGCCAACCTCCACACGGTCTTGTTGAGTCAAGACCCGGAGAGGCGACCCCATCACGGATTTCTCTTCACTGCGCCGGGTGCGCAGACCCCGTTACTGAGCCTCCCCCGCCACGATAAGGCGGGAACCCTCGGGGGGACACCTTGATGACCTGTGGTAGGTTTATATTTATTTATTTTATATTTCATTTTATTTATATTGACTGCCTCGGTGGCTCAGTGATTAGAGACCCTGACCTCTGGGTCAAAGAGGCGTGGGTTCGATCCCCACCCAGGGCAAACATTTGTGTTGAACATAGGTGTTTGCTCTGTGTCTGGGTGTTATTTAGGTACTATCTATATAAGTATGTATTTAAAATATGTATATGTAGTATATTAGTCTCTGGCAGCCATATCACAAGCTATGCTTAGTTTGGGGTCAGAGACCGTGTGTAAGATGTCCCCTAATATTTATTTATTTATTTATAATCCAAAGTTATGTTCACACCTGGTCTCCAACATTCTAACTTTGAATTTAAACTAACACATCTAATATCATGAACCCGAATGGAATAATTACTGTGTTAATATTCTAGTACAAGTGTTTGTTAAGAACTTGAATTTACACCGCTTTAAAATTCAACCCCAAAGAATCCGGAGCGTGTGGACCTCAATTAGTAATTTAAAAGTAAATACAACTTGGCTACCTTTTCAGGACCGGATCCAGGTGGGGTGAAGTTTTTGTACATAAAGCACACACTATGGAAAGCCAACTAATACATCGTCATCTACATTTCAGCCTCGATTAATTATTACTCTCCAAAAAAATAGCAATACCAGCTTGCGATCAGGGGATTCAACGAAATTACGCTATATATTGTTAATTTAATCAGCTAAGGTATAAAATTTGACCATTTCATTTCTATAATATTAAGAAATAATATAATAATATATTTTATATAATTTTGTATTTTGATTTGTAGGTTATAATCCCAGGCAATTTTATAAAATTGTTGCTAAGGAACATCTCGAAATTCTGCTCCATATCAATTGCATCGTATACATCCATCTGCATATAAGATATTTAATTAAATATTTTTCGCAAAAAAAATAGCAACACCGACTTACACCGTGTACAGAATTCGAATGATTTGCACGAATCGATGTGACATCCATGTATACGTTTGTTGATTTAAATATCAAAAACAGCTCAGCTGATTTTAATAAAATTGAAATAGGACCTCGGAAGTATATTCTTTCAAATTAAAAAAGTTTTTTTTTAAACAGTTCGCAATTGGCGAAGTTAGCGATATCTCCTCGCTTTCGGAAGTCGGTAAAAAGGTTCGACCCCTAGAGTATTCCCCGTGACCACGACTGATATGCGACTCAGTCAAAACATTGGGAAAACGAGATGTTTATTTATCTGTTATTTTATTGCGCGATTTGTTTCGGCAAATGATAATAAAGGATCCTAATCCGTCTCTGCAGTTTTGGTTACTCAAAGGACGGTAGGTTTATATTTATACAATGTAATGCTAATATTTTGACCGTGCAAGGCCGGCGACGTTGTAAAACGAAAATTAACTTGTTTCACAAACTTGTGTAAGCTAAATATCCCTCAGCCATTCTAATCTCGACGAGAGCCATTTTAATTTATGTAAGGAACTTAAAGAATTATACGGTGATTTTCACAGTAACTTGGTTTTTAACGTCCGATCGAAATTAACTTTTGTGGTTATTCATTTTTAAACACGGACTTAATAAAATGGGTGTTATGAAAGTTTACCGTAAAAATCTATTGAGTCTTGATAAATCTAAAGCCGTGGTGGTCTAGTAATGACACCCGCCTTACAATCGTGAGGTCGTGGGTTCGAAACCCGGTCCCGTACCAATAAATTCTTTGGAATTTATGTACGGAATTTCACACCACTGGCTTTTCGGTGAAGAAAAACAACGTAAGGCAACCTGCATACGTCCGTAGAAGAAATTCGATGGCGTATGTGAATCCACCAACCCGCACTGGGCCAGCGTGGTGGATATGGCCCAATCACCCTTCGTGAGTAAGCCTACGTCCTGCAGTGTACTATTAAGAAGGCTGGTACAGTACAGTATATGTAAAGTCTAACATTGGTGTCTTCAAATCTCAAGTAAATAGGTATCTTTCAGGTAAGCGTTCTACATGCTAGACAGCATATCAGTCTGCGTAACATCAGGCATATGTTGTCAAACGCAAATTTATCCTTACATAATATAAAATAAAGTCGCTATTTTCGTTTGTTTGTTTGTCTGTATGCTTAAATCTTTTAAACTACGCAACGGATTTCGATGCAGTTTTTTCTAATGGATAGAGTGATTCAAGAGGAAGGTTTATATGTATAATACACCTGTGCGAAGCCGGGGCGGGTCGTCTAGTACGGAATAAAAAAAATTGTGAAGATGGCGTATTTCAGAAACGAATAGATTTGATTGAATGAAAGCAAATCTAACTAAGATAGTTTTTACGCATATCTTTATTTGTACCTTTTAATAGTCCACTGCTGAACAGATTGGGTCGTACCCACCACGCTGGCCAAGCGCAGCTTGGTGGTATACCTACTTATAAAATTATGAATGTATATTTTCGAGTACCTATCTATATTTGATTTTACGCATTAACACACTGTATTTTGCCTGATTCCAGCACAGAGCATCTTACAGCAAATTAAAAGAGCTGATACAATAACAAAAAAAATGTTTTACTATACAATCATGTGTTTAACCAAACAGAACATGTTACTTAAGGACCGTAAAAAGATATTAGGTACAAAAGAAAGGTTAAGTATTAAAATAAATAAATATTAGGGGACATCTTACACACGGTCACTGACCCCCAAACTAAGCAAAGCTTGTGATATGGCTGCCAGAGACTGATAAACTACTTAAACATATTTTTAAATATAATAGATAGTAACTAAAAAATACACCCAGAAACAAAGCAAACACCTATGTTCATCACATAAATACTTGCCCTGGGTGGGGATCGAACCCACGCCTCTTTGACCCAATAGTTAAGGTCACTAACCACTGAGCCACCGAGGCAGTCAAATTGTTATGATAATGATGTTATTTTTTTTATTTCTTTAAAAGGTAGCGTAAAAGTGTATTATAGCTAAAAAACAAAACATGGAAATGCACAAAGAGAACTGTAAAAAAACATAGTAGCACCAGACAGAGCGAAGGACAGAAAAGTAGTTTTTAATGACCAAGAGAATAATGTTGATGGTGATTGTAGCAATAAAGCTGGAGTTTACCCGCTCAGACGGCCCTAAGCACATACTAAACTATTTTCAATCTATCCTACTATGTACTCGTACTAGCTCTACAACTGTTTTAAGTACTGTCTACTCGTAGTTTTAATTGGTGGTGCATTTTACGAGCGTTCGCGACTTTTATTTTCTGTTAACCTACCTTTAATTGAATTGTGTCGATCTTATTGCCCTTCTTTATTCTCTGTCGAGTATAATAGGTTTATTTCCTCTGTCTTAGTATTGCACTAACAGTGCCTAGAACAAAAAAAAAAGATAATTTACTTGATAAACATAGACACCAAAAAAAATTTTTTTTCTTGTATTGCACAGCTAGCACAGTGCATAATGTAATTATATGTATTATGACGTTACATTACATATATTTTAAAATGGCAAACCGAATTCCATCGTATACAATAGTCGAATATTTCGCTCGAATTGTTTACTTTTCATAAATTATTATTTATTTATTTTTCAAAAGCAGCTATGCCGATTTTTTTAAAATTCAATTGGGACCATTTCGGAAGTATAGGTACCCTTTTAAACTAAAAATAATTTTTCGATTCAGTTCACAGTTAGCGAAATTATCGATGAACATTCACAAAAAATACATACAGAAGAACATAGAACCTCCTCATTTTTAGAATTCGGTTAAAAACCACAGAAACTATGTTCGAATAGAAATTCTCATTAAGATCCTGATCGATTGAGATTGAGATAGATTTTAGACCAGAATTCACCCGATACTTGTGTGTAACATTGAAACAAAACTATTATAGCCACACCACGACCCTAGGGCTGTAAAGTGCTCTTGTTAGGGAGGTTTTATGATCCGAGCATAGCGACGGTTTAATAATGCTTTATGGGGTTTTAACTGTCGGCGATGACCTTCAGATTTCAGCACATTGTTGGGAATAACGCGGCTTAGTGTGTTTTGTGATTTGTGAGAAGGCTTGTTGTTTTGCTGCTAATTACTAGGCTCTTGTTGTCGTTAACTTGTAAGCTGAGAGATTATAGGAACAAATTTGTCGATAATATTTGGAACGGTAAGTACAGATCATTTATTTTTAGTACCTATTTATTTCATGAGGGAGATTTGCGCAAATTTTTTCTCTCGTCAGTCTTTACTATATAATTTTTTTTTTGTGTTTTGATGCACGATCAAGTCAATCAGTCTCTGAAACTATAAGCAGATGAGTTACGTACATTTTGGCGTTTATAGTGCAGCTCCCAGCGGAGCTAGCCCCTTTATTTTATGGATTATTTAATTGTTATTCCTGATTTAAAATATCCCGCCACTTATTGAGTTGACGTATGATTTCATGCAGGGATAGTGAATTAACCCGCTAGGTGGTTTTGATGGTTTTCCAGCCTTGTTTTGTATTTATAATTTACTAATAAAATAATAGTCTGAGTAAAATTAATATTTTGTTGTGCAAACTAACAAAGTTTTTGCACATTTTCAATCATCATCATCATCAGCCTGTATCGACCCACTGCTGGGTATAGGCCTCCTCTCCCTTGTGCCAGTTTTCCCTGTCTCGGGCTGATCTTATCCACGCGTGTCCCGCGATGGATCTGATGTCGTCGACCCATCGGGCTGGTGGTCTGCCTCCGGAACGCCTGTCTGCTATTGGAAGCCACTCAGTCAAAGATTTACTCCATCTTCCATCATCACGTCTGGCCACGTGTCCTGCCCAGCGCCACTTGAGTCGCGCAATACGGCCTCCAACATCTGCAACCTTTGTCCGTCGTCGGATTTCCGTATTACGGACTCGATCTCTTAAGCTAATGCCTAGCATGGCCCGCTCCATCGCTCTTTGTGCGACTCTCACTCTGTGCACAGTCTCTTTTGTCAGCGTCCATGTTTCAGCACCACCACATTTTCAATACTTAACTTGAATACGCACTTTAGATTCACGTGCTTAGATTTATTAGTACTTCTCTAGAGAATATTGCCGGTTGAATCTATAGTCGACTAAAAATTTCAAAAATTTCACATGAGTAGGTAATTGTTGTTGTTACAAGTATTTAATTATGTAGTCTGATCTAAATTTCCTAATAAACATACATATTATTATTTGTAATATGATTATGTCTCTAAATGACGAGAATTTTCTGAATTTTTGAAAAAATTCACTGCTTTTTATGTTATAAGGACCATCGAGTAAAATAATAAGGCATGGAATTCGAATTCCATGTACACACAAAAATTATTCTAATGGAATATATCTATCGGCTTGCAATATTTTTGATAAACCTTTTTTATTTGAATTTATAGTATAAGGGTGCCATCAAAATGAGCGTGATCTGTTGAATTAAAAATAATACCTGATCCACGATAATGATATCAAACAGTATTCCATCTTCATACAAACGGTCGGAAAGCGAATTATACCTACGCGCCTCGGAGTGCGGTATGCTCTGGTATGCTAGTCAGTCGCGGCGCGTCGTGGTGACGAATGAACTTGTGAATTTATAACTAGTAAGCAAACGATTTACGTTTTTAGGGTTCCTCGCTTTACTACAGAAACCTAAAAACATCATAAAACACGATATGATTTTTATTGAACGCTTCTTTTTACATTTACAGCAAATTTCTTTCATGTAATAAATATAATATTTTTACATCGTAATAGATATAAGCTAGAAAGAAACTCAGGTAGGTAGTGTGTAAGTAGATGTAATTAAAATACTGAAGGCGGGCAGCCCTAGCGCGTGATACGTCCTGCGTGGCCACGTGGCGCTGTAGCTATATATTTCAAGGACAGGGCCGAGTCACAAGCCTGTAAGATATTGTTACGGGATGGGTTCTTGGATAATCAGTTAAAACGCCGATTATTCACTTCGCACTTTATTGCACAAAATCACAGTACACGACACAACTGGTTCGCACAACACTTCACACTGGCACGAATATTCACACAACTAGTTACTTCACAATCACTGGTACTGCACTTGAACACGAGATGCTTTCGCTTCGGGATAAACGCGATAACTGCTACGAACGAAAACCATCGCCCTATTTATATCAGAATAAGGGTTCTCTAGAAATCTGTAGAATATTCGGTGCCATTGTGACTGACAAAGTAAACAAGTGTAAAGTTCGAGAAACCCTATTGTTCTTAATTATTACGAAAACACCACAAAAAAATCTAACAAACAACAAACAATAGACGCGACACAAAGGCCGGTGCCGCCTGAGTCATAAAACCATAAATCTCGCGATTAGATGTAAACAACTAACCGTCGTACCGCGCGCGGCCTACTGCGTAACAATATCATTACCGTGCCTGAACATGAACTACATTACTAAGCTGATGTAGGTGGCGACTGTGGGTATATTTGTTAAAACACAAGGCTTTTTAAGTTTGCAAGGACCGTGTTAGCCGTGTAATCTTGTCTAGTAGGTAAAACAGTTATAATAAGTTCCGAGCAAAAAGTTTGAAAATTAAAACAAATGTTGCGGTCCTAACCTCATATGGTAGCGTTTATAATGTAGCTAATCTAGATGCTAATCTAGATACTAACTAGTAGTTCTCCCAACATCTCTTTAACTGAATTTCAATTCAATTCAATTCTTTATTTCCTTAATAAATAACATTACGGTTTCCACCAATACGTTACTTATTTAACTCTTAATAATTACAAAAAAATAGGTGTACAATATATTATGTGACATTGCTAAATGATTTTACTCACTTAAATAATTAATACACAAGTTGGTATAACACATTTAAAATCTTATTAGAAACAGAAAACTGAATGATGTATGATAATACCTATGGAAATTATTCTAAAACAGAGTGCTTTTCACTGTACAGTAAAGAGCTATTAACAAATATGGACCATTTGTCTGCGAATACATCAATCTGTGGCTGTGTGGACACCAGCGCATTGAGGTGTCGGTGTGCTCGGCAGATGGGGGACTGGTCTCGCGCCACGGTGCGCGGGGGTACGGGGGAGAACAATGGTACTCGACCGCTGCGGAAACGGGTGAGGTTCTCTGGTACTGAGAGTCGACTCACCTCTGACAGTAGAGTGGGGCAGTCTAGTATACCGTGGAGGATTCTGTACATGGTTAGAAGGAGATCATGCGTTCGGCGTGTTTCGAGAGAATTAAATCCCAAGGCACCCAGTACATAGTTAGACGGATGGGTCATTCTTTTGGTCAGAGTTTTTAAGCGGCTTTACTTAAAAATAATAGAAATTTTAGAGTCAGCGAGCCAGTTTTTTTTTCTCGCAAAGCTTAAAACCTATCTAAACTGGGATACTGATTATTATTCAATTATATTTATAAACTAGCTTTTACCCGCGGCTTCGCCCGCGTTATATTTTGATTTTGGCTAATGTTTATGTCGGCTGCGAAACCTAACCTAAGCGACAAACATCAGAATACCTTAGAAGTATGCTTTTGTTGGTTAAGTTACGGTTGGAGTGTATATACAACCCCCCTGTGTATTCCCGCCTTGTCGTGGCCGGGGAGGTCTAAGGCAGCTGAAAAGGTGGCGTTCGAAGTCTTTCTCTTCTTTGGGTCTTTCCCCCAAGGCAGCTTAGAGGCCGGCACTCGTTGTTCAGCCGCTTTTAACTAAAGCAGCTGAGAGGATGGCCGGTAGGTTGCCTGCCTTATGAAGAGTGTTGCTTCTGAGGCGGGCTGCAGTGCCGCTCTTGCGACGCTGCAGCCGAGGATTAGGGGCTGCGGTGGGATGGAACTGGTTGTGTGGGTGCCGCCACCTACCCTACCTTCCGCTAGGCCGTCAACCTGTTGGCAGACGCAGTGGGGCTGCAGGGGAAGAGAAGTGTCGGTATAGCGATGGCCGTTCTCACTGCCCTCTGCAGTTGAAAAGGCAGGCGCTGGGCTACTATGACTGACTCGTTGCACTGGGACCAGGGCGTTGGAATGCTGTCCGACGCTCAGTGCTGGTTAGTCCCGAGTGGTAGATGACGATGTGTTTTGTGCTCCGAAACACTCCGTCATTATTGCGGGAGCGCAAGCTCCGTTATGGAGCCCGAGTCTGGGCTAGCGCTGTTGAGTGCCGCGAAGGAGTGCGAAAACTGTAGGAACGTCCTAAACTTGAAATGACAGGTTATTTCTGGCGCTTAGACGGCTGCTACCGCGGCCCGCTCGCTTTGTTTTTATCCTATCCTACGGGGACTGTTAAAGTTTTTGGGATAAAAAGTGGCCTATGTCACTTTTCGTCTTTCAAACTATATTCGCGCAATAAGCCAAGGCAATCCGTTGTTCCGTTACTGAGAAAAAGTTATTGTCTTATCCTACGGGAACCGCAATTTTTTCGGAATGGAAAGTATCCTATGTCACTTTCCGTCTTCCAAACTATGCCCACCCCAAAAATGAAGTCAATCCGTTGCTCCATTGCTGAGAAACAGTTATTGTCCTATCCCATGGGAATCACGAATTTTCTCGGGATAAAAAAGTATCCTATTATCACTTTCTGTCTTTTAAACCATAGGTATCCATACCAAAAATCAAGTCAATCTTTTGCTTCGTTGCCGCGTCAAAGAGGAACAAACCAACAAACTTTTCGGATTGATAATATTAAAGTAGGTATGATGATTCTGTACCATAAAGGTAGAATAAAGAAACATGTTAAACCTCTAATGATGGTAGATTTAAAAATATTTTTAATGTCAGATAAAATGACGGCCTGGTGTTAAACGTCATAGTAACATGTGGCATGCAGAGGGAAAAAAACATTTTATCTAATTTTAATGTCAGTTGTCATTTTCAATCCATACTTTATTTCCTCTTCAAGGGGATATAATGGTGGAAAAACAATTAGTCCCCTTGCCATGCTACCTGTGATTTATAAAAGTCTGCAGACAATGTCACCTGTCATCTAATTACGTTTCGCTGTGACGTTTCATTAATTCATATTAGCGTCATAGAGAAATTAATCACTTAGCGTCTCTTTGTGATAGTGGCGACAGTTTTGCTTTCGAGAGTTTTTGTCCTGTCCTACAGGAACCATGCAATTTTTTGCTTAACGTCTAACGCTTAGTATCTAAAATTCGACGCGCTAGGTTTTGCTCTTGAGTCTCAGCAGTTCTTTGCGCTGCGTTATGCTCGGCATCTAAAAGTCGCCGCGCTTGACTTTCTCCTTGTCTCAGCATCTCTCTGAGCTGCGTGACGCTCAGCATCTAAAATTCGACGCGCTTGGTTTTTTGCTCTTGATTCTCAGCAGTTCTTTGCGCTGCGTGATGCTCAGCATCTAAAAGTCGCCGCGCTTGACTTTCAACTTCAGTCTCAGCAGCTCTCTGAGCTGCGTGACGCTCAGCATCTAAAATTTGACGCTCTTGGTTTTGCTCTTGAGTCTCAGCAGCTCTTTGAGATGCGTGGCGCTCGGCATCTCATGTCAAACGCGTTGAAGTGTGCTCTTCAGACTCTTGGCTTCTAGCAATTTTCTTTACGCGAGCTCCGCTAGAACTACGCGCTAGATTCGATTTGCGTTTTGTAGGCATACCGATTAGAATGAAAACTACGTAATTAAACTGAAAAAATACATGTAACCTTCTCTAAAGTTTACAGGAAAAGGTTGAATGACTTTGACATTTGCAACTTGAGCAGCCTTGAATGGGCATTGGGCATAGAGAATGTAATTTGGAAAGTCAAGATGCAAATTACCATTTGTCATTGTAGAATATAAGTTTTTTCTTCTAAGATTCTAGCCAATGCGGTTTCATCCCCCCTTTTCAACCCTTTAAAACTATTTTTTCGAATCAAAAAGTAGCCTATGTCCTTTCTCAGGCTCTAGACTATCTGTGTACCAAATTTCATTCAAATCGGTTCAGTAGTTTTAGCGTGAAAGCGCGACAGACAGACAGACAGACAGACAGAGTTACTTTCGCATTTATAATATTAGTAAGGATAAATATGATAAAAAAATGAAATACCCCCATTCTTTGATTTTCGTGGAGTGTCCCAATCCCCGATCAGATCACTTAGTGAATTATATATTTTAAACTAAACGATACACCGTTACCAAAAAAAACACACTAAGTCCTAAAATGTTTAAAATACTATAAAAAATTAGACCATAGTTCTGAAAGAACTACATTGCCTGAAAAAAAATTGAATGTAACTGTCCTAAGGTAGTTCCTGATTTGCGTGGATTATTATAATTTCACTAGCACATCTCTCAATTCGCGACCTGATGTTGCATAATCCTACTTCAAGTTAACAACTAATTGCGCTCCGACTGCTGGGCAGAGTGCTTGTGTGATGGTGCGTCGAGTTTAAAAAAAATAGAGGTAAGAACATTGTTGCGTGGGTTTGGTTTCTCAAAACTTTGATTTGCGTGGTTTAATTATCTCCAGTGTCTGTGAATTTATTTATTTAGTAAAATATTGTAACGAACAAATATAAAGTAACGTAACTTATAATCAAAACACAGTTTATTTGTTTAAAAGGTTTTTGTATATTTTTAGCATAAAGGATTTATTTTGATTTTCGTGGTCGTGATTTGCGTGGTTTACGTGGTAGTTTTGACCCACGCAAATCAATTTTTGCCCATGCAAATAAAACCACTTTGAGTTTTGTATTAGTCATGAATGATAATATTTTATATTACTTAAGTTAAATGTAACTTAGTTTAAATCAAACTTATAATGTCACGTTCTGTGGGTTTCTGACTTAACTGGCAGAGAATTCCATATACCATTAAGTTCACGGTGTCACATTAATCGTGCATATATAAATAAATAAAACAATTGAAAATAGCTTTAGATTAGATACCTATATTTAAGTTTAGTAAAATTATAATGGGTTATCAACATTTTGGACCAAAAATGCCATTAACAAGATAAGAAAAAATAGAAAGAAAAGAGTTATCCGAGTGAAGAAGAAAGAGAGTGAAGAGTGAAGAAGAGAGGCTTAAATTTAATGAAGAGTTCAAAGGGAAAAATCGAACGAGATATTACGAAACGAAAACCGAAGGAAAAATACTGATATTCATGACTTAAACCGCCACGAGCAAAAAGCAAAACGAAAGAAATGTAGAATAAGTTCCCGAAAATATAACCTAAAGAAAAAAATCAAGCTAAACGTTGCCTTGCTGAGAAACTCATACAAGTACCAGAAACTCATTACAAAGAAAACCGTGATCCATTGGAAGAAACTCTTACTCCATTGCTATTGTCACGTGCTGATTCACCAGTACCATCAGCTTCTGACCGCATAGTTCGTTTAGCAGCGGGTCAGCTAGTAATAATTAATGTTTGACTGATACCACTAAAAACGTTATCTGCTTTAGAAACCAACTATTTAAATAATGTTGGACTGATACTACTAAATACGATTTCTGCCTTAGTAACCTACCTATTTTTTACCTTATCATAACATAATAACTTATTTTCAATATGAAGTAACAGTAAGTAACTCATCTGAGAAAGTCAATTTAAAATTATCATTTTCGTGGGGTGTTTTATGATTTGCGTGGCCTCCATTTTTTTAACCTCGATTATCTCTTTAAGTATATCGCTCTATGAGGTGCCTCTTCTATATAACATATTACTTTTACATATATTTTAAGATTCTGACAAGGATTTGAAAAAAAAATTGAATTCGAAAATTGCCACGAAAATCACTAAAGAATGCCTTACTCAAAGAAGTACCCGGATATTAATACGGGTAGTAACCGTTCATTTTTTTTGTACAGAAATCGCAGATACCGTCTTTGCACCCTTTCAAGCATAATTGTGTAATTTTTTTTACAAGCCTATTAATAAGTTCATAATCTCGACTTGCTCTTAATCGATTTGGATCATACTCAAAAATCTTGTTAGGATTTAGATATTGCCAAATATTATCGAAAATCGGCTGAAAAATAGCGCCAAAACAATTTTCCCCCTTTTTTGAGGGAAATACCTCCCCAATCGAAAATCGCCGACGAAAAAAAAAAATCTGTTAATATTATAAATTAAACATGTGTACAGGTAGTGGCACGTAAGTGTAGTGCTGAGGGTACTGTGGAGATGGCTGCGCATGGTGACCGCCATACTACACCCATGCGTCGCCATCCCATCCACACTTCGCTCAGCGCTAGACTTATATGCCGCCACCTGTACCAAATTTTATCGAGATCCGTTGAAAAATGAGACCTGTAGACAAAAACCAACATCTGGACAGAAACGAAGGCAAAATCGCCGTATCTAAAACGAAGATCTTCGCTTTATATACTTACGCTCGATCAATTAGAAACAGCATCTTAGTAATAGCACAATACATTTTGGTTTGAAATGTGTCCTGAAATAGGTTTAGAAAACTGTTAGTTATTCCGGTTTTTTGACAATTTAATGCAAAACGATTAAAATAATCGGCCAAGTACGAGTCGGTCTCGTTTTCGAAGAGTTCCTTTCTGTGTGGAAGCCCTTCTTGATAAATTTTATTTTGTTTATTTATTTTTGAAGGGAATATAAAACTTAATATTCTATGAATATTTCAAGCATCTTGCTGTTATCGAGCAAAAAACACGTTTCTTGTATCCCCCCTTATATAGGTATTTATTTTTAATAAAGTTAAATATAACTAAAGATTCTGTGAAAATTTCAAGCATCTACCTATCACCGTTATTAATAGCGAGCGAAAAACAGCTTACAAGTCTAGTATGTTGTAGGGGAGCCGCCTTTTTTTTTCTATTTTTAGTATTTGCTGTTATAGCGGCAAAAACAATACATCATCTGTGACAATGTTCTAGCTATCACCGTTCCTGAGATACAGCCTGGTGACTGGTGACAGACAAACAGACGGACGAACAGCGGAGTCTTAGTAATAGGGTAACATAAAAATGGGATAGTTTATTGAATCAGGCGTTACTTTGCGGAAGTTCATCTTCAAATTCTTGTTTTGAATAAATATTTAGTGTATTTCCGCTCTGTCGTAGTCATACAAGTTAAGGGCACTATTCAAAATCCAAATTAAATCACAAACAAAATTAGCAATTAATCATCAAACTGCATCATGGTTCGACCATGGCTAGGTCAGGTTAGAAAAGTTAGGCTTAGGTATGTTTACAAAATATGAATGAACCTGAAACAAAATTTTTTAATTAATCCGTTTAAAATAATAAAAAATAATTAAACCTGTAACAAAAATAGTGATTAGTAATCTATTTAAAAAATGTAGTAAACCTGAAAATAATATTTAATTAATATGTTAAAATTACAAATATAATTTATTTATAAAAAATGGTATAAAATAATTGAAAAAATACTTAGTCAATAAATAGCACCCCTATTCTTACTGTACTCTATTCGACACGTGTTTCGCCTCTAAACGAGGCATCTTCAGGACGTGTTGACTCTTCGAGCTCACTCGCAAATTATTCTCGCAAGAATAATTTGCGAGTGAGCTCGAAGAGTGATTCTCGCAAGAATAATTTGCGAGTGAGCTCGAAGAGTCAACACGTCCTGAAGATGCCTCGTTTAGAGGCGAAACACGTGTCGAATAGAGTACAGTAAGAATAGGGGTGCTATTTATTGACTAAGTATTTTTTCAATTATTTTATACCATTTTTTATAAATAAATTATATTTGTAATTTTAACATATTAATTAAATATTATTTTCAGGTTTACTACATTTTTTAAATAGATTACTAATCACTATTTTTGTTACAGGTTTAATTATTTTTTATTATTTTAAACGGATTAATTAAAAAATTTTGTTTCAGGTTCATTCATATTTTGTAAACATACCTAAGCCTAACTTTTCTAACCTGACCTAGCCATGGTCGAACCATGATGCAGTTTGATGATTAATTGCTAATTTTGTTTGTGATTTAATTTGGATTTTGAATAGTGCCCTTAACTTGTATGACTACGACAGAGCGGAAATACACTAAATATTTATTCAAAACAAGAATAAAAATGGGACCCTATAACTAAGAACCCGAACCCTAAAAACAGTACAATGAATTAACTTCCAATAATCTTTTAGTACAAGCACTGATCCAGATATAGAACCTACACTTTTGACTCCAGCAAAGTTTTTCAACCATGAGCAATCAAAAAATTCCTTCATACCGACTTATCACAATGCCACCTTGGATTTTCTCTGAAAACCGTATCGGGTAAACCAAGCTTCTTTCATCTTCGACAAACGCCTCTAGCCCCGAGACTCAAAGGGAATGCCTTCCAAAGCTTAGGCAGAGAAAAGAAAACTATTTTTACAGTCTACCCTTCAAATAGATTCTCAAAGTGAGATGTGTCTGGTACTTTTGAAATGAATTTTAGTTAATGAATTGAAGCGTTTTCTAGTCCGGGCGTGTTTTATTATATACAGAGTCACTTGTAAAAGACCAACGATTTTGTAGGACTGGATATTCAGCTAACATCACAAAACAACGCTTGTTCTACGAGCTTTTAAATAACTCAATAGACAAAAAAAAACAAGTTTTTCTGTAAACTTTTTATTGTACTGCCGTGAAATTAGTACTTATTCGTCTTACAAAAAGTTTTACGCACGATTTAGACAGTGTTTAGCAGTACAAATTGCACGGTTAAACAGTGTTTAAAGTGGGTTTAAGTCTTTTGTGGTAAGGCGGTATATGTTTACGTCATTAATGCTGTGCACTGTTCCACTTTTAACCTCGCATGTCACACGTAGAATTAATATAGTATTAATATTTATTTTTGTTTGAAAGTAAAATTTTACAAATATTATCAAACAACGCTTTTTTTATGATGTTACGAATCTAGTCTTGCAATGTTGTTGGTATTTTACAAGTGACCCTGTATTTGAAGAAAACCCTGATGGAATTCCAACCTTCGGAAGGTCAAAGGCTCGTAACTTACAACTTAGTGTTAAAGACTTGACAAGGTCGTATCCCTTTGTTTATATATTTAGGAAAGAACAGAATACGCCCAAAAAAGGGCCACATCTCTTTAATTAAATCTTTATAAGCTCGCGACTTGACCGATTGGTTTCTAATCATAGAAAAACACGTTATCTATGTCAAAATCACAATCTAAACTAATCAATATACGGAGAGATAAAAAAAGAAATTTACTAACCTGAACCAGAGGTATTCGCTAGCTTGGTCAAAAAGTTGTTTATATTCACAATAATCATTATTTTTCGCAAAAAAATGGCACAACCGACTTCAATCGTGTACAAAATTCTCTATAAAGGTGTATACAATTTTTCGTTATTGTTGATTTTTCAAAAACGGCTTAGCTGATTTCGTTATAATTTAAATGAGACCACCTTAGGAGTATGTCCTATTATTATTTTTAAATCAGTCTACATTTTACAATAATTTCGATGAACATACGTAAAATAAGAAGTACATACAGACAAACATAGAACCCCCTTCTTTTTAGATGTCGGTTAAAACTTAGGAATAAAATCAAAGCCAAGTTCATAAATTTTATATTTATCCTTTAATAAGCTCCTAGCAAAACATCCGGAACATGTACGTCGGTACGTTGTAATACAATTTATATGAAGCTGGGGCATTCACACATCTGTGTCAGTGCCGGGTCGCCGCCGTCACGTCGGTTACTGATGCGCGGTTAGAGCCATAGAATAATATACCAAATACGAGCTGACATGGCTTAATATGTTAACAAAAAAAATAAAGGCCACCTCTATCACCTTATTTCGATTATTCGTTAGTCATTGTTAGGAAGTTTTTTTTTTATTATTTATTCAACAGCCCAAACAAAAACAGTCAAAGTATGAGACTATGACCAGCACCGTCGCGTGCCATGACCGGAACGTTTTAGCACCGGCTAAATACTAATAAAATAAATTAAATCGGCTAAGTGCGAGTCGGGCTCGCACACGAAGGGTTCCGTACCGTAAAGGAGCCCCATTCGTCTTGCCATTATTAATAGCGAGCAAAAAAACTCCTGAAATCACGTTTGTTGTATGGGAGTACCCCCTTAAATATTTATTTTATTCTGTTTTTAGTATTTGTTGTTATAGCGGCTACAGAAATACATCATCTGTGAAAATTTCAGTTGCCTAGCTATCATGGTTCATGAGATACAGCCCGGTGACAGACAGACAGACGGACGGGTCGAAGTCTTAGTAATAGGGTCCCGTTTTCACCCTTTGGGTACGGAACCCTAAAAACTATAACTACTTCAGGGTTCTTATTCCTACGTTGCCTAGGAAAGGGCCTAGGAAAGACGTATCGTGTTATTTCCGTGCCTGATACGTTTTTATCACAGTCATGATTTGAGAACTAAGACGATACGATAGAGAGAGCCTCGTAAACAATCCGGTAGATTAATGAGCGGCGCTATAGCCTACAGCTATTAAACCATTTTAAATATTAATTCACCCGTTCCTTACAATATACATAACTATGTCAATGAGTGCTAATTTGGTTGCGCTCAACAATATAGCCAAACTATCGCTGCAACAATTAGCTGCGAAACTTCCATATAAACTGGTTCAGGGCTTTGTTTTCATGGCTCATATAAAGCACTATATTGTTGGAAATTGCAGGAAATTTGGTAGCTAGTTCTTAGGGTATACAAAATCCTACCAAAAATGTTTTTGTGTAAAATTTGATCAAGACAAGACTATCGAAAAGTTATCAGATCTCATGTAAAGCCAATTTTCTAACTCTACATGCCCTAACTCTATAAACCCTAACTTCACAAACTCAATGTACATAATATAATAGGCCCAATTATGTAGGCACCATTTTAGTTATAATAGTAATTTAGAATATTTTGTTGCTTTTTCACTTTAGGCATTCGATAGAGAGAACACTCTTTACGTTCCTGTTAAATTTACGATGGCATCTTCATAATTGGGACTATTAAATTCGTAAAATTGATGTACCTAGGAACTTTTACATTACTGGCATTTGCATGAAGGATAACATTGTGAGGCAATCTGAATAGGGTCAAAAGAGAGATTCGATGACATAATCATTTTTTGATTTCATATTACAAAATTTTTTCGCGTATCTGATAATTTATTTTTCATTTAAATATTTTGAGGCAAATGTAGGTAATTTATTCAGGTCGTTTTTACCTCAATAAAGAAATTAATAAGAATTTATTTGAATCCTGCACGCTCTTCGTGAGTAGGTCTATGTTCAGCGGTACTATTAAAATACCACTACAGTACAGTAAAGCATAAAATAAACTCTTGATTTATCATACAATTCTATGTAGAAACAACATCACCGAGTTAATTGCTCCCAGAACAGCGACTAAAACTGAAAAACATTTGAACAATGTTTTCCGAAGTAAGTTGCTGAGCAATTTGCGAGTTTCATTAGTTAACAGATAGATTTATCGCCGCCGTAAAGTTGGACGGGAGGTGGCACGTGACCCGAGGAAGTCCGAGGGTAGGGCTGGAACCCACCACTGTGATAAAGACTGCTTCGGTGGTTAGAGACCCTGACTCTTGGGACTAATAGGGGGAGGGGGTTCTATTCTCACGCAGGACAAGTATTTTTGTGAGGAACGGAAGTGTTTGCTTCTAATTTGGATGTTATTATTATATTATCTAAATGTGTATGTATTTTAAATATATGTACATAGGCTAAAACTACATAATCTACTACTACATAGAAAGCATCGAAGAACCACAGACCCTTGAAGGTCTAAAGATAATACAAATGCTCAAGCCCACTGCCAGTTCGGAGCGTGCCCAGCATGCTGGCAGCATTGCCACGCTGAATGGCTTTTATGTTGAACCAAATAAACACCAGCATTTATATTATTATTTAAATATGTATATTGTGTAGAATATGTATCTGGCAGCCACTTCACAAGCTATTCTTAGTTTTGGGGTGAAAGACCGCGTGTGAGGAGTCCCCTAATATTTATTGATATAACCCACTTTCATGCAAATAAATAGCTTGTATTTGAATCCTAGTGAAACTTCAATCCATCCCTCAGTCATAGGACGTCCACTGATGGACAGCATCCAGCGTGATTCTGCCTTCATAGGGTTGTCGGTCCACCTTGGGGGTGGAATACCACTTTATCTTGACATGTTTTATTTTTATGTGGAATAGGTCTACATTTGGCTACCAACTCGCCTGATGAAAAGCGAAGTTGTAGCCGAAGATGGAGAGATTGGCATTCCAATCCCTGGCGGTCCGCATTATGAAGGAATCGCTTAGTACGAGCAGGTGGTACGTCGACTATGTAGGGACGGTACTTATACGACTTCCACATCGACATGTTGGTTGTTTTGACAGTTTAGGCATGATAAAATCCTTTAGGCGGCTTTAAAACACGGACGGCAGGGCTACCCACTCGGCCTACACAAACTTACTTACTATCATACATTATATAAATTGGCCCCACCATAACCTGTACACGTAGTTACATAAACATGGCATTAAAGTTAACACGCCGTTACCCTGAGCGGTTCGAGCCAACCTGAGCCACAATTCAGCTCATTAGGAGACGCTATTTACCCCTGCTCTGGCTCTGTGCAGTGACCTATTTAGCTCAAACACAACTTGATACTCAACCAGAATAGGAAATGGTGACGCCAAAACATATTCTTTACACCCACTTAGACTTTTGAGATTGTTGTAATCCTTACATAGCATAAAATAAAGTCGCTATTTTCGTTTGTTTGTTTGTTTGTCTGTATGCTTAAATCTTTAAAACTACGCAACGGATTTTGATGCGGTTTTTTTTTAATGGATAGAGTGATTCAAGAGGAAGGTTTATATGTATAAAAATTCCCGAAATTCTCACGGGAACGGGCACAACGCGGGTAAAACCGCGGGGCGCTGCTAGTTTACAATAAAACCAAAAAAAAAATTAAATGTATGTCAAAATCGTTTTTATAAATGTGCAATGTTTCGAATAAACAAGCGATAAGCAGCTGACACGTTAAATTGAAAGTTGAATTGAAAGTTCTCGAGTGGAGACCACGTACCGGCAAGCGCAGCGTAGGACGTCCACCCACAAGGTGGACGGATGACCTCATTAACACCGCAGTATCGCGCTGGATGCAAGCCGCTACGAATCGGTCTAATTGGAGATCCATAGGGGAGGCCTATGTCCAGCAGTGGACGTCCTTTGGCTGATGGATGGATGGATTGTTTTAGCCATGTCAGAAGCCTTCAGGCGGCCTAAAAACTCTGACACCAGAGCTAGCCACCCGGCCAATACGAACTTACCTACTTACTTACTTAATTGCTGCATATTTTAACAAGCGTAATAGCCCCAAACGATATTACAATATTCATAATGTTGTCTTTTCATAAATCAGAGCTATTCGTAAAGGGTATAACCAAGCCGAAGCAGGGTGTCATTATTATGTACTTAAAAAGCTTTACTACGGGGCTCATCAGGAAATCGAGAAATAAATCAGGTGTCCCATATACATGGTCATAGGTATTAAACGCAACACCTTTTAAGGGCGGGTCTAGTACATCTAGACAAACAACTTTTGTTGTGGGACTTTTGGAAAATCGCGAAGAAAAATCAGCTTTTTCCTACAAAAAGTTCGTAAACGCGCCGCAAAATGTATGGAGAAGCAATTTTTTTTTTCAAATGTCGTAGTACAAAAGTTGTTTGTCTAGATGTACTAGACCCGCCCTTAAAAAGTTTGCGTTACCTACTAGTGACAATCCCCGGCTTTGCACAGATGTATTATACATATAAACCTTCCCCTTGAATTATTCTATCTATTGAAAAAAAAACCGCATCAAAATCCGTTGCGTAGTTTTAAAGATATAAGCATACATGGGAACAGACAGCGGGCTACTTTGTTTTAAACTACTCGTATGTAGTGATGACCCTGTATAATCTCAACTCAAAATCGACGAAATGTGTGAAACAGCTGATATTTTAGTACAGATTCATGAATAACGAATCACCTAAATTTTGCCGCGACTTATTGTCTACCTTTCTACCAGTTGTGGCATTTTTATGTACTTTAAAAAAATATATACCTAAATGCCACGCATGCTAGCCATGTTCCATCTAATTTTTGATTAGCATCTCTACTTTGAATATATTAAACAAACTCGGCGTAATGCCTCTTGTTTCAGAAACCAAGCGGCATATTATGCGGAATCTGGTCCTAAATGCAGCTGCACGCGAGTTTTCATCCAGATCCAATTTGCAAGTTGAGCCTGTTGTGTTGCAACCCAGGGTTGGCAACACTTTGTACCTATTCATCATTTCAATTTATTTTGTTAAGCACGTTCAGCACGGTCAGTCTTTGGACGGGTGACCTCGAGTGGCATTTACCACTGAGCATTAACAGACTCGTTAAATTGTAGGCCCCGGATGTCCTAAACGTGTAGCCACTTCAGAGGCCTTTAGGCGCTTTATAAACTCTGTCACCAGGGCTAGAAAATCAAGCATTGCCATTAATCGTGGTTATGCTGACAGCATGCTGGGCACGCACCAACTGGCAGTGGGTTTGAGCATTAGGATTATCTTTAGACCTTTTGGGATCTGTGAATGATCCAATTGCTTTTAATTTTTTGTTGTAGTAAACACTAAGTAGAAATAAATATTTTAAACAAGTTCTATATTACGTCTTACAACGTTAAATAGATGCCTGAACATGCGAAGCAACTGCCGGCCACACTGGACGTAATTTCTTCCAGAAATTTAATTAATTAATTTATAATTAGAAGTGAAAGTGGGAGCCCTATATCAATTCTCTTTGTTCCGATTCAACGTGAAACCATCTCGTTAGAAACTTTGAGATGCAATGCTTTTGGCGCTACTGATGTAATGAAACTACAAATACAGCTGAAGGCTTATTAGGACCCGGGCCCTTACTGCGTAAGCGCTCTGACTTTCGGCTTCGCTTTTTCTCCTGCTCGCGCCAGTTACTCACGCCACGAGAGCGAGCGGGAGGAAAAGCGAAGTCGAACGTCAGAGCGCTTACACAGTAAGGCCCTCGGTTTTTACCCGACTGTTCAAGGAGGTAAATACAGGGTTATTCCCAGTCAATTGGCATCCTTTGAGAAGCTTATTCTGTGCATCTAAACTAACAACTTTAAACTAAAAAAAAAAAACAGCTGTTCCATACATTTTGTCGCGGGTGAACGATATTTTTCTTTTTTTTCTATTAAGCTGTTGCATAGCTTCTATCGCGGGCCTTGAGCGCGGGGACCGAATCCAATAAATTCCGTAACGAAAAAACCTCACGCTCCCCACTCCGACGGGCAAGGAGGTGTGGCTTGAAGGCCGTGCATCGTGTAACGTCGTTTCAGTTCGGCAGTCTTCGACACGGCGTTGTGTGCGATTAGACGTAGGTATTGTAAAATTATGCAATAGCTTTACCGCGGCAGTCCCCGAGTGCCACACGTCTTTTTTATATATTATGAAGAATGTTAACCTAAAGTTATAGACGGTTATTTACTAACCCTGTACCAAGCCACAATGGGGTGATTAAAGCCATCATTTTGATCAATTTTTAATATGGGGCCAACTCAAAATTCCAGAACAAAAATCTGCTGTTCTATAAAATGAAAAGCTGCAACTCGGAATCGATAAAGTGTATGATATGAAACAGCTGATTTCTTTCTTCTGACAGAAGTTACATTAGGAATGAGGCAGGGTGAGAAATACCCTTGTGTTACTGTACCATTAAATATTATTGTTCTTAATGTATTTATTTTATTTTATTGACTTTAAACTGTTGATCAAGGTATTATATGATGTATCAAATATGTTCAGGCGTTAGGTTAAATAATAGTCGCCGACTACTAAATTCTCTAACGCCTGACGGAAAACCCAGAGCAATGCAGGTCGTAAATCTGTATTACTCTAGGTTGGTTGCGACTTGACAGTTTTCAGAGCGTTTAGCTACCTGCCAATGGGCTACTGGCAGTTACCTAAACGCCTGATGAAACTATTAAAGTACTAGAGCGTGAGCTCTGAGTACTGTAATAGTCAAACTGCAAGTTTCTAAGAGGGAGCCTATCAATCTGTAGTACCTAACATTACCTACAAGACCCTAAGATCTAGTATGACAATGTCAAACTAGTACCTATTGATAGATTCCCTAGATTTCCTACAGGACCCTATCCCTACTAGGTCCTAACTCAAGTCAATACTTACCTATTCCCTACGGTTTCCCTAGCTAAGTTAGAGACCCCTACTCTCCTATACAAGGATACTCACCACTGGGTCTCTAGCTAGCCTACCTACCTATCTATAATACCTAGCCCTAACCATAGAGCGATATATACATATATACAGATAGGTACGGGAAAACCTGTTGCCGGCGACCTAAGGCAACAAGCGGAATGGGGGAAGGTAATAGGGATACGCACGTCGTGCAATGTGCGCAGGGAATGATACTCCACTGCCGTTCACGCAGGCTCACGTGAACGATGCAGATGGCAACGGCTACAAGGTGTCTTATGCCGCAGTGGAGGGAAAGGGTTAGGTCCAGCGGGAGTGCTGGACGGTGCGCGGAGGCCGCTCTCAGTAGCGCTCGGCGTCAGGGCGGAGGTCGGCTCGTCGCGGGCGGACGTGACCTCGTGGAAGGCGGGCGGGCGGAGCAGCGCTCAGCGTAGGGCGGGCAGAAACCTCGTGCAGGGCGGGCGGTGGAGCCTCTGGTCGCAGCCGGTTGGCTGGGCGGGCGGCTTCCCTCTGAGCTCTTCTTGCTGCTCCAGGTAGTTGGGTTCTTCTTGGCTGCTCCAGGTGGGGTCTTCTCGGAGGTGGTGAATTAAAACCAGTCTTCGGTAGTAATTAATTTTATTTTAAAACTAAACAACTTATATACTAAAACACTTATAATCTACATACAAAAAACCATATTTGTGTGCCGTATCGGTGTGACGCACCGTCAGCACACGTGCGCTGGCCGCGGAGGTGTCGATGCCCGGCGTATCTGGGTCGCGGACGGTGTTTTCGGCATTTTGAAGGTTTTGCAATACATACATGTTCAATTATATTGAACATTCTGCCAACTCTCAGAGTAGAATGGCAACTTCAGGTTGTTCTAGAGTCATTTTCTGGAGTGCTTCTGACGTCTTTCCTTATCGGTGCTGGAATGGCTGGTTAACCATGCATTATTTGTGTTGCATGGTCTTCGCCACTCCAGGAAAAGTAAAAGCAGCATTTTCTTTCTTTATGCAGTGGGCGGTCGGCACAGCGCTGGGCGTAAGGCAGGCGGAGTTGGTCTCGTCGCGGGCGGACGTAGAACTCGTGGAAAGCGCTCGGGCGGCGCTTGCGTAGGGCGGCGATGCTCTCGTCACGGGCGGACGTAGAACTAGTGGAAAGCGCTCGGGCGGCGCTTGCGTAGGGCGGCGATGCTCTCGTCACGGGCGGACGTAGAACTCGTGGAAAGCGCTCGGGCGGCGCTTGTGTAGAGCGAGGTTGGTCTCGTCACGGGCGGACGTAGACCTCGTGTAAGGTGCTCGGGCGGCGCTCTGCGTAGGGCAGGGTTGGTCTCGTCACGGGCGGACGTAGACCTCGAAGAAAGTGCTCGGTGTAGGGCGGGCGGAGCAACGCTTGGTGGAGAGCGGGTGGAGGTCGGCTCGTCACGGGCGGACGGGGAACTCGTGGTAGGCGGGCGGGCGGAGCGGCTGGCTGGGCGCCCGCCCAAGTTTCCTTTGGGCTCTTCTCGATCCAGATGATGGTTTCTTCCTCGCTTCTTCAGGTTAGGCTCTCCCGGTGGTAGTGAATTAGAACCGGTCTTGGTAGTAATTAATTTTATTTTAAAACTAAACAACTTATATACTAAAACACTTATAATCTACATACAAAAAACCATATTTGTGTGCCGTATCGGTGTGACGCACCGTCAGCACACGTGCGCTGGCCGCGGAGGTGTCGATGCCCGGCGTATCTGGGTCGCGGACGGTGTTTTCGGCATTTTGAAGGTTTTGCAATACATACATGTTCAATTATATTGAACAAAATAAAAACTACACAAACTAAACTGCATTAGTGGCACACAGCGTTAAAGTGTTCTTTCAGTAACGTTATGTACCGTATACGTAGCATAGCGCGGCTCTACTATCGACAAAAGGTTGCCAGCTGGCTTAGCATCCAAGAACACGACAAGAGTTTATCGACGTGTGCAAAGGTGACAGATATCTTCATCATAACTTTGTGACGTTCTGACACGTCGATAGTATAATTTTATGGTCCGTATGCTAAGTTTGCTTGTAACGACAAGACCATCACAAGACAGACCGTTGTTACGCTTGTTTTATTTTCAATTTATTTCTGTCAGCTTTTTTTAAAAAGGGCTAAAAACTTGCAAGAACAATATACACATCGCGACAGATGAAACTAAGTAGGTAATAGCTTGCAAATTCGTATAAGTCTGGTGGGTGGCTAGTCCTAGTGTCAGAGTTTTTAAACTGCTTAAAGGCCTCTGACATGACTAAATGTTTAAAACAACCGGAGCCTACAGTTTAACGTGTCATCCGAGGCACAGTAGTGCTCAGTTGTAAATGCCACCCACGGTCACTCATCCGAAGACTGACCGTGCTGAACGTTGCTTAAGTTCGATGATCGCTAACAAACACATAGTCAAACTACGCTATGTACACGGATTAGTAAAGAAAAGTAAAAGTTTGAAAAAGGCTACATGCTTCCGTTATTAAATGCCTCACCTGAAACCCTTAATCCAGCTCCCCTCCCGCTCCACCTCTTTCCCCCTTTCATCCGTGATTTATTCCTCTAATCCATAATTTCTGTTTGTCATCTTATTAAATTAGTCCCTTTATTATCCGAGCCAGTTTCCTTGACATTCCACGGTTTTTGCGAGTTTTTCAGTGTACAAGGTAAATTAACTTGGCCAAAATGAAAGAAAATTAACTTTGCTTGAAATAAATAAATAACGTTACAATTAATAAAACAAAAAAAAAATACAATTAAACGAGGTTATAATTTTGCTCTTTTAATGCTTAAGAAAGAAAACCTGGCCCTAATGGCGTTACACATGGGTAAAGATGAAACAAAGAAATGATTAACCATTTATTATATCATTGAAACCTCGGTAACGGTAGTTGTAAAGACACGTATGGTGGGGCTGCTGATAAATTATCCTAACTCATTGTTATATCACTTCAGTGTTTACTAAGAAGAATTAAATTTAAATTAAAATTGTAGGCCCCGGTTGTTTTAACCGTTTAGCCATGTCAGAGGCCTTCAGGCGGCCTAAAAACTCTGACACCAGGGCTAGCCACCCGGCTTATACTTACTTACTTACTGCGTTGGCGCTGTGACCCCAAAGTGGGTCTTGGCCTCCGACACTAAAAGGCGCCAGTCGTCACGGCGCTGTGCAGCGCTCCGCCAGTCCGGCCTATACGAACTTACTTTTTTTTACTTACTAAGAAGAAATAAAAATATAACAACGCTAACAGAGCTATGCTATGGTGCCGATAAATGGACCTTCCTCACTGATTCATCACTTCAGTGTTCATTAAAGAGAACTAAAATATTCAAACTACGCTAAGAGAGCTGTTGGGGGCCACGTTGAGAGGGCTACGCTGTGAGGGCTACGCTGTGAGGGCTACGCTGTGAGGGCTACGCTGTAAGGGCTACGCTGTGAGGCCTATGCTGTGAGGGCCACGTTGTGAGGGCTACGCTGAGGGCTACGCTGTGAGGGCTACGCTGTGAGGGCTACGCTGTGAGGGCTACGCTGTGAGGGCTACGCTGTGAGGGCTACGCTGTGAGAGCTACGCTGTGAGGGCAACGCTGTTAAGACTACGCTGTAAGGGCTACGCTGTGAGGGCTACGCTGTGAGGGCCACGTTGTGAGGGCCACGCTTTGAGGGCTACGCTGTGAGGGCAACGCTGTGAAGACTACGCTGTAAGGGCTACGCTGTGAGGGCAACGCTGTGAAGACTACGCTGTAAGGGCTACGCTGTGAGGGCTACGCTGTAAGGACTACGCTGTGAGGGCTACGCTGTGAGGGCAATGCTGTGAAGACTACGCTGTAAGGGCTACGCTGTGAGGGCTACGCTGTAAGGACTACGCTGTGAGGGCTACGCTGTGAGGGCAACGCTGTGAAGACTACGCTGTAAGGGCTACGCTGTGAGGGCTACGCTGTAAGGACTACGCTGTGAGGGCAACGCTGCGAAGACTACGCTGTAAGGGCTACGCTGTGAGGGCTACGCTGTGAGGACTACGCTGTGAGGGCTACGCTGTAAGTGCTACGCTGTGAGGGCTACGCTGTGAGAGCTATGCTGTTAGGGCTACACTGTAAGTGCTACGCTGTGAGTGTTACTCTGTGAGTGCTACGCTGTGAGGGCTGCGCTGTGAGGGCTACGCTGTGAGGGCTATGCTGTGAGGGATACGCTGCGAGGGCTACGCTTTGAGGGCTACGCTATGAGGGCTACGCTGTGAGTGCTACGCTGAGAGGGCTACGCTGCAAGGGCTACGGTGTGAGGGCTACGCTGTAAGTGTACGTTGAGAGGGCTACACTGAGGGCTACGCTATGAGGGCTATGCTGTAAGGGGCACGCTGAGATGTCTATACCATGAGCGCTACGCTATGAGCTCTTCGATATGAGCTCTACTCTATGAGTGCTACGCTGTAAGTGCTACGCATTGAGCGCTATACTGAGGCATAGAGTTTATAATAATGAGCTCTGAATGTCACGCTATCAACAAAACGTCTAAAAAAACTACTAAACTAGCAGATAAATCATCCTAGACAGAGATCCCACCTACAAAAATAAGATTTCATAACCAATCTCTTTCAGCGGGATTCTGTCAAGACGGCGGCGAACGCAATTATTTCTCAAAGGGGCACTTCTTTTATCTTTATTCGAGAAAAGAGACGACAATAAAAACCAATTAGGTTAAAGTAATGCGATGGTCGCTGTTGGATGGAGATTCTTTGAGGGTCAAGTGGCCGCTGATTTGGTTATGGGCTCTGATACTTTATTAAGGGACTTTTGGTTTTGTTTATATTAGCTTAATCAAATACGTTTTACTTATGAGCTGAAGTCTTGACCTTGGGTTGTTATCTAAACTGCTGCGGTTTCGGTTGAGGTACCTATAAGTGAATGACAATTCACAAGATACTCGTAGGTCAACGATATTGTGATAATTATTTTTCGCAAATAATGGCAAAACCACCTTCCATCGTGTACAAAATTCGAATATTTCGCTCGAATTATTTACATTATTGTTGATTTTTAAAAATAGCTCAGCCGGTTTCTGTAAAATTTAAATGGGATAAGCTCGCAAGTATACGCTTTCGAACTAATAAAGAATTATTGGATACGGTTCTCACAATTGGCGAAATTATCGATGAACATACATACAGCATTTAACAACATGTGTACATACACACAACAATACATCCAGACGAACATAAACTTCCTCCTTTTTGGAAGTCGGTTAAAAATTGCGGGTCGAACCTAGAGATGATTGGTACAGGACAGAGACAAATGTGATCACAAGAGAGTCTACATCCAGCAGTGGGATAAAGAAGACCGATAAAAATCATTAGCTGAACACATTAGATGATGTTGAATTCACAATTATAGATACTAGATCTTCTACGCAGCATTGCCCGCGTGATATTTCGGTTATTGCGCTATTCTATTTTTAACCGACTTCCAAAAAGAAGGAGGTTATGTTTCGTCTGTATGTTTTTTTTGTGTATGTTCATCGATAATTTTGCCAATTGTGAACCGAATTGAAAAATTCTTTTTAACTCGAAAGGGTATTATACTTTTGAGGTGGTCCCATTAAAATTTTGCAGAAATCGGCTGAGCCGTTTTTGAACAATCAACAATAGCGTAACCAATATGAGCGAAATATTCAAATTTCATACACGATGGAAGGCGGGTTTACCATTTTTTGCGAAAAAATATTATTATTATAAAATGTACCCATATCTATGTCAAATGTTTGTTCTATATCCATGGTGGAATAAAAAATTTTTGATCTTTCTTCTGTTGCTGTGTGAAAGCAGTAAAAAACAAATAAATATACCTACTAACAAGTACACTTTCGGATTATTATTTTATTTTATATTAATTCAAATGCTTTCTGCGCTTACAGTGTACACCAAAACGCACAGAAAGCCAAGTTAGTTTAAATGATATTAGCAAAGAAATAAGCTCCAAGGTAGAGTTTGACTGGGGCTGGTGCTGGCAGGGCCGCGGATGAGTGCGAAAGCGTGCCCGTAAGCCCTGACACCAATTCTTAACTATGCATAACAAGCTAACAATAACTGACAAAACTATAATTACTAAAATTTGTCATCCAAAAACTCTTGCACCTTATAATATGCTTTTGATGCTAGTAAACTAAATAGCTGCCTTTTAAATATAGCTACACTAACCGACAGAAGATAAAAGAAAAGCGTCGTTGGAGAGGTGTGCCATTTTAGAATACCTATATGTCTTGTGGCAACACAATTCGGAACTGCAGAGTCTGACACTTACAGAGAAAATTATCAAAATGTCAGATTTTTGTGACTCCACTATAGAATTTATTTAGCCAGTTATTATATTTATTTTTTCCCAACTAAGCGTCTGATCCACGTATAGAAGACTTCGACGGTATGAAGCTGTTATGCATAGTTGACAATAAGCTTGTGGCAGAACTCGTCAGGGTTTTTAGTGGTTATACCGTTCAGTCGGCGGGACTCCGACAATCATCAACGTTTTGTTATAGCTTAAGAATTAGCTTGCATTTAACCACATACCGCCTGATGTTAAGCAGATATGCCGTCTAAAGTGTAGCACGCTTACCTAGAAGATACCTATTTACTCGGGAATTGAAGACATCCATGTTGTACTTTAGCGGGAAGACAGACTCAAACAAAGTGTTCCACATTCTGGCTGTTTGTATGAGGAATGTGTATTTGATTCGCGTGGTTCTAACGTACGGAATGTCCACCACAAAAAGGTGGCGCTCTGGTCGTGTCTATCTAGTTATGTTCTCTCATCTAACAGAACCACCTCTAGTACTCTAAGCGATGTAATTCGATGTATGTGCTCACGTAACTAAACTTAATACTAGACATAAGCGGCCGAGCACTGGTCTTATCAGTAGAGCTGACTGTATGCGTCTGCGAATAAGACCACCTAGATGCCTAAGTTAGGTTGTATTTTGTTCGTTAATTATAGTGCCTTTGCATCGGCAACGCGTTTGTTTAATTTCTAGTTTTTAAAAACATTCTCTCGCGCTTCCGAAATTCAACTATCTATCTGCCTAGAGGCGGGATGGTATTCATATTAAGGATTTTTCACTGAAAGAAAGAATAGTAGTTTATGCAACTGTCATATAATGAAGGGTATTAAAACACGAGTGTGAGTTTATGAAACGAGCGCAGCGAGTTTCATAATAGTAACGAGTGTTTTAATACCCGTGTTATATGCAGTTGCATACACTACTTTATCTTCACTAATAAAAAAAAAATAAAAAATAAACATTTTGCGAAACATTAAATTCACGCGTACGTGTATTTTCACAGTGAACTTGGCGCCATTAAAATCTAACCAATGAGAGCGCAGCTGCGCGCGCAGGGCCAATCAGGAGCGAGCGCGCGATGTTATAATGAGATTTTACGATATCGATGTGGATATTATAACATCGTGTGAAATTGCTTAAATTGAGTGTTTTGTTGTCTGCGCTATAACAGTAGTCATTATAAGTCAAGTATTGGAAACATAAGTAGAATTTTACAACATTAGTGTAGATAAAAGGTATTATACTCTCGCTATATCTAAATAATATCATTTTCACTCGATTTCCTTTGACCTTTCACTGTGAACTGATTAGATGCAGTGCAGTAAGATCCCTCGGGTTTAACCGGTTTAACCTTTCCCTCGATTGGAAAGAAATGGAGCTCACGACGATTGATTATCAGATTTATTATACTTGAAGTTTATTGAGTGTAATGTAAGATTTTCCATTATTTATAGGCGTATGGAGGTTTTCTATCATTATACATTATATTTAGGTAGGTATTTTTTCAAATTATGATAAGGTGTTAAGAATTTTGTTGATGGTTTTAGGACAAAGAGGATTTAAGACGATTTATTTTTACTAAGGGCACACTTGCCCGTGCTATAGGAACTAAAATGCAATACATTTTCCTAAATTCCACTGCCTCGGTGGCTCAGTGGTTGGTGACCGTAACTTCTGGGTCAAAGAGGCGTGGGTTCCATTCCCGCCCAGGGCAAATATTCTGGTTTAAGATATTTATTTCTCAAAAGAATTAACAAAAAATTCACTTAACTGAGAAACACAAGGTAATCTTAAGTATATAGGTAATGATTTTATTATACATAGTAGGCAGGCCATAAATCTAAGTAAGAGTAATGCAAGCGCCGGACACTATTAAATGTGAAAAACTAATGACCTTAACTAAGTACTTTTAAATTATGTAAGTATAATACTTTACAGAAATGGTTTAAACTAATTGAGTTACCCACTTAATGAAAGTAAAGTAAGTTTATATAATAGTAAGTATGGTTGACTCATAAATACTAATCCTGTTGTTAATGAGTAAACAGTAAATTTCAAACATGAGTAGGTAGGTAACATAACTGTTTGCAGAAGGCAATGTAAAAGTTGATAATTAAGGAATGTATAGCTTAAGTAAATACCTACCTATGTACCTACGTTACGGCTTACACAACATATTCATGTGAGGAATATAAGTGTTTGCTCCGTGTCTGGGTGCTATTTAGTAACTATCTATATAAGTGTGTATTTAAAAATATGGATATGTAGTATATCAGTCTCTGGCTGCCATATCACAAGCTTTGCTTAGTTTGGGGTCAGAGGCCGTGTGTAAGATGTCCCCAATATTTATTTATTTATTCATCACCGCCATTATCAGCCGTAGGACGTCTATTACTTAAACTACTACATAGCAAACAATTAGATTATATATAAATCAAGAAATAATTAGAAATATTCCAAATGCTCCAGCCCACTGCCAGCCGGTAGCATGTCCAACATAATGGCAGCATTACCTCACTGCATGACTAACTAAACTAAGAAAAACATTTAATGCCAAAGGCAGCTTAGCTAGGCTAAGGATAAACTAGGATAAACTAATAATAATGTCCCGTGCACACCAAAAACTAAACGAAAGCTCAGTCAGTGTTGCGAAGTAAGTAAATCCTCCTGTCCGTCCCATACCTCGTATAGGAATTTGTTTTACAATTTTAATAAATACTAAACTAATAAATGCTAAACTAACTTAGCTTAGCTCTTGGTCTGTAGCCGGCATTAGAATTAATTAGATTAGAATTTGAGCTCTCATGACTTGAAGCTTACATGATCTCAAAAAAATTGTTTATAAAGTCTGTAAACTCGGTTTATGGTTGATAATTTTACGTGATAACGCCATAAAAAACATTGTTGAATCAACAACTGAAACAAGCCGAACGCCAACGGGGCATTTTTTTCTGTTTCCGTACGCTTATCGTGCCTCACTACACGTATGATTATCTTGTTTTACACTCTCACTAGCACGCTCGGCTCAGGCGGAACGTGAGACTTTTCATGCGTGCAACCGGCGTACATCGATTTACATTCTGTGGATTTACAAAACGTTATCACGTCAAAAATCACCACAGTAAAGGCCACGTCGTTTGTAAAACCGTTATTTGTGGTGTAAAATCAAAACAGCCATTACTTGTTATGACGAGCCGTAGCACCTCTTCCGTCCTAACCGTGTCCGTAAAGCGCTATTTTTATGACCTAAAACACCACTTTTATGACCTAACGTCCAATAACTTGACTCCGAATGTCGGCACTAGCACTGAAACCAATAGATATATATAGGGTGGCTTTCTCTTTACCGCGCGAGACATTTATATGTAGCAAATACTTATACTGAAACCACTGATCTTGTATATGTCATCTCTGTCTGTCCTAATTTCGTACAAAAAGTATACTACGTGTAATGCTAATAATTTCATTGTTTTTTATTACATATTATTACCCCAGATCAGAATAATTATATCACTGATTAATATGCGTTTACACAACGTTGTAATATTTATAAAGATTTAGAAAGAGGCACTTGGTCATCGGTTTTACCTGGCGCGCGATACTTTTATGTGCAGCAATTATCATACACAGCAAAAAGACAGACACTATTTACATTTATAGGTATATGACAAAATATTGTGATAAAATGGAAGCCTTATCGCCCATGGCGATTTCTTCCAAAAAGTATGTAGGGTAGATGCACCAGTTGTGGCCATCTTAGTATCATTTGTGGCCACTTTGAATTTTAAGGATTAATAAGGCAATTTTATATAAAAATAATATTGTTAAAGACATTTTCAAACATTTAGAATCACACAAACAATATTTATGTTATAACATTGTTTATAATTATCAAATATGCAATAATTTTGACTCCAAATGGCCACAACCGGTACACCCACTATATATAAAAACATATATAGGTACATTCGCGCATTATAAATGATATTATTGTGCTCTGTGAATAACATTTGTTGGCATTACACTTAGTTGTAATTTTTAGCCAAAAGTTTTGCGCAAACTTAGGAACCCGCTAGAACGAGATGACATGTCCCATCTCGAGAGGTCTGTGAGTAAAACGAAGCCAAAGATAGCTAACGATACGAGTACCTACATGGGCGGACGACTGTAGATCGTAAAATATACGGTATGTTTTGCCACAAATTTTCACTTCTATATATACCACTTGAAGACGGAGTTTAGTATATATGCCTAGCACAATATATAGGTACTGTTCTGTACTAGTATTGTAACAAAATGTAAGGAATGTACTAATAGTGCTATGTTAGAACCATAGTTTACCGTTCCAACTGTCAGTTCATAAATCATTGTTGTATATACATATTAAATTATGTAAGCGACACGGGGCTTTGCACGGGTGCAATGCTGATACGAAATATACTACAGAATGTCTTTTTATACAACGTTCAAGAATTTTTTTTTTAGTTCCTCTACTATTTATTATTTTATTAAACCTTCTTCTTGAATCACTCTATGTACTTAAAAAAAAACATTAAAATCCGTTGCGTGGTTTTAAAGATCTAAGCATATAATAGGGACAGACAGACAGCGGGAAGTGACTTTGTTTTATACTATATAGTGACTGTTAACAACCAATGCGTATTGCCTGTGATGACGAATGGTGCCGAAACGTGGACGCTCACCAAGGAATACATACAAAATGCGAGTTGAGCAACGAGCCATGGAGCGTGTGATGCTAGGCATCACGTTGCGTGACCGAATTCGAAATACGGTGATCCGTAGGAGGACTAAGGTGGCAGATATCGGATACCGTGTAATCAATCTCAAGTGGCGTTGGGCAGGACATTTGGCGAGATGTGATGATGGCAGGTGGAGTAGGTCTCTTACTGAATAGTGGCCTCGTGACAGGAAGAGCAGTCCCGGTAGACCCATACAACGGTGGCGTGATAACATCCAAAAGTTTTGCGGCATCACCTGGATGTGACTGGCACAGGACAGGAATAATTGGCGTAAAGGGGAGGAGGCTTATTCCCTGCCGTGGGCCGAAATAAGCTGACGATGATAATTCATTTTTGTGTGATTCATGTACTAAATATTTTAGTACGAAGGACTGATTAATTATGAAAGCGGTCAAAAAGATCCCGAAAGGAGATCACGTACCGGCAAGCGCAGTGAAAGGCGTTTACAGCAGTGGAGTAAGGTGATTGGATCTATAGGGGAGGTATTTGTCCAACAGTGGGAATCCTATGGATGAAACGACAAACAACGATGACAAAATAATAAATAATAATAATAAATATTAGGGGACATCTTACACACGGTTTCTGACCTCAAACTAAGCAAAGCTTGTGATATGGCTGCCAGAGACGTCCACAAATGATTGGGTATTAGATTTTAAATACTTACATTTGTAGATACATTACAATCACCTGCCGATACCGATATCACTTATTCACCTACCTACCGAAAACACTGTATGTACTGTAAATGAGTTCATACTGTAAAATAGATAAAATAATCGGCCAAGTACGAGTCGGACTCGCGCACGGAGGGTTCCGTACTGTATGGGACCCCCCTTAAATATTTACTTTACTTTAATTTTATTATTTATTATTGAAGTGAATATAAAACTAAATATTCTGCAAGCATCTACCTGTTACCATTATTAATATTGAGCGAAAAAGTCTAAAAATAAGGTTTGTTGTATGGGAGAGCCCCCCTTAAATATTTATTTTATTTTATTTTTAGTATTTGTTGTTATAGCGGCAACAGAAATAGATCATCTGTGAAAATTTCAGCTGCCTAGCTATCATGGTTCATGAGATACAGCCCGGTGACAGACAGACAGACGGACAGACGGACATCGAAGTCTTAGTAATAGGGTCCCGTTTTTCCCTTTGGGTACGGAACCCTAAAAAAATAGCACTCATAGAGTAGTTTGACCAGATGTTTCTTAGCCAACACTGAAGTAAACTAACGTTCGACTTGATCTAACTTCAGATTGGTGACCGCGGGTGGCATTTACAAATAAGTGCTGCCACGGCTCGTTTGCCAAATTACGTTATTGGTCTTAGATGTTTTAACCGTTTAGCCACGTTAGGGGCCTTCAAGTGCCTCAAAAACTTTGACACCAGGGCTAGCTACTCGGTCTATACGAACCAAAAGCACGTCTTGAAGAGATATATAAACTGTAACCACCTGACCGATGGCCAGTGAGTGTCGCCTGATTTATCGAGCCCATTACACCTTTTACCTTATTTCTCCGGAAGGTCGCAATAAAAGTGTATTTTAAGGAAAACTCCATGTTCGTGAATCGGGAGAAAAATCACAAATGAGTCAGCAACCTTTTTAGGTGAAATTTTCGGGGTTGACACTTTAGGTCAATTTGGAAATTTTGTCAATGGCGACATTATAAGGCTGCACTTACACGCAGTGTGTAAAGAAAATGCGAAGTCAAAAAGAGTCTGTCCATTTTGGTTGGCCCTATTATAAAATTTGTTCATAATGATAGTCAGTATCACATTCTTTCGCCTTATTACATCAGTTTTCGATAACGTTGTATCGTTAAGATAAAGGTTCCTGCTCCAAAACCAAAACACAGTTAGGTACTATGGAACACGTAAACACTAAAAGCATAATGCCACAAATCTGAATTACTACTGCTGACAGTTATACCTCGAGAACCATTTCGTTTTACGTTCCCGTGACCTTCAGGCGATGGTATTACCCTTAGGTACTACCCGGCACTTTCCCTTTCATGATTTCCTAGGTATGATATTATTGGTACGCGAAAAAGTGGAGTACAGAAAATAATATGGGGTATGGTTTGAAAGGCCAGCGGTAAAATTAGGATTTGGTGGTCGTTAAATCCTAAGGATCTATGTTAATAAGTTTTTTTCTCAAACATGCTTGGAAATGTGAACATTAACAATCTTCTTAGAGATATAAATCAATATTGCAGTAGTGGCCATATGATGCCCTGATGCCGGGGCAGTAGAATACGGCATCCTATCCCCTGCCTGTAGTAAAAGCCTACTAAAAGGGGGCCTCAGGGCTCGTGGATGGTTATGTTAGGTTAGGTTAGATCCCCCCCGAGTGGGTTCCCACCTTGTCGTGGCGGGAGGGGGGGTTAGTAGCCAGGTCTGCCTCAACCTGGTGAACGAAGAGGAACCCGAGGTGGGGCCGGCCTCTCCGGGTCTTGGGCCAAGACAAGCCCGTGCGGAGGCTGGCCAGTAGGTCGGCTTGCCGACTAAGGTGGACTGCGGTGTCGCGCTTGTCGCGATGCGGTGGGGCTGCAGGGGAAGAGGAGTGTCGGTATCGCGATGGCCGCTCTCCCTATCCTCTGCAGCCGTAGTGGCAGGCGCGGGGCCACTTTAATTGACCCGTTGCATCGGGACCAGGGCTGTCGGATACGGGTGCTGTCCGACGCCCAGTGCTGGTTGGTCCCAGGTGGTGGGTGGCGATGTGCCTGGTATTCGGCCAGCGCTGTCGGGTGCCGCGGAGGAGTGCGCAAGCGTGCCCGTAGCCCCGACACCAGGCGCAGTGGTGGAACACCCAGGGGTTTTGGTGGGTATACTGTCCAGTCGGCAGGACTCCCACATAACCACCCGCCTGCCCACGAGGTGTGGTGGTATCTATAAAAGATTTCCCCTGGATAAAAAAAAAAGGTTAGGTTAGATAGTGCTCTAGCAAAACTCAAACAGGCAGGACAAAAATGGTAAGTGGCCATTGTCGTTTAAGAGTGTATATGCGTCAATTATTTATTGCAGGACGTTAATAGAAAAATGCGGCTACGGTGCGTTCCTCTGAATATCCCGAAGCTTCCAAGATAGAACAAAGGCAGGACACCGAGAGGGTTTTCGTGCAGTTGGGTATATAACGAATATTTCCCCCAGGTAAAAAAGTGGCCAAATTCATGCAAGCAGCGGCTGGCAAAAGATGAAATTCATATCTGTCGTGTTTTGCGGCCAGATAAATTGCTATGTCAACTCATATCTGTTGTGTAATTTAAAAATAGAGCGATGTGTTTTGGACTAAAGTCCGAAACATGGCAACCAAGGAGATAACTATTCAAGTTTTATTTAAATTTCTAGCTGACTTGCATATACATAAATCGCTGTTTATTAAAAAAATGTGTGGCCCACATGGAAGTCTCTTAACTGACTGCGGACACAAGTGGGCCGGTGCAGGACCAACATGGCCAAGTGGGGATACTCGGACACTGCAACGGTGCAGTGCGACTGCGGAGCGCCTGCGCAGATGCAGCACCTTCTGTCATGCTCTCAGTGTCCGAATGCGTGCACAATGCGGGACCTCTACCAGGCTACCCCCGGCGGGACGAGTGTAGCTGAGTACTGGGAGAGAATAGTATAATGTTGAGGATCATCGACACGACGAAGAAGAAGATTAAAAAAATAGTTCCTACGCGTTAGCGCGTGAAACATGATTGTTATTTGTTGTTCATCATTGATTTCGAAAATTATTTTAATAAGTAGGTAATTTCCGAGTTATTTGAGAAAAGTCTTAGCTACAACTAGGCATTGATAGACCGTGAATGTGTGCCTCGGCTTCGCCTCGGCCTACATTTCATGGACTATCGTCACGGTTTATGTCTTTAAGCATGTATGTAGAATATATATAGATTCCAATCTTTACGGAGGCAACCTTTTGTAAATATAGCAAAGTCTTCAAATAACTTACAAAATAGCAAAAACATCAACAAAGGTCCCTGATTTTAATATTCAAGGCAGGTCAGCGCTAAACGGGCATTATAATTGTATCATAAACACACCCCGGGGCGGCACGCGACACTCGACCCACGACTTATGGCGGCCATGCGTAGGTATTTTGTAACACTGGTCATGGTTAAAGGCTCTTCACACTAAGATATTGTTAATCATAATACTGTCCAAGTGTCCACCTTTTTAACCTCTCAGGAATAAAGCGAAAAGTAAGAAGTATCGCTATTAACTACCACTAAATACAAGATTTATATATAGGTAATCTAAAACTACATAAACTACTACTACATAACAAGCAACTGGATCATCCACAGACCCTTGAAGGTCTAAAGGTAATCCAAATGTTCAGTCGGCACCGTGTCCAGCATGCTGACAGCATTGCCACGCTGAATGGCAATGCTTATACGTTGATCCAAATAAACATAAACATTTTGGTCACGCGTCGCGTCCACCAGATGCTCAGAAAGACTTTTGAAAACAAGATCCCGGCCCCCACGGACCCAATGTCTCAACTCCAAAAGGCTCACATATGTAACCACTGCTGAGGTTAGCATATTTGCGCCGTTTGTGCTGCCTGCCTGTAGCATCACAGTTTTCGAATGGATAAATTCCAATGCGCCCTTTTTTTAGTTGAAATCTGATGTAATTGAGAAGGTTCTTAGCTGTATTAGCTTTCAATACCATCTGTCGCAAAAGCTTTTCCAAAAAAAAAAACATATATACATACACCAGACGTGGGAGGTCTACCTACATTTGTAATTTGACAGTTTTTATGTTATAAATGATACAAAAGTTAACGTACAAAAGGCAATCAACGGGCAATGCAGAACGCTATGGTCATAGATCGAATCATAAATGAGGAGACCCGTAGAAGAACCAAGGTTTGTAGCATATTCCAGCTGATTAACGAGTTGAAATGGCAGTGAGCAGGCCACAAATCAGGAAGGTCTATTAGACACATGGGATTGGATATCATAGGCGAAATCATCGAATTACCGCAAAATCGTGCTGGATGCAAGTCACTTCCAACCAGCTTTATTAGGATCCATAGTGGAGGCCTATGTCCAGCAGTAGACGTCCTATAGCTGACGGCTAACGGATGGAAAAAAACAACAAAGGGTTGCGCTCCGGGAGTGCCGGCAAAAAATGAAAACTTAAACACTAACATTGCACATTTTTAACATTTTGGAATGGTGAGGGAATAATTTCGCACGAATTGCTTTATTTATCAGTTTAAAATATAGATAAAGATAATAGTAATAATTTATGTGGAAAAATACAATATCACTAATGCACACTCGCGCAAGCAAGTTTCACCGTCTTACGAAATTTTGATCAGCTTACAAATGGTCCTGACACGAGTCTAATATTTTTTACCAATCTCAAAAAGTGTACAATGCTGCTAAAGAAGTTTTCACTTCAAAAATATAATGCAAGAATAGCGCAGTACGAAGAGCCCCACTAATTGTTAGCTAACATGAAAGGTTTCCAGCTGTGAAAGCCATTTGAATTTAATTGAAAGCTTTGAAGTTTAAGGTGAACCGTAAAGCATGTACTTCATCATTATGTATGTGCGTCTATTTATACCACAAATTTATAACTCGTAGTCACGTTGTGAAACTTATGTGTGGAGTTAATGATGCTATCGTAATCACGATGTTAACTTCAGTGTTGTTGAATTATGAAACTGCTCGAATAGTTGAAAGTTGTTAGTCGAAAGTTGTGGTGGGAGTCGTCGAACTTACAAACGTGAGGCGTTAATCAAATCCCAGTGCTGCCTCATTAATTCTTTTGAATTTATATACGGAATTTCACACTATGAATTACTAGATTTTGCCCGCGGCTTCGCCCGCATGATTTTTCGAGGCCCTACATTACCACCCTTAATAAAGGAGGTAGAAAAAAAAAAAGCAAATAAATTCAATTTGACATTCGTTTGATTCGACAGTTCTTTTTTGAAATTTCTTGAAGCGCACGCTAGAATAGCTCGCTGAGAGCAGAATTTTTCCTACTTACTTAACACTTATTGTTATAGTATGGAAGATTTACGCAATATCATTATAATTTATAGTCTATATGTTACTTTGATATATAAGCTATATAATTGCAAAGTTTCATCTCAATCAGTTCAGTAGTTTTTGCGTGAAAGAGTATCAAACATCCATACATCCATCCATCCATCCTTACAAAAATTTCACGTTTATAATATTAGTAGGATTTATTTTATTCTATTTTTAGTATTTCTTGTTGTACTCGTAGCGGCAACAGAAATACATAATTTATGAAATTTTCAACTGTCTAGCTATCTCGGTTCATGAGTAAGGTACAGCTTGGTGACAGATAGACGGACGAATAACTAAGTCTTAGTAATAGTCCCGTTTTTACCCTTAACACAGAAATTGTACCGAATCCATCATAGTAGTTTATGCAACTGTCATATAATGAAGGGTATTAAAACACGAGTGTGAATTTATGAAACGAGCGCAGCGAGTTTCATAATAGTAACGAGTGTTTTAATACCCGTGTTATAAGCAGTTGCATACACTACTTTATCTTTACTAATAAAAATAAAAAAAACATATTGCGAAACATTAAATTCACGCGTACGTGTATTGTCACAGTGAACTTGGCGCCATTAAAATCTAACCAATGAGAGCGCAGCTGCGCGCGCAGGGCCAATCAGGAGCGAGCGCGCGATGTTATAATGAGATTTTACGATATCGATGTGGATATTATAACATCATGTGAAATTGCTTAAATTGAGTGTTTTGTTGTCTGCGCTATAACAGTAGTCATTATAAGTCAAGTATTGGAAACATAAGTAGAATGTTACAACATTAATGTAGATAAAACACATTATTATCTTACAAACCTATTGTGTAAAAATAAAATATTTCTTTATACTTTTCACCTACTTTTGAAATTCAAAAAACAATGCATAACATGCCGCCTTTGTTGACTCATTGAGTTGTGAGCCTTGTTAAACTCAATCTACTGTTAACTGAACTCAAAAAGTTCGACAAATAAATCTAGCGAGCAGTAAAACCCAACAAAACAGGAAAACAAGGAAGGAAAACGACACAAACAAACACTTGGCACAAACGCGTCACAACAAATCGTTGAAACGACCTCTCACTTCACTTGTACCGGTGAAATCGTTAAAGGGATTCTTAGACAGAGTTAGCGAAGCAAGAGTCTTCTCGTGCTTTTTAAAATGAAAAATGAAAAAATTCTTTATTTGAGCTAAGATAAACAAGGTAAGATCTTCAGTGACTGCCTCGGTGGCTCGGTGGTTAGTGACCCTGACTGCTGGGTCAAAGAGGCGTGGGTTCGATCCCCACCCAGGGCAAACATTTGTGTGATGAACATAGGTGTTTGCTCTGTGTCTGGGTGTTATTTAGGTGCTATCTATATAAGTATGTATTTAAAATATGTATATATGTAGTATATCAGTCTCTGGCAGCCATATCACAAGCTTTGCTTAGTTTGGGGTCAGAGACCGTGTGTAAGATGTACCCTAATATTTATATTTATTATTATTATATTAATACATAGCTGTGTATTTTTCTGCGGATAATTTCAGTTATGCCACCTAAATTTTTGATTGGTAATTTTTTTGGGTTCCGTACCAAAGGGTAAAAACGTGACCCTAATTACTAAGACTCCGTTGTCCTTTCGTCTGTCTGTCGCCAGGCTATATCGCATGAATTTTGATAGCTAGACAGTTAAAATTTCATCACAGATCACAATCACAGATGATGTTTTTCTGTTGGCGCTACAACAGCAAAAACTAAAAAATAATACAAATTAAAAAGGGGGCTCCGATACAACAAACGTGATTTATTTGCCGGTTTTTTCTCGATATGAATAACCGCAACAGGTAGACGATTGAAATAGAGTTATGGTGGTACGAAACCTTTCGTGCGCGAATCCAACTCGCACTTAGCCGATTTTTTTCATCTGTCCGTCCACAGATGTTGTTTCACAAGTCGCATTTTTTAACGAATTATGACAAAACTTAGTAGGTATACAGGTATAATATAAATTTTATTTAATTTAAAAAAACATTACCGATGTTAGTTAGTAACATCGTTTAGCATCCAAATCCCAAAACATTTCAAGAGCAAATTGATAAATAGGCTTATGAAAATCAGCAACATTTTGTATGTAATACCATAGATAAACATACGTACAGACACAAAATACACAAAACAAATGGTGTTATGCATACAAACACACACCAAAAAATGTGAAGCGTATTTATTTTTTGTAATTATTTTTTGCAAAAAATGGTAAAACCGCCTTCCATCGTGTACAAAATTCGAATATTTCGCTCGAATTGTTAACATTATTGTTGATATTTCAAAACGGCTCAGCTGATTTCTGTAAAATTTAAATGGAACTACCTCGGGCGTATATTCTTTCGAACTATAAAATAATTTATCTATTCGGTTCACAATTGGCGAAATTATCGATGAACAATACAAAAAAATACATCATACGAACATAGAACCTCTTCCATTTTGGAAGCCGGTTATAAAGTGTCCGATCCATGTAGCTGTTATGCCAATTATTAAACCTTCGAGATATTTATGCCATCGCATAAAACCCTTGAGGATTTTTTATTAAAATGCTGTGTATATGAGGGTGGACATACATACGTTTATGTTTATTTTATGATCAAATAGATGTTTATGTTTTTATACAGTGAGTACGGTTCGCCCAATAAAAGCTGTACGCGAGACAGTTACCAACGGGAGTTCCTAAACATAATCATCATCATCATAAGACCTTTGCTATAAACTGAATCCAACTTAATGTTGTCTGCGAAGTTAACTTCAAGCTGCGCATTCCTAGCGCCACTGAGATATGAATAAGTCGCTACTGTGCACAGTATAATGAAAATCAGCTACAACCAGACACAGACAAAATAAAATAATCAAGACTGAACGTCGTGAACAGACAAGTGAGGCCGATTTATTATACATGGTGGCGCAATAGAACCTGCATTTTGCGTCATCTTTTTTCGCGGGGTAAAGTTCGGGTCAGCTAGTGGCACTCGTTGAGTTTTAGTAGCCATGAGTCACTTCGACGGGAAACGTCGCGCTTTTTGTGTTCGCACGTTTTACGAGAACGGTCGTTCATACATCTCTACAACGCGCCTGTATTGTTCTGAGTATGGATTAACACACATTAATGAAGCTCCGAGCACAAATTTAATTAAAATATGAATTAAGCGATTTGAAGAGGCGGGATTCACGTTTAAACCACCAGCGGCAGGTCGGCCAAAAACGTCTAGGAGCATAGACAATATTGAGAATGTGAAGGAGTCAGTACGACAAAATCCGCAAGTGTCTACTCTACCCTGATTTATTAACAAGAGTTTTCACAAATCTGCGATCGCATTTAGAGGAGTGCCGTCTTCGAGAGGGCCGTCATTTAGATGATATTATTTTAAAAAAATAAACTACACTTAATTATCTAACTATCCTATCTTTTATTTCAAGTATACCTTTTGTATTATTATTTTTAGCCTATACATCATAAATGCACGTTCTATTGCGCCACCCTTGTACATGTGCGAGTGTGTCGGTGTTGCGCCGCCATAGTTCTACTGACGAGCCATGGCATAGTTTCTTTGTAACACGGCGAGGCATAGTTTTGCCGGCCTCGCACTTGTTTGTTCACAACATTCTTTCTTGATTATTTTATTTGGTCTGAGCTACCAGAGAGATAGCGCTGTTGACGCTTCAGACATTTCTCAACAACAAAAATGTATGGAAAATCTTACCCAGAGGGAGAAAAATACGGCAACAGATATAATCGAGATATTTCTCATGTCTTTTTCTAACTAATGCCATATTAAATCAATGCATCTCCTTCAGATTTTCTCGATCGACCACATTATCCCTCTGGTTGTAATAGCTCTGTGCTACAGATGCCTATAGGTTTTACTTAGCCCTTATTATAAATTTCCCATGAAACCTTGCATTCTTACGAATGACTAAAGTATTTGTAGTTGCATCCATCAAGATTTAGTTATAGCGATTTTTAAACAGATACTACTATAGATTATTATACTTAGACCGCGGGTGACATTTACAACTGAGCGCTACAGTGGCTCGGATGACACGTGAAATTGTAGGTCTCGGTTGTTTTACCGCTTAGCCTTCAGGCGGCTTAAAAACTCTTACTTAGGGCTAGCCACCCGGCCTATACAAATTACTTAGCACTTAGCAATTTTTTGCACTTTCAGAGTTGTTCTCGCATAGTATTAGTTGTTCATAATGATGTTGTTCACGCTTTGCCTGAGTCTCTCTTCCCGCTAAAGTACAATGTAGGTGTGTTCAAATCCCGAGTAAATAGGTATCTTCTAGGTAAGCGTGTTACATCCTAGACCGCTTAGTCTGTCCACTTAGACCGTCTCAGTCAAACGCAAACCCATTTTGAATAACGATTCTTATTTTTATCTGTCCCTTCTTCCTGATGAAGATTGTAATCCTTCCGGTTACTTTGCTTCCCGGGTATTCCCCGAAGAGTATTCCTTTTTGCGCATCTGCCGTTTTTAGACTCAAGTGATTGATTTTTCCATTGTATTACCTTTTCAAAAATTAAATTCAATGATTCAATCAAAATTGGACAACTTTTGTAAGCGAAAAAATCAAAATGGGCTTTAAAGCAAGCCTGCCTTTCGTTTTAAAGGCGTGTTGCAAAAAAAATGATTGCGGGTAAAATTTCAGCAGGAAGAAGGTTCTGCAGCAATAAAAAAATATTTAGATGCTCATACTTATTGACTGCCAAAATGTCTTTAAAATGCTTATTACCTAGTTTAAAGACAAGTGTGAACAGGTATCTTCTATGTCTACATACTCCATTTTTGGGTACAACTTCGCTTTCCATCAGGCGAGCTGGTGACGAAATGAAGCCCTGTTGTGAATAAAACAAAAGTTTTATAAAGTTTTAATTTAATGATACTGAGCCATCAAAATTTCAAATCAAACACTCATAAAATCAGTATCAGGACATGTTAATAAGGTGCAATTATTGTGGTGCATCATAACTCATAGCTTATATTAAATGACAGGAAAATGTTCTTATCTCAATATAGATAACTATATTGAGATAAGAATGGAGCAAAACTGATTTTTGCTTATTATATACATCGATGGAGTAAAAAATGGTGGTATATCATTTTCCTAGATCTTATTTTAAATTTATTTGAAATTCAAATATCGAAACCAATTCAACTCGGTCAGGCAAACTTAGGAGTACATGTGTCGAAGATTTAATGCATAAAATTACGTGCCGTTTTACGGTTCGCGTACAAAACCCTCAAAATTAATGAATTCATTACCCTGCCCAGTTCCAATTAAAATATTTAAAACTCGTTCTAGCGTTAAATTTCCGATCGAGATCGTAAATTATCGGTAAAAATCGTAAATCGGGACAGCAGTAATCGTAAAACCTGTAATCAATAGGAAAACTCGGCAACGTGTAGGGAATGGACAAGTGAGCTCAGATAGGACCCTTCCCAGTGATTTAATGGGTAAACTGCTTTAAAAGGGGGAAAATGGTTGTCGGTTTCCGCATTTGGTCGTATTATCAAAGATTTATAAAATGAATGGGAAATGCATACACTGTTTCAAGTGTTTTATTAATCCGTTCCAAAATTTGCTTGGTTGAGATTGCTTTTCAGCGATAGGTAAATCTCAAGGCAAGTGAACGTGTCGTCACAATAAAACGCCGGCAACGAAACGCTAATTTTGTGGTAGACACAACGAACAAAAGGTATTTCACACTCATAATCCATATCAATCAATCAATCAATCAATCATTTATTGCATCATATGTAGCATAATTTACATGCAGGTCTTAAAAAACATGTTTAGTTTATAAGTTATACATATGACCCTATTAGGGTATGGCAATATTGTGCGGAGCGATTTATTTGTTTCAATTTGCTATTTTATGATCGTCCAATATATATTCGTTTAATGTATAGTAGCATTTCGTGATAAGCAGGTTCTTCAATACTTTTGCAAATTCGATTTCGTCTTCAATTTTCTTTATTTCGACCGGAAGTTTATTAAATATTTGAACAGCCATCGAGCATGGCCCGGAACTGTGTATCGATAGTTTTGATTTAGGTAAAATTAAATTATGTTTGTATTGGGATCTGGCAGGATGGACACGTGCACTAGATAATTTTGTAAAAAACTGGGGGTATTTTCTTACGAATTTGCACGCTTCAAAGATATATATTGATACCACTGTTAATATTTTCAATTTAATGAAGTAGGGTTTATGGAATTGTTGTGTATTTGCATTTGGAAGTTTGATATTGGCCAATATACGTACGCACTTTTTTGAACTATAAATAGGTTCTTAGTATCTATACTGTTTCCCCAGAGGATGATGCCATAGTTTAGCCACGAATAAGCAAACGCGTAGTACGCTGATAAAGCTGTGTCTAGATTTGTTGCATATCGGAGTTCTCTGAGTGCATAAGTGAAGCTTGATAGTTTGGCTTTTATTTTCCTAACGTGACTTTTCCAATTAAGGTGCGTGTCTATATCTATACCTAATAGCGTTGTCATGTCAACTGAGTGAGCTAATTGCTCATTAAACACTGTGTTAGTGTCTACTTATCCTAGTGACAGAATTTCTTCTATATAAAATTCTCGAGTCACAATGTTAGTTACCTTACTCCTCCGAAACGGCTTTACTGATTTTTACCAAATTTTATATGCATATTCAGTAGGTCTGAGAATCGGCTACTATCTATTTTTCATACCCCTAAGTGATAAGGGTTGTTCAACCCCCGGGCGAAGCCGGGGCGGGCAGCTAGTATATTATATTATTTTGGCGAGCATGTGTCGACACATGTAATTAGGACTGCTTTCAATCTATTGATAGGGCTAGCCACCCGGCCTATACGAACTTACTTACTTATCTATTGATTTTTTGGATCTGTTCGACGTTTTTTTTTTGGAAGCTGCTTTTAGAAGCCAGAAGCGGCGTGAAACTGTATCTGAAGACTGTGCGATGAATGCATCATAAATCTGTGGCTTAAAGCTCAGTGGTTGTGGCATTTTGTGGCTGTCATAAAACTTTTTCGATGGTGCTAAAACCAGGAAGGATATACAGTAATTCTTACAACTTATATTTTTTCATTTCTGCTTGAACAATAAAGATCTATCCGGCTTACAAATAGTAAAAAAAAACGTCGACAACTTCCCTATTTTTGTATTAAAAAAGTCCATAAAACAAAAAAAGTGCCGACACAAACTTGGCAGACTATCAGCAGACGAACTACGGAACTTTTCCGATACGGCGGCTGAATACAAATAGATCTAGTGTTTATGGACAAGAACTAAGAGAGCTAGTTTTTCTTATTCTTAGTTTATTGCTGAAATGTTAGGTACTTGAATATTATGAAAATATTTTACTTGCTATGCGGATGTTTGGAAAGATGGCTGAATGTTTGGGATCGTAGGTTGTATGCTGTAGTTTATTTGTGGGTAGATTGACTTTGTGGTTGTCAGCGATCAGCAACGTTCCACACGGCCAGTGTTCGGATAGGTGACCGCGGGTATTTTTACAACTGAGCGCTACCGTGGCTCAGTTTACACCTTAAATTGTAGGATTTAACCGTTAAGCCATGTCAGAGACCTAAAAGCGGCTTAAAAACTCTGACGACAGGAATACCCGGCCTGTATAAAATTATTTTCTTTTACTTACAGAGTTAATTTACCTGACTAATTATATAGGAGCTGTAGGAATACCTTGTAAGTCCATGAATAGATCAATAGATTACTATAGTATAAAATATAGATGTTTTTCTGTTCCATATGGCAAAAGATTTATCCGCAGCTTTTACCTAACATACAAGAAGTTTGGTTGTGCCTATACGTACTAGTATTGTACTTTAGCCTATACCATAATAGCTAGCTAAATAATTTAATTGATTCCTAACAAACACACTCTCGCTACGTATCCTTGCACATTTCCGTTAGAAACGCACTCTAAGAGGTATAGGTACGTAATAATGTTTCATTTTTACCTTCGGTCCTTCGTACTCATATGTGCATTTATATCGATCAGCAAGTCCGAAAGACTATTATCAATAAACCCTATGACTTTACGTTTATTTGGAACTGTAACAAAGCGTAGCATCTCTACCAACCCGATCCTCTTGCATTAATAATGGCGCCTGTGCCGCACGTAAACATCCCCATTTGCTGACATTACTTCCTGTTCCCCTTCACAAAACATTAGGATAATATGTTACGAAATGTTAAGCATATGAAAAGTATTTTAAAAATAAAATGTATGAACGAATGAATGAAATTACTTTTTGAATTACGTCTTTTTATCTGTAGCTAGTGATCGCATTTTTTACTATTTACTATTTAGTTTATCAAATACTGGTCTGATTTGTCGCTGTGGAAAACTAATACCTATACAGTAACTTTCACTTTACAATATAGCCTATTAGGTTAGAACCGACTTCAAAAAGAAGGTTATCAATTCGGCTGCATGACATGTCTTCTAGTATGTACATTACGCGATTTTTTCTTTGGGCTGAACACTAACACGTTCCAAATTCAGAAAGTGCGCGGCAAAGATAATTTCGGCACTCTTACAAAGAGGATTGAAAAGTCATTACTGCCCGCTAAAAGTTTCTTATTGAAAACACCACTTTTAGGTGCACTTAAAGGCAAACCCAGTAGTCCTTTTCGAATAGATGTAAAGGGGATATGTATGGGGTTCCAAGGTCCACTATTGTTTGGTAGCACAGGTCACTATTGGCGATATGAATAAAATCCAGCGAATCTTCTAAACGGTTTTTAGTTGCGTTAAATAAATAAATACAAGATACACAAGTAATAGCGCGATAAGTAATTATAATCGCAGTACCTACGTAGGTAGTACGCGCGGTCGGTGAAAGTAGACGACTGGAAGGTCACGCGCATCGCAAAAACTGGGCGGCCGGCAGCCGGCGCCGGGGCCGGTGCCTACCGCCGATGTATTTAATACTTGAGTGTGTGGTGCAAGTAATGAACGTATAATAAATATTTAAATAATATAAGTGATATTATGTATGATTGGAAATGTTTTTATCTACTTATGTTTATGTTATTTATTTATTTATTTATAATGTTGATATATTTAAAATATGTATATGTAATGATTTACGTAGTGTAGTACATTTATAATATAAATATTAATTTTAGGTAAGAAAATAAATAAATAATTATAAAATAATGTAGGGAATAGGAAAGGTGCCTACAGATGGGTTAAAATATTAACTAATCAATCATAAAATATCACATACTCGTATGTCAAAATATCAGTTATGTATCTCTACAATTTCCACAGTGCTCTTAGCGCTGTTACTATGCAAATCTAAGTTCTCATACAGTACCAGCGTGGTATATATGCCATCGCCCCAAGGTTTGTCTTATGTTCAGCAGTAGACACTGGACAATCAGAGGGCAGTACGGAGTACTAGCTTAAACCAGATACTCTACTTTTTTTTTTCTCTATCCTGACCTAACCTTAGCCTAACCATAGTCGAACCATGATACAGGTTGATGATTAATTACTAATTTTGTTTGTGATTTAATTTGGATTTTGAATGGTACCCTTAACTTATATGACTACGGCAGAGCGGAAATACACTAAATGTTTATTCAAAACAAGAATTTGAAGATGAACTTCCGCAAAGTAACGCCTGATTCAATAAACTACTACTCTAAATAACTTTTTTGGAATAAAATTGTTATAAATTTGGTTTATTGAATCAGGCGTTACTTTGCGGAAGCTCATCCTCAAATTCTTGTTTTGAATAAATGTTTAGTGTATTTCCGCTCTGTCGTAGTCATATAAGTTAAGGGTACTATTCAAAATTCAAATTAAATCACAAACAAAATTAGTAATTAATCATCAAACTGTATCATGGTTCGACTATGGTTGGGTCAGGTTAGATAAGTTAGGCTTAGGTATGTTTACAAAATATGAATGAACCTGAAACAAAATTTTAATTAATCCGTTTAAAATAATAAAAAAAAAAAAAAAAAAAAAAAAAAAAAAAATAAACAAAAAAAAAAAAAAATTAAACCTGTAACAAAAATAGTGATTAGTAATCTATTTAAAAAATGTAGTAAACCTGAAAAAAATATTTAATTAATATGTTAAAATTACAAATGTGATTTATTTATAAAAAATGGTATAAAATAATTGAAAAATACTTAGTCAATAAATAGCACCCTTATTCTTACTGTACTCTATTCGACACGTGTTTCGCCTCTAAACGAGGCATCTTCAGGACGTGTTGACTCTTCGAGCTCACTCGCAAGAATGACGGCTCGCCGCGCCGGCTCTTCTTATATACTCGTCGTGACGCACCGAAGTAAAGGCGATGTGACGGTAGTTTGATCGTTCAGCAACTCGTTGTGTGTGTTTTGATGTTTCATTATTTCTAAATGCTCCACACATGTAACGCAGTTTATGTGGGACAAACTGGAAGGAGTTTTCAAACCCGCTACAAAGAACACTTAGCTGCATCTAGAAACAATCACCCAGAGAAGTCGAATTTTGCGAAACATTTATTAGAAACTGGACACGATTTGGATAACAACAACACTTTTGAAATTCTACATGTATGTGAAAAAGGTTTTCGCTTAAATGTTTTGGAGCATTTAGAAATAATGAAACATCAAAACACACACAACGAGTTGCTGAACGATCAAACTACCGTCACATCGCCTTTACTTCGGTGCGTCACGACGAGTATATAAGAAGAGCCGGCGCGGCGAGCCGTCATTCTTGCGAGTGAGCTCGAAGAGTCAACACGTCCTGAAGATGCCTCGTTTAGAGGCGAAACACGTGTCGAATAGAGTACAGTAAGAATAAGGGTGCTATTTATTGACTAAGTATTTTTCAATTATTTTATACCATTTTTTATAAATAAATCACATTTGTAATTTTAACATATTAATTAAATATTTTTTTTCAGGTTTACTACATTTTTTAAATAGATTACTAATCACTATTTTTGTTACAGGTTTAATTTTTTTTTTTTTTTTTTTTTTTTTTTTTTTTTTTTTTTTTTTATTATTTTAAACGGATTAATTAAAATTTTGTTTCAGGTTCATTCATATTTTGTAAACATACCTAAGCCTAACTTATCTAACCTGACCCAACCATAGTCGAACCATGATACAGTTTGATGATTAATTACTAATTTTGTTTGTGATTTAATTTGAATTTTGAATAGTACCCTTAACTTATATGACTACGACAGAGCGGAAATACACTAAACATTTATTCAAAACAAGAATTTGTTATAAATTTGTTTTTTTTTTTTGCAACCGTGGCAAAAGTGGCACTTTTTAATTTGTTAAATAATGACCGAAAGAACAAAAACGCAAGTTACGGTTTTTTTTAATATTTAAAAGAAACCGTAACCCTCCGATCGTCTTGCATTAATAATGGCGCCCGTACCGCACGTAAACATCGCCATTTGCAGACATTATTTCCTGTTTCCCTTGAGAAAATTGAATAACACGGCCCGTTATTCACGAATACGGGTCCATTACGCAATTTATTCTATATTCTCACTGTATTTGCTCCAACTTGAGACTCAAACGCTAGGGGTTTATTTAATTTACTGTAATCATAATACGAAAAAGTTTTGGTAACTGTTTTGTTGTTGTTAGTAAAATGACAACAAAGAGGGCTTTTCTGTGGTACCTACGAACCTTTTCTGTGGGAACGCGTATACGCCTGTAAAAGTCTAACGGTGATCATAGACTTACTCTTGAAGGGTAATTAGGCCATATTTCCTATGGATTTTATTGCATTTTGCTCTGATTATGATACTTATATTAGTCTTGATAATAATGAATACAGATTTCCGTATATCCATACAGTTTATTGGAACGGATTATTTTTATGTACTACGGGACTAATCTCGCACTGAAAATATGGGATAAAATAAATAACTCATTATCCTTACGTTTCAACCGAGCTGCATAGACCGTGGTCACGGGTAGACTGGATATGCCAAGCCACAGAACAATATTGTGTTCAAATCGGGATAGGTTAAAAATAATATTATTATACAGGACTGGAATTCGGCCCATGGACAATAAGCCCAATTATGAAGTTTTGTGAGTTAATAGCAACTTAAAAGGTGTTCTCTTTATCGAATGCCTAAAGTGAAAAAGAAACAGAAATATTCGAAATAGCTATTATAATTACGATGGCGCCTTTATAATAGGGCATAATAAAATTTTAAGGCGGAGATTTTCATCACCGAATTGTAACGTGTTATCTTCTACCAGTTACAATTATACTTAGGAAGTTTAAATGTTTCTGGTAGCCGACTAGGCCTGCCTGGTAATAATTAATTCAAAGTAAACTAATTCAATAACTAGGTGTATTAATTGTACTTATCGAGGAGCAGCTAGAGAGTTCGCTTATGAAATTAGTATGACTTACTGTACAGAAATACTAGGTAAAATACTGTTGTTTTTTGTGTTTTATTATTTGTTTTGTCGTTGTTTATGTATTGTACCTCTTATTTTTGTTGCAAATAAAAATTTCTGTATTTCTGTAAAGTTATAAATGATCTTCTATCCATTCCATATAAGACGTAATACGAACGAATCCTGCGACGGTGTCTTGATTGTGTGTGCAGCTGTAGTCACCGAACGATGCCACGCCAATCTGAACCAAAATTACATCATATTGTTAGTACTTATCGTAACAACTCTTTTCCGACGATAAAGTTTATATTTAGTTTGATTTGTTCACCGACTTATTAAACAATCCGCGTCAAAGTCAGGGCTAAAACACTTAGAGCAGCTACGATATTATAGACAGTTACAAACATTTTTACTCTTACCCTTTCTCACGCATGAACACACGCACACACTTTCAAACGCTTTCATCACGGTAATAGATATCATTACCGTGCTTTCATGCACACAAACAAACGGGCCTGCGCATACACCCGATAAGATTCTTTGTCGAAAGTTATAATTATTTTTTGCAAAAAATAGCATGACCGACTTCACCCGTGTACAGAATTTGCGAATATTTCGCACGGATCGATGTAGCATTTTTCACATTATTGATGATTTATCAAAAATAGCTGAGCCGATTTCAATAATTTAATATTGGCATTGAAGCATTGGCAAGAATTGGCATAGCATTGAACCTTCTCCGGTTCGGTTCGTCGGTCAAAAATAAAGAAATATGGAGTCAGTTTGAATAGAAATATGAATATGAAAAAATGTGGACCCAGTTCCATCGACTCTTACCAAAAAACGTTCATTGTCCTTCAGTAACACCAGAGGTCCTCCAGAGTGGCGGATGCAGAATTTCTCACGGCTCCGTGTACACAGCGTCCTCTGCAATGCAATATTGGCTTTTCCACAAATCCTCTTAGAAGATCCCCTGCGCAGGGGATAAGTGGATTTTTTGTCCAAAAATCCCCTGCGGTTTTGTGTAAGGGGATTTTTGGACTTTTTGTCCACAAATCCCCTGTCGCAATGCCGCAGAGGATTTTTGGACTAAAGGTCTACAAATCCCCTTAATCTATATTTACACACTTTTAAAATAAAATACCAGGACTTTGTTAGGTAAACAATCGAATCTTTATTCGTACCAAAACTCAGAAAATGTAATAGTATAGAAGACTCATTCTTTGAAGGGGAAAGTTTTGAAGCTATCTCACTTGCCCCTTTGTACATGGTAGCTGCCAAACGCGGTTTTAGCATACTAAATTCATATCTACGCTTGATAGGCAATAAAAATAATTAATTACCAAGCTACCTTTTGGGCGATTTAAAAAGAATACGATTTTAATGATATCACTCAAATATCATTAAAATAGTTTTTTTATCTTATTTTCCGTCGATATACAGGGTTTTTTCTAACTAGCATCCTTAAACGGGCTTATTCTGTACATCAAAACTAACAACTATTGTTCTGCGACTTTTGTCAAAACTCAAAAAAAAAATTAGTTGTTCCATACATTTTTTCGCGGGTGAATGATATTTTTCTATGGAACAACAATTTTTTTTTTCGTTTTGACAAAAGTCGCAGACCAAAAGTTGTTAGGTTTGATGTACAGAATAAGCCCCTAAAAGGGTGCTAATTGATTATAAATAGCCCTGTAGACCTGCCAGGCTAGCATACGTAACACGATATAATGTTATCCACGATTCAAAACGAGACAGATTTATGGTGAAGTATAATAAATCTAAATATAATAAATCTGTCACATTTTCACAGATTGGCAAAAATTATGTTGTGGAACGTTTACTAGGCTACCAAATATGCTAAAAAGCTGACTTGGCTAAAAGACTAATAACTATTCCGCCATCTTGGATGGTCCGCCATATTGTGACGTCACACAGATTATCGTGTATTGTCATCCAAACTAAACGTGTTTACAAAGTTTTAGCTGAATTAGTTGAAGATATCTGCTTCAAAATTAAGTAGCAAGATTCCACCCGAACAAACATACATACATTGCAAGTTAAATAAAAGCTTTTAAAAATACCATGGCCTACCTCCATTAAATATCTAGTAGAATTAATGCACTCTGAGGTGGGCACCACCACCATACTAACATCCATTTGTTTCAGAAGCGGTGCGAACCCTGCACCTGGAATAAAACAAAAAGTTATGTACTTTAACAAAAAGTTATGTACTGAAATAAAAATAAAAAATAAAATAAATGGATGGGCTCTCCTATAGGTACACAATTTATAAAAATTACGCCAGTTACACATTATAGACAATAAAATTTAGAATAGTTATATTTTACATAGTTCAGAAAAAAATAATAAATTGAAAGCCAAAGTTCTTAACACAAAGTTTTTTTTTTTTTTTTTAATACAATTAAAGACAATTAATAAATAAATAAAAACTTACATGACATAGACAATTACTTATTATTTATCAACCGACTACATTTAGTACATAGCTGACCAAATTACTTTTACACGGTATGAGATATACTTATTTTATTTTGTTTCAGTCAGAAATCCTTATCCTTACTAATATTATAAATGCGAAAGTAACTCTGTCTGTCTGTCTGTCTGTCGCGCTTTCACGCTAAAACTACTGAACCGATTTGAATGAAATTTGGTACACAGATAGTCTAGAGCCTGAGAAAGGACATAGGCTACTTTTTGATCCGAAAAAATAGTTTTAAAGGGTTGAAAAGGGGGGATGAAAACGCATTGGCTAGAATCTTAGAAGAAAAAACCTATATTCAACCATGACAAATGGTAATTTGCATCTTGACTTTCCAAATTACATTCTCTATGCCCAATGCCCATTCAAGGCTGCTCAAGTTGCAAATGTCAAAGTCAATCAATCTTTTCCTGTAAACTTTAGAGAAGGTTACATGTATTTTTTCAGTTTAATTACGTAGTTTTCATTCTAATAGGTATGCCTACAAAACGCAAATCAAATCTAGCGGAGCTCGCGTAAAGAAAATTGCTAGAAGCCAAGAGTCTGAAGAGCACACTTAAACGCGTTTGACTTTAGATGCCGAGCGCCACGCATCTCAAAGAGCTGCTGAGACTCAAGAGCAAAACCAAGCGCGTCGAATTTAAGATGCTGAGCGTCACACAGCTCAGAGAGCTGCTGAGACTGAAGTTGAAAGTCAAGCGCGGCGACTTTTAGATGCTGAGCATCACGCAGCGCAAAGAACTGCTGAGACTCAAGAGCAAAAAACCAAGCGCGTCGAATTTTAGATGCTGAGCGTCACGCAGCTCAGATAGATGCTGAGACTTAAGGAGAAAGTCAAGCGTGGCGACTTTTAGATGCCGAGCATCACGCAGCGCAAAGAACTGCTGAGACTCAAGAGCAAAACCAAGCGCGTCGAATTTTAGATGCTAAGCGTTAGACGTTAAGCATAAAATTGCATAGTTCCTGTAGGACAGGACAAAAACTATCGAAAGCAAAACTATCGCCACTATCACAAAGACGCTAAGTGATTAATTCCTCTATGACGCTAATATGGATAAATGAAACGTCACAGCGAAACGTAATTAGATGACAGGTGTCATTGTCTGCAGACTTTTATAAATCACAGGTAGCATGGCAAGGGGACAAATTGTTTTTCCACCATTATATCCCCTTGAAGAGGAAATAAAGTATGGATTGAAAATGACAACTGACATTAAAAATAGATAAAATGTTTTTTCCCTCTGCATGCCACATGTTACTCTGACGTTTAATACCAGGCCGTCATTTTGTCTGACATTAAAAATATTTTTAAATCTACTATCATTAGAGGTTTAACATGTTTCTTTATTCTACCTTTATGGTACAGAATCATCATACCTACCTACTTTAATATTATCAATCCGAAAAGTTTGTTGGTTTGTTCCTCTTTGACGCAGCAACGGAGCAAAAGATTGACTTGATTTTTGGTATGGATACCTATGGTTTAAAAGACAGAAAGTGATAATAGGATACTTTTTTATCCCGAGAAAATTCGTGATTCCCATGGGATAGGACAATAACTGTTTCTCAGCAATGGAGCAACGGATTGACTTGATTTTTGGGGTGGGCATAGTTTGGAAGACGGAAAGTGACATAGGATACTTTCCTTTCCGAAAAAATTGCGGTTCCCGTAGGATAAGACAATAACTTTTTCTCAGCAACGGAGCAACGGATTGCCTTGGCTTATTGCATGAATATAGTTTGAAAGACGAAAAGTGACATAGGCCACTTTTTATCCCAAAAACTAACAGTTCCCGTAGGACAGGATAAAAACTAAGCGAGCGGGCCGCGGTAGCAGCCGTCTAAGCGCCAGAAATAACCTGTCATTTCAAGTTTAGGACGTTCCTACATTTTTCGCACTCCTTCGCGGCACTCAACGGCGCTAGCCCAGACTCGGGCTCCATAACGGAGCTTGCGCTCCCGCCATAATGACGGAGTGTTTCGGAGCACAAGACACATCGTCATCCACCACTCGGGACTAACCAGCACTGAGCGTCGGACAGCATTCCGACGCCCTGGTCCCAGTGCAACGGGTCAGTCATAGTAACCCAGCGCCTGCCTCTTCAACTGCAGAGGGCAGTGAGAACGGCCATCGCGATACCGACACTTCTCTTCCCCTGCAGCCCCACTGCGTCTGCCAGCAGGTTGACGGCCTAGCGGAAGGTAGGGTAGGTGGCAGCACCCACACAACCAGTTCCATCCCACCGCAGCCCCTAATCCTCGGCTGCAACGTCGCAAGATCGGCACTGCAGCCCGCCTCAGAAGCAACACTCCTCATAAGGCAGGCAACCAACCGGCCATCCTCTCCGCTGCTTTAGTTAAAAGCGGCTGAACAACGAGTGCTGGCCTCTAAGCTGCCTTGGGGGAAAGACCCAAAGAAGAGGGAGACTTCGAGCGCCGCCTTTTCAGCTGCCTCAGACCTCCCCCGCCACGACAAGGCGGGAATACACAGGGGGGTTGTATATACACTCCAACCGTAACTTAACCAACAAAAGCATTCCTCTAAGGTATTTTGATGTTTGTCGCTTAGGTTAGGTTAGACATAAGACATAAACATTAGCCAAAATCAAAATATGACGCGGGCGAAGCCGCGGGTAAAAGCTAGTGTTAAATAAAAAAAAATATACTTCAAAAGTGTCTCCGTCCTTGTTATCGAAATGGCTTGACCGATTTTCATGATTTTTTGTGTAAGTACTTGTAGGTTTGAGAATAAATTGTAGGCCATTTTATACTCCTAATTAATAAGGGTTTCAGATTAATTCTTTTATTATAGATTTATATATAAACTAGCAGCGCCCCGCGGTTTTACCCGCGTTGTGCCCGTTCCCGTGGGAATTTCGGGAATTTTTATACATGTAAACCTTCCTCTTGAATCACTCTATCCATTAAAAAAAACCGCATCAAAATCCGTTGCGTAGTTTTAAAGATTTAAGCATACAGACAAACGAACGAAAATAGCGGCTTTATTTTATACTATGTAAGGATAAGGATGGCAAACAAACGTTTGATAGCGGAGAACGGATGGCCGATGGGGCCGTGAAGTTGTCGAATGGAGACTACGGACCAGCAAGCGTAGCGTAGGACGTCCACCGACTAGGTGGACTGACGATATAAAAAAGATCGCAGGAACGCGCTGGATGCAGGCCGCTTCCAACCGGCGTTATTGGAAATCGATAGAGGAGGCCTATATCCAGCAGTGGACGTCTTACGGCTGATGGATGGATGGAAAATTTGCTGGGTCAGCTAGTTTTTAGGGTTCCGTACCCAAAGGGTAAAAACGGGACCCTATTACTAAGACTCCGCTGTCCGTCTGTCCGTCAGTCCGTCTGACTGTCTGACTGTCTATCTCCAAGCTGTATCTCATGAACCGCTTTAGGTAGAAAGCTACAATTTTCACAGATGTTTTATTTCTATTGCAGCTATAGCAACAAATACTAAAAACAGAATAAAATTAATAATTAAGGAGTGCTCCCATACAACAAACTTGATTTTTTAGCCTTTTTTCGCTCTATATTTATAATGGTAACAGGTAGATGCTTAAAATTTTCACAGAATAATTAGTTGTATATTCACTTCAATAATAAATAATAAAATTAAAATAAAATAAATATTTAAGGGGGGTCCCATCTTATCCAATCCCATACAGTACGGAACCCTCCGTGCGCGAGTCCGACTCGTACTTGGCAGATTATTTTTATAAATTTTCAAAACTTACTGTCTGGCATAGATTTTCCGTATCCAGAAGCCACAACTATAGTATCGATGTAGTTAGTATCTTGAAGGCTGGCTGGAAGTTCAATAGGCTGCACATTATCTGGAATTCGTAGACGTAATAATCACATTTTAACCGACTTCCAAAAAGAGGAGGTTCTACGATATGTTCGTGTGTATGTATTTTTTTGTGTATGTTCATCGATAATTTCTCCAATTGAGAACCGAATCGAATTTTTGTTTTATTTCGAAAGGGTATACTCTCGAGGTGGTCCCATTTAAATTTTACAGAAATCTGCTGAGCCGTTTTTGATAAATCAAAAATAATGTTGACTGCCTCGGTGGCTCAGTGGTTAGTGACCCTGACTTCTGAGTCAAAGAGTCGTGGGTTCGATCCCCACCCAGGGCAAACATTTGTGTGATGAACATAGGTGTTTGCTCTGTGTCTGGGTGTTATTTAGGTACTATCTATATATGTATGTATTTAAAAATATTTATATGTAGTATATCAGTCTCTGGCAGCCATATCACAAGCTTTGCTTAGTTTGGGGTCAGTGACCGTGTGTAAGATCTCCCCTAACATTTATTTATTTAATGTAAACAATTCGAGCGAAATATACGAATTTTGTACACAATGGAAGGCGGTTTTGGCATTTTTTGGGAAAAATAATTATTCCTTAGTCATTTTTAAGTGAAAACTTATTCAGCGTCTTTGTGCACTTTTTGGGATGGGTAAAAAAAGTTAAACTGGCGTCAGGACACGTGACCTGATCGAAAATTCGTAAGACGGAGGGAGAGTAGACCGCCGGCACTGCGTAGGAGAGGCAGTAATATCCCCCTCTCTTTTACCGCGCGGCGAAAATGTATATGCCTGCTCCTGCAGTTTCGTTTAAGCGGCGCAGGGCGCTTGCGCGAGTATGCGTGTGTGATATTGTATTTTACTATCATTATTATAATGATAGTAAAATACAATAGTACTTTTACACTGATAAATCAAGCAATTAGTGAGAAATTATTTCCTAACCATTTCAAAATATTTAATGCACGACATTATTGTTCAAGTTTTCACTTCTGCCTGCACACCCCGAGTGCAACCCGATGTTTTTATTTTTTAACGCAAATAAGTCCTTGTTTGAGCACCAACTCACCTGATGGCAATCGACATTAGCGATAGCAATCACCAAAGTTAAGCACCTTTCGGTTCAGGCAGTCTTCGGATGGGTGAGCGCAGGTGGCATTTACAACTGAGCACTGCTGTGGCTCTTATTTCTGAAAGAAATATTCTAAAAGACACTAAGTGAGTAAGCTCGTATGGGCCCTGGTGTCAGTTTTTAAACCGCCTGAAGGCCTCTAAAGGAAGGAAGCTAAAGAAATGACAATGAAAACAGCATTGCAATATTACGTTGCGTATTTAAGAAGACCTAAGCGGACACACAGACGTACACAAAGAGGAGACTTTGATTTAAAATACCTAATGATGATGATGATGATAACTAATGTAAACTTACAGGTATACTCAAAATAACGAAATCCGATCATTGCCAAGTCATTGACCATGGATTTCGGATCCCACTGATCATGCATCACAACATTCTTGGTCCTGATCCTGGTGCCTCCTCTAAAGAGGTATTCGGAAGCGAAGACCAGCGCCAGCTCCCGAGCCTGTTGGAAGCCGTCCCACCAGCAGTGGGCTGCAGTGATGGCACGATCATTGGTGATCAGAGACGCTCCACAGACTGAGAAAGACTCGTTCAACTTGATCACCACACCTACCTGTAACCATAGAAGGAATAGTAGAGTAATATGCTTAGTAGGGGACTGAGCACCTACCATAAAAAAGGGGATGATAGATGCGCAGTAGGAGACTGTATAGTGAAAATCACAGGTCAAACCTGGACACGATTAGCACAGGACCGAGATGAATGGTACCGTAAGAGAAAGCCTATTATACCCAGCAGTGGGACGAAGAAGGCTTCTGAAGATGATGATGATGAGTTTTTATCATTCATCCATCCCTCATCGCCAATTAAACGAAACAGCAGGAGCAGACATACCTACATTTTCACCGCACCGTAGAAAGAGAGGCGGATATTACTTCCTGTCCTACGCTGCGCCGGCAGTCTACTTTCCCTCTGTCTTACGAACATCTCATCTCATCTGGACATAGGCCTGCCCTATGGATTTCCAAGAAGCCTGGTTGGAACGCCCGTTATTAAGCAAAGACCCCAAATGACGATGGAGAACCATACAATAGATGCCTAACATGACAGTACCTACCAAGAACATCATTCTGGTTCAACGTATACAAAGCATTTCCATTCAGCGTAGCAATGCAGCCAGCATGCTGGGCACGCTGCCAACTGGCAGTGGGTGCGAGCATTTGGATTATCTTTAGATCATCAAGGGTCTGTGGATGATCCAATAGCTTGTAATGTGTAGTAGCAGTTTTAGTACATGTATATGAGTAAGTTGTATTGTATCTTGTTGTAGTTAATAAAGGCACTTGCCCTATTTTATTTCAACGCAAACAAGTCCGCGCTTGACCACCAACTCGCCCGATGGTAAGCGATGCCCTATAAGATATGTTCTAAAATGTTAATCCCTATAAAAAATCTAAGATAGACCTTGTTGTTTGTTTATTCTTGAAGCAAAACGACATGCATTCACCAATTGAGATATTTAAAGACATTCGATAGAAAAAAACTCAGTCGGACACGCGCACGAAGGGTTCCGCATCGTGTAGAAGCCCCTTATGTATTATACATATAAACCTTTTTCTTGAAACAGTCCTATTTAAAAAACCGCATCAAAATCCGTTGCGTAGTTTTAAAGATATAAGCATACATGGGGACAGACAGCGGGAATAGACTTTGTTTTATGCTATGTAGTGATTTTTGAAAGGAATATACCACTTAATACTTTATAACATATTCCTGTTGCCGTTATAAACATCGAGTAAAAAAATCACTTTACTTGTATGGGAGCCCCCCTTAAATATTTATTTTATTTTAATTATTTTATATATATTTTTAAAGTGCATATTTAACCAAATATTCTGTGAATGTTTGGTTAAAAATGCACTTTAAAAATATCAAGCATCTACTTGTCACCGTTATGAATATCGATCGAAAAACGTCTAAAAATTCAGGTTTGTTGAATGGAAGCTCCCCTTAAATGTTAATGTTATTTTGTTTTTTGTAATTGTTTTCCTAGCGGCAACAGAAATACATCATCTGTGAAAATATCAGCTTTCTAGCTATAACGGATCATGAGATACAGCCTGGTGACAGACAGACGGAGAGCGGAGTCTTAGTAATAGGGTCCCTTTTTTACCCTTTGGGTACGGAACCCTAAAAAATGCAAGTTTGTGAAAGCAAGTATACTGCCCATCAATGTAAAAAAAAAACAAGTCGATGATATTGCTCCAGTCAGCATTTCTCATAATACCCAACGCGTTCTTGCGCTCGGCTTTCCTTTATCTCCTGCTCGCGCCAGTTACTCGCGTCAAAAGAGCGAGCGGGAGAAAAAGCGAAGCCGAATGTCAGAACGCGTCTACAATGCGACCGCTGCTCTGATTTGTGCAGCCATGGGCTCAATTGCTACAAAAAGTTCTAAATCTGCTTAAACTACCTATAAAGATCTCCGTAGGCTCCGTACAATAATGACACTCACCAAAAAATGGTGATCAAAAAGAGCGTTATATACTTTTGCTCTAGGAGCATCTGGTTTTATCTCGTCTTCATAGATACGTTTAGCTTCCGGAATACCAACTAGACTGTGATAGCCTTTGTCTTCTGCAAACGCAATTTTAAAAACGATTGCCAATAGTGTCTTCGTTTTCATCGTTTCTTTTACTTAAAGTTATTTTTCTCTATTATTTTTCTTCTTTTCAGCCATAGGACGTCTTCACCATCTGTTATTCTGTTATGTTGCAATTAATGTTTTTCTATTTGTAAAATCTTTTTTATTTTTTGTTTCTTTATCAATTGATTATTTGCAATTTGCTGTGGAGCAAATATTTGTTCAAAAATACAGCACTTGATTCGGACAGTTAAGTAAGCTAATTTTAATTTTCTCGCAATCTAGAGTACTAGAGTACCTAATAATAAAAAAGCAATCAGAGTGAAATTTTATTACAAATACCGGTTTGCACTTACCTTAGTGACATCGCAAACGACACAGCCACAAATGCCAACGTTAGAAATTGAGTTGTATTTCGTGTGCGGTTCATCAAAATATGTATGAAAAACATAAAATAAACAAAAACAAAATTGATTCGCTGCAAAATAATTATTTTTCGAAAAAAATGGCAGTACCGCCTTCCATCGTGTACAAAATTCGAATATTTCGCTCGAATTATTTACATTATTGTTGATTTATCAAAAACGGCTAAGCCGATTTCTGTAAAGTTTAAATGGGACCACCTTGGAAGTATACCCTTTCGAACTAAAAAATAATTTTTCGATTCGGTTCACAGTTGGCGAAATTATCGATGTTCATCGTGTACAAAATTCGGATATTTCGCTCGAGTTGCGTACATTATTGTTGGTTTTTTCAAAAACAGCTCAGCCGATTTCTGTTAAATTTAAATGGGACCACTTCGGGAGTATATCCTTTCGGACTAAAAAATAATTTTTCATTCGGTTCTTAATTGGCGAAATTATCGATGAAAAAAAACCGTGAAAAACTAAAACTAAAAAAACTTTTTGGAAGTCGGTTAAAAATAAGGCTCCGTCTTGAAGTTTATCCGAAATATTCTAAAGACGCCAATGCTACAATTGTACAGTAGTTTTATTTCGATTATGTAGCAGTTTCTAGACTCTGCGCTACCACTGAGCTCTGATCAACGAGACGCTTCAGTCAAAGTTTCCAGATCCATTTTTAGGGTTCCGTACCCAAAGGGAAAAACGGGACCCTAATACTAAGACTTCGATGTCCGTCTGTCCGTCTGTCACCAGGCTGTATCTAATGAACCATGATAGCTAGGCAGCTGAAATTTTCACAGATGATGTATTTCTGTTGCCGCTATAACAACAAATACTAAAAACAAAATAAAATAAATATTTAAGGGGAGCTCCCATACAACAAACCTGAAAATTTTAGACGTTTTTCGCTCTATATTAATAATGGTTACAGGTAGATGCTTGAAATTTTCACAGAATATTTAGTTTTATATTCACTTCAATAATAAATAAATAAATAAAAATAAAACAAATATTTAAGGGCGGCTCCCATACAGCTGTACGGAACCCTCCGTGCGCGAGTCCGACTCGTACTTGGCTGATTATTGTAATTTATGTAACGAGTAGTTCCATAATTTAGCCCCCGGACTTGAGTGGTGGCAGAAGCTAGATGTGATATCGACCCCTCTTTGCGGTGATTATGCCATTTTAAAGCTATATAAGACATGGTGTTCTAGTGGTGATAAACGCCTTACAATCGTGGGTTCAAACCCTGGTCCTGTTCCAATGAGTTCTTTGGAGTTAATTATGGAAACGCCACTGGCTTTTCGGTGAAGGAAAACATCGTGAGGCAACCTGCAACTTTGTTCGTAGAAGAAATTCCATGGCGTACCTATGTGAATACACCGACCCGCACTGAGCCAGCGTGGTGGATATGGCGCATTCACCCTTTGTGGGTAGGTCTACGCCCTGCAGTGGACTATTAAATAGGCTGGTACAATACAGTACAAAACCACAAAGCTTTCAATCTTGCATTGTTTTTAGGGTTACGTATCCAAAGGGTAAAAACGGGACCCTATTACTAAGACTCCGCTGTCCGTCTGTCTGTCTGTTTCCAGACTGTATCTCATGAACAGTTATAGCTAGAAAGCTGAAATTTTTACAGATGATGTATTTCTGTTGCCGCTATAACAACAAATACTAAAAACAGAATAAAATTAATCATTAATGAGGGCTCCCATATCTACAGCAAACCTGATATTAGCCGTTTTTCGCTCTATATATCAATAATGGTAACAGGTTGACGCTTGAATTTTCAAAGAATATTTATATAGTTACGTATTCACTTCTATAATAAAATTAAAACAAAATAAATATTTAAGGGGGGCTCGCATACAGTACGGAACCCTCCGTGCGCGAGTCCGACTCGTACTTGGCCAATTATTATTTTATTTTGTTTGTGGCTTTGTAAAGTGAGTTCGATCATGTCGCACGCTCGTCTGCGATAGCACTAACATTCGGAATTACAGATTCTTGGGCTAATGGATTTGCTCCTACAGAATCAATATACTACAGATCATCCAAATCACGGTCCATACCACTTGTCTGGGCATAATTGGGCATAGATATTCCAAATCACGGATTCCTGGACTTCGATCTACATTAGAGAATTATTATGGACATTCCAATGATATATTCCTCCATCAGAATTTAATTATTGAGGAAGCTGTGTTATTGTTTTTAAATTGAGATATGTAGGTAATTACTGTAATGATTAGATTTTTTCTTCGATGATTGAATAATTTGACTAAGATAAGTTATTGATTGTATTTATTCTAAAGTAATTTATGTTGTTGAGTGAATTTTAATGTTTTAAATTGAAAGTTAAATATTGTAATTTTTATATGACCTGTAACTAATTGTTATTAATAAAAAAGTATGAGTATAAGTTTATAAGTATAATTTTTTTATGGTTTGTATGCATACAATGTAACATTTTGCATAGAGCTTCAGTTCATCATCATTATTGGTCTTAGTATGAATCCTAATAAAGCGAGATAATTATAAGATTAAAAAAGGAAAAATAATATACAAAACATGAGTTTATGATAAACGAATGCTTCATATAGTGTATGGAAATTAGAATTTTGTGATTTTTATTTATGTACACCATAAGCCCCTTTAAGGATGATAATTGATTACCAATAACCCTGTACATTCATGTGATATTGCGTGAACAAGTGGGAAATATATATTTATACTACACCTGCTCGGAAAGTACCTTGATACTTTATCAAATTTACGGTAGAAAGTACGTCATTGCATATCGAACAAATATGCGGGGAGAAAACGCATCTGAGCGGGAGAGAAAAGTGTATGAAAATCCATTTCTTACGTGGTTTTTCTTTTTTAATTTTGGGTAAGACTATGCGCTGGTAACCTAAATATCAAAAGCCAAAAAGTTTTTACAGTGAGTTTTATCTCCAAGTTCGCAAAATGACACTGGCCACTAGCTGTGTGTTGGATGGTGTCAAACCATTTGAAAAAAAAAACATGTGAAAATTGCAGACGCCATTGGCGCCATTTTCAAGTGTTACATTAAGCTTCACTAACTGCAACAATTTCAATATAAATTTCAATTAGTAAAGATTTGGTTTTTTATTTTCCTCGTAGGTGTAGTATAAAGCACTATGTATCACTCGAGAGAAAGTGCGATTCCCGATCTCGGGTGTTTTAAAGTCCTCGCCTACGGCTCGGGCTTCAAACGACACCATCGACGGTAATCGGTCACTTTCTCCTCTCGGTGAACAATGTACTATTATTACGTAGACACATTGACACGTAGACAAAATGTTTCAAAATACTGCCAAAATAGTTTTGTTAAAAATACAAATACACACGTTAAAAATTTAACAAAATAATCTTAATAATAATCGGCCAAGTACGAGTCGGACTCGCGCACGGAGGGTTCCGTACTGTATGGGAGCCCCCCTTAAATATTTATTTTATTTCAATTTTATGATTTATTATTGAAGTGAATATAAAACTAAATATTCTGTGAAAATTTCAAGCATCTACCTGTTACCATTATTAACATAGAGCAAGAAAATTTCAGCTGCCTAGCTATCATGGTTTATGACATACAGCCCGGTGACAGACAGACAGACAGACGGACATCGAAGTCTTAGTAATAGGGTCCCGTTTTTCCCTTTGGGTACGAACCCTAAAAATGAGCATTTGGGCTTGAGCACTTGGATTATCTTTGGACCTGTCCGATCTGTGGATTATCCAATTGATTTTTATGTACCTAGTAGTAGTGTATGTAGTTTTAGCTTATAAAGTAGTAGTGTATTTTGTTGCAGTTAATGAAATAAAAATGTTTAAATAGGTAACAGAATCAAAAATATCACAATACCATTTTCATTTAAATAATGTCAAGTTAATAAGAAGGCACTACTTTAAAACAATTGCTATTTATGTAAAATGCTCCAATGCAGACTCCTGAACTAGTGTTAACTTATATTTATAAAGCATAAAGATATCCCGAATCAAGGCAATAAATCCTCGTCGCCACAAATAAAATTATTCAACTCCGAGACAATCTACAATCATTCAGGACGACGCGACGTTTGCTAACATGTGTACGGTTGGAATAAAAAATAATGTCCGACATAAACTCTTTCATATGCTTTTGTAAAGTTTTTCTCTTTAAAATAGTGTAAGTTTTGGCCCCAAATAATACTTATACGGTAATTTTGTAAATTAAATACTAATCTTTGTTTTGAACCACAATATAATTTATACCTACGAGTATTAAAAAATTAGATTATTTAGTAACCTTATAACAATGTTGCGTTATATTAGGTAAGTCAGGTACAGTTCATGTTCAGTTCATACTTTATTAGTCCTTAGGTAAGTATACAAAGTCAATATTAAAGCCTAATAAAATTAAAATAATTTAGTAATTGTAATCAAGAATCGCAACGATAAATAATATTGGTTTATGTCCCTTCAGGGAAATATTGTGTTAAAAATAAAACCTGCAATACTGTCTGTCCCGAAAGAAGGCGTAGCCAATGGGATGGATAATTTGATTCTCCACGAATGGAACCGAGTTACTGATAGGTACCTGGATCCAGTTAGCAGGCAAAATTGCGGCTTCTATTAATATGCTCTTATTATTTTCACCTGCATTGTCACAGACTCCTTGAACTCTATTTTGACCCACTTTATCGGCCAAATTAGATTTAAAGTATAAACTTATCAAAGACGATGACACAATACCTAATGAAATCCTAGTTTTCAAGTCTATTTTATTTCTAGATAATTTATTGCACGTTCTTGGAATATACTTTGCACACACGCAAATAAATAAACAAGGGGTTGCATTCCGGGAGAGCCGGCTGAAATGAAAACTTGAACATTAGGTAGGCAGAATAGTAGTGAAAACTTGAACATTAACGTTGTGCTTTTTGAATATTTTGGAATAGTTAGGGAATAATTTCGCACAAATTGCTTTATTTGTCAGTATAAAAGTACTACCATTTATGTAGTAAAATACAATATCACACACGCACACTCGCGCAAGCGCCCATTTTTTAAGGCATACATTTTCGCCGCGCGGTAGAAAGAGGGGCGATATTACGCCGCGCCGCCGTTTAATATGCCTTGACGCAAATTTAACATTTTTTACCTATCCCAAAAAGTGCACAACGCCGTTAAAGATATATATATATAAATAGATTCTAACGCATACATAGGTACACGAATGCTCACAAAAACATACGTACAAGTAACAAAGGTACATACACGCAAATGCACACTCGCATACGTACAGACACTCATTTGCGTACGACACAAATAAATCCACATTGATGCAAACTGCAAATGCGCTTGCGTGAACAAATTGGCTGTATGTGTACGACAACTAAATTATTATAATGCCTTCTGATATAAGAAAATAGATCTTTCACGAGTGGAACGAATACGATAAACACAATTATCAACAAAACTATTTATTTCTATAAATATATTGTGTAACAATTTGTAATCCACGCAACGCATATGCATGCCTAGTCCGAGTCCCTATTCCGCTAAAACTAAAAACTAAAACGTGCAATCTTATATAGTAAAGCTCGTTTTATTTATCCTAAAAGAAACCGTAGCCAATGGGACGGATAATTTGATTCGCCGCGACGGGAACCCAGTTACTGATACCTGGATCGAGTTAGGAGGCAAAGTAGCGCCTTTTATTTTTAGATATTATTCTACGCTTCCTTGGGATTTCTCGATTGTGGCTCGAAATTTAATTTTAAATGAGGATCTGAGAGAATCTACTTAGCAATTCTTACCTTACTTTCCAACTTTCAACAAAAAGGTAATAGAAAAGTACTCGTATTGGCAGATTGTCGGATTTTCTATTCATGAATGATTTTTTTCCGAACCGAACCGATAACCGAAGTTATGCCGCTTTCGTCGCGGTCGCAGTCTTCGGATAGCTGCGAGTGGCATTTGTAACTGAGCACTGCGCTGTTGTGGAATTGTAGGTTTCGGTTAACCCTAGCATGTCAAAGGCTTAGACGGAACGTCGTGAACAGACAAGTGAGGCCGGTATTTTACGTTTACTCCCACCTGTTCTGTTGACAGAACTACTGGGATTTTTTCCCATTAGTTCTGTCCACAAAACATAATAATATGGTAATATAATTCCCACCTGTTCTGTAGTATACATGTGTGAGTGCGTCGGTGTTGCGCCGCCATAGTTCGACTGACAAGCCATGGCAAAGTTTCTTTGTACGTGTACATGTGTGTGTTGTGTGTGTACACTGCGAGGCATAGTTTTGCCGGCCTCACTTGGTTATTCACAACATTCTGTATTGACTTTTTTATTTGGTCTTAGATCATAGGCGGCTTAAAAATTCTGACGCCAGAGCCAGCCCAGGGCCCATATTTTTTTCAATCTCTTCTACTTACTTTTGGATTTGGATACCTATATACAAGTTTTTACCCCTTAAAAAATTAAATATGGCGTCTATTTTGCGAACCATACGTCTTTTTCCTAGTTCCATTACCGTCGCGGTGCTGCCTAATTCAATTCTAGTCTAGTCACTCCGCAACGTCTCGGAGAACATCTTGCTCTTTTTGCCGCGTGTTACGTGTGTCTTGTCTAGTACGTGTAATGTCCTTGGTTATTTTTTATTCATTTTACCTCGTGCTGTCTTGTTACGCGTGTCGTGTCTATTACGTGTGATGTCCTAGGTTATTTTTTATTTATATTGTTAAAGTGGCGTTGGGAGTGATCCAATAAAAGGAACCTTGTTCCTTGATAGATCTGAATAAGATATTGTGTGATGATATTAGAACAAAGCTTCTTATAACTGTGTCTGCTTGTCTTTTTTAACGTAAGTATCCATTGCGTGGTTTTCACTGCTATAGCTGAACATTCTCAGTCAAAGAAATAGAACACAGCCTGTCGTATTTTTTTTGTATGTTTTACTGCTCATATGGTATCAAGCGTGACGTCACTTGCTGGTCCTAACAGAATACCAGTAGTATAATGCTAGTATAACGCTGAGTTGGGGCCAGTTATTGACAATAATTTTAGGTATTCTGAGTTGTTATTATGTGTTTTGCGTTTAGTTTGTTGTTCACCTAATTTCTTTGATTTGTTAATGTTAGCCTTTCAAAAGTGAACATAAACAATCGCCAAGGATGATGACCATAACTTCTCGATCAAAGAGGTGTGGGTTCCATTCCCACCCAGGGCATGCGTTTATGTAATGAGCATAGGAGTTTACTGTGTGTCTGGATGTTATTTAGGTACTAATACTATCTATATAATGATGTATTTTAAATATGTATTGTAGTATATTATTCTCTGGCAGCCATATCACAAGCTTTGCTTAGTTAGGAGTCAGAGACTGTGTGTAAGATGTCCCCTAATATAATTATTAGGTACTTATATTTATTGACCATCGTCATCGCTCAACCGTTTTGGAAACTATGTGACCTGTTCATTACTATTTTACATTACTAGTAATTAACTTTTTCATCCGTTAGTCTATGTCAGTAATTTAAGTTCGTTTATCTACACTAATGTTGTAACATTCTACTTATGTTTCCAATACTTGACTTTTAATGACTACTGTTTTAGCGCAAACAACAAAACACTCAATTTAAGCAATTTCACATGATGTTATAATATCCACATCGATATCGTAAAATCTCATTATAACATCGCGCGCTCGCTCCTGATTGGCCCTGCGCGCGCAGCTGCGCTCTCATTGGTTAGATTTTAATGGCGCCAAGTTCACTGTGACAATACACGTACGCGTGAATTTAATGTTTCGCTATATGTTTTTTTTTTTTTATTAGTGAAGATAAGTAGTGTATGCCACTGCATATAACACGGGTATTAAAACACTCATTACTATTATGAAACTCGCTGCGTTCGTTTCATAAACTCACACTCGTGTTTTAATACCCTTCATTAAATGACAGTTGCATAAACTACTATTATGGATCTCCTCAATCCCTATTTGATCTGGTATAGAGAATCCGAACATAGCAATTTCCATAGCACGTTGGGTTGTGTCATACTACTCATTATTCTTAATCCAAAATTTGGCCAAAAAACAAAAAGGCGGTTTCGTAATCCTCTTACTTACAACTTCATTATTTTCCTCATTTTCCAACATAAACAAAACCTTTGACCGGTGTGCGTGAAAACTCAAAAGAAGAACTCATTTTATTGACGCCTGAAGCACACTTTATCCGCGAAACTTTAGCTGGAAAACCGTTATTTGCTCACCACAGTATTTTTATTTACGAACCCTCAGAGATTTATAATTATTGGTATATTTCTCATAATTATAGCTATTGATGAATGTAATTATACATCTGGTATTAATGATACCCATACCATGCCGTGAGATTGGATCCGTGATTAAAAAATCGGCTAAGTACGAGTTGGACTCGCGCATGAAGGGTTCCATACCGTTTGGGAGCCCCTCAGCAAAAAAAAAAACACGTATGTTGTATGGGAGCCCCCTCAAATATTATTTTTATTCTATTTTTAGTATTTTTTGTTATAGCGGCAATTGAAATACATCATCTGTTAAAATTTTAACTCTCTAGCTAGTACGGTTCATGAGATACAGCCTGATGATAGACAGACGGACAGCGGGGTCTTAGTAATAGGGTCCCGTTTTTCCTCCTTGGGTACGGAACCCTAATAACTAATATAGCTATACTAAACCCTATATCTACTAATATTACTGCTAATTTACTTCAGCATAATTCAAATAAAAGTATTTATTATAATTTTACTGAATATTTGCTGCGAATGGAATACGCGCAACCCATTAGCTTTCCTGGCTACGAGTATTTTATCTTCTACTCTCGGACTTCCAGCATTACACATCACTAAAAACAGCTTTGATCACTAAAAACATTCCCTTGGCAAATCTGTTTCGGTTGTTTATGATAATAATGTAATTATGAAGGACTTAAATTTGTATTTAAAATATTGTATAAGTATTTATAACATGAAAATTAGTACTAGTACTCATTCAAAATAAAGCTCATCATTAGTCTTTACAAATGGTATTTATTAATCTTGGATTCAAGAAGTCTTGAAAACCACAATGGCGATTTTCGCGTATCAGTATCAATGAAAATGCGCTTTAGCTAAAGCTATTCAAAATTACCATTCATTCAACGTTCGACTCTATTTTGTTTCGTGTAGGTGTGCGATTTACTACATACTTCCTAATATTAAGCAGATATTTGGTCTAGGGTGTAGCACGCTTACCTAAAAGACACCTATTTTCTCGGAATTTAGTAGATAGATAACTAGTTCTAAAATAATGTCAAAAAGTCGAAATTTTTCCCTCAAAAAATGGTTTTATTTGGCTCGTTTCTGGCGTTGCGTTTTCCTCGACAGTAATTTTCCCTATTATCCTTCATCTTTCAAAAGCTCGCTTTGACCGATATAGAAAAGAATGAAATGCAAAGAAAAAATATGCACAAACAATCCGACGATATTCGTTCATCTTTTTATCTCCAGATTGAAATTTTGGATTTTAGTACTTTATTCTTTTTCTAATATAACTTTTAATGACGTTTTCTTTGAAATAAGCGCGAGTAAAGTTTTAGGGCTTTAAGTGAAGTTTACACTAGGAATAAATTGCAGAAATATATTTTGAAGCTTTTAAAGCTTTAAGAATTGACCAGACTTAGCTCATGTTAAGAAACGGTTAACATCATCATCATTTTCTTTGTTTATTTGCGGTTAAACGGTATTCAAAACGTAAGAAAACAAGTGCTTAAAAAAAACCTATTTTTATAAACATGCTTTTGCTGAACAAGTACTCGCCAAGACGAATCAAACGAGCCGAAACTCGATAGGGTTACGTCGTTTCATTACAAAGTTCCTATGACCACCTTCCAGCTCCACCATCAGACCCTGATTACCATTGAAAGACTCCTCGCCAAGACCATTCAAATGAACCCAAACTCGATGAGGTTGTGTCGTTTCATTGCTAAGTTCATTTGGCCACCTTCCAGCTTCATCATCAGATCAGCGCCATGTCATCATAATATTGAATTGACATGCGATTTGCACATGTACTTATGCAAAACTTCAGCTCAATCGGTAATCGGGAAGTGGATCAAAATTTAACTTGCAAGATTTGATTACAGACAAACAACTGTAACACTTTTAGTTATAAGCTTGAGAATTAAAAAACTATTAAGTGTTAACAAAGTTTATTTTATCAAAAGGAAAAAGAACAACGAGAAAAAAGAATAAAAGAGGGTAATTTAGAATTTAGGTTTAAGTTAGAATTTAGGGTCGGGGTAAGTACTAAAATGACATGATTTGCGTTGCGCGACCGTCCGATACACTGGCCTTGGTATGCTGCGTGTAGTCCTTGGCGGCCGGAGCGCAGGCAGAGCGTGAAGTGTAGGTCGTCGGCAAGGGTAGTGTCCCAGGTCTTCGGAGGGCAGGGTCTCCGGAACGGGTAAGGAGCGGCAGCAGCGGTAGCAGCGAGAGCGCCAATTAGTCAGCACTAGCCGTGCAGAAAGAACCCTGGAATTCAGGTTTCGCCGTCTTAGAAACTGCCCATATTTCAATTTGACTGCGACATCCGGCCAAGTTGCGCAAGCGAAAGCAAGTACCGAGTGATATCTACTGCTATTAATAGCATCTAAGATGAGGCAGTCAAATTTGTACAACATATATTCAATAATTAAAGCACAATATAATTTGAAAAAATAAAAAGACAAGTAGGTAGGTATGTAGAAAAAGTAAAATAAAAGATGACTAAACTATCTAGGTACACTCAAATACAACTCGCGCGGGACGTGTTAAATTATTAAAGTTTTGCTATGTAAAAATAAGTAGAAATTAGAAGGATAGAATGTTGTAATAACTGCCGTTATTACGAATCACCGAGTGTATTTGAATGTACTCACGTCATGCTTGTAAGTTCAGCTACAATGATAATAATAAGTTGAAACACTCACCCAATACGGGGTAAAATAAATGCACAAGTTAATCAATTGCAATAATGCAATAGATATCGAATGTTTCTATAAAAATAGATTTTTGCTGTAGGAGCGTGCAGTGCGTGTGAACAGAAACCGTTTGCCACGAGCACTGGCGCGGCGGCCGGCGGCGGTCCGTCGCGAAACGATCCCCGCTCCCGCGTCTGTTACTCGCTTCATATTGGCTAAACCGCGCGACCGTTATGACGCGGCCGGCTTACCCAACTACACGAAAGGGTGTAAGAATCGTTACACAACGGGACAGGTGAAACTAAATAAAAGCTTGTAATGATAGTATTATTATATGTATTCGTAAATACGTAATAAGAAAATTTTAGTTACTTACCACTAAGTAGGTATATCACTCAGTACTTTTATAATAGTGGCTGTATAAGTATGGCTTTCAAAACAAAAAAAAACGCCAATCCTACCTAATTAATAAGATTGTACCAGATTCAGCTGGACGCCATTATTCCTTATTTTCTCTCTTATCCTTTTCTTTGGACCATGTTCACTTTTCCTAGAGTACTAATGATTCTACCATCTGCATGTTGTAAGACAAATTCAGAGTCACACAGGCAAGTGTAGACTGCGGTGATTATAAATTACGGAAATTGCATTTCACGCTCACAATTACAGTCTTGCGGATATTCACACTTTATCAAGAAATTGTGTCATTCATGTGTATTAATTTTGAACGTATCTTTTTTAGGGTTCTGTACCCAAAGGGTAAAAACGGGTCCCTATTACTAAGACTCCGCTGCCCGTCTGCGCGTCTGTCTGTTGTCATTAGGCTGTATCTCATGAACCGTGATAGCTAGAACGTTGAAATTTTCACAGATGACGCATTTCTGTTGCCGCTATAACAACAAATACAAAAACTGAAATAAATAAATATTTAAGGGGGGCTCCCGTGCAACAAACCTTAATTTTTAGCGGTTTTCGCTCGTTTTTAATAACTGTGACAGGTAGATGATTAAAATATTCACAGAATATTAAATTGTATATTGTTTTCAAAAATAAATAATGAAACTAAAATAAAAAAGGGGGCTTCCATACAGTACGGGACCTTCGTGCGCGAGTCCGACTCGTACTTGGCCGATTATTAGACGTGACATCTCGCAAGCGAAATAATAGGTACCTACACGCAAAGAAAGTTCTTGTTGGTGTAAACAAGGTTTTACGTTTCGAAAATACCTAAGTTATAAACGAACTATTTAGCACTTCTGCAAGTGTTTTATAATAAAAGTTTGAGCGTAAAATAAATCTAAACTATTCAGTAATGATATTAAAACTAAATATAATGGATGAATTAAAGTTTTCAAGTATCTTTTAAGTGTTTTAGCAGTACAAGTTTTTACGCTCAGCTATTCCACATTTTACAATTTTTACAAGCGAGCCAGTTTTTAAGCTGCAATTTTGGTTGATAATGAAAAAAAATTTTTTTGTCTTAATTAAAGAAGAATTATGTCTTATCTCATAATAAATCATAAGGCATCTCGCAAATGTAATAAATAGGTAACAAAGTAATAAAATTTTAAGTAACAGCATAAGTAGAGCTATGGTCGAACGGCTCAACTTGAGTCTGGAGGCGGTATCTGACTCAAGGCTGTTTTTTCTCGGCCAAAAAGAGACCCTTCCAATTGTCTCCCGCTTTCCGCGGTGTCTCCGTTCCGGTAACTGACAGCTTGGAACTATTAGGCGTTTCACTCTCATCGACTCTTAACTTTGGCTCTTAGTCTACTTAGTCAAAAGCTCAATTAGCATGCAAAAAACTTGGTGTTCTCGCTAAGGTGAGACGGTATTTCACACCTGAGCAACTGCTTAGTCTTTATGAAGCACAAGTCAGGTCTTGTATGGAATACTGCTCTCACCTTTGGGATGGCTCTGCCAAATATCAACTGGAGGCTCTGGAGTCGATTGAGAGGCGAGCCAGGAGGCTGATTGACAACGACACCTTGACTAAGTCGCAGCTGCAAAGTCTTGAGCATCGACGTAAGGTGGCGTGTTTATCGGCCTTTTATCGGATACACTTCGGAGAGTGCGCTCAGGAGTTGCACAATCTGGTCCCACCTGCCCCTTTCTTCTATCGTACGGCTAGACAGACGCGACCAAAGCGCCACCCTTTTATGGTGGACATTCCGCGCGTTAGAACCAAGCGTTTCGAGTCCTCATTCCTCATACGAACAGCCAGAATGTGGAACGCTTTGCCTGGGTCTGTCTTCTCGCTAAAGTACGACGTGGGTGTCTTCAAATCCCGAGTAAATAGGTATCTTCTAGGTAAGCGTGCTACATCCTAGACCGCATATCTGCTCAACATCAGGCAGTATTTAGTCAAACGCAAACCTATATGGAATTAAAAAAAAGTAGCATATGAAATATTTTAACAGCATTACCATGTAGTATTATTCTGTTACCGCGACAGCTAGTGGACTGTATAGCGAAATGTACATACACGCAATAGGTAAAATTAGTTACAATCAATATTGTACTTACCAAATAATATCCGAGCCGCCGCCGCTGACCACGCACAAAATCACCGAGAAAGATCGACGATCGTTGTGAAGCTCTGATCACTGATGCGAATACCGGAGGGAGGTCGTCTGTCGGGAGTCGCCTGACAGTCCGCTGACAGGTGACACTGACAGCCCGGCGCGGGCGGCGCTTTGGTATTTATTTATTTTTTATTAATAAACCTCACCAACACAACACACGAAAGACAAGAACAAACCACTGCCAAGTGGCACAGCAATTACAGGTGAAGACAGCTTGCCTTGAGTATATACATAAATACAATAAAATAATACAATAGAATACAAATGATAGAAAATAGATACAAATGATAGTATTAGTGCAGAACAATAATGGTGGAGTTTTGGCGGGAACACGGCAAAAACATGTCGCCTCATTGTATTATTTTGTTAAACTTTTGTTATTTCAGTGATAATTCGTGAAAAATTGTGGTATTTCGTTGATTGTGAGTTGATTTACGTGCATGAGTGTAGGCAAGTGATACAATGTGACGTATCATGTTGTTCCGTGTTGTTACCAAAACTCCAAAGACGCCTCTAGTAAAGTCTCCACTGCTTTACTGAAGTATGACTTGGACTATGTTTGGACTTGACTGCGGCTTTATTGGACTATGACGTGACTACGACTGACTGTTTTGATAAAATATATTAAAAAGACTTGACACTGGCAAATGCACAATAATGCGACGCCAAATCATAAAAGAAGAAGAACAATAATGGTTGCAGCAAACTTAACCATTTAGCGTGCACATATCCAAAAACCCGTACTGAGCCTAAGTACGTGATGGATTTTTAAATTTTAATTGAATTTAATTTATTTATTTGCACAATGTACAGAGCATTCTTAAAAGCTAAGTATAGGTAAATATATATACCCTGCCTAGTAAGGCACAGCAAACATAATAATATTAGGTAAGTGAATATCTTGAAAATTACTTACTAGGCTAATCTTATTTTTAAATCACTATACATAGACATGGTATAATTCTACATATGATAGTACACAATTTCTGGATATCTATGACATGGATGGATAACATTAAAATCCTATTTATCCATTTTTTGTAATTGTATTGTTACACAGTAGGCCGCGCGCGATACGACGGCTAGTTGTTTACACCTAATCGCGAGATTTATGGTTTTATGACTCAGGCGGCACCGGCCTTTGTGTCGCGTCTATTGTTTGTTGTTTGTTAGATTTTTTTGTGGTGTTTTCGTAATAATTAAGAACAATAGGGTTTCTCGAACTTTACACTTGTTTACTTTGTCAGTCACAATGGCACCGAATATTCTACAGATTTCTAGAGAACCCTTATTCCGATATAAATAGGGCGATGGTTTTCGTTCGTGGCAGTTATCGCGTTTTATACCGGAGCGGAAACATCTCGTGTTCAAGTGCGGTACCAGTGATTGTGAAGTGACTAGTTGTGTGAATTTCAGTGCCAGTGTGACGTGTTTGTGCGAACTAGTTGTGTCGTGTGTACTGTGATTTTGTGCAATAAAGTGCAAAGTGAACAATCGGCGTTTTTAACTGATTATCCAAGAACCCATCTCGTAACATTTGGTGTCAGAAGTGGGATAACTGAAAATGCCGGTAACGCCATACGACGACGAGACACCTCGCACAAGGAGCCAGCGCCGACAGGAAGAAGCGCGTCGACTAGAAGAACAGGAGCGACGCCAGGAGGAGGTCGTCCAACGACGCTTCGGAAATACGCTGTTAATGGAAGCCAGCGAAACCGAGGCAACCAACGACGACTCCAGGAAACCGGGAGCATCTGCTGCGGCACCTTCTGCAGCACCTGCTGCGACTCCTGCTGCAGCACCAGCCATCCCTGTGGCATTTGATATGGCTGCAATGATGTCGATGATGCAGTCTATGTTTGATCGCAACAAAGAAGAACAGGCTCGTCTACTGGAAGAACAAGCCCGCAACAACAGAGAAGAACAGGCTCGCCTACTGGAAGAACAGGCCCGCCTACTGGAAGAAAAATTAGACCGCAACAGAAAAGAACAGGCCCGCCAAAAAGAAGAACTGCTTTCAAGCTTACAGACGACCTTGGGCAAAGAGATGAAAGAGGTAAAAGACACGGTCAATCTGCACGACGCTAGCATAAAGGAGCATAATAAAAAAATGGGATGGACCGTACCGAGTGGTGACCAAGATCAACGACGTGACGTTCCGCATACAGAAAGGACCTCGAGGTGCCCCCAAAATAGTTCACGTGGATCGATTGGCGCGATATCACGGATGCAACGATGCTCGGGACGAGCATGTCTAGGGAGGAGGTGGTGTTACACAGTAGGCCGCGCGCGATACGACGGCTAGTTGTTTACACCTAATCGCGAGATTTATGGTTTTATGACTCAGGCGGCACCGGCCTTTGTGTCGCGTCTATTGTTTGTTGTTTGTTAGATTTTTTTGTGGTGTTTTCGTAATAATTAAGAACAATAGGGTTTCTCGAACTTTACACTTGTTTACTTTGTCAGTCACAATGGCACCGAATATTCTACAGATTTCTAGAGAACCCTTATTCCGATATAAATAGGGCGATGGTTTTCGTTCGTGGCAGTTATCGCGTTTTATACCGGAGCGGAAACATCTCGTGTTCAAGTGCGGTACCAGTGATTGTGAAGTGACTAGTTGTGTGAATTTCAGTGCCAGTGTGACGTGTTTGTGCGAACTAGTTGTGTCGTGTGTACTGTGATTTTGTGCAATAAAGTGCAAAGTGAACAATCGGCGTTTTTAACTGATTATCCAAGAACCCATCTCGTAACAGTATTAAAACCAAAAAGTATTCTTGTTATTCTTATTGATCACAAGTTTGTAGCCCTAGTTGGGCTCTACAAAATGAATGTGACGCAACACAAGCGATTCCCTCCAAAACAACAACAGGACAATAAATATAACAATTCAGTGCTCTACGCGCCGGAATTGATGGGCTGTGCTTACGGGCCTATTACATGGACGTGTGAAGAGCAATCAGTTACGATTCTCTACTTTTGACCTATGGTTTTACTTGTCATCACCATATTAGACTTGACTTCATTTTTACCGACTTCCAAAAAGGAGGAGGTAGTATGTTCGTCTGTATGTATTTTTTTCTTTTATTTTCAGAATACAGAATACAGATTTTTTTATTTGCAACAAAAATAAGAGGTACAATACATAACGAAAGAAAAGCTTTTTGTGGATGTTCATCAATATTTTCACTAATTGTGAATCGATTTAAAAAATATTGTTTTAGTTCGAAAGAGTACACTTAAGAGGTGGTCTCATTTAAATTTTATTGAAATCAGCGGAGCTGTTTTTGATAAATCAATAATAATGTACATGGATGCGATTCGTGCAAATTATTCGAACTCTGTACACGGTGGAAGTCGGTGTTGCGATTTTTTGCGAAAAATAATTACCTATGACTGCCTCGGCGGCTCAATGGTTAGTGACCCTGAATCCTGGATCAAAGATGCGTGGGTTCGATTCCCACCCAAGGCAAGCACTTTTGTGATGAACATAGGTGTTTGCTCTGTGTCTGAGTATTATTTTGGTGTTATCTATATAAGTATGTATTTAAAAATATATTTAGGTAGTATATCAGTCTCTGGCAGGCACATCACAAGCTTTGCTTAGTTTGGGGTCAAAGACCGTGTCTTAGATGTCCCCTAATATATTTAATATTATTTTTTATACACCGTAGAACATTCACTCTTGCACATAGGCTTATCTATGGATGTCCAATAAGACTTCTAAGAAGCTATCTCCATTCAGCATGCTGCTACTATGATTTTGATCACACCAGTTCGTTTATTCTAATGAAATACGTTACGGGGCTTTAATTTTCCATCCATTTAATCGCAAGTCACTTAAATAAACAAGTGAGCTGTCGACTGGACTGGCTACCGACATTGAAATAAATAAGATTATCCGGCGCATAGTGGCTGACGACAGGCGGATTGATGTTTGTCGCGTTCACTGACACACAGAGTCGGATTTATACACAGAGCTACGTATTACAACTAGAAAGATAGCGCTGTTGTCGCAAGGCAATTCTCAACCACAAAAATGTATGAAAAGTCTAGATACCAATCTTACTACCAGTAGTAAGAACGGTTAATGAATTACCGTTGTTACTACTGCAGTTGAAAGTTGTTAGAACAGTAATTCTAGCCCACAGCTGTCAAAACTGTCAAATATGAATTGGAATTTGACACATCATATTTTCATTGCTCTTTCTAACCCATGACATATTATATCAATCCGTTTTTTTTTTATTCCATATAGGTTTGCGTTTGACTATTATTATTTTTAGTATTATATCAATCCGTTTTTTTTTTTATTCCATATAGGTTTGCGTTTGACTACATACTGCCTGATGTTGAGCAGATATGCGGTCTAGGATGTAGCACGCTTACCTAGAAGATACCTATTTACTCGGGATTTGAAGACACCCACGTCGTACTTTAGCGGGAAGACAGACCCAGGCAAAGCGTTCCACATTCTGGCTGTTCGTATGAGGAATGAGGATTCGAAACGCTTGGTTCTAACGCGCAGAATGTCCACCATAAAAGGGTGCCGCTTTGGTCGCGTCTGTCTAGGCGTACGATAGAAAAAAGGGGCAGGTGGGACCATATTGTGCATGTCCTTCAGATTTTCTCGATCGATCACATTATCCCTCTGGTTGTAATAACTCTTTGGGTGCACAGCGACTGACGACAGGCGGATTGATGTTTGTTGCGTTTACTGACACACAGAGTCTGATTTATACGTTTCACACACGCAGTGCAATGGTTTGATGACCTAGTGGTAGTATTAACGCTCGCCTTGTAATAATTAGGGCGTGGGTTCAAACCAGATTCTGTATCAATGGATTATTTGGAACTAATGTGCGGATTTCCATATTACAGACCACATCATCATCATCATCATCGGCAGCCTGGTTCATCTCACTGCACGACCTAAACCTCCTCCTTTTCTCGTCAAATGACTTTTCGGTGAAGCGAAAAGTAACATACAAACCGTAGAAAAAAATCGATGGGGTAGGGATGTGAATCCACCAATCCATTGGCCCGAGGCGACGGGGCAGATAAGCTTGTTTTCTGCAGCACACCAAGCATAGCAAAGAGACAAATCGTCTTTCCACAAATCCATATCCTCGGAGCTCCCTCGGAGTGGAAACAAAGTTTGAATAGTCATTGACAACTGACATTAAAAGTGTTTTGTTTACAATACGAGTATTTTTATCCCATTGCTATGCTAAGGCTGCAGTGGACTTTTAAAAGTCTGGTACGTTACAGTGTAAACTTTGAGATAACAATTCAGATAGTTCAATTAGCTAATTTTATGTCGCAAAGTTCCGTAATATTCCGTATCCAACGCATTCCAAAGATAAAATGTTCCAGATATTCGGTCTCTATTTTCTTCATTATCTGATTCCCAACTTAAATAGTTTCGATGGCAAACTGAGCGTGTTTATTGGTCTACAACTGATTATATAGACTCTAAAGCCGAAGGCGTAGGAACTAAATTCCAATAACACCAAAAATGCAAAACAAATTCGAAACTCAAATGCGGATATAATTTTGTAATTTGTTCCAAAAGTACGGAGCTGCAAATTAAAATTAAATTAAATTAAAATGGCTCCTATTTAAAGGAGAGAAGAGCTTTTGTTAAGCAACTGAGCCCAGATGTACACAAAATCCTCGGAAAAATTGCCATCATAACACATTAGCGTTTTCCCAAAAGTTGGGTAATTTTCCCCGACAACAAAAGGTTTGGCCATTTTCAAAACAAAGGGAATGTGTAACTAGTGCCTTGTATATTACCATATTTTTGGGTACTGATTACTTCGTTTTGTTTCTTGAATACTTTGCTTTAGACAATTACGTTAGTAATACTTACTGATATAATAAATCCGAATGTTTGTTTGTTAAAAACAGGGGAAGGTTTTCAAGTCGATGCGTATCGATATTTATAGAAAATTCTTGTTTTGAATAAATATTTAGTGTATTTCCGCTCTGTCGTAGTCATATAAGTTACCATTCAAAAAATTCATTTTTTTTCCTGACCTAACCTAACCTAACCTTAACCTAACCATAGTCGAACCATGATACAGTTTGATGATTAATTACTAATTTTGTTTGTGATTTAATTTGGTTTTTGAATAGTACCCTTAACTTATATGACTACGACAGAGCGGAAATACACTAAATACTTATTCAAAACAAGAATTTGAAGATGAACTTCCGCAAAGTAATGCCTGATTCAATAAATTACACATAGAAAAATTAATCGTTGGTCTCGCTAAAACTCAAGAACGGCTGGACCGATTGGGCTTATTTTGGTCTTGAAATATCCGTGGAAACATGAATTTAATTTTGCCATACAAAATATTCCTGCATATAAAAGTTGTCATTGACAGCTGACAGATGGTGAGATGAAGTTCACCGGGTTACCTAGTATATAATATTATTTTGATGTGTAACCACGCGTTACTTTTTAGGGTTCCGTACCTACCGTAAAAGGAAAAAACGGAACCCTTATAGGATCACTTTGTTGTCCGTCTGTCCGTCCGTCCGTCTGTCAAGACCCTTTTTCTCAGGAACGCGTGGAGGTATGAAGCTGAAATTTATATCAATTACTCAGGTCTACTGTCCCTTGAAGCTGTGAAAAAATCAAACTTCTAAGCCAACGCAATCAAAAGATACAGCCGTTTATGCCGCAAATTTTCGACACTTGCAAGTACTCGCAAGGGAATCAAAACCTAAAGGGTACTTCCAGTCGACCTAGAATCTTGAAATTTGGCATGAAGCAACGTTTTATAGCACACATAAAGGAAAAATTCCGAAAACCTTAAATTTTTAGTTACATTACAAAATATATATTTTTTAATAAATATAAACTTATTACTTTTTTTGTCGTAATGAACGAACTTTGTAAACCTTGCAGGTTTGTACGGAACCCTCGGTGCGCGAGTCCGACTCGCACTTGGCCGGTTTTTACAGAGTATTACGACAGTTCTTTTTTTGTTTGGTAGATCATACTTCAGAAATAGTTTGTTTGAGTGTTATCGGAATCGGCTGAGCCATTTTTGATGTATCAACAATAATGTGAACACTGCTACATCGATCCGTGCGAACTATTCGAATACTGTACACGGTGGAAGTTGGTTATACCATTTTATGCAAAAATAATTATTTCGTACACGTTATAACGTGGATCAAAAAAAAATTTGTTTGGAATATTTATAATAAATGATTACTTTCACGATTTCAGGATTGGTCCCATAGTTAGTTCTTTACAATTTATGTACGGAATTTAACACCACTGGCTTTTCGGTAAAGAAAAACATCGTGAGACAACCTGCATACGTCCGTAGAAGAAATTCGATGGCGTATGTGATTCCACCAACATGCACTGGGCCAAGCGTGGTGGAAATGGCCCAATCACCCTTCGTGGATAGGCCTATGTCCTGCAGTGGACTATTAAAATGGCTGATACAGTACAGTAGCTTTAATACAATTTGATCTGGTCAAATCACTGACGGGCAGCTGGTAAGTAATAATCCAGGATAGACAGACTAGCTGTGATGCATGAAACTGTTTCTCCTAAGCTGTATATTGGTATAATTACCAATCAATAGCCCAAATTGCTCGCATACTGGTCATAGCAAATATATGAAAACCCACTCACGCGTTGGAGAGACTGATTGGCGAATCTAGGATTAATCTAGAACGTTGATTGGGCGTCTGCTAATTACCATCGCATTGTAGGCACCTTGATTCGCATCTGAACGTTTTTTAACCGACTTCTTAAAAGGAGGAGGTTCTATGTTCGTCTGTATGTATTTTTAGTGTGCGTCCGTCGACATTTCCGGTAATTGTAAACCGAACTAAAAAAAAACATTTTTTAATTTGAAAGGGTATATATACTCCCGAGGTGGTCACATTTAAATTTTACCTAAAATAGCTGTTTTTTTTTAAAACAACCGTTTTTTAAAAATCAATAACAATATAAAAAAATTAATCGTTTATTGTTCTAACTTAAAAAACATTGAAATATAATTCTAAACTACCTAATATATATGTCGGATCCATAAAAAGGCACCGCATCAGTTATGATTCTGCTTTAATATGGTAATGTTTTATACCACTGACTCAACAATGCTTCAGGGTGGCGTGGCGTGGGTTTAGCGGGCGAGGAGATAAAGGCGACGTCACGAACAATCAGTTTATTGCACAGAAGATTACGTATGATTACAATTATAGAGAACTTTAAGCGAAGGACATGGCGTTCCGCAGCGTAACGCACGCTGCCACCATTCTATCAAGAATCACCAGACTTGAACCATTCTAATCCCAGTTTTTCATAACATCTCCTGAACCAGCTCTATTTACAACTCCCACACCCACAACTGACATCTGACATGTCACCTCGCATTTTCCCGCCCATCGGCCGATCATGCGATGTCAGTGTCACTTAAAACCTCCTTAGAATCAATCAGCAGCGTTTGTCACAAGCGTTACCCCAGGAATGTTGCCACTTCCATTCCTAGTCCTTCGAAATTATACTAAGTGGCACTATTTAAAAATAAACTTAAAGCTATTGTCCCGTTATATACAAATGCGCCAAAAATATAAAACCTACCTATATACAGAATAAAATAAATAAATACACAGAGGCTAAAAATCGAAACAAATACTGTGTCCGTGTGGTAGGGTGCCAAGAACGCTGGCTGCATTCCCACGCTGAACGGCTAAATAAATTATCTCTAATTTATATAAAAATTGTATACATCGATTCGAGTGAAATATCAGAATTTTGTACACGATGGAAATCGGTTTTGCCATTAATTGCGAAAAATAATTATCACCATTATTATGATTGTCAGTCTTAAGACATTCACTGGTGGACATAGACTTCAGTTATGAATTGTCAATAAGGCTAGTTGAAAAAGAATTCCATTCAGTGCGTTTTTGTGGTCCCATTTAGACCATCAGTCCACCTTGTCGGTGTACGTCCTACGCTGCGCTTGCCGGTACGTGGTCTCCGTTAAAAAACACGTCTACAAACTAAGTATCCTTCCCACTGCCACATCACTTGCTAGTCCGCTGAGCTATATCGGTCATTTTGGACAGCAGGCTTTAGCAGTCTCCGAACATAGCCCTCTCCATAGCATGTAGGGCAACTTTGAGCTAACTTTAAATGCCATACATTATAAATATACATATACATTGCTTGTGGTTATAAAGTTACCAGTTGTTTTACTGTAAGCTTTTTATATATGTAAACAGGCTTATTGGTAATCAATTAGCATTTTAAGGGCACATTCTGTATTTCAATACAAATAACTTTTGTTCTACAACATTTCTCAAATCACAAGAATTTCCCGAAAAAATATTGTAGAAGTTAAACAATTATTTGTACGTATACTATGGACAAATAATTGTTTCTTACACACCTAACTAATATTTACACCTTGTTTACATATTTACACAATATCTCACTGAGGTCCAAGTCTCCGCGCGCCAATTTTGTATGGCAGAACATAAATACGAATTTTTAGAAGTCGTACAACAATAGTACATTGTTCACCGAGAGGAGAAAGTGACCGATTACCGTCGAGGGTGTCGTTTGAAGCCCGAGCCGTAGGCGAGGGCTTTAAAACACCCGAGATCGGGAATCGCACTTTCTCTCGAGTGATACATAGTGCTTTATACTACACCTACGAGGAAAATAAAAAACTAAATCTTTACTAATTGAAATTTATATTGAAATTGTTGCAGTTAGTGAAGCTTAATATAACACTTGAAAATGGCGCCAATGGCGTCTGCAATTTTCACATTTTCTTTTTTCAAATTGTTTGACACCATCCAACACACAGCTAGTGGCCAGTGTCATTTTGCGAACTTGGAGATAAAAACTCACTGTAAAAACTTTTTGGCTTTTGATATTTAGGTTACCAGCGCATAGTCTTACCCAAAATTAAAAAAGAAAAACCACGTAAGAAATGGATTTTCATACACTTTTCTCTCCCGCTCAGATGCGTTTTCTCCCCGCATATTTGTTCGATATTCAATGACGTACTTTCTACCGTAAATTTGATAAAGTATCAAGGTACTTTCCGAGCAGGTGTAGTATAAAATATGTTTGTTTTCATGTACACTATGTGCTCTTAAAATAATTCAAATTTATTACCAGTAACCCTGTATATTAATGTCTGTGTGTGAAAAAATAAAGAATTTATTACAAACGGGGTTACATATATTACGTTGTAGTTCAATGCCGCCTTGATTGGTGACAAGCAGAATGCTTTTCTCTCATAATTATTTTTCGCAATTAATAGCATGACCGACTTCACCCGTGTACAGAATTCGCGAATAGGTATTTCGCATTGATCGATGTTACATTTTTCACATTATTGTTGATTTGTCAAAAATGGCTGAGCCGATTTCAATAAAAATTTAATGGGACCAATTTCGAAGTTATACTCTTTCCAATAAATTATTGAAATCGGACTACTACGAAAAAACATACGCGTCGAGTACCTCCTCCGGTTTGGTTTGTCGGTTAAAAAAACGCCATCCGTGTAGTTACTCGTACTAACCAAATTCTCTCTCTCGTGTGTTGGATTGTTTACTCTCCCCAGAATGTTTAAACACTACTAAGTGAACGCTAATGTTTCTTCAGCAAATTGATGTTGTCAATGTAATTTGAATTAATGAGGAACGGAGCAATTTGTAACCTTGGAATTGGGATGTAACGCAGAACAAATAATTGTAAAGATATTGAATAGGCGGCTGCTATTTGCTTATTGGCGTATTACTTAATAAGTCTAAGGTTACGAAAGCACAATGCGGATTTGGTCCTGATGCCGGAACGTAGAAGTTTTTAAATTGTTCTATCCATATCCATCCAGGCCTCCCCTATGAATCTCCAATAAGACCGGTTGATAGCGGCTTGCATCCACCGCGATCCTGTGGACTTAGTGAGGTTATCCGTCCACCTTGTGGGTAGATGTCCTACGCTTTGCTTGGTACGTGGTCTCCATTCGAGAACCTTTCGACCCTATCGGTCATCAGTCCTCCGCACTATGTGCCCTGCTACTGCCATTTTAACTTACTAATCCGCTGGGCTATGTTGGTAAATTTTGGTGTGTTTGCGGATCTCCTCATTCCTGATTCGATCTCGCAGCGAGACTCCAAGCATAGCCCTCTCCATAGCGCGTTGGGTAAACCTGAGCTTATTCATAAGGCCCATAGTAAAAGACCACCTTTCAGTTCTATATGTTATCAACTGCCAACACAACTGTTGAAAACTCACGACTTGAGGCACTGAGGTATGTCGGATGAAAAGACCTCAAGCAGTTTTCCGCACGCTGCCCAAAGACATCTGCAAAGGTACGAACCTCGGCTTGGGCCGTCACCTGGTGAGGGTAATCAGACTTGGCGGGGCACACTAGAAGAGGTTCACAGAAATACCCTGTTTTATACGCATTACAACTGGACGGTTACCGAAGGGGTCTTATTGGAGATCTGTGGCCTATGTCCAGCAGTGGACGTAATGTGGCTGATGGATGTATGGATAGAACAATATAAAAACTTTTCTATGTCCAGCAGTGGACGGCATGTGGCTGATGGATTGATAGGTGGTTGATTGCATGGTAGTGCGTATGAAAACTGCTGTTTCTTATATTTTTCGGTGTTGCTATAGCCGGACCACAACGCATATTGCGTTCGCGGCCTGATTTTAGCTTTATTCTGAGAATGGGTCGTAAACACCATGTATTGTATTTACGTAGTGTTATACAGATTTCAGCCTCTCTAAATATCCAATCACACTCATACACACTCGGCGGAATATAAAAATCACTTCAATCGACAAACACGCTCCAACCGCTGCTTTTTGATAAATTTGATTTATATCGCTCGCTGTTTGTACATTTTACTCGCTGTACTCACTATTACGTCAGTGGCCTTTGATCTATAACCAAGAGGATCGTGAATCGACCAGTGTTTTCGTGTTTTCTGTAAAACATCGACAAAATTTTCGGTACACTTTTGATAAAATTTACGTTTCGGTAGAAAACTCATTTCACCCTTTGAATTGGAGCAAAATTTTATGATTTTGGTGGCAATCGCTTGAGTAAGGAAGATATTATCACACGCTTATGTCTATTTTTTTTTCAGGAAAGTTTTTAGTTTATGTATACTTTTCAGCCAAGTTTTAGCGTAAAATATGACTATTTAGAGACTTATAACTTAAAAATCCTTTAAAAACTGTAAAAACTAAGCGTATTATCCTAGTGCCTAAAGTGCTGATTACATGAAAAAAAACGCTCCTATCGGATAATATTTAAAGGTAGATAACAGATTTTTGTTTTTGTGTGGTCAAGTTGGCGCCTCACGATTGCGTTAAAACTTGAAAATTAACTTCAATAAAGTCTTTAATGTAGCTTCGTGTCTGCTAGACAACACAACCTGTCTACATAATTATGATCAGTAGTCGACATCTCGCCAGAGAAACCAATGAACGGTGGCTTCGGTACGTCTGCGGATCTCCTCATTTCTGAAATGATCACGCAGATTTTTCACTTTTTTTAAAACGCGGCGCACACGGATGTCCACTACCTATATACATACAGTAGCGGTAGCCTGCGGCCACCACCGTTGGCTGTGTTCAGTGGCCATCTGCGCCGGGCCTTATGCTTCCCTTGCTGATCTTGTTTTGCGTCACGTATTGCGCCTCATTTGTTGTTAGATGAAGCTTATATTTCCCAAAAAAATATCCCAGTCGTGTACATTATTCAATTCCGATTTCTATACCATGAGTCTCCAATCCAATCTCCATCAACATTGTTGAGAAATGAGCCGAACGCCGCAGCCACTCTCGTGACTTGAGAGCAGCTTTCAAATCAATCCGGTTTTCATTACCTTAAAGACGTGATAAATCTTTATACCTATGTGGTGTCGGAAACACGCTTGAAGTTACCCGATGATTGGATGGACACATCTGAGGCATTATATACTTTATATTGCTTACATGTAGCTTCGTTTTGAATAAATTTTAAAGTGTTTCCGCTCTATTGTATTATAAAAATATAAGTTTAAGGGTCCTACTCAAACTTAACTTAAAAACTGAAATAAATTAATTTGAAATCTGAAACTATAATTATTCATGAGTAATCTGGAACAAAATTATTAATTCTGTAACTAGCTTATTAAAACTACCCGAGTATTTTTTAGACATTGGAATCATCAATGAAATCTAAATAAATTGCAAAAAAAACATGCATGTTTTGTCGAGACTAAAAACTTTTTGAATGGAATGGCATTTTTTTTTTTCGTTATCTCCAGAGTGCTTTAATTGTAAAAAATAGTCATAATGATAATAGTAGTTTATGCAACTGTCATATAATGAAGGGTATTAAAACACGAGTGTGAGTTTATGAAACGAGCGCAGCGAGTTTCATAATAGTAACGAGTGTTTTAATACCCGTGTTATATGCAGTTGCATACACTACTTTGTCTTCACTAATAAAAATAAAAATAAAAAAAAACATATTGCGAAACATTAAATTCACGCGTACGTGTATTGTCACAGTGAACTTGGCGCCATTAAAATCTAACCAATGAGAGCGCAGCTGCGCGCGCAGGGCCAATCAGGAGCGAGCGCGCGATGTTATAATGAGATTTTACGATATCGATGTGGATATTATAACATCATGTGAAATTGCTTAAATTGAGTGTTTTGTTGTCTGCGCTATAACAGTAGTCATTATAAGTCAAGTATTGGAAACATAAGTAGAATGTTACAACATTAGTGTAGATAAAACTACTTACGGCTGATATGATATTGAGGTAGAGGTTAAAGTAGGTATAAAATTATTCATATAACACTAAAATGAAGACTAACAAAGTAATCAACGAATAATAAATCACTACGAACTCTCGTAGCACATTCGTAGCACATGCTACGAAACGAACACATAAATCTCGAATTTTTGTATTCGTTTACCGTTCTGTTTTACAGAAAATTAACTTTGTAGAACATTAGCACTTTTCTATTTTATTTATATTTTTATTTAATTGCTAAATACCTTCCTGTTCTCGATTTTAAGGGTAAATACATTAGTAAATTATAGTTTAACGTTTTTTGCTGGAAAAAAATCATCATGTTGATAATTTAAAATTTTAAAAAACTTGTTTATAAAAGGGGAAACTTTATATTTTGTTTTGTTATTTCATTATAACATAAGGTGCAACTAACCTAATGCCGTTTTATTTATAGGATTATGTATAAAAAAAAACCTAACACCGCAACGCGTTTACAGGTCAAAGGAAATTGTCATTAATATGAGAAAAAAACTCAACTTCCACATTCAACAATTATTTTTCCCAATAAATCTTTACACCGACTTCCACCGTGTACAGAATTCGAATATTTTGCACGAATCGATGTGACATCCATGTACATTACTGTTGATTTATCAAAAACGGCTCAGCCGATTTCGATAAAATTTAAAAGAATACCTCGAAAGTAGTATATACTTTCGAATTAAAAAAGAAATTTTTAAATCGGTTCACATTAGGCAATAACATCGAAAAACATACACAAAAAAAAATACACAAGGACGAACATAGTACCTCCTCCTTTTTGGTAGTTGGTAAAAATAAGCGTCAGTGTGACATCTAAACCACATTTAATTAAATTCTCCACCGATATTTCTACTGAAAATTCCGAATTTGATAACTCTCATAACCAATTTGTTTGTGTCGTCCTCTTGGGAACTGCTTTCATCACAAAATGGCTCCCACGTTTGTTTAATAAAGTACGAAGTTAATTTATTAAACTGGATAAACCTGATTAATAAGTTCATTTCACTGTTAGACAGATACTCTTTATACTCGTAATATTTGTATTTTTGTTCTATTTTTCTTCCATAATACCTACAACTACAACAATCTTTACAGGTTCTATTACCTAATGTGATAGAGCAGCTAGCTCAGGAGTACTCTGGTCAATAACTAAGTAGCCACAATATACTAATTAATTTTAAAATAACACAATTCCAATCAAACTGCCTTCCAGCCTCCTTGTTGCACGACGCATCCGACCTCATTGGCCCGCTGCGCTTTTTAAATAAAAAATATAATTCGAGTTGTCACTCGATCTTCTTTTGTTTTTGAGGATGATTAATCAATTTCCATACATTAATTTTATTGCCGTGAACTTTTTTTAGATTTACATTTTGTTTTTTGTAAATAATAATTTATATCTTACATAGACTCTTCAATAGGTATATTTATTGACTTTGCTTCCTTATGATGTTCATTGAAAGTAAAGGTTTGCCACATTTTTTAATCTTTTCCAGTAAAATAGGTAACATTGTAAATAAGTAATTCAATTGAGTAAGCAAAGAGAAAGCCTGTTCCACATGTGAAACAACGCCAAATGTTGAATATTCCGTTTGCATCTGTTGTCGGTCGGTAATTGTATTTTAAGCTAATTGGATGTTTCAGGTTGAATTGGACGTCCGGTTAGTCATTACGAGGAACAATTTGATGTAGTTTATGTGTTAGGTTTTGTATCGTTTTTTTTTTTGCATGCTGATTTTGTTGTTCTGTACGGGTGTTGTTGCTAGGCCTGGTGAAGAGTTAGGAGAATATGTTTTATTTATTTATTATTTTTATTATGTGTAAGGTTTTATGGTTATATTAAAAGATATTTTTGACTGTCAACCCGGATGGAACGGCACTTGACAAGGGACATTTGGCGGGAACGCGAGAAAATCATGTCGCCGCATTGTACTCGTACTCGTATTATTTTCTTAAACGTGTGTTTTATCAGTATTACTCGTAATAGTGTTAAAGTTATAGTGTTTCATTTGTTAATAGCTGAAAAACATGCATGAGTGTGTTTACAGGGTTATTTCTAGGCAATTAGCATCCTTTTAGGGGCTTATTCTGTACATCAAAACTAACAACTTTTGTTCTACTACTTTTAATAATTCTCAAAAAAAAGTATTTGTTCCATAGAAAAATATCGTTCACCCTCGACAAAATGTATGGAACAGCTGTTTTTTTTTTTGAGTTTTGACAAAAGTCGCAGAACAAAAGTTGTTCGTTTTGATGTACAGAATAAGCCCCTAAATGGATGCCGATTAATTAGAAATAACCCTGTATATATCACTCGACGTGTCAGAACGAGACTGAGTTATCGCGAAGTATATATCTGTCACTTTTTCACACGTAGAAAAGAGTTCTTTTCGTGGTCGCATGCTCTAAGCTAGCAGGACGGCATCCTGCGTGCCGGGCGTTGTTGTTGGAAAAATAATTTAAATTTCTGGTTTTTATTGTTAAGCAGTTAAGGATTGGATAAGCTAATAGATTATTAATAATTAACGGCATAATAATTGAAGAGCTGGTTTGATTATATTATCCAACATATGCTTCCTTATAATATTTGACTGCCCTGTGGCTCATTCAGCACGGGAAGCATGGCAAAGGGACAAATTGTCTTTCCACCATTATATCCCATCGAAGAAGAAATAAAGTATGGATTGACAATGACAACTGACATTTAAAGTGGATAAAATGGTTTTCTCCCTTTGCCGTGCTACCCGGGCAGTAGTGGTCCTGCTTTCTGAGCTTAAGGGCGTGAGTTCGATTCCCAACTATCAAAAACGTCTATTGGTTGGAAATTAAAATATTCCTGCAATATTATCTACTACTAACTGACCTAACGTACTTCGTTTCAATGCCGGGCTGATTTGTGAATCTTGTCTATCCAGACGCATTAAAAAAAAATAATTCAAATCGGTCCAGCCGTTTAGGAGTTCAGTGACATACACACAGTAGAATTATACAGGGTCATAGGTATTAAACGCAAAACCTTTTAAGGGCGGGTCAAGTACATCTAGACAAACAATTTTTGTACCAGGACGTTTAGAAAATCACGTAGAAAATATCAGCTATTTCATATAAAAATTTCGTCAATGCGCGGCAAAATGTATGGAGAAGAGAGTTTAGTTTTACGAATTTTCAAAAGTCGTAGTACAAGTATTGTTTGTCTATATGTACTAGACCCGCCCTTAAAAGGTTTGGCGTTTAATAGCAATGACCCCGTATATATAAAGACAGTCATCTGTTTAGCTTGTGTAGGAATGTATCTACATCTATAATATGAATCAATACAGTACAGTTTAGGTATAACATGTTATCATTATAGTCGTAAAGACGTTACATAAAATATAATCTAACTGCAATAATATCGCTACTTAGTTACAATCTCATTACAACGTAGGTACGCCCCATCACACGTATTTTTCAAATTTCAATCCACTGCACGTACAAATCGTAAAATATTTTAGCCAAGCCCGATTTTCCGCCGACAATTTCATGACGAAAAACGTAAAAGCAGATTCTAATAAAATACATATTTGTTTCAGGTACACAAATGAATGAAATGAACGAACGAAGACATCAGAAGAGCCATCCAATTAAGAACGAGTGAAGCAAATGTTAACGTTACTGCAATATAATGAATCGAGATGAAGACTTAACAAAAATAGCATATAGAATGGACACAGAACAACATTTGTGCTCAAATAGGGAATGTGAGAATGTGTCTAAAATCACAGCGTTTCGGTTAAGACCTCCCGATCCGAATTCGACATTTGATGAACGAGTGAATAGTTCATTCAGAACGATATTGGATTTTAATGATACGTTGATATATGGAACGTTCAATTCTAATTGTTCGGTCGAGAACGGGACGTGTAGTGATGTGAATAGTTATAACTTTTGGGCGTTATCGTTGTTAGTATTTCCTTTATTAACGTTATTTGGAAACGTGTTAGTGATTTTGAGTGTATCGAGAGAACGTAGCTTACAGACTGCTACAAATTATTTCATAGTGAGCTTAGCGGTAGCGGACTTGTTGGTAGCGGTGGTGGTGATGCCTTTTGGGGTTTATTATTTGGTGAGTTACTATTTTGAAATTATATCGATACATAATGATTTATTTTCCCTGTTGTACCTAATTATTTCGTTTTACTACTTTTATTATGTGTTACAACCCAAAATATGTATTGCCATCAATGTACCTAGCTACCTTCAGAGGCAACATTTTGAATGTAATTTTAAGTAACTTTTATGTATCATTTGCGCGAATTTTGTTAAGGTTTCTTTTGGTAAATAAAATATATTCTCTTATTCTCTTATAATGATCCTTTAACGATTGGATGGTATTTTTGACCGACGAAACGGAGGAGGTACTCAATTCGACGCGTATTTTTTTTATGTATAACCACGCAGTTTTTTTTTACGTAAGCGTATACTTCGAAATTGGTCCCATTTAAATTTTATCGAAATCGGCTGAGCCATTTTCGATAAATCAAAAATAATTTGAAAAATGTTAAATCGATCCGAGCGAAATGTTGCGAATTCTGTACACGGTTGAAGTCGTTCATGCTATTGTTTGCAAAAAATAATTATTGAATTGTGTACTAATGTAGAATTTGCAAATAATATACTACTTGGTAAGTTGCTATTTTTAAACAGTTGTCGATAATAGTTTCTAAACAAATAGATATATTTTCAAATTGTATTGTTAGCAATATAAACAAATAAGGCTATTTCAAATAATGTCCTAAAATAACAAGTCAATGTTTGCTTCTAAAACGTGAGTAGTTTATATTAGCAATAGGATCAACAACAGATTTTTTACTATTTAGCTTTTTAAAACTAATAAATTTATTTGTTCTACTATAATGACTTTATTGGAGCCTGCAGTATTTTCGTCAAGACTTCCAACGGTTTTTTCGGTGGCTAACTAACTTTCACCATCATTTTATAGCTAACCATCGCGCGTCGGTGCGTTGTTTTCTTTCACCAGCAGAAATAAGTTTTTTTATAATATTAAAACTCTTGCCCCGAGTACAAACCAGAGATACCGACCAATAATTTTTATTGTCTAAGAACTTCCTTAAATATTCAAAACACCATCAGCAATTTAACCAACTGGGTGATTTGTATGAAAACAAAGCGCTCAATCGTGCATTTTGTTTTTAAGAAAATCGCGTGAGAAATATTAATTTAAAATTAAAAAACATAACTTATATTCGGTTTATAATTCATTTAAACGTAATTTTGCATTCGTCAAACATTTCTTCACGAAACGTAATTCACGGAAACAAAAAAAAATACTACGTTACGTTACTTTTCGTCGTTCTTTAGCCTCCAGATGGATTCTAATGACAATCTAAACAAAATTCCACTTTCAACTAGATTCCAAACAATCCTAAATTCGAATTCAAGTTCGAAATAAATTTCCAAATTTGAACACAAATTGAATTCCATATCTCAATCAGAGGTCCGGCTTAATTCTACCGGACAGCTCTCCAGTGGCCGACCCAATCAGGCAACTTGTTAATTTCGCAAATATTTCCAGAAATTTTCCAAGTTGTGTGGGATAATTTCCTAAATTCGCAACAATGTTTGGCTGTTTGCCGCCGGCCGTCCCACCGAGTAGCTCCAAGTTTTACATACTTTGTTGGTTCTAATCCAAGAAGTGAGTTTCGTCACGTCATAACTGTTAGAGCGTAAAGTCACTTCAAAGAACTTCATGTGGAGTGTAAAATGTGAAAATTGTAGGGTTAGTTTCGGCAACAAACTCTGAAGCTATGTCAGTTCCAGAATTGCGCAGTTCAATACTAAGTAAATTGTTGTTTAATTGAAATTCATGCTCTTAATTTACAGCGCATGCTATTAAAAGTTTTATATTCCTTTCTGTTTGTTCTCACTTGGATCATCATGATCATCTGCACGGGAAGCATGGCAAAGGGACTAATTCTTTCCACCATTATACCCCCTCGAAGAGGAAATAAAGTATGGATTGACTCTGACATCTGACATTAAGAGTGGATAAAATGGTTTTCTCCCCTTGCCGTGCTACCCGGGCAGTTCATTTTAGCCTACGGCGAAGCATACTTAAGTTCTCTTTTTCTCACTCAATTCCAATTGAAATGTAAAACAGATTTTTCATCGGTTAACCCAAAAAATTGCTAATACCAGTCCTGTATTGATCATGGCTGACTTACTGATGAACATTGTGGCATATCATCACCGAATGAAGTAGGCTCTTGAATTAACTATTGCTCATTTGCCATGATACTACACTAACAATTGTGTAACGTCGCAACCGAAATAGCGGCTCCGTTACACTCTGGGACATTTCGTTAACAATTTGAAAGATCAGAAGGAAAGGCGGAGCAAATACTCACGCACCACGTAACTGGGTCTGCTCCGGCTACGTTGACACTTCCACCCACGTATTGCACCAAACTATGTTTATTTATTTGTTTTAAAAAAAAATGGTGGTTTAAACACATTCACAAAACAGTTTATATAATTTTATAATAGATTGTAATGTGTGGAAATATGGCTGAACATTGCGTAAATGTGCAAGAACAAGATTCTCGATCTTTGCCGGAGACTCCATTGCTGATTCGATATATTCGATGCCGGCGTGAGTGAACTATTTTAAGTTTTTATGTAAAAATAAGCTTCAATGAAACAAAAAAATAATTACAAGTGAAACGTTACACCATGTTTTTGTAAATTTGAGGTGTTGGATTTATTTTTGCACGTTCTATCTGCACAAGCTGGCATTTTTTTACTGAGCACTTTGCGAAGCGGATTCCATCAAAAGAATGTTGAAATATCGATTGGTAAGTGGTTTTTATAAACGTGTAGGAACTATGGTTCTTATACCATTACAGAGGGGCGCGTAGAAGTCTATTCTCGATACTAACTCTTTCAAGTTTTATAGCGATGAATATCAATAAGGTGTTTATCGTTTGCCCGTTGACGACAAGATGTCGTAGCGGTTCCGTGTTTGAGTCGCCCTAGCTCCCGGTTTTTTACAAATACGCGGTACATCACAATCGCAAACTGCAACTGCTTTTGCTACCGCCTTGTGAAATAAAATTCTGATCATTTTACGAGATAAAATTAACAGAACGGTACCAATTGTCTTATCATACGTGATATTATGTGACAATTGCTCAATTCTAGCATACTTTATATCAACCGCTTCACTGGCTTCTACCTTTACAAATCTACCATTACAAATATCATATGAGTTCAACTGTGGTTATCAAATACGTGTTTGGTAAATCTTCACTCGTACCAGCTCACATTGTCATTCAGTGTGAAACGTCTTCAAACTTCCTTGCCTCCTGGGCCAGATGCTAATCACATCACTGTCGACTCCGGAAAGGGCTTCCAAATCTATTTATCTATTAAGGTCACGCCTCAGTACACAAAGCGCTTCGTAAGCAATTGGTTATCTTCATAAACACACAATCACAAACACTAGAATTGCAGTTTTGCAAACAATTCGCTTTTTGGGATGTACTCCAAAAAAGTGCCAAGTCGATGGAGTTACTCTGTAAAATTTTCCCTAATTTAGTAAAGTGTATACCTAAATTAAATGAATACTTAGTATAACAAATTTTTTATTAGAACGCTATTGTAATCTAGATCAGGGCTGACCAAACAACGGCCCACGGGCCGCATGCGGCCTGCGGCTTGTAGTCATGCGGCCCGCGACGCCAGTTTTAATCAGAAAATAGTTTTTGAACATGAATAGTTTGGATTTTAGGATTCTTTGTCAAAACGTATAGATCAATATTTGGTATGATTTATTTACCTTTATTATTGCAACATTCTATTTGCAGAACATCATTTAAAAGCTATCTATACCAGAGAATTCCCGGAAAATATTTTGTTTTTGTAGACTGCATACCAGTTGGAAATAATAATATGTGACGTACAGTCAGATCCCTTTTACTTGTAAAAGGGATCTGACTGTATTCCAGTTTCTGTTCTACCCATGGGTAGAACAGAAACTGGAATGGATTTTCTTAAGATTCTTGGCGATCGTTTTCCCAAACTAACAAATTTCGGCTTGAAAATAGGATCGATGATAGGCACGCAGCACAACCAAGTATGTATGTGGAAGTGCTTACTCAACAATGAACTTTATCACTGTCATAGTATAAAACAAAGTCGCTTCCCGCTGTCTGTCCCCATGTATGCTTATATCTTTAAAACTACACAACGGATTTTAATGCGGTATTTTTTAGTAGATAGAGTGATTCAAGAGGAAGGTTTATTATGTAAAATACACTTGGGCTGTGTGAAGCCGGGGCGGGTCGCTAGTAAAATATAAGTATAGATAATTATCACTGTCTGATAAGTCACTCCTTCATGCAATGCGTCTGGCTACAACGAATGTTGATATCGATATGTCTGTTAAAGATAAATTAAGAAAACGAAAAAAAAAATTCTGCGGCCCTCCAGCTTTTGTAGTAAATTTAATTAGCCCGCGAAGGTATGTAGTTTGGACAGCCTTGATCTAGATGATTTTTTGCTACACTATTTCAACTAGTAGTTCTTTTTCAGCCTACTAACCGCAGTTCAGAACGGTAGAGGAGAAACAACATCCGGAATGACGAAAGCAAAATTTTCAAGTCAAAATTGAATCTTACTGTCACTTCGTTGGTTCGGCCAAATAAATATGGGCCACTATCCCTGGCTTCACCCCCGTAATATAGTTCGGCCGTTCAGAGAATGCGTTCCTGACACGTCATCTTGAAAAAATGTTTTTGGCCGATCTCTCGGAAACTATGTACTTAAGGGCAAAAAAACATTCCAATCATTATTGTAGAAAATAAAATTTCGCATCTTTTGTTTCCCATAAAATTTTTTTGTAAAACTTACCGTTTACGATTTATGGACCATTTAATAAGCCCGATTACAGAGGCGCCAGCGTAATTATATTAGCTAAATAGCATAGTTCTGTTTCTTTTTCACTTTAAGCATTCGATAGAGAGAACGCTTTTTACGTTGCTATTAAATTTACGCTGGCGCCTCTGTAATCGGGCTTAATGTTTTAAGCTCCATTTAATGAAATTTCATTAAATGGGCCATAAATCGTAAACGGTAAGTTTTACGAAAAAGTTTACCGAAAACAAAAGATGCGAAATTTTATTTTCTACAATAATGATATTGATGTTTTTTGCCCTTAAGTACATTGTTTCCGAGATATCAGCTAAAAACATTTTTTCAAGATGACGTGTCAGGAACGCATTTTCTGAACGGCCGAACTATAGTAAGAAAACTAAGTACTGTATGACACTCTCCTGCTTTCAAACTTTACTAATGCAAGAAATCAAGTCAGTCCGTATCTCGGCTGCTGCACAAAAAGAATACCAAAAAATCGACACAATTGTAATATTAGCAAAATTTATTATGGATTTCATCGATGTTTTGAAGTGAAAACTTCAGCAGCATTGTGCACTTTTTGGGATGGGTAAAAAATGTTAAGCTCGCGTCAGGACAAGTGACCTGATCGAAAATTCGTAAGGAGCAGGGAGAGTAGACCGCCGGCGCGGCGCAATATCCCCCTCTCTTTATACCGCGTGGCGAAAATGTATGCCTCCTTCTGCTCAGGGTGCAAGCGCGAGTGTGCGTGTGTGATATTGTATTTTACCACATAAATGATAGTACTTTTAAACTGATCAATATAGAGTCTGGCCAACGAAAGCTGTCCAAGAAAAAAGGCGGGAATTTTAAAAAATCAAGAGCTGTTAGCTTGATTTCTAGTACCGCTCAGCTGATCTCCATGAAATTTAGCATGCACGTAGTTCACGATAAACTACGTTTAAAATTCCCGCCTTTTTTCTTGGACAGCTTTCGTTGGCCAGACTCTAGCAATTCGTGGGAAATTATTCCCTATGCATTCCAAAATATTCAAAAATGCACAAAGTTAATGCACAAGTTTTCACTTCTACTGGCACAAACCGTTGGTTTTTAGGGTTCCGTAACCAAAACGGGATCCTATTACCAAGACTCCGCTGTCCGTCTGTCTGTCTATCACTAGGCTGTATCTCATAAACCGTTATAGCTAGAAAGCTTAAATTTTCACAGATGATGTATTTCTGTTGCCGCTAGAACAACAAATATTACTAAAAAAATGTCTAAGGGGGGCTCCCATACAACAAACCTGATTTTTTAACTATTTTCCGCTCGATATTTATAATGGTAACAGGTAGATGGTTGAAATATTCACAGAATACAGAATATTTATTTGTATATTCATTCCTTAATAAATAATTAAATTAAAATACAATAAATGCTCCCATACAGTACGGAACCCTTCATGCGTGAGTCCTACTCGTACTTGGCCGATTTTTTTCTAATCTTACACTTACAGCGTTACCTAAACTCTCATCTACTAAAATCCAAATCCTCAAAATAGCAACAGGGTAAATGGTCGACATTTCAAGCCGGCCCGCCAGATGGCTCCACCGCATTCCTGCTACCAAGCGGCACGCACCGCCTGGCTACCCTCACACGAAGGAATCTCTGCGGCATTTCGTTGTAGCAATTACACTACTGTCAAACACATTGTCTCAATTCTCGAAACTAGACAAAGTACTCCGAGCTATTTAGACAAAGGCCGGAGCCCTGGACTATGTCACATTTTAACATCGCCTTGTGTCGTTCAGTTATTATGTTTCAATGTTGAGTTTGAAGAGATATTTATAATAGGTTGGGGAAAAAGTTTCTTCGCATTTTTTAAGAAAATTCAAAACATTTTTTACCCACGACGGAACGGAGCAGGTATATGCGTTTAGGGTGAGAGATGTTTGTTTGTGTGTGCGTTTGTGCAAAGTAATGTTCCCACCTATCTTCTAAACTAATGATCCGATTTTGATGCGGTTTTCATTAACGGGTATGTGTTTGATGAGTTCATGTTCTTAGACAGGTGTCATGGCTGTAACTCACTAGGGGGCGCCACAATATTGGTGCAAAACAATGTTGCAATATAATCAAAACGAAATGTCGGATTACAATTCTGTTTCAGCAATGTGTACGTGGCAGCTTAATGCATGTTCCCAAATAATAAAAATTACGTCTTTTATTCTTATTCGATAAGATTTTTACCGTCTTGAGATTTTTCAATTGTTTTAATTTTGCTTAATCTTTAATATAGTTTATTTACATTTAACTAAACTATGTAGGTACCATTTTGTTCGATAACTTTTTGCCATCTTGTAGGTAGAGATATGATCCCATTGCTATAGAAATATTGGGACTTCTGATCAAAATACCGCGACAAGTGGTTTTGGCAGTACTCTCGTGATGTTAACCTGACACTACCTAAATAATTCTGAAGAGACCGAAACAGGTGGAAATCTGAAGGTGCAAGGTCAGGACTATACGGCGGATGCATTAACACCCCAAGTAACATAAGCTTCTATAACCAGGGCTTTTTATCACCAAACAGTAATATAGTAGACCTATAGTGGTAACCGTTATCACTGCTTGTACTATAAAGGTTTTCAACAGAGCGGTTTGGTTCTATAAGATAAAAGAGCATTTAAGTTCTATAAATTAGCTCTTAAAACGTCTACAGGACCATACAAAAGAATACTTAAAGTGTTTCTCTATAATGGGTGTAAAATATGCGATTATAGTGCTATTTAATACTATATACAACCTGAAGGACACTTTTATGTATCTATTTGGCTCTAATAATGCGTCAAAGTTACTTTAATAGTACTAGTACTGTAGAAGTGTCAAAAACTCTATTACAAGACAAATTTGCACTGTAAAAGTACCTTGTACAAAAATTTCGTAACGTTTTAGCGTTTTAAAAGCTCCCTAAATATGTCTATGGTGCTAGTTCTGTAAAAGCCATGAACATTTTTCTATAGTACTAAATAGTACCAAAAGGACTCCTGGTGCATCTTTTAAATAACTTATATTTTAAATTCTTCTATAAGTGAGTTTGTGTTACTGCTACACAACTAAACTATACTATAAATGTACTAAAATCTACAATTAATGGACTAATTAGATCTATACTAGCTTTTCAGTATCTTTTATATGACAAGTACTTCATAACTGGACTTTATATTTAGATAACAAAACTAATAGCCCGGGAGGTAAGTGCAATAAATATAACTAGGTACTTTCTAAAAGCTGAATTTTCGGTATGTTACGAGTATGATGGTGTACAAGAATACCCGAGAGTCAGTCAGCTAGAATGATTAGCGTTTGATGAGGATACCCGTTAGAATTATAAAAAATAATAATAAGTAATATCTTGCAACTACTTCTAATAGCTGAAAATTGGTGTACGGTTTGAAAAATAATTTAAAAAAGTTAAATTACAAAAATTACCTGAAACTTTTTAAGCCTTAACAGACCTTGTTACTTACAATCTCTGTCAGTCAGGACTTAAAGCAGCGCCGCTTTAAATAAAGCCTAACTGTTTACATGTTTTTTTTTATTAATTCATACAGTTTTTCCCTCCAACCGCTAAACGTCCCAGCTGACTGACTCCGTGGTATTTTAGTACACCACCTTGATAGCGTAATACCAAAAATTCAGTTTTTAGGAAGTAGTTGCATTTTTTCTGCTTACCTCCCGGGCTATAATTTTCGTTAGGTGAAAAAAATGGCTGACGTTTTTGTCACGGTAGCTCATTAACAGCACGGCTGGAGCTAATAAGCACTATAGCAGCCATAGTCGGAAGAAGTTCTTATTTTAATAATTAAAAATTAATTAAAACATGAAAATTATGAGGGCGCATTTTCAAATTCAAAATCAGTATAATGACTTTAGCGACACAATTATTTTCGCAAGTGCAAGTTACCGCAGATTTATAGTCCATGTATTGTAGTTATGTCCTTTTAATTACGTGTTACGTTTATCAACAATGGCTGTAGTGACATAAAACATAAACTACCGATTTTTGTTTTCACGAAGAAAACTCACAAATGCAAGCAATTGTAATAAAAAAGATCATTGGAATCGTTTCCGGTGCACAATAACACTTTAAATAGGTTTTTGGTTACTTTTATAGAGCAAATTTATGTCAAAAACGTTGCAAGTAGAGTTATTTTAGTACTAAAAAGCGTTTCTTGTCACTTTTACATCTCAACTACAGAGCTGATTTATCACCGTTACAGCCGTTATGTAATGATTATAGAATAAATCAGTGATAATACTAGGGCCTATTCGGGGTTCTGTAAACGTTTACAAGACTATTATAGTGCCAATCATGAACACTAATTAGCACGCTCCAAAACGTTCTCAGGTCTTTTATACTTACTTACTTACTGCGTTGGCGCTGTGACCCCAAAGTGGATCTTGGCCTCCGACACTAAAAGGCGCCAGTCGTCACGGCGCTGTGCAGCGCTCCGCCAGTCCGGCTGCTGCATGTCGCGCAGATCCTTTTCCACGGCGTCGAGCCAGCGGTACTTGGGGCGTCCCACCGGGCGCCGCCCGGTTGGTTTTCCCAGGTAAGCTCTCTTGACGGCCCGATCCTCCTCCATCCGCTCGACATGACCGAGCCATCGCAGCCTGTGCGCCTTTATCTCTCCCAGGATGTTGGCCTCACCAAACAGCTCCTCCAGTTCCCTGTTTTTCCGGACGCGCCAGCTACCATCTTCTCTTCTCACCGGTCCCAGCATCTTCCGAAGTACCTTTCTCTCTGTAACTAGAAGTTTATTTTCTTCTTTTTGAGTCAGCGTCCACGCCTCACATCCATACATAAGGATTGGTCTGATCACCGTCTTATAAATTCCAATCTTGGTACGTCTGCTCAGCAACTTGGACGCTAGAACTGAATGGAGAGCTGCACTGCAACGTAGGGTGTTTTGCGCACGTATTTCTATTTCATCCTCCCTGTCGTTAGTGTCTGTTACAGTGCATCCAAGATAACGGAATTTAGCCACGCCCTTGTAGATTGTATTTCCTACAGCCAGATCTTCTCGTTTTTGTTTTAAATTTCTGTACCGCCGCATGTGGAGATACTCTGTTTTGTCGTGGTTAATACTGAGACCGATTTTACTAGCTTCTTGTTGGAGACAGCTGACTGAATCGACAACATGTTGCTTTCTCTCTCCTAGCAGAGCAAGGTCATCGGCGTATCCTATCACCTTGTGCTGTCCATTAATGTTTACTCCGCCGTTTAGGGCACACACTTTTCTTATGGCGTATTCGAGTACGAAGTTGAACAGCACAGGTGACAAGGCGTCTCCTTGTTTCAACCCCGTGACCACGTCGAACTCCTCAGTCAGATCGGCCCCGATGCGCACCGTCATTCTGCTCTCCCTGGTAGCTACTTCCACCATGCGAACGAGCTTGGATGGGACTCCAAAGTTACGAAGAATCACGTAGAGTGCAGTCCTATCAATGCTATCGTAGGCTTTTGCGAAATCAACAAACAGCGAATGTATGCTTTGTGCGTACTCCCATCTTTTTTCCATTAACTGTTTAAGGAGAAAAATTTGGTCTATCGTACTACGATTACGTCTGAAGCCACACTGATAATCACCTATTATCTTTTCAGAGTACGGCTCCAATCTACCTAGTAATACGTAGGACAGAATTTTGTACGCAGTTGGTAACAAGGCTATTCCTCTATAGTTGTTGCATTTCCTTCTACTGCCTTTTTTATGGATCGGACATACAATTCCAGTATTCCACTGCCTTGGCTGTTCTTCTTGATCCCAAATCTTTAGAATAAGCTCGTACATCTTGCACTGTAAAGCACCGCCACCATGCTTCCACAGCTCAGCCGGTAATAAGTCAATACCTGGGGCTTTGTTGTTTTTCAGTCTTGTAATGACATTTCTGACTTCTTCAAAACTTGGGGGGTCAACGCTATCTTCTTGAACACTGTGCTGTTTGTCTACCGTTTCCGTCGGTGGTGGGCAATTTAAGAGCTTATCAAAGTAAGTACGCCACATTTCCTGGATACTATGACTGTCAGTCACTAGATTGCCGAGATCATCCTCTAGTAGTTGGTTACTTGGCTGGTAACCTTTCTTGATAGATCTGATCTCTTTATAAAACTTTCTGGACTCGTTCATTCTCATCATATTCTCCATATTCTCCACCAAGTCACTCATGTGTTGCCTTTTCGCTACTCTTATAACTTGCCTCGTTTCTTTACAAACTTTCTCGTGTGCTTCTTTCCAACTTTCTTCCTGCTCAGCTAGTAACCTAAGCCTCCTTCTTTCTTCGACCATCCTATTGCATTCATCAGACCACCATTTCCTTTTCCTTCGCTTTTTACGTTTCCCTAGTATTTTAAATGCTACTTCTCTAACAGTATTACTTAACGTTTGCCATTCATCATTTATGTCATCTACTGGATCTAAACTCTCAAATCTATTGCTCAATTCTAATTGGAATTTATTACTAACTTCTGGATTTTTTAGGCTTTCTAAATCTATTATTTCTTGTTGTGGACCACTTTTTCTGCAAGATGCGTTAATTTTGGCTTTCACTTTTAGAATTAACATGTAATGGTCACTATTACAGTCGGCTCCTCTGAAAGTTCTTATGTCAGTGATTACATTCTTGTGTCTGTTGTCAATAAGCACATGATCTATTTGGTTGCTGGTGTAACCATCAGGGGACTTCCATGTATTTTTGTGGATATTTTTATGTGGGAACATGGTACTCTTAACAACCATGGCCTTGGAGGAAGCAAAACTAATCAACCTGACACCGTTGTTGTTTGAGTGTTCGTGCTTACTGTGTTTTCCGATCGTAGGTATGAAAGTGTCTTCCTTCCCAATTTGGGCATTGAAGTCGCCTAATGCTATCTTAACGTCATATTCCGGTACCCGATCATACACTGCTTCGAGATCCTCATAAAAGCTATCCTTACTCTCTTCATCGTACGCCTCGGTTGGTGCGTAGGCATTTATAAGTGTGAAATTTGAGAATTTGCCTTTCAGCCGAAGCACACTAATTCTTTCCGAGATAGCGTCAAATCTAAGAACACTAGCAAGGTACTTTTTATCTACCATGAAGCCAGTTCCATTTATATGCTTTCCTTGAGAGTTTCCACTATAGAACAGGATGTGTCCACTATCCAAGGCACATTCACCAGAGTTTGGCCATTTAACCTCCTGGAGAGCCGCAACACAGATGTTGTATCGTTGCAGTTCGTTAATCACTTCATAAACTGCGAACATTCCATGAGGCAAATCGGTTTTCCATTATTTCTCGCCGTAGGTCGTTGTTTGTGGGATCGGATCTTTTCTCTTTTCTTGTCGGTCAGGTCTTTTATAGTACCAGATTTTGTTACTTGGGACCTCCCAGCCAAACTCTAATTTTTGCTGAGTGGCTAAAGATGTGTGAGGTCTAGCGTTATCATGATGAAAAACCGCACCCCTTCTGTTGATTAATTCCGGCCGCTTTCTCTCAACTTCTTGATTTAATCTCATCAGTTGTTCGGAGTAGAGCTCAGAATCGATGGTCCTGCCTGGTGGTAACAGCTCATAATTAATAATGCCCTTCCAATCCCACCACACACACAGCATCACCTTGTTGCGAGTTAACCCGGGTTTCGCCACAGTCTGTGAAGCCTGACCAGCTTTTGACCACAACCTTTTTCGCACGTTCTCAGCTTCAGCTTCTTCAAAAATGGTTCGGTTTCAGAATTCAAGTCCAGTCCAAAATTTTAAGTACTTATTGAAAAATACTTATTTAAGTACTACTTATTTTGGAGGGAAGGGAGGCCTTTGCCCAGCAGTGGGACAATACAGGCTCAAAATAATAATAAAAATAACTTAAAATTTTCAAAACTGTGTATTTAAGGGGTAGCTCCCATACATGTAAAGTGGGGGTGTTTTTTTTTTAAACTCCACCCCTTTGGTGTATCGTGGTTACACAACTTTGGTGTATCGTTGAATAGGTTTTTTAAAATGAATGTAAGGTTTTCAAACATTTTTTTGTCGCATGTACCATTTCTGAGATTTATAACTCAGAAATGTCGCCAAAGTTGAAAAAAGATCAAAAATCGTTGACCTCACAAATACGAGTACATTTCTTAGCCAATTATGTTTTTATAGCAATCAATCATCTAACGACATCATAACAATTGTTTTCATCGTCTTCATAATCATCGTCACCGTCTTCGAAAGGCTATCTACGCATGTCTCGACACGCGCTTGTAAACTTATTTTTTTTAATCGAATCGATTTTTATGGTAGTGTGCGTCTCTCCGTGTGACGTCAGCGTCACTGGACTGCGGTTTCCATTAGAGATCTTTATCTTTTCGCTACAATACATACATTGAATAGTTTGAGGATTATAATTTAGTGTTTTTGACAAGTAGATATTTAGAGAATTACCTAACCCTGTCGGCAAATAGTTAAAGGAAAACTTTATTGGGCGTTCCAATTTATCATTGGTCAATAAAATATAAAATATTTGTAGTTATTAGTATTCTGTAATTTAGCAAGTTGAAGGTTTATTCTGAGAATCACTCCCTCAGAGTGGATTGTTCTGAGAATCGTCTAATTGGTAAATAGGACATTCTGTGAATTTTTAAGCATGTTTTATACATATATGTTTGTACTAATATCCCTTTCGTTTTAATTATTTTCCTAATAGCTAACAGAGACGAAGTGATGAGAATTGTGAGTGAAAATGCTTAAAAAAATTAAGTGTCATTTAGGTACGGCGAACAAATATTGCATTCCAAAAGTCTTTTTTCAAACTACAAATTTTCAAAAACAAATTAATCTACTATACAATAAATAATTAAATTGATATTATTCTTGCAATCTTAGAAACTAACAGCTTAAAAACTTAAATAGACTAACAAGTAAGCTAAATATATGTTTCGTCATGGACTTCATCGTCAAGTTGATAAGGAGAAGAATATTCTCCTTCTTCGCCGTCTCCTTCATATTCTTCTTCGTCTCCTGTGCATTCTCCTTCATCTGCTTCTTCTATTTCCGAAGACGAAGAATTAGAAGACGATGTCCAATCCCAGTTAACGGGAAACAAAAATACTTTTTTCGGCTCGTCTGTCTGTGTTCCGACTTCAGCTGAGTGTTTTCTGTCTTGTCTCGTCTCTATTTCACAAACATTTTCTTGCTTTTTACTTGTGCTTCTATTGCAGATTTTCTTTACATGAACGTCGATGCAGGCAGCGGTGTACTCTTCCTGAATACGTTCATATTCTTCTTTTGCTCGATCTAGGCGTAATTTTAATTCGTACAGACGAAACCTAGAACCATTCAAAGGTACTATGGGGCTGCTTTCAAAAATCTCGGTCTTCAATGTTGACGCCATATCACAATTCAATTTTTTAAACTGGATGATAAAGGTCAATTTATGTTCTATGCCGTTTGAGAGCAAGGGCACAAGTGACTGGCTCTGGATAATTCTTGCACTTTTATACCGCTCTTCAACTCCCTAGTCCTTAACACCGACATGCAGTCACCAACGGTTTTGACCAATCACCGCTTGTGAAGGATGCACGACAGAGATAGCAATAGTGATAGCTGCTTACCTAAACAGATTATAGTCCCATTGTTAAAAAAAGAAGCAGCGGCAATTTCGTTAGCTGGTTTCCACATTACAATCATACCATTTTTAAATTGTTTGAAAGATGTCGTGTAGAACAGTAGGTTTGTCAGAATTGTTTAATTAATTTGATGTCAACAAAAGCTTTTCAAATAAAATGAATTTTGTTTCTGGATTATCCTTTTCCTTATTTGTATTCTTCATATTACTTGTATTATTTGGCACGGTTTTAAATGTTTCCTCGTTTTTGGATGTTCTTGGTACAAGTGTTGATGTTTCTCGAAGCTAATAAAAACTGTTGTTTTTTAAGTGAGAGTTATCGTGGTTACTATTTGTGTCCACATTTTTTGAGGCCTTATTATCTTGTAGCAGTTCAACCGTCTACTTTAATTCTGTGTTATCTATAGCAAAGGATTCTCAAGCATTGCACGCCCTACGGCTGATTTGATGTTGGTGAATAGCTTTCCAGTTAACGTCATATTAGAACAATTAAATAATCTGAATTCGATCCAATCTGAAGTAAGCTACATGCCCACAAGGTTGCGCTTACTACAACGTGTTAGACAAATATACAGAAGGTAGTGGGGGACCTTTGAGAAAATATTACTACGTATAGAGCTACCCTGACCAAATATCATGCTCAATTTTGTTAAGAATATAACTAAAGTGCGCTTCAGCACTGTAACAATAATAAGCCGTCTAATCAGCCAGTACAAACACGCAGCGCTAGAACACTTTTAAGGTATAGTTTTCTCGTGGCAAAAAGGTCGAAAGCGCCGCGATTCTTCGAAGCGCTTACGCGTTTCGTTCAACGTTCTGCATTAACTTGTCGTTTCTGTAGACTAAGATGCTGACTGACTACAGAAGTGACAAAGTTTATATTACCTACACACGCTTCAATTGAATTCGTACTTTGTTTTTTCTTCTTCATAACATAATATTAGTTGAATTATTGATCAGTAGAAAATATTATATTCATCATCATCATCATCAGCCCGTAGAAGTCCACTGCTGGATATAAGCCTCCCTCAAAGATTTCCACGACGAACGTAATATTATATCATAATATAAATATTTAAGTTAAACTAATTCATTCGTTTATTTAAGTATTTTATATAATATACCACTGTTTGCCTAATCACACTAATATTATAATTGCGAAAGTTTATGTGTAAGTGTGTTTGTTCCCAGTCAACTCGGTAACGGCTAAACAGATTTCTATGAAAGTTTAGTATGGGGTAGCTTATACTAGCCCAATACTAGTAATATCCTTTCCACGTAAGCTAATTTTTTTTAAGTTTTGACAAAAGTTGTTAATTTTGATGTTTATAATACCTAAGCCCCTGAAAGGGTGCTAAATTGATTAGAAATAACCCTGTACATCAAACCTTTTTCATTTTATTATAAAATATGCAACACAACAATACTGGACCGACGAATACAAAGAAATTCGTTGATTTTCTATGTTTTTTAATGTTATGCAAATTTTTCAAACATAATCACAGAGTTCCTATCTGTGAACATAATACTTATAATTTGTTTTGATTAGGTACAACAGCAATTTTTCTGTTTAGTTTTTGGTAACAGTTCTTGTTTTTTTTTTTTATAATTATAATACCTACCAACTTAATTTCGGTTTAAATACAAATCTGTCATGTTTTGTTTGTTTTTGTTATTATAATTTTACGGTAGTAACAGGAGTAATTTTTTTTTACTGTTCTAACAACTTTCAACCGTAGTAGTAAGAAAAGTAATTCGTTTCCCGTTCTTACTACTGGTAGTAACACTGGGAACAAACCCTAATTTTACCTACACTTGTTACACACACAATGTCACATCTTCATTTTTAGTCTATGAAAAGTATCGCAACATGGCGTCCACGCGCCATCCGATAATATTTTGTTTGCATTTAATTGTAAAATGATTATCTAATTACTCACCGATGGAAAGTTATTCCTTTGCACTTCGCCGTATTCTTTGTATTATTCGTGCAATATCTTAACACACACGAGACCATATTCAATAATTTTGAACTTTTTTCGTTTTAAAACAAACTAGACTGATGTACTCAAGAGCTAGCAAGTAACTAATTGATGTGCAGCCATATGGCTGCATTTGGGCGGAACATGGTAGGGATGTGCGTCGTCCTCTCTATACGTAGTAATATAGCTCGATGTGGGGGACATATTTTCTTATATGACGCCAATGTGCGTGCGCGGTCTTCATTCGATAACTTTATCTTTTGGTAACGTAGATTAGAGAATTCTTACTAATAGGAAGTTTGAGGATTATACTTGCTAGGATTAAATGATTTTTATAATTAAAGTTTGATCATAACTAAGCAGTCTAATTATAATTAGTCGTTCTGAGAATTGCTCATTCCGGCAAACAGATTAAGGAAATCTTTATTTAGAGTTCGAACTTAAATTTTGGTTGTAATAGGTAGATACGTAGATTTATCGGTTCTGAGAATTATTAAATAATTGGCCAAGTGCAAGTTGGACACGCGCACGAAGGGTTCCGTACCCTATCGAAAACCCCTTAGCCCCATTGAAAGCGTCTACCTGTTGCTGTTATTGGTATAGAGCAAAAAACGGAAAAAAAAATACGTTTGTTGTATGGGTGGCTCGCCTTAAATATTTATTTTATTCTGTTTTTATTTGTTGTTATAGCGGCAACAGAAATACATCATCTGTGAAAATTTCAGCTGCCTAGATATCACGGTTCATGAGATACAGCCTGGTGATAGACAAACGGACAGAGCGGGGTCATAGTTATAGGGTCCTGTTTTTAGCCTTTGGGTACGGAACCCTAAAAACGAGGATGTGTTCGGACAGTCGGTCCAATAGCTAGAGAATCAGCTTTTTAGCAAATGAAACATTCTAAATTCAAACAAATATTTTGATATAAATAATTTAATAAGATTATGTTTAATAATTTAAAAAATTAAAAATAAATGTGTTAAGTAATAGGTATATATACAAAAAAATTGAACCTATATTCATTAACCTGAAATACTTATATTTTAGTAGCTATATCAGGTTGGCTAACAGAGCTAGAAACGTATATTTAAGTGAGGTCATTTACTTTTTCGTCCAGTAGATAAATACATGAATCTTCTTCTTCGTTTACTATTTCTTCTTCTACCACTTCTCCATCCCGAAATAAAGAAATCCATTTCCAATCCGAATTGAGCAAATATAAAAGAAACTATTGTATGTACCAATTTTTTTTTTCGTAATCTTCGTAAATTGTAACGTTTGGTTGATGCAACATTTCCCTACCTTTTATCCTGCTCCTGCACATACCTACTTGTGTATGTACGAGCAAGACCGCTACACACAAGCGCGGATTCTATGGACAGAGCTGCCTCTCGCGCTTGTGTGGAGAACTATTCGATCGAAAACTTAATGGCGGCAACCACATTCGCTGTCGTATAAAAATTCAAAACCCGGTGCAAAATTAATCGTTTTCATCGCTGTGTGTATATACCTGTGCAACAATCTATCCAGGCCATCTCCAGGGATTCTCAAGGTACTGTGCACTCCTTTTCCCTTCGAAAACTGCATCTTTCTTTGACTACTCCCGCGCAGTTTCGTTTATTCATCCACCGCATGCATCAACCAAAATTATACAGTCCATTTAACTTTTAGCAAAATCCGCGTAAACAACTATGGCTCGTCTGACTGTGTTCCAACAAATGATGTGCCTCGGCTGTGTGCCTTCGTCTCTGCTCCACAAATGAGTTCTTCTTTAATGCTAGCGACTTCATCACAACTGTTCTTTCCATCGATATTAAACTCGGCTTCTAGAACGGCGATGCGAACTGCGGTGTATTCTACTTCAAGATGTTCTAATCGTACTCTCCTTTGTCACGACCCAGGCGTAGTTGCGATTAATGCAAACGAGATCAAAAACCATTCAAAGGTAGGTACTCTAAACAAAGTAAGTCATTGTCCTAAAACATCACGGTGTATATAAATCTATGACTATACATTATTACATGTGTAAATTCGACTAACTTAGTATTTTTTTAACCTCTTTTTGAACTTTCTCTGTGGTATCAAGACTGATACTATTATATTAGGGGACAGGGATTGGTGTACAAAAATAGTGTTAACCCTATCCTTGTGAAACTTATTATTTTAATGGGTAGTAAAAAATTAAGTGATCATAAGCAAACAAACATTTATGCTTTCTAAATAATATTTATTTACGTATTAAGCCTATAATAATATAACAATAGTATTAAATTCTAATTATACTACAATTACAATTCTAATAATTATATACTACGAGTACTTAAACTATTAAATTACGTCATGGAAGAAATACTTCGTCGTCAAATTCGTCGTCATAGAAAGAAAAATCATCTTCTTCGTCTTCACTGTCTCTTTCAAATTCTTTTTCATCTTCTCCTTGTTTCTGAGAGGAAGAATTAGAAGACGATGACCAGTCCCAGTTAACGGGAAACAAAAATACTTTTTTTGGATCTTCTGTTTGTGTTCCCAATTCAGCCAAGCCTTTTCTGTCTGTCATCCTCTCTATTTCACAAGAACTTTCTTGATTTCTTCTATCGCAGATGTTCTTTTCATTCATGTTGAACGCGTCTTTTAGAACAGCGATGCAGGCAGCGGTATATTCCGCTTGAAGACGTTTGTACTCTTTTTTTGCTCGAACAAGACGTAGTCGCATTTCATGGAGACGAGATCTGGTACCATTTGACGGTACTAAGGGGCTATTTTCAGGAATCTCAGTCTTAAATGTATATTCCATGTTATAAAGTTTTGTTGTTAAACTTATAAAGGAATCAAAGAGTGAATGTGGTGTATGCCGTTTGAGAGCAAATAAACAAGTGACTGGACCTGGATAATTCTAAAGCTTATATACCGCTCTTCAACTCCCTTTTGCTTAACCCTGCTATGCAGTCACCAGCGGTCTCGGCCAATCACCGCTTGGGTTGGATGCGCGACAGAGATGGCAATAGTGACGGGTGCAATGGGGCAGGTTAGGGTGATTCTCGTAATTCGCCATGACTTTGTGATACTATTTTTAAATTAAAATGTTCCAATTTAGATTTATCAGAAATTAAAAACTTATTTGAAATTAAAATTTACAAGAAGTTTTTTAAATTAAAAAAAAAAATTGTCTCTACAATTTAAATAATTAAGATCAGATGCAAACCTATTGCAAAATGTACACCCTTAACTGCATGAATGATACATCTTACAGTGAATCTATTTTAGCTTTTAACAGACAACGGCACAGGTTTAATTATACAGGTTCAATCTATTAAGATTGTAGAATTCATTTCGGGGTCTTCTCCTTACATTACGTAGGAGTCAGGAGCCATTTTGAGGTGACTCTCCTTTCCGGGACTAGACGCCCTGGTACACTGTTCAGGGGCCAATTCTGCGGAGTTACTCTTCCAATACCCTCATACCATCACGGTTATCCGGCGGCCATCTTGGCTTGGGTGGCCTCTCGTGGCATTGTGGTCCCCTCATGGTCCTCATCATAGTGGTTGTCTATATGCCCTTACTATTTGAATATTTCAAAGTACCGTGTCTTATCCTAGGCGGAATAAGTACCTAACTTTTACCTACTTTGTGTAAGTCTACTCATTTAGATCGAGTCTTTGTAATGGGACACTTTGTGAAATTATTGTCCGTATTATTGAATCCGACATCTATTTGTGAATTAATAGTTCTATAATGGTCTTGTCATCATCATTATAGCTATAGATGTCTATGGCTTATCTATATAATTATGTACCAGCCTTTTTAATAGTCCACTGCAGGGCGTAGGCCTACCCATGAAGGGTGATTGGGCCATATCTACTACGCTGGCCGAGTGCGGGTTAGTGGATTGATATACGCCATAGAATTTATTTAATAGACGTAAGCAGGTTTCGTCACGATGTTTTCCTTCACCGAAAAGCCAGTGGTGTAAGATTCCTTACATAAATTCCAAAGAACTCATTGGTACGGGACCGGGATTTGAGCTCACGACCTCACGATTGTAAGGCGGGTGTCACTACCACTAGACCACGTGGCTTATAAGACTGCCTAATAGACCTTGAAATATTCACAGAATATATTAAGAAGGGCTCCAAAATCGTACGGAACCTTTCGAGCGATTTTTTTTATTAGAATATGGTACCAATTGAACACCTATTCTACATCATCATTATCAGCCATAGGAGGGTCCACTCCCGGAATGAAGCCTCCGTAACGGATTTGCAAGAACACCGGTAGTAAAAAGTAGCTCCTAGAAATCTAGCTCTTAGAATTCTGTAAATATTTCAAGGGTTTACCTATTGTCGTTATTAATATTGAGCAAAAATCGCGTCTCTAGTGTGGAAGCTCCCCTTAAAAAATACTTATTTTAATTTAGTTATTTATTTTTGAAATAAATGTAGAATCAAATATGCTGTGAATCTATATTCTGTTACCGCTATTAATATTGAGTTAAAAACCGCAAAATATTCAGGTTTATTGCATGGGAGCCCCCTTAAATATTAATTTTATTCTATTTCTAGTACATATTTGTTGTTAAAGCGGCAACAGAAATACTTCATCTCTGAAGATTTCTACTTTTTAGCTATTACAGTTCATGAGATATAGCCTGGTGATAGACAGACGGACGGACAGCAGAGTCTTAGTAATAGGGTCCCGTTTATACCCTTTGAGTACGCAACCCTCAAATATATCAAAAACTGATGATTAACTCAATAAAACTTGTAGCAAGCAACTCGCACATCAGTTTGTCTACATTATTTCAGGTTGTTAACCGACTTCCCAAAAAGGAGGAGGTTCTAGGTTCGTGTGTATGTACTTTTTTTTGTGTATGTTCATCGATAATTTCGCCAATTGTAAACCGAATCGAAAAAATCTTTTTTAGTTCGAAAGGGTATAATCCCGATGTGGTCTCATTTAAATTTTACAGAAATCAGCTGAGCCGTTTTTGAAAAAACCAACAATAATGTAAGCAATTCGAGCGAAATATCCGTATTTTGTACACGATGAACATCGATAATTTCGCCAATTGTGAACCGAATCGAAAAAATCTTATAGGGTAAGTAGTTAGGGTAAGTATACTCCCAAGATGGTCTCATTTTAATTTTATAGAAATCGGCTGAGCCGTTATTGATAAGTCAATAATAATGTAAACAATTCGAGCGAAATATTCGATTTTTGTACACGATTGAAGGCGGTTTTGCCATTTTTTGCGAAAAATAATTATTTTGACCGATCACCCACGTATGTCAGAAGCCTTCGCGCGGCTTTAAAAATTGATACTAGCCACACGGCCTAAGCAAAATACTTACTAATTTAGTATCACAAAGCAAACCAAAATTACGGTGGTAGTACGGTAAGACATCTTTCTCTACGACGCCAACGTCGCCGTTGTGCTGTCTCCATTCGAAATCTTTATCTCATCGTTACATAGATAAGAGAATTACTAATTTCTACGAAAATATTAAAAACAAAATTTAAATACGAACCCTCAATTACGTTTTATTTTATCTATTTACCGAAAAGCACAATTCTCAGAATGACTAATTAACAAAATCACTAAACCCTAGAATTAGGTAGTTTGAGGATTATACTTTCTAAGCTTTAGTGATTTAGATAATTAGTCATTCTGAGAATTGTCCTTTTCGATGAATAGATAAAAGGAAACTAAATTGACGATTCGAATTTAAATATGTTCGTAGATATAAGTGTTTTGAGAATCGGACATTAGAAAGTGGATTATTCTGTGAATCAGCTCTTTGGCAAATGACACATTTTGTGAATTATTATTAAGCTCTTAGATAAGTCTGTGATAATATCCTTTATGTTTTTAACATTTTCTGAATAGCTTACCTAGATTCAGATTACCTATTTGTTGGAAAATGAAGGTAGTCACTTTATAGAAACGGCCTAGTATACAAGACTAAAAATTAAATAGCATACTGCTATGGCAAAGAAATATCAGTTACGAATTATCTTTTCTCAAAGGCGTTGTCAGTAGGTACGTACATTAATTATTAAAATTAATATCAACCAAGTGCGAGTCTGACTCGCGCACGGTGGGTCCCGTACCGTAAATATTTGAAGCATCTTCCTATTGCCGTTGGTAATATCAAGACAAAAACGGCTAACAATTTAGGTTTGTTGTATGGTAGCAACCCTTAAGTATTTATTTTTATCACGGTTCGTGAGATACAGCCCAGTGACACACAGACATATGGACAGCGGAGTTTAGTAATAGGGTCCCGATTTTACCCTTTGGGTAAACAACGAAATAAGCAAAGAAAATCTCAAGTCAAAAAAGTTATTTAATGTAAATTATTACGATATAAAAAAATATTAATAAGTACGACACGAAAAACTTAACTGCATGGTCTGTCACCAGGCTGTATCTCAAGAACCGTTATAACTTGAATGCTGAAATTTTCACAGATGTATTTCTGTTGCCGCTATAACAACAAATACTAAAAACAGAATAAAATCCATATAACAAACCTGATTTTTAGCCGTTTTTCGCTAGATCTTTATAATGGTAACAGGTGGCTTGAAATTTTCACCGAATATTTAGTTCTATATTCACTTCAATAAAAAATAATAAAATTAAAATAAAATAAGTATTTACGGGACGCTCCCATACAGCACGGAACCCTCCGTGCGAGAGTCCGGCTCGTACTTGGCCGATTATTTGAATTCGGGGTTAGTTTGTTAGCGAAAGTTGGGCATGAGTAAAATCCTCGAATATGTCCGATGTATAGAGAAACGCCCTGTATAAGATAAAAATTCTAAACAACGGCGAAAATCTGTTACTAACCAACACAGCAATAAAAAGATACCATCCTCCGACTTGTAATTTTTTTCTGTATCTGTGTCTGATATGTTCCAACAACTACAAAAATCTTGCGAAATCAAATATTCAGCTTTATGTCGACAAATTGACGTGCGATTTGTCCGCAGATAAATCGGTCCGTGAATAGGTGTCTTTATTTGCTGGCTAGCCCTCGGGATCCATTTTTAGTATACCTAACAAAGTACATAAATATTGTACTCCTTGACGGTTGATCACAATATACATGTAGCATAGTAGTTGTAATATATAGTTAAGTCTATGAAATAATATATAAGTTTTGTGTCAATAAATATGTAAGTTACATATAACCAAGAGCACCGATAAAAAAGAAATAAGTACTTTACAAGTGTAGAATTATATAAAGATACTAGCTGCCCATCCTGACTTTCGCCCCGATGCGGACAGATTTTAAAAGTATAATAAACAAACGCAATAATATACCTAATTAAAAAACCCCCGACACAAAAATATTTGACAACAAACTTTCAATTGACAACCATTTTGGGCACAATTGTAGAATTTTGGTTCTTCCATCCCCACTTTAACCCCCCATAACTCTTAAACGGCTCAATCGATTTTTATAAAACATAGCTAAGAACACTCTCGATTAAGTCTCCTTTCATCCAAAAAAAACTAAACTGAAATCGGTTCAGTGGTTCGGGCGCTATGATGCCACAGACAGACAGACACACAGACAAACAGACACGTCAAACTTATAACACCCCTCTTTTTCGTCGGGGGTTAAAAATGAGTGGAGATATAAACTATCCTGTCTCTCAAGTTGGATCAAACTGCACACAGTGTACAAAATTTGGTTAAAACTGGTTCAGTTGTTTAGGAGTCCATCGCGGACAAACAACGTGACGCGTTATTTATATATATTAAGATTACAAAATTACATGAAGCTTAGCTCATCTTGTAGCGTACCTTAATATTAGCTTTGTAGGTTTTGTAAAATAATTGCGTTGTTATTTTCTTTAGTAAGTAGCTACAGTTCAGATTAGGAAAATATTTTCTGATCGGATTTTAATGACAATGCTCGGAAAATATGGTGACCATACCAAAAACCATAATGGAAACTAACGTCATTTTCACACATGTTATTTAACGGGTATGCACGCGTATGTAACTTGAGAAAGATCGCCGAATGCGGTCGAAACTATAGTCGTGTCTAATGATAATGATTAATGACTATACTAAATAATTAAGTCAGTGCATACCCGTTATAATAATCTAATACATAAATTATTAAAAAGAATACAGTTAAAAAAACAGTATTCCTGACTTTAATAATGTATCTTACATAATCAAAGATTCCACAATCCACAAATAATATTTTTCCAGTGGTTACATTTATTTTACCAAAATATTACAATATAGTTGGAATCATGAAAGAAAAAATGTCAAGTCGATACTTGCAATAGATACAATTACTTGTGTTCGTAATTCTTTTTTGTACGGCTTAACGGTATACCGGCTGTGCAGCTGCCACTGTAGCTGTCTCTTTCGTATTTTTCTCGAGTACTGATTGGCGGAGAGCAACCGCGAGACGGCAGATGTCTGTACCTTTTCGCGCTAAAGAGATCGGCATAAAAGCGCACGTCATTTGATTTTTGGCTCACTTTCAACCGCGTGTATTGCACCCCGGTTTTCGAAAATAACAATACTGCTATATCAATGGAGTCAACAAATTCAAAAGGAACTAGATCTTGTTCATCCAAGTTAAAGCTACGTTTAGCCCGGGCCAAAGAAGAGCATGCAAGACTTCAAGTTGAGCTAGCGGCCGCTCGCATCGCAGTTCTAGAGGCGGAGCTTGAAGCCGAAGAAAATTTCAATCGGACAGTCACGGAGATGAAGAAAATAATAATTGGGCTGTCTAAAAAAAAAGGACACACACACTCCTCACACTCATCACACCAGACAGAAAAAAAAGATGCTTGTGTGGGCACTGTGGAGGCGATCAATTTCAACTTTACAAAGATGGAAATGAATTACGACTTTCCAAAAATAGAACAAGAAGATCTACTATTGCCAGGCATAGAGCATGAAGACTTCACGGAACCTGAAACAGGACTTACTACAGACTGGAACGTATACCAAGCTCAATCAAATGACGTAATTAGTGCTGAAATAAGACGTATGTACAGACTACCGGAGCCTGCTTATACATCAAGCGCGATTACTGCCTTTGCCAACATTATCTGTAGCACTATAAATACGTTCAAATCTTTTAACCTATATTTATTTGAACCATCTCTTATAGAGTCAATATCACAAAAGCTCCCATTAGAAATCCGCCTGAAATGGATCCAGTTTGACGAAACTAGGCCGAAAATAGAAGACGATCCATTAGAGTTGGAACATATTGCGAGGTTTCTGCAGAGGGAGGCGAAGAAGATGCGTTGGCAACAGCGACGAATGCTGCAAGACAGCTGAAGGCTATAACCAAAGCAGAACATAGCGTGGATGTGTGGAGCTTAGCAGAACGATGAAGTTTAGAGACCATTGCAGACATGACTTAATTATTTCTTGGTGAACAACAACAAAATGGTTACGAAGCGGAGTCTGTGTTTTGATTTTTCTATGTGCTTGTATAGCATTTTTGTAATGGATCCGGTCTACTGCACTCTACATCTTTGTTTTGGTGGAGCCTGAGTATAAGAGTCTGTTTGAAATAGTTCACTAAACTCTTTTTTTGTTATTTTATTATTAATAAGTTCTTACAAAATAAATTGCATGTTTTCTGATTCTTTGTTTTTTTTAAGTATTTTAATCCCCCATTTTTTATTTTTGGTAGTTTGTGTTGAGTCAGAACTCTCTCAATGTTAAGAAAAAAATGTAGCTGTAGGCAAATTTGTATCAAACATTTAACACTTAATTTTTTTAACTAAAATAAACTTAGAACATAAACTAAACTGAAGCCAATCATCTACGTATGTAGGATTCTAAAATGTAACTAGTTATTGAATGCTCGATTGTACATTCAATAAATAATTTCAATATTGGTAGGAATATGTATAAAATGGGCAGATGAGACATTCTATGAATAATTTTTAAGCATTTAGGTAGATATTTATGTGGTAACCTCCCTTTTGTCTATACCATCTATACCAATATTATAAAGAAGAAAGATTTGATTGTTTGTTTGCATTGAATAGGCTCCGAAACTACTGAACCGATTTGAAAAATTATTTTACTATTGGAAAGCTACATCATCACCAAATGTTATCCTTACTAATATTATAAATCCGAAAAGTTTGTTGGTTTGTTGGTTTGTTACTCTTTCACGCACCAACGGAGCAACGGATTGACTTGATTTTTGGCATTGACATAGTTTAAAAGGCGGAAGGAGCTTTAGAATACTTTTTATCCCGAAAAATGGCATAGTTCCTGTAGGACAGGACAAAAACCATCGAAAGCGAAACTGTCGCCACTATCACAAAGACGCTAAGTGATTAATTCCTCTATGACGCTAATATGGACTAACGAAACGTCACAGCCAAACGTAATTAGATGACAAGTGACATTGTCTGCAGACTTTTATAAATCACAAGTAGCATGCCAAGGGGACAAATTGTTTTTCTACCATTATATCCCCTTGAAGAGGAAATAAAGTATGGATTGATAATGACAACTGACATTAAAATTGGATAAAATGTTATTTTCCCTCTGCATGCTACGAGTACATGTTACTATGACGTTTAATACCAGGCCGTCATTTTGTCTGACATTAAAAATATTTTTAAATCTTCTATCATTAGAGGTTTAACATGTTTCTGTATTCTACCTTTATGGTACAGAATTATCATACTTTAATTTTATCAATCCGAAAAGTTTGTTGGTTTGTTCCTCTTTGACGCAGCAACGGAGCAAAAGATTGACCTGATTTTTGGTATGGATACCTATGGTTGAAAAGACAGAAAGTGATAAAAGGATACTTTTTTATCTCGAGAAAATTCGTGATTCCCGTGGGATAGGACAATAACTGTTTCTCAGCAATGGAGCAACGGATTGACTTGATATTTGGGGGTGGGCATAGTTTGGAAGATGGAAAGTGACATAGGATACTTTCCATCACGAAAAAATTGTGGTTCCCGTAGGACTTAACAATACATTTTTCTCAGCAACGGAGCAACTTGCCTTGGCTTATTGCATGAATATAGTTTGAAAGACGAAAAGTGACATAGGCCACTTTTTATCGCAAAAACTTTAACAGTTCCCGTAGGATAGGATAAAAACTAAATGAGCGGGCTGCGGTAGCAGCCGTCTAAGCGCCAGAAATAATCTGTCATGGCAAGTTTAGGACGTTCCTACATTTTTCGCACTCCTTCGCGGCACTCAACAGAGCTAGCCCAGACTCGGGCTCCGTAACGGAGCTTGCGCTCTCGCCATAATGACGGAGTGTTTCGGAGCACAAGACACATCGTCATCCACCACTCGGGACTAACCAGTACTGAACGTCAGACAACGCCAACATTCCAACGCCCTGGTCCCGGTGCAGCGGGTCAGTCATAGTAGCCCAGCGCCTGCCTCTTCAACTGCAGAGGGCAGTGACAACGGCCATCGCGATACCGACACCTCTCTTCCCCTGCAGCCCCACTGTGTCTGCCAACACGTTGACGGCCTAGCGGAAGGTAGGGTAGGTGGCGGCACCCACACCACCAGTTCCATATATCCCACCGCGGCCCCTAATCCTCGGCTGTCATATCAGAGTCCAGGAAGCAGCCTTGCTTTATGAAACTGAGAAAGGTTATTCCCAGCAAGTAACTGAAGATAGAGAGACAGAAAAGAAGCCACACCCAGCGCAGCAGGAGCAGCTGGAGTTCATATGCCTGGCAGACGGAGCAGCACTAGAGCAAAATCTTAACCGAGAAATTAACATATTTACAGACGGCAGCAAAATTAAAGGGAAAGTTGGGGCGGCATTATCCATTTGGAATTATGCCTCTGAGATCAGTACCCGCAAGCTGAAATTGGCCGATTGGTGCTCCGAGAACCAGGCCGAGTTATTGGCACTTCTTGAGGCTACCGAAGAAGCAAAAATCTTTTGTGACTCCAGGTCTGCACTGGAAACGGTAGTTTGCGTATCTTTCCTCCATCCGTTAGCAGTAAATTCAAAGCTAACATAAAGTTACTACACGCACAAAATAAAATAGTGAAACTTTATTGAATTAAAGCGCACGCGGGGATGGAGGGAAATAAATAAATAAATAAATAAATATTAGGGGACATCTTACACACGGTCTCTGACCCCAAACTAAGCATAGCTTGTGATATGGCTGTCAGAGACTGATATACTACATATACATATTTTAAATACATACTTATATAGATAGTACCTAAATAACACCCAGACACAGAGCAAACACCTATGTTCATCACACAAATGTTTGCCCTGTAGGACAGTACAAAAACCATCGAAAGCGAAACTGTCGCCACTATCACAAAGACGCTAAGTGATTAATTCCTCTATGACGCTAATATGGACTAACGAAACGTCACAGCCAAACGTAATTAGATGACAAGTGACATTGTCTGCAGACTTTTATAAATCACAAGTAGCATGCCAAGGGGACAAATTGTTTTTCTACCATTATATCCCCTTGAAGAGGAAATAAAGTTTGGATTGATAATGACAACTGACATTAAAATTGGATAAAATGTTATTTTCCCTCTGCATGCTACGAGTACATGTTACTATGACGTTTAATACCAGGCCGTCATTTTGTCTGACATTAAAAATATTTTTAAATCTTCTATCATTAGAGGTTTAACATGTTTCTGTATTCTACCTTTATGGTACAGAATTATCATACTTTAATTTTATCAATCCGAAAAGTTTGTTGGTTTGTTCCTCTTTGACGCAGCAACGGAGCAAAAGATTGACCTGATTTTTGGTATGGATACCTATGGTTGAAAAGACAGAAAGTGATAAAAGGATACTTTTTTATCTCGAGAAAATTCGTGATTCCCGTGGGATAGGACAATAACTGTTTCTCAGCAATGGAGCAACGGATTGACTTGATATTTGGGGGTGGGCATAGTTTGGAAGATGGAAAGTGACATAGGATACTTTCCATCACGAAAAAATTGTGGTTCCCGTAGGACTTAACAATACATTTTTCTCAGCAACGGAGCAACTTGCCTTGGCTTATTGCATGAATATAGTTTGAAAGACGAAAAGTGACATAGGCCACTTTTTATCGCAAAAACTTTAACAGTTCCCGTAGGATAGGATAAAAACTAAATGAGCGGGCTGCGGTAGCAGCCGTCTAAGCGCCAGAAATAATCTGTCATGGCAAGTTTAGGACGTTCCTACATTTTTCGCACTCCTTCGCGGCACTCAACAGAGCTAGCCCAGACTCGGGCTCCGTAACGGAGCTTGCGCTCTCGCCATAATGACGGAGTGTTTCGGAGCACAAGACACATCGTCATCCACCACTCGGGACTAACCAGTACTGAACGTCAGACAACGCCAACATTCCAACGCCCTGGTCCCGGTGCAGCGGGTCAGTCATAGTAGCCCAGCGCCTGCCTCTTCAACTGCAGAGGGCAGTGACAACGGCCATCGCGATACCGACACCTCTCTTCCCCTGCAGCCCCACTGTGTCTGCCAACACGTTGACGGCCTAGCGGAAGGTAGGGTAGGTGGCGGCACCCACACCACCAGTTCCATATATCCCACCGCGGCCCCTAATCCTCGGCTGTCATATCAGAGTCCAGGAAGCAGCCTTGCTTTATGAAACTGAGAAAGGTTATTCCCAGCAAGTAACTGAAGATAGAGAGACAGAAAAGAAGCCACACCCAGCGCAGCAGGAGCAGCTGGAGTTCATATGCCTGGCAGACGGAGCAGCACTAGAGCAAAATCTTAACCGAGAAATTAACATATTTACAGACGGCAGCAAAATTAAAGGGAAAGTTGGGGCGGCATTATCCATTTGGAATTATGCCTCTGAGATCAGTACCCGCAAGCTGAAATTGGCCGATTGGTGCTCCGAGAACCAGGCCGAGTTATTGGCACTTCTTGAGGCTACCGAAGAAGCAAAAATCTTTTGTGACTCCAGGTCTGCACTGGAAACGGTAGTTTGCGTATCTTTCCTCCATCCGTTAGCAGTAAATTCAAAGCTAACATAAAGTTACTACACGCACAAAATAAAATAGTGAAACTTTATTGAATTAAAGCGCACGCGGGGATGGAGGGAAATAAATAAATAAATAAATAAATATTAGGGGACATCTTACACACGGTCTCTGACCCCAAACTAAGCATAGCTTGTGATATGGCTGTCAGAGACTGATATACTACATATACATATTTTAAATACATACTTATATAGATAGTACCTAAATAACACCCAGACACAGAGCAAACACCTATGTTCATCACACAAATGTTTGCCCTGGGTGGGGATCGAACCCACGCCTCTTTGACCCAGAAGTCAGGTTCACTAACCACTGAGCCATCGAGGCAGTCAAAAATGAGAGAGCGGACCAGCTAGCAAAGGAAGCAGCACTGCACTCGAAGTGCATCGTAAATAGTTACGATAACTGCCCCGTTTCATTCGTCAAGCGAGAAATCCGAAAGGACTCTCTTGACGAGTGGAACCGGCGGTATCAGGATGGACACAGCGGCGGTAACCAAAACATATTTTCGGATGCAAGGGCGGCATACAAGATCGTAAGAGAAATAACACCAGTGGGAATCATAACTCAAGTGCTGACGGGGCATGGTGAGTTTTCCCAATACTTACATCGATTTGAGTTGAGGGAAAGCCCATCGTGCATCTGTGAACCCACAAAAGAGGAGACTCCACTGCACATAATCTTGGAATGCCCAGTTTATGGAAAGCAGAGATTTGATTTAGAACAAAAAATTGGAATTAATCTAACACGTAAAAACCTTAGAAACAATTTTATCGAATTTTTGCACAAATATTTGTAAAAAAGCAATAATTAGGAACAAGTAGGTATAAACTGTATATACACTCCAACCGTAACTTAACCAACAAAAGCATTCCTCTAAGTTATTTTGATATTTGTCGGTTAGGTTAGGTTTCGCAGCCGACACAAACATAAGCCAAAATCAAAATATAACGCGGGCGAAGCCGCGGGTGAAAGCTAGTAGGTAATATTTTCAAAAAAATTAGGGATCGTTACTATAAGAAAAACTTCCATACCTACTTTACGTGGAAGGCACAATATTCATAAAATCTGTCTTCTTTAGCAAATCATACCCGGTCAAAGCCGGGGTAGGCAGCTAGTTTTAAATATTTTCTTAATAACTCATATTTAGATGGAAGGGTGGGGTTGAAAACAATTTAACGCCCCTACCTTACATGAATGGGAGCTAACCCTTAAATACACACTGTAGAAATTTGTAAGTATTTAAAATTGATATTTAAGAAACGCTGACGTAACGATCTTGACATAAAAGGGATTGACAAGAGATTGCCATAGAGAGATCACAATAGTAACTCACGGAAAGAATTGGAAGAGACTTTTGCCCAGGAGTCCACAGTACAGGTTAAAAATCTAATATCTACTGAAACTAGCACAATGTCAATTTTTTTGATTCAGAAATGTCAAATCGTCAAAGTTTTTGATTCACAAATGTGGGAGATCGGTCGAATTTCTTCTCCCTTTCTATATATTTCTCTTTACCTCTTGGATATCTGTATGCTCTGGTCTTAGGATAAATATTTATGCATCCAGTGATAAAATTAGCTTCTATAATCCTACCGCTTAACTCAGTCCTCACAATACAATACAATAACACTTTATTGACACCAACAAGAAAACATAACAAAAGAAACAAAGACAGAAAAGGCACAAAAGGCGGTCTTATCGCTAAAAGCGATTTCTTCCAGACAACCTCTCTTGGATGCAAGGAAATACCTGCGTGGGTACAGGGACGTGGCGTGGGCAGGCAAGGACTTAGTTAGGCGGTAGGATTATAGGTCTCGATATGATGCTTATTTTTCTTCATTGCCAAAGAATACTAAATTCCTTTGACGTATTTTCTATTCTAAATAGTATTGTTACGAGATGGGTTCTTGGATAATCAGTTAAAACGCCGATTGTTCACTTTGCACTTTATTGCACAAAATCACAGTACACACGACACAACTGGTTCGCACAAACACATCACACTGACACTGAAATTCACACAACTAGTCACTTCACAATCACTGGTACTGCACTTGAACACGAGATGTTTTCGCTCCGGTATAAAACGCGATAACTGCCACGAACGAAAACCATCGCCCTATTTATATCGGAACAAGGGTTCTCTAGAAATCTGTAGAATATTCGGTGCCATTGTGATTGACAAAGTAAACAAGTGTAAAGTTCGAGAATCCCTATTGTTCTCAATTATTACGAAAACACCAAAAAAATCTCACAATAGACGCGACACAAAGACCGGTGCCGCCTGAGTCATAAAACCATAAATCTCGCGATTAGGTGTAAACAACTCGCCGCCCGTAATTACCGCGCGCGGCGCGGCGGTTTACTGCGTAACAGTATTTTCTTTTCTCTTGATTCGCAACTTTTTTTTTTTAGTTTTACATGTTTTTATTTCATCATCATGGCGTCGTGTTTTCTACCAATAATTCATTAATTACTTACCTACCTTAGTATAAACAATATACTTATTTAGCGTCATTTGTCCCTTTACTCTTTTTCCGCTTTCGTTAACCGCTGCTTTTTGCTAATCGAGCTCTTTTTGGATATCTCGAAGTGTATTCATAATTTCCTTCATGATAACAATTATAAATCATAGATTTTTTTTTAAAAGTGCCTATTTTGATATAAGCGCCCTCTTGTGTCGCGCTTTTGTAGTTTTGTTCTATTTGTCTAGTTTAACGACCTCTGTATACTTTCCGTAACATTAACTGCTTAGTATAGATGGCGCTGGTTGTTTTTTAAAACCAGATCACTTTTAGATTATTTAGAAGTATTTCACGAGTATAGCACTGTTTATATTTATTTCGAAAAGGTATACATACTCCTGAGGGGGTCCCATTCAAATTTTACAGTAATCGGCTGAGCCGTTTTTGAAAAATCAACAATAATGTAAGCAATTTGAGCGAAATATTCGAATTTTGATACAATGGAACGCGGTTTTGCCATTTTTTGCGAAAAATATTTACTGTTGTAGTTTTCACTTTTTCGATGAGTGTTTCCGAGTTAGTAGGTACAACGATTTCGAGAGTGGAAATGTTCTAGCCACGCACTTAACCACTTTTTCCGCTTTAATACTAATCCTACACACACAGATTGGCCTCAGTTAAAGTTTGTAGTTATACGTGCTGAAATTAATTAAGATACCAACATCTAAAACGCATCTTTGCTTAAGGTGGTTTTACCGGTGGTGGTGGTTCAGCGCGCAAAATTCAAATACTTTTTGGTTTTTGCCATTTACAGATAAACTACTCTTTTTAAGTTAACAACCACATATAAACCAAAATAATACTTAGTCAGTTTATGCCCAAGAGTGCATAAAGAAGATAAGAAGAAAAGGTAGGATTTTTCGGGGGAAAATTGACGCACCTGATATAAGTGACGAGCTATGTAGTTTTTATGTACCAGACAACTATTTGAGAGCCAGAAAGCATGATTTTTTTTCCCACCCGCGTTATCGCACAGTTGCGCGACATAACTCACCTCTTCCGCGTATGCTATCCGCACTTGATGGGCTCCTGAACTTATACCCCACCTGTGACCTGTTTGTGAATAGATGGACGCAAATATTGATGCTCTGTTTGACATATTGTGAAAGTTTGACATAAGTGTTACGTTTATGTGATTAATTTTTTTGTTTGTTAATTTAATGATTGACTATTATTTTAATTCTAATTATAATAACTATGATTTAATTAACGTAATTGGTGTACATACAGTGTTAAATGAAATAAATAAACATATAACGAAGGTGAAATTCAGTTGATGCACTATTGTGCATAAACTGACCACTATTTTGGTTTAAAAGTGCTGGCATGTACTTACCTCGTAAAAACAACCGCTAAATGTATGCTATGTAATGCTAAATGTATGGCCGCTAAATGAATTTAAAATGAGTACTTAAGTAGTTATTTATATCAAAAATCTAAAAAAAAAAAAGAATTTCGCGCGCTGTCCGCGACAATTCTTAACATCAGACAAGATTTAGCCACACGCAAACCTATCACAAAAACAAAAGGAGACTTAAAATACTCATAAAAATAACAACAATTAAAAACAAGAAACATACTACAAACTTATTTATTTCTTAAATTAAAAAAAAAAAAACAAAAGAGGAGTAGGTATTTTTTAATTTATTTTGAACAAACTCCAAGGCGCAGACTCCACCGATGCGAAGATGTAGGTACAAAGTGCTGTGAGCCATATACATATAGGTAAATAAGCTCCGCTAAAAAATATTACTTGTACAGGGCTATCTGCTTACCCTGTACTAAGCCGAAAAGGCTGATTAAGACCATCAATAAGAAATAACTTCCACTATGGGGCCAACTCAAAATTCGAGGATAAAAAAAAAAGCCGATCCATAGAAAATTGCATCTCCGAATTGACAAAATGTATGTAACAGCTGATTTTTTTCTCGCATTTTGAGTTGGCCACATAGTAAAAGTTCTTAGTAATAGTCTTAAATCACTCCTTTTCTGTTTAGTACACCAGTTCTGGATAACCCTGTATAATAAGTGTATACTTTATTAGAGAAAAAGAAAACACAAACTCCGCTCGGTAATCACTGTTTTTTCTTACAAAGAAATAACATTTCTGTAATTTATATATGTATAAATGTAATATAATAGAGATTAAAGTTACGCCCAGCGCAACACATCTTCGCCTATAGTCTGACCGTTTAACTGAGTCCTCGCGAGACCCGCCGCTCGCACCTGTCTCTGTCCCTGTCTCGCGAGGACTCAGTTAAACGGTCAGACTATAGCTTTGTTTTGTTAGGGTCTAGCTTTATCTGCACTCTATGGCAGCATTTGCCGCTGTTGATAACGCATCTTCTTTGCTTCTCTCTGCAGAAACCTCGCTATATGTGCCAATTGCATTGCATCTTCTTTTATTTTCGGCCTAGTTTCATCAAACTGGATCCATTTCTGGCGGATTTCTAATGGGAGTTTTTGTGAAAGAGTGTCTATAAGAGCTTGGTTGAACAACTGTAGGTTCACAGATTTGAACGTGTATATAGTGCTAGATACATTGTTAGCAAATGCAGTAATGGCGCTCGACGTGTAGGCAGGCTCTGGCAGTTCGCGCAAACGCTTCAATTCAACAGAGACTACGTCATTTGCCTGGTCCCAGAATACATTCCAATCTTTAGTGAGTCCTGTTTCAGTTTCCTCGATTTCTTCAAGCTCCACAAATTGCAATAGTTTGTTTTGTTTTAGGTCTGGAAATTCCTTTTCCATTTTTGATAAGTCAAAATTGACCACCTCCAAAGTACCTGAGCAAGCATCTTTTGTGTCTGTCTGAGGAATCTGTGTTTGCGTCTTCTTTTTGACGGCCTTACTCGTATTTTTATGTCCTTCGGCTTCAAGCTCCGCCTCCAAAACTGCGATGCGAGCGGCCGCTAACTCCACTTGACGGCTTGCATATTCTTCTTTGGCACGAGCTAGGCGTAGTTTTAATTCGGACGAACAAGATCTTGTTCCTTTTGAGTTTGACGCCATTGTTACCGCAGTATTCAAAGATTAATGAATATTTTACGACGAAAATCCGGCAGCAATACACGCGGTCGAAAGTTCGAGAACGAATAATAAATGACGCGAGTTTATGCCTATCTTTTTAGCGCGACAAGGTCAGGACATCTGCCATCTCACGTTTTCTTTACGTCAGTCAGTACATGAAAGAGACGGCAATAGAGACAGAGACAGCTGCATCACCGGTATAATACCGTAAACCTAAACCATACAAAAGAATTGCGAACAAAATTTTAATAGCTTTAGCTGCCACAGTGAAATTTTTGCAAGAATAAATGTCACTAAAAAAATATTACTTTGTATTTTCAAAACTGTTTTGTATGCCATTTTTTTTCGAGCAATGTCATTTATTATTATAATTGCGAAATTGGTTATTAAACAAAATAATAGAAGTCATTAACCAACTTCCAACAAGGAGGAGGTTCTATGTTCGTCTGTATGTATTTTTTTGCGTATGTTCATTGATAATTTCGCCAATTGTGAACCGATTCGATAAACCCTTTTTTAGTTCGAAAGGGTTTTTTTGTGGTGGTCTCATTTAAATTTTATAGAAATCGACTGAGAATCGGAAGCCTAGGGAGTATAACCCTTTCGAACTGAAAATGTTTTTTTTTTAAATAGGTTCACAATAGGCAAACCTACTCCTTTGAGTCAGTTAAAAACCAGTTTCGATTCAAGGCCTAAACTGCATACATTTTTGCAATATTTCATTTTATAATTTTACACTTTTATTATTTGTTTTATCTGTGCATCATACGAAATCAACGAATGTGAATTGGCAAATTGAAATGGCTGTGAGCAGGGCACATAGCACGGAGTGCTGATGGAACAATGAGGTTAAAAAGTTTCCGATTGAAAACCACGTATCGGCAAGCGCAGCGTTGGACGTCCACCCATTAGGTGGACATAATCTTATCTAGACCGCAGAATGCAAGCCGCTTCCAAGGCCAGTTCCATACGGGAGCCCTATGTCTAGCAGTATACGTCATAAAAATATCTGTTGGATGAATTTTTTATCAGGAGTAACTGATAATAAATAATCATTTTATCTTGCCTTGCCTACCCTCGATGTAAATTTAATATTTTCTTTTTTTTGTGTTTTTTCGCTTACATTAACTTATTTACGAAACGTATACGGTTTAATTTAGACTAAACGTAACCATTATTTTTAATCACTATTAATACGGAAGGCACTAAATCCCATGCCACAGCAATTTTCCTAGTGTGGGATCTAGGGTTCACCTACAAGTATGTACAGTCCACGGACTCAATTTATGTAGCATAATAAGTTTAACTATTAGTTAAGTGTATACTATAAAACTGTATAACTGTACCTATTTCTGTACATGGCCTTAAGAAAAGTCAAATAAATACATTTTACACTAGTGTTGTAACATTCTACTTATGTTTCCAATACTTGACTTATAATGACTACTGTTATAGCGCAGACAACATTTAAGCAATTTCACATGATGTTATAATATCCACATCGATATCGTAAATTCTCATTATAACATCGCGCGCTCGCTCCTGATTGGCCCTGCGCGCGCAGCTGCGCTCTCATTGGTTAGATTTTAATTGCGCCAAGTTCACTGTGACAATACATGTACGCGTGAATTTAATGTTTCGCAATTTGTTTTTTTTTTTATTTTAGTTAGTTTATTGAATCAGGCGTTACTTTGCGGAAGTTCATCTTCAAATTCTTGTTTTGAATAAATATTTAGTGTATTTCCGCTCTGTCGTAGTCATATAAGTTAAGGGTACTATTCAAAATCCAAATTAAATCACAAACAAAATTAGTAATTAATCATCAAACTGTATCATGGTTCGACTATGGTTAGGTCAGGTTAGAAAAGTTAGGCTTAGGTATGTTTACAAAATATGAATGAACCTGAAACAAAATTTTTTTAATTAATCCGTTTAAAATAATAAAAAATAATTAAACCTGTAACAAAAATAGTGATTAGTAATCTATTTAAAAAATGTAGTAAACCTGAAAATAATATTTAATTAATATGTTAAAATTACAAATATAATTTATTTATAAGAAATGGTATAAAATAATTGAAAAAATACTTAGTCAATAAATAGCACCCCTATTCTTACTGTACTCTATTCGACACGTGTTTCGCCTCTAAACGAGGCATCTTCAGGACGTGTTGACTCTTCGAGCTCACTCGCAAGAATGACGGCTCGCCGCGCCGGCGCTTCTTATATACTCGTCGTGACGCACCGAAGTAAAGGCGATGTGACGGTAGTTTGATCGTTCAGCAACTCGTTGTGTGTGTTTTGATGTTTCATTATTTCTAAATGCTCCAAAACATTTAAGCGAAAACCTTTTTCACATACATGTAGAATTTCAAAAGTGTTGTTGTTATCCAAATCGTGTCCAGTTTCTAATAAATGTTTCGCAAAATTCGACTTCTCTGGGTGATTGTTTCTAGATGCAGCTAAGTGTTCTTTGTAGCGGGTTTGAAAACTCCTTCCAGTTTGTCCCACATAAACTGCGTTACATGTGTCGCAGGTTAACTTGTATACCCCCGATTTCTTGCTTTTTTCTAAGGAGTCTTTCCCATTGCACATTCGTCTCATGTTGTGATTCGTTCGAAATGCCACATGTACATCATTTCACATTTATTAGAAACTGGACACGATTTGGATAACAACAACACTTTTGAAATTCTACATGTATGTGAAAAAGGTTTTCGCTTAAATGTTTTGGAGCATTTAGAAATAATGAAACATCAAAACACACACAACGAGTTGCTGAACGATCAAACTACCGTCACATCGCCTTTACTTCGGTGCGTCACGACGAGTATATAAGAAGCGCCGGCGCGGCGAGCCGTCATTCTTGCGAGTGAGCTCGAAGAGTCAACACGTCCTGAAGATGCCTCGTTTAGAGGCGAAACACGTGTCGAATAGAGTACAGTAAGAATAGGGGTGCTATTTATTGACTAAGTATTTTTTCAATTATTTTATACCATTTCTTATAAATAAATTATATTTGTAATTTTAACATATTAATTAAATATTATTTTCAGGTTTACTACATTTTTTAAATAGATTACTAATCACTATTTTTGTTACAGGTTTAATTATTTTTTATTATTTTAAACGGATTAATTAAAAAAATTTTGTTTCAGGTTCATTCATATTTTGTAAACATACCTAAGCCTAACTTTTCTAACCTGACCTAACCATAGTCGAACCATGATACAGTTTGATGATTAATTACTAATTTTGTTTGTGATTTAATTTGGATTTTGAATAGTACCCTTAACTTATATGACTACGACAGAGCGGAAATACACTAAATATTTATTCAAAACAAGAATTTTTTATTTTATTTTTTATTAGTAGAAGATAAAGTAGTGTATGCAACTGCATATAACACGAGTATTAAAACACTCGTTACTATTATGAAACGAGAGCAACTCACACTCGTGTTTTAATACCCTTCATTATATGACAGTTGCATAAACTCCTATTATTATTTTGTGATCAACCGTCAAATACTATAATTGACGTATTCGATTATGCTAATATTTACAGATATCTGTATTAATAAGGGATCCCGAGGGCTAACCAGCAAATAAAGCCGCCTATTCACGGACCGATTTATATGTGGACAAATTTGCCGTCAATGTGCCGAAATAAAGCTGAATATTTGATAACGCAAGATTTTTGTAGTTATTGGAACACATCTTTTTATTGTTGTTGGTTGTTGTAAGGATTTTCTCCATGGTAAACAGTGTTTTGTTTTCTATTTTTATCTTATATATTCTATGTTTATCTAGTGCTGTTTAAAATGTTTTGTCCTAAAAAGGATGTTTTTCTATACTATGGATATATTCTAGAATATAATTAGGTATATTATTATTTATCATTGCAACCAACTTTTAAAACCTATTCAATCAAATCTGAAATCACAAAAAAACAGCTGCCTGTCCCAAACAAAATTGCAATTTCGAATCAAGGAAACATTTTTAGTTTTTTTTTTAAATTCTATGTTGATTTCATAGTAAATTATTCATAATGGTGGCCTAAATTATCCCTTTTCTGCTTAGTACACCCTTTCCGTGGTGTTCGTTAGCGATCATCAAAGTTCCGCACGGTCAGTCTTCGGATGGGTGACCGCGGGTGGCATTTACAACTGAGCGCTACCGTGTCTCGGACGACACGTTAAATTGTAGGTCCCGGTTGTTTTAACCGTTTGACCATGTCAGAGACCTTCAGGCGGCATAAAAACTCTGACATTAGGGCTGCCACCCCAGCCTATACAAATTCACTTACTTACTTACCCTTTCCGAGTAACCCTATATACACCAGTCTTTGGTAATAAATAATTAAACTAACCGAGATAACTATAAATCTTCAGGGCTGAACAAAACACGTTCAAAATTAATCAGAACACAAGCACCGCATGGCCCGATTGCAATTTAAAATGTGTTCCACTTACTCGGTAGGGTTGTCGCTCGTAGGTATTCACATTAGGTAAAGGGTAATAATTGAAAAAAAAATCTTTTTATTTATTTACAGGGTTATCCAGAATTGAACAGAAAGGAGATGATTCAGACCATCATCATCAAAATGTTTGTCATTTTGACGATTCCGAGTTGCAGTTTTATAGGGAACAGCTGATTTTTTTCTCGAATTGGCTCCAACCCGGGTTGGCTCCATCATAGTTGTTCATAACGATGGTCTTGATCACGTTCTTTTGGCTTAATACAGGGTAATCAGATAACCCTGTATAATGAATTAGCTTTACCTACCCATGGCATAAAATACATTACTTAAAAAAAAGTAGCACCTGACACTGTGTGGCCTCTGGACTACATCCGTGCACAATTGAAGTCGATCCATCTCTCCGTTACTGTGTGAAAGAGTAACAAATAATCCAATAAACACAAATTTATAACATTAGTTGTAGTTAAGATCCATACTAATATTATTGTAGAAAGTGTATTTGTTGGTTTATTGGTTTGTTCCTCTTTCACGCAGCAAAGAAGCATTTTTGGCATCGTGACAAGTCAGGCAACTTTTTACTTCGAAAAAAATAATAGGTTCCAAAATATCACGCGAGCAAAGCCTCGGGTAAAAACTAGAAATAAATAAACACTTAAACAACTCTTCGATTATACCCGACAAACCTTTTCAGAAAAAAAATCTGTCACCAAATGAAATCCGATACAAAAATCGGTTTGAACCGCACAAATTGGATAAACGATTCAGTAACGACAAGTTATTGTATCGGGAAAGTGTCGGGAAGATGTCTGACAATATTCCCGACAATAAGTGGCAGCCCTAATCCCCACGCGTCCATAGATCGCACAGAATCGGATGCAAAGTGTTTTCCGATGACGGTGCGATTGCTTTGGCGCCCATATACGGCGAATCTATACGGTATTCTTCTTTTTAACTGTATGTATTTTTCAGGGTTCCATACCCGAAGGGTAAAAACGGGACCCTATTCCTAAGACGAAAGTGAAATGGTCGGTCTTTCGGTCAACAAATCGAAAACCAAAGTTATGATCATTGACCGAGCTGGACAGAGTGCACGCACAGGAGAACTGGCTGATCTGGAATGTGTGAAGGAATTTGTGTACCTGGGCTCAATGATCAGCGATCAAGGAGGCTGCGAGAAAGAAATGCGGAGACGTACACAGATGGGGAAAGCCGCCATGAGCAAGATGACGAAGATCTGGCGAAACAGGAATATCTCCAACGCAACCAAAATGAGACTCGTAAAAACGCTGGTATTCTCGATATTCTTGTATGGCTCCGAATCATGGTCAATTCGCGCGGTGGACCGAAAAAAGATCGAAGCTTTCGAAATGTGGTGCTGGAGGAGAATGTTACGCATACCGTGGACAGCGAAACGCATCAATAAGTCCATTCGAGAAACTGGTTGTAGTTGGGAAAGTAGATGGCAAAAGACCATGACCATGACCACGTGGACGCTCACCTACCCGTTGGTCTGATCAGATTAAGTCAATTACCGGGCTTCCAGTTTCCACTGCTCTGAAGAAAGCCGAAGATAGAGCGGCGTGGAAGCAGCTCGTCACTGATTCCGTGAAAGCATTTGAGACGGGCACGACCTTCAGTAATGAAGAGGACGAAGAAGAAGAAGATTACTAAGACTCCACTGTCCGTCTGTCTGTCTGTCTGTCACCAGGCTGTATCTCATAAACGGAACCCTTCGTGCGCGAGTCCGACTCGTAATTGGCCAATTATTGTTTCATATTTGTGAAATAAAAACATTATTCTCGAGTAGCGACTACACACCGGCAAGCGTAGACGTCCAACCAAGTAAACTGATGACTTCAGGGTAGCGCTTGCTGCTCGGTCTTGTTTTAGGTCCACAGGGAAGGCCTATGTCCAGCAGTGGACGCCCTATGGATCGTAGATGTGTCGATGAACGAAACTATGTCTACCTGACAACATGAAAAGGGTAATGATTTATTAAGCTAAGGCTATGTTTACTTGGTATTGTACACTAAATTTTGATTAGTAATTAATACAGTTGGGCTCTTTAAATTAGTTATAGGTAGGTTAGGTTACTTACTTATATAAAAACCTACATGAAGTTCAGCAGTATTTTTAATATAAGTATCTTTGATGGCATAAGATAACTTTATTGATATTCATAGAACCTAATACCTATTACATAATATTGATACATTATCACGCTCGTCCAGTTTAATTTTTTTCATATTCTCATTAATATTAATACATACCAAATGCAGTGTAATCTCAACATGTTGGCACACATTACAATTAAATTAATTGACAAAATACATGAGAAAATAAAAAATGCTAAATCAAAGAGTAAATACAAATCGCGAGCTGTAAAGAGGCTTACAAGAGGCTTTAGTTATACAAGGTTAAGTACCATGGTGTTCGTTCGTTTCAGCCATAGGACGTCCACTGCCGGACATAGGCCTCCCTTAAGATATCTAATAAGACCGGTTCGTAGCGGCTTGCATCCAACGCGATCCTGCGGTCTTAATGAGGTCATCCGTCCACCTTGTGGGTGGACATCCTACGCTGCGCTTGCCGGTACGTGGTCTCCACTCAAGAACTTCTCGACCCCCATCGGGCATCAGTCCTCCGTGCTATATGCCATTGCCATTTCAACTTGCCAATCCGCTGGGCTATGTCGGTAACTTTGGTTCTTCTACGGATCTCCTCATACCTGATTCGATCCCGCAGAGAGACTCCGAGCATAGCCCTTTCCACTCTTAGGCTACTTGGAGCTTACTTATAAGGCCCATAGTGAGAGACCTCCTCATACGAATAGCCAGAATGTGGAACGCTTTGCCTGGGTCTGTCTTCCCGCTAAAGTACAACGTGGACGTCTTCAAATCCCGGGTAAGTAGGTATCTTCTAGGTAAGCGTGCTACAACCTAGACCGCTTATCTGCTCAACATCAGCCAGTATGTGGTCAAACGCAAACCTATTCAGAATTTTAAAAAAAGACCACGTTTCTATGTCATAAGTCATCACTGGCAACACACACTGGTCTCTTACCATAGTCTTACGTCTGGTTACCATGGAGTTGTATTGTTATTTTTATTTGGTGTAAATCAATAAACAGTTTTTACTATTAATATATCTGGCTATAACTGACAGCCCTAATCCCCATATGTCCATAGATCCCGCAGAATCGGGTGCAGTGCTTTCTGATTACGGTACTGTGCTTCTTTGAAATACTACCTATAGTCCTATACCTATACAGTTAATTTGTGAGGTAATTTTCGTATATTGTGACATAATAAAAATATTTTTCATCCCCCCATATCGGAAAGAGTATTTTTGCTCTTCTATATCTCATTGCAAAAGCCGTTTTTATCCGCTAGCAGCTAGAGGATAAAGTAAAATTGAATTTAGAACATCGTGTGCACTAAGTTCGTGAATTTAAATCATCATTAAAACTATTTACTTCTACCTCCATACAACTTTTTTTAATTTGTTAAAAACTCAGACTCGGAACCTTCTTGGTGTACTTTTTTTAAATTTGCTTTGCGCGCGCTCTTTTCCTATCACGTTTATTGCTAAAACCACAGAAGAGAGAAGGAAATAGAAAGGCGATGTGGAGGGGAGGTTTGTCGCCACGTACATGAGTTATAACTCAAGTTACGTGAAATCGTGACATTTACTGTCTCAGTCATTAAAGTGATTTCAGAGGTAATTTTTGCCAAAAAAATGCCGGTTTGCGCTATTATAACGTGTCGAATACAAAGCAGACTTTAGTTTACAAAAAGGAGGAATATCCTTTCACTGGTAAGTCTAAATTGTGGGCATTTTTAAATTTAAATGATTTATTTTACTGCCTAGATTTTCGTTGATAGTGGTTGCAAACATTTTATCGACATCGATAAATTTCGCTAGTAAGTTAATATTTCGCAATTCGAAATTTATTGTTATAAAGTATCTGAATATTTTGATTTAATACAATATTTGTGATTGTGGTGTAATTTTTACTAATAATTGTATTTGCATCACACTTTAACTATTATGTTCCTTATGAATAAAAGTTATCAGGTCCAATATATATACATATAAATATATAGATTGAACACGAAGCCGACTGCCGTTGCATGTTTGCTTTGATTTTCATTGATACATTGTATCTTCATTGCAGCTTTCTAGCCGATCCTCTGACGATGAGTAAATGGATCGAGGCTACAGGACGGCAAGACTGGATTCCTACAAACGTTCCATTTACACGTGGTTCTTAATTAACATGTTTTTTATAGTTATACGTGTATATTATCTCGACATATAAAATGCTTAGATCTGAATGACTGACTGACGGATCCACGCACAGCCTAAACCGCTTCAATAAGCGGTCAGGAGAGACTTGATAAGAATAATTTACCGAAATTCTAACCAGGAAAATACAGACGTGAAAAATGAGAGCTAAATTTTGTGTGAAACAACGTGATTTTTGGTTCATTTACTTTAGATTTTGCATTAACATTCTGTAAAAGAATTGATGGAAGATGTGTTTCGTGTTTTATTGAAATATGAAAGTTATTTTGGGGTTGATTTTCTTTGAAGTTGATATCAATACTCTTTAGTGTTTTTGAATTAAATTACTTTTTATTTTGATGTTTGAAAATTAAATCCGATTTTATTTAAGTAATCGGCCTATTGTCAGTAAAGATTAACCTTTTCTGAAGTTCCTTATACCATTGTATAGTTCCAATTAACAAAATAGCAATGTATGTCTAGGTATAAGGGTTCCTTGTTATGAGGTATGGAACATTACTTAAAGATATTTATAAATGTTGACTTATAATAAGGGACGCTAAAATAGAATGTTTCGAGAAAAAATGTATACGAACCACCCCGAATAATCTCTCCCGCTAGCACAAGCACGCGCTCTTACTCGCCCACGTAACCATTTACGTCTACGTTCAGCTAATCCAATGAATTAATTATATTATCGAGCTCCAAACTAGAAAAATATGATTGTAATTATTCTTCTCCTTATAAATATTGGCGTCGCATGGAATATGTATTTGCCAGTGTTAAGTGTAAGTTCTATTATGATGTTATGATAACTAATATTGTCACATGTAATTCAGTTGTGTTCACATGTAATGTTAGTTTAAGCTTGTTTTGTATTTACGATGTGAAAATAAAGTTATTTTTTATTGTATTGTAATTATGGTGTAATTTAATAAAATATTTGTACTATGATAATATTCATTATGAAAAATAGTTAAGTACAGTCGTGGCCAGCACAAAATGTCTAAATACAATTGATTAGCCAACAATGGAATTTAGGCTACTTCCACCGTGTACGAAATCCAAATAGTTCGCAGGAATTGATTTGGCATCCATGTAGTACCTATATTAGAACTGATAGAAACACAAGTTTTATAAATTAATACAATACGGCACGTTGACATGATTTTTCAGTGTTAATTCCAAAAATTCCTAAATGGTAATAAAACTGCACAATCATTTTGATCAATTATATACTACATATATCCAGTTACATTATCCATAAATTATGCAATACGTATAAAATCACATTATCGATAAAATTAAACTGCACAATTCATGTCGCCCATCACTAGCTAAATGCCAAAAAACAACTGTGATACCATTTTCAAATTCGAGATTGGCCCATTATTTTTTTTTTGGCTTGACATGTACCACGCATTTGCCATTGTTATGTAACATTAATAAAATAAAGTGAATTTAATAACTTTAACACGGCATTTAAATTATGACCAAATTAATGTTATGGGTCTTAGGTACCTTGGTGATGTGACAGAAAGTATACTACGCTCTATTCTGAAGGAAAAAAAAAATCTCCGATGCTAGTGAAAATTGCACAGTTATTGTGCAGATATTTTACAGTGGTAATACACACTTGGCGACAGCGGTTTTCAGAGAAAATTTGTATGGATTTCCTTTCTAATCTAGTTCTGCTGTTCTGTGGCTAAAACCTTAGGTTTAAAAATAAGAAACTTGAAACCAAGTGAAAAATCTAAAATGATAAATCTAATTCTATCGACGAGGAAGTTTGTTTGACGCCAACAAAATTGACTGAACCTGTTAATAATGCTCAAAAGTATCTTGTGATTGTAATTTTTTTTTTTTGCATTTAGTCATGTCCTCTCTGAGGTGGGATGAAAATTACTTACGTGATTGCAAAGAGATTTAGAATCCTTCGCTTGCTCGGTCATCAAAATTGAGCACGCGGTTAAAAGGCATCTTTGCACTCTTGTATAACAAATATTAACAAAACGTGGTCTCTCACCTAGAGGCCTTATTAGTAAGTTCCAAGTAGCCCAACGAGCTATGGAGAGGGCTATGCTCGGAGTCTCTCTGTGAGATCGAATCAGGAATGAGGAGATCCGTAGAAGAACCAAAGTTACCAACATATCCCAACGAATTGGCAAGTTGAAATGGCAATGGGCAGGGCACAAAGCGCGGAGGACTGATGACCGATGGGGTCGAAAAGTTCTCGAGTGGAGACCACGTACCTTCAAGCGCAGCGAAGAACATCCACCCACAAGGTGGACGGATGACCTCATTAAGACCGCAGGATCGCGCTGGATGCAAGCCGTTTCCAACCGGTCTTATAGGAGATCCATAGGGGAGGCTTATGTCCAGCAGTGGACTTCTTATGGCTGATGGATGGATAACAAATAACTATTACCTAACTACCAAAAAAGAGTAATGAAAATTGAGTACTGTGCTAGCCTTTTAATGGTCCATTGCTGGACATAGGCCTACCCACGTCGTAGGATTCACACACGTCACATCGATTTTCTTCTACGGAGATATAATAAGTAATAATTGAGTATCTAGAGTTATTATATCTAATTATTATAATGGGGCTATAATAATTCGTGAACTTAATGATAATTGAGTAATTAAGCTTTTTTAATTAATTGCAATAATTGAGTAAATAAGATTCATAAATTAATCCTGATAATTGAGGAATTAATTAATTACCCAATTATCACTACTCAGCTTCGACAGACTACTTACGATAATTGAGTAAGTAATTTTGTGTAACTAATGATGAAGTAGTATAGGAAATGTACTGTGAGATCCGTAAAATATTTTATCCAATTGATCAAAACCAACTTAAAAATGTTTTTGGATTCCATATTGATGCTCAAAATGTTACCATGTATGTACCTTCCTACATATACTTGTAAGTAACAATTTAAATTATTGTTTTTCCTTTTTGTTTAAAATGTTTGATATTTATTTTTAATGCTGTTCCTAAAATAAACGAAAATTGGTTACGTTCTCTTCTTAACACGTGTATTCCTAATTATTTTAATTATATTCAAGGTAGATCATTATTTAATCAGGTCGACGTCGAGACTCGTAGCTTATATTCTATAGAACAAACATTAGATTTAGATTAAGGGTGGAGTATTCCAAGCGCGAAATTTAATTTCGTTGTGTAAGCACACTCAAAACAACGTGTGGGATACCCGATGCTCATCTTACCCCGTCTCGTTTCACCCCGAGTCATTTCACCCCCGTATCGTTTCACCCCGTGTCATTTCATCCCGTCTCATGTCGCCCCATTTCGTCTCGCCAAGGTAAAATGTCAGAGTGCACATTTTCACCGACTATAGAGCTCGTAGACATCCCATTTTTCAAAGAGACAAGAAATGAGCGTACTTGATGAGTGTATAATTAATTAGCTCTTAGATCGAATTTTCAGTACTCAAGATTTTGAAAAATTTTGACTGTTCCAGAATCTTCAGTTTTTACGATTTCAAGACCTTAAGACGATTGGCAGTTCGCTAATCGCTGTTAGATAAAAAAAATCATCTCTGTGTAATACTTTTCAAATTACCTACGAGACTAAAAAAACCCACAAACTACTACTATTTTAAAGTTGCATGTGACAAGGCGATCTAAAAATGTACAAGAATGCGGTTTTGATACTGTAATACTTCCTCTTTCTGATTATGGTAACAATCAACACAGGCACGCAATAGGTTCCCGTTTATTACAAATCACACCCATGTGTTAACTAACATTTTTTCACCTAATTTCGGGTGTCTATTAGATTTATGCCATTGAAATATAACTTCAGTTATGAAACAGGGTCAGTCAGAATATTCACCTGAGTAATAAATCAACAGTAGATTTAACTACCGCTGGATCATGCCCCATTAAATTTCCAGTCACGTTGAAACAACTCGGTTATTTTGCTTGAACATCCATTTTATGACGAATCCGATTTATAGTAGATGCTAAACTTCACAATATCAGGGGCCTGATTCTCTCAGATATCGCTAAAACGTACCCAACGTAACGCGGTAAGTATTATTTTATTTCCGTGAATGTCGTTTTGAGAAGTGTAAAATTACGTTAAAATCACTACATAGTATAAGATAAAGTCGCTTCCCACTGTCTGTCTCCATGTATGCTTATATCTTTAAAACTACGCAACGGAAATTGATGCGGTTTTTAGTAGATATAGTGATTCAAGAGGAAGGTTTGTATCCTAAGTACTAATATTATAAATGCGAAAGTTTGTAAGATGGATGGATGGATGTTTGTTACTCTTTCAAGGAACAAACTGTACTGAAATTCGGTATGAAGGTAGCTTAGACCTTGGATTAACACATAGGCTACTTTTTATATCGGGCAAACGCAGCGCGCGGGTAACACCGCGGGGCGCAGCTAGTGTATAATACACCTGTGCGAAGCCGGGGCGGGTCGCTAGTAAATTATAAACCGACTTCAAGCTATGTTATTTGAAAAATAAATATTTTTCACACGAATTTCTTAAAAACAAAGAGCATGTTTTCATAAAGAATCACCTACCTGCCGGGCTACTATGCGCGCCACGAATTATTTCGTTCGTAGTGTCAGAACGAGACAGTGTTATGGCAAAGTATATAACTGTCACTTTCTCACACGTCGAAATGAGTTCTTATCGTCGCTTTTCGTGGTCGCATGCTTTATAGCGGTAGGGTTTGGACGAGGAACAACAGGGTTGACACTAAAATTTGTGGTTCCTCGAGAAACCTATATTATGTGCTTTACGACTTTTATAGAGGGTTTGACGAGATCATTATAAGGAAATGAGATGACTATGAAACTTACTCTATCGAAGGTTACAACGACGGACGGCTATTGGTGCGTGTGACTAAAGTAAAGTTAGTACAACTTATATAGAACTATATATATGCTATAATTCTGACTTTGTTGTTTTAGTCTAATGAGTACTACTGCCAGGAAACGGCCAGTCCTAAGCATAAAATCATCTGAAAACCGTGTACAGGGTTATTGGTAATTCAGTTAGCATCCTTTTAGGGGCTTATTATGTACATTAAAACTAACGACCTATTGTTTTGCGACTATAGTCAAATCTCAAAAAAATGCTTTTCTATAGAAAAATATCGCTCACTCTCGACAAAATGTATGGAACAGCCGTTTTTTTTTAGTTTTGACAAAAGTCGGAGAACCCTAAAATGGTGCTAATTGATTACAAATAACCCTGTATACCAAAGTCGAATCAAACTTATTCGCGTCTGTGCACATGGTTCTAGTCGTTGCGCAGTAGCAAATTTCAATGGCAGTGTGAGTGAATATTGAAGTTCTACGCAGCTTGTAGCTGATTATACAACGTGTCACAGAAAGTTTGAACAATACTGAAGGGCATATACGTGTATCCAGTCACGAATCATCTGTATGAATTTTAAACTTCTAAAGCTGTATTTTCTTTTCCATATAAAACAAAAAAATATTTTTTTCGTATTATTTTGGGCAACCCTCGCGCCTACAAAGCGCGTCACCATTCGACTTCCGTCTTCTTCGTGCGGCGCGTGCGGCTTTCTTAGGGTTGACATCGATTTATTTTACGCAAATCTTTAACTTGGTATAACTCGTAATCTAACGTGCTGAGGATTATGATACCTTTTAGGATAAGTTTTAAATATGAGCATGCGTGGTTTAAGTATTTTTCAACTTTTCTGTTGCACGTTGTATAGACGCCATTAAGTTTGATTCAGTCTATACTAGTCTATGTCAAAAGTGCAACTTGAGAATTGTGAAATGTTTAAACTAACTTAGAAATACATTTGTAATCATTAGTTTTTTTTTTGAAGGTTGTGCAAAAAAGTAAATAAAATCTACTTACTACTATGAACACGAAATTAACACCAAACTAGGGGAACTGAACACAGTGTTATCTCTTCTATGATTACTACGAAACGTACCGAGATGTAAGTTCGCAAGTTGATTTTCATTAAATAATTCCGTCTGTGCTTGAAGCGAGGTCTAGGCACCCGTCTACATGTAGAAGTAAGCGTCTGAATTCCATCGTCATTATTATTTCAGCTCGTGATTGAATCGCTGGGATTCAGCTGTCGGTGACGGCAAAAATCGATAGGGGTTTTAGTGCACAGTCACCAAGCCTTTTTAACAAAATTCGACCATGTATTCATGGAAACAAACTTAGTCACTTACGTTTGCCTCACAATACTCCATTCTATAATATACTTACTAATGTACTTTAAGGCAAAAAAGCTTTAAATTATTAAAATTATAAAAACTATAGCATCTTTATTATGTAACAGTAACATTTCAAAGAAAGTTAGAAATGTGTAAGTAAAGCAGGTACGTTTATTAGCTAACTATTATTATCGGTTGAAAACCACGTACTTACCACCAAAAAAAAAATGAGCATAGAGCTCAACGTCAACCCTCATTTTTTTTTTTTTGTTGGACTTATTTTTGAGTCCACAAGCACAGATCAGACCAATAGCTGTTAATACGCTGCAGAATTGCGTTGGATGCACTCCACTTCTAAATAACTTTAGGTATTGGAAATGTAAGGGAGATTTAACTACATATAGGTATATCTAACAGTACTACTGATAGTAAGTCACCGACGCCTGTGGGTAGTTCTGATTGTGTTCATCAATTGTAATCGAGGGTAGGTTAAATAAACTCTATGCATGGCACTCGGTCGTATCATTTACGCTCCCTCACAATCATATTAAAATTGACATGGCGCAGCCGCGAAAATAAATCTAAATTAAGTTACACATTAACGTATAAAGGTCCGATTATCGAATAAAAATATGTTCGTCGCGAAAAAGTGATATTTTAAGAGAAAAAATGGAACCATTGTTCCAACCGCCGCCGCCATTTTGCTTTGAAAAAGATTTGGCAAACGTTACGTCGGGAAATTTGGGTATCCAATGGTCCAGGTGGAAGAAATCATTCCTGATTTACCACAGCGCGTGCGAGTTGGACAGCAAAAAGAAGAAAGTTCAGGTGAACATATTGCTGCACGTCATCGGGGAGCAATGTCGCGACGTCTACAAACAGTTCCCGCCACAAAGATAGAAAACCTTTTGAAGAGATTCGACGATTTTTTCACGCCTAAGAAAAATATTACAGTTGAATGAAATCGACTTTTCATCCGTACCAACAAGAACATGAAACCGTGGAGCAATACCCATTCGAACTAAATAAACTAGCGTCTTCCTGCGAGTTTAAGGATCTAAAAGAAGGCCTGGTGAGAGACAGGTTAATATGTGGCTTGAGCGAGGATGCGTTAAGGGAGCGGTTTCTACGCGAAAACGATTTAACTTTAACAAAAGCGTTAGATATTTGTAACGTAGCGGAAGTATCACGGGTACAAGCAGTACGATGAAGACCGAGCAGAACGACTAGTCGGCCATGCATTGGGTGCAGAAACAATCTTACGGAGCTAGTGGCTCATATCGAGACCGAGCGCGCTCACCCAGCGGACAGCCGCGCGGCGCGCCAACCGCGTGCCGCCGACACCGATAGCACCGACTACCGAGGGAACCCCAGCGACAGATGAGACGCGACCCATGCGAGTATTGCGGAAATGCACACGAGAAAAACAAGTTCAAGTGTCCGGCATTTGGTCAGAGATGTGCAAAGTGCAATCGCATAAATCATTTCGCGAAAGTGTGCCGCGTATATACCGCCTAGGAGAATTCCATAGATCAGGTATGGAACAATAGTTACTCGGGCGCGAACGATGATTGGTGTACATATAAAGATACAAAACAATAACATTAAATTTAAGTGGGACACTGGAGCTGACGTTAATGTTTTGCCATACCGTTTTCTGTCGCGAGCGGGGATAAACGAGAAAGATCTGATGTCAACGAGTGTGAAATTAGTTAGTTATTCAGGCGGAGATATAAGGGGTTTAGGCCAATGTTAAGGTTAAAATGCATGTACAAGAACAAGGCTTACATATAGTTAAGTTTATTATAGCTGACGTGACGTCACCGCCGGTTCTAAGAAAGAGATCATGTGAGGAAATTAATCTAGTAAAGCGCATATTATCAGTGAGTGCTAGTGTGTCGAAAACGGAACCATTACTGGATCGCGACGTTTTCGATGGCGTTGGATGTTTACCGTGCGAGTACAGGATAAGGCTGGCCGCAGACGCGCGACCGGTAGTACACGCGCCGCGTAAGTTGCCCATTGCGTTGAGTTGAGAGAGGATGTGAAACGGAAATTGGATGAGATGCTTGAGCAAGGAGTGATAGCAAAAGTGGAAGGGCCTACGGACTGGGTGAACAGTATGACTGTAGTACGAAAACCAAACGACTGCCTCGTTGGCTCAGTGGTTAGTGACCCTAACTTCTGGGTCATAGAGGTGTGGGTTCGATCCCCACCCAGGGCAAATATTTATGTGATGAACATAGGTGTTTGCTCTGTGTCTGGGTGTTATTTAGTTACTATCTATATAAGTATGTATTTAAAATATGTATAATTGTATATGTAGTATCTCAGTCTCTGGCAGCCATATCACAAGCTTTGCTTAGTTTGGGGTCAGAGACCGTGTAAGATGTCCCCAAATGTTTATTTATTAATTTAAATGGAGATATATGAATCTGTCTGGATCCTTAAGACCTAAACAAATATATTAAGCGCGAACATTTTAACTTACGCTAGACGAGATCACTGCGAAGCTGGCAGAGGCCAAGTATTTTATTAGTATGCTCGACTGTAACGCCCATGGACAAAAGCAAAATGAATCAGATGTATGCGTTAGGTAATTACAGAGGCGCCAGCGTAAATTAAATAGCAACGTAAAAAGCGTTCTCTCTATCGAATGCCTAAAGTGAAAAAGAAACAGAACTATGCTATTTAGCTAATATAATTACGCTGGCGCCTCTGTACTACAACCTCTTGTACCTCTACTCTTCAGGGTACCTAAAGACTGTTCACGTTGTCAATTGGCTGAGCTGATTCTGATGAAATTAATGAAATATCAACCAATGTATCTGTCCATCGTAGGCAGCTATGTGAGGATTCTGATCCGGATCTCCACCAGAATTATTTACAAAATATTGGGCTGACTCTAGGGCAGAAGTAGGTCACTGCAACAAAGCTCCGGGTTAGTAGCACAAACTTCATCACGTATTGACTCGCCGGAAACGCACCGACACCGGAAGCGACGTAAAACGGAACTAGTGATTTAATTAAGAGCGGAAGTTCAGTGAGTTTCAAAGGACGTGCCTATAAACTTTTTACCTTCCTCGTAAATGGCAATGAGTCTTTAAATTTTCAGTAAACAGGTATCACCTACCTATACAGGGTTATTCCTAATCAATTAGCAATATTTTTCTATGGAATAACAAAATGTTTTTTTGAGTTTTGATAAAAGTTGCAGAACAAAAGTTGTTAGTTTAGATGTACAGAATAAGCCCCTGTAAGGATGCTAATTGATTAGAAATAACCCTGTATAAGCGCGCTTTATCAATCGGCTACCTACGAGTAACTTTATCGTGTCTAATCGATCTTCGAGCAAGAATCACAATCGTGCAAAAAAAGTATCCGAGCCAAAACTCTGCCCAAGCTACGTAGTGGGCAGGCTTTTTAATTAGTCGTAAGGCGATTGCAAGCCGATGACAACGCCCGCGTGATGCCAAAGTGATCAGTTCAAGTCAACTCACAAGCACTAATTACTCGTATGTGACGTAACATCGAGATTCGAGAAAACGGGTGGGTCATTGTGAATTATATCTAAGTCGGCATGTATGACGGCGCTCGGACTTTTTTACTATTTTTAGGGACTGTGGCTCTGTAGATATTTGCTCTAAGTAACCGATACACTGAGGTTTTTAGCCGTTTCCCTTATTTTATATTCGCAGCGCCAAAACTGTTTCTTGTTTGTTAGGATTTTATTAGCGGCTTATGGGGTTACGTTTTTCATCACTGCGTGAAGTTAGCAGCAATTAACAATTTTCATAAAACTGTGTAAAAAGAGTACAAAAATTATAATTCAGAGGGTCGTTTTTTTTGCACTTCGAATGCCTAGGAATGTATACGTCACTTTGACAGTGGCAGTTCTAAAACCATCCGCCATATTTGTTGAGTTAGATTTTCTTTGATTGATGATTGAATTAACGTTCCATTACACGATTTTTGCTTATCTAGTCTATGGTTTCCTTTGATATTGCCATGTCCAATAATAATATGTGATTTATGTTATGTTGCAGTTCAACGGAGTGTGGGGCCTGCCGGCGGTGGTGTGCGACTGCTACATCGCCATGGACGTCACCTGTTCCACCTCCAGCATCTTCAACCTGGTAGCCATCTCGGTAGACAGGTGAGAGATACACTACACGTTTCATGACATGGTTATTCTTCCTCTTTTATGTTTTGATGTCGCATTGTTGTGCATTTGCCAGTTAATTTAAGTTTTTAATATTCTTTTATGATATTTTGTCAAAATAGTCAGTCGTAGTCACGTCATAGTCCAACAAAGTCACGGTCAAGTCCAAACATAGTCCAAGTCATACCTTAGTAAAGCAGTGGAGACTTTACTGGAGGCGTCTATGGAGTTTTGGTAACAACACGGAACAACATGATACGTCACATTGTATCACTTGCCTACACTCATGCACGTAAATCAGCCCATAATCAACGAAATACCACAATTTTTCACTTATTATCACTGATAAAAACACAAGTTTAACAAAATAGTACAATGCGGCGACATAATTTTTCCGCGTTCCCGCCAAAACTCCCCATGACATGGTTGTAGTGTTTACTATTCCAGCGTAGTTTGACTAGGTGTTCGTTAGTGATCATCGAGGTTAAGCAACGTTCAGCACGGTCAGTCTTCGGATGGGTGACCGCGGGTGGCATTTACAACTAAACGCCACCGTGCCTCGGATGACACGTTAAATTGTAGGCCCGGTTTATTAATCGTTTAGCCATGTCAGAGGCTTCAGGCGGCTTAAAAACTCAGGGCTAACCACCCGACCTATACGAATTTACTTTTACTATTCCTTCCGTAAAAATATTATACCTAACGTAAATGACGCCGCTAAGTGTACCTATCTCGATATCCATCCATCAGCGATAGGACGTCCACTGCTGGACATAGGCCTACCCTATGAATCTCCAATAAGACCGGTTGAAAGTGGGTATCTAGCGGGATCTTGCGGGCCTGGAGAGGTCTTCAGGGCCCTATTTTATAAAGCTACAAGTTACAATTCTACAGGCAAATTGACATTAATGACGCAGTCTCGACCAATCACGAATGCGGATTCCGTCAATGTTGCAGCAGTGTGCAGCGTGCAGTTTTTTACTACAAGTACAAGACTTGTAGCTTTATAAAATAGGGCCCTGGAAGTGCTACGCTGCGCTTGCCGGTGCGTGTTCTCCGTGCTATAGGCAGGGGCCTACTGCCATTAAGCCCGCCTTAAACATTTATTTTATACTATTAACGAAGCCCCTATACAGCGGATTTATAATTTTAATTTAAAGTCATTAATTAAAAATTTACATTATTGCTTAGGTATGACCGTACAACACAGTCACATTACCGACTATTCTATGTGCGGTAGAACACTTGTGGGTAGACCGTAATATACTTCATATCTACATTCAGAATATTGTCGCTTTCTGACTGAGACATGAGATTAGTTTTGGAACATAGTTTTTTATTACAATTTTTATTTATTGAATCATTATTATTTAATTATTGAATTAGTTTATTTAATTATGTTGTGATATTTTTGTTGGACGAGTCCATTAAGTAATAGGGACATTGATGAGCATTTTATTTACTTGATTCTTTTCAATGTACTATTATGACAATAAATTATTTCATTTCATTTCAACTTGCCAATCAGCTGAGCTATTGGTAGCTTTGGTCCTTCCTCGGATCACCTCATTTTTTATTCTATCTCGCAGAGACTCCAAGCATAGCCCTCTCCATAGGTATTTGGGATACTTGGCGCTTACTAATGAGGCCTATTTCATTACAATAATTTACCATGTAATTTTTTTTTCTTTTATTAATGTGTCTTCTTATTTTATTAATGTGTGTTCTTATTTTTTTTTATTAGTTTAATTTTGTTGACAATTTTTGCTCTTTTATTATTTTGACATTTAAGTATAGTTTTTGCTTTATTATTATTTTGACATTTATTTTTGTGACATCCTATTAACTTTTAAGATAATTTTAGTGTTTTAATGTAATATGTGAGTTATGATTTAATTGGCATGTCCGTTTTAATGGCTCAATAAATACAATTTAATTTAATTTAATTTAATTCGCCCACAAGATAAAAAAACAACACTTTTCGTAAACAGCCAACCCATCAATCCGCTGCAGAGATCCATCAAAATCTTGGCAAAAAAAATTACATCTTCTCATACTAAATACAAAACCCACAATCGATAAAACATTTTTACGTCTTTCCTAATTCAAGGGCAACCTTCAAAAGGTAACCAAAGTTGAGTAACATCAATATTTAAGTACCCTTTCATAATCACACGCTTCGGCGCTCCCCAAACTTTCTACACAACTTTTAAGCTTACCTATTGCGACAAAGTGCTTGAACACACCTTTTGGTGTATTTACTTACTGTTGCCTCAAAATGAGGGTTGGTTGAGGAGTAGGTAAGGAGCGAGACTGCCAAAGGGGTAAATGAACCATGATCCATCCAGCTATCACTCACGGACCACTGATTATTGCCTCGTGCCGCAAGCTTAGGTTCGCAATACCGAAATAATCGGCCAAGTACGAGTCAGACTCGCGCACAGAGGGTTCCGTACAGTATGGGAGCTCCACTTAAATATTTATTTTATTTTAATTTATTATTGAAGGGAAGCATCTACCTGGTACCATTATTAATACAGAGCGAAAAACGTCTAAAAATTCAGGTTTGTTGTATGGGAGCCCCTCTTAAGTATTTATTTTATTTTGTTTTTAGTATTTGTTGTTATAGCGGCAGCCGAAATACATCATCTGTGAAAATTTCAGCTGCCTAGCTATCATGGTTCATGAGGTACAGCCCGGTGACAGACAGACAGACGGACAGACGGACAGACGGACAAACGGACAGACGGACATCGAAGTCTTAGTAATAGGGTCCCGTTTTTCCCTTTGGGTACGGAACCCTAAAAACCACGGATTAGAGTAGAATTTCTTTAGCGTGGTCTCAACATTATCGTTGGTATCAACATGGTTTCACCGTGGTAGCAGTAGGTGATATAATCATCGTTATCATCATATTCGCCGTAACAGCACATAAGCCTTTTTAACCGACTTCCACGGTTATTATACGAGCTATTCAGGGTTTTTGGCAATCAATTAGCATCCTTTGAGGGGCTTATTTACTTTATTACTTACTTACTTATTTTAATTACTGCAAAAAAATTGACGACGCAGTCCTTGATTCCAGGCACATTCCATTAAAACATGGTACACATCTTCAATCAAGCCACAGCGATTACACGAGGGTGACTCCACTTTTCCCATAATATACGCAATGTTTAATAGGACGTGTCTAGAACGAAGCTGTGCAGCTGTAACAATCCCGTTCCTTCCCACCCGATGTTGGCACTCAGAAACCATGGAGAACGAAGAAGAGTAGGCTTATGTTACAAACCTGCTTGACTATGTAACATTAGTTCGTCTACGAATCTCTCGACTCCTAAATTGATCTCGTAGAGACTGTGGACCCTTGAATAGCTCATTGTGCTATTTCGAACCCACTTACATCAATAGGTACTAGTTATTATTAGACAATGTCATTCCATTCTGTTAGCGAGGCACTCATGGAACTTACATAATGATTAATATTATTTAGCCGGCATTACTATACATACCTAATTGTGTTCTAAGCAAGATAGAGCAAATATGTAATAGTATCACAATCACTACATAGTATAAAACAAAGTCACTTCCCGCTGTCTGTCCCCATGTATGCTTATATCTTTAAAACTACACAACGGATTTTGATGCGGTTTTTTTTTAATAAATAGAGTGATTCAAGAGGAAGGTTTATATGTAAAATACACCTGTGCGAAGCCGGGGCGGGTCGCTAGTGTGCGATAAATTAGGAAAAGTAAGTAAGTGAAGTTGTTCGTAAAGGCTAAGTATCTGGCAGGCCCTATAGCCTAGCATACGCACCACGACATATTTTTTGGCGACGTGTGAAAAAGTGACAGGTATATACCTACTTAACAATAACTCTGTGTCATTTTGACGCGTCGATTAAATTATGTCATGGTGCGTATGCCAGCCCGGCAGGTATCAGAGTCTAGTTCTGGTCAAGTCAAACCGCCTGAAGGCCTCTAACGTAGCAAAACGGTTAAAAAACCGGGACCTACTATGTAACTGAACGTCAGTCATCGGTGTGACGGTAGCGCTTGGTTGGAAAATTCCAGCCGCATCCACCCTTCCAAAGACTGACCGTGATGAACATTTACATACAACTGTGGTTCCACAAAATGTATTATCCTATTTTTTCGTAGTTTTAGGATTGGTCTCACAGTAAAGATTCGTCATGTTTATGATGTATAATGTAATCTAATTTTTATTTTTTAATTAATACGCACCCCGTCCATTATTTATACGCTTTTTGTCCTCTCCATCCTAAGGTTGCCTGGCAGAGATCGATGTCAGCGATAAGGCGGCCCATTGTTACACTGTTTTTATGTATCTTTGTTTCTTCGTTTTAGTTTATTGAATCAGGCGTTACTTTGCGGAAGTTCATCTTCAAATTCTTGTTTTGAATAAATATTTGGTGTATTTCCGCTCTGTCGTAGTCATATAAGTTAAGGGTACTATTCAAAATCCAAATTAAATCACAAACAAAATTAGTAATTAATCATCAACCTGTATCATGGTTCGACTATGGTTAGGCTTAGGTTAGGTCAGGCTAGAAAAAAAAATATGTTAGGTTAGGCTTAGGTATGTTTACAAAATATTAATGAACCTGAAACAAAATTATAATTAATCCGTTAAAAATAATAAAAAATAATTAAACCTGTAACAAAAATAGTGATTAGTGATCTCTTTAAAAAAATGTAGTAAGCCTGAAAATAATATTTAGTTAATATGTTAGAAATTACAAATATAATTAATTTAAAAAAAAAAACTCTTGCGAGTGAGCTCGAAGAGTCAACACGTCCTGAAGATGCCTCGTTTAGAGGCGAAACACGTGTCGAATAGAGTACAGTTAGAATAGGGGTGCTATTTATTGACCAAGTATTTTTTCAACTATTTTATACCATTTTATTTTTTAATAAATTATATTTGTAATTTCTAACATATTAATTAAATTTTGTTTTCAGGTTTACTACATTTTTTTAAAGAGATCGCTAATCACTATTTTTGTTACAGGCTTAATTATTTTTTATTATTTTTAACGGATTAATTTTAATTTTGTTTCAGGTTCATTAATATTTTGTAAACATACCTAAGCCTAACCTAACATTTTATTTTTTTTCTAGCCTGACCTAACCTAAGCCTAACCATAGTCGAACTATGATACAAGGTTGATGATTAATTACTAATTTTGTTTGTGATTTAATTTGGATTTTGAATGGTACCCTTAACTTATATGACTACGACAGAGCGGAAATACACTAAATATTTATTCAAAACAAGAATTTCTTCTTTTTGTTTATTTTTTGGTGTGCAATAAAGAGTTTCTCTACCTATCATTAGGATGAGTGCAATGATATCGTAAAATATGCCTTTCGTCTAGAGATACACTCTGTATACAATGAGTAGTATATTAAGAACCCTTATCCTCCGAAAGCCATAAATTAAGCATAACATCTGACCTTTCCCTCACACAGGAAACGTAGGCTCTAGCTTTCGTCGGTCACAAAATCTGGGGCTTGGCCAAAGACTTATAATATTCATCTAAGGACATGGCCACCGAAAGTATTATATTCTACGTAATTAAAATATTATACTTCAACTATGTTTGATAAAGATTACCTACTATTATTTACATTAATAAGGGTACAAACACAATTAAAGTAATTTACAAAGTACCAAGACATCATAATCAGATAAAACTATGTATAACCAATAATACTATCTCATCTATCTAAATATGAAATTAATTGCTTAGCTGGACATGAACCGTCTCAATCGTCGCACATACCACATGGGCCATAATTATGAGCCATATCGATCGCAAGTCTGTTTTAATTTAACCGCCCTGGATCTATCGCCGCCCTAGACATCTTTTGGGCGACCCGGATAACCCCATCGCCGTAGTTACTTCTGCGGCGCCGGGGTCACCCGACCCGCAGCTCCCTGCAACGGGACGTATTCCGTATTTGGTATAGGCGACGGTTACCAAAGGCACACTGACATACACCAGCGCCAGCGAGTTCCCTCCGAACATGTCAGAAAATCGGTTAGATTCTCTCCAAATAGTCAACCAGCTCAACCCAATAGGGCCACAGGGCACACACTTCTGGGGTGCCCGGGCAAGTCTGATCTCCTCCGCCGGGTGACGGCGCAGGCCGAGGTCCGTACCTTCTCAGGTGCCCTTGCCCTAGTTACCCTATAACCTAATCTTTGGGTTCGGTCGCCGTCTACGCTCATCCATGCCCGGTGAGCTATAGAGGCCTCAGTGACCAGCTATTGGTCACTGATAAGTCATTCAAAAACGAAACCTCATTTATAGGAAACTTATTCAAGTCGCCTGTCTACCATATAAATGTGCAAACTTGACCTTGATCATTATTTTTCGCAAAAAATTGCACCACCGACTTCCACCTTGTACAGAATTCGAATAGTTTGCACGAATCGATGTGACATCCATTATTGTTGATTTATCAAAAACGGCTCAGCCAATTTCGATAAAATTTAAATGGGACCACCTTGAAAGTATGGAGTATAAAAACCGAAAAAAGATTTTTTTAAATCGGTTTTTATTGTCGAAAAAAACGATGAGCATATACAAATAAAAGTACATACAGACGAACATAGTACATCCTCCTTTTTGGAAGTCGATAAAAATAGAAGGAAATAACCACCTCTAAACATTTAGTTCAATGAGCTTATCAGACTACATACGATATCCTTAACTACATCAGTTGACCCGATAGAATTTAGTATTATCTGCTTGCTTTCAGAGGAAATATGGACATCGAAGGGAAACGAATCCGATCCGGATATCGGAAAGTACTTTTGTAACCACAATCCACTGAAAGTAGACCTAGTTTTAGGGTTCCCTAGTAGTTTCTATGTGAATGGTTTGAGGGCAGATATAGAACCCATTGTATTTGATGTGTCGTCGTACTCGTCATAAGGTTGTGTTCGACGTTGTTATGTTATGAATCAGTTTTGGGAAAAAAAGAATGCTGTTCCGTACATTAATTTAACTTCATCTATACTAATATAATGAAGCCAATTTTAAAGGCACTACCGTAAATTCAATAGCAGCTTAAAATATTGCTGTTTCTCTTAAATGCATATACTTAATGAAAAAGAAACACCAATATTGTAAGTTGCTACTAAATTTATGATGGCACCTTTAAAATTTCCCACAAAAGTTAGTGATTTGGGTGGTGGTATGGGGTAATCTCCGGATCTACTGAACCGATTTTGAAAATTCTTTTACCAATAGAAAGCCACATTATTGGTGAGTGTGGCTATAAAATAGCTGAATAAATCGTTACCAAGTAAATTTTTAACGAGGCCCCTATACAGCTGATCACCAATACATGTAACCATTTTATTATATAAATTGTTTTTTATAAGATTTTAATTTTAGTTTTTATGTGTGACATATTTATATTGTTTATTAACGAAGCCCCGCGGATTATACAGCGGATTTATAATTTTAATTTTTAGTCATTAATTTAAAATTTACATTATTGCTTAGGTATGACCGTACAAGGTACAACACAGTCATATTACCCACTATTCTATGTGCGGTAGAACACTTGTGGGTAGACCGTAATATATTTTATACCTACATTCAGAACATTGTCGCTTTCTGACTGAGACATTACATTAGTTTTGGAACATAGTTTTTATTTCATTTTTTATTTATTGAATCATTATTATTTAATTATGGAATTAGTTTATTTAATTATGTTGTGACATTTTTCATTTCATTTCATTTCATCGATATGCCCACAGTTTCGCCAGTCACTCAATAAGCCCGATTCCAGTGGCGCCAGCGTAAATTAAATTAATTGCGTTAATTTTAACAGCAACGTTAAAAGCGTTCTCTCTATGGAATGCCTAAAGTGGAAAAGAAACAGAACTATGCTATTTAGCTAATATAATACATTATTTTTCTACCGGTTACACTTAAGTGTACTCCAGAATTCCACAACATGATTCCCCACATCTTTTATCCTAGGAGCACAATCGCGAACAAAAGGCCACCCTTGCATGGAAAACATTTCCTGCGTATCTACGCAAAGAGCATTTTGAGTCTTCAATTCTTATACACACCGCGAGATTATGGAACCTTTTAACAGTATTTTCCATTATAGGTATAGATGTACTTACTTATAATTATTATGTATATCAAACTCCAATCTGACCATTATGCTGACTACGTTACACAGAGAGTTCTACGCATGTTAATACGTTTTTAACCGACTTCCAAAAAGGAGGAGGTTCTATGTTCGTCTGTATGTATTTTTAGTGTATGTTCATCGATAATTGCGCCAATTGTGAACCGAATCCAAAAATTGTTTTAAGTTCAAAAGAGTATTTTCCCGAGGTGGTCACATTTAAATTTTACATAAATCGGCTGAGCCGTTTTTGAAAAAACCAACAATAATTTAAGCAACTCGAGCGAAATATCCGAATTTTGTACACGATGAACATCGATAATTTCGCCAATTGTGAACCGAATCGAAAAAATCTTTTTTAGTTCAAAACGATATACTCCCGAGATGGTTTTATGTACAGAAATGGGCTAAGCCGTTTTCGAAAAATCAACAATAATGTAAACAATTCGAGCGAAATTTTCTAATTTTGTACACAAAGGCGGTTTTGCCATTTTTGCAAAAAAAAATATGATTTGACTGGTCACGTATTTTGCGGCGGGATTCGAAAGTCATACAATCCAGTCGTGTAGACGATGCATAATGTTATGCTGTTGGCAGATTGGTTAGAACCAGACTATTCGCAATCATTGCACTGCAAATATATTTTGTTTGTTAGATCATACTTCACAGGTGGTCCCGTTTAAATTTTATTGAAATCAGCTGAGCCAATTTTGGTAAATCAACAATAACGTAAAAATTACTACATCGCTCCGTGGGAAATCCTTCCTTCCTTGCCTTCCTTCCGTGGCCTTCTATCGGATACACTTCGGTGGTTGCACAATCTGGTCCCACCTGCTCCTTTCTTTTATTGTACGGCTAGACAGACGCGACCGAAACGCTTATGGTGAATATCCCGCGCGTTAGAACCAAGAGTTTCAAGTCCACATTCCTTATACGAACTGCCAGAATGTGGAACGCTTTGCCTGAGTCTGTCTTTCCGCTAAAGTACAATGTATATGTCTTCAAATCCCGAGTAAGTAGGTATCTTCTAGGTAAGCGTTTAAAACCTTAGACCGCATATCTGCGGCAGTGTGTTATCAAACACAAACCTGTATGAAATAAAAAAAGAGAAAAAGAAATATTCAAACTCTATACACAGTTGAAGTAAGTTATGCATTTTATGCGAAAAAATATTATTTTTGAGCAGTTTCCAAATGCCTCCTTTTTCAAAAATAATAAACACTTTCTTCTTTCTTTCCTCAGATACATAGCAGTAACGCAGCCTATAAAGTACGCGAAGCACAAAAGCAATGGCCGCGTGTGGTCCATGATCGGCGTGGCGTGGCTGGTCTCTGGCGCCATCGGGTCTCCAGTAGTTCTGGGTCTGAACAACACCCCAGACAGGAGCCCTGACCAGTGTCTCTTCAACAACACAGATTATGTCATCTACTCCTCGCTGGGCTCTTTCTACATTCCCTGCATCATCATGATGTTCCTGTATTATAATATTTTTAAGGTCAGTGTCAGTAATATTGATTTATGTAATTCCATCCTTGAGGGTGTAAAGCCCTGAACCGAAAACTATGCACTTTAGTAAACGGTAAGTTTTACAACAAAGTTTATTGGTAACAAAAGATGCGAAATTTTATTTTCTACATTAATGGTCTCTATGACCTAAAGTGCATAGTTTCCGAGATATCGGCCAAAAACATTTTTTCAAGATGACGTGTCAGGAACGCATTCTCTGAACGACCGAACTATAGTTTTATTAACCGACTTCCAAAAAGGAGGAGGTTCTATGTTCGTCGTATTTTTTTTTTGTATGTTCATCGATAGTTGCGCCAATTGTGAACTGAATCTTTTTAATTTCAAAGAGTATACTCCCGAGGTAGTCCCATTTAAACTTTACAGAAATCGGCTGAGCCGTTTTTGAAAAATCAACAATAATGTAAACTATTCTAGCAAAATATTCAAATTTTGTACACGATGGAAGCCGGTTTTGCCATTTTTTGCGAAAAATAATTATTCACATTATTTTTGTAAAATTTACAGGCAATTCGTCAAAGAGCGAAAAAGCAGCGATCAGCGAAGATGACCGCCTCCGCACTAGGCTCGGCAGTGTCCAGCGGCACCGCAGCCGTGGTCATCGAGAACGTGGCGCAGACTCACCGGCTGGTCAACGATATTACCGACCAGCCGACCAATACTGCTTCGGGGAGCAACGAGGATGAAGATGATGACAAGTAAGTTAAATACTAGAGGTGACAATAGCCAAGCTGTAGTAATCCATCGATAACGTGGCGCAGACTCACCGGCTGATGATAAGTGAGTTGTCAATAAAAGCAACATTTGTCACAGTAGGTAAGCTGTTGATTATTATTGAGAACGCGGAGCAACCGAACCGGCTGGTCGACGATATCACCGACCAATACTGCTTCGGGGAGCAATGAGGATGAGGACGATGACAAGTAAGTTGAATACTAAAGGTGACAATTGCTAAAACGCGGCTGTGCGTGTGGCAGACTAGCCGACCAATACTGCTTTAGGAAGCAACGAGGATGAAGACGATGATAAGTGAGTCTTCAATAAAAGCAACAGTTGGTAAGCTGTTGATTTTCTGATTATCGAGAACGTGGCGCAAACTCGCCGGCTAGTCAAAGATATCACTGACCAGTCGACCAATACTACGGCCACGAGAAGCTACGAGGATGAGGATGATGACAAGTGAGTATTCAATAGAGGCGAGAAAAGTAACCGCCTCTAGGTGTCACTAGAGTGAAGACAATGACAAGTACTTATCGTCTTTTGCTAATAGTAGGACCCATATATGGACTTTAAGAAAAGAGCTATAATTTGGTATAGGCTGTATCATACATCTTGGTGTCTGTGATTGTTAGCTACAAGCTGCAGCCCGATCCTTACTGAAGCTCACTTAATGAGTGATATTATGAGTGAGCTATGAATAATTTAGCTGTGCGAGGATTGGGTTATCCGCAACTTGTAGCTTATTTCACAGCCGCCAAGTTGTATGATTCAACTTGTATAGGGAGCGACCGGCCGTGGTCTATTCCGTAAAACTCTTAATACACCACCAGTCGAAAGTCAGATTGTTTTGTTAACAGGCTTAGGTAGTCGCAAAATAACGTGCTGCACCGATCCATGTCCCTTAGTAATCTATGTCCGATAGAATAATTTCTTGGAAAATAAAAAACCATCAGTGGAGTGATTTTTTTGATATGGTGTGATCGTGGTTTTCAACCTGGGACCGTAGCTAAATCCTCCAAGTTTTCAACACCAGAAATGGGAGAAAGCTGACAGTCAAACACGTACCTACCGCGCGAGAAATTCATCCCATCACGCCTACTGTGACATTTTTATGATTGTGCAAAACTGAAGGGCTCGTCCGGGATTTGAACCCGGGACCTCTCGCACCCGAAGCGAGAATCATACCCCTAGACCAACGAGCCGATATAAAAACGTATGAATACTTTAATACATTTCTTTTTTCCCGTAATTACCATATCTATAAACATAAAGTTATACGAGCATTTATAATTTAATACGTGAAATGGTAAAACGTATGCTATAAAAATATTTTCATAACATTTTAGTATCCGCTGTGCGGCGATTTTTAATGAAAGCACTGTTTCACTTTCATGGCTAATTTAAATGTGTAAATATTTAAATTATTTGGAAACGTTTATATTAGCACAATAATACATGGTCTCGCAGTTTTTTTTTGTATTTTAATGTCTTGTATAAAGAACAGACCTCATGAGATACTGTGAAATAAAGTAGGTACCTACTAAGTGTCATCGCAAGCGTGCGTTTTGCTACAGCCTAAAATGCCACCAGGTACGTAGGTGTTACATCAAATTCAGAATTAACTACTTATTACATAATTACTAGTAGGAAAGATGTTACATAATAGTGACATTATTAACTACACATATTATTTATTTATTCTTTATTGCAGACGTACAAGTCCATATTACAAAAAAAAACAATGATATTAACATGTCAAAATGTCACAAATATCAAATCAAAAGTGCCATTTTGTTTCTTCAATAACTTGTGTTATTTTAGTTTTTTAACAGAAGTTATGGGAACAAAAGTTGTTTAAAATTTGATTTTCTACAACTTTGATTCCCATCAACTTTTTGTAGGATCGATATTTTTTTTAAAAAGTTGGTTGTACCATTCCATTTCTTCAATAACTTGTCTTATTTCAATTTTTCAGCAGAAATTATGGGAACAAAAGTTGTTTAAAATTTGATTTTCTACAACTTTGATTCCCATCAACTTTTTGTAGGATCGATATTTTATTTAAAATAGTTGGTTGTACCATTTTGTTTCTTCAATAACTTGTGTTATTTCAGTTTTTCAGCAGAAGTTATAGGAACAAAAGTTGTTTAAAATTTGATTTTCTACAACTTTGATTCCTATCAACTTTTTGTTGGATCGATATTTTTTTTTAAAAGTTGGTTGTACCGTTTTGTTTCTTCAATAACTTGTGTTATTTCAATTTTTCAGCAGAAATCGATCGATCCTACAAAAAGTTGATGGGAATCAAAGTTGTTTAAAATTTGATTTTCTATAACTTTGATTCCCATCAACTTTTTGTAGGATCGATATTTTTTTTAAATAGTTGGTTGTACCATTTCATTTCTTCAATAACTTGTTATTTCAATTTTACAGCAGAAGTTTTAGGAACAAAAGTTGTTTAAAATTTGATTTTCTACAACATTGATGCCAATATTTTTGTTGTTAAATCAATATTTTTCGATTAAAATAAGGGTTTCATTTTGATTCCTCAATAACTACCTACTGGCAATGCAACTATATTAGGACCTCGCTGGACTGATCTGATGAATAGATGCGATCATCGCAGCGTGTGTGCCCAGCTTCAGGTAGTAGTTCAAATCGTGAACAACCAATTACTACAGTTTGAATTAGTGAATGAGCCTCCAGTGACGATAACTTCGCCGTAGGGCGCAGATGTGGCCATAGCAGGAGAAGATACACCTCAGGCGCAATTTTAAAGGCTTTTTGACAGTTCCAAATATAATTTGAAAGCGTTGCTCTAAATAGGCTGCGACCAAAAAGACAGCTAATTTTCAGTTAGTTTAAATATGTCAAGTTAAGCCTTCAAAATATAGCGCATTCTGGAGCCGCATAGTACGATTTTACTTTTTTCTATTTTTAGTGACTTTATTTATTTTAGTAGCATTTCAAAAATTCACCACACATGATAACCACCAGAGGCTTTTTTTAGCTGAGGCTTTTGTGGCTTAGGTGAAAGGTTAATTTGCGATTAGTCTATGTAGCCCAAGGCAAAATAAATGCGTCGATTTTTGAAGTGAAGGTTGCGTTAAACGTTTAACGCTACCATGGAGGGGTATGAAAGCACTGTTACGTCGAAGTTTCACTTCTTCCGCGCGGATGGACTCCACTTGCATTTTTTATTTGTAGAGCCTTAATAAAATTTAAGTAGGATATTTTTCTGCAGTAATTCATAACGACTAAACTCAGTGCACTGCAGCAATTCAACGGCATTTTATTTCGTAAAATCACGATTCTCACTTAAAAAGTTATAAGTATTTTAATAGAATTATCTAGTTGTACCGCTTCTAATTTTGTTACTTGCCTAAGTTTTATTTGAACGCGAGCCTTTGAAACTTTTATTGAACTTATGCAAACAATAAAACATTCGTTATTTTCAAGTGCAACAATAATTTCAGAGGATATTGAGCCCAATTATAAATATAAATAAAAATAAAATAAAATAAATATTAGGGGACATCTTACACACGGTCTCTGACCCCAAACTAAGCAATGCTTGTGATATGGCTGCCAGAAACTTATATACTACATATACATATTTTAAATACAGTGTGTAGTCAAACGCAAGCCTGTTCGAAATGCATACTTATATGGATAGTAACTAAATAACACCCAGACACAGAGCAAACACCTATGTTCATCACACAAATGTTTGCCCTGGGTGGGGATCGAACCCACGCCTCTTTGACACAGAAATCAGGGCCACTAACCACTGAGCCACTGAGGCAGTTTATTATGATGGCGCCATCGTAATTATAATAGCTAGAAGTACTACTTCTGTTTCTTTTTCACTTTAGGCATTCGATGGAGAGAACACTTTTTACGTTGCTATTAAATTTACTATGGCGCATCCATAATTGGGCCAATTATCTATATAATACTGTAAAATATTAACTGAAGAGATGTAACTCAGATATTAGATCTTAAAAATGTTTATTATCCAACGTGTCGCGTGAGTCACGGCAGCGCCAAATTGATGGAAATGTCACCCAAGGAAAGACTAGAATGGAATTGGGAAGCGAAATTTTTGAATATGAATTTAAATTTTCTGAAACCTCAACACCTATTAAAATTTGCTGTTCAATACGCCCCTGTTCAATGGACTATTTACATTTTATTAATTTAGAAATTTAAAACATATTTACTGAATTGACATTTTTTTATATCTCATGCAATGATATATAAATAATCGCCCAAGTACGAGTCGGACTCGCGCACGGAGGGTTCCGTACTGTGTGGGAGCTCCCCTTAAATATTTATCTTATATTAATTTTATAATTTATTATTGAAGTGAATATACAACTAAATATTCTGTGAAAATTTCAAGCATCTACCTGTTACCATTATTAATATCGAGCGAAAAACGGCTAAAAAAATCAGGTTTGTTGCATGGGAGCCCCCATAATTATTAACTTTATTCTGTTTTTAGTGTTTGTTGTTATAGCGACAACAGAAATACATCATCTGTGAAAATGTCAGCTTTCTAGCTATAACGGTTCATGAGATACAGCCTGGAGATAGACAGACAGACAGACGGACAGCGGAGTCTTAGTCCCGTTTTTACCCTTTGGGTACGGGATCCTAAAAATGAAGCTGCAAATAATGTCTCTATTCCACAGTTTCGGGCGGACGGAGATGGGCGTGTACGCAGAAGAGCTGGCCACCACCAGGTCAGCTCGGTTCATGCTGGCCGCCGTCGTCGAGGAAACTGGGCTGTAAGTCGCAACGCTATAGATCGAACCATACAACTTGGCGGATGTGATGTCAGCTACAGGCTGCGGATAAACCAATCCTCGCGCAGCTCTGCCAGAATGTGGTACGCTTTGCCTGAGTCTGTCTTCCCGCTAAAGTAAAATGTAGGTCTCGAAAATCCCAAGTAAATAGGTATCTTCTAGGTAAGCGTGTTACATCCTAGACCGCATATCTGCTTAACATCAGGCAGTGTGTCAAACGCAAACCTATTCGAAATAAAAAAAAATGCTAAGTGAGCTTCAGTCAAAATTGGACTATCCGCACCTTGTAGCTCACACACAACACTCTCAGCCGCCAAGTTGTATGATTTGTCCTATACTTATATCTTGCTTGATTCGTCCTACTTTTGAAATAAATTATTTATTATAGGCACTAAATCCCACGACACAAGAATTCTCCTAGTGTGGGATCTAGGGTTCACCTATAAGTATGTACAGTCCACGGACTCTACTCGTATGTATGTAGCATAATAAGTTTAACTATTCGATATTTAGTTATACATATGCTATAAAACTGTACCTATTTCTGTAGCCTTAAGAAAAGTCAAAAAATAATATTAATTTTATTTTATTTAAAAATATTTTTTTTTAAATACAAGCTTTTGAGATCCTGGATATCGTGTAGCAGCAGAGTGCTAGCTAAGACAATTAAAACGAGACCCAACACGACGGGTCTATCTTGTTTAGTACAGGAGTTCTCATAGACACCTTCCAACTCCATCATCCGATCAGCTCCATGCTACCACATTATTGCATTGTCACTCAATATACATATGCGTGCAAAATTTCAGCTCAATCGGAAACCGGGAAGTTGATCAAATTTAACTTGCAAGATTCCACCCGAACTTACAAACATACTTAAGTACACAGGCACATCAATTGCTAGTTAAATAAAAGCTAGTAAAAAAAAAACCGGCCAAGTGCGAGTCGGACTCGCGCACCGAGGGTTCCGTACAAACCTGCAAGGTTTACAAAGTTTGTTCATTACGACAAAAAAGTAATCCTTACTTATATTATTTTTTAATATTATAAATGCGAAAGTAACTCTGTCTGTCTGTCGCGCTTTCACGCTAAAACTACTGAACCGATTTGAATGAAATTTGGTACACAGATAGTCTAGAGCCTGAGAAAGGACATAGGCTACTTTTTGATTCGAAAAAATAGTTTTAAAGGGTTGAAAAGGGGGGATGAAAACGCATTGGCTAGAATCTTAGAAGAAAAAACTTATTTTGCTACCATGACAAATGGTAATTTGCATCTTGACTTTCCAAATTACATTCTCTATGCCCAATCTGCTCAAGTTGCAAATGTCAAAGTCAATCAATCTTTTCCTGTAAAATTTAGAGAAGGTTACATGTATTTTTTCAGTTTAATTACGTAGTTTTCATTCTAATTTGTATGCCTACAAAACGCAAATCGAATCTAGCGCGTAGTTCTAGCGGAGCTTGCGTAAAGAAAATTGCTAGAAGCCAAGAGTCTGAAGAGCACACTTAAACGCGTTTGACATTAGATGCCGAGCGCCACGCATCTCAAAGATCTGCCGAGACTACAAAGAGCAAAACCAAGCGCGTCGAATTTTAGATGCTGAGCGTCACGCAGTTCAGAAAGAAAGTCAAGCGCGGCGACTTTTAGATGCACAGCATCACGCAGCGCAAAGAACTGCTGAGACTCAAGAGCAAAACCAAGCGCGTCGAATTTTAGATGCTAAGCGTTAGACGTTAAGCAAAAAATTGCATAGTTCCTGTAGGACAGGACAAAAACTATCGAAAGCAAAACTGTCGCCACTATCACAAAGACGCTAAGTGATTAATTCCTCTATGACGCCAATATAGATTAACGAAACGTCACAGCGAAACGTAATTAGATGACAGGTGACATTGTCTGCAGACTTTTATAAATCACAGGTAGCATGGCAAGAGGACAAATTGTTTTTCCACCATTATATCCCCTGAAGAGGAAATAAAGCACAAATAAAGTATGGATTGAAAATGACAACTGACATAAAAATTAGATAAAATGTATTTTTCCCTCTGCATGCCACATGTTACTCGGACGTTTAATACCAGGCCGTCATTTTGTCATTAAAAATATTTTTAAATCTACTATCATTACAGGTTTAACATGTTTCTTTATTCTACCTTTATGGTACAGAATCATCATACCTACTTTAATATTATCAATCCGAAAAGTTTGTTGGTTTGTTCCTCTTTGACGCAGCAACGGAGCAAAAGATTGACTTGATTTTTGGTATGGACACCTAAGGTTTAAAAGACAGATAGTGATAATAGGATACTTTTTTATCCCGAGAAAATTCGTGATTCCCATGGGATAGGACAATAACTGTTTCTCAGCAATGGAGCAACGGATTGACTTGATTTTTGGGGTGGGCATAGCTTGGAAGACGGAAAGTGACATAGGATACTTTCCATTCCGAAAAAATTGCGGTTCCCGTAGGATAAGACAATAACTTTTTCTCAGCAATGGAGCAACGGATTGCCTTGGCTTATTGCCAAGCAAGAATATAGTTTCAAAGACGATAAGTGACATAGGCCACTTTTTATCCCAAAAACTTTAACAGTTCCCGTAGAATAGGATAAAAACTAAGCGAGCGGGCCGCGGTAGCAGCCGTCAAAGCGCCAGAAATAACCTGTCATTTCAAGTATAGGACGTTCCTACATTTTTCGCACTCCTTCGCGGCACTCAACAGCGCTAGCCCAGACTCGGGCTCCATAAAGGAACTTGCGCTCCCGCCATAATGACGGAGTGTTTCGGAGCACAAGACACATCGTCATCCACCACTCGGGACTATAACCAGCACTGAGCGTCGGACAGCATTCTAACGCCCTGGTCCCAGTGCAACGGGCCAGTCATAGTAGCCCAGCGCCTGCCTCTTCAACTGCAGAGGGCAGTGAGAATGGCCATCGCGATACCGACACTTCTCTTTCCCTGCAGCCCCACTGCGTCTGCCAACAGGTTGACGGCCTAGCGGAAGGTAGGGTAGGTGGCGGCACCCACACAACCAGTTCCATCCCACCGCAGCCCCTAATCCTCGGCTGTAGCGTCGCAAGAGCGGCACTGCAGCCCGCCTCAGAAGCAACACTCCTCATAAGGCAGGCAACCTACCGGCCATCCTCTCAGCTGCTTTAGTTAAAAGCGGCTGAACAACGAGTGCCGGCCTCTAAGCTGCCTTGGGGGAAAGACCCAAAGAAGAGGGAGACTTCGAGCGCCGCCTTTTCAGCTGCCTTAGACCTCCCCCGCCACGACAAGGCGGGAATACACAGGGGGGTTGTATATACACTCCAACCGTAACTTAACCAACAAAAGCATTCCTCTAAGGTATTTTGATGTTTGTCGCTTAGGTTAGGTTTCGCAGCCGACATAAACATTAGCCAAAATCAAAATATAACGCGGGCGAAGCCGCGGGTAAAAGCTAGTAAGTTTATATTTATTAAAAAATATATATTTTGTAATGTAACTAAAAATTTAAGGTTTTCGGAATTTTTCCTTTATGTGTGCTATAAAACGTTGCTTCATGCCAAATTTCAAGATTCTAGGTCGACTGGAAGTACCCTTTAGGTTTTGATTCCCTTGCGAGTACTTGCGAGTTTCAAAATTTGCGGCATAAACGGCTATATCTTTTGATTGCGTTGGCTTAGAAGTTTGATTTTTTCACAGCTTCAAGGGACAGTAGACCTGAGTAATTGATATAAATTTCAGCTTCATACCTCCACGCGTTCCTGAGAAAAAGGGTCTTGACAGACGGACAGACGGACAACAAAGTGATCCTATAAGGGTTCCGTTTTTTCCTTTTGAGGTACGGAACCCTAAAAACAGGTGATTACTTCAAGTGCGATTGGAAAATCCCCTATGCGCATCAATTAAACCAGCCCTGTGCTGGATTCCTAAATTCTCATTTTAATTTTAAACTTTTACAATTTGAACACATCATTTTTTGTGCTACGGGACTAATCGCGCGCTGAAAATGAGTGATAAAATAAACCCCACTTGGTCAAAACGTCCGGATAATAAGGTAATTTATATATCTCATGTTTTCAGTGCGCGACTAGTCCCGTGGTACCTATATAAAAATAATTAATTATTTTCCGGAGGCTAGCAGACTTCTTCATCATCTAATAAATTATGTTAAAAAATAGTTAATTATTTTTATTATAAACAACACCAGAGCTAGCTACCCGACAATACAAACTTAATTTTTTTTAAATTATGTTATCTATGCATTATCTCACGTCTTTATATTATGTTCCAATGTGGCCATGACTTAACTACCTATTTTTAATTTGCGAAAAGCTTATCCTCTATTCATTAAATACTTATGGCTGAAATCTTAAAATACCTAACACGAGTATTGTATAGAACGAATGGATACTTGAAATATTTTATCAATAAACCCAAAAATTGCAACGAGGACATGTATATCCTCGTGGTCATACTGGTATGACAAACTAGTATGACCACGAGGAAACACCCATAATTATTATCATACATTACCAAACCAATCGTTGCCATTATCCTTACTAACATTATTTATCCGAACGTGTATTTGTTGGTTTGTTTTTTGCCCTTTCACACAATAACGGAGTGTAAAATTAACTTGAACGATTGATTTATTGCATAAATACAGGGTTATCCAGTACTGGTGTACCTACTTAGCCGAAAGGAGGTAATTCAGACCATCTTTACGAATTCAAAATTCGAGAAAAAAATTGCTGTTTCATATATTTTGCCGATTCCGAGTTATAGTTTTGTATGGCACAGTTTTTTTTTTTTTAAATTTGAGTTGGCCTCTTCGTAAAAGTTGATTGTAATGAAGGTCTTAATCGCCTCCATTCGGCTTAGTACAGGGAAAGCAGATAACCCTGTATAGTTTAAATATTGGCAAGTGCCATAGGCTACTTTTTATTGCGTAATAGGAAGAAGAATCATGTGGGAAGCGCCAAGTTAGAGCTACTTCGATATAAGTGCCATATCTGTGTTATAAAATTACTTTTTCTATTTCCCACAAAAAGCCTTAACATGCGTAAGCTGATGATCCATCATTTATTCGTGATTCGGATCTCATTAGAGCCGTCCGTTAAATCGTTATGGGTCGCAACAATCAATCACCCTACAATAGGAAACATTTGCCGGCTGTACTCAGCCGACCTATCGACCGCGTTTTGTATCAAATGGGTTGATGTTACGAGTAGGTACTTAGACGTTTAGGCTTATATAATTTGTAATAAGATACATACCTATTTAAAAAAATACTTAGGACGTCCACCTGTAAAGGGTCAGAAGACCTTATTAAGACCGATTGAACAAGAAGAACGAAAGTTCAATTTTGTTTGTTATATTTGATTAGAATTTAAATTTTGTTCTCTTGATATTTTTCAAAAAATCTTTAATTTTGTAAATGTAAATTAATCATTTCTATTGTATTGATGTATATACTCAAGGCAAGCTGTCTTCACCTGTAATTGCTGTGCCACTTGGCAGTTGTTTGTTCTTGTGTTGTGTTGGTGTGCACAGTGTTGATGAGGTTTATTAATAAAATAAATAAATAAATAAGTATGACTCTTACCCCCATTTGTCGAAACAAATAAACTGAAACTATAAGATTCCGAAATGCTTAATATCACTTATACATTTTCCTTAAATTTGAGATCTATAGGGTAGGCCTATGTCCAGCAGTGGACATGGTATGGCTGATGGATGGATGGATGGATTTTCCTCAAAGGTCTTTTCTTCCTTTCATCTAATTCCGTCCTCTAATTTTTTTCACGAAGTTTTACTCTCAATATTATTCTCTTTATAAACTAATTCAACCCTCCTTATTGCTTTCTTTAATTCTCCACATGATAACGTTCTCTTAATCTTCTTCGCTTTAAAAACTTCTTCAACTCTCTTAATTTCATTCACACAATCTTCTCAGGATAATGTTCTCTCAACCTTATTCGCATTCTAAACTAATTCCATCCTCATCATTTCATTCTTGATACCTACGCATGATAATGTTCTCTCAACCTTCTTCAATTTCTAAATTAATTCAACTCTCCTAATTTCATTCGAACACTCTCCACAGGATAATGGCCAACCTGGCCTCTCCCATCCCCATGATGGACCCAAACACCAACAATGACTCCGGGTACGCCCCTTCCAACATCGACGGAGAAACTAAGGAGCATTCCCCTCCCCCCTCCCCGCTGAAAGAGGAGAGCAACGAGGAGAGGAAAGAGGAGAACTGCACGAAAAGTGAGAAGAATTGCACGAGTGAGCCGGTGAAAAAACCGGAGTTAAAGTAAGTAACTCTCAAAGTATTTTCGAGTATTTTGCTTGATACTGCTACTAGTTTATATTTAGGTACTTTGAGATGTATATACCATTGTCCCTCTCCATTGAATAAGGAGAGGAAAGAGTAAAACTGCACGAAAAGTGGCAAGAACTGCACGAATGAGCTGGTGAAGAAGTCGGAGTTAGTGTACTCGTAAGTAGCTCTAATTACAGTTTCTTTTTTTACTAAACTGAGACTGCTACTAGTGCTGCTACTACTGCTTGTACGCCCCCTCCAACATCGAAGGAGAGACCAAGGCGCACTCCTCTCCCCCCTTTCTGCTGAAAGAGGAGAACAACGAGTAGGCCTGAAAAGTGAGAAGAATTACACGAGAGAGACGGCGAAGAAACAGGAATTAAAGCAAGTACCTAATTCTCAATGTCGTTATCTACCTCTTTTTCATCTACCTTTTATTGTGACTATTTAAACTATTTTTATATGGATCCGCCATTATCCCTCTCAGTTTTAGAAGGGAAGTAACGAGAAAATTGTGGAACAGAAGTGCACAAAAAAGAAGATAACTAGTAACACAGTTACTCTCATTTCTTGTTAAAAAGAGATTATGATTCTTAGTGGCTAAATAATCGACAAATTCACTACTCGAACCTTTGTAAGAGCATTACAATGCATCAAATTCTTTATTATAATAACATGTCATTTCCATTTTCTTAAAGAAAACACTTTTATCGCAAGCTCTTTGGCAGAACAAATTCTTGTCTATACTCGTAACTTGGCTCTTAAGGCCAGTCACTACACCTAGATTTCTAAAACAGACTGTGATCAGAAAATGCATTGAGTGGCACTCAGCATTCCGTCAGAGAATACTAACATGCCTGAGCAGAGCTAGAGTGGCATTTTGCGAGCTTTAGTGCTACATACCAGCAGCCTTTCAATGCCTAAGACTAGTGACATTTCAATCGGGTTGCTTTGAGCAGTCACACTACCTACGGACTAGGGTGTTTTGTACTAGGATCAGTGACAGCGACGCCCAAGCTAAGGGAAATGCGACCTGCAACAATATTTTTATGTTATTTTAGCATTGACTACGTGGGTAGGCACAACAATATCTACTGAACAATCTCGTATCTTTTTTTTTTATGGTTTGAAATGGAATTTGTAATACAGTATTGTAATTTCGTTATGGTTATAGATGTATACGATGCGATGGATGGTTTGGTCCATTCATGAAAATATAACATGCTTAAACTTCAATAAATAATAATATTTAAGGTATATAAAGTAAGGGAAAAAGTATGTTGGAAGTAAAATAAATACGCTCTGCAGGTACTTACTTACCATTTGCGTATTTTGCTTTTTCTTCGTTCAGTTCCAAAATAAAATATCCCAAGCGTAACTTTGAAATGCGAACCGTAGTACAAAAAACTTGAGCATAGCTGCTATACCCAGCTCTATTTTTATCGTGAAAGCCTACCTTCCGGTGCACGAGGCGGCAAAGGACGGTAGGAAATAACTTACAAATGCTCTTTCGTATTACTTTCTTGAGCGATACTTTGATAACTTGTTGACTGAAGTCTCAACAGAGACCGGTTATGACAAAAGTCATCAAAATCAGCTGTAGGATGTCAAGTGTTGGATACAAACGAACTCCAATAGACTTCTGAGGACCGATGGGATTGTAAAACCCCCATGAAACAAATGGACGCTGCTAGATTTATTTTCAAGGAGGCGCATCAGTCTCTACATACATACTATTAACCAATATTAAATATAGAATTTTGCATGTATAGTATGCTGATAAATGCAGTGTCAAATTCACATATCAATCAGAAATTTTCGAACATCGTGTACAAACCCCTTGCACCTACTTATACTTTATCCACACTCATCTCCACTCGAAAACTTTTCGACCCCAACAGTCAATAATTCTCTGTGCTATGTGCCTTGCCCACTGCCATATCAACTTATTAACAAATTTTAAATTCTGTTCATATGAACACAACACTAGATTTTGATAGATATCTATCAAAATCTAGTGTTGTGTATTAACAAATTTTAAATTCTGTTCATATGAACACAACACTAGATTTTGATAGATATCTATCAAAATCTAGTGTTGTGTATTAACAAATTTTAAATTCTGTTCATATGAACACAACACTAGATTTTGATAGATAATATCTATCAAAATCTAGTGTTGTGTTCATATGAACAGAATTTAAAATTTGTTAATAAGTTGATATGGCAGTGGTATATAAGTTGATATACATATTTACAACACTAGATTTGATAGATATCTATCAAAATCTAAAGTTGTAAATATGTATAGGTACAATGTGAGTGTCTTCAAATCCCGAGAGACTAACACCGGCGCCCATGCATGGGTTGAAAAGTTCTCGGGTGGAGACCATGTCCCGGTAGGCGCAGCATCAAATCACAAGTTATCATAATCATAATCAATTTATGATAACATAAGTTACAAGTCGGTCCATATCGTAGGTACATAGGTAATATTAGCAATATATATCTATATAAATATACATTGTACTAAAGTACTAAATCACACCATAAAATTGTTGTATCATTCACAAATTTAAAAAGAAATAATAATAAATCAAAATCATGTCAATAATCAATTCAATTTCATAATTTTAATGCTATAAATTCGTCGTAGCTGTAGAACGTGTGCAAGTAGCTTTCAGCCGATCTTATTAACGGATGGGAATTCCAGCTGTGGACCTATGTCTGAAACTAAGAAAAAAAATCTAACAAAACCTGTGTTAACTAGGTGTGTGGCTTGTATCCACATTTCTGTAGTCTTGATATGGAAAAAACTAACCTTGAGTTATAAAACAGTACTTTTACGAATTCTTAAAGAATTTTCTACAGCTACTATACATATGTATAGTTAGTATTTATGAATTCAGTGGTTTTACCCCAGCGTGTAATTTAAAATTCAGTTGCCCAATTTCACACGTGTAATAAACAAAACCTCATAGCTAGGGTGTCCACCTCTTTTCGTTACCATTCCTAACCCGAATGAAGACCTGAAAAAACTAAAAAATTGTAATACCAAATCAGGCAACATAGTTACATAGAGATAGTTTCAAATTTAGATTTGTAATTACAGCCAGTACTTAGACAAATTTCGTGGAATGGTACCTTAACAAATTAATTTACTTTGCTTCAGTAATTTTGAAGCAGTTCCAAAGAAGTAATAAGATTTTTTGTAAGTAGCTGCTACAACAATTATTTTTAAAGTACCTAGGAGAGCTTGAGCCTGATTGTTTAAAGTCTGTTGTTGTAGAAAGAATATTATTCTCCATAAAATTCACAGTAAGTTAGCACGCTAATTCTTCTTCATTCAACGTTAATTCTCCTCATGGTTTCCCTTCAATCATGCCACTGTTACCCCGGTGCGAATGTATGTAAACGAAAATGCAAATAGTTACCTAGGTGTTTTTTTCTAAACCGTAATAAATAATAATTAGTAAGATTAGATAACCTTTTCCTGACACATTCCGGGCTAGTATGCGGGCCACGAATTATGTATTTCGTTCGTAGTGTCAGAACGAAACAGCGTTCAAATCAAAATCAAATCAAATCAAAATATGCTTTATTCTTTAGACATTAATTAGAAATGCGCTTAGAATCGTCTTTTTACACACATAATATAATTATAATAGGTGCAAATTTACATATTCACCAAATTATGAATACCTAACAATTCAATTAATTACATATAATAATTTACTTCAAATTCAAACACCCTAACTTAAAATAATCTAAAAAATTAAAAACAATATAGTAGGTATCTGCAATAGCATCGTCATAAAAAGATCAAAAGTAAATAAAATTAAAACATAATTCAGTCAAATTACAATATTTAAATTATCCTAACCTAAAATAGATTGTATCTCGTTATGGCAAAGTATATGTCACTTATATGTCAAAGTAACTGTCACTTTTTCACACGTCGAAATGAGTTCTTTTCGTCGCTCTTCGTGGTCGCATGCTTATAGCCTGGAGTATTTATACTACACTAGCGACCCACCCCGGCTTAGCACAGGTGTATTTTACTTATAAACCTTCCTCTTGAATCACTATATCTATTTTAAAAAAAAGCATCAAAATCCGTTGCGTAGTTTTAAATATCTAAACATAATATATAGGGACAGACAGAGAGCGTAAAGCGACTTTGTTTCATACTATGAAGTGATTGGGACCAGTTTCATCTCAACTTTTTCCCATATTATCCCGAGGAAGCAGTAACAAATGTTCACACTCCCCGTGGTTCCCCAACAACCTTGCCACCTTGTTAATATGTTAAATACCCGAATATAAATGCAAATGGGCAGGTTAGGTTAGGCTCGGCCATGTTGGCTCAGACACGACTCAATGGCTCCGAATTAAACTTGTGATAGACATGGAGATAACATCATTAAATTTTGATGGACTACAGATTTGGGGCATTTTCACCGAAAGTAATTTGTCTATCGGTCACCAATAGCGATGGCATTTTTAACCGACTTCCAAAAAGGAGGAGATGTTCTATGTTCGTCTGTAGTTATGTTTTTTTTTGTGCATATTCATCGATTTTTTACCGAAATCGAAATTTTTTTTTAGTTCTATAGAGTATACTCCCGAGGTGGTCCCATTTAAATTTAACAGAAATCGGCAGAGCCGTTTTTCAAAAATCAACAATATTGTAAACAATTCGAATTTTGTACACGGTGGAAGGCGGTTTTGCACATTTTTAACGAAAAATAATTATTAGCTACTTGATAATAATAATATAGACCAAATCGAACTTAAGGGCGCATGTGAATACGAAGTCAGTCGATGCACAGTAGCAAATTCGTAATGTTAACGGTAAGGAGTGGTAATTTGCGCAGCTTGTAGTTAACTTCACAAGCGCTATTAAGTTTTTTTTGGCCCATACCTATCGGGACCAGACGTCTTCTTTTAGATCGGAACTGCCCCGTTTTTGATTATTTGTCCCGGAGTCCTGAACGAAACCTCCGGGATGCAAAATTGTTCCGGTTTTGGAAACCGCCCAGAAGAAATAGAGATAGTCTACCTTGGTGCCAAATATCAAGGTTCTAGGTCATCTGGAAGTGGGTTAGGTTTTTGATCTATAAGTCAGTCAGTCAGTGAATCAGTGTTTGAGCATAATTTATGAAACTTTGGATTCCTAATAAGCTAAGAGACTTTAATGAATGTACCAAATTTTATGTATGTAGGCTAAATAGTTTTCTAGTTGTAATGGGGTCAAAATTTGCTCCAAATGGTTCGTGTAATATTACACACGGCCGCTGCGTCGCCAGTTTTTTTTTTAACACTTTGGCTGGACATGCTGCCGCGTGTCTAGATTTTAATTTGTTTAAAATCCGATTGAATAGGCGTGCTTCATCTTCGACCACAACGTCGCTTATCGTCAGACGAATTGGTGGTCAAGCGCGGACTTATTCGCGATAAAAAGGGAAAGAAGCCTTTCTTTTTTTTCATTGCGAATCGAGAAAATCGCGAAGCGGAGATAGATAGATGCCTTCGTTCCTTGGCACGAAATCAAATTCATGGAATATTTTTTTCAAGGAGGAAGTAGTTGAACAAAAAGTTTCAAGACCTTAAAAAAGAAATATTTTCTAACTGAATGCTTAACTTCAACAAAACCCTCGATACATTTCCAGCCTTTTCTACGAATAAGGGTACGAAAGTGTCTTCAAAGGGTTTCAATACTATTCCAATATGGCAAGTTCTATTAGAACGAGTCCTTTCAATATGTATGATATTATAATGTTCTGGGAAACTTCTACATCATGTTGTAGTTTAGGAGCCCTTGGATACCTTTCTTACGGTAACGAAACCGAAATGAAGTTGGGCATGACACGTTGCCAGACATGGTGACGGCGTCACGTCAACACCAAGTCGAAGAGGAAGAACCCGAATGATGATGATGATGGTGACGGCAAATGGACTAAAGCGTTGACGGATAGATGGTCAGCAGAATTATTTTTCGGAAAAAATGGCACAACCGACTTCGATCGTGTACAAAATTTGAATAGTTCTCTCGAATATCAATTCGATAAAAAATTAAATGGGACTACATTTAAAGTACCTATTATCAAATAAAAAGAATCATGAAAATCGGTCCATAATTGACAAAGTATCATGTAACGTTAAATACATACAGTCAAAGGTGACGTGCAAAAAAGGAAGCTTGTGCTCAATAGCTAGCGATCGCGGACTACTAGATGATGATGAAAAGAATAACTCTTCTTGATACTGTCTGTCATACACTACTGAACACATAGGCCTCTCTTTGAAGAGAGTTTAGGCCATGTTTACCATGCTGATCAGCTAACACAATAGAGAGTTCATAAATACACACATTATGCTAACGAATTTCTTAACTATTCATATACCTATAATTTTTTGCGTGTTAACCATTTACAGTTCATATACTTATCGACGATTCGCAAAAATTGATTTTAATATCGACTTGTCATTTTTAGGGTTCCGTACTCAAAGGGTAAAAACGGGACCCTATTACTAAGACTCCACTGTCCGTCTTTCCGCCTGTCCGTCTGTCCGTCTGTCCTTCTGTCCGTCTGTCTGTCTGTCACCAGGCTGTATCTCATAAATGCTTAGATGCTTGAAATATTCACAGAATGTTTATTTGTACCTTTATACAATTTAATAAGAAACAATTAAAATAAAATAAATATTTAAGGGGGGCTCCCAATGCTCCCATACAGCATGGAACCCTGGTGGAAAAATTTGGTTTCAGAGAAATAACTAATTAAAGTTCAAAAAGTTAATAATTAGAAATAGTTACTCCTAGACTAGAGTGTCAAGGCAACTGAGGAAACTAAACATAGTCAAGTTTGATTAATAGCAAGATGAAACTTTGATCGAGCAAACATAGGTCACATAGTGTGCCTAAAACTCTATACAAAATGTTTTAGACGTCCTAGATATATTTAGAACTAGTTTTTGCCCACGGCTTCGCCCGCATGATATTCCTCAATAAAGGAGGTGGAAAATAAATAATCGGCCAAGTACGAGTCGGACTCGCGCACGGAGGGTTCCGTACTGTATGGGAGCCCCCTTTAATATTTATTTTATTTTGAATTAATTATTGAAGTGAATATAAAACTAAATATTCTGTGAAAATTTCAAGCATCTACCTGTTACCATTATTAATATAGAGCGAAAAACGTCTGAAAATTCAGGTTTGTTGTATGGGAGCCCCCCTTAAATATTTAATTAATTCTCTTTTTAGTATTTTTTGTTATAGCGGCAACAGAAGTACATCATTTGTGAAAATTCCAGCTGTCTAGCTATCATGGTTAATGAGATACAGCCCGGTGACAGACAGACAGACGGACAGACGGTCATCGAATTCTGACAAAAGTCGCAGAACAAAAGTTGTTAGTTTTGATGTACAGAATAAGCCCCTAAAAGGCTGCTAATTATTTACCAGTCACCCGGTATGTTTTTGAGATTGATTGTCGGCGATCGCTGGCTTACATCTAGTGGTAACTCAGCAAGCACCGAAGTTCAACCTTCAGCACGATAAGTCTTTGTATGCGCTACCGTGGCTCTGATGACTGGTTAAATTCTAGGTCCCAGATGTGTTAACTGCCAAAGGCCTTCAGGCGGCTTAAACACTCTGACAGGGCCATCTGAGTACCTAACCACCTAAGTAGGTACCTAAGTTTTATATGCAAACTTACTTAGTACCTACATATTTTCAAATGAACGTAATATACCTACTATTAACAATTAATTTCTCAACATACCAACTGAAATGCCACAAATCGTCAGTGTAGATAGCTATCTAGCTCGTACCTAAAAGGTAATTTTGTAGACTGGTTCCAAGATTGGAACATTTCCTAGGAATCTTGTAGGTTCTTATAACAAACAAACTACTACTACATAAAAATATTAAAAATAGGGAGTTAAAACAATTAAAACGTTTTAATTTTCCCATACAAAATATTCCTGCATGTAAAAGTTGTCATTGATAGTTGAAAGATGGTGAGATGAAGTTCACCGGGTCAGCTAGTTTTATAATATAGTTTAATACAAGTAGTACCCGTTTATCACCCGTGGCTCTACTGCTTGGCTCTACTAGTAGAGGGAAGGGAAATTTTACTTTCCCGCGACACTACTAGTAGTGCTACGGGGAAAAGTAATTTCCCTTGATACTACTCTGTTTCCAGTAGTGTCACGGGCAATATTTTGTACCTAGTCTAAGGCTTCCCAAAACTCTTACAACTAAATACAATACTACTTATAAGCTAGAACTACATACTACTACTACATAAAAAGCAATTAGATCATCCGCAGACCCTTGAAGGTCTAAAGATAATCCAAATGCTCAAGCCCACTGCCAGTTGGCAGCGTGCCCAGCATGCTAGCTGCATTGCCAAAACATGTAGTTTAACACTTTTTGCAACCAACATTGTAATATAACAGCCCATGTACAATAGTCTTATGTTATTTTATGTTAGTTGTTGTTTAGTAATCACAAGAATTTAGGAAAATTATGCCAAAAGGGCGATTAAAACTTACCTTTAGTTTGTCCGGCTTAGCTTAAGCAAGTTTGTAATAGTTTGTATTTAATCGCGTAACTGCTGCGCTGGAGCCCGCAGATTATAGGCTTTGGGTAATGGAGGGCCGACGACAAACACGCGTTATGGCTTAAATTATATCATCATATCTTTGTTTGTGTTATAGTGGTTTGAACTTGCGCAGTGATCATGTCAGCCGTAAAATGTCTACTGTTTCAAAGGCCTTATTTGTAAGCAGCAATTGCAGCATGATCCTGTTTCCTGACAATTACAATTTGGATATCTTCAAGTCAAGAGTGAATAGGTATCTTCTAGGTGTACATACTCCGTCTCCGGCTACGACTTCGCTTTCTATCTGGCGATTTGGTGGCCAAATGTAGCCCTATTCTACATTAAAAAAAAGTTTCACCATCACCTGATACCTGGTACCTACTTAACTAAATAATCTAATCTTTTTTACCTTGATCCTTTTTTAGCTTTGTTCTCTCTGTTACAATAGGCACTACCAAACAAGGGCATCTTCAGCATTCATCTGGCAAACTCTGATACATTCCTGTGTTTCCAGAAAGAAGATCAGCCGTCTCGGCAGCAGCTCCCTGATCTCCACCCCCCGGCGGAGGTTCCGGAGCGCAGCATCAGCCGCGCGGTTCACCATCTTCAGAGCGAACCGCGCGGGGAAGCTGCGGGCTAAGTCTTTTGCTAAGAAGGAGAAGAAGGCCACGCAGACTCTGGCTATAGTTTTAGGTGAGAACCACTATCAACAGCCTCTACTAACTGGATAAACTCTACTCTCCGCTGGATATAAGCCTCCTCTCCTTCGTGTCGTATTTCCCTGATCTCCACCCCTCGACGGAGGTTTAGGAATACAGCATCAGCCGCGCGGTTCACCACCATCTTCAGAGCGAACCGCGCGGGGAAGCTGCGCGCCAAGTCTTTTGCCAAGAAGGCTACCCAGACTCTGACTATAGTTTTAGGTGAGACCATCACCATTGTAGTCTATATTTACCCATTGATAGATATAGCCCTTATCTTCCAAGTACCATTGTTTTCAATTTCCAAGTCTACACACGAATCTAGTATAGTCCACGCACGACCCAACGAAACAATTAATGTTCTGATGTTTTTGGACCATCAGGCAGGTAAATAATATATGTATTTCAATGAGAAGTTTGCAAAAATACCGAGCGTAACCTAACGTTTACACTAAACCCTGCGGCAACATCTGCACTGCTGTTATTGCTTTAAAATTTGAATACATCAGCGGCAACATTGTGAGTGTTCACACTCACTCAGCCTTCATAGTAGGTACTATTGAACCATCAAAAGCAGTGGCAGTGGTCCACTGTTTCGACCTAAGAGTTTTCAATATTCATGTTATCAGTTCCTGTACATTATCTTGATAATGTTAATACTTTTTGGATACTTACTATATACTCATTTGAGTTTTGTAAAAAAAATCGTACTTTCTAATTTCAGGCGTATTCCTCATCTGCTGGGCGCCCTTCTTCACCTGCTCAGTGCTGGACGCGCTCTGCTCCAAGTTCTCCCTCTCCTACTCCCCCGGGGTGACGGCCTTCATCCTGACCACGTGGCTGGGCTACATTAACTCCTTCCTGAACCCCGTCATCTACACCATCTTCAACCCGGAGTTCCGGAAGGCCTTCCGGAAGATCCTGCACTGCGGCACCTAGCCCGCGGACTACTATATCGTGTACGACTGAGCCCGGCCAGCGTCTTCTAGTGGACTCTTCACTTTCTTGTGAATAAAGTGAACTTCTCCAGTGTTAGTTGTAGATCCATGACTTTTCTAAATGGATAAATGTTACACTTGTGTAATGAACTCTTGGGATAGAAACGTATAAAACTTTCCTGCCTTTTTAGAGCATGTATTTCTACGTATTGAGATCATTATTAGTAAAAATGTGAAAAAATGTTAAACCGGACGAGCATGTTAATGAATAAATATTATGCAATATTTTTTGTAATATTAGGTTCTATTAATATCTATAAAGTTATCTTATCTTATTATTTCGGTTGGAACTCAATATGGTCGGAACCAAATTAATGAGTCTGGAACAAAATTAATGTGATTGGAATCACATTTATACTGTTGGAATCATATTATTTATGTTAGGCATTTTGTTTACATAATGAGCTCTTGAACAAAGTGGTCTTCTTGTGTGAGATTTTCCGTTGAAATGTTAGTTGTAGATGCATGAGTTTTCTAAATTGATAAATGGTACACTTGCATAATGAAATCAGTACCAGAGTTTTCGAGTTACGACTACGACTCTTTACGATTCTGTGTAAGTATACATAAAGTGGATTTCTAAATGGTACAGCATCTTCTAGTGATATGTTCATTCTTCATTCATTCTTAGTGTTAAACTTTCCTACCTACCTAGAGCAAGAAATAAGCCCTAAATGATACCTATGGTTGGAGCTATTTTGATTGGAATCATGTTAATTTGGCTGGAACCAAATTAAGTGTAGTTGGAACCTTTAATGTTCCAACTGTATTAATAGTTTTAGTGTATAGTTGGAAATTGTTAGAAATGAAAACTTTTGCCAAAGTTTTGTTTCTTCGTGCAAACAGATACGAGCATAGCAACAATTTAATAAATTGTGCCGTATTTTACGTAACGTTCCACTCCATTTATGAATTTAATAAAACTTCAATGTATTTTTGTTTCATTAACATTCCAATAGGCTGGCTTAATATTTTAAAAAAGCTCTATGTACATGAAATTTCTTGTAAATAACATAGATACATAAATAGAAAAATACGAGTACATCACACAAATATTACTCATAGATTTATAGAGTTAAATAGAGAGGATGTAATCTAAAACTGAAAGTATTCGTTATTTATTTCATTCATTTTTCTTAAAACAAGAAACAATGCCATGAACGCATTATACTCCTGTCAGATTCAATTAACAAATCATCTTGATGATTGATAATAATATTCATTATGTTTGTGATATACGGAAGACAAAGTATTATTTGCAGTTCCGATGTGACTTTTTTTAAATGGTGGTATTAAAAAATATTTTATTAAGTATCCACATTTTAAAACCAAACTAAAAATTACGTCGATGATTTACTTAGGTACATCTTTATTCGGTTCAGTTTTTTAAGACAATTTCGAAAATTAATACATATTTTATATTAATAAGCTCAATTTGTACATTAAGTATTCTGTAAATTGCTGTAAATGTCGTGTCAGTAGAAATTGGGAATAATAAAATAATTATATAATAAAATAATTATAATAATTATAATAATAATAAATAAAATAATATATTGTAAAAAAACTTAAATTTAAGATAATAAATGCATATGTGAATAATAATAAAATAATTATAATAAAATAGTTCATTAATATATTTAACAATTATTACGATCGAACGTTTAGACCAGCGCCAGAAATCTATTTGTCTTTTTTTGCACTTTACTCCTGAGCTAAAAACTCACCGAAACCAGTTTTCGTCAATCCAAAGAGAATAGAGTAATGTATGCAAGCCGCTTCCAACCGGCCTTATTGGTCATTACAGGGTTTTCTGCTTGCCCAGTACTAACATGGACAACTTTTACTATGGGCCAACCAAAAAATTCGGAAAAAAATCATCAGTGCCATACAAAATTGCAACTTGGAATCGACAAATTGTATGAAACAGCTGATTTTCTTTTTCAAATTCCGGGTTTTCCTCATAGTAAGAGGTGTTCATAATGGTGGTCTGAATTAGGCTTAGTACACCAGTTCTGGATAACCCTGTATAGAGTAAGCTTATGTCCAGCAGTGGACGTTCTATGCCTGAAACGACGATGAACGACGAGATCAGCAGTGGGTAGATTGCAAAAAAAAACAAATAGAGATAATAATTAAATTAAAATGTTTGCAACGCTGACCCAAGCATTATAATATTTATAATTAGGATGTTAGTTTATAATATTAATAAAAATTGCTTACTTCCTACATCCCTGTGGTTGTGAGTTAAGGCTCTCTGAATAGATAATAACTAATGTATAAAGCAATAAATATCTACTTGTATTATTTGTCATACGAATTAAGCATTAAATGTATTTATTGAAGTATATTAATGTTTGTATTAAATACTTTAAATTTTATTAATAGATCTAGCGCTAGTTATAAGGAACTTGTATGAGTAAAATGTTATTTTTTTATTTGTTGGTGTTAAAGTGTTAATTTGTAGATATTCTTCAGATATGCTATAATTTTTAGATAGAAATAAGATAAACGCTTTTTGGAAAACCTGTCCTATAAATAAGTAAGTATGTACATTGTACCTACGCCTACTAAGTCACTGCCTGATTTTTAACCCCCGACGAAAAAGAGGGGTGTTATAAGTTTGACGTGTCTGTTTGTCTATCTGTCTGTCTGTGGCATCATAGCGCCCGAACCACTGAACCGATTTCAGTTTAGTTTTTTTTTTGGATGAAAGGAGACTTAATCGAGAGTGTTCTTAGCTATGTTTTATAAAAATCGATTCAGTCGTTTAAGAGTTATGGTGGGTTAAAGTGGGGATGGAAGAACCAAAATTCTTTTTTGTGTCGGGGGTTTTTTAAATTTTAAATTTATAATTATTAACGTTAAGCTATCCTAAGTATAGATTTTAGATTTCTTTACTTTCATTGATGAAAATGTTATGTTAATAATAATATAAATTCTTAATGATTTTCCAAAAGTCCTACAACAAAAGTTGTTTGTCTAGATGTACTAGACCCGCCCTTAAAAGGTTTTGCGTTTAATACCTATGACCCTGTATATTGAACAGAGTTTAGAGCTGGTGCACCATGCCAAAGGACCATTACTATTAACCAGTTTTACTATAGGAATTCGAGAAAAAAGCAGCTGTTTCATTCATTTTGGTCGATTTCAAGTTATAATTTCGTATGGCTAATTTTTTTCCTCGAATTTCGAGTTAGCCCCGTAGATAAAGTTGTTTATAATGATAATCTGACACCATCTGAATCCTTTTGTCTTACACCAGTTCTGAATAAACCCGTAATACTTATTCGCTACCATCTCGCCACAATGCGATGTAGTAGTAATGTGTGTAGAAAAATGGGCTTTCATAATTTCCTTATTTTTGTAAATATCTTGTAAGTATTGTGATAATATATTATGTAGACATTTCAACGACTTGACTCATTGTTTCACTATGGAAACTAACGTGTTTTTCGTACATTTTAATTGAGTAAAACACAGGTGTTACTCACGTTTGATTTTTAGTAGGATACTACTATAGTTTCGATCGCATTTGGCGATCTTTCTCAAGGTCGGAGTACTAGCTCGCGGGCTCGTCTCGCATAGCACTGCGAGCCGCGGTCGCGATGACAGCGGATGCGGTGCGGGGGCAGGGGCGGGAGCGGGCAGAGTATGTTGTAGCGTCGGCGCGCACTGAAGATCTTCCTCGTCGGTATCCTGGCATCCCTCGGGAATACTCCAGCACGCCGAACTCACTACTTCACCACCAGCCCAGCGGTCAAGTTCCTTGGTTACTGGCAAACACGGCTTCCAAGTCGGTGGTAGATTCCATCCCCCGACTCTATTGAAGTTAGAGCGTCTACTAATTTCAATAGCCTCTCTAACTTTTCGGGGAAACTATAGTAGTATCCTACTAAAAATCAAACGTGAGTAACACCTGTGTTTTACTTAATTAAAATGGACTTGACTCATTGTATTACCTAAATTGGACTCAATTCTGATCAATTCTGAAGGATTTACTTGACCGGTCTATAAGTACGTAGGTAGAGTTTCTGCAAAAAGAGAAGCGTCGTAGGTCTGTGAGATCGCCTTGTGACATTTTACTGATTTTGTTACGTTGACAACACTGCTCTGTCATTGCTAGTACAACTAAAAGTGTTTGATACTTGGTAGATACCAATTCAATTTTCATCAGTAGTTTTGGCCAAACTATTGATCAACATATATACAAAAAAATACATACAGACGAACATAGTACCTCCTCCTTTTTGGAAATCGATAAAAATCTCTTTTCATTGCGATCTGTGACATAGCACGTACCTCACTAAGACCACAAGATCGCGCTGGATGCAAGCCGCTACCAACTGGTCTCATTAGAGATTTTTATTAGAGGCCTATGTCCAGCTGTTGACGACCTAGTGATGGCTGATGGATTGCGATTTGTGAGACAATAAAGGCAGTACTTTAATCTTACGTTTCGATGTAGCCTTCGAAATTGAGTCCATTGCAGGTACGTTAACTTGTAACTGCTTGAAACACCACCTCTGGATATTTCGCCCTATGAAAGTTTCTGATTTTTCCGTTTATGTACTTTTTCTAGTCAATCCAAAGTCAACCATATTCGCGAGTACCTTTAATTGCCAAAGACACTGTATTATATCTTTAAATTATTGTAAATAAAATATATTATTATATTCTAAATCTCGTGTAAATAATTTTGTAAAAATATTAGAATTATGCAAAAATATACTAATTTATCGATGTTGAATAAATGGTGCAGCATGTCTGTTTCTTTTTTTTTTATGTGAGACGAGAGTACCGAGAAGACATGAACCATTTGAAATAATTATATATTATGTAGTTATATAGTGCGATTTAGGGATATTATCTCATCATGTACAGCTTGTAAGACGTGGTGGTGCAGAGTTAGTGACACCCGCTTTACAATCGTGAGGTAGTGGGCTCAAAATTCAGCCCCGTTTCTGTTTTTTCGGGATATTAATTTTTTTTACTGTCAAATAAATATACTTTTTGTACAAATTGATTAGTATTATGTTATCTATTAATAACGACGCGGAATAAAACTCTTACAATATAATTGTTAAAATTACATTTCAAAGTTAGTTGATAAGCAAAATATGTTAAATAAGTTCCCTAATTACGTTGGGGATACAAGATTTTCAATTAAAAAAAAAAAGCCTTGTACCAATGAGTTCTTTGGTATTTATGTACGGAACTTCACACCACTGGCTTTTCGGTGAAGGAAAACATCGTGAGGTATCCGGCTTACGTCCGTAGAGGAAATTCGATGGTATGTGAATCCACCAAACCGCAATGGGCCAGCGTGGTGGATATGGCCCAATCACCCTTCGTGGGTAGGCCTACGTCCTGCAGTGGACTATTAAAAAGGTTAGTACAGTACAGCTTATGGCTACTTTTCTATCACAGATGTGCATGGATGCGTACTTAGTGAAGGATGTGTTTGTATAAAACAAGAGAATCGCTCATTTACCTAGCAGCAAACGGCTAAGTAGAGAGAAGCGAACATAAGTACAGTACAAAGGCCCAATTAAACTTGTTGGCAGCTGTTTTGTTAGCTAAGTATAATCTGCGGATAACCTAAACTCACATAACAGAAGTTTCAGTCATGATTGTTTTTTTTATGTCGAATACATTTGGCCACCAACTCGCCTGATGGAAATCGAAGTTGTAGCTGAAGATGGAGTAAGTAGACCTAGAAGATACCTCACTTCACTCTTGACATGAAGATATTCAAATTGTAATAGACAGGAAACAATGACAGAGGCAGGGCATTCGAATCCCTGGTGGTCCACATTATGAAGGAAGAAGCGAATCGCTTAGTACGAGCAGGAGGGATGGTATTTATACGAGATCATATTTTACAGGTTTTAAATTATATCGAAATCGGCTGAGCAATTTTTGATAAATCAGCAATAATGTAAAAGCTACTACATCGATCCGTGCGAGCTATTCGAATTCTGTATATGTATATGTTGTAGGAACATTTGATAATCTGATTTTTCGCAAAAATCCTAGGAAAAATAGACATTGGCTATCTATGCCATGCCAATCAAGAGTTAATACCCTTAACTTATATGACTACGACAGAGCGGAAATACACTAAATACTTATTCAAAACAAGAATTTGAAGATGAACTTCCGCAAAGTAACGCCTGATTCAATAAAAAAAAAAAAGTAAAGGTTAGATTTGATTTATCAAATCTTACCAATAAGTACATAAAGTGTTTTTCTAAAAGTTCTAACTTTTTTCAGTAAGATAGAGAAATATCATAGCCAATGTCTAATTATCCGTCTTTCGTGTCTCTCGTGTTTCCGAGTTTCTGCAAAATTTCTAGGATTTTTGCAAAGAAACAGTTTATCAAATCTTACTACGACACAGTTACTCGTAGGTATACACGGTTGAAGTAGGTAATGCCATTTTTTGCGAAAAATAATTATTTATGCTCGTTTCTTTCAGAAGCACCCAAATGGTCTGTAATTCCATAATTCGTTGTCAGTGTTTGATGGAGTTTCAGCAGCCGTAGTCTGAGAGCAATTTCAAGTTTTTGACGCGTCATTCATCAATGCGCGATATTGATGAATCACGCAACTTATTAGCCATTTCCTTCCCCACTTCGCATCTGCCCGCTATACTCTACAAATGTATCTTAGCTAGGTATGTAAAACCTTTCACATTTTTGAATGAGAGAACGAAATGAAAGAGGTCTCCGTTTTAATTAGAAGATTTTGCTTTGGTCTATCCGAATGTTGTTTTTTTTTTTTTTTTTTTATTGATTTAATACACTCCACAGACTCCGGGCCTGTGCTTTTTATGACATAATTTTTTTTTTCTGAGATTTAAACATATTTCTTAAAACTAAAGGCTTCACAAGAAGATAAATTTAAAATTGTAACAATAACTACAAATACTACAATATTGTTATTTTTTATCTACAAAAACCGCTCAGGCCCTCCATCACCGCCGCGTTTCGGTCTTTAATGGCCATCTTTAAATTATAGTCTACGATGACCTCAGGTGACGCAGTCGTCGCTCGCCGCACGAAGCGGCTGATGGCGTCTTCCTCGTTTTCGGCGAAGTATGTGAAGGCCCTGGTGTGCCGTGACACTGCGACGACCGCGTGCGAGACGCTGTCGTGCAATCTCATTTTGCCCTTGATTTTAATGACGATGACAGACTCGTATGTCAGACCCTGAGCTTCATGGATGGTAAGGATGCGTGATCCTGACCCCTCTTCATACCCTTGGCTGATAAGGGTCTTCTTTTCTTCTTGAGTGTGAACCAAGAAAAGGGTGTTGGGGAGGTTGTGGGGTATTTGGATGTTGATTTTTGACCGACGAACCAAACCGGAGGAGGTACTCAATTCAACGCGTTTTTTAATGTATAACCACGCATAACTTTTTTCGGAGTAGTCCGATTTCAATGATTATTTTTTATTGGAAAGAGTATATTCGAAATTGGTCCCAGTAAAATTTTATTGAAATCGGCTGAGCCATTTTTGATAAATCAACAATAGTGTGAAAAATGTAAAATCGATCCGTGCGAAATATTCGCGAATTCTGTGCACGGGTGAAGTCGGTCATGCTTTTTTTTGCGAAAAATAATAATTCTTTACAGGTCGCATTTTTCAACGAATCTCGACGATACCTTGGTACACACTTAAATGCGTACCAAGTGTCGTCTTCGTTGAAAAATGCGACCTGTAAAGAAAAACCACCGCCCGAATAGACGAAAGCAAAATCGTCTACTTAATTAAAACGGAGACCTCTTTCACTCATTGAATTATAATTAGAGTCGTTTATTGATGTATTGATCTTAATACTAAAATTATATAGTACCGCAAAATATATCTCGTCATTTCACAATACATAATCGCAACGAATTTAAACAATGATTAAAATAAATAGCTTTAAATGCTGTTGAGAGGCAATTGAATACAAAATTAAATAATGTCAGAAAAATATAAAATATCAATGTACAATTGTACAATGTAAATATCGTAGATTATAGAAGTAGGTCAATTAAAAATGTCATGGTTTGTTGTTCAATACATAATTACAAAATTAAATTTAAAAGTGATTCATCCATCCATCCATCAGCCATAAGAAGTCCACTGCTGGACATTCTCCTCTATGGATCTCCAATAAGACCGGTTGGAAGCGGCTTGCATCCAGCGCGATCCTGCGGTCTTAATGAGGTCATCCGTCCACCTTGTGGGTGGACGTCCTACGCTGCGCTTGCCGATACGTGGTCTCCACTCGAGAACTTTCCGACCCCATCGGTCATCAGTCCTCCGCGCTATATGCCCTGCCCATTGCCATTTCAACTTTCCAATCCGCTGGGCTATGTCGGTAACTTTGGTTCTTCTACGGATCTCCTCATTTCTGATTCGATCTCGCAGAGAGACTCCGAGCATAGCCCTCTCCATAGCTCGTTGGGCTACTTGGAGCTTACTAATAAGGTCCATAGTGAGAGACCACGTTTCTGTGCCGTAAGTCATCACTGGCAACACACACTGGTCGAAAACTTTTGACTTGAGGCACTGAGGTATGTCGGACGAGAAGACGCTACGCAATTTTCCGAACGCTGCCCAGCCGAGTTGGATTCGGCGATTGGCCTCTTTCTTGAAGTCGGACCTACCTAACTGGACTACTTGAACTTTTAACAAGTTCAAGTAGTCCACTTGGACTTTTAAACAGTGATTAAGTACAATTAAATATTAAAATATAAAAAATTAACTAAAATCGAAAAATGTGAAAGGATAAATATTAATGGATATTTTTGTCGTCGGTGATTTTTGTTTGGGGGATTTCCCTTATAAAGGGAAGAAAATTGCTGTCAGGCTATTTCGATAACATTTAGCAAATTCGTTAACAAGCACGGTAATTATATCATTACCGTGGCACAAGATTTGAGAAAGAACCAAATTGGTCGAGAGCGAGTCAAAATTATAGACATACTAACTGCGCCCCGCGGTGTTACCCGCGTTAGCCCGAAATAAAATGTACCCTATGTGTTAATCCAATTTCAATCCATGATCTAAGCTACCTTCGTACCGAATTTCATCCAAATCGGTTCATCCGTTTATGCATGAAAGAGTAATAAACATCCATACATACTCACAAACTTTCGCGTTTATAATATTAGTAGGAAGTAGGATAAAGATTCAGTCAAATGAATGTACCGCGAAGTCTACAGTTCGGAGAACTACTAATTAATTAGGTAAGTACCTAATTAGTACTAAGTACCTACCTATCTTTCGGGGAAATTCCATCCAGTAGATAATGAAGCTAAAAAATCGGCCAAGTGCGAGTTGGACTCGCGCACGCACGTAGAATTCCGTACCGTATTGAAGCCCCCATAGCCCATTTCAAGCGTCTACCCATTGCCGTAATTAGTATCGAGCAAAAAACGACAAAAAAATTGAGTTTGTTGTATGGAAGCTCCCCTTAAATGTTTATTTTATTCTGTTTTCAGTATTTGTTGTTATAGCGGCAACAGAACATAACAGAAATAAAATCTGTGAAAATTTCAACTATCTACGAGGAAAATCCAATTTCGCATCTTTTGTTTCCAGTAAACTTTTTTGTAAAACTTACCGTTTACGATTTATGGCCCATTTAATGAAATTTCATTAGCTGTCACAGTTCTTTAAATACAGCCTGGTGACAGACAGACGGACGGACAGCGGAGTCTTAGTAATAGGGTCCCTTTTTTATCCTTTAGGTACGGAACCCTAAAGAGCGAAATATTAGGTATGTAATAAAAGTGGCCGGGCTTTTACCGGGGCCCTCCCGGTAAAAGTTGTCGTACCTATTGTAATTTAACTTTAATAAACCACTTAAGTAGTTACCCAACACTATTAATAATTTGTGTTTTAAATATCTAATAAATTTCATTTTCTTAAGTAGCAAGCAGACTTTTGAAAAACAACACATTGTTCAAGATGTTTTAGGAGTTTTATTTCAGGACTCGGGGCCTCTTGGGCCGGGGCCCCGCGGGTCGGGGGCCCGTGGCCCTGCCCTGCCACCCTACAGTTACGCCGCTGGTAATGGTGTGTTTTAAATGGGGGACTGCCTTCGAGCAAATACCTATAGAGTTACAATCGTGCAAAAAAGTGTCCGAGCCAAAACCCTGCGTTAATTGGCAGGCTTTTTAGTTAGTCGTAAGGCGATTGCAAGCCGACTCCAACGTCGCGCGATGCAAAAGTGCTCGGTTACAAACACTAATTAGGTGGCATAACGTCGAGATTCGAGAAAACGGGTTATTGTGAATTATTCAAAAACGGCGCTCGGTCATTTTTTTACTAGTTTCACTTAGGGACTGTGGCTCTGTAAATATTTGCTTGAAGGGGACTGCATATCAAATTCAGACCGTCGAAAAGATTGCCTGAATTCAAGTAGGTATATAGGTACCTACCTAGATCTTATTGGCATATATTCTTGGCATTTTTTCTGTTTTTAATATTGATTTAAGTACCTAGGTGATAAAAATACGAAATCTGCTTGGTACTCTTATGCTAGAGATGCGAGAAAAAAAAACAAAAAACAAAATTAAGTACAGAAAACGAGAGGTAAGAACGGAGTAGGCCACGAAATCAGCTGTATACATTCTACGCTGCGTTTTCCGGTAGGTACGTGGTCTCCTTTCGAGAACATTACAGCCCCATCGGAGATCCGTTCTACGAGCAATGTGCCCTGTCCAGTGCCATTTCAACTTGCTAATCCACTGGGCTACGTGTGTACCTTTGTATTGTCTTATTGTCTAAGAATCTCCACATTCCTGATTCGACCTCGCAGGGAGACTCTGGTCATACCCTGTTCATAGCACGCTGGTTAAGAAACCAGAAGGTTATTGAAAGCATCTTACTTCCATCAATTACTTAAGTATTAGACTATTAGATATTGAACGTCTTGCATGAAGTGCGAGGAAGTGAAAGGTCTGATGATGATGATGATGATAATTTCTGATCTTCACGAATGAATAGGTACCTAACTGCCTGATGGTAAGCGACGATGTGGTCGAAGATGAAGCACGCCTATTTCATCCAAGGTTTTTAGTGGTCCTATCAGTCACAGCACATTGCTTTGCATGTCATTAAATAAATAATTAGGTACTATGAATTAAACATATCATTGTTACTGTAAAATACGTCAGACCAAAAGCGAATTTATTTCATCGATATTTAAATAATTTAGTAAACGTAGCGACATCTGTGGTCGAGTAGTTAAACTAAGGTTGGACTAGTGTGAGCACAACACTGAACACAACTAGTCACTGAAGGTTGAAGGTTTAACATTTAACACTTTCACTGCTGAGGTACTTTTTTTAAGGTGTCTGCTAATTCTAAAACGCACACGCAAGGCGCGGGAAGACGCTATCGCACACGCCTGGTGTGTGTAGTAGCCGCGGGGCGTGAGAATCGAAAACACAGACGTGTGTGTTTTCAGCAGTGAAAGGGTTAAGGTTCAAATGTTAGTTGGGCAAAATATTCGTTTTTAAAAATCATTTTAGATGAATTACCTGCTCGAAAGAAAAAGTTATAAGCAGTATTGTTCAGTTTGATTAAAATTTAGATAATTTGAAACTATTTTTTAGTAACTAAAACAGAAAATTACCTATGACCTTGAATGAAGAGGAAATATCGTGGTTTTGCCACTTGACCCTAGATGGCACTAGCAGCACACAAAGCGAAATGTTTGTCACGCCCAAAATTAGCTTATCCGCACAGGATTGTGTGTAATTGTGAAATAGAATCCTGTTTTTATCTATTCCTTCTATCTTTTCAATTCATGGAAAGAAATAAATACTTTTATTTACGAGTTTTCCTTTGCAATATTAATGCAACAAGAAAATGACGTTTGCCTATAGTTCAAGTTCTTTTCATTCCGCGAATCATGCCGACTATCTCTGTCGCACATCGGCAAGCGCGTAATGAGATAGAAAGAGATAGATAAAATCGTTAGTTGCGCTTGAAGTATAACAGCCTTTCGTATCAGCTGACAACCAAAGCAAAACAGTCGGTGCGCGACCATCTTGTCAAAACTCAAGTCGGTGTCAACAAATAATATTGCAAAATGTCCTAATTCGCTTGTAATGACTAAACATTCGAGTTGTATTAATAAAGTACAGTGTATACTTCGTTTTGGTGTTGTTTTCGAAGCAATTGCTATACAATTTACTCAGTAATTAGGGTTTGTGTTGCGTCAAATGACGTCATGTGTGTGATTATACACGTATCGCGGCTGAGGAGTTTGTAAGTATTTTCATTTATTTTAGTGTTAATTTTACGAAATCGACGCATGTAATTAGTAGTTTTCCGTGGCTAATCGATGTTGGTTTCATTCATCATTCTTTTGTTGTAAACCGGGGGCCTGCGATCGGGTGCGCGTTCGCGTCTGCAACTGGGGCTAAAGATGCCCTTGAAAATTATGCAGCAAAAATCACGTTTTTATTGTGTTGATGGTGTCAGTTTCGTCGGCCTGTCGTCTCCGCGCGCCTTTCCATTCATCAATATAGCTGCTGCAGTCCCCAATAATACCTATTTGATTTGGCATGGCAACCGAACTTCGGCCGCGCTGAATAGCTAAAAATGGAATTCTCTCGACCGAGTCATACTTAATGCTCAAGCTCATATCATAGAAAGTATTGTTGTTCATAAACATCGAAAGTGCCACGGACGTGTTGGCGATTCTGTATAAAAATGGCCGTCCTATTGATAAATTAACGAGTTTTTTTGCCACTTTCGAGTTCGTCGGCGCTGGCATGCGATCGTCCGCTCGGCACAAATACATACGATTTTAATCGTTTATATCGCACCTACCGACCGATAATAGTTTTGTAAATAAATACAGTACCTACTAACGTCTTGCTAATAAGCTTGTACATACTTACCTGTGTACTTACCTAATTAGTCACTTAGCTATTGTACGTGTAGCTATGTGTATTGTGTAGCCTATTACGCCTTGTCTAGCCATATATTTCTATACCTACCTAGGTAGATATGTATAACTGAACATGTTTACGTGTTCTTTTCTGTCAGGTGCGCTTTATTGCTAGTTATTATTCCCATTTTTGTAGCATTCTATTCGGTATTTCCCCTGATGTACACATATAGGTCGGTATTTCACCAGGATATTAGAATAATGCCAATGAATAATAACACAGACGCGACAGGTCGCGGTGACCTGAATACCTACGCAGAAGGAGTGATTCGTAACGCCCCCCGCTTCGTTCCAAGCCCACGACACCCCGCGAGTCGCTAGGGTTGTCACTCGACAACTTATGAACTGAATCATTAAAATTCGTGACCATAGCGTGACCAAAGAATATATAATAATAGCGTGACTATACGTGTACCTAAACCTAATAGATACCTATACATTTCATGAAACACAAGTATACATACATATATTATTCTGAATATCTATCATGTCTGATGAGTCAGAGTTTTTAAACCTGCTGAATTAAATATTAGGTATTAAGTATATTGTGTGTTAATAATACTTTAACATCGCGAATGCTGTCTGCGATAGTTCGTGATACCTATAGTGAAACAACTTATACAATTCTCGAGTCATTTTTACTCTTGGTAATGTTATGTTAGTACGTCAGCTGGATATTAGTTAGATATATTTGGTACCTACTTTATGCTTTATAGTAACATAATTTTTTTGCTACTACATTTATCTAGATAGGGATTTGAGAGCAATAGAGTTTAAGCTGCCGATGTAAAATAGGTATCATGTACGAGTAAGCAATCCTCCAATAGGTAATTACCTAAAATATTTGGCTCTTAGGATACAATTTAGTAGTTAGTTTTGTTGATTGCCTGTTGTGTAATTAGTACGTAATTCACTAATAAATGATGATGACTTGTAATGTTCGGTTGCCTAAATTTAGCCACAAAATAGTGAATTCATTACTCATGTCTAAAATTACCTGATTTATTTATCAACATTCCTACGATCGTAATTCCAATAAAAATTCAACTTATCCATTTCCTGTAGAAAGAAGCTAAGTAAATACACATTAGGCGCAATTTTAAAGTCTTTTGTCAGCTCTAAATACATAATTTTAAAGTGTTGCTCTCCTTGTCTAATTGATCGCGATGAAAGAGACTGCTATATTTAAAGTTAATCTGTTTTATGCTTTCAAAATTGAGCGCATTGGGTACATAACGTATCAATTCATCATAAAATATGTGTCATATGAATACATTACTATAATAACTAAATATCCGCCTAATTACTTTAAAATATAAGTTGTCGCCAGAACTACTGATACCCCTTGTTGCGTATACTCTCAGAAGCAAACGCGCGTGAATCGTGTGGCCCTTCTGTGTCAGTTCTGGTTTTTTGCCGAACAGATTGGCATATTAACTCGCACACTGATAAGACTTTAAATTACCTATCATACATACAACCACAGATACTATGTTTGTATGTACGCGTGATGCTACTTGCGTAAACAATGTTGGGCACTTGAAATCGCTCGCTGGCGTTGGCAAGCGCCAAGCAGCATCGATGTTGTTATTCTGTGTTTTTATCGACGTTTTTTGTTCGTTCCGATGCACGTAAATACAATAATAGTTAAATATCTAAGCTATTGTACAGTGGAGCGGAACAAGGTTGGAGCAAGAAAACTGTGTTGTTTGCAAGCTTTCCTGACAGTGATCGAGATTATCGTCCTACCCTGAATTTAGATACGCCGCGATATAATCATGACCTACATTGATTCAAAGAGCCTATTCAGGTATTTTTGCGATGGTTTTCCTGGATTTATATCGATATAGCTCATATAGCCTTGTCGCTCGTTAATTCAATGTAGGTAGGTACCTATCGCGGGCAGATCCGAAACACCGCAGAGAATTACTTCAGACTTCAATGGAAGCCACAAGCCACCAAGATCTCCCAGAACACAACTCGAACGAAGAACGAAGTAAACACCTATGTAGAACAACTTGCATAAGATTGCACAATATTAAATGTGCCAAGTACATAAACAAAGCGCACATGTACTGACTGATACTACGTTCTGATAAAAAGAAGTGCTTTGGACGAAACAGCCGTAAGAAAAGAAAAGGCAGACGAATCATAGAACGCAAAATAAGATAGGTACCTAATAGGCCCAATTTAAAAGGTGCCGTCGTAATTTTATAAGCAATTTATAATAGTCATATTTCTGCGAGATCGAATCAGGAATGAGGAGATCCGTAGAAGAACCAAAGTTACTGACATTTGCCGCCCAGCAGATTGGCAAGTTGAAATAGCGAAGGGCAGGGCACATAGCTCGGAGGACTGATGACCGATGGGGTCGAAAAGTTCTCGAGTGGAGACCACGTACCGGCAAGCGCAGCGTAGGACGTCCCACCCACAAGGTGGAAGGATGACCTCATTAAGACCGCAGGATCGCGCTGGATGCAAGCCGCTACGAACCGGTCTTATTGGAGATCTTTAAGGGAGGCCTATGTCCAGCAGAGGACGTCCTATGGCTAAAACGACGACTAAAGCTGCGCGAGGATTGGGTATCCCGTAGCTTGTAGCTAATTTCACATTTCATTTCACGCTGCCAAGTTATATGATTCGCTCTAAACTGATTGATGCTATATTATGTGAAAAGGAAGTGCTTTGGTCGAGACAGCCGTAAGAAAAGAAACGGTAGACGAATCATACTCGTAGAATGCAAAATATGATATTGCTGCTCTTTATCTTATCAATATGCCAAAGGCTAGCTCCCTCGTGAGTCATTCAATTAGTTTCTAACATTGCAAATAATTGCAATACGTCGGTGCGGTGACATATTGGACATATTGCATTCCGGAATTGGATTCTGCCCTATCTAGAAGATCGATGGAGTTGCAACACGTTTTGATGGAAGCCGAGCGCAATGCAGCTTCTGGAGACCTAATTTTATTTAATCCATTGGAAATTACTGCATGACATTACTGCTGAATTTGTTTGCCGACTCGAAGAATGGTACAGATCATTTTTACAAGCTGTTATTTAACTTACAATGGATGTACCTTTGTACTCAAACTCAAATCAAACTCATGTATGTATGTAAGTTCGGGTGGAATCTTGCAAGTTAAATTTGACCAACTTCCCGGTTTTCGATTGAGCTGAAATTTTGCACGGATATGTACATCGCGTGACAATGCAATAATAATTATCACAGAGCTACTACAACTATATAGAGAGATAGCGCTGTTGTAGTTTGAGAGCACAGAAATGTATGTAAAATCTGGCTCAGCGCTGTCTAAACTGTCCAATATGTATTGGAATTTGACACTACTGAAAGAAAAACACGGCAACTAGCTACTGAATCGAGATATTTTTATGTCTCTTTCTTACTCATGCCATATTAAATCATTGCATCTCTTTCTTTCTTTTCTCGATCGACCACGTTATCCCTCTGGTATCTCTGTGAATAATATGATACCATGGAGCTGATGAAGAAGGAAGGTGGCCAAAGGAACTCCTGTACTAAACAAGATAGACCCGTCGTGTTTGGGCTCGTTTAACTTGTCTTGGCTAGCACTCTGCTGCTACACGATATCCAGGATCTCAAAAGCTTGTAATTTAATAGGTTATTTTTTATAATAATTTATTGTACGAGAGTTTCGTTTCATTTGGAATGCTAACTAGTAACAGAATAAATAAGACAAGAGTAGAGGTTACAATGTAATTTTTACCATAGAGGTCTTTAGTGTTACTGTAAGGTATCATATTAAGTTAATAAGATTACATCATTGGGGAAAAAATTGCGAAACAAATTGAAACGCTGATAATGTAAAGCGTTACATGGTGACACGTATCATAAAGATAGGTAGGAATGTGACAAAGCAATCCGATCAATAGAATCAAACCCTTCGAGCAAATATCTACAGAGCCACAGTCCCTAAGTGAAGGTAGTAAAAAAATGTCCGAGCGCCGTCATAGAATTAGAATCGTTTATTGATGTATTGAGCTTAATACTAAAATTATATATACAACAGTTTGTACAATAATATAAAGTACCGCAAAATATATCTCGTCATTTCACAATACATAATACGTAGCAACGAATTTAAACAATGATTAAAATAATAGCTATCTACTTACATATCTACATACATACCGACTTAGAATAATTCACAATGACCCGTTTTCTCGAATCTCGACGTTACCTATGTCACCTACTTAATTAGTGCTTGTAACCGAGCACTTTCGCATCGCGCGGCGTTATAGTCGCAATTGCCTTACGACTAACTAAAAAGCCTGTCCACTACGTAGCTTGGGCATGGTTTTGCCTCGGACACTTTTTTGCACGATTGTGACTATAGATATACGTTGCTCGAAGGATAAACCTAAAAATAAAGTCCATCAAGGGCCATTGGTCACGAAGCTGCTCTCGAATGCAGCACGATGCAGCGGAGTCCGTGCGTCGAATGGAAAGTTGCCAAACTTGACTGCCTTGCCGAGGAAACCGGAAGCCGAACACTGCAGTATCAATAATTCTTTCATTTCAATGCTGAACGAATTAATATCCTGCCTAAGGGCAAATTGTTGAGAGAAATACGTGATATGGTAGCGCGTTCAGGATACACTGAATAACAAGTACTTATTATATTTAAAAGAAAAACATTTTTCAAAACAAGCTTTTACTAAACAAGTACTCGCCAATACGAATCAAACGAGCCGAAACTCAATACTGTTACGTACGTCGTTTCATTACAGAGTTCCTATGACCACCTTCCAGCTCCATCATCAGACCCTGGTTACTAGTAAAAGACAAACTACTCGCAAAGACAATTCAATTGAGCCCAAACTCGATGAGGTTGTGTCGTTTCATTGCTAAGTTCCTTTGGCCACCTTCCAGCTCCATCATCAGATCAGCACCATGTCATCATAATATTGCATTGTCACGCGATTTACACATGTATGCAAAATTTCAGCTCAATCGGTAACCGGGAAGTGGATTAAATTTAATTTGCAAGATTTGATTACAGAACGACAGACAACGGGACAGGTGAAACTAAAAAAAAGCTTGTAATAAACATTTAATAACGAATGATAGACGTTATAAAGTTGCAAGTTACTGTTTAGTTCCTAGGAAAGTCATCTAGATACACCAGTTTAGCTATAAGCAGAATCAAAAATCTCGGCGGATGTGATGTTAGTCACAAGCTGCGGATAGCCCAATCCTGACTAAAGCTCACTTATAGCAAAGAATATATAATAATACTACGTACTTATAGTTCGGCCGTTCAGAGAATGCGTTCCTGACACGTCCATCTTGAAAAAAAAGTTTTTGGCCGATATCTCGGAAACTATGTACTTAAGGGCAAAAAAACATTAAGATCATTATTGTAGAAAATAAAATTTCGCATCTTTTGTTTCCATTAAACTTTTTTGTAAAACTTACCGTTTACGATTTATGGACCATTTAATGTTTTAAGGTCCATTTAATGAAATTTCATTAAATGGGCCATAAATCGTGAACGGTAAGTTTTACAAAAAAGTTTAATGGAACCAAAAGATGCGAAATTTTATTTTCTACAATAATGATCTAGATGTTTTTTGCCCTTAAGTACATAGTTTCCGAGATATGGGCCAAAAACATTTTTTCAAGATGACGTGTCAGGAACGCATTCTCTGAACGGCCGAACTAAAGTCACAAGCTGCGGATAGCCCAATCCTAACTAAAGCTCACTTACCTACTACGCGAGGATTGGGTTCTCCGCAGATGCTGGTGAAAATACAATGTCAGTATAGGCTGAATAATACAAGTCGGTGGATGTGAAGTTAGCTATACCTAAGCTGCGCGAAACCCAATCAACGAGCAGCTTTATGTGAGCTTCAGTCATAATTGGATATTGCGCAGCTTGTAACAAGCTTTACATCCGCCGACTTGTATGATTCGGCCTATAATTGTAATAGTACGTGTAAAAGAATATTCATAGAATAGACGTAATGATCATTATCGACAAATCAATTACTAAACAACATGAAAAGTTATCATTAGACATGGTGTACATAGTAAAACTTCTAAAACTTGACGCATTTGAACTAGCGGCACGTGTCTCACCAATACACGAGTATGCAATTATGGACCTCTCAAGAGAAACACAAGACATATAGGGTTATTTCTAATCAATTAGCATCCTTGCAGGGGCTTATTATGTACATCAAAACTAACAACTTTTGTTCTGCAACTTTTGTCAAAACTCAAAAAAATTATCGGCCAAGTACGAGTCGGACTCGTGCACGGAGGGTTCCGTACTGTATGGGAGCCCCCCCCTAAATATTTATTTTAATTTTAATATTAAAGTGAATATATAACTAAATATTCTGTGAAAATTTCAAGCATCAATCTGTTACCATTATTGATATGAATAGAGCGAAAAACGGGTAAAAATTCAGGTTTTTTTGTATGGGAGCCCCCCTCAAATATTAATTTTGTTCTATGTTTAGTATGTTGTTATAGCGGCACCAAAAATACATCATCTGTGAAAATTTCAGCTTTCTAGCTATAATGGTTTATGAGATACAGCCTGATGACAGACAGACAGACGGACAGCGGAGTCTTAGTAATAGGGTCCCGTTTTTACCCTTTGGGTACGAAACCCTAAAAACAGCTGTTCCATACATGTTTTGTCGAGGGTGAACGATATTTTTTTATGCTACAACTTTTTTCAAAAATCTTTTTACAGTGAATTTCCGCTGTCGTTCAAGTAGCTATACCTATACAATATACATATCGCTCAACTTCTTCATAATGTGGGTTAGGAGTTAGGTCATTCTCTTGCTAAAATTTCTAGTTCATAAACCTCTCTGAACTTTGTTGAGGTCACAAAACTAAATTAGGTTTATAAAAGAAGCAAGACTAATGCTGGAACCTGTGTGTTTGTGTGTGTACGAGTATTACACAATTTCTTTTGTGATGAACATTCAGATGGGTTATTTTGTGGCCAATTTCGCAGCAGTATTTCATTTTTAGGGTTCCGTACCCAAAGGGAAAAACGGGACCCTATTACTAAGACTTCGATGTCCGTCTGTCCGTCTGTCTGTCACCGGGCTGTATCTCAAGAACCATGATAGCTAGGAAGCTGAAATTTTTACAGATGATGTATTTCTGTTGCCGCTATAACAAGAAATACTAAAAACAGAATAAAATAAATATTTAAGGATGGCTTACAACAAACGGGATTTTTAGGAGTTTTTTGCTCGCTATTAATAACGGCAAGGGAATGGGGCTCCCATACGGTACGGAACCCTTCGTGCGCGAGTCCGACTCGCAATTGGGCGATTTTTTTTTAAGTAGTTTATGAGCTTGGATCATATTCGTAACTGAGGCATGCAAGGTTAACGTAATTACGTAAGGTATCTTACGTAATTAATTAATCGAGCGTACGGCGATTTTGTTTTCGTCCGTCCTAATGTTGGTTTTCGTCTACGGGTCGCATTTTAAACGGATCTCGACAAAACTTGGGTTCTATTTATAAACGGTGTTTTTTTAGCGTCGGCGGTTTTTGATACGGAGGATATTTCCCTCAAAACGGGGGGAAATTTGCTGTTTAAGTAAATGCTAACAATATTTGGGAGTATGAACCAAATCAGTCAAGAGCGAGTCGAGATTATACCTATGGTTGTGAAGTCTACTGTTCGGAGAACTACTAGTTAGAAGTATCGTTGGTTTTATCACCTCAATAGGCCCAATTATGAAGGCACCATCGTAAATTTAATAGCAACGTAAAAGTGTTCTCTCTATCGAATGCCTTAAGTGAAAAAGAAACAGAAATATTCTAATTAGCTATTATAATTACTATGGCGCCTTCATAATTGGGCCTATTGGATGTTTATTTATAAATCCATGGGTCTGATTCCGAGACCTACAATTTTTGTTAAATGTGTGAATTATTGCCTAACTTTGCTTGTGATGGGAAAAAGCCGTGCCCAGGTTGTGAGTTGCGCCGATAAATTAATTTGGTAAAGACTCGTCAAAGAGTGCGTACTTTATATTTGTTAGTTATTCTTCCTATATATATCTTGTTTTTACTTCTTTTTTTTCCATTTACTCATTTGCAGTTAACGAAACCAACAGCCTCTGTCTTCTCATTCTATTACGTTTTCTGTGTACACATATATTTGAATTACAATCCAGATCATAATATAATAGGTATGTTTAAGTTAAGCTTTTGTAATGATTGTGATTTGTTTTGTGTATGAATAAATAAAGTAAAAATAAAATAAAGAATGAAATTCAATTTTCACATAGAAATAATCATTTTGAACTATCAATAGATCTCAAGCTCACAAGATCGTATAGGCCGATTTAAACAACTTGGCGGATGTGACGTTAGCTACAAGGTGCGGGAATCCCAATCCTGACTCAGCTGCGGGAGGATTAGGTTCTCCGCTTGTAGCTAACATCACAACCGCCAACTTGTTTGCATCGGCCTATAGAAGCAAATATTTACTACTAGCTGCCAGTCCTGGCGTCGTCCGGGTACGGATGAGTTGTAGGTAGCTATAAACCTTCCAGAAGAAGTATTCTAAAAGATTGTGAAAACCGCATTGTAATCTGTTGTCTAGTTTAAATAATCGGCCAAGTACGAGTCGGACTCGCGCACGGATGGTTCCGTACTGTATGGGAACCCCCTTAAATATTTATTTTATTTTAATTTTATTATTTAATAAGAAAGGGAATATAAAACTAAACATTCTGTAAAAATTTCAAGAATCTACCTGGTACCATTATTAATATAGAGCGAAAAACGTCTAAAAATTCAGGTTTGTTGTATGGGAGCCCCCCTTAACTATTTATTATATTTTCTTTTTAGTATTTGTTGTTATAGCGGCAACAGAAATACATCATCTGGGAAAATTTCAGCTGCCTAGCTATCATGGTTCATGAGATACAGCCCGGTGACAGACAGACGGACATCGAAGTCTTAGTAATAGGGTCCCGTTTTTCCCTTTGGGTACGAAACCCTAAAAATACTGGCGACCCGCCCAGGCTTTGCACAGGTGTATTATACATATAAACCTTCCTCTTGAATCATTCTATCTATTAAAAAAAACCGCATCAAAATCCGTTGCGTAGTTTTAAAGATATAAGCATACATGGGGACATGGGGACAGCGTCAAGCGACTTTGTTTTATACTATGTAGTGATAAGCGGATACACAGACAGACACACAAAAAGTTTTGCTTTATAATATGTAGTGATGATTCTTACGTCGTCGCTTGCATATGTGTTTCAGGAATATTATTACAAAACCTCGTTTGAATTGGAATCGTATCACTCCGATAAAGCATTTTATAAATAGCCGGGAGTGCAATGTTTAACAATGGTACTTACTTAATTAATTTGTTTACGCTTTCCTCTGTTTCCGATCGCATTGAAAATGAGGGGATTTGACTGAATATAGAACTGATAATAAACAATAACTTAGGTCTATACGCTTTATTATGGACTTTGCATTCCTTGGCATAATAATGATCAAATGTAGTAGGTATGCTTATAAAAGAATATAATAGAGATATTTGGGAGGCAAACAGCTTTTGTTTATTACTTACTTACTTAAATATTCCCTTAAGAGACTAAAAAATATTTGGCTGTACTATAGGTGTAGGTACGTATTTCTGTATATTTTATGTTATTATTATATGTATACCTACTACGGGACTAATCGCGCACTAAAATTACGAGATAAATAAATAACTTGTCATCCCGACGTTTCGACCGAGTTGCATCGATCGTGGTCACGGGTAGGGATAATGAGCTATTTACCTATTTATCTCGTAATTTTAGTGCGCGATTAGTCCCGTAGCATATAAAAAAATGTGTTGAAATCGCCAAAGCTTAAAAACAACATATTTTAGTACCTAGGTATTCAAATCATTCATGTATTCAAATTGAAAAAAAGCTGTTAAAATATCCTCTTCTATGCTATTGCTTAGGAATTATTTCGTATTCCGTACTTGTAACTTGTTGATAGCGATAAGAAGATTACAATTTATGTCTTCTCCATCAGAGGCCTTAGTCCAGGTTTTGCGTAGTTTACTTAAACTTTCGCGTTCGCGTGTGGCTCCATACATTTTGGACAGTTGTTCCTCGTTTTCGCCAGAAGCAATGTACAAAAATCGGCCTAGTGCGAGTCGGACTCGCGCGCGAAGAGTTCCGTAAGTACCGTGTTGGAGCCCCCTGAGCCCCATTCCTCTTCCCATTATTAATAGCGAGCAAAAACTTCCTAAAAATCACGTTTTTTGTTTTGGGACCCCCCTTAAATATATATTTTATTCTGTTTTAGTATTTGTTGTTATAGCGGCAACAGAAATACATTACCTGTGACAGCTGTCTAGCTATCACGGTTCAAGGGATAAAGCCTGGTAACAGACAGACGGGCATCGGAGTCTTAGTAATAGGGTCCCGTTTTTACCCTTTAGGTACGGAACCCTAAAAATGTATAGAGCCATACAGAAACAGCTGTAGTTTCAATTTACCTGTAAACATGTACTAAGTACTAACCCCTCAGATTGTGTGGGTAGACATACCTCGTCTCACGAGCTGTGAACAGAGTATTGTCGTGGACGATCAATACCTATACCTACGCAATTGCTGTCAAATTAACGCAACTTACCTGTTATTATTCGCGTCACAGGACTCACTAGTGTTAGGGACTCCCAGCTCTCAACACTGATTGCTGAGGTGAGTTCCTTTCCTTTTTGTTTTCTCTTTATTTTATAAGCTTTTGTATTATGTGTTTATAGGTATGTCGAAAATAGTAGTTTATGCAACTGTCATATTATAATGAAGGGTATTAAAACACGAGTGTGAATAGTAACGAGTGTTTTAATACCCGTGTTATATGCAGTTGCATACACTACTTTATCTTCACTAATAAAAATAAAAAATAAACATATTGCGAAACATTAAATTCACGCGTACGTGTATTGTCACAGTGAACTTGGTGCCATTAAAATCTAACCAATGAGAGCGCAGCTGCGCGCGCAGGGTCAATCAGGAGCGCGAGCGCGCGCTGTTCTTTTTTTATTTCATTGGCACAAGATCTTACCAAAGAGTTTTGTGTAGGTACTTATGTAAGTTTAGTAGTTTCGACGAAGTTTTCACGTATAACCCAACTGTTTTCAAAAGCCAGCCTAATATCAAAATTTTATACAACTTGTATGAGGATTTTGACATAAGGCTCGCCAGGTTAATTGGTCGCATTTTATTGATGTTATAATGAGATTTTACGATATCGATGTGGATATTATAACATCATGTGAAATTGCTTAAATTGAGTGTTTTGTTGTCTGCGCTATAACAGTAGTCATTATAAGTCAAGTATTGGAAACATAAGTAGAATGTTACAACATTAGTGTAGATAAAAGTTAATTCAATTCTCTTGTGTAATGCGCCCAGAAGGTTAATAATCCCTTTTAGATTTACCTCTTTTGGACGCGTTAGGATGTAAATGCCTTTTTTTTATTCGTCTTATTAGATGTAGACATAACTCTATACCAGTAGGTACTATACTATGTATAATATAAAGCTAGTAATGTACTACTCAGGCATAAAACGTACCAATAAAGCCTGTCCTATAATTATATTACTAATTTCCAAAACCATCGACCTGAAGAATTTAATGTTGATTTATTCGTAACAGTGTACCTCGTTCCGTTAAATTTCCATTAATTAAATCATCTATATTGAGTATTCAGTGAATGTGGTGAATCTGGTGTCACTCGGTTCAAATCAGAAACCAGAATCAACAGCTGTTTGATACACCGTCAACGTCCTGACGTGTCGCCCACATTCATTAACCAAATGACGCGGCGATTTTGGTTTGAACAGGGCCGGATCTGTCATACGGCTTTGAGATTCAGTCCAGGGCTTCATTAATTTCATTAAATTAAACTAATCATAAAGTTTGCGGTCCTACGAATCCTACGATCGAAGCAATTCAGTTCATTTAATTCAAGTCTACGTTTAGGAGTTGGTACTTCGAACTGAGTGAGGCTAGCTAGAGCTACATTATAGTTTTCTCAATCTTTTCTTACGGCACCGAATCTTGGATGATAAAACAGAAACAAAGAGGGAAAATCGACGCTTTTGAAATTTGGTGCTGTAGGCGTATGTTGTGAATTCCAAGAACCGCACGTCGAGCGAACGTGTCGATACTCAAGGAGCTCGGAATAATCACAAGATTATCCACTACCTGTTTCCAGCGGAAACTCACGTATTTCGGACGTAGAAACCTGGATTGTCTGGAAAAACTTATGGTGGTTCGGCAGATCAACGGAAAAAGACCGCCCGGTCGTTCGCCTACCCGTTGGTCTAACCAAATAAGAACACTTGGAAGAGCGTGGTTCAGCAAGTGGCTAACATTCCAGACTAGACACGACCTTCACCAATGAAGATACCGATAAAGAAGATGAGAAGACTTCGGAACTGACAGTTAAAATGTTCGGCAGCATTACACATACATTCGATCTCGACCGTACTCCGCTGTTTCCCTCTCAGAGTCTCACTTTTTCTATTTTTCTATCCTGTACTTTGAGTAATTAGGTTGGCCCCTAAGTAGTAGGCCCAGGGCCCCCTAAACTCACGGTCCTGCCCTGGGTTTGAAGTTTGAATATCCATTAGGTACGTTTGAGCTCCATCTCGCTACACAATCGCATTTGGCTTTTGGGTAAAGTTCTCTCTAAACTTCTAACCCTATCACAAGATCTCTATTTAGGCTCTCGTTGCTTTAGCAGTTGTTCCTCGAAGAGTTGATGGTACGTACGAGTTTATTTCGGTGACTCTATGCTATTTCCAATTAAATAGACTCGGATATCTAGTCCCGAGTGTCTTTTATTATGTCTTTAGACATCTTAACAGGTGGTTTAAACAGTGTCAGGAGTTTTTACAGCACATGTTCTCTTACCGGCAACCTGTATGTCCGTAGAAGAAATTCGATGGCGTATGTGAATCCACCAACCCGCATAGGGCCAGCGTGGTGGATACATTCAGTAATGGACTATTTAAATAGCCTGATACAGGTACAGGTTGTTCTTTTAGCTAAAGTGACCAACGTGGGATCTCCAACACCCTTGCAAATATATCATCGATCGGGAAACAAGAGGCGTGGCTCAGTTTGAATGTCACTTTGAGCAATATTAGTATTTCCTTGTTCTTTTCAGAATTCTTTATCTTCTTGGTTATTCCTTAGGTACTTGTCACCCTTGCATATACCATCGATCGGAAACTAAGAGGCGTGGTTCGGTTTAAATGTCACATTGAGCAATACCAGTATTTCCTTGTTCTTTGCCGAATTTTTTTAGCTTCTTGGTTATTCCTTAGGCACTTGTTGTAATATCCTTGCAAGTAAACCATTGATCGGGGGACCTAGAGGCCTGACACTTTATGTCACTTTGATCAATACTAGTATTTCCTTGTTCTTTTCCGAATTCTTTACCTTCTTGGTAATTCCTAGGTACTTGTTATAAATAACAAAAAACCCGCTCTTGAGTATAATTGTGTTGCTAACTGCTTGCCTACAGTTTTATCAATTTGATTCCTAATGAAGCAACTGTCGTTACCACATCCGCTACAATTCACACATGTTTTGTGACATATATTTTCATTTATTATATTATTTTCATCGAATGGCACAGTCTGTTGGCTGAGATTCAGGCTTGTCATTATCAGTCTGGTCATTATGACTGGATATTTTTTGTTTAGTTTTAGTTAAGTATACTTCAAAGGTCCATGACTATTGACTATTTTAACCGGCTTCCAAAAAGGAGGAGATTCTATGTTCGTCTGTATGTTATTCTTTTGTGTATGTTCATCGATAATCCCGCCGTGAACAGAATCGAAAAAATATTTTTAGACTCCCGAGGTGGTCCCATTTAAATTTAACAGAAATCGGCTGAGCCGTTTTTGAAAAATCAACAATACTCTAAACAATTCAAGCGAAATATTCGAATTTTGTGCACCATGGAAGGCGGTTTTGCCATTTGTTGCGAAAAATAATTATGTAGTGTACTTATATCCTGACAGAAACAAAATGTGAAATTTTTCACATTCATTACTTAATAAGTCATCAATATGGTAAAACAGAAATTGCTAAATATTGCTAACTAATAGATCGTTGTACAATAAATACCCCGTAGATTAAAAATCCCCAAAACCCCGATGAGATCAACCCAACTCCCGTAAATATTTTCTTTCTTCCACAAGTAAAATGAAATGAAGTGGCAAAAACGATCCAGGGGTTATAGGCTCGAAACTAGGTAATCGGGGCGACGTCTGCAGTCTACCAAAGCTTCTGATATACTTGACGTCAGCGCCAACTAGTATCCATCATAAAAATAGCTTTTTTAGGGTTCCGTACCCAAAGGATAAAAACGGGACCCTATTACTAAGACTCCGCTGTCCGTCTATCTGTCTGTCTGTGTCTCATGAACCTTAATAGCTAGAGATTTGAAATTTTCACAGATGAATTTCGATTGCCGCTATAACAACAAATACTAAAATGTGTTTTTTTTTGCCGAGGGGCTCTCATAGACAGACAGACAGACAAAACTCTTTATTCATAACCACAAACAATAATAAAACAATTTGTACACACTAAGGACTAAAAATGATCATACGGTACGGAAACCTTAATGCGCGAGTCCAACTCGTATTTGGCCGAATTTTTTTCAAATTGCATGTCACTTTATGCTTAGGCTTAACTCGGAGACTATTTGATTTTTAATCCAGAGGTCTTGAGCTTTCCAATTCCAAGATATAGGCCCAATTAAAACTTCTTGACAGCTGTGAAGTTAGGTACTTAGCTACAAACTTCGGAAAACTGTCGCTACTGCGAAGAGCGCATTGTACATGTCGAATCATAGAAATCGGCAAATGTGAAGTTAGCTACAAACTGCGCAATATCCAATCAACGCGCATCTTTATGTGAGCTTCAGTCAGGAATGGATATTGCGCAGCTTGTAGCTAACTTCACATCCGCCGACTTCTATGATTCGGCCTGTACGAAATATTGCATACATTGATTTCTACAGTTCTACATGTTTTTCCGTAATATTTTGTCATATTAAATCAATTTTTTAACAACCTAATACCGACACGCTCTTCTAATCCTATTATGTAGAGCAGTGGCCGGCGACGTCCTCTTTTTCTACTTTTATCATATAAGCCCGTCATCTTTTTTCCTTTGTATCGCAGTATAGAATTTCAATAAGCCCTTTATCATGAACGGATAGTTTTGTGTGTGTACTGCAAGCGAGTTTTAGAATTCTATAAGTGAACAAACCTTAGCTCTAATTTAAAGCAGTATGCCATTAAATTAGAAAAAAGACAATGTAAATAAATTATTATTATAAAATATAACGACAATGTAAGTAAATTATTATAAAAATATAACTTATTAAAAATACAAGCTTTTGAGATCCTGGATATCGTGTATCAGCAGAGTGCTAGCCAAGACAAGTAAAACGAGCCCAAACACGACGGGTCTATCTTGTTTAGTACAAGAGCTCCTTCCAACTCCATCATCAGATCAGCTCCATAAGTCCATAGTACCATTTTATTGCATTGTCATGCGATATACATAGGTATGCGTACAAAATTTTAGATCAATCGGAAACCGGGAAGTTGGTCAAATTTAACTTGCAACATTTCACCCGAACTTACATAGGTACAGGTCGCGGCATATAAGTCTAGCGCTGAACGAAGTGTGGAGGGGATGACTGCGCATGAGTTTAGCATGGCGGTCAACATGCGCAGCCATCCCCTCCACAGTACCCTCAGCGCTAGACTTACGTGCCGCTACTCGTACATACATTGCAAGTTAAATAAAAGCTTGTAAAAATAATGGTGACAATGTCAACTCTTCAACATCATTTCTGTTGATCTCTATAGATTTCCAGTAAGACGGACTAGAAGCGTGTTGCATCCAGCGTCGCATATATCTGTAGAAGACTATTTTAATTTACCAAAGTTCTTTTAAGTTAATACTTTCTAACCACTTACTTACTATGATGATTTTATGGACTTTTAACCCATAATTCCAGAAGCAAAGAGTTGAAACGGGAAAATGTCAAATCATCCATCCTCGTATGGCTCACTCAATGACAATGACACAAACGCAGTTTAAATTAGTCGATTTTTACCCACGACGGAACGGAGCAGGTATATGCGTTTAGGGTGAGAGATGTTTGTTTGTGTGTGCGTTTGTGCAAAGTAATGTTCCCACCTATCTTCTAAACTAATGATCCGATTTTGATGCAGTTTTCAATAACGGGTTTGTGTTTGATGAGTTCATGTTCTTAGACAGGTTCATTGACAACTCACTAGGGGCGCCACAATATTAGTGCAAAACAATGTTGCATTGAAATATAATCAAAACGAAATGTCCCATTACTCGTACAATTCTGTTTTCAGCAATGTGTACATGGTAGCTTTTTCGATAAGATTTTTACCGTCGTGGGTTTTTTCAAATTTTTTAATTTTGCTTAATCTTGTTTAACGACAATCTCGAAAACATTGTAATAAATCGTTCCAATACAAATAATTAAATTGCCATACCCTTATAGGGTCATATGTATAACTATACAAAATATGTTAACTAAGAACCGCATGTATATTTCATATGTTGCAATAAATGATTTGAGTTTGAGTTTTTATAACCTAGGTAGGTATAGGACGAATCAAACATCTTGGCGGGTGTGAAGTTAGCTACCCAATCCTCGCGCATCTGTAATGTGAGCAGTGTGACCATATGTGGCAGGATCCTGCCTTTTTGGCAGGTTTAGCCCTTTATTTTACTCTCTGGCACTATAGTGTGACGTTTTAGAAATCTGGCAGTATTTGGCAATATAAGCTGGCAGATTTGGCAATATAGCCGCTTTAAAGCTTTAGCTTATAAAAAGAGTAGGGTGCTGCTGCAATATCGAAAATGGAAAAATAGTAAGTAAGAATTTTAAAATGCCTATGGCAACACTGGCAACGCAAAGACTTTGGTTCGGGAATTTCCCGTATTATCTCTGGTTGAATTTGTAGTTCATTCTAGTTATTGATAAATTTTGGGGTGCCGTCGGTAAAATCCGAAATCACAAATAGAAACTTAAAATACAATAATGTTTCTAATTTTGCAAAAGGTTTGTTGTGTTTGCCAATGTCGAATGCTTCTTGTGAAAGGATATTCTCGCAAATTAACCTCATAAAAACAAAGAATAGGAACAGATTTATTAATAAACATGTCGCCTCTATTTTGCATTAAACAGGGCATTAGTGAATATGGTGACTGCGTTTCATTCCAGCCAACTAATGAAATGATTAAAACAATGACAAAAGCCATGTATAAAGAAAGTGACCAAGAAGAATACGACGCTAATACGGATGTACATAAAATTTAATTTAGTTAACTTTTTGACTTTAAGATCAATTATTTTAAATAAAACTCCAAAGAAATAATGACTGTTTATTGTACATTTTTAAATTATATTGGCATTATTTCGGCATTTTGTACTTTAAAGTTTGGCAGGACTTGTCAGTTTTCTTGCCTAAGTGGGGCAGGATCTCTAATTTGAAGTTGGTCACACTGTATGTGAGCTTCAGTCAGGATTGGGTTATCCGCAGCGTAGCTAACAAGTATCACAGCTACGCAGCCGCCAAAAAGTTTGATTTGGCCTGTACTCAGGAATAGGACGAATCACACAACTTGGCGACTGTGATGTAAGCTACAAGCTGCGGATGGCACAATCCTGACTGAAGCACACTTAACAGCTGCGCGAAGATTTGGGTTTTGCGCTGCTTGTAGCTAAATTCACAGCCGTCAAAAAGTTTGATTCGGCCTATACAAGTACATAATAAGCATGTGAGCCTTCTCAAGCAACCACACATTGGACGGCGAATTGGGTCCAAGCTTGGCTACCAATTGAATAGCCAATTAGAATCAAGTTTATTACTGTTCGGTTTGCGTAAGATCGATCCACACATTGGAGTGTTGGAACCAAAGCTACAGTTTTTAGCCCACATTCTAGCCTATGTGGCACTCGCTCTGATATACTTAGTAAGTACTTACCTAACTACAAGCATAAAATAGAAATTAAATTCGGTTACAGTTGAATAAATAATTAGGTAAAACTTTGGCTCAATATTCGAAGTTGTACTGTGGTAACAAATAATCTTCTTATCATCATATGTTAATCAGGTACTTTGGTTAAAAACTCGATGTTAATGTTATCGTTCTCGGTGATAATATCTCAATATGCTGTAATGTAAATTGACATCATGATTGGCATAATTTAAATGGAATAATGATGAAAAGTTTGACATTGAGATCCAGGGCCAGGGAACCAAGAAATCAATTGTACTCATTAACTGGACAAATAAACGATTTTGTATTTGTATGTATTTGTAGTTCTTTTAACCTATACTGTCCCAATCCTGGGCAAAGGTCTCCCCCATTTCCTTCCATGAGTCGCGATCCATCGCAACCTCTTGCGACGGTAATGATATCTAATTACCGTGCTCTTGCCATGCCCTCTTGAATGAGTCAAGATCGGTGCGCCAGCGTTTCTTGGGCCTTCCCATTTCAGTTTAATTTATAAGTTAAAACCAGAAAAGTGTTTCCTACTGTTTTATGGTAATTTCGATGAAAATCCCAGCAATATTAATTAAGTATTAAGTATAAACTAGCGGCCCGCCCCGGCTTCGCACAGGTGTATCACTACATAGTATAAAACAAAGTCGCTTCCGCTGTCCGCATGCATGTATGCTTATATCTTTAAAACTACGCCACGGATTTTGATGCGGTTTTTTTTAAATAGATAGAGTGATTCAAGAGGAAGGTTTGCATGTATAATACACCTGTGCGAAGCCAGGGCGGGTCGCTAGTTATACATATAAACCTTCCTCTTGAATCACTTTATCTGTTAAAAAAAACGCATCAAAATCCGTTGCGTAGTTTTAAAGATATAATCATACATGGGGACAGACAGCGAGAATCGACTTTGTTTTATACTATGTAGTGTGTATTATAAATATAGGATTTGAAATCATTTCTATTTTAATGTCCCTATTTTTTTAAGATCGATAAGTGCTACAAAGCAGTTTATGAAACCCATTATTGTTTTTAGATAAAACTGCCATTAAACATCCATTTCGGAGATAAACAACAAAATCATTTACAAGTACAACATTATACCTAAGTAATGTACAATGTATGTACCTGTCATTCGTTCGTCATCTTGTGACGCGGTCGTACGCCTCCGTGATTCTGTATTCGTCTTGGAAATACTCGGAAAGGAGCTAAAAATAGCTCCATGTAAACACCTGTATGAGACTGATGATCTGATGATGTGCTGACACGTTACTCTATCTTTTTAGGGTCCCGTACCCAAAGGGTAAAAACGGGACTCTATTACTATAAGACTCCGTTGTCCGTCTGCCCAGCGGAGCAGTCTGACCAGGCTGTATCTCATGAACCATAATAGCTAGAACGTTAAAAGTTTCATACATGATGTATTTCTGTTTCTGCTATAACAACAAACACGAAAAACGGGGGGCTAGGTAAGGGGGCTCCTATACAACAAACCTGAAATTTTTAGCCGTTTTTCGCTCGATATTAATAACAGTGACAGGTAGATGCTTGAAATATTCACAAAAATGTAGTTAAATATTTACTTAAACAAATAATTATCAAATTTAAATAAATTAAATATTCAAGGGGGCGGGCTCCCAATACAAGAGACGTGATTATTTTTGCTCGATATTAATAAAGGCAACACGAAGATGCTTGAAATATTCACAGAAAATTAAGTTGTATAATTCGTTCAAATTCAAACTTCCATACGGTACGAAACCCATCGTGTACGAGTCCGCCTCGCACTTGGCCGCTTATTTAAATGCATAGCATCAATAGTTTTCGCCCGCGGCTCCGCCGCGTATATTTTGATTTTTGTTCTGTCCCATAGGAGCCTTTTATTTTTCCGGCATAAAAAGTAGTTTATGTCGACCACCAGACTAAGCCGCGCCGCCAAACGACTCTCTTGAGCTCGTGTTCCGGCGCGAAGTCTGGTGACGCCAATCTGAAAGTCGGGTCGGAACAGTAGCGTCCTCTGGTGGATCGATTACGGTGCACGCATCGATTGCCGCATCGGCCGACTAGTCGTGGAGGGCAGCGGGATCCGAGGCACGGTTTGTCGCTGGCCGACCGCAGATAGTAGGGGGCCCAAGTAGTGAGCTAGCCACTCATGAAAGGCTGCCCCGCCATCTGTCGAAAAATCCCAGGGATGCGCCATCGTGCCGGTTGGCGACCGGACGAGAGGGCCCGATGGACATCCTTGGGGGGGCTCGGGCGTCCCCGCGGTCTCCAGGCTAGTCTACCATAGATGTGTGTGGTTTGTGCGTTGTACCACTGGATCTGCAGAGTGACGTCTCGTTCCACTACCGACTTTCTACCTACTTTACTCCGCAAATAACCATGAGAAACAGTAGAAGCAAAAGAACGTGTACACAGCGGCAGCACTCCCTCTCACTTAAAGTGCACCTGTGCAATATTCGGGGCCTGCACTCCAATCTCACACCTGTCCATCATCATCTTGAGACAGATCGACCCCACCTATTGTTTCTCACGGAGACGCAGATTGCTGGTCCATCCGACGTGTCGTATCTTTCCTACCCAGGGTATTCCCTGGAGCACCGTTTCAAACCACGTGCGGGTGTATGCGTGTACGCCCGGGATGACATTTGCTTTCTGCGCCTTCGTAGGTTTGAAGACCCCTCTTTCTCAGTGCTCTGGGCTTTGGCGGACACTGGCCTAGAGAAAAATTATCTACGCTTGTGTATACCGATCACATAGCGGGGACCAGGAGACAACCAGACTCACTGAATACCTCAGTGAGGCGGCGGATGCTGCTCAACTCAGCTACCCTTCAGCCCAATTAGTGATCCTGGGGGACTTTAATGGCCACCACAAGGAGTGGCTACACCCATACCTAGACACTAACCATGCTGGGCTAGAGACGCGCAAGCTTGCCTTGACACTAGATCTTACCCAGCTGGTTCAAGGCGCCACACGGGTACCTGACGTTGACTCGCACACAGCCTACTGCTTGGACCTTCTGCTAACCACCGATCCAGACCGTTATTCAGTGGCGATTTCCTCACCGTTAGGTTCATCTGACCACTGTCTGGTGAAATCTGTATCCGTCTACTCCCCATCAGACCCCAGCCCCAAAGGGTCACGGCGAGTGTGGCGGTACAAGTTAGCGGATTGGGATGAGATGCGGTGTTTCTTTGCATCTTACCCTTGGCAGTCTGTTTGCTTCTCTTCCGATGATCCTTCTACGTGCGCGGATGCCGTAACAGATGTGCTTCGTACCGCCATGGAATACTTCATCCCATTTTCGGACGTGCCTCTGTCTAGCAAAGCTCGGCCCTGGTTTGGACCTGAATGTGGACGCGCCGAAGCGCAAAAGCATCAGGCATACCTGGCTTGGGCCGATGCTCGAAACCGTAAGTCGAGGGACATTCGTCTGAGGAAGAAGGCATACAATAGGGCTGCTAAGTCCTGTAAAAAGGTTATGCGGAGGGCTCGCTTTGATCACATTAGTCGAATAGGCAATAAGCTTGCTTCTTACCCTGCGGGTAGTAAGGCATTCTGGTCCCTAGCTAAATCGGTTGAAGCGAACTTCTGCCGCCCCTCACTGCCTCCGTTGCTGAAACCCAATGGTTCGCTGGCCCATACCGCGGTTGAGAAAGCAAATTTATTTGCATCTCAATTTGCTGAGTCTTCGCGTCTGGACCCCGGTAGTGCGAGACCTCCAACTTTGCCAAATTGTGGCTCTGTAATGAGTGATATACATATCCGGCAAAAGGAGGTTCTCAAGGTTCTCTGCAGTCTTGATGTGAACAAGGCCAGTGGCCCTGATGGTATTCCGGCCATTGTATTGAGGACTTGTGCGCCTGAGTTGTCGCCTGTGCTGACTCGCCTCTTTCGCATATCTCTGAAGACAGGTCAAGTGCCCGAATCTTGGAAGCTTGCTAACGTGCAGCCTGTACCCAAAAAAGGTAGCCGTGCCGACCCTGCCAATTACAGACCGATTTCGATCACGTCCATACTTTGCAAGAGTATGGAACGTGTCCTTAACAACAGGCTCCTGGCGTACCTGGAAGCGAATGACCTACTCAGTGACCATCAGTACGGCTTTCGCCGAAACCGGTCTACTGGGGACCTTCTGGCGTACGCCACACACATCTGGAGTGAGGTCATCGAAAAGCACGGGGAGGCGCTGGCTGTCTCCTTGGACATCTCCAAAGCTTTTGACAGGGTCTGGCATGAAAGCCTAATTGGCAAGCTTCCATCTTACGGCCTGCCTGCTGATTTCTGCGCATGGATATCAGATTTCTTGAGGAATCGGTCGATACGAGTGGTCGTAGATGGCTGCTCGTCAGATCATATGGCTATCAATGCCGGGGTTCCTCAGGGGTCAGTGCTCTCTGCGACCCTCTTCCTACTGCATATCAACGATCTGCTAAAGCCCGGAATCTTTGGGTACGCAGACGACAGTACAGTCGTGGAGAGCTACACATCCGATGCGAGAACCAGCGGGCCACAGATCGAGTCTCACAGAGAGGCTATGGTCGAGCGGCTCAACTTGAATCTGGAGGCGGTTTCTGACTGGGGTGATGCTAACCTGGTCAAATTTAATGCCACGAAGACTCAAGCCTGTCTGTTTTCGGCCAAAAAGAGACCCTTCCAATTGTCTCCCGCTTTCCGTGGTGTCTCCGTTCCGGTAACTGACAGCTTGGAACTATTAGGCGTTTCACTCTCATCGACTCTTAACTTTGGCTCTTACATAGAGTCAAAGGCCCAATTAGCTTCCAAAAAACTTGGTGTTCTCTCTAAGGTGAGACGGTATTTCACACCTGAGCAACTGCTTAGTCTGTATAAAGCTCAAGTCAGGTCGTGCATGGAATACTGCTCTCACCTTTGGGATGGCTCCGCCAAATATCAACTGGAGGCTCTGGAGTCGATTGAGAGGCGAGCCAAGAGGCTGATCGACAACGACACTCTGACTATGTCGCAGCTGCAAAGTCTCGAGCATCGACGTAAGGTAGCGTGTTTATCGGCCTTTTACCGGATCCACTTCGGAGAGTGCGCCCAGGAGTTGCACAATCTGGTCCCACCTGCCCCTTTCTTCTATCGTACGGCTAGACAGACGCGACCAAAGCACCACCCTTTTATGGTGGACATTCCGCGCATTAGAACCAAGCGTTTCGAATCCTCATTCCTCATACGAACAGCCAGAATGTGGAACGCTTTGCCTGGGTCTGTCTTCCCGCTAAAGTACAATGTGGGCGTCTTCAAATCCCGAGTAAATAGGTATCTTCTAGGTAAGCGTGCTACAACCTAGACCGCATATCTGCTTAACAACAGGCAGTATGTGGTCAAACGCAAACCTATTCAGAATAAAAAAAAAAAAAAAAAAAAAAAAAAAAAAATGTTCGATTCCGACCTATGAACTAGGTATATCCACGCCAAAAATCAAGTCAGTCCGTTGTTTTGTAGCTGCGTGAAAGAGTAACAAACATCCATACATACTCATAAACGTTCGCGTTTATAATATTAGTAGGATTATGTCGTGCGGCTTTTATCTAGTCGTACATTTAGCTACCATTATGGGAACGTATTTTTTATTTGGGTTCCGTACCCAAAGGGAAAAACGGGACCCTATTACTAAGACTTCGATGTCCGTCTGTCTGTCACCGGGCTATATCTCATGAACCATGATAGCTAGGCAGCTGAAATTTTTACAGATGATTTATTTCGGTTGCCGCTATAACAACAAATACTAAAAACAAAATAAAATAAATCTTTAAGTGGGGTCCCATACAACAAACCTGATTTTTCAGACGTTTTTCGCTCTATATTAATAATGGTACCAAGTAGATGCTTGAAATTTTCACAGAATGTTTAGTTTTATATTCCCTTCAATAATAAATAATAAAATTAGAATAAAATCAATATTTAAGGGGGGCTCCCATACAGTACGGAACCCTCCGTGCGAGAGTCTGACTCGTACTTGGCCGATTATATTTAAATTATAGCCTCTAACTTGTTTTTCCTTCAATTATATAGTTAGCTAGACTCGTATCCTACGACTTAATATAACTCTAGCAATCAATATTTTGTACAGTAAACTCTCGTAAAATGTGATAAATCACTACATAGTAAAAAACAAAGTCGCTTCCCCTGTCCCCATGTATGCTTATATCTTTAAAACTACGCTACGGATTTTGATGCGGTTTTTTAAAATAGATAGTGATTCAAGAGGAAGGTTTATATGTATAATACACCTGTGCGAAGCCGGGGCGGGTCGCTAGTGTATGTATAAAGTACAACTTTATACCCTGCAGAATAAGGTATACTTATTCTATTTTGTTCATTTAACAATAACCGCTTTACCACAAAAGATTTAATCACGCTTTAAACACTGTTTGACCGTGCAATTAGTACTGTTAAACATTGTCTAAACCGTGCGTAAAACTTTTGTGGTAAAACGGTTACCTACTATCCACCGGCGTAGGTACTCAAAAGTGTGTTAAATTGCTAAAATAATTAGGACCAAACTGTGGCAACAATTTCTTATCAGCGTAAGTACTATGAAATAACAATGCTTCTATTATTTCATAACGTCGACGTTGTAATAAAAAATTACAACTAACGTTATAAAACTGTTATAACACCTTCGGATTGGTAGAGTAGGTAAAGTATCCCAATAGTATAGGCTGAATTATACAAGTCGGCGGATGCGAAGTTAGCTACAAGCTGTGCAATCCTTATCCTTACATAGTATAAAATAAAGTCGCTATTTTCGTTTGTTTGTTTGTCTGTATGCTTAAATCTTTAAAACTACGCAACGGATTTTGATGCGGTTTTTTTAATGGATAGAGTGATTCAAGAGGAAGGTTTATATGTATAATACACCCGTGCGAAGCCGGGGCGGGTCGTCTAGTATCTAATAATCTAATATCTACTGTATAGTTATTAATTATGTCATGTATTTTCTGTTGTCTGTTATGAGTGCCCAATCACTACATAGTATAAAACAAAGTCGCTTCCGCTGTCCCCATGTTCCCATGTATGCTTATATCTTAATAGCTACACTACGGATTTTGATGCAGTTTTTTAGTTCGGATAGAGTGATTCAAGAGGAAGGTTTATATGTACCTATATAATAAACCTGTGCGAAGCCTGGGCGGGTCGCTAGTAAATAAATAAAATAAATGAAATATCTAATCCTGACTGAAGCACATAAAGCTGCGCGTTGATTTTTGATTGATTTTAAGAAACCTTTATTAACATAATAAAATTACAATGTTTTGTAAAGCTTAGCGTTAGCTAACTAAATTACAATTTACCACAATATTACAGTGTTTTGTAGGCTAATGTCACCTTTTAAAACTTGTATCTAAACATTATGTTATTTTACCAAAGTTCTCACTAAGTCGTAAGTAGAGGGTAGATAGGAAATACATTATACTTTTTGGTACGTAATACTTTGCAATTTCGTACGTTTACAACATGACCATGTCTACGGGTTACATAGCATAATTAAGATTATAAAATGAAAATGATTACTTAATGCGCGTTGATTGGATATTGCGCAGCTTGTAGCTAACTTCACATCCGCCGACTTGTATGATTCGGCCTATAGGAGTAAAGTTAGCAAAATACCGTTTGTGACAACACAGACAACCCTAATAACAAGACTGGCCGCAAACGATTGGTCGCTGCAATAATTAGTGATGCGATTGATGCCGATACAAATCTGTAATTAATCGGTTTTTAGTTTTGTTTCACTGACGCGTTACCAAATATACACTATTAAGTTTGTTACACTCAATCTAGATCGCGAACCATACTGAGTGTGTCTGTGTAATAGGTGTTACCTACTAATTATAGACCGCATCATACAAGTCAGCGGATGTGAAATTAGCTATAAGCTGAGCAATATCCAATCCTGACTGAAACTCACATAAAGCTGCGCACTGATTGGATATTGTGCAGCTTGTAGCTAACTTCACATCTGCCAACTTGTATGAATCGATCTATACGTTGCGATAAAGATATTGAACGTGTCGTGATCAATTCGTCGTCTAATATTTTTAGTACTTGGATACATTGCACGGCATAGAAAGAAATCAGTATTTGTTCTTTTTCTGCTGTATACTGTACTGTACCAGCCGTTTCAATAGTCCACTGCAGGACGTAGGCCTACCCAAGAAGGGTGATTGGGCCATATCCACCACGCTGGTCCAGTGCGGATTGGTGGATTTTTCTGCTGTATAAATAAATTTAACCACTGTAAAAAATCGTTAATCCATCGCACTGAGTTATCTGTGAGGGTTACCAACTCACCACCAAAGAAGATATTATAATAATGTCACCACCAATGTAGCGCTCGTAGAGTAGGTAGTTTGGCGTGTTTGTCAGAGACCGCTGAAGTTAGTAACGTTCCGCAGATACGTGACCGCGGGTGGCATTTCCAACGAAGCGCTGCCGCAGAGGCCTTTGGGGAGGGGCTTAAAAACTAACACCAGAGCTAGCAATATTTATTGTGTATGTATGTATAGCTATACAATAATTATTATGCCAATATTGGTGGTAAAGTAAAGTAATATTATTTTGCCAATGTTAGGCCTATATTGGTGGTAAAGTTTGTATTTAGGCCTATATTGGTGGTAAAGTTTGTATTACAAACATTGGTAATAATTATTGTATTAGGCCTATATTGGTGGTAAAATTTGTATTAATACAAACAAATGTATTAATACAAACTTTACTACCAATGTAGGCCTAATCTAACTTCTTTGGCGGCTGTGATGTGATGTCAGCTACAAGCCGGCAAACCCCATTCCTTGATCAGTACTTAGTTATGTGAGCCTCAGTCAGGATTGGGTTTCGTGCAGCTTGTAGCTAACTTCACAGCCGCCAAAAAGTTTGATTCGGTCTATAAATGATAATTACTACCTCGGCTTACAAAACGCTTTTGAGGCCCGAATGATTATGTATTGACACTTTCCTTCCGCCCGGGCCTGGTCTAGCCTTATCGCGCAGGAAACTTGTTACCATACGACGCGTTCTGCATAATGCTCACAGAATAATGTAGAGTTGGGTTTATTTATAGATCTTATAGCGTACGTTCCGTACCTAATTTTAGGTTTATATAACGACGATTGAGTTATACGATAAAATAATATAGATAGCCTTATTTACACTTATCAATTTAGACCTGGTTAAACAAAGAGGTGCCTACTCCAGGTTTGATTTAGAGCAGTAGGAAAGAAACGACTACTTGTTACACCGACTCATAGACTAGCGAGGTCTGATAAATCCGTGTATATTGGAGGACCGGCTCTCTATAGGTATATACCTATAACAGGATACCTCGTGCCGTGCGTAGTGCACCCTCCGTTGTATCATTTAATAATACGAATATAATTATTTTCCGCAAAAAATTGCAAATCGGCCTTCCATTGTGTACAAAATTCGAATATTTCGTTTGTTTACATTATTGTTGATTTTTCAAAAACGGCTCAGCCTATTTCTTTAAAATTTAAATGGGACCTCGGGAGTGTACCCTTTCGAACGAAAAATATTTTTTCGATTTAGTTCACAATTATCGATGAGCATACACAAAAAAATACATACAAACGAACATAAAACCTCCTTTTTGGAAGTCGGTTAAAAATAAGCTGAGGTCTTGGCTAAGGGAACAATTATTTTATGATAGGTACCTACCTAAAAATGAATTTTTAAAATTACTTAAGTACCAGATTCATTAAAAATAATTTTCTTTGCAAAATTATTTTAATTATTACAATTGATTATTTAAATTTTATTGATCATTTTATTGAAAACACTCAACTCAAATCGGATATTATTTAGATGTAGATAACAGCTTATTGTTTTTGTATGGTCAAGTAGACGCCTCACGATTGCCTTAATCATTCAAATTATACAAAATTATTGTTCAAAAATATTTAAATTGCTCATTTAAACTTTAATGTTGTAAACATTAACATACAATGGTAGACATGATTGAGATCAAAAATATTGTGTCATACCTAACCTACTCACCAGTTTTATTGTTCCTAGTGGTAAAGGCAACTACTCGTACGTCTCATAAAATTAATCTGAATTGTATCAGTAAAAGAAAACGTAAAATATTTGTAAAAGGTTATAATAGGTGTAGGAACATACCTATCGAATCAAATAATTTAAATAAATAAATATAAATATTAGGGGACATCTTACACACGGTCTCTGACCCCAAACTAAGCAAAGCTTGTGATATGGCTGCCAGAGACTGATATACTACATATACATATTTTAAATACATACTTATATAGATAGTACCTAAATACTTAAATAACACCCAGACACAGAGCAAACACCTATGTTCATCACATAAAATGCTTGCCCTGGGTGGGGATCGAACCCACGCCTCTTTGATCCAGAAGTCAGGGTCACTAACCACTGAGCCAACGAGGCAGTCCTTCTGCCTGTGAAGTTATATAAGCTGCGCAAACCCCAATCCTAATAGTCCGGGAGGTAAGCGCAAAAAATATTACGTTGTCGTGGTGATCTACAACAATACCCTGAATTCAGTCAGCTGGGATGCTTAGCGTTTGGTCGGTATACCCGTTTGAATTTTTAAATAATCGGCCAAGTACGAATCGAACTCGCGCACGGAGGGTTCCGTACTGTATGGGAGCCCCCCTTAAATATTTCTTTTATTTTAATTTTATTATTTGTTATCGAAGTGAATATAAAACTAAATATTCTGTGAACATTTCAAGCATATACCTGTTACCATTATTAATATAGAGTGAAAAACGTCTAAAAATTCAGGTTTGTTGTATGGGAGCCCCCCTTAAATATTTATTTTATTTTCTTTTTAGTATTTGTTGTTATAGCGGCAACAGAAATACATCATCTGTGAAAATTTCAGCTGCCTAGCTATCATGGTTCATGAGATACAGCCCGGTGACAGACAGACGGACATCGAAGTCTTAGTAATAGGGTCCCGTTTTTCCCTTTGGGTACGGAACTCTAAAAAGAGTTTGATGGAAACCATTTACCTGAAACAAGTAACAAGTCAGTCAGACTTTGACTGAAAGGCCTTTCAGGTAATTAGCGTCTAAAACATAGACACAAAATAGCTCGCATTGAGTTGGTGACTATTTCAAAATAGACCTAACTTCGGAGTACTAGCTGAAATAAACGTGATAAAAATATGATGACGACCTCATTGCAAACCTGTAAAGATGTCGAAACCTTGACCTTGTATCGGCGTCGTGCATTTTGACAAAGGGTCGTCCATAAATTACGTGAGGCATTAATCATGATTTTTTACGTGAGAAAAAAAATCACGAAACTGCAGAAAAGATTTTTTACTTTTGAGTAAAAATTATTATCTGGAAAAACAAACTCGTCCGCCCGAGTGCGATATCCGCAATGTCAGGTATTGCCAGTTCTTTAAATTCAGATATCAACCAAAGTCTTGATTGCGTATAGGGTGTAAGAAAAAAGATGTGCTATATTAGACTCTAGATAATAGTAAATATCGTGGTCATGGCGAAATCGATGGAAGAACTCAGCTCGATGCTCGAAGGCCTCAATCGAGTTTCTCAACAGGTGGGTCTCAAAATGAACATGGATAAAACAAAAATCATGTGTAATGCCCATGTCGTACCCACCCCAATATCTGTTGAGAGCTCGGTTCTTGAAGTTGTTAACTCGTACGTCTACCTAGGACAAGTAGTCCAGCTAGGTAAGTCCAACTTTAAGAAAGAGGTCAATCGCCGAATCCAACTCGGTTGGGCAGCCTTCGGAAAACTGCGTGACGTCTTTTCATGTGATATACCTCAGTGCCTCAAGACGAGAGTTTTCGATAGTTGTGTGTTGCCAGTGATGACATATGGAACTGAAACGTGGTCTTTTACTATGGGCCTTATGAATAAGTTCAGGATAGCCCAACGTGCTATGGAGAGGGCTATGCTCGGCGTCTCTCTGCGAGATCGAATCAGAAATGAGGAGATCCGCAGACGAACCAAAGTTACCGACATAGCCCAGCGGATTAGCAAATTAAAGTGGCAATGGGCAGGGCACATAGTTCGGAGAACGGATGGCCGATGGGGCAGTAAAGTTCTCGAATGGAGACCACGGACCAGCAAGCGCAGCGTAGGACGTCCACCGACTAGGTGGACTGACGATATAATAAAGATCGCAGGAACGCGCTGGATGCAGGCCGCTTCCAACCGGCCTTATTGGAAATCCATTGGGGAGGCCTATGTCCAGCAGTGGACGTCTTACGGCTGATGGATGGGTGGATGGAATAGTAAAAACCTGCAAAATACTAATAGAAGCGATAGAAAAGAAATAATAAATATGTTGATTTACTTAAGCATCTCTTTAAAAAAATTAACAGTAGTTTTTGACGCGAAACTTTGACTATTACGCCTAGGCCGTGCGTATAGTCAGGCAAAAAAAACGTATACGCAAATAGAGACAGAAGATATTAGTTTCGTCCTGTTCATACTTTAATACTTACACATCTCGCCCTCTCTTACTTGTATTTATTATTATTTAGCGCCCTGTCTAGTTAATACTTCGACTATGGTTTCGGCCTATAATTTATGGACGCCCCCCGAGAGCAACCTTGAGGTCGGCTGCTGTGTAACTGATTCCGCAAAAACGCGACCTTGATTGTAATAAGCGTTATAGTGATATTCTAAATTGTACATCTTGTGTGTTTAGTTTCGCTTGACGAGGATGTTGCCGATTATAATTTTAGCATGAATCAGACTTCTGTATTCTTTTTTTTTATTCTGAATAGGTTTTCGTTTGACCACATACTGCCTGTTGTTAAGCAGATAAGCGGTCTAGGTTGTAGCACGCTTACCTAGAAGATACATATTTACTCGGGATTTGAAGACGCCCACATTGTACTTTAGCGGGAAGACAAACCCAGGCAAAGCGTTCCACATTCTGGCTGTTCGTATGAGGAATGAGGATTCGAAACGCTTGGTTCTAATGCGCGGAATGTCCACCATAAAAGGGTGGCGCTTTGGTCGCGTCTAGCCGTACGATAGAAGAAAGGACTCACTCTCCGAAGTGGATCCGATTCTTGTAGGCCGATCCAACTTTGGCAATTGTGATGTTATTTAAAACACTAACACCAGGGCTAACTGTCCGGCCTCTGCGAACTTACTTGAATTTAAATCGTCACTATCACTACATAAGTATAAAACAAAGTAGCTTCCCTGTCTGTCTGTCCCTATGTATGCTTATCTTTAAAACTACGCAACGGATTTTGATGCGGTTTTTTGATTAGATAGAGTGATTCAAGAGGAAGTTTTATATGTATAATACACCTGCGAAGCCGGGGTGGGTCGCTAATTACTAATATTATAAATCCAAAATGGTGTTTGTTGGTTTATATTGGTTTGTTCCTCTTTCACGCGGCAACGGAGCAACGGATTGACTTGATTTTTCGCTAGGAAATAGTTCAAAGGTCGGAGAGTGACATAGTTATCCCGAAAAAATAAATGGTTCCTAGGGGATAGCACAAAAGTCAAAATTACACGCGGGGCGAATCCGCGGGAAAAAAATAGCAAATAATAAAATATAAAGGCCAAATGGAGCGTTAACTATCAATACAGACGGACAGAAAGAAATAATTGTCTATTTATCGACTCAATTCCGTCACGGGTAAGTGAGAACGCGGCGAGGAACAACTACCGATACTTACCGCGTTACCGTTCTTGTGTAACTGTTAAGGTTAACCAAACTTGTAATAAACACATTAACGGCTTTTTAGTAGTGCCACGGTTATCTGCATATACAGGATTATCCAGATCTGGTGTATTAAGCCGAAAGGAGGTGATTCAAACTATCTTTATGAACAACTTTTACTATGGAGCCAAACCGAAATTCGAGAAAAAATACAGCTGTTTCATATATTTTGTAGATTCCGAGTTACAGTTTGGTATGGAACAGCTGTTTTTTTTTTTCTCGTGAATTTTGGGTTGACCCTATCGTAAAAGTTGTTCGTAACGATATGGTCTCAATCACCCCTTTTTGGCTTGGTATGGGGTAAGTAGATATCCCGGTAGTTGTACTATAACTATGTTAAATTTCGTATTCATAAGCACGTACTTAGGTATTAAAATTTTGCTATGATACCTATCTGTAAATTTAACAGAAGAGATCCAAACACCTGTAAGTAATTTTTATTTTATTTATTCCGTTCAAATTAAAAGCTTTCAATTTTCAAATGTGCAATATTATGATTTACGTAATGCTTCATATTTTTATGTCTTTCACATGCAGTGATTTTTAGGGTCCGCACCCAAAGGGTAAAAACGGGACCCTATTACTAAGACCCCGCTGTCCGTCTCTCTGTCTCCAAGCTGTATCTCATGAATCGTTATAGCTAGAAAGCTGAAATTTCCACAGATGATGACAGTATTTCTGTTGCCGCTTTAACAACATATACTAAAAATAGAATACAAATAATACTTAATAATACTTTACCTACCCATACAACAAACATGATTTTTCAGCCGTTTTTCGCTCGAAATTAATAATGATAACAGGTGGATGCTTAAAATATTCACAGAATATTTAGCTGCATGCTTACTTTTATAATAAATACTTAAATTAAAATTAAATAAATATTTAAGGGGGGCTCCCAAACAGTTTTGAACCCTTAGTGCGCGAATCCAACTCGTACTTGGCAGATTATTTATCTTAATAATTACTATGAACTATAATTTTAATCATAATACCTACTAATTAATGTTATAAATAAATTGAAATCTTTATTGACGAGGAATTGCGCGACCGAGAAGGATATAATAATATGGCGGATAGGAGCATGGCGCGTACACTACAAAGTAAACTACAAACTAAATTTGTAATAAACACATTAACTACTAGGTTTACTCTCAATGATCTTAGGAAGTTATTCCTGAGACTTAGTCATGCGAACTATGAAGACTCACTAACTTCTAGTTCTGTTCCACCATTGTAAATCGTAGTTTGTAGGTAATCGTATAGGAAAGTTCAACAAGAAAGGGGCATTTATGAAGACAAACTACTGCAGTACTTATAGAAAAACGAGTTTTGTTACTTCTGGGTACTTTGGATACTTACGTCATTAATTTTCAATGGAAGTTGTATGATTCCTAATGAATCTCGCGCATAAATGACGTGTAATACATTAAATGAAAGAAGAATTAGCAAAATAATAAATTTGTTAACTTTCGAGTAACGACTTCCACATAAGAAGTAAAGTATAGAAAAGCTATTATGTCGCACAAATTATATTATGTACCTAATAACTCAACGAAACATGTACCTACAACTAATATACTCGTAGGTACATACATCTTCAATAAACACAAAACAAATATATTAATGTCAAAATGTCAGGAAACTATAGTTGTAATCCTGTTAGATTGTTTAACTTTTATTTACTTGCAAAACAGAATAAAAATCCTTTACGTAAGTGCCCTAAGCCGTGGCGAATTTACGTATTTGCCGTCAGTAGGCTGTTGAATTTAGAGCTAATAATATTTAGGCATAACAATAAATTATTTTATTTTTGAAAATAATAAAATGTAATGATCCAAAATTTGCCGCCCCTGAAAATCTGCCGTTCTAGGCTCCAGCCTACTCATCATTTGTAAATCCATCACTGATACTAAGAAAAGGAAGAATCAATTTCAATTTTTAAGTCTTTATTTATCATAAATGTAACAACATAAGTACAATACCAGTATACATACATTCTGGTAGTACCTACCGTTAATCAGATTTACATGTAGGTATATTTTGTTCTAGCTCGCAGGCTCATATAATTTTTTTAAAGTGAGTATATTATTCTAGGGATTAAACATGTGAATCTATACTATACTAATAAGAGAAAAGATTTGATTGTTTGTTTGTTTGCATTGAATAGAATAGGGTCCGAAACTACTGAAACGATTTGAAAAATTCTTTTACTCTTGGGAAGCTACACAATCCCCGGGTGTCATAGGCTATATTACTTTTTTTTTTTTTTTAAATTAGGGAGGCTGCTTGTATAATAAGAACATATAATAAGATTAAATTATGAATGCTTTAGTAAAGCAATACATTTGTTGTCTTGATGAAAAAATTCAAGATAAGGAATAAAACTAGTCTGCGATAACAAAAGAAAAACGTACACACATATTTGAAGTGAAATTTCAAACGTATCACAGAGAATCGCGCGCGCATCAAAGTGACGTAACCCAAATATTTCCCATTCACTTGGAAAGCTCGCCGCCGCCGGAGTCGCGGGCACCTGCGCTCGCGCAGCGGTCCCGAGTTTTCACTTTCACGGGCCGTTGCCCCGACACCAGCCTCGGCACACTTCGCCTTTGGGTCAAGGTCAGGTTGTGGGGCTCACCGATACGGGACCTTTGGGTCTGGGTCCGTGTGACTTATGACTACTTGATTATGATTCAACTCAATCATTTATTGCAACATAATTGAAGACTTGATTTCAAAGTCCATTTTTGTCGAAAATGCTTTACAGGAGCTTAACTAGCTTAACAGAATTGCTTAAATAACTTTTTTACAATTCACCAAAGAGTGATTTTAGTTTCATTTTAAACAGTTTTAGTTTTATAATTGTATATTTTCCACCATAAAAAATATGTTACCTACACTAATAGATAACATAACTTAAACCGAAGTAGGTAGTGACAAAGGTTCTAAATTATCATTAAAAAATTCGTCTAATGTGTAATTATATTTAATAGCATTTGGTTTTGGTTTTTGGCTGTACGCTATCGATAGTTGAGAATTCAGGGTCAGTGTAACTTTGTATTCTATATTTCTTATTTGGGTCAAGGTCGGATTATGGGGCTCCCTGATACGGGACCTTTGGGTCGGGGTCTGGGTAATGTGAGACTACTTGATTATGACTCTACACTATTGATAGTTTAAGAATTCTGGGTCAGTGTATTCTATATTTTGCCTTTTTTTATTTCAAATATGTTTACCTTTGAATACTTACATACGTTAAGTATGCGTAGGTACTATAATGTTAGGCGGACATGTGGTATAGAGTCAAGGCCTTTAGGTCAAGGTCAGATTATGGGGCTTTGGATTCGGGACCTTTGGATCTGGGTCTATTAGACTACTTGGCTGTGACTCTACGTTATCGAAGTCGATAGTTAGAATTTTATTCGGGGTCAGTGCGGCTCTGTATTCTATATCAATCATTTCTCGACTCTTTTTTAATGAGAGTTATGCCGTTTAATGTGTTTTAGCGCCAGTTTGAGGTCTATTTTATTTGACACGTGTTTAGACTTTAAGCAAATATACTTTGCTTAGGTACTCAAGACATGTAATCTCTTCAAGCTCTCATACAAGAGAGTGACTGACTCGGCAACAGTCTAAAAACTCGATGAAAAAACTGATCTGTAATAATTTTCAGCTTTCAGATGTATAGCTTTCTATTGAAAGTTAGTCTATATCAATCCAGTGCTGAAAATAGAACTCTGCCTTATATCCGCGTTTCTTGTCCGTAGCTTTGTAGTGTCTGATATATTTGGCTCGTCCGGGATATGGTCTGCTTATTATGCCATTGAACGCTCATCTAACTGTAACCTGCCTGTTTTTATTTTTATTCCTGTCTAGTTTTGAGATGTAGTCGAGATAGTTTAAGATTAGATGAAATTAGAGTCTAAATTCTTGTCGAATAAAGTTTATTAGCGAATTTTGTCATTTTCGGAGTCTGACATACTGCTGAACGTGTCATCAGTTGCCTAAATCTAAAGCTTGAGACATCCGCTACCCCAGTTCGCCGCATTCGGAATACAAAATGCTCGTTGGAGCATAATTAACACACATTCTCTACTTGTTATCGTTTAGCCATCGGTCTTTATGAATCATTGATGCATTAACCTAATTTTATCGTAGGTAAAGGAAGTTGACAGGAGTTAGACTAAACTGGTCTAATTCGATGTTTGTTTAGCATTCCGATTCCTCTCTGATTCATCTTAGAAGACTTGTAAAATTCTACAAACATTCAAACTACTTGACATATTTTTCTGCACAAATAACGCACAAATAAATATTATATTTTTACGAAATATCATGGCAGCGATCATCGACCCTTTGCTATCAGCTGTTATCTCGACCAACATAGCTGCACTTGACAAAGAAAGGGTCTTATCGTGATTCACAGATAGCTCAGTGATACAACAAATCCAAACAAACGTCTTTTTGCTTATTATTGTTCCCTTGCACTTGCTTTTCTCTGATAAAATTATCTGTAGGCTGTGGAGTTTTAGCTGAATAAAGATACGTTCTTTATCATGCAACTTTCCAAAGAATGTTACGGAACTTGCGAAGAATGATCCTACTTCCTTCCTACTAATATTATAAACGTGAAAGTTTGTAAGGATGGATGGATGTATGGATGTTTGTTACTCTTTCACGCAAAAACTACTGAACGGATTGAGATGAAACTTTACAATTATATAGCTTATACATCAGAATAACACAATGTGTTATAACAATATTATAACAATAAGTGTTAAGTAAGTAGGAAAAATTCTGCCATCTGCGAGCTATTCTAGCGTGCGCTCCAAGAAATGTCAAAAAAGAACTGTCAAATCGTTTTTTTTTATTTTCCACCTGATAAGGTAGGGCCTCGAAATATCATGCGGGCGAAGCCGCGGGTAAAATCTAGTAAATAAATAAACCCATGTCAATGCCCCGACACGAGCGCGCGTACCGAAGCTCGGGCATTCTATCACTTAATTTAATCAATTCAATAACAACGCATGAAAGAGACAGATATAGCGCTCTGTGGGCTAATTGTGTAATGTAGAATGTATCGAGGTTTTTTTTCCTCGTTTCAGATAGTCAACAATGCACGAGCAGGACGGCGACACTGAGCCCGCGCATCACGCGCGGCGTCCAATGAACGCTTTCCTCATATTCTGCAAACGTCACAGGAGCGTCGTCCGCGACAAATACCCAAATCTAGAAAACAGGTATGTTCCCGTTTTTAGGGTTCCGTACCCAAAGGGTAAAAACGGGACCCTTTTACTAAGACTTCGATGTCCGTCTGTCTGTCTGTCTCCAGGCTGTTCCTCATGAACCTTGATAGCTAGGCAGTTGAAATTTTCACAGATGATGTATTTCTGTTGGCGCTATAACAACAAAATACTAAAAACAGAATTAAATAAATATTTGAGGGGGGCTCCCATACAACAAACGTGATTTTTAGGAGTTTTTTGCTCGCTATTAATAACGGCAAGAGGAATGGAGCTCCCCGATACGGTACGGAACCCTTCGTGCGCGTGTTCGACTCGCACTTGGCCGATTTTTCACTTTCCTCTTAGCGTAATTTGACTAGGTAAGCGATCATCAAAGTTAAGCAACGTTCAGCACGGTCAGTCTTCGGATGGGTGACCGCGGATGTCATTTACAACTGAGCGCTCCCGTGGCTCGGATGACACAAGAAATTGTAGATTCCGGTTGTTCATGTCAAAGGCTTTCAGGCGGCTCAAAAACTCTGATACCAGGGTCAGCCACCCGGCCTATACATACTTACTACTTTCGATCCTCTTTTTAAGGCTAGACCTACTTTTATGACTTTTATGAGCCGTGTTGGTCTAGTGGTAGTGACATCCGCCTTACAATCGTAAGGTTTAAATCCCGATCTCGTACCAATGAGTTCTTTGCAATTTATGTACGGAATATCACACCACTGGCTTTTCGGTGAAGGAAAACATCTTGAAGCAAGCAACCTGCATACGTCCGTAGAAGAAATTCGATGGCGTATGTGAATCCACCAACACGCACTGGGACATTGGTGGATAATTGTATATGGTCCAATTACCTTTTGTGGGTAAGCCTACGTCCTGCAGTGGAATTGACTGGTATAGTACAGTACAGACCTACAGACAGTGCCTCTACAAGTCTACATATGTAGGTATTTGCATTTATTCTAACATGTATATTTATGTGATTGCAGGTCCATAACAAAAATTCTCGGAGAATGGTGGGCCAACTTGGACAAAGACGAGAAAGCTTGCTACACAGGTCTTGCTAAACAGGTGCGTATTCATTTATAATTTGGAAATAATTGAATTTTCAATACAAAGTTCATAATTGTATTCCTACGAGGGTCAAACTGAAAGTTCTTAGAACTGGCCACTTATAAACAATATAATAAAAAAATAATTCTATAATTTGAAAATAGAACTCTTTGCCAATATTACTGAGTATATACTTCATTCATTTGTCATTTGTTTTACGATTTGGCGGCAAATTGAAAATTGTCTGTGTCACGTCAACATGAATTTAACACGAGAAAATTTTCGTGCAATGATTTTTTATGACTTTCGATGTCATTTAAGTCAACAAGAAAGTTATGATAGACTACGATTGGCCTTTCACGATGAAGCCCCATCTCGTGCGACTGTTTACAACTGGTTTAATGAGTTTAAACGTGGTCGCACTAATCTCACTGATGATTTACGTGAGGGACGGCCTTCTACGGCGACGACTGAAGATAACATCTGTGTTGTGCGGCGTATGATAGAGACTGACAAAAGAGTGACCTATCAGCAGATTCGGACAAGCTTAGGCATCGGTATGAGTCAAGTGCACAAAATCCTACACGAACATTTAGCGGTCAGGAAGCTTTGCGCCCGGTGGATACCTCATAATTTGACTGAGGCTCAAAAACTCCATCGTGTGGATTGGTGCCGTAAAATGATTGAAAGATTTAACGGAGGTGACTCAAATGCTGTGTTCGACATACTAACAGGTGACGAAAGCTGGATTTACTGTTATGATCCTGAAACCAAAAGACAATCTGCTCAGTGGGTGTTTCCTTTCGAGGAGTTGCCAACTAAAGTGAAGAGAGATCGAAGTGCGGGGAAAAAAATGGTGGCCTCGTTCTTTGGAAGGATAGGTCATTTCGCGACAATTGTGTTAGAGGATCAAAAAACAGTTTCTGCAGAATGGTACACTACCAATTGTTTGCCACTTGTCTTGGAAAAAGTTCGAGAGAAACGACCTCGCAGTAGGATCCTCCTTCACCACGACAACGCCTCATCGCACACCGCCAAGCGAACGATCGACTATTTGGCGACATCAAACGTTGAATTACTGGGTCACCCGCCGTATAGCCCCGACCTCGCGCCTTGTGATTTTTATTTATTTTCAAAAATTAAAGAAAAACTTAAAGGAAAGCGGTTTATGAATGCTGAAGAAGCGGTGGCTGCGTATCGCGATGCCATTGAAGAGACCCCTAAGGACGAGTGGGCAAAGTGCTTTTCCCAGTGGTTCCATCGCATGCAGCGGTGTATTGACGTGAATGGACAATATTTTGAAAAGATATAATAAAACTAATAACTGGCTAATGTAATCAGTTTTTGATTTTCTAAGAACTTTCAGTTTGACCCTCGTATAAATACGTTTACGGAATAATTAAAATTTTCTTTCTTTTCTAGTATAAAGACGCGTTCTTCAACGCTCATCCCGACTTCAAGTGGTACAAGTTGCCCGCACCGCCCTTGCGTTCTCTCTCTGCCAGGCCTAGAGAAGTTTATGAAAAGCCTGTAGAGTTCCCAAACACAGAACACCATGAAATCGAACTCGAACGTACCAATAACAACTCCACTAAGTTCGACTACAACAACAAGCCGATCAATGACTTGTACGACAATGAACCCAAAACTTTGTCCATGTTCACTCCCGGAAAACTGGCCGATGAGGCCCAAATGGGAGGCCTCAGCAGCCTCCTCGCTACTAAGACTGAAACTCAAACTCCAAACCCGTACTACTCGCCACCATCGTTTAAATTCAACGCGATCTCAACCTCTAACGATTACCGATCTCATTACTTAAAAGGTATTTCTAATCGAGAAGACAGCATACGCGAGCTGCAGAACGCTCTCTCCGAGACGACTAGGGTATTCGAAGAAGACTTCGACGAGAAGGGTAGAATATATCGCTATGCCAACGTGCCGGGAGACCCTTATCCTGCGCCGAACGATCAGTTCACAAACCAAGACGTGATAGACCAAATAGTTGATAAGAGATATTCTAAGGACGACGATTACAACAGAAACTGGTCGGACGACGAGAAGAATACTAGATCCGGGAGGTCTTGCAAAGGCAAGAGGTACCAGGAGTTCATGGCCGTCGGGGGACTGATCGCAAATAAAAGGCAGAAGAGAGATTACGCGGACAAATCGCCAGACGAAGGCTACAGCATGAACTGTAACTGGGATCCTGGCAGCTCCCGCAGCGAGGAATCTAACTCCACCATCACCGACGATCCGAAGCCAAATAACTCACTGAACGACATGTCCGCCGATACCGACATCAAACTCGAACTCGCATCTGAACCGGACAATAACATTAACAAAACATTCAAGGCTGCCGACTTCGACTTAGACGCTAAAATTAAAGCCTTGCCCTCGCTTAGCTTAGAGAAGTTTCAACAGAAGAAGCGCGAAAATAAACGGAAGAAGAAAACGATCAACCTGAAGCCGAAAGCTCTCGAGTCTTCTCATATCATCAACTCGGTGCCGCGTCCTATGGTGGACGAGAGGCGCCAGATGATAGAGAGCTGGCGCGACACCGTCATCGGGAGCCAGAAGCGGAAACCGAGGAAGATCAGTATCACGAGACTCGAGATCAACAGCATGGTTTCGAGCGTGGATTTGAACAATGCGCATAAAATTAGCCCCGAAATAAAAATAGCCACGGAAGCGCCTTGCACCGTCGTGCATAACATGGAAATCTGCAAGCAGAGCTCGCACGGCAACGTGGACCTTTTCGCGCTGGCAACCTTGGCAGAAGTCGCCTCCAACACTTCAAAACTCGAACACTCTTCTATAGTCAACAACATGACCGCCAAAGCGAGCGACGGAAACGCTTCCAAGGTATGAAATACCTATACAACTAGCCTTAAAAAAAGATATTCCAAATATTATTTACTTTGTAACAATCAGATAATATTTATACATAGATCTACTTTTACAATGTACGCATAAAGATTAATATTATTGTACACACTTTTAATTGTAGTTTTTATAAATTAGCTATAGAACTATTTATATTGAGATAGAGAAAACTATGTATACTTATTTTAGTTGAATACGTCGTCGTGTAGGCTGCTACATATTGCTTTTTAGAACTAGAAATTTAACTATGGTGATTGTTGGATGGATAAAATCACAAGAATAACAGCGAAGCATAATGTTTTATACGTTATTAAGGGAAAATGATTTACAAGTTAGATCCCTGTTATCGTGTGACTTGTTACTCACATGTACCAATTTTTAATTATATTATCGTTTATGAGTAACGAGTCAATACATGTCTATTAATAGGGGCTATCATCACAATATCAAATGCCAAACTTAGGTATGTCATATTAGTTTAACGGTAAACCTCATTATGTGTTAAAGTTGATTAATTTTAAATCGCCTTAATAATTAAGATGATTAACAAGTTAAGACACCATGTGCTTAGACTGCATTGCATTTTGAAGGTGATTTTATTTTGTCGTTTTAAAGTTTGCATATATTTGCAATTACGATATTTTTATTATACTTATATATAATACTACATAGTCGCTGGTTTTATATATATACGTGAATTTATCACAAGTAAACTTTGTGCTACGGTGTTCAATGGAGTGCGAAAAATTATGTATTACTTATGCGTTAATGCGCAGTTTTTAAAATGAATGTAATTCGTGAACGCGAATCATGTTTATTTTGTTTCAGTTGCTATTTGAACGGCCCTATGACAAGGCCCATATTTTATACTACCACTTTATGTGTGAGTAAGACTCGCAATCATATTTTCTTTGTGATAAATTAACTAGTTTTAGTTAAAAGTTTATAAAATATCACGCAATTACAATGTGTTACAAACAACTAAGATATCAAAAAGTTTAAAAAAAAAAGGTTAGATTTTAATCTTGTCCCTATTAGGTACCTGAACTTAATCGAAAAAATTAATAAATTTATCATTTGTTTTAAAATCATACATTCGATTTATTGATGTTAGTTAAATCATATTACGTTAATGTTAAATGCGGAACAGTGTTTCTCAAATTGTCTTGTACGATGGGTTTATGAGTTACTGTGATTTTGTTCAAATGTCCAACGTAGAGGTCGCTTTCGGAGTTTTGTTGCCGGTCTAGTCTAGTGTAGGGTTTATAACGAAATCATCAAGTACGAAATTCGAAAAGTGCACTTATATTTTTTAAACTTACAAAATAATATATGATGACACAAGCCATAATGTGACATGCTCATCCAAAGACCAAATATTTTAGAATAGAGATGCTAGGCTGTAGATATTGTATATGTAATTATATTATAAGTGATATATAAAATATTATGTATTGTATATTATAATATGGTGAAATATAACATGTCAATATTTGTGTCATTCCAAAAAAAATATAAAAATTATAGTTAGTTTTGTTATTTTATGCATTTTGTTTGAAACATTTTATATATCACATAGCTTGTAAATGGAATTATTTGATTGTTGCGTTTTATGTAAAATTTTATCGGTTGTTAAGTTTTGATACGGAGCGGAGAGCTTTTGAAGGTTCCTAAACGAGATTTTACTGAAGAGCTTCGAGGGGCTTTACTTATACAATACAGATGAAATTACATAGTAACCTGTCGAACCGATCCTTATGACTAATGGTTTGCCTTGTCAATAACTAAAGAGCCTTATATTTAAATCTAGTGTTAAGGTAAACGAGATGGGGCCAGTATGAGGAAGTACACGGTAAAAATCACATATTTGTGGTTTTTGTCATATTCTAGAATGGGCCTTTATGCAGTTACAGTTGGTACTAAAACCTTGAGGAATCTATGGATATATGGACTTAGGATCCATTTAAAATTGTATAATGGTGCTGGAAGATCTGTATTAAAATTATGTTAAGAATCATAGCCCATTGTCAACCTTACTTGTTTTTGGCGGTGGGCTGAGTAGTCAGTATAGTTATTGTAATAATCGTTAATTTTTAAGAAATCGCGATCATTTTGTGCTAAATGTACCTATATCATAATTTTGTTTTAATGTTTACAGTACATTGTTATATAGCGCACAATTTGATCGCGATCGCTTTTTGTCATAATGAGGGGGAAATTTAATCGTTTGAGAAACACTGGTCTTGGTATTTTTGTTTAAGTTAGGGCATAATATTGTAAAGTCGGCACCCAAAGTGTTTACCTGTTTGGTTCCAAAGTATATTGTTGAATGTTTTGTTATTTGTGAGCAAGGTTCGATTTATTATGCTCTTTATGTCTCATGCTCGGTAAGCTAGCTTTTTTTAAAACAATGTAAAAATTATCGTTCAGTTACTTTAGATTTTTTAATTGAGGGGAATCATTTCTAAATTTCGAACGTATTGGATGTATAGGTATAGGCCGCGCCACACAAATTGGCGGATGTGAAGTTAGCTACAAGCAGCGCAATAGCCAATCAACGTGCGGCTTTATGTGAGCTTCATTCGGGATTGGCTATTGCGCAGCTTAGCTAACTTCACATCCGCCAATTTGTGTGGCGCGGCCTATACGGATTCTCCATTCAATCTGACAAGTTCCGTGCAGTCGTACGAAATACAAAAATAATTCCTTAGAACATTAAAATAAATTATAGTATTACAAATCTTTAAAATATTAAATCTGATCAGTTTCTATGCAATTTGTTATTTTTTGTTTTGTTATTCAGACGTGCTTGCTTACTCTGCATCGGATATGAAGAGCTTTGTTACACTAGGGCTGTAAGCATGCCATAACACCCGAGATATTTCGCCGTCAAGCACAGTTTGACAGGCCTTGCCCAAAGCGTGTTATGGCTAGCTACGTCCAAGTGTCTACTACCTATAATTTATTAGAGAAATAAAGTTTATTCATAATTAAATTAACTACAACATGTCGTATTTTATTTCCAAGTCTTTGATTATCCTTCCCTATTTCCTTTATCTGTAAGGTAATGGCATAATCCTAATTTATATATGGACTGCTTGAAACCTCCCTTGAAGCAGTCTGAGGGGTTCGTAAAAAAAAAAACATAAAAAATTAGATCATCATTATAGTCACTAGCGACCCGCCCCGGCTTCGCACAGGTGTATTATACATAGGTATAAACCTTCCTCTTGAATCACTATCTACTACAAAAAACCGCATCAAAATCCGTTGCGTTAGTTTTAAAAACTTAAGCATACATGGGGAATTGGGGACAAACAACGGGAAGCGACTGTTTTATATCTTGTAGCTTGTAGAGCTAACTTCACATCCGTCGACTTGTATGATTCGGTGATTCGGTCTATATTAGTTATTAGAGTTATTCATAATCAATTAGCATCCTTTTAGGTGCTTATTCTATACATCAAAGCTAACAACTTTTGGTCTAAGTACTACTTTTATTATTTCTCAAAAAAAAAAATGCTGTTCTATAGAAAAATATCATCACCCTCTACAAAATGTATGTTACCAGCTGTATTTTTTTTAATTTTGACAAAAGTCGTAGAACTAAAGTTGTTAGTTTTGATGTACAGAATAAGCCCCTAAAATGTGGTATAAGGGTAACACGAAAACCTAACACGGTAATACCTAGTTTTCGTTTAACCGACTTCAACTGTGTACAGAATTCAAATAGTTCTCACCTTGGAAGAGTTGGTAACAGGAATAGAACTCTCCGCGCACATCCCTCTGACATGGTATGAGAACCTAGTTCTTACACGTTTATAAAAAGGAGAAACCACTTACCAATCAATATTTCAACAGTCTTCATTCTGATTAGTTCTAATCGAATCCGCTGATCCAACTTGTTCTCTTATTGGTTTGTGGCTGATCCGCGATGATAAATTAGGAAGTGGCGGGCGCGGGACGGGCCCGGACATGGCCCGTAAGTCGCACGTTCCCGCGCCCGTCCCTATATAAATCATCCCTAAGATCAATCGACGTAGAAAAAATCGCTGATTTCAAGTAATTCAAAGAAGGATGCAGCGAATGGACCTGTCGTTTTTTTTTTTGCAAGTAGTTAGTAAACAAAACATCATTTATAATAATGATATGTGCTTCAAAAATTTAGTGATTTTTTGCTGTTTTCATATCACTAATTAAAATTAATATTAGACCACCAGAAAAATTACAATGATTTTTTACTGTTTTAACATTATAGATTACATACATAAGAAGTGGCGGTATGAGCTTAAAGGCTTTAGCCTGTCCAAAAATGGGCACATTATTTTAAAAAATCACTATTTTATTACTGTTGCTGTCAAAAAAAAAAGGAAATGTCAAATTCAGTCGATCAGATGATGTATTCAGTATCGCCAGATTTCGTTTTCGGTATTCCGACTTAGCAACTTTTTGGAGGGGTTGATATAATTATTTTCTTTTTCAACAGTTGGTACATGCTCCTTTTTTTTTTTTTTTTTTTTTTTTTTTTTCCCAGGGAAAATCCTTTATGGATACCACCCTACCCCGGGGGAGGCAGGGTGGTTATGTGGGAGTCCCGGTCGGTGTACCCACTAAAAACCCTGGGGCGTTTCTGCCTGACGCCCATGTGCTGGAGCTGCGGGAACGCTTTCGCACTCGTCCGCGGCTCCAGCGGCGCTGATCCCTAAGACCCGGCCCTGATTAGTGGTGGAGCATCTCCACCCTACTTTCCTTGAGAGGCGCGCGGAAACACCGCGCGCGCCAACTCGGGGGCTACACTTGTCGGGCAACGGACTCCCCCGAGTCCGCCGCCCAAGCCCCGTGTTATGGAGGTTGGAGGAGAGCGTGGAAGACCCTCCTCCGACGCCCAGTTCTCCTTTGGCGCATTGGGAGATCCGACAGCATCTCCCGTTCGCGCTCCGCCGTTTCCTTTTGCAACATAACTTGTTCGCAAAAGGAAACGGCCGCCTCCCACGATCTCTCGCAACTGACCATTGAATTGATCAACGATGGAAGCGAGAGATCGTTTCCTACGACTGCGACGAGGTCACGTCGCTCACTCGCCCATGCTGGGCACTCCTTCAACGTATGCTGCGCTGTGTCCTCGTCGCAACCGCAGTGGTGGCACTCGGTTGTCGGTTCTCTTCCGGCTATTCGACACAAGTACTTTCCGAAGCATCCGTGCCCGGAAAGCACCTGCACCAGCCGGAAGGTAAGCGACCCGTGCGCCTTATCCAGCCAGTCCTCAAGAACCGGTTGGACAGCTTCAATGGTCCAGCTGCCAGCTCTCGGCTGGGCCAGCTCCTCCTTCCACTCCACGATCAAGGACCCCCTTGCTCGGGCTTTCCACAACTCGACCTCTCTGGGTTCCGGATTGTGCCCGCGTTGTCGGAGCTCCATGCGCCATGCATACATGTTCGCATGGACCTCCGCCTCTAGATTCCACGGAGGTGATCCTGCCAAAACGCACGCCGCCTCGTACGAAATAGTGCGGTATCCTCTGGCCACCCCGATTGCCATCATACGTTGCGGTCGCCTTAGTAAGGGGACCGTTTCACGATTTAAGGCATCCGCCCAAATTGGCGCCCCGTACAAGGCCATCGACCGTATCACTCCAAGATACAGGCGGCGACTACCAGCTTTCGGTCCCCCGAGGTTAGGCAAGAGGCGTTTAAGAGCGCCAGCTGCACCCGTAAGTCGAGGGACCAACTGCGCGAAATGCTCCCGGAAATTCCACTTTCCGTCGAGGCAAAGTCCAAGATACTTCATTGTGGGCTTCACCTCGATCGATCCACTCCCAATAACGATGCTGGCACTCCTTGGAGGCGCACGACGAGGGCCATGGAACACCAGGGCCTCCGATTTGTTGAGCGCCACCCGGAGCCCCAGCCTCGTTATTCTCTCTACCACTAATTCTACCGTCGTTGTGGCAAGTCGTGCGGCCTCTTCATAGGTTTTGCCTCGGGCAGTCACAAGCGTGTCGTCTGCGTAGCAGGTCACGTTGGCGCCTGGATTGAGAGCTCCCCTCAGAACCCAGTCGTACCCGATGTCCCACATTACCGGCCCGAGAACCGAGCCCTGCGGGACACCGCACGTCATCTCCCAACACAGCAGTTGGCCGTCCTTTCCCGGACACGAGACGTATCTCTCGGAAAAGTACGAACCAATAATTCGGCTGAGATAAAGGGGTGTTTCGTGGTATTTCAGCGCCTCCTCGATACAGGCCCACGGCAGTGTGTTAAAAGCGTTTTCGATGTCTAAAGACACTGCCACCATCACGCCACCGTGGGCCACCACCTCGTCTGAAAGAACCTTGACACGCTTGACAGCATCAATTGTCGACCGGCCCACTCGGAAACCAAATTGTTGGTCAGACAAGTTCGGACCAAACCTCTCAAGATGCTTGACGAGGCGAGCAGCTATCACACGCTCGAACAGCTTGTCCGCCTCATCCAGCAAGACAATAGGACGCGGAAGGGGAATCCGCAGGACGCCCGTCTTTCCTCAGAAGCACTAACTTGCCCGTTTTCCACAACTTTGGGAACCGGCCCGCTTCCAAACAAGCGTCCATCAGCCGCCGAAATCGGTCCCCCAGTTCCTCCAGAGCAAAGACCCAAGCGCGGCCAGGAATGCCATCTGGTCCGGGGGCCTTGTTTTTGGCTCTGAGCTTAAGGATAGCCGCCCGGAGCTCTCCCTCCGAAACCGGTGGCACTTCCTCGCCATAGATCTGGGCCTCATCTCTCGGAGATCCCATTTCAGGAGGCTGAAAGGCCACTCCATTCGGGAACAAGGCAGTCACAACATTCTCTAGCAGCCGAGGCTCGAGAGTTTCAGTCAATGGAGGCGCCCAAGGACGGATCTTCTTTCGCACTTCCTTGTAGGGTCGCCCCCAAGGATCATGGCTAAGCATCTGCAGTAGCTCCTCCTTTGCTTGTTCCTTCGAAATGCAGATGGCCAGTTGCAGAGCTCGTACTTTCTCCCGGTACACACTGTACAACCGGTCCTCAGTAGCATTATTCCTGCGCCGCAGTCGACGCTCCCTTGCATAGTCGCGTCTTGCTTCCACGCAACTACTCCGGAGAGCTGCAATCTCTTGGGACCACCACTAAACCTGCCGACGAGGAGGCCGCGGCTTGGCTCGAGCCATGCTTGCATCGCATATTTGCGACATGGCACTTCGGAACCACTCCGCCTCCTCCTCGACCCCCACCGTGTTGCTTGGTGGTGACAACCAGGCTTGGACAATGGAGGCCTCTATCAGCGCTTCTTTGTCCATCGTTCCTAGAACCCACCTGGGGTACGGCGGGGCTTGCCTGTCATGGCGACGAGCACCTGAGTTAGTAGAAGAAGTGGACACATCAAATCGGATGTACCTGTGATCAGATGCTGTCTCCACTTCCTCCACCACTCTCCATCCCTGCACCATAGGTGTAATACTAGGAGAAGCCAGTGTCAGATCGACAATAGACCCCCCGTTCCACCGCACACAGGTCTCAGTTGACCCTCGGTTTAAAACAAGGAGATTGTTGCTTGCCGCCCATTCTTCCAGCGCCTCTCCTCGAGATCCAGTCGCTGGGCACCCCCACGCCACGGACTTGGCGTTGAGGTCCCCCGCAAGAAGTGTCTGACGGGGTAGACATTGCCTAATGAGAGCACCTAAACCGTCCAGAAACGACTGAAACTCCGAGAGGCTTCTGGTGGGAGAAAAGTATACCCCTATGAGGATAAAATCTTCCCACCTGACTGCCACATAACCTCTGCCCCTTGCTACTACAAAAAGGGGCGGGGTGCCAGCTGAGGTTACGATGGCCACCAAACCGCTCAAGTCACCAACCCAGTTATCCCTGGGAGGGACGAAGTACGGTTCGGCTACCAGCGCGACCTCTATCAACCACTCCGCCATGCTTTGGACAAGTAGGTCCTGCGCAGCTGCGCAGTGGTTAATATTCGCCTGAAGGAAGCGGTGGGCCATAATTAATTGTTAAATATGACTCATCTCCTCCTCGTCCCGCTCCTGCGCGGGGGGACAGCTGCTTGCTGGAACTCCACTAGTGGTGCCGGCATCTGCTCTGACCACTTTCTTTGGCTTGGGTGGAGAGCAAGCTTTGCTTCCCATCCTATGCTCCGCTGGCTTATTGCCCGCTGCACAGAGCGGACATCGGGCCAGTGCGGTACACTGGGCCGCTTTATGTCCAGGCCGACCGCAGCGATAGCAGTCTTCACTACGGTCAACCTCAGCCGTACATTGAGCGCGTACATGCCCTTTATACAGGCAGCGATAGCACTGCATTGGCCTAGCCTGCAGAATCTGAACGCGCGCCGATACCCAGCCAATCAAAAGGCGGCCTTCCTCGCGCAGTTTCTTCGCTATTGCTACTGGGCAGCGAACCCAGGCGGATCCCGCACCCTGCGAGCTTTGTCGGATTGCACCTACCTTAACGGCATCTACAGAGCAACCTCCACGCTGGGCAATAGTTGCAGCCAACTCTTCTCCACTAACTGAGTCATCCAGGCCAGAAATACGCATTTCCGCACATTTCGTTGGTCTAGAGACTTTAACCGTTTGCTTGCCCGTGTCAACTAGTAGTTAACAAATCGAGAATTTAGAATTGACCATGTCAAGTAGTAGTTAACATAACCTTGAAGTCAGCTTTGCCCGTGTTAACTGGTAGTTGACATTGCATTTCACTCAGCTATGACCATGTCAACCTGTAGTTAACATCGCTCCCGCCGTCGAAAAAGCTGATTCTACCCGTCCTTATCGCTCCAGGGCCTAATTTGTATTATTTGTCTCGTTTCTTTGTGAAATTTACCCTCCACACAACCCCAGTCCAGCATCCAAGCCATAGACATAAGTCAAGAAAAAAAATAAAAACGTTCCGTTTCACTCCAGTTCGATTCATGCTTGATAAAAAAAAAAAATACTTGATAAATATCTAGGAACAAGTGATCATTTTTTTTCTTATTCTATTATTCATTATATTGACAACAAAATCAAAGAATAAAAACCATATGTCATTGCTTTTATTTTTGAGGTATGAGCTTTTCAATACAAGACGCTTCAAACGCCCTACTTCTAAGTTCAGCACAGGATAACTCTGCACCAAAGTCGTAATTGGATAAACAAAAGATAACATTGTTTAGCTAGTTTCATAATAAACATAAATATATATTACTTGACACTTTTTTAAACAAATTGAATCACTAGAAACGATTTTGTGAAACCCGACCAGCGCGCTGACGGCGCAAAAAATGGCGGGGCAAAGTAGGGTCGTCACGTTTTTTTCGTGGGACATTTGAGGTGGCACGCGCTGAGGGCCCGGGGCAAAATAACGTTGCGCGCGGACCCCCCTTGGGCAAGCGAGCGGTTAAGCATCTCTGGACTTATGACTTCGCGAATTTTCTGCGCGAGTAAGTCCGCCTTCTCCTCACTTGTGGCTCCCGTTACTTCCAATTTTCGGGCCCCGGTGGCAGCACGGCGGCAGCTTAAGCCAGTGCCCACGATGCCACAGCTGACAAGATCAATTTTGGATCTCAGCTCTCCCAACACTTTAGCATAGGTGATGCCTCTCTCCTCAGCATCCGGCTGCAGAGTTATCACTACAGCCGAAGACCGCGGAGAGCGCAACTTCACCTGTTGGCTCTTGGGCTTAGCAGCTGCTGATACCTTCTGCTGAGGTCCTTTCCCCCGTTTTCTGCGTCCAGCCACTGCAGACCAACTTTCGACACCAGCGGCAGGTGGCGTTGGAGCGGCCTGGCTAAGTATCCTTTGCGTCCCCCTACCAGCTAGACCAGAGGTTTCTCCATGCAAAGGCGTCCGCTTTGCACTCACAACTACCTTCCCAGATCCCTTTACTGGGACCCCCGGAGTCACCTTTCCCTTACTCCCCTTCTGGAGTTCAGGGTTGGACTTTTCCATGTTTTCGTGGACTCTGGTTTGTCGTCTATTGGAACCAATAGACGGCCCACTCTGTCGACGGTCTGCAGCTAGTGGCGGCCGGTGTCGCTGTTCAGGTAATAGGCGGTCCTGCAGAGCTTCGAAGCGAGCGTTCATCATACCGCCCACCTGCATCATTATTGATCGTACCAGCTCCTCGTTACAAGATGGTAGAGGCCCAGAAGCCAATTCCATCAATCCGCGTTGCCCGGTTGGAGTACCTGGAGCCACGCGCATCTCAGCCAACTCAGTTCGCAGATCAGCCATTTGTTGCCGTAAATCTGCAACTTCTTGTTCTAAGCGGACGTTGGCAGTCCGCAACATCTCGGTTTCTTCCGTTGAGGTTCTCTTAGAGAGAGTCTCTACCACCGTCTTAATAGATGTTGCAGACTCTTTCAGTGCTTTCTGAAAAGTGCCTTTCAGCCTGCCCGACTTAGCCGCTACCATAGTGATGGTATCGACGTCCTCCAGCGCCCTCTTACTAAGCGCCCTGCCAACTGCTCATCATTCTCGGCTATATGTATACCGAGCGCGGCTCTATCCTCTCGTGCACTAAGCTCTCGATCTATAAGCACCCTCTCGAGATCGGCGCTTGCTTCCTCTTGCTTCTGTTTAAGAAACTGCCGTCTTGTGATCTTTTCTGAAGCGTTCAAGCCACCCGCGGCGGATGCCAGTGACTTGAACTCCGCAGATGGTAGATCTTCCTCGTCGCTGAGCGTTAGTTCGTTAATGCGCTTCCGCTTTGCGCCGCACTTCCAGAAACCGCGTTCGGTCAGTGACCCGCGGGATTCCGTCTTCTTTGTCTGTTTTCTGATATTATCAGAAACATCCTCCAACTGACTCAAGTCATGACAAGACACGGACTGTGAAAGCCTTGCGCTTTGCCTTGTCGTTCTCTTCTCTTTTTCCATACCCTGCTTCTCCTTCCCTTTCTTTTCATCTTGTGTTGGAGAGCTATTGCTCTCTTGGCGGTTGTTGCCCACCCCGTAATACGAAGGGCAGCCTTCCGAAGAAGGACGGGATTTCCCAGCCGAAGCCGAAGTACCCGCCCGGGGACCTGATTCACAATTCGCCATTTTTTCATATTTTTCCTTTTTTTTAAAGTAGGGGTGCGGTCCCCTAGTGAGGGCCTAACGGCCAAACTTCCCGCTGACCATGCTCGGGCAAGCGAGCCCGGAGCTGCACCGCAATATCAGCGCAGCTCCGGACTCGCATCCCGGACACTCCCCTCGGCGACCCTCAAACCTTGAGATTTGGTAGGCTGTGCGCAGCGACAGCCCGCAAACGCTCCCCTCCCCAACACACCAAAGTGTGCCAAGAGGGACAGACGCACACAAACTGTCGCCACGCACAGCAATTCAATCCTTTATGGACTCTCCCTACTCGCCATTCACGAGCCTCGCCCATCCACAGTGCCCTCTGCTGATCAGAGGGACACGCGGAGAGCCCCTTACAATAAAGCACTCCTGCTTTTGCCCGCCCAGCTATGCCGGACTCTTTCACTAGTTTCTTCTACGCAAGCTCCTCAATATAGAAAGAGAGGCGCACGTAGAAGTTCCCCCCGACCAGATATTAGCAGTCAGTCAACAAAGTCCCACCGAGGGAAATTGTTGACTGACCCCCAGGGTGCACCACTAGGAGGTTACCTGGCCACCGCACCCCTTGGTACATGCTCCTTCCTTAACTCGTTTTAAGTGTTTCAACTAGTAATTTTACGAACTGAGGTGTCTTATTACATATTTTTTTAGAAACATACATTTTTGTATACTAAAAGATTATCAAAAAGAAAGAATACTTATATTTTTAGGTTTCACTCACTTTAATACTAACAAAAAGCTGCAGTTGAAATTATCCGAGATATTCCTGATTATTTTGATATTGCTCGTAATAATCCTTAAAGGTGCTATTCGAATCTCGGCAGCAGGCTACAGCTACAAACAGCACTTGCAGCAGCTGCGCGAAGCCGGCTGCTGTGGCTGCACAACTGAGGGGTTAATCCAGGTTTACACGTAAATTGAAACTACAGCTGTTTCGGTATGGCCCTATACATTTTTGTACAGTGCCCCTAGCAGAAACGAGGAAGAACTAACCAAAATCTATGGAGCCACACGCGAACGCGAAAGTTTGAGTAAACTTCGCAAAGCCTGGACTACGAGTAAGGGCTCTGGTTATCTATGTAGTAGTATGAATTTCTGCAAAAAAGATTCCGATTGCGGCTCCGGCAGCACGTGCTACCGAGCCTCAGCTGCGAGTGTTTTTCACCTGTTTAGACAAGTCCGACGTGCTGCCTGTCGCAGCACATGTAGCCAACCTCGGAATCACTCTCGACTGCGGAAGCAGGCAGTGGCTGCATTTCAGATGTGTGTTACCTGCAATCGCGACCTGCATCCGCAGGCTGCGGCCGAAGTTCGAATAGCAGCAAGTTGTGGTTCTTATACTATTGCTAATGAAATGGATGAATACCGAAATTCATTATCATTCATTTTTTCGTAGTACCAGTCGTCGTAGTTACCATTTAGCGCTTCTGGCGCGTTTTTGACGTGCTGATAGCGAATTTTTGCCAAAAGGAGTTGGCAGCACTGCTATGGTCTATAATTCTATAAATCAAAGTAGGTACCTATAGCTTGAAAATTGTTTTCGGTTTTTCTTATTTTAACTTCATTTTAAACAAACTTGTACATATCAGAACAGTTTTAGAAGCGTCATAAATTACTCTGGTGAAGATAACATTTTTATAAATGAGCTTGGGAGAAACTGAGTGTATTCGTACACAACAGGTATTCGTATGTATGAGCTGTCGACATCCTTCTTTGTCTATCATTTCAGCTCATTTTCGACCAAGGCGTCGCTTCAAGCACGGTAATGATATCTAATCATTTGATTAGATACTTTCCACCGACGCGACGTGCAGTCGCAGCTTGAAGCAACCGTACCTATGTTAAGCCATTTTTGCTACAAAATTAACTCTTTGCAATTCTGTATGTCACTGTCAAATCTGTCAACGCCACAGAGTTGCGTCAATGTCATGTCAGTTGTCATTATTCAATGCCCGCTTTTGGCCCGCTTATGAAAAAAGTGGAGTTCGTTCAGTGGTCTCGAACCTACCGATTTTTCGGTATTTCTACCGATATGGGCTCTGTCCTACCGAAATACCGAAATGCAACGATTTTTCCACGATTTCAGAGAATATATGGAAATTCTCCCGATCTTTTTACCGATTTCACACTTCTAACTTGGCAGCCCTTTTCATTTATGTTTTAAGTTAAGGGGAATCCCTCAATAGCAATAGTAAGCGCACAGCTTAGAAAAATCCCTGTTATAGGGGATTCCCATTTGGGAATTCCCTATAACAGGGATTACCCAAAAACTTTCGCTCGGCTATATATATACAGGATTTCGGGGTTAATTTATTCATTAATATTCTTAACTTCGAAAAGAAAGTTTGCGAAGTGTTTAAAATTGTGAAAATTATTAAGTTAAAATGTCGTGTGACGAGGAACCGAGTACAAGCGCAAAAAGAAAAAAATATCTACAATTTATAGAAAAGAATGGGAGGAAGAATTTTCAGGATGGCTGCAAGAAAGTAGTATGATGATGTAGAACTATTTTGAGATGAAGTCATTTTATTAAAGCGTGGCGATGACACTCAAATGTTTCCTTTGTTACCTACTTTTATCTTTAATATTTTATCTTTGCCGCATTCATCCGCAAACGTTGAACGCATATTTTCGCACATTAATCTTAGAATTAGAATTAGAATTTTTTATTGACCTTATAACTACGTATGTTACATTAGGTACGTCAAATTTACAAACAAAAGAAAATCATAATTATATAAGTAAATCTGAAAAAATAATAATGTCAATGTTAAATATAAATGTCAATTAATAATAAAAACGATCAGTCAAATTTAAATGAAAAAAATTACATAGAATAATAAAATATAAAAAAAATGTCCAGTACAAATCACTCAAGTTTGAAATGTCAATTATCTATTATTATTATTTTTACAAATTTTTGTTCTACTTAATTTCAGAGTTATTATTACACAAGAATGAAGATTCGCTTAGACGCATGCTCATAAATTCATTGATGGAATAAAAAGGATTGACCTCGAAAAATTCCTTGAGTTTCCTTTTAAAATCATTTGCATGTAGTTTAGTAATAGCTTTTGGTAGCTTTTTAAACATAGCAATTTTATTATAAACGCCTTGTTTTCAAGCTTTGGTAAGCCTCACTTGTGGCAAATACCAGTCATCATTGCTTCTAAAATTATAATTGTGCTTTTGTCTTTCTTTTTTTGTGACTACCAGTTTGCCAATTTCATCATACATTTCTATCAAACAATTGTAAATGTATAGAGATATCACAGTCATAATTTTATTCTTTTTAAACTCTGGTCTAGCAGAAGAACGCTTTTTCAGTCTGAATATTATTCTGATGGCCTTTTTTTGCGCCTTTAGTACTTTTTGGACGTCTGCGCCGTTACCCCACACAGTGATAGCGTATCTAATTCTAGATTGTATATAAGCGTAGTACAAAGATATAATAGATTTTTTATCTAACAGAGATCTTAATTTTAACAACGCATAGTTCGCACTTGAAATTTTTTTACATATCTTTTCTATATGCGCCGAATGACTAATAGTAAAACAAAACAACGAAATAGGCTATCTACTGAGTCAATCACTGGTCTATTACATGCTAAACGACTCTTCAATGACGCAAATTGTTATGACTTTGAAATAAATTCAAAAATGACTGAGAATATGGCCAAAGAACACTGGTATGGTACTAAAAACTAATTATGTAAGTATTTTTATGTTGACAGCCTATTTAGCTGTTTTGTTGTAGTTTTTTTTGTAAATAAGCTACTAATAATTAATAAGTCTTAAGTGTGTTTGTAATTAGTTTGTAAGTTAACTATTTCTGTATAATTAAACAAATTTAATTGAATTTTGTATTTTTTTTTTTTGTCATATACCGATTTTGGGAACAAATAGGTACAAATATACCGATTTTAGTGGACAGCTCTACCGATTTCGCAATTTGACGTTCGAGACCACTGAGTTCGTTTAAAACATAAGGTTTGAAATAAAATAATAAAAATTGCGGTAGCTTCTTGCAATAAATTATATTTCGGTCACTCCTGGTAAATAGGATTTATTAATGTGGGTACGCTGTAAAATATATTGTTTCAAATCTGGATGAGGAAACAATGATTGCCGCATCTGAGCCTCTGGTAAGTTTTGTTTCATGCCGGCTTTTTGAATGTTTTACTCAAAACAAAACAATTCTTGTGAATGAATAACGTTTAGCGCTCCGTTCTCTACAGATAGAGAGACGTTTTATTTGACATAACTAATTCAAATTGTACAATCTCTCGACTACTAAAAATTTAGTACCTGTTACAAAGTTTCTTTGTACAATACTAAACTTAAACCCTTGTTATTCTTAATTGTTGGTGTTGTAGAAAATAAATTTACCAGATATTTGCTATTTGTTTGCTCTAGTCCAATAATTTTCATCAAGAGTTATCTACCCAGCAGTTACTTGAGTACTATAAGAAAGTCTCATTTGTCATTTATTATCAGGAGTTTGTGCCACACGGAAGGTCCGTGCTAGCGAAGCACCCAGGTCAGATCTACGGCAAACACAACACATCTGCATCGGAGAACTCGTTGCTCTACAAGCTGAGCAACTTCGCCATCAAGGATGAGAGCCTGCTGCCTGGTAAGGATGAGGACAAGGAGTGGTGGACCATACGAGAGGTGTATTACAGGGAAAGTGAAGGTATATATTGTTTCTTTCAATAATTTCTATCCATCGCAGCTCGAGTCTCTGGAACAAATAATTTTTTGCTTGTTTTTAGAGTTCCGTATCCAAAGAGTAAAAACAGGACCCTATTACTAAGACTGCGCTGTCCGTATATCACCAGGCTGTATCTCATGAATGGTGATAGCTAGAATGTTGAATGTTTTGATAGATGTTGATTTCTGAAATTATTTTTTATTGTTGTATTTCTATTGCCACTATAACAAGAAATACTAATAATAGAAAAAAATATATGTTTAAGGAGGCTCCAATACAACAAGTCTGAATTTTTAGCCGTTTTACGCTAGATGTTAATAACTGTGACAGGTAACGGTGATTTGAAATATTCACAGAATATTAAGTTAAAAATATAAACTTTAAAAATAAATAATTAAAATAAAATAGATATTCAAGGGCTCCCATACAAAAAATGAGAATTTTGCTGGATATTAATAATGACAACAGGTCTCCCTGTTTGCTTGAAATATTCACAGATTATTAAGTTCTAAATCGCCTTCAAAAATAAATAATTACTTAAATTAAAATAAAATATATTTAAGGGGGTTTCCACACGACTCGGAACTCTTCGTGCGCGAGTCCGACTCGCACTTGGCATATTTTATTTACTGAATCCAAAAAATTCAGTAATATTATGAATCTGTAAGTGTGTTTGTTGGAAGTGTGTGTGTGTGTGTGTGTGTGTTTGATGTTACAAGTAACATGCAAACTGCAATAAAAGTTTGACTTGTTACTTTATTATACTCATACAAAAAATTCTGTATGACATTGGATGATGTAATTAAAAAAATAATAATAATCATAAATGACAAAAAATGCAATAATTAAACATGAAATCACATGATATAGTAAAAATTAAAAATGCAAAAAAAACTACAATCACCTAAAAAGGCTATAAAATAAAATAATTGAATCAAAAAGCGACATAGCCTACTTTTTATCCTGGAAAAAAATAAGATTCCTATGTAATGTCTCAAAAATTCAAATATCATGGGGGCCAGCCATGGGCAAAAGCTGGTTAAAGATAAAAGTGAGTTTCTATAGGTTGGGTGGTTGAGTTTCTAATCCACCTGAAGTCGTCTGACATGACTAAATACAAACTGAATTTGACATAATTGTTGTTAGTTGGAAAACTGTTATATCTGTTCTTAGGACCTATTGTGAAAACCTCACAGACCAATGGGACAGATCGATTGACATTGTAGAGATTCATGATGATTATTGAAGTTTGACATTTTTAAATTTTATATACCATTTATGTTGACATTTTATAATTTAATTAATTGAATGACTTGTAATTGTATTTGTTTTTTAATCTGATCTAACTAATGTGAGATGAATGTAAATGTTTTTAATGCGTTTTTATCTCAATAAAATAATTTAATTTAACTTAATTTAATTTAAATAGTTAGAACAACCGGGACCCACAATTTAACATCGTAACCCTGTTAGTATTCAGTTGTAAATGCTACATGTGGTCACATTTCTGAAGACCGACCTGCCGATGCCGATTGTTGCTTAGCCAATGATTGCTAAGTAAAACCTAGTCAAACTAAGCTATAAGCACTACAGTATAGTAGTTCTCCAAAGTGTAGACCTCGCATCTGTTTAACCGAATCTTCATAAGCCCATATCTCGACTTGTTCTTAGCCAAATTTCTTTTATACTCTATTTATTGGTTATATTTGTATGTTAGGGGCCGTTCAAGTATTACGTAAGCACTATAGGGGGGTGGAGGGGTCTATCCTTTGCTTATTTTTGATGACATGGGGGGTAGGGGGGTCTATTTGGTGATTACGTCAGCAATGAATCAATAAAAAAAGCAAAATTCTTATAGGTAGAGGTACCAATGTTTACGTAAAAATGAGAGGGGGAGGCAAGAGCTTTGCTTACTTTAGCTGACTAGGGGGGTGGGGGAGTAAATAATTGTAAAAAATCTGCTTACGTAATACTTTAATGACCCCTTAGATTAAGTTAAAAGTAGTTATTAGTTTATTATATTATTTATTTATGTATTAGTATTTATAATATTTGTATGTATTTGTCTATTGTATAAATTTTTTTTAAGTGTCCTCTAAAGGCCGCTGCATACGTAACGAGATAATACCTCGGACGGGGCGTGAACGGGAACGAGACGTGACTGCCCCGTTCGAGACGGGAACGTGTTTTTAATGCATACGTACCGTAACAGTGATTCGGATCTAACTGTTGTGAAGAAGGAAAGGTGGATTTTTAATTTCGGAAATTGGCTTTAATTTCTATTGTTCTAGATGACGAAGTAGTTAAAAACGTCCAACACTACTTTTCTCTCTGGAACGAACGGAGTGACTGTGCATACGTAGCGGAAACACGGACGGGACGGGGCACGTGCCGGATGGGACGTGCTAAACATCGTTGGCGACGATTTTTCCCGCCTCGTCAGTGCCACGTTCCCGTCCCGTCCGTGTCTCCGTGACATATGCACTTCCATATACATTTTGTATGAAACGATATTGCTAAAAATTTCCGTTCCGTCCCGTCCGTGAAAAAACCCGTCACGTTTGCAGCGGCCTTAAATTAGCACACCTCGTCGTATTTTCTTTTGTTCCTATCTCTCTCCATCCTAAGATTGCCTGAAAGAAATCACTTTCAGTGATAAGGCCGCCGCCGGTTGCTTCACATGTTGTAGCATCTATTTTTCTGTTTTATGTAATTGTGAATGTGAATCAATAAAGATTATATCTATCTATCTATACTCGCAAATTTTTAAGGACTTGGACACAAAATAATCTTGGCCAAATATTATCAAAATCGATTGATAAAAAGCACTGAAGCTTTCAACACATTTTGAGGGAAAAATCCTCCCAATAAAAAATCGCCGATGGCAAATAAATCTAAAAACATGTGGAACCCGCTTATAGGCCGAATCATACTAGTCGGCGGATGTGAAGTTAGCTACCAACTGCACGAAATCCAATCAACGAGCAGCTTTATGTGAGCTTCAGTCAAGATTTTATATTGCGCAGCTTCTAGCTAACTTCACATCCGCCGATTTGTATGATTCGGCCTCTACCAAGTTTCGTCAAGACTCGTTCAGAAATATGAGGAGAATCATAAACAACAGATGAAAGAAAAATTGTCAGATCAAAATTGACACTCTCACTTCGTACACTAAGTAAGTTCGTATAAGCCGGGTGGCTATATAGCCCTGGTGTCAGAGTTTTATAGGCCGCCTGAAGGCCTCTGACATGGCTAAACGGTTAAAACTACCGGGACCTACAATTCATCTGAGCCACGCCAGTGCTCAGTTGGAAAATGCCACTTGCAGTCACCCATACAAATACTGACCGTGCAAAATGTTGCTTAATTTCGGTGATCGCTGACAAACATCTAGTCAAGCTATCCTATGAGCGCTGCAATCAATTTATCTTTATTTTACAGTAATAGAAGATGACCCAACACCAGCCAAAGACAACAAGGACTTCAACTCGGACTCGCTCCGTCCTCCGAGCCGCCTGCGCCCAGACTTCAATGTCTCCATAAAGTCGGAGCTGTTTAACAAGAAACAGGACGAGGCAGCTGGGGGATCTAGGATTGGCAGCGCCAATAGCTCCAGCAATATGTCTAAGAAGTTTAACTTAAGCTCAGGTAGTTATTTAAGTTTGCTTATTACTAAGTTCATAAAATAGAGTCATGCTTAGAGCGAACATGGAAAAACTAAAACAAACTAATTCAAGATATACATATTTGGTGATGGATTGGACAGGTTTACTGGACAGGACTAATTTAGCATGTATTTTCTCATAAGTGAATTTTATGTTATTCTTTGAGAAAATAAATACCTTAAACTAGAAAGCATTCCTAGCAATTTCTACAGCAAGTTACAGCATTTATTGTTTTGTATGCTTGATGCAGAAAATAAAATAAAAAAACAATTTTAACCGTTTTTCAAAAACATATGTTGTCAATAGACAGAATAGTACTTTTTGTCATTAATATGCACTGTACATTGTACAAGACTTTTAATACTCCACTGCTCAACCTAGGTAGGTTCAGGTTTGGGTTGGGCCATATTCATAATGCTGACCCACTTCTATGGACATACTCGTACATGCTACCTGATGTTTTTCTTCATCAAAATGCTAGTGGTCTGTAAATCCGTGCATACATTTCAAAGAACTCACTGTTCCAGCTTCCGGTTAAGTAATAGTACATTGTTCACCGAGAGGAGAAAGTGACCGATTACCGTCGAGGGTGTCGTTTGAAAAAACACCCGAGATCGGGAATCGCACTTTCTCTCGAGTGATACATAGTGCTTTATACTACACCTACGAGGAAAATAAAAAACTAAATATTTACTAATTGAAATTTATATTGAAATTGTTGCAGTTAGTGAAGCTTAATGTAACTCTTGAAAATGGCGCCAATGGCGTCTGCAATTTTCACATGTTCTTTTTTCAAATTGTTTGACACCATCCAACACACAGCTAGTGGCCAGTGTCATTTTGCGAACTTGGAGATAAAAACTCACTGTAAAAACTTTTTGGCTTTTGATATTTAGGTTACCAGCGCATAGTCTTACCCAAAATTAAAAAAGAAAAACCACGTAAGAAATGGATTTTCATACACTTTTCTCTATCGCTCAGATGCGTTTTCTCCCCGCATATTTGTTCGATATGCAATGACGTACTTTCTACCGTAAATTTGATAAAGTATCAAGGTACTTTCCGAGCAGGTGTAGTATAAATATATGTTTCATCATCATCATCCTGCCCTTATCCCACTAGGTGGGGTCGGCACAGCACGTTTCCTTTCGCCACTTCACTCTATCATTCGTCATCTCATCATCAACTCCTTTCTCTCGCATGTCATCTTTCACACAATTCATCCATGTTAATATAAATGTAAATATATGTAATATATGTTAATATGTAAATATATGTTTATAAGTAAATATATTGTGCAGGACGACGTCACTTATTTAGCATAGATAGATATAGCATACAATAGTTACAGTTGATAATCAGTTATCAATAGTTTTTTGCCTATTTTGTTTAATACAATTCAATACTATGTACAGAAAATTCTGGAAAGAAGTTCTAGAAGGGACCTACTTACCTACATACTTAGGTACCTACTCATGGCTCATAGAAAGAATGGAAACTTCTAGAACTCTATAGAACTATGTATAGAATATTCTGGAAAGGAGTTCTAGAAGGGACCTACTTATCTACATACTTAGGCACCTACTCATGGCTCATAGAAAGAATGGAAACTTCTAGAACTTTATAGAACTATGTATAGAATATTCTGGAAAGATGTTCTAGAAGGAACCTAGGTACATACTTCGACTCATAGAAAGAATAGAAACTTCTAGAACTTTCGACAAGCTCTAGAAGTTTCAGCTTTATAAGTACTTAGTTTAGTATAAAAGGGGACACGGTTTGCCCCATAACACAGTTCACATTCTGACAGCGCGGAGTTAACATCAATCAGAAATACTACCGATCGACTTCACGGAGTTTACAGTTAACAGTAGTGCATTATTCGACCTCGTGGAGTTAATAGTGAACAGAAAGTGTATTATTCGACCTCGCCGAGTTAACCAACAGTGAACAGTGATATTACGGCTTGACTTCGACGAGTGAACAGTGATTTAATAATAGTTTATACAGTCCACTCTTTGTACAGTTTATAGTGAAAATACAGTGTACCTACTTTCGACGTGATACTAATAGTAAAGAGCGTGTAATACGTGTAACAGAGTTGAAATAAAGGATCAACAGGTCAATAACTCTTTCTTTGAACATCATCTACCTTCCAATCCAGCACAGTTGGTGTGCGTCCTGCACATCGCATGGTCCTTCGAGCCGGATCTTTGAAGGTATACGCCGACAACAGAAGGTTATTGACACATTGTAATGCCGATTACGCGCTCAATTGGAAAAATACGTCTCTTCACCGCGGAAAATCAAGAGCCACCATCATCAGGCAACACCACCACTAGTACGAGCGTGTGGACTGGGACAACTGCACAAACAACTATGAGTATGGAGACTACAACAACCGCCGCTATAAAAGCAACATCATCATCAGCAGCATCAGGTGTACTTGTTGCTACACAGCCTTCTTTCGCTTGCTCTACTGCGACGGAATCTACCGAAACAACAGTAAAACCTGTCAACAGACTAGGTACATCACAGATAGACGTCGTTCAACAGCCCGACCTGCCTATTGCCAGGCCGGAAGGTGTAACAGAAAATAGAACACAGAAGGCTAGTCTTACTGCCGTAAATAAGCAGACTACCTCGCACGCAGGTGGTAAGCTTGCGGGTTCTATCAGAACGACAAAATCACAGACCAAAGCACAGAAAATCGCGAAAGCAAAGGAAGAGCTTGCGCGTTTACAGGTGGAACTAGCAGCAGCAAGACTGGCTGCGCTAGAAACAGAAGATTCGGATGACGAAGACGATGTCTCCGAATACTCTAAAACAGAAGCAAAAGCACGTGTTGACACGTGGCTAACATCACAGGAACCCGAACAGTTTAATGAAGAACAAAATAGAATAGAGGACAGTAAATTTCTGCAGCAACAGCCAGCACAGCCAACACCGGCGGGAGCCTGCCCTCAGCCAGACTTCTCGCAATTAGCATCAGCAATCACACTTGCTGTCAATGCAGCTCGTCAACCGAGATACATCGATTTGCCTATTTTTAACGGCAACCATCAGGATTGGTTAACCTTCCGTACCGCCTACCATGAAACATCAAATTCCTTCACAAATATTGAAAACGTCAACCGCCTACGAAGGAACTTAAAAGGAAGAGCCAGGGAAGCCGTTGAAGGTCTGCTCATTGCAAACGCCAACCCATCGGATGTCATGAAAACCTTGGAGTCCAGATTTGGTAGACCTGAGGCAATTGCAATGGCAGAAATAGAGACACTCAGAACACTGCCACGTCTGACTGAATCACCCAGAGATATTTGCATATTTTCCAGTAGGGTTACCAACGCTGTGTCTACTCTCCGGGCACTTAATTGCATATACTACCTCTATAATCCGGAAGCCGCCAAGACCATACTGGAAAAGTTTACTCCTACGCTGCGCTACAGGTATTATGATTTCGTAGCGACGCAACTAAAAGAAGATCCAGACCTGCTGAAATTAGAAAGGTTCCTGAAAAAAGAAGCTGATCTGTGCGCTCCCTTTGCACAGCCAGAACAGATGAGCGTACAGTCCAGTCAACAGAACAAACGCACGTACAATGTGCATACAGTTACAGAAAAACAGTCTACAGTGAAATGTCTAGTATGTGACAATGAAAGTCACAGCACTATGAACTGCGAACAATTTAGAAAAGCAGACGTAAACGCCAGATGGGATATAGCAAAGAACAGAAACTTATGCTTTAGCTGCCTACAGTATAGAAGTAAAAACCACAGCTGCCGTTCAAGAACCTGTGGTATCAATTATTGCAAGTTCTACCACAACCGGTTGCTTCATTTCGTAAAGAAAACAGAACAGACCGTCAACAGTGATGAAAGGGGATCAACAGAAATTATCAACTCTGCATGGACTGGCACACAGACACAGTCCTACCTAAAAATAATCCCGATCCAAGTGAAAGGACCAACAGCGGTAGTTGACACATATGCCCTGTTGGATGACGGATCAACAGTTACACTTATTGACAACAGTATCTGTAAGAAGATTGGCGTAACAGGACCAATCGACCCATTCAGCATCAAAGGTATCAACAATATGAAGACCATTGAAACACAGTCGAGGAGAGTAAACCTTATGCTCAAGGGGCTCAACAATCACGAGGAGCCAATTCAAGCGCGCACCGTACAGAACCTACAAGTTTCATCACAGAAGATTCATAGAAAACAGATCGAGGCATGCAAGCATCTGCAAGATCTCAGCGATGTCCTCGCCTACAGATATGCGAAGCCACTCGTACTGATAGGCCAAGACAACTGGCATCTACTACATACAGAAAAGGTCCGAAAAGGTAATAGGAGTCAACCTGTGGCTTCATTAACCCCATTGGGTTGGGTATTGCATGGGGGTCACAAGCAAACTCTCAACCGCACCGAGGACTTTGTGTCACACTTTACAGAACTACAAGAACAGTTTACAGATCCAGAACAGAGAGCCGTAACAGAAAGTAGATACAAAGCTGCTCCTTTCTGGAAGACAGAAAAGGCCATTCTTTCTAAGGACAAAAATAGTTGGAGAAATGAATTGTCATCACCAGTAGCAGAGTCATCAGAAAAAGAAAGATCGAATCACGTGGTCAACAGAAAGCAACAGAAGTTATCCGAAGTTTCCAGAATTTCCAATTGGGATAAACTTCGCGACAGCACAGCCAAAGTCCAAAATAACCAAAACAGAAGCAAGACAGAAAAGAATCCAGCACGGACAAAAAACATAGGAGAAACAGCATCAAAACAGACATCATGGAGGAAGACAAAAACGGAAGATAAACAGTCTCATCATGATACCGAAACGGTGAAGACGGAGAAATTTCTCAAACGCTCCACAGAGGAGAAAATACAGAATAAACAGAAGGAACCGCGAAGGTCATCTTCGCCTGCTGAGCATCGAGTACCTCGATGGAAAATGGGGACTCGAGTATTGCCATGCACGAAGATAGAAAAAGTCTTGACAGCGACTCTTTATAAACAAGGCACAGATACCGCAAATAGTCAGCCACTGACTCATGTTTCAGTCAGTGCTGAAAAAGTTTCATCTTCTACTTCAAAACTGGCGGGAGCCGTACAATCCTGGACCCATAGCAAAAATTGGAGATCTACTCCGACTAACAGATGCGAAACTACTTCGCAATACAGGGGTCCAAAGAAAAGACAACTTTCTATGGACAGTAGACAGTGCAGACAGAAACAGTTTTACAGAGATTCGAAAGAGGATGGCGATTTGCCGATAGAAGACGTCGATCCAGCACCTGTACAGGATGCGACTAAGTCGCACGGCGGGAGTAATGTGCAGGACGACGTCACTTATTTAGCATAGATAGATATAGCATACAATAGTTACAGTTGATAATCAGTTATCAATAGTTTTTTGCCTATTTTGTTTAATACAATTCAATACTATGTACAGAAAATTCTGGAAAGAAGTTCTAGAAGGGACCTACTTACCTACATACTTAGGTACCTACTCATGGCTCATAGAAAGAATGGAAACTTCTAGAACTCTATAGAACTATGTATAGAATATTCTGGAAAGGAGTTCTAGAAGGGACCTACTTATCTACATACTTAGGCACCTACTCATGGCTCATAGAAAGAATGGAAACTTCTAGAACTTTATAGAACTATGTATAGAATATTCTGGAAAGATGTTCTAGAAGGAACCTAGGTACATACTTCGACTCATAGAAAGAATAGAAACTTCTAGAACTTTCGACAAGCTCTAGAAGTTTCAGCTTTATAAGTACTTAGTTTAGTATAAAAGGGGACACGGTTTGCCCCATAACACAGTTCACATTCTGACAGCGCGGAGTTAACATCAATCAGAAATACTACCGATCGACTTCACGGAGTTTACAGTTAACAGTAGTGCATTATTCGACCTCGTGGAGTTAATAGTGAACAGAAAGTGTATTATTCGACCTCGCCGAGTTAACCAACAGTGAACAGTGATATTACGGCTTGACTTCGACGAGTGAACAGTGATTTAATAATAGTTTATACAGTCCACTCTTTGTACAGTTTATAGTGAAAATACAGTGTACCTACTTTCGACGTGATACTAATAGTAAAGAGCGTGTAATACGTGTAACAGAGTTGAAATAAAGGATCAACAGGTCAATAACTCTTTCTTTGAACATCATCTACCTTCCAATCCAGCACAGTTGGTGTGCGTCCTGCACATATATGTTTATTTGGCAAAATATTTTTTACTTCTGATTTTGGTGAATTACTAGTTATTGTGATAAAACAAGAATGGTGATTGCTTATTTTATAATTTTGCTTTGCACATGTTCAGGGGCAGGCAAGGGCAGCAAGCAAAGGCCTCTCAATCCCAGGACAGACAGCTTCTATGAAGAAGAGTTGTATGTCAAGGGCTGTACTGCAGTCTGGTCTAAAGGTAAGATATATATTTTATTTCAGTAAAAAAAGTAAGTTTGTATAGGCGGGTGGCTAGCCCTGGTGTCAGAGTTTTTAGGCCACCTGAAGGCCTCTGACTTGACTAAACGGTTAAATCAACCGGGACCTACAATTTACCGTGTCATCCGAGCCACGGCAGCGCTCAGTAACTATTCTAAAAAAGCCAGTTTTTCAAAGAACTTACTGAGACACCTTCTTATTACTCCTAGAAGTTGAAGTTAGTCTTATATTACTTTACTAGCTAACCTGGCAAAAATTTTGTCCTAAAAATACCTACATGGAAAAGAAATCTTATCAGTTAGAGGTGTAAAAAATAGCCCAAACCTATTCTCAGACCTACTACAAGATATGCACAAAACATAATATAATTATTTTTCGCAAAAAATGGCAAAACCAACTTCCATCGCGTACAAAATTCGAGCACTTGAAAAAGGTAAAGGTAAAGCTTGAATTGATAAAGGTATGCAAATTATGCAATTTTTTACATTATTGCTGATTTTTAAAAACGGCTCAGCTGATATTGATAAAGTTTAAGTGGGACCACCTCGGGAGTAAACACTTTCGGATTAAAAAATATGTTTTGATTCGATTCACTATTGGCGAAACTATCAATCTTCTTCTTTTCGGGTCGATTTTGCGTCCTAAAAATGTTAAATTCCGGCCTCCTCCTCCTCATTTTAGAAAATCGGTTTAAAAATCAGTCAATTTGTTTCAGAGGTGTTTCATAAGAAACATTGACACAAAATTGTTGTATTTTATGCAGAACTGAGAAGTGACTTACAAGAGGGGCCTATGCTCGACAGTGGGTGAACACAGGTTTTTTTGATCAACAAAAAAATCCACCACATGCATCAAAATTGATGATTCACTTGGCTTTAAACATTTTTTGAGTCATAAATTTTGAGTTGCAATTACAAAGTGTCTTCGAATAGTATTCAAGAAAAAAATGTAAATGAATCTACCTGCTTTTCTTTCAGGACTAATATCAACGCCTGCCACAAAAATGGCGAATGCTGAGCAGAGAGAAACCATATGTTGCTACACCATAGAAAACCCCATCCAACATGCAGTCTTCGCCAACTTCCATGTTGACATCAAAAACACCATGTTGATAGACGCACTGAACTCTCAAATAGGAGATGCAAAGAAAAACATCAAAATTGAAGACACTACGGAACATATCAAGTCTGAAATCATGCCTTCAATAGCATTATTAGATAACAAATGCATGAGAGTTTATGCCACAGATGGTAGAGAATATATTACAAGTATACCGTTTCAGGTGAAGAAAGTATGGCCGATGAAATACGGTGTTCTATTAGAAAAGGATGCATCACCAGTTTTACATAATTCTTTCTTACCTGCTTCGTTTTTGAAGCAAAGCGAGACCAACAGCCCATTTAGTAGATCGAAGAACTTTTTTAACATGAGCGTGAAGTCGCAAGAATCTATGTCAGTATATGATAATGATGTGCCTCTGCCAACTTGCTTCTCACTAACCCATCCTTTGGATGAAGTTACTCCGATTCTGATGAAATCTCCATCTCAAGGCTTGCAGTACTACAACGACGGAGATCTACAAATAATCTTCATAAACACCAGTCCGAGTATAATTCTGTTATACGATTGGAAAATTGCATGTCATTCTCTATGGAGATTACGGAAAGCCACTAGAGACGAATGCCTATCAATGTGCCCCAATATAAATTCAACAACAACAATGTTTAGTCAATCGTGTGACTATATTGGGAGTCCTATGCAGAGTAATAGGAACACTACGAGCTGGGCTACAGGATTGGGCAGCCCGATGCAATCTAAAAAGGCTCCTAACACTCCCACTAGGTCGAAGTTAAACAGTCCAATGGCCAACGTGTTTCATCAGCAAGGAATGTCACCGCAAGCGTCCATAGGTCAAGCGTCAAACGTCTCAATGATGGCCCAGACTATGAGCCAGCAATTGCCAGCATTGCCGTTGTACCCTGACATTTGTATAGACCACATTTGGACGGACAATCTTTCCATCAGACGAGACCCAATAGAAAACCCGAGAGATACAAAAACGTTTCTGCATACGGATTTAGTTGGGCACGAATATTTGTGTTTCATCGTGAAAGTGAACTCGGTCAGTAAGCTGCAAATATTAAGGCTGCAGAAATCTCATTTTCACGGACAGTCTTCAAAGACTAACTTGATTGTTGGAGCGGTGTCAACAGTGCTGGCAAAAGATGCCGTAGTGTTGCCACATTTGAAGATGATTGCGCTGATAGACGAGGCTGGGAACATTATTTTGCAGTCTGGCAATAGTGTTGTTGGGAAGGTACATATATACCTAACATAAGTATACTGGGTGTTGTTTTGAAAAGAGCTTGGACTTTCTTATCATCATGAATAACTTTTACCATGGGAACAACTACGAAATCTCAAAAAAATCGTGAAATACACTTACAGTCTTTGCAATTTGCAAAACAATACCCTCTATATCACATTGGTTACAGATAAATGTTTTAATCAATATAGGTGATTGAGAATATTACTATGAAAACCTTAAGACATTACATATTTCTATTTTCTCGATCTTATGGGTCTGGCCCTATTCTCAGGTTTTACGAAATGTTTTTAATGCAATCATGCCTTACAATTTAATATTAAACCCTTCTAGGTCCATCATTAACGTTTCGCATTTTAGTGCATAGTTAAATTAGATTTTAAATTGTGACGTCATCAAATTTACAAACCCCCTTATCATACAATATCATACATCGTCAGTTCGTCACCTTTATGTGTGTCATTTATTTATATTCGATTTTCCTAATTCCTTTTTTTTTGTATGTTCGTCAGACTTCTCCAACACAAGTGGGAGACATTAGCAACAAACCTTTGCTAATTTCAGGTCCACGTAGGCGGAGTCCTAGCTCGTCTAATCGACTCCCCGTACTCGAAACGGTCGACGTTCCAGTCGCCGTTTCCACGACGAAGCAGTTTGCTGCCCAGCCGTCGTGAAGACACGACGTTCGACGACTCGGCGCTGCATCTACTGTCGCCCGTGCCTCACACTTCCACCTCGAGAATCGAGCAGAAAGAGAGCTTGGGTAAGTGGGAATAAAGTTGATTTTCAGGTCCACGTAGGTACTCCGTACTATAGGCGGACCGGCGCCCCTGTACCGCGCAGGCGACGTCTCAGATAAACGGTCCGCCTATAGTTTGTCTAATCGACTTCCTGTACTCGAAACGGCAGCTAAAACCGGTCGACGTTCCAGTCGCCGCTTCCACGTCGAGGCTCGAGCAGAAATAGATTTTGGGTTAGTGAAAGTAGTTGGTAATGGAGTGACATACAATAATCGACACCCCGTAGTCGAAATGGTCGACAGTCGTCGTGTTGACGACGCAGTAGTTTATTATCCAGCCGGCGTGAAGACACGACGTTTGACGACTCGGCGCTGCATTTACGGTCGCCTGTGCCTCATACTTCCACGTCGCTGATCGAGCAGATAGAGAGCTTAGGTTAGTTGAAATAAAGTCTATTTTCAGGTGCACATGGGCGGAGTACTAGTTCGTCAAATCGACTCGCCGTAGTCGAGACAGTCCACGTCTCAATCGTCGTTTCGACGACGCCGCAGTGACTTACCCAGTCGTCGTGAAGACACGACATTGGATGACGATACGATGATTAATAGGAATAGAGTTGATTTTTAGATCCAGTTTACAGAGTAGTAGCTAGTATAATCGACTCCCCGTAGTCTAAACGGTCGACATTCCAGTCGTCGTTTCCACGACGCAGCAGCTTACCCCAGCGCCCATCCGACGCGAACTCACGACGTTTTTACAATGTATTTTCCTATTTCCCTCAAAAAGTAGAGACATAGCTGTCGAGCTATTTGTCAGCAGACTTTGATTACATTTGGCAATATCGTTAAGTATCAAAATTCTAATAAGATCTGCGAGTATGAACCAAATTGTTCAAGAACGAGTCGAGAGGCTTATGAAGATTCAGTAAAAGGTTCGAGAGGACTACTATTTGGAGAACTACTAGTTATATAGTCTATTTTTGACCGACGAAACGGAGGAGGTATTCAATTCGACGCGTAATTTTTTTTTTGTTTTTTTTTTAATGTATAACCAAGCATAACTTTTTACATAGTGGTCCGATTTTGATCATTCTTTTTTATTGGAAATAGTATACTTCGAAATTGGTTCCGTTTAGATTTTATTGAAATCGGCTGAGCCATTTTTGATAATCAATAATGTTAAAAATGCTACATCGATCCGTGCGAAATATTTGCAAATTCAGTACACGGTTGAAGTCGGTCATGCTATTTTTTTGCGAAAAATAATTATTACGAGCGCTTTATGAATCATTTCTAAGATGAATCAAAGTTCCACCAAATATCTAAAGATCTATACCGTTTAGTTACACTCTGGCTCTGAAAATACATAAAATACTTGTTATTAGCTACAGCTGAAAATACCTATTTTTGCGCTCCGTCAAAGAGTAAAAGCACTCTAAAGTGACAGCAACTAAGGCAAGTTACATTTAAGGATTTGACATACCGGATGCGTTCTGCGGTCACCGGTCCGGTCAAACTGAACGCAGCCCGCATTATGTATGAACGACTTCATCGGTCGGCTGTCCAGTTAGCGAACCGAGCTATCAAACAGCGCCCGCCCGCCGCCCAGCATATCTATACATAATATACAGAGACCGACACCGCTGTTCATACATAATGCGGGCTGCATCCGGTGTGTCAAATCCTTGAACAATAAACTACTTCCAGGTCTAAGCGGGCTGTGTGACGCGGCGGGTTCCCGGCTCACGCTGCAGTTCCTGGCGGGCGCGATGTACAGGATCTCGCTGCCCGCGCTGGCTTGCTCCGCTCTGGTCACCAAGTGCTGTGCCGCCTTAACTGCCATCCTACCGAGAGATGTCACCATGCAGGTACCAACACCATTCCAGCTCTACTCAACCATTAAAGGTACTACTCAAGTATTACAGGTACTACTCAAGTATTACAGGTACTACTCAACCACTACAGGTACTACTCAACCACTACATGTACTACTCAACCACTACAGGTACTACTCAACCACTACAGGTACTACTCAACCACTACAGGTACTACTCAGCCACTACAGGTACTACTCAACCACTACAGGTACTACTCAACCACTACAGGTACTACTCAACCACTACAAGTACCACTCAACCACTACAGGTCTAAAACCCAAACTAAAACACGTGTGTTCTGTGAAGTGTGCCGCCTTAACTGTCATCTTGCAGAAAGATGTCAGGTATACTCCGCGCCACACAAGTTGATAGATGTGAAGTTAGCCACTAGCTGCGCAATAGCCAATCCTGACGAGACGTGACGTGGAAGCCGCACGTTGATTGGCTATTGCGCAGCTAGTGGCTAACTTCACATCCATCAACTTGTGTGGTGCGGAGTATATCGCGTAGGCTAAAAAGGACGTAAAGAACAAGAACATGCAAGCTGCATTAATTGTACACTAATTTTATGATTTGCTTTTTGCATGTTCGTTTCTAATCATTGGTCTGAAATATAAAGTATTTATCCATTTTATTTGCAGGTGTTAATAAAATGGTACGGGGTTCGAAACGCGCCCGGCACTCAGGACCTCACTCCCGATCAAGAATGGTCGATGTTCTCCTCTCTCCTCCTTTCCCTCATCGGTTACGACTCCGAACGACTAAAATCGCAGCAAAACGACGAAGAACACACAGAAACCGTCACAAAAAAGCAAAGAACTTCCAGCGACGGCTCACACGAAGACTGGGAATACTTATTAAACTCGAAACTACACAAATGCATCGGAAACGAGCTATCGGAGCTTTTACATTTGCCTTTGCTAACGTCTGAAAGCAAGCATAAGCATATAACTATAGAAGATGATGAGAAACCGAGTCAGTTCAATTCAAACTCGCTTCTATGTCCGTATTTGATACAAGTGCTCTATGCCTTCCATTTGGTGTATGAAGAAATAAAACTGAACACACTTTTGTGGAGCGATTTGAAGCCACTTTCGTCCTTATTGTATCAGTTAGCGAAGGATTTGAAGCTAGAATGCTATATCAATCATTATTGGTTGGATTTTCCATCGGAATATTCTATAGATATGGATATGGAGTCGCAAATTCCTGATGAGGTGGTGAAGAAGTTGTTAGAGCCGTCGTATTTTAGTAAGGAACCGCCCAATGTGTTTGCGTACTTGAATGCGATGTTCAAAGATGTGGACGTTGGATACTATCCGTATTTGACTGATGTTAATAATACGACCAGGGATATGATTGAGGTATGTATTTGAATTTATTAATTTTTAATCTAAGCGCCACACAAGTCGGCGGATGGGAAGTTATGCGCAAAACGCTGCGCAAAAACCGAAATATAGGTATACGCGGGAGCCAGAGAGACGAGACGCCGGGGCACACCCGCCCGCCAACCTCATGCCTCCCGCGCGCTCCCTACGCCCGTGCTCAACACTACGCCACGCGGTGTCGGCATTGTGCACACATGCGCAATAATTAGCGAATCACGGCGAAGTGTCATCTGCGGCTAACTTCTCATCCGCCGACTTGTGTGGCGCTTAGTATACTGTCCTTTTGCCTTAAGAAGTTTTTTTTTTACAAAATTCGAAATGTGTGAAGTACAAAATGAAATGATATATGTCCGGGGATCCTTACTAATATAACGCAGTATATAACAGTGCAACAGATAGATTTGATTCTTGGCATATAGTTCAATGGTTAGCGAATTAAATAGGCTACTTCTTGTTCTAATATAAATAAAGGTGTACTAATATAAATAAAGGTTCCTATGATGATGTCGAAGCCGCGGGTAAGCTAGTAACTAATGGATTTGAAAATACTGAGCTTTTCAATGTTTTTATTTTAAAAAAACTGAGCTTTTCAACGTTGTTGCCAAAAAAACATTTTTAAAACTTTAGAATCCCACGATTAATTCGCGATTGAGTGACGTGTACGACTGTACGTATAGCTCGAGTCAAACAACTAAGATGGCTCAGTTCCGCGCTTAATGAAAACAACTGGATAAGCTTAAGCACTTCAAAAATTTGGCGCTTGCGTAGGAGGCGGGATAGCTCAGTTGTGAGAGCGTCGGGCGAGTGATCCGAAGGGGCGAGTTCAAATCCTGCGTTCCAACATGATTAGTTGTGCACCCTTTTAAAATCATATAAAAATTGGTTTTCGCGCATATTTTATTTCGCATTCGATTTTTTTTATTTAGATAGTATGCGGTAGTTTATGTTAGTATATTTTGTAGGTGATGTCAATAGTAGGATGCGGCAGGACGGCCGGGATCCAAACTATCACCAGCAGGGAGACAATGACTGCCAGCACGCCGCGCGGCCGGCGGGACAGCTGCTCGCCCGCGTGGCCTGCCCACTGCCAGGCCGTCATGATGCTGTGCGACAGAGGTCAACATTATAGTACTGACACTACTATTACTACTGCTTTAACACTTGATTATTACATAGTCTCATTCAGAGGCCTTCAGGCGGTTCAAAAGCTCTGACTGCAGAGACTACTCGGCCTATACGAAATTACTTACTTTTTAGGGTTCCGTACCCAAAGGATAAAAACGGGACCCTATGAATAAGATTCCGCTGTCCGTCTGTCTTCAGGCTGTATCTCATTAACCGCTATGCTAGAAAGCTGAGGTTTTCACAGATGATGTATTTCTGCTGCCGCTATACCAACAAATACTAAAAGCAGAATAAAATTAACTATTAAGGGGGGCTCCCATACAACAAACTTGAATTAATAACAGTTTTTCGCTCGATATTAATAATGGTAACAGGTAGATGCTTGAAATATTCTCAAAAATTTTATATTCAATTTAATAATTAAGAAGTAAATTAAAATAAAATAAATATTTAAGGGGGGCTCCCATACAGTACGGAACCCGTCGCGCGCGAGTCCGACTCGCACTTGGCCGATTATTATTAAATAGTTATACAATGTGACCACGTTTGCCGCAGGTATAACATCGCGCGACATCGACAACCTACCCCCAGCGCTGGGATTATTCCTGGTGTCGATATTCTCCCGCTGTAAAGGCACGGCGTGTGATTGGCCCGCGCCCGCCGCCGCTTATGCCTTGGTCATGCGAGAGGAGCTGGCGTTACAGCAGCAGATAGCCGATACTGTCGATACTACCACGGAGTATATGGAATGTAAGTATCATCATTAATACCGTCTTCCTCCTCTTTTACAGGCCACATTCTAAAATATACCCAGCACACATAAAACGACTTTTAAGAAAAACCTATCACCGAAGCAATACTAGTTGACCTGTTGGCTGCCTGTGACACAGTCAATAAAGCTAATATTCCTTATCAAGCTATAAGCAATAGGGATGTTTACTGGGTATAAAAATCATTATTATAATTAGTCCGTCGGTTAGATTATTGAAAAATATTGGACACGTATTTTTTCTTTTGTCAATCAAACAATAAGTGACAAAGATAAACTTTGTTAAAGTTTGAGAGTGGGGGCTCGTGACGGCACTAGCCGGTACATTTGATAGCGGTTAGTGACGTCACGCGGAACTTTAACGGGCTATATCTTCATCAATTTTTGTTAAATTGTCTAAAGAAAAAATACGTCTCTAATATTTTTTGACAATCTATTTGACGGACTAATTATATTTTTAGGGTTCCGTACCCAAAGGGAAAAACGGGACCCTATTACTAAGACTTCAATGTCCGTCTGTCCGTCTGTCACCGGGCTGTATCTCATGAACCATGATAGCTAGGCAGCTGAAATTTTCACAGATGATGTATTTCTGTTGCCGCTATAACAACAAATACTAAAAACAAAATAAAATAAATATTTAAGGGGGGCTCCCATACAATAAACCTGAATTTTTTGACGTTTTTAGCTCTATATTAATAATGGTACCAGGTAGATGCTTGAAATTTTCACAGAATATTTAGTTTTATATTCACTTCAATAATAAATAATAAAATTAAAATAAAATAAATATTTAAGGGGGGCTCCCATACAGTACGGAACCCTCCGTGCGCGAGTCCGACTCGTACTTGGCTGATTATTTTTCATGATATTATAGTTATATTCACTCGAAGTGGGAACAAAGTACAGATTGCTAACTGACATTAAAAGTGCATAAAGCGTATTAATACTATCGTATACTAATGGAGTTTATTATAATAATTATTTATCCACTGTAAAAGTTTCCCTTTACAAATACTTAGAAGTGTTAACACAAATTTACCTCTCTCTTTCCAGCGCTAGCGTTAGGAGCGCTAGAGAGAGAGACAGCATATTCAGTCCACAGCAGTCCCGCGGAAGAGCCAGCGAGTAAGACGGAGGAGGCTGATTCTACCACCGGCATGGAGCACCTTAATACCAAGCTGCTGTCTCTGTTGTACCCGCGCGATCATCGGTAAGTTGGAAAAAGAAGAGAGTTGGTATAATTCACCCACAGCTATCCTCCAAAAAAAAAATTACTTTTTGAAAAATAATATGAAAAATAGCATGTCCGACTTCACCCGTGTACAGAATTCGTGTATATTTCGCACGGATCGAATCATTTTTCACACTATTGTTGATTTAAATGCGACCAATTTCGAAATATACTCTTTCTAATAAAAAAAAGATTATTGAAATCGGACCACTACGTAAAAAGTTATGCATGGTTATACATTAAAAAAAAAAAAAAAAAAAAAATATACGCGACGAATTGAGTACCTCCTTTTTCTATTCCGTATGGGTTTGCGTTTGACTACATACTGCCTGATGTTGAGCAGATATGCGGTCTAGGGTGTAGCACGCTTACCTAGAAGATACCTATTTACTCGGGATTTGAAGACACCCACGTCGTACTTTAGCGGGAAGACAGACCCAGGCAAAGCGTTCCACATTCTGGCTGTTCGTATGAGGAATGTGGATTCGATACGCTTGGTTCTAATGCGCGGGATGTCCACCATAAAAGGTGGCGCTTTGGTCGCGTCTGTCTAGCCGTACGATAGAAGAAAGGGGTAGGTGTTTCGTCGGTCAAAAACGAACGAATCATAAAATTTGGCAGCTGTAATGTTAGCTGAAGCTGCGGATAACATATAGTCTTTTTCAAATAGCTAGTCACTTAGGACACTTCCGAAATGTCAGCTGTCAAACATACATTGACAATTTTAATGATGTACCGCACCTATATTCGATTTGTAATTACCGATTATTATCGAATTTACGTACTTATCGAAGTTATCGAACAATCAATATACCTAAAACTGTTTTGGTGAATTTATCTACAAGTCAGTAGGACTTACCTAGACGATAGGTATAGAGGAATCAAAAAGAAATAAAAAAGTAACAGGAAAAAAAAGATTTATTTGGGAAATAATGTCCTCGTCACTTCGTAATCGGAGTTATCATCATTATCATCATTTGACGAATCTTCCAGATTTATAATCATTTGATTATCCGTTATATTGTCTATGTGAACATCGGAGGTAAATGGAAACTAAGCTTTTCATACATTTTTGTATCGAATACGCACTACATATTTTATAATTTTTGTACTAGGGGTACAGATTAAAGATTACCCTTGCTTAAATCAAGTCGATTAATATGTTTTGTTTTCGATATTCTTCGATTTCAACAATAGTCGATTTCCCAGCCCTCTTATCGTGACGTCACGATCGGCAATAGCACGTCACATAACAATTTAACGAATTTAATATTTTATTAAATTGATAAGTGAATGCGAATATGTTTACGCGAATCAATAACCTTTATTCTATTTTTTGCGTCCTTTGTCGTTTATTTTAGTAGTTTTTCTTGTAAGTTTGCTTAATGTTTTCACTGATAAATAGAAATATTCAACTATTGGTGTGACGTCACATGATGTATTTACGTAATATTTTACGTTCTATGGACCTGTCATAAGTGACTTGCTATTTGAAAAAGACTATAATCCTCGTGCAGCTGTTTAGTGAGCTGTCAGTCAAGATTAAGCTATCCACAGCTTGTAGCCAACATCCTAGCCACCAAGTTATGATCATCGGTGGGTGGGAAAGAGACAATAAACTCCGCTCACTGAAATCCAATAAGAGGGATAAGGCTGATTCCATCATGAAACACTTCACTTGGATAGGTTATTAACCTGTAAAAGAGTTTTCATTATTTTAAATAAGTTAAAATTCTAATTAAAAATTGGCCAAGTGCGAGTCGGATTCGCGCACGAAGGGTTCCGTACCGTATGGGAGCCCCATTCCACTTGCCGTTAATAACAGCGAGCAAAAATCTCCTAAAAATCACATTTGTTGTATGGCAGCCCCCCTTAAATATTTATTTTCTTTTCTTTTTAGTATTTGTTGTTATAGCGGCAACAGAAATACATCATCTGTAAAAATTTCAGCTGCCTAGCTATCATGGTTCATGAGATACAGCCCGGTGACAGACAGATAGACAGACAGACGGACATCGAAGTCTTAGTAATAGGGTCCCGTTTTCCCCTTTGGGTACGAAACCCCAAAAATGGTTGATAAAGTAAATTTTATTCTTTAGTTCGATCTATTAATGGCATATACTATTACCAAATGTATTGTGTATACTTTTAGGAAAAGCCATCGGCTCCTGAAATGCAGTTTTCAACTTGTTTAGGAGCCTTTGGATCAATTATTACTAAGAACATTGTTATTATTTTTATGTCCAAATAAACTTCATCGCCAAGCTGATTACTGATTATTTTGATGTTCAACAGGATACCATCTAAGCTGATGGCCCTTCAAAGATAGTCTTAAGTTTTTGTGCACTAGCATAAACTGTTACGACTCAGTCGTTTCAGCTATAGAACGCCTACTGCTGGACATAGGCCTCTCTTAGAGAACTCTAATAAGACCGATTGGAAGCGGCTTGCATTCAGCGCGATCCTGTGGCCATGATGAGGTCAATCTTCCACCTTGACGTTAGATGTCCTACGCTGTAAAATGCTCATTTGTCATTTATTTTCTTCTTTTATATTTTGGCGTTGCATAGTTTATGCATTTGCCAGTGCCAAGTATAAGTTTTTAACATTTTTGTTTTTTTTTTCCAGAATGACGGAAGTGTTCAACCTACTCCAATCGTCGCAACCGGTGGCGATCAACCTGACGCAGCGGCCTGAAGTATCTGATCACGACTTCATTGAGGAACAGGAGAAATATCTCTTCGGGCTCAGCACTAGGACCACCGCCTTGCCAGTCGCTAGGTAAGTATACTATTCTTATTTCTTTTTAATAATAATACATTACTGTAGCGGCCAACAACATAGTTGTGGCCAAGGCATAGCACTTTTCTCAAATAATGCGCGGAAATTAACTTTATTCAGGAAACTCAGGACCTATCGATGAGAACATACCCTACACTAGTGATAAGGAAGGTATACTAAGCGCCACACAAATCGGCGGATGGGAAGTTATGCGCAGAACGCTGCGCAAAAGCCGAAATATAGGTATGCGCGGGAGTCAGAGAGACTCGCGCCGGGGCACACCCGCCCGCCAACCTCATGCCTCCCGCGCGCTCCCTACGCATTGTGCACACATGCGCAATAATAATTTAGTGAATCACGGCGAAATATCATCTGCGGCTAACTTCTCATCCGTCGATTTATGTGGCGCTCAGTATAAGCTCTTTTTAGTTCTGGGCGCCTGGTACTTTTGTTGTACATTTCTTGTTTTCTTTTTAAAATATAAGCCTATGTTGAATATGACTTGATTTTCAAGCCTTTTTTTGAAGGGGGTCTAATTAAATTTTTATCGAAATCAGCCGAGCCGTTTTTGATGAATCAACAGTAATCCAAAATTGTATGTACCAATTCCAGCTATTAACTATTCGAATTTTGTACGCGATTGGACGGTTTTGGCATTTTTGGCTAAAAATAAATTAACATTATGTATTATTTATCGCTAAAGTAAAAAAAATCGTTCCATTTTCAAATAACACGGCAGATATGACTTTTATACTACACCTGCTCGGAAAGTACCTTGATACTTTATCAAATTTACGGTAGAAAGTACGTCATTGCATATCGAACAAATATGCGGGGAGAAAACGCATCTGAGCGGGAGAGAAAAGTGTATGAAAATCCATTTCTTACGTGGTTTTTCTTTTTTAATTTTGGGTAAGACTATGCGCTGGTAACCTAAATATCAAAAGCCAAAAAGTTTTTACAGTGAGTTTTTATCTCCAAGTTCGCAAAATGACACTGGCCACTAGCTGTGTGTTGGATGGTGTCAAACAATTTGAAAAAAGAACATGTGAAAATTGCAGACGCCATTGGCGCCATTTTCAAGTGTTACATTAAGCTTCACTAACTGCAACAATTTCAATATAAATTTCAATTAGTAAAGATTTAGTTTTTTATTTTCCTCGTAGGTGTAGTATAAAGCACTATGTATCACTCGAGAGAAAGTGCGATTCCCGATCTCGGGTGTTTCAAACGACACCCTCGACGGTAATCGGTCACTTTCTCCTCTCGGTGAACAATGTACTATAGTAATTAATTTATCTGGCCGTAAAACACGACAGATATGGATTATTTCCCACAGACATTTTCTTACAACTTTTTCCGGCCTTTGCTCGCATGTACTCGTATTTGGTCATAACAGCAATTTCGAGTTAACACGAAGAAAGTTGTCAATATAATGCTCTAATATCAAAGTATTTTTTATTGACTGCCTCGGTGGTTCAGTGGTTAGTGACCACTGAACCAGTTACTTCTGGGTCAAAGAGGTGTGGGTTCGATTCCCTCCCAGGGCAAATACGTTTATATATGGGTATTTATGTGACGAACATAGGTGTTTGCTGTGTCTGGGTGTTATTTAGGTATTATCTTATAAGCATGTATTTAAAAATATGTAGTATATCAGTCTCTGGCAGCCATATCACAGGTTTTCCTAGTTTGGGGTCAGAGACCGTGTGTAAGATGTCCCCTAATATCTTTTTATTTATTGTAATCTGAATATGTATATCGGGAATCTGTACAGTATCTACATCACTTCTCTAGGGCTCGTGTAACATATTGATTGTTTTATAGGGGTATGCTGACGTACCGCACGCTCCCCTGCTCCCCAATAGAATCGCACACGGTCCCGCGTGTCTGTGTGTGGGGCCGCGGGCCGCGCGCCGCGCCCATCGCCCCGCCGAGCTCTGAACTCACGGCCCACGCGCTCGCCTGGCCCAACTTCCACACCGGCGTGGCTGCGGGGCTGGCACTCGTGCCTACTACCGGCTCCAGCATGGACTCCTCCTGGCTGTCCTATAATAGACCCAAGGTAAGTGTCTGTAAGGCAGAGGTTTGGCTGCGGGCTTGGCGCTCGCGCCTACTACCGGCTCCAGCATGGACTCCTCCTGGCTGTCCTATAATAGACCCAAGGTAAATGTCTGTAAGGCAGAGGGTTGGCTGCGGGCTTGGCGCTCGCGCCTACTACCGGCTCCAGCATGGACTCCTCCTGGCTGTCCTATAATAGACCCAAGGTAAATGTCTGTAAGGCAGAGGGTTGGCTGCGGGCTTGGCGCTCGCGCCTACTACCGGCTCCAGCATGGACTCCTCCTGGCTGTCCTATAATAGACCCAAGGTAAATGTCTGTAAGGCAGAGGGTTGGCTGCGGGCTTGGCGCTCGCGCCTACTACCGGCTCCAGCATGGACTCCTCCTGGCTGTCCTATAATAGACCCAAGGTAAGTGTCTGTAAGGCAGAGGTTTGGCTGCGGGCTTGGCGCTCGCGCCTACTACCGGCTCCAGCATGGACTCCTCCTGGCTGTCCTATAATAGACCCAAGGTAAATGTCTGTAAGGCAGAGGGTTGGCTGCGGGCTTGGCGCTCGCGCCTACTACCGGCTCCAGCATGGACTCCTGGCTGTCCTATAATAGACCCAAGGTAAGTGTCTGTAAGGTAGAGGTTTGGCTGCGGGCTTGGCGCTCGCGCCTACTACCGGCTCCAGCATGGACTCCTCCTGGCTGTCCTATAATAGACCCAAGGTAAATGTCTGTAAGGCAGAGGGTTGGCTGCGGGCTTGGCGCTCGCGCCTACTACCGGCTCCAGCATGGACTCCTGGCTGTCCTATAATAGACCCAAGGTAAGTGTCTGTAAGGCAGAGGTTTGGCTGCGGGCTTGGCGCTCGCGCCTACTACCGGCTCCAGCATGGACTCCTCCTGGCTGTCCTATAATAGACCTAAGGTAAATGTCTGTAAGGCAGAGGTTTGGCTGCTAGCTTGGCGCTCGTGCCTACTACCGGCTCCAGCATGGACTCCTGGCTGTCCTATAATAGACCCAAGGTAAGTGTCTGTAAGGCAGAGGTTTGGCTGCGGGCTTGGCGCTCGTGCTTACTACCGGATCCAGCATGGACTCTTCTTGGCTGTCCTATAATAGACCCAAGGTAAGGTATGTAAGGCAGAAGTTTGGCTGCGGGCTTGGCGCTCGTGCTTACTACCAGATCCAGCATGGACTCGTCCTGGCTGTCCTATAATAGACCCAAGGTGAGTGTCTATAAGGTAGAGTTTGGTTTAACAAACAGGCGTGGCTGCGGGCTGGGCGCTCGTGCCTACTACCAGATCCAGCATGGACTCTTCCTGGCTGTCCTATAATAGACCCAAGGTGAGTGTCTATAAGGCAGAGGTTTGGCTGCGGGCTTGGCGCTCGTGCCTACTACCGGATCTAGCGTGGACTCCTCCTGGCTCTCCTATAATAGATCTAAGGTGAGTGTTTCTAGGGTAGGAATTATACTGGCGACGTATTCACTACTGAGCCTTAGTATGAACTCCTCGTGGCTATCTTAAAATACACCCAAGGTAAGTGTCTATAAGGTAGAGTTTGATTTATCAAACGGGTGTAGCTACGGGGTTAGCTCTTGTGCCTACTACCGGATCTAGTATGGCCTCCCCGTGCCTGTCCGCGGCCAAAACCACGGTTTTTGCAGTGATCGACAGGCGAACTTTGTCGACGAGCAGTAAAACCAGGTTTTACTTTAATTTTACACTTATCGGTGAAGACTAAAACTTGGTAGCATGTTTTGTATCATTCGAGGCTCAGTGTGGGTTGGTCGATTCAACCATCATCGATTTTTTTCTCCGGACATAAAATTTGCAAGATGTTTATCTTCACCGAAAAGGTAGTTCGTGAAATTCCGTACATTCCAAAGAACTCTGTACGGGTTCTGACATAATGTAGGTGATACTGATTTTGAAATTAATAAAGTACCTAAGTATTTCATTTATCCCCAGGGTACGGCGGAACTATCTCCCGAGCATGCAGGTTTCCTCATGGGTCTAGGCCTGAACGGACACTTGCGAGACATGCCCTTCATGAATATATACGAATATCTGGTCAAAAGCAACGAGATGATCAGCGTCGGACTGCTGCTAGGGCTCGCTGCCAGCTACCGAGGTCAGTAATATGGTATTTGACAACACTGAAAATATAGTATTGATTGTGGTAATCCTTAAATATAATAGCCTGAAAAAGACATATTTCACTTTATTTAAACTAAAATAAATCAACTTTTCGCAAATCGCACGAAATAAAATATGATATTTTTTATATTTTATCTGCGACATGAACGATCTTAGAAGGGCGGCAACTCTGGTGACGTCACATGATAGTAAACAAGAATTTCTCGATTGACTGTTGTTTGTGTAATTTGTGTTTTGTGATTTCGGAGTAATATTATTGGATCTGTAAGTTACTTTTAATGTATTTTTGTCAGTTTTTAGATGTGAACTAGCGTATTTAATAGTATTAACTACTAACGTTATTTACTAGTGTGTGACGTCAAAGACCAGCGCCATTACAGAATGTCGTTTTTGGCGGGATCTTAAATATCTATTCCTTAACACTGATTTTCGTTGTTAATACAGTAGATCTCTCGGAAATATAAATGTAGTGTGCTTATTATGTACTAACGAATTATTTAAAGTGATTTCCAAAAACTAGTCAAATAGTCTATTGTATAAGTTGCTTTTTCTCTAAAAATTATTTTGAATTCGTAATTCAATCGGATTCATCCATCCAACAGCCATAGGACGTCCACTGCTGGACGTTGGCTTCCCCTATAGATCTTCCATAAGATCGCTTGGTAACGACTTGCATCCAGCGACCCTACAGTGTTAATGAGGTCATCCGTCACCTTGTAGGTGGACGTCCTACGCTACGCTTGCCGGTACTTGGTCTCCACTCGTATTCCTAGTACAAAATAAAATTTTACGAGATAAAAAAGTTCATTTACTTTCTATAAAGCAACCCTTCGTAACCATTAGATGCTATGTTTTGCAGCCTATTTATTTGTTATATTTTTGCCCTAATTTCGGAGCTTGGTATAAAATCTGGGCCCTTTTGTGAACAGTCAAAAACCAGTTTAACGATATTTTTGTAGGCACTATGGACTTACAAGCCACGAAGCTGCTATCGATCCACCTGGAGCCACTCCTGCCCCCCACCTCGATAGAGATGGACCTGCAACAGAGCATCCTTGTTGCGGCTCTGCTCGGGGTAGGACTCGTGTATCAAGGAACGGCGCACAATCATTACTCTCAAGTGCTGCTCAACGAAATCGGTGAGTCACTTCTTTACGTCTTATGATATCCTGGTACAATTTTTAGGATTTTGCCTTTGCACTAGGTATACTCTGTTAATATACAGGGTTATTTCTAATCAATTAGCATCCTTTTAGGGGCTTATTCTGTACATCAAAACTAACAACTTTTGTTCTACAACTTTTAATAATTCTCAAAAAAAAAGTTGTTGTTCCATAGAAAAATATCATTCACCCTCGACAAAATGTATGGAACAGATGTTTGTTTTTTGAGTTTTGACAAAATCGCCGAACAAAAGTTGTTAGTTTGATGTATAGAATAAGCCCCTAAAAGGATGCTAATTGATTAGAAATAACCCTGTATGGAACCTGTGTACCAAGTTTTCTCGAGATCCATTGAAAAATGTGACCTGTAGACGAAAACCAACATCTGGACAGGCGAAAGCTAAATCGCCGTATGTGAAACGGAGATTTTCGCTTTCGCTAGATCAACTATCCAACAAAGAACGGCATACAATCACTATTCTCAAGTGCTGCTCAAATAAATTGGTGAGTCATCTCATTACGTCTGATGATATCCTGGTACATTTTTTTGGAATTTGCTACTGCGCAAGCTTCGTGTTAGACACGACCAAACCTAATCAATGTATGTGAGTTTCAGTCAGGATTGGATGTTGCGCAGCTTGTAGCTAACTTCATACCCACCGACTTGTATAATTCAGCTTATACTGTACTGTACCAGCCTTTTTAATACTCCACTGCAGGACGTAAGCCTACCCACGAAGGGTGATTGGGCTATATCCACCACGCTGGCCCAGTGCGGGTTGGTGGATTCACACACGCCATCGAATTTCTTCTACGGACGTATGCAGGTTGCCTCACGATGTTTTCCTTCACCGAAAAGCCAGTGGTGTGAAATTCCTTACATAAGTTCCGAAGAAACTCATTGGTACGGGACCGGGATTGAACCCACGACTTCAAGAATAACAGGCCAGTGTTACAACCACTAGACCACCACGGCTTATACAACTTATAGTTACAGCTTATACAAAACATTTAAAATGTTCCAGGCAAACCGCCCGGACCAGAGATGGAGAATTGCGTGGAACGAGAGGGGTACGCGCTGGCGGCGGGGCTGGCGCTAGGCATGCTGCAGGCGGGGGAGGGGGCGCGGGCGCCCAGGAACATCCCCACCACGCTGCGGACCTACATGCTGGGGGGAGAGCGCCACCCGCTCACTGGTCGGTACACTGTCTATAACTCTATACGTTTTGGGGCGAGCTACAACGCCCCCACGGGGCTTTTAGTAATCCACGCACACTCAAACGTAACCTGGAATCGGAAAGATTTCCAAACGAAATGATCACAGGTTTAAGACAAGAGAGATATTCTGAATGCTTCGGGTGACGAGACGAACTCTTAATACCATATTCTAATTCACTAACCTCTCCCCAGGCAACCAAAAGGAGAAATACAAACAGGGATCGTTCGCGATCCGCGAGGGCGCCACCGTCAACCTGGACGTGACGTCACCAGGCGCTACGGTAGCCCTAGGGCTCCTGTATCTTCGTTCTGGGGCTGCGGCGCCGGCCGCCTGGCTGAAACCTCCTACTACAGCGTACCAGCTGGACTTCGTCAGGCCTGATCTTCTGATGCTGAGGATTATTGCCAGAGGTAACTCGCATCATTTAGCCATTGGTAACTCTATCATTTAGCCATTGGTAACTCTATCATTTAGCCATTGGTAACTGACCGTAACAATACTAGGCACCACCGCAGCCCTATTACTAGGCACCACCGCAGCCCTAGGGCTCCTGGCCCTAAGCTTGGGGGCTACGGCGCCGGCTGCCTGGCTGAAACCGCCCACTACAGCGCGCAGTGAAACAACTCTGCGTACTACGGGGCGATCGGGGTAAACTCTTGAAAAATTCTAATCTGAGTTACGCTCGACATTATGAACAGATTGTGCTATTAGGACCGACCTAGAAATCAAATCTGGGTGCACGATAGTGTCCCTACTAAGACGAGCCAAGCGAAGCGATTCGCAGATTTTATGAATCCTATTATTATATTTACTTATTTTATTTTATTACTTGGGTTTGGAGCATACAAGATTCAACAAAAACATTTTCATGTAAAATGGGGCCATGACGAGACTACAGTTCGCACTATCAAAAAGTAATGTGATCTCATGTATAGCCAAGCTTCTAACTGTTCAGGACTTAACTTCTACAAGCTCTTACTTCACAAACTTTACACTCTAGTCAATATATGCGGCTTGGCTGTTTCGCTACTTCGTATTTATTCAAGAACTATTTGTCTTGTAGTAACGACACTACCAAGCCTCTTTCAATTTTCGTACCCCAGTTTAAGGGGTTGGAGATGAATTACTAAAAATGCTTGAATAAATGTTTTACAATTTATAACAAGGAGTTCATACCTACAACAGTTTTCAGATCTCTAGCATCAAAATTTGCAAAAGACGCATACACACTTTCATCCCCTAGAAGTTAGCCGTAGATGACAGTTCGCCGTGATTCGCTAATTATTGCGCATGTGTGCACAATGCCGACGCCGCGTGGCGTAGTGGTGAGCGCGAGCGTAGAGAGCGCGCGGTAGGCATGAGTTTGACGGGCGGGTGTGCCCCGGCGTCTCGTCTCCCTGGCTCCCGCGCATACCTATATTTTGCTTTTTGTGCAGCGTTCTGCGTATAACTTTGCATCCGCTGACTTGTGTGGGCTGGAATTAGATTTTGTTTGTTATGCAGGTTTGGTGTTGTGGGACGAGATCGAAGCAAGCGAAGACTGGGTCGAATCTCAGGTCCCAGACTCCATCAAGCCTCACGTGTTCGTCAAGCCGACTGAAGATAATATCGATTATGAAGCTATGAAGTAAGTGCCAACGAATACGAATAAAAATGCATGTCATTGTATAAAAACACTAACCGCAGTGACCGAGGAACTTAATGATTAAAATTATGTGTCAAATCTCAAATAATCGGCCAATGTGATTTGGATTCGCGCACAAATGGTTCTGTTCCAAATGGGAGCCCACCTTAATACATTTTATTTTGATTAACTATTTATTTTTTAAGTGAATATACAACTAAATATTCTGTGAATATTTCAAGCATTTACCCGTTACCGTAAATGAAAATAGGTTTTTCTATTGGAGCTCCCCCTTAAATATTAATTTTGATTTAATGATTTATTTTTAAATTGAAAATACAACTAAATATTCTGTGAATATTTGAAGCATCTACTTGTTACCGTTATTAATATAGAGCAAAAAACGATTAAAAAATCACGTGCGTTGTATGGTAGCCCCCCTTAAATATTTATTTTATACTATTTTTAGTATTTGTTTTTATAGCGGCAATAGAAACATCATCTGTGAAAATTTCAGCTGTCTGGCTATCATGGTTCATGAGTTACAGCCTGGTGACAGACGGACATCGGAGTTGGGACCCGTTTTTGGGTACGGAACCCTAAAAAACTACTTTTTGTTCAACAGCCACGCATACTGCAACATAGTGGCGGGCGCGTGTTTCGCTATGGGCATCCGTTTCGCTGGCTCGGGCGACATCGACGCGCGCGACGCTACGTTACACTACACCCGCCTCTTTTTGACGCTGTCGGGCAAGACGTACGCGGAACTGGCTGGTCGAATCACGCTCGAGGCGTGTCTGTCTGTGTGTCTGCTCGCTGCCGCTATGGTAAGACATTATTTACAATAGACAAGAATAGAAACAGGAGCAAAAAAGCTTATCCCAGCTTAACTTCCGGCTCGAAGGACTAAAAGATTGTCTGCATCTAGCAAAAAAGTAAATTGGCATTCAAAATGTGTACTGTACCAGCCTTTTTAATAGTCCACTGCAGAACATAGGCCTACCCACGAAGGGTGATTGGGCCATATCCACCACGCTGGCCCAATGCGGGTTGGCGGATTCACACACGCCATCGAATTTCTTCTACGGACGTATGCAGGTTGCCTCACGATGTTTTCCTTCACCGAAAAGCCAGTGGTGTGAAATTCCGTACATAAGTTCCAAAGAAACTCATTGGTACGGGACCGGGATTGAACCCACGACCTCAAGATTGACAGGCCAGCGTTACAACCACTAGACCACCACGGCTTGTAAAATATATGTGCAACAGCGTTTATTCCTACCTTTATAATTGATGCGCGCAAAGCTATGTTACACTACATCCGCCTCTTTTTGACGCTGTCGGGCAAGACGTACGCGGAACTAGCTGGTCGAATCACGCTCGAGGCGTGTCTGTCTGTGTGTCTGCTCGCTGCCGCTATGGTGAGTCATATTTCGCAGCAACAGACAAAACAACTACAAAAATGTATGGAACGATTTATGGCTCATTTAATGAAATTTCATTAAATGGGCCATAAATCGTAAACGGTAATTTTAACAAAAAAGTTTACTGGAAACAAAAGATGTGAAATTTTATTTTCTATAATAATGATCTTCATGACTTTTGCCTTTAAGTGCATAGTTTCCGAGATATCGGCCAAAAACGTTTTTTTCAATATGGCGCTTAAAGCTCTACCTGGATATGTGAGCATTTTGTGATTGCTCAGTACGTGATCCTAAACTTTATTAAAAAATAATTTGGATCGGAAATTTAATGCAAAGTTGACCAAAAAAGCGTCTATTTTTCCAGCTCTACTACAGCTTATATGATGAATTTGCTTCTGCGCAATGACGCGCCCCCCAATTGTTAGTTTAAAGTTTTAAAAAGGCGTCACTAGCCTATAAAACAATGAAACTTATTAAGTTAAATGTTATTTAAGCTATGTAATGTAATGCTAAATACACATTTTATCATTTACTATTGTCAATAAAGAATTATCAAAATCTAATCAATGACGCGCCCCATTTTTAACCCTCGACGCAAAAGAGGGGTGTTATAAGTTTGACGTGTCTGTTTGTCTGTGTGTCTGTCTCTGTGTCTGTCTGTGTGTCTGTCTGTCTGTCTGTGGCATCATAGCGCCCGAACCACTGAACCGATTTCAGTTTAATTTTTTTTGGATGAAAGGAGACTTAATCGAGAGTGTTCTTAGCTATGTTTTATAAAAATCGATTGAGCCGTTTAAGAGTTATGGTGGGTTAAAGTGGGAATGGAAGAACCAAAATTCTACAAATGTGCCCAAAATGGTTGTCAATTGAAAGTTTGTTGTCAAATATTTTTGTGTCGGGGGTTTTCTAAATTTTTAATTTATCACAGATGCCATAATCTTATTTTTTTTTGTAAAGTTTGATTCCGTCTGTTTCTTAGTTTCTTAATGCCTTTGTTTCGTTGGTAAATGTAATGTGACGTTGAATACAGATAATGTGCGGTCGCGGCGACATAGAAGTACTGCGCGTGTGCAGACGAGCGCGAGCGCGCGCCCCGCCCGCCGCGCCCGCGCCCACCGCGCGCGCGCCGCTCACGCACGGCGGTCAGGTGGGTGTTGACCCTTATTTCACCTTCTTTACCTCAGGCACAGCCCGGACACTTCGCGATTTTTCATACAAAATCTGCTGTCTTACGCACACTAACACAGTACTTACTCACAGACAACACACATACGCACGGTCGCTACACGTGCATTTGTGTGAGGAACGTCTATGGCTGTCAGCGATCACCACAACGTGACGACATGCCGCGTGAGTGAGACAGTTGCGTATTCAATTTGCAAAAATGAATATAAATCTAGTGCTTAAAAAAGTATATCAATTACTTAATTTGGAAGTATTTTAGCAAAAATTAACCGATGTTATTCATTTGAAAGAAAATATCAAGAGGAAGTTACCGAATAATGTAAAATAAGTTTCTTTTAGTTATCCTTAGGGAAACATTAAAATTTCTTGTTATGTTACGTATCATTGATATTCAACCATACACAGTATAAATCTTCCCTATTGTCACAGTCTAGGTAGTTTGTTATTAGAAAATCCACCGGCCAGTGCAGCCCACACGCGGTGTACAAGCCTCGTCCGTGAAACGCGGGGTGGAAGTGAGGAAGACTCAAACGGGTGGGGGGTAACGAGTGGCCGTTCTATACGTAGTATTATTATATATTCTTTGCCTCAGGGCTACGTCCCGAACCAAGAAATATATATTTCCCGAACATGCTGGAAAATGTGTGGAATGTGGAAATTTCGAATTAATCGAAACTTGCATTACTCTTACTTAGATTTATAGCCTGCCTACTATGTATAATAAAATAATTACCTATTTACGTATGATTACCTTGTGTTTCTCAGTTAAGTGAATTTTTTGTTAATTCTTTTGAGAAATAAACATCTTAAACCAGAATGTGAACATTATTTTGATAACCTTCTTCGAGATAAATCAACATTGCAGTAGTGGCCAAATACATGCGAGCAGCGGCCGGCAAGAAATGTATGAAGATCCATTGCTGGCGTAATTTAAAAATGGAATTATGTTTTAGTCCAACAACAACCGACTTCAATTCAAGTTCGCTGGAATTGGTGCGTACAATTTTGAATTATTAGTGATTTATCAAAAGCGGCTCAGACGATTTCGATAAAATTTATATGGGATCACCTTTATAGTTAAAATCAAAGCCAAAATAGGCTTATATTTACAAAATAAAAGAAGAAATGCAAGACTAAAGTACCAGGCGCCCAGAACAAAACAGAGCTAACCTACCTTTTCAATACTGTAAGACTATGTTATTATCGATAGGTCCTGAGTTTCCTCAATTAAGTTAATTACCTTCCATTATTTGAGAAAAGTACCTATTCAAGCCTTGGCCACAACTAGGCATTGATTGACTCTTCTGTTGCTGGCCGCTGCAGCTAATGTACTATCCAACAAAAACATTTTTATGTGAAACGGAGCCAAGACTAAATCACAGTTCACACTATCAAAAAGTTGTCAGATCTCACGTAAAGCCAAGCTTCTAACTCTATACACGCCTTACTCTACAAGACTTTACTTCACAAACTCTACAGCTTAGTCAATATAATGTACTTGGCCGTTTCGTTACAACAAGTTTCATTAACTGTTGGAGCAAAATTAATGAAATTTTGTACTGTAGATAAGCTAAAGAACTTTAATAAATCTGCTAAATTTCAAATATATAAAATAAAAAATAGTTTTTGAGTTCTGAAGGGGTCAAAAGTGGCTCGAAATGGTTCGTGTAATATTACACACGTCGCGTCGCTAGTTCCTTTTTCTTTGTCTTGGCTGGACACGCTTCCCCGTGTCTAGATACAGGTCTTGGTAACTACTAGGCATTGCGACTAGGACGTATAATCCTAGCGATTACATGAAAAAAAAAACAAATCGGATAATGTTTTGTGGTAGATAATAGCTTATTTTGACTGCCTCGTTGGTTCAGTGGTTAGTAATCTTGACTACTGGATCAAAGAGACGTGGGTTCGATTCCCACCCAGAGCAAATATTTAAGTGATGAACATAGGTGTTTGCTCTGTGTCTGGGTGTTGTTGGTAATTATCTATCCAAGTATGTATTTAAAATATGTAGTACTAGCTTAAAACCCGCGGCTTCGCCCGCGTTGTCTTAGTAGACAGGTACTGGCTTATGAAAATAGCCCGCGGTTTGACCCACGTTTGTCTTAGTACTTGCTTAAAATTATAAAAGGCTGCCGGTTGGCTTGCGTTGTCTTGGCACTTCCTTAAAATAATAATAGGTCGTGGTTTAGCAAAGCATTATCGTATAACGTATTACTTGCAAGGATAATGCCTATGGTTTGGCCTGAATTGTCATAGTATTTGACTAAAATGATAATAGGTCGCGGTTTGGCCTGCGTATTCTTAGTACTCGCTTAAGATGGTAATTTATAGCACGCAGCTTAGCCTGCGTTGTCTTAATACTTCCTCAAAATTGTAATAGCCTACCGTTTGGCACGCGTTGTCGTATTACTTGCAATGATAATAGCCCACGGTCTGGCCGCTTTGTTCGAGTAACTGCTTAAAATGATAATAAGCCACAGTTTGACCCGCGTTGTCTTGGCACTTGCTTAAAATAATAATACTTCGTGGTTTCGCCTGCATTGTCGTATAACGTATTACTTGAAAAGATAATGCTTAGTAGGCATTATCTTTTCGAGTAATAGGCATTGCCTACGGTTTGGCCTTAATTGTCCCAGTGTTTAGCTAGAATGATAATAGGTCACGGTTTGGCCTGCGCATTCTTAGTACTTGCTTAATATGGTAATTTATAGTACGTAGCTTGGCTCGCGTTGTCTAAGTACTTGCTTAAAATTACAATAGTCTGCCGTATGGCTTGCGTTGTCGTATTGCTTGCAATGATAATAGCCCATGGTCTGGCCCGCGTCGTTATAGTATTTGCTTAAAATGATAATGGCGCGCGGTTTGGTCCGCATTTTCTTAGTACTTACTTTAAATGGTAATTTCCCACAGTTTGGCCCGCGTTGTCTTAGTACTTTTTTTGCTTAAAATAATAGCTCTTGGTTTAGCCCACGTTGTCGTATTACTTGCAAGGATAATAATTAGCCCACGGATTGGCCTGCTTTGTCTCAGTATTTGCTTAAATTTACTTGTATCTAAAGCTTATTATGGAGTACGACAATTTTTAGATGATAAATTGCAAAACATTCGAATTAAATCTAATAATAATGATTGTATAATTTTTTCAGGTTCTAATGATTATTTTATGGCCATATTGGACCTAACTGATAATTCAATATTTTTGTGATTAGTAGTAAGATCTCAATGTAACACAGTTCAACAATAAATGTTCCTTGACTTTAATAGCCCACGGTTTGGACCGCGTTATTTTATAACTTGTCATAAAATAAATACTTGATAAAGTTATATTTTAATATACCTACTGATTTTTTTTATAGCGAGAAAAGAATATTTTTCGATTTATGATGAGATATATGACGATCATGAGTTGAGCCATGTAGTTTCCCACTCGTATACCAAATTTTATCCAACTCCATTCGCACGTCATGGTCGGCCAAGTGCGAGTTGGACTCGCGCACGCAGGGTTCCGTACCGTATGGGAGCCCATTCCTCTTGCCGTTATTAATAGCGAGCAAAAAAATCCTGAAAATCACGTTTGTTGCATGTCCCTTAAATATTTATTTTATTCTATTTTTAGTATTTTTTGTAATAGCGACAACAGAAATACATCATTTGTGAATATTTCAGCTGCCCAACTATTACGGTACCTACGGTGACAGACAGACAGACGGACATCGAAGTCTTAGTAATAGGGTCCCGGTTTTACCCTTTGGGTAAGGAACCCTAAAAAAGGCCAGTACAGGTATTCATCACCCTTCGGCCACGTATGATACCAGAGTTTGGTAACCAGTATCATACGAAGAAAAAATGATCGTCGTAGGATACTGGTATCCAAGTGATAGGATTTATTAGTCTTCTGATACCCTTCATCATGTTTGGTAACCAGTATCCATGGAATATAACATTCTGCTTATGAAACCAACTCGGCAAAACTGTGAAGATCGCATTCTGTACCTACGCTAATTGTAAAACCCTGGCTTTATTGAAAACATACAAGAAAACAAGAAAATAGTTCAACTGTGAATCGTTTATTACCTACAACCCATTGGAATAAAATGGCGTAATGATTTCGAAACAATGTCCAACACTAATTTCGTTTTCATTTAGCTGAGATATGGCGTCATTTATTTCTGCATCAATTTCTTTGTACTCTCGGCTTAGTTCCAATTTTCTTTTGTATATATCCACTACGGTGGTTTCTTTTCTTAAAATATCTAAGAGTTGAGCCAATGTCGGTCTTTTACGTCCAATATATCTGTTTAGGCGACTGTGCCAACCTTCTATATTATTGGTAGTACGTATTTTAGATGATGAACAAAAGCAAATTTTTTCGAAGTCAGTCTTTGCCATCCATTGGTTATTAAAATATTTGTTAAATTTTGTTATCTGTTCTCCAGACGGACTCTTTGACATAACATATTCATACCCCTTTCGAAAATAGGCTTTGGGTAAACGTGCAAGGCCAGCATACCTGTCGTAATACGTGCTTTTTTACCCTTGTGGTTAATTTTAACGATTTAGCTTTTCTAAATAAACACCTATTCAGATGATAATAACATCCCTTAACATCAATGTTGGGGAAAACTTTTTGAACAGCTTTCATTGAAGCCAACTCGAAGTCAACAGTAATTGTTTCTGGTAGCCATTGCTTGAATCGGTAATTTATCATATAAAATAGTACTTCGTAAGTTTGCTGTGTCTTGTCTGGTAGTAAACAAAACATTTTCAGAAATTTAATTTTCCTGAGCTGATACTCGGTTACATAAAACGAAAAATCCCTATCACTTGGATACCAGTATCCTAAGACGATCATTTTTTCTTCGTGTGATACTGGTTACCAAACTCTGGTATCATATGTGGCCGAAGGGATTCATCATGTTTCATTAAGTCATTAGAAATTTAATTTCGATTATTCTGAACTCAATGACAATCTCGCCCATAACCGTTTACGCGGTCAAAAGTGATCGAGACACTTGTAGGACTTTCAGACATTCTCTGACCAAGTACAGACGAAAAAGTAGCACACAAGAAGGTACATTTTATTTGAAAAATACATAGCGCACCTACATCTAGACGACAGGCATGTTCTAGGATTCCATTATACTCATCATTTGACTAACTTTTACTATGGTACCAACCCAGAAATCACGTAAATAAAATTAGCTGTTCAACACAAAAAATTCATCGACCCGCGACAAAATGTAAAGAATAGGTAATTTTCGCTTCCTCAGGGTAGTTCCCATAGTAAAGTAAGTAGTTATTGATCCGTATGTACCCTTAGTTTAAGTCTATTGGCTCACAAAATAAAATCGTTCATAAACAATTAGGGGCCCATTTTGCCCCCATTGAAGGATCTAAATTATCTCAATTTAATTCTAGATATTTCACTACGTTTAAAAAAAAACGCGATCAAGTTATTTTTCACGCTTATATAGGATGTTTGGTCTAGCGTTAGACAAGGAATCCGGGACTTTTCCCAGGACGTTAATAGTCATATATTAGTTAAAAGGGTGAGATATTTTCAAACAATATTGCATCGGTTTTCGAACAGTCATTTAGTACTTTTTTAGGAAATTGATATCCTGAAGGACCCACTGAAATTTTCCGGGATAGCAGTACCCCAAGTGGTAATTTGTGTTATTGTCTAGCGTCGTACCAAATTTCGTTAGAATTCATTTATCTACCCCTTTTATCTTAGCTTTATAATTGATTATTTTGGCTATTGCTAAGAAACCCAATAGATTTTCCGGGATATAATAGTTACTGTATTGAAACATGTTGTGTGCTTTCTACATACCTACCAGATTTCATTTATAACCGTTCAGCATGTCTGATGTAATTATTGATGCTTTTTTCACCAACTTTGGGAACTTATCTGACCCGTTAGATAAGGAAAATTCGGAAAAACAGGAAGAAACGTAACTTTTATTTTATTTGTAAAGCATAAATACAAAGTTTTAAGTCAATCGGTAAAGGTAATATAAAATTAAATGCAAACAAAAAGGGCCCGTTTTACCCCGTTAGAGGTCGATTTTTCGAAATTTTCGTCCTTTGTGCTTCATTACGCTGTACATTGTACCTATGTTCGAAATTTCAAGTCTCTATCTTTAGTGCATTGGGTTGTAGCCTAAACTGATTAATTTTGGCTATCCCTAAGGATCCCCATAGAATTTCCGGGATAATAATAGTTCATGTGTTGAAACATGTTGTGTGCTTCCTCCATACCAGATTTCATCCATAACCGTTCAGCTCGTCGGATGTAATAGACGCTTTTTTCACCAACTTTGGGACCCAATTTGACCCCTTAGATAAGGAATATTCGGAAAAACAGGAACAAACGTAACTTTTATTTTGTTTGAGTAGCATGTATACAAAGTTTCAAGTCAATCGGTAAAGGGAATAAAAAGTTACATACAAACGAAAAGGGCCTGTTTTACCCCTTTAGAGGTCGATTTTTCAAAATTCCGTTCTTAGTGCTCCATTACGTGGTCCAATGTATCTTTGTTCCAAATTTCATGTTCGTATCTTTAGCGGTTTGGGCTGTAGGCTGTCTGTCAGTCAGTCACTCAGCGAAGCCTTTTATATAATAGATGTCAGTTTCTGGCAGCCATTTATGACAAGCTTTGCTTAGTTTGGGGGTCAGTGACCTTAATATGTCCTCTCAATATGATATTTATTGTTTTTTGGCCGACGAAACAGAGGAGGTACTCAATTCGACGCGTATATTTTTTTTGTTTTTTTGGAACCACGCATAACTTTTTACGTAGTGGTCCGATTTTGATAATTCTTCTTTTATTGGTAAGTGTATACTGCGAAATTGGTCCCATTAAAATTTTATTGAAATCGGCTGAGCCATTTTCGATAAATCAACGATAATTTGAAAAATGTCACATCGATCCGTACGAAATATTGAGAATTCTGTACACGGTTGAAGTCGGTCAAGCTATTTAAAAAAAAAAAAATATATGGACAAGTTCTTCTAGGGTCTGCGTGCTTCATCGTCGCTTTCCATCAGGCGAGTTGGTGGTCAAACGCGGACTTAATTGCGTTAAAAAAAGTTGGCGCCTCACAATTGGCTTAATTATATTTTTAGTCATCTTCTAGCCTTTGCTTATGCATCTAGCCTTTTGTATAAAAAGCTACGGTTTTACAGATGGCTGTCCACTCGGCGGTGGGCCTGTTGTTCCTGGGCGGCGGGCGCGCGACGCTCAGCACCACGCCACAAGCTGTAGCAGCTTTACTTACAGCTTTCTTCCCCAAATTCCCCACTCATAGCGAAGATAACAGGTAATATTATATCCACGTAACTTAATTATAGTACGTTTTATATTTGTTTTTTCTTACCACTTGTATAATATTGCCGTAATAATATAATCCATCCATCAGCCATAGGACGTCCACTGCTGGACATAAGCCTCCCCTATAGATCTCCAATAAGACCGGTTGGTAGCGGCTTGCATCCAGCGCGATCCTGCGGTCTTAATGAGGTCATCCGCTACGCTGCGCTTGCCGGTGCGTGGTCTCCACTCGAGGACTTTTCGACCCCATCGGTCATCAGTCCTCCGCGCTATGTGCCCTGCCCATTGCCACTTCAACTTGCCAATCCGCTGGGCTATGTCGGTAACTTTGGTTCTTCTACGTATCTCTTCGTTCCTGATTCGATCTCGCAAAGAGACTCCGAGCATAGCCCTCTCCATTGCTCGTTGTGCTACTTGGACCTTATTAATAATGCCCATAGTTAATAAGGGCCATACTTAGTTGTGTTATTATATAATCCTTACAACCAAACCAGACATAAACCTCCTCTAGAAAGTTGCTTTCAATGATCCCTATAACCTACAGTCCTGACATCGTCCATGGTTGTATTGCCATGAGGTATTCCTGTTTTAAATGTATTAAGTTTGAAATTTCGTGTATTTCAGATACCACTTGCAAGCTTTCCGTCACTTATACGTGCTAGCCGTGGAACCAAGATTATTCCTGCCGCGGGACCTGGACACCGGCAAACTGTGCTACGCGCACATACAGGTACGTTATAATACCTCACCCAAATCGGTTCATACAAACATTCCAAATGTAAAAATGGCATGATAATATTTAATGGTGTTACGCAGTAGGCCGCGGTACGACGGCTAGTTGTTTACACCTAATCTCGAGATTTATTGTTTTATGACTCAGGCGGCACCGGCTTTTGTGTTGCGTCTATTGTTTGTTGTTTGTTAGATTTTTTGTGGTGTTTCCGTAATAATTAGGAACAATAGGGTTTCTCGAACTTTACACTTGTTTACTTTGTCAGTCACAATGGCACCGAATATTCTACAGATTTCTAGAGAACCCTTATTCCGATATAAATAGGGCGATGGTTTTCGTTTGTGGAGTTATCGCGTTCTATACCGGAGTGAAAACATCTCGTGTTCAAGTGCGGTACCAGTGATTGTGAAGTGACTAGTTGTGTGAATTTCAGTGCCAGTGTGACGTGTTTGTGCGAACCAGTTGTGTCGTGTGTACTGTGATTTTGTGCAATAAAGTGCAAAGTGAACAATCGGCGTTTTAACTGATTATCCAAGAACCCATCTCGTAACATTTGGTGTCAGAAGTGGGATAGTCTGGTGCTTCAGGAGGGAGTACTTTGCCGAAAATGGGAAAATGCTCGTGGCAATCAGTGCCATCTCCAAATGGTTGTACCCAGAGCAAAGATACCTGAAGTTTTGAAGCTGTACCACGAAGGGTTTTCGGGAGGACATCTGGGTGTGAAACGGACACTCTTGAAAATTCGAGAAAGGTTTTACTGGATCAACTGCAGAGATGACGTAGAAGACTGGGTACGGAAATGTACGAGCTGCGCATCAGTGAAAGGTCCGCATACCCGCAGCAGAGGAGCATTAAAGCTGTATAATGTTGGAGCACCATGGGAGCGAATCGCACTGGATGTGGCCGGACCATTTCCTGTGAGTGAAAGTGGCAACAAGTACTTCCTTGTCGTCATGGATTACTTCACCAAGTGGCCGGAAGTCTTCGCAATTCCGAACCAAGAGGCATCGACGATAGCAGACAAATTGGTGCATGAAGTATTCTGTCGATTTGGAGTACCATTGGAAATCCACAGTGACCAAGGAAGAAATTTTGAATCTCAGCTGTTTCAAGAGACGTGCCGGTTAATGGGTGCACACAAAACAAGGACGACGTCTTACCACCCGCAATCAGATGGAATGGTGGAGCGATTCAACCAAACTCTGGAGAGGTACCTGGCAAAAGTAGTCGGAAGCAAACAACGGGATTGGGACAAGCATATCCAGCCATTTTTGTTGTCATACCGAAGTGCTGTTCATGAGAGCACAAATGTCACTCCCGCTTTTGCCAATTTTGGACGTGAATTACGGCTACCAGCCGACTTAATAACTGGCATTCCACCGGATTCCCCACAACCCATAACTGAGTACGCCAGTGACCTCCGGAACAAGATGAACGACATCTATGAGCACATTAGAGAGCATGGCCAGCAAGCATCTGAAAGAATGAAGACTCGATACGACAGAAGGGCTAACAATCCTGGGTTCGAGGAAGGCTCGATGGTATGGCTGCACAATCCCATACGCAGCAAAGGGAAGTCTCCAAAGCTACAAGCCAAATGGGATGGACCGTACCGAGTGGTGACCAAGATCAACGACGTGACGTTCCGCATACAGAAAGGACCTCGAGGTGCCCCCAAAATAGTTCACGTGGATCGATTGGCGCGATATCACGGATGCAACGATGCTCGGGACGAGCATGTCTTGGGAGGAGGTGGTGTTACGCAGTAGGCCGCGGTACGACGGCTAGTTGTTTACACCTAATCTCGAGATTTATTGTTTTATGACTCAGGCGGCACCGGCTTTTGTGTTGCGTCTATTGTTTGTTGTTTGTTAGATTTTTTGTGGTGTTTCCGTAATAATTAGGAACAATAGGGTTTCTCGAACTTTACACTTGTTTACTTTGTCAGTCACAATGGCACCGAATATTCTACAGATTTCTAGAGAACCCTTATTCCGATATAAATAGGGCGATGGTTTTCGTTTGTGGAGTTATCGCGTTCTATACCGGAGTGAAAACATCTCGTGTTCAAGTGCGGTACCAGTGATTGTGAAGTGACTAGTTGTGTGAATTTCAGTGCCAGTGTGACGTGTTTGTGCGAACCAGTTGTGTCGTGTGTACTGTGATTTTGTGCAATAAAGTGCAAAGTGAACAATCGGCGTTTTAACTGATTATCCAAGAACCCATCTCGTAACAATATGACGGAGCGAGACAGCATAGTTGCATTTAGTTGATAGCAATAGTGATGATTTTAAAGTGGGTATCACCTGAATGGGGTCGCACGTGGCAACACTGCATGCTTGTGTCGGAATGAAATGACAGATGGGTGAGAAACTTCATTCCGTTCCGAGCGCAAGGCGGCATTGCACCCGTGCCAACCTATTGACTTTAAAATCCGTTTTCATCTTCGAAAATTCTTGTTAAATTGATTACCAAGTGATACTAGGTCAACAAAACCACCCGTTGAAGTGGTACAGTGTTTCTTTTGGTGAGATGGACAACTATACTCGGAATTTTAATTCGATTCCAGATTTGACATTAGCTGCTGTCATTTTGTGAAATAATGATACCACATAATAATAGTGTAGTGATGAACACAAAAATCGATAAACAATCAAAAATGTTAATTGACAATATCACAGACACATTTATAATAAATGTTACAGAAAGTGACAGCGATAACGATAGCGATGACGGCGACAATCCTTACTAATATTATAAATCCGAAAAGTTTGTTGGTTTGTTACTCTATCACGCGCCAACGGAGCATCGGATTGACTTGATTTTTGGCATGGATATAGTATAAAAGGCGGAAGGAGCTTTAGGATACTTTTTATCCCGAAAAATTTCATAGTTCCTGTAGGACAGGACAAAAACCCTCGAAAGCGAAACTGTCGCCACTATCACAAAGACGCTAAGTGATTAATTCCTATATGACGCTAATATGGACTAACGAAACGTCACAGCCAAACGTAATTAGATGACAGGTGACATTGTCTGCAGACTTTTATAAGTCACAAGTAGCGTGGCAAGGCGACAAATTGTTTTTCTACCATTATATCCCCTTGAAGAGGAAATAAAGTATGGATTGAAAATGACAACTGACATTAAAATTGGATAAAATGTTATTTTCCCTCTGCATGCTACATGTTACTATGACGTTTAATACCAGGCCGTCATTTTGTCTGACATTAAAAATATTTTTAAATATTCTATCATTAGAGGTTCAACATGTTTTTTTATTCTACCTTTATGGTACAGAATCATCATACTTTAATATTATCAATCCGAAAAGTTTGTTGGTTTGTTCCTCTTTGACGCAGCAACGGAGCAAAAGATTGACCTGATTTTTGGTATGGATACCTATGGTTTAATAGACAGAAAGTGATAATAGGATACTTTTTATATCTCGAGAAAATTCGTGATTCCCATGGGATAGGACAATAACTGTTTCTCAGCAATGGAGCAACGGATCGACTTGATATTTGGGGTGGGCATAGTTTGGAAGACGGAAAGTGTCATGGGATACTTTCCATCCCGAAAAAATTGTGGTTCCCGTAGGACTTAACCATAAATTTTTCTCAGCAACGGAGCAACTTGCCTTGGCATATTGCATGAATGTAGTTTGAAAGACGAAAAGTGACATAGGCCACTTTTTATCGCAAAAACTTTAACAGTTCCCGTAGGATAGGATAAAAACTAAGTGAGTGGGCTGCGGTAGCAGCCGTCTAAGCGCCAGAAATAACCTGTCATGGCAAGTTTAGGACGTTCCCCCATATTTCGCACTCCTTCGCGGCACTCAACAGCACTAGCCCAGACTCGGGCTCCATAACGGAGCTTGCGCTCTCGCCATAGTGACGGAGTGTTTCGGAGCACAAGACACATCGTCATCCACCACTCGGGACTAACCAGTACTGAACGTCAGACAGCATTCCAACGCCCTGGTCCCAGTGCAGTGGGTCAGTCATAGTAGCCCAGCGCCTGCCTCTTCAACTGCAGAGGGCAGTGAGAACGGCAATCGCGATACCGACACCTCTCTTCCCCTGCAGCCCCACTGCGTCTGCCAACACGTTGATGGCCTAGCGGAAGGTAGGGTAGGTGGCGGCACCCACACCACCAGTTCCATATATCCCACCGCGGCCCCTTATCCTCGGCTGTCATATCAGAGTCCAAGAAGCAGCCTTGCTTTATGAAACTAAGAAAGGTTATTCCCAGCAAGTAACTGGAGATAGAGAGACAGAAAAGAAGCCACACCCAGCGTAGCAGGAGGAGCTGGAGTTCATATGCCTGGCAGACGGAGCAGCACTAGAGCAAAATCTTAACCGAGAAATTAACATATTTACAGACGGCAGTAAAATTAAAGGGAAAGTTGGGGCGGCATTATCCATTTGGGATGATGCCGCTGAGATCAGTACCCGCAAGCTGAAATTGGCCGATTGGTGCTCTGTGTAACAGGTCGAGTTATTGGCACTTCTTGAGGCTACCGAAAAAGCAAAAATCTTTTGTGACTCCAGGTCTGCACTGGAAACGGTAGTTGGCGTATCTTCCCTCCATCCCTTAGCAGTAAATTCAAAGCTAACATAAAGTTACTACACGCACAAAATAAAATAGTGAAACTTTATTGGATTAAAGCGCACGCGGGGATGGAGGGAAATGAGAGAGCGGACCAGCTAGCAAAGGAAGCAGCACTGCACTCGAAGTGCAGACCTATTTACGATAACTGCCCCATTTCATTCGTCAAGCGAGAAATCCGAAAGGACTCTCTTGACGAGTGGAACCGGCTGTTTCAGGATGGACACACAGCGGCGGTAACCAAAACATATTTTCCGGATGCAAGGGCGGCATACAAGATCGTAAGAGAAATAGCACCAGTGGGAATCATAACTCAAGTGCTGACGGGGCATGGTGAGTTTTTCCAATACTTACATCGATTTAAGTTGAGGGAAAGCCCATCGTGCATCTGTGAACCCACAAAAGAGGAGACTCCACTGCACATAATCTTGGAATGCCCAGTTTATGGAAAGCAGAGATTTGATTTAGAACAAAAAATTGGAATTAATCTAACACGAATAAACCTTAGAAACAATTTTATCGAATTTTTGCACAAATATTTGTAAAAAAGCAATACTTAATTAGGAACAAGTAGGTATAAACTTAGCTGTACCATTGTAATGTTTATTATAACTGCAAACAGCCAAAAACATTGAAATATAGGTATACTTAGTTTTTATTTATTTGTAATTAAGACCCCTGATCATGTCAGGGATATTTCGCGATATAATAAAAAAAATCCTCGGATGCAGCGTCGCAAGAGCGGCACTGCAGCCCGCCTAAGTTGCGACACTCCTCATAAGGCATGCAACCTACCGGCCATCCTCTCAGCTGCTTTAGTTAAAAGCGGCTGAAACTCGAGTGCCAGCCTCTAAGCTTCCTTGGGGGAAAAGACCCAAAGAAGAAGGAGACTTCGAGCGCCGCCTTTTCAGCTGCCTCAGACCTCCCCCACGACAAGGCGGGAATACACGGGGGGGTTGTATATACACTCCAACCGTAACTTAACCAACAAAAGCATTCCTCTAAGGTATTTTGATATTTGTCAGTTAGGTTAGGTTTCGCAGCCGACATAAACATAAGCCAAAATCAAAATACAACGCGGGCGAAGCCGCGGGTAAAAGCTAGTTTATAAAATAAATTATTACCTACATCTAGCTGTTTTATTTGTCATGTTCCTTCATGATCACATTTTTTTATTTATTTCACACACAGTTATAAAAGAAAAGTCTCAGATCGTTAATTAATCGTCAAAACTAAATTATCTGTTCAGAAATATTTAATTTCCTGATATACTTAGTTTACGAGAGTAAAATTATAAACGAGAAGAATCGATCTGGAAATATTCCATTTCCATATCGAATAATTTCGCAACGTCACTATTTAGTACTTGTCATAACGTTGCAACACTGAAATTGTCAAATCTGGAATCGAATTAAAATTCCGAGTATAGAGACCGCCGGCGAGCCGTACTAGTGGATGACCCACAAATAACGATTGCGGGTGATTTACACGATTAGTCTCAGTCCCCGACAAATATAATTTGTAAATCACATCAAAAATTAAATCTTGTTCTCATTTAATTGTCATGCGTACGTAACGACTAATCCATTAATATTAGCATTGTTAATAGTGTTCATTCTCAAATGAGACTAGTCTATACCATCTATACCAATATGATAAAGAGGAAAGATTTGATTTTTTGTTTGTTTGCATTGAATAGGCTCCGAAACTACTGAACCGATTTAAAAAATTCTTTCACTGTTGGGAAGCTACACAATCGCCGGGTGTCATAGGCTACATTATATTTAAAAAAAAATAGTCTGCTAGTTTTAGATAAATCACTTAGGAATACCTAATTAAAAAGGCATATTACAAATTTGAGCACTATATTCAAGAAAGCATGGAAATTGTCTAGCTCTGAACGCGATCAATTAAACTATTACAGAAAGCTGGCCATTAAATAATTATACATTTTACTATATTTTACTACTATATATTATATACTAGATTACAGGTTCATATTTAAAGTTTTGACAAGGCCCCTCTACAGCCGCTGATTGATTTTATTTATTATTTCTGTTTACCGATTGTTTTTAATTAAGTAAGTAAGTTCGTATAGGCCGGGTGGCTAGCCCTGGTGTCAGAGTTTTTAGGCCGCCTGAAGGCCTCTGACATGGCTAAACGGTTAAAACAACTGGGGCCTACAATTTAACGTGTCATCCGAGCCACGGTAGCGCTCAGTTGGAAAATGCCACCCGCGGTCACCCATCCAAGTACTGACCGTGCGGAACGTTGCTTAATTTCGGTGATTGCTGACAATCACCTAGTCAAACTACGCTACGAGCGCTACGTTTTTAATTAATTTACTGTATATGTACATCGACGTGTCCAAGTGTTCCCATATGTGTTCCTACACGTAAATTGCTATAAACGTTGTTATGAATTTTTCATATTTAGACTTTAAATAATAGTAAAAATTTGTAATACTAATAGAAAATAGATGATAGTACAAGAATCTGTTGATTTGCTAAAGTGCTTCATCGAAAATTCAACTTACCGATGAAAGGTTATGTTTGGCTGTTTTCGCTCAGTACGGCATGTACAGCCAATTATACTCCACTTCATCATAACTACATTGTAGGTCCCGGTTGTTTTAACCGTTCAGCCAAGTCAGAGGCCTTCAGGCGGCCTATGAACTCTGACACCAGGGCTAGTCACCCGGCATATACGAACTTACTTTCTATCGTAACTACACACTGCTAGTACCACCACACAGAACGTGGATTAAGCTTCGAAAACAATATTTTCTCGAAGCTGTAATTGTTTTAGAATAAAAAAAGTCACTTAGGCAGTTTCGGCGCGAAAAAATGGTCTGGCACCGACACACGGCCTAGACTTCGGTGCCAGACAAAAAAAGCGTCACAAAGACAAAAGATATTACTTCCGTCCTGTTCACACTTTTATAATTGAACATCGCGCCTTCTTACTTTTATAATTATTACTAGTTCTTACCCGCGGCTTCGCCCGCATGATGTTTTGATTTTTGTGCTATCATGGGAACCCTTTATTTATCCGGAATAAAGAGAAGACTATGTCACTTTCCGTCTTTGAAACCCTAGGCTCTACCTTACCACCAAAGGAGGTGGAAAATAAAAAAAAAACAATGTGACGGTTTTTTTTACATTTCTTGATGCGCACTCTAGAATAGCTCGCAGATAGTACATTTTTTCCTACTTACTTAACACTTATCGTTATATTATGGAAAATTTACGCAATATCATTATATATTATATATTTATAGCCTATGTGTTATTCTGATATATAAGCTATATAATTGCAAAGTTTCATCTCAATCCGTTCAGTAGTTTTTGCGTGAAAGAGTAACAAACATCCATCCAATCTTACAAACTTTCACGTTTATAATATTAGTATGATTATTTTAGTAACCGGTCTACTATCTATATTTCGTCTAAGGTGTAACGAGATATGTATCAGAGGCGAGAAAGAAAGCTCATAACTTAAAGCTTGTTATACGATTGTAAACCTATACGCATATGAATAAAGTCTATTTTTGTGTATTCAGGTGGTAGATTTATCGGGCGCGGTTCGAGAAATGAAGGCGCCGTGTATCATCCCCGAACTAAGCTCGCTGCGGGAAGTCAAAGTCAACGACCCGAGATATTGGCCCGTCAGCTTCCAACGGGATCGCAACTGGGAATTACTCAAGTAAGTATAATTATGAAGCGACCGCGAATGTGACGACGACGTGACGTGAGAACATTATTTTTTGACCGACGAACCACCGGAGGAGGTACTCAATTCGACGCGTATTTTTTTTTTTTATGTTAACTACGCATAACTTTTTACGTAGTTGTCCGATTTCAATAATCTTTTTTTTATTTAATAGAGTATACTTCGAAATTGGTCCCATTTAAATTTTATCGAAATCGGCTGTGCTATTTTTGATAAATCAACAATAATGTGAAAAATGCTACATCGATCCGTGCGAAATTTACGCGAATTCTGTACACGGATGAAGTCTGTCATGCTATTTTTAATAATTATAGCTAAAAATAGTTATAGTTAGTGCACTAGTTCTTTATAACCCTATAAAAATATCATATTAGGTACATCAACATTGTTAGCTGTTTCTGAGATCCAGGTTTTGTTATTTATATGGCGTCCTACGCGGAATGTTCCAATAAATAAAAGTCACACACACTGTAGAAACACCACACTGTATTGTCCAAAAAAGGTCCAAATATAGTTTACAATTTTACAAATAATTTAGCTTAATTTTAAACACAATTTTAACATAAAAATGAAGGGAATCAGAAGAACGAAAATTATACAAAGTTGCGTGCATTCGCCGTGGAGCTAGTATCAGACACTGGCTTGAGGCGGCCGAGAGCCTGAGCGGCCCGAGCGCCAGCGAGTTTTACCGAAGAGAACAATAGCGCTGCGCTCGCGCGGCAGGCGACTCGCTTAACAAGCCTCGCGCGTCGGGTTTGCTCGGAAATATTATTTTATTTAAAGTTATATAAAATTATGTTGAATTTAGCCGAAATTACAAAATATGATATTAAATGAATTTGGAATATATTGTTTTAGTGAAATTAGTAAATTTTAAGAAAAGAAGAAAATATAAATTTTGGAAATATAAAATATTAAAATTGAGTAGGGTTCCTACATCACACCCCCGCTGAGACCGAAGGTTACTGAGGTCGATAGTAGTCCGGGAAGCGAACGGTTCGACCAGATCTGGTTTTCTTCTCAGGAACATTTCTTACAGATGCAGGTGCAGGTGCAGATACGTGTTGTGCTGGTGCTGATGCAGGTTCAGATACAGGTGCTGGTACTGGTGCAGGTGGTAATCTGGTGTTTGCAGTACCCGTCATGGTATCTTCTCGTGTCATGTGAGCTGCTTTCAATCTATCAATGGAAACAGTTGCTTCTTTGTCATTGACGATGATTTTAAATGTTTTGCTTCCTCTTTTCAGGACTTTATAGGGACCAGTGTACGGAGGTTCCAGCGAACGCTTTACAGCATCCTGCCGGAGGAAGACGTACTCTGCGGTGTCCAGGTCTTTAGGTATGTAGAATGATTTCTGACCGTGTCTACTTGCAGGTTGAGGAGATAGTTTCGCCATCTGAAGACGGAGTCGTGATGCGAAGTCAGTTACGTCAGAAGTAGTATTCGAAGGTACGAAGAACTCCCCCGGCAGTCGAAGGGGCTCCCCGTAGACCAGTTCTGCTGCTGATGCTTTGATGTCTTCCTTCCAGGCGCTGCGGATTCCCAGGAGTACTAGAGGAAGAACTTCGGTCCAGCTGGCGTTTTGGTGGCACATTATTGCCGCCTTCAACTGGCGGTGGAGGCGTTCCACCATACCATTGCAGGCGGGGTGATATGCTGTAGTAGGGCGATGCTGCGTACCCAGGATGGCGGTCATGGTGCGGAAGAGCTCGCACTGGAACTGGCGCCCCCTGTCTGTTGTGATGCTGTGTGGCGTACCGAAGCGAGACACCCAGCCAGCGATGAAGGCGCGGGCGCATGTCTCCGCCGTGATGTCGGAGAGTGGATATGCCTCAGGCCAACGAGTGAAGCGATCGATGACCGTGAGGCAGTACCTGTAACCAGAAGAAACTGGTAATGGCCCGATTATGTCCATATGGACAAAGGAGAAACGCTGGGAAGGAATTGGGAAAGTGGAGGTTGGAGAATGAGTATGCCGGTGTATTTTGCTTTTCTGGCAATCTGTGCATTCGTTGGCCCACTGCCGGCAATCTTTTTGTGCTCCAGGCCAAATAAATCTTTTCATAATTAGCTTCGCCGTTGCTTTAGCACCTGGGTGGCTCAACCGATGTAATGCGTTGAACACAGGTTTTCTGAAGGCAGAAGTCAAATACGGACGTGGACTTGGTGTGGAGACGTCACAGTAAATGTAAGTATTTGAATCTGGAGCTTTTATCTTTTTCAGATCCAGTGCTGAACCTTTCTGTAGCAGCTCCTGAAGTTCTGGATCTGAGTCTTGCGAGTTATAGAGAGCTTCGTAGTCTAGGAGAGAATCTACTTGTTCTATGCGAGAGAGCGCATCAGCTACGACATTCTGGCTTCCTTGGACGTACCGGAGATCCGTGGTAAATTGGGAAATATAGTCCAGGTACCGGAACTGTCTTGGTGAACATTTTTCGCGATTGTAGGAGAAGGAAAATGTCAACGGTTTATGATCCGTGAAAACCGTGAATGGCCTCGCTTCTACCATGTGTCGAAAATGGCGGATTGCATCGTAAATCGCTAGCAGCTCGCGATCGTATGGACTGTACTTCTTTTGTGCTGAAGATAAGCGTCGCGAGAAAAATGCTAGCGGTTGCCAGCTATCACCACATTTTTGTTGAAGAGCTGCTCCGATTGAAGTGTCTGACGCGTCTGTGAAAACAGCTAACTGTGCTTCGGGTTCAGGATGAGCAAGCATTACTGCTTCTGAAAGACTTGTTTTGCAGGTGTTGAAAGCTTCCAGCATTTCAGGAGTCATCGTGATGCTCTGCGATCCTTTCGTTTTGGGTCCTGATAGCACGATGTTCAGCGGTGCTTGAAATTTGGCTGCTCCAGGCACAAATCGGCGGTAAAAATTGTACATGCCTAGAAATCGTCGCATTTCTTTGACCGTTGTTGGAACAGGATAGTCTCGTATCGCCTGCACTTTATCTGGAAGAGGTCTGATACCATTTGCACTTACTTCATGTCCCAAGAAGGTGATGCTTTTCTTCCCGAATTCGCATTTATTTGTATTGATGAGCATACCATATTCTGCCAATCGCTGGAACAGCTGCTTGAGATGCTGGATGTGTTGCTCTTCATTTGCAGATGCGAGTAATATGTCGTCCAGGAAACCGTAGCAGAATGGGAGATCTTTCAGCATCTCGTCCACAAATCGCTGGAATGTCTGCGCTGCATTCCGAAGGCCGAACGTCATAAACGGAAATTCGAATAGCCCGAATGGCGTTGTGATTGCGGCTTTCGGAATGTCCGCTGCATGTACTGGGATCTGATTGTATGCTTTTACTAAATCAATTTTTGAGTAGACGCTAGTACCCGCCAGCTGCTGCGAAAAGTCCTGGATGTGCCTGATAGGATATTTATCCGGGATGGTTCTCGCATTAAGAGCGCGATAGTCGCCGCAGGGTCGCCAACCGTTGTCCTTCTTTGGCGCTAAATGAAGAGGAGACGCCCAGGAACTTTCAGACCTACGTGCGGTTCCATTTGCCAACATCTCGTCGAATTCCTGCTTCGCGATCTTCAGCCTATCTGGCGGTAGTCGTCTTGGCCGGCCGGTGACGGGTGGACCAGGCGTCGTGCGTATGTGATGTTCAGTACCGTGCTTCACCTCGCGTTGAGTTCCAGCTGGACTTGTAATAGTGGGGTACTCACGCAAAAGCTGGTGATATACGGAATCTCCGGATACTGCCTTGATTGACGCGATGCTATCGGCCTCCTTGTCTGGTGCTGCCAAGGCGGAGAGAGACGTCAGCCCGTCGACTAAGCGGTGGTTCCTCACATCTACAAGCAAATTGTAAAATCTGAGAAAATCAGCACCAATAATCGCCTTCGAAACGTCAGCTACCACAAAACGCCAAGTGTAGTCGCGGCGCAGACCAATATTCAGATGTAGCTGGATCCAGCCGTATGTAGCTATCGCCGAACCATTTGCCGCATACAATTGGTAGTCCGATTTTGTGCGCTTCTGGTTGAGTGCAGCTCGTGGATATACACACACGTCGGATCCTGTGTCAACAAGAAATGAGATTTTAGTGTGTCGGTCCGTGATAAATAAGCGGCCTGGTTTGATGGGGCAGTCGTTAGCCGCTACTTCCGGCTGCCGGTCGCGTTTCCCGAAACGAATGCGCACGGTGTAGTACATCGCGTAGCTCGATTGCCAAATCTGTTATGATACCAGCATATGTCCGGGTTGAATGATCTGGAACGTGAATGACTTCTGCTGCGATCTGATTGTTGGCGTACACCATCACGTGAGTTCGACCTACCATGCGGGCGTGACATCTGTCCTTTTAACGACGCCACCTCACGTGTCAAATCCGCAATTTGCTTCGCCATGTCACAAAAAGAAAAATCTGCGGACGCTACCACAGGTGCTGACGGTACCGGCACGATTTCATATACGCGGTCGGCCAGATCAGCTACGGCTTCCAGGGACACGTCTGTTTGTGATGCGATTACCGTTTGTATATTGTGAGGCAAACGGCTTGACCACAATGTCCTCAAAAAAGAGTCTGGAACGTTCGGGCCAGCCAAAGTTTGAAGGTGCCGGAGGAACTGTGACGGCTTCCTATCACCTAACTCTTCGTGCATGAGCAGTTGTTTAACTTTTTTCTCTTGCGAGGCAGACAATCTTTTTATAAGTTCACATTTTAATTTTATGTATCGATTTACCGCTGGTGGTGAAATAATGACATCTTTTACTTCTGCCGCGTACTGTTGGTCCAGTTGTGATATTACATGGTAAAATTTCGTCGTATCTGAAGTTATTCCCGCGACCAGGAACTGACCTTCAACCTGCGCGAACCACAGACCAGGTTCTTCAGGCCAGAATGGGGGTATTTTCACGCCGAGTTTGAATACGCCCATCGGTTCTTGGCTGCTCGCGTTTGCACTGGCACCACTTGTACCACCAGGTGAGCTGGTTCCAGAATTTTCCATCGGCGGCAATACGTTTCTGTTCACTCCATCCATGTTTTTTTTTTTTTTTTAGTCGGGCGGTCACCAATAATATGGCGTCCTACGCGGAATGTTCCAATAAATAAAAGTCACACACACTGTAGAAACACCACACTGTATTGTCCAAAAAAGGTCCAAATATAGTTTACAATTTTACAAATAATTTAGCTTAATTTTAAACACAATTTTAACATAAAAATGAAGGGAATCAGAAGAACGAAAATTATACAAAGTTGCGTGCATTCGCCGTGGAGCTAGTATCAGACACTGGCTTGAGGCGGCCGAGAGCCTGAGCGGCCCGAGCGCCAGCGAGTTTTACCGAAGAGAACAATAGCGCTGCGCTCGCGCGGCAGGCGACTCGCTTAACAAGCCTCGCGCGTCGGGTTTGCTCGGAAATATTATTTTATTTAAAGTTATATAAAATTATGTTGAATTTAGCCGAAATTACAAAATATGATATTAAATGAATTTGGAATATATTGTTTTAGTGAAATTAGTAAATTTTAAGAAAAGAAGAAAATATAAATTTTGGAAATATAAAATATTAAAATTGAGTAGGGTTCCTACATTTAGTTAAAACATACAAGAAACACTTGTCTATGCTATGCTGTTATTGGTATGAATAATAAATACTTTATTCATCACCACTAATAGTCATAGTCATTTATTGCGTAATTATTATTTACATGTCAATTTTTATAGTATTATTCAAAATTTAATAAGAGAAAAAATCTAAAATCACAATCAAATAAAAATAAATTATAGTACATTTCGTGTACAACTATCATTAGGTACTCTTCCAGTTTAGGAATTCATTATGACTATAGAACGTCTGCTCGACAAGCCATCGTTTGAGACGACATTTGAAGCACGCGAGACTTGGAACGCTAGTGATGTTCTCCGGTAACTTGTTGTATACGGTCGGCCCCATGACGTGAGTGAGTCTATCCGGAAATAATACTATAGGATAAATCATACAACTTGGCGGGTGTGATGTTAGCTACAAGCTGCGGATATCCCGATCCTCGCACAGCTGTTAAGTTGTTAAGCTGTGAAGTAAACATCAGTCAGGGTTGGGCTATCTGCGGCTTGTAGCTAACATTACCGCCAAGTTGTATTATTCGACCTATACTACAGTGCCACCAACTTATCTGACCCAGTGGCGACGTAGCTACCGTCGCATAAAATGCTGCCAATATTTAATGTTATGAACTTCAGATCAGTACGAATGAATCACATTAATGCGAAAGTTTGTGAGTGTGTATGTATGTTTGTCCATCTATTTCTGGCTATTGACGTTTCAAAATGACGACGTTAGTTCACTTAGTTCCTCTTTCGGCCACCGGGTCAGATGAGTTTGTTGCACTGTAATTGTTTTTGACGTTTTCAGGACGTTCCTAAACTTCACGTGGTGTATAGACGTGAAGCAGCGAGCTGGCTGCCTCTCCTACACCGACGATCCTCAGGGGTTCCTGTCGATCCTGGCACAGACCCTTACCCTGGAGCGCGCCAACGTCTGGGCACAGTCTGATAACATACAACTCTTCACCAACGATGAACGGATCAAGAACTTTATCAAACATTATATGATCAAGGTAAACTTTCAAGCTAGAGACTGTGGTTGCGCCAAATATTCTGAGGCTTCTATCTTAGCGCAGATTTCACACTGGAGTGCGCGCTAACGTCTTGGCACAGTTGGATAATATCCAGCTCTTTACTAATGACGAACAGATCAAGAACTTTACCAAACAAATGATCAAGGTAACTAACGACCTTTCAAGGAAATCATTTAGAAATCTAGGCGTTATTATTGAAGACCAGTTATCATGGGTACCTCAGATCGAAGCAGTTTCGTCACGCCTTCGAAAACTTATATTATGGGTCTTTAAGAACCTCCGTCAGATTACTTCTTTCTAACTACTCAAAACTGTTTATTTCTCTATCTGTCAGTCAATACTAGAATATTGCATATCCATATGGCGTGGTGCTTGCAAGACTCATATTATAAAGTTAGAGAGAGCTCAAAGATTTATTTTGAAAATTATGTCCTTCAAATCCACTCGTAATCCAACAATAGTACATTGTTCACCGAGAGGAAAAAGTGACCGATTACCGCCGAGGGTGTCGTTTGAAGCCCGAGCCGTAGGCGAGGGCTTTAAAACACCCGAGATCGGGAATCGCACTTTCTCTCGAGTGATACATAGTGCTTTATACTACACCTACGAGGAAAATAAAAAACTAAATCTTTACTAATTGAAATTTATATTGAAATTGTTGCAGTTAGTGAAGCTTAATGTAACACTTGAAAATGGCGCCAATGGCGTCTGCAATTTTCACATGTTCTTTTTTTAAATTGTTTGACACCATCCAACACACAGCTAGTGGCCAGTGTCATTTTGCGAACTTGGAGATAAAAACTCACTGTAAAAACTTTTTGGCTTTTGATATTTAGGTTACCAGCGCATAGTCTTACCCAAAATTAAAAAAGAAAAACCACGTAAGAAATGGATTTACATACACTTTTCTCTCCCGCTCAGATGCGTTTTCTCCCCTCATATTTGTTCGATATGCAATGACGTACTTTCTACCGTAAATTTGATAAAGTATCAAGGTACTTTCCGAGCAGGTGTAGTATAAATCTTCTTTTTACCGTTTGCTAAATTTTGTCTGTGCGCCAACTGTTTATTCTCAACCTTATTCTTACACGGCATAAGAGTAGTATTCAAAACGAGAGTACCTCTAAACTCCCTCATCGCTCTACAGGTAACAAAAATGTTTGCGCAATTCAACACTGTCCTACACCCTTCGCTTCAAGGCATTCTCAATCACGGGGTACTTATGTTTACAACAAACTGAACAACATTCTAAATTTTCATAAGTTACTACTACCTGGCTACTTACTCAAGATTATCAATCTACTGAAGATGTTTTAAATGAACCTTCATAAGGTCCCATTGTAAAATCTAGATCTTAAACACATTCATTTACTCACATTTACACACATGCACTTCATCCCTGTGAACCTTGGCTCTCATGAGACCTCGCGTATTGCAGGGATGATACACTCACACACTCAGTTACACTACACACTTCCATTCACATCCATAACAAAAACTTTTTAGTTTTTTCAAAATTTTAAATTAGCATTGTATTTTATTACTATTTTTTCTTCGATTGTTTAATTATGATTTAGTTCCTACTGTTATCCGGCGGAGGGCATTGCTATTCCAAAACACAGGTTTGTTCCTAGTTTGGATGGCAATGTTTCTCAACTTGCTAAATTACTGTGTACTTCATAACTAGTGTTAAAATTATTGATAAGAAACGTTTGTTAAAGCCAATAAATTACATTTTCATTTTTTTTTTTTCATTTCCAAGGGACTGACTGTGTATGCTCCAAATATTTGAAGCTTCAAGGGTTCCATCTTAGCACAATCTGTTGCGCTAGAGCGAGCCAACGGCTGAGCACACTTTGATAACATACAGCTTGTTACTAATGACGAGAGGATAAAACATTACATGATCAAGCTAACTAATGACCTTTCAAGGTCATTGGTTACCTTGGTCATGTAATGTGTTCTCGCCATATATTCTGAAGTGAAGCGCTCTTCGTAGCTATTGATAGTCGTATTGTTCCTTATCCGTTATTTACCACCACGAACCGATTTTGACGTATTTTATGTTTGGTAGATAAAAATTCAGCGCTCTAGTCCAATATAAATTTCATTGAAAAAGATTAGGATTTTTTTTTAAATCAATAATCTAAAAATGACATACATCGATTCGATCGAACTATACGAATATTGTCCGAAGATTTCAACGATTCAATTGGTGTTCGAAGTTTGCCGAAAAGTAATGATTAAACGTCAATCCTTGTGTAGGAAGAAGAGGCTGCCCCAGTGTGCGGCGACTGCCTCGTGTGGAGCAAGAAACGGCAGCGGGGCGCGCGCGGGCGGGCGGGGTGCGTGTGCCGCCGGGGGGGAGCGGGGGGCGCCGCCCACGCGCATGCCCTGGCGTCAGCCGCCAGGGAGTGCGCCGCCAGGGACCTGCTGTGTGCGCTGCCCGTGTGGACTACATACCTCAAGGTCGGTGGCTATATGTTAGGGGATGTGGTATGGAGGTCGTGACGTCACGTCTCTCACCAAAGTCTATACATTCGTATGACACTTGTGACGTCACGCGGGACTTTAACGGGCTATATCTTCTTCAATTTTTGTTTAATTGACAAAAGAAAAAATACGTGCCTTATGTCATTTAATAATCTATCTGATGGATTAATTATATTTTTTAGGCGTCATGCCAATTGGATGTCCTTACATAAAAATATATAAAGTGAATAAAAACTCACAAGCACGCCATTGACTTTATTTTGACGTATGCAGTATAATCCCAACAATCATTATAATATCTGTGCATAATTCTTATTTGATTCTTTGTCCACAGATAATAAGAACAATGAAGACTGAACCAACATCCTACCACATGTGGCAGATCAAACTACTACTATCCCAAATAGAGAACCACAACAAAAAGAGCTTAGACGAAATGACTATAGACGGGCAAGAGCAAACCGAACCACTAATCTCAAATGAATACACTCTAGCTATCAAGCAAAAAGTTTGCTACATTTTTGACAGTTGGGAATTAAAGTTAACGCCATTTTTGAGGAAATATCTTGGTCTACCCAGTAGTAGAAAGTTGAACAACTGCGAGGGTAGTTTGAAAAAGTTTTTGAGTGCGTACATAGTGTACCACGATTTGCAGAGAAATGTGTTAAAAGAGTGTGTTCATGAAGACGAATTGTCGGTATTGATGAGTAAGGAGAGTTTGACCAGTGAAGCTTTGAGCAAGGTGAGTTAAATTAAAACCCTTAATAAAGTAAGCATTGGCCGATTCAAACATCTTGGCGGTTGTGAAGTAAGCTACAAGCTGCGGATAACCCAATCCCGACTGATGCTCACATAACAGCTGCGCGAAGAGTAGGTTTTGCGGTTATGAAAATCGGCCAAGTACGAGTCAAACTCGCGCACGGAGGGTTCCGTACTGTATGGCAGCCCCCCTTAAATATTTATTTATGTTAATTTTGTAATTTATTATTAAAGTGAATATAAAACTAAATATTCTGTGAAAATTTCAAGCATCTACCTGTTACCATTATTAATATAGAGCGAAAAACGTTTAAAAATTCAGGTTTGTTGTATGGGAGCCCCCCTTAAATATTTATTTTATTCTCTTTTTAGTATTTGTTGTTATAGCGGCAACAGAAATACATCTGTGAAAATTTCAGCTGCCTAGCTATCATGGTTCATGAGATACAGCCCGGTGACAGACAGACAGACGGACAGACGGACATCGAAGTCTTAGTAATAGGTTCCCGTTTTTCCCTTTGGGTACGGAACCCTAAAAATTGTTTTAAAATTTTAAACCCTAACGTAACGTGATCAAAAATTCGTAAGACGGAGGGAGAGCAGACCGCCGGCGCGGCGTAGGAGAGGAAGTAATATCCCCTTCTCCTTTTACCGCGCAGCGAAAATGTATGCTTGCTTCTGTTTCGTTCAAGCGGTGCAGGGCGCTTGCGCGAGTGTTCGTGTGTGAATTGTATTTTACCACATAAATGGTAGTACATTATATGTTCAAGTTTTCACTTCTGCCGGCACTCCCGGAGTGCAACCCGTTGTTTTTTTCGTATATATAAATATCTGAGTGTGTGAATCAATCATCATCATCATCCTGCCCTTATCCCACTAGGTGGGGTCGGCACAGCACGTTTCCTTTCGCCACTTCACTCTATCATTCGTCATCTCATCATCAACTCCTTTCTCTCGCATGTCATCTTTCACACAATTCATCCACACTTGTCTTGGTCTTCCCCTCCCGCTTTTGCCATTTACCGTCATATTAAGAGTTCTTTTTGTGACATGACTATCCTCCCTTCTCATTATATGCCCATACCAAGATAGCCTGCCACTCTTTAATTTCTCAGTCACTGGTGCTACTTTCAGATTTCCCCTAACATATTCATTTCTAATTTATCCATCCTCGTCACTCGCATATCCATCAATAAATAGTTTGAATCAATAAATAGTTTAAATGAATTATATTTCATTTGTAATTTAAATTCATAATTATTTTTTATGCTAGAAGTAAATGCAACAATGGAGGATGCTGTAAGCCGAAACACAGGCCACTGGCCTAGTTCGGCACCAGATACATAATAGATAACCTTTTTTAGCTAATTAAGATTAATGGAAATGTTACTATTGAAATGTTGTTTGATGAAATATTTTTTTTCATATCCAGGTGGAGAGCGTGGTTAGATGATCGCGGTCCCTATCGCGCGGCTACATGACGCGCTCGCGCTGCCTCGCGCGCGACTGCGTGCACGACTGGTGCTAGGCCCCCCGCCCCCCACCCCCATCCCGAAATCCCATCACGAAAATCTGTGCCAATTTTAAACAATACCAGTAATTGGGCACATAACGACCATTCACCTCCCCGATTTGGTCTGCGCCTTGTGGTATTGGTCCCGTATCCGGAACTGGTGTACTAATACTATGCCGTAAGAACAGCTGTTGCATACATAATTGCAACTCGGAATCGACAGAATGTATGAAGCAGCTGATATTTTTTTTTCGAATACCGGGCTGGCCCCAAGTAAAAATTGTAAATCCTTAAAATCCTTTCGGCTTAGTACAATACAATATTTTGATTAATAACACCTTTGTTACATGTCAAATCAATTAATTATAGTAGTTTATGCAACTGTCATATAATGAAGGGTATTAAAACACGAGTGTGAGTTTCATAATAGTAACGAGTGTTTTAATACCCGTGTTATATGCAGTTGCATACACTACTTTATCTTCACTAATAAAAATTTAAAAAAAAAATGTATATATTGCGAAACATTAAATTCACGCGTTCGTTTATTGTCACAGTGAACTTGGCGCCATTAAAATCTAACCAACGAGAGCGCAGCTGCGCGCGCAGGGCCAATCAGGAGCGAGCGCGCGATGTTATAATGAGATTTTACGATATCGATGTGGATATTATAACATCATGTGAAATTGCTTAAATGTTGTCTGCGCTATAACAGTAGTCATTATAAGTCAAGTATTGGAAACATAAGTAGAATGTTACAACATTAGTGTAGATAAAATCAATTATACAATTCATCAATTGTTACACCACATAAAAAAGGATACAATTGGTACAATTCAATATGAGTAATAGGTTAAGTATTAAATAATCAAATGTCAATCGTATCATGAGTTAGATAATCAAAAATTATTGGATACGTATTTTTTTCTTTTGTCAATAAAACAACAAATGGCAAAGATAAACCTTGTCAAAGTTTGGGAGTGGGGGTCGTGACGTCATCTCTCTCACGAAAGTCTATACATTTGTAAGACACCCGTGACGTTACGCGGAACTTTAACAGGCTTTATCTTCATCAATTTTTGTTTAATTTATAAAAGAAAAAATACGTGTCTAATATATTTTAATAATCTATCTGACGGTCTAATTATATTTTTTAGTCATGTCTATTGAGGGAGGTGAATGGTCATATACAGGGTCATAGGTATTAAACGTAAACCTTTTAAGGGCGGGTCTAGTACCTCTAGACAAACCACTTTTGTTCTAGGACTTTCGGAAAATCACGAAGGAAAAATCAGCTTTTTCATACATAAAGTTTGTCAACGCGTGTATTGAGAAGCGATTTTTTTTTTCGAATTTCCAACAAAATCGTAGTACAAAAGTTGTTTGTCTTGATGTACTAGATCCACCCTTAAAAGGTTTACGTTTAATACCTATGGCTCACTTTCTATTAGTATTTCTAATACTTTCTATTCTTGGTATTCTTTAAAATTGACACAGATTTTCGTACTCGATATTCAGAGTGGCCACTGAAGTCTCCATACCGAAATCAGTATGTTATTGAAATTGTTATTTGGATTCTACACTCTGTAGCACGAAATAGGGTTCTCATTGTTTGTTTACCTTCAGTAAACAACTTGCTTTTGACCGCTAAAGTACAATAAGTCAGTATCCAGTCCACAAAGTGTAGGTATCAGGCTTGAAGGAATTGTTGAAGGTTTTTGTGATGGATTGCAATGACAGTGAACAATAATAGTGCAGTGCAAACATAATATTATAATATCTGTGTTTATATATTATATCTGTATACATGTAACTTGCAGAATTATTGCGAAATATCGAGCCTTTTCAGGCAAAACATCATAATGTGTGAAATATGTATATTTATCAGGGCCGTACTGTGAGTTTAGGGGGCGTTGGGCGTATACTACTTAGGGTTCCAACCACCACCACCTAGACAACATTAAAACTTATAAACCAATAAGAAGTTTTTTATCGTAAATGACAATTAAATACTTACAAAACAATATAACTTTATTGTACACCAAAAAAACAGCTTAAGTAACAAAGTACACAATATTCCTAAAATTAGGTGGTACAAGGGCGGCCTTATCGCCTTGAGCGATTTCTTCCAGGCAACCTTTGGATGGACAGAAATTAGAGTACAAAAATGTGGTTGGTGGTGTATGATAAACAAATGTGGAAAAATAATAATAGTTATTATCACAAACTAAATACAATAATTACACATTATAATAATATACTACATCTTTAATAATATAAATATACATACATAAACAATTACATAAATATATAATAAGTATAATAATATTTACATACAATAAATTTAATATCACGTATAGTTGTTATTTAACAAAGTGAAAGAAAGTGTTTGAAAACTAGGTTATTGAAAATATGGAGAGACTTAGCCTGCCTGATAGCTACAGGCAGCTCATTCCAAAGCAGGACAGATTGTACAGAGAAAGATTTCATATAGGAAAGATTGGTATGGGAAGAGGAGTGGACTTTGAGTTTCAAGGCACGATTTACATATGTTGAAAAAACCATAGTCCTGTAAAAAAGGGAAATTGTCGGTAACGATGTTTTTCCTGAAAAGGCTCGATTTTAAAACAGCTTATGCTAGTGTTTTTCAAATCTTATCGTATGTCTGTCTAGTGCCTTAAATTCCAATAAAAAATAAAAAAAAGCAGCTATTTACTAAGGCAGAAGGTCAATTTTAAAGGCACCATCGTAATTTTAATAGCAATTTATAAAATTGTTATCTCTTTCAAATGCAGGTAGTGAAAAAGAAACATGAACATATAATATTAAATTGCTATTAAAATTACGATGGCGCTTTTAAGTACCATAGTGAAAGTTGTTACAATGCGTACAAATTACATGGTTAGTTATAGTCAAAGCGCTAAACTCAGACTTCGCCTGCGCGGTACAGGGGCGCCGGGGGAGACGACACAGGGGACTGAGACAGGCGCGGGTAGCGGGTCCCCGGCGCCCGCACCTGTCTCAGTCCTCTTTGTCGTCTACCCCCGCGCCCCCGTACCCGCGCAGGCGAAGTCTGAGTTTAGCGGTTTGACTATAGATAGTTTCCAGATCCTAATTTTTTTTTCATTTTTAATCAACAATATAATACTTACTTTCTAAGCTACTACAGACCGAATGAAACTTAATTAGCAATTGCGCAACGACTCGTATTAACGAACGCGTTAATACGAGTCGTTGCGCAATTGCTAATTCATATGTCAGCCGCGGTGAGAAGTGGTGATTTGAGCAGCTTTTTTCACAGACGCAAGTTTGGTTCGGCCTATAACAAATCAGAAGAGGCAAGACGACTGTGTAAAACTAAAACCATTATTATAATTAGTCTGTGAGTTAGATTATCAAAAAATATTGGACACGTATTTTTTCTTTTAACAATCAAACAACAAATGACTAAGATAAACCTTATCAAAGTTTGGGAGTGTGGGTCGTGACGTCATCTCTCTCACAGAAGTCTATACATTTGTATGGCACTTGTGACGTCACGCGGAACTTTAACAGGCTATATATTCATCAATCTTTGTTTAATTGACAAAAGAAAAAAAATACGTGTCTAATATTTTTTGATAGTCTATCTGACGGACTAATTACATTTTTTTAGTCATTATGCCTATTGTTACATTATTCTGATAAAACATTGATGCAAAGTAAATAAATATTTGTAGTCAATCGAAATTCAACTCCATTTTTCCGTTTATTGGATCTTAATAATCAGCTCATTCGCAAATTTTGTACATAGTGTAAATACATTTTAATTATAATTATTGTTTTTGTGATCGATGTTTTTTACTTCACTACAATTACACAAGTGAAATATAGTACATTGTTCACCGAGAGGAGAAAGTGACCGATTACCGTCGAGGGTGTCGTTTGAAGCCCGAGCAGTAGGCGAGGGCTTTAAAACACCCGAGATCGGGAATCGCACTTTCTCTCGAGTGATACATAGTGCTTTATACTACACCTACGAGGAAAATAAAAAACTAAATCTTTACTAATTGAAATTTATATTGAAATTGTTGCAGTTAGTGAAGCTTAATGTAACACTTGAAAATGACGCCAATGGCGTCTGCAATTTTCACATGTTCTTTTTTCAAATTGTTTGACACTATCCAACACACAGCTAGTGGCCAGTGTCATTTTGCGAACTTGGAGATAAAAACTCACTGTAAAAACTTTTTGGCTTTTGATATTTAGGTTACCAGCGCATAGTCTTACCCAAAATTAAAAAAGAAAAACCACGTAAGAAATGGATTTTCATACACTTTTCTCTCCCGCTCAGATGCGTTTTCTATGCAATGACGTACTTTCTACCGTAAATTTGATAAAGTATCAAGGTACTTTCCGAGCAGGTGTAGTATAAAGTATATAGTTTATGCCGGATCATATTTTTTGGCGGCTGAGTTGTTAGCAACGGTACGTGATGTGGATAACACTATCCTCGCGCAGTTAATAATAAAAAATAAAATCTTTAATGATCAAAAATAAAAAACAGTTTTACTAATTTGACTTTATACAATTTACTTGATCCTTAAAAATATATAAATACAGGTTCTGATAAGTTAGCTTTCAGTCAGGATTGGGTTATCCGCAGCTTGTAGCTAACATCACAGCCGCAAAGATGTTTGATTCGGAATAAAGTAAGTATACTAAGTGTCGTCGTCGTCGTTTCAGCTATTGGACGTCCACTGCTGGACATAGGCCTCCCCTAAAGATCTCCAGTAAGACCGGTTGGAAACGGCTCGCATCCAGCGCGAACCTGCGCTCTTGATGAGGTCATCCGTCCACCTTGCGGGTAAACGTCCTACGCTGCGCTTGCCTGTACGTGGTCTCCACTCGAGAACTTATCGACCCCATCGGTCATCAGTTCTCTGTGCTATGTGCCGTACTAAGTACCTAGGTATAGTTACTAGTTACAATCGCTGCGCTCGTGATTCAATTTTGAAATCCTTCGCTTGCTCGGTCATAATAATTGAGCACGCGGTTAAAAAGCACAGAAGGATGTCGGCAGCTCATACATACGAATACACTCATTTTCTCCCAAGTTTATTTCTAAAAATGTTATGTGCGTCAGAGTAATTTATGACGCTTCTAAAACCGAACTGATATGTACAAGTTCGTTTTTAATGAAATATTTGGCCACACAAGCTTTGGTAGGGGATTTAGATGGTAAAAACAATAAAAATCATTGTAATTTTTCAGGTGGTCTAATTATAATTTTAATTAGTGATATGAAAACAGCAAAAAATCACTATATTTTTGAAGCACATAATATCATTATTAGAAAAGATGTTTTTGTTCCATGATTGTAAAAAAATAAAATTAAAATGTCTTGATAGGTTGAATCTCTGCATCCTTCTTGGCACTCTTGTAGAACACAAATAACTATTAATCGGTCGTATTAAATAAGCTATGATCCGACTTATTGAACACTACTGAAATAAGTGCAAATTCGCTGTCTAATTGAAAATGAAAACAAATATTGGTTAGGAAAAAAATATTTGGGATTATTCGTTCGCAACAAAATAAACGTGAGATAAAGATGACATGCAACTGTGATAATCACATTATTCGTGATGACTGTTTGATATCTGATAATGCCCTAATCATAAAATTACATTTTAAGCTCTATATCATATGGAGGGATTATAAAACGATTCATGATATTAAACCAGTAACTACTGTTTACTAATTGGACGGAAAACCCTAAAATATCTATAATACAGATTTGAATTATTTTATCAGATTAAATGTAATAATCATAGGTGCTTATTTAATTGTTCGATACCTATAACTAGGGTCGCCGGGCATAGCTTGGTCCAAGCCGCTTCCAACTACAAAAATATACAACCTCACACTTACACATTTTTTACAAATAAGGAGGGAGTAATTTTTCAAACATTACCATTTTTATATAATCAGCCAAGTACGAGTCGGACTCGCGCACGGAAGGTTCCGTACTGTATGGGAGCCCCCTTTAAATATTTATTTTATTATTTACTATTGAAGTTAATACAACTAAATTTTCTGTGAAAATTTCAAGCACCTACCTGTTACCATTATTAATAAAGAGCGAAAAACGTCTAAAAAATCAGGTTTCTTGTATAAATTATTAATTTTATTCTGTTTTTAGTATTTGTTGTTATAGCGGCAACAGAAATACATCATCTGTGAAAATTTCAGATTTCTAGCTGAAACAGACGGACATTTGAGTCTTAGTAATAGGGTCCCGTTTTTAACCTTTGGGTACGGAACCCTAAAAAAAATACTTACTAGTAGTTCTCCGAATAGTAACTAGTACCTACTCGCGACAACTGGATCTTCATAAGACTATATCTCGACTCGTTCTGGACCGTTTTGGTTTATACTCGCAAATCCTGCTAGGATTTAGGTACTAAACAATCTCGCCAAATATTATCGAAAACGGCTGAAAAATATCGCGACAGCAAATTTCTCCCACGACAAAATTTCGCGCACTGTACAACGCATTATAGCAGTAGAGTGGTCTCCATGCTCTGTACTCCATTTAGAATTTACTGAAGAAACAAAGTATTTTTTTCCTGCTCGTTGCGCTCATGCTTAGTAACACTACAGTGAGTTTTTCTCATACTTCTTTTGAAATAATTGTAAAAAATGACAAATTTTTGCGCTGTGTATACACGAATTAAGTAAAGCAGTACAGTACTCTCGCTCTTTTGCTCTATTATCAATTTTGAAGTTACTTAAACAACCTACATTTTTTTCCCTAAGGTTACGCTTACTAGCACTGCAGTGGGCTGCTTCTCTCATACGTCTTTTAAAGTTACTGACAAATTTTCGAGCTCGCTGCGTTCGCGCATATTAGCAGAGCAGTGCTTTGCGCATATCTATTTCAAAGTTGCAGAAAAAGCCGAAAATTTTTCACGCTCGCTCTGCACGCGCATTATAGCAATGAATTGGTCTGCCTTTCTCGTCTATGTTTTATAATTACTGAAATAACTAAAAACAAATCGCGCTCGCCGTGCTCGCGCATAATAGCTGCGGGAGCCAATTTTGCTAAAAGCTCTTTTAAAATTTTTGAAAAATAAAAACGAACAAATTTTAGCGCTTGCTCCGCTCGTGCTTTCTTAAATTTATTTGTTTATTTACCTTCTTTAAAATCTAGGATCAAACCAATTTATTGACAAAACGTAAAAAAATGTTCGGTAACGTTTTAAGCCGATATTCTTAATTTTTCTGTTGACCCGGTTGTTTGAAACATTTTTACCCTTTTGCGTATCACATTGGCGCTTCGCCAATGGTATGAATGAAATGGCCCACGCGGCTGATCAAGGGATAATACCTCTAAATATGTAACGATGAAATTAAATAAATAAGGAAAAATAAGTAATAAATATCTCTCTCCCGTGGTACAAAGCGCTCATAAAGTGTATATTTGAGTAGATTTCTGTTAAACACGTGTTATAAGATTTTAAAACCATTCGGTTATCAAATAGAATGACCTACGCAGGTTCTTATCAGTGTTATCACTTGTTAATTGTTGAATAAACAAAGTTGTAAAAACCCTTCATTACGAGCCAATGTATAGTAGGTGTACTGTAAAAAACATCGGTATTGATTTTTCTACATTTAATAATTAAATAGCTGACCCGGTGAACTTCATCTCACCATCTGTATCTGTCAATGACAACTTTTACATGCAGTAACATTTTGTATAGGAAAAAGAAATTAATGTTTATACATATTATTTATAAAGCCGTAAGACATCTACTGCTGCACATAGGCCTCCACTATGCAGGGTTATTTCTAATCAATTAGCATTGCATCCTTTTAGTGGCTTTTTTTGTACATAAAAACTAACAACTATTGTTCTGCGACTTTTGTCGAAACTCAAAAAATATATCAGCTGTTCCATACATTTTGTCGCGGGTGAACGATATTTTTCTATGGAACAACAAATTTTTAATTTGAGTTTTGACAAAAGTCGCAGAACAAAATTTGTTGGTTTTGATGTACAGAATAAGCCCCTGGATGCTAATTGATTAGAAATTACCTTGTACATTTCCAATAAGACCTGAAAGGGGCTAGTATCCAGTGTGTTCCTACGATCTTTATTAGATAGTCGGCCCACCTCATGCTACGCTATTTAGTTATAAGTCTAAAACCTATTTTAAAGAAATATAGGAAAATGGTGTTTTCTTTATAAGCGTTATTATTATTTAATTAGATGCCTAGATATTGTTAACCTTGCCTTTAAATCCGGACATGTTTCCCATTCCGTCTTTTTGGGCAATTTCCGAACATTTGTCAACACACTTATCTCTATTGTTTTCACAGGGCCAATTCGACAGGAACTTGAATTATATTTGTCACATAAATAAATATTATCACTATCTAGGGACTGGAAGGAAATCCGTAATCAGGAAATTGCTTATTTTTGACACGATAACAATCTTATTTTGTATCTAAATATGTATGCTATAAATATGTGCCTCTACGTTATTTTGCGGCATAAATGTAACTTCAAAAGTATCAATCGGATTGTTACCAAAAATCCTGCTCAAATCGTAAATAATTAATAGTAGCTACAATAAAAAAAGTAAACAATAGCAACAATTAAGTATCTTGATTTATCTCCCGCTGTGTGTTAAAAAAGTTTAAACAAAAAATCTATAATTTCTAAAGCAGTGCTCTGTAGCTCCGCATTGTGACAAATGATTTCAGATATTGAGTAAAAATATTTAGGAATTCCTAATCGGGTTTTTACAGCTAAACAAAACTAAAGTACCTACCTACATTTTTATATCATTATCCAAATCAATACGATCAATCAGCCTGAGTATTTAATCCTCAGATAATTACCGTTGAATTACAGAGGATATAAATATCTGTTATTATTTTATTGTACGCAAATCTGCTTCGGGTGTTGGAAAATATGGCCGGCAAAATAGCGATTGTGACGTTTGCCCTGCTTGCAGGGTGCTTGGGTAAGTTTTATTCTTTCTTTCCGTATTTAAAACAGCTAAAAGTTTTAGTTACAGTGGCGGTGAGCGTAATACGATTAAAGCTTAATGGTATTTGTGAAAACGAAGCGAGTCGTTGTACAGTAGTAAATTTATATGTCAGCGGGGGTGATGATTGGGGTTTTGCACAGCTTGTATACTAAGCGCCACACAAATCGGCGGATGAGAAGTTAGCCGCAGATGACACTTCGCCGTGATTCGCTAATTATTGCGCATGTGTGCACAATGCGTATGGAGCGCGCGGGAGGCATGAGGTTGGCGGGCGGGTGTGCCCCGGCGCGAGTCTCTCTGGCTCGTACCTATATTTCGGCTTTTGCGGAGCCTTTTGCGCATAACTTCCCATCCGCCGATTTGTGTGGCGCTTAGTATAAGTACTTTACAGGCGCCATTAAGTTTGATTCGACCTATACAGTAATGGTAGTATTATTATATCTTCTTTGGTAATGGCGAGCTTATACAGGGTTATCGGTAATCAATTAGTATCCTTTAATGTCATATTCTGTACATAAAAACAGAACTTTTGTTCTACAACTTTTCCCAAATCTTAACAAATTTTCCAAAAAGTATTTTAAAATGTGGAATCAGAATATCACTTCATTGAAACTAGCGTGAGGATTCATTATTAAATTTTATATGAAAAACCGGATACACTCACGATGATATTTGAATGATTTCGATTTTGAACGATGAGAATTTCCCTGATGAAGAATTACTAACTACAGGAAGGGTTGCCTGGAAGAGATTGCTGTAAGCAATAAGGCCGCCCTTTGTTGCACTAGTTTTAAGTTACTTTATTTGTCCTTTCTGTGTATTTTTCTGTAATTTGTGTTAACAATAAAGTGTTCATTCATTCATTCATTCATACTTCGAAACCGGTCGGGCGCATAGCGGCTCGGCCGTTTCAAATATCATCGTGAGTGTATCCGGTTTTTCATATAAAATTTAATGAATCAGAATATGTACAAATAAATGTTTTTTACATAGCTAACTAATATTTACACTTGTTTGCATATTTACACAGTATCTTCTCTGAGGTCCAAGTCTGGCGGGTCGCTTTTTATATCGAGTTAATTTTATGTTTAGAACGATCAAATTATTTTTAGGGTTCCGTACCCAAAGGGTAAAAACGGGACCCTATTACTAAGACTTCGATGTCCGTCTGTCTGTCTGTCTGTATGTCTGTCTGTCACCGGACTGTATCTCATAAACCATGATAGCTAGGCAGCTGAAATTTTAACAGATGATGCATTTTCTGTGGCCGCTATAACAACAAATACTAAAAACAATGAAATAAATATTTAAGGGGGGCTCCCATACAACAAACGTGATTTTTAGGAGTTTTTTTGCTTGCTATTAATAACGGCAAGAGGAATGGGGCTCCTATACGGTACGGAACCCTTCGTGCGCGAGTCCGACTCGCACTTGGCCGATTTTTTTCAAATGTTGTATGGAAGAAAAGAAATACTAATTTTTAGAAGAAGAAGATGTTTGATTTGATGTACAGTATAAGCCCGTAAAAGGATGCTAATTGATTACCAGTAACCCTACATAATTTAGTTTATTTCCTTTCTGCGCCCTACTGGTCCAGATAGGTAGATGAATTGTTTATTGCAAACACAAATTAAAATAAGAGCGTGCTACAAGTAGCGATCTCTGTCGCACAACCTTTGGATGACATAGGAATATAGAACAAAAATCTAGTTCGGTAGGTATTTCAGATTTGTATGTTCCTTTGAGACGTTGCTTTGCCTATTTCAGCCGTACCCACGCCCGAGCTGCGGGATGAGGACATGTCCATGTTCTTCACGCACGTAGACCCGGCGGCCCGCATCGTGGGCGGGACTGAAGCCCCGGCCGGCAGCCACCCGCACATGGTGGCGCTCTCAGACGGCCTCTTCATCAGGAGCTTCCTGTGCGGAGGCTCGGTGATCTCCCAAAGGACCGTGCTCACTGCTGCCCACTGTATCGCTGCTGTCTTCAGCTGGGGCTCTCTTAGCAAGTAAGTGTCTACATATACCGACTTCCAATGGCCTACTGTTGAACACAGCTACACTCTGCTAACTGCTTCTTCTTTCTCGTGCCAATGATCGTTGAAGTGCCTTGCCAGTATTTGGACGCATCAATCCAGCATGGAGCATGCTGCGGATTGATGCGTCCAAATACTGGTCATAGATTGGTACTTACTACTTAGACCTCTATAAAACTGCGAGAGCAGGTTTTGCACTTTTGCATAGTACATGAATTTGGGCACCGAGAACACGTAAGAATAGTTATGTAGGTACCATTTCAGCGTTTGATAGTCTACTGCTGAGCGTAAGTCTACGTCTACCCTAGGATGATTGGGTCATAATATATTATTTATCTTTCACGGCGATGACCTTGTTGCAGGTTCAATTCGATGGTCATCGTCACCGAATTCCTTGAAATGATTTAATTTTATAGTGCTTCACATCTTAGGTTTTATATCTCAAAGAATTGGTCTTTATGAAAAAAATACAATAAAATTGCCGCGTTCGCAGGATTTGCTGAACCTGCATCTCTTTGGGATTCCGGCCTAGCTTTACTTTAGTCTACGCTTTATCCAATTAAGCTAGACCGCGTCAAATATGTGTAGTGTTTTTTATCTCTTACTACCAATTTTACAATTAGGTACTACCGAATTTATTTTCTGGGTGTATGCAGGTTTCCCTTCGAATTAAAGAAAATAAATCATAATAGATCAGATTTATATGTCGCTGCCAACTAGCTTAATTAGCCGTTCAATCAACAGCCTAGCCTCTTTACTGAACACCGCCGTTTAACTAGAGGCATGAAGGATATTCGTAATAAACTTTTTTTTTTATTTCGACTGGATGTACTTACTTCCGAAGTTTTATTTAAATTTTATCAAAATCGGCTGAGCCGTTTTTGATAAATCATCAATAATGTACATGGATGTCACATCGATTTATGCAAACTATTTAAATTCTGGACACGGTGGAAGAGGGTGGTGCCATTTTTTGCGAAAAAGAATTGTTACGGGATGGGTTCTTAGATAATCAGTTAAAACGCCGATTATTCACTTTGCACTTTATTGCACAAAATCACAGTACACACGACACAACTGGTTCGCGCAAACACTTTAAGCGACCCTAAAAGCGTAAACAAGTTATCACTTAAACAACACAGATAACATCATAGTTACTATCATAATCATATCAATACCTACAAAGTGCGCGCGCCTACCGCGTTACAGCATTATTTACGTATATCACCTTCAATCCGCTTCAATGCGTACACAGTAACTGCAATCTCACAGTACCGTTTTGTCCCCAGCAACCTCCGCGTGACTGTCGGCACCAACCGCTGGAACTCCGGCGGCCAGTCCTACAACGTCCAACGTAACGTGACCCACGCCAACTACGTGTCGGCTACCATCAAGAACGACATCGGCATCCTCATCACTTCTTCCAACATCGCGTTTAATGCGCTGGTCCAGCCTATCGCTCCTACCTTCGACAACATCGGCGGCGGAGTGCCTTCCATCGTCGCTGGGTGGGGCAGGATTGTGGTTGGTACAAGAATTAAACCATTTATCCACTTATAATGTCAGTTGTCAATAACAGCACGGGTAGCATGGCAAAGCGACAAATTATCTTTCCACCATTATATCCCCTCTGTACAGCCTTTTTAATAATCCACTGCAGGACGTAGACCTACCCATGAAGGGTGATTAGGCCATATCCACCTCGCTGGACCAGTGCGGGTTGGTGGATTCACCTACGCCATCGAATATCTTCTTCGGACATATGCAGGTTGCCTCACGATGTTTTCCTTCACCGAAAAGCCAGTGGTGTGAAATTCCGTACTTATATTCCAAAGAACTCATTGGTACGGGACTGGGATTTGACCCACGACCTCACGATTATAAGCTTGGAGTCACTACCACTAGACCACCACGGCTTTTTTATATTATATTACATCACGAAGAGGAAATATTTTCCCTTTGCCATGCAAGCAGTGCAGTTCATAGTTTGTTTCCACTTCGAGGGTATAAATTGGCGGAAAGAGAATTTGTCTCTTTGCCGTGCTGAGGGTGCAGAGAAGCCATGCTTTCTCTAGTCACTGGCAGGGGTAGAACCGTGGTAAGTACTTATGGTACCAACCAACGTAGTGAACACGTAAGAAACACCATCAAGAACGATATCGGCATCATCATTACTTCTGCCAACATGGTTTACAGCGCGCTGGCCCAGACTAAACCTCACCCTTAGTAAATAAATAAATATTAGGGACATCTACACACGGTCTCTGATCCCAAACTAAGCAAAGCTTGTGATATGGCTGCCAGAGACTGATATACTACACATACATATTTTAAATACATACTTATATAGATAGTACCTAAATAACACCCAGAAATACTTGCCCTGGGTGGGGATCGAACCCACGCCTCTTTGATCCAGAAGTCAGGGTCACTAACCACTGAGCCACCGATGCAGTCAAGTGTTTGTGAACATCGCCGGTGGCGTATCTTCCATCGTATATGGTTGGATGGGGCAGGATCGTGGTGGGTACGAGTACAGCGAGATTGGGTACAGTCAGTCATACTATCTTGTCGTATCATTTTAGTTTTATAACTCTCTGTTGTTTTTCTTTTGTACCTATCTCTCTCCATCCTAAGGTTGCCTGGAAGAAATCACTTTTAGTGATAAGGCCGCCGGTTGCTCATGTTTTAGCAGCTATTTTAATAGTTTTTTTCTGTATTTCTGTAGTACTATCTATTATAACTGCACTGTATATGTACAGATTATTTAAAAATTAAATCATAATAACGTAAAAACGAATCTACAATTGTACACATTTTTACAACAAAAGCAAAATTAGTAAAATTGTCTAAAACAAGCAAAAGAGCAACTACTCCAAACATATTCGAAATTCATAAATCGCGCTCGGTCCTATGAGGTCGGTCGCGGCGTCGCGCGGAGGTCGAGTGCAGGCAGCCGCAAAGGTTCGCCACAGTTTACTTCTATCTATCAGCCGTAGGACGTCCACTGCTGTACATAGGCCTCCCCCATGGATTTCCAATAAGGCCGGTTGGAAGCGGCCTGCATCCAGCGCGCTCCTGCAATTTTTATTATACCGTCAGTCCACCTAGTCGGTGGACGTCCTATGCTGCGCTTGCTGGTCCGTGGTCTCTATTCGAGAACTTTACGGCCCCATTGGCCATCCGTTCTTCGAACTATGTGTCCTGCCCATTGCCACTTTAATTTGACAGTTCACTTAGTTACGGTGAAATGTTACAGGCTAACGGAGCTCTGGCCTCGACTCTCCTGGAGGTGCGGCTGAGCACCATCACGGGCGAGCGCTGCGTGGCCGACGTGGCGCAGGCCGCCATCGACTTCAACACGCGCGCGCCGCCGGTCGAGCCGCACATCGAGATCTGCACCTTCCACGCGCCTGGCTTCGGCACTTGCAACGTGAGTTTTTTTAATAAATTAAAATAATATTAGGGGACATCTTACACACAGTCTCTAAGCAAAGCTTGTAATATGGCTACCAGAGACTGATATAAAACATATTTTATTTAATAAGTACATAGTTATATATATAGTGCCTAAATAACACCCAGACACAGAGCAAACACCTATTTTCATCACAAAAATGCTTGCCCTGGGTGGGAATCGAACCCACGCCTCTTTGACCCAGGAGTCAGGGTTACTAACCCCTGAGCCACCGAGGCTAAGCCATCTAAGACCTGTTGGCCTTTGAGCCCTTTACAGCTTACCGAATATGAGCGAGCACAGAAAGCGCTGAGCCTTGAGAAATTTAGGTTATGGAGGTGGCACAAGAGATCAGGTACCTACAGCCTACGGCGTAGGCCATCTTCCGTGAGGGGAATCAGAGTTACCCGATCAACCCATTGGCCTGTGGCATGTGCCCTGTGACCCTAGCTGGTTGATCTAATTTGGAGAGAATCTCCCTGATCTTCCAACAATCTTACCGAGTTATGTATATACCTCTGAACGTCTCTAAGTTCAAAATATCTGCAGATTTTGTGGCTACTTGTTACTATTTGTTGAATGTTACTCTTCGCGTTTATACAGCTGGTAACATAGAGGATCTAACAAAATGTTACATAGAATAGGTTTTGGCAATTATTGGGTAGCACTAGCACGGCATATGCGTATCTCCAACTTCTACGGTAACGGTGTCATGAAAGGTTGTTTTGTAATTGAGCCCCGCAACCTGAACCTCGTCACGGTCATATAATATTTCTTAAGATATTTTGTACATTGCATATCAATAATATTATTAATAATCGGAGCAGCACAAGCGGCGCAAATATGCTAACCTCGGTATTGGAGCTCCCGGCCCCCACGGACCCAATGTCTCAACTCCATATGGCTCAAATATGGAGTTGAGACACTGGGTCCGTGGGGGCCGGGAGCTCATATTATTTTCAAAAGTCTTTCTGAGCGTCTGATAGACGCGACGCGTGACAAAAATGCTGGTGTTTATTTGGAACAACGAATAAGCATTGCCATTCAGCGTGGCAATGCAGCCAGCAAGCTGGGCACACTGCCGATCTTGAGCATTTGGATTATCTTTAGACCTTCAAAGGTCTGTGAATGATCCAATATTTTTTATGTTGTAGTAGTGTAGTTTTGTTGTAGTTAATAAAGGCACTTTTGCCCAGTCAAAAACAAAAAAAAAAAAAAAAATATTAATATGATTTCCAGGGTGACTCCGGCAGCGCTCTGTCGCGGGTATCGGACGGCCGTCAGATCGGTATCGTATCGTGGGGCTTCCCCTGCGCGCGCGGCGCTCCGGATATGTTCGTCCGAGTCTCCGCCTACGAGGCCTGGATCCGCCAGCACATCGTCTAGAAACCTCTAGAACCTTCTAACACCTAACGCATGTCTTGTGAAAATAAATACGCTACTGTGATCATTCCTGTGTTTCTGTTCGTTTCTTCCCCTACCTCAAATATCGACCCTTCAGGATGAAACGTAGTAAAAGCCAAATTTAAAGGTATTTTTTTTCAGTACAGCAAAAGAACAAAAACCATAAAGTTTATTACCTGTATGCAAGAATAAATTAGGAAACTAACAACATTGATATGCAAGGATTTTGTATCCAAATACATCCATGCCTGTGTGCTAAAATATAACTTAAAATTATGCTTACACAAAGTAGGCTGGTAGGTTCTTCTAGTTGTGAACACAACATGCCTAGAAAATAAGTAAGTACAATACGTAGCCTTACTAGTGCTGGCGTCAGTCCGCGCCTGTGTCATTCTTTCGTGGCACCTATAAACTAAAGCGAAAATGCGATTGCGCATCTCTAGTACAAATTACAATATGGATAGCGACTATTGCGCAAGAAAAAAAACGTACGCCCCTTCAAAGGAGTTCTAAAACGAACATTTGATTACAGGTGGTAAACACAAAAAAGAGTTGAACTTTTTGTAATAAAATATTTTTATCTAGAAAGCGATTTAGGTAGTCAAAATTGAGGATCGCGGGTTTTGTTTTTTAAAAAGACAAAAATTGATTTTTACTTATTTAATACGTCTGATCATATTGAGAGTTGAATTATAACTGACTTACAACTAAACTAAAAGCTAACGGGAGCGGTGTTATCTACCGCCTCCCACGGTAATGCATGCCGGACCACCGTGGAGCCAGACGCGCACTCAGCGGTTTTGCCGTCTGGCTATTCTCGGTAGTGGGCTAGTGGACAACAGTTATAGTTGCTGTCGGTGCTCCAGCATACATGACTCCTTCCTCCTTAAGATCGAAATTATCGCGCGGATTTTCTTTGCCACGATAATTTCGTCTGTAAAAGTATACTGAGACACAAAATGCAAAAACTATGACTAAAATTACATATAAAATTAAAGTTCCTATGCTTATTCTCTTCATGTTAATCGCACTATCACGTTCACTATATTGACTCATTTCACTTTCACTTTTCACTAAAATGCTGGATAGTTGCTGCAGGTTGGTGAGGTCCATCCCTTTTACGTTCAACGGCTCCACAAAGCGCGTCTTCTCCGGCGGCATTAATTCAGGCAGGTTTATGATGGGTAATGCAGGTAGAGACATTCTTCCTGAGTGCTCTCGATGTCTTCTCATGACCAAGCCTTTAACTTCGGCTTCGCAATCGTCGTCTGTAGTCACGATGTAGGTCCCTCGAAGGTGGTGGTGAGTTATCTCGTTCCCGCAGTTTTGAGTGAGGAGGACGTCAGTCCTAGCAAACACCATCCATCGGCTATCCTGTATTTTCTCTACTTTTACCTCTTCTACGTCAACTGGTATCTGGTGACACTGAGTTGTATCTGATGCGAATCGGAGCAGGTCGGCAATGCAGGTATCCTTAACCAAGGAGGATGAGTTGTCTTCTTCACAGAGAAATAGGTATTCTTCTATTTCCTTACAGGGGCGTGATAGCGACACTGTTTTCAACCTTTTCGTCAGTAAATAAGGAAATTTTGGCAGGATAAGGTGAGTTTGGCTACGGGAATTTGTAACAGGTAGGGGAAGGACCTTGTAGTATGTAAATGTATCGTTTTCTACAAGGGGTATGTCCATAATGAAAGTTATTTGATTTTCCTTTGCGTAAGCCTTTAGCTCTATACATTGCTCTAATTTCAGTAGATTTTCAAAGTTAGCCGTGAACATGAGTTTACCTTTTCGTTCTACATCCTTAAGTATTAACAACAATTCGTTAGGGTCTAAAATGGCTTGATGTAACATTCCTAATTTACTAAAAGCTACAGTAGTTTCAATCTCGTTCAATATGGTATAGAGAGTTTGGAAGTTATGGAAAAATAAGTGATATGTGTTAATGATCTTGAGCGTATCTGTAGTGGCGTTATTACTACTTAACTGTTGCTTAACTTCCCAAATTGCCTTATCCAATTGAATGAAATTGTTCTTAGTATTGTTTGTAATATTCACCAATGACTTCAGCATTTCTGCGACCACTGTTACTCTTTTATTTTCTGCGATTTGCGTCGATCTTACATTTTGTATTAACGCGTCATACTTCATAGCGTCGTCATTGTCTAAATTTCCGGAAATTAATTTGATTATCGATCCCAGGGGATTTAGGAGGCCGCGTTTAACTCTTTTAACAGGAATTAGCTGGTTTAATTTCTGCAGTGTAATATTTTTGATAAAATCTGTCTGAGTCTTTATGTCATTGATGCCTGCGTTAATGGGTTTGTTTCCGAAATAGTTCTCTACATGCTTATTCAAATCTACATATCTATTAACATTAAAATCTATATCGTCTCTGATTAAACTTAAATCTAGGGTTTTAATAACTATACTATACCACTTATCACTACTTATAAGGGCGTGACCTTCTTTGATCGGGAAGATCCCGGGGTTATCCCTGATCTGCTGAAGTAGAAGGGCCAGGGCAGCTGACGTCTGTAGCAGGACCAGGGCGCACCTGTGAAGGACGTTTTAAATCCTTAATTGGTGCTTTAGTCTCACGACCTTTCATTTTAATCGGTACTATGTTCCTGTCTAATTCACCTACGACTTCCGCCTTTTCGTACCGCGGTTTATCCTTGCCTCTTCTAACGTTTACGCCTTTTACGAAAACTGTATCTCCCTCTTTTACTTTGAACTCTTTTTCTCCTCCAAGTTTCTCCTTGATTTTCTTTTTAATATTTATAGCTTTATCGGTTAAATATTTGTATAAGAATTTGATACGGTTTTTGTGATCTTGTACTAGTTTTTGTGTGTATTCCCTGTTAAATTCGACATTAAATGGATTTTTAGAGTCGGTGTGACCGAATACTACTTCGAAAGGCGTTAGTCCTGTGGTGGAGTGGATTGTATGATTATATGACATGAGCGAGTATGTCATTACTGACGCTGCGTCTGTGAGTTTGTGTTCGTATTTTGCAAGCCGATAAATTTCGATAAGGGTTGAATGAAACCGTTCGACCACCCCCATTGAGTTTGAGTTATGTGGGGTACCAATATGCAGGTCTACCTTATAGAGGCTTAAGGTTTCCTTCAGCAGGGCGTTATTAAATTCTGACCCGGAGTCGGCACTGATTTTATGTGGTACTCCATACATAGAAAAATACTTAATGAGAGCCCTAATTATTTCAGGTGTGGTTTTGTTCTCAATCCCCATGGCTTGTCCGAGTTTGCTGAAAGCGTCGACTAAAGTTAGGTATGATTTTCCTTCTATGGTGAAGACATCTATGAAAATCTCTTGGAATGGTTTTGTTTAGGTCTGTGTGAGTTGTAGCTCTGGTTTTAGTGTTTTCCTGTCGTATTTCATAGTTTTACAGCCGTCGCACGAATTTATTATGGTGGCTACTGTAACCTCCATGTTATTCCAGTAGTATGTTCGTTTCAGATGCGTAGTCGTCTCTTTTATTCCTCGGTGACAGGTTTTTCCAATGTGGTACTTTTTCGCAATCTCTTTCTGCTCATTTTCATCTTCAACGTATATGACCCTCTGGGTACATTCGAAAATCTTTACGGTATCCTTTTTAAATAATTTGGTAATTACTTCAGCAAATTGTTTCCGGTGTCCTTCGTCTTCAAAATAGATGAAATATTTAACTTTTGGTTTAATATATTCTTTAAGGAACTGTTTCACTAAATCTGGTCTTTCCAGTGGTAAGTGGACTTCCAAAATCTTTTGTTTTGGCCTTGATAAGTCCTTAACTGTCAATTCTCCTCTGAACCAAGTGTGTACTAAGATTTGGTTAGATTTAGTATCTATGGCCTCGTTCATAATGGGAATTCCGGAGGAATCCGTTTCGTAAACGGAATGTTCAGTTTCTGAGTGTTCCGATGCTGTCAACGTGTCGCTTGTTGCGGATGGAATAGAAAAAGGAGACCTTGGTTCGTATATAGGGGTTAGCGGGCCATATTCTGATTCGGATGACAAAACGATTGTGTCTTGGCTTTGATCTTCTTCTGATTCTGACAGTATTATCTGGTAGACGGTCATATTGTCGCCGTCTTGAGTTTCTTTATCTGTTTCCTTTTTTGGGATTTGCTTTTGTTTCTTTTCTACGTTGACCTTCATAGAGTCGACGTCCTTCTCTATCGCGTTGACTTTGATACGCGATAAGGCATCCGCTACACAATTTTGTTTGCCTTTTTTATAGATGATGTCATAGTCGAATTCTGCCAAGCGGAGCTTCCACCTGGTGAGCTTGCTGTTATGTTCTTTCATATTATTGAGCCAAGCAAGGGGTCTATGGTCGGTATAGATGGTGAACCGCCTACCGTATAGGTATGGCCTGAAATGCTTCACGGCCCAAACGATGGCTAATAGCTCCTTTTCTACGGTACTATACCTGGTTTCAGCGTCATTCAGGGTGCGACTGGCATAGGCTATTGGTTTATCCGAGCCTATGGGGCCCTGGGATATTACTGCACCAACCGCGAAATCAGACGCGTCAGTTGTGAGTATAAATGGTTTTGAGAAGTCCGGGAATTGTAGAATAGGCGCATTCACTAGCAGCTCTTTACATCTCTCAAAAGCGCCCACAAATTCGTCTGTGAGTTCTATTTTGTTTCGCTTTTTTAAACTGGACGTCAAGGGACGGGTGATTTTGGCAAAGTCCTTAATAAATTTACGGTAATATCCCACTAATCCCAAAAAGCTTTTAATTTGGGTAGTCGTTGTTGGAATTGGGAAGTTCAGAACGGCCTGTATCTTATCATCATTGGGTTTAAGTCCATCCTTAGTTATCATATGGCCAAGGTAAAGTACCTCCTTGCGGAAGAATTCACACTTGTCCAATGTCACTTTCAGGTTTGTTTCCCTCAATCGGTCGAAAACCATACGCAACTTCTCAATGTGTTCTTGCAGGCTAGATGAATACACGATTATATCATCTAGGTACACAAGGCAATGCAGTCCTTGTAATCCTCTGAGCACGTTGTCCATTGCGCGCTGAAACGTAGCTGGTCCGGTTTTTAGACCGAATGGCATTCGGGTAAACTCGTAGTGACCCGCTTGCGTGGAGAACGCTGTCTTTTGTCGGTCTTCTTCCCTCACTTCGATCTGGTAGAATCCGCTTGCTAAATCGATGGTACTAAAATACACCGATTTCCCTAATTTGTCGAAGAGATCAGCGATATTAGGCAGCGGGTATTTATCATCCGTGGTCACTTCGTTGAGACGTCTGTAATCTATGACCATACGGTATTTTCTTTCACCTGATGCGTCGGTTTTTTTGGGTACCAGGTGTACTGGCGCGCTCCAAGGTGAGTGCGATTCCCTTATGACGTCATTTTCTAAGAGTTTGGTCACTTGGTTTCGGATTTCTTCGTTGTAGAGGGGTGGATGTCTATACGGTCGAATAAATATGGGGTCTTCGTTTTTGGTTCTAATTTCGTGTTTGACCTTGTTTGAAAATGAAAGTGGTATACCTTCGCAGTGGAAGATGTCTCGATATTCAGTGCATAACTTTTCTATAGCTTCTCGTTCTTCTTTATTGGTGTGATCTAGCCGTAACTTTTTTAGATTTTCTTTTAGGAGTTGGTTAACCTCGCAACTACTCGAGGTTACGTTTGTGTTACATACTTCGCCCTCGTGTTTGGTTACTTTAAGTGGCTTAGCAAATGCCATTGAAATGGTGTCTTCGGAAGTATTTTGAATAACGGTGTAGGCGAATGAATTTTCACACGTGACAAGGGCACTTGGCATTCTTACTCCTTGTCCAAAATCAACAAAGTCTATGATGGCCTCGCCATTTTGTAGATCGGTTGGGACTTTGACTCTTGATTCCGTTCGGGGCTCTAGTAGTATTTCGTACGGTGGGTTATATATAATTGGTATGTTTGCGTAGGGTGTCTGTAGGATTTGGTTTTTCATGTCGATTTTAGCTTCCAGTTGCTTCAATAGGTCGCTTCCTATTAGACCATCGTAGCGACTATCGACGTCATACACATAGAACTTGTGCTTGCCTACGCATTGGAAGGTTTTTAATAGCGGTATGCAGATAGCCTCGCTGTGCTGGCTACGGGCGTGTGTACTTATCACCTCGAACGGCTCGTAGTATTTGAAAGCTGAAAAGTATTCGTCCGCTTTTGCAGGGCTAATGAAGGACCTTGTACTTCCGGTGTCAATCATGAACCGTGCTTTAATTTCGGGTATTACTATATGCGGTAGTTTTAGAACAGAACTGCAATTTAGCTCTATTATTTCGGGTGAAAACTGGAGGCTGTTAACTGAAAATTTTCCGTGCCCGTCATATCTGCGTATTCGTACGCCTCCCCGGGCATGTCATGGGCTTCCGGGACCTCTGTATTGTACATGTAGTTTTCATCGTAGTACGCGGCATCGACATTTTGCTCAGTGGTTTCCTCTACAATTTCGTTATTGTAGAATACGTTTTCTGTGTCCGCCGAGGCATTCAACATGTTTTGCCTCAGTGGTCGGGCTGTCCTCATCGAGACGTCCGGTTCTTCTATTGGTTTGGGGCGATTTGCGTTTGGCGGGATGCCGAATTTAAATCCTTGGCCAAAATGTTGTTGCGGCATAGGTGGTCTTGCGAAGTTTGAGTTAAATGGTGGTCTAGGACCTTGTCCAAAATTGAAATTTGGCTGTGGGGCGCCGAATCTGAAGTTCTGGGGCCCGGCATTTTGATTAAATCTGAAACCTGTTGGCGGGGTGTTCATTTGAAAATTGGGTCTAAAACCAATCTGTGGGGGTGTGTTTTGGGGCTGAAGGCCGAATCTAAAACCTTGGGGTTGTTGCGGTATCCCAAACTTAAAGGTTGGGTTAGGCGCTGCGACTTGGTTTTGGTTTGGTATTCCGAATTTAAAGTTATTATTAGGGATGTTGCTTACTGTTTTAGTGGGTGCGGCCGAGGCCTGTCTCTGTTTTTGTTTGGCATTAAATTGCGTCATGAAGTTAACTTCTTCGGTGACGATGCTCAACGCGGCCTCTAAATTGGGGCACCCTTTCAGGCGCACGATGCGAATTAGATCTTCAGTGAGGTTGTACAGAAATACATTTAGAGCCATGTTATTATAAACGATCATTTTAGCCGCTTTTACTCCTTCGTCGGTTAAAAGATTAACCTTGGCAAAGAGTGTGCTACGGGTCTGCTGTATCCTGTGACAAAAATCTATGTAACTTTCCCCGTTGTTAATACGCATTTGTTCTAATTCAATCGCGATACACTCCTCGGAGCGTGGGTCGCCGAAATGCTGAACTAATACATCTCTGAGTGCGGGCCATGAGTTTATGTCTTCGCGCTCACTTAGTAAAGCAGCGGCCCTACCATGCAACCTACTGGTAATTGCGTGAAATACATATTGTTGCTGTACTGCATTAGTTGTTGAGCTATATCCGTTATAAATGTACTGCGATTTTCTTATAAAAAGATTTAGCAGATTTTGTTCCCCCTCATATTTAGGTATTATACATAATAAATCTTTGGGTAATATTCTCACCGTTTGGTCTACCATTTTGATATATTTATCTTAACACAATTTATAAACTAGTTTAACTAAGTACTTGAAATTATAGCGACGATGTCGGTACGCAATTGAAAATCAAATAACGATTATTTGGTCTAACCAACGGAAATAAATGAAAACAGGGAATGGAATGCGAAAAGGTTTACTCACATAACACCCGTCTTCATCCTTCTGCTGTAGTTAGTAGTGCCTTGTAAAAACTGCCGCGTCCAATGAAGACAAATTTATTTGTTGGTTCGGATTGCTGCGAGCTCGGTCACTGAATTTAAGAAACCGTAACTACGTGTACGCGCGAATATCACTTTACGACTTTACGCGACGTATCCCAGCAATCCTACCGGCTGCGCCAGTCAAAATTGAGGATCGCGGGTTTTGTTTTTTAAAAAGACAAAAATTGATTTTTACTTATTTAATACGTCTGATCATATTGAGAGTTGAATTATAACTGACTTACAACTAAACTAAAAGCTAACGGGAGCGGTGTTATCTACCGCCTCCCACGGTAATGCATGCCGGACCACCGTGGAGCCAGACGCGCACTCAGCGGTTTTGCCGTCTGGCTATTCTCGGTAGTGGGCTAGTGGACAACAGTTATAGTTGCTGTCGGTGCTCCAGCATACATGACTAGGTATTCATAATTTATTTACATTGCCAAAATATTGCTTTTAAAAATAAATTATAAACAAAGCTTTTAGAGAAAGCGTACTGATCAATACAAGATTTTTCGGAAGTTGAATGGTAGAAAATAATCATAATATAGATACCTATACATAAATCCTTACTAATATATATTATATATTATATATTATTATATTATATATTTATATATTATATATATATATTATATATATTTATATATTTTATATATATATATTATATATAATATTATATAATATATATATATATATATATATATATATATATTATATATTAGATTTATATATTATATATTTTATATATATATATATTATATATATTATATATATATATAATATTATAAATGCGAAAGTAACTCTGTCTGTCTGTCTGTCTGTCGCGCTTTCACGCTAAAACTACTGAACCGATTTGAATGAAATTTGGTACACAGATAGTCTAGAGCCTGAGAAAGGACATAGGCTACTTTTTGATTCGAAAAAATAGTTTTAAAGGGTTGAAAACGGGGGATGAAAACGCATTGGCTAGAATCTTAAAAGAAAAAACTTATTTTCTACCATGACAAGTGGTAATTTGCATCTTGACTTTCCAAATTACATTCTCTATGCCCAATGCCCATTCAAGGCTGCTCGAGTTGCAAATGTCAAAGTCAATCAATCTTTTCCTGTAAAATTTAGAAAAGGTGACATGTATTTTTTCAGTTTAATTACGTAGTTTTCATTCTAATAGGTATACCTACAAAACGCAAATTGTATCTAGCGCGTAGTTCTAGCGGAGCTCGCGTAAAGAAAATTGCTAGAAGCCAAGAGTCTGAAGAGCACACTTAAACGCGTTTGACATTAGATGCCGAGCGCCACGCATCTCTAAGAGCTGCTGAGACTCAAGAGCAAAACCAAGCGCGTCGAATTTTAGATGCTGAGCGTCACGCAGCTCAGAGAGCTGCTAAGACTGAAGTTGAAAGTCAAGCGCGGCGACTTTTAGATGCTGAGCATCACGCAGCGCAAAGAACTGCTGAGACTCAAGAGCAAAAAACCAAGCACGTCGAATTTTAGATGCTGAGTGTGACGCAGCTCAGAGAGCTGCTGAGACTTAACCTTCCTATACTCGCGCCCTTGGTCTGTGAGACCGACGAAACACATTTACGTCATTATTTTTATGCTGGTAAATCCTGCGAAGTTGCATTTCTTGCTAGCTGCCGGATTTGTAGCTAGCTTCAATTTAGTGCACGCCGCGCGTTCGAGCGGAACGTACGTGTTGTAGCATTTGGCGCCAAACGGTCCATGAGATCGACGCGAGTATAGGTGCAACTTTTTGTGTAAGTATTAGTATTAAATGAATGAAAATCAAAATTAAATGAAACTTAGATATATATGTCCTGTTATAAGTTTTTTATTATTATTTAGAAGATTATTTTGTTTTTAAAAAGAAGTTCTCATTTTATGTTTGTTTTCCATGTACATAAGAAAAAACTCTCAAATACAAAGACTGGTTTGTGATAGACTATAAGTCAGTAAAGTAATTAATAAATTAAGTATTATTCATACTATTTTGTTTCACTACATCCTAAACTTTAAAATAATAGCAATAGTTTTTGGTCAACTTAATTAAAAAAAAATATATAGGGGTACAAAATATCGGTCTGTGACACCGTGCGCGAGTATAGGTGTTACAAAAATTGGCGCGAGTATAGGAAGGTTAAGGAGAAAGTCAAGCGCAGCGACTTTTAGATGCCGAGCATCACGCAGCGCAAAGAACTGCTGAGACTCAAGAGCAAAACCAAGCGCGTCGAATTTTAGATGCTAATCATTAGACGTTAAGCAAAAAATTGCATAGTTCCTGTAGGACAGGACAAAAACTATCGAAAGCAAAACTGTCGCCACTATCACAAAGACGCTAAGTGATTCATTCCTCTATGACATTTAACGAAACGTCACATCGAAACGTAATTAGATGACAGGTGACATTGTCTGCAGACTTTTATAAATCACAGGTAGCATGGCAAGGGGACAAATTGTTTTTCCACCATTATATCCCCTTGAAGAGGAAATAAAGTATGGATTGAAAATGACAACTGACATGAAAATTGGATTAAATGCTTTATTCCCTCTGCATGCTACATGTTACTATGACGTTTAATAACAGGCCGTCATTTTGTCTGACATTAAATATATTTTTAAATCTTCTATCATTAGAGGTTTAACATGTTTCTTTATTCTACCTTTATGGTACAGAATCATCATACTTTAATATTATCAATCCGAAAAGTTTGTTGGTTTGTTCCTCTTTGACGCAGCAACGGAGCAAAAGATTGAATTGATTTTTGGTATGGATACCTATGGTTTAAAAGATAGAAAGTGATAACAGGATACTTTTGTATCCCGAGAAAATTCGTGATTCCCATGGGATAGGACAATAACTGTTTCTCAGCAATGGAGCATCGGATTGACTTGATTTTTGGGGTGGGCATAGTTTGGAAGACGGAAAGTGACATAGGATACTTTCCTTTCCGAAAAAATTGCGATTCCCGTAGGATAAGACCATAACTTTTTCTCAGCAACGGAGCAACGGATTGCCTTGACTTATTGCATGAATATAGTTTGAAAGACGAAAAGTGACAAAGGCCACTTTTTATCCCAAAAACTTTAACAGTTCCCGTAGGATAGGATGAAAAGTAAGCGAGCGGGCCGCGGTAGCAGCCGTCTAAGCGCCAGAAATAACCAGTCATTTCAAGTTTAGGACGTTCCTACATTTTTCGCACTCCTTCGCGGCACTCAACAGCGCTAGCCCAGACTAGGGCTCCATAACGGAGCTTGCGCTCCCGCCATAATGACGGTGTGTTTCGGAGCACAAGACACATCGTCATCCACCACTCGGGAGTAGCCAGCACTGAGCGTCGGACAGCATTCCAACGTCCTGATCCCAGTGCAACGGGTCAGTCATAGTAGCCCAGCGCCTGCCTCTTCAACTGCAGAGGGCAGTGAGAACGGCCATCGCGATACCGACACTTCTCTTCCCCTGCAGCCCCACTGCGTCTTCCAACAGGTTGACGGCCTAGAGGAAGGTAGGGTAGGTGGCGGCACCCACACAACCAGTTCCATCCCACCGCAGCCCCTAATCCTCGGTTGCAGCGTCGCAAGAGCGGCACTGCAGCCCGCCTCAGAAGCAACACTCCTCATAAGGCAGGCAACCTACCGGCCATCCTCTCAGCTGCTTTAGTTAAAAGCGGCTGCACTACGAGTGCCGGTCTCTAAGCTGCCTTGGGGAAAGACCCAAAAAAGAGGGAGACTTCGAGCGCCGCCTTTTCAGCTGCCTTAGACCTCCCCTGCCACGACAAGGCGGGAATACACAGGGGGGTTGTATATACACTCCAACCGTAACTTAACCAACAAAAGCATTCCTCTAAGGTATTTTGATGTTTGTCGCTTAGGTTAGGTTTCGCAGCCGACATAAACATTAGCCAAAATCAAAATATAACGCGGGCGAAGCCGCGGGTAAAAGCTAGTAGGTAATATATGTAGGTACTTAACTTATTAAATAATAATAGTTATAATATACTTAGTACAGTAAAATAATAAAATCCTAAATATCCTGTGCATAGCTTGTAAAATTATTATAGTAAATTGCAACCATATTACTAAATTGTAAATAATTTTATTTAAATACCTATAATACATTGTTAGACTTAGCATAAATTAGTAATAAGTAATTAAGAGTACCTATCGTTCTCTTGCAGCGTCCTAACGGGGTCTATGTTTTGTACTACAATTAGTGTAACTGTTGTAATGTACACTATTTTGTGCAAATAAATAAATATATCGAGACGGCTTAAAATTACCGTGACTATAGTGTAAGCATGTTTTTCGCAATCGATCGAGTGGTTATTGTTTTACATCTTACAGCTAGAGATCCAATACGCTTTCTAAGAAGGGTTTCGCCCCCCACATCCTGGTAAACATGTCCGGAGCGCCGAGCGCGCAGGGGATGCCCCAAGAGACCACGCCCACCTGCTTCCCGGTTTTGTAATGCACTAGGGCACTGCCGGAGTCTCCCTGGAAACATAGGGGACGGTTAATTCACACTCGAAGTGATGGGCACAAAAAAACCTGCAATTCACAGTTCGCGCACAGGGTTATTCCTAATCAATTAGCATTCTTTTAGGGGCTTATTCTGTACATCAAAACTAACAACTTTTGTTCTGCGACTTTTGTCAAAACTCAAAAAAAACAGCTGTTCCATACATTTTGTCGCGGGTGAACGATATTTTTTTTAAGGAAGGACAATTTTTTTTTGAGTTTTGACAAATGTTGCTGAATAAAAGTTGTTAGTTTTGATGTACAGAATAAGCCCCTAAAAGGATGCTAATTGATTAGGAATAACCCTTTATACGGCAGATATTTGATTATACCTAATAGGCGTGATAGCTGAGGGAAAAAATATTAATTATACTTAGTCCGTCAGTGCGGATATCAAAAAATATAGGGAAGATCCCTATGAAGATACCTACCTATCTTATTACTGAATTCCTGCGATTACATTAGACATGCCATAGCCAACGGAAGGCGCAGAAGTTCAAGCCTAGGATCCGGGAGGGGAACGATAATTTAATGACTTAGAGTGAAGAATCTTCAAGCACTCCGCAGGAGACAGGGTGCTGGCGAAGACAAGCAGCTCGTCTGGAGTCGGATACCCTGTGCATTGGCGTAACTAGACATTTTCTCTAGGGGGCAGTTGCTATTTTTATTCCCCCGAAAAAGCGAAAATTGATCAATGTAGCGATGCCGCTACATTGATCAATTGCCGCTACATTAAGTAAATATCTACAGAGCCACAGTCTCCAAGTGAAAGTAGTAAAAAAATGTCCGAGCGCTGTCATAAGTACCTACCGACTTAGATATTCACATTAAATAATTCACAATGACCCGTTTTCTCGAATCTCGACGTTATGTCACCTAATTGCTTCAAATCAATGTGCTTGTAACCACATTAGTGCTTGTAACATCGCGCGGCGTTGTAGTCGGCTTGTAATCGCCTTACTACTAACTAAAAAGCCTGGCCACTACGTAGCTTCGGCAGGGTTTTGGCTCGGACACTTTTTTGCACGATTGTGACTATGGATATTTGCTCGTAGATTGCCACCCTCATCGCATCCAACTCCAGTGATTGACGCACACTTACATTACACATCCCGTAGCCGACAGAGTGGAAGGCGCAGAGCTCCAGCCTGGGGTCCAGCAGGGGCGCGATTGCTTGCCAAAACGGATTCGAGTGGAGAAGCGTCTCACAATCGTTCGGAGTCAGGGTGCTCACTGGCAGGTACTGCAGCTTGTCTGGAGTTGGCGCTAGGTTCTGCAATAAAATTACGATCCCTGTATCAACTTATTAAACAAAATTTCGCTGTGTTGTCTGCATTGGCTAAGATTTAGACTAGCTTGTATGAAAAACTGAAATGAGACTATCTGCACAGGACCATAGGAGGTACCAGGCACTGATAGATATACCTAGTGTGATCAAAATCATCATCATCGTGTGTGTCATCCGTGGGAAAAAGAAGACCGTGGTCCGTGGATGACGATGAAGTAAAATTACGTTATATCGAGCTCTGCATTTCAAAAGTCAAATTTAAAATAAAATATATTAGGCATGTTGAAATGGCAATGAGTAAGGCACATAGTTCGAAGATCGGACGACAGATGAAGCCAAACAAGCACAGCCTAAGACGTCCACTGACTAGGTAAAGCGACGTCGATAAGTCCACAGAAAACGATGGATGTGGGCTGCTTTTAACTAGTCTCATTGGAAATCCATACGGAAATGTTATGTCCATCAGTGGACGTCTTATGTTTGATGGATTCCAACGGGAAAAACGAAGATGGTTTTAAGGTGATGTTTTTTTCTGTTATTACCACTGAAATTTCGTCAATCCTGGGCCACGTGGTGCCCCATCCCATGACGTAGCAAGACTCCCCGCCGCCCACCCAGCGGAAATCAATCCCTATGGGAGCCACCGTATCAGTGAAAACCAAGTCTTCAGTTACTTTCAGCACTCCCACGTCGTTCTTGATGGTTTCTAGGTCCCATTCAGGATGGATGTGGTAGTCTTTGAAGTGAACTATACTTCCGCTGGAATTCCACAGGTTGCTACCAACGCGGCCGAAAAATGTTCTGTAATGGAAATTTTATTTTATTTTCATTTTATTTTATTAATAAACCTCACCAACACTGTGCACACCAACAAAACACACGTAAGACAACAACAAACAACACAGCCAAGTGGCACAGCAATTACAGGTGAAGACAGCTTGCCTTAAGTAGGTATATACATCAATGAACTGAACAAAAATGAAAAAAATGTTTTTTTGTGCTCTCCCCTAGGAAACTTTTATTTTTTCCGGTATAAAAGTACCTAGTCTATTGAGACTCTCCGACCCTTAAATTATATCTATGCAAAAAATAAAGTTATTTTTTAAGTAGAACATTTGACGACCAACTCGCCTGATGGAAAGCGAAGTTGTAGCCGAAGATGGAGTATGTAGACCAAGAACATACCAATTCTCTCTTGACTTAAAGATATACAAATTGTAATTGTCAGGAAACAATAACAGGACAAGGCATTCCAATCCCTGGCGGTCCGCATTATGGAGGACGAAGCGAATCGCTTAGTACGAGCACGTGGTACGTCGACTATATAGGAATGGTATATTTATTTATGCGACTTCCGGCTTGTTCTGTTGTGAAAAGGAGATGAAGTCGATATTGCCCTCCTTTGCTGCGTGAATTTCATCAGCTTCGACGCCACAACGTGTGGGAATACCAAGAAGAATACCAGCTACGGGAATATACCTACGGAGCTAGTTAGCTAGTAAACTAAGTGAGATTAGTGTTTACTAGCTAACTCACAGACGCCAAGAAGCTTGATACGGCCTAATCACTACATAGTATGAAACAAAATCGCTTCCCGCTGTCTATCCCCATGTATGCTTATATCTTTAAAACTACGCAACGGATTTTGATGCGGGTTTTTTTTAATAGATAGAGTGATTCAAGAGGATGGTTTATGTGTATAGTACACCGGTGCAAAGCCGGGGTGGATTGCTAGTTATATTGAAGGACACTGTTACATACGGTAACAGACGGTGGTCCTCCACAAACGGGTTATACAGTGCGCAGCTGTAAGCACATTTCTCTTGTCTGGGCAGAGAGCAGCGCTACCATGTGTTGGAATACCAGGAATAACCAGCTATATACGGAGCTACAAATATTGAGAATACATAAGGATACTACTATACACGGCGATAGGCGATCGTGCTCCACAAACGAAGTAATACAGTACGCCGCCGTTTGCACACTCATCAACTCTTATCTGGGCAGAGAGCATCGCTACCATGTGTTGGAATACCAGTAATAACCAGCCATATACGGAGCTACATATCGAAAATACAGTCTTCTTCTTCGTCGTCGTGTCGATGGTAATAGTGTGTGTGCTAACGATACAAGTTCCGCCCAGTAGTTATCTACTGCCACCCCAGAAGGGGAGGCTTCCATGAGGTCACCCAGTGTACAGGTGGTTGGACACTGGGGGCAGGACAAAAGTTTTACGATACATTGTTTGTACTTCTCCACAATAACACCTCACAGAGTCCGCGTCAGTGAAACTCCAATTGGCCGTATTAGACTTGCAGTGGCCAACTTGGGTCCAGAGTCGATTCAACAAAAGTAGCTACCAGTTGGGGGTAGTTCCTCCGCTGGTTCTATGAAAGTTTGGGGTGGGGGAATATTACCTAAATAACACCTAGACACAGAGCAAACACCTATGTTCATCACATAAATGCTTGCCCTGGGTGGGGATCGAACCCACTCCTTGACCCAGGAGTCAGGGTCACTAACCACTGAGCCATCAAAGCAGTCAAACAAAAAACATGAGGGTACTACTACATACGGCAATAGGCGGTCGTGTTTAACAAACGGAGTAATACAGTGCGCTGCCGTCAGCACATCTCTCTTGGTGAGGATGGAGCCCCCGCACACGACGTGGAGTCGTATCTGGCTAGTGAGGAGCGCCACCATGTGGGGGGCAGAGCCCGGGGGCGCGTCTTCTCCGCCGTGGATTCGGGACGGGGGAAGACTGCCTCCTGGAGAATACAAAAAAAATTGCAACTAACTTCCAAAAAGGAGGAGGTTCTATTCTATGTTCGTCTGTAATATTGTTTTTTTTTTGTTGTTGCTCATCGATTGTTTCGCCAATTGTTAACCGATTTAAATACTTTTTTTGCTTCGTGGATGACGCATCTATCCTTCCGAACTAAACGAATTCTGTATACGGTTGAAGTCGGTTAGGTATATGCCATTTTTGGTAAAAAATAATAGAGAATCTTTATCGAATAACCAGTATAGACAACAAAAGTAAGTTCGTTTTGTGCCGCCTGAAGGCCTCTGACATATTAAACGTTTAAAACAACCAGGTGCCACAACTCAACGTGTCACTCGCAACGCCCAGTTGTAAATGCTAGCCCTAGGAAGACTAACCGTACCCAACATTGCTTAACTTCGATGATCGTTTAGAAAACCTAGTAGGTAAAACTACGCTACGAACGCTATTTCTTCTCAAGAAATTGTATAGGACAAAATACACGAACACGAAATATAGCTATGAGAGTATGTACTGTATTGTGTCGGTATTTTCAATAGTACATGGCTGAACAAGGCCTACCCACAAAGGGTAATATAGAAATATATCCACCACGCTGGCTCATTGCGGGTCTGTGGATGGGAGATTTATTATTATGTGAAGAAAATATGTGTAGGTATATTCCTAGGTACCTTTTTTTTCGAGGGGGAACTCTAAAAATATGACTGACCGCTTTGGGGTGCAGTCGGGTTATGTGGGATTGTACCCACTAAATAAAACCCCCTCGGTGGCCAGCCTTCGTGCCTTCTTGGGAGCTCCCGGATCTCCAAAAGAACGCACCGGTGCCCCCGGCACTTTGTGTGTCTACTCGCCTGGTTATAGAACCAGGCATCGTGCGGTCCTCTACGACAGCGTTGCCACACACGCTTGCCGTCCTTCTCGGGCCCGTTTGAGTGGATGGCCATAGCCCCAACTCTGACCACCCGCGAGCCCAGGGGTCCCCTTTTAGTAGGCTCTTACTACAGGCAGGGGATACCGATGCCGTATTCTAGTGCCCCGGCATCAGGGCAAATGTATAGGTACCTACCATCAGACAATCCCAGAATTGCTTGGCCAACCAAAATAAAAATTAACATTTTATTGCAATAAATTACTCCCAACAACAACACTGTTCATCAAACTAATGCGAACACATTTTTATACTAAACCAAATCTGATTATCCTGAATGCTATTGGAAGGTCGGGATAGAGAGAGTCAATAGATTGTGTTATCTACAACATTGTCCAAGATTGATAAATAATAAAAATTGTGAGATTTAATCACTATGGTGATTCAATTCATGATAAAATATAAAAATGTACCTTATTTTTAAGTCAGTAGTTAATTATGTTACGAGTAAGTAGGTTATTGTATTTTATACCTATAGATGGAAATCTGACAAGAGTATTATTTAAATTATTTGCGATAAAAATCAAATAGCCGCACATAACCTACTACCCTTAGATAAAGGTGTAGGTATGTTTTGATATGATTTATTATTAGCTCGTGATAACAACTGACAATATCTACTGAGGTGATAACAAGGTGCACTGTAGGTATATATATTTGCATTTTAAATTTTAAGCGTTTCGTACCAAAAGCATAAAAACGGTACCCTATTACTAAGACTCCGCTGTCCGTCTGTCTGTCCCTCTGTCTGTCACCAGGCTGTATCTCAGGGACGGTGTATTTCTGTTGCCGCTATAACAGCAAATACTAAAACACACAAAAAAAAACTGTTGCCTGTAAAGTCGGTATACGGGCGAAAGTTTTACGTGACAACGACTTTGAGACGAATGAGACGAATCGTCTCGTCTCATTCGTCTCGTTGTTTGTAATTATTAGGTGTTAGTAATTATTATTGACAATAACTGATTAAATCTTAAGTAGGGGGTAGTTCGAGAAAAGTGTGAGCGGAGCGTAACGCAGTTTCTTGAAGTGTCACCCGGCAAACCAATTTATAAGACGTTGTCACGTCAAAATAAATATTTAAGGTGGGCTCCGATACATTTGTTTTTCGGGTAGATGCTTGAAATTATCACAGAATATTTCATTAAATATTTACTTTAAAATTAAAGGGGGCTCCCATACAAGAATATTTTTGCTCGATATTAATGACTGCAACTCCTGTTGCAATAGTAAATGCTTGAAATATTAAATTCTCTTCAAAATAAGTAATTAAAATAAAATAGACTACTTATGCTTTTTTTTTTTTAAATTTCTTGGTTTCCTCGGACTTGATCGGAGGCTTTGTTTATTTTAAAGTTTAAATTTTTAACCAGAATACAAATTTACATAATATATATGAAATAAAGTTTACTAATTTCGTATCTATTTAGACGCAGGTTTCCAAAAGACTATCCAAAAAACACAAATATTTCAAAAATTTCAAAAGACTTTCCAAACAACAAACATTTAAACTATTTCTTGTAAATATTTTTAACGGCAGTCGCACATACTTATGGCTCATTAGAGCCATACGTTGTGCTCCTGTTTCTCTATACCCATACGGTACGGAACCCTTCGTACGCTTGGCCAATTATTACCAAATGTTTTTCTTGTTTGTTTACACGCCTTATTAGCAGAATACGCAGAATTAAGCTCATTGGCGGGTGTGATGTTAGCTACGAGCTGCAGATAGCCCAATCCTGACTGAAGCTCACTTACACTGCCTCGGTGGCTCAGTGGTATACCCAATACCCAGGAGTCAGGGTCACTATTGATGATGTTGATGTCTTCCACGCCGATTTCGGCTACGGCGACCATTTTCCGTATGTGGGTTACTGATGGGTCCTCACATGGCTGATGTACCCAATTTTAGCGGTGAATGTCCTAGGACAGTGGCTACATGTGAGGACTCCATTTATGTACCTACGAGGGGTGATCCAAAAGTAATGATAATCAATAACAAACACAATGAATAAAATAAAAAATAAATTTATTTCTCAACATAGTCTCATTCTCCAACGTAGTTGTATGTAATGTTGGACGGCGGTTTGTTTTTGAGTTGGTCTCTTTTTAGGTCTAAGTCACGCCTCCTTTGGTCCTCAAATGCGTACACGTTGGTATGTACCTACCTACTTGTTGTCTGCATGACGTACGGTCTGAGATTAATTCCCATGATGAGGATTGATACCACACCCCTTCATATGCCTCTACAGGACATCTTTATATCTAAATAATAGGCCAAGGACGAGTCGGACTCGCGCACGGAGGGTTCCGTACTGTATGGGAGCCCCCCTTAATTATTTATTTTATTTTTATTTTATTATTTATTATTGAAGTGAATATAAAACTAAATATTCTGTGAAAATTTCAAGCATCTACCTGTTACCATTATTAATATAGAGCGAAAAACGTCTGAAAAATCAGGTTTGTTGTATGGGAGCCCCCCTCAAATATTTATTTTATTTTCTTTTTAGTATTTGTTGTTATAGCGGCAACAGAAATACATCATCTGTGAAAATCAGCTGCCTAGCTATCATGGTTCATGAGATACAGCCCGGTGACAGACAGACAGACGGACATCGAAGTCTTAGTAATAGGGTCCCGTTTTTCCCTTTGGGTACGGAACCCTAAAAACTGGCCTCCGCTTTTTCAAGGTCCCCTGACTCCTGGGTCAAAGAGGCGTGGGTTCGATTCCCACCCAGGACTGACGAGTCCTCCGTGCTATGGCTCCTTGTACATAGGTAGGTACTTATGTTGTTGTTAACCACTGTTTTGACTTTCAGAGTAATTTTAATCCTTGTCGCATGTTGTTATTGTTTTGCATTGATTCTTGGCTATAATATGGAGATTGTAGGACGATCACTGAATAGATAGGGTACATATTTTTTAAGCTTTTGTCTAGCAATTAAGTATATTAGTTTGGGCAAAGAATATATAATAATACTAGTTTGGGTCAAATCTTGCAAAAAATTGAATTAGCATTTACCTACCTTCAACCAAATTACTCGTAGAAGAAATTTTGCATACACACGTTTAGTTTGGTTGATACCTAATTTACCTATTATTAGACAGACAGATTTACATACTCTTTATTGATCATACTAGTGCGACAACTGGCATCCTTATCGCTTAAAGCGATCTCTTCCAGGCAGATACATGAGGAAGGTATAATATTATCTAAGTAACGTCATTCTAATCCTTACTTCCTTACTCCAAATTATAAATCCGAAAAGTTTGTTGGTTTGTTACTCTTTCACGCACCAACGGAGCAACGGATTGAATTGATTTTTGGCATGGATATAGTTTAAAAGGCGGAAAGTGCTTTAGGATACTTTTTATCCCGAAAAATTACATAGTTCCTGTAGGACAGGACAAAAACTATCTAAAGCGAAACTGTCGCCACTATCACAAAGACGCTAAGTGATTGATTCCTCTATGACGCTAATATGGATTAACGAAACGTCACAGCAAAACGTAATTAGATGACAGGTGACATTGTCTGCAGACTTATAAATCACAGGTAGCATGGCAAGAGGACAAATTGTTTTTCCACCATTATCTCCCCTTGAAGAGGAAATAAAGTATGGATTGAAAATGACAACTGACATTAAATTTGGATTAAATGTTTTTTTCCCTCTGCATGCTATATGTTACTGACGTTTAATACCAGGCCGTCATTGTCTGACATTAAAAATATTTTTAAATCTTCTATCATTAGAGGTTTAACATGTTTCTTAATTCTACCTTTGCGGTACAGAATCATCATACTTTAATATTATCAATCCGAAAAGTTTGTTGGTTTGTTCCTCTTTGACGCAGCAACGGAGCAAAAGATTGACTTTATTATGGTTTAAAAGACAGAAAGTGATAATAGCATACTTTTTTAACTCGAGAAAATTCGTGACTCCCATGGGATAGGACAATAACTGTTTCTCAGCAATGGAGCAACGGATTGACTTGATATTTGCGGTGGGCATAGTTTGGAAGACGGAAAGTGACAAAGGATACCTACTTTCCATTCCGAAAAAGTTGTGGTTCCCGTAGGATAAGACAATAACTTTTTCTCAGCAACGGAGCAACGGATTGTCTTGCCTTATTGCATGAATATAGTTTGAAAGACGAAAAGTGACATAGGCCACTTTTTGTCCCAAAAACTTTAACAGTTCCCGTAGGATAGGATAAAAACTAAGTGAGCGGGCCACGGGAGCATTTTTAAAAGCTGAATTTTCGGTATAAGTTTACGATACAATGACGTTGTATAATAATACTCCGGAGTCAGACATCCTGGGTTCCTTGGTGTTTGGCTCGGCATCCGTTTGAATTTGAAGGGAGGGTAATTCGTTTAAAACCTAACTACCTATTAGTAGGGGAGATGAAGAGGGGATTTCGGGATTTACTAAAGCGCGGCAGAATACCTTGTACCCGGGTAAGTTCCTCCAACAAATATGAGGCCTACCACATCGAAGTAACATCCGGGCTAGGGAGTGCAATCTTGCAGCAAATCTTTAGTCTAGGTATTTGCAAGATTTAAGAGGTATAATCTCGCAAGATCTCGGTATTTTGCGAGATCTCGCAAATCTACGAATTATTTTTAATTATTAGAAGTATTCTATTGAAACTTGGTAAAGTTATTATTTTAGAGGCGAAATACTTAAATAATTTACATATAAAAAAATACTGAATCATTTATCTTTAAAAATTACGCATTATTATGAAAAAAAAAATCCTAAGAAAACAGAGCATATCTTAGGTGTCGTCTGCCAACTGGCTTCGGATGTTAAGTGCCAAATACCCAGCAGCAGAAAAGGCCCGTTCTTGCCTCTACGCTTGTTGGCACCACTGATGATAGGCATTGATACGCTGACTGCAGGTGCTGCCCTTTTTCCCCGCCTGATTCTAACAGTACTGTACAATCTTGCAAATCTTGCGAGATCACGCGCGATTTTTGGTGCACGATTAATCTTGCGAAATTGGTGCAAGATCTCGGTATTTCGAGATCTCGGAATACCGAGATTGCACTCCCTAATCCGGGCAGTGTAAGAACATTTTTTCAATCCGAAACCAAGACGCTTCGCTCGCTACTTTCGTTCGGTCAATGATACAAACACAGAATAGGCCCTGATACAAAACGATTGTTGCATGATTCAATCATGTAGGTATAGATATATGTATTTATATATTTTTCAAATGTAATAAAGTTTAAACCAGGACTAATTCATTTATTTTATTTTATTTATTTATTTGCTTATAGAAAAATAACATTACAGTTATAACCATTGCGTTACTTATAATATAATCTAAGCAATATAGGAATTCAAAAAATTCTAATAATCTAAACAATGTATAAAACTTTTGAAATAGTCTAATCAATATAGTAACTTTGGTCTAAACATTATAAGAACTTTGGTCTAAGCTATGTAGGAACACAAATATAGAAATTCTAAAAATCTAAGCAATATAGGAAATCAAATAAAGAAATTCTACTTAATAGTCAACACAATATAGGAATCAAATATAAATTCTAATAATCTAAACAATATATAAGCTTAAGAACTACCTACGTAATATAGGAACACAATTATTGGAATTCCAATAACAAACAATTTGAGATATTGTATATGCAGTCTAAGAACACAATTTTTGAAGGCGTAAATTCTAATAATTTAAGTTTTTTTTTTTTTTTAATAGTAAAAGTTTATTTGCGCAATATGCATTGATGTTTCAGCACAGATTTTCACTAAATACAAGCGAGTTTTTCTTAAATGTGGTGTATTTGTCAGCAAAGATATCGACTTGAGGTTGCGATGATACAAGCGCATTGAGGTGGCGTTGTGCGCGGCACACGGGAGATTGTTCACGTGCGACGGTGCGCGGCGGCTCGGGCGCGAACAGTGGCACGCGCCCGGTGCGGAAACGGACTCGATTTTCGGGCACCGATAGTCGACTCGCTTCGGACAGTAATTCAGGACAGTCTAGGATGCCGTTCAGTATTCTATAGGTTGTTAGAAGTAGATCATGTGTGCGGCGAGTCTCTAGAGAGTTGAATCCCAGTGCTCCCATCAGGAACTTGGATGGATATAAGAATGGGTAGTACCCGTAGATTTTTTTGTAAAGAGAACGCAGGAAACGTTTTTGTACTTTTTCCAGCATGAGAATGTATGAATTTTCATGAGGGCTCCAGACTGCTGAACTTGTTTCGATCTTTGACTTAACCAATGCTGTATACAATAGTTTCATAGCGTTTGGGTTTGTGAATTCACGGTAATTTCTCGTTACAAATCCCAACCGCTTAAAACTTTCTGTCACTAGCTTTTGAACATGATCGTGAAAAGTTAGTTTGTGATCGAATAGTACACCGAGATCTTTTATTGTTGTGGTTCTACGGATTGTTTCATTTTCTATTCTATACTGGTACATAATGGGGCGAGATGATCGAGTGAAGCTCATAATATTATAATTACTAGTATTTACAGGTAATCTGTTCTTCTCACTCCATTGATATATTGCAGTTAAATCTTTTTGCAGCGTGTTACAATCAGCGATAGGTACTGTTTATGTCGTAGTATATTTTAAGATCGTCGGCGTACAGTAGATAGATTAGAATTTGTTATTGGTAGCAAAAGAGATAATACCAACTCAACTTTCATATAAATACTACTAGACTTCAGCGCAAATGTATCAGTTCTGTTGTCCCTTCCGTGTACAATAAACATCATGTTTCTTACTATTGCATTTGTTGTGGGAGTCTTGGGGCATTTGTCCAGTGGTGAGAAAATATCTTTCTCCTATCTTTTTTCCAGTTTTGAATACCTCATCATCATCCACGGCCTTCTTTATCCCACTCCTGTGTATAGGCCTATCTCTTGCCATCTGCTTAGTTCAAATGCCAATCCTATACCTATTATATATCCTATATTAAAATAAAACATTATTAATCCAACTGTCGAAGTTAGCTGGAAGAATTGGTGAAACAGTCTTTAAATAATCGGCCAAGTACGAGCCGGACTCGCGCACGGAGGGTTCCGTACTGTATGGGAGCCCCCCTTAAATATTTATTTTATTTTAATTTTATTATTTATTATTGAAGTGAATATAAAACTAAGTATTCTGTGAAAATTTCAAGCATCTACCTGTTACTATTATTAATATAGCGAGATTAATGCGAGAAACGTCTAAAAATTCAGGTTTGTTGTATGGAAGCCCCCCTTAAATATTTTTTTGATTCTCTTTTTAGTATTTGTTGTTATAGCGGCAACAGAAATACATCTGTGAAAATTTCAGCTGCCTAGCTATCATGGTTCATGAGATACAGCCCGGTGACAGACGGACAGACGGACATCGAAGTCTTAGTACGAGTAATAGGGTCCCGTTTTGCCCTTTGGGTACGGAACCCTAAAAAATATGTAATATTTTACTCGGTAGGTATTTAGCGCCTCAACCTGCGCTTACTCTTTTTTTTACACAACAAAATATTGTTCCTTGAGTTGGAACAAGTTTCCGAAACACGGTTTCCCTAAAACTTGATGTGCTTTCTTTAATATATATTTTTTTAAATTTCTTTGTTGCATTAATTTCAGGATTACCCCTGGAGAATCCATCATCAGACTTGGGGCAGTTCTTCGGCGAGCGTATAGTGGGCGGCGCGGAGGCGGCGGCGGGGCGCGCGCCGCACATGGTCGCGCTGGTGGTTGGCTACTCCTGGACCTCGCTCATGTGCGGCGCCTCCATCATCTCCGACCGCTGCATCCTCACCGCCGCGCACTGCGTACCTCTCAACTGGGACGGAAGCGTCATGGAGTGAGTACTTACTACCAGTTGCCCCACAAACAGCTTATCAAACCGCACAGTGTATCCTGTGATCATGTTGGCTGTAGGATGCTCTCTGTGGAAAGTAGCTGCCCAAAATGACCTTTTTAGACGCAGGGAAAATTCTTTACTTAAAACCTTGCTCGGGGGAAGTAGGGTGGCTATGTGGAAGTCCCACCGACTGGACCCACTAAAAACTTTGGGGTATTTCTGCCTGCCACCCATGTGCCGGAGCTGCCAAGATGCATTCGCACTCGGCACTCGTGTGCGGCTTTCGTAGAAATTAAAGATCACCCACACAGGTCCGAACTTATTGAACCTTGCTCTATGTCTAAGCTTTTGAACCATGAGCTGTAATACAATGTGCCGTATGCGTTACAGTCTCATTGCAACTGATTGTTTGTTTCGTAGGACGTTCCACGGCATGGTGGGCAGCAACACGTGGCACAGCGGGACCGTGGTAAAGTTCGGCTGCCACAAGCTGCATCCTCACTACGACCCCTGGAACATCAAGAACGACATCGCCGTGCTGACCGCTAAGAAGAGGATCGAGCTGAGCAAGCGAGTGGCTCCCGTTGCGCTGAGGTTCGACTACGTGGCCGGCGGCCAGAAGAGCTACGTCGCGGCCTGGGGGACGAAATCGGTAATCATGATGAATTTACTGTTATAGATTTAACATCTCATGGTGTAAACTATCTTTACATCTAGTGGATGAATTGGTCTTATTGATACATCAGGTATAAAGAGTTCGATTGTTGTTGGTTGGTTTAAAACACACTTGGTGACATTTCCAGCTGTGGGGCATCGTCCCCAACGAGCTCCAGATCCTGTACCTGAGGAGCACTAGCCACAAGGAGTGTCTCGCAGCCCTGAACGAGGTCGCCACCATCTCAGGCGGTTGGGTTCCTCCTCTAGACTACAAGACCGAAGTCTGCGCTTTGCACTCGATTGACCATGGCTTGTGTCATGTAAGTAAATTCACAGTAAGATTAGCGAGACAAGTCATGTGCTTTTTTCGCACTGTGAGGTAGAATAAAATCAGGACACTGTAGGCTTCAAAGCAAACAACACCCCCAACTTTAAATGGAATAACAAATATAACGTTTGTCTTTAGGCACTCTAAGGCTAGCTTCCACAAGGAATCTCAATTCCTGTGATTTCTTTAAAATCTCAAACGTATTGATGTTGATTCGTAGGGCGACAGTGGTAGCGCACTAGTGAGTGTGGCCAGCAAGCCGCAGCCTCGGGGAGACCAGGCTGGCAGCAGTGAGGAGGAGGACCGGGTGGAGGAGCAGTACGGTGTCGTGTCGTGGAGCATGTGGCTGTGCGCGCGGGGCTGGCCCGACGTCTACATGCGCGTCTCCGCCTATGAGGACTTCATACTCGCCTGCATCGAGGGACGTTGCTAGTTAAAGATCTGATCTGAGATCTTTATTTGTAAATACGTGTTGTGTTTCTGTGTAAAATAAAATTATACTTTTTAATTTTCCTTTTTAATTTATTCTTACTCTTTTTTACTGTGTCTGTCTTTGATCTTGACCTTTTTTTTTTACGCAAATAAGTCCACGTTTGACCACCAACTCGCCTGATAGTAAGCAACGTTGTGGTCGAAGATGAAGCATGCAGACCTAGAAGCCCATTCACTCTGATCTTTAGATTATATCTCTTAGGAAACAGGGAAGCAGGAAGACTGTTCTATTTCCTGGCGGTACGAATCAGAAATGTGGGGATGGTAGGATAAGGTCGTGTAAGGTTGATAATCCCGGGGGCTCTCAAAGCGCACGGGATCTCGCCTGATTCGAGTGCTCTCCTAATAAGCTCATTGATTGCGTTATGCTTGGTTATGTTATTTTTAAACTTTCGCGATTTGAACACATTATCATTAACGTCGGGAGGAGAAAAAGAGGTACTTAATTAGCTCATATCTCAAGTTTCATTGCGCGATAAGTCCCGTGTAGTAGTATGATAATGCTTGGTTATGCCTAGTAGTGTAGTGCTAATGTTCCTTCCTTAAATTGCGGATGTTGATTATCTTCTACAGGTTCTTATATGATCATGACTGCCTCGGTGGCTCAGTGGTTAGTGACCCTGACTTCTGGATCAAAGAGGCGTGGGTTTGATCCCCACCCAGGGCAAACGTTTGTGTGATGAATATAGGTGTTTGCTCTGTGTCTGGGTGTTATTTAGATAATATCTATAAAAAGTATGTATTTAAAATATGTATATGTAGTATATCAGTCTCTGGCAGCCATATCACAAGCTTTGCTTAGTTTGGGGTCAGAGACCGTGTTTTAGATGTCCCCTAATATTTATTTATTTATTTATAAGTAGTCAATAATAGATTATAATAGAATAGGAATTTTTTAAAGCGTATAGAGTCCAACTATGCTGGGCACACTAGAAGTAAATAATTTATATTAGTCCTAATTAAATCTAGTAGAGCTAAATAACCGTCTTAACTGACTTCCAAAAAGATACAGACAAAATTTATGAATTTCTTATTATGTTCATTTATATTTTCGCCAATTGGGAAGATTAAAAACAGATATGTAGTTGTTTTAGTTCGAAAGGCGTATAAGTACTCCCGAGGTGGTCTCATTTAAATTTTATAGTCTTCAAAGGCGTTTTGAATAATTAACAATAATTTAATAATATTATTAATTAATTATAAATAATATTTCTGATTCGATCTCGTAGAGAGAAATAATACTCTAATAATAATTATGCTACGCCCTATTAAACAGGGTGAATATGTACAACATTTAGCAATAATACGCTAAGTACTAATTGTATTGTATTTGTACATATATCTTGCATAAATAAATTAAGTAATAAAGAGAAAGAAGTGCAGAGAGTGAAAATTATTACATCGATCCTGTGCGAACTATTCGAATCTGTACAGGGTTGAGGTCGGATATGCCATTTTTTGGGCAAAATAATTAGCATTTGTATAGATGACGCCCTAGTGACGTCATTAAGTATATGCTTAAGCCGCTATCCTGTGCAAACAGAGTTTGAGACCCGACGGTATGACGTCATTTCTATGGAGTCGAGGCAGACCGCTTGTGGGATGTCAGCTGCGTTGATACACGTACCATGCACCATCCCACATACCATCGACATCTAAAATGGCGGCAACCACGGCCGAAAATACATATTTCACAGGTAGGTAGGTAAATATCGATGGGGAAGTTCTAACAACTCCATTTTGTACGAAAACTACTTATGAATGCAGTTTGATGGAGAATTGAATTGCGCGTCTACTATTAGGTATACTTACCTATAATACGAGTACCCACGAGTATGACTCCTGTTAAATTTGTTTTTTAAGTTAGTGAGTTGTTAGCACTTCTCCGTCGATATTACAGATATAGCCACATAGGTACATTGACTAAGGTGTAGAGTTTGTGAAGTAAGAGCTTATAGAGTTAAGTCCTATAGAGTTAAAAGCTTGGCTCTAGGTATATAAGATCTGATAACTTTTTGATAGTGCGAACTGCAGTCTCGTCTTGGCTCCATTTTACATGAAAATGTTTTTTGTTGGATTTCACCTCGTTTTGCAGATTGTTGTAGGTACTTTTATTAATTTCCAAATCATACCATCGAAAGAAGGATGCCCGTAGCTCATACATACGAATACCTGTACACTCATTTTCTCCCAAGTTTGTGTATATCAGAGTAATTTATGACGCTTCTAAAACTGTTATGATATGTACAAGTTCGTTTCTAATGAAGTTAAAATAAGGAAAACCGAAAACCATTTTCAAGCTACATACGTACGAGTTAAATGTTTTAGTTAAGTGTTGACGCATTATTTTGCAACAAGGTGCTAAATTGGCAAAAAAATATCTTGATTATGAACTTCAGACAGCGCTAGATTATTCTTTCACGTTATGTATATGCATTTCCTCTAACAATTCCCAGTTATTAGTAGTAATAAGAAACGAGGATGCGTTACAAAATACTCAAAACATAAACTCTGAACAGTCAAATTATATCAAAATACGTAAATTCATTTTCTTTCAATCAATCCATTATAATTGAATTTTGATTAGTGATACTCGTAATATGAAAATGACAAAAAAACAACAATTTTTTAAAGCACTATTTATTTTTATCCATGAAAATTTTCAAAAACTTGGACGTCGATCCAAATTGGGGGATGGAAGTCTGAAGGTATGCGACTTTCCTCAAAGAAGCAAGCTAACCTTCTTTGAGGAAAGTCGCATACCTACAGACTTCCATCCCCCAATTTTACGAATTTGGCTATTTATTAAAATCTTTCAAAACGTGTTTCATAATTTGTAACAAGAAGACTTTATAGCAATTTTTTGACTTCTAGCGTGAAAATTTATGGAACACCCAATATTTTTCATCCCTCAGTTTTAGGGAAATCCATGGAAGTCTCCCAATAATTTGCATCACTCAGTTTTATGGATTGAGGGTAATTTACTAGAAATGCTGAAATACGTGTTTTATAATTTATAACAAAAAATTCATTCATCTTTCAGACGTCTAGCATCAGCGGAAGTCGCACACAAACTTTCAATTCCCAATGCTAGACCCCTAGCATTGGGAATTGAAATTGAGGGGTAATTTACTAAAAACCTAATATATGTGTTTCATTATTTCTAACAAAAAGTCATATCAATTTTCAGACTTTTAGCTTAAAAAAGTCTCATACAAACTTTCATCCCCTAATTTAAGAGGTGGGGCGGGGGGAGGGGGGCCGAAAGTACCAAGTTTTATAATTTTTCTGTTATATGTGTACCATTATTAACCTGCATACCTTTCAGCTTTCTAGGACTTCAGGAAGTACCCAGACCCTATAGGTTTTGATGATCATCAGTGAGTCTGTGACGTAACGTAATCGGGGATTTTTAGATATTAATAAAATCTAGTGTATAAAAGCTATGCCACTGAAACTTTACAGGTATATATTATATACGTATGTTTATTTAGACTTAGTACTATAGACATGATATCGAGAATTTCGTTTATTTATCTAGTTCCAGTAAAGCTCTTCCATATGAAACCCCCCATGATACAATAGTAATTAACTCCCATTAAAATATGGACCTTTAACTCTTGCATTGAGGCCCTATAGTTTCGTGATCTAACTATAAATGTGCAGTTTTCAGATTTATTGCGAGTTATATATATTTTGTACTCTGTGACAGTATGCTCCACATAAAATTTATAATTCTAGTTTTACGGCAAGTACCCTCCCTATATTACCACCCGCGTTATCGAATAGATTTTAATTTGGATCCGACAAATATAACTATGTAAATGTATTGCATAGAATAACTACTAATTCTGTAGAATAATATTTCTTTTTATTAAAAAAAAAACTTATAATTACATATATTATAGTAGATACCTATAGCATTTATTTGACATTCACATTAGGTAAATATCACTACGAGTATTGACTACATAATACGAAGAACAGCAATAGAGTACTGGAAGCTAGAGGAGTCCATCAAGCTTCTCCAGGAGTTAACAGCGTCCCTCGATGCAGGCGAGTATAAAGTCCTTGAAGGCGGAGACTCTCACGTAGACGTCGGGCCAGCCCTCCGCGCACGGCCACATGCCCCACGACACGATGCCGTACTGCTCCTCCAGCCGAGCCAGCTCCTCACCGCTGGAATCCTTCTTCTCGCTGCTACGGTCCTGGTCTTCCCCCCGAGGCTGCTTCTTGTTCACGCTCACCAGCGCGCTGCCACTGTCACCCTGCGAAACAAAATCAATGCGTTTGAGATTTAAAAAAAAAGAATACGGAACCCTAAAAAGGTCGAGATTTTTGCGGAAGCTTGCATTTCAGTGTCTCTTATGGGCAGCAGTCTCAAGCTTTTTCATACCTATTTGATTTATTATAGTGGGTCTCATGTGGTTGTGGAAGTTGTTTGCTTTTGCCTAGGGTTTGAAGAAATAGAACTGTATATAAAGATATCGAATGTTTGGATGCTGTTTCTCAAGTCTTCTGCTTAGATACATTGCAAACGATACTCCAAATTTAAAAACGAATCAATCGAAATCTTTTGTACCAAAAAATGTGAGTAGATAGCTAAAAATACAATATGCAGAATTTGATCCTATTCAACTTCGCAGTGCAATAAAGCAAATGACTTGTTTCGGAGTTGTACTCTGACTTAGGTACTGTGAATTTTTTTAGCAGGGAGATTGTAAGCACACTTACATGACACATGCCGTGTCCAACTGAGTGCAAGGCGCAGACTTCGGTCTTGTTGTCTAGAGGAGGAACCCAGCCCCCCGTGATGGCGGCGACCTCGTTCAGGTCTGCGAGACACTTCTTGTAGCTGATGCTCCTCAGGTACAAGATCTGGAGCTCGTTGGAGACCATGCCCCCCAGCTGGAAATATCACCAAAGATGTTTTAAACCAACAAACAATATTCGAACTCTTTATAAAACTGACCAATTCATCCACCAGATGTAAAGATATGTGTACACAATTATGACGGCATATTGATTATGATAATAAATTCATCATGATTACCGATATCGTCCCCCAGCCCGTGGCAAAGCTCTCCTGGCCGCCGGCCACGTGGTCGAATCTCAGCGCGACGGGAGCCACTCGCTTGCTCAGCTCGATCTTCTTCTTAGAGGTCAGCACGGCGATGTCGTTCTTGATGTTCCAGCGGTCGTAGTCAGGATGCAGCTTGTGGCGGCCTAACTCTACCACGGTCCCGCTGTGCCACGTGTTGCTGCCCACCATGGCGTGGAACGTACTACGAAACAGACAATCAGTTGCAATGACACTATAATGCATACGGTACATTGTACCCACATCCTATGGTTCAAGAGATTAAGATAGACAACGTCCAAATATAGTTCGGACTTGTGTGTTGATCTTTATTTTCCACTAGAGCCGCAGAAGAGTGCGAAAGTGTCTTGGCAGCTCCGGCACAAGGACGCCAAGATACACCTTAAGGTTTTTAGTGGGTACAACGAGCAGTCGGTGGGATACCCACACAACCATGGCATCCATAAAGGGACTGCCTCGGTGGCTCAGTGTTTAGTGACCCTGACTTCTGGATCAAAGAGGCGTGGGTTCGATCCCCACCCAGGGCAAGCATTTATGTTATGAACATAGATGTTTGCTCTGAGTCTGGGTGTTATTTAGGTACTACATATCTATTTGAGTATGTATTTAAAATACGTATAAGTAGTATATCAGTCTCTGGCAGCCATATCAGAAGCTTTGCTTAGTTTGGGGTCAGAGACCGTGTGTAAGATGTCCCCTAATATTTATTTATTATTTTCCCTGGGTCAAAAAAGGACTTTTGGGCAGCTACGTTCATCCTGTAGTCAACATGATCACAGGATATACTGTCTGTTACTGTACTGACAGTTTGATAAGCTGTCTGTGTAACGGCTGGCGACTGGTAGTAAGTACTCACTCCATGAGGCTACCGTCCCAGTTGACAGGCACGCAGTGAGCAGCGGTGAGGATGCAGCGGTCGGAGATGATGGAGGCGCCGCACATGAGCGAGGTCCAGAAGTAGCCCACCACCAGCGCAGCCATGTGCGGCGCGCGCTTCGCCGCCGCATCGCTACCACCCACGATGCGGGAGCCGAAGAACTGCTCCAAGTCTGCTGATGGACTCTCCAGGGGTATGCCTGGGAATAATGCAAAAAACGTAAGAAGAAGAGTACGCGGCGGGTTAAGGAGTTAAGTGCCGAGAAAAACTTTCGTGTATTTTTTTTAGGCCTTCCAACCACCTTAGCTGCTATGTCATCATCATCTGCTCAACAGTATCCAACTTATTTACGTGCGATCGGTACAATATGTGCACTTTTAAACTCCGATAACTAGGCATCTAACTTGTATAATACAGGGTTATCCAGAACTGTTGTACTAAGCCATGAGTGTAAGGCGATGATTCAGACCATCATTATGAACAACTTTTACTACGGAGCCAACCCGAAATTCCAAAAAGAAGATTTTTGATACATTTTATCGATTCCGAGTTGCAGTTTCGTATGGAACAGCTGTTTTTTATTTCTCAAATTTTGAGTTGGCCCCTAAGTAATAATAATGATGGTCTCAATCCTCCTTTGGCTCAGTATAGGGTAAGCAGATAACCCTGTATAATCGTGTATTCAAAACCAATAAAAAAAATTGTAATTCCATTTTGATAAATAAATAGGTAAGTAATTTTCTCACCACTGGACAAATGCCCAAAGACTCCCACAACAAATGCAATAGTAAGAAACATGATGTTTATTGTACACGGAAGGGACAACAGAACTGATACATTTGTGCTGAAGTCTAGTAGTATTTATATGAAAGTTTAGTTGATATTATCTCTTTTGCTATCAATAACATTCAATAGTATAAGTTGCAGTTTGAATCACGCTCGAGAAAGGTCCCGTAGTATTATTTGTCTTACAAAGAAATTATTCATTATCAAATTAATTCAAATTTTGTAAATACCTATGAAAAGTTAATTATAATATTATTATTACTAGATGTAGGAAACGCATATGGTACATTTTATACCATTACCTTTGTAATTGAGTCGTTGGGTAGTGCTATAACTTAATTATACTATTGTATGTCCGCTGGGACAAACTGTTGAGACTAACCATTTGTTACACCTATGTACCGACACAGTTTGAAGCTATAAAAATTTACTTTACTTTAAAATAACTCAGAAGTACCCTTTTTTAGGGTTCCGTACCCAAAGGGAAAAACGGGACCCTATTGCTAAGACTTCGATGTCCGTCTGTCCGTCTGTCTGTCTGTCTGTCTGTCTGTCACCGGGCTGTATCTCATAAACCATGATAGCTAGGCAGCTGAAATTTTTACAGATGATGTATTTCTGTTGCCGCTATAACAACAAATACAAAAAAAAATAATAGGGGGCTCCCTTACAACAAACCTGAATTTTTAGACGTTTTTCGCTCTATATTAATAATGGCATCAGGTAGATGCTTGAAATTTTCACAGAATATTTAGTTTTATATCCACTTCAATAATAAATAATAAAATTAAAATAAAATAAATATTTAAGGAGGGCTCCCATACAGTACGGATCCCTCCGTGCGCGAGTCCGACTCGTACTTGGCCGATTATTATATCATGCCTACCCTGGAAAATTCCGTACCCTCTCCAAAATCTTGGAAGTAAATATCTGCATTCTATTTTTCAGGAGTAGGCAGCAGTCTCAAAGAAAAACTTAAACTTAGATTATCCATGTTTATTCATAAATTCGTTTAGTGCACAATACATTAAGTTACATAGAACATTAAGTTCTTGCAAACTACAGTATTTAACTGAATGACATTGACCCCGTAGGCAAAGAATATATAATAATACTACGCCGTAAGGGTGTCGCAATTAGGGGCGTCGCCGTGGTGGTCTAGTAGTAATGACACCTGCCATACAATCGTGAGGTCGTGGGCTCTAATCCCGGTCCCGGAATTTCGGACCCCTGGCTTTTCGGAGAAGGAAAACATCGTGAGGCAACCTGCATATGTCCGAGGAAGAAATTCGATGTCGTTTGTGAATCCACCAACCCGCACTTTGCCAGCGTGATGGATATGGCCCAATCACCCTTGTAGGCAGGCCTACGCCCTTCAGTAAGAAGGCTGGCACATTACAGTAAGGGCGTCGCCCTTTAAGGAAGGAAAAAAGTTCAAAGTTTATGAAAGACTTCATACTTCCTACCTTCTTACGAATTGTCCCTAAAAACAGGACACAAAGTAAAACTTTAAGGTTTTCTCATAACGCATTGAAACCCTAATAAAATTGATTTCTGTTACGAGTACATACTCGTAGAAACGGTAAACTGATTCTTTGTTGTATTTGTCATATTTTTTTTATGTCAACTAGTGTAGTAGTACTGATGGTATCGTTATAACCATGAATACAGTTTTGATTGATTTTACTCGATCGCCTCTTAAATCTCAGTTGTTTACAATAATTGTAATGATTTTAATAGCAGTTTTAACAATGTTGTTGTTTTCTGTTGCACTGATTGTTACTTATGGAGATTATAGGACGATCACTGAATAGATAGGTACTAAAGGTAGGTAGGTATCAAAATGAAATCTAAAATTAGATTTCATTAGGTCATCATAAGGTAAATTTATGGGAGGTTAAGATTTTCTGTTTTGTCGTAGAATCGAAGTTAGTAATAGAATCGATCTTTAGATTACATATAGAAGTCGGAGAGAAATCTCCTAGACATAAGACTAAAAGAAAAGCAAAAAAAATTATGCTTGATTTTTGTCATAAAATTTTATGTGGTTCGTAACTAGTTTCACCTTGTAGACGGGGGCAAAAACTGGGTAAAAGACCTTACAGGCCGCGCCACACAAGTTGGTGGAAATGAAGTTAGCTACAAGCTGCGCAATATCCAATCAACGCGTGGCTTTGTGTGAGCTTCGGTCAGGATTGAATGTTGCGCACCTTGTAGCTTACTTCATTTCCGCCAACTTGTGTGACGCGGCCTATAAGTACCTACATGAATCAATGTAGCTCTGTGAATCAATGATTTACAAGATACATGAACAAGATAATGGCTTATCGAATTAGTATCTATAAAGACAACAAATCATGTAGGTATCGATGGAACTGATTTATTTATATACTAATTGATTACCTATTGATAATGACTAAGTTGTTTTTACGAGAGAGTTCACTGTCATGTGAGTTTACTTAACACACTTTGAAACTTTGATTTTGAATGGAAAATAAAGAGATAATATCGAGTAGGTATTAATAATTTAAAATGCTATGAACACGTCAAATGTAAATTGTATCAGTTTTATCCTGCAGTGTAAATACGATGTTTCTTACAATCGCAATAGTTGTGGGAATCCTGGGGCACCCTTTGGGTACGGAACCCTAAAAATGTAACGAGTAAAATAATAAAAACATGAATTTAATTTTACCATTCAAAATGTTCCTACATGTAAAAACTGCCGTATCTGACCAATGGTAGCGCTAAAAACTGTCGAAATTAGAATCTACCAATGAGTAAGGTGAACGTGATATGAAGTTCACCGGGTCAGCTAGTACTATATATTAACTAGCGACCTGCCCCGGCTTCGCACAGGTGTATTGTACATATAAACCTTCCTCTTGAATCACACTCTATCTACTAAAACCGCATCAAAATCCGTTGCGTAGTTTTAAAGATATAAGCATACATGGGGACAGACAGCGGGAAGCGACTTTGTTTTACACTATGTAGTGATTGTGATAGTGATGATATACCTTTAGGTTAAGTTGATCAACCACAACAAACACAGCGATGCGAGGTAAATAGTAGGTACCGGTATATCAAAACAGATGAAGGCGTTTCAAAGTGTAGGGATGAACTTTCAGAGGTGTACGTGTACTCAAAATTATATTAAACTACTTTTCTAATAACGGGACCGTCGAAAAAAATTGCTGTTCCTAGAGGATGTACAAAAAGAGAACCGGCGGCGTGGCGTTACGGTGAACTAACAATACTATTTTTATCAGCAGCCAAAGTATGAAGGTACCGACTATACTTGATAGACGCGAGAAACCGAATTGGTGTCTACCTAGTATCAAACACTTTTAAATAGTATTGTACTAGCAATGACAGAGCAGTTTTGTCAACGTAACAAAATTAGCACAAAATTAGTAAAATCGCACGTCCGTGTGCGATCAAACTCACCTACGCTACGACGATTCTCTTTTTGCACAAACTTTACCTACTATATATGGCAAACTTTTTAAAGTACCTAATTCTCTAAAAAATTCTTATAGTTTGATTTTACATTACATATTTGTTTATACTATTTTATTCATTAATTATATTGTTTTGTAACTTAACAAAAGTAGTTTCATTTTAACGCCTTCTCGATTAATTCTTCAACAACGTATTTTGCTACGTAATTTCCATCAGGCGTTTGCAGACAAAGATTGGTAGCGCCCGTAGCGTAGTTTGACTAGGTGTTTGTCAGCGATCACCGAAATTAAGCAACGTTCCGCACGGTCAGTACTTGGATGGGTGACCGAGGGTAGCATTTTCTAACTGAGCGCTACCGTGGCTCGGATAAAACAGAAACATAGAGAAAATTAGATGCTACAACATGTGAAGCAACCGGCGTTAAATAGTACCTACATGTCAGAGGTCTATACTGACACCAGGGCTAGCCACACGGCCTATACGAACTTACTTACTTAGACAAAGATTGCATCATAGCTCAACTTGTAACTTTAAAAGTTAGAACCAAGAGAGATGTGGTAAAAATAAATGTAATAAATGATATTTCCAGGCACAGAGATACCAGAGGGATAATGTAATCGATCGAGAAAAGAAAGAGATGCAATGTTTTTATATGACCATGAGTTAGAAAGAGACATGAATAATTATTTTTCACAATAAATGGCAAAACCGCCTTCCATCGTGTTCAAAATTCGAATATTTCGCTCGAATTGTTTACATTATTCTTGATTTATCAAAAACGGCTCAGCTGATTTCTGTAAAATTTTAATGGGACAATTTTGAGAGTATACCCTTTCGAACTAAAAAAGAATTTTTTGATTCGGTTCACAATTGGCGAAATTATCGATGTTCATCTTGTACAAAATTCGGATATTTCGCTCGAATTGCTTACATTATTGTTGTTTTTTTCAAAAACGGCTCAGCCGATTTCTGTAAAATTTAAATGGGACTACCTCGGGAGTATACTCTTTCAAACTGAAAAAGAATTTTTCGATTCGGTTCAAAATTGGTGAAATTATCGATGAACATACACAAAAAAATACATATACACAAACATAGAACCTCCTCCTTTTTGGAAGTCGGTTAAAAATATCTTGATTCAGTGGCTAGTTGCCGTGGTTTTCTCTCAGTAGTGTCAAATTCCAATTCATGTTTGACAGTTTTGACAGCCATGGGCCAGATTTTCCATACATTTTTGTAGTTGAGAATTGCCGCAAGCGACAACAGCGCTATCTCTCAGTTGTAATAGCTCTGTGTTTCCAGGCATACCCCTGGAGGGTCCATCATCAGACTTGGGGCAGTTCTTCGGCTCCCGCATCGTGGGTGGCAGCGAGGCGGCGGCGGGGAGCTGTGGGCTACTCCTGGCAGTCCGTGGTCTGTGTCGGCTCCATCACCTCCCGGCGTTGCCTGCTCACTGCCGCGCATTGCTTGCTTTTTGACAGCCAGGGGAAACTACTAGAGTAAGTTTTTTTAGGGTTCCGTACCCAAAGGGAAAAACGGGACCCTATTACTAAGACTTCGATGTCCGTCTGTCCGTCTGTCTGTCTGTCTGTCACCGGGCTGTATCTCATGAACCATGATAGCTAGGCAGCTGAAATTTTCACAGATGATGTATTTCTGTTGCCGCTATAACAACAAATACTAAAAACAAAATAAAATAAATATTTAAGGGAGGCTCCCATACAACAAACCTGAATTTTTTGACGTTTTTCGCTCTATGTTAATAATGGTAACAGGTAGAAGCTTAATTTCTACAGAATATTTAGTTTTATATTCACTTCAATAATAAATAATTAAATTAAAATAAAATAAATATTTAAGGGGGGCTCCCATACAGTACGGAACCCTCCGTGCGCGAGTCCGACTCGTACTTGGCCGATTATTTAATCTCCTATATTAGACCTAGAAGATACCTGTTATAGGTAGGTAGGTGGTTTAGGGTGAGCATTGCTCCAGCTAGGGTTCCTATAATACCTATCTAAAAAACAAGAGCGCAGTTATAGCAGCTCGGACCGGGCGCAGAAAAGACTATTTACGGCACTGGTGGGGGGCGGCAATAAGAGCTACGTCACTAGATGGGGGGCGCAAGCGGTAAAAATAAACCTATTTTTTAGGGTTCCGTGCCCAAAGGGAAAAACGGGTCCCTATTACTAAGACTTCGATGTCCGTCTGTCCGTCTGTCTGTCTGTCACCGGGCTGTATAATAGGTATTAAAATGTACTTATTTTTATTGAAACACTTCCTTTTTAATTCACAACGATTTTCTTTTTTGATTATAATTTTACATCAGGTACCTACCTACAATAAGATAAGTAGATGAAATTAAAATACTGAAGCAGCCCTTCAGTATTTTAATTTCATCTACTTACTCTTTACCTACCTTATTTGAGTTTCTTCCCTAGCGCGTGAGATTCTGCATAGCCACGTGGCGCAGTAGGGTATACAGGGTTATTCCTAAACAATTAATATCCTTTTAGGGGTTTATTCTGTACATCAAAACTAATATAACTTTTGTTCTGCTACTTTTGTCAAAATTCAAAGATATAGCTTATAACAGGTGCAAAATTACGTATTCACGAATTACTAATAACAATTTTATTAATTACGTAAAATAATTTACTACAAATTAAAGTAGGGACAAGATAATAGGTCACTTTTGACATTTCATGTATGCAAAGAAAAATATACCTTACACTAAAGGAATAAAACTCATAAAAACAATATTGACGACGACCGATAATTGTTTTCGAAGACGGCTTGGAGTTTTATTCCTTTAGTGTAAGGTATATTTTTCTTTGCATACATGAACTGTCAAATGTGGCCTATTAAAATGACTCCACTGTAGAACAAATCATTTGACTAGGTGACTACACCTAGTCAAATGATTAGTTTGATTTGTACGGTGACTCCGGAAGTGGGCTGGTGGGCGTGGACGAGAACAAACTGTTCGGCGTGGCGTCGTGGGGACTCGCAAATAATTTATAATAATACTACCTACGTAATGAATCTTCTTCACTTCCACCCCTCATCCACGGACAGAACTTGCACTCTGCGCGCGGGCTGCACTGGCCGGTGGATTTTCTAATAAAAACTACCTAGACTGTGATAGGAAATACTTGTACTGTAAGCCCTACTACAGAGGCGCCAGCATTAATTTAACAGCAACGTAAAAAGCGTTCTCTCTATTGATTGCCTAAAGTGAAAAAGGAACAGAACTATGCTATTTAGCTAAAATAATTAGGCTGGCGCCTCTGTAATCGGGCTTTGTGTATGGTTGAATATCAATGATCCGTAACAAAACAAGTAATGTTTCCCTAAGGACAAATAATAGGAACTTATTTTACATTATTTGGTAACTTCCTCTTGATAGGTAAGTATTTTCTTTCAAAATATGAAGTACCTAGATCGGTTACTTTTTGTTGTTTTGGTTACTTGCGCCGAGGGGTACCCTGACACGTATACGAACACGTACTCCTTAGTAGGAGCTTTATACAAGAATGTACAAAGAGTTTACAGGGTTATTGTTAATCAATTAGGTAGCATCCTTTTAGGGGCTTATTCTGTACATCAAATCTAACAACTTTTGTTCTAATTCTCAAATAAAACACTAAATAGGTAAATAAATAAAAAAAAAGAAATGCTTTTCCACAGAAAAATATCGTCCACTCTCGACAAAATGTAGGTATAGAACAGCTGTTTTTTTGTTTTGACAAAAGTCGTAGAACAAAAGTTGTTAGTTAGCCAGCCACAGTCCTCAATTGAAAGTAGTGCCTAAAACGTGTCAGAACACGGTAATACATATCTACTTAAATATTAATAAATACCTACTATACATTATATATACCTACTACACATAAGTAAGACCTAAATAATTTACAATGACCCGTGGTTTTGGTTTGGACACGTTTTTTGCACGATTGTGACTATAGATACTTGCGCGATGTGTGTGGTAAAACTCATTGATGTGAGGAATCACTAAAGATACTACGTATCAGACAGGAATCTATGAACAACCAATAGCGGACTGGTAATTTTGAGTTGGACAATTATTTATTTTTTAAAACATGGCGACCGAAATGACGACAGTAATTTTTTTTTTTTTTGGCTTCAACAGTATTTATTAATTCCTGTATGCATAATATTCAATTCTCCAATTAAAATATTTTTATTATTTTACCACTTTTAAACCTATGTACTTATAGGAAGTTAATAAATAAGACTAAATATTGTGCTACTTCATGTTTATTCATCATTCACATCAATTTCTAAGAACAATTTTAGGTTAACTTTCGTAAGATAAAGTTTTTCATTTTTGCACAGTTATTATTGATATTAGACACCCACTTGAGTCCTATTTAACTATTTCAGAATACGTTCAAGTATCCTAATATGCTTCGCCTGCAGTTGTAGTCAATATTATACGACAATATTTTACAGGATGCAAAAATACACAATGTATCAACACCAACGCATAAAACATAATGAATGTGTGGTTCTGTAACAGTTCAGTGGAGACGATAAGCACGAACACTTTACATAACTAACACAATATAACTTTAATAAAACATTAAAAAAGATAGCACAAAAACTGCTGAAAATAACGGAAAAGATTGATTGACTTTGACATTTTGCAACTTGAGCAGCCTTGAATGGACATAGAGAATGTAATTGGGAAAGTCAAAATGGAAATTACCATTTGTCTATGGTGGAAAATTAGGGCAATTTTTTTTCTTTTAAGATTCCAGCCCATGAGCGGAATCAACTCTGGCGGCTGTGAAGTCAGCTACAAGCAGCGCGAAATCCAATCTTTAGTGAACTTCAGTCGGGATTGAGTGTTCAGTACACAGAGCTATTATACTGTGATGAAGATATAGCCCGTTAAAGTTCCGCGTGACGTCACCTGACGTCACTCACTCACTAACTACTAACAAAATGTTAGTATGCTGCTGTGACTATCAAACTTTGACAAGGTTTATCTTTGTCACTGATTGTTTGATTGACAAAAGAAAAAATACGTGTCCAATATTTTTTAATAATCTAACTGACGGACTAATATACCAAAAGCAGCAGCAGTGTGAAGTTAGCTACAACTGCTATACGCTGCGCAGATCCTCGTGTTAATAATAATAAACACGAGGCGAGGGGACGCCAATATGATTCGGCCTACTATACCAGTTTTGGCGGGAACACAAAATGTAATTTTACCATAATATTAAATGATATTTTCTAAACTAATCTATTTTGATTTACAATACTGTTAATACTTTTATAAAATGAAAATTTAATAGGTATATTTATTACTAATTCAAAGATTTAATAATAAAAAATAAAAGTGGTGATATTTTTTTATTAGTGAATGTATACAATATTAAAATACCGCAGTGCTTTCGGTCGGCACGCGAAGTTCCTAATTTCTCGGGTTCTAAAACTTTGTAAATAGGTACCTACTATGCAGTAATAATTATTTTCATTCCTATTTATTTGATGTAGGTTAAGTAAACCTAGAAGTAAATACCTAACTGCTTTACTATTTATAAATTAGATAAAATAATAGTAATTAAGAATACTTCAATATTAACAATGTAGTTGTAGGTAAGTAATATGTAAGTTCAAAAATAGGTGGCACATACAATATGTCAAACTGGTAGTTTTTAAGGTTCCTTAAATACCCAAAGGGTAAAAACGGGACCCTATTACCAAATTCTATTTTGTTGTGTTAGAAAATAGTGCTACTCAATTTTTAATTTGGTTAAGTATATTGTAATTACTTAAGTACTCCCATTAATTTTTTCTTCTTCTGCTGCCACCGTCAACACACGTGGTAAAGCAGAATATTTTATTTTTATGTACGACTACGATGTTGCAAAAAATTATCAATGTCAGCAAAAGTTTACCAAAATGACTGTGTCTGCACTTGACTAAATTCACCAAGCGCGCGAAACCGAATATGAAGAAAAAAAAGCAATGACAGTTACAAGATTTCAGTCATATCTCTAAGAAATGTGGTGGAGTTTTGGCGGGAACGCGGAAAAATCATGTCGTCTCATTAAATTGTTGTCACTTGTGTTTTATCAGTTATACCTAATTAGTGAAAAATTATGATATTTCGTTGATTGTGAGCCGCCCCCCGACCGCCTAAGCAATAGCAATCGTAATAGCAATCGTTTATGACTTCATTTTAGACATTTGGCACCGCCTATGTGACGTTAGCCATCAAAATTGTTCATTCAACGATTGCTTTCGCAATCCGCGCAAAGCAATTGATGGCTAACGTCACATAGGCGGTGCCAAATGTCTAAAATGAAGTCATAAACGATTGCTATTACGATTGCTATTGCTTAGGCGGTCGGGGGGCTGATTTACGTGCATGAGTGTAGGCAAGTAAGTTCGTATAGGCCGGGCGGCTAGCCCTGGTGTCAGAGTTTTTAGGCCGCCCGAAGGCCTCTGACATGGCTAAACGGTTAAAACAACCGGGGCCTACATTTTAACGTGTCATCCGAGCCACGGTAGCGCTCAGTTGGAAAATGCCACCCGCGGTCACCCATCCAAGCACTAACCGTGCGGAACGTTGCTTAATTTCGGTGATCGCTGACAATCACCTAGTCAAACTACGCAACGAGCGCTACAATGTAGGCAAGTGATATAATGTGACGTATCATGTTGTTCCGTGTTGTTACCAATACTCCATAGACGCCTCTAGTAAAGTCTCCACTGCTTTACTGAGGTATGACTTGGACTATGTTTGGACTTGACCGCGACTTTATTGGGCTATGACGTGACTATGACAATGACTATTTTGATAAAATATCAAAAATTATGAATACCAAATACTTGACACTGGCAAATGCACAATAATGCGACGCCAAAACATAAAGAAGAAGAAATGTGGTCTTTATTAACAGCTTGACATGGTTCAGTTTAGCTTCTCACATGATGAAACTGAATTAAATTCAAATATTTCTTCATAAAAGTACCGAACTACTAATATTCTTGAATTGAACAAAATTACAAAACAAAACAAAGGAAGGACGATAAAAATTAAACAGTCAAATTAATATCGATACAATTAGCTAAAACAGCTGAGTGGCTGTACTTAGTTCATGATTGCCAAGCGAATTGCGGGTGTTCAATAAAGTTAATTTCAATGTTATAAGTGATGATAGAGGGTAGATGTGAAAAATTACGATGCAAGTGTCATTCGTACCTTGCTGTGCCCTTTTCTTCTGCTGCCACCGTCAAAACACGTGGTAAGTCGTCATATTTTTACTTTTCACTGAAAAAATAAATTCCATACCGTCGATTCGCACGTCGAAACTACTTCCCATTTGTTTACAACACATCAAACATGTTTTCTGTTGATTTTCTAGCGTTAATCCATCGAAATGCAGCCGGAATACGTCGCACCTGTAACGCTCCCCTTCTTGGCCCTCCCAAAACAGTTCACCTCAATTCAAATGAACCGTGAATCGATGTATGACAATATCTATATGAATGTGAGCATAACAACACCATACCTTGATGGTGCCCCATGTAGCATGTATTCAGGCCCTTGCCGCGTGCAGTTCAAAGCATCATATCCAGATGACAGAGCCGAAGTCGAACAAGAGATCACGACGGATTCGTCATTATACTGTGATGATATCAATAAGATGCCCGTGATATTCTCAGATGTTAGTAACTGCTCAGACCAACCTTACGACCAGTCCCAGGTGTGGAAAGATCCATCTGTAAGCCCGCATGTGTACAACCATTATGATAGGCCTGTGCAGCAGACGTACTCTGTGGTGGATAATTCGGGCCATATCACCGTCCAGCAGCACAATACTTACACAATACTTGCTCAGAATGTGTACAACTATGACCGGCCTCAAACTGATCCTGAACAAGTTGGGTATAAGCGGATGCGGGAAACTCCAAAACGGCCACTGTCTCCGGAGATCTTTTATGACGATGAAGAGTCTGAGAGTGAGATGTTGTTGTCGCAGTTATCTAAGAAGAAAAAGAAAAATAAAGGTGATAACGTTGCCCGTGCACAGGGAGATAATGATGCGCTGAAACAGGTAAATACATTTTGAAATAGTATTCAGACTCTTTGTTAGATAGATTCATAGATAAATCGTTTATTGTTCACACAATCAATAATATTCCAAAAAAACAACCGGTGACCTTAATGCTTAGAGCGATTTCTTCCAGGCAACGTGTCTAATAGATGAAAGAAATAAAGAGAAAGGTAAAGGAATTTGTTATGTTTGCTTCAATGTTACAATCTATCAGGATAGATATATGTATTCTTAATACACTGATGCTCCGTATGAGATATTTTACACATTTGGAATAAAACAAAAAAATAAATAATAATTTTATTCCAATATAATATGTTATTTTGTCATATCAATGATGATGACTATATTGCATTATTGTTCTGTAATACAATTAATCTAGATAATTGTATATTATCTTCAAAAATGTAATAAATCTTCTTGAATCTAATAATCTGTATCTTTATGTTTATTAAAATGTATAAATACGGTTAGAAGATATTCAATTGTTGCTTGCAACCTTTACTTCAGCGACATAAAAATCTTTATTGATTGAACTAAAAGTTGAAAACCTGGAACCTAGTTGTTTAAACCACTCAGCCATGTCAGAAGCCAGGCAGGAATAAACCTAACCACCCAACCAATATGAATATATGAACCTAAAAGTCAAGTGGTCTCTCCTTGGCTCGGATGGCATGTAAAATTGTAGGTAACTAACTACCTGTTGTTTTAACCATTTAACCATGCCAGAAGCCTTCAGGCAGCTTAAAAACTGACACCAGGGCTAGCAAGCCACTATGAACTTACTTTATTAGCATTCCATTCCCAAAGGGTAAAAATGGGACCCTATTACTAAGACTTTGTTGTCCGTCTGTCTGTCACCAGGCTGTAGCTCTTGAACCGTGATATCTAGACAACTGAAATTTTCACAATGATGTGTTTCTGTTGCCGCTAATAACAACAACTATTAAAAACAGATTAAAATAGATATTTAGGGGGACAACAAATGTGCTTTCCTTGTTGTTGTTTGCTCATTATTAATAACAGCAGCAAGTAGACACTTGAAATGGGGCTAAGGGGGCCCATACAGTATGGAACCCTATGTGCGCGAGTCTTACTAGCACTTGGCCGATTATATAAACATTCGCCATCTTACTACAAAGGATTTACGCACACTTTAGACAATGTTGAACAGTACAAATTGAACGGTCAGACTGTGTTTAAAGCGTGTTTAAATCTTTTGTGGTAAGACGGTAATTTGTTATTCTAACTTACAGCTGATGGCTACCACCACCAAGTCGAAGCAGCGGAAGACAATACTGTTTCAAGGCGAGAACTCTGAAAGGGGCCAGACTATTCAGACCATACTGATTACGGACCCAAATGTCAAGTGCTCTCCGGTTACTCCTACATATGGTAAGCTATTATTTTTATTTTGATATAATATTGTATTTTTAACCAACTTCCAAAAAGGAAGAAGTTCTATGTTCGTGTGTATGTATTTTTTTTGTGTATGTTCATCGATGATTTCGCCGAATCTAATTTTTTTTAGTTCGAAAGGGTATACTCGCGAGGTGGTCCCATTTAAATTTTACAGAAATCGGCTGAACCGTTTTTGAAAAATCAACAATAATGTAAACAATTCGAGCGAAATATTCGAACTTTGTACACGATGGAAGGCGGTTTTGCCATTTTTTGCGAAAAATAATTATTAATAATATGAATAATATTTAAAACTTTGTCATTTTTGAACTTTATGTAAATTGAGTTTATTTATTATATAGGCCAGCAGCACAAAACAAAAACGTTATAAGTATATTATTATATTTATATAGGATTAGTCAGAAAATGTGTTCTAAGCTGAAAGGGGCTCATCATTAAGAATGACTTTTACTATGGGGCCAACATGCAAAACGAGAAAAAAAATCAGCTGTTTTAGAGATTGTGCAAATAGAGAAGCGTCGTAGGTGAGGTCGCCCGTGTGCCATTATACTAATTTTACCCACGACGGAACGGAGCAGGCAAAGTTTGTGCAAAGTAATGTTCCCACCTATCTTCTTAACTAATCATCCGATTTTGATGCGGTTTTCAATAACGGGTTTTTGTTTGATAAGTTCATGTCCTTAGACAGGTGTCATGGCTGTAACTCACTAGGGGGCGCCACAATATTAGTGCAAAACAATGTTGCAATATAATCAAAACGAAATGTCCGATTACGATTCTGTTTTCAGCAATGTGTACGTGGTAGCATAATGCATGTTCCCAAATAATAAAAAATTCGTTTATTATTCTTTTTCGATGAGATTTTTACTGTAGTGGGTTTTTTCATAATTTTGCTTAATCTTGTGTTACTTTGACAACACTGCTCTGTCATTGCTAGCGCAGCTACGAGTAATAGTGTTTTATACTTGGTAGACAGTAGACACCAATTCGGTTTTCATTAGTACTCGCGTCTATCAAGTATAGTCGGTACTTTGGCTGCCGAGTAAAATCTTATTGTTAGTTCACCGTAACGCCACGATGGTTCTCTTTCTGCACATACTCTATACATTTTGTTGATTTCGAGGTGCAATTTTGTTAGGAACAGCTGATTTTGGGTTCCTTTGTAAAAGTTGTTCATAATAATGATCCTATTCACTACATTTCGGTTTAGCACAGTGCGAGCAGATAACCCTGTATGTACAGGTTTATTGAGAAAAGCGTTTTTTTCTCGAATTCCGGCTTTGCCCGATTGTAAAAGTTGTTCATAATGTGAATCGCTTACCCCTCCCCCTTTTTGGCCCTCTTCTTACTCTCGGCTTAATACATCTCTGAATAACCCTGTAAAGTATAACAGTTAATAACTAGTTGTTTTAAAACTGCTACTTATTTCTAATGAGTCGATGAGTACAAACATGGAATAGGCAGCAACAGAAACGGAACCAGAGTTAACAACATAGCTCAGCTCTTCTTGTCTCAAACGTAAACGTCTTAGCGACAACGTATTAGCAAGCGCAGCGCCTTCCTTCCACTGGACACCACCAAAACGACACCATCGGTGGTGTCGTATGGAATCACTAGTCCATACGACACCACCGACTAATAGTGAGGTTACCTACATACAAAGTTGTTCACTGAAATAAAAAAATAATATTTCATAAACTCTGTTTTATTAATTATCGTTTAACTATAGATAACTTGAAATAATAACTTTGGGGTCGGATCAATGTATGTGATGTTGTCTGATATTTATTTATTTATTTTAATGAACTGGGAGCTGTTAGTCAAAAACACGCGTTTCTGGACATCACTAGGGTGGTGTCGTATGGACTAGAGATTCCATACGACACCACGGATGGTGTCGTTTTGGTGGTGTCGAGAGGAAGGAAGGCACAGCGTAGGACACCCACCCACAAAGTAGATAGACAACTTCTGTCAACGTGAGATCGCGCTGGATGCAAGACGCTTCCAACAGCTCTTATTGAACATCTATGTGAAAATCTATCTGCCAACACTGATTGTGATATCATCTTTGACAAATGGAGATCCATTGTAGCCGTCCTCACGGCATATTGTGAAAATCTCACTGACCAGTGGGATCGTTGCAAACGGCCTGATAGTTCGTTTGTAATTGAAAAATTATGAATTTGTGACATTTAATCTAATTTTGACATTATATGTGCTGATTTTTTTTTTATTTGACAGTTTATAATTCTATTATTGACATTGTATAATTATAATTTACGCATGCTTTTTCTGTTGTGACTTTGAACCTAATTCTTGAGAGTACTTCCACTCTGCCCCACCAAAGCGCTCCACTGGTGGGGCAGATTCCACTTCTTCATTTTTTGGAGTGGAATCTGCCCCACTCGTCTCATCTTGGTGGGACAGATTCCACTCACTTTTTGGACCAGTGGAATCTGTCCCACCAGGGGTGTCGCGCGATTTTAAATTAAATTGGTAGTGCCATGATGTGAAATTTGACTGCAAAATTTTAATCATTATAACGCCCCACCAAAAGAACAGATAAGTGAAGACATTGAATGCAAAATATTAGGAAGATTGTAAAATAAAAGCACAATTATCTGAAGTAAAAAAATACGGATTGTATGTAGTTATAGTATTTATGTCGCAAATATCTTCCGTTGTCGTAAAGTAAAAGAAAATTATAAATTGAATATTATCATTCAATTTATAATAATCCATCCATTGTAATGATCTTTAATAATCTATTCGAGATTCGGTGGAATCTGCCCCACCAAGATGAGACGCGTGGGGCAGATTCCACTCCAAAAAGTGAGAAGTGGAATCTGCCCCACCAGTGGGGCGCTTTGGTGGGGCAGAGTGGAAGTACTCATTTTTGACAGTGTATCTACAGATTTTATTTTAATTTTTTTAATTTGACTTTTTTACTTTTGAAATTGCGTGACTGATGTTTATTCAATTTTTAATATTATTTTATGTTTTCGTATTGTTTATGCTTTCTTTTTTCCGTTGATTTTTTATTTTATTTTAATATTGTGAGGCAAATGTAATTGATTCAGGTCGTTTTTCCCTCAATAAAGAAATTTGTATTTGTATGTGGCAGACTTTTGTCCAGTTTCGGCCTATGGCTGAAACGATGTTGATTTAAGTCCTCTATTTAATTCCAGAAGAATCATCAGCCTCGAATCCAAACAAGAAAAAATACCAATGCGCCAAATGCAAGACCATCTTCGATAAAATCTCCCAGTTTCGCCAGCATTTAGTCGGTAACGATACCAAGTACCAGCTCGTAGAAAAGTCGAGCCAATACATCTGCTCGGAATGCGGGAGAAAATTCTCAAATCAATTCAAATACCAGACACACTGCATGGGACACGGGGACCCGGACCTAGAATGCCCCAAATGCCACAAAGTCTACGCTTCAAAAAACAACCTGAAAATTCATCTCCGAATCCATAATCGCAAGTACCGTTGCATGTATTGCACGAGGTCGTACGACAATGTCGACGTTTACAAGAGTCATATGAAGACGCATTCCAAATTCGTCTGCCAATATAAAGACTGCTTATATACTGCTAATTCTAAATCGAAGCGCGATGATCACTACGATGAACATATTAAAGAGTACCATATCAATAATGATCCCAGCAACGACGACTACGGCTTTGAAGAGATAGATACTGACAGTGCCGATAATAATCATCAAAGTAACGATCACATCGATCCCTATAGTAGCGATCAAAACAATCGAGCCAGCTCTGGTTTCGATGAACCACTCAATCATGTTTACAATGACGATATTGAAGAACAATTTGGTATTGCCAAGACGTCAAGCAACACTGACATTGGAGATTCGTTCCTGGCCGATTTTGGTGAGGATTTCGAAGATGATCTGATAATAACAGAATGTGAACTGAGCAGCGAAACGTCTGATTTGATACTAGCTTCTGAAATTACGATTAGTTACGATATAACTACTGAAGATAGCAGCAGTGGAAGCAATGAAATAATAGTGGATGAAATTGAACCAGAAAATGATTATAACAACAAAGCAGGAAGATATAAAAACGAAGGAGAAGATAATGCAAATAAGAATAAATACAAAGAACCAGACATGAATGAAAATGCTACATTAGAGGACATCGATAAAGAAGAGAGGGTAAAGACGGCGGAGTCAGTGATAAAGGCTATGTCGGACAAGTTATTTCTGCTGAACAATAGAAAGAAGAATAAATATGTGAGGGGCAATAAGGTAAGACATAATTAGTAAGAAGTAAGAACATTTCCTATCTTCAATATAACTAATTTGAAAATTTAAATGACATTGATATTGTCGGTAAAAATTACAAGACTAAAAGTAAAAACTGAGGTTCTCAAGCATAAAAATGGTTTGCATTTGACTACATACTGCCTGATGTTGAGCAGATATGCGGTCTAGGGTGTAGCACGCTTACCTAGAAGATACCTATTTACTCGGGATTTGAAGACACCCACGTTGTTCTTAAGCAGGAAGACAGACCCAGGCAAAGCGTTCCACATTCTGGCAACTTGCCAAATACCTACAGCAAACATTTTTTTTTAGCTTTTTACGTTACTAAATTTCGATAATTACTCTGTTATAGAGACTATACAGGGTTATTTTCCTAACCCTTACCAAGCCGAAAGGGGGTGATTCAGACCATCATTACGAACAACTTTTACTATGAGGCCAAACCAAAATTCGAGAAAAAAATCAGCTGTTTTTTTTAGAAAATTGCAACTTGGAAGTTTTTTTATAGCATTGCATATCTGTTGATTACTTGTAGTGGGATTTTTATTTTATCTCATGTAATTTTATGCGTGGCTGTACCATAAGAAATACGTAATACTGATGCGGGAAATTGATCTTTATCAACGTGGACCGAAACGGCCTCTTCTTTTATCGTTCTCGGCGTTTCGCCCCGCGGGGCGAATGAGGGCCTTCAAAAAGAGTCATCGTCGATTCGCCCCGCGGGCCGAACAGCTTGCGGGGCGAAACCACGAAAGAGCCGAATAGACAAAACGGATTAAACAGCAAATTTTTTCTCGAATTAATTGTCGGCCGTAAAAGTTGTTCGTAATGATTGTCTAAATCACCTCCTTTCGTCATAGTACAGGGGAAGTAAATAACCCTGTATAGATAGATACTTTGATACCTGGAATACACATTTAGAGCATTAAGCTGTAATTTTTAAAATTAAACTTATTTTCTATCGTCTGTAATTGGTGGAAAAAACGCTAAAAGAAGTATTGTATTGTACCAGCCTTTTTGATAGTCCACTGCAGAACGTAGGCGTAACCACGAAGGGTGATTGGGCTTATCCACCACGCTGGCCCAGTGCGGGTTGGTGGATCCACATACGCCATCGAATTTCTTCTACGGACGTATGCAGGTTGCCTCACGATGTTTTCCTTCACCGAAAAGCCAGTGGTGTGAAATTCCGTACTTAAATTCCAAGGAATTCATTGGTACGGGACCGGGATTTGAATCCACGCCCTCACGATTGTAAGGCGAGTGTCATTACCACTAGACCACCACTGCTTATCTACGGCTAAAAGAAGTAAGGAGAAAGTAAATTTAATACTCAATACCAATATTTTTTTTGTTTTAATAGCATTGTCGCTGAAAAAGTGGCTACGGAGCGTCATGGCCGTATTGGGTAAATATTTGTCGTTCCAGCTTGCTCGCTTGGCATGTTGAATCACTTTTTGGTTTCCGACATAACCATTTTTCTTCCTATGTCACTTATCAGAAACATTTCATCGTATCAGATGTGGCCTACTTTGATATCTTTATAAAGCTTTTCAAAAATCATCTACTAGGAATTCTTTTTCTTTCATCTGCATATAGCCTTTTCTTTCATAACGATTTCTGCCTTCTATTCTTTCTATTTGCTTGATTGCATTTTGTAGAGATAAGTACAGAGCTTCAGCGCTTTAAAACATAATCTTTTATTGTATTTACTTATTGAAGTGAAACTTGTAATGCGACTTCCAACATGGTTGCGTTAAACGTTTAACGCTACCATGGAGGGGTATGAAAGCACTGTTGCGTCGAAGTTTGACTTCGTCCGCGCGGAGGGACTCCACTTGCACTTTTTAGGGTTCCGTACCCAAAGGGAAAAACGGGACCCTATTACTAAGACTTCGATGTCCGTCTGTTCGTCTGTCTGTCTGTCTGTCACCGGGCTGTATCTCATGAACCATGATAGCTAGGCAGCTGAAATTTTCACATATGATGTATTTCTGTTGCCGCTATAACAACAAATACTAAAAATAAAATAAATATTTATGGGGGAAATACAACAAACCTGATTTTTATACGTTTTTCGCTCTATATTAATAATGGTAACAGGTAGATGCTTGAAATTTTCACAGAATATTTAAATTTATATTCACTTTAATAATAAATAATAAAATTAATATTTTAGGACGCTCCCATACAGTACGGAACCCTCCGTGCGCGAGTCCGACTCGTACTTGGCCGATTATTCATATTTTACTTCCCATTTTGATTCTAAACAATATCTTGAATAACAGAAACGCAAATTATGGACTTTACCTACTTTTGAATCGTTAGTTTACTTACTGATTGTTGTGAATAATTAATGTTCCGTACCCAAAGGGTAAAAACGGGACCCTATTACTAAGACCCCGCTGTCCGTCCGTCTGTCTGTCTGTCAGCAGGCTGTGTCTCACGAACCGTGATAGCTAGAAAGTTGAAATTTTTACAGATGACGTATTTCTGTTGCCGCTATAACAACAAATACTAAAATCAGAAAAAAATAAGGTGGCTCCCATACAACAAACCTGAATTTTTAGCCGTTTTTCGTTCGATATTTATAATGGTGACAGGTAGATAGATGCTTGAAATATTCACAGAATATTTAGTTAAATATTCACTTCAAAAATAAATAGTTTAATTAAAATAAAATAAATATTTAAGGTATTCCCATACAAGAAACGTGATATTTTTGGTCGATTTAATAACAGCAACAGGAAGATACTTGAAATATTCGCAAAATATTAAGTTGTACGAGTTATAATATGAATTAGTTAATATTAATAATTGGATTGGTCGCCACGCCAGCCTTAACGATGTCATTCGCAGGGCTTTTGCCACCGCCAATATCGCAGCCGTACTCGAACCGAGTGGGCTCGCGCGTGGTGATGGCAAAAGGCCTGACGGCATGACGCTGGTCCCATGGAAGTGTGGACGGCCCTTAGTATGGGACGCAACTTGTGTCGATACTTTGGCACCGTCACATCTTTCTGAGACTCAGAGTAGGGCTGGAGCTGCGGCCAATTCGGCGGAGCAGCACAAGCGGCGCAAATATGCTAACCTCGGTAGTGGTTACATATTTGAGCCATTTGGAGTTGAGACATTGGGTCCGTGGGGGCCGGGAGCTCATATCATTTTCAAAAGTCTTTCTGGGCGTCTGGTGGACGCGACGCGTGACCAAAATGCTGGTGTTTATTTGGCTCAACGCATAAGCATTGCCATTCAGCGTGGCAATGCAGCCAGCATGCTGGGCACGCTGCCAACTGGCAGTGGGCTTGAGCATTTGGATTATCTTTAGACCTTCAAAGGTCTGAGGGTGATCCAATGCTTTTTGTGTAATAGTAGTGTAGTTTTGTTGTAGTTAATAAAGGCACTTTTGCCAGTAAAAAAAAATATTAATAATTAATAATAAATTAATATTCAGGGGGGATTCTATACGGTACGGGACCCTTCGTGCGCGAGTCCGACTCGCACTTTGCCGATTATTTTTACTATGCGACCAACCTCTAAGAATCCCATAAAAAAAATCGTCGACTATTATTGTTTTTTTTTTCTGCGATTTCAGGTTTGGTCCCATAGTAAAAGTTGTTCATAACAATTACTAAGTATAATATATGCCTCTGTAAATGTGGGATTCACAACGAACTTACCTATAACTACTCTATTTTAGAGTAGTTTTCGTAGCTTCACTTTTTCTTCTTGTTTTGTGGCTTCACTTCCTGATTGCGAAAGTCCTGTTTTTTTCATTTTCGAGATTTGCACATACAGGGTTATTCAGTTAGTGCATACTAAGCCGAAAGTAGGTGACCATCATCATAAATACCTTCTACGATGGAGTCAACCCGGAATCCAAGAAAAAGAATAATTTCATACATTTTGTCCAATTCGAGAGAGATAATTTTGTATGGACAGATTAATTCTCAAATTTTTACTTTTAGTATAAGTTGCTCAAAATAATCATCCGCCCCTTTTCAGCTTAATATATCCTATACGAATAACCCTGTATCTGCCTTTGCAAATGCTTTGCATTGCTTCACAAAATTTTGCATAATATTAACACGCGATTTTAAGTTTTTGTCTAAAGTTTTAAAAATTGAGCTCCTGGTTTATACTTTGTGCGAAAGTGTGAGAACGTATTTAACATACTGCGTGACCTGTTTCTCGGCGCTCATCAAAATACTACGCTCAGTCATTTTTCATACCATAGCCTTTTTTAGGGTTACCCCGTACCCAAAGGGTAATAACGGGACCCCATTACTAAGACTCCGCTGTCCGTCTGTCTGTCTGTCTCCAGGCTGTATCTCATGAACCGTTATAGCTAGAACGCTGAAATTTTCACAGATGATGTATTTCTGTTGCCGCTATAACAACAAATACTAAAAACAGAATAAAATAAATATTTAAGGGGGGCTCCCATACAGTACGGAATCCATCGTGCACGAGTCCAACTCGTACTTAACAGTTTTTTTTTTATTAACCTGTACTGTCTCACTCCTGGGCAAAGGTCTCCCCCACTTCTAGGTTCAAAGAGGCGTGGGTTCGATCCCCACCCAGGGCAAGTATTTATGTGATGAAAATAGGTGTGTGCTCTGTGTCTGGGTGTTATTTAGTTACTATCTATCTAAGTATGTATTTAAAAATATGTGTAAGTAGTTTATCAGTCTCTGGCAGCCATATCACAAGCTTTGCTTAGTTTGGGGTCAGAGACCGTGTGTAAAATGTCCCCTAATATTTATTTAAATATTTATCTTCAGTCATGACTGGGTTTCGCGCAGCTTGTAGATAACAGCACATCCCCCAAGTTGTATGATCTACCTATATGTTCCCTAATATACCGTAACGTTCCCTAAGGGCTCTGACGGGTGGGCAATGTTTCCAGGACTGCGGGATGTGCGAGAAGTCGTTCGACCGGGCGGGCGACCTCAAGCGACACATCATCGAGCACATCCTCAAGACCACGCTCGCCAACCTCGTCAGCACAGACCAGGGGATACTGCAGATTCACTGTGGGGTATGTTTTACATCCTACTAGATTTTGCCCGCGGCTTCGCCCGCTTGATATTTCGAGGCCCTACCTTACCAGTTACCACCCTTAATAAAGGAGGTGGAAAATAAAAAAACTAAAAAATTCGATTTGACAGTTCTTTTTAGGGTTCCGTACCCCAAGGGAAAAACGGGACCCTATTACTAAGACTTCGATGTCCGTCAGTCCGTCTGTCTGTCTGTCTGTCACCGGGCTGTATCTCATGAACCATGATACCTAGGCAGATGAAATTTTCACAGATGATGTATTTTGGTTGCCGCTATAACAACAAATACTAAAAACAAAATAAAATAAATATTTAAGGGGGGCTCCCATACAACAAACTTGAAGTTTTAGACGTTTTTCGCTCTATATTAATAATGGTACCAGGTAGATGCTTGAAATTTACACAGAATATTTAGTTTTATATTTCCTTGAATAATAAATAATAAAATTAAAATAAAATAAATATTTAAGGGGGGCTCCTATACAGTACGGAACCCTCCGTACGCGAGTCCGACTCGTACTTGGCCGATTATTTGATATTTCTTGGAGTGCACGCTAGAATAGCTCGCAGATGGCAGAATTTTTCCTACTTACTTAACTCTTATTGTTATAATATGGATAATTTACGCAATATCATTATAATTTATAGCCTGTGTTATTCTGATGTATAAGCTATATAATTGCAAAGTTTCATCTCAATCCGTTCAGTAGTTTTTGCGTGAAAGAGTAACAAACATCCATACATCCATCCTTACAAACTTTCACGTTTATAATATTAGTAGGACTAGCAACCTCCATAATTTTTTTAAATATAATATAATAGCCTATGACACCTGGGGATTGTGTAGCTTCCCAATAGTGAAAGAATTTTTCAAATCGGTTCAGTAGTTTCGGAGCCTTTTCAATGCAAACAAACAATCAAATCTTTCCTCTTTATAATATTGGTATAGACTACTAGCTGCCCGCTACTAGCTTGTAGAAAACACACTAAAAGATAGTGAAAACCGCATTCGAATCAGTTGTGTAATTTGGAAGATACAGTGCCGACAGACTCGCAGGAATAGCGACTTTTTTTTTAAATTCTGAATAGGTTTGCGTTTGACCACATACTGCCTGATGTTGAGCAGATAAGCGGTCTAGGTTGTAGCACGCTTACCTAGAAGATACCTATTTACTCGGGATTTGAAGACGCTCACACACACACACTTACTTTATAATGAATATTTCAATTTCTTTATTTTCTTAATAAGTAACTTTACAGTCAATACCGTAACGTTACTTATTTTACACTTAATTACATACAGAAAAAAGCTTAAAACTACTACATATAAAAATATAGGTACTATGTTTACAATGCTGTTATAGCACATCTATAGAAGAAACAAGCTCTTAAGATTGTCTAATAAAATTAAATAGTATACAATTATTTATCTAATATATACTTAATCTATCCTAATATTATAAAAAGGTAAAATTTGTGAGTTTGTAAGGTTGTAGGGGGTAATCTCTGGATCTACTGAACCCATTTTGAAAATTCTTTTACCAATAGCAAGCTACATTCTTTGCGAGTGTCATAGGCTATAAATTAACTCGAAAAATGTAACCAGTTTTCAACGGTAGTCGGTTTTTTTATAGTAAGCTGGAGAAAAAGCACAATATTTATGTAATCTGTCTTCTTTAGCCAATCGCACCCGGGCGAAGCCGGGACGGGCAGCTAGTATAATAATATACTTAATATAATAAAGAGGTAAAATTTGTGAGTTTGTGAGGTTGTAGGGGGTAATCTCTGGATCTACTAAACCGATTTTGAAAATTCTTTTACCAATAGAAAGCCACATTATTTGTGAGTGTCATAGGTTATAAAGTAAGCGCGGGCAAAAGCTAGTACGATATAATATAGTGCTGTAGTGATAAAATTACTGAAATAAATAATTAACCACAACAAAAAAATACTTACGGCGGTTGCTCTCGGCCAATTCAAGAAATTCAAATTTTCTTGGGTTCTTTGCCATTAACCAGATAAACTACTCTCATTGTAAATTTACGAATACTAGTTTTGCCACCACGAATATGTAATGTAGTCTTTCTGAGCGTCTGGTGGACGCGACGCGTGACAAAAATGCTGGTGTTTATTTGGCTCAACGCATAAGCATTGCCTTTCAGCGTGGCAATGCTGCCAGCAGGCTGCTGCAGGCTTGAGCATTTGGAATATCTTTAGACCTTCAAGGGTCTCTGATGACTCTGTGCTCTCGGATCATCCAATTTCCTTTTATGTAGGTAGTAGTAGTTTATGTAGTTTTAGATTATGTAAGTCATTTAGTGGTAGTTAATAAAGGCGCTTGCTCTAGGTTTTTCGTTCGTCTCAGTCGCGAATGCGAATTCTCATAAATCCTAATTATTTCTTATATATACATCGGCCTATGGGGCTTGCCTATTAGTAAAACTATTAGTAAAATATTGTCGTTTTCACCTTTATTACACTACGTCGTATACTGTTAACGGTTTTCTTATCACACGAGTGAAATTAAGCTAATTTAATTTAAAAAGAATAATAGTTCGAATAGCCCAGGTGTCAACGTTTTTATACCGCCTGAAGGCTTTTCACATGGCTAAACGGCTAAAACGACTGGGACTTACAATTTAACGTGTCATCCGAGACACGGTAGCGCTCAGTTGGAAATGCCACCCGCGATCACCCATCCGAAGACTGACCGTACCGCCGTTAACTTCGGTGATCGCTGACAAACACCTAATAAAATTACGCCAAGCTAAAAAAAATATATCATTGTGCCAATCGATTTCCGTACCTCCGCAGATTTGCAAAACGGAGTCGTTCAACACGGTCGACAAATACAAAGCGCACCTCCGCGAGCACGCCAAACTGACGCTCTACAAGTGCACCTTCTGCGACAAATCCTTCAGTGACTCCAGCAACTTCTCAAAGCACAAGAAAATCCACGGCGTCGCCTCCTTCCAATGCGACATGTGCCGCAGGAAATTCAACTCCAAAATAATGCTGTCAAAACACGTCGAACTGCACGAAAAAAGCGAACCGCTTAAGTGTAAACATTGCCAAAGTCTCTTCCCCTTCGAATCCATGCTAAAGAAGCACCTAAAAAACGTCCATTACAAGGATTCTCGATCTAAATTCTCGTGCAGGTTCTGCAGCGTGTCCTGCAAGGCTTTGAAGGACAAGTGGGACCACGAGTGGGAGGTCCATGGCATCAGGAAGATGATTATCGACTGTTTGATTTGTGACGCCAAGTTTCGGAAATTCTCGGATTTAAAGCGACACTGTTCGGAGGAACATTACATGGATATTCCGACGCAGAAAGAGCTTCTGGGGGCTCGTAGGGCGTCTAAGAAAGTCAAAGTCCAGAGAAATGATCCTGATGATTATTACAACATACTGTATTAAGAGGTTTTTAGATAGGGTGGTTCGACTTGAACTTATTTTTTATTCAACAAAACTTGTTTTGTTTTTTTGGAGATTGTTTGTTGTTTTGAGGCTTGAAATTGTGCTATGCAAATGTCTGCGCGTTTTTTAAAAGTGTTATTTTTTGAGCAGTTTCAAGCCTAAACTAGAAAGTGGTACGTTTGTAATTTTTAATATATTTTGAAGGCTGGACCCTTTAGCGTTATTATGTAGACTCCTCACCATCACTGAAATCCGAAAGACGAAGCGCTTCAATCGTATTTTTCAAACATATTATTTATGTGTAATTTACGCATAAGAACTAACTTTGTCTGCTCTGCAGTCAATATTATGCGTAATTGGATAAGGCGTCAAAGTAATGAAATAGTAATAAACCTGAAAAGTTTCGCCGGATACAGTGGGGGCGCGGATTTTACTAGAAATTTTATTTAGATTTTTACTTTTTGCAACATTTAAATCAAAAATGAGCTGTAAGCTGAAATCATGTTTTTTGATAAGTTATACATTTTTTGATGCCATAAAGGTATGTTAGTATTTACTTTATGATTTATAAAAATCAGTTTAAAAATTATATTCCTTTATTTTGTTGATTATTTCAAAAATTAAGACGTTATCTTATTTATTTTTTTCTATACTCTTTATTACATGAAATTAACTCGAAAGTATTTTTAATGGATGATGTAGAAAATTAGTTGTTTTTTTATTATAACAGTAAAATGGTTCTCAAAAATTAATATGTTTCAAAAGGACTGAAAAGTAGTTGAAAGAACCGAAAAAACTAATTCATTTATTAGTAAGAATTAAAAAATGTTCAAAAGCACTTATTTTTGTAATAAATAAAAATAAAAAAAAAAACGAATACTTATATTAACTAATGAAACATATTAAGGGAAAAATGTTTGTCACATCTGAATTAGTTCAAGCATATTTTTTTTAAAAATAAATCTGGCATCACTAACGCACATATAGTTAACAAAGTCTAAAAATTAGTGTAGATTCTATGCGTTCTGGCCGCCATTTTGCTGTGATCGTGTCTTACATATTTTCTACCTTAGGATTAGGACATTCCTGCTCTCTTTATTTTTTCTAAGACAAAATAACTTTCCATTGTCATTCCATCACCTACGGAATATTATATTTAAATTGTAAAAATCGGATGCTAAGTTCTTATCGTGATCTCATTAAAATGTATTTTCAAGACTTGTTTATATTGTCGAAATATAAATAGGTATAAAGTCATTGATAAGGATAACACCAACCGATGACTCAAAGTTTATCACAATGGAAGGTAAGGCGTCATAGGATTATCCAGAACTAGTGTACTAACCCGGAAAGGAGGTAATTCAGACCATCAATATGAACCACTTTTACTACGGGCCATGGCTTGGAATTCGAGAAAAGAAATCACCTGTTGCATACATTTTTCGATTCCGAATTGTAATTTGTATGGAAAAGCTGATTTTTTCTCTCTTGTATTATCTTTTGTTCATAATGATAGTCATAATCACACCCTTTCGGCTTAGTACAGAGTTAGCAGATAACCCTGTATTGTTAGATTAGAATTTACCTACACTTTGTTATTACCATAGTATGTATACTTACTATAAATATAGTTATATTTGTAGGAAAGCTCTGAAGACACAAATGTGTTATTTTTTGTTAACTTTTCATTAAACTTTTTATATTTATAAATCATGTATTATTTTATGGTAAAATCTCGGCATGTCGGTGTCGTTCTTTAAAGTGCAGGCATAGGGTGTAATACTACACCCTTTAAATTATATATTATCATTATTAACAACTCTTATAGGCCGAATAAATATTTTTAGACGTTAGCTACAAGCTGCGCAAAATCCAATCCAGACTGAAGCTCACTTTTTAGGGTTCCGTACCCAAAGGGAAAAACGGGACCCTATTACTAAGACTTCGATGTCCGTCTGTCTGTCACCGGGCTGTATCTCATGAACTATGATAGCTAGGCAGCTGAAATTTTCACAGATAATATATTTCTGTTGCCGCTATAACAGCAAATACTAAAAGGAAAATAAAATAAATATTTAAGGGGGGGCTCCCATTCAACAAACCTGATTTTTTAGACGTTTTTCGCTCAATATTAATAATGGTAACAGGTACGAGTAGATGCTTGAAATTTTCACGGAATATTTAGTTTTCTATTCACTTCAATACTAAATTATAAAATTAAAATAAAATGAATATTTAAGGGGGGCTCCCATACAATACGGAACCCTCCGTGCGCGAGTCCGACTCGTACTTGGCCGATTATTATACCTATGTAACAGCTGATTTGATTTCGAGGTTCGTCCCATTTTATAGGCCGGATCAAACTTCTTAGCTGCTGTGAAGTTAGCTACAAGCTGCGCTGAACCCAATCCTCACGCAGCTGTTAAGTGAGCTCCAGTCAGGATTGGGTTATCCGCAACTTGAGCTAACTACACAGCCGCCAAGTTGTATGATTTGGCCTTTACATTGCAGTAAATCTAGTCCATCATCGAAGGACCTAGAATCCAAACCAGTGCATTATCGAACCCTCAACACCTCGGCGTGGGATACCGTAAACAAAACAGCTTGTTCTTCGTCCAAACACTCGCGTCTGGATTCCGATGTCTGCACAATACCTCGCGGAACATTCCGAATAACATAGGGCGTAGTTCATCGCAAACACTGTCCAAGCCACTAGAGCAGTTGTGCCAGCGGCACAGAGCCACGCTCCGTTGTTTTAAAGAGCTGGGCTGGCTCGGGTAGACGCTGAAGGGGAATAAATGTTAAAACCCCATGTGGGACGCCAGTGCAGGACCTATAGCCCCATACCGAATTAAAATAGGTCATAGTTGTGACGGATGGTGTTGAAAGGATATGTTGGTTTTATGGCTTGGACTGTTGGATCCAATGAGCCAACTTGTGGCAGATGGATTGGCTTTATCGTGAGCGAATGAATATGAAATGTTAGTTTGTATTTCAGATATTATTGGATGCAAAAGAGTCTGCGCTATGACTTTTCCATCAGCAAATGGGTAAGGCACACAGCACGCTGAGGAGTTAGTCCACGTTTACACGTAAATTAAAACTACAGCTGTTTCCGTATGGCTCTATACATTTTTGTACAGCGCCCCTTGCGGAAACGAGGCAGAACTAACCAAAATGTATGGAGCCACACGCAAACGTGAAAGTTGTAAACTATGCAAAACCTGGACTAAGGGCTCTGGGCTAGGTTAGGGCTTTGAACTGTTGGCCGGTAGGGTCCAAAAGTTCTTGAATGCAGGTTACGCACAGACAAGAGAGCGGCTAGGAATTTCATCTAAGTATAATTCTAGATAAACGAACGATTTAATTTGAACTGTAGGATGGCGCTGGATCCAAGCCGTTGACAATGGTCCTTTTGGAAATCTATTGTAGATGCCTCTGTCTAGCGTAGGTAGGACCCATGACTGATACGATGACTAAATATCGTCAGGAATTACTAAAGAATAGGTATTTGCATGTATGGATGCGTAGAACTAGATTTGTTCCAGGGCTACTAAACGCATTGGCGCATTGGATCCAACACGACAGTGTTGCTAAACACGGGCAGTGTGTAGGCGCGGCACTAGTGCCGTGGCCACATTGGTGTAAACAAATTGTGTACACAAGATCGGCGTGTCCGAGGGCGGGAGCGGCGCGCGCATGACCTTGCCGCGCATGCGCCCGCCACCGACCGCGGCCGGCGCCGCGCCGCGGCCAGTCCGCGACCAGGCGCCGCGGCGGCTACGTCTCGCGCGCTCGCTCACGCCACCACGCGCTAATAACAACAAAAATCAATCGTTCATTAAAGAAATCCCTCGTTTCTCACCGCGTCCTCCAGTGCTTGCCTTGTGTGTGTTGTTCCGCCGCTCACCACCAGCGTCCGTCGACTCCGAGGATAAGGTCTGTATTAATGGCGATAATCTCATAAGCCGTCACGTTTCGACAATTCAATGTGCTGTTAATAGTTCGACTCCATACAGGGTTTGTTTGCATGTCTGTTTGTTTGTGTAGCGCGCTAGCAATACGACGGTCGTTAGATTTTATTGCTCTTTAGTAATGGACTCGTTTTTACGATTCAGATCGGGATTTGCACTTAAGATTCCGATGAAGCTGAAACGTTTTCTTTGTTGAAACCGTTCTTTATTTAGTCTACTGTAGTAAATAGAGGCCACCAGCCATGTGTGAAATGTAAAACTAAACAAAAACCGAGGAACAAAAAAGCTGAGAAAATGTTTCGCACCTCTGATGAAACGTCAAAAATAATAACAGATAAAAGGGTTCCATTTTAAAAAAGTTTAAAACGCATTCCTTTCTATGTTGCCTGTGTTTAAAATAGCCGAACCGTTCAGCTCTCCACCTGTTCAGCGTAAATCGATCGATATAAATCGTTGCAATTCATATTCCTTTGATGAAATAATGTTGGTATGAAATGGTAGAGCTGAAATATGAATATTGCTTTCTTTTGCTGAATTTCTGACGCACGGGGTTTGAATTACTAAATAAATGCCTAATTTTATACATTGAAACAAATAGACGTATATTATCTACTCACTATTGTACTCTATGATTGTACTATAATGTTTACCTATTAGATACACCTATGTAATAGATAAAACATTAGGTTCTAAGTATGCTTAGTTACTATCGCTAGTAAGCTATTTGCATGCATAATCATAATCACCTAGTTCTAGGTAAAGATGATTGTTTATTTACCTATTCCATCACAATTAGGTCAATTTTTTACAAGTATAATCTAACGTCGAACAGGTCGCTTGCCTGATAGTAACTGACAATATTTTCCTATAATCCGTTCAGTTCAGATTTAACGACTGAAAATATCATAACTCTATACAATAGGCACGATGAGTAAAAAATATGATTTGTCCGACTATCAAAGAATATTAGACACGTATTTTTTCTTTTGTCAATTAAACATAAATTGATGAATATATAGCTCGTCAAAGTTCCGCGTGACGTCACAAGTGCCATACAAATGTATAGACTTCTGTAAGAGAGGTGACGTCAAGACTCCCACTCCCAAACTTTGACAAGGTTTATCTTTGTCATTTGTTGTTTGATTGACAAAAGAAAAAATACGTGTAGAATATTTTTTGATTATCTAACTCACGAACTAATTATATTAATGATTTTTACCCAGTCATCATGCCTTGCCTATTACCTAGCATGGGACAGAGATGAATGACGAAAACAAAAGGCCTATGACCATCAGCGGTTTATCCAAGGTTCATGTTGAATCCGTAGTAGGTGCTTACTAATCTGTCAGTCAGTTGCTTGTCCTGTATGTTAGCATCAATTCCACAGTAGAAATATTGCCATTGCTATGTTGCATTGTAGTGGTGACCTGAATCCAACTGGCTCTACCCCCCTGAATGCAGCTAAGTACATATTTCCTTCAAAATATGGAGCATAATAATATGCTACAATGTCCACTGTACACAAGACCCTACATAACACTTTTTAACCCCCGACGCAAAAGAGGGGTGTTATATGTTTGACGTGTCTGTCTGTCTGTCTGCGGCATCATACCGCCAGAACCACTACTGAACCGATTTCAGTTTAGTTTTTTTTTGGATGAAAGGAGACTTAGTCGAGAGTGTTCTTAGCTATGTTTTATAAAAATCGATTGAGCCGTTTAAGAGTTATGGTGGGTTAAAGTGGGGATGGAAGAACCAAAATTATTTTCGTACTTTTTTAGGTAGGTTTTTATGTCGGGGGTTTTTTAAATTTTTAATTTAAGTTTTACACAAGATAATCTCTACGATGTCAACTCGGCTGCAGTTTACGTGGCCTCCTATTGGTCAAACAATATCTACGAGTAAATCTAGCAAAATACCGGATGACCGAATCGCGGACTCGAAAAGAAGAAGTGGTAGCCGTGGTTGGTTCTTTTTCACTGCCCGTCTGGGGAAGTAAATAACCTTTGCCAATTATTCAACCACAAAGCAGCAGTGTTCAAGCATTGCTTTCTTCCGGATTGATTGATTGATGTGCTCTTTTTCATTCATTTATAATTTAAGAGCTTGGCTCTTGTCGGTGGAGCAACTTCCACTTCTGGCGGTCCTCGGCCAGTGATTTCACCGCCCTATACGACCTGACATCTATCTTCTCCTTAATTTAATCTACGAATGCCCTCCGTGGTCTTCCCTCTCTCTTTCCTTCAACCTTTCCTCTATAATGGTTTTCATAAGATCATGTCGTATAAGGTGGCCAAAAATCTTTCCTCTCCTAAAAAGTTCTTTAAAGGGCAATTATTCCTACGAAATTCTGGGACACATGAGATTTAAGATCTTAACTCAGTGAGACGAGCGCAGTGCAGTGCCGCGCAGGGATTTGTACCTACTCGTATAATTCAAAATTCTAGGTGATGTACTTAGACCTGTCATTTACCTAGATTAAATGGAACTAGTGTTGTGAAATATTCACAGTAGTTCCTTCATGAAACTGGTAATGGTACTAGTGGCGACGAACCGCGGGACACTACCAGTGGGGCGACTTAGTGGTAGATCAAAGTGAAACTCATCTGATCTACTTACGTAACGCGTTAACATCAGTCAGGCGAACGTCCTCACCTCGTCACTCAATCATACAAAATAAAAACAATTATCGGCCATGCTTATTTACCTTTTACCTACGTTATAACAGACAAACTCTGGCATTTTCAATAGGCATGATCACATACTTACCTACCTTGACGGGTAAACCATCAAACAAAATGCAGTTAGGTATTGTAGCTACAAAATATGAAGTGATTGTTAAACCTCGCTCATCATTGACAGAAACAATTTTGATTCTGTTTGTTGAACCTCGACAAAATGTTTTGTTTTTTGTCGCGAATAAGTCCGCGCCTGACCACCAACTCCCCTGATGGTAAGCGACGTTGTGGTCGAAGATGAAGCACGCAGACCTAGAAGATACCTATTCACTCTGACCTTGAAAAGCTTTAGATTATATCTCTTAGGAAACAGGAAAGCAGGAAGACTGTTCCATTCCCAGGCGGAACGAATCAGAAATGTTGAGTCAAACCGCTTCGTACGTATCGAAGGAAAATCTACAGTGAAGGGGTGGTAGTGTCGCGTCTCCCTACTTGTCCTGTAGTAAAAAGGGGATGATGGTAGGATAAGGTCGTGCAGCTGCACACTCTCCGAAATGAATTCTATAAAAAATGGACAGACTCGCAACCCTACGGCGATGCTCCAGGCTATGAAGTTTTTTTTAAACTAACTTTTCATCACCTATAAGTCGAACAGCACGCCGGTCCACCGATTCCAAGGCCTCGAGCTGATACTTAGCCGAGCCATCCCAAAGATGGCAGCAGTATTCCAGACACGAACGGATCTGTGCTTAATATAGAGTAAGCAACTGTCCCGGTGTGAAATACCGCCTAACCTTGTTCAGAATACCCAGCTTCATACCAGCCAATTTGGCCGTAGATTCTAGGTACGTGCCGTAGTTCAATGTGGGAGTAAGTGTTAGCCCCAGTAGTTCAAGGCGGTCTGTCACTGCTAAAGGAGTATCTCGAAATATAGGCGACAATGCAAAGTTACACTTTTGCGGAGAACTTTTTTGCTTCATACTTTTTCTAGGTAGATAGAGGATAGATAGAGATAGAGGTGTAATTCTGTTTCGCCAATAACTTGTGTAATTTCAATTTTTCATAAGAAATTATAATTATCAAAGTTGTTTGAAATTTATTTTCCTACAACTTTGCTTCCCATTAACTTTTTGTAGGATTGATATATTTCGAAAAAACATGAACAAAGTTAGATGTGCAATTATGTTTCTTCAATAACTTGTGATTTTAATTTTACTGTAATTTTATTGTACTGTCTAGGATGTAGCACACTTACCTAGAAGATAACTTATTTACTCTATATTTGAAGACTGAATACTTAGACAGGAAAACTAGTTGAAGTTCTAGTTTGTGTAAAAATAATAATAAATAGTAATTTTTATTTACTAGAAATTAGTAGAAATGTACAAAGTCGCATAAAACTTGTTTGACAAAGCGTAACCACCGACTTCAAAAACAATTCTCAAACTAAACAAATTTACCTCGTAAAAAGTGAGTTGTGTTCGCATTCCGCAATAACTGTTATTGATATTCTTTAATCTACAGTCCAACCCACTACTAAACTACAGTTATATGTACCCATACATGTTACATACCTACCGAATATCATCAGGCGAGGAGAATACGTTCTTGCCTTTGCATGTCTAGTCCCATTAAATTCGTCTCCTTGAAATTTAACCCATAACTAACCACCATTAGTGTTGTTACACCCTTCTAGAATTGCCCCGTAACAGAGCTATAACTCCCACGACAAAGTATCAACTTTACATCGCTCTTTACGGGCTTTAGACTGTAAATACCTCTTATTTACCTAATGGCTACTAAAAGCTTCAAATAAAGCTCGCCGCGCACTCGCCACAGTCGCGTGGGCGACAATAATCGCCGTTGCTTTTACTAATGATTCTATTAGTTCACGCGAACACTTAAAGTAGCGGTCTGTCTGATGAGTACATAGACCTTTGAAGATTTTAATTTGCAACTACAAATAACAATCATTTTTTATTGCAATAATGAAAGCACGTCGTAAAATTAGACTTGTACAAAGCGTCTTACACACTGAGTAATTTTGCGGCTGTGGTTTTGAGCAACACATTTTACATCTTGATTTTACTGTATCGACTTCTGTGATTGGTCAAACTTTTTTATTTTATTTCGTATAGGTTTGCGTTTGACTACACACTGCCTGATGTTAAGCAGATATGCGGTCTAGGATGTAACACGCTTACCTAGAAGATACCTATTTACTTGGGATTTGAAGACACCTACATTGTACTTTAGCGGGAAGACAGACTCAGGCAAAGCGTTCCACATTCTGGCAGTTCGTATGAGGAATGTGGACTCGAAACGCTTGGTTCTAATGCGCGGGATGTCCACCATAAAAGGGTGGCGCTTTGGTCGCGTCTGTCTAGCCGTACGATAGAAGAAAGGGGCAGGCGGGACCATTGACCGAAGCGAAGTGAAGGTCTTGGTTTCAACTCGATAATTTTGCTTTCGTCTATCCGGATGTTGAATTCCCTTACAGGTCGCATTTTTCAACGAATCTCGACGAAATCGTTTTTTGATTGGGGGTTTAACTCCAAAAGGGAGGAATTATTTAAGTTTGTATATTGTAAAGAAATTTTGTTTTTGATAACATAAGGAAGAGCCTAGACTAGATCCCACGACACAGGTCGCCCTAGTGTGGGATCTAGTGTACAACTTGTTTTGTGTTTACTTTTAAAAACAATAAACGTATTATTTATTTTTATTAAATTTGTTTTCGTGCTATTTATCAGCCGGTTTCGATAATATTTGGCAATAGCGTTAAGTATCTAAATACTAACAATGCTTGCCAGTATGAACCAAATCTGTCAAGAACAAGTCGAAATATATATAGGCTTACAAAGATTCAGAGAAGCGCCGCAGGACTTCTGCTCTACCATATAAGTAGATATAATCCGCGCCACACAAGTCGGCGGATGGGAAGTTAGCCGCAGATGACACTTCGCCGTGATTCGCTAATTATTGCGCATGTGTGCACAATACCGACGCAAGTGGCGAAGTGGTGAGCACGGGCGTAGGGAGCGCGGAAGGCATGAAGTTGGCGGGCGGGTGTGCCCCGGCGTCTCGTCTCTCTGGCTCCCGCGCATACCTATATTTTGCCTTTTGCGCAGCTTTCTGCGCATATCTTCCCATCTGCCGACTTGTGTGGCGCGGACTATACTAGTATTACAAGCAGATTGCTATTGTGTATATAAATCCGACACATTTGGTAAACACACTGGTAAAATCAAATTCATACGCTTATTTCAACTAGTCATACAATAGTCTTGAAGCTTTTCATTTTGCCTCATTTTTTTGTTCTAACATTGTATGCGCTGCTTGCTACTGGCCACTATCGCTCCACCTAAATAGGCAGTGCGCGCACAGCCTTACAATTATCGTACAGCTCAATCTCGAGGGACCAATTGTAAAGGAACTAGGCCCGTACCATGAACACTTAACGTGAGATTAAAAGTTTTGTTTTCTGCTTTCTCTATAGCTAAGAGATATCTACAATCCAGTATTCAAGTATTTTACTCTCGTGTCTCGGGTCGCACGGCCAACAAAATAAATTGCATGAAATATATTTTTATTTCCAATATTATTACTAAAATTTTGTTTAACTTTAACGTTTTAATATAATTTCAAACGAAATTCTTGAAAGCAATAATTATTTTTCGCAAAAAATGGCAAAACCGCCTTCTATCGTGTACAAAATTCGAAAATTTCGCTAGAATTGTTTACATTATTGTTGATTTTTCAAAAACGGCTCAGCCGATTTCTGTAAAATTTAAATGAAACCATCTCGGGAGTATACCCTATCGAACTAAAAAAGAATTTTTTGATTCGGTTCACAATTAGCGAAAGTATCCATGTTCATCGTGTACAAAATTCGGATATTTCGCTCGAATTGCTTACATTATTGTTGGTTTTTTTAAAAACGGCTCAGCCAATTTCTGTAAAATTTAAATGGGACTACCTCGGAAGTATACCCTTTCGAACTAAAAAAGAATTTTTCAATTCGGTTCACAATTGGAGCAATTATCGATAAACATACAAAAAAAAAGATGCATACAGACGAACATAGAACCTCCTCCTTTGTGGAAGTCGGTTAAAAGATATGTACTTAGCAAATTACGTTACGTCGTACCGTCGCCGCGTCGGGATGATGAGGTATTTATTTATCTCGTAGTTTTAGTGCGCGATTAGTCCCGTATATAAGTATAAGTATTTAAAAATAAATTACGTTACGTTATGTTGATATGGAACCAAATTGTGTCTTAGAATTATTGGGCCCTAAGAGCTCACAGTACGGGCCCTGAATTCTGAAGCCGACTTCGATAGGAATCCATAATGAACTGAGAAAATAAAGGATGAATCGATCTAATTCGTCCGATGCTTTTCAAAAGGAATTGGATTAAAATTGAATTAAGGCGAAGAGATGTTCAAATAAAATACATTCAATGTGAGCTTCTTTGGCTCCATCCCAATTCCTATTATGTAACTACCTTAATATTTGGTTTTAAACTTATAAAAGCTATGGTGGTCTAGAGGTAGTGACACCAACCTTACTATCTTGAGGTCGTGAGTTCAAATCCCGGTCTCGTACCAATGAGTTCTTTGGAATTTATGTACGGAATTTCATACCACTGTCTTTACGATAAAGGAAAACATCGTGAGGCAACCTGCATAGCCGTAGAAGAAATTCATGGCGTATGTGAATCCACCAACAACACATGTTTTTGTTTAATAGTATAAATTGTACGGTTAAGAAGTGTTTAAAGCGTGTTTAAATCTTTTGTGGTAGGTAATCATTTATGTGTTTTGTGGTTACTTTTCGTAAGTAGCCTTTACCGTTTACTACCTTTACGACTGCTAATTAACCTTTCAAGAACAAAATGTCGCACTTTGAACCTATAAAATCGTTTATCCACTCGCCTGTCCCCGACCGGATTCACTAAGTTATGACATTGATAGCGTATCAGAACTATCTGTGCACTGTAGCTCGTATAGCAACCATAGATCTCGAGGATGGGTCATGACGCCAGCCCGTCTCTGATTACCTACGACACGCATGAGTCTCTATTTATAAATGGTTGATCTCAAGCATATAGTTGAAAGTTTATAAATAAGAAACGTTTATGTAGGTGATTAGATATTATATTATGTACCAGCGACCCGCCCCGGCTTCGCACAGGTGTATTATACATATAAACCTTCCTCTTGAATCACTCGTATCTATTATTAATAAAACCGCATCAAAATCCGTTGCGTAGTTTTAAAGATATAGCTCACATGGTGACAGACAGCGGGAAGCGACTTTGTTTTATACTATGTAGTGATTTAAAATATAAGTAGTAATGGTAGCCGTCTTAGGATAGCTTGTATATTGCATGTCCGCTAGGTCAAACTGTTGAAAGTAATTACTTGTCAGTAAAAAGCTGACACAGTTTAAAGCAATAAAATTTACTTTCGTCTCTGAGAATAGTCGCTGTGGTAGGTATGGGCCGAATCATACAAGTCGGCGGATGTGAAGTTAGCTACAAGCTGCTCGAAACCCAATCAACGCGCAGCTTTATGTGAACTTCAGTCAGGATTAGATATTGCGCAGCTTGTAGCTATAACTTCACATCCGCCTGGCCTTGCCTGGAAGAAATCGCTTTTAGTGATAAGGCCGCCTGTTGTTGCCACTAGTTTTTTAAAGTTGTTCTTTCTTTGTTTGTATTTTATGGTGTGAACAATAAAGAATTAATCTATCTATCTATCTATCCGCCGACTTTTATGATTCGGCCTACATCTCACATAGGTACATTTGCCAACGTAATGTGCAAGTCTTCTTATAAATGTATGTGAAATACTCCGCGGCGACTAGTCTCCGAGACTTAAACTACGGCAATAATAATAATATAACTCTGACTCGGCCCTGTCCTTCAAATACATACTTATATAATATATCTACAGCGCCATGTGGCCACGCAGAACGTCTCACGCGGTAGGGCTGCCCGCCTTCAGTATTTTAATTTCATCTACTTACTTCTCTTTATTACCTACTTGAGTTTCTATCTATTATCATGTAAAATTATTATATATACTTAATACAAAAAAGAAATTCGTTGGAATAAAAAAGGACACGTATAATAAAAATACAAATTGGGCTTTTTTGATGTTTTTAGAGTTGCGTAGTAAAACGAGGAACCCTAAAAACATAAATCAAACGCTTACTAGTTACAAATCTACACGTTCGTTTGTCACTACGGCGCGCCGCGACTGACTAGCGTACCAAGAGCATACCAAACTCCGAGGCGCGTAGGCATGATTCGCATTCCGACCGTTTGTATGAAGACGGAATACTGCTAGATATCATTACCGTGCTAAAAGTCTATTCCAAACAAAATGTTGTTGATCACTGACAATATATACTAGTAATTATGGCTTAGCTGATTTCGTTTCGCGATTTCAGAGTCGGCACCGTAGTAAAAGATGGTCATAATAAAGGTAAATAATGATGAACAATGTCTAGGCTGAATCACAAGCTGCGCAATATGTATCCTGACCTTGGAGGATTTAGCTACTGGAGAAGAATTCAGCGCGCGTACCCCTCTGTCATGGTATAAGAAAAATTGTACCTACATGTGAACGTGACACCAGACATTTCATTGCACAATTTTAGACTTAAGCGTCTAAGCAATTAAGGCGAAAATGGATTATCAGCAACTGGGATGCATTGTTCTCGCTCACTCCGCTCCATAAACCCGTCACCGGTTAAGGCTGCGCCTAATGCTAGGAAAAAATCAGGTTTTACCCGCGCTTCTTGCATCGCCCGCTATCATCTATGCGGCTTTGTTTAGAGTCGAAAATCGCATGACACAGTTTATGACGATGTTGGCTTCGAGCTCCAGCTTTTATTTTTAGGTGGGATTTCATTTATCTATTCAAAATTTAAGCATGCAATAAAAAAACTAATTGATTACTCGGCTAGAATATTAGCCTGGCTACGTAATTTGTCAAAAATAATGTGGTGTTGTCGCTGATAATTTCGAGCATTTGAAATAAAATGTATTTTTTTATGATGCGAAGTTTTCATTTTTTTCTAAAGTAACCATATTATTTTCCAAAATTCTACGCGATTACTCTGCTACTTTAGTTTTTTTCTTTCCTATAGTATTTTTTTAATATTGATGTTTCTGTTTGTTACCTTTACACCATGTCTTTAAAAGTACACCTTTCGCTTGATTTTGGCATTAGGCGCCCCCTTAACGTTTCGACTTTATCCCCATATGTTTTAGGTCGAAACTTCAGTGAACCCCTCCTCCTCCGCGCCTCACGTAAAGCTGACAGAATGTAGTGAATGCGAATCGTAGTGTGTTTCTAGTCCGGAGATAAAACGTCCCTGATCCTGACATAAAGCTGCGCGTTAATGATTGGATATTGCCCAGCTTGTAACTTCACATCCACCTACTTGTATGGTTCGGCCTATACACTCCGTAAAATTAATTGTCTGACGCGCCTGAATGAAGATATCCTGTCTATTGACCTCTATGGTGTCACTGTATCGCTGGCAGAGAGCTATCAGTTTACGATGGCTCGTATTATATTATAGCTGCTGCGGATTTACCACTTTATCGTTTGGCCATTCATCCTACTGTTTTAACTGTTGCCATAGTTAGTTCATAATTCAAATTTTTGTTTTAAATAAATGTTTAGTTTATTTCCGCTGTTGTTGTAGGCAAATAACTTTCAGGGCCCAAAAAAATTTTTTTTTACTTAGTTGCCTACAAAAACATGACGGAAATACACTAAATATTTATTCAAAACAAAGATTTGAAGATGAATTTCCGCAAAGTAACGCCTCATTCAATCAACTAGTTCGTAATAATATAATTCGTATAAACTAAGTGGTTAGCCCAGCTAGTGTCAGATTTTCTAAGCCATTTGCAGGCCTTCAATATGTCTAATCAGTCAATAACTGGACTCTACAATTTAACATGCCTTCCGAGCCACGCTTAGTTGTAAATGCCGCCCGCGGTCACCCATCCGAAGACTGACCGCGCCGAACGTTGATAGGCTGCCTTCGATAGTCTTATTGCAAGTAGATATATACACTAGCTTATATGAATAATGAGACCAATAACCACGACCAAAATAAATAAAATATCGTTGGTGAAGTCTGCAAAACTAACACATGTCATGGGTCCAATTGTGTACAAAAAATTACCAAGCTCAATAATTTCAGCACCAACGCTGAACAGCTTCAAATTCCGCCTCCAGCGCTGGCTTACTGATCACTCCTTTTACGATGTTAGTGAATTCTTTGATTATAATTGTTGATTACTTTATTTATTTAATGTGACGAATGAAATTATTTCTATTGATTGTTTTTTGATGGTAAATTTTTTATGTAATTGGTTTTGATTTGTAAATTATTTTTTACTAAATAAATAAGTATGAGTTGCTTCGGTGACCGCCTAGAAATACTCAGGGTCAAATAATAAATACATGTATGTATAATATAAAAATAAAATAGGGTCAATGTTTACTGGGTATAAAAAACTAAAATAATATAATTAGTCCGTCAGTTAGATTATTATTAAAAAATATTGGACACATATTTTTTCTTTTGTCAATCCAACAATTACTGACAAAGATAAACCATATCAAAGTTTGAGAGTGACGTCACGCGGAACTTTAACGCTCTATATCTTCATCATTTTTTGCTAAATTGACATAAGAAACAATACGTGTCAAATATTTTTTGACAATCTATTTGACGGACTAATTAAGTTTTTTTGTAAACAAGCCTATTGTACAGTTAATAACAGTAGATAGCCCGAGCATTCTATTTGTACAAAATTGCCTAGGACTAGATAAGAATATGCTTTAACGGAGTATTGAAACTATTGCCAAGTACTTACTTATCTATTCTCTGGGGCCCCTAGGACAACTGTTCTTGAATTGGAGGTCCCTGGAGTCTCGATACAAAAGCCATCTGACCCAAACCCTCGAAGTTACGAACTACGCCAGGGACTAACGCAAAAATAAAATCCTAACCACTGACCTATTACATTACATTGCTTCGTAAGGAGCGGGCTGATAAAGTGTAATGGAAAATTAAACCGATGTATACACGGTTGTCAAGAACTAGTGTGCTAAGCGCTAAGCCAGACCATTCAGACTATCATTATGAACAACTTTTACTATGGGGCCAACCCGGAATTCGAGAAAAAGAATTCATCTGTTTCATACATTTTGTCGATTTCAAGTTGCAATTTTGTATGGAACAGCTAATTTTTTTCTTGAATTTTGAGTTGGCCCCATTGTAAAAGTTGTTCATAATTATGGTCTTAATCACCCCTTTTGGCTTACTATAGGGTAAGCAGATAACCCTGGATACTATTTGTTGTAACTAGGTAGCAATTTTTTGTACGATTGGGTTACTATAGTTGTAATTCGTTGATAAATAAAATCTCACTAAAATTCTGAATAACCTTGTGCAATGGGCAATAATATATTACATTAAAATTTCCAAAAGATCAAGAGTTCAAAACTAGTAGCAATGCCGTGCGTCAATTACCTTGAAGCACAAGTCATGGCGGTTGTAAACTCAATGTGCCGTTGACTGTATGCATTTTCATAGAACAGGATCAATTCAAATGTAGGTACTGAAAATAATAGCTTGTACCAAAAATAATAATAATACACTAAAATAAGGGTAAGTAGTATTTAATCTAGTGTCTATTAATTTGAACAAAGCGAAAATTGATTCGAATTAAAAGCGTACGGAAACACTGAATGGGCGACAAAAAGCGAGCGAAACCAAATCAGCGACTAAATGTCTTACCTACCACAAAAGTTTTAGCTTAGACAATGTTTAACAGTACAAATTGCACGGTTAAACAGTGTTTAAAGCGTGTTTAAAACTTTTGTGGTAAGGTGGTAAATATTTGAGATAATAAGTGTTCCACTTGTATCATTGTGACTGCAGGGTCACGCACGTTGGATGCAAGCCGCTTCCAATCGGTCCTATTGCTGAACCTAACCTATTTTTTGTTTCACACCTAATCTTGTATGTGACGATATTCGACGAAACTTTATTCTTTTAATAGTTGGTTGGCCTAAAAGATATGACAAATGATAAATGTCCCAAACGTTTTTTAGGGTTCCGTACCCACAGGGTAAAAACGGGACTCCGCTGTCCGTTCGTCTGTCTGTGTGTCTGCCACCAGGCTGTATCTCATGAAACGTGATAGCTAGACAGTTGAAATTTTCACAATGCTGTATTTCTGTTGCCACTATAACAAATACTAAAAACAAAATAAAATAAATATTTAAGGGAATACATACAAGAAACCTGATTTTAGCCGTTTTTCGCTCGATATTAACAACGGTAACAGGTAGACGCTTGAAATATTCACAGACTATTTAATTGTATGTTTACTTTAATAATTAATTATTAAAATAAAATAAATGTTTATTAAAAGGGGAAATTAAGGGGGGCTCCAATACAGTACGGAACCCTTTGTGCGCGAGTTAGACTCGCACTTGGCCGATTATTATTGTAATTATAATAAACATTAATTCTACCAAATGAAACGTCATACAAAAATCAGCCAAACAATTTTCAATTTTCAAAAAGGCAGGAAACAGTATGTAACAATATTATTACCTCAGCACAACCCCGACAAATAGCCACACACTTGATTGTCGCACACCTATAAGCGTTTACAAATTTTTTATATTCGGTTTATATTTGGCCTGCGCAAATATGACCACATCTTCGAAATTCGTCAAAAGCTCAAATGGTTGCCCATCCGCTTTCGCCGTAATAGTCATATCCTTTCTCTCCTTTATAAAATCCTATTCGTTCCTTCTACTCCTGTCTATCTTAAAGAACGCTTTGAATTCATTCAGGGTCACTCAAATTCTTTGAGATCCTCTCGTGCCCTGAAACTAAAATTCAAATCCTCCACCCACTTAAACCTTTCCTATACCAAGTCCTTTTCTTTGAGAGCTGTCCTGCTGTGGAATGAACTGCCTGTTGTTATTAGATAGACTAAATCCCTCCCCATATTTAAAAATCTCGTTTATCAGCATTATCTTTCCTTGTGTTAGCTAAAATTGGTATATATGTATGTATGTAGGTTATAAGATATGTATATTATGTATGTTTATAAATACCTACCTTTATCTGTTTTTTTTATTTTATTTTTGTATCTAAGTATTCTCTCTCTCATTATTTATTTCACAGCATTTATACACCACCGACCGTATTTCTATTTTTCGTGTCCAGTCTATCCAAAGGTTGCCTGGTAGAAATCGCCAAAGGCGAAAAGGCCGCCCTTGTACAACATTTTTTTGTGTAGTTTCTGGTTGTACCTATATTACTGTAATTTTGGTGTACAATAAAGATATATTTATTTATTACTATTATATTTTTCACCCGGTTTGTTGTCATCCGAAAAATAATAATAATGCTTTTATTTAAGCCTATACATGGCTATAAACTAACTCTAAAATTGTCTCATCTATAGATCGTAATGAAAAGTCTGGTGTTTAAAAAAAAAAAACTCAGTACCTAGCTCTACTGTACTGTACCGGCCTTTTTATAGTCCACTGCTGAACATAGCTCAGTGGGTACATCTGTTAACGAAAACCTTCAAAAAATCAGTAACGCTTGTATCAACCTATCAACGCCTCTACAGGTGTATACTTCGATGATCCCAACTCACGTTTTCAAGATAGAATTTTACAAAGTAACTCCAGTCTTAAAATCTAATTTCCCCGAAAATTGGGTACTCTTTCTCATTTCCGTAATACTACGAAGTTAGCGCGCTTCGTTAATTTGTTTAATTAAATTGGCGGAGCTGAGACGCCATTTTATTGGATTTATACCTATTCGGCTCGTCAATCAGATTTTGATTCGTTGAGTAAGCGGCAGCTCAAATCAAAATGCTTTGACACGGTAATGAAGATATCATTACCGTGGCTTTGATTTCATATTTTCACTTGGCTGCAGTAGGGGAGGGAACCTTTTAGAAGGTAATAATGTGTTTGAGATTTTTTTTAGGGTACTGTACCCAAAGGGTAAAAACGGGACCCTATTACTAAGACTCCGATGTCCGTCTGTCCGTCTGTCTGTCACCAGGCTGTATCTCACGAACCGTTATAGCTAGAAAGCTGAAATTTTCACAGATGATGTATTTCTGTTGACGCTATAACAACAAATACTAAAAAAAAAAAAAAAATTAATAATTATGAGGGGCTCCCATACAACAAACCTGAATAGCCTGTTTAGCCGTTTTTCGCTCTATATTAATAATGGTTACAGGTAGATGCTTGAAATATTCACAGAATATTTAGTTGTATATTCACTTAAATAATATTAAAGGGAGGCTCCCATACAGTACGGAACCCTCCGTGCGCGAGTCGGACTCGTACTGGCTGATTATTTTATCTACACTTGTAAAATTTAAACTTTTAATATTTATTTTCCGCATTGTAAAATTTAGAGGTAAGTATAAGGTTAAGGACTCACGAAGCGGTTTTAAGCCGCACCCGCGGTTGCGGGCCCGCAGCTTTTGTTGTTGAAGCATCATCCCGTCGCGTTTCAGTGTGAACTTGTAACGTTCCACGTTTGTGTGTCTCAGTGTTTAACATAGTATATTATGTATATTATTATGTGGATGCTTGGTCTCTCACATTTGGAATCAATAAATCTTGAGAAATTGGTTCTAGATTTATTGATTATGATAGAGTTACATATTTAGAGTTTAAATAGGTAAATTTAGTCCACTGAATGTTCATTTAGGTATATTAGGAAGTAACAACCGAATTAGTAGTGCGATATAGTTAATTAATTAATAGAAATCATTTTAAGTTAGCGTTCCGTTATGAAATTTCAGTGGAATTTCATACTAACTAAAATAAGTACCTGGTTAAGCCCTTATCATAAAGAAGGCGACTTAGGAATAAGCCTGAGGACGTTAGAAGAGTCCAGCAGCATTGAAGAAGAGGATCAGCTCACCCAGCTGGTTATACAGGAAAAACAATCCAGCGGTAACTTGTCAAATAACCTGGAAAAGAAAAGGGATTCATTTGAAACAAAATGGTATTATTATTATCACAAGCTAGGAATAGTTAGAGATAAAAGACTGCCAAATGATTGATAGTATCATGTTAGAACATTGTAAGGAATCACCTTTTTCAATTAGCCTTTGGGAGATTTGATAGCTGAATAAGTGTTATTTTACAGCCACGCATAACACAACACTTAGGGAACGAAAATTATATCACATAGGACTGAAATTACTCAAACACAGTTACTATCTATTAGGTATAAAGTAAACATTAGATACAAACCTTGGAATCAATCTGTGAAGATGATAACAATTTCCATTTTCAGATGTTAAATGATCCTCTATCTAGGACTTCTGAACAATCAAATAGATTTTTAATATGCAAAATCATCTTTCAATCGGCTGGAGCGTTACTGAAACATAAGAACAATTCATAAGAACATACAATCATGTTTCAATCGTTGCTTCATAGAATGTTAGAAATAACCTCAAAATCTCGGGATCAGTTTTGTAACCAAAATAATACTTAATGAGGAGGAATATGGGCTTATCAAGGTCCTGATAGTTCAAAACAAACAAAAAAGAGATTCCTAAGGTAGCTAACACCAAAGGGGTAAAGTATTTCTACCAAAATAGGGAGAGTACTTTCTTGTTGAAGTTGAAAAACAATCTAGATTGAGAAAGTAACTTACCTTGGTAACCTAGAATCACCGAGAAACTTCAATTTAAAGTAATAGTAGAAGTAGTATTGTAGAATCATTGTTAATTCTGCTTAAATTACGATGAACGATAGGTTTTGTAAGCAACACTTGTGAAACAGTGAAAAATTTGGGGTTATATTTCGTTCGACCATATTTCGATTAGGATTATGATTTGTATTTCGTTCGATATAAGGGTGAAATTTGTTTGACTTAGAAAACTAACGTTAGTCACAGGGATACCATATAATAGGATTATGATTCGTATTTCGTTCGATATAAGGGTGAAATTTGTTTGACTTAGAAAACTAACGTTAGTCACAGAGATACCATAATTATAATAGGATTACGATTCGTATTTCGTTCGATATAAGGGTGAAATTTGTTTGACGGTAAAACGAACGTTCAGTTCAAATTTGCGAATGCGTTATTTTCCAAAACTAACGTTAGTGTTAGGGATAGTTTATAAAAGGGAGAGCACGGCAAGATGGCGTCATTCAGAGTTAGGTTTTCAGACCAGTAACTTGTGCGTGAGAGCTTATAACGATTTTTAAGGCGGACCTTTGCAGAATTACGATTCCAATCTGGTCTATTTCGCCATTATTTAGATTTGCGAATTTTATAAAAGCTCTTCAGCCAAGTTCTCGTTGTGAGAACAGTCTTTGCAAGTTTCCTTGTAAATGTCAGTGTAATTGTGAGATTAGCTGAGTTTGTGTAAGGGAGGGTTGTTTAGGCGCGAATTCCAGTAACCTATTTAGGTTACCTAGCTCGATGATAATGAGTTATCGTGGGTTCTTAGAGTGGTTAGTTTCGGGTGGATGGTATGCCACATGGCAGACAACGCCACTATCCGAGCTAACTGGTCGAGGAAATCGCAATAAGTCATCGATTGGGTAAAAGCTAATCACGCACTTCGCTGTAGTTCAGCCAATGACTCCAAAGTGGTCGGCGGGTTGAAACCCACATTGCACATACTGCCTAGCAGTATAGTGGGCGGATACCTTCATTCCCGGGTTTAGAGTAGGCTGTCAATGTGAGGTCATTGACAGGTGGATTAGTTTGACCCTTTCAGTAGGGATAATCCATGTTTTACCTCCTACTGGGATTCGGCTTCTTCTCTTTGACGTCAGGCCTTCGGTTTCCTGTGGATTCTGTTAGGCACGTGGCTTACACACTGATTGTATCTGAGACTAAGTCGTTTTCTGGTTGTCCCAGGGATAGGAGAAGCTTGCGTAAGCGATGGGGCGTACGCGTTGCTTCTGTAGGGAATTTAGGGGCTATAGGCTCTCCCACGGACCTAGCCAGTCCAAACTTTAGGTTGTCGGTTAGCGGACACGGATCTTTGGATAGGGGAAGTGTCCTTGTAGAGGGGAGTTATTTTTTTTTATATTTTTTTTATTATGGGGTAGGTGGGTGTCGTGTAGAATAGGGACGTCTTTTAGAGTTAGGAAATCAGGTAGGGGAGCGTGCTCTTTTCTCACAGGGTAGAGGAGGCATCAGCTCACCAATAGGGTCGTTTTACAGTTAGGTTTTAGGTAGGTTTGCGGTTAAAAACGAGTTTAGCTTCAATTTTAAATTTTCAAAATGAACATTCTGATGTCTGCCTATGTTAGGAACTCTGATGAATGTGAGAGACCTAGGTTTGATAGATTTTACCTTAAGTAAGATTCGATATTCGATATTCAATGGTTTATTGTACTACAAATATAATGAGACATTTAGGTCACAATAGGGTTAGGCTCAAGTTAGGCAAAGTAGGCTTGCATTCTGCAAGCTAGTTACCAGTAGGACTGTAGGCATTAGGTAGATAGGCTAAATAGGTAGGGAATAGGTGACCTTTTTATTCTGGTTTACCAGGATTTGAAGGTCGCCGCAAGTAAACTTGGCCCGTGCCCCTCATGTATCACCACATGAGGTTTTGGGGGGCTGGATGTCCGTTATGTGTGACATCCAGCAGTGGGGCCTAGAGAACCGCGACTCTAGGATGTGGGAAACTTTGCAAAAAATAGTCCGTCTCGTCCCCTTATTTGTTGACATACCTATGACCGACAGGAAGTAATATTGACAGAAATAGCATAGCCCTTCAGGCTGAACTCCTCGTAATAAGCGGAGGGGGCTATCCAGTCAGGGTCGAATGCCACTGATCGGTACGGCGGCGGAGTGCCGATCCATAGCCGCTTTATTTGATTTCCCATAGTAAAACCTAAATTTTATATTAAAAAAAAAAAAAACAATTTTGAGAATTTTCAATTATTTGACTGAAGGTATCAAAACCTTGCCTCTTGGACTATAATCAGCTCCTTTCAGTTCGCAAGTCAGTCATTATACATCTTAGGTCTCGCCTCATAACCTCAAAATCTAGGATCTAAGATTCTCTCTAAGAACCTAAGACTAGGAAATGATGTAGCATTAAGTAAAGTTCATTAGAGACTAGCTCAGTGTATATTGTTGGTTTTGTAGGATTTAGGTTAAAGTATCTTAACATTTTACAATTCTAGGACATTTATATTACTTTTATAATACTCTATAAATCGTTCAAATAGGTAGGAGTCTCAAATCTGTTTGGGTTTCTGCGATTCACAACGTAAAGTCCTCTACTAACGATCACTGGCCAAATTTAGTATTAAGTAGATTAAAGTACGGATAATTGAATTCTTATAAGCTCAACAGTAGGCTGAGATAGCGTAGGAATCGTTTTCATAAGTAACGTCTAGAGTAAGAGTACCACTTCCAGTTCAGGGTTAAGATCTAGCAGACCACCACTTTAGGGTTAAGAAATACTGAGGGTCTAAATTATCCTAGAGTAAGCATAATTACACGCTTGCAGAGCGAATTACATTTAGCTTTAGTACGAATTAATGTAGGTCATTTAGTAGGATAGTTAAATAGTTTAGCTGTAAGGTAGACTTGTATTGAAGATAGGTTTTAGCTTAGGCTTTCGGTTTAGGCATCGGTGTAGGCATAGGTTAGGCAGGTTACAAAAAATTCGGTGTCCGTGACCAGGATGTTACAAAAGATGATGGCCGTGACGCAGGATGTATTCTCTGTTAATTAATAATAATTAATAACAATTAATAATAATAATAAAAAAAAAAAAGTTTCAGTAGTGGGTAAAAGGTTAAGATTAAAGAAAAGGTACATAATCATGTCTAGAGTCTAAGATTTTGAGGGGCGTACAGAAACATTCAATTCATTTTATCAATTCAATTCCGGTTGTCAATTCAATACAACTCAACTGGTCTATGATAATAAATAAATTATTAAATTATTCTTATTACAATAAATTATTCATCTTATTCCTATTCTTTTGATATCAATTTGTCTATGATCTTACGTGATACTTTAAATTACTGTACAAGTACAGATTACATTTTAATAGGACTAGTCTAGGCACTATTACGTCGTGTTATTATTACAACTTAAGTTGTCTGGAAGAAATATAGAACCGTAGGGTACACTACTACGAGACGCGTATAATATTGATTGACTAGTGTTTCACTGGGTATATTTTGTAGTCTAGTAAATTTTCTGCTCAATTTTAATACACAGTATAAACTGGCAACACAAAAATAAAATAGGAGAGGTTTCTAAAGCATGGGCGTACATTTTAAAGGCTTAGAAATGGTTCCCCCAAATTTTCTAATTTTTCCCCAACTTTGAGGAAATTGTTCAAAAAGTGACGACCCTTTTCTGAATAATTTTTATTAATTTTACAAAATGTTTTGCAATTTGCATTAAAAAAGGTATTAATAACAGAATAAAACCGTAAGAAAACACTAATTGCGTTTGCATATAATAATGTTCAAATGGAAAATCGCTATTTCAATAAACGAGTAAGTAATTTTTGTGGATGATTTATGCTGTTTTGATCAATAAATCAATAAAGTTTTCCTGTATCGATTTTGGTGTTTATAAGTGCAATTAATTTCAGAAATCAAGTAATATTGCCGCCGGTTGAGAGAAGCTACTGGTTCTAGGAAAAATAACATGGTCACTTTGCAAAATAGTTATCAAAACCCTCAAGTCAAAATGCAAGGTGCTGTTGCTATTGTAATTAACGTTCACCTACAAACAAGAGACTGCAGTTAAATGGAGGCGTAGCAGCTTGTACACAGGAAACAGATAGAAACGGATTTAGTGCATCTTGTGTTGTGATTTAATGTGATATTTATACTAAGTTCTAGGTAGAATTTAACAATATATAATGTATTATCAGGCCTGGTTAGTGAAGCGGAAAACATTCTTTTAATAACTAAGATGGGGGAGTGGTAGCAATTATTGATATACTATGTATTTTAAGCAGTTAAAGGGCTTTTACTTGAGGCTAATAGTTAGGGTTTTTAATCAACTTTGAAAGACCATGACCAAGTCTTGGTCAAAAATGTTGTACGTGAAATGTGGTCGAACCTAGATTTGAGACGTTTAGTTACACTTAGTTTAGAAATGCCTAGATAGAACCATTGCAAAAACCTTAGAGCGTGAGTTGTAGGTATATACATAACAAGTAAGTAAGCGAAGTTTTATTGTACTAATGTGAGAAAGCCACCGCAGTTAGGTTGAACATGAAATTTTGATAACAAGTATCTAGCGATGCTTAATAGTTTTCCATAGGTTAAAGTTTACGTTAGGAAAAGCATCAGAAAACCCTTAAGGTTTAACGATATAACATACAGGGGGGCGTTAGTTTGAGCCTTGTTTTTGCTTGATAACGCTGACTGGTTGCGCCTGATTTTGTATTTTGTTTTGTTCCGGAGAGATAAAGAAATCCTGTATGAATAAATATCTACCAGGGCGTATCTGTAGAATTAAAATAGATAAACAGATAATTTACTTGCGAACATGTAATGCTAGGTTTAGCTGTTGAATTTATTTTGTTGCTTTATGACACATATTGATAGTATCTAATTGGTTGCTAATACGAACTTTACAGCCAGTGAAATAAGTGTAATAAGAAATATTATAGAGTAAATAGGTTATAGGTTGATCAGTTGTGAATATTAATGTATTATTATATTGTATTAAATGAAAATTTTGTACCAAATCTGAATTTTCTTTTTCGACACACCCTTATATATAGACCTATTATGTTTAGCGCCATCTGTGCGAAACTGCTCGAATTATCGTACCTTCTCAATTGGTGCGGACCGCATAGCGTTTCTGATCAATGACTATCGAAGAGATAAAGCGACACCTAGTGGCCTTTGTCGTGATTTCAATTTCACGCAAATTATTTTCGTTGGGTTTTTTTTTTCAAAACATTATTGCCTTACGTTTCGAAACTAAAATAAAGCGTAATACCTAAACAATTAGATTTCGTTAGACACAGGAGCGTTATGCAACCGAACCAAAACGTTATTAGAAGCTTTTTGTTTTGTTAGTTATTTGATTTTATCAGTCAACATTACTGATGTCAAATTGTTTCATGTGTAATATTCTTCTGTGAAACACTGTATAGATTTTAGTTATCTGAAAGTAAAATTTTATTATTATTATAAAACGTCATTTCAATAATATATCTAAAGAAAAAAAAGAGTGCAAAATTAGAACAGTCAACGATGACGTAATAGGAACTAAAATGAATGTAAGTTGTCTTTCTTAAATTCGTCACTTGTTGTTAAGACCTATTAGCGTAATTGGGTAGTGCCTTGACTTTAGTTCTGAGACACCGGGTTCGAATCCAGGGTGGTGTTTATAAGATGTTATTTTTGTGCATAATTTTGTTGTACATTGTTGGTTTACCTTAATTTCGTAAGTCATAATAAGAACTTAATAGCCTAGCGGTACAGGGTGTCAGCTTTAAACCAGCTGTAACTAGGTTCGGTTCTAAATAAAAGTAATAGTTCTTTTTGCACTTTCTTTTTTTCAAGTCTTGATTATTAGTATAGCACTCAATACGTAAATTATCGGAAAAGTGCATATTAAGGGAAACAGTAGAAGTTTTCTTAGGAATTTTCATGTAAATTATTTCATGCTTACAATACATATTAGTTCAAAGTCGCATAATTTAATATGAAGTTAGTTTGTACTATGCGCTAAAAAGCTGTATAATTTATGCTATTATGATTGATAGATAGGAAAATTTTGGTTGCATTCGTAGACAGTACCATGTACCTACTTAGGCCGTTCTACACAATTGTTAGGACCATGGAGCTATAATTTTGTATTTTAGTCACATGTTAAGGCCATAATTACGAACGATAGAATTGCTACAACAAGTTTTGTAAACAAAGTAGGAAGTAGTTTTTTCAACGAAGAAACGCGTTATTAATTTGCGAGCAGATATTATGTTCCTAGCTTTCATAAAAAAACAATGTACATTACTTAGTTCGGTTTTGTGTCCAGGAACGCATAGTTTTTATTGTTATTCACACAATGGAACTAAAATAGGCTTAAGTAGTTAGAATTAGTGGATTCTACTAGGATTAGAGTAAATCAGATTAACACATTTACTGCCAACTGCACAGTTTAGTGAATAAATAGACGTACCATCCACACTGACCGGTCGCATCTATGTCTTAAAGAAAAATACTGGTATGTCTAATGTACTCAATTTATGTGTTTTATGTGTTTTACGTTGTAAGTCTGTGCGCCGTAGCACACCTCTTGTGTAAAAGATTACGAACGGCAGTGCGTTTATTAAGAAAGATTTGTGTACCTATTATTTTTACGTTATATATTACCTGAATATTTAGATAGGCCATAAAATATTAGCAATAGCATATTTGTAGTATAGCGAGGCGTTATGTAGCGTCGTTTCGTTTTGATATGGCGTAGTTTACCTTGATGACATAGTTGTTATTGATTTTACAATTAGAAAAGAAATTCGATTACGCTGTATCTAGAAAAAAGGGGTCTGAATATTATTTGCATTATGTAAAATTTTATATTTTTCAAGCAATGGTAATATTATATTTAGACGTAACTTTAGGGATAAGTTATTTTTAAGTTCTCTAATTAAGCTAGTCTGTATACAATGACATTATCTTTAGCTTCAAAAGTTATGTAAATAGGGAAGTAGGTACATTCGTACTTTTCCAAATTAATTTAATGGGGGGGTTTTGATGCAAAAATTGGCTCGCCCTGAATTCAGAAGGCGGTGATTTGTCGTTAAAAGTTGGCGTGCAGACAGGGACGCAAGGAATTATGGAAGTGATTAAATTTTAGGAATTCTGCGGAAAGTTGAAGCCTGTAAGATGATGAATGTCTTAATCAATTTAAATAAGAATGAAAGGAACTAAATGACAATATCATAGCTGGGATTTGGGGCGGTTTTTCAGGATTCGAGTACAACAAAACACTACACTTACAAATTGACCTTTAAGAAAAATAGGAGTTAGGTTAGGCAAGCATATGCAATTCACCAAATATGGTTGTTTTCTTAGGGGTCTTGTACTCTACAGGGTATGAAAATCTGAACTGGCACACTGCACACTCTCCAATTGCAGACGATCAGATTTTAGCTTTATCCTTTGGCGGGACGTTAGGGCATGCAGGATTTCCGTTTTTTCTGTGGACAATTTCCAGAATTTGCAGAGAGATTTGTATTCGGCTTCACTTAAACGGAAAGTTGGTTTAACGTGTTGAGGAATACAAATAATCACTAGGATTGATCCAGCCTCACAAACTGGGTTCTTGGCAGATATCTGACAATTTAGCAGATTGACTGTTCTCTCTTCATGACCGAAGCGTTAACAAGCCAATGGTTCAAGGTTACTTGATGGTTGTCGGTATATTGGTTTAAAAACACACTACACGTGCACACTTTGTTGAAACTCGAATTTTGATTAATACAATTTTGCATTTGAGTTTGGTCATTATAAATTTGAGAAGTTTACTACGATTTAATACAGTTTCACCTTCGTAAACTTCGAGGGGCGGATGTAACGTTCCACGTTTGTGTGTCTCAGTGTTTAACATAGTATATTATGTATATTATTATGTGGATGCTTGGTCTCTCACATTTGGAATCAATAAATCTTGAGAAATTGGTTCTAGATTTATTGATTATGATAGAGTTACATATTTAGAGTTTAAATAGGTAAATTTAGTCCACTGAATGTTCATTTAGGTATATTAGGAAGTAACAACCGAATTAGTAGTGCGATATAGTTAATTAATTAATAGAAATCATTTTAAGTTAGCGTTCCGTTATGAAATTTCAGTGGAATTTCATACTAACTAAAATAAGTACCTGGTTAAGCCCTTATCATAAAGAAGGCGACTTAGGAATAAGCCTGAGGACGTTAGAAGAGTCCAGCAGCATTGAAGAAGAGGATCAGCTCACCCAGCTGGTTATACAGGAAAAACAATCCAGCGGTAACTTGTCAAATAACCTGGAAAAGAAAAGGGATTCATTTGAAACAAAATGGTATTATTATTATCACAAGCTAGGAATAGTTAGAGATAAAAGACTGCCAAATGATTGATAGTATCATGTTAGAACATTGTAAGGAATCACCTTTTTCAATTAGCCTTTGGGAGATTTGATAGCTGAATAAGTGTTATTTTACAGCCACGCATAACACAACACTTAGGGAACGAAAATTATATCACATAGGACTGAAATTACTCAAACACAGTTACTATCTATTAGGTATAAAGTAAACATTAGATACAAACCTTGGAATCAATCTGTGAAGATGATAACAATTTCCATTTTCAGATGTTAAATGATCCTCTATCTAGGACTTCTGAACAATCAAATAGATTTTTAATATGCAAAATCATCTTTCAATCGGCTGGAGCGTTACTGAAACATAAGAACAATTCATAAGAACATACAATCATGTTTCAATCGTTGCTTCATAGAATGTTAGAAATAACCTCAAAATCTCGGGATCAGTTTTGTAACCAAAATAATACTTAATGAGGAGGAATATGGGCTTATCAAGGTCCTGATAGTTCAAAACAAACAAAAAAGAGATTCCTAAGGTAGCTAACACCAAAGGGGTAAAGTATTTCTACCAAAATAGGGAGAGTACTTTCTTGTTGAAGTTGAAAAACAATCTAGATTGAGAAAGTAACTTACCTTGGTAACCTAGAATCACCGAGAAACTTCAATTTAAAGTAATAGTAGAAGTAGTATTGTAGAATCATTGTTAATTCTGCTTAAATTACGATGAACGATAGGTTTTGTAAGCAACACTTGTGAAACAGTGAAAAATTTGGGGTTATATTTCGTTCGACCATATTTCGATTAGGATTATGATTTGTATTTCGTTCGATATAAGGGTGAAATTTGTTTGACTTAGAAAACTAACGTTAGTCACAGGGATACCATATAATAGGATTATGATTCGTATTTCGTTCGATATAAGGGTGAAATTTGTTTGACTTAGAAAACTAACGTTAGTCACAGAGATACCATAATTATAATAGGATTACGATTCGTATTTCGTTCGATATAAGGGTGAAATTTGTTTGACGGTAAAACGAACGTTCAGTTCAAATTTGCGAATGCGTTATTTTCCAAAACTAACGTTAGTGTTAGGGATAGTTTATAAAAGGGAGAGCACGGCAAGATGGCGTCATTCAGAGTTAGGTTTTCAGACCAGTAACTTGTGCGTGAGAGCTTATAACGATTTTTAAGGCGGACCTTTGCAGAATTACGATTCCAATCTGGTCTATTTCGCCATTATTTAGATTTGCGAATTTTATAAAAGCTCTTCAGCCAAGTTCTCGTTGTGAGAACAGTCTTTGCAAGTTTCCTTGTAAATGTCAGTGTAATTGTGAGATTAGCTGAGTTTGTGTAAGGGAGGGTTGTTTAGGCGCGAATTCCAGTAACCTATTTAGGTTACCTAGCTCGATGATAATGAGTTATCGTGGGTTCTTAGAGTGGTTAGTTTCGGGTGGATGGTATGCCACATGGCAGACAACGCCACTATCCGAGCTAACTGGTCGAGGAAATCGCAATAAGTCATCGATTGGGTAAAAGCTAATCACGCACTTCGCTGTAGTTCAGCCAATGACTCCAAAGTGGTCGGCGGGTTGAAACCCACATTGCACATACTGCCTAGCAGTATAGTGGGCGGATACCTTCATTCCCGGGTTTAGAGTAGGCTGTCAATGTGAGGTCATTGACAGGTGGATTAGTTTGACCCTTTCAGTAGGGATAATCCATGTTTTACCTCCTACTGGGATTCGGCTTCTTCTCTTTGACGTCAGGCCTTCGGTTTCCTGTGGATTCTGTTAGGCACGTGGCTTACACACTGATTGTATCTGAGACTAAGTCGTTTTCTGGTTGTCCCAGGGATAGGAGAAGCTTGCGTAAGCGATGGGGCGTACGCGTTGCTTCTGTAGGGAATTTAGGGGCTATAGGCTCTCCCACGGACCTAGCCAGTCCAAACTTTAGGTTGTCGGTTAGCGGACACGGATCTTTGGATAGGGGAAGTGTCCTTGTAGAGGGGAGTTATTTTTTTTTATATTTTTTTTATTATGGGGTAGGTGGGTGTCGTGTAGAATAGGGACGTCTTTTAGAGTTAGGAAATCAGGTAGGGGAGCGTGCTCTTTTCTCACAGGGTAGAGGAGGCATCAGCTCACCAATAGGGTCGTTTTACAGTTAGGTTTTAGGTAGGTTTGCGGTTAAAAACGAGTTTAGCTTCAATTTTAAATTTTCAAACTTCAATTTTCAAAATACGCGAAAAATAGCAATTTTTGTAAGAACTGGCAACTAAAAATTAGCAAATAGCTATTTAGTTGTGACAATAAGTAAAAATTATTGTGATTCAAAGCTGTCAGTGTCAAAATATAGTGATATTTGTAATTGCCATTTAGTGGGGGAAAATTTCCCATAATTTGTTTAAGTTCTTTGAGAATTGAATAGTAAATGTTAATAATCTTGCTAAAGAGAATTAGTATATTTTGATCATGTCAAAGATCCAATTTGGTGATAAATTGCCAGTACGAATTGTACTCTAGATTTCCCTGTTACAAGATAATTTTGTTTCATAAATGCAAGTAGACAAGTTAATTTCATACCTATCTTGCATTATTTTTTGAGATAGGAAAATGTGTTGGAACATTTTGAGACCTAGGTTTTTCTAGAATTAAAGGCAGCCTAGTTTTATCTGGATGCAAGTAGACAATCTAAATTATACCTACTTTGCATTGTTTTGTATGAATTTATAGTAAAATTATATTTGCTGTTATAATCAGATCACAACTATTGTATTGGCAGATTTTCGTTAACTCTATGGCAATGGCCATAACCTTAACTTTGAATGTATTGACTATAAAACAATAAAGAGATATCAGCTGACAAAATAGTTACAAATGCTAACTAGTCGGTTGTATTAATCCGCAATTATAAAAAGCTTTGGCTGAACTATTAATGATGAAACTATGACTAACAGATATATTACCCATTTCCTTGTTAGATATCAGCTGACAAAAATAGTTACAAATGCTAACTAGTCGGTAGTATTAATCCGTTATTATAAAAGCTTTGGCTGAACTATTAATGATGAAACTTTGAGTAACAGATAGATTACCAATTCCCTTGTTAGATATCAGCTGACGAAAATAGTTACAAATGCTAACTAGTCAGTTGTAGTGATCAGCGATCATGGAAATTATACTGGCTGAACTATTTATGATGAAATTTTAAGTAACAGATAGATTACCAATTTCCTTGTAGAACTGTAGCAACAGTTTGAGGAATTTACATATTATTGATGTATTTTGTACTTTAATGCTAGCATGGCAATTTTGGTCTTGTAAACACTAGGTCAAATTGAACCTTGTCCTAAAAACCTAGGCAATTATGAAAAATAATTCTAACGATTATCCGTGAGTTTTGGGATCTTTGATGAGGTCAAAGTATTAAATTCAATAGTAAGTAACCTATTGATTTATGATGGGAAACACATTATTCCACACCTTTCGAACATTATTATTCAATGAGATTTATTAACATTTGGCAAGTGAATATTGCACTATTATATTAAACATATTATGGCATTGACAGCATTGTATACTACAATTGTATTGTATAACCATAGTGGCCGTATTATAGCTGGCTGAAATCTGAATGTTCGAATAATACATTTACAACTGAAATTAAAGCAGTGGTCGAATGGATAGACTTTGCTCAAATTACAATAAATGTTTCAAAATGCACAAGATTATGTGTATGTGGCGACGCCAGGCTCTAGTTGGTAAAACTTTGCCAGGCCAAGCAATGCCGTGCCTTATTGGGATTCTTTAGCCGAAAAGGAAAAGATCCTGATTCTTTAGTGCAAAGTATAAATTTTACTTTCTTAGAAACTCTGGTCAGTTGCTATTCAGATCACTTCAGAACTAACCTTTGAGTGAAGTCCTTCTATGAATTTATTTATACGTCAAATGATTTTCTTCTATATTCTTCCTAGAATGAACATTCTGATGTCTGCCTATGTTAGGAACTCTGATGAATGTGAGAGACCTAGGTTTGATAGATTTTACCTTAAGTAAGATTCGATATTCGATATTCAATGGTTTATTGTACTACAAATATAATGAGACATTTAGGTCACAATAGGGTTAGGCTCAAGTTAGGCAAAGTAGGCTTGCATTCTGCAAGCTAGTTACCAGTAGGACTGTAGGCATTAGGTAGATAGGCTAAATAGGTAGGGAATAGGTGACCTTTTTATTCTGGTTTACCAGGATTTGAAGGTCGCCGCAAGTAAACTTGGCCCGTGCCCCTCATGTATCACCACATGAGGTTTTGGGGGGCTGGATGTCCGTTATGTGTGACATCCAGCAGTGGGGCCTAGAGAACCGCGACTCTAGGATGTGGGAAACTTTGCAAAAAATAGTCCGTCTCGTCCCCTTATTTGTTGACATACCTATGACCGACAGGAAGTAATATTGACAGAAATAGCATAGCCCTTCAGGCTGAACTCCTCGTAATAAGCGGAGGGGGCTATCCAGTCAGGGTCGAATGCCACTGATCGGTACGGCGGCGGAGTGCCGATCCATAGCCGCTTTATTTGATTTCCCATAGTAAAACCTAAATTTTATATTAAAAAAAAAAAAACAATTTTGAGAATTTTCAATTATTTGACTGAAGGTATCAAAACCTTGCCTCTTGGACTATAATCAGCTCCTTTCAGTTCGCAAGTCAGTCATTATACATCTTAGGTCTCGCCTCATAACCTCAAAATCTAGGATCTAAGATTCTCTCTAAGAACCTAAGACTAGGAAATGATGTAGCATTAAGTAAAGTTCATTAGAGACTAGCTCAGTGTATATTGTTGGTTTTGTAGGATTTAGGTTAAAGTATCTTAACATTTTACAATTCTAGGACATTTATATTACTTTTATAATACTCTATAAATCGTTCAAATAGGTAGGAGTCTCAAATCTGTTTGGGTTTCTGCGATTCACAACGTAAAGTCCTCTACTAACGATCACTGGCCAAATTTAGTATTAAGTAGATTAAAGTACGGATAATTGAATTCTTATAAGCTCAACAGTAGGCTGAGATAGCGTAGGAATCGTTTTCATAAGTAACGTCTAGAGTAAGAGTACCACTTCCAGTTCAGGGTTAAGATCTAGCAGACCACCACTTTAGGGTTAAGAAATACTGAGGGTCTAAATTATCCTAGAGTAAGCATAATTACACGCTTGCAGAGCGAATTACATTTAGCTTTAGTACGAATTAATGTAGGTCATTTAGTAGGATAGTTAAATAGTTTAGCTGTAAGGTAGACTTGTATTGAAGATAGGTTTTAGCTTAGGCTTTCGGTTTAGGCATCGGTGTAGGCATAGGTTAGGCAGGTTACAAAAAATTCGGTGTCCGTGACCAGGATGTTACAAACTGACCCTAATTTGATGTCACTTAAATGTCGATTGTACAAGTCATATCGAGTTACTATTTATGTTTCGACTCGTTTTTCCTATTTCAGATTCAGATTGAGGAAAATAAGCCAACAATTGTTATGAAAACAGTTGTAGCAATGAGAGATTAAGGGTCATCGATGAATTACATCACGAGTTCATTATTTACCTTGAGCTTTACCTCAAGTACTTACATTTCTATATTTTCCCCCATGTGACGTCATATATTTTACAATCTTAATTTAACATTGAAATAAAACGTGCCCAATGAAATTACGTATTTTGCAAGAATGTAGGCAAGTAATTTGTTAGGTATTACAATGTGACTCGTTCTCTTGCATTTTGCCATTTCTGACGTAAAACAGGACTTCCTGAATAATTTATTGTCGACCTCTTCTGATTTCGTTATATTCTGTTAATGTCATAGTTCACCACCTGGATAAACTGCGTTTGTTTGTTTCTTTATATCTTTATATTTTGGAATCCGCTCATTAATTCAAAAAATCTTGACGCACGACATGTGTCTATGGATTTTACTCTACCAATAGCTATCTCATTCTGATATATTTTGCAAGTATATTTGCTCTCGCTTCGCTTGGGAGTTAAACTGTCCTTAGTTACTCGCAAGATGCAATTCGTCGCCCATGTAACAGTAACCTATGTGGTCACTGTTTTATTCTCTCTGATATATTATCTTATACAATACATTCATATTAAATTGTCCCATTGCGAGGCAGGGCGGGTTGCTAAGGGAGAGATAAATAAAAATAATCGCTCATTAGCTCTTTCCAGATTTGAAATTAAGCACCGGTCTTGTAGCTTTACCTACGCATGTGGTAGGCAACAGGCGTCCTAAGGTCCGTGCCACATACGCGGTGACCCGTGGCGCGTGGGCGCGAAGTACGCGGTGACCCAAGGGCCCCACGGCACTAATGTACCGTAAGCCGCATATTTATAGACCCCGCCTAACGCACCGGCAACCCCTGCGAAAGGGTAACTAGCTCGAAGATGTTTTTTTTACTTAAATTAATGATCCACAGACTCCAGGATCTGTGCCCTTTGTTAACTAAGTTACAATTGAAAGAATGCGACTGTACAATAGAGATGGGTTAGTTTAAATCTTAGTCTAAGTTAGTAGTTTGAGTGCATTGCGTGAATGCCGCGAGCAAACCGGCGCGGGCGACCCGCATGCAGCACCCGAACACGAATGTGACGCATGCGCCAGCCATCGCTCTCCTCGACCATATTTGAGGGAGGAGAAGGACCCGACACACGACGCCGCCGCAAGAAGGAGCCTTCGATGGCGAGCATGAATGCTCAGGGCATGCACGCAATGCTAATTTCTAAATAATTCACATACTTAGTTTCTTAGCTGCTCGCAGATGTTAATCGATGTAAGTTGTAAGGTAATTTGACTACAGTCTTCTAAGAAGGAGGTTTCTTTATCCCGATTAAGTCCGGTCTTGATCACTAAATCACTTGATGATAAAGAAGTGACTTTGCGGTCGAAAATCAAGCACGTAGACTTAAAAGAGTCTGAATTTGAAAATCTTCAGATTAATATCACTCTGGAATCAATAAATCCGGCAGTATGTACCATTCCCTGGCTGTAGGTACGGATCAGGGGCGCTGTGTAAGCACTCTGACGTTGGGCTTCGCTTTTCCTCCCGTTCGCTCTCGTGGCGTGAGTAACTGGCACGAGCAGGAGAAAAGGTGAAGCCGAACGTCAGAGCGCTTGCACAATAAAGCCCTAGGAACTTAGATTCAAACAACCTTCTGTTCTGTGATTTAAATCGCTTCGTTGGTAGAATGACGTACCTAAGTATACCTACCAAACACTAAGCGTTGAGTTTTCGAATGTACAATTTTCGAATTAAATCAGGCGTCTTGTCTTTAATATTACCAGCTACACTAATAATACAAAATACATAACCGTATCAAAATTCCTACATCGTATTAACGCCTTCATTGCCTAGTAATTGGCAGCGCAAGACCCAACTCTGTGTAAATAGTCGCACTTTCCTACCGCTAAACTCTGTAACTGTGTAAACGAGAAATCATAATGTGTTTGTGTGTACACATGGCCAAAGGGCCGGAGCCAGGGCTGGGGATAGGGGGTATTTAATAGTACATTATGATATAAGTGCGGTAAGTTGAAAATTACAACCGAGGCGTAGGCGAGGGCTATAAGGAAGCAGAGGCTGTAATTTTCAAAGCGCACTTATGTCATACGACTTTTTATAACATATTTGCGAGGAAATTAATAAAACTCTGACTTTGAGTGAAAGTCGTGCATCAGTCGAAGCATCGTTGCGTTTTACATTACAATAAAGCACAAGTGCGTAATGAATTACATTACGATATTGAAATTGGTGTAATTACAGCCACTTTACGAGCAAATATGTTATAAATCTGTTTTACAGGTCAGATCATGTAAAAAGAACGCTGTAGCTTCAAGCTGCACGCAAGGAAAATTAACTCCTACTGCACAGTTAATAGGAGTTAAATCTCCTAGTACGCAGATCTTACTGCAGCAAGGAGATTTAATGCCTATTGCATGTGCAATAGAGTTAAATTTCCTTGTGTGCAGCTTGAAGCTCCAGCGTTCTTTTTACGTGTCGCGACGTATAGTTGTGTCTCCTTGAAGCTTGAGCTGAATTGTTAAAAATCGGCCAAGTGCGAGTCGCACTCGCGCACGAAGGGTTCCGTACCGTATGGGAGCCCCATTCCTCATGCCGTTATTAATAGCGAGCAAAAAACTCCTAAAAATCACGTTTGTTGTATGGGAGCCCCCCTTAAAAATTTATTTTATTCTGTTTTTAGTATTTTTTGTTATAGCGGCAATAGAAATACATCATCTGTGAAAATTTCAGCTGCCTAACTATCATGGTTCATGAGATACAGCCCGGTGACAGACAGACAGACGGACATCGAAGTCTTAGTATAGGGTCCCGTTTTTACCCTTTGGGTACGGAACCCTAAAAATGAATTGTTGATTAAGAAACATGGTGTCCGTAGAATTATGAAAAACGCCTGTCTTTGTTTTACTGGAGGAGGATATCAACTTGGAACATGACAGCATGCGAAGGATGTAGAATCGCGCCCACTAATATTATAATACGATCAATAATAATTTATCTGTAAGAGAACTCCAGAGTGTGGAGCGAAGCTCTCGGCCCTTTTTTTTTGACCGACGAACCACCGGAGGAGGTACTCAATTCGACGCGTATATATTTTTTTGTTTTATGTATAACCACGCATAACTTTTTTCCTAGTAGTCCGATTTTCATAATTCTTTTTTTATTGGATAGAGTACACTTCTAAATTAGTCCCATTTAAATTTTATCGAAATCGACTCAGCTGTTTTTGATAAATCAACAATAATGTGGAAAATGCTACATCGATCCGTGCGAAATATTCGCGAATTCTGTACACGGGTGAATTCGGTCGTGCTATTTTTTGCGAAAAATAATTATTTCTAGGAACAGCTAGCTTATGCCACTCAACGAACTTCGTAATATATTCTTACTCTTCATAATATATTTTTAAGTGTAATGCTTCTCATAAAAGCTTTCAATAGCAAATTAAAATGTTAAGTACGTATCGTCTTTAATTTTATCAGACGCCTTTTTTAATATTTATATTTATGTTTTGTATAAGCCAAGTGTTTGCAGAACAATCATTATGTAAAGTTTTTATAGTACTAGGATGGAATTAACACTGGTATTAAGCTCGATTACAGAGGCGCCATCGTAATTATATTAGCTAAATAGCATAGTTCTGTTTCTTTTTCACTTTAGACATTCGATAGAAAGAACGCTTTTTACGTTGCTATTAAATTTACGCTGGCGCCTCTGTAATCGGGCTTATTGTATTTATTAAATTAATTATGTGTAAATAAAGAACTTTTGAAAAAAAAAAAAATTACTCAACGAGCTCGTCCTTTCTAGACTCGTTTCATTGTATAATTAGAACCTCATCTCCCAATACTCATTTAAAATATGCCGAATTTTCTTAGCTACATCTCACATTTCTTTCCAAATAATTTTCTCAATTGGAAAAATCCCATTTAAAAATAATTATGGATAAATCATAGGCTAATTAGCTTCTATTAAGACACACTCTAGTATTAGCAGGTACAATTTTACTTTAGCTCGTATGTGATATTGACATCAAATAAATGACAATATAACGACTCCATCTAGCAAAGGGGATCTCTAGACAAAGCACTTTCATTATCTCAGATTATCTGGGTCACTTTTTCTCTTATGACATGTCTAATAAGACAAACAGTGACAGATACGTAATCGCTAATACCGTGAATGTTGACTCATACAAAAAAAGCAATCGCACTAACTCATACTCGTATCTTCAATGTTCGCTCCGCTCCTGTTTTTCAACGGCCTCGTAACCATTTACGTACGTACCTATAGGTTGAAAAATGGAACCCCTGTACGACCACGAAAAAAACTCTTCGACGTGTGAAAAAGTGACAGATATACAAGGTTTGCTCGCTGCTCGAGGGAGGTGAAAATTACCCTTTTCAAGGCGTACTGCCAGTCATTCTACTCGAGTAGCTTGTGGATAAGTCATACTCGCCGGGCTGCCAGCATTCTACGGGTCCAATATAACGACATTTTTAGGATGCTGATGCGGTTGCCTCGCTTCTGTAGTGCATCTGAGATGTTTGCTGAGGCACGAACAGACGACTTTCATGCGATTATTGGCAAAAAAGTCGCATCCCTACGACATAGAGTGCGAGGCAGTCGCAATGGCATTCTTCAAATGATTGCTGATCGATTGGATTGATCGACTAAACTTTACGGATTTTCAATACAATTTGTCAAAGTTTCGTATACGTCCTAGCCGTTCGAATGTTCAATAATAGACCCCCTGGACGTATCATTGACAAGTTACCTGACCCAGAAAAGTATTGTTACACTGACCCCTTTATTACCCCTGTCCTAAATACGTCCTTTCGAGCACGCTCAAACAATCCATGCAAATAGTCCCAACTCAAACATTTGACATTGGACTGTAAACTGGTCCATGTTTAATCTGTGAACAGAACGACAGAAGTTATGAGGAACTCTGAGAAAGGAGAAATTTCAGAAACGACGGTAGCTAGCTATACATTTAGAACTTTCCAGTTCTAGGAATTAGTTGAATAAACTAAGCATTATTTGTCAAGGGTCACAATGCTTAAGAAATTAATTTACTCCGAGTTAATGATTATGAAATAAAACCAAAGACCTTAGCGCTTAGTATGAGATTATACGTTTACTATTTGTAGGGCCTCTTCTTGTTATTAGGTATACTACTGTACTTGATTACGAGCGCACGCAACACAAAATAGGTACCTAGGTACTCAAACAGCGCACTATGGGACAAAACGGTATTTTCCAACTCGAAAATGGTTTCGACGAAAGTCGTAAATCCATAGAGTTCTTTATGGTTTTATACTCTCAAAGAATGGAGCTTACAGATAAATTACAAAAAAAAAAAAAAAAACTTAGTTTTACGTTTATAAAATGAACCTCAAACATTGGACATAAATATTTTCATGCCAATTAAATTACCGTTAAGGAAGTTCAACACAAAATTACTTGAAAGTTTTCTAAGAAAGCATGTCAGTGTTATACATCATTAGATAGCTTAGAATGTACACTTTGCAACCATATTAGATTTTTATATAAAATCTATTTATTTTATTTTTTAATATTTTTTTAGTGAAGTAAAGAAATTTTCGTTTTTTTTTATTACAATTGCAGTTTTCCTTGTTGCCGAAAGCTGCCGGTGTCAAGTTAATCACTCTATTAGACAGCTTACTTATTCAGTAATATGAGGATCAAAAAAAATCTTGCGCCTTTTTTGCGCCAAAGTGATTTAGAAGCAATAATGTCAATCAGGGAAACATAAAAAAATCCCCGAAAATTACGGTTCTTCTTTTTTCTGTCTTATTATTGTATTTTGACGTCTATATTGTTTTTCTTTTACCATTTCTATGATAGAAGCATACATAAACAAATTAATAAACTACCATTATAATATTTGAAAGAATCTTCCCATGGCACTTTTGTTTGCGGTGAACATCTTAACCACAGGTATGATAAACTTTATTGCTGCGGAAGTACTATTTATCTATTAAGGTAATTATCAGTATTGATTACACTATTTCGGTGAGTACTGTCATAATCAATTGTCTCATGCTTTTTGCACAAGGCACTAAAATATTGGACCTTTATATACCCGTGTTTTTAGCATACTACTCATCAAAGTGTTCAGTAACAATTAACTATCAAAAAACAATTATATTATGTAACAATGAGTGAATTCGTTTGTGTTCGACGCGATCTATGTGATCAAATAATAAAAGGTAAAAGTACTTCAGACCTCAAACAATATTTGTTGGACAACTTTCAATTATCGGAAACAGACGTTAATACTGTAATACAGAGTATTCAAAAAAATCTAACATCAAGTTGCAACCAGAAATGGGTCAAAGCTCAAAGAAAGCCAGACCGTTTTGAGAACCTATACTCAAATTGGTTAAATGGTGAGTTTAAAGTACCGTTGAACTCTTGCAGTACCTCAACATCTGAAAATTCTGGCTTGAATACTTCTGGTGATCGTGGTAGACCAACAAAGCCATATGACGAGTGTTCGGAAAATACAAAGAAACGAAAAAATATGGAACTGGTCCAGGAGTATGGAATGGGTCATGTGCGTAACGCTTATGTGCAAGGTTTACGATCCATGGGTGAAAATGACGAAGCGTCGATTGTGACTATTATCAGAAATACAGAAAAAGAAGAGAAAAAAGTTATTCTACAAAACATACTCAATCCAGATAATGCTCTTTCCTTTACAAAAGAGGAGGCACTGAGTATGTGTATTAAAACAGATCTAACCAAAGCCCAATATGCGTACCTAAGAAAAAGGCTCGTCGATAAGAATTTAAGTTCCGTATTGCCTTCGTATCAAACATTAAGTGAAGCAAAAAAGGCTTGCTATCCGCCTGCATCTAGCATAACGGTGACGAATATAAGCGCAAAAATCAATCTGCAAGATCTCTTAGACCATACCGTCTGCCGTATTATAAAGATAAAGTCAGGATCGACAAATTACAATCGTGTCAAGCTGTTCACTAAATGGGGATGCGATGGATCCTCCGGGCAGAGTGAGTATAAACAAACTCTACCGGAAGAAAGCGAACAAATATCGGATGCTAATTTGTTTATAGTGTCCCTTGTACCACTGCGACTAGTAGACGAGGAAACTTCTGCAGTTATATGGCAAAACCCTACTTGCTCGTCCGTTAAATATTGCAGACCAATTTCATTAGAATTTGCAAAAGAAACACCCGAAAAAACTACAGCGGTTGTCAGTGAAATTGAAGTCAAAATTAATCAATTGATTCCAACTCTTGTGGCAATAGACGATAAAGTCATCGAAGTTAAACATGAACTGTTTATGACAATGATTGATGGGAAAGTTGCTCAAGTGTTAACGAACACATCATCCAGTGCTACTTGCACTGTTTGTGGAGCAACTCCCAGACAAATGAATGATCTTTTAAAAGTAACAACGAGAGTTGAAAATGAAAATGCGTTTAAATACGGATTGTCGACATTACACGCATGGATAAGATTTATGGAAATGATTCTCCATATTTCTTACAATTTAGGATTTGAGAAGTGGTCTGCAACAACTCCAGATAACAAGAAACTTAAAGAAGACAAGAAAAAATATGTCCAAAAACGTTTCCGAGAAGTGCTTGGTTTGCATATTGATAAACCACGTCAAGGTTCCGGTATTAGCAATGACGGAAATACGGCAAGGAGATTTTTCCAAAATTACCAATGCTCTGCAGAGATAACCGGAATTGATGAAGAATTAATCAAGAGATTATTTGTAATTCTTCAAACCATGTCATCGGGATTCCCTATAAACGCAGAAAAATTCGGCCAGTATACATTGATAACCGCGCAGTTATATGTAAGCAAATATAACTGGTACTACATGCCATCTTCAGTCCATAAAGTACTTATACATGGTGCTAAAATAATAGAACATTATGCAGTTTTGCCTATAGGACAATTATCCGAAGATGCACAGGAAGCCCGAAATAAAGATTACAAGAAATATAGGTTACATCACGCTAGGAAGTGTTCCAGATCAGCAACAAACGAAGACGTTCTGCATATTTTGTTATATACATCTGATCCTTATATATCTAACTTAAATAGACAAAGTTTTCTAATATCTAAAGAATTATTTGACGAAGCTAAAGAACTGTTGGAAATAAGTGATGAGTAGGATAAGCACTATTTTTTTTTTTTATCATGTAACTGTTTGTATACTTACATAATAATTTAGTTTTAAACTTATTTTAAGCAAAAGTGTAACTTTTATTGCTATTTTAATATAACTGTTTAATTTTTTGCATGAAATTTTGTATAACTTTATCTTTGTCAATTTTTTACGAAATATATATAATTTTTAAAATGATGGTGTTTGATTTCTTTTATAGCCTAGGTATTCACAAATACGTGAAAAAAATTACAAGGAGAAAAATCACAAAACAACAGAGTTATCGATTTTTGAGATGGAAAATACCGTTTTGTCCCATAGTGCGACGACGGTCTCAGAGCGTAGGCCGACGAAGAATAGTAGGCACCAGATTATCCCGAACTGTTGTACTAAACATATTGTATATTATTATATAAGTAGCTAAGTAAACATAAAAAACATCAAAACCTAAATCTAAAATAAATTAATTTTTATCAGGTACTTATAGGTAATAAATATCTCATCAAAAACATAAATGTGAAATGGGAGCCAAAGTGTCGCCACCAAAAGAATTGAGATCTAACACGGGGGCCAAGTGTTCTGTAAAAAATCCTAAAGTTTAAGCTACAAGATCATACCTACAACATTCTTAAGGGATTTACTTATGTAATTCAAGCTCGTGATTTGACTTGGCTAGTTTAAGAATAAGTACAGTGCAAATAAGCATTTCTCTGTACGTGTAAACTAGCCAAATCAAATCTTGAGCTTGAATTACATAAGTAAATTTCTTTTAAATGTTGTAGGTATATTCTTGTAGCTTAAACTTTAGGATTTTCTACAGAACACTTGGCCCCCGTGTTAGATCTCAATTCTTTTGGTGGCGACACTTTGGCTCCCATTTCACATTTATGTTTTTGATGATATATCATAACTTTTTGTTCAGAAATAATTATTACTTACATCATGATTATCATAGTACACTTATCTCTGAAAAAGTCATCTAGTATTTATTATAATACGAGTACTATCACAAATGGCATGGTTCATCTATCGAAAATCTCAGTGCCTCGCGACGCTACCGCCATTTATTGGGGTATTGGTTAGGTAAATTTTACAATTACTTTGTTAATAGTACAAATTATAAATAATTTTCAGTTTTTAGATTTTTTCCTTTATATATGCCCGATAGTCTATCTTGGTGCCAAATATCAAGATTCTAGGTCATCTGGAAGTGGGTTAGGTTTTTGATCTATAAGTCAGTGAGTCAGTGAGTGAATCAGTCAATGAAACACGAGTTTTTAACCGTTAATACGAGTATATCAATAACTGAATGAGCAAAATTTATGAAATTTTGGATTCTTGATAAGCTAAAAAAAAATTAGTTCTTCCCATTATTTCCAGCCATTTCAAAAACCTAATAATTACGGAACAACACGGTTTCACTAAATCTAGGTCCACTAGTACAAATCTTGTCTCATTTGTTAATGAAGTGTCTTGCGTCCTCGATCGGGGTTCTACAGTAGGAGCAATTTATACCAATTTCAGTAAGGCGTTCGACAAAGTCAACCATCAAATTTTTCTCAGGAAGTTCGCTAAGAACGGTATCGCGGATCCTCTGTTGACTTGGTGTGGATCATATCTTGGAAACAGATCTTCTGTCGTGGTTGTCAATGGTGATTCTTCGGATCCATTTGAGGTATGCTCGGGTGTGCCACAGGGTTCTCATTTTGGACCAGAATTTTTCAACTATTTCATCAACGACATAGACCAGTGCTTTAAACATACTAAGTTTCTCCTCTTCGCCGATGATTTGAAATTCTTCCGCATTATGGACTCGAGTAATGATGTAGATTTGATACAAGAGGATATTAATCGTTTGGAAGCATGGTGCGACGCTAACAAAATGAGTCTGAACGTGTCGAAATGCTTCGCTATGCGTTTTACTAGGAAGACTAAAATTATGGATCAACCACAATTTTTGATTAAAGATACTGCACTTTCTAACGTTGATCGCATCAGGGACTTGGGCGTAACGCTAGATAGCAAACTGCGATTCCATCTGCACTTTGACAATATTGCTTCCAAAGGGTTTCAGTGTCTTGGTTTCGTTCTGCGGAACTGCCGGGGCTTTAAATCACCGAGTACTAAAATAATGTTATACAATTCTTTAGTACGGAGTGGCTTGGAATACTGTAGCGTGGTATGGAATCCTTTCTACGATATTCATAAAAAGAGATTGGAAAGTGTGCAAAAAAGGTTCTTGTGGCATTTAACTTACTCGTGTTGTCTCGGGAAGGATCTAGAGAGCTATGTGGCAAGACTCAAACACTTCAAAATGCAAACGCTCACACATCGTAGACATACGATTGACCTTTTATTCTTTTTTAAACTCGCTAATGGTATCTTGAATACACCAGACTTACTTTTCGAGCTATCCCTGACTAATCCGCAAACTTTGCCCAGAATACCACGTTTTAATATCTTTTCTTGTTCTGGTTCCCGTTCCAACCTGGGACTTAATTCTCCCATCGCTAGGATGACGGGTCAGTACAACACTATATCAAAGAAAACGGATATTGACATTTTTGGTGACAGCATCAACAAGTTTAAAACTACTCTAAGGTCTCTGACAATCTGAGCATTAGCGTAATAATTTAACAATAAAATTAATAGGTATATTTTTTTTTTTCAATTTTTGTTTGTTTTGCTTTTGATGTTAAGTATTATTTTTGTATTTCGAATTTGTAATTATGTTTTTTTTTCTAATTGATGTTTTTCGTTCAGTTATTTTTGCAAGTTGTCTTCGCCTGTAATTACTGTGACATTTGACTCTGTTTGTTTACTATGTTAAGTATTATTTTCTGTGAATTTGTTGATGTACATAGTGTAGGCGGACTAAATAAATAAAATAAAATAAAAGACTTTAGTAAATGTGCCAAATTTCATGTATGTAGGCTAAATAGTTTTTGAGTTGTGAGGGGGTCAAAAGTAGCTCCAAATGGTTCGTGTAATATTACACACGGCCGCTGCGTCGCCAGTTTTCTGTAGAACACTTTGGCTGGACACGCTGCCGCGTGTCTAGATCTATTACTAATCTGCAGGAAATGAGATGATTCAGATCGTCATTCTGAAAAACTTTTACTATGGGCCAACCGGAGAAAAAATCAGTTGTTTCAAACATTTCGCCAATTCCGATTCCGATTTACCCCTATCGGCTTGGTACAAGGGAAACATATTATAACCCTGTAGATACTACAATAGCTGCTATTGCTGTATTGGAATCATCGTCCTAGATATCTACAAGAAGTTCTCACAAAAATATTATCATTTCAGTCACGGGATTGCTATGATTACCGACTTCCAAAAAGGAGGAAGTACTACCTATGTTCATGAGTACGTATTTTTTGTTTATGTTCAACGTTAGTTTCGCCAATTGTAAACCGATTTAAAAAATCTTTTTTAGTTTAAAAGAGTCTACATCCGAGGTGGTCCCAATTAAATTTTATTGAATACGGCTGAGCCGTTTTTGATAAATCAACATAAATGTACATGGATGTCACATCGATTTGTGCAAAATTATTCGAATTCCGTACACGGTGGAAGTCGGTGTTGCGATTGTTTGCGAAAAATAATTATTTATATCACGTTCAATCATTCTCATGTAACACTGATAGGCCGCGCTACTCAAGTTGGCGGATATGAAGTTAGCTACAAGCTGCACAATATCCAATCCTGACTGAAGCTCACATAAAGCCACACGTTGATTGGCTATTGCGCAGCTTGTAGCTAACTTCACATCCGCCAACTTGTGAGGCACGGCTTATACTCTTAGGCTCTTACTGTATTTTACAACCTTTAACTTTTAGGCGGCGACCCAGCCACCCAGGTCCTATACAAATTGAATTGACTTGTATCACGTCACGATAAAAAATCCTTCCACCTTCAGTAGCTATGAAGCCGTATTTGTATGGCATCGCGGCGGCGGGCGCGGTGTCATTATGCTAATCGAATTACCGAAGCCTCTGTAATACAATTTGTCATACGTCGCCATTACGCCGCGATGGACGCTGTGCCACTGTCCTCGTAAATAACGTTACACGAGACGGTAAAATCGGCGATTAAACAGGGCTACGTGGAAAGGTACGAAGCTGGAAGGAGGCCACTGTAAAATTCTGAAAGTTTGGCGTTGAAACATCGGGTGCCAAGGGGGCGGGAACGCATCTTGTTTTAAAGATCCTTGCGACGAGTAGCTTGACTAAAACGCTGATATTTATTTGGGTATATACGTATGAGTAAGCTTCACCATTCAACGTGATAATAGGTAGGTACAGCCAGCATGCTGCACACGCTGCCGAGCGGCAGTGGGCTTAAGCGTTTGGATTTTTGATTTTTTTTATTAATTCTAAGCAAAACTTCGCTTTAAATTGACAAAACTTTGCTTTATTACAAGACCAATTTCCTGAGTCCACTGTGGTCTCAGACCAAATAAAAAAAAATGGTTCGATACTGTGGTCTCAGAACTACAAGAACGATCATATTTTTTGCACCTAAACTAAACATAACATTTTTTTATTTATTTATTTATATTCGTTTATTGCATAATGCACTGTTACAACAAAAGTTCTCACAAACTAGAGTCTTAACTAAGTGACATTGACCCCGTGAGGGCGTCGCAATTTATGGAGAGGTAACATTAGCTCTACTTACTAGATATTAATCAGTTCTCTATAAAATATTTACTTCTAGTAGTTATATATGTTTATAACAAATTCTATAATCTATATAAACTATAATTATATCTATGTAACTATAACACATTACTTTTATCATAACAACATAATATATTTATCAGTCTTGGTCTTGTACACACTAATATTTTATGGCTTTATTAAATCAAAGTTTAATTAAATGAACAATACTGAATCTCAAAATATACTATTTACTTTAGTTACCATTAGTTAGCTACCATTTATCGTCTATAAAATCCTGAATAGTGTAATACGCTTTTTCAATAAGTTTTGTTTTAAGTTTGATTTTGAAAGAATGGTCCTTTTCAATGTTTTTGAAGCTATCGGGAATTTTATTATATATTTTAACAAAACGGTATTCTGGACTACTTTTGAATAATTCCAAATTGGGTGTGGGGAGAGCTAATTTTGTCTTACTTTTTGTCTTACTTATTTTGACAGGGACATTGATCACCCATAGCTCTAACTCTAAGGATACACTTACCCAATTTTAACAGAATGTTCTCGATAGATCACCCGTCGTGGGTAGGCCTACGTCCTGCAGTGGACTATTAAAAAGGCTGATACAGTTCTCGATAGAATGACACGAACCAAATCGAAAGTTTGACAAAAATACCTGAGCTAATTAGCTAAAAATAATTAGACTATGTACTAATTTATAAGAGCTTCAAGAAGCTCTTCAGGCAGTCTTTAAGTGAGTAACAAGTAAGACAATGCCATAGAGAAGAATGGAACTGACAGCGGTTTGAATTTAGAACGCGTGTGTCTGTCATGGCGGCTGCGTAGGCGGGAAATGGCTAAGGAGGCGAGACGCCATTTTGTATTGTTTACAGCTGAAGAAACCCAGGAAAATATTTTATTATTGTTTCGTGATATTAATCTTGCGGCTGGAATTTTTGATCTACCGAAAATAAAATGGAAACAATAAATCTGTTCTTTTTGTGTTTTTCTCAATGCGTATTTCCACTTTTGTTTTGCAACTTCTGAGAAATTGGCCTCATTGTTTTATGTGGTGCTTCTCATTTCTTTTTTTTTAACAGCTCGGTAGATTTTGTTGTTTAGAGTTTTAGACTAAACGTACCTGCGGGGCAATTCTGTTAGCCAATCTCTTTACGGAAGTGATACGTTCTTGAACCTCTCTCGTTTTTCTGACAGTTCCGACAGCTCAAAACTGTCAGAAAAACGAGACAGGTTCAAGAACGTGTTACCTTAGTAACGAGATCGGTTGACAGAATTGCCCCGCTGCACTATGGGACAAAACGGTATTTTCCATCTCAAAAATCGATAACTCTGTTGTTTTGTGATTTTTCTCCTTGTAATTTTTTTCACGTATTTGTGAATACCTAGGCTATAAAAGAAATCAAACACCATCATTTTAAAAATTATATATATTTCGTAAAAAATTGACAAAGATAAAGTTATACAAAATTTCATGCAAAAAATTAAACAGTTATATTAAAATAGCAATAAAAGTTACACTTTTGCTTAAAATAAGTTTAAAACTAAATTATTATGTAAGTATACAAACAGTTACATGATAAAAAAAAAAAATAGTGCTTATCCTACTCATCACTTATTTCCAACAGTTCTTTAGCTTCGTCAAATAATTCTTTAGATATTAGAAAACTTTGTCTATTTAAGTTAGATATATAAGGATCAGATGTATATAACAAAATATGCAGAACGTCTTCGTTTGTTGCTGATCTGGAACACTTCCTAGCGTGATGTAACCTATATTTCTTGTAATCTTTATTTCGGGCTTCCTGTGCATCTTCGGATAATTGTCCTATAGGCAAAACTGCATAATGTTCTATTATTTTAGCACCATGTATAAGTACTTTATGGACTGAAGATGGCATGTAGTACCAGTTATATTTGCTTACATATAACTGCGCGGTTATCAATGTATACTGGCCGAATTTTTCTGCGTTTATAGGGAATCCCGATGACATGGTTTGAAGAATTACAAATAATCTCTTGATTAATTCTTCATCAATTCCGGTTATCTCTGCAGAGCATTGGTAATTTTGGAAAAATCTCCTTGCCGTATTTCCGTCATTGCTAATACCGGAACCTTGACGTGGTTTATCAATATGCAAACCAAGCACTTCTCGGAAACGTTTTTGGACATATTTTTTCTTGTCTTCTTTAAGTTTCTTGTTATCTGGAGTTGTTGCAGACCACTTCTCAAATCCTAAATTGTAAGAAATATGGAGAATCATTTCCATAAATCTTATCCATGCGTGTAATGTCGACAATCCGTATTTAAACGCATTTTCATTTTCAACTCTCGTTGTTACTTTTAAAAGATCATTCATTTGTCTGGGAGTTGCTCCACAAACAGTGCAAGTAGCACTGGATGATGTGTTCGTTAACACTTGAGCAACTTTCCCATCAATCATTGTCATAAACAGTTCATGTTTAACTTCGATGACTTTATCGTCTATTGCCACAAGAGTTGGAATCAATTGATTAATTTTGACTTCAATTTCACTGACAACCGCTGTAGTTTTTTCGGGTGTTTCTTTTGCAAATTCTAATGAAATTGGTCTGCAATATTTAACGGACGAGCAAGTAGGGTTTTGCCATATAACTGCAGAAGTTTCCTCGTCTACTAGTCGCAGTGGTACAAGGGACACTATAAACAAATTAGCATCCGATATTTGTTCGCTTTCTTCCGGTAGAGTTTGTTTATACTCACTCTGCCCGGAGGATCCATCGCATCCCCATTTAGTGAACAGCTTGACACGATTGTAATTTGTCGATCCTGACTTTATCTTTATAATACGGCAGACGGTATGGTCTAAGAGATCTTGCAGATTGATTTTTGCGCTTATATTCGTCACCGTTATGCTAGATGCAGGCGGATAGCAAGCCTTTTTTGCTTCACTTAATGTTTGATACGAAGGCAATACGGAACTTAAATTCTTATCGACGAGCCTTTTTCTTAGGTACGCATATTGGGCTTTGGTTAGATCTGTTTTAATACACATACTCAGTGCCTCCTCTTTTGTAAAGGAAAGAGCATTATCTGGATTGAGTATGTTTTGTAGAATAACTTTTTTCTCTTCTTTTTCTGTATTTCTGATAATAGTCACAATCGACGCTTCGTCATTTTCACCCATGGATCGTAAACCTTGCACATAAGCGTTACGCACATGACCCATTCCATACTCCTGGACCAGTTCCATATTTTTTCGTTTCTTTGTATTTTCCGAACACTCGTCATATGGCTTTGTTGGTCTACCACGATCACCAGAAGTATTCAAGCCAGAATTTTCAGATGTTGAGGTACTGCAAGAGTTCAATGGTACTTTAAACTCACCATTTAACCAATTTGAGTATAGGTTCTCAAAACGGTCTGGCTTTCTTTGAGCTTTGACCCATTTCTGGTTGCAACTTGATGTTAGATTTTTTTGAATACTCTGTATTACAGTATTAACGTCTGTTTCCGATAATTGAAAGTTGTCCAACAAATATTGTTTGAGGTCTGAAGTACTTTTACCTTTTATTATTTGATCACATAGATCGCGTCGAACACAAACGAATTCACTCATTGTTACATAATATAATTGTTTTTTGATAGTTAATTGTTACTGAACACTTTGATGAGTAGTATGCTAAAAACACGGGTATATAAAGGTCCAATATTTTAGTGCCTTGTGCAAAAAGCATGAGACAATTGATTATGACAGTACTCACCGAAATAGTGTAATCAATACTGATAATTACCTTAATAGATAAATAGTACTTCCGCAGCAATAAAGTTTATCATACCTGTGGTTAAGATGTTCACCGCAAACAAAAGTGCCATGGGAAGATTCTTTCAAATATTATAATGGTAGTTTATTAATTTGTTTATGTATGCTTCTATCATAGAAATGGTAAAAGAAAAACAATATAGACGTCAAAATACAATAATAAGACAGAAAAAAGAAGAACCGTAATTTTCGGGGATTTTTTTATGTTTCCCTGATTGACATTATTGCTTCTAAATCACTTTGGCGCAAAAAAGGCGCAAGATTTTTTTTGATCCTCATATTACTGAATAAGTAAGCTGTCTAATAGAGTGATTAACTTGACACCGGCAGCTTTCGGCAACAAGGAAAACTGCAATTGTAATAAAAAAAAACGAAAATTTCTTTACTTCACTAAAAAAATATTAAAAAATAAAATAAATAGATTTTATATAAAAATCTAATATGGTTGCAAAGTGTACATTCTAAGCTATCTAATGATGTATAACACTGACATGCTTTCTTAGAAAACTTTCAAGTAATTTTGTGTTGAACTTCCTTAACGGTAATTTAATTGGCATGAAAATATTTATGTCCAATGTTTGAGGTTCATTTTATAAACGTAAAACTAAGTTTTTTTTTTTTTTTTTGTAATTTATCTGTAAGCTCCATTCTTTGAGAGTATAAAACCATAAAGAACTCTATGGATTTACGACTTTCGTCGAAACCATTTTCGAGTTGGAAAATACCGTTTTGTCCCATAGTGCGTCGCCTCGCTCCGTCAAACAAGTAATCAAATAGGTAATTTTATTATTTAGTAATAGATATTTCAACACTTTGTTTGTGTAGTCCGTGAATAAACGGCTTTGTTTACGGCACTAAACTTTATAACATAACTCTGAACAGCCTTGAAGGCGCGGAAGCTTCTGCTCAATATATTTACCTCAGACCAAATAAAAAATCAAGACGGAACGTCGTGAACAGACAAGTTAGGCTGGTTTTTATACATGTGGTGAGTGCGTCGATGTTGCGTCGCCAGCCGTAGTTCGAAGATCCAAGGCATAGTTTCCTTGTAATTGTATTTATACACGGCGAGGCGTAGTTGCCGGCCTCACTTGTTTTGTTCGCAACATTCTGTCTTGAATTTTTTATTTGGTCTGAGGTCTTTACATCAATTGATATAAATAATGTGAAAAGTGGAGTTTCTCCCCTCTTCGACCGAGCGAAACGTACTACAGCGACTAGTAAAGTATTTTTTAGGGTTCCGTACCCAAAGGGTAAAAACGGGACCCTATTACTAAGACTTCGATGTCCGTCTGTCTGTCTGTCTGTCCGTCTGTCACCGTGCTGTATCTCATGAACCATGACAGCTAGGCAGCTGAAATTTTCACAGGTGATGTATTTCTGTTGCTGCTATAACAACAAATACTAAAAAGAAAATAAAATAAATATTTAAGGGGGGCTCCCATACAACAAACCTGATTTTTTAGACGTTTTTCGCTCTATTTTAATAATGATAACAGGTAGATGCTTGAAATTTTCACAGAATATTTAGTTTTAAATTCACTTCAAAAATAAATAATAAAATTAAAATAAAATGAACATTTAAGGGGGGCTCCCATACAGTACGGAACCCTCCGTGCGCGAGTCCGACTCGTACTTGGCTGATTTCACTGAATAGACTTCATGTTCACTTCAATTCAGACTTCATTTTCATTCGTCAGTGACTTTCACTGATTAGATAGAAACGGTTTCATACACGTTTACGAGTAATTCATTTTACCGATTCCGACTTGCAATTTTGTATGGAACAGTTGCTTTTTTTTTCGAATTTCGAATCGACCCCATAGCATAAGTGGTTCATAATTTTCGACTTAGTTCAGGTTAAGCAGATAACCCTGTACCTTATAATAGTGGTCATTTGGAAAGCCCTCACGAGGACTAAATTATTCAACTTATCTTATTTAATTATAAGATCAATTAACTTTCAAACCAACTTGCAAAAAACAGCTAATCCGTCCGTACAAAAAATCCATACGAACCTCAATACCTATATATTGTAGGTACTTATACTGTACTAGCTGCGCATACCGGCTTCGCCTGGATGCGAATGAATTATAGCTATAAACCTTACGAAAGAAATGTTCTATACCTAAACGATAGTGAAAACCGGATTGAAAGGACATGTTCTTTTTTGTATGGGACTTTGGCTCAATGACGGGCTCTAAACTATAATAGGGAGAAAAATCAACTTAATTCGATGAGGCATAGTGTTTTTTAAACGAACAGTCAATTAAAAAGCAAACAATTTTTTTTGCTTTGCGTTATTGCCACATTAACCGCTATTAAAGTCATCCACCATGTTGTGGATCATGGATGTAAGAAAGGAGTCAATCGGCAACAAGATTCAAAACCTGCAGATTTAAATGTCACAGTTGTCCAAAAAAGTTATCGCCAGATCTGTTGTAATACATCGAAGTCCATTAGCGTAACCACGTCGTCAATAATAAGAATTGAATTGTCGCAAAGGCAAAGATATCACAATGCATTCGTACATTTAAAGCCGAATGAGATAAAACAATAGCAAACTGTAAACAGTATTACCAGTTTCTATTTTCTTAGTTCCCAGAAAAATGAGGCGAAATTCTCCAATAACAAATATAATGCATGTAGTTGTAGTAGGATGGTTTGATACCTACATTGTATTTTCGCAATCACTAAGATTGTAAAATATCGCAGCTCATCTCAAAACAAATATGCGTGTTTTCGCGAAATTCCTTAGATATTCGCGACAAAACTATTTATCATATCATACTACGACACTCATATTTAGCATGAAGATCCTTTATCATTTTAAAATAATAATGCCTATGATCGATAAAATAAGATAAAAAAATCCCTGCGTTTAAATTCAATTACCAATCGAGTTAAAATTCCCCGTGATTCGGGTGATTTCCCACAAAGCGGCAACGCTGAAATTAACTTTTTCATTCTCTAGGTACACTAGATGGCGGAAAATTCAAATCGTGGGTTGCCAGGCCTGCGATAATGATAAATGTTTTGCTTTTTTCTAAAGCGTTTGGATTTTTTTCAGTATTTTTTCGTGATTCATCATATTTTTGTCTATAAGATAAAAGCAAGCCAGGTATGGGCCAGGTTTGAGAACATCACCTTTGTTGTGTAGTTTGGAAGATATAGGTACACAGACAGACACAGAAATAATCGGCCAAGTACGATTCTGACTCGCGCACGGAGGGTTCCGTACTGTAATGGGAGCCCCCTTTAAATATTTATTTTATTTAAATTTTATTTCATCGCATCATCTACACATACTTAATTTTTTTTTGTTTAGGTTTGTACATATAGCATAGTAGTTGTAATATATAGTTAAGTTTATGAAATGTTTTATAAGTTTTTCGAAGATTGAACACGATTCGGCTTCCTTATTTATTATTGAAGTGAATATAAAACTAAATATTCTGTGAAAATTTCAAGCATCTACCTGTTACCATTATAATTATAGAGCGAGAAAAGTCTGAAAAATCAGGTTTGTTGTATAGGAGGCCCCCTTAAATATTTATTTTATTTTCTTTTTAGTATTTGTTGTTATAGCGGCAACAGAAATACATCATCTGTGAAAATTTCAGCTGCCTAGCTATCATGGTTCATGAGATACAGCCCGGTGACAGACAGACGGACAGACGGACATCGAAGTCTTAGTAATAGGGTCCCGTTTTTCCCTTTGGGTACGGAACCCTAAAAATGGTTTTGCTTGTAGTGATTGACCAGCTAATTTTTTTCTGTGATTTTTAAGTTGGCTCCATAGTAAAAGTTTAACATAGCGACGAGCACAACTACATCCTAGAGACCTACCGTTTTACCACAAAAGTTTTCCGCACGCTTTAGACAATGTTTAACAGTACAAATTGCACGGTTAAACAGTGTTTAAGTCTTTTGTGGTGAGTCTTCCTAATTAATTTGCAGTCACTTTTGGATTCTTCGTATTAGTTTTGGTATCAAAATCTGAATGAGAAGATCGGCGTTCTAATGTAGTTATTGACGTTCACTAACGTTACATTTTCCTGTATCTAAATATAGAACGAATCAATGAAGCCGTGAAATGTAGGTACTAAGTAGTAGTTTGATATAGTAGGTACAAACACATTTTAACGGCTTCTCAACCGGCTATAGCTATCTCACTCGCAAATTTACAAGTAGGTATGAGCATACGCTTTGAATTTCTAAAAAACTCTATTGAGCTTTTATTTTTTATTTGATACGTATACTAATACGTATCATATCTGATAAAAACTCAAAAGAGTTAACGTAGTAACTTCTTTTTAAACATTATACCACTAGGTATCCTTACATAGTATAAAATTAAGTCGCTAACAGACAAAATCTGTTTGTCTGTATGCTTAAATCTTTAAAACTACGCAACGGATTTTGATGCGGTTTTTTTTAATGGATAGAGTGATTCAAGAGGAAGGTTTATATGTATAATACACCTGTGCGAAGCCGGGGCGAGTCGTCTAGTAATGTATAAAAAGAAGTTACTTTTGATATAGGTATGTAGTTAACTTCCTGGGGCGCGTGAGGATGTTTTTAAAAACTAGAAATTAAACAAACGTGTTGCCGATGCAAAGGCACTATATTTAATGAATCAAAATACATTGAGATATCTTACAAGCTAACTTAGGCATCTAGGTGGTCTTATTCGCAGACGTCAGAGTCAGCTCTACTGATAAGACCACTGCTCGGTTTTGTTACTGGGAACCGACCGCTTATCTATAGTATTAAATTACGTGGGAACATATAACCTAGAGTACTAGAGGCGGTTGTGTACGCTGCAAGTAAGGTACAGTGGGTGATTAACGCCCGCTGCGCATTTACGCCCAGATGGCAGAAAACATACTAAATATAAAAATATTCCGTTACTACTCCACGCACACTTAGAATGAACCAATAAGAAACCGCAAAACAAGCGGCGACGCGCTCACGCCATTATCCGCGGCAGTGTGACGCCGCGTTCCGGCAGGATCGGACATGTACCACACTGTTATAAAAAGTACCGGAACGAAATTGTGAGTGGTTTTATGTGTTTTTTTGCGTTTTGGGTTAATTTTTAAGATTTAATTGCTTCAAGATAAACTTAGTTCACTATTGCCTGAATGTTTGGCGTAGATTTCTATGTTTTTTTCCATAAACGTGCCATTTGAATCAGCGTCCGATAATAACGCCCAGCTGGGTAATAACGCCCGTTAAAATAACGGTTGGGCGCTATTACACTACACGGGCGTTATAACCATAACCATAGATAGAGCATTTCTAATTTCAGAAACTACTAAAAAAATGAGTACCTATACATTGATATACTGAACATTAAATTAATTATCGACGCGATCAATATAACCTCAAATATTGTTTTCTTATACTTCATTGTTTATGCTTTAAGATATTTTTAATAAGATATATATTGACATATAAAGGAAATATTTCCATTACATTATTTTTTATATTTTTAGATATAAAGATGTCGCCTCGTAAAAAGAGGGGAGAATCTTGGTCAGAAGACGATTTGAAAGCCGCTTTGAGAGCTGTTAAAAAAGGGAAATTAAGTCAGCGAGCCATATCTCTCAAGTATAACATTCCGCGACGAACATTGAGGGACCATATGAAAACCGGCCAAGACGTAAAACGTATGGGACGAAAACCTATTTTAACAGAGGCTCAGGAAAATGATTTGTGTGGTAGAATCAAAAGGTTTGCAAAAATCGGAATACCTCTCACACCTAAATTTATCAGAAAACAAGCCTTTATGTTTTGCGAGAGATTTGACATAAAAAATAATTTCAATTCTACAAAAAGGATTGCGGGTGCTGATTGGCTAAGGCAGTTTTTAAAGCGAAACCCAACGATCACTAAACGAAAACCACAAATATTAAACCCAGCGCGAGCTCAAAAACTTAACAAAGCAATAGTTAGGGAACATTTTCAGAATGTAAAAGAAATATACGAACCATTAGATATTCTTCAACATCCTGAAAGACTATACAACATGGATGAGAAGGGTTGCCGAATTACAGTCCACAACCAGCACACGGTACTTGCGGAGAAAGGAAGTAAAAGAGTACATCTTATTGCACCCGAACATGCCGAAAATGTGACCATAGCAATGTGTGTTAATGCCATAGGAACCGCGATTCCTCCCATGATTCTTTTTAAAGGGCAAAGACAAAGACCAGACCTTTCAGAAAACTTACCTGCCGGAACTTTAGTAAGAATGGCGCCGAAAGGGTCCATGACTGCCGATTTGTTTGTAGAATTTATCCAGCACCTAGCCAAATACAAAGTTGCGGGAAAATGTTTACTTGTTTTTGATGGCGCTAAGTGTCACTTATCAGTTGAAGCACTCGAAGAAGCTGATAATAATGACATAGTGCTATACTGCCTTCCTTCAAATACAACCCATGAATTACAGCCTCTGGATAAGTCCGTAAACAAGTCTTTTGAACATCATTGGGACGAAGAAGTCTTAAACTATTTATGTGCAAGCGCCGACAGAACACTCACAAAAGCTACATTCAATAAAATATTTACTAGAGTTTGGCCCAAGTGTATGACGCACAGCAATATAGTCAATGGGTTCAAGGCAACCGGTCTCTTTCCCTTCGATCCCCAAGTTATACCAGAGGAAGCATTTGCCCCATCTGTTTTGTCGGAAATGCCATGCCCGCGAACCCAGGAACCTCTGCAGAATCTCATTTTAAACTCATTAGATGATAGCACTGATAGTGATGACATTAATGAAGATCATGATCACCATTTGGCTTTAGTTACTGAGTTATCTACTATTCAGAGAAAATCTGACTTACTTAATGAAAATATTAACCCAGTTAAGTCCCGTCTTGTGGATTACAGCTCGTCATCCGATAATTCTGACATAGCATCAATTTGGCCGAACCTTAAATCACAAGTTATGATAGAAGAAGATCGTGATTCACCTTCCTTAATACCAGATACCAACTTAATTGGTATTTCTCAATTTGATTCCTCACACTACAATGGCGATAAACATTTAGGACAACATGATCTGGCCGTTCCCAGCTGTTCAGGATTACAAAAATCTTTACGTGACGATCCGGGTTCTGATTCAACGATTTCTGATTTGGATTCATTCGTTACTAGGCCTCTTTTCAATCAATCCAAATATGTTGCTGATGATATCTATAACTACACATCAGACGAATCATCAAGAGATGGAAGTCAGTGTCATCTCAACAAAGGAACAAAAACACCGAAAAAACAAATGATCTGTCCTATTCAAAATGAAACTTGCAACCTAGATGAAGACAACAGTCATCTCAACAAAGGAACAAAAACACCGAAAAAACAAATGATCTGTCCTATTCAAAATGAAACTTGCAACCTAGATGAAGACAACGTACCATTAGCCAGTTTACAACAAGAGAATAAAACGCAATTTCAACAATTCCTACCTACGCCTAATTATGCAAAAAATAAATCTTCAAAACCACGTAAGAAAGCGATGAACTATAAAGGGCAAAGAATCACTAAGGATTTATTCAATGATAAAACTGAAACTAAAAAATCTAATAAACAAAATTACAGTAGCATGAAGAAAACTAAGAAAGAGCAGAAAAAGCTACACATTTCTAAAACACAAAAGACGAATGACAAAAGAGAAGAAAAAATAAGTGAGAAGAAATTAGAAGAAAGACGTGAAAAAGAAAACAAAGCGAAAGACACTAAAAATAAGACTAAGAATAAAAAGAAGATGAACGGGAATAGCGATGAAGTCTGGTACTGTAATGCTTGTGGTGAGATAGAGGAGTTAGACATGGCGCAATGCATAGTATGTAAGAGATGGTACCATGAGGAATGCGTAGGCCTCTCCGAATGTGATATAGAGTTTATTTGTCCATATTGTTAAAAAAAAGTATAGTTTCTATAAGACTGATTAATGTAACTTCAGACTGACTATTTTATGTAAGACATACTTTATTATGATTATCTGGCAATTTTAGTTTAATTGTTATATAAACAGTTAATACTTTTTTTGACAGAGTAGTCGAACTCTATTGACTAGACTTTTTTTAATACTTATTACTATTGGGCGTTATTACCCACTAACGATGTAATTGCGCCCAATGAACATTTAAAAAATATCTTAATTCTGCTTTAAAAATGATTAGTACGCCTTGTGCTCACGATAGGTTATTTGAAAATTATTAAAAAGTTCCTTAAATATGACTAAATACAAAGATACGACGTGTTATGAGGTGTATTCTTAAGTTGGGCAAAGTCTATATTAAATGTTGATTTTATTTGTTTATTTTTAGTGTAATCACGATAGTACAAAGTAAGATTTCGTAAGTTACCTAATTTTTTTTTGTTTTAAACCTAGTTGTTTAATTAAAGCTTAGTTTAAAAAACGGGCGTCAATGGACGCATACTTTTTAATAACGCCCAAATAAATGTTTTTTAAAAAGCAGGCTATTAATAAGTATTATGAGTAAAACTCACTGTAATGTGCCATTATATGTAGAATAAATAAACATAATTTATTTAGAAAGGTGTTTTTCTTCCATAACTATTGAAATACCAAAAATATTTGAAATTAAAGTTAGGTGGGCGTTAATCACCCACTGTACCTTACATAACTCCTCCCTCCCTAAGCGAAAAATTATCGGAGCGCTCGATTTGAGAGGGATTCCGATAATTTTGTATGAAAGGGATAATTTTAGTGTAAGAAACATATGAAATAATCGAAACTATACTTAAGACTACTAATCCTAACGCTATGACACTAATTGTAGAGTCATTTTCTCTGTTATAGGTTTCACTAAAAACTTCACTGTTCTTCAAAGCAAAGGCCATGTATTTAACTTCGTCCAGTGCAATCTCTCGCATGTTGAGTGCATGTGCACTGGATAGGTTCTCGGTTGCGCGTAATTTCGGAAGGTTGATGATGGGTAGTGGGGTCCCTGGGTCCGCTTCGGTGTAAAGACGGTGGTACCGGATGGTCGTCCCGTTGACAGTGACATCACAGGGTCTGTTCAGGGTCACAACGTGTGTTCCGCATATCTGCTGCTTCGAAGCCTCTTCGCCGCAGGTCTCTGTGAGGGTTGTTTCCGATCTGGTGTATAGTATCCAGTTGTTTTTATCTATTTTCTGCAGCTTCACGTCCTCGACGTGAATGGGGTGTTGCTTGCAGATGCCAGTGACGTCCTCGTACCTCATTAGTTTTTCCTCGCATGAGGGTCCGCTGTATGGGGCGCGGTTGTCATCGTCGCAGAGAAACTCGTCTCCAGCAGCGAGTGAGCGGCACGGCTTTACGATCGGCTGATACTTCAGCCCTTTCGCCAATAGGAATGGGTATTTAGGAAATATGGCAACGGTTAGGTTTTCAGGTTTGAGGAGGATGGGTAATGTGTACAATTTAAAATAGTTATACGTAACATTATCGGTCAGAGGGATTTCCAATATAAAGGTAATTTGGTCCTTTTTGATAAAAGATTTAACATCAATAGTTTCCTCAATTTTAATTAAATTAAATTCATTGGGTACATATACCAGGTTTCTAGATTCTGCTATCAAGTTCAAATGGTATAGCAGTTCGGTGGAATTAATTATAGACTGGTGTAGTATGGAGCTCTTGCTTAGAGCTAGAGCGGTTTCGATTTCACTTAATCTAATGAATATAGTCCTAAAACTACTTATGAATAGATTATATAGTCCTAACGCGTAAGATGAAATACTTAAATTATTTTCTCGGATTACAGTCTCTTTGAGGGTAGTTTCAACCCTTCTTAGACGGGAATCCATCGTTAGTGAGTTTTGCTGAATTAACTCTGTGGCGTTTACTAGGCTGTCTAGCATTTTAGTAACAATCGTGATTTTCTTTGACAAAATAACTTGGTTATGACTCGATTCTGAGGTCAACCGATCATATTTAAGGGCGTCCTCGTGGTCTAGGTTGCCTGTTACAATCTTAATAATGGATCCTAATGGGTTAAGTATCCCACGCTTGAATCGTTGAGGAATTAGTTGGTGATACTTGTCTATGGTTATGTCGCGCATATATTCTGCGTGCATAAACATTCCTATGAATTCGTGCGGAAATGTTTTATTAGATGAAATTAATTGCTGAAATTCTGCTAATTTTGAAATGACTAAGTTGAGATCGGTCCAAATATTGTCTAACTTAATAGTTTTTAGAATTGTCCAACTGTCGGTTTGCATGTGAGCTTGGCCTTTCTTTACTGGCAGAAGTCCCGGATTTCCATCAAGATTTTGCAGATGAAGGGCGACTGCTGCTGTTGCTAGCATCGCGCTGCACCACCTGTGGAGGTCGTTTTATATTTTTAATGGGTGCTTTACTATTTTTCCTTTCGGTTTCTACCTTGACAGGGACAACGTTTTTCTCAACAGGGCCTATTACTTTGGCCTTCTTATAACGGGGTTTTTCTTTACTTTTCCTCTTATTTATGTCCTTTACGAACACTACTTCTGGGAGTTCCACGTCGGATTCCCCACCTCGTTTCGACCTAACCTTTTCCTTGTCCGCCTTAAGTTTTTCTGATATGTGTGTGTACAGGTGTTTTGTTCGTTTACTGTGGTCTTTTACTAACTGCTGTGTATAAGTTTTTTCAACTTCTAAGTTAAACGGGTTGTCTGTGTCGGTATGCCCAAAGACAACTTCGAAGGGCGTTAGGCCCGTTGCAGTATGTATGGTGTGGTTGTAAGCCATGATGGAATAAGTCATGACAGACGCGGCGTCTGTGCATTTCTGTTCGTACTTAGCCAACCTATAAATTTCTATTAAGGTCGAGTGGAACCGTTCTACAAGTCCCATGGAGTTGGGGTTGTTGACAGTCCCTATGTGTCTCTGTATTTTGTGTAGGCTGAGGAATTCTTTCATGAGCTCGTTGTTGAACTCCGTACCGGGGTCTGAACTGATTTTCTTTGGTATCCCGTAGAATGAAAAGTATTTCATTAGGGCTCTTACAACTTCGGGTGTGGATTTGTTTGGGATTTCGAATGCTTGGCCTAGCTTACTGAATGCATCTACGAGGGTGAGGTAATACTTTCCTTCGATGCTGAAAAGGTCGATGAAAATTTCCTGAAAGGGTGCATCTTGGGTCTGAGTAAGCTGCAATACAGGTTTTATCGGTTTTCGATCATATTTGGTCTTTCTACATGCGTCACAATTATTTATCACGGCTGAAACTGTTTCCTGCATTTTGTCCCAGTAGTAAGTCCTACGAAGCCTAACTAACGTTTCTTTAATACCACGGTGACAGGTCTTTCCTTCATGATATTTTATTATTATTGCCTTCTGTTCATTCTCGTCGTCTACGTAAACTACTCGCTCTGTACACTCGACTAGATTTATTGTCCCTTTTCTAAAGATTTCTATAACGGTTGTACTAAATTGTTTGCGGTGTTCTGCGTTCTCGAAATAGATGAAGAGTTTTGCTTTTGGTTTAGCGTATTCCTTCAGAAAGTTTTTGATTAATTCGGGGTTGTTAATGGGCAAGAAAACTTCCAAAATTTTGTGTTTCCCTATGGAAATGTCTTTGACATGAAGTTCGTTTTTTAGCCATGAGTATACCAGGATTTGATTGGGTTTGGTATCAATGGCCTCGTGAAGGATTGGTATCCCGGTGGAGTCCATATCTTCAGCAGAGTGCACTGTGAGCGTCCTACTACTTGCTGATGGGGACGGAATAACCGGCCTCTCTATCTCTAGCTCGGGTAGCGATATGGTGGATTCGTCAGAGTCTGAGAGGGTCACAATGGAAATCGCGTCACTTTCTTCAGATAATTCCACGGTTGTCGGATTTTGTCGTGTCTGCCTACTCGTCTGTGGTTTAGGTTCTTGGTCACCTATGTTCACTACCATTGAGTCATCGTCGGTCAAGGCGTTAACTTTAACTCTGCTTAGGGCGTCAGCGTTAGTGTTTTGTTTTCCCTTTTTGTAAATTATTTCAAAGTCAAAGTCCTGGAGGCGTAACCTCCATCGTGTCAATTTACTATTGGGGTCTTTCAGGGAGTTTAACCAAGCTAAGGGTCGATGGTCTGTATAGATGAAGAATTTCCGTCCATACAGGTAGGGGCGAAAATGTTTTGTTGCCCAGATAATAGCGAGCAACTCTCGCTCTATGGTGCTGTAACGAGATTCTGTGTCGCTTAAGGTACGGCTCGCGTACGCGACAGGTTTATCACTGCCTACTTGTCCTTGGGAGAGAACTGCCCCCAGGGCTACGTTCGAAGCATCTGTTGTTAAGATGAAAGGTTTGTCATAGTCGGGGTACTGTAAGAGTGGTGCATGTGTCAAGAGTTCTTTGCATTTATTAAACGCGTCGATGTAATTTTGGTCTACTATAACCTTGTTGCGTTTTTTTAAGCACGAAGTCAGTGGTTGGGTAATTTTCGCAAAGTTGGGGATGAAGCGTCTGTAGTAGCCTACAAGTCCGAGGAAACTTTTGATTTCCGTCGTAGTCCGTGGGATTGGAAAGTTCATTACAGCTTTAATTTTGTCGTCATTTGGTTTTAGGCCATCCTTGGTGATGATGTGTCCCAGGTATAGCACTTCCCTGCGCAGAAATTCAGACTTCCCTAACTGTACCTTTAAATTGGTTTCCCTAAGTCGGTCAAAAACTAGTCTTAGTTTTTGGATATGCTCTTCTAGGCTAGACGAAAAGATGATTACGTCATCAAGGTACACCATACAGTGTAGTCCTTGCAGTCCTCGAAGGATATGGTCCATTGTACGCTGGAAGGTCGCGGGGGCTGTTTTCAGCCCGAACGGCATTCTTAAAAACTCAAAATGGCCGTTTTGCGTACTGAAAGCTGTTTTCTGTCTATCTCGCTCTTCTACCTCGACCTGGTGGAATCCACTAGCTAAATCTATCGTACTAAAGTACGTGCTTTTACCCAATTTGTCAAAAAGATCGCTGATGTTCGGTAATGGATATTTGTCGTCTATTGTTATCTCATTTAGGCGCCTAAAGTCGATTACTAGTCGCCATTTTTGTTCCCCGGACGCGTCCCTCTTTTTCGGCACTAAATGCACTGGGGCGTTCCAGGGGGAGTGTGACTCCTGGACTATGTTGTCCTGTAGCATTTTATTTACTTGATGATTTATTTCTTGAGCTTGAGCGGGTGCCTGCCTGTAGGGTTTTACATAAATTGGGTCTTCATTCTTTGTCCTAATCTTATGTTTTACTGCGTTGGAAAAGGTCAGGGGCAATTCGTCGCAATGAAAGATGTCTTTGTACTCATTGCAAAGCCTATAAATTTTCTCATGTTCTTCGGGGTTAGTGTGTTCTAGTTTTAACTTGTCTAAATTTTCAGTCAGTATTCTGTCTGTTTGCGGGTCTGTAGTAGTCACATTAGTCGCATTGAGGTCGCATTTGGTGGTCTCATATTTCGTCACTTGTAAGGGTCGTTTTACTGTAAGAGTCACTATTTCCTCTGATGTGTTTTGTATTACGGTGGTTGCGTATCCGTTAATGCAGTTTACTAGGGCACTGGGCATTCGTACACCAGGACCAAAATTTCGGTAGTCTAATATAGCCTCACCGGAGTGTTGGTCTATTGGTATTCTGACACGTTGTTCCGAACGGGGTTGCAACTCTATTTCATAGTCCAAATTTGTATTGATAATTGGAATATGGGTCGTTTTTGTTCTAAGCACGGAATGCTTTAAGTCTATTATGGCACCAAGTTGTCTTAGTAAGTCATTTCCTATCAGTCCGTCATATCTTGAGTCAACGTTATACAAGTAAAACTTGTGGCTGTCGTCTGTTCGGAATGTGGGCAGAAGCGGAATTTCAACTACTTCGCTATGCCTGCTAGATGCGTGCGTACTAACTACCTCGAAAGGTTCGTTCCTAACGCTTTCGTAGAAGAATTCGTATGCTTTCTGGGGTTTCAAAAATGATCTAGTACTACCCGTATCTATCATTAATTTCGCGTCTATTTCAGGGATGTAAATGTGGGGTAGTTTTAGTGTGGGGTCACAGTTTAGCTCTATCACTTCTTGTCCTCTATGGAGGCCTGTGCTGTAAAATTTTCAGCCAGCTGTTCCTGAGCTGAATCTGTCAGTGGGGTCTCGTATGTCAAGTCGTTGTTGTATACGTCGTATTCAAAGGCGTTTGTAGGGTCACATTCATATTGTCCGTACATGTCGTTTTCGTGGTCGTAGGGATAAGCATCGTCATGGTAATAATTTTGTTCGTCGTCGTGACCGGTTATCTCGTTGAGCTTGAATCCAGTGGGACGGGCGGTCCTCATGGATACGTCGCCAGATTGCAAGTGCGGCGGGTTAATTTGTTGAGGTGGTTGATAGGGTGGCTTGTAGCCAAATTGAGGTGGCTTATATCCGAATTGGGGTGGCTTGTACCCGAATTGGGGCGGTTTGTACCCGAATTGGGGTGGCCTATAACCTAGCTGAGGGGTCGTCCCTAACTGGGGTCTGAACCCTTGCTGCGGTGTTGATTGTTGGCCTAATTGCGGGCGATAACCGAACTGAGGCGCGGAGCCTAGCTGAGGGCGGTAGCCAAATTGGGGCGCGGAGCCTAGCTGCGGGCGGTAGCCAAATTGAGGCTGTCCGAACCTTGGAACCGGTGGTCGATTTAAATTTTGGTTCCCAGGTATGCCGAACTGGAATTGAGGCGCGGGAATCGCGGGTCTCATAGTATTCTGGCTACTAGGCATCGAAAACTGGGATCTAAGCAATTTTGACTTCATGTTATATTGTTCCTGGAAGTTTACTTCTTCCAGTACAATTTTTAGAGCGTCTTCCAGTGAGGTTGGGTTTTTCAACCTAACCAACCGAACCATTTGCTCGGGCAAATTATAAAGGAAGACGTTTAGGGCGGTATGATCATAGATGATCTTCTTCGCGACTCTCATTTCTTCTGAATTTGACTGAAAAACTTTGGATATTAGGATGGCCTTAACATCTTGTATTCTGCTGCAGAAGTCTAAATATGATTCGTGATTTTTCATTTTTAGGGTTTCTAACTCTATAGCAACGCACTCCTCACTCCGAGGGTCACCAAAATGTTGCACTAGGACCTCTTTTAACTCGTTGTAAGTAGTGAAGTCGCTTCGCTCACTAATAACGGCGGCGGCCTTTCCGGTTAACTTGCTCGTGATGCATTGCATAAGAAATTCGTTTCGTGTGGGCGTGCCCTGTAGTTGTCGGAGGACATATTCACACTTTCTCATGAACAAATTTAGTAATTTAGTTTCCCCATTGAAGACAGGAATTAACCCTAGCATTTCCTTTGGAATTTCCGTTTGCGCAAGAGCGCCAACTCTATGTTCTTGCGCCATTTTAATTAATTTTAATTTAACACAACTATACTAAAATTATTCACTCCTAAATTAAAGTCTGGGTAGAGTTAATACCAATCCTATTACTTAATATTAAATATTCTTAATTAACACAATTTAATCAATTTAAGACCAAATTTTCCAAAATTACAATTAACACAAGCAAATCTGACCGATAACCAAGGTCTAAATTTACAAAATTCGAGGAAGATGGGGTGGAAGGTCAAGGATGGCGAAAAAGGCTTACTCACCAACCGACCTGCATCTTCTGCGCCCGTAGAAAACTTATTTTTTTGGTTCGTGAGGATAGCCGGAACGGATATCACTGAATTCAGTATTAACACCGTTTACTTAATGCTGCACAGCGCGGGGGAAATTCACCGAATTTAAGAGCAAACTTTTCGCGCTGACAGCAGCCGACTATCCTACCGGCTGCGCCAGTTAACTTCCTGGGGCGCGTGAGGATGTTTTTAAAAACTAGAAATTAAACAAACGTGTTGCCGATGCAAAGGCACTATATTTAATGAATCAAAATACATTGAGATATCTTACAAGCTAACTTAGGCATCTAGGTGGTCTTATTCGCAGACGTCAGAGTCAGCTCTACTGATAAGACCACTGCTCGGTTTTGTTACTGGGAACCGACCGCTTATCTATAGTATTAAATTACGTGGGAACATATAACCTAGAGTACTAGAGGCGGTTGTGTACGCTGCAAGTACATAACTATGTATTTGGATATACAGAAAATATAACATAGTAAAACTAGTATTTTCGTATTTTATCTAATATGTCAAATTAAGTGATTTAAAAATTGGTCAAGTGCGAGTCGTATTCGCGCACGAAGGGTTCCGTACCGTGTTAGCCCCATTCCTCTCGCCGTAATTAAGGGAGAGCAAACTCATGAAAAATCATGTTTGTTATATGGAAGTTGGAACCCCTTAAATATTTATTTTATTCTGTTTTTAGTATTTGTTGTTATAGTGGCAACAGAAATACTTAGATCATCTGTGAAAATTCCAAACCAAAGTTCATGAGATATAGCCTGGTGACAGACAGACAGACGGACATCGGAGTCTTAGTAATAGGGTCCCGTTTTTACCCTTTGGGTACGGAACCCTAAAAACGAATATTACTACTAAAAGTGTTTGTACCTACTTATTTTTTACCGAGTTCCAAAAAGGAAGAAGTACTGTGTTCGTCTCTACCTATGTATGTGAACCGATTAATAAAAAAAAATATTTAGAAAGTGGACTATACTATGGAGGTAGTCTTACATTTTATCAAAATCGGCTGAGCTGTTTCTGATGAATCAACAATAATGTACATGGATATCACGTCGATTCATGCAAACTATTATTCGAATTCTGTACACGGTGGAACTCTGTGTTGTCATTTTTGCGAAAGTTATTAATTATATGATAACCAAAATGCTTCTTATAGTTTTAGGAAATTTATGGGTTTATTTGTTTTTGGGGAAAGGGGTTTAAGGGGAGTGAAAAAAGTAGTAGAAAACTCGTCAACCTCGCATGATTCAATATTCGTGACAACGTCAGAGCAAGTCAATAAAGTTACCGTGTTTCCACAACAACGGAGCCAAAATCTCAAATCTAGAGGTGGAATAAACAGGTTCAAGACAGTGCCGGAAACTTTGGCGCCCTTGAATAATGCCGTGTACGACTGAAAACTTGGTTATTTTTGAGCCCTTCCTCAATATAAACTAGGTCTAAAGGTGGTATTTAAAACACTGAGCTGTCAACAGCAACTGCCGATAGCATTTGCTAAAAAGTAGCATTTGCTAGTAGTGCAGCTATGGCTAAAATTTGCCACGGGTTGTAACCCATGTACGGGTATCACAGGTGGCGCCGCCAACGCTATAAGTTGGTTAAAATGATAAACACTTCACAAAATTCGTCGCGGAGTCCGTACAGCGGGTTAGCTCAGTGGTCCAGAGCGTCCGGCTAGTGATCCGAAGACGCAAGGTTCGAATCCTTCATCCGCGACGAATTTTTGAAATGTTTATCATAAAAAGTAACTCTTTGGGTTGTAACCCGTTCACAGTTATTTTACCTGGCGGTTTCTGGCGGTTCCGGCGATTTATACCTATAGTTATAGGGCCGGACCGTGAGTTTAAGGGGCCCTGGATTAATATACTTAAGGGCCCACCTCGTTACTCAAAGTATAGGATAGAAAGAGACAGAGTCTGAGAGGAAAACAGCGGAGTACGATCGAGATCGAATTAATGTGTAATGGCTGCCGAACATTTTAACAAACAGCGAAGAACGACATTTTAACTGTCAGTTCGAAGTACTATCATCGTTTGTGTACCATCACCTAAATGTAGACTTGAATTAAATGAACTGAATGGGTTTGATTAAGCGCAGGATGTGCAGGGCTGCAAACCTTATGATCTGTTTAATTTAGTAAAATTTTAGTTTTTTTCGCATTATCGTCTAATTTTACTTCGATTTGAATTAGCTGAAATGGACCCTGGAAATTCACAGAGCCCTGGGCTGAAGCCCAAAAAGACTTATGATAGATCCGGCCCTGTATAGCATAGTTATTGCAAGCAAAGCCTTGACCTCGCCTCTTGCTATCGGTTATTGACGCGGGTGTGTCTATTACATAGTGCGTGTGGTTTAAATGATCAGCGATGATTGAAGTAGCCCCAAAATAGTTTTGAGCAGCAAATAGAATAATTTTTATAAAAAAATTAAATATTTATAAGTGATTTCTAAAAGAAGCCAGTAAATATGTAAGTAATAGATCTGTATTTCTTCGGTAAATTGGTACTTACGCATGGTACCATTAATTGTCTTGATCACAACTTTATTACAATGCTGGAACGATTGTTAAGTGGCTGTACCTAACCATTCTATATGCCATATATTCTGTAGCTACATTTTTAAATAAAATAACTAGCCTGTTTTAAATAAAATAACTAAGTCCAACCTTGTAAGTGCGAGAATACCTAAGTAGATCTTTGAAACATATTTTTGACTGAAGGAAAAAAAAATGTACGATTATCTGACCAACAAAATTTGCTTTTGAGTTAAGTAAGCCCGTGCTGTTCAGTGATATTTTGGTGCTATCAATTATTTTGAAACTGAAAAATAATAAAACAAACTATTGGCTTTACTGACCTAATACCTAGTACACTATACTTTTAAGGCTGCTCACCATTTACATAACTCCCTATTATACATAGGTATCTACGTACGTCCATCACGAACATACGTCCATAAATATTTTCTCTTATGACGTATGTGTTTTAAAATACTTACTAAGTTTAATACTTATATATTGGAATTATATTTAGAACACAATCAGTATTGATAATAAAACTATACTTCAATCTATCAAATAGTTCTGTTGTACGTAACTAAAACATTGTTTCAATTCAATAAGTATTGAATTGACTAGTTTGCGCAAGTAAGTACGTACTACCTTCACGTCATAAATAATTTGTAGTACCTACATAATTAGTTATGAACCACTATTCTGTATTATTAGGGTTGATCTTTTCGACATCTATCTACGTGTATCTGTGATAGATATAACCGAACAGTTGATTTTATTAGTATCAAACGTATTGAACACTTTGTAAGTAGCAGCGATCTATACAAACTTGTCTTGTGGAGTGTACAGTCAAAAAGATATAAATATACATATATGGTACAGTCACGGTAATGATATCTATGGTACAGTATTTATTGACTGCAGTTGAAATAGCGTACCATGCCCTTTTTACTACAGGACAAGTAGGAAGACGCCTGACTACCACCTCTACACTGTCGATTTTCCTTCGATACGTACGAAGCGGTTTGACTCAACATTTCTGATTCGTACCGCTAGGGAGTGGAACAGTCCTCCTGCTTTCCTATTTCCTAAGAGATATAATCTAAAGCTTTTCATCTAATTGTGTCTGTACACGGCCGCGATGCGTAGTTTTGCCGGCCTCACTTTTTTGTTCACAATATTCTGTCTTGATTTTTTTATTTGGTCTATTCAAATTCGGGGTCAATAAAAGGACTTGAGCTTTATTGTTTGAAGTAAGAGACTTCGAACAATCCAATAGCGTCTTAGTTAAAGCAAACAAAATTAAAAAATATTTGCCGTCATAAGTAAGTAAGTAAATTCAATACAATAATACATTCTCGTGTCCGTCTGTTGTGTCTGGCTAATGTTACGCCGCCGTCTAAATGGATTGCGACGGCTGCATTACTCTACAGGTTATTGCTTTTATCTTTAGCTTCGTTGTTAGGATAATTGAAGACGATGCTTGTTGTTACGTTTGGTTTTAATTTTGAGTAATTGCTGTAACAGTACCTATAAAGATGTCTTCTACAGTATTTACTGTAATTATTGTACACAGACATCTATATATGTATTTTAGCAGATTGATTATGCTGTTGTCACTTGGGGCAATTCTCAACCTCATAAATGTATACATGGGAAATTGCTCAGAAGAATTTTGTTCTTATTCTATGGTCGCAACAGTCAAATGTAAAGTAAGTAAGTTCGTATAGGCCGGGTGGCTAGCCCTAGTTTCAGAGTTTTTAGGCTGCCTGAAGGCCTCTGACATGGCTAAACGGTTAAAACAACCGGGGCCTACAATTTAACGTGTCATCCGAGCCACGGTAGCGCTCAGTTGGAAAATGTGTATTGAAATTTGACGTTATCTGCTTAAAAATCCCGGGGAAATCCACCGAATCGCAGATATTTTTCTTGTCTTTAAAAGAAAAAAAAACACAATAGTATTGAACCACCTTTTCTGAAGTTGGTTAAAATACTTTATGTTCTTACCATGAAAAGTTGCCACTGAAGCCTTAGAACAAACAAATAAACAGTAGGGGCAGAGAAAGTCACGTGTTGTCAAGTCATGCCGCGTGACCGCCCGCGCCGGAGCCTCAGAGAGGCTTCCCACGTGTAGGCAAGCGGTGTTGGGTAACTACTTAACTAGCTATAAATATTCCCTGCCATTGTCATGTCGGAAGAATTGGTACACTTTTTCTATGGATCGTATTTTTCTTAGAATCTATTAATGATAGTTATACAGTAGTTAATTTAGTACGAAGTTATTATTGCTAGTATTTTCTGGGTATTTATACTTGCTTTTCATTATTTTTTATACCCTGGTAAAAAAGGCGTGTTATATACGAGTAGCGGCACGTAAGTCTAGCGCTGAGGGTACTGTGGAGGGGATGGCTTCGCATGTTGACCCCCTCCACACTTCGCTAAGCGCTAGAGTTATAAGCCGCGACCTGTACCTACACGTCCATTTTTTTATGATGTATTTCCATATGAGGCTGGTATAATAATAACCATAAAATCTAACCACAACACTTGTCATATCTCAAAAAAGTACCTACATGTAATTCTGAGTCAATTACATCAGTTAAAAACAAAACAGACCCTTTTTTTTTAATTAATTGAATTTCTTGAGATAAATAAATATATTTGACACATTAGGTAGGTAGGTAGCTTATCTCTGGCAACCCTGATTATGATTTTTAACCATTTGAAGGTTACTTAAACCTTCAAATGGTTAAAAAAGCATTTTTACAAATTGTGCACACTTTTAGTATTTTCTTGTCACGTTGTACTACTGGTCACACTAGTTTCTTATAATATGTTAGCAAATTAAGAGATGAATGTGGAAGATTCAAATAAAAATGCAAGTAATAAAACTATAGAAGCACATTATTGACTTATTGTAACTGCCTCGATGGATCAGTGGTTATTTATAGTGACCCTGACTTTTGGATCAAAAAAGTGTGGGTTCGATCCCCACCCAGGGCAAGTATTTATGTGATGAACATAGGTGTTTGCTCTGTGTCTGGGTGTTATTTAGGTACTATCTATATATGTATGTATTTAAAAAATATGTATGATGTAGTATATCAGTCTCTGGTAGCTATATCACAAGCTTTGCTTAGTTTGGGGTCATGGACCGTGTGTAAGATGTCCCCTAATATCTATAATTTATTTATTTTATTATTGCCAAATGATTACAAATGTCAATTTTTAAACAAAACACACTACACTACAAGAATTGTATGGAAAGATTACATAGTCAGTATACATCAGAGTCATCCAAACTTTGTCAAAACTTAATATTGTATATCTAGTTGTTGCATATGTGAGAGTGTAATAAAATCCATTACTTAAAACATTTGTCATTTAAAAAAAATCATTGATCGAAAAGTAACATTTGTGTGTGGCAAGAGCTTTTAATTTATTCTTAAAACAATTTATCTCTTGATCCCTAATACACTTTGGTACATGATTGTATACAACAGGGCCCATACAGACTGCTTTTGTTCATTAGTGTAGTTTTTGAAGGAAAAATTATGTCTACGTTTATTTTGGTCTCTCCGATTTCTTACGGTTAACTCAACAATTTATTAAACAGGTTAACTTAACAAGTTTTATCATTGTTTCATTCTCCCTTAGTACGTAGGTATGTGTCCTTGATACGACAATGAAACCATACGCAAAAATATCGACATATTTAAATCAGGTTCGCTAGCTTCATTCAAATATAATTTAAAACGTTTCCTGGGACAGATGGATATTGATTGATGAATCGATATTGATATTGATTTTTTTTATTAGGTTCCTATTTTTTTAGAAAAGATTAATTTGATTTTTCGAGTAAATTCATAAATTGTTTTTTTTTTTTAAATTAAGTAATAGTTCTTTTAAAATTGTAGCTTTTTAAAGCTTCATATTTGTAAAGCAGGTTAATTATTAGTCTATTTTCTATGTAAGTTAGGTTCGTTTTTTAGGCGATGTGTTGTTCAACCGGTGTAAGTTTTAGGCATAAGGCTGTTTACGTCAATGGAAATCAAATGGAAGTCATTTAAAAAAGAGTTATTAAGCAGTATTTAGTAGCAGTATTTGGTAAAACTCACCTTCACTTATTCAAACTGAAACAGTTCAAAGCCTCACGCCTACAGCAAATGGAAACAAATGCTAGAAAACTATGTATGGCGCAATGTAAAACGCATCTATATAGTCAGAGCGTATTTGGAATGCTTCCAACAATTTATAATAAAATACCATCAGAAATTAGAGTTGAGAATGACATTAACCTTTTTAAAAAATCGCTCAGAAAATTATTATTGGAAAAAGCGTACTACTCAATTGATGAATTTTTAAATGACAAAGATCTTAAATCTTAATTATTTGTATCATAATAAAGCGTTGACAACTAATTATTATTCTAATCTAAATTTTTAATTTTGACTTATTGTTATTATATCATTCTATTTGTAAATTAAGTATACATTTAAGGCTAAAATATGACATCTGTAAGAAATAAATTGTATGATTGCATGATACTGAAATATATAATAATAGTGGTAGATTATACACTTAATTTGCATGCTAACTAATAGCTGATGTAGAGGACTTTGTTATATAATAATAATATTTAAGACCACAATGTAAATTGTTCGACCTACTTCGCAAGTAATAAATGAATTATGAATTATGAATGTCTTATTTTATTCACTTAGAAGCCATTAACAATGTATTACCCGCTAAAACCGAAGATCGCTCCGTACCGTATCACTCAAACGAAAGTCCACTCAGACTCTTACCGCACAAACTTCTAACTCTAAGTGGTAAGTTGCTTGCGAAGTTTTCGATAACCACAGACAACTGAGAACTGACTAGCTAAATAATATAGCTCCGTACAGACGTGCTGTAACGCAACGTGTAATGTAACATCACGTTAATAATGACCAACGCTCACTCACAACGCCCTGACCCTTTCGCTCATAATTTATTTTTACCGACTTTCAAAAGGATGCGGTGCTATGTTGGTCTGTATGTATTTTTTGTGTATGTTCATCGATATTTTTGCCAATTGGGAATTGAATTAAAAAAATATTTTTTAGTTCAAGATAGTATACTTCCGAGGTGATCCCGTTTAGATTTTAACGAAATCGGTTGAGCCGTGTTTGATAAACCATCGAAAATGTACATGGATGTCACATCGATTCGTGCAAATAATTCGAATTCTGTACACGGTGGAAGTCGATGTTGCGATTTTTTGCGAAAAATAATTATCAATTTATAGGTAAGGTAATTACGATTCAATTTGAGGGTCGTAAGTATGGGAGCGATAATTCTTGTTATTATTGAAGATTATATTATAAGAATTTATGAATCAATGATTTCTGTTTAAAATAGCACAAACAAATACTCGTAGATAAGCATTTTCATTTTCTAGGAACAATTTTTTCTTTTGGCTAAGTTTACTATTTCATAGTTGTCATGTTTCCTGACGGTACCCCATAATAATCAATCATAATTTCAATGAAAATTATAAACTTTCATGTATTCAAAATTGCATTTTTTTAATAGATCTGTCTGTTATTAAAAACCAATAAGTGAATTTTAATATACTGAACCATCGAAAATGCGCTAAAGATAGGTAGGCACAGCTCTTACCTGCCACGACTTAGATAACTGATAGTACTTTTCCCCATCATTTCATTCTAAAACAATTTCAACAGAATTTCACAAGTTCCTTTAAATTTTCTACATGTTACATATTACATTACAGCTCGTGTTACAGACTGTGTTCAAAGCTTGGCGGCGTTACCACAGTTCCCAGCTCTGACACTGACGAGGGATAATGGATCTTAATTTGTAGACAGAGGTGTTATAACAAGATTATCTTGAGTTTCCAAATTTAGCCGCGGTAATCGCACTTCCATTTGAGTTATGCTGGCAACACCTGTTCAAGAGATTTAAGTACTTTTAGGAATGTTCACAAGAAGATAGTAACTTTGAATTGATTCTGAGAAGATATTGCTCCCGATTTAGACGTTCTATTTATTTGAAAACTAATTTTATTTTCAACTTTTATATTAATTTTCATGTAAGTTAAACATAACGGACCAGTGGTGCAGCGTAGAGTCTGATAGTTACTCGTATTTTACCGTTATGAGGTCATGATGTGCATGTCGAATTGTCGATTCCAAATACATCATTGCGCTCTATTAATTATATCGCGGGAAAAAGATTTGACTATACAAAACTCTTGTAAATTGGCCTAAAGAGTAAACGGCTATTTTATGAACAGACATCAATCTTTCAGTGAGAAAATGGGATTATTTTAAGGGTGAGGGTGATGCAGGAAAAGTCTAGTTTCTTTTTCATTTTTATTCGGGATCAGTAAGCGTTTTGCCCTCGTATTAGGTACATACACCTCTGTACGAGTCCGAGTAAAAGCACCATTTTCGTCGATATTTTTTAGGAAACAATATACCTAACTACTATAAAGCAAAGACTAGTGGGGTCGAAAAGTTTTCGAGTGGAGACCATGTACCGGCAAGCGCAGCGTAGGACGTCCACCTACGAGGTGGACAGATGATCTCATCAAAACCGCAGGATCACGCTGGATGCAAGTCGCTTCCAACCGGTCTTATTGGATATCCATATGGAAGGCTTATATCCAGCAGTGGACGTCTTATGGCAGATGGGTGGATGGATGATAAAGCAAAGTAGCTATTTATGTGTGTCTGCCTGTGTATTCCCTTATGTCTTTCAAACTACACAACAGGTTTTCAAAGTGTTCAAGTTTATCAGGGTTTTTACATTTTAACATCTTTCTTCCCGAAGGTTATAAATTATAGGTCAGGTATTATAGGTTAAAAATTAAAAACGATATAAATAAAAAACACATGTAGTGGTAGGTACTAGGTACAAAAACAAAACAAATTATGAAGTAGTTTCCAAAGTAACTGTGTAATTAAATTTAATATCCGTTTATTTTAGTAGTTTGACCCGCGATGGCCTCCCAGATAGAGTTGTAGATAAACATAAACAAGGTACTTATAAACGATGTAACTATTCCTATTTATTCCATACTCGTATATGCGAACGTACCTACATCGGCCATTCAGTTTTATGCAGTCTTAATTTATGGGTATTTCTTATTTATATACTTAGGTACCTTTCATTTTCATTTCATCACCTTCGTTTTTTCATCCCACTGCTAGACATAAGCCTCATCTCTCTTTCGCCAACCATTATTATTTTAAACCAAAATCCCAGGTGTTGCCGCAAAATTTAGTTTTTCGTTTGAATGACGTTCGCCATCGCTATCTAGGTCTTTCACATCACAATGTTGATGTTTGTCTAATAAGAAAAGAGATTTATTGTGTGAAATTGTAAATAAGATATATCTTATTTATATTTTACTAGCCGCGGCTTCCCTCAGAATCTGTTGATTTTTCCGGGATAATAAGTAGGTAGTTAATTAGCTTATATGTACAAATATGTCACTCTCCGAATTTAAATAATATCCATGGATGCAAATAAATAAATAGTTTAAAAAACTCTAGAAAAAGACGCTTTACGTGGCCTTTCTCACAAGTGCAAACACGACTATGATACGATATTCCATCATGGAATGCCAGTGCCTATCTTCCAGCTTCATCATCAGAATCTATCCTTGAAACCTAATCGTGGTCAAAGTTCATTACAAGACTTTTCTAAGAAATCCAAAACAGCTATGATACAATGAAGTTCCAGTTCATATCTTCCGGCTCCATCATCAGATCAGTTCGACAGTATCATATTATTGCATTGTCATCCGAACTAGATTAGCTGTCAATTTTCATTACGCCACGACCCTTGGAAGATGGTTAAATTAGTCACCTTAGATTCCATTACATAGGTTACATACAGGTCGACCTAATAAAAGCGTGTTAAAATCAAATCGATCCGTTGCACCGTTGCTGCATGAGTAACAAACATACCAATAAACCAACAAACATACTTTCGGATTTATAATATTAGTAAGGATGTTTAATGAGTAGATTGACCCTGCGTTAGCCCTGGGGTCAGCGATGTACCTTCATGTAGGTAAACGTAGACTATGCTACTATTCCTATTTATTCTGCGCGCACGCACGCATTCCTGCGTGCGGAGTCATAGATCAGCAAATTTTTGTGCAATCTTAATTTAGATTTTGGGATTGTACGAGTAGTTGTTTGATCACTTAATTTACGAAGGGATCTTTAACCTGTTTGTTTATGATCGTGTAAGTACCTAAGTAAGTTCGTATAGGCCGGGTGGCTAGCCGCTAGCACGGGAAGCATGGCAAAGGGACTATTAGTCTTTCCACCATTATATCCCCTCGAAGAGGAAATAAAGTATGGATTGACAATGACATCTGACATTAAGAGTGGATAAAATGGATTTCTCCCCTTGCCGTGCTACCCGGGCTGACATGGCTAAAAGGTTAAAACAACCCGGACCTACAATTTACGTGTCATCCGACCCACGTTAGCGCTCAGTTTGAAAATGCCACCTGCGGTCACCCATCCAAATGCTGACCGTGCGGAACGTTGCTTGATTTCGGTCAAATACGCCTGGTCAAATACGCTACGAGTGCTACGATCCTGTAGTGACCCACTACTGGTCAATGGCCTCCGTGTTTCACCTACACGGCATTTATTTTTCCGTACCCTTGATATTTTTTTAAAGTCCTAGTATGTATCCGTTACATTCTAGGTTGGTAAGCATTGTTATAACTTCATTGAAACTCGCGTTAGTATGCATGTAAATTAATTGTAAATACGATTTTTTTACTCACGAAATACTATGGCTAAAGTTATTTCGTCAAAATCTATACAGGTTTGTTTCTCATCATTTAGCATCATTTTAGGTGCTTATTCTGTAAATCAAAACCAACAACTGTTCCATACATTTTGACGAGGGTGAACGATATTTATCCATGGAACAACAACATTTTTTTTGAGAATTAATAAAAGTTGTTATAATAGTTTTGATGTACACAATAAGCCCCTACCCAAAAGGATGCTTATTGTTTAGAAATAAACCTGTATATAAAACAGCTCATTTTTTTGACAATTTTAGGCTTGGTTCCAGAGTAAAATGATGAGGCTATCAAACAACATAACTACTTTCTATCGAAAAAGATCAGCCACTTTTTGAGCGCGACGAAATAATTATAAAATAAATATGTGTGATACTTTTTTCAGTCGTGTGGAATTGAACACGAGCCAGTTCACACGAATGAAAAAGTGAAAACAATCACGCAAATAAAATAAATAACAATACCACTAATTGACATTAAAAGCAACACAATTTAAATTTTTATCAGCTGCAGCATGTAACGGCAGAGGCAAAATTATATGCACGTGCCTACAGTGAGCATGCCAAACCCTACCCGAAATAAAATCAAAAGCATAGTTAGTGGAAATCTAATATGCTTATTTTTTCCTCAATTATTTTTGTATAAAACGTTATTATTTTATTGCAACTAAATGCCCGACGCGTGGGTTTCTCTAGGTACAAAGAAATTGCGATTTGCGAGACGTTTTTAGGGTTTCGTACCCAAGGGGAAAAACGGGACCCTATTACTAAGACTTCGATGTCCGTCTGTCTGTCTGTCTGTCTGTCAACGGGCTGTATCTCATGAACCGTGATAGCTGGGCAGCTGAAATTTTCACAGATGATGTATTTCTGTTGCCGCTATAACAACAAATACTAAAAAAAATCGGCCAAGTGCAAGTCAGACTCGCGCACGAAGGGTACCGTACCGTATGGGAACCCCATTCCTCTTGCCGATATTAATAGCGACCAAAAAAACTCCTAAAATCACGTTTGTTGTATGGGAGCCCCCCTTATATTTTATTTTATTCTAATTTTAGTATTTGTTGTTATAGCGGCAACAAAAATACATCATTTGTAAAAATTTCAGCTGCCTAGCTATCGTGGTTCATGAGATACAGCCCGGTGACAGACATACATACGGACAGACGGACATCCAAGTCTTAGTAATAGGGTCCCGTTTTTACCCTTTGGGTACGGAACCCTAAAAAGAAAATGAAATAAATATTTGAGGGCTGTAATATTTCCCATACAACAAACCTTATTTTTCAGACGTTTTTCGCTCTATATTAATAATGGTTACAGGTAGATGCTTGAAATTTTCACAGAATATTTAGTTTTAAATTAACTTCAATAATAAACAATAAAATTAAAATTAAATAAATATTTAAGTGGGGCTCTTGGCCGATTATTCTATTTGCTTACTGAATTTTCTGCCCGGAATTTTATGGAATTTGGCAAGGATGTCGAGAGCATCGCGCGAACGTTACAAGTTTTAAAACTGTCGGCGAAACCAAAAAAAGGAATATAAAAATTCCCGTGCAAAGGCAGAAATTGGAATTTTTAATTTTAAATTCAGCAATGAGGAAAAAACTCTTAAATATTCCAATATCCAAAAATCAAGTAAGTATTAACTTTATCAAACGAATCCGATATAATATATTATAATAAAATTTTTGTTCATCTGCGATCTATCCATACCTACTTATAGAAAAAGAATTTCAGAATTATATTTGTACAAATAAATGTACAGCACATTTTTTTTCTAATTTATGTGATTTATTCTTACCTTATGTTTATAGGTAACCGTTTAGTACAGCCATTCTCAGAGTGTGCTCTGCGGAGCCCCCCTTTTTTTACGAGGGGGAAATCTTCTGAAGATGCCCTAACTGCATTGGGGTGCAGTAGGGTTATGTGGGATTGTACCCACTAAAACCCCCTTGGTGGCCAGCTGCGGAGCCCTAGGGTTTCGCAAAGGCTCTGTAGGGGCTCCACGAGAATACTAATATTAATGAGAAAATAATAAAAATCAATCTTTTAGTGACTCAGGAATGTTTCAAGATGATCTGATATTTGAAGAATTTGGCCATTAGCTCACTAAACTTATGCACGCTTCTTTTGAAGCATTTTTCGAAGAACGTAAGAATTAAAAATTAAACTTTTGTTTACTTTAGGGCTCCGTAAAAAATTTGACTTTCCAATATGGTTCCGTCAGCAAAAAAAGTGTGAGAACTGCTGCTGTAGTGTATTGGTTGGTTGGAGATCCATAGGGAATGCCTATGTCCAGCAGTGGACGTCCTATGGCTGATGGATGGATTATGTTTAGCTCTTCTATAAATCAGTGAAGGAATGCTTTGTGTTATATTATTATGTCCTAAAGCCAAGGGGCTAAGGAGCTGAGCTCCAGCCTCCATTCTCGATCGCGGAAGATTGCCAACAGGCTTATCAGATTATGTCGTCATGATAATGTGGCCGAGATTACCGCGTCAAAGGGATCGCGGAATGGCATTATTTGGCTTGGCTTTGCAGTAGGTAGGTACTTTGATCTAAACATTCTAAACTCATCATCATCAGCGGGGCAATTCCGTTAACCGATCCCGTCACTAAAGCGACACGTTCGCGGACCTCTGTCGTTTTTCTGACAGTTCTGACAGCTCAAAGCTGTTAAAAAAATGATAGGAGTCCAAAAACGCGTCACCTCAGCAACTAGATCGGCTAACAGAATCGCCCCGCAGTATTTGATAATAAGGCATGTTTTTTACTGGGTATAAAAATCATTATTATAATTATTATAGTCCGTTGGTTAGATTAATAATGATTATTACAATTATTTTTCGCGAAATTGGCAAAACTCCCATCGTGTACAGAATTCGAATATTTCGCTCGAATTGTTTACATTATTGTTGATTTTTCAAACGATTTCTGTACAATTTAAATGGGACCACCTCGGGAGTGTACCCTTTCGAACGAAATAATAATTTATCGTTTCGGTTCACAGTTGGCGAAATTATCGATGAATTTACACAAAAAAAAATACATACACATGAACATAGAACCTCCTCCTTTTTGGAAGCCGGTAAAAAAATATTGGACAAGTGTTTTTTCTTTAGTTAATCAAACAATAAATGACAAAGATATATTTGTCAAAGTTTGGGAATGGGGGCTCGTGACGTCACTATCGCGTTACATTTGTACATGGGCTGGAATCTTAAAAGAAAAAAATTGCCCTTATTTTCCATCATAGACAAATGGTAATTTTCATTTTGACTTTCCCAATTACATTCTCTATGCCCATTCAAGGCTGCTCGAGTTGCAAAATGTCAAAGTCAATCAATCATTTCCGTTAAAATTTTCAGCAGTTTTTATGCTATCTTTTTTTAATGTTTTATTAAGTTATTGTGTTAGTTATTGTAAAGTGTTCGTGCTTATCGTCTCCACTGAACTGTTACAAAACCACACATTCATTGTGTTTCATGCGTTGGTGTTCATACATTGGTCTTTGTGTATTTTTGCATCCTGTAAAATATTGTGTCGTATGCCGAACTACAACTGCAGACGAAGCATAATTAGGATACAATACAACGTATTCTGTAATGGTTAAATAGGACTCAAGTGGGTGTCTAATATCAATAATAACTGTGCAAAACTGAAAAACTTTATCTTACGACAGTTAACCTAAAATGTGAATGATGAAATTGATGTGAATGATGAATAAACATGAAGTAGCATAATATTTAGTCTTATTTATTAACTTTCTATAGGTACATAGGTTTTAAAAATGGTAACATAATAATTATATTGTAATTGGAGAATTGACTATTATGCATACAGGAATTAATAAATATTTATGAAGCCAAAAAAAGTACTGTCGCCATTTCGGTCGCCATGTTTTAAAAAGTAAATAAAAGTCAAACTCAAAATTACCAGTCCGCTATTGGTTGTTCATAGATTCCTGTCTGATACGTAGTATCTATAGTAGTCTGTGCATTTGTAGTACACTAGCGACGTAACGCGGAACATTAACGGGTTATATCTTCATCATATTTTGTTAAATTGAATTGAATTGAAACTAAAACAAACGCAATCCTAATGTTCTTTCGTTTGGGCGTCTCCAAAAGTCTGAGCTAAGTATATGCATATACACAGACTCACATTAAAGTATAACGCACCACTTTTTAGATTGGAGGTTAAACCACAAATAAATCAGTTTATCTCATGACTGTTAAAGACAGTTAAATTAAATCGTACTGCCTTATCAGCAGAATGAATATCAAATCAGATAAATCACCAAAGCGATCCCAACAGCAATCCAATTCCCAAAACTATCGAGAAAATTAATAGCGATTGGCAAAATCAATAACGCCTGAGTGCCGAGTGGGAGTTTTGGAAATCAAATCGAATTACTTTTACGTCGCGTTGACCGAACGCGTCGAGCACACACTCGAGCACATTGACATACACGCTTAAGTTAGCCTAACACAAACGTTGCCGCGCTTTTGTTCGAATGGTTTTGCGCTCGTTATATTGCCGTATAAAAAACTCACAGTTTATTTAGTTTTCTGTACGTGACATAAGATGGCGGTGTGCCATTTCCATAGAAATACAACAAACGTTAACGCGATCGAGCAGGTTTCGAACATAGTTAAAAACTCCCACTCGGCCCTCTGATCTCGTACAAGGCTCCAGTAACGTAGGTAATAGGGTATTTTACTATGACCGAAAAAAATATCTGAAAATGTATTTTTGAGATAGCTTAGGCAAAAAGCAATCGGAAAATGTTTGTTTTAGATCGTAAAATAACAAAATGAATTTTAAAAATCAATACAAAAAAATCCGTGTTTTTAATCTGTGCCTAAAATAGTCTCCGCTTTGCTATGACGTCATACGGTTATGTAAATATTAAATAGTTTGTTCCTCGGAGGAAATATCACAATGGAGGTAGCATAGAGATTTTGAGCGTGGCCACTTTTTGCTAGTGTGCAGTTACAGATTTGCATTAGTGTGTGTGACTAGTGATGTGACATTCCCATCAAGTCTATCGATGGAATATTGGTGAAGTGAATAAAAATGCATGTATTTTTTATGAATTGTTTATTAATTATTTTCATAAGATAGGTAATCTGGCAATCTGGCTTAAAAGGTAGGTAATCTGGCATTATTTTGAGTTATTAATATGACAGCTAATGACCCTTAAACAGTATTAATTTTGTGTACATGTTTCTGACACTGGTTTCAGTGACAGCATTTTTCATCACGAAATGTATGCGGAGCTGAAAATATTTGTCACATATCGATTTTATTAAAAGTAGTTTATGATCTTCTAATAAGCTAAAATCTAGGACATGTGTATTTAAACATCGGAAAATATTTTGAAGTTTAGAGGAATCCATAAGCTGCAAGATTACGTCTCTGATCATTTTATGTACATCTTTGCTGTTGATTTTGCTGTGGTGTGTCGTTATTAAAGTTTTGCGTAAAACTTTTTCACATATTTTACATATATAATATACGTCATCGCTAGGGTAAATTAGCCCCCCTTTGTCTTTGATAGACGTCAGTGAGTCTCTTTTAGTTCCTTCTAGCGCTGACAAACAGTCCTCACATATCAATTTTTTTTTTTTTTTTTACCACAAATCCCGAAATGTAGTATATTACCTCAGAAACATATTCTGTAAGTCGACTAGGGTCACTAAGGTAACAGTGATCATCGTTATTTAGAGACTCTTTTTGAGTAATTTCGTCCAACTCCTCTAACAACCGACGTTTAGTTACGGAATTTTTTGGTGAAATTTAGTATTGGAATGTCTTCCAAAGGTACACAATTTCCTTCTGAAACTTTAAATTTAGCGTGTATAAGCAATTTCTTATAGGCTGTTTTAAACTGCTTTGCAGAAGGTTGATTTTTTCCGCCTATGCTACGGAAAAAAACTGAAGACTCCGTTTCAATAAGATTTTTTTCTGTTAAATCACTTATGATGTTTAATAATGTAGCATTCTTTTTTTCAAGTCTCCGTTTTTTCTCTCGTAACTTTTTAACTGTCCTCAATCGTTTCAAAGCAACCGTCCGAGATCGTGCTAAAGATGCTAACACTTTCACTGCACGCCTGGGTGTTGTAGGTATGTCTTCTGTATTTACACCACTTTCTTCAAATTTCTTTCGTTTCCTAGGAGTAATAGCACACTGAACTTCAGCTCTATGCAGAGGTGCTTTTCTTTTCCTCACAACCTGCCCAAGGCCAAGAATAATAAAAGTAAGCTTAGATAGATAAAATTTATAATAAGATATAATAAAACTCACTGCAAATTACAATAAAAAAAAGAAGTTTTTTTATACACATGAACAAAAACTTACCGGTTGATAATAATATGATGGGTATTCTTCAAAAACTGTAGGTATTGCATCACTTTTGAGTTTTTTTATCTGTAATCCGGTGATGAAACAGGTTTCTTCGAAATGTTTCGAACACAGTCTGGAATATTTTGTTGGCTCCCAGTTATTACGCCTAACAGCTTTGATCCACTCACTTCTCATTTCTGGACATTTTGGAAACCTAAAAATTAGTTGTACGTTAAAAGAAAAAGGAAACGATATGTACATAATTCAGTGTAAAAAAATACATTTAGTTATGACATTACATTACATGTACTTAGGCACAATTTTATCAAGATTGGAAGATATATCTTTTATCGATAAAACTAAAATCTATGGTAAGGACATCACTAGAATTGATGCTTAAATTATCTTTCAACACTTTTGCTGTTTTAAGACAGTTTTAGACATTATCTTGACCCAAATCACATGGATGTATATAAACTAGATTGTTAATATGATGGTACAATAGCATTTTGGCTAAAAACATCATCAATTTAGCATTTACAATGACTTAAACATTGTCACCAACTTACGAATGAAATGACAAATCCGGGTCTTTTACACCTCCTTTTGTAGTTCTTGATGAACATGACACTGCTGAGCACGACATAGTTTTACATTTAACTTTAAACAAATCTGTAACACCGTAAAATGACTTGATATTCTTTAAAATTCTAAAGCACAAACGCAATGTTTTGGCCTACTAGTCGGTCATAAAAAGACACGTGCGGCGTTGCCAGCATGTGAATTTGTTATCTCTTTTACTCGTAGCTTCATTCTGAAGGAAGGATAAAGACACACTCAAGTGCTTTACACACAGACGTAAGAGCGGCAACGTCTCTATGCTACCTCCATTGTGATATTTCCTCCGAGGTTTGTTCGGTGTTGGTACACTAGTATTCCAGGAACAGCAAACCAACAATAACTCATTATTAACCATTTATAATAACTCATTGTAAACTTATATCTCAAACTTACACACAATAACACCATCGCGAAAAATACTTACGCGCATTGTTTACATAGCCTAGTGACGTCATTCGCGTCACGACCAAGGAGTAATATAATGACATCCATCGTTTTCGTAAATTACGCGCGAAATTTTGAAACTGTAAAATTAAAATGCATTTTTAAAAATGCTTTAAAGCACTTAACGATAGAATTTTATTTTTTCGTATTTTTTTAGTGGTTTATTAGACCAACAGAATCTGACTGAGATACTTTTCAAAAATGACTGTAATACCCTAGGCAAAGAATATATAATAATACTACGTATAGAACGGCCACTCGTTACCCCCCCACCCGTTTGAGTCTTCCTCACTTCCACCCCGCGTCCACGTACCGCATCGTGCACTCTGCGCGCGGGCTGCACAGGCCGGTGGATTTTCTAATAAAAACTACCTAGACTGTGACAATAGGGAAGACTTGTACTGTGTATGGTTGAATATCAATGGTTCGTAACAATACAAGAAATTTTAATGTTCCCCTAAAAATAAATAATAGGAAATTATTTTACATTTTTTGGTAACTTCCTCTTGATATTTTCTTTAAAATGAAGTAGATCGGTTACTTTTCGTTATAATTCTTCCTAATTAAGTAATTGTTATACTCTTTTAAGCACTAGATTTGTATTCATTTTTGCAAATTGAGTACGCAACTGTCTCACTCACGCGGCATGACGTCACGTTGTAGTGATCGCTGACAGCCATAGACGTTCCGCACACAAATGCACGTATAGCGACCGTGCGTATGTGTCTTGTCTGTGAGTAAGTAGTTGTGTAGTGTGCGTAAGACAGCAGATTTTGTATGAAAAACCGCGGAGTGTCCGGGCTGTGCCCTAGGGACGCATCTAGAGCAAGGTTTCCTAAACTCAATTCGCTCGCAACTGTCGCAATCCATTGGTGGGTATATTAATAATCGGCCAAGTGTGAGTCGGACTCGCGCAAGAAGGGTTCCGTACCGCATGGGAGCCCTCCTTAATATATTTTATTTCAATGACTTGTTTTTAAAGTGAATATTATAATAATAAATATTCTGTGAGTAAGTCTATCTGTTGTTAATTAATATCGAGCAAAATAATCACGTATCTTGCCCCTCTTAAATATTTATTTTAATTTAATTATTTATTTTAGAAGTGATTATACAAATAAATATTCTGTGAATATTTCAAATGTATAGTTGTTACCGTTATTAATATCGAGTAAAATACTGCTAATAATCGGCCAAGTGCGAGTCGGAGTCGCGCACAAAGGGTTCCGCACCGTATGGAAGCCCCCCTTAATATATTTTATTTTAATAAATTACCTATTTACAAAGAATATTTAATAATACTACTATTTATTTATGAAGGGAATATACGAGTACATCTTAATATTCTGTAAATAATTCAAGCGTTGTCCTGTTGTTGTTATTAATATCGAGCAAAAAATCACGTTTGTTTAATTTTTTTAAGCTATTGCATAGCTTCTATCGCGGGCCTTGAGCGCGGGGACCGAATCCAGAAACTCCGTAACGAAAAAACCTCACGCTCCCCACTCCGACGGGCAAGGAGGTGTGGCTTGAAGGCCGTGCATCGTCTAACGTCGTTTCAGTTCGGCAGTCTTCGACACGGCGTTGTGTGCGATTAGACGTATTGTAAAATTATGCAATAGCTTTACCGCGGCAGTCCCCGAGTGCCACACGTCTTTTTTATTTAAACTTTTTTTAAAGTGAATGTTAACTAAATAGTTCTGTGAATATTTCAAGTATCTACCTGTCACCGTTATTAATATCGAGCGAAAAACGGCTAAAAATTCAGGTTTGTTGTATGGGAGCCCCCTTAAATATTTATTTTTATCGGTTTTTAGTATTTGTTGTTATAGCGTTTAACGTTCTAGCTATCACGGTTCATGAGATACAGCCTGGTGACAGACAGACAGACAGCGGAGTCTTAGTAATAGGGTCCCGTTTTTACCCTTTGGGTACGGAACCCTAAACACAGTTGATTTGCTTTGCGAAGTGTACTAATTAAGGGTGTACGGGTTACGGGTGGAGATTGCGCCGCCTTCAGGGTGTCTCTCCCCCGGTGGGGTGGCCAACAACTCTACAACGATAACATTTAGCAAAATGTTCAGGCAAATAACGAAGAAAAACATTTTACTTACCTGTAATTAGAGATAATAGCTACGAGATAAGGAAGAAATGAGCACAAAGAGTAAAAATAATAGATATCTTAGCGAAACTCTGTAACTACAGATTTACGTAAATCACGACTTGGAATATATACAAAGTTGAGGTAGTAAAGGTAGATTATCTAACTAATTATTTTTTAAATTATTTTTAATGGTTTTTCTCCAAGTGATATAAAAATAAATAAGAAATAAATAAATCTTTACTTCAGACAAAAACTTTGTCCATTTTACAGTTTAGTACGTGCCACCAACTTAGCTGTTCAGGTGGGCAAAATTGGAACTACATGTGCGTCAGCTGCCATTTTGAATTCGTCATTTGAATTTGCGCGACGCCGTCAACTGAACAGCTAAACACTTCTTCTCGTAGGGTTTGAGTAGAGTACCTACATAATATATGTTTGATAAACAATATTAGAAATATTGTTCATTTGCCTTTCCGATGACCTGTCATAAGTAAAACTAAGAAATGTTCGTCATCAGTCGTATCCGACGTCCACTGCTGGACATGGGCTTCCAATAATGTGGTTGGAAATGGCTTGCAATCAAGGAAATCCTGTGGTCGGTTATCTTGTTGATGAATGTCCTTCGCAACGCTTGTCCGTAGGTAACTGCGGGGCAATTCTGTTAGCCGATCTCTTTACGAAAGTGATACGTTCTTGAACCTCTCTCGTTTTTCTGACAGTTCCGATTGCTCAAAACTGTCAGAAAAACGAGACAAGTTCAAGAACGTGTCACCTTAGTAACGAAATCGGTTGTCAGAATTGCCCCGCAGGTCTCGACTTTAGAACTTTTATATACAGGGTTATCTGCTTGCCCTGTACTACGCCAAAAGAGGGTGATTAAGAACATCGCTATGAACTACTTTTACGATGGGGTCAACCCGTAATTCGAGAAAAAAACAGCTACTTAATACAAAATGGAAACTCGGATTCGACAAAATGCAAAATGTAAACATTAATTTCATTTTCTCATCCAAAATGTTCCTGCATGTAAACGTTGTCATTGACAGCTGACAGATGGTGAGATGAGTTCACCGGGGCAGCTAGTAGGTGATATCTTTTTCGAATTCCACTGAATCCTGAATCACTTACTTTCGAATTAGTACGCCAGTTCTGGATAACCCTATAAATACTAAATAGAATTTAGTACTCCTTCCGTACTACAAAATAAATAACCAACAGTTAGAGCTGAAAAAGATCCTCTTTACCGGAAAACTTTCTCCATTTGTTCCTTTCACGCAGTCTGAATGTTTTCAGAGTTCCGTTCCAAAATGGTAAAATTAACCCAGGTGTTGGAAATTAGATTTTTATAAAAGCACACATAATGTTTCATTTTTATCATTCTGAAAAGGAATACCATTTTTACCATTGTTAGGAATCCCATTGTTATAATGTTATATAAGTACATATTAATAATTTCGAATTTAGGTACATTCCACATTTAAAACTAAAGTACTAATATTTAAAATTGTACAATTTAGTTATATATCTTTAGACCTTCAAAGGTCTGAGGATGATTCAAGGCTTTTTATGTAGTAGTAATGTAGTTTTGTTGTAGTTAATAAAGGCACTTTTGCCCGATTATAAATTTACTAGCAGCGCCCCGCGGTTTTACCCGCGTTGTGCCCGTTCCCGTGGGAATTTCGGGAATTTTTATACATATAAACCTTCCTCTTGAATCACTCTATCCATTAAAAAAAACCGCATCAAAATCCGTTGCGTAGTTTTAAAGATTTAAGCATACAGACAAACAAACAAACAAACGAAAATAGCGACTTTATTTTATACTATGTAAGGATGTCACATGAAAAAAAATATGTTTTTATAAAGATCTCGGTCATAACCTCACAAGGCATAAATAAATAAAATAAAAAAAGCCCTTTTTTTTCTATAAACCTAAACTTATTTACAATTTTTAAACAATGTTAACCTAAAGTTAGTAGAATTAAAATAAACCTAGTGCTAGTGTACACAGTGATTGTATATATAGGAATCCCTTGCTGGGTATAGGCCACAAGGCTCCATAGGGCTCCTAAATATTCATTACTTATTCATCCTGCCCCATCCATATTGAGACTGCATAGCTAATTTAACTTGCTTATCTGTTTGACTTTAGGGGTAGTGAGCAGAAACAAATTTAATTATATAGTAAGCCCGATTACAGAGGCGCCAGCGTAAATTTATTAGCAACGTAAAGAGCGTTCTCTCTATCGAACGCCTAAAGTGAAAAAGAAACAGAACTATGCTATTTAGCTAATATAATTACGATGGCGCCTCTGTAATTGGGCTTAGTCTCTGGCATCCATATCACAAGCTTTGCTTAGTTTGGGGTCAGAGGCCGTGTGTAAGATGTCCCCAATTTTTTTTTTTTTATTATTTATTTATCTAATTTCCCTGTAGCTGTGAAGGTAGTTGCAAGCTGCGTAAAACCCAATCCTGACTAAAGTTGACCGAGGATTGAGTTCGCACAAATTGTAGATAACTTCACAGCCGCCGAGAAGTTTTATTCGATCTATACCTATTCGTGAATAAATTAATAGTTTAAAAAACACTAGAAAAACACGCTATAACCTGTCGTGTTCAAAGTCCATTACGTGGCCTTTCTCACAAGTGCCAACACGAATATGATACAATATTCCATCATGGAATGCCAGTACCTATCTTCCGGCTTCATCATCAGACCTTGAAACCTAATCGTGATCAAAGTTCGTTCCAAGACTTTTCTAAGAACAACTTTTTTTTTTCATTACGCTGCGACCCTTGGAAGATGGTTAAATTACGAGTAGTTACCTTAGATTCCATTAAGTACCTCTATTTACATACAGGTCGACCTAATAAAAGCGTGTTAAAAACAATCCCGATGTACGAAAATAGACGTACGGAACCATCAGTAAGAATATCTGTATGTTTGTTAATTTATTTCACTCTTATAGGTACCTTTTTTCTAGCTTAAAAGGTCGGCACTCCACTCTCCCCAGTAAATAGTTGGCAATGTCCTGAGTGACCGGGGTGTTAACCTGTAGATAAAGCAGCCTTTTCAATAGACCTGTAGTCATTTAAAAGTAACAGAAAAAAGTTTATGTAGTTTAAAAAAGAGAATAATCGGCCAAGTACGAGTGGGACTCGCGCACGGAGGGTTCTGTACTGTAAGGGGGGCCCCTTAAATATTTATTAAATTTGTTGTTATAGCGGCAACCGAAATACATCATCTGTGAAAATTTCAGCTGCCTAGCTATCATGGTTCATGAGATACAGCCCGGTGACAGACAGACAGACAGACGGACATCGAAGTCTTAGTAATAGGGTCCCGTTTTTCCCTTTGGCTACGGAACCCTAAAAACTAGTACTTTCTTATAGGCTGGATGGTTAGCCCTGCGGGCTTAGCATACGGCCATAAAATAATACTATCGACGTGTCAGAACGTGACAGAGTTATGATGAAGCATATATCTGTCACCTTTGCACACGTCGATAAACTCTTGTCGTGGTCTTGTATGCTAAGCTAGCTGGTGTCAGAGTTTTTAATTGCCTTTAAGTCCTCTGTCATAGCTTAACGGTTAAAACAACCGGGATCCACAATTTAACGTGCCACCTGAGCCACGAAAGTGCCACTCTCGGTCACCCATCCGAAGACTGACCGTGACGTATGGCTTCACTTCGGTGATCGCTAAGAAGCGCCTAGTCAAATTACGCTATGAGCGCTACTTGCATTGCCTTAATTTCAAATGATGGAGGTTGGCCAGCCAGAATGCCAGAAATGTAGTACATCTGAAGGAGATAGTCAATTAGTGGAGATTTATACAGTCTTGAGCCGCCTTATCGCAGGTCGACGGCCGGGTCACTCGGCCCATTACTGGGGTGTCCGCCCTCTTGTCGACTTGGGACCGTTTAATTTTGTGTAAATAATTATTTGTCACAAAAATGGCACAACCGACTTCCATCGTGTACAAAATTCAAATAGTTCGCTCGAATCGATGAATACAAGTTTCACATTATTGTACAGTGCGACATAAAAGACTTGAAAATAAATGAGGTCGCCACTATCGCTTTGTCGCAATCCACAAAATAACACAAAACGAGAAAAATGCTAGGATGTTAACTATGATTGATGACAGCTCAGGATGTGGTTCCAGCAAAAGTGAAAATTTAGTTCCCGAATAATTAATTTCATCTCTTTTGTGTCGCACTGTACATACTAGCGACCCGCCCCGGCTTCGCACAGTCAGGTGTTATTTATATACATATAAACCTTCTCTTGAATCAATCTATCTATTAAAAAAAACCGCATCGAAATCCGTTGCGTAGTTTTCAAGATTTAAGCACACATAGGGATATAGGGACAAAGAAAGGGACTTTGTTTTATACTATGTAGTGATTTCAAAAACAGCTCAGCCGATTTTGATAAAATTTGAATGTGGCCTCGGGAACATACCCTTTCGAACTAAAAAAAAATTTTAAACCGGTTCGCAATTGGCGAAACAGCAATGAACATAGGTACACAAAAAATAAATATCTAGACGAACATAGCACCCCTCCTTTTTGGAAATCGGTTAAAAATACTTATACCGTCAAAGTCACAAAGTCAAAGTGTTTATTTGCATGATAGTGGGTATACAAAAGATCTTAAAATTATACAAACATAATATATCCATCCACTAACAACCATGATAGGTGTGCAAAATTCAATAATTGAAAATTAAAATACATTTCAAATTGTCATTGTGAAAAGTTCTATTAAATAATTACTAAATATTGTTATTATCTATAAATTAATGTTTACAGCCTCTATTATATGTATGGAAGCGACACGCTGTTTTATTAAGAAATTCGTCAACTTCGTAAAAACACTCCGTCACCAACCACTTCTTCAGCTGAAAGCAAAATCTCTTATATGGGAGTTCAAACAACTCCTCGGGAAGCAAATTAAAGTACCGAGTCAAATAAATACACCAAATGTCACAATACTGTATTCCGTGGTGTTCTAAAAGATCCGGTGAACTTTGTACTACCAAAAATTACCAATTTAGATTTTCCTGCTTTTCTGATGTGAAAACCAGTTTTGAGTGTTCTTGTTATTTTTAAATCATATGTGTCGAAGCGAACTAACATGCATAAATAGGTACAAGGCTTTAGTTTACAAAGTGTAGGATTTAATGACGCCTATAAACAAATCAATAAAGAGTTATGTCTGTCTAATCATTATGAACCACTTTTACTTAGTATATGTACCTATACCTATACCAACCCCGAAATTGCGAAAAAAAATGCTGTTTCCAGAACAAGTTTATTGAGTCTCGAGTAAGTATAAAATGTAAAGAACAGTTGATTTTTTGACCATTTTTTCAATTGTAAGAAGTCGGTTATGCCATTTTTTTTGAAAAATAATAATCTAATTAAATAGGTATTATTAAGGATTATATACCCTATGAATATATGAATTGAATTATTATATTATATACCCTATGAATTGAATGAATATATTACAGTACACATGCATGTAACTACACCTCTCCATAGTAAGTCTTAGATTTAAGTTCTAATTTGTTTCTATTCATTTTTTCAATTCAATTCAAAATTCATTTATTCCATTGACATATCACAAATGTGCTTAGAAACGTCATCATCCTTACATAGTATAAAATAAAGTCGCTATTTTCGTTTGTTTGTCTGTCTGTATACTTAAATCTTTAAAAATACGCAACGGATTTTGATGCGGTTTTTTTAATGGATAGAGTGATTCAAGAGGAAGGTTTATATGTATTAATACACCTGTGCGAAGCCGGGGCGGGTCGTCTAGTTACAAAATAAATGTCATTGCAACATTACAAAATAATTGAACACATAGAACTATTCAATAAAACAAAATGATATGTAATAAAAAATATTGTGTATAAATATTCATGTGTATAATGTATGCAGAAGTAAATAAAGAAAGAGAAGAAAGAGTACTTACTTACCAGAATATATTTTTCTACGCTATCTTCAAGACATCAAGAATTTCTAAGAGTCACTTTTAATATTGGCGCTGAGACGCGAGATTTACAAAAGCAATTTGTCATTTTAATATTCCGCAGGTAAATCTAATCTTGCCTTTGAGGCGGAGGCGCCGTAGAGATATTGAATTAAAATATACAATTACCATCTACTACTTTTTCATTTCTTTGTCTGGGAACCTTGGTAGAAGCTACCTAACGCGACTCGGACTTGGGTTTCTTCACTTTGATTGAACGTACTGTATTTGCATTAAGCCTTTTAAAGTCCGCTGCTAATCGTATACCTAGTTATTCTGCCATCTCAGTTCAGATGTTGTACTACGATCATATAATAACTACGATCATTCTTTTTGAAAGTGGAAAAAAATCCTACAAACTTGGAGGATTTAGCTACAAACGTCCCTGCCTACAAACGAAGATATATTATTAGTTTCTAGGTACGAGTACCTATGTATTTTTTGTGTAGATAAGTTCATTGATATTTTCGCCACTTGTGAACCGATCTAAAAAAATATTTTATTACTTTTTTTTTTCAAAAGGGTACACTTCTGAGGTTCGTTCGTTTCATCCATTGAACGTCCACTGCTGGACATAGGCCTCCCCTAAAGATCTCCAATAAGACCGGTTGCCGGTACGTGGTCTCCACTCCTGATACTCCTGAGGTGGTCCCATTAAAATTTCATCGAAATCGACTGAACCGTTTTTGAAAAATCAGCAATAAAGTGAAAATTACTACATCAATGATACATCGAACCGTGCGAACAAATCGAATTCTGTACACCATTGAAGTCGGTTTTAAACCATTTTGGCGGAAAGTATTTACTGAATTGTAGTATATTGTTCTAAATAAATAAAATTGAATATCAGTCATAAATTGTAACGCTTGTGTTTCGTTGTCCGCAGTGTTGGCAGCATGTCCCAGTGAAGCCGGTAGAGAGCTGCCAACATGACGAAGCGGTACGAGTTCGACTGGCAGATCCCCGTGCCCGAGCCACTGCTGCAGGTAACAACTGTTGTTGTTGTTTATGTCCTTAGTGTTGGCAGCATGTGCCAGTGAAACCGGTAGAAAGCTGCCAACATGACGAAGCGGTACGAGTTCGACTGGCAGATCGCCATGCCCGAGCCTCTGCTGCAGGTAACAACTGTTGTTGTTGTTTATGTCCTTAGTGTTGACAGCATGTGCCAGTGAAACCGGTAGAGAGCTGCCAACATGACGAAGCGGTACGAGTTCGACTGGCAGATCCCCGTGTAATTAGCTACAAGCCGCGCAAATTTCCACTCCTTAGCGCCGCAATTTGAAAAATTTGCTACTGTTTCATGTTCACAGATCATACTACTATATTAGAAATTGTTATGGCACTAACAAATAACTTATTTTCAATTAGAATCAACGTTTGAATCCCATCCTTTTCATTCCCACACCAACCTACACGCGTGTGACAGGTGCCAGAGATATAATTCATGTAGGAAAATATGTGAGACATGGCTCTGTAATCTCTGTAACCCGTGGAGTATGAATTATGACGTCAGAGGTGCCGTGGCCATTGAAGCGAATTCACCGCCGCCTTTTCATGTGGTCCTAGTACGAGCGGGCTTTCTCGTCATAATCGACAAGATGAAAAAAAACACATTTAAATAATTAGTTCGTGAGTTAGATTTACAAAAATATTGGACACGTATTTTTTCTTTTGTCCATAAAACAACAAATGAAAATCCTTGTCAAAGTCTGGGAGTGGGGGTCGTGACGTCACTACTCTCACGAAAGTCTATACTTCTATAGGTATACATATGTATGTGACTCGTGACATCACACGGAACTTTAACGGGCTGTATCTTCATCAATTTTTGTTTGAATGATAAAAGAAAAAAAAACCTGTCTAATATTTTTTGATAATACTGACGGACTAATTATAATTTTTTTAGTCATCATGCCTAATATGTTAGTTCGTCCACTACTTGGGCATAGTCCTTCCATATAGTCACGGTAAGAGTTATTGGAAGCGGTTTACATCCAGCGCAAAAGCATAGCTACCACGGTATCTACCCAATCGATGTTTCGTGTAGAATTCGAAAAAAATATGATTTCATTCCTTTCAATAAAGTAAAATAGGAATATCACAATGTGTCTGTGATATCTTAGACCATAATTATCATCGCTTAAGTATCATTAGACGAGATAATGGTCAAAAGCTCACTATTTGAAATTGCAACAAAAAAAATCTCTTGCTACAATAGCCTGCCCTTGATAATTTTGATTAGTAAGTTCGTATAGGCCAAGTGGCTAGCCCTAGTGTTATAGTTTCTAAACCGCCTAAAGACCTCCGACATGGCTAAACGGCTAAAACGACCGAGACCTATACAAGTAACGTGGCATCCGAGCCAAGGCCGCGTTCAGTTCAAAATGCCACCCGCTGTCACCAATCCTAAGACTAACCGTGCCGAACGCTGCTTAACTTCCATGATTACTAAGAAACAAGATCACGAGCTTTACGACTTTCATATTTTTTGAAATGATATCGCCATTTTAATTAGCAGAATGTAGAGCGCCTCTTCTGGGGCTCATAAATGTTTTCGACCTTCATGCCGCTATCGATTAAAATGTAAAATAACCAATTATTTTCGTCCCAAAAACACGTTATCGTAAAAATATAATTGTTAATCATACCTCACCTTGTTAAAAAAAAAAAAAATACATATCAAAAAACGGTACAAATCATCACAAATCGGCAGGGTTTTATTATTACAAGCTTTTATTTACTTTTACCTGTCCCGTTGTCTGTAATCAAATCATGCAAGTTAAATTTGATCCATTTTCCGGTTACCGATTGAGCTAAAATTTTCAATACATGTGTAAATCGCGTGACAATGCAATATTATGATGACATGGTGCTGATCTGATGATGGAGCTGGAAGGTGGCCAAAGGACTTACAATTAAACAACACAATCTCATCGAGTTCATTCGAGGTCTTGACGAGTAGTTTGTCTTTCAATGGTAACCAGGGTCTGATGATGGAGCTGGAAGGTGGTCATAGGAACTCTGTAATGAAACGACGCAGCCCTATCGAGTTTCGGCTCGTTTGATTCGTCTTGGCGAGTACTTGTTCAGTAAAAGCATATTTTAAAAAAAGGTTTTTTTTTAAATATAATGCTTGCTTGTCTTCAAAATCTTTGTCATTGATATATCTTTTCTTTAAGTAGGTACATAGTATAAAAGACTTGTTTTAGTCTTTTTAGATTTATTAGGCCCGATAGTACCTAAACAAAAATATACATACCTGACCGAATTATGACCCTTTAAAAGTGAATTTCTAATAATATTTTTTTTTTATCAGTTAGCGGTGCGTATTACCCAATTCATAAATTAGGTACGAAACATGATTAGATTTGTTTACAAACACGACGTACCGGCACTGCTGATTACTCACGACAACGGTTATCTCATGACGTGATAGCCACGCCACGTTGTCACATGTGCAGTGCCGGATTAAGCAAGCGCGGGGCCCATAGCATTCTATAGAGGGGCCCTTGATTTGTTGAGTCCTCAATTATAAAAATTTGCTTTATAAGAATAGGTTTCACGTTTTAATGGTATAGACTGAATCCAACAACTTGGTGGCTGCGATGTTAGCAAGGAGCATATCAGTGAAGAGTGCGTGGGCCCTTTTTTGTTGAAAGAATAGGTCACCGATTTTCTGGTTATTATATGCTCCTTGGATGTTAGCTATAGGCCGTGCCTCTCAAGTTGGCGGATGCGAAGTCAGCTACATGCTGCGCAATAGCCAATCAACGTGCGGCTTTATTTGAGCTTCAGTCAGGATTGGATATTGCGCAGCTTGTAGCTAACTGCATATCGGCCAACTTGTGTGGCGCGGCCTATACAAGCTGTGGAGAGCCCAATCCTGACTGAAGCTCACTTACAGCTGCGCGATCGGGTTAACGTCATAGCCGCTAAGTTGTATGATTATAATTAACAAGTAAGTTCTTTAAACAACGACTTATTAATTTTTACCCAAGAAATTACGCTCGGGGAGAGGCGAGTCTGGACTCTGGAAATGAGGGGCCCCCTTCATGCGCAGGGTCCGTAGTACCTAATTACTACTCTTGCTATATGGCTAATCCGGCACTGGTCTCATGATACCCGCTGATATCTCGACGATAAGCAGACAGCGAAACGCTATCAGCATCGCCGCGCCCCCTGCCGCTTGACTTGCTAACCTCTTGTTCATCGCACAGGCACACGATACCTTACTGATTTGATTAATCGATTCGTATAATGCCGACGGATTATGTGTGTAATCTGGTTTATTGATATAATCTTTCGACGCAATTGGTACACCTATATAGGGTTATTTCTTATCAATTAGCATCCTTCTAGAGCTTATTCTGTGCATCAAAACTAACAACTTTTGTTCTACGACTTTTATTAATTCTCCAAAAAAAGTTGTTGTTCTATAGAAAAATATCGTTTACCCTCGACAAAATGTATGGAACAGCTGTTTTATTGAGTTTTTACAAAAGTCGCAGAACAAAAGTTGTTAGTTTTGATGTACAGAATAACCCCCTAAAATAAATAAATAAATATTAGGGGACATCTTACACACGGTCTCTGACCCCAAACTAAGCATAGCTTGTGATATGGCTGCCATAGAGACTTATATACTACATATACATAATTTAGATACATACTTATATATATAGTACCTAAATAACACCCAGACACAGAGCAAACACCAATGTTCATCACACAAATGTTTGCCCTGGGTGGGGATCGAACCCACGCCTCTTGGACCCAGAAGTCAGCGTCACTAACCACTGAGCCACCGAGCTAATAGCTAATTGATTAGAAATAACCCTGTAGATATTTTAAAAGAATATTGCTATCGGAAATCTAAAGAGGAGTCCTATGTCTAGCAGTGAACGTCATACAAATGATTAATGGATTGATGATGGATGGCTATTTGTATGCCGACCACTTGCTCGGTGGGTTGACGACGTCGGATTTTGACTGAATTTGCATAATCCTATACTCATTTCGACTTGCTCCTGACCGATTTGGTCAAACTCGTAAATCTTGTTGCCCCATTTTTGAGAGAAATATCCCGCCCTCCTCCTTTCCAATAAAAAAGCGACTAAAAACAACTAAAAATATTACTTAAAACCTGTGAATCAAGTACTACCTATGGTCAAGATTCGTTGAAAATACCTGTACGCGTGAAGCAACGTCCAAACAAACATCTGGATAGATGAAAGCATTAAATCAGCATTACATAATATATTGCAATAAATAAATTGAGTATTGAGCAAAATTGTGGAGTCAAAACTGAAACGCTATACACAGTTTTTCCTGTTCTGTAGGTACTTCGCTCGCTTCGTTCGCTAGATCAAAAAAACGGGTTTATAAACCCAGTCATACCTAAAATGCACTGTTCCGGCCTTTATTATCCACTGCTGAACGTAGGCCTACCAACGAAGGGTAATTAGGCCATATCTACCACGCTGTTCCAGTGCAGATTGGTGGATTCACATACGCCATCGAATTTCTTGTACGGATGTATACTGGTTGCCACGCGATGTTTTCCTTCACTGTAACAAGCCTTCAAATAGTTTGGTCCCACCTGCCCCTTTCTACTATCGTACGGCTAGACAGTCGCGACCAAAGCGCCACCCTTTTAAGGTGGACACTCCGCGCGTCAGAACCAAGTGTTTCGAGTCCACATTCCTCATGCGAACAGCCAGAACGTGGAACGCTTTGCCTGGGTCTGTCTTCCCGCTAAAGTTACAACGTAGGTAGATGTCTTCAAATCCTGAGTAAAAAGGTATCTTCTAGGTAAGCGTGCTACACCCTATATAGACCGCATATTTTAACATCAGGCAGTATGTAGTCAAACGCAAACCTACACGGAAAAAAAAGTTCAAATGTTTTTCTTGCGTTATAAAATAATGTAAAAAGTACAACAACGCCTCAGTAAGACATAATATTACCTATGTAAAAGGCATAGTTTGGGTCCCGTTAGCACAACTCTGTAATACCTAATACATTTTTGAGGTTGAATAAATCCAGGGCTAGAAACGGATAATATGTTCTGGGCAAGGTGCTACATCATAACTGTATCTATATTAACATCAGGCACCAAGTGTTGCCAACTCCACTATCGTCACTGTAACTAGATCTTTCGCAAATAGTAGCCAGATTCCCACATTATCTCACCCCAAAAAGTAACTAGAAGTTGCCAAAGTTAACCACTCTATAAATTCATTTAAGCTCTAACTCAGTTCTGTGTTTTTGGGAATAAGTCTTCGGTTTTTTGAGTAAATCCATTTCTCATTACAATAATTATGACACAAATTGATGACTACTGACCGCAAATAGTTAAAATAATAAATACGCATTATTAAAATGGGAGCAAACGACCTACGGCTACAGAAAAAGGTTAACATAACTTACAAAAGTGTTGACGAAGTCGTTATGTTGAAAAATTGCTAAAAAAAAGTAGCTAAATTTTTTAGCTACAACTTTTTAGAAATTGTAGCTGCCTGGTGTGCAAAAATTGCTAGATCTAGCTATAAAATAGCTAAGTTGGCATCAGTCTGATGTGGTCAAACGCAAACCTATTACGAATAAGTAAGCTTTATAACCCCAGTAATACCACATCAATTCTCATCATGCCCCGCGCAGTAACCGTTTGGGCGGCTGCCAAAGGAGGAAAAAAAGATATTGCTCGTTATCTCCCATTATAATTGAGTCTGATGAATGTAGTAAACAAGACACGTAGTGAATCTCTATGACTCGTTTCAGATGCATTGATACTTGTATCTACATAAATTATCGCGTCTCGAGCGAAGGTATTAATTTTCTAGCCTCATTAATTCAGAATTCTTTCATCATACTAGAAAAGTTGGATTAGATGAGTTTTATAATCATAGTCATCTCAACTCTACCGTTGGATATCCTCGCGACAGGTGCGGATCCAACACTCAAATAATTATTATTTTTCGCAAAAAAAATGGGAACACCGACTTCCACTGTGTACAGAATATGAATAGTTTGCTCTAATCCATGGGACACCCATGTTCATTATCAAAAACGGTTATCAAAAATGTCTCAAGTATTTATCAGAAACGACTCAGCCGATTTCGACAAAATTGAAATGGGACCACCTCAAGAGTCCGCCTCAACGTGCATAAATCCGAATGAAATTCGATGGCGTATGAGAATCCACCAATCCGCACTGGGCCAGCGAGGTGGATATGGCCCAATCACCCTTCGTGGGTAGGCCTACGTCCTGCAGTTGATTATTAAAAAGGCTGATACAGTACAGTACCTTAAGAGTATACTCTTTCAAAAGAAAAAAAGTTTTTTTTTTAAATCGGTCGCGATTGTCATACATAAACACACAGAGACAAACATAGTACCTCCTCCTTTTTGGAAGTAGGTAAAAAGATTATATATGTGGAATTTCAGGATCGAAGAAGAGAAATCAAATGATTTATTAATTTATTTTTTATGAATTTAGGCTAAAGCCTCTGCGCCGCGAAACTAGCGCATATTTCTTGAGCAGACAGACAACGGGACAGGTGAAACTAAATAAAAGCTTGTAAAAGGGCTAAATTGAAGAACGATACCGTACTACAGCACATAAGGTTTGTCCTAAAGTTCGCCTAAAACAAGAATATTTAATAAATATCAGAATTCACGAATAGTTTCATAGTGAGTGCAACGATCTCGGAACCTAGCAGTCCAAGTCCAAATAACCAATACATATTCATTGTTCATATCATTAGCGTAAGTAGATAAGCTCGGCGTGCCTGTACCTACAGCGTGCACGTGCGGTGCGATCGATCGGTGTTATCAGGTGCTTGTCCTGTCTCATTAGCTATAATGAAGTGTTCCGTGACGACACAGGTCAGTGGTCTCGAACCTACCGATTTTTCGGTATATATACCGATTTTCGGTATTTATACCGATAGCTCGGTAGGGATACGTGTACCAGCCGCCTGTGCCAACTCTACCGAAATGAGGCATTTTTTAGGGTTGCGTAACCAAAGGATAAAAACGGAACCTTATAACTAAGATTCCGCTGTCCGTCTGTCTGTCCGGCACCACCTGTATCTCATAAACCGTGATAGCCAGAAAGTTGAAATTTTCACAGATGACGTACTTGTGATGCCGCTACAACAACAAATACTAAAAACAGAAAAAAATAAGTATTTAAGCCCATACAACACACCAGAATTTTTAGCAATTTTTCGTAACGTTGACACCTGTCAATGATGCTTGAAATATTCGTCGAATAAAATTCTATATATCCCTTCAAAAATAAATGATTAAAATAAAAAGTATTATTAAGGGGAGCTTCCATACGGTACGGAACCCTTCGTGCGCGAGTCTGACTCGCAATTGGCCGATTATTCAACGATTTTGGGATCGCTAAAAGATCTTTATTTTTTCTACCGAATGTTGAGTTAATTCTGAGACTGAAAGAATATTCTCTTTATTTTCCTGTTTGTCTACGGAATTTCAAGTTTGCAACAAAGAAATCGGTGTCTATTGAGCTAATCACTTTTTTATTACATGCAAAACTCTAACTCCATGAAGAGGAGAAAAGACAGCAATATAGCAATATGAGTTGCGTAAAGAGGATAAGACGATAGGTTACTTTATGTAGTGATCCGGTGCCACTGGAAACCGGTGCCCCTAAAAATGCGATATTTGTGAGATAATCAGGCAATTTCAGGTTAAAATCCTCCCATACCGATTTTGGCACAAAAATACCGATATTTTATATCACTTCTACCGATTTTGCATTTTATCTTTGGAGACCACTGTGTCAGCTCCAGCTGGATTGTCAATCAGGCTTGATGGCATTAATCATAATGATTCTCCTTTAGGTATGTGTAAAGTGGTCAAGAGCAGCATAGGACTTCCAGCGACGAGCCTTGATGCCGGGGCAATAGGATCGTAATCGTATCAGCCATAAGACCACAACTGGACATAGGCCTCCCCTATGAATCTCCAATAACAACGGTTGGAAGCAGCTTGCATTCAGCTCGATCCTGCGGTCTTATTTAGACCTACAATGCGCTTGCCGGTTCTTCTCCAGTCTAAAACTTAACAGTCCCATCGGCCATACGTTTTTTGAGTGCCCTGCCCACTGCCATTTCAACTTGCCAATCCACTGGGCTATGTCTCTAACTTTGGTAGCTCATCGGGCTAGCTATGCAGTTAAGACCCAAGTTCACCAACGCTTGATTAAGTTAAACGTGTGATTACTCTATTTAAACAACGATTAAACTCGGGTTTTATACACTATTTCACCAACAGATGTTTAATTTATCAACCGTTGGTTAAATCTTAAACAGCTTTTTAACGAAATTTTGCTGTTCAGCAAGCAAAAACCGTTGGTTAAATACAGTAATCGCACGTTTAACTTAATCAAGCGTTGGTGAACTCGGGGCTTATGTACCTATTATTAACTAGTTAGTATTAGAGTTGTTTAGATAGCCTGTTGTATCTCATCAGCACTTAGCATTAATGAAGTGTTCCGCGTCGTCACAGCTCCAGCTTGATTGTCAATCAGGCCTGATAGCTTGAATTATAATCATTTTGCCTTTTAGCGTGCTATCGGATTGTAAATCACGATGGAATATCTTAGTAGGTACTTAACCTTTGTAATCTTTGCTAGAATACACTATCTTTAAAATGGAATTGATTTCAATTCAATTTTCGTATGCCACATTGGCTAATTGTGTTGTACTGTATATTTATAAAATAAGACCTTTGTAACCACAATTTACACGAATAAATACTTTTGACTTGACTTTTTGATTATATACTCGTAACTAATAGGCATGCTACAGAAAGTAGATAGGTACTTACAATACCTGAGTCTTTTTACTTGAAACACTGATTGACTGAATCTCTCGCGAAAATAAAAACATTTTACAGATAATAATCAGCCAAGTACGAGTCGGACTCGCGCACGGAGGGTTCCGTACTGTATGGGAGCCCTCCTTAAATATTTATTTTATTTTAATATTATTATTTAAGTGAATATAATTAAATTTTCTGTGAAAATTTCAAGCATCCACCTGTTACCATCATTAAAATAGGGCGAAAAACGGCAAAAAAATCATGTTTGTTGTATGGGAGCCCCCCTTAATTATTAATTTTATTCTGTTTTTAGTATTTGTTGTTAAAGAGGCAACAGTAATACATCGTCTGGTGACAGACAGACAGACGGACGGACAGAAGGACAGCGGAGTCTTAGTAATAGGGTCCCGTTTTTACCCTTTGGGTACGGAACCCTTAAAAGTAGAGACAAACCTATTGCACAAACAATTAAAAGTAGAAAAAAAAAATTGCGCTTTGTTTTTGTTTTTCGAAAAACAGGAAAGCAAAGGGTAAAAGTAGTTAAGTTCATTTCATGTCGCCAATCCCTACTTTTTCAGCCGTTTTCTTGCCGTCATTTCAACCAATAAATTAGTAAAACAGCGCGTTTAAATAATTGGCAGCGTAATTAACTTAAATATCCTGTTAACAAGAGTATCGTGTGAACGCGATTGTGTAATCATGTTTCACCCTCGGGATTTAATAGGCCGAGAGGCTAGCGCAAAAAATGCAAGTACTTACTAAAAGCTCATTTTTAACCGACTTCCAAAAAGAAGGAGGTTCTATGTGTATGTATTTTTTTTGTGTATGTTCACGATAATTTCGCCAATTGTGAACCGAATCGAAAAATTCTTTTTCAGTTCGAAAGGGTATACTCCCGAGGTGGTCCTATTTAAATTTTACAGAAATCGGTAGAGCCGTTTTTTAAAGAACCAACAATAATTTAAGCAATTCGAGCGAAATATTCGAATTTTGTACACGATGGAAGGCGGTTTTGCCATTTTTTGCGAAAAATAATTATACGTTATCATGGTGGTGTACAACAATACCCCGGAGTCAGTCAGCTGGAAGCACCACTTTAAAGCCTGACAGGCCTTACATGTTTAAGGTGACTGTCGTTAAACATTTTTTAAATTATTTTTCCAACCGTAGGTAGAGCCAATTTCACGAAAGAAGTCTCGCAGATGTAGCAGCACAATCGCATGGCCGATGTATCAAAATCCGATCTTCTGAGGTTTAAACTAGTTCTACTAATTTTCCGTGGGACTTCTTTGATGAAAAGGACTTTACACCAATTTTCAGCTTGTAGAAGTAGTTGAAATATATTTTTTTTTAATGTACACGGTACGGAACTCAGCTTACTGAGTAGCTTGGTAGGATTTCAGCTGACTGATTCCGACGTATTGTTGTACCTACACCACCATGATAACGTAATACCAAAAATTCAGCTTACTTGCATTTTTTAGGCTTACCTCCTCGTCTACAATGGGTTCTGATTTAACAACGGGCTAGTCAATCTCGCTGCATGCATTGTTCAAGTATTAATTACTGTTTCAGAGGGTTTGGCTACGCAAATATACGAACTTTCTACTTGTTTTTGTTCATTGTTTTCAGCGTGATGTGGGAATAGTTGAAATGGGATTTTGAGTTTGTTATGTTACACTTGAATCTCAAGGTTAACGTTGTATACCTAGTGGTAACAGACAAAATATTTGTAGAAATAAATTGTAATAGTTCTTACTACGACCTTTCCCGCTATGGTGGGCCGTCTTATTTCTCAGATATGTTTTTTTAAACAATTGTGTAACGAGGTAAATAAGACGTATGCCGTGCTACCCGGAATTTCGACCTACACAAGTTCAAAACTGCGGGGCACAGCCAGTGTTGGTCTAAGTAATAGAGTGGCCGTATGTCGACCTCAAAAAAGCCGTATTGTAGTGAAAATGTGATAAAAAGGCAGTATTTTTAAAAAAACGTCATTTTTAGAAAACATACGGCTTTTAATGGGCAGCCGAGCCATATTTGCCTTTTTCGGGTTTTTACAGGGCCTGAAAGCTGTATCGGGAACATCATTGGACACAGACTAAGTACAGTAAAGAGAATATGTACTACGTCCTTTAGTTACTCTGAGATGCTAAGATGCCCTCTACGCCTCTCCTTTCGGAACTGATTAGAATACCTCACTACTGCAGTTTATTTGGTTCTCTTTCACTACGAGTATTATATTCGGGGACAATATTTATCCCAAAATAAAGGTATTTATAAAGAGACGATAAGCTCTACTCTCTGAGTGATATTATTTTCGAATTTGGACTCTTAGATAATTTTATGAAAATGTTTAAGTGTTAACATTTATAAATTTACAAAAATGTAAAAATAAGACATCTTTTTGATTAGTTCTAAATCTCTTATTTACTTGATCATAATATGTACAAACCACACCAAGCTAGGCTATCCATCAAATCACAGGTGTGAATTCACATAGTTTGCATGGCTATGGCTACACTATCCATGTTTGTACTAATTTATGAAATAAAATGGTTTTTTTTTAAATTTAATTGTAACCCATAGTAACTATTGTAATTTTTGTCGACAGGGTGCGGTGTTCGACAGATGGACGGAGGAGAAAGACAACACAGAGTTTGAGCAGAACTGCCTTTTCAAAGTCGACCAGTACGGCTTCTTCATCTACTGGAAGAGCGAGGGCAAGGTAAGCCTTTTTTGCAAGGTGTTTTTATTCAAGTTTTTTTTTTCTGAAAATTTAGTAACCACAGACTCCAGTCTGTGCCTTTTGTTAACTATACACATTTTTTTGATTTAACTATACAAAGAGAGTAATCTTAGCCTTTGTTATTTAGTCGGTGCATTGCGTGAATGCCTTTTTTTTTCAAGTTTCAAACAAAGTCCACGCTTTACTCGCCTGGTGGTAAGCGACGTTGTGGTTCATGATGGAGCACGCAGGTCCCAGCCCAAGCAAATCCGCCTTTGTGCGATCCGAGTAGGTTAACTATTCACCACGTTATAACGACACGTCTTTATGACCCTCGGGAGTTATGCTAAGGCGGCTTAAGCCACAAGGGCTCTTTGAGCCCGAAATGAAGGAAAGCGATTTGCCTAAACGAGCAGGTGACTCGTACGTAGACTTCGCTCGAGAACCTTTTCGACGCCGTCGGTCGTCAGTTTTCCGTGCTATGTGCCCTGCCCGCTGCTATTTCAACTTACCAATGTATGGCTATTATTATGTAGTTTATTTTATTGTTGATTAGGAATTTGTAGTTTCTTTCATTATTTATTTTTTACGTTTACACCGTTTTACGTTTTCCTTGTCGTCTTTACATTTCCTTGCATTTAAGAGAGGTTATCTGGAAGAAATCGCTTTTAGCGATAAGACCGCCTTTTGTGCCTTTTCTTCTTTCTTTTGTTATGTTTTCTTGTTGGTGTTAATAAAGTGTTGTTGTATTGTATTGTAATCCTTTGGGCTATATCGGTTACTTTAGTTCCTCTACGTATTTCCTCATTTCTGATTCGATCTCGCAAAGAAACTCTGAGCATAGCCCTCCACATAGCTCGTTGAGCTCCTCTGAGTTAGTCCATGAGGCCTATAATGATACGCGACACGATGTATTACCAAACTAACCGTCTTACCACAAAAGTTTTACGCACGCTTTAGACAATGTTTAACACTACAAATTGCACGGCTAAACAGTGTTTAAAGCTTGTTTAAATCTTTTGTTGTAATGCGGTAATAAATTATTTTCTGTGGCAAATTATTAGAACCTCTCAAGATCTGTGTCAAATATTCGTAGCACCTGTAGATAGGTAACCGCACCGGCCCAAGCAAATCCGTCTTTGAGCACTCAGAATCGGTTAACTATTCACCAGGTTATAACGACACGTGTTAATGACCCGTAGGGGTAGAGTTGCCAGGTTTCCGGATAAAGCAGGACATAGGCGTGTCCGGCCAAAATAAACGGTGTCCGGCGGTGTCCGCGCGGCGGCTGTATTGTGTACGCGTTCTGTCGTGCGCCTTCGCTTTTTCTCCTACCCGCGCCAATTACTCGTGCCACTAGAGCGAGCGGGAGGAAAAGCGAAGCCGAACGCTAGAACGGATAAACAATACGAGGGCGGCTTTTACTCGTATTAGGCTTTTTACATTTCGCAAACGAACTAGCGCCAAGAGTGGCCGTTTTTTCACTGAACAACGAACCGTTTTTCACAGGATTCGCACAGGTGTATTATACATATAAACCTTCCTCTTGAATCACTCTATCTACTAAAAAAACAGCATCAAAATCCGTTGTGTAGTTTTAAAGATATAAGCGTACATGGGGACAGACAGCGGGAAGCGCGACTTTGTTTTGTACTATAAAATAGTGATAGTGATATGTGTAGACATCCGGCGAAAAATGTAGGTTTCCGTTTATTGACGGTCCGTTGTCTGGTAAAAAAGCGACCGTGTACAACTGCTCTTACGGTCGCTCCCGTACAATTTTTTTGTCGAACTGAAACACGAAATCCTCAATGATGTACCGGTCTTTTTACCCAAATGTCCGGCCGAACTGGCTAGTCTGGCCGGTTATTAGGTGTGGCGACCTGGCAACCCTACGTAGGGGTAATGATAAGGCGGCCTAAGCCACAAGGGCTCAAAGGGCTCCAAATGGCCAGGAAGGCGGCTAGCCGGCGACCTTTTACATAAATGAGCAGTGACTCCGTATTTGAGCGTTAAAAACTAATTTGGTGGTATGTTTAATTCAGCTGATAGACGTGGGAGTCAAAAATGGAGCAATTTTTGGGTTTTTTGACACACTCTTTTTTCAACTTTGGCGACTTATTTAAGAAACCTTAAATTCATTTTAAAAACCCTATTCAACGACAAATGAGGGCGAGGAATTAAAAAAAAAATCGTCCCCACTTTACATGGATGGGAGCTACCCCTTAAATAGACAGTTTTGAAATTTTTCTAAAAATAAAATTTGTATTTAATCTATCATAATGTCAAGTTTCATGCAATTTGGTTCATAAATAGGGCTTTGTAACATTAGGACGGACGGACGGCCGGACGGACACAACGAAGTTATAAGGGTTCCTCGTTTTACTACGGAACCCTAAAAAGGGAGCACAATGGAAATATATATAATATATATTAATTATATATAAATATATAAATGTTGTTGTTTTTCAACTGACTTTTAAAAGTGTAGGAAACGAATTCGTCTACATGATTTTGTTACGATGCTACTCGAGATGTCTCCGTTGTGAGGAGACCGATTCACAAATAAATTTTTACGAACTCTACCTAGAGGATTTTTTTTATTTTTGAGTGAGTCAAAGAATAACCAATACCAATATTATAAGGAGGAAAGATTTGTTTGTTTGCATTGAATAGGCTCCGAAACTACTGAACCGATTTGAAAAATTCTGTCACTGTTGGAAAGCTACAGTATCCCCGGTGAACATACGCTATATTCTATTACTATTTGGCTTTTTAACCGATTGTACCCGGGCGAGGCCGGGACGGACAGCTAGTATTGAAGAACATTACAGCGCCTCACAGAAATCGGATAGGAAAATTCTTATTTTTGCTAGCTACTTTCGCCTAGAGGTAGATTGTTGTTTTTAAATAGTCTGCTAGTTTACTATTTGTGAAAGGTTTATTAAATCAATAGTTTTAGCAAATACAGGATATTCCGTTCAGAGTTTATTTCTTCACCTAGATTGTATACCTTATTATCAGTTGTGTTTGGTACCTACCAATTATACTCTAGTTTGTGATCTCTTTCCGTTCAGTGGTTGCCTGGTAAAGATGGCTGTCAGGGATAAGGCCGCCATCTGTGGCACTAATTTAAGATAAGTTGTCTACTTTGTACCATAATCGTATTAGTGCACACAATAAAGAGTTATATCTATACTCTTTGGATTTACCCCTCTAGACACCTCATCTTTGGTGAGTATACGTTACCTAAAATCCAGTCATTGGCCAACTCCACAATCTCATAAGCCGGACGTCGTTATGCAATATGAGGCTTGTCCGCGGGGAAATACACCGCCAGTAATGTTCCGCGATATGACCGTAGGTAGCGCGGCTTTCAAACTACCCTCATACTTGGGAAAATGGAACGCGTGATTCGAAAACTGTTACAGAATAAAAGTAATAATTATTTTTTGCAAAAAATAACATGATCGACTTCACCCGTGTACAGAATTCGCGAATATTTCGCACAGATCGATGTTACATTTTTCACATTACTGTTGATTTGTCAAAAAAAATCAAAAGTTTGAAATATTATTGAGTTTTGAAATAAAAAAAAAATCGATTCGGTTCACAATTGACGAAATTATCGATGAACATACACAAAAAAAAACATACAGACGAACATAGAACATCCTCCTTTTTGGAAGTCGGTTAAAAATAGCCGACGCCAAAAAAGCCATTGATTTATATAAACGACCTGAGTACCAAGTTACGTCGAGATTCGTTGAAAAATACGACCTGAGGGGCTAGTCCAGGTTTACACATAAATTAAAACTACAGCTGTTTCCGTGTACATTTTTGTACAGCGCCCCTGGCGGAAACGAGGAAGAACTAATCAAAATGTATGGAGCCACACGCGGACGCGAAAGTTTAAGTAAACTACGCAAAACCTGGACTAAGGGCTCAGTAAGGAAAACCAACATCTAGACGCAGACGAAAGCAAAACCGCCAAGTTAAAACGGAGACCTTCGCTTTACTCAGTCAATTATACACTACTCTTCGAAAGATCTTACCCTTCTGTCGCTTCGTCACAAAAATCAACATTACACGAACATTTTGAAAATAGCCTGTTCCAGAACATTCCCCTACAAAGAAGGCGCCTTTGTAATAATATTTATTCAACGAAATTAAGCTCGAGTCTTCAGGCCCGGGTATGAGAGCTGCTTCATTATTTACAATGAAGGAAAATATCGCTATTCTTTACACGTGGAAGTTTTCATGGGACTTATGTAAATATATTTTATCTACACTAATGTTGTAACATTCTACTTATGTTTCCAATACTTGACTTATAATGAATACTGTTATAGCGCAGACCACAAAACACTCAATTTAAGCAATTTCACATGATGTTATAATATCCACATCGATATCGTAATAGTAGTTTATGCAACTGTCATATAATGAAGGTCTTCATTATATGACAGTTGCATAAACTACTATTATGTATCTTTTTGTGAAAACAATAACTAAGAATATGTCCTGTTAGAGTACTTGTATAGGCCGCGCCACACAAGTTGGCGGAAATAAAGTAATGAAGCCGCGCGTTGATTGGATATTACGCAGCTTGTAGCTAACTTCATTTCCGCCAACTTGTGTGGCGCTGCCTCTACCTTTGTACCGGTTGTTTTAACCGTTTAGCCATGTCAGAGGCCTTCAGGCGGCTTAATAACTCTGACACCCGAGCTAACTACCCGGCCTATATGAACTTACTTACCTTTGCCTTTTTTACAAGGGAAATCTTTGCATGATAACCAACTGCTATTAGGACCCATCTTCGCGCAACTCAAACAGTTTCAGTCAGGATTGGATTTTGCGCAGTTTGTAGCTAACTTCACAGCCGCCAAGAAGTCTGATTCGGCCTGTACGTGGTGTACTGGTGTAGCCGGATTATTATATGACCCGGATATGACTGCCTCGGTGGCTCAGTGGTTAGTGACCCTGACTTCTGGGTCAAAGAGGCGTGGGTTCGATCCCCACCCAGGGCAAACATTTGTGTGATGAACATATGTGTTTGCTCTGTGCCTGGGTGTTATTGAGGTATTATCTATATAAGTATGTATTTAAAATATGTATGTGTAGTATAGCAGTCTCTGGCAGCCATATCACAAGCTTTGCTTAGTTTGGGGTCAGAGAACGTGTGTAAGATGTCCCCTAATATTTATTTATTTATTAGATTATTAGGATTGTAACCACTGAAAACCTCTCGGTAGACTGAGAGATCTTCAAGGGAAAGCACCGAAGCTGTCAGCACTTTGCTGACGTCTCAAGCCTACATTTGCTCGACAGCCTTCCACGACAGCTAAAAGTGATCTCCTCCGGACAACCTTTAGAGAACCTTTTAAGTATGTTAACTTAACTAACTTTATGTGATTATCTGTGACGGAAATCGGTTTGACTCTAGAATATAGATAGAGTATAGATAGACTTCAATTTTGTTAGTTGTTGGTACCTTTGTTTAAGGCCTTACATAGTATCGCAAAATAACTTATTCTCATTATTTTGTAGTACAATACTCACTATTTTTGTATATTTGAGTGCGATGACTTAAAATAGTTAGATAAATAAGAATCTGTTTCTACTAATTACTATTTCTCAGGGATGCGTAGATAAAATTTAAAAAAAACGGCGCTTTTATATTACCTAATATCTAAAATAGTTTTTTAATTCTTTATTTAAGCCTGATATACTTAGTTCGACAATTATGACCAATAATTATTTTTCGCAAAAAATGGTTAAACCGCCTTCCATTGTGTACAAAATTCGAATATTTCGCTCGAATTGTTTACATTGTTGTTGATTTTTCAAAAACGGCTTAGCCGATTTCTGTGAAATGGGACCACCTCGGGAGTAAATATACCCTTTCGAACTAAAAAAGAATTTTTCGATTTGGTTCACAATTGACGAAATTATCGATCAATACACAACAAAAAAAATGCATACAGACGAACATAGAACCTCCTCCTTTTTGTAAGTCGGTTAAAAAGTACACACAATAATCTGATAAAAACTCTTTCAAATTGTAAATTCAATTTGACCAATTTTCATTGACCGAATTTCCTCAGTCCCGAATCACAATGTAAACTTGTAAAGTAAAAACTTCACGTTAAAAACCACTTTATACCAACGGAAGAAGCATAATTTTTGCACGCCTTTATCTAAAGGACATGTCCGGAGAGTTGCAAATTTCAACATCAGAGCCTCTGAGGGAGTGAAGTGCAAGTTGAAGGGGGGCTCGTTAAACGCAGAGTCAAAGATCAGAGAGGGTCAGATGGGTAAATCGGAAAAAAAAGTGTTTGTCTGTATAGTCGGTTTACTGACGATATTTTTATTAAGGTCATAAGAAAACGTTGAATCAACAACTGAAATAAGCCGATCGCTTAGGCCGATCGTTCCTCTTTATCGCTGGCTCCACGATCTCGCTTGCGAGCTAGGCTCAGGCGGAACGTGACACTTTTTCGTGCGTGCCGCCGACGCTCATCGATTTACAAGACGTTATCACGTCAAAAATGTAGCTCCTACAACGATAAAGGGATGTTGATAGTATTGTTACGTGTAAACCACGGGAGTAGAGTTATTGGGATTTAAAATCACAAACCAACTCACGTCTTGAAATGTTACTCACGAAATCTACAAAAGATTATCAAGGTTTCAAATTTTCTGCGCTCGCTGCGCTCGAGCTTAGCAAAAGTAATAGTTTCTTTTCACTTCAAAAACATCAGAATATCTAAAACCTACCACGCCCATAGCAAAGGCGTAACAGTGTCGTTAAACCTCCTTGAAAAAAATATTGTGAAAAAATGGTATTTAAATCCTCTATTAAATTAGTAAAAGTGCAACTGAGCCGTGTTTCTGGTCGAAAGGACTCCTAATTCTACGAATTTGTAGTACTCTTATTCGTAGTCCTAATCTGTCTATACTGTACCAGCCTTTTTAATAGTCCACTGCAGCACGGTAATTAGATATCATTACCGTGACTGCAGGACGTAGGGTTTCTACCAACAAATAGTGAATGGGACATATCCACCACGCTGGCCCAGTGTGAGCTGGGGGATTCATATATGCCATCGAATTTCTTCCCAGGACGTATGTATACAGGTTGCCTCGCGATGTTTTCCTTCACCCAAAAGCCAGTAGTGTAATCCACAGAACAGCACAATTTTCTTCTCTCTCTTCTGTGGTGTAATCTGTCTGTAGTCCTGGGTTGAAACATTTTTGGTTTTACACTTTGAAAGTTGTATATCTGTATATCCTACGCTACGACAAGGTCGAGAGTCGCGTTTGTTAGGGCGAGTAGCTGGACACTCGAGCTGCCAGCGATTGGCTCGAGTTGGCTCTGAGAGTTTTCGAGGTTTACAATTCGACACTTCCTTACTGCTATATTTATGAAAAGTTCTTTGACTTTCACCAAATGTTTGGCATAGTTCATTTGTAGGGTTCCGTACCTAAAGGGTAAAAACGGGACCCTATTACTTAAGACTCCGCTGTCCATCTATCTGCCCGTCTGTCTGTCACCAGGCTGTATCTCATGAACGGTAATAGCTAGAACATTGAAATTTTCACAGATGACGTATTTCTGTTGCCGCTATAACAACAAATACTCGTAGGTACTAACGGAAAAAAAAATTTGGGGGCTCCCATACAACATACCTATATTTTAAGCCGTTTTACGCTCGGTAATAATAACTGTGACAGGTAGATGCTTGAAATTTTCACAGAATATTTAGTTAAACGTTTACTTTAAAAATAAATAATTAAATTAAAATGAATATTTAAGTGAGGTTCCCATACAAGAAACATGATTTTTTGCTCGATATTAAAGACTGTAACAGAAAGATGCTTGAAACATTCACAAAATATTAAGTTTTATATTCCCTTCAATAATACCTACCATACGATACGGAATCTTTCGTGCGCGAGTCCAACTCGCACTTGGCCGATTATTTTTATTTACCTTTTCATAGTTGGTCGCATAGTAAAAGTTCTTTTTAAGAATGAGTAAATAAATCGTAAACTATACATGTTGCTATTTCAACGTGCAAAAACTTTTAGAGTTAATAAAGCTTATCATTATGTAGGTACAACACTTTTACTGTGGCGTAACACTGAAATTGCGAAACAAAAATTAACTGTTAGGGTTCCGTACCCAAAGGGTAAAACAGGACTATTACTAAGACTCCGCTGTCCGTCCGTCTGTCTATCTGTCTGTCACCAGGCTGTATCTCAGGGACGGTGATAGCTATTAGAACGTAGAAATTTTCACAGATTACGTATTTCTGTTGCCGCTATAACAACAAATACTAAAAACGGAAAAAAACGGGGTCTCCAATACAAAAACATATTTTTTGCTCGATATTAATGACTGCAGTAGGAAGATGCTTGAAATATTCACAAAATAAAAAATTAAAATAAAATAATATTAAGGGGACTACCATACGGTACGGAACCCTTCGTACGCGAATCCGACTCGCACTTGGCCGTTTATTTCATACATAGTTCATTGTACATTGACTCGATCCCGAGTTGCAATATTGTCTAAATCCTTTCGGCTTAGTACACCAGTTCTGGATAATCCTACTAATATTAATAACGTGATAGTTTGTAAGGATGGATGGATGGATGTATGGATGTTTGTTACTCCTTCACACAAAAACTACTGAACGGATTGCGATGAAGCTTTGCAATTATATAGCTTATATATCAGAATAGCACATAGGCTATAAATTATAATGATATTGCGTAAATTATCCGTATTTCTGCGAGCTATTCTAGGGTGCGCTCCAAGAAATTTCAAAAAAGAACTGTCGAATCGAACAAATGTCAAATCGCATTTTTTTGTTTTTTAGGGTTCCGTACCCAAAGGGAAAAACGGGACCCTATTACTAAGACTTCGATGTCCGTCTGTCTGTCACCGGGCTGTATGATAGCTAGGCAGCTGAAATTTTCACATATGATGTATTTCGGTTGCCGCTATAACAACAAATACTAAAAACAAAATAAAATAAATATTTAAAGCCCCCCTTAAACAAACCATACAACAAACCTGATTTTTTTTACGTTTTTCACTCTATATTAATAATGGTACCAGGTAGATGCTTGAAATTTTCACAGAATATTTAGTTTTATATTCCCTTCAATAATAAATAAAAAAACTAAAATAAAATAAATATTTAAGGGGGGCTCCCATACAGTACGGAACCCTCCATGCGCGAGTCCGACTCGTACTTGGCCGATTATTTATTTTCCACCTCCTTTATTAAGGGTGGTAAGGTAGGGCCTCGAAATATCATGCGAGCGAAGCCGCGGGCAAAATCTAGTCATTTATATCTCGCACTCTGTAGCAAGGTCGAGTGCTGCGTTTGTTATTGCGAGTAGCTGGACACTCGAGCTTCCAGCGCCCGGCTCGAGTTGTCGCTGAGACCTGTCGAGCTTCACAATTGGACCCTTCCTTCTCGTTCTTATATTTGACGTGTCTCACCTTGAAATGATACGGCTTTTTAAATTGTAGAGTTTTTCATTTTGAGCCTCTTGAGTCTTGATGTATCTCTATATTTTGAGGTGTATCAGTGGGATTTGTACTAAAAAAATAAATGAAATGAAATGATACGAGGGTCAAACTGAAAGTTCTTAGAAAATCAAAAACTGATTACATTAGCCAGTTATTAGTTTTATTATATCTTTTCAAAATATTGTCCATTCACGTCAATACACCGCTGCATGCGATGGAACCACTGGGAAAAGCACTTTGCCCACTCGTCCTTAGGGGTCTCTTCAATGGCATCGCGATACGCAGCCACCGCTTCTTCAGCATTCATAAACCGCTTTCCTTTAAGTTTTTCTTTAATTTTTGAAAATAAATAAAAATCACAAGGCGCGAGGTCGGGGCTATACGGCGGGTGACCCAGTAATTCAACGTTTGATGTCGCCAAATAGTCGATCGTTCGCTTGGCGGTGTGCGATGAGGCGTTGTCGTGGTGAAGGAGGATCCTACTGCGAGGTCGTTTCTCTCGAACTTTTTCCAAGACAAGTGGCAAACAATTGGTAGTGTACCATTCTGCAGAAACTGTTTTTTGATCCTCTAACACAATTGTCGCGAAATGACCTATCCTTCCAAAGAACGAGGCCACCATTTTTTTCCCCGCACTTCGATCTCTCTTCACTTTAGTTGGCAACTCCTCGAAAGGAAACACCCACTGAGCAGATTGTCTTTTGGTTTCAGGATCATAACAGTAAATCCAGCTTTCGTCACCTGTTAGTATGTCGAACACAGCATTTGAGTCACCTCCGTTAAATCTTTCAATCATTTTACGGCACCAATCCACACGATGGAGTTTTTGAGCCTCAGTCAAATTATGAGGTATCCACCGGGCGCAAAGCTTCCTGACCGCTAAATGTTCGTGTAGGATTTTGTGCACTTGACTCATACCGATGCCTAAGCTTGTCCGAATCTGCTGATAGGTCACTCTTTTGTCAGTCTCTATCATACGCCGCACAACACAGATGTTATCTTCAGTCGTCGCCGTAGAAGGCCGTCCCTCACGTAAATCATCAGTGAGATTAGTGCGACCACGTTTAAACTCATTAAACCAGTTGTAAACAGTCGCACGAGATGGGGCTTCATCGTGAAAGGCCAATCGTAGTCTATCATAACTTTCTTGTTGACTTAAATGACATCGAAAGTCATAAAAAATCATTGCACGAAAATTTTCTCGTGTTAAATTCATGTTGACGTGACACAGACAATTTTCAATTTGCCGCCAAATCGTAAAACAAATGACAAATGAATGAAGTATATACTCAGTAATATTGGCAAAGAGTTCTATTTTCAAATTATAGAATTATTTTTTTATTATATTGTTTATAAGTGGCCAGTTCTAAGAACTTTCAGTTTGACCCTCGTATTTATTCGACATAAAATACACACAAATTAACATTATAAATACAAATACATTTATTAATTTGTACATTTTTGTCACGTTTTCTGTTCGTTATCGTAGTCTGTTCTGTTACAATAACATTGTTGTTTGCATTTTTAAAGCTGTAAGTAAGAAATGAAGAGTATGTTTACATTTTTTGAAGTGAAACTTCAACAAGGTTGCGTTAAACGTTTAACGCTACCATGGAGGGGATGTGAAAGCACTGTTGCGTTGAAGTTTCACTTCTTCCGCTCGGAGGGACTCCACTTGCATTTTTTTTTGTAGATTATAATATATTTACTTATGTGAGGTGGATATGATAGGAGAAATGGTGTGGTAAAAGCTGTGGTAGACTCTTTTCTGATCAGTCCATCCGTCTACCCATCAGCCGTAAGACGTCCACTGCTGAACATAGGCCTCTCCTATGGATTTCCAATAAGGCCGGTTGGAATCGGCCTGCATTCAGCGCGTTTCCGCGCCCTTAATTATATTGTCAGTCTTGCTGCGCTTGCTGGTACTGGTGCTGGTGGTAGTCTCCATTCGAGAACCTTACGGCCCCACCGGTTATCTGTTCTTCGAACGATGTGCCTTGTGCACTGCCATTTTAAGTTGCTAGGTAATCCACTGGGCTATGTTGGTAACCTTGGTTCGTCTGCGGATCTCCTGATTGGATCCCGCAGAGGGACTTTTTTTTTTTTTTTTTTTTTATTCTGAATAGGTTTGCGTTTGACCACATACTGCCTGTTGTTAAGCAGATATGCGGTCTAGGTTGTAGCACGCTTACCTAGAAGATACCTATTTACTCGGGATTTGAAGACGCCCACATTGTACTTCAGCGGGAAGACAGACCCAGGCAAAGCGTTCCACATTCTGGCTGTTCGTATGAGGAATGAGGATTCGAAACGCTTGGTTCTAATGCGCGGAATGTCCACCATAAAAGGGTGGCGCTTTGGTCGCGTCTGTCTAGCCGTACGATAGAAGAAAGGGGCAGGTGGGACCAGATTGTGCAACTCCTGGGCGCACTCTCCGAAGTGGATCCGGTAAAAGGCCGATAAACACGCTACCTTACGTCGATGCTCGAGACTTTGCAGCTGCGACATAGTCAGAGTGTCGTTGTCGATCAGCCTCTTGGCTCGCCTCTCAATCGACTCCAGAGCCTCCAGTTGATATTTGGCGGAGCCATCCCAAAGGTGAGAGCAGTATTCCATGCACGACCTGACTTGAGCTTTATACAGACTAAGCAGTTGCTCAGGTGTGAAATACCGTCTCACCTTAGAGAGAACACCAAGTTTTTTGGAAGCTAATTGGGCCTTTGACTCTATGTAAGAGCCAAAGTTAAGAGTCGATGAGAGTGAAACGCCTAATAGTTCCAAGCTATCAGTTACCGGAACGGAGACACCACGGAAAGCGGGAGACAATTGGAAGGGTCTCTTTTTGGCCGAAAACAGACAGGCTTGAGTCTTCGTGGCATTAAACTTGACCAGGTTAGCATCACCCCAGTCAGAAACCGCCTCCAGACTCAAGTTGAGCCGCTCGACCATAGCCTCCCTGTGAGACTCGATCTGTGGCCCGCTGGTTCTCGCATCGGATGTGTAGCTCTCCACGACTGTACTGTCGTCTGCGTACCCAAAGATTCCGGGCTTTAGCAGATCGTTGATATGCAGTAGGAAGAGGGTCGCAGAGAGCACTGACCCCTGAGGAACCCCGGCATTGATAGCCATATGATCTGACGAGCAGCCATCTACGACCACTCGTATCGACCGATTCCTCAAGAAATCTGATATCCATGCGCAGAAATCAGCAGGCAGGCCGTAAGATGGAAGCTTGCCAATTAGGCTCTCATGCCAGACCCTGTCAAAAGCTTTGGAGATGTCCAAGGAGACAGCCAGCGCCTCCCCGTGCTTTTCGATGACCTCACTCCAGATGTGTGTGGCGTACGCCAGAAGGTCCCCAGTAGACCGGTTTCGGCGAAAGCCGTACTGATGGTCACTGAGTAGGTCATTCGCTTCCAGGTACGCCAGGAGCCTGTTGTTAAGGACACGTTCCATACTCTTGCAAAGTATGGACGTGATCGAAATCGGTCTGTAATTGGCAGGGTCGGCACGGCTACCTTTTTTGGGTACAGGCTGCACGTTAGCAAGCTTCCAAGATTTGGGCACTTGACCTGTCTTCAGAGATAGGCGAAAGAGGCGAGTCAGCACAGGCGACAACTCAGGCGCACAAGTCCTCAATACAATGGCCGGAATACCATCAGGGCCACTGGCCTTGTTCACATCAAGACTGCGGAGAACCTTGAGAACCTCCTTTTGCCGGATATGTATATCACTTATTACAGAGCCACAATTTGGCAAAGTCTCGTACTACCGGGGTCCAGACGCGAAGACTCAGCAAATTGAGATGCAAATAAATTTGCTTTCTCAACCGCGGTATGGGCCAGCGAACCATTGGGTTTCAGCAACGGAGGCAGTGAGGGGCGGCAGAAGTTCGCTTCAACCGATTTAGCTAGGGACCAGAATGCCTTACTACCCGCAGGGTAAGAAGCAAGCTTATTGCCTATTCGACTAATGTGATCAAAGCGAGCACTCCGCATAACCTTTTTACAGGACTTAGCAGCCCTATTGTATGCCTTCTTCCTCAGACGAATGTCCCTCGACTTACGGTTTCGAGCATCGGCCCAAGCCAGGTATGCCTGATGCTTTTGCGCTTCGGCGCGTCCACATTCAGGTCCAAACCAGGGCCGAGCTTTGCTAGACAGAGGCACGTCCGAAAATGGGATGAAGTATTCCATGGCGGTACGAAGCACATCTGTCACGGCATCCGCGCACGTAGAAGGATCATCGGAAGAGAAGCAAACAGACTGCCAAGGGTAAGATGCAAAGAAACACCGCATCTCATCCCAATCCGCTAACTTGTACCGCCACACTCGCCGTGACCCTTTGGGGCTGGGGTCTGATGGGGAGTAGACGGATACAGATTTCACCAGACAGTGGTCAGATGAACCTAACGGTGAGGAAATCGCCACTGAATAACGGTCTGGATCGGTGGTTAGCAGAAGGTCCAAGCAGTAGGCTGTGTGCGAGTCAACGTCAGGTACCCGTGTGGCGCCTTGAACCAGCTGGGTAAGATCTAGTGTCAAGGCAAGCTTGCGCGTCTCTAGCCCAGCATGGTTAGTGTCTAGGTATGGGTGTAGCCACTCCTTGTGGTGGCCATTAAAGTCCCCCAGGATCACTAATTGGGCTGAAGGGTAGCTGAGTTGAGCAGCATCCGCCGCCTCACTGAGGTATTCAGTGAGTCTGGTTGTCTCCTGGTCCCCGCTATGTGATCGGTATACACAAGCGTAGATAATTTTCTCTAGGCCAGTGTCCGCCAAAGCCCAGAGCACTGAGAAAGAGGGGTCTTCAAACCTACGAAGGCGCAGAAAGCAAATGTCATCCCGGGCGTACACGCATACACCCGCACGTGGTTTGAAACGGTGCTCCAGGGAATACCCTGGGTAGGAAAGATACGACACGTCGGATGGACCAGCAATCTGCGTTTCCGTGAGAAACAATAGGTGGGGTCGATCTGTCTCAAGATGATGATGGACAGGTGTGAGATTGGAGTGCAGGCCCCGAATATTGCACAGGTGCACTTTAAGTGAGAGGGAGTGCTGCCGCTGTGTACACGTTCTTTTGCTTCTACTGTTTCTCATGGTTATTTGCGGAGTAAAGTAGGTAGAAAGTCGGTAGTGGAACGAGACGTCACTCTGCAGATCCAGTGGTACAACGCACAAACCACACACATCTATGGTAGACTAGCCTGGAGACCGCGGGGACGCCCTAGCCCCACCAAGGATGTCCATCGGGCCCTCTCGTCCGGTCGCCAACCGGCACGATGGCGCATCCCTGGGATTTTTCGACAGATGGCGGGGCAGCCTTTCATGAGTGGCTAGCTCACTACTTGGGCCCCCTACTATCTGCGGTCGGCCAGCGACAAACCGTGCCTCGGATCCCGCTGCCCTCCACGACTAGTCGGCCGATGCGGCAATCGATGCGTGCACCGTATTCGATCCACCAGAGGACGCTACTGTTCCGACCCGACTTTCAGATTGCCAAGCATTTAGACTCCAAGCATAACCCTCTCCATAATAATTCCTCCAGATCAGTCAGGTCAGCGACTGCCTCGGTGGCTCAGTGGTTAGTGACCCTAGCTTCTGGATCAAAGAGGCGTGGGTTCGATCCCCACCCAGGGCAAATATTTATGTGATGAACATAAGTGTTTGCTCTGTGTCTGGGTGTTATTTAGTTACTATTATATAAGTATGTATTTAAAAAATAAGTATATGTAGTATATCAGTCTCTGGCAGCCATATCACATGCTTTGCTTAGTTTGGGGTCAGAGACCGTGTGTAAATGTCCCCTAATATTTATTATTTATTTATAAATAGCGACCCGCCCCGGCTTCGCACAGGTGTATTATACATATAAACCATCCTCTTGAATCACTCTATCCATTAAAAAAAACCGCATCAAAATCCGTTGCGTAGTTTAAAGATTTAAGCATACAGACAAACAAACAGACAAAAATAGCTACTTTATTTTATACTATGTAGTGATTTTATTTTTGACCGACGAACCAAACCGGAGGAGGGGTACTCAATTCGTCGCGTATATTTTTTTAATGTATAACCACCCATAACTTTTTTTATATTGGTCCAATTTCAATAATTCTTTTTTCATTGGAAAGAGTATACTTCGAAATTGGTCTCATTAAATTTTTATTGAAATCGGCTGAGCCATTTTTGATAAATCAACAACAATGTGAAAAATGCTACATCGATCCGAAATCCATCGAGCGAAATATTCGTAAACTCTGTACACGGGTGAAGTCGGTCATGCTATTTTTGACAAAAAAACATTATGATATCAATGATACTTACGAATGCCCTTTATGGAAACTGAAAAATATATACATAAAAACAAATACGTCTGTCATAAAATAAAACAAGTTACTCCAACTTGCAATCAAAATCATTTTTAGGGTTCCGTACCCAAAGGGTAAAAACGGGATCCTATTACTAAGACTTCGCTGTCCGTCTGTCTGTCTGTCTGTCACCAGGCTGTATCTCATGAACCGTTATAGCTAGAAAGCTGAATTTTTTACAGATGATGTATTTCTGTTGTCGCTATAACAACAAATACTAAAAACAGAATAAAATTAATATTCAAGGGGGCCTCCCATACAACAAACCTGAATTTTTAACCGTTTTTCGCTCCATATTAATCATGGTAACAGGTAGAAGCTTGAAATATTCACAGAATATTTAGTTGTATATTCTATTCAATACTAAATAAAATAAATATTTAAGGGGGGCTCTCGTACAGCGCGGAACCCTTCGTGCGCGAGTCCTACTCGTACTTGGCCGATTTTTTTTTTTTTTTCCTGTAAATATTAAACTTATTTACTAACAAAGCGTGGCATTATAAATAAGTACTTGCGAAACATACGCACGAGTAACGCGTTCATAAAACACCTTGATTACGCCACCTCTGCTGTCGCCCGACCGTGCAAAATATGCAAATACTTCAAATGTGGTTTTAATCCGTCCCTTGTTCCCACTTCCCACCTCCTCCACTTTTCAAAGAGAGCTTTGTGCGAAGGGAAAAGGGTCCATTTTTAAGGGGACGATCGACATCGAAAGCTTTGTCACTCACGCATTCGTATATTTTAAACAATATAAAATTCTAAAATAGCTATTGTACCTGTGTTGTTATATTATATTGTTGTTGAGTTATAATGAGTTAGAAAGGAAAATTGAAATGTTCAAACTTGCACGCTGCTCAGAGGGCAGTTTTTATTTATTTATTGCGAATAAGTCCGCGCGTGACCACCATCTCGCCTGATGGTAAGCGACGTTGTGGTCGAAGATGAAGCACGCAGACCTAGAAGATACCTATTCACCCTGACCTTGAAAAGCTTTAGATTATATCTCTTAGGAAACAGGAAAGCAGGAAGACTGTTCCATTCCCTGGCGGTACGAATCAGAAATGTTGAGTCAAACCGCTTCGTACGTATCGAAGGGAAATCGACAGTATAGGGGTGGTAATGTGCCGTCCTCCTACTTGTCCTGTAGTAAAAAGGGGATGGTAGGATAAGGTCGTGCAGCTCAGGTGCACACTCTCCGAAATGAATCCTAAAAAAAATAGACTGACTAAAAGATTGACCTTAGAAATATATTTCTTCCCAAGTTATGTTTTTCTAGTACTTAGTCAACTGTGTAATTAAATCATGAAAAATAGTTTTCATCATCGCCATAATCATCCTCACCATCTATCAGTTATCAGTATAATCAATTGCGTGTCTCGACACGCACTTGACAACTTATTTTCGTATCTCTTCGTTTGGCATAGTACCGAGGCAGATGTTACAGTAAGAGAGATGCCTATACCGAGCAGTAGGATAAAGAAGGCTGTGGATGATGATGATGGCTACAGCTGTCTCACTTGCACATTTTATTCTTTGCATTGATTGGCATGGCTTACATTGGCATAAAATTTCTAAAAACCTTAACCGCCTTACCACAAAAGATTTAAACACGCTATAGACACTGTTTACCCGTTTAAATATTTTGTGGTAAGGCGGTCAGTGTTTATCAATCGTAACACGTACGACTTAAAGCCCGATTACAGAGGCGCCAGCGTAAATTAAATAGCAACGTAAAAAGCGTCCTCTCTATCGAATGCCTAGAGTGAAAAAGAAACAGAACTATGCTATTTAGCTAATATAATTACGCTGGCGCCTCTGTAATCGGGCTTTTACGAGTATTACCTAACATGCTAGAAAAAGTTTTATATTTTGATAACTGTTTTCTTCGATCTCTTCTCTTAGAAAAGTAATTTTTTTATAAATTATCGATTTACGCTATCAATTTAAGAGATTTAAAAACGATGAATAGTTTAAATTGTGTGAAATTTTATGATAAACATATGATAAACCTACTGTTAGTTTTGAAATTTTACGTTCCGATTCTTCATCTTTGTTAATTTGAAATTCCGAGAGCAAGATGGAATTTGGTGTAAAGTCCCCTTAAATGAGTCGTTAGTGGCAAGGTCGGGCTAGATTGTTAAGACAAGTGGCTCGGTCGAGTAGCTGGGGCAAGTAGCTGGAACAAGATGAAAGACTTGTGCTTAGTAGTTTTTACTTCAATGTCTGTTTCAATTAACTCATGTTTTGTGTCGTAGTTTCTAGGTACCTACCTACTTACTCCCAGAATTAATAAAAATTAACTCATGTTTTGTGTCGTAGTTTCTAGGTACCTACTTACTCCCAGAATTAATAAAAATTAACTCATGTTTTGTGTCGTAGTTTCCAGGTACCTACTTACTCCCAGAATTAATAAAAATTAACTCATGTTTTGTGTCGTAGTTTCCAGGTACCTACTTACTCCCAGAATTAATAAAAATTAACTCATGTTTTGTGTCGTAGTTTCCAGGTACCTACTTACTCCCAGAATTAATAAAAATTAACTCATGTTTTGTGTCGTAGTTTCCAGGTACCTACTTACTCCCAGAATTAATAAAAATTAACTCATGTTTTGTGTCGTAGTTTCTAGGTACCTACTTACTCCCAGAATTAATAAAAATTAACTCATGTTTTGTGTCGTAGTTTCCAGGTACCTACTTACTCCCAGAATTAATAAAAATTAACTCATGTTTTGTGTCGTAGTTTCTAGGTACCTACCTACTTACTCCCAGAATTAATAAAAATTAACTCATGTTTTGTGTCGTAGTTTCTAGGTACCTACTTACTCCCAGAATTAATAAAAATTAACTCATGTTTTGTGTCGTAGTTTCTAGGTACCTACTTACTCCCAGAATTAATAAAAATTAACTCATGTTTTGTGTCGTAGTTTCTAGGTACCTACTTACTCCCAGAATTAATAAAAATTAACTCATGTTTTGTGTCGTAGTTTCTAGGTACCTACCTACTTACTCCCAGAATTAATAAAAATTAACTCATGTTTTGTGTCGTAGTTTCCAGGTACCTACCTACTTACTCCCAGAATTAATAAAAATTAACTCATGTTTTGTGTCGTAGTTTCTAGGTACCTACTTACTCCCAGAATTAATAAAAATTAACTCATGTTTTGTGTCGTAGTTCCTAGGTACCTACTTACTCCCAGAATTAATAAAAATTAACTCATGTTTTGTGTCGTAGTTTCTAGATACCTACTTACTCCCAGGATTAATAAAAATTAACTCATGTTTTGTGTCGTAGTTCCTAGGTAGGTACCTATTTACTCCCAGAATTAATAAAACAATAAAAATCGCGCTACATAACAAAAAACAAAATGGCGCGTTTCGCGCATCTGTAGTACACAGTGAGGATCAGTCTTTTAAAAATCGTCTATTGCACGAGTATTTTTTTACGTGACGCAAAATCAAATCAAATCAAATCTAAAAATATTTATTTAAGACAACAACGATCCATGGTTAGTAAAACAAATTATTAACTTACTACACTATGTTAGTACTTAATCTAAATAGTTCACACAAAATAATTGTAAGATTTTATTTATCGCTGCCAATATCGTGCGGGACGGATTAAGGCCGTCGGCTCGACCGTCATAATCCGCACAAAATGCCGCAGCATGGGAGCATCAAGATCCTCGGATATGGTGTTTAGGATGGTGAAATGACTAAGTCACTTTCTTTAGGCATTAGGTATAAAAAGTTCTACCGTGTCTGTCTTCCATTGTTAAGCTGGAAACCCCTCATTTGTCCGTTGGGTTATGTCAATCCACCCCACCACGCTACTGGTCCACAAAAAATTCTTAAAAACATTCAAGCCGATGGCTTTACTCCCTATACTCCCTGGAGTATTGAGAAGGCATCTTAACTTGATCTATTGTGTTCTCTATCTATCCGTTTTGGCATTTCTAGACAGTTTGGGACGTCACGCCTACAGAATCAACAGTTGTCGAGCGACAGTGCTGACGTCACACCTACAATATCAGTACTTGTAGAGAGCTCTCCATGTTGAGATACAAACTAACGAGCACAATAGCTATTCAGTTGCCATATAGCGACAAAGATGGCGACCACAATACCGTTTCCGCTCTTTCCGCTCTCGTCGCTCACCGCTTTCCGCTTCCGCTCAGCATTGTGCGCAGTGTTGCCAACCCTACTGTTTTATAATTCATTTCATTTATTTTTCTTTAATTACTACCTTTACACTCAAAAACTAATGCGATAGTGTAAGAAAAAAAAACTTCGAAAATAAATTATACCTACAGTATTCAATTCATAATAATAATATCACATCATCCTGTTATTGGCTTAATTCATAATTTTTACTATTTTTCAATTAGCGTATAGCAATACCTATGTACATATTTTTATAACAATGTATTGCTAAGGGATACTACTTAAATGGACAGCTAAAATTCTAGTCTGGCCGGTTTCTTGGTCAGTAAGATAACCATTTTTTATCATTTTTAGTTTACCCAAAGGGTAAAAACGGGAACATATTACTAAGACTCCGCTGTCCGTCTGTCTGTCTGTCTGTCACCAGGCTGTACCTATCTCATGAACCGTAATAGCTAGAACGTTGTTTTCACTAATGACGTATTTTTGTCGTCACTATAACAACAAATTATACTAAAAATAGAAAAAAATTAAAAAAAACCTTTTATAATAAAATTTTTTAGACGTTTTTCGCTCGATAGTGACAGTTAGATGTTGAAATATTAAGAGAATATTTTAGTTAAATATGTACTGTAAAAATAAATAAATTCAATAAATAAATAAAACATTTATGGGGGCTCCCATACAAGAAACGTGATTTTTTTGCTCGATGTTAATGATGGCAACTTGAAGATGCTTGAAATATTCACATGTATATGTATTCCCTAAAAAATAAATAAGTAAATTAAAATAAAATATATTTAGGGCGCACGAAGGGTTCCACACCGTATGGAAGCCTGCTGCGAAGCCAGGGGGGCTTCACAGCAGGTGAAACCTGTTTTCACCTGTTTTTTATTGGTGCGCTGATTGTGCGTCATCTGCCGGTGGGCGACTAAACAACGGTACTATCTTTTTTGCTGACGGTAGGTCTGAAAATGTAGACCTAACAATTCTCGGGATGTTGAGATTATAATTTTAAAAATTGTTGTTATTTTTGAGGGTAGGATTTAAAATTCTTCTACGGAAAAATTATTTTTCAGTTTTAAAGGGTATACTCCCGAGGTAGTCCCATTTAAATTTTAGAGAAATCGGCTGAGTCGTTTTAGAAAAATCAACAATAATATAAACAATTCGAGCGAATTTTTCGAATTTTGTTCACGATGGAAAACGGTTTTGCCATTTTTTGCGTAAAATAATTATTTTATTTTCGCCAAAAATGGCATAACCGACTTCTACCGTGTACATAATTCAAACAACGTGTACCGTGTACACAGTTCGTACAGATCGATGTTTCATCCATGTAGTATTTTTACATTACTATTGATTTCTCAAAATTTCTAAATCGGTTAATTATTGGCGAAATCATCGTAACACAAATAAAGACGATTCTCTTTTTTAAAAGTCGGTAAAAAGTCAGCTGTTTCGCACTGTGCCGACACTTCTTCATGAGTTACAAAACGAGCTTTTTACGTTTACTTTGTTTTTTTTTCAGCTGAAAAAGTGAGACGATAATCGAAGCGTAAAAAAGCGATAAAGTTAACTATTAGAGATCCATAGGGGAGGTCTATGTCCAGCAGTGGACGTCATATTACTGATGGATGTGGACGTCATATGTCTGATGGAAATGAAGCGTGGCCGGCTCTATGAGCTTATACAGCATGAGCTTGAATTATATATTTTTGTCTTTAACTTCTTGAACGGCCTTTGCGCCGGATCCATTCAAAAATTACCGGCCCGATTCTTTGGAACAATCTTCAATGAGTTTCTTTGGAACTTATGTTCGGAATTGGACACCACTGGCTTTTCGGTGAAGGAAAACATCGTGATGCAACCTGCATACGTTCGTAGAAGAAATTTGATGACGTGAATCCACCAACTCGCACTGGGCCAGCGTGGTAGATATGACCTAATCATCCTATATGTATAGGTAGAAGATATGGTTCTACCTCGAAAAGTGAGTGATACGTTGCGTGCGTCGCTTCACATCCCTGTATGAGCTGACCTTTGCTAGGTAAATTTGAGAGAATCACGTAAAATATTCCAGCACTTTGACATTTTGCCCTAACGAAGGTGTTTGGAATTCCGAGCGTAGGTAGGGTATGCTGCGGGTTTGAAGCTCTCCTTTTGGCATAGCTGCCTAATCGACCTTCGTAGATCAGCTGAAATCTTCAGGTTGACGAAATTTTATGGTCGCAAATTAAAAAAAAAACTATTATTTCGTGATTCCAGAACTGAGCATATAGTATTTGGTCGTAGTGATGAGTACATACAATAATATCCTATAGTGACCACACTATTGAACATTTCCACATGGCGTACAGACAATCATGCAGAAGAAAATGGTAAAAATATGAGCGATTTCGTACGCGGTACCTAGCAGGGGGTGCAATTTTCGCAGCGTAGGCAGGCAAGTATTGGGGCAATTCGTACTTTATTGCATGCTACGAGGCTATACCGCCACCACGTGTATTTTATTAAATTTAGCTTGGATTAGTAGAGGGAAATGTATGCTCTGGAGTGATGATAGAACAGATAAATAATAAGCTAAGTATTTAAGTACTAGTTTGAAAATAACCTCAAATACCATATCACTCATACTGTACCAGCCTTATTAATAGTCCACTGCAGGACGTAGGCTTACCCATGAAGGGTTGATTGGGCCATATCCACCACGCTAGCCCAGTGCGAGTTGGTGAATTCACATACGCCTCACGATGTTTTCCTTCACCGAAAAGTCTGTGGTGTGAAATTCCGTACATATATTCCAAGGAATACATTAGTGCGGGCACGGGATTTGAACCAACGACCTCACGATTGTAAGGCGGGTGTCATTACCACTAGACAACCACGGCTATCACTCATATTTGTTACTAAAATCACCAATGCTAAGTCGCAGCGTTTCGCTCGTTGCGCCACGGCCCACGACAAATACGAAACTTTGTCACGTACTCGTATATTCAACCGACTTCAAAACAGCAGATCATCAACATTTTATCTGAACAAAAATTCAGCGAACGGCCAAGTTAGCAAACGTGCAAACAACGTTTCAAGAAAAACACAAAGTTTCCAATTTCGCTTCGTCCAAACGGTCACGAATTTGTTCCCTTTTCGTAACGCAAATTAATGACCAATTGGCCCGTGTCCCTTTTGTATGGGTAGGTTTTAAACAGTCAGCAATCAAATGAAGCTTTAGTTCTGTTTAAATATATTTTTGTTAGCAGTATTGTTTATTTTGCTTACTAAGTTGCAGTCAATCAGAACAAAAAATGCAAGTGGAGTCCCTCCGTGCAGAAGAAGTGAAACTTCGACGCAACAGTGCTTTTATACCCCCTCCATGGTAGCGTTAAATATTTAACGCAACCTTGTTGGAAGTCGCATTAGAAGTTTCACTTAAAAAATTCAACGATAGAAAAATTGATTTTTAACAAACCAAAAATTAAAATTAGTTAATAGAGTAAATAAAATAATGTTTTGCATTAATATAGAGTTTGAATAGTCATAAGAATAATATTGTAAAAATCAAAGAAAATAAATTTTTTGAGTAATTTATTTAATTTTTTTTATTATTTTAAACAACTTTATTTATTTACTTATTTCAAATAACTTTATCTGACTAGATTTAGCTATCAGAAGTGTAGCCTAGCTGTAATGAAACATTGACACGGCAAAAATTAACGCTAATTGGTAAAACTTTCGAGCCATCTAAATTAAAAATCTCACTTTTTTTAATATTAGGGCAAGTGTCTTTATTAACTATCATTAAATACAAGACTTGCATAATCTAAAACTACATAAACTACTACTACATAACAAGCAATTTGATCATCCATAGACCCTTGAAGGTCTAAAGATAATCCAAATGCTCAAGCCCACTGCCATTGGGCATGCTGGCTGCAAAAAAAAAATCTCTATTCTTATATTCGCGTAATAATATAAGATTTATTACGCGATGTCTTAAAATAATAAACTTGCTGACCAAGAAACCGGCCAGAGTAGGATTACAGCTGTCCATTTAAGTAGTTTCCCTTGGCAATAGGTACATTAGAGTTTCGTGATTTCTTTACTTTTATTTTCTCCTGGGAGAGTCTGTATTGGTTCAGGTATCGGCTTCGGTTCCAGGCACGCGAACTATTGGATTGCATGTTTGTTAAAATTGAACCAAATTGTTTGTTGTTCCCCCGGGTCTGCTTTTTAGGGCGGTCTTGAAAGAACAATCGATCAAATTGAATACCTGCTGCCCCATGTAGGGCAATGGAAGATTGGAAGAAATCGCTTTAATTGATTGGAGTTGGTAAATAATAACAAAATAAATTCGTATCTAACGATTACTAGCAGATATGGTAAACTTGGTACTGTACTGTATTGTACTGTACCAGCCTTTTTAATAGTCCACTACAGAACATAGGCCTACCCACGAAGGATGATTAGGCCATATCCACCACGCTGGCTCAGTGCGGATTGGTGGATTCATATAAGCAATAGGATTAGGGGGCACGGCAGTGTCCCCGCCAAGTATTGAGCGCGAAGCAAACACTGCCGTACCATCCTTTACTGGAACCATTTCGCCGCATTTTCAGGCCCCTATTTGAGAACCTCTGGATAAGACCAGAACGCAGAAATTTTCGTAATCCAGTAAGCTATAATCACATACTTAAAATGAAAAAAATCATGTCTAGGTCATTTAGTTCCGAAGTTAAGCGAAAGCAAAGTTTCGCATTTATGATACTCACTCACTCATGATCATCAGAATAGAACTAGTACTTCCCATAAACTCAGAGAACTGAAATTTGGTACAAAGTTAGGGTTTAAAGACCACATAATGGGAAAACTATAAAAACTAGGATAATCGAAGATCTGGAGTACCTGGTGACCCTTATTTGAAAACACAAGAGCCCAAAAAAAATATTAAAGATCGATATACCGCCTTATAAAAAAAACTAATAAAATAAATCAATATGCCCACGTTTCTACAAAAAGAAGTGAAATCCCTCCAAAAACTTTCTGTAAAAAACTAGCCAAGTCTCGATGGAGCTGCTTGTTTATCTCTAAAAAGTAATGAAATCTAGACAATGTCGTGCCAAGTCTAAGGTTCCTAACTGCGATTTCTTTATTATTATAGTTAATGTTGTGTGACTTGGCCGATACAAATATAACATTACGTGTAAACAAAATTGTACCCAATAACGTACCTACAAAGAATTTTCAATGGCCAAGAATTGTGAATGAAATATTCCAAAAGCTATTGCTTTTCATCTTTCTTCTTTTGATATTTCATTCACACTTATTCACATACTCACTCATCACTTGCAGAATGTATTCGGAAAGCCTTCATTCGTAACGATGGCGATGCTGATCGTGCAGCAGTAAATATAGCAATAATACAAAACGAGGTAAATCAACATTTTGCAAATTCAACGTAGAAAAACAACAGCTTAAGAATAAGAATAGAGTAAGAATCATTTATTGCAATACTATGTACAATTGAGCCCTACACATTTTACAGAATTATTCTTGAACGAAGTAATTGTGCATAGAAGTCACTGTTCGCCGATTATCTGTCCATAGAAAAAATTTTTAGCCGATACTTTTTTTACCGATAGCACGGTTCGCCGAAAGAATGTTTGATATTTAAAATGTTTCATCGATAGCGTGGTTCGCCGAAAGAACCTTTAATATTTTAAATGTTTCAAGGATACCACGATTTGCAGATGAGGGTTTTAACTTAAACCTCCACTGAAAACTTAAACACAGTTTCGTTACTAGTACGGACGCCAGCCAGTCATAATACAAACAAGAATTTGTACTGTACTGTACTGTACCAGCCTTTTTTATAGTCCACTGCAGGACGTAGGCCTACCCACGAAGAGTGATTGGGCTATTATCCACCACGCTGGCCCAGTGCGGGTTGGTGGATGCACATACGCCATCGAATTTTATCCGCATTGAACGATGTTTTTCTTCACCGATAAAGCCAATGGTGTGAAATTCCGTACATAAATTCCAAGGAATTCATTGGTACGGGACCGGCATTTGAACCCACGACCTCACGATTGTAAGGCGAGTGTCATTACCAATAGACCACCACGGATAACACAAGAATTTGTGACGTGTCATTAATTTCTAAGCGTAAAAATATTTTCGTACTTTCAAATTATTGTATAAAAAATACATCACTTAGTAATAATAAATAATGCTTTACTGAACTAAAAGTTTACAAACTATAGTTTGTAAACTTTTAGTTCAATAAAGCATTATTTATTATTACTAAGTGATGTATTTTATCGATAGGAAACATTGCAGAATGCACTAATTTTACTTGCATTTATTTGCTTTTGTGTTTTTTCTTCTTTTAATTACATAAAATAATTCTACATTATGATAGCACCTAAATGAATGATTGATTAAATGTTATTGAATCAAAAAAATGTATAAAGCATGAAAGATAGATCAGATCTGATAACTTTTTGATAGTGCGAAGTGTAGTCTCGCCTTGCCCCATTTTACATGAAAATGTTTTTGTTGGATCTATATTATAGGTTTATGCAATATTTCATATCGATAAAAAACACCACTCAGTGGAGGTTTAAGTGAAAACCCTCATCTGCAAATTGTGGTATCCTTGAAACATTTAAAATATTAAAGATTCTTTCGGCGAACCACGCTATCGATGAAACATTTTAAATATCAAACATTCTTTCGGCGAACCGTGCTATCGGTAAAAAAAGTATCGGCTAAAAATATTTTCTATGGACAGATAATCGGCGAACAGTGACTTCTATGCACAATTACTTCGTTCAAGAGTAATTCTGTAAAATGTGTAGGGCTCATGTACAATACTTAAATTACTGCCAATAACCGGGCGTGCAATATTGCAAATAAGATCTTTTGTAACTCCACAGTCGATTGACGACGATAAATTGTCGTAAACACAGCACGGCTGCCGCCCACGTGACGAGTATAGTAGGCTGCACCTGACAGAGACAACTGGGTCACCCAGCAGGCTTCTCCCTGGTATTGATAGCTGGGACGCGCCCCACTTCAAAAATAATGAAATGAATAACAATATAAAGCGATATGAGAGATGACAAAACCGTTTGATCGTGGACCTCAGAATAAGGAAAAACAGTAGAAGTGACATAAAATCAAAAAGTTGTGATGCATGATTCCCATAGACAATAAGAAAAAAGAGTGGACTCGGCATTAAAATAGGTACTTATAAATATATCGGCGTCTCTTTTTAACTCAAAGAGTGTAACCGTACGTAAAAAAAAACAATAGTAGTTTTATCATTGCCTAAAATTACAACAATGCGGCCAGGCGCTATGTTTTGTCACGGCCAACAACAAGTATTTGACATTTGATCAGCAGTCCAAGTGTCATTCGTGTCTAGATTACATAGCAGTTTCTATAGATTTTCGACGCCATGTTTGTGGAATCATGCACCACAACTTCTTTACTTTATGTCACTTCTACTGTTTTTCCTTATTCTGAGATGATTCCACAAACATGGACGTGAATAATCCATAGAACCTGCTATGTAATCTAGACACAAATGACACTTGAACTGCTGATCAAATGTCAAATTTGATTTCACAAAGATGGTGGACAAACTTCAAACGTCTCCTAGGCAGGGCTTTATTTTAAACTTAATCGTCATAGCAATAATGCCATGTCATTTCAAACACCGCCCCTGTGACGTGGACTGAGGTGCGACGTGGACAGTTGACTGGATTTGGCCGTTGATTGTTTAGCACGGTGTTTTGAAATTTCATTATAATGCTTGACACCTAATACTACAACAAAATACAATAAAACTTTATAAGCTATAACTTTAAAGGCTGGCACATGCGTCACACTCGTGTTCGGGTACTGCATGCGGGTCGCCGGTTTGCTCGCGGCATTCACGCAATGCACTGAAACTACTAACTTAGACTAAGATTTAAACTAACCCATCTCTATTGTACAGTCGCATTCTATTAATTGTAGTTAACAAAGGGCACAGACCCTGGAGTCTGTGGATCATTAATTTAAATTTTAAAAAAAAGCTATAACTACATACACTACTACTACATAAAAAGCAATAGGATCATCCAAAGAACCTTGAAGGTCTAAAGATAATCTAAATACTTGACACTGGCAAATGTAGAAATCATGCGACGAAAAAACAAAAGAAGAAAAAATAAAAACAAACATTGCGAAACATTAAATTCACGCGTACGTGTATTGTCACAGTGAACTTGGCGCCATTAATATCTAACCAATGAGAGCGCAGCTGCGCGCGCAGGGCCAATCAGGAGCGAGCGCGCGATGTTATAATGAGATTTTACGATATCGATGTGGATATTATAACATCATGTGAAATTGCTTAAATTGAGTGTTTTGTTGTCTGCGCTATAACAGTAGTCATTATAAGTCAAGTATTGGAAACATAAGTAGAATGTTACAACATTAGTGTAGATAAAATACATAAGACATACCTAGGTGTTCATTTGCAGAGTGCATTGGGGTATTCACATGTAGGTAATTTTATTATATGGTCCTCGTTATGAACAACTTTTGCTCTGGGACTAACTGAAAAATCGCGTACATTTATTTTTTCAAGATGTTGCAGGTGGTCCGTTATTAATTGTTCATAATAATCAGTATGTAAACTTCTTAAAGTCCCTGTATTTTGTTCATAAATTAAATAAACTACATAATATAATCAAGACAAGTGCTTTTATTAGCTACAATTAGTACTACTTATTTAAGCTAAAACTACTTACTTTAGAGGCGCCATCGTAATTATAATAGCAATTTAGAGTAGCCCTGTTTCTTTTTCACTACATGCATTTGATAGAGAGAACACTATTTTACGTTGCTATTAAATTTTAGATGACGCCTTTAAAATTGGGCCTATTATACTACTACTCTTACTAACATAAAAAGCAATTGGATCATCCACAGACCCTGAAGGTCTAATGGTAATCCAAATGTTCAAACCCAGAGTTAAGAATATCAAGACTCATCTTTCACATAATGAAATTAATCTGTACTGTATTCTCTGTCTACGATACTGTAGCTCTCTTATCACCTTAGTAGAATTACAAGTAATAGAAGTATTGCTTTTTACTCAAATAAAAACTACGTTACAGCTGTCTTGCTCATATCTGGTTATACAGCATACGCGAAAGCGAGTGGAACAAAAAAAACGCAATGTCTTTCGCATAGGTACGTCAAAATCATCAGTTCGAATGTCAAAATGGTTAAAATTTGGTTAAAGTTTAAATTAGGGTCCGAAAAAGACAAATGACCAAGTATTTGTCTTTTTCGGAAATTTGAACCCTCGAGTTCCAGTAAGAAGGTTGAAATCTGTGATCATTTTACCTTCTTACTTTTCACCTTTTTGAATTTGATCACCCGAGATAGCTCAATTATAGTTTGTGAAACCCTTCGAAATTACGTACGTTCGGGTGTATGTGCATCTTTTTCTAACACCTTTTAAATTTCATAATCATTTAAAATGGGACAAAGTGATGTGTATCTCTTGCTATTTTAGTACTATTTCTATTATTTTAGTTCCTATTGTATGCTTTTCACTCTGAAATGACAAGACGTTTGTTATCGTAAAAGCAATAAGTTTTGCAATCACAATGCGCGCCAGAACTGCTCGTGTCATCTTATAAAGGAAGTTCACCTCAGTAGGAAATGAATGTTCCTTCCTCGGCAGGATGCATAGAGTTGCCGCCTACAACTCGAGCCGGATTTTACTGGATCTTGACACGAATGCCGCGAGTCAAAGGTCGACTTTGCTTTTGGATATTCTCACTATCATTTTTTTTTTTTTTTTTATTAAAATCAACAGCCCTTAAAAACATAAATTTACTTAAAAACTAAACTTAAGGCCAATAACTGATTTACACTATGTTACCTGTTTACGCTAACATATGGATTATTATGGTTCTTCACAATTAATTAATCACTGGTGTTTAATAGCAGCTTTAAAAGGATGTTTTTACTCACTCGTTTAATAGATGTAGACGATTACTTTTGAAGGAAGCAAGTGGGGGCAGGGTTGCCCAGTGCCGGTTGACCCAATTTAGCCATCCGGCGGTGTTGCTAGTTTGTAGCTAGCAATCCGCCCGAACATATTGGGCGGCGTTGGAACCTCCTGGTTCCAAGATATTGTCCTCTGCAGAGTCCAGCAAAGGACAGAGGTACTTGACACCTCGTCTGAAGGTGGTCGTGGGCGTTTTCACGTCAGCGACACGAACCACATTGTCTTTGCCCGCAAAAAGACGGGTAATCCTACCGAGCCTCCATTGCATCGGTGGAATATTAGGTTCTTTGATAAGGACTAAATCTCCGACTTGCATCGGTTTGCTCTGAGTGCGCCACTTATTTCGTAGCTGTAGTTCGGACACGTATTCTAATTGCCACCTCTTCCAAATAATTTGGCGAAACTGTTCCAATTTCTTGAATCTGTCCAATCTGGTGGTGGGTATGTCATGGAGTTCAGGCCCAGGGAGCGATGCAAGAGGTCGTCCAATGATGAAGTGCCCAGGTGTTAGAGGAGAGAAGTCATCAGGAGATGATGATAAAGGACAAATTGGGCGACTGTTCAGGATGGATTCTATTTGGCTAAATAACGTAGTTAATTCTTCAAATGTTAAATGAGTATTGGTTAAAACGCGTTTCATATGGAATTTAGCAGAACGTACACATGCTTCAATGAGACCAGAAAAATGGGGGCTATATGCTGGTGCAAACGTAAATTTAATACCTTCTCCTGCAGCATAACTGGTGATGTCATTAGATTGCCCTTTCATAAACTCTGCGAGCTCACGAGATGCAGCAACCATATTGCGACCATTATCACAAAAAATCTGGCTTGGCTTCCCCCTGCGAGAGATAAAACGACGAAGAGATAGCACGAATGAATCCTTGCTCAATTCACTGACTGCCTCCATATGAATGCAACGATATTTAAAGCAGCAATAAATTGCCAAATAACATTTGGTGATTTTGCAGCCCCTGCCTTTCCTATCAGTTATATAAAAGGGCCCGGCAAAGTCACAAGCACAAATTTCAAAAGGAAAGCCGGGATTGACACGTTGTTCAGGCAGCATACCCATTATAGGGGTAGGTGTCTTTCCACTGACCTTTCTACATGTAACACATTGTCTAGCAGTAGTGCGAGCCAGGTCTCTACCAGCTATTGGCCAAACAGTTTCACGTATTGAACACAAAAGCAGCTGTGGACCAGCATGCAAAAGACGAAGGTGCTCCTGTCGAAATAGTAATTTAGTTAAAACATGTTTGGAGTGTAAAAGCATCGGGTGGCGTTTCTCGTAAGAGTAGCATGAATTTTCTAAACGCCCACCTACTCTTATTATGTCTTTATCCAAGAATGGAGTCAATGACAAAATACTAGATGTGGAACTGAGTTGTTTATTTGACCTTAGAATCATAAATTCCTTTGGAAAAGATTCGCTCTGTGCTAATCTCACTAAATTTTGGAATGAACATTTAAGTTCTTCAGGCTGCAAATTACCAGTGTATTTTTTAGTGGGATTTTTACAGTTGTTAATAAACCTGAGTGTGTATGCAAATGACCGTTGCAGGAACTGAAGATTAGAATATCTGTCAAATTCTATCAATGTTTGTTTAGTTGATTCGTTATGAGTAGTTATGTTTACTTTAGTTTCAGGAAGATCATGTGACTCTAGATTCGAACTGGGATTAATGGGTGGCCATTCCGACTCATTTTGCCATAAGAATGGGGGTCCTTCCCACCATAATTCACAATTTTCTATTTTGTCAGCATCTACGCTTCGTGTGGCTAAATCTGCAGAGTTGAGTTTTGTGGGCACGTGACGCCATTGAGATTGTTGTGTTAGTTCTAAGATAGCACTTACTCTGTTAGCTACGAAGATTTTTAGTTTATTGTATTGCATGCCTAGCCAAGCTAAAACAATGGAAGAATCTGTCCAAAATACCTTGCGAGTAATATCACATCGCAGTGTGCGACATACGGCGTCCGCGAGCTGGGCGTCAAGGAGACACGCACAATACGCACATAGCTCGAGTCGAGGTATTGTTGTTGGGTTTACAGGAGCTACTCTGGCTTTAGCGCACAGCAGACGGACCGTAACGTCTCCCTGTGTATTTACTGATTTCATGTATATTGCTGTTGCAAAAGCCAGTTTTGAAGCGTCGCAAAATATATGTAATTCTGTATGAACAGATGCCTCACATATGACATGCCTAGGTATACGTATTGATTGAATATGTTTTAATTTATCCACAAATTTATACCACTGTTTACGTATGTCTTTTGGAACTGGCCTGTCCCAGGGGACCTTTTGCTCCCATAAAGATTTAATAATAATACGTGGAATTATGGTGACTAAAATCAGTAATCCAAGGGGATCAAAAATTTTACAGGAATCTGATAGAATTGATCGTTTTGTTGGGGTCAGTGTGTTTGTTTCATAACTACTCGGAAAATGAATGTAATCTGCATTAGGATCCCAACCTATGCCTAATGTGTGTGATGCTGAGCTTATAGTTAAGTGATGTTGAGTATTTTTTGGATCAGAGGCTGAGTCAGGCAGTATACATGGTGCATTTGAACGGTATTTACGTAAATTGAAGCACCCTTTTCGTAGAGCAAATTCGATGGCTGTTTTGATATGTTGTAGATCACTGATTTCATCACTTCCTGTCAAGAGGTCATCGACCAGGAAGTCATTTTGAATTATTTGCTTTATTCTAGCGTCAGCACATTCTTCTCCTAGTTGCCACAGGCATCGTGTACTGAGGAAGCTTGAGCTAGCATAACCATATGTGACAGCATTTAGCCTCAACAATTGTAAAGTATCAGTGGTGTTTTCACGCCAAAGAATGATTTGAAGATCTTTATGAATATCTTGTATATTTACCATTCTATACATTTTCTCGCAGTCTCCTGATAGCACATATGTATACTGTCTGAATCTGAGTAAGATATTGAATAAATTATCTTGTATGTGTGGTCCTACTATCTGTATGTCATTTATGCTGTAACCTGATGTGGTTTTTTGACTACCATTGAATACTACTCTTAACCGAGTCGACTCACTGTCAGGTTTCCATACTGCATGATGTGGAATAAAGTATGATGGTTGTGGTATAGTGGGGATTTCTGACAAGTGACCTAACTCAGCATATTCATTTATGAATTTGGAATATAGTTGTTTAAGTTCTGGGTTCTTTTGGAAACGACGTTCAAGAGCAAAAAATTGTTGTTTTGCTCGTTTCATTGAATCGCCTAAGCAATCTGGTTCTGTGCGGAGAGGTAATTGAACACAAAACCTACCTTCTTCGTTACGGTAAGTATTGTCTACAAAATGAGCTTCACATTGTATTTCTTCATCTGTTTGGATGTCGTTTGAATTAGGAATTTGCTCTATTTCCCAGAACTTCTTAAGATTATTGTTCAGCTCAGTATTTGAAATGATATCATGATCGTTAGAATCTATGATTGTATGATTGCAAACAAGAGATTTGGGTTGTGTGATAGATTTGGTATACAATGGGCCTGCCAGTATCCAACCTAACCTTGACTTAAGCATGAGGGGTTGACTGGGACCAAGACGAATTTGTTCTGGTTCAATGAGTTCCCAGAACAAATCAGCTCCTATCAGCAAGTCTACTGGTAAAGACTGATTAAAAGAAGTATCTGCAAGTTTGATGTGTTTGGGTAGTTTGATTGTAGAAATGTCTATTGATTTATTTGGTAAATTACCAGTAATTTGAGGCAATACTAAGCATGACAATTGAGATTCAAATGAAGTGTGTTTTGACTTTAATGTGACTATGCAGCGTTGCATAGAATTGGATGAATGTACGTTACCTATGCCCACAATGTTGACATGTGTTGGCTGAGGCGCTAGCTGTAATGTATTCCTTATTTTGTCTGTTAGTAGCGAGCACTGACTACCACTATCGAGTAAAGCTCGTACTGTTGTATGTGTTCCTGTGTTTGGATTGTATAAATCAACTAGGGCAGTTGAAAGAAGTGTACTGGTATTAGCACAGTTTGTGGCTGACATGGTGACAACTTTGTCCTCATGCGCTGGGTTGTATTGTGAATCAGTTGTAGTGAGTGAGTGTGATTTGTTGGTTTTATTTGCAGCCTGAGAAGAAGAATTCCTACATAGCAAAGTATTATGTTTTGCAGACTTACATTTGGTGCAGAGGCCTAACCTGCATTGTGCTGAAGAATGCCCCTTTCGGAGACAATTGACACAGAGTCTGAGCCGCATTACCTCCGAAGCTCTTTCTTCCACAGGTTTGGCCAAGAATGAAGAGCAGTCATACAGACGATGATTTCCATTGCACAGAACACAAGCAACAAAAGGTGGACTGGCAGCAGCTGTAACAGCGAATGATTTTGCGTTATTATATGGCTTATATTGTTTGATTGTGGTTGGACGAACTTCAGATTTATTACTATGTACTGATTCTAAAATATCAGCCCGAGATCTAAGAAACTGGAAAAAATCTTTTAATGTCGGACTACCCTCGATCAAATTTTTATGCTCTTCCCACTTAAATGTGGTTGCATTATCTAACTTTGCTGAAGCTAAGTGGACTATTAGGGTGTCCCAATGCTCAGTGGGTTCGCCTAGTGTGCTTAATGCTCTAAGATTTTTTGAAACATGATCGATGAGGAATCTTAACTCCTTAGCGGAATCCCGAGGCACGGGCTGCAAATTCAATAGTGAATTTAAATGATATGTTATTAGTTGTTTTTCATTGTTGTATCTCTCACATAGGAGCCGCCAAGCTTCCGGATAGTTTTGAGAACTAATTTCTAAATTACTGATGACTCTTGCAGCATCACCTTCTAAATAGCTACTAAGATAATGAAATTTATGGATGGGTTGTATGCTTTCATTATCATGAATCAGAGATGTAAATGTATCTCTAAACTCAAGCCACTTGAAACATGTACCATCAAAATTATTTATTTTAATTACAGGTAGCTTGAAGCTTACCGACTTACTTGGTTTGCATTCATGACTGCAAGCAGAGTGTAGCGAGTTAGTTGGTGATTTACAGTTGTTGTGTGGTGGTTTATGCTTATCCAAGAATACCTGAGTTTGTGATAGAAGCACAGAGAAATCTAATTCGAATTCTTCACGAATATCAAGTTCTGTATCCAGTTCAGAGGCATTCAAAAGCTCTATTTGCAACTGTAAATCATCAAAACTGAAACTTAGATCTTTGAATTTATCATAACGTTGACCAAGCGCTCCCAAATCAGTTGCAGTCACAGACTTTTCTTGCATTAACTTGTTCAAGTAATTTTTGTATTTAGTGATACGACCCTTGACGGAGCTACGTTTAGTGACAAAATCTTTTAAATTAGACAATTGTATGGTTGGCACGTTCAAGTTAACGCTGCCTGCAGGAGATTTGGAAGACGGGCACTCTTTTGTTTGCGACATTGTAGGTACCTAGGAGCCAACTATGATGACGTGTGACAAAACGAGATTATGTGCAAGAATGCAACGTGAATTGCAATAAAATGACGTGTGCACAATGCTTGTTACGTGAAAAACCTGCTGGGCAACGATTTACTTGAGTATTATGTAGGATTAGCGATGAAATGGACCATTGAACACACAGTAGGTACGACTGCAAGTTGGAGGTTACAAAAGGTCGAATCGTAAGTTATTTTAGCTAAATTAGTATAGGATTGGATGGATTGGATAAGTATAGGGCACTTCCCTCGTTTATAGCGATGCTCCTTCTCCAGATGCTGCTAAATGGCACTATAATTCTTCATGTAGGTTGATGTAGGTACTTAGCAATGGCGGCACACCGGCCGGCAAAGCGCGGCGACCGGCAGTTTTTAGAACACTTCTTGAAATATTGTGTTTATCACGTCGGGGAGTCTATGTTTACGCTAACATATGGATTATTATGGTTCTTCACAATTAATTAATCACTGGTGTTTAATAGCAGCTTTAAAAGGATGTTTTTACTCACTCGTTTAATAGATGTAGACGATTACTTTTGAAGGAAGCAAGTGGGGGCAGGGTTGCCCAGTGCCGGTTGACCCAATTTAGCCATCCGGCGGTGTTGCTAGTTTGTAGCTAGCAATCCGCCCGAACATTACCGAACATATTTTTCCTCTAGTAGCAGTAGTTCGGTTTTTCACGACATACTTATTATACAGTTGCGCTGTTTATTTGTGTGTGTATGTGAGTGTGAGTGTATTCTATTTACATAATTATTCATTTATTTAGATACACAAATATATTATAAATTTATTCATTAACTGTGTCGTATAACATTTGATACACCTGTTTATTAAATCATTTTTTATAAAAAAATGCCAATTAATTTATAATTTATAAAATGTCAATTTCATGTTATATGTTCTATGCAAGCGATTGACCACACTGTGCATAGTTCGTGCGAGATATTTGTATTTGAAGTATTAGTAAGTATCTGCAGTACCCCTGTAAGTAAGTGCTGCCCTATTCCCTAATCAGATCTGGTTAGTCCAGGTTTACACGTAAATTGAAACTACAGATGTTTCCGTATGGCTCCATACAATTTTGTGCAGCTCCCCTGGCGGAAATGAGGAAGAACTAACCAAAATGTATGGAGCCACACGCGAACGTGAAAGTTTAAGTAAACTACGCAAAACCTGGGCCTTATTGTGTAAGCGCTCTGACGTTCGGCTTCGCACGGGACAGCACAACATGCGATTATAAATTATATTCTAGCGTTTCGAAAATGGTGCTCCAGCTAGCTTAACATGCGACCACGACAAGCTACGAAAATAACTCTTCGACGTGTGAAAAAGTGAGAGATATAATAATAATTCGCCATAACCCTGTCTTGTTCTGACAGGTCGAAAGAAATATAACGTGGTGCGCATCCTAGCCCGGCAGGTGGTTGGTTTCTAAGGTTTACTAAGGTGTTAGAATTTTGTGAAACATCGCAAGTATAGAGGACCAGCGTCAAATAGTCCACTATCTAAATTAAACATTTCCTTGATGGGCTATTGGATCATATTCACCACCACGGCCTGTTGCGGATTGGTTGCATTCACATAATTATTATATGGGAAATATTTAAAATTAAGAGAAGCCACTGGCTTTAGAAATACACTTGTAAGAATAGTTCGGAGGCAGTGGATTCATTAAAGTTTTTATAACCTGTTTGATATCAATAAATAAACTTTTGATTGATTGATTGATTTGATAGATTGATTTGATGGATTTGATTGATTGATTTGATTGATTGATTGATTTGATTGATTGATTTGATTTGATTTGATTTGATTTGATTTGATTAATTGATTTGATTGATTGATTGATTGATTTGATTGATTGATTTGATTGATTGATTGATTTGATTTAACTTTAATTTTTATTTCTTACAATTTCTTACAAAAAATACTTATTAATATTCTTACTTATAATTATATTCTTACAGTATTACATACCAGTTATAATAAACTTAGTTGCTAAAAATATTTTTATTTTTACATTATACAAAAATATTTCAGTGCAGGTACCTATATTAAATCTAAAATGGGAAAATACCTATTTTATCATTTAATACCAAAAAATTTTTTTGTCTGAATTGCAGTTAGATAATACCATACCAACAGGGCCGACAATAATGAATGACCTTGAAGTAGAATAATGAATGACCTTGAAGTAGATTGATTTATACTATCGAATTTATTTTCCGGACGTATGTTAGTTGCTTCTATCGATATTTTCCTTCGAAAACCCGTGCATAATTAATTCATTCTAGCTACAATTTCGCTTGGTCTCAGATTTTGATTGTATTGTTACAGGATGGGGACGTGATAGAGCTGTGCCAAGTGAGCGACGTGCGGTCAGGAGGCGTGCCAAAGGTAGGTAACTAACTTAAAGGACACGTCCACAAGATGTATGGAGGCTGGTATATGGTCTATTGCACCAATTAACAACAAAAACGAGGCCTCCGATTTTTTAAACAATAATTTTGAATTTCTTAGGATAAATAAAAAATACACACTAGGTAGTTTAACTCTAGGAACTCTGAATAAGTAACCTTCAAATTGTTAAAAAAAATTACACTTTTATTAATTGGATACACTTTTTTAGTATTTTATTGTCACACTGGTCACACTAGTTTCATATATAATTTTAGCAAATTAAGATATAAATGTGAAAGAATCTGCTAAAAATGCAATTAAAAGAACGACCGAAGCACATTATTATTGCTAAACTAAAAAATAAATAAGTTGTATTTTTATTTTTCATACGATTTACTTTTTAAGTACATATATAAAAATAAAGGGATGAAAAAAATCTAAATATTTATGGGAAGCCCTAAAACAAGCTTTCAAATTATGTTTATATCATCTTGGTTAGATTTTTCTCCGAATAATATACCACATGTGGACGTCTCTTTTCTAGGCAAATATAAATAACTAAGTACTGATGTGTCCATCAACACTTTTCCTATTGTATCTATTAAAGCGAAGACACCACGATAACGTGTTCTCTGAACAAAAACACTTCTACAAACCATAATAAAATTGATAGTAAATCAACCCCGTCGATTTAATACCTTACCTAGCCTACGTAGGCTAGTTTGTAGATACAGATAATATAACGTAGTAACAATTACATTGTCATTGAAATGTGAACCTTATGGGTATGATATTAAATCTGATACTATGACGCATGTCGGGGACATAACAATTAGGTAAAAGTAATTTAGCGTAAAAGTCGTCCCAGCGTGACTTTACGTAGGTTTTACTCCGCTGACTTACTCGTAGGCACTAGAATTAGCACATTAAGTACCTACGTTTAAGGACAGAAGTCAGAACTCACTCACACTGTGTTTTAAAAAAAATGTAGGTGTTTTGGTCTTTCATAGAGCAATTCTTGGTTATTAATTTCTTTAAAGGATACTAGAGGTACATGAAAATAATCATAGCGCAGTTTTTCAAATTCCGTATATTTACGTGATCAAGATAGTTACAGCACTAATTTAATAAGTTGTTTTCAAAGAATTTTTTTAACCAAATTTTTTTATGGTAAAAAGTGCCTTTTTATCTACAACTAAATACAATACTAATTTATATGCTAGAACTACCTACATTACTACTACATAAAAAGCATTGGATCATCTACAGACCCTTGAAGGTCTAAAGATAATCCAAATGCTCAAGCCCACTGCCAGTTGGCAGCGTGCCCAGCATGCTGGCTGCATTGCCACGCTGAATGGCAATGCTTATGCGTTGAACCAACAAAACGCCAGTTTTCAAAATTAATTTAATTATTTTAAGACGACGCTTTGAGTTATTTTCAAAGATGTTTCGAGTCTGAGAGAAATCTACTAAGTATCAGTTTTTTTTAAATCATATCTGTTTTTTTTTTTACTTCCAGGACTCCAAACTGAGCACGAACCTTGTGAACAAGCACGGGGAGAATTTGGAAGACAAGTCCCTCACAATCTGTAGCGGCACAGACTATATAAATATCAACTACCAGCACGTGGTCTGCCCTGATGCTGCTACCGCGAAGGTCAGTGTGTCTTCACAACCTGAACAGTACATTCATAGTTTGATTGATACTAGAGAGCCTGGAGACAAGTTAGCTAAACAGGGTTATTTCTAATCAATTAGCATCCTCTTTTCTCTTCTTTATTCTGTACATCAAAACTAACAACTTTTGTTCTAAGACTTTTTTTAATTCTCAAAAAAAAAATTGTTGAAAAAAAAAACCTATCGGATCACCCTGAAGGATGCTAATTGATTTGAAATAACCCTGTACAGACATCATCTATCGCACGTGGACTATCCAGTGTGTCTTGGCTTTCTGGACACTGATATAGATGGGTGAGAACTAAGAATCAGGTATATGTACGGAGAGAGCCTGTAATTTCTATCAACTACTAGCACGTGGTCTACTCTGTCGACCTCGGACAGTGTGTTTGGACAATTACTGTGAGTAACAAACGGACAAATCTCATTAGGAACTGCGCAGTTGTATCAGCTGCCTAGAGCCACGCTCCGCCATTTTATTGAGCTGAACTCGGGTAAACGCCATTATGGAGAAATGAATAAAACATTCCAGGCAGGGCGACAGTGCAGCACATATCGTCCCTATAACGAATAAGAATAAATTACAATCGGCGTTTTACTCGTCGTTCAACCAATACCAGTTGTATTACGATAATAATAAAAATCATTATTCGATCAACCAGAATGTTCTAAAACATCTCTACCATATTCCTCCACTATTATCTAACGAAAACTATAACTTAAAAGTTAATTCTCTTCCAACTAAATCCTGCCCCAGTTTCCAGCAGCTAAAAGCTAAACTAAGTGAAACGGCGCAGTTAACAGTTTAACAATTCATTGTTCGAATGTACCGAACTGATTCGACGTAAATTATAAAGCTACTCTTCGAAGTTCAGCTTTCAGTTCACAGGCTGCAATAAGTTTAGAGTCGCGTAGAGCTGCTACGGAATTTCGTAGTGGTGCTACGGAATTTCGTAGCACTCGTAGCGAATGATTTACTGGCTTGTATGTAAAGATACGGTAATGCCCCCGCCAAGTTAATAATTTGTAGATATGCCAACAATGAAACATACTTGAAATATTTTTAAAGATATAATTTTTATTTAGGAAGGTATTTTTTTAAAATAAATTATTTGCCCAATAATATATCAAATGCAAATGTGATAACACATGACACAAAATATTGAGTCTAATGAGTATCAATTCATCCTATTTTTATCATTCTATTTTATCCCAACTCGAAGAGACCTTAAAACATAAAACATTTCTTTTTCTAAATAATAATACAAACGTTAAATGATTACGTTCATGCATATTTTTAACTTATTTTTTTCTCTTATTATTATAAAGGTGTGGTTACAAGGGCTGCGCAGGATCACGCACAATGTGAAGGCCAACAACGTGTGTCCCATGACTTGTCTCAAGAAGCAGTAAGTCGACGCATGCATGTACGGTGTCGGCTTTTTTTGCTTTCAGTGTCTTTTTCATTATGTATTCCTAACTTTGGCATTTCATGTACAATCTCCTAACAATTGTTTGTGCTTTTACAGGATTTCCGTACAATTTGGTTAAAATACTGCGCTACTACATAATTATATTGTTTCAAACTATAAGCATACTAAATGTTTTTACTAAAAATCTAGTCGCGCAGTATATTTTACTGAGTTTGATTAATTATATGTTGCAATTTAATGTTGTTTTTGGCTTGTGCCCATAAATGGAAGTTATTTTTAGTGATATGTAATATTGTGGAAGTTTTAGTCCCGATATTTTTTAGGAAACAGCTTTTTAAGTAAAATATCTGAAAAGAAATTACTTCGTGTTAAACCTTTTATCTTAGTTATTTAGAGGCATAGATACAATTTTTTCAAGATAATTTTTGCTTTTCAACATTTTATTGGTCACAAGCCAAGCACGCAGTATTTAATGCATGCTGTTCAGTGTTCGTGTGCTTTTTGCCGAAGGTGTGGAAGGAGAGCTTGCGCGAAGTCACCCATAACAACAAAATCAACAATGTGTGTGTGCGGACCAACCTCATGAAACAGTACGTACTAGGTTGAATGTGGTAGACTTGTTTGGGGTGCTACCGTTGCTATTCATTTGTTTTATTTTGCTAAAGGTGTAGCACCTTTAGCTAAATCCTAGTTTAACGTCTCTAAAAAGTAAAACGGTGAAATATCCGTTTGTATCCATTTCATGGAATGGACATCAGCTCAAAATTAATAATTCTTATCAGTAAAATGTACAATGAACCAGAATAAACAAAGCTCTTATCAAAAATCGAGATAGAAAAAAATCTAGCACGATCAATGTTTCTTTTGTTTTCGCTATCGTTTTGTTACTCTTACTACTACTTGTATGTTTGAATGTGTGTGCTTCATATTTTGTTTGAACTGCTTCTTTCTCTTATTGAAGTTGAAACTTTTAATGCGACTTCCAACAAGGTTGCGTTAAACGTTTAACGCTACCATGGAGGGGGTATGAAAGCACTGTTGCGGCGAAATTTCACTTCTTCCGCGCGGAGGGACACCACTTGCACTTTTTAAGTGTCTACCGTGGCTCAGATGGTACGTTAATCTATTTCGGTACTTTATAAGTAGGTCCCAGTTGTTTAGCCATATCAAGCGGCTTATTCTGACAGTGCCAGCCATCCGGCTTATACAAGCGGTACTTGCTTTAAGTGTCTGAGTATTCCTATACAAGTAAGATTATAGTAGCTACATCAAAGGATTTTTTTCCACTACTGCTGAGATGCATACCTAATATCTGGCTACCGATACGACGCAGCGTAGTATATCCACTAGGTGTTTTATCAAAGAAACTATATCGAGAGTAGAGGAGGCATCTTGACAGATTTACCTATACTAACTAAAAATATAGCTGTAATTGTTATTTTACTGGATTATTTTAAGTCAATATCAGTTACGTGTAAAAAAGGACTAAAAAGTAGTATTATAATTATGGTTTTATTCGTATATAGCAAATGAAATTCTTGATTAGCTAGCCCAGTCGTGTCACAGGAAATAATATTGCCCATGACACAACTGGAAACAAAGTAGTGTCGTAGGAAATGAACTTTTACCCGTAGCACTACTAGTAGTCACGGGTAAGTAAAATTTTCCTTCGCTCTAGGTTGACCCAAGCAGTTGAGCCACGGTGGATAAACGGTATTTTTGATTGCGAACTATTAGACAAGGAGAGTAACAGTTTAAAATTATATTTATAGCTGTCAAAAAGCCTTTAAAATAGTATCTTAGATCACACTAAAAATCCTTGCGGCAAAGTTGTGTCGTTTCGCATATGATATCGTGCAAAGTTGTTTCATATGAAAATTGTTGGAGGTCGGCAAAGTTCCGAGTTTCACATGTTCTGACAGCGTCGTTGAGCGGTTTCAGATTAGCGTATTTTTCTGCGCGTATAGTAGGTGTACCGGTTGTGGCCATTTCGTGTCAAAATTATTGCATAATAGTACATTATGATATGAGTGCGATAAGTTGAAAATTACAGCCGAGGCGATATTGCTAGCCCGAGCCGTAGGCGAGAGCTATAAGGAAGCAGAGGCTGTAATTTTCAAAGCGCACGTATTTTATACGACGTTTTATAACATATTTGCGAAGAAATTAATAAAACTCTGACTTTGAGTGAAAGTCGTGCATCAGTCGAAGCATCGTGCGTTTTACATTACATTACCGCACAAGTGCCGTAATGTCTCTCACTCTCTTGAATGAAAGTAGGAGAAAAGAGACCACAGAGTTCTTAGTCGGTGGCGGCGTGCGTTTTACATTACAATAATGCACAAGTGCGTAATGAAATACATTACGATATTGAAATTGGTGTAATTGCGCCCACTTTACGAGCAAATAAATGATAATTATTAGCAATGAATTCGGTACCATAAATATTGTCTGTTTAAATCTAAATGTTTTAAATTTTCTTAAAAATATTATTCTAACATAAAATTGTCTGATTAATCCTTACAAATCCGCAACAGCACACTGCCATCTATGACAGGGGTAGTTGACGTCGGCCGAAAAGCCGCCAAACTAAAGTGGGATTGGGCAGGACATGTGGCGCGGATGCACCCCGATCGATGGGCCAGGATCGTCACAGAGTGGGTGCCTGACGGACGACGCAGCCAGGGGAGGCCCAAGAAGCGCTGGCGTGACGATCTTGACTCATTCGAGAGGGGTTGGCAGAAAGTTGCGATGGATCGCGACTCCTGGAAGGAAATGGGGGAGACCTTTGCCCAGGAGTGGGACAGAAAAGGTTAAAAAAAAAAATTGTCTGATTAATCCTTAAAATTCAAAGTGGCCACAAATGATACTAAGATGGCCACAACCATTGCATCTACCCTATACGGTCGTATCGCCATTCGCGCTTACACGCGCACTACATTACGCGCTTCAAAAAACCGGAATAGCGTAAACGGCGATATTTTGGCGTGTCCGCCCGAACCGGTAGTGGTGTCGTGTCAGTATCAACGTGGATTATCTTGCGGCTTGCGTTTATACGAGCTAAGAAGCGCGTTAACGTTCGTACGAGTAGCGCGTGTGCCAAAAGGCGCGCGTATACGCGCTTAAATACGCTCACATAAAAAGAGCTTATACGCCTTCGAGCAAATATCTATAGAGTCACGATCGTGCAAAAAAAGTGTCCGAAGCAAAACTCTGCCCAAGCTATGTAGTGGCCAGATTTTTAGTTAGTCATAAAGCGATTGCAAGCCGACTACAACGCAGCGCGATGGCAAAGTGCTCGGTTACAAGCACTAATTAGGTGGCTTAACGTAGAAATTTGGAAAAACGGGTCATTGCAAATTATTTAATGTAATCTTAGTCGGTATGTATGACGGCGCTCGGACATTTTTTTGCTACTTTCACTTAGGGACTGTGGCTCTGTAGATACTTTGCTCGAAGTTATACGCGCGTATAAAACGCTAGTGTGAAACCGCCCGTAGACTCGCTGGCGAATCGCCAACAAACTTTTTTAGTTCGATGGCACTTTTGTGGTTTTATTAAGAGCTTTGCTGTGTCAGTGTTTTATCTCTATTAGTCGGATTCACAGGGGAATTGGAAAGTTTTGCTAGCTAAGTATTCGACTATCAATTATTCTACCTCTGAGATTCTACCGCTTAGTGTGACGTTGCATTTTATTTCATACTAGCTGACCCGGTGAACTTCATCTCACTATCTGTCAACTGTCGATGACAAGTTTTACATGCAGGAACATTTTGTGTGGGAAAATTAAATTCATGTGTCTATTATTTGACTCACTACATTTATATATTTTATCACCGTTTAAACCTTCCCTTAGCTTCCACGGATATTTCAAGACCAAAATTATCCCAATCGGTCCAGCCGTTTTAGAGTTTTAGCGAGACTAACAACCACGATTAATTTTTATATTTATAGATAGATAAAGACTAGCTTTTGTCCGCGGTTTCGCCCACGTTATATTTTTACCCACGGCAGAACATGGACGTTATATGTTTGCCATTGTCATATTTTGGTTTTTGTGCTATCCCATAAGAACCTTTTATATTTCCGGGAGTAGTCTATGATACTTTCCGATCTTTAAACTGTGACCATGCAAAAAATCAAATAGATCCCTCTCTCGCTATCTGTTGCCGCTTGAAAGAGTAACAAACACACTTACGGATTACCTATATAAGTAAGGATTGATGACTGCCGCGTGCGACTCCTTCATCGCGTGAAGATGGGCGTTTTGGATTGTTCGAAATTCTGGGTAGCGTTGACCTGTCATTGGCATACAAACATTCATCAGGCGAACAGAAGCCTTCAGGCGGATTAAAATCTCAGACACCAGAGCAAGCCACCTGGCCACTTACTCATCAGACGAACATATCGCTCGTTTAAACTCGCAATTGCATAAAAAACATCACAACAAGCTAAAGAAATCTTCTAATCGCGTACTTTCTTCCAGTTGGATGCGCCTTTGCTTTCTCACGGATCCACGAGGCAATGTCCCCGTCAAAGTGGTCGCCCGCACCTTCGCCTCAGGGAAGACGGAGAAGCTGGTCTACCAGTGCCTGTCGGAGCTAGGCCTGCCCTCGGGAAAGAATGAGGCTATGGAGAAGGAGGCCTTCACGTTTGACAAGTTCTACGCGCTCTACCACAAGATCTGTCCCAGGAATGATATTGAGGAGCTGTTTAGATCTATGTAAGTTTATTGCTTGGAGTTGTTTTCTGGTGTAGTCGCAAAATATGTCTCCTAATATTTATTTATTTATCTGCCTGGAGTATCTGCCAAAAATGGTGTGGAACTGTTGACATTTTCCCTTTGATGGATAAAAATTGAAATAGAAATCTGGAACAATATTTTTAATAGAAATAAACCACGTTAATTTTTTTTTACGCTACTTTGTAGATCAGGTCACTCTGGTTATTGCAAGTCTAAGTCTAGTATCGATAAAGTTTGGAACTTCAGCACCAGTGTCTACCTTTGATTTTTGCACACTTGCAACCAGGGCTTTTACAGACAGGGATTGTTGAATTTTCCTATACCTACAATACACACATAAATTTCATTTCCCTAGCATGTACAATCATCCTGAAGATTTCAAATTTGTTTTGGGGATTTTTTGATTTTTGGGGTTGATATCTTTCCGAGTTAACAGGAAATGAGCTTTTAGATCCCGAGCTACCCAAAATTTTTACACGCCTTCAGCGTCTTACCATTGCACCATATCTCAGCAGATAGCTTACAGAAAGTTTTAAATAACTTTTTTCCGCCTCCCCAGCACACAAGGCAAGTCGGATCGGATCAACCTGGAGCAGTTCGTGAACTTCCTGAATGAGAAGCAGCGCGATCCGCGTCTCAACGAGATCCTGTACCCGCTGTACGACGAGAAGCGCGCGCTCGAGATTATCACCACGTATGAACTCAGCGAGGAAGCTAAGACCGACAGTAAGTCTTTTACTGAACAAATCCGACCGTATCAACCTGGACCAGCTCCCTTATTGTGCACGTGGTGTTCGGCTTTGCTTTTTCACCTTATTTTTAACGCGAATAAGTCCGCCCTTGACCACCAACTCGCCTGATGCCTCGCGAGCTAGAGGAAATGCGAAGCCGAACGCCAGAAAGTACCTATAGACATTAAGAGGCAGTTCGTGAACTTCCTGAACGAGAAGCAGCGCGATCTGCGTCTTAACGAGATCCTGGAACCGCTGTACGAAGAGAAGCGCGCGCTCGAGGTTATCACCACGTATGAACTCAGTGAGGAAGCTAAGACCGACAGTAAGTCTTTTACTGAACCAATCCGACCGTGTCAACCTGGACCAGGGGCCTTATTGTGTAAGCGTTCTGACTTTCGGCTTCGCTTTTTCTACTGCTCGCGCCGGTTACTCAAGCCACGAGATCGAGCGGGAGGAATTGCGTAGCCGAACGCCAGAAAGTACCTATAGACATTAAGAGGCAGTTCGTGAACTTCCTGAACAAGAAGCAGCGCGACCTTAGGCTCAACGAGATCCTGTACCCGCTGTATGATGAGAAGCGCGCGCTCGAGGTTATCACCACGGATGAATAGCGAGGAAGCTAAGAACGTCAGTAAGTACACAATCAACACCATCTCCTGGTCTTTTCCATAGTCTACTGCTGAATATGCCCCTGAAGTGTAATTGAGCCATATCCACTATGTTGGCGTAGTACAGGTAGTGGATTCACATAGGCCATCGAATTTTCCTTTAGGCGTATGAGGTTATGCGGGTTGCCTTACGTTGTTTTCCTTCGCCGAAAAGCTGGTAGTGTGAAATTCCATAGATAAATTCCAAAAACTCGTACTTAGGTTTGAACCCTCTACGCGCTTACTCCCGCCTACTTCTTGATGGTGTGATGACAACTTATTGATGGATTCGAGTATTAGTTTGATATTTCTGTGATTATTTCCAACTGAGAATTATTGTGTAAATAAAAAAAAAGTGAACAATAAACTGTGAATTACACAATAGTGAAAAGACTTCTTTTTCTACCACAACCAGGGATATCGCCCCATACAGTACCGCTGGTTCTTACTGAATGTCATTACTACTTTTTTCCAGAATGCCTGACAAAAGACGGTCTCATCCGCTACCTGATGTCGGACGAGAACGCGCCAGTGTTCCTGGACCGGCTCGAGTTTTATATGGACATGGATCAACCCCTCGCTCACTATTACATCAACTCTTCACACAACACATATTTATCTGGAAGGCAGTTTGGAGGGAAGAGCTCTGTGGAGATGTACCGGCAAGTGCTGCTCGCTGGCTGCAGGTGAGGGTACTTTCTTCAAAGTCTTCTTCAAAATCCTTTTTTATAGTTTTTGACCTAGACTTTACCTAGAGACCTTAGGAGGGGAAATTAAGAGTGAGGCTAATAAGAACAGAGTAAGTAGTAAAAACCATCGCCTCGCTCAGACTGACCTTGGATTACTTTGTCATCTCAAAACATCAGTTATAGAACTGTATAAAAGGAACCACGATCTAGGCTTGCGTAGGGTTTGCTAACCCAGCTGATGTATTTTAGCCATCCTCCGTCATTTGGCATTTCTACCAACCCATAATTTGACTGTCGATGACAGAAACAGACGAATAGTTTCCGAGTTAGAATATCCAAAGGTCCGCTTTCCACATTGCCATAATATCAGCTTTATGACTTTCATTGTAAGACATAGGCATCTACACTAGATTTTCACCGCTGGCAAGCGGCTTGCATCCAATGTGAGTTCTAATGAGATCACCTGTCTAGGTACTTTCTGAGTTCACGTCTCGCTTCGCTTGCCGATGCCACACTAAATCCCGCCATATTACTTTCCAGATGCGTCGAACTCGACTGCTGGGACGGCAAAGGCGAGGACGAAGAGCCAATCATCACCCACGGCATGGCGATGTGCACCGACATTTTATTCAAAGACGTCATCTATGCGTTGAGAGATACTGCCTTCGTGACGTCAGACTACCCCGTGATACTCTCGTTTGAGAACCATTGCTGCAAGGCGCAGCAATACAAGCTGGCCAAGTATTGTGATGAGATTCTGGGAGATTTGCTGTTAAAGGAACCGTTGGCAGAACACCCGGTAAGTTTATGATAAAATAAGGCTTGAAAGAAACTTACTGCTACTTTTTTTGGATATTAGATTCTCCTTTTGAAGACGACACAAACAAAATCCATTTCTGGCTGTACTGTACCAACCTTTCTAATAATCCAATGCAAAATCTAGGCTTAGTGTAGCACCAAGAGTGACAACGTTATCCCAGTTGCGGATTGGAAGATTAACCCTTAACCACCTACCAGCGGTCTGTGAGACCGCAGCGTATTTTTAAATTCACATATTTCGATCTGTATGTATCGTAGAACAGTTCGCGTCTATATGCCTTTTCTACACATCTATCAAAACCACACTTGCGCTCAGCGAGTGTACATGCTCGCAAATGTAGCCAGGGTAAGTAAAAATAATTCGTCACCGGTCTTTGTGACCGCACGTCACCAAGAGTGACAACGTTATCCCAGTTGCGGATTGGAAGATTAACCCTTAACCACCTACCAGTGGTCTTGTGAGACGGCAGCGTATTTTTAAATTCAAATATTCCGATCTGTATGTATCGTAGAACAGTTCGCGTCTATATACCTTTTCTACACATCTATCAAAACCACACTTGCGCTCAGCGAGTGTACATGCTCGCAAATGTAGCCAGGGTAAGTAAAAATAATTCGTCACCGGTCTTTGTGACCGCACGATCTCATTATTTTAGACGAGTCTCATTTTAGGTTAAATTCCTAGTTTTCGAACTTTTATATCAAATTAAAAGCACTTATTACAATTTCAGGATTTTTGAAGGTCTAAAATAAAGTTATAAAGTACAAACAAGTATTCTAGTAATTTAAATGCTTTGTTAATAATGTGGTACCCGCATTTGAGGTGGTTATAAATAAGCGATCTCCAAGACCGCAGGTAGGTGGTTACGATACAAAAATAGGTGTTAGGTGGTTAAGGGTTAGTATACGCTATCGAATTTCTTCTACCGATATAGCAGGGTTTCTTACGATGGTTTCCTTCCCCGGAAAACTAATGGTGTACCTAATAATTCGCGCATAAATTCGAAGTCATTGATATGGAACCGGGAGTTGGACTCACGTTGGATGAGCGTTACTATCTAAGGCCAGCAATGCCACCATGGCTGACAACTATTGGGAATCATCTGGTGGCCGTTCAGGTCTGTGAATTTTTTACGTAAATAAAAATAAGCATAGTTAGTGTGATGGACAATGAATGCAGCGAATGAACTAAGATACTTTTCTTTCATATTATGGTCGGTTAAAAAAATAAAGTCTCCTTTCCAATATTTTTTGAAAGAAATGTTAGCAAAAATACAAATATTTATAACTATTTCCAGCTGGAGCCAGGTCAACCGCTGCCTCCTCCATCGGCACTGAAGAGGAAGATCCTCATCAAGAACAAGCGGCTGAAGCCCGAGGTGGAGAAGCAGGAGCTGGAGCTGTTCCGCCAGGGACAGTTCGTCATCGAAGATGAAGAGAAAGAGGACGCTTCAGCTGTAGCTATCCCTGATAAGAAGGTAAAGTCCTTCCTTATCGTCGGTCGTGATATCCACCATCCATCAGTCATAAGACGTCGACTACTAGACATAGGCCTCCCCTATATGGATCTCAAATAAAACTGGTTAGAACCAGCCTTCAGCCGTCGCTGCTTCCATCAGCGTTAAAGAGGAAGATCTACACCATCATCAGTCAGTCTCTTGACTATACTCCTCGAGAAGGAAAATCCTGATTAAAAACAAGCCCGAGGTGGAGAAGCAGGAGCTAGAACTGTTCCGCCAGGGACAGTTCATCATCGTAGATGAGCAGAAGGAGGACGCTTCGGCTGTTGCCGTACCAGATAAGAAGGTAAAGTCCTTCGTTATATCGGTTGGCTACTTGAGGATCGTGATATTCACCATCCATCCATCAGCCATAGGAGGTCCACTGCTGGACATAAGTCACCCCTATGGATCTCCAATAAGACCGGTTGGTAGCGGCTAGCATACAGTGCGATCCTGCTGTCTTGAATCTTGATAACCATCTTCAATCAAGTAACCTAGCACTCCCGGCTCACTCGCCTATAAAAAAAACTCGCCGTAAGGCGAACTGTAACGACTAGATTTTCCTTCAGAATGAATGAACAATAAGTATGATTTTCCACGGTTCATTCGTCAAAGCTGTGACGTCATAGGCATGAAGTTTTAGGTAAAGGTGGAGATTGCACTCCTATTACCTATTTGAGTCAAATACCTACATATTGCTATCTCACTCTTCTGTGGTCAGAACTATCTTTCTAATAGGGTAACAAGACAAGACAAGACAAAAACTCTTTATTTACAACCACAATTTAAAAATAAAAATTATTTTCACATATAGACAAAAAAACACAAATATGATTATAAATTGGCGGCCTTATCACCCATGGCGATTTCTTCCAGGCAACCTTGCACGAAAATGAACTGACAAGAACATAAAATAGTGGCCTTAACTAGAGATTAACAAAAGAAAACACCTATCTATTATATAAAAGGCTTCGCTGAGTGACTGACTGACAGACAGCCTACAGCCCAAACCGCTAAAGATACGAACATGAAATTTGGAACAAAGATACATTGGACCACGTAATGGAGCACTAAGAACGGAATTTTGAAAAATCGACCTCTAAAGGGGTAAAACGGGCCCTTTTCGTTTGTATGTAACTTTTTATTCCCTTTACCGATTGACTTGAAACTTTGTATACATGCTACTCAAACAAAATAAAAGTTACGTTTGTTCCTGTTTTTCCGAATATTCCTTATCTAAGGGGTCAAATAGGGTCCCAAAGTTAGTGAAAAGAGCATCAATTACATCCAACGAGCTGAACGGTTATGCATGAAATCTGGTATGGAGGAAGCCACACAACATGTTTCAATACAGAAACTATTATTATCCCGGAAAATCTAAAGGTTTCCTTAGGGATAGCCAAAATTAATCAATTTAGGCTGCCGCCCAAACCGCTAAAGATATAAACTTAAAATTTGGAATATAGGTTTATTGTATAACGTAATGGAGCACTAACGACGAAAACTTTGAACTTTTGACCTTTGACGGGGTAAAACGGGCCCTTTTCGTTTGTAAGTACATATTTTATTCCTGAACCGATTGACTTGAAACTTTGTATACGTGCTACTCAGACAAAATAAAAATACGATTTTTCCTGTTTTTCCGAATTTTCTTTGTCTAAGGGGTCAAATCGGGTCCCAAAGTTGGTGAAAAAGCAACAATTACATCCAACAAGCTGAACGGTTATGGATGAAATGTGGTATGGAGGAAGCACACAGCATGTTTAAATACAGGAACTGTTCTTATCCTGGAAAATCTATTGGGTTCTTAGGGATATCCAAAATAAATCAATTTATGCTACAGCCCAAACCGCTGATGACATAAACTTGAAATTTGGAATATAGGTACATTGTACGACATTATGTAGCACAAAAGACGAAAATGTTGAATTTTCGACTTCTAACGGGGTAAAACGGGCCCTTTTCATTTGTAGGAAACGTCTTATTTCCTGTTCCGATTGACTTTAAACTTTATACACATGCTATTTAGACAGAATAATAAATATGTTTGGTACTGCTTTCCAAATTTTCCTTATGGGATCAGATAAGGACCCAAATTTGGTGAAAAAAGCTTCAATTACATCTAACGAGCTAAACGTTTATGGATGAAATCCGGTATCTATGTAGGAAGCACACACCATGTTTCAATACAAAAACAATTACTATCCCGAAAAAATTTAGAGAAATTTTAGGGATATCCAAAATATACCAGTTTAGGCTACAGACCGAACCGCTGAAGGTATAAACTTTGAAAAATAGACCTCAAACGGGGTAAGACGGGCCCTTTTCGTTCGTACGTAACTTCTTATTTCCTGTACCAGTTGACTTGAAACATTGTGTACATTCTACAAGTAGACCAAATAAAAAATTCGTTTGTTTATGTTTTACCAAATTTTTCTTATCTAAGGTATCAGATAAGGTTACAAAGTACCAACAAAACATCAATTACAGTTTAACGAGTTGAACGGTTATGCATTGAATCTGGGAGGGAGCACACATTATCTTTCAATAAGGGAACTATTATTATCCCTGAAAATCTATAAGGTTCTTAGGGATAGCCAACATTTTTCAGATAGCTATTATGTTTAGAGAGAACGGGTAAATGACTTCTTATGAAATTTGGTATTAAGCTAGAAAACAGTCCAAATACTACATAGGGTACTGCTTTCCCGGAAAATGTGAGTGGGTCCTGGGTCCTTCAGGATATCACTTTTTTTTATCACAAAAATACTGAAATTCACTACTATTTTGTTCGGAAATAGCCCACCACTTCTAAGACATGGACTGTGGATGGCCTGGAAAACAATTCCGGTCAAGCTCAGAAGAAACATACATAAGTTCATGACGGATTTTTAATACGACAATGAATTCGTTTTACTATAGGTATAGGAGTAAGGAACAACATGGATTAACGTATTTTTATCCACTATTCCGAAAAACATAGACGATTCCCTCAGAAACGAATAAAAAAAAGGTTTTACACATTGTTAAAACACTGATTATATTTCTATAATACTATGTATGAGATTTCATTACAGAAATAACAAGAAAATTAGATATTTACGTCTCCGGAAAATTGTACACAGTTCCTTCAGGAAAAAACTTAAAAACCTTCGTAACAGTTTGCTAAAACGATACTAGATTTGTTTTATAATTTTAAGTATGGGAGTAGGCAACAATATGTCTTAGCGTATCGCTTTCTCTCATCCCGAATAAATTATTAATGTAGGTACGGTTCCGGTGAAAAATATTAAATAATCGTAAAAAATACTATTATATAATATTTTATAAGTGTAATCGATAAAATATATATATGATAAAAGTGTGTAATCGTATAAGTGGTAAACTTAGAAAATAAAATTGATGATTCATCCTTAACCTTTTAAAGATAAATCATTAACATTTTATAATGGGCTTATATTAGCTTACAATTTTTTTTATTTTGTGAGCCAATAGACTTCATCTTGGGTCAATTTAGGTGTTTACTTTACCATGGGATCAACTGAAATAGCGAAAATTAGTTATATACACATTTTGTCGCGGGTCGATGAACTTTTTGTGTATTAGCCGATTAATTATATTTTCGCTATTTCGGGGTTGGTCTCATTGTAAAAGTTAGTCAAATAATGAGTATGGTACACTAGAACATGCCTGTTGTCTAGAGATACGCTATATACTTATCAAATAAAATAAAACATACTTGTGTGCTACTTTTTCATCTGTCTTGGGTCAGACGACGCCTGAATGTCCTACAACTACCTCGATTACTTTCAGCTGGCTGAACGGTTTTGGGTAAGATTGTCTTATTGTCCTGGGAAAAATATGGGTTCCTTCAGTCAGGATAATCGAAATGACTGATGGCTTAATCAAACATGCCGTATGCTGTACCGATCTTTTTAATAGTCCACTACTGGACGTAGGCCTACCCAGGAAGGGTGATTGGGCCATATTCAGCACGCTACCTCAGTGCGGGTTGGTGTGTTCACATATGCCATGTTTTTTTTTTCTACGGACGTACTTATGTAACCTCAATGTTTTCCTTCACTGAAAAGCCAGTAGCGTAAAATCCCGTACATAAGTTTCAAAGAGTTTACTGTTACGGCACCAGAATTTGAGCCCAGGACCTCACGATTATAAAGCGGGTGTTAATACCACTAGACCAGTGGTCGTCAAAACGCGGCCCGCGGGCCGCATGCGGCAACGCGGCCTTTATTGGTGCGGCCCGCGGTACATTCTTTAATTAAAATCTGAAAAATGTTCATATTTGTTTTCAAATAACTAAAAATTAACGGAAAAACATTCACGCTCGCGGCACTCGCGCATATAAGTAGTAACGTGGTCTGCTTTATTCATGCCAGGATTAAAATGACTGAAAATAACAAACAAAACAAAATTGGGGCTCACCGCGGTCGCGCATGAGTCGTTAGTCTGCTTAGCTCATAATATATCTGTTTTGAAATCACTGTAAAAAACCGATTTTTTTTGCAAAAAAAGCAGTTGATTGGTCTATTACACAACAATTACTGAAAAATGCTTGGTTGAAAAACTATGGTTCGTTCAGTGGACAGCGCGGTAACCTAAAACAACTCGGGCTGGTATGTTATATTTAAGTTCATCAGTGTGCGGCCCGCAGTGTTGCTTCGCACTGTCGTATGTGGCCCTTGAACAGAAAAGTGTGACGACCACTGCACTATCATGACATGAGAATGCATTGGAATAAAATTTGGTATACAAGATACAAGTGTGAAACGACATGGGTCATGTGTGAGTATACTGAAAAATTTTCTTTCACGACCTAAAAAAACAGTATTTTAAAATGTGCTGATGAACTTGGTTTGATTTTAGTGAGTTTCTGGAAAACTATTTATCACATTGCTAACTATTTATGTTATTTATTTATTAACTATGTAAGATAGATATGTGAGTAGGCAATTACATGGATTAGTTTTCCATAATCACGTAAAGTATATTCATATTCAATTAATTCATAAAATATTACATTTACATGTTAATACGATAGGTTTACATACTCACTATCTAGATATAAACAGTTCCCACAAGAAATAGTAAAAGAGTTAAGTCAAATGTCTGATTTGGCGGGGCACCGCCCGCCGTGCTCTCAGATTAATCAAGAAGGTGCTAAAATGGTGCGGCCCAAACTGCGACTAGACCAAAGCGCAGGCCACAAAATATCATCTTAAGCAAATACTATGACAACGCGGCCCAAACCGCGGGATATTATATATCATCCTAGGCATAAATACCTACTAAGAGAGCACGGATCAAACTGCAAGTTCTTATAATTTTAAGAATGTACTAAGACAACGCGGCCAATCTATGGGCTATTATCATTTTAAGAAAGCAATACAACAACGCGGGCGAAATAGTGGCTTATTATCATTATAAGCAACCCATCATATTTATCATTTTAACTAAAATGTCAATTTTTGGCTTCTTATAAATCAGTAATATTCTTAACATACAATTGTATTATTTTAAAATTCTGCTTATAATGTTTTTAAAGTGTAAATATGCCTTTTATATTTGTACGCCACAATGGGCAAGAGCATGCATTTTCTACTCTCTGAAAATCTGTATATGTACTACCTACTTTGTATGTTGTTTACGCTACCATGTTTCTGACAAATAAAGTATCTTTAATCTTGAAACAAGTGCTACGAGTAAGACAACAAGTGCCAAATCGCGGGCTATTATAATTTTAAGCAAGTACTAGGACAACGCGGGCGAAGCCGCGGGTTTTAAGCTAGTGAATAATAAACTAAACACACTTATATAATACAAAATTTAAATATACTTACATATATACGTTATAATACATATAATTATACATATACCTACATAATTAGATCTACATATACCTACACAATTACTATTAAAATAATATAATTATTAGTAACCCTACATTGTTGTCTAAAATGACGCACAGATATTAATCACAATGTTGAGTAAACCATTTTATGAAAATACACAATTGGTAAATGAACAATACAAAGTAAACTTAAGGACCTTGTTCTATAGGGCATCGCAGATATACAAAAACGAATTCTTCAATAAATGTGTAAGAATGCAATCTTGCAAGTCAATAAATGTGTACAACTAGCTACGCTCTGGATTTATATGCTTTATGATGAAATACTGCGCCTGTTATTGATGGCATATGTAATTCGACAGCGCGCAGCAGAGCCTTAGTAATAAGGTACCGTTTTTACCCTTTGGGTACGGAACCCTAAAAAGGTAATCAAAAACAATGTAATTCAAATTATAATAGTTTATAACAAACACACATAATTTACAATTATTTACAAAAAAAAAACATTCGTATAAATCATAGTTCATATAAATCATAAATTCATATAAATCATAGTTAAGGGTTGGATGAAATTGATAAACTCAAAACTTTGAAATTAAATTTACCCATTTTCGGGAATTAAAGGTATTAGGAATGCACTCTCCACCTTTACCTAAAACTTCGTGGTCATAGGTCACCCGCCGTGCATCACGAATTGTGAGACAGTGACGGATGGACGTAATGACATGTAAGAATGAAAGAGAGAAATAGTGTGATGCGTGAATGAGATAGTAATAGTAAGTAATATAGGCTGCGCAAAAGAAAAAAATCTCCCTCGCCATCCGCCATTTTTTCTCTTGTTGTTTTACGGAAAATATTAATAAACAATAGTTTTACGCCATGAAAACTTCGAAAAACCATGTATATCGCCATCCTCGATTAATCTTCTTCCTGTGTGTGTATGTCTAGTGTCTTCAGTCACTTACTTCAAGATAATTCAACGTGTTTCGAGATGACCGGCTCATCTACATAAATTGGATGAAAAATCATCAATGCAGTGTGTATTTTTTTGTACATCTAGGAAATAATAAAGTGCAGTGCAAAATAGTGGTGAATTTCGTTTCATTTTCGCCTGTAGTCTTTTCAGTTTCTCAAAATATTAAGTAGAAATACAAATAATATATAGAAACCTATACTTATAGATAGATTTATAACTATAAGTACCTATACATAGCTATACCTTTTGATATCACAGAATAAGTAATAGTATGTATGGCATTGTTGGCCGAGGGGTGAAGTATGCGGCGGGCGAGGTTCTATTGTCACACCACAGATAACGTTACGGCCTAAAAAAATCTTCGGCAGTCGGTCGTCTGATACGTAGTATCCTTTAGTTTGTGTAACCTAGGTACATCATCATATCAGCCGTGAGACCAACGACTACTACCGGACTTAGACCCATCCTATGGATTTGAACTATAACTGGTTAGAAGCGGCTTGCGTCCAGCTGCCTCCTCCATCGGTGCTGAAGAGGAAGTTCCACATCAACAACAAACTGCTGAAGCCCGAGGTGGAGAAATGCATCTGCCAGTATATGCATGTAAAAGATGTTAGGTGCGCCTATCGGGAACTATTCGGGGGCAATGTGGAAAGCCGCGGGTAAAGCCTGTGATGAATAAAACCTTAATTTGTCTTCCGCAGCCCGAAGAGATAGTAGCAGAAGCAGCCAGTGCCAGCGATGACGCTCCTCCTCCAGTAGCTTACACTGGTTCTACTACAAACGTGCATCCATGGCTGTCCTCCATGGTCAACTACGCGCAACCCATCAAGTTCCAGGGATTCGAGGAGGCCGACAGTAAGCATTTATGCTTATATCCTCTCCCTCCTAGTCCAAAGGTTTTCTGTAGAGGAACCTCTTCTACACGAAAGAGACCGATACATTTCCGCAGAGCTTTAAGGTATGATTCCGAACTCCGCTGCAGGCAGCAGCAACATCGCAGCAGTGCTGCCGCAGCACCACAGGTCCCCATATAATGTATATGAGATTACATTCCGAGCTACGCAGCATTGGCGCGGCAGCAATATGAGGAAAAGTAGTGCTGCGGCAGCACTGCTACATGCTGCTGCTGCCTGCAGCGGAATTTGGAATCATACTTTTAACGTAAAACGTGTCAGAAAATTAAACCGTTGCAGATGTCCACAGAAGGACCTGTCAGCCTATTTACCAATTGTAACGGATTTTAAAAAAGATTGTCTATTCGACTGTATGTTTTTTTGTATGTTAGGTGCATGGTTCTGATTTTGATGAGATCATCTAAATCCTTAGATTAATGATTGGTCTCGAGACTAATCATTAATAATTAAAATGGCATAATGTCTTAAGAGCGAACTATTCAAATTTTGTACGATTTTGTTTGAAGGCGGTTGTGCCATTTTTAGCGAAAAATAATTATTATTTCTGGCAGAACAGCCGTTTTTTAACTCCTAAAAGGAAAAGTGTTAAGAGTTTGACTTGATTCCTCCGTTATGACTTGACAATAACATCGTGTTTCAGAGAAAAACATCTGTCACAACATGTCTTCGTTTGCTGAAACAACCGGCATGAACTACCTGAAGCAGCAGGCCATAGACTTCGTCAACTACAACAAGCGCCAGATGTCCCGGATCTACCCCAAGGGCACCCGCGCTGACTCCTCTAACTACATGCCACAGGTAGGTACTTTTTATATTTGGTAGGTATCTGATCATAGCTTAACGATTACATCCAAAAATATTTGTTTTATTCGAAACAAAGATTTGAAGATGAAATTCCGAAAAGTAACGTCTTCAAGCAACTAAAGCATCGTATTTTGTGTCAAGTATCCTGAAAGTCATTTAATTTTGCCGCTTTCCTAAATATAGTTTATTTTACTGTTTAAGACTGTCACCTGATTTCAGATCAATGCAGTTTTGTTTAGTTAGATATTTTGTTACCTAAACATTTTTTTTAAATATTATTTACATGATATTATAAAGTCGCCTTTATTGTGGGTCTAACCTTAGAATCATTCTAAGGTAGGTGTGGAACCGTACCTTCTTTTAGAATCGCACCGTGTGATTTATTAGCTATAATGTCTAACCACCCACAATCATCCTCAGGTGTTCTGGAACGCAGGCTGCCAGATGGTGTCCCTGAACTTCCAAACATCAGACCTGCCCATGCAGCTCAACCAGGGCAAGTTCGAATACAACGGCAACTGCGGGTACCTGCTGAAGCCGGACTTCATGCGACGCGCGGATAGGAGCTTCGATCCCTTCGCCGACGCGCCGGTAGATGGCGTCATTGCGGCTCAGTGCTCGGTGCAGGTAACTCAACTACCCTCAGCTTCCAAACGTTTGACCTATTCATGTAGCTCAATTATCAACAAGTTTGAATACATCGGAAAATGTGGGTACCTGCTGAAGCCAGACTTCATACGACGCGCGAATGGGAGCTTCGATCCGTTTGCCGACGCGCCGGTAGATGGCGTCATTGTGGCTCAGTGCTCGATGCAGGTAACTCAACTATCAACAAGTTTGAGTACAACTCAACATGGTAACTCAACTATCCACAAGTTGAGTACAACGGCAACTGCGGGTACCTGCTGAAGCTGGACTTTACGAGACGCGCGGATGGGAGCTTCGATCCGTTTGTCGACGCGCCGGTAGATGGCGTCATCGACGCTCAGTGTTAGATTTTGTAAACTCATGGTTAGAAGCTAAATGAATAACTGGACTAGGAAAATTAAAATGCTCTTGCTCTAGAAACTGGAGGTCAACTCTAGCTGAAGAAAAAGCCCATGGCAGCTTTGAGAAAAGGCGATTGGAGGTTGCCATGGTCAAAGTTGGTAGCTACGGCTCTTATTTTGGATGGCATTGATACGGTACTTACATTGTAATGTAACTCTCCGGAGATAATAATTGACAAAATATCTATGATTTCTTTTGACACTTCAAAATGGATTCTGAAACAAAGACCGTAGGTGTTTTATCACTTTTATCCCCATGTTAATTAGTAATCAACAAATATCTTCCCCAGGTGATAGCGGGTCAGTTCTTATCAGACAAGAAGGTGGGAACCTACGTGGAGGTGGACATGTACGGCCTGCCATCCGACACCATCCGCAAGGAGTTCCGCACGCGCATGGTGCCGGCTAATGGACTCAACCCGGTCTATAATGAGGAGCCCTTCTTGTTCAGAAAGGTGAGAAGAACATAGAATATCTCGCTCCTATAGCGAGGAAGGAACGAATGTCATTATATTCCTAGATGATGAATATTGCAGAACTGTTGGCTGATGGGGCCGTAAAGATTTCGAATCGAAACCACGCGATCATGCGCAGCGTAGGACGTCGACTAACATTTCGATAAAGACCACACTGGGATGTACTTGATGCAAGCCGGTTATTATTGAATAATCGGCCAAGTACGAGTCGGACTCGCGCACGGAGGGTTCCGTACTGTATGGGACCACCTTAAAAATTTATTTTATTTTAATTTTATTATTTATTATTGAAGGGAATATAAAACTAAATATTCTGTGAAAATTTCAAGCATCTACCTGGTATTATTATTAATATAGAGCGAAAAACGTCTAAAAATTCAGGTTTGTTGTATGGGAGCCCCCCTTAAATATTTATTTTATTTTGTTTTTAGTATTTGCTGTTATAGTGGCAACCGAAATACATTATCTGTGAAAATTTCAGCTGCCTAGCTATCATGGTTCATGAGATACAACCCGGTGACAGACAGACGGACATCGAAGTCTTAGTAATAGGGTCCCGTTTTTCCCTTTGGGTACGGAACGCTAAAAACGATTGAGGAGGCCGATGTCAACAGTGGACGTTCTATGGTTGATATGATGATGAAAATCGCCAGAAGAGCGACTGATTGTTCCAAAATTCCACGACATGTTCTTCCAAAGTTTTTCATTGATTCATTTAAAACTTAAGTGCAAGGATCTTGTCGTGGCAACTTCCTTACTTCGTGGTCTTCTGCTAGTGTTTTCACCTCCCTATACAACCAATCATAATTATGTAAAGGTCATTACTGTCAATAAAATGTATTGGAAATTCAGATTTTCAGCAATTTCGGGGTTGACGCCGTATTATAATTTTTACTACACAATGAGTATAATTAATCTATTTCAGTAAATATGACGACAATGCAGAACAAAAATTTATTCAACATTGTGACTAGGTCATCCTATCCTATCTAGTCGTTGGCCAAGAACCAGTAACTAAGAGAACTGTTCTCCAGGTGGTACTCCCGGACCTGGCCGTCCTCCGTTTCGGAGTGTACGACGAGAACGGCAAGCTGCTGGGCCAGCGCATCCTGCCGCTGGACGGGCTGCAGGCAGGCTACCGGCACATCTCGCTCCGGACTGAGGCCAACTTCCCCATGTCGCTGCCCATGCTGTTCTGTAACATCGAGCTCAAGATCTACGTGCCTGATGGGTTTGAAGGTCAGTTTTAGAACCATCTTTAGCAAAGAGATCTAGTCTTTTGCCCAATATAGCTCCGACCGCGTTAGACCGCGAAGGGTCCTCAGCAAAGCTAGCATACGCATAGCATACGAAAATGCGACAGATTTTTACCCCACCAAGACTTTGTCTCGTTTTGATAGCTGTGCAGGTCGTGGTTTGTTATCTAGTTTTCTACTAAGTAAACCCAATAGTTTTCAATAGTTAGAGGCTGTGTAGGTATTCAAATATGCAGGTAACATAGGCCCAGTTGCTAAAAAAAATATATCTATTTCCCCGTGGAGGGAGAATGGCTGGAGAAGTTACTAGCGTATAGCGTGTGAGAAAAAATATGTGATTTACATACTTAGATAGCTATATAAACGTTGTTATGATTTTATCATGTTATTTAGACTCTAGAATCTCTAGATAATAGTAAAAACCTGCATAATACTAATAAAAGTGATAGAAAATAGATAATAATTGCATTTCATCAAAAAATCACCAGTAGTTTTTGGCGCGAAAAATTTGTCTGACTATTACGTCTAGGCCGTGAGTTTTTTTTTTTTTTTTTTTTTTTTATTCCATATAGGTTTGCGTTTGACTACATACTGCCTTTTGAGTACTCGTAATAATCAGGCAAAAAACGTATACGCAAATAGAGACAAAAGATATTAGTTTCATCCTGTTCACACTTTAATACTTGCACATCTCGCCTTATCTTACTTTTGTAATTATTATTATTTAGCGCCCTGTCTAGTTATTACTTTGACTATGCTTTCCCCCATAGATTTCATGGCAGCGCTGTCAGACCCGCGCGCGTTCATGGGAGCGGCCAAGGAGCGAACTGACAAGATGAACGAGATGGGCATCGAGGAGAGCGGCCCCGAGAAGAAGGTGCAGATCGAGGAAAAGAAAATCGGTAAGTGGCTTATCACCACGATCTGGCAAACTGTCCAAAAATCTTCAGGAAATGCTTGATTACAGGCTTAATTGAGAAAGATTAAACAACGCTTCCCTGCGAATAGCACCTGCCGAGCCCGGAGTTCATTATATTATATGTATAGCACCTATATAGGTACATATATGTAGCACCGTCCAGTTCATTAATCATGTTTGGATTGACAATTCTTTTTTTTAAGGCGAAAAATATTGGCAAAAATCTTAATTGGTAAGAATTTTAAATCGATCGATCAATACGTCGATCGTTTCAATTTTTGAAAATTGAAACGTGATATATCGATTTTTTTTAAATTTACGTACCTATTCGATAGTTGACTCTTAAAATAAATTTTTAAAAAATTACAAAACTAAAAATTGATTCATAAAATGATGATTATGATGCTCATCTGATTGTTTGAACGTAAATTAAATAAAAGTTAAATCATCACTTCTGTGATTAATAAATTAATCTTATACCTAAGGCTTTCTGTAGGTGTAGGTATATTGTAGGTTCGTTCTGAAATTCCACCGATTTTCGTCAGTCAAACACACAAAAATACGTAAAAAAAAATTGGAGTTTGTTTAGTTCCCAGCGTCAGGAATGGCGTGTTTAGACAGATATCATGTGAAATGTGTTTAATGGTCGTATTTTAATAACAGCTCTGCAAATAGCAGCAGCGCTTGTTTACCGGCGCGCTTCGGCAGCGGGAGATGACTGGTATTTCGGTATCCGGGGCGCGGTCCATGCCATGAGATGTAGCGATTCTGGTCAATTTATTAACTATAGTAAACCTGTGCGCTCTGGTCACAGTAGGTGCATATATGGCGAATTAAATGTCTTGGCCAGTGATGTTCCCGATACGGCTTTTGCCGTATTATACGGCTTTCAGGTCCTCTAAAAACCCGAAAAAAGTCAATACGGCCTCATAGCTATAAGTCTATCCTTTTAAAGCCGTAATTTCTTTTATGAAATATTCGTCTTTTTTTGTTGTGGCTTTTTAAAAATTTTCCATACATTTTCACTAAAATACGGCTTTTTTGAGGTTGGCCGTATGGTCACTTTAAAATTCTTAGCATCTGTGAAGTCAGCTACAAGCTGCGCAGATCCCCTCTGCTGCATGGCGCAACTGAAATAACGAATTCCCTAATGCGAAATGATTCGCCTCGTGTTCACAGACGCCAAAAAGTTTGATTCGGCTTATACCCCTTACCGTAAATTTATATTTAAGGTGACTGTCCACTATAAGTACAATACTAGGAACGTGTCAGGCACAGAAATCCACGTCCACGTCCAGATACGTCCTACCATATGCCCACTGCTCGCTGCAACATAAATCAACATAGTCGTCTAAAACATTTTGCCTAAACACTCCGTGCCTGGCACACGAGACGCGACCGTGCTAGTCGGTGACGGAACGGTCTAGTGTCTAGGCCTGGTTGTTTTAACCGTGTCTTCATACGTCTTAATAAATCTAAAACCAGGGTCAGTGACCGAATATATTTTATTGCAAACAATTCCCGTAGTTAAGATAAATCATTTAAATGAAATCTGTTCTATTTCTTATTTCCGCTATAGCTTATATTTTGCACCACAATTTCTCCAGACTAATTCTCTTCATAATGATCACGAGGTACAAATTGAGATGCTCCAGCTACCGGCTTCTTAATCTCATGAATTTCAGTATCGACGCGAAGTTAGTTCGGAAAACACCGGGATTTTAAATATTCAGTTTTGTTTTGTGACAATTTTGGAAATATAACTAGTCAAATGGATACCAAACCTTCAGTTCGGATTTGTTTAGGTTTGTTGTTTGATTTTTGTTTATAGTACGTAAGTAAGAAAAGGTCTGAGCTATACTACCTACTTACTAGTATCTAGCACCTGCATAAGTTATGTCAGTGTAATAAATGATTAAAGTGTGTAGTCTAAGTTATTATCAGTTACAAAATATGTATGTATATCCTAATAACCAATATGTATAAATTTAATATCAACTAACTGTAAGTATCCTGTTTTGTGTGCCAATAACTCCAGAGTGGTCAAAATTAAATTGTCTGATATCAAGGTTTTTCGTAAAGTTCTGGTATTTCATATTAAAACTTAAATTCACAGACTATTTATTAATGAATTTCGTAAAAAAATTCGAACCTCACTACAGAGATATTCAAGTAGAGTAAAAATATTTACGATTATTTCCGAAAAAAACGTAATATTCCAAGATCCCAGAGCGCCATACGCTCAAATTTAAATATACCCACTTCGTTCGTTTCAGCCATAGGACGTCCCCTACTGGACATATGCATAGGACGAAGTACACACTAACACTACCAAATCCTATACAATTTACATATTAATAAGTAAGTTCGTATATAGGTCGAGTGGCTTGCCCTGGTGTCAGAGTTCTTAGGCCGCCTGAAGGCATATGACATGGCTGAACGGTTACAACAACCGGGACCTACAATTTTTCGTGTCATCCGAGCCACGGTAACGTTCAGTTAGTAAAGGCCACCATCGATCACCCAACCAAATACCGACCGCGCGGAACGTTGTTTAATTTCGGTGATTGTTGACAATCACCTTATTTGTTAATGAGAAATAAGGAAAAGTCTAGCAGCTCTGGGATCTTGGCCCATAACGCATCAAGGGCTTGGCTAGGCAATTTCGTTTCGTTGCCAATTCAAACATTGCCTTTGCTATTCGCGAACATTGACCATGGTTGAGGACGTCTTAAACTTTAGCCGGCTTATTAATGAACGCTGTCTTTTTCTTTCTTTGTTAATTTTAATTCACTTGTAAAAAAACAAAACATGGAGTAACTTTGCGTTTATTAATGAGGCGGTAGACGGGTAAATGAAGAAAAAATGTAAATAAGGTTTATGTAAATAGGTCCTTGTTTTGAATAAAAATATTTTGTGTATTTCTGCTCTGTCGTATGCATATAAGTTAAGGGTACCATTCGACAAACCAAATTAAATCACAAACAAAATTAGTAATTAACAAACAATCTGTGTCATGGTTCGGCTATGGTTAAGTTAAGGTTTGTTTTGTGATGTAATTTAGTTTGTTGAATGATACCCCGGCAGAGCGGAAATACACTAAATATTTATTAAAAACAAGGATTTGAAGATGAACTTCCGCAAAGTAACGCCTGATTCAATAAACTTTGTAAATAGGTACTGTAAACTTTATTTTCATTTTTTTTTTGTTCTATATTCATTGACAAAATCAACTGTTCAGTGCTTTGATTTCCGGTTACCTAAGAATTTGCCGAGAACAAATAAATTAATAAAGCTTCAATCAAGTAATTTTGTGACGGTTGGATAGTAGCCCTGGCGTCAGAGTTTAAGCCGCCACGTGTCCTCCGAGACACGTGAAAAGCCAAATGAAAATTAATTATAAAACTGCACCATTTCAGAGCCTCTAGTGTTCGAGCCGATCACAGTGGAGTCGCTCCGGCAAGAGAAAGGGTTCGCCAAGACAAGCAAGAAGCAGCAGAAAGAACTGGACATGATGCGCAAACGACACGCCAAGGAAAAGCTGGCCTTGCAGAAGTCTCAGTGCGGGGCGCTTGAGAAGATGATCAAGGGGAAGAAGTAAGTGGAATGGATCATTTTTCGTCTCATAATCTTTTTGACGTGATAACGTCTTATAAATCGATGAACGCTCTCATCCGGCTGCACGCACGAAAAAACTTGACTCATTATCACGTTCCGCTTGACTCGAGTGTGCAAGCGAGAGAGCGGAACAATCGTTAGAGAGGCACGATCGACGAAAATTGTCTTTAAAGACAACCAATTTTTTAGAGATATGGAGAGGTGTTGAGTGAAGTCCACGAGCAGGATACTCCATTTTCAAAGGAGTGCTTACTTCAGGGCAAAGTGGGACAGCTGCATAAGAGTGTGTCATTGGGTTTAGTACTTGTTCGTTCAAAAAGTCTTAAAGATATTAAATAAAGGCATTCGAGAAATAATTCGCTACAACCAGCTAGGATAGCACAAAGAACTCGATATGATGTAAGTCCAGAAGTTGGTCTTGCAGAAGTCGTCAGTGCGGCGCGCTCGAAGGATCAAGGGGGAGAAGTGAAATAGAACAGTTTGTAGAGGCAATACTGTCCAGCTGGAAGTAGTTTGATTTGTCTCGCGAAAGCAAATCAAAGAAATATGACAAAAAAACCGGCCAAGTGCGAGTCGGACTCGCGCACCGAGGGTTCCGTACAAACCTGCAAGGTTTACAAAGTTCGTTCATTACGACAAAAAAAGTAATAAGTTTATATTTATTAAAAAATATATATTTTGTAATGTAACTAAAAATTTAAGGTTTTCGGAATTTTTCCTTTATGTGTGCTATAAAACGTTGCTTCATGCCAAATTTCAAGATTCTAGGTCGACTGGAAGTACCCTTTAGGTTTTGATTCCCTTGCGAGTACTTGCGAGTTTCAAAATATGCAGCTTAAATTGCTGTTTCTTTTGATTGCGTTGACATAGAAGTTTGATTTTGTTACAGCTTAAAGGTATTATAGACCTGAGTATTTGGTATGAATTTCAATTTAATACCTCTACGCGTTTATGAGGAAATGGGTAGTAAGGTTAAAATTATTAAAAAAAAATATATTATGTGATGTAACTAAAAATTTATGGTTTTCGTAATTTTTCCTTTATCTATGCTATCAGACGTTGCTTCGTACCAAATTTCAAGATTCTGAGTTCACGGGAAGCACCCTGTAGGTTTTGATTCCCTTGCAAGTGTCGAAAATTTGCGGCATAAACGGCTGTATCTTTTGATTGCGTTGGCTTAGAAGTTTGATTTTTTCACAGCTTCAAGGGACAGTAGACCTGAGTAATTGATATAAATTTCAGCTTCATACCTCCACGCGTTCCTGAGAAAAAGGGTCTTGACAGACGGACAGACGGACAACAAAGTGATCCTATAAGGGTTCCGTTTTTTCCTTTTGAGGTACGGAACCCTAAAAATTGGTTGTCTGTAAAGTCAGTTTGACGAAAAGTTCTCGAGTGGAGACCATGCACCGGCAAGCGCAGCGTAGGACGTTCACCCACAAGGCGGACGGATGACCTCATTAAGACCGCAGGATCGCGCTGGATGCAAGCCGCTACCAACCGGTCTTATTGGAGATCCATAGATCCATAGGGGAGGCCTATGTCCCACGGAGGACGTCCTATGGCTGATAGATGGAAAGTCAGTTTACGGACGATAATTTTACGTTATAACGTCATCACACGCCTAACGCCTAGCCGATCATGTCTCTCTATCGCTTGATCCGCGGTTTTGCTTGCACGCTCGGCTCAGGCGGAACGTGACAAAGAGTTATGGTTTTTCGTGCGTGCAGCCGGCGTTCATCGGTTTATAAGACGTTACCACGTCAAAAAATATTTTATCCCGTCACATTTCTTAGCATTTTTTTTATTCCAGCAAAGAGCAGCTGAGCAACGACGCAGCATTCCGCAAGCTCGTCAACGAGCAGTCCACGGCGTGGAGCGAGCTGGTCGCCAAGCACCGGGTCGAGGAGTGGAGCAGCGCGCGCACGAGGCTCAACGAACAGCGGGACCTGCTGAAGAAGATGATGGAGACCACGCAGCAGGCGCAGGTCAAGCAGCTCGAAGCCAAGCATGAAAGGTAAGAGATACCATGAGCAGTCTACAGCGCGGACCAGCAGCTGGACGATCTGAGGGATTGGCTGAAGATGATGGAAATCACGCAGCAGGCGGAGGTCAAGCAGCTTTTAGCTAGGCACGAGAGGTAAGAGATACCAAGACAAGCAGTTCACAACATGGAGCGAGCGGCTCAACGATCAGAGGGCCTTGCTAAGAAGATGATGGAAACCACAAAGTAAGCGCAGGTTAAGCAGCTCGAAGCCAAGCATGAGAAGTGAGGAAGACAAGTCACCAGCAAGGATCAGCGGCTCAACAAACAGAGGGACCTGCTCAAGATAATGGAAACCACGCAGCAGGCAGGGGTCAAGCCGCTCGAAACCAAGCAAGAGAGATAAGAGATACCATGAGCAGTCTATAGTGTGGATCTACGGCTCAACGAACAGAGGGATTGGCTGAAGATGATGGAGACAGGCGCAGGTCAAGCAGCTCAAAGCCAAGCATGAGGGGTAAGGTACCATGACAAGTAGTCACCAGCGGGGATCAGCGGCTCAGCGATCAGAGTTACCTGCTCAAGATGATGAAAACCACGCAGCAAGCGCAGGTCAAGCAGCTCGAAGCGAAGCGCGAAAGGTAAAAGCTCAGAATAATTAAAAAGATAGAGGTAAAGTAGAAAAAGATTAAGTCATAAGCACACAGCAAGATGGCATCGAAGACGCATAGAAACTACTATGTAATTGACAACATCACTTGACACTAGTGAAACTTGAACTACTGATCAAATGTCACATTGGCCTCTCAGCAATATGGCGGACGAACGTCAAAGCTCCTAGACGAAGCTTTAATTTTCAACTTCATTTAGCATTGTCATCTTATTTCTAACACCCGGAATATTAATAGTAATGGAATGTAAGAGGTGTATATCCTGACTGAAGCACACACAAAGCCGCGCGTTGATTGGATATTGGGCTTGTAGCTAACTTCATTTCCGCCAACTCGTGTGACGCGGCCTATACCTACGTTTCTTATTATAATATTTCTCCTTTCACACAATAATGTGATTAATTTAATACCAAGACGTTTTTAGTAATTCTTTTTCTAAATAAATCTTCAAATCATTTACAGGGAATTGAAAGAAATGAACGCGCGCCAGGCCAAGATAAGCATGGAGACCAGCAAAGAGGTCGCCAACGACAAGACTCTCAAGACCAAGCAGGAGAAGGACCGGCGGCTACGTGAAAAGAAACAGAACAACACTAAGAAATTCATGGATGAACGAAAGGTACGCTTCATCCATCCATCAGCCATAAGAAGTCCACTGCTGGACATAGGCCTCCCCTATGGATCTCCAATAAGACCGGTTGGAAGCGGCTTGCATCCAGCGCGATCCTGCGGTGTTAATGAGGTCATCCGTCCACCTTGTGGGTGGACGTCCTACGCTGCGCTTGCCGGTACGTGGTCTCCATGAGAGAACTTTTCGACCCCATCAACTATACCACAGAATAAAATAAAAGTAGTAGAGAAAAATCATTCCAAGACAACTATAGGCGTGATGATGATGACTGGGTAAAAAAATCATTATTACGAATATAGGTACTTAGTCCGCGAGTAAAATTGTAAAAAAATATTGGACACGTATTTTTTCTTTTGTCAATCAAACAACAAATGACAAAGATAAACCTTGTCAAAGTTTGGAAGTGGGGGTCGTGACGTCATCTCTCTTACAGAAATCTGTACATTTGTATGGCACTTGGGACGCCACGCGGAACTTTAACAGGCTATATCTTAATTAATTTTTGTTTAATTTTAATAACAAAAGAAAAAATACGTGTCTAATATTTTTTGATAAGTCTTTCTGACAGACTAATAAAATTATACTTGCTGTGGCGCAACACAGTGCAATTCAGTTCGCATAAGCGTCCACTAAACGTACATACTCATACTTTACAAAGCGTAATTTTGTCACTGCCTGGCACGAAATATCGGTGCCTCGACTCATTGTAGAAGTCGCCTGCTCAAACATAAACTGCGGAGTGACACCCCCTCGACTATACTTAGTTTTATTGCCCTAATTATAGTCAAACCGCTAAACTCAGACATCGCCTGCGGCGGTACAGGGGCGCCGGGGGAGACGACACAGGGGACTGAGACAGGTGCGGGCGCCGGGGACCCGCTGCCCGCGCCTGTCTCAGTCCCCTGTGTCGTCTCCCCCGGCGCCCCTGTACCGCGCAGGCGATGTCTGAGTTTAGCGGTTTGACTATAGCCCAGTCGGGTTAGCATTTTTAATTGCAAAAACTCCCGACAGCAATTTAGTCTAAATCCAAAATGGCGACCAAATTCCGCCGGTGCGTTAGTCGCCATCTTGAATTTAAGGGGGAATGGTTTTTGCAAGTGTTTTTCAACTTTTTAACAAAAATGGTAAGGACTAAAGTTGTTGTAATTGTGAATCTCTACCATTTATTTCTTGCAAGTTCTTACTATTTACTTTTGTACTATCAAAATCATAAAAAAAGAAGAGAAAAGAAGCTGATAATGTATCTTGCAAGTAATTTTCGATTACAAATTGAATTAAATATTGTTTGGTTTATTCATTACAGACTCAAACTATCAAGCAGAATCGTGAGAAGGAAAAGTTGAAGATTTCACATGACAAGCAAATGGATGAGCTCTCCAAAGATGTTGATAACGTAAGTGTTAATCTACTATAGTTCGGCCGTTCAGAGAATGCGTTCCTGACACGTCATCTTGAAAAAATGTTTTTGGCCGATATCTCGGGAACTTAAGGGCAAAAAACATTAAGATCATTAGTGTAGAAAATAAAATTTCGCATCTTTTGTTTCCATTAAACTTTTTTGTAAAACTTACCGTTTACGATTTATGGACCATTTAATGAAATTTCATTAAATGGACCTTAAAACATTAAGTCAGGAACGCATTCTCTGAACGGCCGAACTATACATATTATATCTTCGGTAAGACAAGGGCTTGTAGCGACTAACTTCGCTACATGTGGCGCCACCACATGCGCGCCTCGAGAAACTAACGTCAGCCAATCACAAGCCGAGGGCTGCATCGCGCAAACGAAATATTCAGCGACGGCCGAACCATATTAAGACCTAACGATACACTGTCGGATAGCAATCCCCGGGCACAACACCTCGCTCGGTGGAGTACTCCTTTGTGAGCGGTTATCCTAACATCATCATCATCATCGTGTGGACGACCTCATAGTCCAAAAGCACTGTCAGTAAAATTCTTGAAAACGTTAAAACGAAAAGTTAAGAAAGACGTAACACGTTATTGTTCTAAAAAAATATTTAATAATGTGTTAATTTGTCCCATATGTCATACCTTGGAGAAATGACAAGTGTGGAGCTCTCGTATTATATTGAACATTTACAGTGCGACATAAAAGACTTGAAAATAAATGAGGTCGCCACCATCGCTTTGTTAGCATATTTTTTTTCATAATGTTACTGTTTTTCTGTTCACAATCCACAAAATAACACAAAACGAGAAAAATGCTAGGATAACAATGATTGATAGCTCAGATTGTGGTTCCAGCAAAAGTGATAATTTAGTTCTCGAATAATTCATTTCATCTCTTTTGTGTCGCGCTGTATAATATATCTAATCGTGTTCTTCTTAATTACTACGCAACGAGAGAGACAGAGAAAGAGGTACGCGATCTGCCCTGTCTTGAAATCGCAGTGAAGCCAAGTATACCATCCAAAACCGTCTTATCTATGAAATGCATGAACTTCCATTTTCTTCACTTTTCTTTGAACTATGGCTTTTACAGCCATAAGCTGCACAAGCCATCACAAGAAAAAAGATTCAAGTTTTAATATAACAAAGTGTTTCACACCTAAACACTTCCCGGACAAAAATATATCACAAAATTCGAAAACAGCGAGTCACCAGCTGGTCACTTTGACAAGTAAAACGAGATTAGAGAAACTCTTTGAGATTACGTCTCTTTCTATCTAATGACAAACTTTTCTAAGATAAAGCAGTAGCGACTATATGTTTTATCGTTCAATTGAATACGAGAGTTCCAGTCTTGTCATTTCTCCAAGTGTTACACGGTTTAACATCACAGGAAGGGTGTTAGTCAACTGTTTTCAAAGCTTTTTAGCAAAAAGATGCGCGTACTGGGGTGCGTTTGTGCACTCCAGACTAAGATAAAAATGAACCTGGTTAAGTTTATGTCACCCGTTTAGGGCATCCGTCAGGCGAAAAAATCTCCTGGCTAAAAATTAATCTTCCCCGTTCACGCACTCCCACTAGTATAGTTTTTCTCCTGACTAGCCTAAGTTTTATCGAGGTTTTTTTAGGTAGATAAATTTTATTTTGTCTCTGATTGCTCAGCTAGTTGTCATCGAATCGAATTTGACAGTTAGTTCCGGACAGATTTGAGAGCTGTGATTGGTCTGGAGCAATTACAGGGCGTTTAAGGGCGTCCGCCTTAAATAAATTTTATTCAGCATAAAAATTATCTGGTGTGCGTAAACGCACCCCTGTACCGGAGCATGTTCTTATAAAACATTTATAATTTTCTTTCCAGCTGATCGAAATGTACAAGATGGAGGAGTCCGAGTTCGAGATGACGAGTAAAACGGAGTTTTTTGCATGAAAGTACCCTGACATTGCTCCTCTGCTGGAGCGAATGACTTGACGAGTGAGTGAACAGTGTCCTCAGCACTATAGCTTACTCTATACGAAGTGACTTTCATAGAAATGGACTATTACACGTGTAAGTTTAATCCTAATGGACTTTAAGAGATGAAACTTTCATATTAATGAGTTTTAAGAAGAGTAAGTTTAATATTACTGGACTATAAGAGATATAAGTTTCATATTAATGAGTTGTACGAAGAGTAAGTTTAATATTACTGGACTATAAGAGATTTAAGTTTCATATTAATAAACTGTAAGAGGAGAAAGTTTAATAATAATGGATTATAAGGGGTGTAAGTATCATATTAATGAATCATAAGCGGTGAAAGTTTAATATTAATGGATTATAAGAGGTGTAAGTTTCACAATAATGACTTAATATAAGAGGAGTAAGTTTAACATTATTGGATTTTAGAGAGTGTAAGAAAAAAAATGTGAGAAGTATTTAATTATTGGACTAAAAGGTGTCAGTTTAATAGTAATAAACTATAATCTATGAAAGATTTATTCTTTGGATATACAATTTCTAAGTCCAATATAGATTTGATAACAATATATAACAAGGTGTAATTTAATAATAAATATCAATTTAGTTTGAACAGAATAGAATATATGTATAGAAGTTTTAAGATCTCGATATTTGACGTGATGTAGTATTTAGTGACGTTTATAATCTATAACTTTTATTTATTTAACAAAACTATAGACAACAAGATCTTGATTTTGAATTGAACTTAATGATAACAAAACTGTTAATAATTGTTAAAATACACTTACATCGTTTCAAAACCCTAACTCTATATATCGTATGGTATAAGAGTATTATTATATTTTCTTTAGTATTAAGTATAAGTATGTGATGTTAATGAAAATCTTCAAAGAGAAATATATATCCTATCAAAAACTTGTTTATAGAATATGTTTAATTTAATGATTAAAATGTTACTTCAGCTTCGATGAAAAGTACTTAGTCTTGAGAAAGGTACCCAAGGTTCCAATTTAGAAATTAAATAAATTGTTTAAATATGTCGTATTTAATGTAATTAAATTTAAAAAAAAAAGTGAAATATGTCGTAATTTGTGTTATATTTTCAATAGTAATTGTGATGTGTTAAAGTGAACTTTATTCGAATATTGATCAAGTTTACGAAAATGATTTAAAGATGTTTCAAGATTGTTCGTCAGTGGCATTGTTTACTATGGCTTTAATAATTTAAAGTTAATTAAGTTTATAATTTAGTTGTTTGGTTTTATGTATTTTTATTACTTATAAAATTAATTAGTAAATAAGTATATTACCTTCGAATATTATTCGTAGCGTAATGGTATTGAAAATCTCGAGTAAAGTTTTAGATAGGTGACTTTAATACATATGATGAAAATTTATAAATTTTGAATACATAGGAACCTATTTGATTCTAGCTATGTAACTGTTTATCATAAGATGCCTTTTTGTACAATATCTTTGAAGCTTCTGTTTGGGCCAAAAGTTTGAGAAACTAATTGTGTAGAACAATTGCAATTACTTGTGATGCCAAAAATGTTCAGGCCAGTTCTAAAAAATATACCTAAATTATATTATTCTTATTGCTATCTCGTATTTCACAATTCATTTATTAATCGCTCTAACCGTGAAAAAGTATAAAACTAGCCAATGGTTAAAGTGATTTTTTTAATACGGTTGCGTTTTTAAAAACTGTTTGTCCTTGTTTTGGAATGAACCAATAATTCAAAATAATAGAACTCATTCAGTTTTTTTGGTAATTTCAACCCCCGAAAAGACCTAAAGGGGTTCAAAGCTGCAATTAAAATAGGTAAATAAATTGCGATAATCGTTGGAATAGTTTGCTGCGGAAAGAGCCATATGAAGTACTTAGGGCATTTTTTTCTTGGTTTAGTTTCATATCAATATACCTAATCTTCCTTTTCGTACGGGTCGTGTATATTAAGTCAATAGTTGTAATCAGATGAACTTCCTGAACTCTAAAAATCTAATAAGGAATATATTAGAATAGTAATAAATATTAGGTATAATCATTATTAATTATAGTAAAAAGATGATCGTGGGATGATATCAGGGAATTCACATTTTATATTCTGGCCGTTACTATAGAAAACCAGGCCTTTAGATGATAAGTTACATAAATAAAATTTAGTATAAATGCGAAATAAGTTATAACTTTTAGAATTATATCTACTGATGTTATCTACGTCGTGTCTAACTCGCGAGGGTATATGGAATGACTAAAATAAATTAAATAGTGTAAAATAAAATGCAACTATACACTAAAACTTAAAAACAAAATCATATAACACCACAGACAAGAATACTGCTCTTCTCATAAGGGCAGAATAGTTTACGCGCGGTGGTAGTCTTTATGTTACGAGTACCAAATTATTTTAAGATTTTTTTACAACTCTTTTCCATTATTTTAATTTATTTATTTTGAGTTTGTTTTGTCAGATACAATTATATAACACGTGTATTAGTACAGTACACTAGTTGTAGATAGATTATTATGTACGTTACGTATTGTTACTCAAACTCATTCGTCATTTTTTGTCACAAAAATATACACACCATTTTCAAAGTAAATTATAATAAAACATATTAAATAATCGAAATTGGAAATCATTCGACTATACTTGTGTCTTATTTTGTAGATAGTTTCTTATTTATGTAATAAATATATTAGATATGTAATAAAAATAAAATCAAATGTAGTAACTACATGTTAACGGTGAAGTAGTTTTTTTTTTGGTAGCGTCATTTATGTAACGACAATAAAATCAGAGAAAATAAAACAGAATCTTTAAGAAGCATAGATTTTCTAAAGCATTTATTAAACTTACATATTTCCTCGTTTTCGAAATACTTCTTATTGAAAACATTCTGGTATGTTTTTTTTTTAAATTATTAGTTTATCGACTATATATAGAAATATGTACAGAATGGGATCAAAATATCGACTTTCAATGTGTGGGTTAATATATTACACTTAGTTAGAAATTTACAGTTTTCCTGTATTTGACACTAAACTCGTTGCAATATTTTAAATTAAATTATAATAATAAATGTGGTAATGCACGTAAATTAATTTAAAAAAAAAGCTGTGTTTATTAAAATTTCATCACCAATATTAAGTAGGAATACTTTTTTCTGCATTAAGCAATAATTTTACTTAGTTACTCAAATGTGTTGATTTTTTATTGACAGTGGACCAATCAAATATTTATATTTATTCAGTTTAATTTTAGTTAAAAATGAGCACTATTTAGTGCAAAAAATAAACTTTAAGTACATTTCAGTAGGTAGATATATTTTTGTCTGTACAGTTAAATTAATTTCTTTACAAAGAAATTACCAAAACTAGGTTAATAATATCACGTGTAATGTCCCAATTGTTATGTAATAAAATATTGTGTCAGTGCAGTGCAACTACACGTTATCCTTTGTAAGTAATATACATATAAAATATGTAGGATGTTCAGAAAGTTGATGGACATATTATGTAACAATATTATTGTAAAAACATGTCTAAAATTTGTGTAAAATAAAAAAAAATACTAACTGATACTGATTCTGCTTTTTATCAGCAAATTTGTCAGTCAAATGTATTTTACAAAAATAAAAAAAATATGTCCGATACTGAACTAATTGAACACCCTGTACTATGGTGGAATGGGTAAGTAAGTATTATACAGGATTATAGAGGTGTACTTTGCCCAAAGGCAGTGTCTGATACAAAATTCTAACTCGAAATCGACAAATTGTATGAAAGAGCTGCGCGGTAATTCTGTCAACCGATCTCGTCACCGAAGTGATACGCTCCCGAACCCCTCTCGCTTTTCTGACAGTTTTGATAGCTCAAAGCTGTCAAAAAAACGAGAGAAGCTCAAGAACGCGTCACCTCAGCGACGAGATTGGTTAACAGAATTGCCGCGCTGATCTTCTTCTTGGTTACTTGGTTGACCACATAGTAAAATTGTTCATAATGATGGTCTGAACTGTCTCAATCTTTTTTGGCTTAGTACACCTTTATTCAGAAAGCTGAATAATCCTGTAGATCGTAAATATAATAAACCTTATTTAGGTGCCTAAGAACTTCGTTGCATTCTAGTCAATTTAATTCAAATTATATTATTGATGTTATTGTTTATAACAGTATTAGATATAAGATATCAAGTATGGGCTGAACCAAACTTCTTGACGGCTGTGTTAGGCTGAATCATGTTAGATGTAGGTGACAGGGGTGCGCGGAGCAGAGAGCTCACGTCTCACCCCTCTCACCCACCCGGTAACATCTCCCCCCGCTCCCTTCTTAACCGCAGGCGATACGCGAGTTCAGCGGTCGGCCTATAGTCAAAGAATATATAATAATACTACGTATAGAACGGCCACTCGTTACCCCCCACCCGTTTGAGTCTTCCTCACTTCCACCCCGCGTCTACGTACCGCATCGTGCACTCTGCGCGCGGGCTGCACTGGTCGGTGGATTTTCTAATAAAAACTACCTAGACTGTGACAATAGGGAAGACTTGTACTGTGTATGGTTGAATATCAATGATACGTAACAAAACAAGAAATTTTAATGTTTCCCTAAGGATAAATAATAGGAACTTATTTTACATTATTTGGTAACTTCCTCTTGATATTATCTTACAAAAGAAGTAGATCGGTTACTTTTTGTTAATATGCTTCCAAATTAAGTAATTGTTATACTATTTTAAGCACTAGATTAATATTCATTTTTGCAAATTATGTACGCAACTGTCTCACTCACGCGGCATGACGTCACGATGTGGTGATCGCTGACAGCCATAGACGTTCCGCACACAAATGCGCGTGTAGCGACCGTGCGTAAGTGTGTTGTCTGTGAGTAAGTACTGTGTAGGTGTGCGTAAGACAGCAGATTTTGTATGAAAAATCGCGGAGTGTCCGGGCTGTGGCTATACGCGAGTTCAGCGGTCGGCCTATAGTTACCAGCAGCGCACAACCCTGACTGATGCGAACTTAGCAGCTGCGCAAGGATTGGATTTCGCGCAGCTTGTAGCTAACTTCATAGCCGCTAACAAGTTTGATTCAGTCTATACACATGTTATAAGAATCTACGTTGTAATTTTTTTTCCAGTATGTAATCAAATTCAAATTAGTTTTTTGTTTAGTCAAATAGTGATATATTCATTGATTTCAAAACCAAAGTAAAACTAAATGCGTATGAAGGGGCAACAGAGGTCAGTTTTTTGCTTTAAAAAAATAATAGAAGTATATAATTGGATTTTTTTCAATGACTTATTTAAATTGTAGATATAATTAAACAGTTTCATTCAATTTTTAAATGTAATTTATATGCCTTAATCCTTACATATACATAGATGTTGTGTAATAATTAAAATTATAGTGAGAATAAAATTAAGAATTGAAAAAAAAAAACTTAAATACATATTTATTGTTTCAAAAAATTAGGATTTTAATCAAGTTATACTATTAGAATCGCACTTTATTAAGTGGAATAATCAAATTATTCTATATATTTTCTTGTAAATTGTAAAAATATTATATGGCGAAAAATTTTACGAAAATTTAAAGTTATTTTAGTCTTCTGGAATGTGATATAACATGACCGTATTTCTGAATTGAATTGAATTGGCCTATTGTAGACGGTCACTTTAAATTTTACTTATAAAATAGGGCTAGATGACTAAAAAAATATAATTAGTCCGTCAGATAGATTAAAAAAAATATTAGACACGTATTTTTTCCGTTAAAGTTCCGCGTGACGTCACGAGTGTACTACAAATGTACAGACTACGTCGCAGTGACGTCACGAGCCCCCACTCCGAAACTTTGACAAGGTTTATCTTTGTCATTTATTGTTTTATTGACAAAAGAAAAAATACGGGTCTAATATTTTGTTTAATTATCTCTAACGGACTAATTATATTAATGTTTTTTTACCCAGTCATCATACCTATTATAAATGTGTATTTGAACCCTGTGTTATTTATATATTCACTTAGTTCTATCACTTTTAGCACATTATTTCTGATTAAATATGGCACTCGTCGGCGATATAATAAATATTTTTGAATTTGAAGTTAGCATGCAGTTTTATGGGATTTTAGTGTAAGAATACGAAGATGTAAAGCATATATTCTAAAGTCATTGTATTTGAACATAATTTAGACACATTGCTCTTTATATTTAACCAAAAATTTGTGTAGCAATTTGTAATAACCTGTACTTGATTAAAAGGACTGTGGTCGTACATCTGAACAAGTCGTGGATATGGAAAAATAAAATGTATTTCTATGAATTTGTTTTGATACATATGTTTTCCTAAAATATACCTAAACAATACTTTACAGATCTAGATCTTCTTCACAGGAAATAATATAAATGTGGCTCCCAACTACATTTTTATAAATCAATCAAAAATATTGACACAAAAGCAATATTACACAAGGAAACTTCTGGTTCCCTGAACTATTTTAACTTTGTAGCTATTTCGGGACCCATCATGATCACTACATAGTATAAAACAAAGTCGCTTCCCGCTGTCTGTCCCCATGTATGCCTATATCTTTAAAACTACGCAACGGATTTTGATGTGGTTTTTTTTAATAGATAAAGTGATTCAAGAGGAAGGTTTATATGTAATACATCTGTGCGAAGCAGGGGCGGGTCGCTAGTAACTCATAAATACCTGTATCTGTCGAAATTACGAAACTGTACTTTTTTCCAAATATACCTACTACTAAAGGAACAGCATAATACCTAGAGTACCTAGTTAAACTGTACTGAAATATTACCATGCTTTTTTGATATGAAGCCTAGAAAATATTAGCTGTAAAAATGATTAGTCTGATACACACTGTGCTAAATAGTCGGAATTAATTTAAAAAAAAAAAAAAAACAAGTTATATTAATATTGGAACATTGTTACCCCCTTCGTTCAATCGTTCTTTTGAAATAGGACATCAACTGCTGGACATAACTCTCTTCTATGAACAGTATTGTTATCCCAGGACTCTAAATGACCATCGTCCTTAATTATAGTAATAGTGAAAAACATTGTATCCAAAGATTTGTTTATTGTTTAAAATACAACAACTAAATTATAACATTTAAACATGTTTATTTGTTTCATTTATAAATCTACTTATTTACATCACTTAGACAAAATTTATAGCATTTTGAAAACCAACTAAAATTATTTTTCCATTCAGACGTAAATTGTTTTAGTCAAATTTCTAAAGCATTACATACTAAATAATTAATTACTTTCTTTTACCTATTTTGACTTCATACTTCTGATCTTCTTCCTTTCTTTGTAGAGGCTTTCACATTGAACTGTAATTAATAAAAATTTCACATTAATATTTGGGTAGATGCACTAGTTTTGGCCCTTCTGGCTCATAATGTTGAATTTGAAAAATGTTAAATTCCCAATATGTTGAATTCTGAATTTCACTTCCGGCTTGTAATGTTGAATTTGCAAAATGTTGAACTAGAATCTTTCTGGCTCATAATGTTGAATTTGCAAAATGTTGAATTGACCATCTTAGTGTAATTTTTGGATACATTAAATTTTAATGATTGTCAACAATTAAAAAAAAATATTTAACGTCAAACTATAACAATGACACAAACGGGACAGTGCCCAAAAACCGGCACATCTGCCTTATGCCGGAAACGGCAGGTGGTGCGTTTCTGCAACCAAGTGGTGACCCAGATTGGGAGATTGAAACCCAGGCCGACCGAAAATGCATTGGGTTGATGACATTCAACAATCAGTAAAAGCCGAATCATACAAGTTGGCGGATGTGAAGTTAGCTACAAATTGCGCAATATCCAATCCTTACTGGAGCTCACTGAAAGCTGCGCTTCAATTGGATTTGGCACAGCTTGTAGCTAACTTCACATCCGCCGACTTGTATAATTCGCTGCCTTTTTTACGATAAACATTGTATGTGTCATGTGACATGATCTGAAATCTGAACTAACTGGAGTCAGAAGGTTGCATTTTAAGATCACGTCAAAAGACACATAGCTGTTTATCATAAGAAGGTCAATAGGTTGGGTGCAATTGGCAATGGACAGAGGTGAATGGCACTAACAAAGAGAGGTCTATGTCTTGTTTGCTAACCAAGCAAGAGCTGATGATAATAATGATGATATAAGGCTAATGCGATTCAATATTAGGGCCAGAAAGATCTTCAAAAACAAACTGGAAAGTCAACTTTTGTATTCATTGTCTATAACTGGAAAGTAGACTTTTTTAACCCCCGACGCAAAAGAGGGGTGGTATAAGTTTGACGTGTCTGTTTGTGTGTCTGTCTGTCTGTCTGTCTGTGGCATCATAGCGCCCGAACCACTGAACCGATTTCAGTTTAGTTTTTTTTGGATGAAAGGAGACTTAATCGAGAGTGTTCTTAGCTATGTTTTATAAAAATCGATTGAGCCGTTTAAGAGTTATGGTGGGTTAAAGTGGGGATGGAAGAACCAAAATTCTACAAATGTGCCCAAAATGGTTGTCAATGTGTCGGGGGTTTTTTAAATTTTTAATTTATACTATGTATGATAAATTCTATTGAAAGTAACACTGGACAGGAGGCACTGATGCAAATGTTTAACACATTATTTTTTTTATTTTTTATTAATTATTTAAGCAGTGTCACAGGGGGTTAACTCCCCTGTGACACTGCTTGCATAACTAGTATGCGTGCTTAGCACAACTAGTAAGGTAGTAGAGTAAAGGGAAATTTAAATCTGAGTTACTATTATTTGTTGTTTAGAGCTGGGGCCTTACTATGTAAGCTCTCTTTTGCTCGGCTTCGCTTGTCCTCCCGCTCGCTCTCGTGGCGTGAGTAACTGGCGCAAGCAGAAGGAAAAGTGAAGCCAAACGTTAGAGTGCTTACACAATAACTCCCCTGGACATATTTTTTATTAAAGGTTTGTTTGACTACATATTACCATAACATACTAACTATTGTACTATGTCACTCCTTATGCTTGGGCAGAGAGAAAACTTGGTAAGTAATACATTTTTAAGATGAAATAATGTATGAGCATGGAATCAGATCAAGAAAATCTGGATGAATAAGAAACCGGAGTCTCTTGACAAGATCAAATTAGGAAATTCATATACAAGGCCAGTGACATTGCCGAGATATTAACAAGTTTACATGACACTAGGCATGGCCCATGTCATGTATAGGCCGAATCATACAAGCCGGCAGGTGTGAAGTTAGTTACAAGCGCAAAACCTAATCAATGTGAGCTTGAATTTCAGTCAGGATTGAATATTGCGCAGCTCGTAGCTAACTTCACATCTGCCGACTTCGTCATTGTGATTCGGCTTATAGCATTAATAGCCAATAAGGATATCAATTTCTAAGCCCTGAACCAGTTGCAATAGGGCACTTCTTTAATTCTTATAAATGTGAACTAGGCAACGAAGCTATTTTTTTAGGTATCACCACACATTTAGAACTCTCACTGTGTTTACTACATCAAAACCCAAGGCCTGAATCTATGGAATCATCTGCATATATCTGCCCTTCATAGGATAAGTCAGAAGGTTGCGTTTTTAAATCAGATTGCAAGACATATGCTGTTTATCATAAGGTGAGTTCAAGATGCGCTTGATGGCATTTTTAGCATTTACAAAATGCCACTTTTGCTCACACATTCTGAAAACGAAAACTGAATGTGATCTTTGTTGGCGTTTTTAACTGTTAGTTTTGTCATCAGTAGACTACCCGATAGCACCTATACCTAGTATTAAAGGCAGTTATGGACTCCCAAAAATTGTGATACAGAACCTGTTTAAGCTTCACCATTAATGAAGCTGATTTTGTTTTATTTATGAAGCCTTTACTACCAGGTAAGCCAGCCAGGCTAGGTTATTTATGTGGAACTAAAATAATTGAGGTTATCATAGAATCTATGTGAGGTTATAATAGCCACTTACTGTAAGGATCAAATAGTTTCAGTTCCAGCTTCTCCGCTAAACGTTCTCGTATCCTCGTCACCTGATGTCCAGACACTACACTCTCCATTAGAACCATTATTGATCTGAAATAAAGAATTATCCAATAAGATAGGATTATGGCAGTAAGCAGGAGATCGATCGAATGAAAGAAACTTACTTGCTTTTGGCTTTTTTTAATAATATGTTTGTCAGAAACATTGTTGCAGAATTCTGTGTAAATTGTACACAAAATAATAGCCATAAACAGCTTACAGCACAGGAAAGCAAATTATTGTTTGTTTAATTCATTAATTTTCGATTCGATTTCTCTTTCTGTTTCATGTGAACTCTTCTCTCAATTTATTTTGTTCTATTTGTTTAAAGCATATAAATGAAACAGACTCCGAGAATTTTTTGAAGTTAGACAGAGATAGAGCTATTTTATGTTTTAAAACTGAAGTAACAGGTAACACTTTTGTTATCAGCTGTTTAACCCTTTCCTATCTGACGGTACTAATTTGTACCACCCTATTTATCGCCTCTTACTTCCAATATCTGATCGCGCAACCTTCAAGTCTTACTGTCGATCCTTAGAAGTACCATTTAACTAGCCAATAAGATAGTTTTATTTGAATTATGACGAACAACAGCCAATCCGTGAAGCTTGCAAGTTGAGACCTTCACTGACGAAGAAGCAATTCAAGTGAGAGATTTTCAAAAATTTTAAAAAAATATAATTCACGAGGTAAGCTAAGATTTTCTAAATGAATTAGTCACATTAATTTGTTACTTCTACTATAATGATAAGTATTTTACATATTTTTTGTTATTTCTTTTCAAAAAATGACAAATTTTGACGAGGACCGAAAAGTACCGTCAGTAACTTCGTGTTTTTTTTCCAAGTAAGATTTGAGTTACATTGAGGGTAGGTATAAAGAGTTTATTCAATCTATTTCAGGTTTCTTACGATGGATGAAATGAAACAGAAAGCACTTTATCGAAGCGTGGCTCTTAGAAGACCTCCCTAACTGTAATGCGGAATCTGATGTTGAACAATCCGACAACGAAACTCCAGAAGATGTTCAACCTCCATTGCTACGGGATATCGGCACAATTTTTGAAGAGGCGTTGGAAAGAGAGCTTCATCTTGGTGACTAGCCACATTTGGACAATGAAATGCAATCCTGTGATTCTCAACAGGTAACACAAACTATACTTCTTACATCCAGCACTGATTTGAATGTTGCTGACATGCCAGGAATTGCAACACCAGTCACTCCATCAACTAGTGGTTTGTCTTCAAAAAAAAGACCTGAAGTAGAGCAAAGGTGAAATAAAAAAAATAGAGAGGAATTATTGACTGAAGGGACATTTGGGTGTGGAACTATCAGGTCTAACCGTAAAGGACTACCAACAAACATGAAGCCTGACAATAAACTGAAAAGAGGAGAATATGACTACAGATTTCCAAATAGTTCCAGATATACATTGGACTTTGGAAATGGAAAGATAATAAAGTTGTACATTTTGTCTCAAATATTTTACGGAAATGAGCAAGCCACAGCAACAAGAAAAGAAAAGAATGGTTCTAAATCCACAGTAACCTGCCCCAACGTCGAGGAGTAGATACCGCAGATCGTCTTCGAGCATTGTATTGTGTAGATAGAAAGTCTCCGAAATGGTGGCATCTCTTAGTCTGGAGCAAGACGGATACAGCAATGCATTCATTGTACACGGCCTTCTGCGAGACAAAACGCCCATGAAAGACTTTCGAAGATCTGTGGCACAAGGCCTAATGTCAAAGAAGGATCTTCCAATGTCAGAGAAAAAGAGATTGTCAAGAGATCAAACTCCAAGCCCAAGTCAATTAAAGTCAAAGCGCCGCATAACGGGATTTTCTACCCTAAAAGATGTAATGATGGGTAATAGAGTAAGCCATTGGCCTCGCTTTGAGAAAAATAAAGGACGTTGTGAAGTTTGCAGTATGAAAAACATCCAGTCCAAGCCACACACAAAATGCTCTCACTGCAATGTATTTTCATGTCTAAATGAGAAAAAAAATGCTTTTCAGAGTATCACGGCATAGAAATTTTGTAAAAAAGTGGTAAAAATTAGAATCAAAATATGTCCAATGTTTTTACAAAAACCTGGACATTTTGGTAACCAAAAGTCACTGACGGTACTAAAAAGTCCAGGTTTTGAAAACAATACCTAGAATACTAATAAAAATCTAAAAAAAATATGTGTGTTTCCTTAAACGGTACATAGTACGAATTAATTACCAAAAATCGTTATTTATCAATTTATCATACAGTCGTTAGGAAAGGGTTAACGAATTAACGAAGTGACGTTAGGGCTGTTCTATAAAGTTTTACAAAGACCGGTTTAATATTTACCGATTTTCTATAAAGTAATTATTTGAACAAAAGGAGTTATATTTGCAGAATTATTACCTATTTATGTTGTAAAGTTAAAATAAATAAATATTGTCACTATTTGTTTTCTACATAATTTAATTTAATCAATGTTGTTTTTTATTTTTAAAATATGTACGATTATAATTTCATTTCTTTTTTGCCATAGACAAAAACATTACATTTTGATTACATTGAAATGTGCCACGCGAACAAAATTCGTAAAAATAAAATTAATTAATTGACAGCATTCAAATATCGAAACACGTGCGAATTATTTCAAGAAACAGCAAACTTTCAATCATTTACGGTATTAAATATAGTGAAATGTGATACGCTGCAATAAAATCGCTTCTCGCAGCCACCAAACAAAAGGACGAATCCTGGTAACATTTCAAAAACAAACTCGTCCAGAGTGATGATGAACTTGTGAACCGGCGTCGTGTGGCGTTTTCGTGCGATTGCAACTTTTGTGTTCGTTCTTTGTTCTTTATTTATATCGCAAATGAAGTGACCAACCTCCATAGTGTCAGTTTTATTAGTATTTTGTTCATCGTAGTGTAGTTCCCGACAAAACAATGATAGATGACGAAATGGTTAAAATGGAGAATGGCGGCGGCGACGCCAACAGCAATGTGTCACCGACCAAACTCATGGTCAATTACATACCCGAGCTGATGACGCGCGACATGATGTACGCGCTGTTCTCGGCCATGGGCAAGATCGAGAGCTGCAAGCTGATCGCCAATCGAGGCTACGGCTTCGTCGAGTACGAGAAGCACGAGGACGCCGAGAAGGCTCGCGCCGCCTTCAACGGCCTCCTCATGCAAGGCAAAACGCTGAAAGTCTCATTCGCGCTCCTGAACCCCGAGAACAAAGTGAGCCACAAGCCGGACACGGAATCTAACCTGTACATCAGCAACCTGCCGCCAGACATGACGCTGGAGCGGCTAAACGCCCTCTTCGGTCAGTTCGGGAACATCACAAACAGCCGCGTCTCGCAGGGCATCGGCTTCGTGTGCTACGAGGCGCGCCTCCAAGCCGAGGATGCGATCAAACACATGAACGGCCAGACGCCGATCCCCGGGGCTGGTCCCATCGTCGTCAAATTCGCCAACAAACCCAATTCTAACAAGACAGCGCCGCGGCCCGGCGGCGGGCGCCTCGCGGCCGTAGCGCCACCCATAGCCTACAACGGCGCCGCTATGTTCAACGGCTCGGCGCCGGCTCCCTTCAACGGGAACCTGACGACGGCGTTCAGCGCGCGGCCCGCGTTCGCGTCCGGGTTCCCGCAGGCGTCGCCGCCGCCGCTGCTGCCGTCGCCGGGTAAGGCGCTGCCGTTCATCAACAAGGGCCAGCAGCGGTTCAACCCCATGGCGGCGACGAACCACTCGCCGCTGCCGCTGCTGGGCGCGCCCGCGAGCCCCGTGCCGCTGCTCGGCGCGGCGCCCGTGCCGCACCAGACCACTGTGTATGTATACAACATCGGTGAGGAGACCGAGGAGCTCGCGTTGTGGCAACTCTTCGGTCCGTACGGTGCGATCGACTCTATAAAAGTGATCAAGGACCCGGAGACTAAGAAAAACAAAGGTTTCGCGTTTGTGAACATGCGCGAGTATGATGAGGCCGCGATGGCCATCCAAGCGCTCAACGGGTACACGCTCAACGGACAGGTTCTATCGGTTAGCTTTAAGACGCAGAAGAGAAGCGCTTGATGTGTACGGACGTTCAAAACGCCGTCTCTTGTGATCGTTCCGGGCCGAAAGCTTAAAAAGATTTTCATTCCAATCTCAATATTTTTGTAGGCGAGGGGGATCCCGCTCGTATGTGCATTTCAGATTAGTCACATAAGTATTTTTGTAAGATTTAACATAGTTTTATATTCGCGAGAGCGCGACATGACTATTTTTGTGAGTTTAGTTGGCTTGACAGTATCATATATGTGTACCGATTTTTTTTATCATATGATATGGTATATTATATTGTACTATGTATGGACCTGTCGCATTATGTATATGGGTGCAGCAGGCCGCGCTAGCGCCGCCTGCTCCACCTCAACCCTCCAGATATTTTTATTTTGTGTAAAAAAAACTTCTGTATGTTTTTTATCTTTAATAAATTTCATGTTTAAATAGAATTTATTGTATATTTCTCTATTTTTATTTTCTATATACATAATCCCCGCCCTGTCGTTGTCCTTATTTACTTACATAATATACATATTATTATTATTTGTGGCAGTAGTTGTTCCATGTTATGTATTGTATGTGGCGGCAGGTCAGCTGTAAAACGCTTCAGTATTGCATGTTGTGTAGTGAGACCAGAAATAAGTTTTTATTTGTTTATGTTACCTCAGGGTTTATGGCTCCAGTTATTGTTTTTTCCCGTCATTAGTTATTCTTTATTATTTTTGGCACAAGTCAGGCCTTCTAATCAAAAGAGCGTATTTATTTAAGGCCGTCATAGACGAGCTGTAAGCTTTAATCACTTACATTGTTAAGGTTTCAAGTCCATTAGTGTAGTAGGTAGGCTAACGCCATGTAACTGTAATGACGGAATGTCGGAGCTATCTGTCGCGTCCATAGGAAGCCGATAAGATACCAGCGGTCCAAAAACTCGGGACTGCCACAAGTAAGCACTAGGTGCCTCAATTTATTACAAACAACAGTTTTAGGGAGTGAAAGTAGAAAGCATTCTCCACACGTGACATTTAAATGGTGAGTAAATGAGTTTTATTTTTCGTATGTAATTGCCGGCACCATAGCGTATGATTAAGGTAAATTAGAAACATAATTCTAGTCCATAGAGAGGTAAAAAGTCCGCAAAGAAACGTAAAGTACAATTTGGAAAGCAACATGTTTCTTGTTATCAGATTCAATGTTGGCAAACTAATCAAATAGAGCCATAAAATTGACTCATTCTGATACGATACGCCGTAAAGCAAAAATACTTTCTGATACTTCGACTGTTGCTGTGTACTGTACACACGCGTAACAATGATTATACAAATGATACCGCGGTCCAATGATCTGATAGACTAGTATTTAGCCAAGTTAAATAAGATAGTGTCGCTAGATTAGTACATTTATTAGCAGAGGAAATCTGCATCTTCCGTCGCTGTTTAGCGTGACTTTGAATGGGAAGGTCTATTTTTGGATCTCTTTATTCTTCACGCGTCCTGCCAAAGTCTGGAGCTAGGGCTTTCATTTCATCAAGAATGAAGTCGCCCAGATACGAAGTAATTAGAGTGATAGTTGTTTCGTTATGCAAGTCATTTGACTTGGTCCTTCGAATCGAACTATTGTTTTTGCATTGACTCCGCTAGGTAATAATGACTTATTATCGAAATTAGTTTCGGGCGTAATTTTTACGGGTGAAGCTAATTTCGATAAGTCATTATTAAGTACATGCTTGAAGCGAAAATATGGCGCAGAATATATTAACGAATAGCTAGGTCGCTTTAGGACACGACGTCCTTCCCAAGGGCATTATACGTATCGGTAATGTAGTTATGGATTCAACGACCTTTTCCATCCCGTCTCATGGCTGTCTATCGTCGGTTCAGCGCCAGTATTATTCGATATAGTTGTGATTTGACAGAGTCAAGTTTAAGGTTTCGTATTTGGGAACCCCTATGAATACCTACGTACATACGCAAAGGGTCGTCTACCTGTCTCGTCACTCCCCTCTCTGTCCCAACCAACTCGCCGCTTGCCGTTCTAAAAATAATAACTGGGAAGGACTAACGATCGTTTCTGAGCCTCTCAATATTGATTAATACAAAGTATTCGGAGAAAATTATCGCGTACAAGTCGTTATAATGTAAACAAGTAGCTAAGGCGACGAAATTGGTAGACTAAATAATTAAAATTTTTAGGCATCCAAAATTCGTTGCGCACGAAAGTTATTTGACTAATAAACATTTCAATTCATATGTAGGTTAAAATTAATTTAATGGATGTGCCTGCGTATTGAATTAATAGACTACAAATACTGGTACGTATGTTTGCACAAGTACATATTTATTAATTTCACCCAAGTGTAATGAGGTGATATTCCAGCAAGGTGGTTTTCACGAAGTATGTATTTTGTTAATGCTATTGTTGTCGTTGAAGCCTTACTTTATCTACAAATTTGTTCCTAGACTAGTGAGATAGGTATTGATAATTTTCTAATTATTATTCGCCAGTATCTGCATTTCAATGAATAAATTTACATCATGTAAATCTTTTAGCTTTAATAACAATAGCTTCAATGGAATAATCCAATCATTTTATCTCAAAATTATTCTATTTCTGTAAAATATACACAAAAATAAAGGAAGCAAATAAATCTTTATGTATTCTCGTTGTTACGGGCGGTTGAGCTGTCTATAAATATCTAGACTTTAGAATAATATCGTTAAAACAAGTTATTCGGAAAATACATAAAAAGTTTATACCTACCTACATCATCAAAATTCGTAACTGAGAAGCGTAGATTTTTAAACATTAGACCAATTCTTAGATTATTGTTTTAAAGTAAGTATTGCATTCCTGAACAATTTTATAACTAGCGTTTCTAGGAGTTTACCCCAAAAAATAAAAAGGCCAAAATCTAAAAAAAAAATCTTTACAAATCTGGGAAGTTCGTCTCTCATTACGATACGTAAACACGACTCTGGTGTCGTAGACTAGTCACCAGGGAGTATCTTTTAGGTGGCATCTTGGCGGCGCTACAAGCTGTGGCTAATCCTGACTGATGCTCACTCAACAGCTGCGCCAGGATTGGGTTATCCGCAGCTTGTAGCTAACATCACACCCGCCAAGAAGTTTGATTCGGGCTTCGGCCTATACCTACATACTTTTACCGATATCGTAGTGCGTGATTCACCATATAATTGAATGTGAGATACTCCGAAGCGACTAGTCTCCGAAGCTAAGAATCGTGTTTGCGTATAGTAATGAGACGGGCGTTAATTTGTTCAGTTCAATGCCAAAGTCTCTTTCATCAGGATTATGCTCTGCCAAGCCGTGCCAAGCTTTTTCTTTCAATTGAGTGACGAGACGAGCAGCACGCTCCGCTCGCCTGATGCTAAGTATCACTCAAGTCCACGGTAGGTCAGCGCCATCCAAAATTTTAAAATGTAAAAACTTAGACAAAACCCCCATAGCGTAGTTTGACTAGGTTTCTTTGCGATCATCGAAGTTAAGCCATGTTCGACACGGTCAATTTTCGGATGGGTGACCGTGGGTGGCGTTTGCAACTGAGCGCTGTTGTGACTCGGGCGGCCAGCTTATCCCTTATCATCCCTCGTTGCGCTAATCTCCCGATTCGCGTTCTTCATTGTCGTTGATAAATCACTACATAGTATAAAACAAAGTCGCTTCCCGCTGTGATTCAAGAAGGAGCTTTATGTATAATACACCTGTGCGAAGCCGGGGCGGGTCGCTAGTTACCTATATTTGTATTTCAGCAAAAGTTAAATAACTTATATCGTCATGATCAAGTAGGGTCGTCGTCGTTGCAGACCTAGGTTGTACACTTGTGGAAATATTCCTCCTCGGAGGTAGGAAGGAGCTACTTTTTTCCCCCATCTTGTGGGTTGTTGTACTCGTACTACGCATGTCAGTACATGGTTTCCACTCGAGATATTTTCGACCCCGTCTTTTGCTATGTACCCACGCCCAAAGGTCTTTGCCCACGCAATTTCTACTCTCAAATAGGGTGCAAAAGTCAAAAAGGGTTTTCCAAATTGAACGACACAACATTTTTGGGGTTTTCAAAGGCTTTATTTTCTTGGCAAGCTTAGCACTATAATTTATGTGACTGGTTTTGCTAACACATATAATTTGAGTAAATTTCCATCCATACCAGTTTTCGTATAGCCTGGAGCTCATAGTCAGCGAACTCAGAGATTTTTTTTCACTCTAACCTTGAAAAGCTTTAGATTATATCTCTTAGGAAACAGGGAAGCAGGAAGACTGTTCCATTCCCTGGTGGTACGAATCGAGAAAAGTTGAGGAAAATACAGCGATTCTAATAATACAGTAGTACTCCAATTGGTAAACTTAGGTAAAAGTAAGTCCACAATGAGCATTAGCTAAGCGGTCAACGTACAACCGTTACTGCTACAGTATTGATGTAGAATATGAGCAGAGAAAGCACGCAACACGCCAAGCTAACTTATTCACGGCACCCTTCCCTTTATCATATCTTGGAAATAAAGGATGATTCATACTACACCGAGGCGTGGGCCGGTCCAAATATTTTTAAAGCAGATAAGCTGTTATAATCATTAATTACGTTATTAACTGATTTTGGGAAACCCGCCTTGCCCATAGTGTATTAGTCTACAAATCTTTTTTTTTGACAAAAACTTAACAACCGTCTTCATACAATGAAGTCCAAGCCTGAAACAGCGAGAGAAAGTAGCGATTTTGCGCGTCGATTTCAGTAGGCACTGCAACTTTCATCAATTTTCTGGATTTGATTCGAAACTTGAGCTAAGTTAATTAAACCTTTATATTACCATCTCACGATGTTCCATAGTGTTAAAAGAAACTCGCAAATTAGCCTATAAACAACAGAGATATGATGTAAATGTAACATAGGAAGAAAAAAACATTCAGACAAATTGAGAACCTTCTTTTTTTTAAAGTCGGTTGAAATTGCTAATATGAATATTTGGTTAGTACGGGATAAGCATCGTCTCCGGTCCAGTATACTCGAAAATGTAACATGAATCATCCCACTATGAGTTACAATTACAACAAAGAAAAATATTCCCTCGCAACCAATTTTCTCAAATACTCGGCGCGTACGATAAATTCACGTATACATCACCTAACTAAACAATGGAAGAAATAATTTGAATTCTGGGAACACAGACGCACGTAAATTATTATTTTACCGACGTAAACTTTCTTGGCGGTGACTAAAGTATGAAAACCTGTCCCCCATAAAACCAGATCATCTAAAGCAACGTAATTATGCATACAGTTACTGAATCGAGGAGCGTGGTCACGTGGAATTTAGGCATTAAATTTTGACTAAATAAATGCCATTGTACCGAGGAGTTCATAATTATAATAAGCTGTATAGTAGCAACACGCGTATAATGAGGTTCCGTAGATGATGATTTTGATAGCTATGAATCTAATTTTTATGATGTTGATAAGTAAAGATTTTTGGCGAAAAAAGTCCCGAGGTCAAAGAGCTATGAGCAAGTAAAAAATCTCTACTTTACTTGTATGCTAGTCCTTAAATGCATAATTTTGATATAATTTTAAGTCACTAAAATTGAGATCAATACCTAAATATTAATGTCAATACATAATAAATTAATATAAATAAATAATAATATTATAATTGTCAATACATAGTAAAAGTCGTTACGAAACTATGTGACGTCGGGGCGGACGATATTATAAGGATTCCTTGTTTTACAACGGAACTCTAGAAGCCGATAAAACAAACCGAGTTTCATGCTCGGGTAAAACTGCTGATAAACAGAAAGGCCAAGGTCGAATCTCGAAAGCAGACGAAATTCTAAAGATTTGGCTTTGGCGACATGTTTCAATGGGTGCAGTTTAAAAATAAACTAAAAATATAAACTAATAATATTTCTGAGAATATCTGCGGATAGATCGAACTGTCTGTCGCCTTGTGGTGGCTCATATTTGCCAAACAAAGATAAAATAACATGAAAGTATAGCAGACGCTAAAATGCAACTTGGCATACAGTATTTTTTTGGATAGAACGTTGCATTTCATCGCCCGGCAAAATTCGTCATGTCGTCACTATTACTACATAGTATAAAACAAAGTCGCATCCCGCTGTCTGTCCCCATGTATGCTTATATCTTTAAAACTACGCAACGGATTTTGATGCGGTTTTTTTAATATATAGAGTAATTCAAGAGGAAGGTTTAAATGTATAAAACACCTGTGCGAAGCCGGGGCGGGTCGCTAGTGATTTTATATTATTTTGTTTGGTTTATTGAAAAGTATCTGTGTCTTTTACATTCAATTTTTTTATTATGTTCAATAGTGATGGTATCTACATCCATCTTAGCTACAGGCACCGTCAAGATTAAAACAGTTTTCGAAATAAAATAAAAATGTTTTTAAAGTGGTAGTTTAGAAATACATTGCAATTTAGCGTCCTCGTATTCGTACTGTCTTCTTAAAACAAAGGCAAAGAATAATGAAGCATGTTTTTAGACGCTGTACGAATAAGAATTACATATGCTAAAAATAAAGTTCATTCGACCATAGTATACGAACTTATAAGTTCGTATAGGCCGGGTGGCTATCCCTGGTGTCAGAATTCTCAAGCCTCTATATGGCCTCTGATATGTCTAAACGGTTAAAACAACCGGCATTACAATTTAACTTGTCATCCGGATCATGGTAATGCTGAGTTGTATAGGCCAAGTCAATCTACTTGGCGGCTGTGATGTCAGCTACAACTGCGGACAAACCAATCCTGACTGAAGCTCACTTAACAGCTGCGCTATCCGCAGCTTGTAGCTAAGATCACAGCCGTCAAGTAGTTTCATTCCGTTTAGTTTCCTACTTCAGAGCTTTCGGCCTATAGCTAAATGTCACCCGCTGTCACCCATCTAAAGACTGACTAGCTCGAGTCGAGTCGAACGTAGCTTAACTTCGATGACCACGCTAGTCAACACCTATTAGTTTTAAAATTGCTTTATTAATTAACATAAAATATTACAAGAAAAAGTCAAAAAGGATATATATTGTCGATGATCACTAAGAAACACCAAAATTATATTCAATAATCGGCCAAGTACGAGTTGGACTCGCGCACGGAGGGTTCCGTACTGTATGGGAGCCCCCCTTAAATAGTTATTTAATTTTAATTTTATTATTTATTATTCAAGGGAATATATAACTAAATATTCTGTGAAATTTTCAAGCATCTACCTGGTACCATTATTAATATAGAGCGAAAAACGTCTAAAAATTCAGGTTTGTTGTATGGGAGCCCCCCTTAAATATTTATTTTATTTTGTTTTTAGTATTTGTTGTTATAGCGGCAACCGAAGTACATCATCTGTGAAAATGTCAACTGCCTAGCTATCATGGTTCATGAGATACAGCCCGGTGACAGACGGACATCGAAGTCTTAGTAATAGGGTCCCGTTTTTACCCTTTGGGTACGGAACCCTAAAAACTAAAGTAAGTAAACCTACCAACACTGAAATGTAAGCAAAATACATGTACAGTGGCCTACGTGTCACATGTACGGTGTACCCAACTCCGTGTGTTTAGGTGTTAGGGAGTGTTAATAAAGACAATAGGCAGCTGGTTTCTTTCGCTCGATTGCCGTAATACATTCATTATTTATTGGTTGTTGAATTTGTTTCGGTTATTTTTCAGTATTACAGTATAGGTAATACTGTAATGTTGCTAAGTACTTCTCATCATCATTGTTCTGAGATCATAGTATGAGTTTACATATAGTATAGGCTGAATCAAAGTTTTTGGCGGCCGTGATGTTAGCCATGTTGTGCGAGGATTGGGTTTCGCGCAGCTTGTAGCTAACTTAACAGCTGCCAAAGTTTGATTCAGCCTATAGTTAGTATGCAAACGAAAACTTATCGTTTTCGTTTCGCTCCCTACTTCCCTACATTTTTGTTAGTTCTACCTTGTTTCCGCCAGGGGTGCTGTACAAGAATATGTGGTATCTCGCTAAATCTACCGTAGTTTCTTTTTACGAATAATGTCATATTAACCGCTCTGGGGACCTAATTTTGAATTTCGATCGCCTCGGAACGTATACGGAATTTTGACAGATTGTATGAAAAAACTCTATGTTGTCTATGAAAGTTACGAATGCTCCATACAAGTTCCGTTTACGTCCAAACCGTGCGAAGTTCAAAATTAGGTCCCTTGGGGCCGGATTTTTCAACTTCGCACGGTTTGGTCGTTTATGGAACTTGTACGGAGCATTTGCAACTTCCATAGATAATTATAGAGTAATCTCATACAATCTGTCAAAGTCCCGTATAGTTACGTTCCCAGTCGTTCAAACCTTGAAAAATAAGGCCCATGATCTTTGCGAGTTTGCACCTATCAATTAAAATTGCTATAGTAGTACCTACATAAGTAGTTCCTTAAACTGACCTCGCTTACGACTACTTTATTTTTTTTTTAAATCTTGACAAGTTCTGATCATATTCGAAGTTTAAAATCTCGTTTTCATACTTTCTGGTATTACAGAAGAAATAACTATACTTAGTACCAATACGCTCTATAACGAGCCTTACCTACTTACAGATCAAAGGGTTTTTTTTTATTCTATAAAATTATGAAGAGCCCGTTATCGCTTCCATGTTGACCTCTTTGCCCTAAAGAATATAATTGTTTAAACAGCGATAACATAAGATAATTTGACCTTTTGGTCAATTTAGGTCCAGGGATTCCCAAGAATGGTAATTTGGGGATATTTGCCAGTTAAATCAATTTACACGCATAGTCGTGTCATACTCGTAGGCCTAATTATGAATACGCCATCGTAAATTTAATAGCAACGTAAAAAGTGTTCTATAACGAATGCCTAAAGTGAAAAAGGAACAGAAATATTCTAATTAGCTATTATAATTACGATGGCGCCTTCATAATTGGGCATCATGTCCATTTATTAGGTTCTTGAAATAGGCTACGCTACAATAATTAGACTAAACTAGCCATTCCGGCCCAGTGGCTAGCGTCAGAATTTCTAAGCCAAACGGTTAATCCAACCGGGCGTGTCATCCGAATTACGGTAACGCTGTTGTAAATACAATACAATCCGCGCTAACCCTTCCGAACACTGTCCGCACTCACCGTTGCTTCATTTCGGTTATATACTAGAAACGCCTACCTACATACCCTACAGTAAATCACTTAGTAGATATAGTAAAAATACCTTAGTAAATCAATTAGTACCCAAAAGTACATAGTATGTCGAAAACAAAAGTGCACAGAGACATTTCTCATCATAATGCTCCTGATTACGTCGTTATGCTAAAAGCCTATGAGCATGTTATCCCGACAGTTTCCTCGGAAATCGATTTATAATCTTCTCCTTTGATATCCGTCCAGATGGGCCAATGACATCGATTTGACTTGGATCTGTGCCATCTTATCAGATATGACGTTTATGGTGCTCTTTCCCAATTAAAAGAATACACAAAACATAGCTATACATTGATAGGCAGGGTCGGCTTTAGGTTAGAAACGGGGGCTTGCCCGTACTCCAAGTGTCAACGTCTCAAGTAACTACCTTTCGAATCAGTATGCCCAGAGTGTTACAACCCTTTGTAACACCTACTTACTAACAACAACTCTTGATCTTGTGATATTGTTTGTCCTGCATTCTCTTTGTGGTATCAACAGTGCTATCATCAGTACGATAACACAGTCCATTTTGATACGCCTTACATCAGAATTGATGGCATTGTCCTTTTTTGTGGTACTTGTAAAAGTAGCACGCCCAAATAATGCCTGCGGGCGAAATGATCCTACGAGTATTACGGCTCCGATTAACATGCAACATCAAATTCATGTCAACTCTTTCATAGCTCGGGAGGTAAGCGCAAAAAATGCAAGTAGGTACTTCTAAAAGTAGGTAGGTAGGTTCTAAAAGCTGAATTTTTGGTATTACGTTATCATGGTGGTGTACAACATTACCCATTAACAACATAATTATATCACTCACTACATAGTATAAAACAAAGTCGCTTCACGCTGTCTGTCCCATTGTATGCTTATATCTTTAAAACTACGCAACGGATTTTGATGCGGCTTTTTTTTAATAGATATAGAGCTTCAAGAGAAAGGTTTATAATTGTATAATACACCTGTGCGAAGCCGGGGCGGGTCGCTAGTTAGATTATATGATAATACTCGTATTAGTCAGTCAGCTTAGTTCCTTAGCATTTGGTCGAAGTTCCTTCTTTAGAAAATCACATACTTAGTTACAAAAATATCAAAGATTCTCATGTAGCAGTAGTCTGTTTCCAACTTATTTTTTCTATAATAATTTGGTTTATTTAAAATACGTTTTTATACTATTTTGCACATTTCTCACGATCGCGTAAACTATTATTAAAGATGATTGCTTCCTAATGACGAAGATAAACTAACGCGTGTCCCGTTTCGAGGTCACGAATTCGCGATTTTCAAACAACTTTGTGCATGTGGTCAAATAGAAGAACTACTGTTATCGTCAAGCGACTATGGATTTGTTTTAGGAAATGCGATAGTAGCGCACTCCTGCAATTCTACTGAAAGTTGGTAGTTTTACAGCTGCGTTTTTGTCGGCCAAAACCGAATATTACTTTATGATGCTTACGTTTTCTTTTTTTAATTCAAAATAGGCTTATGTCGGACCTGTCGCGTTATTGTGTAAGCGCCCTGACGTTCGGCTTCGCTTTTTCTCCCGCTCGCTCTCGTGGCGTGAGTAACTGGCGCGAGCAGGAGAAAAAGCGAAGCCGAACGTCAGAGCGCTTACACAATAAGGCCCCTCGTCCTCTTCATCACTACATAGTATAAAACAAAGTCGCTTCCCGCTGTCTGTCCCAATGTATGCTTAAATCTTTAAAACTGCGCAACGGATTTTGATGCGGTTTTTTTTAGTAGGTAGGGTGATTTAAGAGAATGGTATAAATGTATAATACACCTGTGCAAAGCCGGGGCGGGTCGCTAGTTTAAAATAAATCACTGATGGTCTAGGAGGAAGCACGCTTGATGGGCTCTAGATTCGAAGACGCCATCTATACAAGTTCGTGCCAAATAAATAGAACCTAAGCAACAGTTGATTTTAAGGTGTCATCAGAGGCAAAGAATATACAGGGTTACCCAGAACTGCAGGGCTAGGATGCGCACGAAGTAATATTTTCTTTCGACGTGTCAGAACGAGACAGCATCAAAGTGTACAGGGTTATTTCCAATCAATTAGCATCCTTTTAGAGGTTAATTCTGTACCTACATCAAAACTAACAACTTTTACTCTGCTACTTTTGTCCAATCTCGAAAAAAATTGCTGTTCCATAAAAAAATATCATTCACCCGCGACAAAATGTATGGAACAGCTGTTTTTTTTTTAGTTCTGACAAAAGTCGCAGAACAAAAGTTGTTAAGTAATTATGATGTACAGAATAAGCCCCTAAAAGGATTCTAATTGAATAGAAATAACCCTGTATATCTGTCACTTTTTCACTCTTCTTTTAAAACAGTTATTTTCGTGGCTTTTCGTGGTCGCATGCTGGACTAGCTGATGTACTAAGACGGAAGACGGAGATTCAACTTTTACTGTGGGACCAATCCGGAATTCGAGAAAAAAAAACCCAGCTGTTTCATACAGCGACTCCGACTTGCAGTTTTGTATGTAACAGCTGTTTTTTTCGTTTGGGCTGACCCTATAGTAAACGTTGTTCGTGACGATGGTCTTAATCGCCCCTTGTGGTTTAGTATAAAGAAAGCAGATAACCCTGTATAGTGTCTGAGGTGAGGTAGCGCCAACATTTCGTGCCAGCCCCGCTGATGCCGATTCATAGAATTTCACGTATTCGTATGCGTGTACGATATCGAGCGTTTTATGCATTTCTTATGCAACATGCCATCTGCATTTCTTTGAAATTAATAGCTTAGTCGATCACCTAAGTAAAGCAACGTTCAATTATAAGATATGTGACCGCGGGTGGCATGTACAACTGAGCGCTGCCGTGGCTCCGATGACACGTTAAATTGTGGGCACCCGGTTGTTGTAACCGTTTAGCCATGTCAAAAACCTTCAAGCGGCTAAATTCTTACACCAGGAGCTTAGCATACGACCACGAAAAGAGTTTTGTCGACGTGTGAATAAGTGACAGATATATTATACTTGACCATAACTCTGTCTCATTCTGACACGTCGAAAGAATTATTTCGTGCTGCGTAAGTATACTAGCCTAGCTGGACTAGCCAACATGCATATAGATATGAATTTACTTTTCATTGAAACCTCGAGCAAATAGGTATCTACAGAGCCACAGTCTTTAAGTGAAAGTAGTAAAAAAATGTTCGAGTGCCATCATTTATATACCGACTTAGATATTTAGACTCGTTTTCTCGAATCTCGACATTATTTCACCTTATTAGTGCTTGTAACCGAGCACTTTAGCATCGCGCGGCGTTGTAGTCGGCTTGCAATCGCCTTACTACTAACTATAAAGCCTGCCCACTACGTAGCTTGGGCAGGGTTTTGGCTCGGACAGTAACGGCCCAGCACCGGTAGCAACCGGTGCTGGGCCGTTACAGGTTTCATACTTCGAGCAAATATCTATAGAGGCACAATCGCGCAATAAAAGTGTCCGAGCCAAAAGGAGAAAACCATTTGCCGACAAAGGGAGAAAACCATTTTATCCACTTTTAATGTCAGTTGTCATTGTCAATCCATACTTTATTTCCTCTTCGAGGGGATATAATGGTGGAGAGACAATTTGTCCCTTTGCCATGCTTCCCGTGCAGTGTACTAATAAAAGTAAACGTAGACTGGACACATAGTGTACCTTGAATAGCCTTCCTGTCGGGCGTGGAAATAGATCTTCGTAGCGCTACAATGCACTTGTCAATCGCTCGGGAATACATTGCTTTATTTGTTTAGCTCTCTACCCTGTCTGCGCGATGGTTCTACCTTCTGGAATAAATGCCGATCGATTTCAAAGGCTATGTGTAGACACGTTTTATGAATACACGTAGAGTTACTTCGGAGTATGTAGGTAGTGAGTCCGTGTTTTGCTTTATACAAGTAATTGACATTATTTACATGATGACTAAAAAATGTAATTAGTCCGTCAGATAGATTAAAAAAATATATTAGGCACGTATTTTTTCATATGTCCATTAAACAAAGATTGACGAAGTTGTAGTCCGTTAAAGTTCCGCGTGACGTCACAAGTGCAACCCAAATGTACCTGTCTACTGACTACGTTACACTAGTGACAACACAAGGAGTATTTTATGTACTCCAAAGTAGCTATGCATTATACAATCATGTGGATACAGTATTATTCTTATTTAAAGGCCACATGCATCATGATTTCCCGAACTTTCATTATATCACTGTTGGGCATAGGCCTCTTACCTGTACCATCGAAACGATGCGAGACTCTGGTAACTAGTTAGGCATTATACGTACTTTACGTAGATTATTCCTCGTGCGTGTGTACGGCTACACGGCCTGGAGAAAACTTTGAACTCCTACAGTATTATTATACTATTTTCATTGCTCCTACCGTGTGTATGACGGCGCTCGAACATTTTTCACTTAGGGACTGTGGCTCTGTAGATATTTGATATTTATAAAGTTTGTAGGTGTATAATTATGTAGTATAATAGTTGGTATCTGTCCTTGAACAGTCGGTTAAGAGGTGTCGCCACTAAAACCCTGTACTCTATTACTTACAACAAGACGATACTTTTAAGAATTATGATCATCCACACTAATCCACAGCCTTGGTTATCCCATTGCTGGGTATTAGTTCTCTCTTTCTCGTTTACGGTATCATCCATTAGTGTAGAGGATCAATAAGCTTCAAATACCTACTTTACAACAGTCAAAATAATTACTATTCGGCTCACAAACGATCTTGCCTACATTGGCGATGTCTTACCCGAATTGAACCAAGCACCTAATTAGTAGGCGAAGTACATCTGTGTACTTAACCTAGACTAGGGTTACCATATTTCAAGGCTTGTCTTAAGATTTTAGGCTTCTTGAGACTGTGTTTGGATTTTATCTCAAGTTTTGTAGATTTGGTGACATGGTCGGAATCTTGGCTAATTTGATCAGCTGCTTTCGCTTTGGCTACTTTTACGGTAGTAAACTAGGGGGGGGTCAGGGCTTCAGGCTTCATAGGGAAACCCGTGCGATATGGGAATATTTTTAAACTGTGATATATCTTCAGGAATTTCTCAATGGAAATCAGATTTTTTCTCCGTATAGGTGTCTTGGTATCGACGTCATCCTTCCTATTTATCGTGGACCCCTAAATCTCTTTGGCGCGCCCCCTCTAGGTACTTAACTACTGTATTGTATTTGTAAACCGTATTACTGGTTAACTATATTCAATTTAAAATACTTTAATATGTATTCCACTATTGATCTCTACCTATACTTACACTGTTATCGTTACCCGATTAAAACAGTAGAGAAGAATTAAGCAAAGGAAGCATTGGAAGGCCGCGCCAAACAAGTTGATGGATGTGAAGTTAGCTACAAGCTGCGCAATATCCAATCCTGACGAGACGTGACGTGAAAGCCGCACGTTGATTGGCTACTGAATTGCGCAGCTAGTGGCTAACTTCACTTCCAATAACTTGTGTGGCGCGGAGTATACTTACCATACGAGTGCGTAGTGAGCGCGGAATTGTTTTGATGTTTTTTTCGCATGTAGAAATCCGATGTTGCGCAGAATTTTCTCAGTATAGTTACATACATTTATAAAACTTTTTTTTTACTGCGGTCTCGCGACCCCCTTCTTTTAAGACTTTAAAGACTTTGCGACTTGCGGTGCGGTTCGGGGATAGCTGGTCATCGATGACATAACTCCTGTTTTAAATAAGACATAAAACATTGTCACCATTCTTTGGCCCATAGTATCACACTCCGGTCTTTTAAATTATCTATCTGGTAACCCTAAATGAGGGAAGCGATCGCAGTTGTCCGCGACGAATTGGAAGAATTTTGACACAACTACTGATCAAGCTATGACAAATTACCACAGCTTTGGCAGCAGTTATTTTGGAATTCTTGATTTGGTACAGACAAGTGTTGAAGTGTACAAACTTCGACTTTTTAGTACCTAAGTGCGTAGATATCGATCATCAGGTTTAAATCCGTTATAGTGCTTCGTAGAACAATTCACTTTCGTCGTTTCGTTCATAAAGACTTTTTCGATTTCCCATGGTGTTCTTTGACGATCTTTATGCCATAGGATACAGGCCGTGGGATATTTTAGTGCTAGCATGATTATATCTATTTTGATGCCAATATCAAGCTGTGCGTGATAAACATTATCCAAATCTTCTACCGTGCCAATATGGTCAGCTTTTCTCGGATTTGGAGTAGGTAGATGGATATTGTACTTCATCAATTTTTTTTGCATCTGAATTAATGTCATTTGATTACTTGAGTGAGTTAGTTCCCACACTTCCCACCCATTGATGTTGGATGTTCTCTCTTTGGTTAAAAGTAGGTAGGTAATAGGTATATTATAGGCCCGATTATAGAGGCGCCAGCGTAAATTTAATAGCAACGTAAAAAGCGTTCTCTCTATCGAATGCCTAAAGTGAAAAAGAAACAGAACTATGCTATTAAGCTATTATAAGTATATGCGATGGCGATGGCGCCTCTGTAAGCGGGCTTCATGTATCTCTAAGAGAGCCAAATGTTTGCTTAACCCACCGCATCCAAAGGATGATCAACGGGCTCCTTGACTTATCTTTGAAGATTCTTCTGTCAGAGCGCTTTAGGTATCTTTTGAACGGTAGGTATGGCCTTGATTCATGCAACTTGGCGGCTGTGATGTTAGCTGCAACTGCTACAAGCTGCAATCCCAGCCCAGCCCAATCCTGACTGAAGCTTACCTAACAGCTACGCGAACAACAGCTAATGCTAATAGATGTATTGAAAATAGGTATTCTCTGAAAGTTTATCATTACAATTACACCGCTATAACAACAAGTAGACATAACAAAAATAGATATAAGTTAAAATTTGAGGTAAATAAGTAACTTGTGCCCAACTACATGAGATATAAATTAAAGTTAAACTGCCACTACAATCACATATGATAGCTGTACGTAGTACCGTAACAAAAGCCCGAGGCATTTGACCACTGCGCCGGCGCAGCCGCTGGTCGGCTTGATGAAAAAAAATGCGCGACCGTAAATATAGAACAAACAAAAAAGTATTCAATTTATTGTGTGCGTGACGTCACAGTACACCAGGCTCGGATTCTCACTTAGTTTTATAAAAAAATAATGTAAACTTCCGTATCTGATAAATATTTTACACAAAGGATATAAGTAGGTTATATATAAGTAGGTATATAGGAATATCTTTGTATCTAGATAGGATACGTCTTTTTTTTTCATCGCGAAGAAGTCTGCGCTTGACCACGAACTCGCCTGATGGTAAGCGACGTTGTGGTCGAAGATGAAGCACGCAGACCTAGAAGATACCTATTCACTCTGATCTTGAAAAGCTTTAGATTATATCTCTTAGGAAACAGGAAAGCAGGAAGACTGTTCCATTCCCTGGCGGTACGAATCAGAAAAGTTGAGTGAAACCGCTTCGTACGTATCGAAGGAAAATCGACAGTGTAGGGGTGGTAATGTGGCGTCCTCCTACTTGTCCTGTAGTAAAAAGGGGATGTCTTTATTTTATTGACTTCTGTTTTAAAACCTCTGCGACATGGGAAAAAGGAACCTGTGTTGTCCCAGTGAGTGAGTTTATTGTTTTTAGATCTTTTATGCTTTCATACCTTTATATAACGAGTTTGTATGCTATAAATTATAACTATGTAATTTTAATTGTAAATAGATATAATGTCTATGTTTATGTACTCTATGCTTGATTTTGCAAGCCTTAGTGTTTAAGTGAAACATGCATTTACTTGTCAGGATCTAGGACAGTAAAATCCTTATCTACCTATTAATTATTCCACTAGTCATAGAAAAATGAAATCTCTTACACTTTGTATATACTGCCTTACCTACCTAACAAAAGATCTGCCGTACGTTATTTATAAAACAGCCAAAAAATATTTAATAAATGATTATAAAAATATACAAGCTTTTGAGATCCTGGCTATCATGTAGCAGCAGAGTGCTAGCCGAGACAAGTAAAACGAGCCCAAACACGACGGGTCTATCTTGTTTAGTATAGGAGTTCCTATGGCCACCTTCCGACTCTATCATCAGATCAGCTCCATAATACCATATTATTGCATTGTCACGCGATATACACATGCGTGCAAAATTTCAGCTCAATCGGAAACTGAGAAATTGGTCAAATTTAACTTGCAAGATTCCACCCGAACTTACATACATAGTACACCCATTGCAAGTTAAATAAAAGCTTGTAAAAATTACGCACTAAGCAACCTTGTTTGGTCCATTTTGTAGCATTTGGTGCTTTGTAGTCTTTGCACGGCAGAAGTATTTTATATATTTAAATAATTTAAGTCCTTGATGGTTCCCAGTCTATTTAGATGCTGGTTCTGAACCTAAGAATGTAGACTATTGTAGACCCACAGGGTGATTTTTGATAAAGGCATTTTACTGATTTTTCGCGCGATTAAGGAATTTCATGCCCTGTGATGTATTTTTAATTGGAAAGTGAACATGGTTCTATAAATTACAATTAGTTTTAGATTTAAGAGTACCTACGTTTTTTATTTATTTTGTTTTTCTCTGTTAGATTCGACTCTCTGGCAGTGTTGTAAGTAAAATGTGCCCATCTGGGGGGAAATTCTGTTAGCCAATGTCTTTACTGAAGTGATACGTTCTTGAACCTCTCTCGTTTTTCTGACAGTTTTGAGCTATCGGAACTGTCAGAAAAACGAGATAGGTTCAAGAACGTGTCACCTTAGTAACGAGATCGGTTGACAGAATTGCCCCGCTGATATACAAGGTGCTACTTTGCAAAGTCCAGAAACTTTCAGATGTATGCTAATTATTATGAATAACTTTGACTATGGAACCACCTGCGATGCCGCTAAATAAAATTCAGTTGTTCCATAGATACATGTTATCGAAAGTCAATTAACTTTTTGTATTTAACAGCTTATTTTCGGGATTTCCCAGTTGGTACCTTAGTAAAAGTTCATAATGATATTGAGCATATATCTGAAAGTCCCGGGACTTTGTAAAGTAACAAACATTCTACTCTGTACGCTGTACTCTGTGTGCCTACGTTACAAGATGCTACGTAAGACCCAGATCCTGGACATTTTGCGCCCCCAAGGGAGGCACTATGTGCTTGGGGGCTACGTTACTAGCTCTCTTCATTACGGTACTGACATAGGTATTGTAGAGCGCTACTTTTATGCCAGTTTTAGTGGGCATTTTGGAAATAGCCAATCAATTTTTGTACAGAAGTTAATTATGTAGCTACTTAACTGATGTTTTAAAAACCGGTTGGTCCTGATAGAATACTAGCTTTTGTCTGATATAATAAATTTCCATCCAATTCACACCGCATCGTTAATATACGCAGAAAAAATCGGAGTTACCTACTCCGTCTTTTTTTCTTTGATTTACTTGTAAAAGACATTAAACGGACTAACTACCCCAAAGTAACTGTTCGTTTATAAGGCGGTGATGTCGATATTGCTGATTCTTTTATGTATCTAATCATTTGCAAAATAAGCGACAAAGACGCGCTAAGAAACAATTATCAGGGCAATAACTTGGGAGTTGCACTGACGGCCGTCTGTCAAAAGTTCATTGGCTAGGTGAGTAGTGGTCGTCACAAAAAGTTACCGCCGTAGGTAGCCGCTTGCGTCTGTACCTACCACATGCCTCGGACCCGTTGTTTCTCAACCTGTCACGCATCAAACAACGCCCCCTCTATCCTTCCTAACGTATATTCTGAATTCGAAATGTATATCACTACATAGTATAAAACAAAGTCGCTTCCCGTTGTCTGTCCCCACTCCCCATGTATGCTTTTATCTTTAAAACTACACAACGGATTTTGATGCAGTTTTTTTAAATAGATAGAGTGATTAAAGAGGGAGGTTCATATGTATAATACACCTGTGCGAAGCCGGGGCGGGTCGCTAGTTCTATAAATAAAATAAATGTAATATGAATTATTTTAACTACAATAAATATGAAAAAAAATAAGCAGTGGCGTAGCGAGCTTAATATAGACAGATAAATTATGTGAAGTCGCGTTCCCAAGTCTACTCTACATAATATAGGTAAATGCGTAATGGCAGAATATTGAAAGCTTATACAGGGTCATAGGTATTAAACGCAAAACCTTTTAAGGGCGGGTCTAGTAGGTACATCTAGACAAACAACTTATGTCTACGACTTTTGAAAATTCTCAAAAAAATCGCTTTTCCATACATTTTGCCGCGCGTTGACGAACTTTTTGTATGGAAAAGCTGATTTTTTCTTCGCGATTTTTCATAAATCCTAGAACTAGTTTTACTAGATCCGCCCTTAAAAGGTTTTGCGTTTAATATCTATGACCCTGTATATCAATTTTTTATTAATTTAAAGATACCTCGCGAGGACCGTATGTGCGAGGTTACGCTGCTGCTTCTCAGTGTTCCTCTATGACGTAATACACCCCATTATACCAATGAGGTCTCAGGTTGAGAAACCACGAACTTAATTACTATGCAAAACTGAACTGTGAGAACATAATATATTTCATACAAAACTTTGTAAACACGTTTTGGGGCGACCATTTTCTCAATCCATATTCCTTGTGTATTTTTGCATTACAATTCAAGTATTGATGTAAATATATTTTAGCGTTTAAGTTCACATATTGTATTTAAGTATATTTTACACGACACTGAAATAGTATTTTAGTACCTAATCAATTGAATAAATTGTTTATAACAAAACTGTATTTTATTTTCATCTCAAAAGTATTTGTGTACTTACCTTCTTTTTAGAGATTAAAATTTAATCTTCTTTTGGGTTATCATGGGCTTACATAACTCTACAATCGCTATATATATACCTAATATTTAATTATCGTACTAAAAATATTATCACTACTGTAATAATTAATGTAGGCATTTTGATATTTGCGATATATTTCTATAGAACTGTGATTAGTCCCATGTTGAAAGAATCTTTTACAATTCAGCTTCTACATACGCAGTCAATATGAGCGACTGCTATCCATTGAGCTCGTTGACTTGGACCTTAGTGTGAACTCTAGCACTCCATAGGTTGCGATTTAATTTTTGTCTCGTTTTAGCAACAGCTTATTAAGAGATGCAAGTTGATGCAACTCAAACTGAATCTGCTCTTGAACCCCAGGGGCATGATTTTTCAACTTCGTACGGTTTGGTATTCGCAACTTCCAAAGACAATATAGAGTTTTCATACAATCTGTCAAAGTTCCGTTTACGTTCCCAGGCGTTCCAAATTTAAAAAATAATGGCCCAGGGGACCTGCGTTTCTATCCAGTATCTGCAAGGATGAGTGGCGAGCGATGTTTGTATAAACCAATAGAATAGCTTTATTTAAGTAGCCTCGTTTAGCGCATCTTCTGTAGAAACGGTGCAGGGCTCGCACACAAACACAATACGACGTCGCATCGTGCTATGACTCGTTATTCATGAAAGAAATGGACGTATCCAGTATCTTCTGTGTATCTGTTTCTTCTTTATTGTTGCGATATGGTGTTGGCTTGCTCGACGTCGACTGTCGCGTCGTAGTATCGTGTTTATGTGTAAGAGTCCTTAGTAAATAAATATTGGGGGACATCTTACACACCGTCTCTGACCCCAAACTAAGCAAAGCTTGTGATATGGCTGCTAGAGACTGATATATGTATTACATACACATATTTTAAATACATACTTATATAGATAGTACCTAAATAACACCTAGACACAGAGCAAACACAATATGTGTTCATCACATAAATGATTGGCCTGGGTGGGGATCGAACCCACGCTTCTCTGATCCAGAAGTCAGGTTCACTTTTACTAACGACTGAGCCACTGAGGCAGTCTAGTCAGTAGTGGAGCGAGGCTTAGACTAGGGTGCTGTAAACGAAAGAAGGGGGAATAATAAGACTTCATAAAAAGCTTACTCTAGTTTTATTTGTCGATTTAACATATACGTAAGGCATCCTCTCACCTCCTGCTATATTGGCACACAATACCTTCGCTTCCAACATAATATCACTTCTGAATGGAATGTTTCACAATGGAATGCCCAAAAATAATATAATTTTACATTCAATCGGAGTACTTTCGCCAGTCGTTCGTTACCATTCGTTTACTAGTCAGGAATAATATTAAACAAAATCAGGACTAGAGTTTAACTATCGCGCCGTGAATTTCGGTTATTTACATCGCTTCGAAATCGTTGACTTCAAATTTGTGACTTTCGCCGGGAATTAAATGAAATAACATATTTTCAATAACCCAGCTGTTATACAAACTTAGTTTTATGAGAGATTCTTAAATAATTTGGTAAAGATTTGGTTTGTACAATGATTGGGAAAAGAAACTAAAACACTGGACGTCGCGTTGGCACTGATTCGAAACAATAAATAATGACCTACCCTCAACTACAATAATACAAATATAATATCATCAAAATGTACACGAATACTGTATACAAATACTGTTACAATCCACGACGAATTTCATAAATAAAAAAATAATACAATAAAAATTAAAAATGGACGCAAAATAATTTCACATATTGCACATGAGAAATAATAAAATTTGAAAACAAAATAAATAAAACATTACTGGCCGTGCTCGCCTCGTTCCATGGCATAATCTCTATAACCGTTCCTGCAGACTTTAGGCACTGGTTTGGGCTAATAATATCAAAGCTAATTTCGATATACACCTTAAAATTTAATTTACTCGCTAATTTATTTAATGTCTCAAGCTTTATAGGTCATCTTATACAAGGTGACTCCTCGATTCATATGACACTCGTGTTCCAGTGTTTTGGAAAGCTAATATCGAATACAAATATCAACTCAGCTGGATATGCAATTACAATTTTATGCAAATCTCCGACTAGTAGTTATCATTTGATTACCTAATATTAAGTGAGTGATAAAGGTCATCGCTCATTATACAATCAACATCAATGCCGGTTTAGGAAACGTAACATCCAAAAATAAAAACAGAAGAAAAACGGAATATCATAATGATAATGACGTCAAAGTAAATTAAATCTCATCGTACAAAAGAAGTTTTAAAAAGTTCACATAGGTTTCATTTTAGGTGTAATTCACAAATAGTTTTGATAATAAATTGATACATTCCGGTAGTTTATAATTCAGAATCTCCAAATGTAACTCTAAAAAAATCATAATTATGATCCTAATTCATCATAAACTAATTAATACTTTGGAATAAATACCACTTCTAAAAATAATTGAGCTAGATTTATCCAGATTGATGTTGAGTTAGTCTAATCATCGATGACCTTTTTAATGCACGATGTTTTACAGATAACGTAATTAAATAACAACACTGGTTTCACAAGTTTTGTAAAATATTATTGGAATAATAATTATAACCTAAAAAAAAATAGCAGCCTATGTATTTTACAACCAATAAAAGGTATATTTTTATTTCCGCATCTGTAAAACATATATCATCATTTTTATCACTTCTAAGTACCTACATACCGTGGGTTAAAAAGCTGCTCTGTACACTAACTTCCTTAAAACAAGGATTTTTTCTGTAAAAAATATCTAACATTTGATCTGTTTTGTACAAAATGCATACAACTTACATTACTCTGATATACGTACAGTTACATATTCAATATAATTGTTAGTTGCGAAATATACAAGACACGGTTACATACAAATAAAAATATCTTGTTTTTTCTCAATAATTATGCGAAATTTTCGCGTTTTACTCTTAAAAATACATTTGTACTATTTATAAATTTAAACGAAAAAAAAAAACCTATTTCGTCCGCGTGAAAATAATAAAAAAGGGCTGCACTGTTAAATAGTTTCAAATATTTCAATATTTACAATTTTTGTACAAGAGGTCAAGTTTTCGTGGATTTCATGTAAACGTTTGTTCCTTGCTGCATAATATTATTTTCTACACACAGTTATAAACATTCCGAGTTATAATTTCTCCGACAATAGTAAGTATACTAAGGAACAAATTAATAAACTAGTTTACTTCACAGGCACAATTATTAGAGCTCTTGTAAACGTGTTTTTTTTCAGAGGTCAACGTACCGTGTTTTTCACCGGATTTGTGGTGGTGTATGGTTTATAATGAACTAGCGACCCGCCCCGGCTTCGCACGGGTGTAATATACATATAAACCTTCCTCTATATCACTCTATCTATTAAAAGAAACCGCATCAAAATCCCTTGCGTAGTTTTAAAGATACAATCATACGTGGGGACAGACAGCGGGAAGCGACTTTGTTTTATACTATGTAGTGATGTGTGTACGCACCGGATATCGGTCGGCGAAAAATTTAAGGTATCCATTTAATTACGGTTCGCTGAAAAATAAAACCGGACGTTTACAAGCGCTCTTACACTGGAGAAAATAAGCTCGACTTTGACATATGTGCTTATTAAAGTTGTATTCGCTAATGTCCATCCATAAATATTGAACATTGTGCTTTTTCTATATAGAATTTTTGTTATATAACAAAGCTTGAAGCATTTCCTTTTTGGCGTAAAAATCGATTTTAAATTGGTATCTTCAAAAATACTTATGTCAAAATCAACCCCAGTATATTTAAAAAATCGCTAACGCCGCCAATAATAAATTCACAATAATTACGTAGTATGATACAAAATGTACAACTCGATCTACGAATATATTAAATAATGAACACAATCGCATTTTTACATTAGCTTACTAATAAGCCCTACGCGGCTGTGAGTTTGATCGTTTCGCAAAACATGAAACATATTAATTAAATTTAATCAGTGATGTTATACTAAGCGCCACACAAATGGCGGTTGTGAAGTTATGCGCAGCGCGCTGCGCAAAAGCCGAAATATAGGTATGCGCGGGAGCCAGAGAGACTCGCGCCGGGGCACACCCGCCCGCCAACCTCATGCCTCCCGCGCGCTCCCTACGCATTGTGCACACATGCGTAATAATTAGCGAATCACGGCGAAGTGTCATCTGCGGCTAACTTCTCATCCGCCGACTTGTGTGGCGCTTAGTATATCAGCTTAAAGCACTGATGCGAAATAAATAATTGCAGCTGCACTGTACATTAACATCACTCGTATAGGCCGCGTCACACAAGATGGCGGAAATGAAGATAGCTACATGCTGCGCAATATCCAATCCTGACTGAAGCTCACAAAGCCGCGCGTTGATTGGATATTGCGCAGCTTGTAGCCAACTTCATTTCCGCCAACTTGTGTGACACAGCCTATAATATCAAAGGGCCTAATAATTACACAGATATATCTCTATAGATTCCGTATTAAAGATGTTCGAAGCGCGTTTAATCTATCGTATCACTAGTCATTTCAATAAAAAAAAGTAAAAGTGGAGTCCCTCCGCGCGGAAGAAGTGAATACCTTTCATACCCCCTCCATGGTAGCGTTAAACGTTTAAAGCAACCTTGTTGGAAGTCGCATTACAAGTTTCACTTCAATAAATAAATCATAGTTTTAAAGGCCGAATCAAATTTGTTGGCGGTTGTAAAGTTAGCTACAGCTGTTTTGTGAGCTTCAGTGAGGACTGGGTTTGGCGCAGCGTTGTAGCTTGACGTTAACTTCACACCCTCCAAGTTTGGTATGATTTATACTCTTAGAATATTCGTGATAGTGACAAATACCAAGTTATAGGCCGCGCCACACAAGTCGGCGGATGTGAAGTTAGCTACAAGCTGCGCAATAGCCAATCCTGACTGAAGCTCACATAAAGCCGCACGTTGATTGGCTATTGCGCAGCTTGTAGCTAACTTCACATCCGCCAACTTGTGTGGCGCGGCCATGATATGCTCAATTGCAAGGACATTATTTGGCTGATTGGCTTTACTTTTGTTTAGAAAGTAACCATGGATTAACTATAGAGAACTGGCGTACAATCACTCGGTAAACTTTGCCTTGAAGCAATTGTAAATACTTGACAGTATTTTCTTAAAACAACTTTTGAACAGTACCCGATTCAAATGTCACAATAACGACATTCGAAGGTTTTTCTTTTGTTTTCAATTTGATGTGGGTGGAGCTAACGTCATTTTATTTTAAAAATTTCGGCTTTAGGCTCAGAATAAGGCAAACAGTAGAAGTAACATAAATTAAAAAAGCTGTGATGTATGATATCCATAGAACCTGCTATGTAATCTAGTCACAAATGACACTTGAACTACTGATCAAATGTCAAATTTGATTTCACAAAAATGGTGGACAAACTTCAAATTTCTCCTAGCCAGGGCTTTTATTTTGAACTTTATCGTGATTGCAATAATGCCATGTCATTTCAAACACCGCCCCTATGGCTTTAGGTCATGGACTTAATGCCCGATCCTCTATATTTGCATCCATGATCATGACACATGTCTCTAGACATTGGTTAGTTGTATGACATTTATTGAGTATCAATCAACAGTCTTGTAATACGGAATCAATAGGGATAACCATTAAATCAAACGCATTAAGTTGATTATGCCGCGCATGAACACATAACCTTGGTAATATCAAACGATAACAAGCGTTCACCGCACTACCCGCAAGCGTATTTATATCACCCGTATATAGAACGATCTTCGCTTATACTCGATAAAGATAGCTAACTGTCAATTTACTAGTAAAAAACGAGACAAACGGAGTCTACAGGGTTAAAATAATAAGAACTGGTGTACTAAACCCAAAGGTTATCCACGAGTATAGAAAGTCTCAACTGCTTACTTTTTATTTCGTGTACATAAAAATACAGGATGCTATAGATTGTAAGAAATACAAACCTTTTTAGGGTTCCGTACCCAAAGGGAAAAACGGGACCCTATTACTAAGACTTCGATGTCCGTCTGTCTGTCTGTCTGTCTGTCACCGGGCTGTATCTCATGAACCATGCTAGCTAGGCAGCTGAAGTTTTCACAGATGATGTATTTCTGTTGCCGCTATAACAACAAATACTAAAAACAGAATAAAATAAATATTTAAGGGGGGGCTCCCATACAACAAACGTGATTTTTAGGAGTTTTTTTGCTCGCTATTAATAACGGCAAAGGAATGGGGCTCCCATACGGTACGGAACCCTTCATGCGCGAGTCCGACTCGCACTTGGCCGATTTTTGTAAGAAATAATTAACCGGGGTAAGACTGCTATTTTAGACTGCTGCCCCACCCTGAGCCCATGGCTGGCTACGCCCATGATCCAGACCATCATTATAAACAACATTTTCTATAGGACCCCGGAATTAAAGAAAAAAAATGCTGTTTCATATTTGGTCGATTCCGAGTTGATGTATGGAACAGCTGTTTTTTCTTTTTTTGTCGAATTTCGTTTTGGCCCTATTAGAAGGTCCTACTAGTAAAAGTTCTTCATATTTATGGTTTTAATCACCCCCTATCAGCTTAGTACAGGGCAAACAGATAACCCTGTATAGTCTTTTCTTTCGTTCATCAAGTTTAGCGTAAGATCGTCCCAATAGAGGTATAGGCCGAATCTTATTTCATGGCGTCAGTGAAGTTAACTACAAGCTATAGGCCGCGCCACACAAGTTGGCGGATATGAAGTTAGCTACAAGCTGCGCTATAGCCAATCCCGACTGAAGCTCACATAAAGCCGCACGTTGATTGGCTATTGCGCGGCTTGTAGCTAACTTCACATCCGCCAACTTGTGTGGCGCGGCCTGTACACAAAATCCAATCCTCGCGCAGCTGCTACGTCAGCTTCAATTAGGGATTTGTGCAGCTTGTCGCTAACTTCAGAGCAACCAATTAATTGGGCCTATATTTATGTACACTCCCGTCAAACGAGGTAGTCGTTGAACTTGGTGAGCCTTTGCTACGTGTGTCTGGAAGGCCGTCGCTCGGTGTTCACTTCCATCGTTTCCGGACTGAACCTCACTCGACTCTGCGAGCCGCTTGACGCATCTCTAGCTGACACGTACGAGCTGTCAGTCTCGCTTGTCAAGCTGTCAGGCGGCGTCGGATTGGTCGGCGTCCCCCCTCCAGAACTCCCCCCTGATGCGCTCGATTTCTTATTATACTTCTTCAAACTTGATCTCAATTTCGTCGGCGCCATTTCCAGACCTAAATTCGCCGGCCTCTCTAGCTCCTTCTCTTGAGATTCCTGCCTGTAAAAGTCTCTCGGTAGCGAGTAATCGCACGATTTTCTAGGATATTCCGTCTTAGCTCTGTAATCGGGTTTCTCTTTTCGGAACTGTCTTGATGGCGAGAACTCGTCTGGGTGGGAATTCGATGCGGAAGAATTTGACGGTGTTCTTCTATGTGTTAGAAACGACGGTCTGTAATCTGGGGTAGGTTCTCTATACTCAAAAGAGCATTCATCGTACGCTCCATAGTACGGATGCTTAGCTACGTAATCGACTGTTCTATCGTATGTATGCATCGGTTCATTTCTGTAAAAGTAATTGTCTTGCGAAGGGGATGGTTGGAAATTTTCTCTGTAGTTATGGTATAAGTCTGCTAGGTGGTCTGAGGTGGTGGATGAAGTCCGTCGAGGGGAGGGGGTGGGTTGTGTGGAGGGGTAGTTGGTCCCGAGACCGGAAGTGCCTGAGAGGGGTTGAGCGGAGTGCCCGTAGCCGGAAGATGATGATGGGTGTGCGTAGTGTGTGGGCGAGTCGGTAAACCGCATGGGTTTTTGTTCTTCTGCTTGAAGACTTGTGATCTGTAAGTGAAAGATTTCAGATTTGAAATTTACGTTGTAGACATTAGCTGGAGAGAGTGAGACTGACTCATAGAATCATGTTGAAAAATGCAAAACAATATCTGAATATTTTATTTTCAATGTTGGAAAGCTTAGGTACATCGTTTCAGATGGTTAAGGACTTCAGTATAAATATGTACTTTGAAAATAAATCTGCTTAGTTAAATAAAGTTAGGGAAAGTTATCTGTATGTTCTACTCTAGGACTTGGCGGTCTTAGGTTTAATTCCGGGCCGAGCAGATGTTTGAATGATTATACATCATCCGACACGGAATTCTAGTGGGGAATTATGACTTTTATTAGATTGGATCTTCATGGCCCGTTGACTGAGAGATGCTGGTCGCCCTCAAACTAGTCCTAGAGTTTGGACTCGTTGAGTCACGTCCTCATTCGAGGGCGATAGGTCCTGCAATGCCGTGCCGCATGGGGTGTTAGTGCATTACTTATTCTTATTCGATGTGGTGTTTGTCGATTTGAGGTTTTGGCTCCAACAGTACATTAACCCAGGTGGTTACAGACATATATTATAGTAAGCAGGCTACATTACCGGCGCGCCAGTGAGCGCGTTGAGCGGCGGGCGCAGGTGGCGCGCGGGCCCGTGGTACGTGTTGTGCGCGCCCCACCCGCACGGCTCGTAAGCGCTCGTCGTTTCCGCTTCCACCTCCGCTCTGAAACATTACAGTCACATATCATTTATTTGTTTATAGGCGAGCAGTATAAACTGATGTGCCTATATCAAGCGGAGTCGAATAAAATTAGTATTTATCTGTCAAGGAAATTTCAAAAGATCCTTTATAGTCCTTGCTAAGATTACATCCTCAGGCAAACTGTTCCAGTTGTAAACCACTCTGTTGCAGAGGATGTGGTGTGCAGTGTTGGTTTGTGATGGTGTAGGCTGATCGTCGCGGTCAATGCGCGATTTTCAAATTATTTTGGGTTGTTTAAAATAAATAAATAAATATTAGGGGACATCTTACACACGGTCTCTGACCCCAAACGAAGCATAGCTTGTGATATAGCTGCCAGAGACTGATATACTACACATACATATTTTAAATACATACTTATATAGATAGTACCTAAATAACACCCAGACACAGAGCAAATACCTATGTTCATCACACAAATGTTTGCCCTGGGTGGGGATCGAACCCACGCCTCTTTGACGCAGAAGTCAGCATCACTAACCACTGAGCCACCGAGACAGCCTTTTATATATAAACAACTCATTTTTAGTTTAAGAAAACACATTCAGGACCATGAAAAATAATGTTTATGAGCTAAATACACCTAAAAACCAAAGCAGTGGTCAGTTTATGCACGAAAGTGCATCAATAAATCATCATAAGGTGCGATTTTCACCTTAGTTTTTAGTTAGTGGACTCTTTTGCATTAACTGGGCAGTATTTTGGTCTTCAGTTCAGTTAGCACGGCAAAGGAAGTAAACACTGAGGTATATCGGATGAAAAGAAGTCACGCAATTTTCCGAACGCTGCCCAACCGAGTTGGATTCAGCGATTGACCTCTCTTGAAGTTGGACTTACCTAGCTGGATCTTACGTGTCAAATTAGTCCAATCAGATTTTATACGTTAATAAACTGAGAATTAAAGTATTTCTGGTTTTACCTATGTGGCTGCAACGTGGGATGCAGCGGGCTAACGTTGGAGACTCTGACGTCATATCCGGCCGCCACGCCTCCGAGCAAGGCTGCCATATTGTACAAAACCAACTCTATAATGCTCGGCTTCTTGAATTTGTAGCCTGGAAAGAACGGGCGGTAACGTGTTTACAAACTGTAACAAAACTTGAACAAAAACAATAACCTTCTTTTTTCTTCAGGATTTACAAACAAGCAATGTTAGGATAAGGTAACGTCCATCCATCCATCCATAGGACGTCCACTGCTGGACTTAGGCCTCCCCTATAGATCTCCAATAAGACCGGTTGGTAGCGGCTTGCATCCAGCGCGATCCTGCGGTCTTAATGAGGTCATCCGTCCACCTTGTGGGTGGACGTCCTACGCTGCGCTTGTCGGTGCGTGGTCTCCACTCGAGAACTTTTCGACCACATCGCTCATCAGTCCTCCGCGCTAATGTGCCCTGCCCATTGCCATTTCAACTTGCCAATCCGCAGGGCTATGTCGGTAACTTTGGTTCTTCTACGTAGGTATCTCCTCATTTCTCAAGGTAACGTTGTAGTTTTTAAATTAATTCAGGGCGAACAGTACAGTAACAGTAATACCTACTACTTATTTCTACAGCTATTCTATCTTAAGATTCTAAAGGTGTTATTTGGAACAGAGCTGTCAACTGTTGTCAACTTCCATTTGTTTTGGTCACAACTGCACTAATTTTTATCGGCTGCTGCACATGCGGTCAGCAGCTGCGGTTGGCAGCTCGGTTCCAAATAGCACTTTTAGAGCAGGATTCTTTTCAATACAGCCTACAGATTTTCCGAAGAAAAGCGAAAAACGCTCATACAAATTTTTAAGTAGGTATCTACGGCAAACGTGTGCCAATAAGTTTATCGCTGTAATGTTTGTGACGAAACCTTTATGTTTAATTGGACTTAAATCGAACGTGCACCTTTTGCTGTTTAGCTATTACGGCTCATGAGATAAAGAGTGGCAACAGACAGACAGACGGACAACGGAGTATTAGTACACTAAGCGCCACACAAGTCGGCGGATGAGAAGCTGAAATATAGGTAAGCGCGACGAGAGACCAGAGAGACGAGACTCCGGGGCACACCTACCCGCCAACCTCATGCCTCCCGCGCGCTCCCCACGCCCGTGCTCAACACTACGCAACTTGTGTCGGAATTGTGCACAAATGCGCAATAATTAGCGAATCACGGCTATGTGTCATCTGCGGCTAACTTCTCATCCGCCGACTTGTGTGGCGCTCAGTATAATAGGCTCCCGTTTTAACCCTTTAAACTCTAAAGACATTAAAAAAACCGGCCAAGTGCGAATCGGACTCGCGCACGAAGGGTTCCGTACCGTGTGGGAGCCCCATTCCTCATGCCGTTATTAATATCGAGTAAAAAAACTCCTAAAAATCACTTTTGTTGTATGAGGGGCCCCCCTTAAATATTTATTTTATTCTGTTTTTAGTATTTGTTGATATAGCGGCAACAGCAATACATCGTGTGTGAAAATTTCAGCTTTCTAGCTATCACGGTTCATGAGATACAGCCTGGTGACAGACAGACAGACGGACAGACGGACATCGAAGTCTTAGTAATAGGGTCCCGTTTTTATCCTTTGGGTACGGAACCCTAAAAACTAATACTAATGAAATCCAACTCACCTTCGGTACTATATAGCGTCGGCATAGGAATATACCTCGACGACGTACTACTCAAGGGAAACTCCGGCCCCCACTCGTCCGGACTGAAGTCTGTGTAAGGAAGAAAACAACCTATGTGAATGAAAACATAGGCGTTAGTGGGAGTGCGTGACAACATGGCGACAGCGATGATAATCTGACACTGTGGTATGATAATCTGACACTTTGGTATGACAATCTGACACTTTGGTATGATAATTTTACACTTTTGTGTGATAATCTTATACTTTGGTATGATAATCTGACACTTTTGTATGATAATCTTATACTTCAGTGTGATAATTTGAATGTCTTTTGTGGACTTCTAGTTTGTACGTACATGAGTGCTTTATGTGATTGTGAGTGTGCTATTTACAAAGTGATGTAATAAAATCGATATCATTATGAACATCTCAGAAAACGTCCACAGCTGGACATAGGTATCCCCTATAGATCTTCCAATAACAGATGTGTAATTTGTTTTCAGCGCGATCTTGCTGTCCAGGTATGTTAGATTGTTCCGATTTTTTTTATATGACAAAGTTCCCGAAACATTCATCGGATATCCTGATTGCAAAAAGTATGGACTTTTTGCCACCACGATTTGACTTTTACCCATGTAAAATAGAACGATTTATATTAGGTAAGAACAATTTTGCGAAACACTTTCACTGCTGAGGTACTTTAAGCTTTTTGCGAATCCTTAAACGCACACGCTAGGCGCGGACAGACGCCATCGCGTCGAGACACCACCATTGGAGCAACGCGAGTACTTGCTAACACGCGCGGTAAGATAACGCGCCAGGCGCGTAAAGTCGCACTGGCCATTACGCCGCCCGACGAGTAGCGCCAGTGCGACTTCTCACGCGCGGCGTGTTTACGCGCCTATTTCTATGCCTGCACACACATTTGTGGAAATTTTAATATTTTCAGGACAACAATGCATAGTCAATGCTTTAATACCTAATAATATAGTTTAATACTTTAGTAAATTAATATATTATTTTACCAAAGTATAAATTAAAAATAACTAGATTAAAAATTTGCCAGCATGTTATATTTGATAGAGTAGCATAAAAACTATGTTATTTCTACATTTTATAGTGTTTTTTTTTTAAATATCGTCGCACACGCCTCGCACGTTGGCACGCATTGACGTTACTTCTGATAAAACACACACGCGTGTGGGTTGTCGCACCGTCCTATGGAATTCGGTGCAACATGCCTGGCGCGTGTAGCCGCCCCGGGCTGTGAAAATCGAAAACACTGACGTACGTGTTTTCAGCAGTGAAAGTGTTAAAAACGACATTACAATTCTATCGTCGTAATAAAATTTCACTCTTTTAGGCCAAATTTAGATATTCGGCCTTGATTTACTTGTCTAAATAACTGTCAGATGTGAGAATATCAAAGCTGTCTTTAAAAACAAGTATGAGATGTTAATATTCTAAAAGTTTTACAGACAATCACAAATATTTTATTAAATTGTTATCATTCTAACTAACTTTAACTTGAAAATACTACATTTTTATGTTTTAATTAGCAACAAGACTGATCTCGGTGCGTATAAACAATTATAGATAATAGAAAATTGTAAAAATAATCAAACAAACAAATTCATTCAGTGTTTTTTTCAAATTCAACAATCGAAATGAAAAGGTACATGCAATGCGCTCCACAAAAATTGACGACTACACATGCAAAACAGTTCATTCTATCTTAAAAAAAGCAATAACTCGTATAATAATTGTAAACTATACTTACATGTGCATATATAGCTTCGAAACACTTAACTTTTCGTTTTTGTTAATCGAGAGATGTTACTTTTTTATATTTTAGCCTTTCCCGAATTAGCTAACCATAGTGAGAAGCGAAAGCGAGCTTTTTTTTAATTTTTTACTTTTTTCACCAACACCGTTGTGCCTACTCTATGGTTCTCTATCTATGGCTCGCCGTTCAGCCGACTTGTTAAAAGAGGGGTAGGTTAGTAACTAACATATTAGTAATCCCATGTTAAAAAAATACACCAAGTTCGATTTTATGGAAAAAGGTTTATTTGATATATAAAAAAGAATTAAACTATGAAAGTACCAGATCACCGAAGAGTTTCGTTTTTAACAACATTGAGAGCGTCTGGAATTTATAACTAATCGCCACCCGCGCTTTCCTCCGGGACAAAATCCCAGGAAAATTTTGAAATTACTTTGTAAGTTTTAGTTGAAACTGTCTAAAAAACTAAAAACGGTCGTCTATTCATAATATTAGTGTAGATTTGACATCTGAGCCTCTGCATTGTTTTCTATGCTAGTCCACCACCTAAGGGGGCCTACTACACGCTCTTAATAATTATCATTCCAACCTCACAACCTATTCTCTCGTTCTCGACTTTCTACTACAGAAAGAGCGAGAGAAAAGTACTGTAAATAATAATGAAATAATAATGACATAAGAGATTGTGGTAGGCCCCCGGGATCTTAGTTATGGCCGGGTTACAGCGGGTACTACTGTATCTTGTACCATACAGCTTTTTCTACGTACAACTCATTTTGGAAGTTTATGTGACTTTTGACAGAAAAAATACGACTTACCTGCGACGCCGAAAAATTCTGAAATTTTATAAAAATAAAAACGAAATGCCACAAAATTAATATTTCTACATTAATTACTTTTAATGCTTTGGTTTAGCATTGATTGCAATTTAAGAATAGTAATTTTACTAAGTATGACAATATGCATTTTCCCGTCACACTTGATAGTCACAGAATCGCAAGCAAGTTTGTATGAAAGGTAACAAAAAACCTTAAATGAAATGTAAAAAGTACTTTTTACACTTCAAAAGTTAATATGTCGCGTTCACATAAAATATCTGTACAATTGAATACAGAATTTATTAACCGTCATATAAACTTCCAAAAGAGTCAGCCTGATTTACTGGTATCATTGTAAACATTTGGAAGCGTGCCATAATATGACAATGGTGATAAAATCAAGCAAGATCATACAAACTAACAAATAAGTAAGTACAACAAATACACATAATAATTATAAATTGGCTTAACTGATTCGTATATAGCATTTATGAACTGCTAAGCATGCATAGCTTAAGTTTAAAAAAAATCCTGGAAAGCAAACAAATGCTTACAATTTACAAACGAAAAATAAATTCTCAAACGGAAATTAAAATTAGCGAATAGTAAAATTATTACAAAATATCTAGCTAATTAAAAAAACACGCACATTTCACGAGTATCACACGACAAAAAAAAAACATTTTTTTACTATTTTCCTTAACATTTCAATTCCATACATAATACAATCTACAACTTAAAACTAGGTGATCCCTTATGTCTGCCATAGATAATAAAATGCATTCGAGAAAAGGATATGTTTTGTGACAAAGTAAATAGAGATCCAAAGCGGAGAAAGGAGGCTACTAAGATACATATTAATTTTAAAATACTATGTTTTATTTTTAATTCTATGTTTTGAAGCATAGACAGACAATTTTACGACTATATGAAAATCTAAACAAATATGGCGGATCAACAAAAACGTTACATTACAGTAACTCTACTGTCTATGACTTTCCTGTGAAGTGAATAAGAGGCTATCTCTCTTACTAGTTACTTTATAGTGAAATGAAAAATAAACTGCGGCGAATTGTTGCCAGTTGATACTCGACGTTAGAGGATATAGCACGAGTCCTCTTTTCTCCGTTCCGGTTCATTCTTCGATTTAGAATGTTCGAATCTATACTCACAAGGGTACAGCAAGTTGTCCTGTGATGTTCCTTTTTACGCAGCAAAAACAAAATGGCTGACGCTATAGTTTTTTTATCACTCATACATTTGCTACCTTTCACAATAATAAGTCGTAGAGTTATTTTTTTTTAGGAATTTTGTATTTTTATCACCTCTACGACTTTTCATTGTGAAAATGTAATACAATTTGGCAAGATCCTAAAAGTTCGTCAGTCGGTGAAGATAATTCCAAGTCTTTTGATAAAATTATAATAATATGCTAGAATTTTACTACCTACATTAAAAGTATAATATAACGAACATTTTTTTTACTAGAATTAAATGCTTAATTTTACCAATTCAAAATTTACAAAGATAGTTTTGGAAAACGATAGAATCGTAACAAAAAAGCACCAAAATAAGTCATAATATCAGATAATATGGGGGCGTGTAGAGCATTTTATTAAAAATTATTTAAATACTAATAAATACCTAGTTCATGATTACTAAAATATTTTTAATACATCATAGTAAAAATCTGAAATAGCTATGATTGAGTTTTAGCTAAATTCCAAGTTCATTTGTATATTATGGAAATGTAGATTCAAACATACAAAAAAGTATGAGAAAGTATATCTTTACGAATTATATTACGTCACGGAAAAAACACTGGGTACCATAGAATACTATCTAAAACATTAAACCAAAAAAATAAGTCTTTTAATTCATTACAAACTAAACTTAACCTACAATTCAAATCCTTGGAACTTTAAAAATATTAATCTATTTACAACATAGACATGTTTTTTTTCTCGAAATCGATTCGAAAAGTGTCGTGTAAATTTCGATAGTTCGTCTAAAATTTCGATTTCGTTTTGTCGTATTTATAAGATTCGTACGAGATGGTTATCCGTTTTATCTACAGCCAAGGAGATTCCAATAAGTCATTGCGTTGAAAAAACTGTCAGATGTATCTATAATACAAATAGGTAACGCTATGGACTATTTACAGGGGTAGATCTATAGGCTTTTTTGTACTATAGACGTTTAAAAAAGTCTTTATAGTTCATTTACAACCCGGTCAGAATATCTGTGCACCTCGCTGGAATGCGGCGCCTATCCCGCTTCCCCTGTCACCTTTCGGCGCACTCCCCGGTGCGACAGTACGGTTAGCATCTTCGTTGCCGATACACGTCCCGATAATAATTTACGTCCGGACGGTATACTAGACGTCCGGTAATGTATATACGTCCCGATAATTCGATATGACGTCACGAAGCCAGGTGCACAGATATTGTGACTGGGTTGTATGTTGAACTAAAGAAGATCGCCCTTTCCTGTCCATTTATCCGTTTATTGTATCAGATACGAAATTGAATATAATAAGATATATTTTTTAAATAAAATTAATAAATAAATATTAGGGGACATCTTACACACGGTCTCTGGCCCCACATTAAGCAAATTAATAAATAAATATTTGGAGACATCTTACACACAGCCTCTGACCCCAAACTAAGCAAAGCTTGTGATATGGCTGCCAGATACTGATATACTACTTATGCATATTTTTAAATACATACTTATATAGATAGTTACTAAATAACACCCAGGCACAGAGCAAACATCTATGTTCGTCACATAAATACTTGCCCTGGGTGGGGATCGAACCCACGCCTCTTTGACCCAGTAATTAGGGTCACTAACCACTGAGCCACCGAGGCAGCCAAACTAAGCAAAGCTTGTGATATGGCTTCCAGAGACTGATATACTACATATACATATTTTTAAATACATATTTATATATATAGAACCTAAATAACACCCAGACACAGAGCAAACACCTATGTTCATCACATAAATGCTTGCCCTGGGTGGGGATCGAACCCACGCCTCTTTGATCCAGTAGTCAGGGTCACTAACCACTGAGCCACCGAGGCAGTCAATATTACGTTTGGACAGTTAATTTGTGTTACCAATGACCTATGCAGGAATCTCCACAGACGGTAGTTTGAGATAAATTTTGTCGTCCAACAAATGCACATTATTGTAGGAATGTGTTAGTAGAAAATGATATGTATCTTTATATGGCAACACTTTTGTACATCCACTGGTATTATATGGCAACAATAGTTACTATTTTCGGAATATTTAGCAGAGGCCTTAGTACGAGATTGTCGAAAACTAGTATAGTTTCATACAATTTTGTTGTAATTTTTTTCCGCAACAAAACGTATGAAGCTATAGGCCGAATATTTTTTTTTAGCAATTGTGAAGTTAGCTACAAGCTGCGCAAAATCCAATTATGACTGAAGCTCACTTAACAGCTGCTTAACCCATATAGACCTAAACAAAACCCAACTGTGAAAAACATGAAAGGAGATATTGCAAATATGCATAGAAATTGGGCCACTAGGGCCACAAGGGTACAGTATTTCATAATTTGCTGTGTTTCTATCTGAAAATGATTTTCCCGTTATTTTTTACAGTAACAGTGTCCATTAAAAGTAATTTCGTGTATTCGGGTATTAAGGTTACATGTGACCAAAATGACAGTAATTCAATGACTGAACAAAAATCAAATTGGAAAATGTGAAATTACTCCTAAATTAAGCATTTGATGCGGTTGTTTTACTCTGCGCATTTATTTATCATAGTTTAACGGATTTTTTGAGCTACTGTACCTAGTCTGAGCCCATTTTGAAATATCTCCTTTCTTTAATTAGTAGAAGCTAATATGTACAATTATTAGAAAAACACAAAAAAAAATGGAAATTTTGTAACAAAAAAAATGCCATCCTCACTACTCCTTGTCATATATGAATATTGAAGTTTTTCAGAGCAATATAATTTTATTTTATAGATTACACCATATTTAGCCTATTCAAGTAAAAAAATAAAATAATCTGGAGGAAAAAGTTAATAACAAAAAATAAATACTTTGCATTATCTCTAGTAATCGAAACAGCATCAGAAAGAGCACTAGAAAACAGTACCAAATAAATTTTATATAGTTTGTGACATTTAAAAATATTAAATTACACTATTGCTCATTAAAGGGTTTCAATAAAATTAACTAAAATATGAATGTCGAAAAATCATGATACATTGAAAAGTGTCCTCGTTTGGGCACGGCGGGTCCAAATGGATTAAGGATTAGGTTATCCGCAACGTGTAGCTAACATCACAGTCACCAAGTTTCATTCGGCCTATGTAGCTCTATACCTGTTTATCAGTTTTTAATAATTCTGCAACAAAACGTTTGAAGCTAAAAAGTATCAAAACTAGTTTCCTGTCAAAACCTCACAAAAAAGGCCAACAGACAGATCGCAAACGTACAAAATTAACCGCAAACTACTCATCACGCAGTAGCTGTGTCGTTTCCGAGGAGTTCAAATTACTACCGAGACGGCCCGGCACCAAACTCTGCGATCTTATTTTGAAAAACGTTCGAGTTTTAACTTCGGGATGACTGCCCTTACGCTTGGTTTGCTCTTGTGGTATATCGAAGGCGGTTTCGTACGTGTGTTGCAAGTCGGCTGTGGAAGTGAATATGGGGCAGAATAGGAAGCGGTTACGTCTGGGTTCGGTGTTCTCGTAGAGTAAGTCGTCGTGAGATCCGGTCCGCTTGCGCGCCAGCTCCTGCTTGGGGCGGCGGGGTTGCGACTTGGCGCGGTTACCTGGCCGGGTGGCGGGGGGCAGGTCGGGCGCGGAGGAGGAGAAGCGCGCGGCGCGGGGGCGAGGCGCGAGCGCGGGGGGCGGCGACATGCAGGCGAGGGGCAGGTGCGTGCGCGACCGCTGGTGCACCGTCGACGGGCCCCACGTCTTGCCCTTCACTCCGTCTGCTGGCACTGTATACGAAATAATATATTTATTAAACATTTGTAACCAAGGATATGTACAATAAATGTGTACGTGTGGTAGCCAGGTATGTGTACGTGTGGTAGCCAGGTATGTGTACTTATGGTAGCCAGGTATGTGTACGTGTGGTAGCCAGGTATGTGTACGCGTGGTAGCCAGGTATGTGTACGTATGGTAGCCAGGTATGTGTACGTATGGTAGCCAGGTATGTGTACGTGTGGTTACCAGGTATATGTACGTGTGGTAGCCAAGTATGTGTGCTAGTGGTAGCCAGGTATGTGTACGTGTGGTAGCTAGGTATGTGTACGAGTGGTAGCCAGGTATGTATACGTATGGTAGCTAGGTATGTGTACGTGTGGTAGCCAGCTGTACGTGTGTGTGAGTACTGACGTGCGATGGCGCGCATGATGGCGGGCGAGCCGGGCGGCGTGTCCTTGGCGACGGCCACGAGCTGCTTTACGCTGGACTCGTCCTCCGACGGCCGCACGGTCAGCGTGTGCCGGAAGTCCAGCGGCGACGAGATCGTGTCCTTCTTTAGCAGCTTCATCTTGCTGAACTTGCCTGCAATCATGTCAACGAACATGCTATGTCACAACTAATACCACAGATAGGGAAGTTTCATGTAAACTGACACGAACAGTGTTGCTAGTAGCGACTTCACATCCGTCGACTTGTATAGCAATGACATACAAGTCGGCGGATGTGAAGTTAGCTACAAGCTGCAGTGCTCGTGTCGCCTCGCGATGGTGTGGACACTCATTTAAACTTGCACATGGGCCTCGCGAACCAATGTGAGCCAGTTTAAACATTTAGTTTCTTTCCCAATACGATGGAGAATCACGCGTTTTTACCCGATACAGCTTCAATGCCGTCTGGTTATTTAATACCAAAAGTAGACAAAACGAAAACTCTGCATCAAAATACTATACTAAAATCTGCTCGTTCACTTTTATTTGAATGTTGTTTTTAAACTTTCGTGATTTGAACACATTATTATTATTTACTACGAGACTAATCGCGCACTAAAATTACGAGATAAATAAATACCTCATCATCCCGACGTTTCGACCGAGTTGCATCGATCGTGATCGTGGTCGTCGATCGGGTAGACTACCCTACCCGTCTATTTATTTATCTCGTAATTTTAGTGCACGATTAGTCCCGTAGTACATAATGATAATATATTTGTATATTTTGATCTCATAAAATTTTTAAACTTCATATTATGAGCATCGGCAAAAACCGATACTGTATGGCTTAAGCGGCGTTCGGCAGAGGTAACGTGCGGCCAAGGCATTGGGATCCTGCCTATTATAATGTTCTTCTATAAAGTTCGTAATGTGAACAATGTAGGGACTTCGTGCGGCAGCCTCTTCTTTTTCTCCTTTATGTTTTGGCGTCGCATTATTGTGCATTTGCCAGTGTCAAGTATTTAGTGTTCATATTTTTTGATATATTTATCAGAATAGTCACTGTCGTAGTCACGTCATAGTCCAGTTAAGTCACGGTCAAGTCCAAACATAGTCCAAGTCATACCTCAGCAAAGCAGTGGGGACTTTACTAAAGGCGTCTATGGAGTATTGGTAAGAACACGGAACGACGTATCATGTTACGTCACATTATATCACTTGCCTACACTCATGCACGTAAATCAGCTTATAATCAACGAAATACCACAATTTTTCACTAATTATCCAGACAGGAGACGTCCTATGGCCGTTGGATGGTTGGATGAATGAAGACAGAGATGGATTTAGTATGGTAGTTGTTAGATATTGTGGGTGAATAAGATATTCATCTACCCTACGTTATGATTTAGTTAATAAACCAGTCTTTATACCGCGCTTGTGTGTTTCATTACGCTAAATCTTACTGGCGACGATTATTAATAGTTTTCGCGTAATTAAAGCCATGCCGTATGGAAAAATCGATTGTTTCGATTTATCTTCGCGTAAATGGACGACATATGTAAACCGTGTTAAGCAATTCATACTGCTAAATGAGATTAAAGATACATTGCACGTGGCCACGCTCATCACGGTGGTGGGCGAGGCTACCTACGATTTAATGTGCGATTTGTGTGCTCCGGATAAACCTGAAAATAAAACGTTCGAGCAGCTGGTCACCATCGTCGAAGAACACCTAGAACCCAGGCGATCAGATATCGCGGAGCGACACTTGTTTCGTCTCCGTCGTCAGGGACCGGGCGAGGAGCTCAGCTCGTACTTGCAGCATCTCAAGCACTTAGCGAGTACGTGCAATTTCGGCGATAAACTCGAAGAAAACCTGAGAGATCAGTTCGTATCCGGTCTCGCAAGTGACGATATGCGCAGCCGTTTATTCGCGGAGAAGAATTTGGAATACAAGCGAGCGGTGGACTTGGCGCTGGCGCTGGAGGCTGCCGAGCGGCACGCGGAGGCGAGCTGCTCGGGCGGCGCCGCGCCGGGCGCGAGCGCGGCGGCGGACGCGGCCGCGGGCTCGGCCGTGCATAGGATCGGCGCCACGGCGCCGGCGGCGGCGGCGGGCCCGGCAGCGCGGTTCAACCGGCCGCAGCGCTGCTGGAGGTGCGGCAGGCAGCACGCTCCAGATAAATGTCGCTATAGGCGTTACAATTGTGATGAGTGCGGGGCGAGAGGCCATCTAAAAGTGATGTGTAAAAATGTGCGATCTGGGAGTGATTATCGTGCTGATGCGTCGGGTAATTTAGTGCAGCGGAAAAGTCAGTTTTATATGCAGATGGAATCGGACAGCGAAGACAGCGATTTTCACAACATTGTCGTGGACGGTCAGGACGATAAACCGTATGTAGTGAACATTTCTGTAAATAATTTTGACTTTGATTTTGAAATCGACACGGGCAGTAAAATTTCAGCCATTAATGAGCATGATTACAAGAAATATTTCAGTAACTGTGAATTATCGAAAAGTAACTTAAAGCTAAAGGCTTATAATGGTAGCAGGATTTTGCCTATCGGTTTTATCAGTGTAACTGTGCGTCATCAGTGCGAGGGGGAGAAGCGCGAGGTGCGCGACTTGCCTTTGTACGTTATACCGGGAGGCGGGCCGCCGCTGCTGGGCCGCCACCGGATACGACAGTTAAAACTAAAAAATATTGAAATTCAGGTCAATCAGATAGACGCGCGAGTACCTGATGAAACTGATCGTGCAATTACTGCTTTAAAATGTGAATTTCCTGACGTTTTTGCCCACGGCTTAGGAACATGTACTAAGACGTTTTCACTAAGATTAAAAGATGACGAGCCTGTCTTTCATAAAGCGCGGAATTTGCCGCTATCGTTAAAGGAGCCTGTAGAAAAAGAATTAGAGCGCCTCGTTCAGGAGGGCTCGATTGTTAAAGTTGAAAACTCGGAATATGGAACACCTATAGTAGCCGTTTTAAAAAAGTGCGGGAGTATTCGAATCTGCGTATGGATTAAGTTGTATTCCGGAAAAATTTCAAAAATTAATGGAGGAGACGCTCCGAGGCGTCCCGATGACAGTTGTTTATTTCGATGATGCTTGTATAGGGGGTGTCTCAAAAGAAGATAACATGAAGAATGTCCGTGAAGTCTTAAGACGCTTACAGGCTGTAGGACTTAGGATAAAATTAGAAAAATGTGATTTTTTTAAGAATGCTGTGTGCTACTTAGGGCACGTGATAGACAAGGATGGTTTGCATCCAGATAAAAAAAAAATTAAGGCAGTATCTGATGCACCGCGTCCTTCCGACGTTCACCAGTTGAAGTCGTTCTTGGGTCTCGTTAATTATTATGGGAAATTCATTCCACAACTAAGTCAGATTTTGTACCCGTTGTATAATTTATTAAAGGGCAAAGTCCACTGGCAATGGAGCGCAGAATGTGAACACGCGTTTAAAGAAATTAAAAAGCAACTGAGCAGTGAGCAATGCTTGGCTCACTACGATCCGGCTCTTCCTCTCTTTCTCAGCTGCGATAGCTCGTCCTATGGGGTCGGTTGCGTTCTAGCTCATAAATATCCTGACGGCTCAGAAAAACCAGTTTGCTTCGCGTCGCGTACTTTAAACGAAGCGGAAAAATCGTACAGCCAGCTGGACAAAGAAGCGCTAGCAATTTTTTTCGGAGTGGTTAAAAATCATCAATATTTATTCGGGAGATCGTTTATTATTCGTACAGACCATAAACCATTGTCATATATATTCGGAGACAAAGTCGGAATCCCACAGACGGCGGCTAGCCGGCTGCAGCGGTACGCGGCGCGCCTGGCCGCCTACGACTTCTCAGTGGAATGGGTCAGCTCGGGACAAAACGGTCCAGCTGATTGCTTGTCGCGTCTTCCATTATCTCGTGGAGTAACAAAAACACAAAGTGAACCCGAAATAGATGAAACGGTATCATATTTAAATTATATCGAAAATGAATTTCCCATAAATCACAAAGATATAGCCGAAGCTACTAAAGTGGATCCAGTTTTGCGCGTCATTTACAAAAACATTATATTCGGTTGGCCTGACCATACAGATGTCGAGCAAGAAAAGCCATATTTTAATCGCAGAAACGAGTTATTTGTGGAACAAGGGTGTATCGTATTCAATTATCGTATTGTCGTGCCACCGAAGTTTAGACAGTACATACTTCGTGAACTACACGAAGGCCACCTAGGTATCGTAAAAATGAAAAGTACGGCTCGCAGCTACGTATTTTGGCCCGGGCTGGACGCGGACATCGAGCACATGTGTAGGTCGTGCGAGGCGTGCCGCCAGCAGCGCGACGCGCCGCCGCACGCGCCCCTCACCCCGTGGCACTACCCCTCGCGCCCCTGGCAGCGGCTGCACGCCGATTTTGCCGAGTACAGAGGTAAACATTAACTAGTCATGGTCGACGCGCATAGTAAATGGATAGAAGTCGTTGAAATGAATAGCACGACTGCTAAATCAGTTATTAACGTATTAAGAGAGTTGTTTGCTCGGTTCGGGTTGCCATTACAGATGGTGACAGACGGAGGCCCTCCTTTCGCATCGCAGGAATTAAAAAATTACTTTGATAAAAATGCTATTGTGCATTCGCGCACGAGCGCTTACAGACCCAAGGGAAACGGGGCCGCGGAGAATGCAGTTCGAACCGTTAAGAATTGCATTAAAAAGGCATACTCTGACGGTAGTGACGTCACACAAGCTATAAGCAAAATGCTGTTTCAGTACAGAAATTGCGAGCACGCCACTACCGGGGTGGGGCCGGCCGTGGCGCTCATGGGGCGGCGCCTGCGCGGCCGCCTCGACGTGCTGCGGCCCAACGTGGAGGAGCGCGTGCGCCACAAGCAGCGCGCGCAGGTCGAACGCGCGGGCGGCACGCCGCGGGAGGCGCGCCCGGGGGACACAGTTTATGTGCGTGATTACGGCAAAAATAGTAGTGGGTGGAAGGGCAGATACAGGATCGTGTAGGGCCTAATTCGTTCTCAGTTTCGCTTCCTAATACTACTGCTACTGTAAAACGTCATATCGATCAAATGTTGTTACCTAAACCCAACAGAAACCGGTTTTCACTATCTGCTACTCCTGCTGCATTAGCAGGCGACGGTGAAACTAATATTGTAAAGGATGACAGTAAAGACTGCGCTGGAGCGAGCTCAAGCGACACCTATATTAGCCCTAAGGGCAGTCCTAAAGCTAGAGAGCCCGCTGAAGAGATGGCGTCACCAGTAAATGATAAATTCGAGATGGCTCCTTCTACTCCGACGCCTGTGACTCCTCAGCATTATTCTCGCTTGCGCCCGCGTCAGCATAAACCATCCTATCGGCAGTATTTCTAATTATACTTAAAACTTAAATGTATTTGTTTCTTTATCTAATACCCATTAGTCATTGTTTCAATTCAAGTACCAACTTATATATTAGTTAAGTATACTTATATTTTTTTGCTAATAGTAACAGTGTTTATTCTTAACATAGTATCAATGTAAATTAGATAAGGAGGTGTTAGATATTGTGGGTGAATAAGATATTCATCTACCCTACGTTATGATTTAGTTAATAAACCAGTCTTTATACCGCGCTTGTGTGTTTCATTACGCTAAATCTTACTGTAGTGAGTTGGTTACCTTTCCGTTTGTTAGGCATGGGCGGCTGGTTGGCTGACATGTTGCTGGCTATGATCAGGATGTGCAGCTCGCGCGTGGCCAGGTCAAACTCCCTCATCTCCAACTCCCTCTCCTTTTGCTGTAGATTCTGCTCCACCAGTCGTTGCTGCAGTTGCGCTCGGGTTAACTCCTCTTCGCGACACCGGAGCTCCTGTGAACGATACACGGAACATATGTTTTACAATCATTCACCTAAGCTCTTGTTACTTACAGTTGCTTATACTTGGATGTTTCCCTAGACGAAGGACTGACCTATTCTAGGATAACTTTGTAATTATTATTATGACCGAGTTTTACTATTAGACCACCATCGAAATCCTATAAAAATCAGCTGTTCTATACAAAAAGTTTATAGACTTATAAAACGGACGAAAATATACGGAACAGCTGATTTTATTTAGCGATGTCGAGGTTGGTCCCTGGCTAAAAGTTGGTTATAATATAACAATGAGTGAAATGATATCCTAGAATATGTTGGCCGTCAAGAGAAACATCCCGTATATCAGAAATGAAATGACAGATGAACTATACATGAGGAAAAAGCGATTAATAGAATAATTTCATCATGTATGTGGCATATAGTTTTAGCTTATTTTATTTTTCTTAATTTTACATCGTTACAACATCTAACATCTCATTGCTGACAGTCTCACAAAAAGCGCTTGAGACTTCTCTAATATTATAACAAAATATTTCTTACAGAATTATTTTCATAGTAATGATTTTTTAATAAAATTAAAATATTTTTCTAGTTTGACGATTTTGATTTCAAATTGCGATAGAAACAATACATGCCAAATAACGCAATTTATTTAATGCCAATAGTTCCCTCTAAAAACCTCTAATAACCTAAATACTTCAACATCAACGTGGCAACATCCAACTAAGCAAGTATCAAAACATACAGGGTGTTTCTTTAAGCCACCGACATATTCTGGGGTATCATTGAGGTCATCATTATGACCAACTTTTATTCCGATTAACTGACTCCGAAATCGCAAAAATATCAGCTGTTCCATATAAAAAGATTGAAGTCTCAAGCCAGCCAAAATGGTCACATTTTGGTCACAGCTGTTTTTTATGTTATCAAAAGTGCAAACAGGTCGACTACTACTATTCAGAATCTTGTTTATATTATTCTAAAAGCGTCCTAGCTTTACGGAAAGGCCTTTTTTGTGGAAGAGCATTCCACATTCCGTAAATTCACGACAAATACGTTGTGCGGATGGGCCTCGATAGAACTGAAGTCCTAAATTAATGATTTTAGGAGTATTCACCGTTGCAGTATTTTCATTGTCAGATTACTTGTAATTTCAGAGTAGGTTTGTTGAGTATAATGGTAACCTAGAATATGTCTGTCGTTTAAAGCAACATCCTGTGTATGGTTACATTGGAACAAGCGTACGTCAGCGAACATAACATAATGAACACAAAGCTACGACACCAAATGCCACTAACCTCCTCTATGGTTTTGTATTCCTATCCAAGAAGCATTACAGAAAAACGCCCTTGTTAGTTTCATATTTATCTCAACATCTAGGGCTTATTTTGCTATTCGTCAAATTCGCAATGCTTTTGTAATTTTTTACTTAATCAAGCAAGTGACACAAATATTGTTTGTCTGTGCCTATTGTAATTCGAGGCAATAAAATGCTAAAAAAAATACAGAATCCTTCATGTTACAATGTGAAACAGTGAGGAGATTGTTTGTTTCTCTAATAAATAATTATTTTTCGCAAAAAATAGCACGATCGACTTCACCCGTGTACAGAATTCGCGAATATTTCGCACGGATCTGTGTAGCATTTTCCACATTATTGTTAATTTATCAAAAACAGCTCAGCCGATTTCGATAAAATTGGACCAATTTCGAAGTGTACTCTATCCAATAAAAAAAGAGTTATTGAAATCGGACTATTAGGAAAAAAGTTATGAGTGGTTATACATAAAAAAAAATATTTATACGCGTCAAATTGAGTACCTACTCCGGTGGTTCGTCGGTCAAAAAAAAATAGTTTTGTTTCTGTAATAAAAAAGAGATTGTTTGTTTCTCTAATAAAAATTGGTTGCCTGTAAAGTCGGTATACGGGCGAAAGTTTTACGTGACAACGACTTTGAGACGAATGAGAGCGCATAACGTGAGCGGAGCGTAACGCAGTTTCTTGAAGTGTCACCCGGCAAACCAATTTATAAGACGTTGTCACGTCAAAAAGAAAAATCTTTTGAGAAGTATAGAAACAGGTACATTAACAAAATATATATGATACAGGCCGAATCAAACTCAATGGTGTCTCTGAAGTTAGCTACGAGCCGCGCAAATCCCTTCTCCTAGTGTTTCTGGCATATGTAAAACTTGCTGACTACGCAATCAACCACTCGCCTCGTGTTCACAGATGCCATAACTTCGATTCAGCCTATTTCATTCAATCATGTCGGTGCTATTAGCCGAGCACTAGTGCAGGAAAATGTTTTCACGAAGGTACTCCTCCCAAATGCTGATTTAAATGCCCTCAAAATAAAGTAGACATTTACTTGGTCCTTAGCGGCACTGGAATATGGCATCGGTATCACCTTGCCTGTATCTATATCCTACTGAAAAGGGATTCCTAGTGAGTGGTTGGAGTTGGGCTCTAAATAACCACTCGATTGAGTATGTTGAGTGCCCAGATTGTTGTAGGGGACGGTAGACGAAAAGTCCTGAAAAGTTGAGAGTGCAAGTCCGGGATCTCAAAGAAAACGCACAGGAGCTTTCAAGTGTTAAGAGATACGGTGCGTTACCTTGGCTATCTTGCTGCTCTAATAGAGCACAAAGAGTGGCCTCTCCAGTTAGTTGTACAAACTTACTATACCTAACTCATATACACCAAGAAGCAGCCGGGCATGTCGCGAAGATTTACCCCAAGTAAAACAAAAGCTTTTCTCCTAATCCTTGTGACACATAAGTGTCTTTTCTATTCTTACGAAGACTATCATCTTCTAGCTAGTCGGACAAAACAAGATTCGTTGAAAAATAGGTAGAAGCTTTTTCCCTAGTGCTAGTGAAACATAGATTATCTCCTTCTAAATCAAAAGAGATCCCCGAACCCTCTCAAATAAAAAAAATCCTTTTCCTTCTTGCAAAGATTTCCTTCTTAGTCAAAAGACTTTTCCTTATCTTGTGAAGATTACCCTCTAATGAAACAAAATGCACATTCACTATCTTGCGAAGACTTCCCCCTAGTTAAACAAAAACTACTTTCTCCTTCTTGCACGGCCTCGATCTGGAGCCACCAGCCGTCCTGCATGGTGTGGAAGGACTCGTGGGGGCCGCGCGTGAACTTCGACTTCCCGATATGCTCCAGACGATCCAGAAACGTGGTTAACAGCGGCTCCTTGCGGAGGTTCGAGTCAAACAAGAGCTACCTTCTCCTTCTTGCGAAGGTCTCCAAGCACAGCTTCGATTTCCAGTCGCCAGCCGTCCTGCATGGTGTGGAAGGACTCGTGCGGGCCGCGCGTGAACTCCGACTGCCGGATGTGCTCCAAACGGTCCAGGATCGCGGGGAACAGCGGTCGCTCGCGGGGGTTCGAGTGCCAGCACACTGCGGACATGATACATATTTTGAACGTGGCAAACTTGTCTATCTAAACATATAAAACCTGTATCTATCTACCCATAGCTGGGGTGGAAGGTCTCAGGAGTGCACGATTCTATAAACCTACCGCTTAACTAAACAGGTGCGCCTGTTTCAGTCCCCTTTGTCGTCTCCCCCGGAGCCCTTGTACCGCGCAGGCGATGACTAAGTTAAGCGGTAGGATTATAGTGCAACTCCCATTCATTAGCCATGTCATAGTTGACTAATAGATATATGTGTTTCATGTGGGTTTTCAAAGGAACTGTTAGAAGGGGCTTGTAAACATAGTGCCTTATGTGCACCTCGATGATATTTCCCTTTTTCGTACTTTGTCATGACACAATGTGACAGACGTAGAGCTCGCTACATCGCTTGATGAAAATGAATTTCAAAGTAATAATAGGTATAGGTCGAATTAAACTCCTTGGCGGCTGTGAAGTTAGCTACAAGCGGTGCAAAACCCAATCCTGACTGAGGCTCACATAACAGCTGAACGAGAATTGGGTTTCGAAGAACTGATCCGGCCACAGCCCTGACACTCCGCGATTTTTCATACAAAATCTGCTGTCGCTGTCTTATGCACACTACACAGTACTTACTCACAGACAACACACACGCGCACGGGCGTCTGCACGTGCATTTGTGTGCGGAACGTCTATGGCTGTCAGCGATCACCACAACGTGACGACATGCCGCGTGACTAAGACAGTTGCGTACTCAATTTGCAAAAATAAATTTAAATCTAGTGCTTAAAAAAGTATAACAATTACTTAATTTGGAAGCATTTTAACAAAAAGTAACCGATCCACTTCATTTGAAAGAAAATATCAAGAGGAAGTTACCAAATAATGTAAAAGAAGTTCCTATTATTTATCCTTAGGGAAATATTAAAATTTCTTTTATTTGTTACGTATCATTGATATTCCACCATACACAGTACAAGACTTCCCTATTGTCACAGTCTAGGTAGTTTTTTATTAGAAAATCCACCGGCCAGTGCAGCCCGCGCGCAGAGTGCAAGTTCTGTCCGTGGACGCGAGGTGGAAGTGAGGAAGACTCAAACGGGTGTGGGGTAACGAGTGTCCGTTCTACGGATCTATGCCAGACAACACGGCTCCTGCTTGACATGCTACTTACGTTCCATCAACTCCCTCCAGGGTTCCGGACACGTGCTGGGTATGGGTAGGGTGAGCTTGTTGACCGCCACTCCGTACGCCACCGCCAGAGCGTCGATCCCTTTGTACGGAGTCTCTCCGGTCAGCAGCTCCCATAGTAAGACTCCGTACGACCACACGTCCGACGCGTGAGAGAATGTAGAGTGTTTTATCACCTGTGGGGAGACTTTGGATAGAAATGGCTTCTTTAAACACAAGCAGATAAAGTAAAATCAAACTTAATAGCGTCTGTGAACACGAGGCAAGTTGTTGCGGAGTAGCGAAATTTATGTCAGCGGGGTTGAGCTTGTTGCTAACTTCACAAACGCCATTAACTTTGATTTGAACAGTGTAACAGTTTATCAAGCATTATTAAGAAATAGTTTTTGAGTATTTTAGACCGCGCTTTTAGCTTCATCGTGCGCGGAGTGGACAGAGACAGCATTTCTTTTCAGTGCAAATTATTAGTTATTCTGCTTTTGCGCTAAGAAATTTTTAAGTGTGATTTAGCTAATAAATATGTAGTGAACCAACAGAAAATGTACAAATACAAAGCGTAAAGGGGTGTGTACTCGCAGGTGTTTTGACCGTTTCACAGTCAATAAAGCAAAAAAAAGTTCCAGCACTGTCCCTATCGGCTCACCATCTTAGACGCCATACTATACGCCGGCACAACAACGCTGCCTAAACCAATCAACAAATTCAGGATGCAAATAAATCTGTTCAGTAGTTTACGACATGCTTTTACGACAGAAGAAAACGGACGTTTTAAAATCGAGCGACTTTTATTATAGAGATTTATCTTAATTTATCTACAGCTTATAAAGGGCGTGGGCCTCTTAATGCAAGCAACTGATTGAGATGGTACAATAAATTATATGGCCAGAGCCGGCCGTGAACCGGGATTCGCGATATTATCACAAAACACCGAGAGGACAGAAGTAGAGCTTCGTACTATACTCGCTCAAGCAAGGCACACACGAACACATCTCTTACAGACACAATTGAAAACAAAATGTCTCGCACAAAATCTGTCAGAAACATACGCTACATTTTCAGTAGGAAATGTATCTTCACCCAAAGTTCGTGATTGCGCAATGTTAAGCCTAAGGCTCGTTTTGTACCAACGTCACCCTTCTCGATCCTGTACTAATCTAGACAAGATACCCTTGTCAATCTTACGACCAGGTGGACCTGGTGGACGGCTTAAGCCTTACGTTTCACGATCACAAATTCTTTAAATGATGATAACCAGTTGCGTTACGCTAACAGAGTACCAGAACGTTTCGCAATTTCGCGAGTTATATCATTACATCAATGTGTGTGGCTCGAGCGCGCATTGCCTAAAGCTTGCCTTCTGTACTGTCAATGTTTTGTGATATTATTGAGTATTAGAGGATTAATTGACGACAAAAAGCCAGTATAATGGCACGTATCATTGCCTGGTGGCGAGCGGTCGTAAATCAATAGGCCGTTATATCACTCAATAGACATCAGCCTAGTAATTAAATGTCGAAAAAACTTGATGAATCGATGAAGCCAGTGTTTTTAGGGTTCCGTACCCAAAGGGTAAAAACGGGACCCTATTACTAAGACGTCGATGTCCGTATGTCTGTCTGTCTGTCACCGGGCTGTATCTCATGAACCGTGATAGCTAGGCAGCTGAAATTTTCACAGATGCCGCTGTTGCCGCTATAGCTAAAAACAGACCAAAATAAATATTTAAGGGGGCTCCCATACAATAAACGTGATTTTTAGGAGTTTTTGCTCACTATTAATAACGGCAAGAGGAATGGGGCTCCCATACGGTACGGAACCCTTCGTGCGCGAGTCCGACTCGCACTTGGCCGATTTTTAATTTAGTCGTACGTGTGTGACGTTTAAATTTATTGGGCTTTTGTTGATATGTGGAGATAATGAACTGATTAAATCAATTGGTAATTCGGTGGGATTACCATGGTAATCCGCGACGCGCAAGCCTAACTGGCTCTTTAGCCTCCTTTTTTCCGAGTAGAGAGAGCGAGACGAGAGCCAAAGCGATCCAATGCAGATTCGCGCTAAATATCTCATTGTACCGGGGCTGGTTTTAATTTAGAGCATTTGCGACGAATTTTACAGTCAAATTAAAGTAAATCCTGTTTGTCACACATAAATTACATACCAAACAAAAATGTTAGTAAATGTTCTACGATTTTTGCTATTTTACATCATTGTGCAACTTAGAAAACTCAGTTATTATTGTGAAATATTATAATGAATTAATTCTTGTGCAATTTGATAAGATCTAATTATAATGTTATATCATTTTGTCCAAACACAAGTCCTCTTGCGGCACCATAGAGATAACAAATAAAGGGTTTATCTCAAGACTGCGAACACGAAGTGTTCAATTAACTTCGAAAAAATGTATGGAACAGATGTTGATTTCTTTGGCGATTTCAGGTTTGGTCCGATAGTAAAAGTTGGTCATCTTGAGAAAAACAATATCCTTTAATATGTGGGGTACCAACCAATTTAAAATATGCCATAGTTCAGCAGCTATCGTGGCAAATACAAAGACAAATTGAGGATAGGTTATTCCCTAACCTATCCTCAATTAGGTGGTAAGATCCAATTTACCAGTGGATAAATTCGTGGACCTTTCCATCAATTTATACATTCGAAGAGGAAACATTGGATAGATTGGCTTTGACAAATGACATTAATAAAATTATTTTTCGCCAGAAATGGCATACTTAACCGACTTCAACCTACAAAATTAGAATAGTTCGCACGGATCGATGTAGCAATTTTCGCATTATTGTTGATTTTTCAAAAACGACAGCCGATTTCGATAAAATTTATATGGGACCACGTCTAACATATGGTCTAGGAACAAAAATAAAATCTATTCATAATTTGGCGGAGTAATCGCGTAACATCCATACAAAAAAAAACATACAGTCGAATTGAACCTCCTTTCTGCAGTCGATTAAAAAGTGGATAATATGGTTTAACCCTTCTGTCCAAGCTAGAGGTGTAGGCACTTTCCGCGGAGGAATCCGGAAGCGTGCCCGTAGAGTCGACACACGGCGGAGAGGCGGTAACTCCTCAGGTTTTTAGTGGGTAAACTACCGGCTAAGGTTGGCGGGGACTCTTACCACACCACCGTTTCCCCAAGGCTTGTGGTATCCGTAAAGGATTTTCCTGGGTCAAAAAAAGGACTTACTTCAGGCGGCATCCACGCGTACGTCCCTGCGGCCGACATCCTGGTGGTCTTGTACACCTCCCTCGCGAGCCCGAAGTCCGTGATCTTGAGCGTTTTGTTCTCCAATGTGTCGTCGGAAAGTATCGCCTCGCTGAGCAAAACTGGAATAGAAGATACGATGTCTCATTAGTCAATAGAATAGAACGGTTAACGTTATAGATCAGCATCGCCATTGAATCAAGATTTTAAGATTAATAGTCCACTGCTGAAAACAGGCCTACCCTGGAAGGCCGAGCGATTGGACCATCTCTTTAATAGCTGGTCCAGTGGCGGGTTGGTCGATTCACACAGAAGGCTTTTTTTTTAGAAAAGCGAAGCTGTGAAAACGGTGTGATGTGAAATGATTCTATTGGTGGATTTTTCTCGAACACCTTTTTTAAATACACCACTTTGATACGAGTTGTTACGCCGCCGTTTCCGTAGCCAATTGCACACAACAACAACAGACTACTGTCGCTGCGAATTTACTGGTTTGTTTATATTCCTATGGAATACATTCCGTAACTACTTAGCGATAGTCTGCCGCAGCGCCTGTTTAAGTATCATCCAACGACACTGTAGGTCTGCGTACAGTCGGCTACTATACTAAGCGCCACACAAATCGGCGGATGGGAAGTTATGCGCAGAACGCTGCGCAAAAGCCAAAATATAGTTTGCGCGGGAGCCAGAGAAACTAGACGCCGGGGCACACCCGCCCGCCAACTTCATGCCACCCGCGCGCTCCCTACGCCCTATTGCACACATGCGCAATAATTAGCGAATCATAGCGAAGTGTAATCTGCAGCTAACTTCTCATCGGCCGATTTGTGTGGCGCTTAGTATACTTGTACTTTTACTGTATACTGTGTAGAAAAACATTTAGCACCTAGTGCAAGTGTCGATACCTAAACAATGCTACCTAATATAATAACAAAGCCTAGAAGTCAGAACATCGACTTGTCCCATATCTGCGGCCTAGATTTGAAAACAAACAATCTGAAATACCTAATGTACAAGTACTGGAGCGAACGGCTCCAAAGCGAAAGGTTTTGAATCGATTTTCTTCATTCGGGTCAGAATGGCGCCTTTTAGTGAAATGAACCCAAATATAGCTTGCGTTTAAAGTTCACGTGAAAAGGGTTTTTAAAAGGTTAGCCCGATTCAGGTTGCTTTTTATTAGCGTACACTGGACTTTTTTTGGCTACGATTGCTTTTCATAACTGGAAAATTATACGGGAACGGCGGGAAAGTAAACTTTAGCAATCTACGAGTACATCGGATGGCCTACCCTAACATGACGCTGATATAATTTTTGTCATAATTTTATTTTGTTTCGGAATTATGCATTAAGCGTTTCCATTTCATAAATAATAATCCCTATACAATAATTATACATATTGTATAATTGTAACTGTTTAATACAGCGAAGACATGGAATTTGTCTAGCTGAGGTGGTTTTTCGTCAAGTATTTTTTCATCCCTTGATCTACCATTTCATCATAAAGTCTGATAAATGTCCGAAACAGATACATTTTACAATCTTTCTGTTTTTAAAATCAAAGTTTGAGTTGCATTTCTTGTTGGAATAGCCAATTTGACTCTCAGGCACCACGCTTATAGGCCGCGCCACACAAGTTGGCGGATGAAAAGTTAGCTACAAGCTGCGCAATATCCAATCCTGACTGAAGCTCACATAAAGCCGCACGTTGATTGGCTATTGCGCAGCTTATAGCTAACTTCACATCCACCAACTTGGGTGGCGCGGCCTATACCTACGTAGTACCTGGTGGGTGGGCGTATTCTATCCTAGACCACTGTCACTGCTCAATGCCAGACAGGATGTGGTCAAAATAGCCTATAGTTATAATATCAATAATATTTAGTGTAACATCCTGGCTAAAAGCCTGTCTGGAACCAGGGCGACCTTCGCAGCGGCCGCAGCCTGACGTGACCTGACCACATAAACCAATTTACGATCCTCCCCGCTTCATGTTCATTGAAAATTGAGAGCTCGGTCAATGGGGCCACATCCATTTTATATGTTACTTAGTTGGGAACTCTACGGCATGAAAAATATAGCCTTTATACTACCCTATAACTATAAAACGGTACGTTTCTACCACGTACCGGCTCGCATCGAACACACATGTTTATGACTGTTTGTTTTTATTACTTGTACCGAATAAAAGTTTTGAAGTAAATCATTCAACGTCTCACACTGAGCAAGTGAGACGATGATAGATTTCAATAAATATTCGAAACGATAACACTGACAGTTGTTTACTTTGGGAAACATTTGCATCGCAAACTGGTTTTGATACTTTATAGAACGTGTTTGGTACTTTGGCCGTAGGAAATGGTACACGACAATGATCATTTAACTATACTTGCGTAGATACATTTTATGCGCTCCTATTTTAGTGAGTAGAAAGCAAGGCAGATGCCTGAAGTTTATTCAGACACTCTCCAGGCATTGTCACAATGAAATAACTTAGTGTTAGACTAAGTTGAATTTATGGTAAAAATAATATGACTTCCTGTGAGTTTAAGAAACGTAGAAACTAGACCTAAAAGAAAACGATTAACTAATAACTGGTTAGTTTTTTAGGGTTCCGTACCCAAAGGGAAAAACGGGACCCTATTACTAAGACTTCGATGTCCGTCTGTCCGTTTGTCTGTCTGTCCGTCTGTCACCGGGCTGTATCTCATGAACCATGATAGCTAGGCAGCTGAAATTTTCACAGATGATGTATTTTGTTGCCGCTATAACAACAAATACTAAAAAGAGAATAAAATAAATATTTAAGGGGGGCTCCTATACAACAAACCTGATTTTTAAGACGTTTTTCGCTCTATATTAATAATGGTAACAGGTAGATGCTTGAAATTTTCACAGAATATTTAGTTTTATATTCATTTCAATAATAAATAATAAAATTAAAATTAAATAAATATTTAAGGGGGGCTCCCATACAGTACGGAACCCTCCGTGCGCGAGTCTGACTCCGCCGATTATTTTTATTTTGTATAGGTTTGCGTTTGACTACACTCTGCCTGATGTTAAGGAGATATGAGGTCTAGGATGTATCACTTATAAGATACCTATTTACTCGGGATTTGAAGACACCTACATTGTACTTTAGCGAGAAGACAGACTCAGGCAAAGCGTTCCACATTCTGGCAGTTCGTATGAGGAATGTGGACTCGAATCGCTTGGTTCTATTGCGCGGGATGTCCACCATAAAAGGGTGGCGCTTTGGTCGCGTCTGTCTAGCCGTACGATAGAAGAAAGGGAACTCCTAGGCGCACTCACCGAAGTTAGTAAGTTTTAGCCACATTTCGTGCGTTTAATATAATTATGTATACCGTTTCTGTGCGTTCCTTCTATAGAACGTCGTTGGTACACGGACGTTGTTCATGCAATTTTACAAATGAGGCACGAGATACACCGAGACACGCCCCTCTCGCGTCCCTAGCGTCGTCATCGGGTAGAAATTATAATTTTAACTGCATTTCATAACTAGCTTGTTGCATCGCCGGTTAATTATTGGGTGCTCACTCGTCTGCGAGGTTTAATGACATTTATTGATGCGTTCGGTGTAATCTCATCTCTCTCTGTCCCCATTTCGATCATATCTCTGCTGCGATCGAGACCTCATATTGCGGGTTTAATAACTATGTTGGAGTTAACTAGATTTCTCTCTGGCGGCACAGAGGTAAATAAAAATTGCAGACATGAATTATTGATAAATTATATAATCCGACGAAATTTCAAATCAGTTTCATACAGTTTCAATCATTTAGGTACCTTGGAACTACTGGGCGTTTCACTCTCATCGACTCTTAACTTTGGCTCTTATATAGAGTCAAAAGCTCAATTAGCCTCCAAAAAACTTGGTGTTCTCGCTAAGGTGAGACGGTATTTCACACCTGAGCAACTGCTTAGTCTTTATAAAGCACAAGTCAGGTCTTGTATGGAATACTGCTCTCACCTTTGGGATGGCTCTGCCAAATATCAACTGGAGGCTCTGGAGTCGATTGAGAGGCGAGCCAGGAGGCTGATTGACAACGACACCTTGACTAAGTCGCAGCTGCAAAGTCTTGAGCATCGACGTAAGGTGGCGTGTTTGTCGGCCTTTTATCGGATACACTTCGGAGAGTGCGCTCAGGAGTTGCACAATCTGGTCCCACCTGCCCCTTTCTTCTATCGTACGGCTAGACAGACGCGACCAAAGCGCCACCCTTTTATGGTGGACATTCCGCGCGTTAGAACCAAGCGTTTTGAGTCCTCATTCCTCATACGAACAGCCAGAATGTGGAATGCTTTGCCTGGGTCTGTCTTCCCGCTAAAGTACGACGTGGGTGTCTTCAAATCCCGAGTAAATAGGTATCTTCTAGGTAAGCGTGCTACATCCTAGACCGCATATCTGCTCAACATCAGGCAGTATGTAGTCAAACGCAAACCTATATGGAATAAAAAAAAAAAAAAAAAAAACCTATTCTAGGACTGAACACATGTAAAATAATTATTTTTCACAAAAAATGGCATAATCGACTTCCATCGTGTACACTGTACAGGAATCGAATAGTTCGCTAGAATTGATGTATAAAACTTCTACATTAGGTTTTGTAGACTTTTCAAAAACGGCACAGCACAGCAGATTTCGATAAAATTTAAATGGGACTACCTCGGAGGTATACCCTTTCGAACTATAAAATTTTTTTTTGATTCGGTTCACAATTGGCGGAAATATAGATGAACATACACAAAAAAATACATACAGACGAACTTAGAACCTACTCCTTTTAAAAGTAGGTTAATTAAAAAAAATCTCATAATCATCATCATCTTCTTGCCCCTATCCCACTAGGTGGGGTCGGCACAGCACGTTTCCTTTCGCCACTACACTCTATCATTCGTCATCTCATCATCAACTCCTTTCTCTCGCACGTCATCTTTCACACAATTCATCCACACTTTTTTGGTCTTCCCCTCCCGCTTTTGCCATTTACCATCATATAAAGAGTTCTTTTTGTGACATGACTACAATTAAAAAAATCTACGAGGAGAATTTTCCTCAACCCACACAAACAACTGTTCCCCATATTTGTCAAGTCACCAAATCGTCCATCAAAATAACTCGGGTTAATCCTCATTAATGCTGGCGGATTACAATCGGGCGTCGTGTCAGTCAGCAGGCCCGCTCTTTGTGCGAGATTGACGGACGGCTGAATGGCCGCCGCGCCGCGGGACCCGTTTTGGACGCGACGAGTGTGCCACGATATGTGCCTCAATTGTACCACCTCCGGTCATATTCGGCATATTGTTCGAGAGGAATGTAATGCTGTCACTTCGATGCAGAAAGTTGCTATTGTCGCGTGTTTTCGCTTGGTTTTCCTGTACACCTAGTTTGGATTTGTTTTTTTGACCTATGATGCCCAAAATGAAAATGTGTGGCCTGTCCATTGCTATTTCGTAGGGCTATGTAATGTTTGGTAGCTTTGGTTCGTCTACGGTCCTCATCATTGCTGATACGATCTCGCATAGCACTATACAGTATACAGAGCATTCTAGTCATTTTGCATGCATAAGCTTATATTCTCTTTCACGTTATGTAGTTCAATAGTAATAATTCTAATATGGCAAAACCGACTTCCATCGTGTACAAAATCCGAATAGTTCGCTCGGATGATGTGTTTTTAAATTATTGTTGATTTTTCTATAACGGCTCAGCCGATTTCGATAAATTTAAATGGTACCACCCCTCGGAAGTATGCCCTTTCGAACTAAAAAAGGTATTTTTTTGATTAGGTTCACAATTGGCGAAAATATCGATGAACATATACAAAAAAAATATACAGACCAACATAAAACCTCGTTTTGGAAGTCGGATGTACAATGAATATTCCAGAATAATTACGTCCATTGTTTAGAGATATATCCCGTATGGACCATTCAAGTATTACGTAAGCAGATTTATTACAATTATTTACCCCCCCTCCCCCCTTGTCAGCAAAAGTAAGCCAAGTACTCACCCCCCAAATTCATACGTGACAATTGGTACCTCTACCTACATGTATTTTGCTTTTTTTTATTGATTCATGAGCAGGAAATAAATAACTATTGCTGACGTAATCACCATATAGGGGTCTATATGGTGGGTCATGTCATCAAAAATAAGCATCGGACTTCCACCCCCCAATAGTGCTTACGTAATACTTGAACAGCCCCTGATACGTATTATTATGTAGATGTACTATACTAGGTCAACTGACAAAAAAAGACGAGTAAGACATTTAATGAACCATGATCAGCGAACATAAGCCTATTCCCTGATGTCATCATTCTCCGAAGCCAATTTCTCCGCATTACGTCGATTCGACCCCAGTCGCAGTATGACATCGAGTCACGCATAGGGTTACCATATCTCAGGATTTGTCCTGAGGTTTTAAGATTTTTACACTCAAGGTTCTGGCCAGACTTTAAATTAAATTATTTATCAGTTTATTTCAGAACAAGTAGGTACGCACAATTCAATCAACATTCAATACAAATTAAATTAATTATTGAAAAATCTAACGATTTCTAGAATTCGCGCCTGTAGGTTGTAATTTTATCGATCAAACTTTTTATATCACGTAAGTCATTCTTAAGTTCTACAGGGGGACCCTTCCCACTTTTTAAAGAATTACAAATTGTGATAATCAGACAGACAAACAAAACTCTTTATTGTGTACACTGTACTTTAATATTATAGTTCGGCCATTCAGAGAATCCGTTCCTGACACGTCATCTTGAAAAAATGTTTTTGGCCGATATCTCGGAAACTATGTACTTAAGGGCAAAAAACATTAAGATCATTATTGTAGAAAATAAAATTTCGCATCTTTTGTTTCCAGTAACCTTTTTTGTAACGGCCGAACTATAATAACTAAAACAGAAGGTACAAAGTATATCTTAAATTAGTGGCAAATGGCGGCCTTATCATTGTTAGTAGTGTTGCCGCGAATACTCGCTATTATTCGGTATTCGGCATTACTCGTTATTTTTTGTATATTCGTCGAATACCGAATAATAGCTAGTATTATTCGGCATTTGGCGAATAGTCGTCGAAAATAAACTTTTAACGAACAAAAGAACTAGGTAATCAGTTAAAAATAATCATTTTTATTTTTTATTTTCCTTAATAAAATAATACCTACACAATATCAATTATTATCTGTAATATGTGCCTGTGCCTATCATATTTATGAAATTAAATTAGTAAGGCTTTTTAATTAATAAATATTTAAAATCCAACAGAGCAAGTCGGTTTCGTTTTTCCTCGTAAATTAAACCTGCCTCGGAAAATAGTCTTTCTGAATAAATTTTCAAAATTCATGCTCCTTGATTCTGAAATGTACTGTTCTCTTCCTCTTCAAAATGTAGCCAAACATGAGATTTTTTTCCTGGGTTTGGCATGATTGTTCTTCTTTTTAAGTAACACTTTAACTAATTAAGTATTCATCAAGCAATAGCAATTTTCAAATAAGTATAGAAATAAAAAATAAAAAAACGTCATCCGATGTCGAAAATCAATTAACAAATGCGTGCCGCCTCCTATCTTAAACAAAAGCGTATTGATTGAGCGGGAAATCCCCTACAAAAATAATCGCTGGGTTATACAAAACGGGGTATTCCCCGTAAACTAAAGAGAAAGACTTGTACAAGAAAAGGGTTGCCAGCATTTAAAAATGGAAAATTAAATTTACTACATATATGTAGGTATGTATAACATGAAACAGATTTCTTTAACTTTATTGTTTTCTTTCATCACAACCTTAGAAGAAATTAGATTAGAAATATTTTAATGTGTTTAATGTTTTTTTTTTTATGTCGAATAGTAATGTCGAGTTATTCGACTATTCGCCAAAGTGAATGGCGATTAATCGGTATTCGACTATTCGCTATAAACACTATTCGCGGCAACTCTAACAATTGATCTCTAATCGAAAGGGAAAATTTTACTTATTCTTTTAAATTTTCATCTGGTAAACTTAGTCACGCAGTCGATCGATTAATGAAATCACGCGATATGAAATGAGATTTATAAGTGGGAAAATCCAAACTGCACTTCCGGAACATCTCTCAAGTGCGACAAACAGATGAGAGACTGATTGAATCAAGATCCTGAGTCAGGTCGTGAACTTACCAATGACATCATCAACGATGAACCATTTCAGTAGTTTCACGAATCGATCAGGAACCATAAATCTTTCAGTTAATGTTAGACGATGTATCATCTAAAAACCTGAAAATGCCTCATCACCGTCGTCATAATCTCCCCACTGCACCCTTCGAGCAAATATCTATAGAGCCACAGTCCCTAATGAAATGAAATGAAATAATTTATTGCTTAAAACTGTGTACAATAAGATCTTCACAATTTTTAACACCAAGCACTTTAATACAGTTTTGTCTTTACAGACATGCAATATAGTGTTATAAGTACTTTAAAGGTTACTAACACAGTCAACTTACCACGAGTATTACTATGATTAAACAAAATTTCGTACGTAAGTGAAAGTAGTAAAAAAATGTCCGAGCGCCGTCATGCATACCGACTTAGATATTTACAATAAATAATTCACAACGACCCGTATTCTCGAATCTCGACATTATGTCACCTAGTTAGTGCTTGTAACCGAGCACTATAGCATCGCGCGGCGTTGTAGTTGGCTTGCAATCGCCTTACGACTAACTAAAAAGCCTGCCCACTACGTAGCTTGGGCAGGGTTTTGGCTTGGACACGATTGTGACTCTATAGATATTTGCCCGAAGACTGCACCCCGAAATGGAATTGGGGATTTTTCTTTAGTCATATCGTCATCCTCCTTTATTATATTTATAAATCCGTTGTGTTTGTTGGTTTGTTTGTTACTCTTTCATACAGCAACAGATGGAGGAAACGATTTGATTTTTTGCATTCATATAGTTAAAGATCGGAGCGTGTCATACGACTTGATATCTCGTAAGAGCGTATCGAGCGTAGACGAGCTCTGCGAACAAAATGAGACGGCGAGGGGACGAAGGGATCGCGTCTTCGTATGGTGAAATTAACAATAAAAATTCGTATATAAAAATCAAGTAAACTTTTTAACTGTTTTATATGATTTGCTAATACTTTAGCTACTAATTAACACATTAAGTAAACATGTTTTAAAACATACTATGTACTCATAAAAACTCGTCTAGAAACAAGATCTTCGTTCAAAACAGAGGTGACTTTGTTTTTTTTTCGATCGAGCGAAGTTATTCCTTGTACATTTCTGATTACCTTTACCAATTGAAGTTATGCTCGAAAATCAATCATATTTTTCAAGTTTAAAAAAACTTGATTCTTTTCAGGCGTTTTAGGGTCGGCGCCCCCTGAACTAAGAGTAAATATTGCTGATTATATCATACACACCCCACTGACGGAAAGAACAGAGTCTGAAGGGATTCTCATTAGTTATCATTCGGGTACCAAAAATAAACCGTGATAACAATATTTTCAAGTACCAACTCAAAAAGAAGACCTGAAAATGCGGATATCCGAAAGACTGCTTCACGCTACCCAACAGCCTAAGTATACGCTTACGCATTTTTCAGTTGAAGAACACGATTTATCGAGTCTCGCGACTCGCCGGGTGCACGCTTTGGCGCTCCTTGAATCATTCAACTGCAGGAAGTACTTCCATCAGGATACGGATCCGGTTCCCGTGCAAGAACGACTACGAGTTGATACTCTGAAGACTTAGTTTAAGTTTTTACGTAAACCGAAACTATAGTAGTTCCCGGGTATGTAGGTACATTATACATTTTTCTACAGCGCCAATGATGAACTAACAAAAATTTGTGAAATGAAAAAAATTTAAACGATATTTATACCGTTTTTCGTTTACTATACAAACTCATACTAAGGTCTCTGCTCCTACCTAATTGACTGAAGACGTTTACGTAGCAGAAGTTATCCGCAGCTTGTAGCTAACATCACAGCCGCCAAGTTGTATGAATCGCTCTATAAGTCTATACTATGTAAGTAATAAGTACGTATGTATACTAGGTATGTCCTTTACAAGAATTTTTAAATCCCACCGGCCTAGAAATAGGCCTAGTGATGTTCTCAAGATTATTGTATCTTTGTGTCATAGGTACGAGTACTTAGGTATGTCCTAAACGAATACAGCGATTTACTCGTAGATGCGTCTTTCTTTTGTTTGAGTGGTTCTTAGCATAAAATTTTGCAGCAACAGACAAAGTGAAATTGAAATTTTGAAACCATAATTTTTGTCTGTTTTTGTATAAACTAACATTTAAAGTTTTTATAATAAGTTACGAAACAAATTTTCAACTAAATATATTTAGAAATAATCTACATGAATCACAATTAATTTACAATTAATAGACTAATTGTCATAATTTTGTATGGAGGTAAATACGAGCAGTAATACTAAAACGGAAAAGTACTTCATGTATTTATTTATAACATTGTTTCATATTCCGGGGAAAGACGACGTCCCTAAGAGGAAACTACAGAACTTTAGGTAACACGCGCACTAGGCAACTTGGCTGCAACAGCAGTCGCATATTTGCAAGTTTGAGTACATACGTTAGGCATCGAATTTCTAGAAGAAGAGCTGGTGTTGATATCTTTAGATTTAATAACGAAAAATATTACAAAAGTGTGATAAAAAATGCGACAAAGATTTTGGAAATTCATGTTGTGATTTTTTTTTATCTTTCTTAATGTGAAACTAAGCGAGCGAGATGGAATTTGGCGTATAAAATCCCTAAATTGACCAAGACATCTTGGTCGCCAAGGGCCCAGGTTCTAAGACCCATCATGCGTAATTGGCTGGACCCACCTGGACTGCCTAATACTTTGAACTGAACCTGACCTAACACGGTAGAAGTAAATGGGTAACCCTCTAACTAAATAGTAATAATCGGCCAAGTACGAGTCGGAGTCGCGAACTAACCGTACCGTACCATGTGGAAGCCCCCTTAATATATTTTATTTTAAAGTTAATTATTTATTTTTGAAAGGAATATACAACTTAATATACTGTGAATATTTTAAGCATCTTCCTGTTGCGCTATTAATATCGAGCAAATAAATCACGTTCTTGTTGAGAGCCCAACTGAAATGTTTATTTTATTTTAATTTACTTACTTAATTGTTTTTAAAGTTTATATTTACTTACTTAACTAAATATTCTGTGAATATTTTCATGTCACCGTTATTACAATGGAGCGAAAAACGGCTCAAAAATAAGGTTAGTTAGGAGCTCCCCTTAAATATTTATTATTTTCTGTTTTTAGTATTTGTTGTTATAGCGGCAACATATTTACGTCATACTTTCAAATTTCAACGTTCCAGCTTTCACGGTTCTTGAGATACAGCCTGGTGACAGACAGACGAACAGCGGAGTCTTAGTAAAAGGGGCCATTTTTACCCTTTGGTACAGAACCCTAAAAACTAACAACGCCCGTGAGTTGGTCACTTCACATACGCTATAATTTTTTTTCTCCGGACGTATAGACATAGCTATTAAAATATATAAATAAGGTACATTATATTAATAAATAATTATAGGCTTTTTGTTATTAATAGAAGTCAAGGTAAATGATTCCGTACACGCGGTAAGCGGCACAGGTTCGAGCAAACGGCAGGAATACAAAATGCGGTGCTTCATTCGGTTTGAATACTTATAAGCGAATAACGCGACGAGACTGATAGGGTTGCTATGCGAGCAAGTAGCCAAGGTTGCGTTTATCATAAGCGCTCGCTAAGAGACTGACGCTCAGTGCTGGACCTAGAGCAGACCTAGAGCCTGGGCTTCACTGGCATCTGTGGGCTGGGTGTGTCCAGACACAGGGCAACAGGACTTTGAAAAAGCCTTAAAATGAATAAGACAACAACACCATGGCGGAATGATAGAAACCCGTACCTAGAAAACTCAGTGGTTTAAAATAGCACTTATTACGGCAATCAGCTGTTCAAAAATCAAATTTAGTAATTCCCCTCTACCACCCTCTCAATGAGCGACACCTGACATGGCTTCGATTTATTAGAACGCGCTCAGAAGGAATTTAGAGACATACGTTGAAAACAGTAGTCCTCAAAGATGACTTACAAAGAAAACTTCTGTCTCTACATTGTTGGGATAAGCGACACCTTTCAGTTTGATCTTGCGTAAAATTCATTAGGAAAAGAAATCAAGGAAATTCATCACGTAATTGCGTTGAATATGGAATAAAACATATTAAGTATGGTTACGCTTCGACCGGTTTAATGTTCGATAGTTAAATTAAGATAAACTGAATTAGACTTTGATTATCAAAATTTTCCAGAAATCTAAATTATTTTCATAAGGTATTTATACAAAACTTGCTAGATTTATTACAGCACTTTTTCTTATTTTTCTTTCCTTGTTACCTAATTAAAAGAGTGGCAACCCTAAAATCCAGCCGTCTATGATTCCACGAAGTTTCAAAACCATAGAAAATGCGTACAAACGGGTTTTATTTCGCCAATTTACGTTTTATTGTTGCACGAGATGCGTAATTGGTCGCTCGTGTCGAATATTTATATTTCGAGGAAAACTGTTCGACAAATTGTATGCTAAATGCTAATACAGCAAGTACATAGTACCTACCTATCTATTTGCAGGATGTAATAAGCTGTAAACAATTATGTCGACCAAAAACATATTAGGTACCTACAAAGAAGCCCGAGGCAACATACCTATCTCAAACTACACTGATCATGTAGACAACCTAATGCAAATTGGACAAATATTTCCAAGAATTCCCAAAAATAAATGCGGGAAAATAAAATGAATAAAGAGGGTAGCTGTTATTGCGTTCGAATGAAAACGAACTCTATTGCAAGTAACAAAGGAGTGAACGACACAAGTCTAACTAAACCAAGGGGTGAAACACTGTAGGAGGCAGTTATCTCCGCCATTGTTTGCACAGAGGAAATTTTATGCTCCGGAAGGGCAGATATGGAAAATAAGGTCGGCAAAGTGCCGCTAAACACGTCTGGATATTTGGAATTAAATCGACCGCCGCTGCAAATGGAGATTGCCGGGAACCCCGCACAGTATTCAATTCCATTTCGCAAACAGCGAAAAAAGCATAAAAGTCCAATTCTGGCAGCCCCCAAGTCGTAACGCGAACAGCTAAACTTCTGCTTCAAATGTTTGCGTCACGCCGAAGGGTTATTTTTTAGGGTGAAGTTTTGACAGGTCTTCGTAAAGTTTGGGGTATTCTTGGAATTAATTCAAGGAGTTCGTGGAAGGAGGCTGTAATGCAGTCTCGTGGGAGGTAATTTGTCGGAGATTTGTTTGCAATAACCCTGTACATAATGCTGGTATTTGCGAAGTTGCGAACTTGGTAATGGACTTTGTGGCGTTTACGGTAGGTACGAGGACGAACAGAGAATATTTGTGATCAATGATAATGTAGAGTTGCTTCTTTTTGTACAAGAGGGTCAAGAAGACTAAAAGGTCTGCTCTACTTCGTTATCGATCTATCTAAGAATCATTATACTTAGGTTTACAGTCCTACCGCTTAACTTAGCCCTCACCTGCGCGGTACAGGGGCGCCGGGAGAGACGACAAAGGGGTACTGAGACATAGCCTACAGCCGGGGACCCGCCGATTAGGATTTTTTTCATTATAGGTTGATTTATCTAAAAAGATAGATTAGATAAAGTTAAATGAAAAAGCCTTTTATTAACTTAGTTTTTGCTCGCGGCTCCGCCTGCGTATATTTCGATTTTTGCTCTATCCCACAAGAACCTTTTATTTTTCCGGAATAAAAAGTAGCCTGTGTTTGACTCCTACTTTTGAACTGTATGCACGGCAAAAATCAAGTCAATCCGTTGGTTTGTTGGTGCGTGAAAGAATAACAAACATCCATACATACTCACAAACTTTCGCGTTTTTATATTAGTAGGATAAAAATCTGAAAATTTACATGTAGGTAACAGCAATATCAGGAAGCCAAGTTCTACTTTTCAGACCAGAGGCCAGACACCATTCCATCAAATTCTGTCTTTGACCCTTCGCCTCCGACTAATCTAGAAACATTTTACCCATTTCTCCGTGTATAAAAGTAATCCAGTAAAGTACCCAGACAGGATATAAAACCTATCCCCGTCTGGCGTACCTAGACCTCTAAAATCGCCCATACTTTCACGGCGAGGCTCACCGGTATGGACTTTTATGATCGCGTTACGTGCCACGTTGCCAATTTCAGACAACCTTGTTCTTATTCTGCGACTGTTCTTATTTTTGTTCCTGAATTTTATTTATGCATACGTACCGATTTGAATATTTTACGGCCGCTCGTAAGTACGTGGAATTTTTTGCGTATATTTTATGTAATTTTTTACTTATTATATATTTTTTTAAATAGAAATGTTCTGAAACTGAATCATTTTATAAATACAACTTTACCAGTCGCTATACTTGTAAAGTAGAGTAATAGAGGTTACGAGCATTTAAAACTACTCAATTCAATTCACTAAAACATCACCTGCTAGTGCAAGATAGTCCACTTACAACCTACTATCAGAATCTAAGACATTATATAATATATATGATCATCAGCGGTAGGATGGCCACTGCTTTACATAGGCCTCTCAAAATCATCAAAGCGGAGGCATATACCCTTCGAGTAAATATCTACAGAGCCACAGTCCCTATGTGAAAGTAGTAAAAAAATGTCCGAGCTCCGTCATACATACCGACTTGGATATTTACAATTAATAATTCTCAATGACCCGTTTTTTCGAATCTCGACGTTAATTAGTGCTTAAAACCGAAAATTTTGGCATCGTGCGGCGTTGTAGTCGGCTTGCAATCGCCTTACGACTAATTAAAAAGCCTGCTCACAACGTAGCTTGGGCAGGGTTTTGCCTCACTTTTTTGCACGATTGTGACTATATATATTTGCTCGAAGCCTATAGGTACCCAACAACGACCAATTTTATGTCTATTATCCCGATGATGATGCCACTAAAAGAAAATCTCCAAATTTCGAATTAATTCCGCAGAATACGAACAATGATCTCCATTCTCCCCTCCGACGTTTAATTACAAACAAAAGCTCGAGTAATTCACCCCTAAACTATTTCGCTCGAGCTTATCTCCCGAGAGCGATCCGACAATCGTAATAGAGCATAAATTACAACAATTATTTAGTTAGGGAGTTACACGCGTTAATTATACTACGAGGGGAGTGTCGGAACCGCGGAGACAAAAACAAGCGAGGTGCTGGGATGAGAGTTGTCTACACTCATGTTGCTTGTACATAAACAACGTAGGTACTAAGGTACCTACAGGGTACGTTTTCCGAGTCGTGCCCGTACGTTCTACTATTAGTTCTACTAGTAGAACTAACGGTATAATTTGTAACCGTTAGTTCTATCGTAGGATTACCGGTAACAAATAGTACCGGTAGTTCTACTGTAGAACATTTCGCCTTCAGGGGTCATAAAGTCCAATTTTCTAAAATCTTAAATTCTTATTACTTTGAATATACATAGTATTTTCTCAGAACTTATCATTGTTTAGTTTAAAAAGTGACAGCTGTCATATTCTGGAACTCGTACTAGAAGTCGCATGACAGGTGCCACAGTAACAGCTGTCATATTCTGGAATTCGTACTAGAGTTGCATGACAGCTGTCAAACTTAAAATTGGTTTATCTCCGTAACTTTCGATTCCAGATATTCCATATCTGTCTTCATAAAAGTGATCTATAAAGCTCAACAAAATCTATAATTAATTTGATTTGATTGTATTCAGAAGGGATTTGAACCAAGTACCTTACGATTCTAAGCCGAACGTTTTTCCAGTACCTATACCACTACCGGCTACCCACAGACAAGATACCCATATCGCGGCGTACGAAGCTTGCGCTCAGGAGCTGGGATTAAAAAGTGTCTGCGAAATTTCGCCTCGACACTACCCGACAAAAGCTCTCCGCCTTTTGAGTCAGATTGATGATGCTCTGTCCGCTGTCTGCTTAAAGATGGAATGTAAAAAATGTAGAGTCATGTAAGGTTTAGAGATTATTAAAAAGTGGTGGCAAAGTGGAAAGAATTCGGTAAAGAAGTCCGTAGAAGAAATTCAATGGTGTTTGTGAATCCACCAACCCGCACTGGACTAGCGTGGATAGGGTCTGATAATCATTATTGGGGTTGGCCTATGTTCAGTAGTGGACTAGTAAGACTAAAATAGACAATAGTCAATAAGTATCCACTTAAATATGCTGACATAGACATCAGTAAAGTCTACAAAACAGGAAAACATCGTACCTACAACAATAAAATGAAAACAAAAATAAAACATCGATGAAGAATGTCATTAATAATGTATGAGCGCGGGTCTGCAATATTGGGAAAAAGTTTGGTAAAACCAGACCAGCTGACTTACGTTATACGTTTACAATCGATTTAGTCACGGTTTTTAAAAACAAACTTTGAACTTGTGTGCGTAGCGGTTGACGAATGGAGGAGCCTAGTTCAGTGAGTAGCTGACTAAACATTGACACTTTTTGAGGACATTATAATTCACAAATCAGCCGTAGAACGCCCACTGCTGGACATATGCGCCTATTCCAACCAGCAATATGCTGAGTTGGGATCAGTTTCGTGGCAAGGCATTGGGTAACATACTTGGTTTGTGTATTATTCTATTTTTAGTTGTTTCCGTATTTTGTTTGTGTGTAAGGTAAAACACCTAATGCCAGACACATTAAGGACAACACAAATTTCAGTATCCAATATTAATATATTTTGTTACCACATTGCAGTAAAAACTTTTTTAATCTACTAAAGCAATACTTAGATCTATTATTTCACATAAAACACTGTAATTATTAACATATTTCAATTATAAGTTTGTATTTTTTTAAACTTTGTCATATTAACCAATAGATGACATCTCGAAAAATCGTTACCACTAATAATAGACAGCACTTAGCACCAATACTAGACATAGCTTTACATCACATTTAAAGTAGGTTTTCAAATCAAAATACTAAGGAAATACTCTGTCTTTTAACAGAGAATCTATCTTTGGGCCATCTATCTATATTTACTTATCACCTGTTGTAATACAATCGTCATATATATAATTATGTTGAAGTTATTAATCAGTACTTCTGCTTATCCATCAACCTGCAGCGCAAAATCAAATTTATACTTAATTCTATCACCAGCAATTATCATTTTTGGCGCGTCGACGATTTCAGCGATTTGACATTCTCTTACAATAATAATATCTTTATCGTTTTCCTTCACTGTAGTCTTGGTTTGATCACAACTTACCATTGCCATTACTTCGATTTCACCATCTTGGCTAATATTTTGGACAATACAGAGATACCTGTGATATTTCTTTATACCAGGAAAATTGACAATCACACAGTCACCCTACTTGATCTTGCTTTTCTCAAAGTTATTTTCTTCTGCATTTTCCATTTCTAATACATCGTTTTCAATTTCGTCAGATATATCATCTAAACTATCTTCAGAATCTTGCCACTCTTCTTCAAAACTTGAGTCGCTACTATAATCATCAGTCTTAACAGTTTTTTTTTACAGTCTTAATGGTATTCTTAGCAGTCTTTACGTTAGTTTAGTTTACGTTCCTCTTCAATTTGCTCTTTCTTTTTCTTTTATTTCCTCTATTCTTCTTTTCTTTTTCTAATTCATTTTTTTTCTCGGCTCTATTTATTTTCTTGCTACAGTAGCTGTTGCGACACCTCTTCTGCATTCTGCTATGGCAGCTTCCATATTATATTAACAGTTTCACTGTATCTAAACATCTGACTTTTTATGGGCTGCATTACGCTCGACCAAATCTGAAATCGATGAAACCAATAGTTAACACATACCTTACCCAATAATTGACATCCTGTCTACTATTGGGCAGAGTAAAGTAAAAGTAACAAAATTGATACAGCATTTTATACACTTGGAATAGAAGCTATTTTTGTACAAATTTTGAACATTTTGATGCAACCTACTAGATGACACTTGTGTCATCTTTTAGGTTTTCACATATTTTGGTACCTAATAGTAGACACAGCAACAATTGTTATAAAAACTAAACTAAACATGAAAACAATAGCCCTCGTTTACTAACGAATCTTTCATATTTCTAAAATCAGCACTAACTCCACAAAAATCGTAAATATGTATAACAAAATCTTACCCGCCCAATGTCAACCTCCTTACGAAAATGTTCAAGAATCACAAAGCATGTGTCTACTTTTCCACGTTGTTAGCTGGCAAGTGACGCCATTTTAAAATTTCGCTAGGAAAGGTGTTATAAGTTTTTAACCATGTGTCGTAGATGATGCTAGGCGTCTATAAGATCAGTAGTCAAATAGATTTAAGGTTTATTATTCTTAGGAGAAAGGATTTTTTCGAAGGTGTCATCCTTTAGTTCAGTGTCTGGCATTAGGTGTTTTACCTTACTTAACTGTTTTGTCCCGAATAAAATTTTCTGTATTTCTGTATCTTGAGGATTTCTAATAAGATCGGTTGGATGCGTCTTGCATCCAGCGACTTCCTGAGATTCTTGATTATATCATTGGTCCAGCTCGCGATGGACTCTAAGTACTTAACCGATTTTAACCAAATTTTGCACACTGTGTACAGTTTGATACAACTTGAGATTAGTTTACGGGTATATCTCAATTTATAATAGCACTAGCGACCCGCCCCGGCTTCGCACAGGCAGGTGTATTATTCATTTAAACCTTCATTTTGAATCCCTCTATCTATTAAAAATAATCGGCCAAGTACGAGTCGGACTCGCGCACGGAGGGTTCCGTACTGTATGGGAGCCCCTCTTAAATATTAATATTATTTTAATTTTATTATTGAAGTGAATATAAAACTAAATATTCTGTGAAAATTTCAAGCATGTACCTGTTACTATAATATAGATCGAAAAACGTCTAAAAATCAGGTTTGTTGTATGGGAGCCTTAAATATTTATTTTATTCTATTTTTAGTATTTGTTGTTTATAGCGGCAACAGAAATACATCATCTGTGAAAATGTCAGCTGCCTAGCTATCATGGTTCATGAGATACAGCCCGGTGACAGACAGACGGACAGACGGACATCGAAGTCTTAGTAATAGGGTCCCGTTTTTCCCTTTGGGTACGGAACCCTAAAAACTGCATCAAAATCCGTTGCGTAGTTTTAAAGATTTAAGCATACATAGGGAAATAGGGACAGATAAAGCGACTTTGTTTTATACTATGTAGTGATTTGTTTATTTATACTTTTAAAATCTGTCCGTACCGGGGTGAAGCCGGGATGGGCAGCTAGTTATTTTCATAAAATTCTTCACTTTAACGACGTTGGTGTGATAAATAACAAAAACTTAAAAAAATACTGATAAGAAACAGAATAAAGCCATTTTCAAACATGAAACCACTTCACTATTTCAACCAAACACGAAGTCCTGGAAATGATCAGTCGTTTCATATTATTCCGTAGAATTTAAATGTGCATTTGGTTCTAGAACATCTGATTGTAAAAGTACTCGGTGTGGTGTTCACTGTAACACTGTATGAGTAAACGCTGAAACCACGAATAAAGCCGTTTCCAATGAGTTTGTATTCCATTTCGAAATGGAACAGCTGATCGTTTTGTATCTATCCCACTAATATTATAAACGCGAAAGTTTGTAAGTATGTATGGATGTTTATAACTCTTTCACGCATCAACAAAGCAACGGATTGACTTGATTTTTTGGTGTGGAATGGTCAGAGTCACACATAGGCTACTTTTTTTCTAAGAAAAATAAAAAGGTTCCTATGGGATAGCCCAAAATCAAAATATACGCGGGCGGAGCTGCGGGCAAAAACTAGTTTATTAATAAAGTATGTCATAAAAATATCCCCTTAATATTTTCTACATTAATTAGACGTAATGAACTTAATAAGGGTATTGTAGCCAGCACACCAAAAAGGGATCTTGAGTTACAATTAATATGACACCTATTTTATTGTAAAGTGACAATATTAGGTACTTACTAATAAGCATTACGTCTGAGCTGGTTCTGCCCCTATAAAACATCCAAAACAACGAAGGCACAGATCATTTTACGAAATGGAACTATAGGTACCTAATTAACATTTTTTTTAAATTGAAAATTGACGTTTTTTTGACCATTAGAGGCATCCAGGTGGCTTAAAAACTCTACAACAAGGCTATAAAAAATTACTTTAAATAAATAATAGATAATATATTTACAGACATCGGATGACACGTTAAATTGTAGGTCCCGGTTGTTTTAACCGTTTAGCCAAGTCAGAGGCCTTCAGGCGGCCTAAAAACTCTGACACCAGGGCTAGCCACCCGGCCTATACAAACTTACTTACAGACATCCCTTTATTCTAAACTTCTCACTATAAACTAAAATAGACAAAAGCATTGCAGCGTAAGAACCGGCGGTCTTATCGCTTGAAGCGAACCGACTAATAAGTAATACCGTCTATTTATAAACTTTAAAAGGGAAGGGGTGACCGGGACATAGCGAGACGATACTAGAGCAGTGTTCCCAGATACATTTATTAGCATTCGTTTAACAAACCGCTATTGTTTATTAATGTTTATCAGCGATAATCCCGCGCGCTGGCGCCTGGCCGCCAGCCCACCCACACTACGCATGACATTACTTTGCGCAGAGTACACACGATGCGAGACTTTGCAAAAACTGATGAAACTGATGAAAGTTCAAAAAGATCTCAAGTGGACGTACTGGCAAGCGCAGCGTAGGACGTCCACCCACAAGGTGAACAAATGACCTCATTAAAACCGCAGGATCGCGCTGGATACAAGCCGCTACCAACCGGTCTTATTGGAGATCCATAGGGGAGGCCTATGTCCAGCTGTTGATGTCCCATGGCTGGAGGATGGATGGATTTATCAAATACAATAGAGGCTTTAGTATAGGCTGAATCAAACTTGTTAGTAGCTGTGATATTAGCTACATGCTGTGGATATTGGATAACCTTGGATGAGCTGTTAAGCGAGCTCCAGTCAGGATCGGGATAGCCGCAGCTTGTAGCTAATATCACAGTCTAATTCGACCTGTATGGGTTAGCATAGTACACAAAAACTACTGTAGTTTCTGTTTACGTATAAACTCATACTAACCCCTCTGAGCCTTTGGAACAAACGATTCATCAAATACGACAGATCAAACAATATATCAGTCTCGACAGATTCGAGGAATTCTAAATTTAATTGTTTTTTAACTTACTGGCTTAAACGTTTGGCATGTGTGTATCACCCGATAACCACATGAAAAGTGATGACGCGACGATCTTACATGTTTATCTAACTGATTTGTAATGAAATAAACTTTCAGTTTTTATATCAATTATTTGTACTATTTAAAATCGTGAAAACAGCGACGGACAATCGCACAAAGCACACGTAAATATTTAGTTTATGAGCATCAGACCAGTAAAAAGTTTGTTATAATTTGTTCAGGTGTTTTGTTAAAAAAATAACAAACTAAGTTTTTAGGTACTTACTTAGAAATTCTTTATCCAAAAATTTAAGTATAAATCTTCATCAACATAATTATCTAGCAATCTCATGACTGTTAAGTAAATTACCTATATAACAAATGACAATGTGCACTAGGTTTTACATTAACTTGGTGATTCGAAGAGAATTGACCATATATGGCGTAGTAACATGGTTGTGTTTTATAAGCACACTTTTGATGATGTGTAGGATTTATTGGCGAATTATACGCATTTATCGACCAATTATTACGGACATTAGTACAGATAAAAGCTTTTAGACGTAATTTAAGCGTGGCCAAGTTTGGTCGGTTATTGAGAGCGATATTTATTATCTTCTCTATAGTGTATTCTAATGATAGGCTTGAACTCTTTATCTTTTTCAATTATGGTTAGGTCAGGGTTCTGATTACTTCTGATTGCCACACGCAGTTAATTTTGAGCAGATTATTAGCAAAGTAATCCTAATTTTCTTATTAATATTATAAATCTGAAAGTGTATTGGCTGGTTAGTTACTCTCTCCCGTAGCAACAGAGTAACGGATAGACTTGATTTTTGGCATGGATAGGCATGACCCTGTCCATGCCAAAAAGTCAAAGTAGCGATATTCTATGATGTCATTGTAATCGTCCTTATGACCAACTTTTACTAAGAACCAAACTCGAAATCGTGATAAAAAATCCGCTGTTCCATACAAAAAGTTTATCGACTCTTGACAAAATGTATGAAACAGCTGTTTTTATTTTTTTGCGATTTCGAGGTTGATTCCTTCGTAAAAGTTGCTTATAATGATGAGTACAATGACATCCTAGAATATCGCTAGTTCGAACCCAAAAACACTGTAGAAAAAGTTCGGAGAGTTCTTACTAAAAAGTAGCCTAGTACTTTTTAGTAAATTTTAAGTTCTTACTAAAAAGTAGCCTAGTACTTTTTAGTAAGTATGTACTTTAATCTCTTGTACTTAGATAAGAAACTATGTCTGATTAAAATAAAGCGGGCAGAGATGAGAGAGACAGTGATTTACGTTTCGGTAGCCATGGTTTTTTATTTTTCAAAACTATTAAAAGTAGAGTTAAATCTAGTAATTCGTATATTTAACACTAGCGACCCGCCCCGGCTTCGCACAGGTGTTTATACATACATATAAAACTTCCTCTTGAATCACTCTATTTATTTAAAAAATATCAAAATCCGATAAGCATCCATAGGGACAGACAGAGCGGGAAGCGACTTTGTTTTATACTATGTACCTAGTGATTACTACGGAACCGGCGTCAAGCACATGATGACTATACCTACATAGAATCAAGTACCTACGTAATGAGATCGAAAAAAATATTCGCCGAAGAAAATTTCAAACCAGTTGTCATAAAAAGCTCTCTCATAATTTATAAACGAAATGCCGATGAAAATCTATAACTCGACAAGAAAATATGCGGCGGCTCTCTCTGTAGCCAATAAAGGTTGTGTCTTCAAGTTAAATATAGTAAGAACGTGGCGCCGTCGGTGACAGACCGACAAACAGGCTTCTGTTGGGTCGTTGAATGGCCGGTGTCGCTATGTCGCTAACACTGTATTTATGGTCGACCAACATGGATGTAAGAAACAGGGGGAATAGATTCTAAGGTGATTGATGATAATGCTGTAATGCTAATTTGTGGAAGATTCATTGGAATTCATTGGATGAAATATTCATAAAATAAAACTTGTAAGGAGAGCACGAATTTCTAAAACACAAGCTAAGCTTAGTTTAGAAATCTGAAGCTCATGATAAATCATTCAAGTTTGTATTCTAAAATGGCGTCACTTATATATGTATACAGCGAATAAAACTCAAAAGACAAGTGATAATTTGAACTACTTTTCAAATGTCAATACAAATATTCGTAAACATTAGTAGAGAACTTCAACGAGGGGTGTATCTAATGACCTTACGCTGTCCAATCCTCTATCTTTCTTACATTCGTGTCAACAGCAACTTGTATCATATAAATAAAGAAACAATATTTATGTATAGAAACTTTCACTATGAAGAAATAAAGGCGTTGAACAAATACGACAGTGTCGGTGATTGAAATCGAAGTAAAAGTGCCAACTGCTGAAAGGTGTTAAAAGTAATTACTTAGGTGTATTTTTACATTTATTTTAACAACAATCTCACAATATTTGATTAAATTGGATTTGGATTTAAACTTAAATGTTTTGGTCATTTAAGTACTAAAAATCCAACTCCACGTGAGTTCACAAAAATAAATCTGAAAGAATTTCATGCGCTGGCTTAGCGTATGCCTTTAGACGTTCAAATAGGTCAAGTATAAACTCAGGTATTTTATTTTGCAAATGGAGATATAAAACCAAAACTAACGAGGAATTTAGTATTTTTTTTTATGAAAAATACTAAATCTAACTTAAAATCGCAAACGAATAACTTAACAATTCTTGGGTAACACTAGCTCGAAATAGGGAACGGTGGAATAAGGAAGAGGAGAGGAGGTCTATGCCCACTGCCCAGGGGTCGACCCCCTGGGGATATAGGCCTCCTCTCGATTTTGTTTGTTGTTTTAACCGTTTAGCCATGCAGAGGCCTCGAGGCGGCTTAAAAACTCTCGACACCAGCTAGCCAAGCATGCGATCACGAAAAGCCACACAAAGAACTCATTTAGACGTGTGAAAAAGTGACAGTTATATAATTTGCCATAACGCTGTCTCGTTCTGACACTACGAACGAAATAATTCGTGGCGCGCATCCTAGCCCGGCAGGACTAGCCACCCGACCTATAGGAACTTACTTAAAACATATGATCAAAAGCACTATTGATAAAATTAAATGGTATATCCCAAATGATATTTTTTTCCACAACCACGCGTATAATAGCATAGTTTCAAAAATTCAAATTCAAAATTATTTATTGTCATAGGATACAAATTATGCAATGGTTACAGTCACTATTTCCCAAACTGGGTACAATAAAGCACCCGTATCTTGGGGCCTAGGCATTCTCGCTATTGAATATAAGAAATAATTTGTAAATTCACAAAATTACAAGTTAAATGTCAAACATGAAAAACGATTAATTTGAGATAAATTATGTCAATTTGTATGTCAGTGTGTGTGTGTGTTAAGAGATAACAGTCACTCAATAATTTAAAAAAAAGTTTATCCGTCATCGTCACAAAAGCTATCGTATACCATTCGAGCAGCGGTAAAGTTGTCCAATAAAGCGGAATATATTCGGACACCGGTTCTACAATGCAATAAAATATCGATTATTGCGATAAAAAAAATCGCCAAACGAAAACCGGCAAATTTGTGGGCTACATCTAGAATTTTAAATAGCTCTACCGTGGGATACCTTTTACATATTTATTTTTCACAAAATATGGCAAAACCGCCTTCCATCGTGTACAAAATTCGAATATTTCGCTCGAATTGTTTACATTATTCTTGATTTATCAAAAACGGCTCAGCCGATTTCTGTAAAATTTAAATGAATAGAATGAATAGAAATGAAAGGATATCCTCCCAAAGTGGTCCCACCTTGGGAGGATACCCTTTCGAACTAAAAAAGAATTTTTCGATTCTAATTACGTGTCATTCGAGCGGTAGCGCTCAGTTGTAAATGCCAGTCGCGGTTATCCTTCTGAAGACTGCGCGGTTATGTCATTTCACTTTGGCGATCGGTAAGAAACAACTAAGTAGTCGAGCCATGAGGGATCATGGTAGTTCGTTCACCACTACTAGTAATATCATATAGCATCGTATTCGAACAAAACAACTTGTTTGTCATAGATTCAGGAGTATCGCAAGCGTCCCGCTCCTCTCACGCGCTAAACCACACCATTAAACCCATTACACACTATTATATCTTCTGTGTGTGTTGACATCCATAATACGATGTGATGAGATTTCTTAGAATTCAGTTCGTTCGCAAACGAGCGAGACGAGACAGCCACAAACGCAAGCACTTGAAGCGACTGCTAAGTAGCTCTGTATGCTGAGTGTGAGTTTTGTCGTAAACATGACGCGCTCAAGGGCGAGCGCGTAAGCATGTAATTTGTATGAAGAAAATACAGCTCAAAAACGCGCCGCTAGTGGCGCTGTACATTAGGGTGGAGTGAAAAACACTTTTTTTAAATTTTAAAACTCCTGTATTTCCTATCATTACTCTATATGTTTAGGAGTATTTGTGCAACATGTAAGCTTTCTAAGTTAATATCCTAAGGTGGCGCGTTGAACTTGAAGTTTGAAAAAATGTTATTTTTTGGCACATTCCCAGAACCTAATTTATGTTAACATTATCACATAATTCACATTAAATACTCATAAAATATGTAACTATATAAAACAAACATTAAATAATTATAAATTTATCTTTTAATTAACGAAATTAGAAATTACACCACCTTGATTTTGACCGACTTACGAAAATTTGATGTTATATGACAGGATGTGCTTTCGAGGGTTATTTCCTGAATTCAATGAAAATGTATCTTCTATTTGGTCTAAAAACACATATAAACCTCTGCTATAAGACTTCTGAACACTTTTATTTTTTCCAAACACTATTATTTTTTCAAACTTCAAGTTCAACGCGCCACCTTAGGATAAAAACTTAGAAAGCTTAAATTTTGCACAAATACTCCTAAACATATAGGTCAATGATTGGAAACACAGGAGTCTCAAAATTAAAAAAAAAGTGTTTTTCACTCCATCCTACTGTACATTTCTTCATACAAATAACATGCTTACGCGCTCGCCGTAGAGCGCGTCATGTTTACCTACGACAAAACTCACACTCAGCATACTGGGATCTAAAAACATGAGCTAGATAACAAAAAATATTGTTTTCGTTTGGCTCCATACATCTTCGTTACCGGCGCTGCGCTGTACAAAATAATGTAAGGACCCGTACGTAAACTACTAAGTTTCCGTTTTCTTACGAATCAACTCATACTTAACTCCATTGCTAAAGATACAATTCGATGGGAAACGGCTGCTGCAGTCTGTCTCGAAATTGTATCATAAGAAAGCACCGCAATCACATTGTACCCTATTGCAACGACCCACTTGGGTCCGGAGCAAGTGGGTCGTTGCAGGGTAAACTTAGCCACGTGGGGATTTTCGGATGCCAATAGGGTACAATGTGATTGCGGTGCCTTAGAGCAGAGTATGGATCACCTATTTACGTGCCCACAGTGTCCGAGCCCCTTTACGATGAAAAAACAAATATTGGGAGAAAATTATATAAATAATCATTTTAGAACCATTGTCTCGACGAAGAAGATCATAAGACTGCTTCTCTATCAAATATGAGGTAGATGAAGATGAGTAATGTGAAGGAAAAAATAATTAATCAATACAAACACTACACGTCAAGTGACAAGTAACAACTTTCGCGTTTGAGTGTGGCTCCATACATTTTGGTTAGTTTTTCCTCGTTTCCGCCAGGGGCGCTGTACAAAAATGTATAGAGCCACACGGAAACAGCTGTAGTTCCAATTTACGTGTAAACCTGGACTAACCCCTAAGTTCACCTCAACAGTTCACGTTCGATTAGAAGTTTTTTTCCTCGTATACCGCTCATCATCACCCTACATTTATTCCTCGTGGATACGCAACGCAACGCAAGCAGTCAAAGTCCGCAGCAGCCTGGTTGTGAGACGCGAGCGTTTCGTAGTTGTAGCGTCACGCCCGTGCGCGAATGTCCTTATCTTTAATAGTCAGATGGTACAAACTTGCGCTTAACCTGTGTTATTTAAGATCAATGATCTCCACGGCCCCAGTGAGGGGATATTTTTAACATCAATTACAATGTATTATGCAAGCACGTGCAAAAACATTTCCACGGTCTTGTTGTGTTGTTGAAAATATGTGTGGAATGTCGGAATGGCTGCCCTGGTTTGGGTACTTACTACTTACAAGGTAATTTTAGAACATATGCGGCATAACTTTATTGTTACCATATAAGAAAATAATTGAATACATAAATAGTACGAGTATAAGCTGCAGAGAAACCTAAGAGAGTTAGATTTGATTTGAGTTGAATGGTACAAAATGAAGACATCGGTGTTACACCGCTAGACTGGTTTATAATTAATCAATTTTAAAAAATATCTTTCTTGTGTACTTATACAGTAGAGTGATATTAAAATCGTAAACGCTGTAATGACTCTCTATTTATAAAGGTTTTAATAAACCTACTGTAGGAGGTGGATGTTCTAATGTAGGTACCTAATTATATTGCCAGGAAAAAGTAATTTCTAACTACTGACCCTTCTATGTAGTAGATATGTACATGTGAAATATCCTTATATGTACTAACAACTACCTTATCTGTGTCACTGTGGCATCATAGCCCCAAACGAATGAACCGATTTCGATGCGGTTTTATTGATCTAATACAATGTAATCGAGTTGGTTTTCACCTGTATGTCAAAGACATCTGTGGTCAAATTTTACAAAAAACTTATTCACTTAATTTGGCGGGTGCTATATATTTTTAAAATAGCTTTACAAAACACTAGCTTTTGCCCACGGCTTCGCCCGCGTGACATTTTGATTTATGTGCTATCCCATAGGAACCTTTTATTTTTCTGGGATAGTAACTTAACTAACCCACTCTCGAACCTTTAAACTATAAACAAACATATACATATTTTATCATTCATACTAAACTCGTGCCACATCACCAACTCAACAAAATAAAAGTACACATACGAGGGTCAAACTGAAAGTTCTTAGAAAATCAAAAACTGATTACATTAGCCAGTTATTAGTTTTATTATATCTTTTCAAAATATTGTCCATTCACGTCAATACACCGCTGCATGCGATGGAACCACTGGGAAAAGCACTTTGCCCACTCGTCCTTAGGGGTCTCTTCAATGGCATCGCGATACGCAGCCACCGCTTCTTCAGCATTCATAAACCGCTTTCCTTTAAGTTTTTCTTTAATTTTTGAAAATAAATAAAAATCACAAGGCGCGAGGTCGGGGCTATACGGCGGGTGACCCAGTAATTCAACGTTTGATGTCGCCAAATAGTCGATCGTTCGCTTGGCGGTGTGCGATGAGGCGTTGTCGTGGTGAAGGAGGATCCTACTGCGAGGTCGTTTCTCTCGAACTTTTTCCAAGACAAGTGGCAAACAATTGGTAGTGTACCATTCTGCAGAAACTGTTTTTTGATCCTCTAACACAATTGTCGCGAAATGACCTATCCTTCCAAAGAACGAGGCCACCATTTTTTTCCCCGCACTTCGATCTCTCTTCACTTTAGTTGGCAACTCCTCGAAAGGAAACACCCACTGAGCAGATTGTCTTTTGGTTTCAGGATCATAACAGTAAATCCAGCTTTCGTCACCTGTTAGTATGTCGAACACAGCATTTGAGTCACCTCCGTTAAATCTTTCAATCATTTTACGGCACCAATCCACACGATGGAGTTTTTGAGCCTCAGTCAAATTATGAGGTATCCACCGGGCGCAAAGCTTCCTGACCGCTAAATGTTCGTGTAGGATTTTGTGCACTTGACTCATACCGATGCCTAAGCTTGTCCGAATCTGCTGATAGGTCACTCTTTTGTCAGTCTCTATCATACGCCGCACAACACAGATGTTATCTTCAGTCGTCGCCGTAGAAGGCCGTCCCTCACGTAAATCATCAGTGAGATTAGTGCGACCACGTTTAAACTCATTAAACCAGTTGTAAACAGTCGCACGAGATGGGGCTTCATCGTGAAAGGCCAATCGTAGTCTATCATAACTTTCTTGTTGACTTAAATGACATCGAAAGTCATAAAAAATCATTGCACGAAAATTTTCTCGTGTTAAATTCATGTTGACGTGACACAGACAATTTTCAATTTGCCGCCAAATCGTAAAACAAATGACAAATGAATGAAGTATATACTCAGTAATATTGGCAAAGAGTTCTATTTTCAAATTATAGAATTATTTTTTTATTATATTGTTTATAAGTGGCCAGTTCTAAGAACTTTCAGTTTGACCCTCGTATTCTAACTTTCTCTGAAACACCAAACAGATAAAGCACGCACTGTTTAGCTTAGCACTAAGAAGATGACTAACTCCCACAAACTCAGGGAATCCTACTCTGGGAGTTAGTGCCCCACGTAATCATCATGTTTGTTATAATTATTATTGTAATTATTTCATTTTAAGATAAAATTGCATGAATAACATCTCTACTACCTACTTAATTTAGCTAATACTTGTCTTAATCTTAATTAATATGTGTTGTACATTTTTGGTTTCACTTAAAAATAAATTTATTATTAAAAAAATATTAAGTAAAACCATGTCATAATCAAGTCTATCCGTTGCTCTGTTGCTGCCTGAAAGAGTGACATAAACAAACAAACTTTCATATTTATAATATTGGTGAGGATAGCAGCTAGAATGTTCTCACTGTCATGTGTAATCTGAACATTTAGCCGGTCGAGAGGATGTCATAAACAGTTTAATCGTGTTCGTGGTCCTCGTTCGGGTCGGCGACACGACCAGTAAATCAATTCCCAGAACTGGAGAACCAGAAGTCGATTGGTGTAATTGGCAATGATCGGAGCACGGAGCGCCGATGATCCGCAATGGAGCCACGTTAATAGTATCTAACAGTTTTGTAATTCGGCCCTGTTCTAGGAATATGTATATCTACAGCGTCACGTGGCCACGCAGAACGTATCACGCGCTAGGGCTACCGCTCATTACTTAAATTTCATCACTCTTTACCTACCTACTTGGGTTTCTTTCTATTTTCTATCTATTATGCTGTAATATTATTATATTTATTACAGAAAAGAAATTCGTTGTGAATGAAAAATTAAACGTTCAATAAAAATACATATTGTTTTTTTTTATGTTTTAGGTTTCCGTAGTAAAACGAGGAACCCTAAAAACATAAATCGAACGCTTACTAGTTACAAATCCACACGTTCGTACGTCATTACGGAGCGCCGCGACTGACTAGCATACCGAGAGCATACCAAACTCCGAGGCGCGTAGGTATGATTCGCGTTCCGACCGTTTGTATGAAGACGGAATACTGTTAGATATCATTACCGTGATGGCACGAGTCGAGTGCGCTCAAGCTATTATTCTGTATGAACTAGAAGTTCAAGCCATATTCAGCTTGACGATATGGACTGGAGGGTTGGAACTGGAAGTATTAAATCAATATTAGATTTCGTCGTATTTTCTACATTCATTTTCTACATTTGGGTAATTTCGTACAGGCAATTAGCGCAATTAGTTCAGTTTAGTTTTATTGTTTGCGTCTGGCGCCATACTTATTGTATAGCGCTTACAACAGCACCGAAATATTTCGAAACAATCTATGCGATGTATCCCAATGGTAATGTATTATGATTTTATTTTGTATTTACTTTACTTAGTATTGTTATTACATTAATCCTTACTTCCTTACTAATATTATAAATCCGAAAGTAGGTTTGTTGGTTTATTGGTGTGTTGCTGTTTCACGCAGCAACGGAGCATCGGATTGACTTGTTTTTGTCACATACTCGTAGTCTGAAAGACGGAAAGTGACATAGGCTACATTTTATCCCAGTAAAATAAAATGTTCCCATGGGAGATCACAAATACTAAAATAAGCACCACGCAGGCGAAGCCGCGAGCAAACGCTAGTGTTATTATAAGAAAAGTACATCATTTATTTTTGTTAAGTAGGTATGTACCTCTTCATTTATTTTAGGCTTCGATCAAGAATACACTGTGACACGACACTACAGTGTATTCCTGGATCGAAGATTTTAGGGAATGGCAATGACAGATATTTTTTATATCCACAGTGGTATCTATCATTGACATTTTTTAAGTCCTTAATTCTATGGTTGAACTAGATGTTATCGATATAAATAACGTATCAATGAAATTAAAGATATTACCGTAAATTCGTATAATATACATAATGATAATAATTTGGTAAAGGGCTATTTGGTTGTGAACAATTGCGTCAGTATGATTGCATTGCAAGGTATTTTCATCAAATCTAAACATTCTTGATAGCAGCTAAGCAAAAAGACATTAGCGAGAGAAGTAATATAGAAATAACAAATCTTTTATTTAAGAAAACCCCAACCGATAATGAGGCAATGACGCGCACAGACACAAGGTGATAGAAGCACGACATTCACATGCCAATAAATAAGATGCCGTAACCATTACACAACGTTAAAGACAATTAGTGCTAAAATATGAGGAGAAAACACACAAAGGTTAAGAAGTCAATGAGGCATTTAACAAGGCGTGTCTACAAATTCTCAACGCATAAACGGACAAGTGCCGCCGGTCTCTCCCACATACCTTATGGGGCACTCAACGTTTCGTCAGTTTCACCCGACAGACGTAAACAATGTCTCCAGGTACACGAATAACAACCCAACAAGGTAGGTAATAAGAGTCACGTTGCCGTAGCGAAAACGTTGTGACGAAATAACACGCATTCCGTCGATCCTGGCGATGTGACGAGAAATTGTTGTATCTTAGAGAATTGGCTGCTAATTAGTAGGGCAAGGTTTGGAGTTGGGTAACTGCAACAGCTGCTATGATGCAATAGAATACAGCTGTCCTGCAAGGGACAACTAAACTTGCCCGATTTATTTGGAGCACAATGCTAACTCCAAATTGGTCGGGAGCGGTTAAATGTTCGGAAATCGTTTGTCTTTCAGAAGTGGGATACCTTTTGTACCTTCCTAGCGTGCCGTATTGGAATACCGTACACGGAGTTTATTTGCCATTGTTCTAGTGGTGAAACGTGCCATATCTTACCTGGAACAAAATAAAACATGACATAAGAAAGTAGTTCAAGTATTCACGGTTTTATAATATGCGGAACTATGTTGATAAGGGGACAGAGTCAACGAGCGTACTGAAAGGGAGTACGGTAGATAATTTGAATTACGACGCTCGCAGGTCCATATCTTTTAGATGACCCCATTTGGAATCTACCGGGCTTTAGGTTAAGAATGAACGACTCAGTAAAGAGTAAATACGGGGCTTTAGAGGCGACCTTTATTCTGCGGATATTTTATGTCACTACCTAGCTAGCAAGTTGATTTGAACGCAGTTTTTTGTTTGCTAGTGGCTGGTAGTTCAGAATGTAAGAATTTTTGTATTATGAATCTATAATTTATAATCCACGACGCAAAAAAAGTGTTACAAATACATGCAACGTGTTTAGTTTAATAGTCGGTGGAGTAATAGCTTCCAAAGGAACGTCCTAATGTTGATAGACGTTTTTTTGTTCAAAGCTGATGTGGTAGATAAACTCTTGCATAGCAATAAAAGCCTGTAGTTGTGGATTCTAACATCTTACATATTCTCTAGTGGTCTTTAACACGCAAAGCCAAACATTCACACGATTCAGTTTTGCAACATTTTCGCATAAGCGTTACGGAGCGTGGCACTGACGGCTGCCAAGGTCAAAGAATCGCCTGACCCGCGTGTTCAGTTTTACCAAAGAATATATAATAATACTACGTAGTTTTACCGTGCGCAGAGTTACTACGGCAGCTACAGAGATACCAGAGGGATAATGTGGTCGCGATCGAGAAAATCTGAAATTTATATATCGATTTAATACGGCACGAGTTAGAAAGAGAAATGAAAGATATCTCGATTCGGTGGCTTATGTCAGATTTTTAGGTACGGGAAGTCAAACTCACACAGTTGACAGTTTTTCAGCTCTAGACAAGATTTTCCATACATTTTTGTGGTTGAGAATTGCCTAAAGTGACAACAGCGTTATCCCTATGGTATCTCTGTGGCGGTAGCAGTGTAGACTCCTGCCGGGTTAGGATGCGCACGAAGTAATATTTCTTTCGACGTGTCAGTGCGAGACAGCTTTATAGCAAAGTATATATCTGTCACTTTTTCACACGTCCAAAAGAGTTCATTTCGTGGCTTTTCGTGGTCGCATGCTGGACTAGTTGGTGACACTTCTCACACGGGGTGCCAGGTGGTGCCGGGCCGCGACGGCACGAGCGCCCGAGGTCGCCCTCGGTCTGATCGGTTTACTAGCGTATTACTGCCACGCGTGGAAAATACGTGCCATTGTCCGTATAGCAATCGGTTGAGGTCAACCCGGGCTGCTTTTAGTCTTTTAGCAGTTGTTTGTGTTGATGTGAAAAGGGAAAAATAAAGTAATGTCCTATAAATTCGTATAGGACGGGCTAGATCTGGAGTCAGTTTTTTAGGCCGTCTGAAGGCCTCTGACATAATATATTATAGTAGGTATTTGTTGTTATAGCGGCAACAGAAATACATCATCTGTGAAAATGCCAACTGTCTAGCTATCACGGTTTTTGAGATGCACCCTGGTGACAGACAGACGAACGGACAGCGGAGTAATAGGGTCCCGCTTTTACCCTTTGGGTACGGACCTCTAAAAAAGTGTTTGAACAAAAGTGGAAATTAAGAAAAGAAAACAAGCAATAAGCTTGTTTTAAAGCAGGCGGCGAATTCATTACACACCAATGCAAAAACTAGTCATTATAGGCATTTTATAGCAGTCAAATTGAAATTGTACAAAATAAATTATTAAGTTTAATGTACCTACGCATATATTTCGTCAGCAATATAAATGTCTTGACTTTTATAGTGTTGCGCAAATAATTTGTGCCTGGGAACTAGTTTTAAAATGTTATCACTTAAAATAATATTTGCAGCTGTTGAGATGCAAAATAAATGTGCAATGTATGCAAAACTGGTGTTTATGTCAGCATCTGATAAGAGTGTTTTGGTAATAAAGCTAACTACGGTTTTAGGAGGGGTGAGTGACCAGCAAGCGTGTCAGTAAACCTGGCAGTCAGCGTGACGATGTGTTTTCGCACCTGATCGCGTAAATACACGCCTGTTACCTGGTACAGCTAGTTCTATGTCTGTAGTCGAAGCGCAGAAATAGATTTGCGATGTCACATTGAAAATGCGATGAAATGGTTGACTTTTTATAGGCCTTTGCATCAGAATAGCAATCAAATGCAAATAGCATTGATAAATAATAATCACGTAGAAGCACGAGTAGGTATCATTTCTTTATTCTTACAAGTTTTTATTTTTTAACGTCCGAAGAAAAAGAAGAAGGAAAGAAGCTTATGTAGTGGTTATGAAATAAATGCAACATAGAGAATAGTGTGGCGTTGTAGCATCTAAACGGCTGACCTGATTTTGATGCGGATCATTCGTTTCAAAGCTATTACCTGCGGTGCAATTCTGTTAGCCGATCTCTTTACTGAAGTGATACGTTCTTGAACCTATCTCATTATTCTGACAGTTCCGACAGCTCAAAACTGTCAGAAAAACGAGACAGGTTCAAGAACGTGTCACCTTAGTAACGAGATCGGTTGACAGAATTGCCGCGCTGATCTAGAATCTAGATTTTAATACAAGATGGTTCTTGTCTGTAATAAAAAAAATGTGATCAATCAGCGCTGAAACTGAACGTCACCTAATTCAATCAGTGTGCCGTGCCACATTTTAAACAAAACAAAGCGCGAAGGAGTACAATACGCAGACACGATAAACACTTTCTATTCGACATTAACATCGCCATAAATACATAATTTAATTACAACGGTGTCTTTCACACGTCTGGGCTGTCGCCAACTTCAAGGTTGACGGCCGGGTTGTGGGTGCAGACAAATTGGTATGTGGTCAAACGCAAAACTATACACAATTATAAAAAATGCTAAAGGTACGGTGATCATAACGGTGTGTCCAGTTTTCACCAAACTTCGAATATAATTAATAAAGAAAACATTTCCGATACTATTAATATGTTTGGCGATCCAGCGTAGTAATGCCGCCAGTATAATGGGTACTTTTGCCCAGGGCACCATTAGGGGTGGCCTGTTTGATTAAGTTGTTTTTGACATGTAAATTGATTATTATTTACTTAAGTAATTTTAGAATTGAGTTTAAATAAAAAAAAAATATATACGCGTCGAATTGAGTACCTTCTCTGTATCGTCGGTCAAAAATACAAAATTCCACTGTAATTGAGCATTAATATGTTGTAAAGGTTTTACTACGAGCTTTGTATACTCAAAAGGACTGTGTGAACGTTGAGGAATGTTTTACTTTTCTCATAAATAAATGCATTTACAAGCAGTAATCTGTACTTGTAAAAATTATCCCTATACATATATCATGGCATAGTTTTTAGACCTCGAAGAAAAAAGAAAGTACAAGTAATACCTATGTACATGTGTTAGTATCTCTGCGGTCGCGGTGTCGTAGCGCCTAAAGAGGATGAATCTATTTTGATTTAAATAGGTACATAATTTTTCTGTTTGTATGACCTGATGAAAGTCTATATTTTTGGCAGTGATTCGAATAAATGTAAAACAAGGGGCTCTATTTTTGACTATCGAACGGCAAGGAACGTATACGGAACTTTGACAGATTGTATGGAGAATCGCTAGGACGTATACGAAACTTTGACAGATTGTATGGAGAATCGCTAAGACGTATACGAAACTTTGACAGATTGTACTCGTATGGAGAATCGCTAAGACGTACACGGAACTTTGCGGATACTCTCCATACAAGTTCCGTAAACGTTCTAGCCGTTCTGAAGTCAAAAATAGAGCCCCTGGTCTTATCTTAATTCTAATCGTGCGTACGCCGTGCGATGTCTTGAGATACAAGTCAGCGATACCAACCTACTAACAATATTTACACACGTTCGATAGTTCAATGGTATAGCGATAAATCAAAGACGTCAGCGAGGAAGCGGGCCAAAGCCGAAAGTGATTTCTTCCTCGGTGATTCACGTCAAATAGCATAGCTTTCCGCGTGACTCACGGGCCCATAGGCCGGTTCGCCGAATATTTTGACCACTCGAGTTTAGGCGAGCAATTGCTGTTGGTCACTACGTTGTTATTTATAGCGGTGTATGGGTGTCTGGATTGGAAGTGTTCACTGTGATTCCGTGATGGTATTGTAGTAAATACGAGTACGCTGTTATAACTGCCTCGGTGGCACAGTGGTTAGTAACCTTGACTCCTTTGGCAAAGAGGCGTGGGTTCGATTCCCACCAAAGGAAAGCATTTATGTAATGAACATAGGTGTTTCCTCGGTGCTCGTTTAAGATGATATAGGATGAACGGACTTACTAAACGAAGACTTTTCAGCGAAAGAAAACAGCGAGACAATCTGCATGCGTCCGTAGAAGAAATTCAATGACGTATGTAATTTGCACCAAACCGTACTGGGTTAGTATGGTGCTAAGTCGCTCTTCGCGGATCGACCTGTGCTTAGCAGTGAAGTAGGTATTACAAGGCCGGTTTAGGTAGAACATCTTGGCGGCTGTGATGTTAACCACAAATTGCGGATAACCCAACCCTAACTGAAGCTCTCTTAACAGTTGCGCAAGGATTGGGTTTCACCTTCGAGCAAATATCTATAGAGCGGTCGGAAACCTGAGCACCGCAGAAGAGGTGGAGGCCTGCGCGAGCTCGCTGACCCAGGCGATTGCAGCAGCCAAACAAGCTGCCACTACAGAAGTGCCGCCAACAGGATGGCGTGAAGAGCTGCCTTCAGACCTAAGAGCGGTACGCGATGAGAAGCGGAAACTCAGACAGCTGTGGGCCCACACACGCTGTCCAAGGACGAAGAGGCAGTTGAACGCCATCTCAGAGAGATTTGCAGAGTTGGTAAGGGCCTGGAGGGGCACCACCTGGGACAATCACATTGCCCAGTGTGAAGAGGACAAGGCCAACCTGCATAATCTCAACCGCCACCTGACCCGGGCTAAAGCGTCCGTTTGCCCACTGCTAGACAGCGCAGGGCAACGGCGTTACTCAGCCATAGAGAGGGCAGAGCTTCTAGCTGATCACCTGCAAGATCAGTTCCAGCTACACCCGATCCCACCAGAGGCCACAGACGACATCAGAGAGCACCACCAGAAGGTCGAGCGGGAGGTCGCAGAATTCCTTCAGTCCCCGGCTATTCCGCTGGCAGGGGAGGACTTTATATCCCCAGCGGAGGTCGTCCGAGCCGTGAGGAGACTGAACGTGAAGAAAGCGCCGGGTCATGACGGGATCCCCAACGCCGCCCTAAGGAGGATGCCGGCGAAGGGCCTAGTCTGTCTGACCCGGCTGTTCAACGGAATTCTGAGGACTGGACACTTCCCCTCGATCTGGAAAACTGGGAAGGTGATTGTCCTACCGAAGCCCGGCAAGGACAGAAGACAGCCGTCCAGTTACCGTCCTATCACTCTACTGTCACACATGTCGAAGTTGTTTGAGCGTCTACTGCTACGGAGATTGCGCCCCCACATCAAGCCTAGGGAGGAGCAATATGGATTCCGAGCACATCACTCCACCACGCTCCAGCTAACACGTGTGCTACATCACCTCACCAGCGAGCTAAACCAGGAACGGTACTTTGTAGCCGTTTTCCTTGATGTCGAGAAGGCCTTCGATCGGGTGTGGCACGAGGGCCTCATCTACAAGTTGATGCGCACCACGACGCCGCCCGCGCTAGTTCGAGTCGCGGCGTCATCCCTTGAGGGTCGCCAGTTCTACGTGTCCGTCGAGAACGTCAGCTCCGGACACAGAAGAATCGCTGCGGGAGTACCTCAGGGGAGTTGCACATCACCGGCTTACTATGCCAAATACACGGACGACATATCGATCCTGGAAAACCTCCTTCCAGGCGAACAGGGAGTCGTCCTAGCCCTTTTTGCGGACGACAGCGCCTATATCGCGTCGTCTAGAAGCAAAAGAGTGGCAGCCAACTGAGTCCAAAGAGTCCTGGACGTCTTGCCAGAATGGCTTGACAAATGGTGGATTGCTGTCAACGTGGGTAAGACGGCAGCGCTGTTGACCGGGAACAGACCAAGAAGAAGACCACTGCAGCTTAGAGGCCAGGACAACGAGTGGGAAAGCACCTGCAAGTACCTGGGTGTCCAGATCGACCAGTCCCTGAGTATGCGCTCGCAGACCTTGCACGCCGTTCACCAGGCGAAGGCTGCTCGAGCGCTACTGCGGCCTGTGTTGAACTCTAAGCTGCCACTGAGGACCAAAGTCTCAATATACAAGTTGTATATACGTTCCCGGCTAACATATGCAGCGCCCGCCTGGTACGCGCTCTGCACTGAAAGCCAGAAGATGATGCTCCAAGTGGTGCAAAACGTCAGCCTGAGGATGATCTCGGGAGCCGGCCGGTACGTTCGCAATGACGTCATCGCCCGGGACGTGCGTATCGAAACGGTGGGGGAGTTCGTGGCTCGTTTGTCGCGCGTCATGTTTGACCGCGCTGACAACGCGCCACACCCCCACCTTAATAACATTGCGCCGCTGCACGCACGCCCCCCTGACGGACGTACCTGGCGTGCCCTCCCTCAAGATCTCCTCCTGGCTGATTCGGACGACGAAGCAGAGGACGAAGAGGGACCAGGCGGCAACAAAAACAAAGATGAGGCCCCAACACAAGAAGAACCACAATGCCAAAGAGTGGCCAACGAGAATCCACAAAGCCATAAGAAGGCCAACCAGTCGAAACCAAGCCGAGATGTGGCCAACGATGGCCATACAAGTGGCTAACGAGGGTGCTGAGAGAAGCCGCCCGTCCTCGCGGACTGGGAAGGGTACTCGCACCCTCCAAACATTGCCCCTCGGCCCTTAGTGGCCGAGGCGTCCAGCCGCCAAAAAGAGTACAGTACTTACTCGAGTTGGCAACCTCACTCCCGCCAAACACGGGGGGAGAAGAACACGAAAAGAAAAATCTATAGAGTCGGAATCGTGCAAAAAAAGTGTCCGAGGCAAATAACTGCCCAAGCTATGTAGTGGGCAGGCTTTTTAGTTAGTCGTAAAACGAATTGCAAGCCCACTACAACGCCGCGCGATACCAATGTGCTCGGTTACAAGAACTAATTAGGTGACATAACGTCGCGATTCGAATAAATAGGTCATTGTGAATTATTTTATGTAAATATCTAAGTCGGTATGTATGACGGCGCTCGAAAATTTTTTACAACTTTCACTTAGGGACTGTGGCTCTGTAGATATTTGCTCGAAGGGTTTCACGCAGCTTGCAGATAATTTCACAGCCGTACATACGTACACAATAAATATATAATCACTTCATCCTTAATTTAATTCTCACGCTGTCAATGCCTGCATATACTTATTAGAGTGGTAATTCCTTTCGTAATAACCGAACCGCGTCCCATAATTCGCTCATACATATTCATTTAAACAAGAATTGTAATCGGATTACGTTTTGACGAGAAGCACAGAGGCATGTGACGTGGCAACTTTAGTTGAAAATTACTTGCCAACCTATGCCAATACAAGATTATTAACCCCCGACGCAAAAGAGGGGTGTTATAAGTTTGACGTGTCTGTTTGTCTGTGTGTCTGTCTGTCTGTGGCATCATAGCGCCCGAACCACTAAACCGATTTCAGTTTAGTTTTTTTTGGATGAAAGGAGACTTAATCGAGAGTGTTCTTACTTAGCTATGTTTTATAAAAATCGATTGAGCCGTTTAAGAGTTATGGTGGGTTAAAGTGGGGATGGAAGAACCAAAATTCTACAAATGTGCCCAAAATGGTTGTCAATGTGTCGGGGGTTTTTTTAATTTTTAATTTAAGTATATTATATTTTTAAAATTAAAAAAAATCCCAAAAGCCATAAAATTCCTATAGCAGCTAACTAAAGAGCTTTGAATCGGCTAAACCGACTTTGAAACATATCTAAGAACCAACAGCTAGATATCAACTTTCAAATAAAAAATACCACATCCAAATCGGTTCACCCGTTTAAGAGTCATGGTGCCAATCACAGAGAGACACAAAGCGATCAAACTTATAATACCCCTCTTTTTGGGTCGGGGGTTCAAACATGTTAAAATGACGACGAAAGATTGATGATGAACAATTTATAAATCACTAAATGAGATTATGCACACTTAGTCAAATACATTAAACATCTCGGTGTTTTCAATGCATCGGTTAGAGCACTTCCCAGTAGGTAAGTAATTACGTATAGGCCGGGTGCCAGTGTTTAAGCCGCCTGAAGTCCTCTGACATGGCTAAATGGTTAAAACAACCGGAACCTACAATTTGACGCGTCATCCGAGCAACGGTAGCGCTCAGTTGGAAATGTCACAAGTTGTCACCCATCCGAAGACTGACCGTGCCGAATGTCGCTCGACCTCGGTGATCGCTGACAAACACTTAGTCAAACTAAGCTATGAGAGCTATAGGCCGCGCCACACAAGTTGGCGGATGTGAAGTTAGCTACAAACTGCGCAATATCCAATCCTGACTGAAGCTTACATAAAGCCGCACGTTGATTGGCTATTCCGCAGCTTGTAGCTAACTTCACGTCCGCCGCCTTGTGTGACGCGGCCTATACCTAGTATGAACTGATCGTTAGGTCAACAGATGTTTCTGATTATGAGATAATTATAATGTAACTCTGCAACATTACATTAGTGAGTTTATTGCCCGGAACTGTTAATCTGATGCGGAAGGAGGTGGGCAGATGAATAACTATTTGTTGACTTTACAAAATAACCAAATAGAGCACGCCATCCCTATATCTCTAATTCTCTAAAGCTTCTTCTTTTCAGCCATAGGACGTCCACTGCTGGACATAGGCCTGCCCTAACGATCTCCAATAAGACCGGTTGGTAGCGGCTTGCATCCAGCGCGATCCTGCGGTCTTGATGAGGTCATCCGTCCACCTTGCCGGTACGTGGTCTCTACTCAAGAACTTTACGACCCCATCGGTCATCAGTCCTTCGTGGTAAGTGCCCTGCCTATCGCTATTTCAACTTGCCAATCCGCTGGGCTATGTCGGTAACATTAGTTTATCTACGGATCTTCTCATTCCTGATTAGATCTCGCAGAGAGACTCCGATCTCTACCTATAGCTACTGCAATCAAATTGTATTTTGACGAGTTGTATTATGCCGTCCTGCCAGCTAATTATACGACCACGAAAAGAGTTTTGTCTACGTGTGAATAGTGTCACATATATACTTCACCATAACTCTGTCTCGCTCTGACACGTCGAAAGAATTATTTCGTGGTGCGTATACTAGCCCGGCTGGATTCTTGTCTATTCGGCCGCTTCTACATACAATAAGTTTTTAAGACAGATGATTTTTATTGTTTTCCAATTTTATTGGTTGTTTTATAGGCTCACCTATTTAGACGTATAAATACTCAACCATATGAGCCACATTACAATGGGACTAAGCTTGACTGAAAACGCCAAAATGAAATCAGCTGTTACCAAACAAAGGTTCAGTGACCCTCAATAAAATGTTATATTGAACAGTGCAGTTGTTTGTCCTTTATAGATAAACCCTGAAACGGGAAAGTTTGTTTATAACGATAAATAAATTCACCGCTGTTTATTTACAGCGGTGAATTTATTTAAAATAATATAAATTTATGTAAAACAAGAGTGGTAGGTACTGAAGTTAATTAGTCCTTTGAAGTTCATAACATCGACGGCAATGAGCAGAGATTCGACGCATACTGTCTCTCGTCAAGGGGGTTCAAAATGCAAAGGAGAAAATGCAATAAGCTTGTATGTTGGTAATTTCTTCAAACTTTTCTCACAAGATTGCTTTTAGACATTGACTAAGACGGGTAAGCCCTCCATGCAATAGTAAGTAAAAGTAAGTTCGTATAGGCCGGGTGGCTAGCCCTGGTGTCAGAGTTTTTAAGCCGCCTGATGGCCTCTGACATGGCTAAACGGTTAAAACAACCGGGACCTACAATTTAACATGTCATCTAAGCCACACGGGAGCGCTCAGTTGTAAATTTCACCCGCGGTCACCCATCCGAAGACTGGCCGTGCTGAACGTTGCATAACTTATGATTATGGCGCTATTATGATCGTCAAAGAACTAAATTTAAGAAAATCGACGGCAATGAGCAGAGAACGTCTCTCGTCTAGGATATTCAAAATTCAAAGAGGGGATAAATACGAATAGCTTGTGTGTTGGTAATTTCTTCAAACTTTTATCACAGAATTAATTTAGATTAGACATTGACCAACCCGGTAAGCCCGCCATGCAACAGCTTTTGCGGCGGATTCTGAAACGGATTTGACCGATAGGTACTTACGCCGTTTTGCGTAACACTCGCTCGGACGACCTCATGTTCCCGGACCTAGGTTTGGCAAGAGGTTTTTCTCATGGCGCTTCAACACGTTTTATTGCATGTGAGGTAACGCAATTATGCTAAAGATCTAGACCCAATCCGGGCGCACCACTTATTTACATCAATATGTAACTACTTAGTTGTGCGCGCGGATTGGAGACGATTGACATAAAGCATTTTATATCCAGACTACAATAAAATGTACCTATATTATGCTACAAAGTATATCTGTTCATATATTTTAAGCCAATTTAAACGTTACAGATTTCTAGTACCAATGGTTTTAAATCCCTAGTTACCTATATTTTACTATGTTTAAATTTAATGATGGCGCAGAGGCGAATGGGAGTACCTAGACAAACCTACTGTGGTATTTTTGGTACTGTTATGTTTAAATTTAGCTGTATAATGCGTTGGAAATAAAATAAAAAAAACGTATCTGGTGTTGTAAAGAACTGGATAGGTATACTCCAGAGATATGGTAATCATGTATAGATGGGTGTGAAAGGAATAAATGTACCAATTAAATCAAGTTCCACAACAATGATCCACACCTTCGTTACGCGTTTTCAGATATCGTATCAATTTAGTGTTCTTTAATTAAGAAATCTATATGGCACATACTTAATTTACATACATACTTTAAATGTCCTTTCCCTTACTAAAGTTTTATTACTTAAAGGCCTGTTTACTGAGGTGTGACTGAGTACTAATCACTTACCACTTGCACTAATCACTAATCAAAGTGTAATAATAGGCCAAGTACGAGTCAGACTCGCGCACGGAGGGTTCCGTACTGTATGGGAGCCCCCCTTAAATATTTATATTATTTTAATTTTATTATTTATTATTGAAGGGAATATAAAACTAAATATTCGGCGAAAATTTCAAGCATCTACCTGGTACCATTATTAATATAGAGCGAAAAACGTCAAAAAATTCAGGTTTGTTGTATGGGAGCCCCCCCTTAAATATTTATTTTATTTTGTTTTTAGTATTTGTTGTTATAGCGGCAACCGAAATACATCATCTGTGAAAATTTCAGCTGCCTAGCTATCATGGTTCATGACAGCCCGGAGACAGACGGACAGACGGACATCGAAGTCTTAGTAATAGGGTCCCGTTTTTCCCTTTGAGTACAGAACCCTAAAAATAAACAAGGCTTAAGAGCGAAAAATCCAACACTCACAAATCCACAAAATTCGTACAACTTGAGTCCAAATTTCATGGCCTTGAAGAATATCCGTACCCATCCGTACAAAGGCACAATTCTAAAAACAGCCAATGTTCATAGTCACACGAGCCAATCGTTGGTTGTATGCGGTCAGCTGTTTGTTCAAAAAGAGAAGCATCGTAGGTGAGGTCGCCCTTGTGCCATTTTACTAATTTTGTTACGTACGACAACACTGCTCTGTCATTGCTAGTACAACTAAAAGTGTTTGATACTTGGTAGACACCAATTCGGTTTTCATCAGTAGACTCGCGTCTACCATGTAGTCGGTACCGTGGCTGCTGATTAAAATCTTATTGTTAGTTCACCGTAACGCCACGACGGTTCTCTTTTTGCACAAACTCTAACACGCGAGCGGGTGTCGCTAATTGCTTAAAAAGATTACCAAGGACTTAATTTTTCCCCACGAGTACATTTACGTCAGAGGCAATTGCGTGACAAAAGGAAAGTATGTAACCGTTTACTATTTTCTTCAGAGGTTTTTTAACGGTCAATCGATAGGATTATGGGTTTTGCGTGGTAGCGGCGTCGTTATCGTAAAAGAGTATAGCTTGTGTGGGTAGTGTAAGTAGCTCGTATTTTCAACAGGCACATCTCACAGCTATCGATCGTTTTGTGTAAAAGAAATGCATAGTGCTTTACTGTCACAGTATTTTACAGTAGAATTTCGAATCTAATACACGATGCACGTGCGACCGAAGCGTGACAGTAAACGTAAAGCCGCGTGAACGTGATCCCACGTGTAACTCGTCCTCTGTACTCTCTACTACTCGTAACTCGTAACTGTAATTCGTCCACAAAGCGGACAGATAATCTAAATTGAAATCCGGCAGTATCGAGCTAGCTAAGAATCGAATACTGTTATCTTATTGGGAATATGCTGGACAAGCGCGTATGTCTAGTAACAAATGTACTACGCGCCCTGTGGTTGATACTATGATAATGATAACGATTCTGAAACTATAACCTCCACCTCTATAATAAAATTCAAACTCGTAGTGTGACCAGAAGGAGGACAAGCCGCGCCTCCATTCTTAGACATCGTAGTACTAGCACTGTACTATTTCCTGCGGTTCTGTGACAATGTTAAGACCGGCCATAAAGTTGGCTCGAACGTCGTAGTAAAGCGCGGAATGACCACGGGTCGACCGAGGGCCGTAAACCACGTTAATTGTCCGGCGAGCCGTGAAGCAAACACGGCCTTATCGCGCCGGTTTATGGGCGGGACACCGATCTAGACCAACCTTAGGGCTAATGTGTTCGCTGATTTAGATCTGGATATCTTTGGAGATAGTTTTGTTGGCTATGCGTAATGTTCTATTTGATCCGTTTACGTTTGAAATAGAAAGGATTATCTTTTGAAATGTTAAAAAAGACTAAATCATGATGTCCACATTTATTCAAAATTATACGAGTAATAAAACAGTAATAAACAATAATTGTGATTACATGTCATATTCAATATGAAACGTCAAGTGCTTGTCACAGACAAGAAAACATGTTAAATGTGATGTCATGTCGATTTCCATATGTATAAAAATATATTATGACCTAGCTGCTTGTGCCGGCTTCGGCCGGCTATAATATAACGTGTAATGATTGGGAACGACTTACAAGACCCGAAGTTAAACGGAATTGTCTAGCTACTACGTTGCCTTCAACAAGATTTATCTACCTATTAAGTATTAACCTGTGTTTGCCGTTTACAGTATAAGCCCGGCAAGGAAGCGGCGCGAGTGCGACCCATTAATTGCCTTATTTGTCGAGCCCGCCCGGCGGAAGAAAACAGGGTGCAGCCGATCGACTTTCCTTTTACCGTGGGAAATTGCACAATCGATTTTTAATTTCGTAAAAAAGTAGCCTCGTCTACCAAACAGTACTGGGCCAGCGTGGTAAATAATGTATGGTCCACTTGGTGGGAATTGTACCCACGCTCGCGTCTTTGGCCCAGGAGCCAGAGGGTCACTAACCACTGGGTCACTGTCGCAGTCTATACCTACATAATATTATAAATAAGCATGCTAAAAGTAACTCGCACTGGGGCGTGACCACCCCCGATCGTTGATTAGATAGTCGCAAACGCATTAAAACATTCCTGCAGCTGTCGTTTTAAATACCAAAAGTTGCATGTTCCTTATCAACATCGGTGCAACAAAATGGATTGCGTTATGTCTACGAAAAGGGCCATGATACCTAATAAAATATAATTCAATCGATTGATACCTTTATACGTAACCTAAACATGCATTGAACGTAATCATGTTCTTAAAACTGGTTTTGTGTGGTCATAGAACTTCAACGATTCTTTTGTACTTTTGTTGACAACTATTGCTCTATTTTTATTTTGAGATTTATGGTTTTTGCTTTATTATTATTTTGGCATTTATTTTTGTGAAATCCTATTATTTTAAACATAATAATATGTGTTTTAATGTAATATATGAGTTATAATGTAATTGGCATGTCCGTTTTAATGGCTCAATAAATACAATTTAAGTATATTTAATTTTTTTAGTCTGGCAAAAATCTGCAGTCTTTAGAAAGAACTACGGAGAAAGGTATTCTTTAAGAAATGGACTCTTCCTTCTAGAGAATCTGTAGTTCTACTCTATTACGATTTTAATTATCTACTCACTCAGACTAGACGTCTATAGGCTGAATCAAACAACTTGGCGGCTATGATGTTAACTACAACTGCTACAATCTGCGGATAATTCAATCATCGCGTAGCTGATTGGGTTATCCGCAACCTGTATCTAACATCACATACGCCAAGATATTTTATTCAGCTTATACCTCTACTATCCTGAAAGCACGCAATCATAAGAATCCAATCGACCCAAAAAAAAAAAATTCGTCTTGTCATTGGACTAGCTTTCTCCCATTAAGACAATAGGTCTATGATTGATGACTTACCACTACGGTCACGGTCTGAAAGTGGATTTAAGCCTAATCGATAGGAGCGAATTCGAAATTTGCCTTCGATTTGACGATTCGATATAAATTATCGAGTGCCTGCAATGCGGAAGTCTCCTGTCGACGACAGCGAAGCTTTTATAGATGCTGATTTAGACTAGGAAATAAGAAAATCGAAATGGATGGGGACCTCTGATAGGGATTATAATCGAATATAAACAGTGTAATGGACAGAAATAGAATCTGTAGAAGGGCAGAAAGTCGTATTGTTCATAACGGTTTCATAGCGTAGTTTCGAGACTAATCAATAATGGAAAAAAATCTAGGTACCTACTAATACTAACATATTGATGTTAGTAGGTACTTACCTAGATTGTTCTCTTTCATAGGATTCAAAATATTAATGCGAATTAATTTCATGTGTAAATTATAATATGGTGATGGCTCGTGGAGGACGTCTCTTACAGAATGGTGGCCCCGAGACAGAAAGCGCAATCCCGGAAGACCCATAAAGCGACGTCGTAAGGACATGCAGACATTTTACTGCAGCATATAGGTAGATGAGATTAACACTGTACAAAGATATACCTAATGGATGCAAACCGCTTCCAACCGGTCTTAGTGGAGATCCATAGGGGAGGCCTATGTCCAGCAGTGGACTTCTTATGGCTGATGGATGGAATGATATAATTGATGAGGACGCTAGTGCACCGTGGTGGGATGAAATATGTACGCTATCGATAATGATAATAAATTAGATAAGTTCCATAACTCCCGTGCCATCAAATATTTTTTTCTCTCCGTGCAGAATTAAAAAAGCAAATAAGCTTTCTGCTTGCGCAATTCGTGTTTAATTCGATTGACCTGCAAAAGCATCTTGCCATCTCACCGTTTATTTCGCCCCTCAGACCAAATAAAAAAAAAATACAAGACAAAATGTTGTGAACAAACAATTGAGGCCGGCAAAACTACGCCTCGTCGTATACAGGCACGATTACACATACACGTACAACGAAACTATGCCTTGGCTTGACAGTCGAACCTTGGTGGCGCAACACCGACGCACTCAACACATGCATAATAATCGGCCAAGCACGAGTCGGACTCGCGCACGGAGGGTTCCGTACTGTATGGGAGCCCCCCTTAATTACATATTTTTATTATTTAATAAATTATTTATTATTGAAGTTAATGTAAAACTAAATATTCTGTGAAAATTTCAAGCATCTACCAGGTACCATTATTAATATAGAGCGAAAAACGTCAAAAAATTCAGGTTTGTTGTATGGGAGCCCCCCTTAAATATTTTTCTTTTGTTTTTAGTATTTGTTGTTATAGCGGCAACAGAAATACATCATCTGTGAAAATTTCAGCTGCCTCGCTATCATGGTTTATGAGATACAGCCCGGTGACAAACAGAGACAGACGACATCGAAGTCTTAGTAATAGGGTCCCGTTTTTCCCTTTGGGTACGGAACCCTAAAAAAACCGGCCTCACTTATCTGTTCACGACGTTCTGTCTTGATTTTTTTATTTGGTCTGAGTTTCGGCCCTGCAACATTTATCACTTCTTGGCGATCTTTTTCTCCTCATTTCATTCAATGTCGGCCCCTATGAAATAAATTGAACTGTCAATCCACGCGTAAAGTTTACAATGACATTTGGCTGATACAAAAAGTACAAAACACGCATCATCTTGAAGTCACTTTCAGAGTATGTTACATTCATCATAACTTTCCTCGCATTGCTGAAGAGGACGATTTCTTTCTTACTTAAACACAATTATTGTATTTATAATTTTTTTTATTTAAAAGTATCGTACAGTGATGAAATTAGTTTGCTATAAAAACTAAAGGTCATCCGTGACGTCATTTTAGAATATGTGGCGCACGCGGGTCATTTGGAACATTTGTCGTTAATTAAACTGCGTTTTTAGCAACTGTTAATTAACGAATAGGTCTATAATGTACATAATTATAACACGTGCATTGTGAACCTTAGTTATGGAAAGGTCAACCTGATCGGGTCATTTTACTCGTATATGGCGAATTTGAAGTATTATTTCACCTGATCATTATTGAATCTAATCCCTTATCCAATTAACAGTGTAAGAAGTAATTTTCTGTAGCACTTGCAAGTCAGTTGACACTCAACAGCAACAGTGCTTACATCAATATTATTTAGCTACTTCTGTACCTACAGACCGCGTCTCCAAATCTAGTTTTAACTTTGGATACAGATTTTTCGATATCTTTACAATTTTCAGTTTTGACCTCGACAAAGAAAAACTGTAGATTTACTGTAGAGGTATAACTGGGGATTTAATATTTCAAGTTGGAATTTACAGTTTTTTAGCTATTCCCTTTTTACAGTTTTAGTCTAGTGTGAGGTTGGCAACACTACATACCGATATAGTCTAAAAGGTTACTTCAAAGGGAGTTAGAGGCCGAATCATACAAGTCGGCGGATGTGAAGTTAGCTACAAGCTGCGCAAAACCCAATCAATGCGCAGCTTAATGTGAGCGTCAGTCAGGATTAGATATTGCGCAGCTTGTAGGTAACTTCCCATCGGCCGACTTGTATGATTAGTAGTATATAATAGCGCAGCCTGAAGCAGCGAAGAGTGTTAGCCCGTTGATATAATAGCGCAGTCTGAAGCAGCGAAGAGTGTTATTTCACCTGGCCGCCATAGAATCGAGCCGCTCGAATCAAACAGAAGTGTCACCCGAGACGTTTATGTGGCGCACGCGCCGCTGTTGACACACTTCGCGCGATCATGTTATTGTAACACGGCGCGTTGTTACACTTACTGTGGTAAATTGATGGAATTTGGAATTGTACACTGATCTGCGTGGTTACTTTTATTATGCTATCAAGTAGAGTGTACCTACGTTTAAAGTAAGTAGGTACATTGGGGGCATTTGGGGGACACAGATGGGTACCTGTGTTCTTAAAATGCTAAAAACCAAACAGTGATTTATTCTTTGTGATTTTTAGGAGCGTATGTATTGATTGACATGACTTGCTGGGTAAGCCTCCTCTTCTTGTATCATTGTTCCCTATTTAGGACTTGCCTCATTTACGAATGTCTCGCAACAGGATTTTGGTCGTACCTAACCTACTAATATTATAAACGCGAAAGTATGTATATAGGGATGTTTGTTCATTATTTCACGCAAAAACTACTGAACGGATTGAGATGAAACTTTGCAATAGTAATGCTTATACATCAGAATAACACAGGCTAAAAATTATAAAGGCATTGCGTGAAACGAAGTTTGTCGAGTCAGCTAGTACAATATATGGTAGAAACTCTGTCACACCAAGAATAAAGGAGAACGAAAATTTATACATAATAGTATATATTAGATGCAGTGCAATCCCACACAACACAGCTGCACACAAATCAGATACATATTTTGAATTAATAAAAAGCTTGTATAATCAAATCAGCCGTAGGCCGTCCACAGCTATTCACAGCAGGTGACAAAACATTTCCAATTCAAAAAATAATAATTACGTAAATGTCTTGTCCACGCAGCCTCCGTAGATGCAGCTCGTTACAGAACAATGGTTGGGTTTTACCCGCTGTAGTCCGTACCTACTACCTACTAATGAACGCGCGGTCCATTCTAAACATGTCCGAGGAAGCGGCCCTGATAAAAACTATTCAAGTCACCATTCGGTACACAAGACTGCCATTATGTCATCGAGTCATTATAACATCCCCAATATGATTGTATAAATCATTGAGGAATATCATGGAGAGTTATCATGAGCACTAAGCTTACACTGCCACAAGCCACTGCCGTATTTTTAACCGACTTCCAAAAAGGAGGAGGTTCTATGTTCGTCTGTATGTATTTTTTTGTGTATGTTCATCTATAAGTTCGCCAATTGTGAAACAAATCGAATTTTTTTTAGTTCGAAAGGTTATACTCCCGAGCTGGTCCCATTTAAATTTTTCAGAAATCGGCTGAGCCGTTTTTGAAACATCAACAATAATGTAAACAATTCGAGCGAAATATTCGAATTTTGTACACGATGGAAGGCGGTTTTACAATTTTTTTTGCGAAAAATAATTATGCTAGGTACTTACTCGTACTTTAGTTCTATCCCAGTTCTATGGCAATCTTTTTAAGAACATCTCATCGATCTACCTGTATCACATCTTCGACCACAACGTCGGTTACCATCAAGCGAGTTGGTCTAGCGCGGACAGAATAAATTAGTTTTAGGAAATAACACTAATTTATGCGTATGAAGTCTGTTCATTCCGATCTAACAATAAAGTTATTGAGTTGGAGTTTGAAATGACGATTTTTTCTAAGAGTTGAAAAAACAATGCTCTGTGTCTGGGTGTTATTTAGGTACTATCTACATATATAAGTATGTATTTAAAATCTGTATACGTAGTATATCAGTCTCTGGCAGCCATATCCCAAGCTTTGCTTAGTTTGGGGTCAGAGACCGTGTGTAAGATGTCCCCAAATATTTATTATTACTATATTGGAATAGGTCAAAGAGATTATAATTCAATGGGCCAAAAATAATTTAAATGAAGTAGTGGTTAGAGATTACTCGAATAAGAGAATAGTACCAGAATCTGCGCCATTCATTATATCTATCCGTTTCTGAGTTGACTCTTACAATGTTCTAGCTACAAATAGATGAATCGACTAAAGGCTAAAATACTGGCATAGATCCAAGACATAGCTTAGCCATAAAAGCCTTTCAGAACTTCGACCTCAACTTGATGAAATGACCTTTCTTCGGAAACTACTTCCTACTAATATTATAAACGTGAAAGTTTGTAAGGATGGATGGATGTATGGATGTTTGTTACTCTTTCACGCAAAACTACTGAAGGGATTGAGATGAAACTTTGCAATTATATTGCTTATACATCAGAATAACACATAGGCTATAAATTATAATGATATTGCGTAAATTTTCCATATTATCCTTACTAATATTATAAATGCGAAAGTAACTCTGTCTGTCTGTCTGTCTGTCTGTCGCGCTTTCACGCTAAAACTACTGAACCGATTTGAATGAAATTTGGTACACAGATAGTCTAGAGCCTGAGAAAGGACATAGGCTACTTTTTGATTCGAAAAAATAGTTTTAAAGGGTTGAAAAGGGGGGATGAAAACGCATTGGCTAGAATCTTAGAAGAAAAAACTTAAGTATTTTCTACCATGACAAATGGTAATTTGCATCTTGACTTTCCAAATTACATTCTCTATGCCCAATGCCCATTCAAGGCTGCTCAAGTTACAAATGTCAACGTCATTCACTCTTTTCCTGTAAAATTTAGAGAAGGTTACATGTATTTTTTCAGTTTAATAACGTAGTTTTCATTCTAATAGGTATGCCTACAAAACGCAAATCGAATCTAGCGCGTAGTTTTAGCGGAGCGCAATTAGCCTCAAAAAAACTTGGTGTTCTCTCTAAGGTGAGACGGTATTTCACACCTGAGCAACTGCTTAGTCTTTATAAAGCGCAAGTCAGGTCTTGCATGTAATACTGCTCTCACCTTTGGGATGGCTCTGCCAAATACCAGCTGGAGCCTTTAGAGTCCATTGAAAGGCGAGCCAGGAGGCTGATAGGCAACGAAACTTTGACTGAGTCGAAGCTGCAGAGTCTCGAGCATCGACGTTGCGTAGCGTGTTTATCAGCCTTCTATCGGATACACTTCGGTGAGTGCGCCCAGGAGTTGCACAATCTGGTCCCACCTGCCCCTTTCTTCTATCGTACGGCTAGACAGACGCGACCAAAGCGCCACCCTTTTATGGTGGACATCCCACGCATTAGAACCAAGCGTTTCGAGTCCACATTCCTCATACGAACTGCCAGAATGTGGAACGCTTTGCCTGGGTCTGTCTTCCCGCTAGAGTACAATGTAGGTGTCTTCAAATCCCGAGTGAATAGGTATCTTCTAGGTAAGCGTATTACATCCTAGACCGCATATCTGCTTAACATCAGGTAGTGTGTAGTCAAACGCAAACCTATTCGAAATAAAAAAAAAAAAAAAGCTCGCGTAAAGAAAATTGCTAGAAGCCAAGAGTCGAATTTTAGATGCTGAGCGGCACGCAGCGCAGCTCAGAGAACTGCTGAGATTTAAGGAGAAAGTCAAGCGCGGCGACTTTTAGATGCTGAGCATCACGCAGCGCAAATAACTGCCGAGACTCATGAGCAAAAAAACAAGCGCGTCGAATTTTAGATGCTAAGCGTTAGAAGGACAAAAACTATCGAAAGCAAAACTGTCGCCACTATCACAAAGACGCTAAGTGATTAATTCCTCTATGTATGGATTAACGAAACGTCACAGCGAAACGTAATTAGATGACAGGTGACAATATTGTCTGCAGACTTTTATAAATCACAGGTAGCATGGCAAGGGGACAAATTGTTTTTCCACCATCATATCCCCTTGAAGAGGAAATAAAGTATGGATTGAAAATGACAACTGACATTAAAATTGGATAAAATGTTTTTTTCCCTCTGCATGCCACATATTACTATGACGTTTAATACCAGGCCGTCATTTTGTCTGACATTAAAAATATTTTTAAATCTACTATCATTAGAGGTTTAACATGTTTCTTTATTCTACCTTTATGGTACAGAATCATCATACCTACTTTAATATTATCAATCCGAAAACTTTGTAGGTTTGTTCCTCTTTGACGCAGCAACGGAGCAAAAGATTGACTTGATTTTTGGTATGGATACCTATGGTTTAAAGGACAGAAAGTTAGCCGTGTCAGAGGCCTTCAGGCGGCCAAAAAACTCTGATACCAGGGCTAGCCACCCGGCCTATACGAACTTACTTACTTACTTTAAGGACAAAAAGTGATAATAGGATACATTTTTATCCCGAGAAAATTCGTGATTCCCATGGGATAGGACAATAACTGTTTCTCAGCAATGGAGCAACTGATTGACTTGATTTTTGGGGTGGGCATAGTTTGGAAGACGGAAAATGACATAGGATACTTTCCATTCCGAAAAAATTGCGGTTCCCGTAGGATAAGACAATAACTTTTTCTCAGCAACGGAGCAACGGATTGCCTTGGCTTATTGCATGAATATAGTTTGAAAGACGAAAAGTGACATAGGCCACTTTTTATCCCAAAAACTTTAACAGTTCCCGTAGGATAGGATAAAAACTAAGCGAGCGGGCCGCGGTAGCAGCCGTCTAAGCGCCAGAAATAACCTGTCATTTCAAGCTTAGGACGTTCCTACATTTTTTGCACTCCTTCGCGGTACTCAACAGCGCTAGCCCAGACTCGGGCTCCATAACGGAGCTTGCGCTCCCGCCATAATGACGGAGTGTTTCGGAGCACAAGACACATCGTCATCCACCACTAACCGACTAACCAGCACTGAGCGTCGGCCAGCATTCCAACGCCCTGGTCCCAGTGCAACGGGTCAGTCATAGTAGCCCAGCGCCTGCCTCTTCAACTGCAGAGGGCAGTGAGAACGGCCATCGCGATACCGACACTTCTCTTCCCCTGCAGCCCCACTGCGTCTGCCAACAGGTTGACGGCCTAGCGAAAGGTAGGGTAGGTGGCGGCACCCACACAACCAGTTCCATCCCACCGCAGCCCCTAATCCTCGGCTGCAGCGTCGCAAGAGCGGCACTGCAGCCCGCCTCAGAAGCAACACTCCTCATAAGGCAGGCAACCTACCGGCCATACTCTCAGCTGCTTCAGTTAAAAGCGGCTGAACAACGAGTGCCGGCCTCTAAGCTGCCTTGGGAGAAAGACCCAAAGAAGAGGGAGACTTCTAGCGCCGCCTTTTCAGCTGCCTTAGACCTCCCCCACCACGACAAGGCGGGAATACACAGGGGGGTTGTATATACACTCCAACCGTAACTTAACCAACAAAAGCATTCCTCTAAGGTATTTGATGTTTGTCGCTTAGGTTAGGTTTCGCAGCCGACATAAACATTAGCCAAAATCAAAATATAACGCGGGCGAAGCCGCGGGTAAAAGCTAGTAACAACATAAGTGTTAAGTAAGTAGAAAAAATTCTGCCATTTGCGAGCTATTCTAGCGTGCGAATTCTATCGAACAAATGTCCAATAGAATTTTTTGTTTTTTTTATTTTCCACCTCCTTTATTAAGGGTGGTAAGGTAGCGCCTCAAAATATCATGCGGGCGAAACCGCGGGCAAAATCTAGTCGTATATAAAGCTCGATTCACATTGCGTCCGGCCGGCTGTGACGTTGTACCATATACGTCCCACATATCAATGTCAGTGCCAGGGATAAAGCAAATAGTCCAAGGGGTTAGACAGATAGATAAACTATTGTTGTAATCACATGATACAAATCTACTGTAACAGACGGCCGTGTCGTTAACGTTCTAAGGTTTCCTGGAAGAGACCTTCCAGGCAACTTTAGCAGTGCTCTAGGATCACACCAAGAAGGTGTCCGTCGATTTGGATAAAACGGTCTTGATCTAGCAAGTCTTGGTCGAGCCAGGGTGTAATCATCAGTATTCAAGTCGTAGTGTAGCACCGTATGGAGGCCCCCCGTAATGTGTTTTATTTTAATTTATTAATTAATTTTTAAAGGAATATACCACTTTATATTTCAAGCATATTCCTGTTGCCGTTATTAATTTCGGTCAAAAAATCACGTTACTTGTATAAAATAAATATCTAAGGGGGGCTTTTAGATATTTATTTTATTTTTATCTATATGTTTATTTTTAAAGTGCATATTTAACTACATATTCTGTGAATATTTCATGCATCTACCTGTCACCGTTATTAATATCGAACGAAAAACGTCTAAAAATTCAGGTTTGTTGTATAGGATCCCCCCTTAAATATTATTTTTCTATTTTTAGTATTTGTTGTTATAGTAGCAACAAAAATACGTCATCAGTGAAAATTTCAACGTATTACGGTTCATGAGATACAGCCTGGTGACAGACAGACGGATAGCGGAGTCTTAGTAATAGGGTCCCGTTTTTACCCTTTGGGTACGGAACCCTAAAAACTATCAATTTTAGTCGATCGATTGCAGTAGTAACAATCACATAGAATTCAAAACTTTCGTCGTTGGCAGCGTTCGAATTCATCAATCCACTCAATCGATCGATCGACGACTGTATAATCATTTGGAGTCATCCAAATCATTATACGTCATTATTAGAAAATCGACGACGTTTATTTCAAAGCAAATTACGTTCAAAATCAAATTTTCTACCAAGTACTTTTTAAAATATTTCAATGTCGTATCATGTTTCTGTGTTGCCCAACAACGGATCCGACTTGACCTTCGTTCTTTTCATTGATACAACACATAACATTTAAAAATCGTGGGAAATCAAATCGATACGTCTAGTCTAGCTTAGGCCAAATTGAATTGGACTTAGGTACATAACTATTGATGGATTAGTGGCGTTCGTGCTGGGGCTCTATTTTGAACCGATTGCCCGCGAGGACGTATGCGTAATAGTCACGATACTGAGTAAAAGCAAAAACGAGCATTGAGCATCTATAATCCTACCGCTTCACAGTCAGGATTATACCTACGCTAGTGCAAACGGCATACACAAACGACATAAAAGCATGCAATTATAATAATAATTTTTAACGTTTCAAAAATTGTGCTCCTCGACTTCTGGAGGTCTAAACGGATCATCAAGATCCACATAGATTTTCGGATAAGTGACTTAGTATTGCATGTACTATTCAACTGGGAGATACAGAATATTAGTTCTGAAAAGAAAATTATTTTAGCCGTTTAAAGGCTTACCCATTTTGCAACCGCAAACTGACCGTTTCGTAGCCCGATTGGGACTAGGATCTACATTGTAAAGTTATTTTAGTATCCATTAAGGATAAAATTATGACAATATCAAAAATAGCCCCGTATTTGCAAATGGTCTTACGTTACGTGTGTGCCATAGATTTACGCGGCAATGGAAAAGCACAAATTGCGACGCGACTCATCGCTCACCTTTTTTTTACGATGTGGAAATCTTCTGAAGATGCCCTAACTGCATTGGGGTGCAGTAGGGTTATGTGGGATTGTACCCACTAAAACCCCCTCGGTGGCCAGCCTTTGTGCCTTCTTGGGAGCTCCGGGATCTCCAAAAGGAACGCACCGGTGCTCCCAGCACGTTGTGTGCCTACTCGCCTGGCAGTAGGGCCAGGCTTTTGCGGTCCTCTACGACACCGTTGCCAAACACGCTGCCGTCCTCTTCGGGTCCTCTCGAGTGGATGGCCAGAGCCCCAACTCTGACCACCCACGAGCCCAGGGTTCCAACCAAAATAGTGAAACTGCGACGTAAACTGATTCTATTGGCGGATTCTTTCTCCGCATACTACTCATATCTGTACATCATCTCTGATGGACTTACAAACTACGCTATTTACAGAAGCATCGAACTTGGCCCCTTCAATGGCACCTTACAACCTATTGTCGTTCTGACGTATTTCCTTGAAAAAACATAAAAGTAGGTACTAAGAATGATCGCGTTTTCCCACGGCCCTTGTGTTAAATTAAATGTGTATGTCTGTCTGAAGATAATTATTAGCAGACTTAGTAAAACGCGCATTAATCGTTTTCCTTATCGGTTGATCGTTAATAAAAAGCTGCTGTTTACTGCTTACGAGTTTTTTCAACATGATAAATACATTAAAATTAATTGTCGATTAGCAAACAGTGGGAACAGCATTTAATTTTATTTCAGAAAGTAAGATACGAACCCTTTGCCTGAAACCTGTAAAAGGTTTGAAGAAAAAAAATTGACACCATCTACATTCAAGCTCAACCAAAGCAAAGAATATATAATAATTCTACGTAACCAAAGTATAATTTATGAATATGACTGAGCCCTTAGTCCAGGTTTTGCGTAGTTTACTTAAACTTTCGGCGTTAGCGTCATTTTGGTTAGTTTTTCCTCGTTTTCGCCAGGGGCGCTGTACAAAAATGTATAAAGCCATACAGAAACAACTGTAGTTTTATTTTATGTGTAAACCTGGACTAACCCCTCTGGTCGCAAACGAACGTATCACCACAACCACAAATTCCAATGCTCGACGAAGAAGAAGCCACAAATCGACTACCGTTTGCGTTGCATTGTTATCATGAATGAAATAATACCTTCGTTGATGATTGCATTTGTGCGTATGCATACTCGTCGACTACGATGATACTACGGTCGCAAGTTCAATCATAAGCACCCTACATTTATATTTCCGAGAGATCTACTGTATTAACAACGAAAATCAGTGTTATAGAATAGATTTTCAAGATCCCGCCAAAAACGACATTCTGTAATGGCGCTGGTCACACGGGTCACACGCTAGTAAATAGCGTTAGTTAATACATACTAGTAAATACGCTTATTGACATCGAAAAAATTACAAAAGATACCTACTTTAGAAGTAAATTACTGATCCAATAATATTACTCCGAAAACACAAATAACACAAACAACAGTCAATCGAGAGATTCTCGCTTTCTAGCATGTGACGTCACTAGGGTTGCCGCCCATATTAGAGCGTTTTCGTCATAGATAAAATATCAAAAAAATATCGTATTTTATTTCGTGCGATTTGCGAAAACTATACATATTTTAGTTGAAATTGAGTGAAATATGTCATTTTCAGGCTATTATCTGTATTATGTGTATAATTAGACACAGTCGATCGAATACAAAATATCTTGCTTCAGAATTAACAATCCAAGCTGCCTTATATGTAGAATAAAATATTTAATTTCAAAAACGTTTCCTTCCAACTAGTCGCATTAATATTATAATTATACAATGATCAGGTGTCTAGTCGACATTAGAATTTTTCCTGTTTTGTCTTAAACCGCAACGTCGACGGGTTCAAAGACCGATTCAACAAACCTTCAATAAAAGTTTGAATAAACAGAATTTACTTGTAAAATCGCTTGTTACAGAGATGCCCTAAAAGGAGCGAATCGCTTTTTAATCGTGGTCGATGAGGGGAGCAGCATCATTAGTGCCTTAAAAGTAAAAAAGGGTGATAATCATGAATCGCTTAAATATCAGCTACGTTGCGACAAGGTTTAAATTGAAGTGGGTAAGAAGAAGAATAAGAATAAAATGTATTGAGTATGTATTTACACACATCGGCTTATCAATGACAATCAATGAAATACAACTTCAGAGTGCTGATATCGTTTTTTTATGTAATAAAGTGGCGAACAGGCCTCCTGTAGTTTCACCATTGCCTGGACAACTGCATCGTTGGATGGAGATATTTCAGTGCGTTGCCTATTTTTTTATAAAAATAACGTTGTAATATTTGAAATGCACAAATTTTGGAGTGATCCAGACAAGGATCTTTTCCATATGAAGAAGGTGTAATAAGTAATAGTTATCTGTTATTTAATTACCAAACAATATTCTGCAAACACTTAAATGTTCCGGATTAACAGGGAGTAGGGGAACACTTGTTAAACTGCTGACCATTAGAGAATTCAACGTCAACCGTTAAATTAGCGAGCTGTGTTTTGGACTATTAATGAAGATACGAGGGGTGATCCAAAAGTAATGATAATCAGTTATTTCTACTGCACACAAAAATACAAAAAAAATATCAGTCACTTGCTCAATTACCAACTAGTTCAGGAAAAAAAAATCATATAAATAGGCCACGATTCCCGGGAGCTACATTCATTTGAATACGGGCTGTCAAGGAGTGAACATCAAAATGGAAAAACAGGAAATCAGAGCTGTCATTAAATACCTCTGCTTGAAAAAAATGTCTACCAAAGACATACATAGCGACTTAGTGGAAACATTAGGGGACTCTTCTCCTCCATATTCCACAGTTGCACGCTGGGCTAAGGAGTTTAAGCTGGGAAGAACATCGACGGAAGACGAACACCGCGAAGGACGCCCATCGACGTCCCTCACTGAAGAAAATGTGAAAAAAGTTGAAGAAGTTGTATTGGAAGATCGAAGAGTGACTATCAGGCATGTAGCTGAGGTCACAGGGATCTCATATGGCAGCATTCAAAGAATCCTTGCGAACGAATTGCATATGAGAAAGGTCTCCGCGCGTTGGGTACCGAAAATGTTAAACGACGAGCAAAAGAAGAAACGAGTCGACATGTCAAGAGCAAATCTCGAAAATTTCCAGGCAGACAAGGATAATTTTTTGTCACGCTTTGTGACCATGGACGAGACCTGGATCCACCATTTTGATCCTGAAACAAAACAACAATCGATGACATGGAAACGATCCGATGAACCGACGCCGAAGAAATTCAAAGTGTCAAGCTCAGCAGGGAAGGTTATGGCGTCTGTTTTTTGGGACGCTGAAGGAATAATCATGGTGGACTACTTGGAAAAGAGGGCCACTATTACAGGCTCCTACTATGCAGAACAAATAAGAAGATTGCGGGAGGCTATTAAGGAGAAAAGGCGAGGCAAACTGCGGGCTGGAGTGCTGTTCCATCAAGACAACGCACCGGTTCACAAAGCTGCAATTGCCATTGCTACCATTCAGGAAGCGGGCTTTGAGCTGGTGGATCACCCCCTCTATACACCAGATCTAGCCCCCAGTGACTTTTATCTCTTTCCACGACTCAAGGAACATCTCCGAGGCAAGAAATTTGACGATGATAGCGACGTGATGGCCGCGGTTGAGGACTTTTTTGAGAGTCAAGATAAAGATTTTTTTTCTAAGGGAATTTTAGGTTTAGAAAAGAGATGGACTAAATGTATAGACTTGCTATGAGACTATGTTGAGAAATAAATTTATTTTTTTATTTTATTCATTGTGTTTGTTATTGATTATCATTACTTTTGGATCACCCCTCGTACATAGGTCAATCACTTTCACGAAGTAAGGTCACGATAAAATGACACATCTATATCCACGTCTATGCCTGATGTCTCTGCAATCCTTTCGCCTCTTTTCATCGTTCGAATTTTACGATTGTGTCCAAATTCATTTCAAGCAGTGTCACAGCGTAAGCGCGATGGCAATCGTGAATTTTAGCGATGAGTTAACGTGTTTCGTGTTCGATTTCACGGATGGTAATGGTTTTACGAATACAGCTTTAGGTAATGAGAATATTTTATTGACGAACTGGTCACGGATTTATTATTTTACTAAGAAGTAGACCTAAATGAAATATTAGGAGCTAAGCAAGACGTGGATCATACCTAATAAATAGAGAGAAAAAGAAAACCTTTAAGGTAAAAAGATTAGACAACTGTTTCCAACCTAGTCCGTGTTTCCTGTCAAGTACACGGTTTTCTTTGGAAACTTGAGGAGGGAATATCTAAAAAATCAGCTGTTCAGTACAAAAAAGGTCATTGACTCTGGAAAAAATGTAAACAGCTGATTTTTTTTTCGCGACTTCGCAATACGTTCTGTTGTAGGTAAAAGCTGTTTAAAATGTTGAACCTATTTTATTTTTTTATTTACTTATTTTCAAAATTGAATATTCTACTAATATTATAAACGTGAAAGTTTGTAAGGATGGATGTTTGTTACTCTTTCACGCAAAAACTACTGAACGGATTGAGATGAAACTTTGCAATTATATAGCTTATACATTAGAATAACACAGGCTATATATTATAATGATATTGCGTAAATTTTCCATATTATAACAATAAGTGTTAAGTAAGTAGGAAAAATTCTGCCATCTGCGAGCTATTCTAGCGTGCACTCCAAGAAATGTCAAAAAAGAACTGTAGAATCGAACAAATGTCAAATCGAATTTTTTGATTTTTTACTTTAAGGTAGGGCCTCGAAATATCATGCGGGCGAAGCCGCGGGCAAAATCTAGTTATCATTATTTTTAAAATCGAATGCATAATAGCATTTATAAATAGTTTTAATTAAAGTAAGGGAAGATTCATCATCAAGAAACGAAGACCAATTACAAGAAACGTTAAATTTATCGATATAATGATTGATTAATTGAAAAATTAGTCCATAGCTGAACATATGGGGCTACCCAAGAAGGACGATTGTACCATATCCAACACGCTGGCCCAGCGTGTGTTGATTCACAAACGGCATCTAATTTCTTCAGCTAATACTTATATTATTATGCAGGTTTCCTTCCAATGTTTTTCTTCACGGCTCGATACCTACACGATTCCAAGTCGGGTGGCTAGACCTGGTTTTCAAGCCACCTAAAAGCCTCTGAAATGGCTAAACTGGAGCCTACAATTCGACCACGCGACAGTAGTGTTCATTTGTAAACTTCACCCGCGGTCACCCATCCGAAGACTGACCGTGCCGAAACGTTGCTTAACTTCAATGATTCATATTATTAAAATCGTCGAGCACATGACTTAATGAAATGTTCCTATAGAAACTTAACTGATATCCCCGAAGCAGCCATTTACAATCGGGATCCGGAAGGCGTTAGCGCGCGGATGTTAGAGCTCTAATAAGGCAACGCTCTGTGTTCTTAGCCGCTACTTGTCGCTTTTGGAAACCAAATCGTTTGCCTTTGGTGGAGTCTATCATCATCATCATCATTATCAGCTGTAGGACGTCCACTGCTGGACATAAGCCTCCCCTATGGATTTCCAATAAGCCCAGTTGGAAGCGGCCTGCATCCAGCGCGTTCCTGCGGTCTTAATGATATCGTCGGTCCACCTGGTAGGTAGGTGGACGTCCTACGCTGCGCTTGCCAGTGCGTAGTCTCCATTCGAGAACTTTAGTCTTTAAGTAGGCAGTAGTCACGGAGAAATGAACATGCCGCTTTGTACAGATTTACGATTTACAATGTTCCTTACAAAGAATTCAATAAATTGTGCAAAAAATGACTGATCAGATTTTTCAGCACCCTTCACTGTTTAATTTTGTATTTTTTGCATTTTATCCAATATAACATCCACAAATCCTAACTAAAAGTATTTTCACAATATAGAAAATATATTGCGAAAAAATAAAACCTAGAATTAAAAAAAAATACTACACGAATCGCCATTGAAACGAAATGATGATTCAGAAAATGCGTAGAAACCTAGCTAAAGCATGTAAATTGAACAAAAGAGGTCACAGACCCTTCAACACTTGATATGACAATAGAAATGACCCACTTTATGCTGCTTTGCAAATAATAAAGAAATATTGAATAAGCATAAGTGTATTGTACTTTCATATTTTATGCTACCTATGTGACAGCATTGTACTTATTGTTACATTTGAATTGTATTTAGACATTGGTGGTAGTATAGTAAGTAGAAAAGCGAGCTGTGTCTAAAAAGTGACATGTCTTTTAAAGTTATATCTTTACTCAATTATTCACTTAGGTGTTTTTATACGTAAATTGGCAATTATAGATCACATAAAGAAAACCAAATATTCCACATAATACAACTACATACAAGTAGCGGTACGTAAGTCTAGCGCTGAGGGTACCGTGGAGGGGATGGCTGCGCATGTTGACCGCCATACTAAACTCATGCGCAGCCACCCCCTCCACACTTCGCTCAGCGTTAGACTTATATGCCGCGACCTGTACCCACGTGAAATCTGAAACATTGCAATCCTTTTTTTGAGCAGTATGGAAAAAATATTGATTTTTTTTACAGATTGCTTAAGTTTAAATTAAAATTACCCTTTTATTTTATTTACATGACATTTTTATGACATTTTATTTACCAATCAATGTTCAACATATTTAATAAGCTGTACCAATTTTCTAAGCAACAATTGATGAGATCATAGTATACAGCATCATAGGTAACACTGAGACCTGTGAAGTACATGTAAAGAAAACTATGTCAACAATCTTATTCTTTGCTATGAACTCAAAATTTATTTAGAAATTGCACAATCTTGAGCAATTCATATTAGCTAGATAAATGAAAATACAGTTATGAAGTTATCATCCATTTGCTATTTTATTTGTGTTGTATGAGTGTTTTCTATCTGATCTAATTGAGGCTACTAAAATTAAAGTGACCTAACTCTGATCCACTTTATTAGGCTATTCTGGTACTATTGGCAATAAATCAATTTGGGAAACAGGATTACAAGACTCACATGGTAAATTTATTGATAAAATTTTACTTTACGAATTACATATTAACTGTTGAATGAACCACGATTTGGTTATAGGGAAAGGTGATAACAGAAAGAAGTATGGATATGAATGTACATGTCGCGGCATATAAGTCTAGCGCTGAGCGGAAGTGTGGAGGGGACGGGGGTTTAGTATTGCGGTCAACATGCGCAGCCATCCCCTCCACAGTACCCTCAGTGCTAGACTTACATACTGCTACTTGTACATTTGAAAGATTATGACGAAACTGGGAATATAAGTAGATGTGTTGAATGATAAAGAGTTGAAAGAAAAAAAAGTACATATGTAGGTTCTGTACCAACCCCAGCATGGGTAGCATGGCAAAGGGAACAAACAATTTTATCCACTTTTAATGTCAGTTGTCATTGTCAATCCATACTTTATTTCCGCTTCGAGGGGATATAATGGTGGAAAGACAATTTGTCCCTTTGCCATGCTACCCGTGCAGGTGAAGAAGAGCTAAAGGTATGATAACAATGATGTAGTTCCATTAGTAAAAGTTGGTCATAATGATATTTTAGAATATGATAATTATTTAAAGAAACACTGTAACAGGTGTGAGAGATGGCCAAAACTTTGTTAGGCTAATTCAAGTAACAAAATTCACATGGACAGATACTGTAGAGGTGTTGTACTTGTACAATATCTAATGTGAAAATTTGTCACCTCTATTTCAAATACACATACATGACAATCAAAAGGTATTTGAGTACAACTGCCTCAATAATTAAGTAATCATCAAATCAGCAAAAAGTCTAGCAATTATTAAGCAAAATTAGCACTCGGGATCAGTCTAGCGATCAATGATTGATACTCTCTAAAAAAGCATGTGGGCTGCATAACCAACACAGCAAATTCACTGTGGGTGGCACTGTATTGTATGGAGTTGCATAAGGGTCTTAAATTAAGCTAAGTACAGGTCACACCTCAGCGACCTAGATTATAGAAATGAATTGTAATTGTTTCTATGTGGCGTAGTTCATTTTAATATGTTAGATGGGGCGTTTGGAGGCCAAAGAAAAGCTAGTACATTTACTAGCTTTCGTGTAAAGTATTTCGTATTAGATTTTGTACAAAGTAGGATTTGTTTAATTGAACCATTATTATTGTTAAGTATGTGGTGTGTAGGGAACTAAAAGATATTTCACTGAGCAATTCTGGGAAAGTTAAGTAACTTGTTAAACTTTAGTGTGAGATAGATTTATTGTTGCAATTTGTACATTTAGATTACTGAAGAATTTAACTTTCTGTCTTTTTAATTTATAAATTTACTTTATTTTACTTTGCATTTCAATGTGGTGTGGACAAAATTCATAGGTAAGTAAGTTCGTATAGGCCGGGTTGCTAGCCCTGGTGTCAGAGTTTTTTGGCCGCCTGAAGGCCTCTGATATATATAATATAGCAGTAAGAACAATCAAAAACTTCATATAGACCATGTAAAAATAATTTAAGTAAGTAGGTACTTAAGCTGTTTACAATAGGTCAGTTTAACATATTGCAGACCTATGTCCTGCAGGGGCTGTCCCAGAACTGTCATAAAAGTCCTACCTACTCACCTACTGTCATTTGTTAAATTATTTATTTAAGATGCCAGAGAAGTGAAATTCTCATTCATACAGAGCTTATATCATAAAAATTGTTCAAAAGCCAATGTAAACAGGAAGGTACCTTCCTGTTTACATTGGCTTTATGCAGGCTTTATTGCAGGTTGCTAAATGCAGTTCTAACGTGACAAATGTATGTAGGTAATTTTTTTTCCTTAATTTACATTTAAACAATAAAAGACAAGGGTAAGTAAACAAGAGCACCCAACCCAGTACCTACTTTAACCAGTAACATTATGAACACAAACATTCCTTATTTGTTTTAACAACACCTTACAAAGTAAACAATGTAGCAATAAAACCGCTTTAGGGCTAGCGAGGAATGTGCCTCTTTATCAATATCTGTAGTCTGGGAACAATGATAAAGACTGACTAGCTATGCTTAGTGGTTTTACCCTCTTAAACAACTCTTTGGATGTAAAATTTACTAAAGCAAAGCAGGTTACAATCACAAAAGTAAATTATTTGGATTTATTCTTCATGGGGTCGTAAAATTCTAAAATGGAGTGCAGAGTGGATTGTCTTCCGTCTAGTTGGATGGACAACATAATTAAGACAACAGGAACATCTTAGATGTAAGCCACTTCCAACTGGGATTATTAGAAATCCATAGAGGAGACATTTGTCTAGTAGTGGATGTCCTACATCGAAAGGATGGATTAAGTATTGTCTGTCCTACAGAGATGGCAAGATAAAAGTTAAAGTGATTCAATTAAAGGTTGTGCTAAGAGCCAATAGGAGAAATAACAAGTTAAAGTCTTCTAGAATGTGGCTTGAAAGTGCATAAAGAAAATCCACCAGGATTCCATATGCTCTACGCCGCAAAACCTATGAAGATAGGTTTAAAGGTTAGACCTTTGGATAAAGAAGGAAAAAAATTCCTGGACAAATAAATACTAATTATATTCGACTCTGCTTGATATAGGCACATCAGTGTACACTACTCGCCTATAAACAAATATTATTATATTATAAATTAATTAAATCCTGTAAAAAATGCTGTTCAGTTCAAATAGTTACCAACAAAATAAAATGTTTACACCTAAACTTTCACATAAAAGTGTAAGCATATGTAGATTTAATAGGTACCTATTCCATAAATTGTGTATATCTAAATAGGTGTTCTTATCAATTGGAATGTTATGTTTTGGAACTGATAAACACGGGGATGACCTTGGTAACAGACTGGTTTGGGCACTCAAGGATGTTCAGTGTGTGACTGATAATTATGAAGTTTGTTGACATTAAGTTTTACTGAAAGGCTTGCCTGTGGATAAGGCTTGAGAGAACCAGATAAGCAAGTAAGTATTAATTTTATCACTGTACAGTATCAATATAGATTGAGGCGAGTGGTTGGATATCTGGTTGCAAGGTAGTACACTCCGCGCCACACAAGTTGATGGATGTTAAGTTAGCCACTAGCTGCGCAAAATCCAATCAACGTGCAGCTTCCACGTCTCGTCAGGATTGGCTATTGCACAGCTAGTGGCTAACTTCACATCCATCAACTTGTGTGATGCGGAGTATACCCAAACAAGTCGAGCAAAAAAGCACAGCCATAAGCATACTTTTCCAGAAGTCACTCAGGCCATTCTCAACCCCGTGTAATTTAATTCTGGAAAAACTAAACATCTAAATTTTACATAACCAAGAGAACGCCATATAATGAAATAATGGAAAACACACATCTGGGCACATCTATCTAAATTTGATGCTCTCATAGACAACAGAATAAATAAAGAAACATGTGTTTACATTAGATCAATTTTGATCACACAATTTTTTACTGAAAAACTGTTGCTAAGTTATTTTACTTTTCACATGCCATGTTTTTGTTGAGATCTCAATTTTTGTCAGTGATGGACATCTCCCCTCATGGGGGGTTGATCTACCCTGCACCTTGCCTTTAGCTTTGAATTGAGCTTTTTTATAATCTTTGTTTGTTTGTAATACCCCTATCAACTTTATCATATTCCCCATATCAACATAATGCAATTTAACTTTTTTTAACAATTTTTAACTTTTATTTTGTTTCAATTTTTTATGTTAATTATGATGTCAAAATTAAAAACATACTGAATTTAAGTTGTAACATAAGAAATATGTTTCATGAGAAATTCTTACTTCTTGAGAAAACAAAGCTTAACTTGGGGCATGTAACGTTCACAATCTCATGAAGATAGGTATGAAATATATTACAATATCTGAAAATTACCATAAAACCCAGGACCTACAAATTAATGTGCATTCTTCAGCTAAGGAACATAAACTCAAGCTCACTATAAACACTACATAATAATAAGAAATCCACTATTCCAAACCACAATGAACCTATCCTAAGGCAGGATGTGGTCAAACAGACTATTCTGAATTAATAAAGGACATGCACAAAATAGGAAAGATTAATTTTCCTGTTGCTTAATGAGGAACTTTTCTAGGAAACATGTAACAGAGTCATAGGCCGAATCAAACTTGACGGCTGTGATGTTAGCTACAAGCTGCAGATAACCCAATCCTCACACAGCTATTAAGTGAGCTTCAATCAGGATAGGGTTATCTGCAGCTTGTAGCTAACATCACAGCCGTCAAAAGGTTTGATTCAGCCTTTAGATATTATGGCCATTTATTCCAGCCCAGCAATTCAGCACAGGATTCGATTGCTGGACTGAAATAATGCAAACCAGTCATTATACTCAGTGATAATATAATTGATGACATAAATATTAAAATTCAATTCAGTTTCGGGGCTAGGATATTGACTTGCTACATACATGAACATTTTGTCTGGCAGACTGCTAGGTGTATTAATTGGCGCTCTGGCCATCCACTCAAACCCGAGGAGGACGAGAGTGTGTGGCAATGTTGCCGTAGAGAACTGCACAAGCCTAGTTAGGCTCGAGTAGTCGTACAAAGTGCTGGGAGCACTGGTGCGTTCCCTTTGAGATCCCGGAGCTCCTAAGAGGGCACAAAGGCTGGCCACCGAGGGGTTTTTTTTTTCATTCTTTTCTTTTTTGGGAGCTTTTGGCCCGAAAGTCCATGCCAGCCCCATCGAGAGGGTTTAAGTGGATACAATCCCACATCCCGAGTGCACCCCAAAGCAGTCTAGCATCTTTAGAATATTTCCACATCATAAAAAAAAGGTGTAATAATTGATTAGAACATAGGTACTCTATTTAGTAAGTTAGTGAATGAAAAAAAAAACTTACCATTAGAGCTTTTCAGGTCCCTGTGTATGAGCGACATGGGCGCTCCTCCGTGCAAGTAGGCCATGCCCTGAGCCACCTGTATGGCCCAATCTACGAGGATGTCGGGGCGGATCTTGCGGCCGCTGAGCACCCGGTTCAGCGGCCCGCCACGAGCGTACTCCATCACCAGACATAAGTTAGGCTCCTCGAGACAAACACCCTTCAACGACACTATATTCTCATGCTGCAGCACCCAGAACAACCGCGCCTCTTGTAACACACTCTCTTTTATCACTTCGATGTCCTCGTTCGCGTCCTGGCGTGCCGCTTTAACCGCCACTACTTCGTGGTCCCAATAACCGCGGTAGACTTTCCCGAAGCCGCCGACGCCGATGACCTCCTCGAGCTTGAGCTCGGAGAAGGACACTCGCGGAGGCTCGAGCGCGAGCGGGTCCTCCTCCGTGACGTAGACGGCCGGGAAGATGCCGACGCGGTCACCGATCTTGCCCGTCCACCATCCCTCGTCGCCGGATATGTTCGCGTCTTTGGACAGCACCTCGACGATCTCCCCGCGGCGCAGCGAGAGCTCGTCTTCTCCTTGCGCTGCATAGTCGTAGACGGCGGTGAAGAGAGCCAGCGGCGGGCGCTCCTCCTCGGCCGCCATGGCCGCGCGGCCGGCCGCGGGCCGCGGCGGCATCACCCCGGCCGCGCTCCCATCGCCCCGCGGCTCCGACCTCACGCGCCCCGACACTGCTGCAGCCGCCACCCACCACCGCACATAACGCACACCGCGACAACAACAACGCGTTTGGTTATGATCACCGTATTATTCCGCCATCTTTGTTTCTTACATCGATCATGGCGGTGTCGGGTTTGGAGGAACACTTTGTTTGGAACGTTTCGCGGCGGAACACGCGCGCCTTTATACTTCGAGGTGTTGCGATAGGACTCTTCGCTGCGATAAAGTTAATTATTTCTCATTCATCTATCATACGATTGATAGACGGACGAAATGACAACCATACCGTAGCGAAGTCAGTGACAAACTGACATTTGGTGTTACTATTACACAATTATAGATTTCTTCTATTCTTCCATTGTCCTTAGTAGAAAAATAGTTACCATTCACAATAGCTTTTATAGAGGACTATAAATTAATATAGGTACATATGTATCTTTAAAATTTAAATATCGACATTGAATATAATTTAACTGATGAACAATGCTAAAATTATACGTCAACATTTGTACATTTATTAGTTCTATTACGTTTTATTTTTAGTGGTAACTATAGCTGGGTTGCGCACAATTGACAACAGATGGCGTTATTATATAAGTTTGTAAGTGCAGTCATAGTTTCTTTCATAGTTTTTAGGTGTCTGCTTGATTATTATCATAATAATTTAACTCATAGCGCCATCTTGCTAAGTTATGAAGAAATACTCTAGCCTAAAAGTTTAAAATGCTCTATTACAGTTTCATTTCTATTAATTGTTATCAATGTTTTTATAATTTATTTGTTTTATTGGATCTCTCTCAATACTTTTATAATTTAAAGCTAAAATAATTAATTGAATTGCATTGCGTTATTTCACACCCAAATGTCATGAGGTCCCATGGTGTAATGGTTAGCACTCTGGACTTTGAATCCAGCGATCCGAGTTCAAATCTCGGTGGGACCTTGGTTATAATCCTTTTTGCATTACTTCGTATTTTTTTTTTACTTATCACAAAAATAATTACTTATTATTAATATAAGTTTGACTGAAAAACGTTAACCGACTAAAATTTCTGGAGGTCAAACCCGGCGAAATAGAAAATGTTAGTCTGTGGGAGTGTGAAGGGATGCTGGGTAGGGGAGCATTATTGATCGCGTGAAAATGGGATAGTCGTACCCATTCGCGGCGACCACCCAGCCCGCGGATGTCGGACCGCCAGTGAACCTCAAAAACACGGTGATAAACCATAAAAACAACACTTATCAACCAAAAAACAACCCAACACCGTCAAATAAATGACCACGCGGGTTAAAACCCAACAGAAATGTGATAAACAAAAGTGCCGAGTGAAAAACCTGTCGTGTCGACCCTAAACATTCTAAATCTGACATGTCACGGCGAAATTTTCATTAAAACCATCTTTTAAGTAGAATCGCAGTACTACTTAGTTAAATAAACGAACCCAATAGAAATTTGTGATATTTTTAAGTTAAATGCACGCCCCGTGCCTCGATCGTTCAACGTGAGATTTACTGATAATGGCTGATGTGTTGTCTCCTGGCTAAGAATGAGGAAAGTTAACAAAATGTGCTGTAGAAATAGTATATTTGGGTGCGAGTTTGGTCTCAAATGGTGCTGGCGAAAACGCTGGCCCGAAACCATGACTTCGCTGCCCAATGATAAACATATAACCAAATAAACTATACATAATCAATTTCCTGCTGCAAAATTAAAATAAAATCAGCCAAAATGAATACTTTCAACGCTCCCACAACGCAAATCAATGCTATTGATAAAATGACTACAGTAAAATGTAAAACAGTGGATTTGGAGGGATATGTTATTATAGTGGTGCAGACGAAGGATAATAAAGTCAAGTTGTACGGTAAGTATCTTTCTATTTCAATAAATATTTAGCTGAAACTCTATTTCGCTCAATTTATTGATGTATACTTTTATCTGAATAACGCCTGAGGAAAATAACATAGCAGTGGCCAAAATACTTTTAGATTTCGACATGCTTGGGAAAGTATGCATCTATTACCTATCCAAAAACATTAAATATATTTGAATCTTAGTGGTTTGAAAAATATTAATGATATGGTGTCGTTGTCTTGCGTGACGATTATTAATTGTTTGCTTGTTGGCTACCAAGCGCCTGGTAGAAACATCGTAGCATAAAACGTTTGGGTTTTTAAAATACAATGTGTAATACCTACCTTTAAGTGCCTTATAATTATGAAAAAAAAAAAATGTTTCTAAGAAGTTCCAGAGATTAAGTTTTCTAAGAATAAATATTTTATGCAAGTACAATACTTAATTAGTAGATTAAGTATTATAATTTCAATGCTAATTAAATCAGGCGCATGTTATGTTCGTAGTATGCATTATGACTTGACATTTTGCTTCATTTAGGTATTAAATTAATTTATAAATCCAATATATAAAAATCTCGTGTCACAGTGTTTATTATCTCTAACCCCTCCGAAATGGCTTGACCGATTTTAATGATTTTTTGTGTCTATTTGTTGGTTCTGAGAATAGGTCGTAGGTTATATAGCCCTTGCTGATAAGTGTTGCTGTTGCCCTCTCCAGAATTTAAAATTATTACATAACATAACTATGTTCTGCCTAAAAATAATTTTAAATTCTGAAGTCCGACAAACTTGTCGGACTCAGGTAGTTAATTTATAAATACTCAAAGCTCTACCTACATGAAATTCAGGTCTTCAATTGAGCTGTCCAAAACCAAAACGTTATCATAATCCAACCACCTAGTAGGGTAAGGTAAAATTTCACTAGTTTGATGAAAAGCTGAAAAAATTTCAACACAATAAAATTAACTTGTGATTCAGATTCATTCTGCGTTCAGTCCGCTGAATACGAGTACCTAGCGCGTTCGATTCAGATGATGCGCATGGGGTTCAAATTAGCTTTTTTTATTCATAACGATTTACTATACATTTTTACACTAACGCAAAGGAACGTAGCAGGTACGGAAAACAAAATTATACGCTCTACTATGCCCACTACAACGTAACATCAACTTAATCCTCGAGAATATTTTTTCGGCGCCGAGATCACGGTAATGATTATCATTACCGTGCCGAGACACTCCGTGTACGGCACGTGTAATTTAAGGCTTTTTGGGCTTCAGCCCAGGGCCCCGTGGATTCCAGCTAAGTCAATTCCAAGTCAAAAATAGACTATAGGTAATGCGAAAAAAACTATCACTACATAGTATAAAACAAAGTCGCTTCCCGCTGTCTGTCCCCATGTATGCTTATATCTTTAAAACTACACAACGAATTTTGATGCGGTTGTTTAATAGATAGAGGATTCAAGAGGAATGTTTATATATATAATACACCTGTGCGAAGCCGGAGCGGGTCGCTAGTAATTTTATAATTAAACATATCGTTTGGTGTGCCCTGCCCTGCCCTGCGTATCATGCGTTTAATCAAACCATTCAATACGCACGATGACTGGGTAAAATATCATGATTATAATTAGTCAGTAAGTTAGAATATCAAAAATTATTGGATACTGTAACGTTACAAACGGGGAAGCCGTTTGCGGCACCACAAGTTAAGAGAGGATTAGAGAACCCGTAATGTGGCAAGCGGGGAAGCCGGTTGCCACACCACAAGTACGAGACTTCAGAGAACCTAACCAAAGAGTCCTGCCTAGTGGATAGGATTCCTAACGGTTCGGAGAGAGTAATATAGAAAACTAACCATAGTATTTACACATTTATTTACACTATCACACACTGCACTTATCGTCTATTAAGTCTTCCCGAAGCGGAGAGAGAGTTAAGAATTTTGAAAGAGTCCTTGGAATGTTAGCCAAAAAGGGAGAGGGTAGCACTCAGAACCACGCTGGAGGCTGGCCGAGGATCTTGTGTAGGCTGAGCAGGACCCGCCGATAGTGTGGCGCCAGCAGGGTAGCGCTAGGTGAGCGCTTACGTGAAGTCGCCTGCGGTACTGCTCTGTCGCTTGAGATGGAGGCGCCGGCCCAAACCGGCCGACAGGCGCCGGCCCAAACTGGCCGACAGGGTTCGTCGTTAGCGCCAGCCCAGTGCTCCAGGGTAAGGGGTCAGTGGCCCCAAAACAAGAGATCCTCCTGTAAGCAAAGTCAAAGGGACCGGAGCCTCTCACCCTGACTGTTACCCGACGCTCATGCCGTTTACACCACGGGACTCGTCCACGCAAACTAAAATCACACAGTCACTACATCTTTCATAGGAAAAAAAAAAATATGGTGTCTTCAAGATGACTTCCCACTCAAGACTGCCCAATTTTACCAAAACAAGGATCGCTGATCCTGTCAAAAATAATTTGAATAATTTTATAACTAGAATTGTTAGTTGGCAGTGTTATCGATGAAAGAGTCTGAATGTAGAGAAGCTAACAAAAAGGTTAGTTTCTCTACATTACGTATTTTTTCTTTTGTTAATCAAACAACAAGTGACAATAAATATATATAAACCCTGTCAAAGTTTCGGAGTGGGGGTCGTGATCTCACTTCTCTTACTTTACTTCTCTTGCTCTATATAGGCAAAGTTCGTGGTTCACAATGGCCTTAGTGAGACTATTTTGACTACGACACATTAGAAGTACTTAGGTATAGGTACTCGTATAGTCACTAATTTCATAGTTTAGAGTTGTTTTCTGATTAGAGTTTGTGCAAAAAGAGAACCGTCCTAGTGTTACGGTGAACTAACAATAAGATTTTAATCAGCAGCCAAAGTACCGATTATACTTGGGAAACGTGAGTACTGATGAAAACAGAATTGGTTTCGACCAAGTATCAAATATGTTTAGTTGTTTTAGCAATGACAGAGCAGATCGGCCAACGTAACAAAATTAGTAAAATGGCACACGGGCGACCTCACCTACGACGCTTCTCTTTTTGCACAAACCCTATGTTGAGAGTATGTGAGTGAATTGCTCGATGTTTCCTTTTAGGCTCCCCCGCAGCCGGCCACCTGGACAACCTGGAGGTGGCGGACGAGATCATCGACGTCAACGAGACCAAGCTCGAGGACATGTCGCGGACAGAGGTGCTCGGTCACATACACGAGGTGAGATCCAAATAATCGGCCAAGTATGAGTCGGACTCGCGCACAGAGGGTTCCGTACTGAATGCGAGCCCCCCAATATATATATTTTTTAATTTTATTATTTATTATTGAAAGGAATATAAAACTAAATATTCTGTGAAAATTTCAAGCATTTACCTGGTACCATTATTAATGTAGAGCGAAAAACGTCTAAAAATTCAGGTTTGTTGTTTGGGAGCCCCCCTTAAATATTTATTTTCTTTTGTTTTTAGTATTTGTTGTTATAGCGGCAACTGAAATACATCATCTGTGAAAAGTTCAGCTGCCTAGCTATCATGGTTCATGAGATACAGCCCGGTGACAGACAGACAGAAGGACAGACGAACAGACGGACATCGAAGTCTTAGTAATAGGGTCCCGTTTTTCCCTTTGGGTACGGAACCCTAAAAACTACCTTTACCTATGCTTACAAAACATAAGCTCCTACATACTCTACTTCGTTGCGGGTCGAGGTAACGTGCTAAAAATTATATTCCGGCTTTTGACCAAAAATTAGCCACCTCAAAATGAAGCTCTCTGTTGCCTCATATAGGTCCTGAGTGGTGTAGGTTTTAGGGCATGCTGCACAGTTGGTCAGATGCGACATAGTCTGCGGTCTTACGCCGCAGAGGCTTTCGATCTCAGAGCTGTCTATGTACCTATCCCCATTTTGCCAGACTGTCTCGGCTTCGGCCCACTTGGGAACTGAGGCGTTTTAGGGTTTTCCAGGAGGACCAATGCTCATTGTAGCCAGGTGGGAGCTCTTCAGCTGCTTTAATGTATATACATACGAGTACTTACTATATGTCTAGCACAAAATTGTAAGTACAATATTCCATATGCGTCGCGTAAAATATACGAGTAGTAATTCAACAAACACGTATCACCATAATACGAGTATATTTTTGCTATCGAATACGTCGCAATAACTTTTCCGGAAATCTTATAAGGCCTAGATCGTTTGGTAACATTACGCACAATCTCATAAAGTACGGTAGGTACATCTTTAAATATAGGACCAATCCTGAAATAGCAAACACGATCAGCTGTTCTTCCCTGTACATCTGAGCTGAGCCTTCCTTTCAGAGCTGAACATAAACGTAGCATTTATACGACGGACACATTCTAGGACATTACTGATTTCTTCGTTATGACAAATTTTCATTATGAGTCCGACTTTGAAATAGCGAAAAAAATCGGCTGTTCCATATTTAAAAATTCACTGATCAAAACAGCAGATTTCGCGAGTTAAGGATGGATGCCATAGTAGAAGTTGAAGGATATACCTACTTACTCGTACTTAGGCAGACCTTATATACGAGTATATAGGTATTTCGCAAAGCAAAACCTATAAAATCAGATTGTTTTATAACTGTCTTTATGATAATTGTTTTTTATTGTGTTAAAAATCGAGGTAATTCTAGATCTAGCAGTTTTCAGTCCTATTTGTATCTCAAAGTTTTGAACCATTAGGTAGAAGTTTTCAAAAACAAAACACATTTTCGCCTACCTTGCTTAGATACTTACGTGGCGAAATGGAATAATTCCTTCAGTTTCAGCTTTCAGCACGACATAATGTCATTTTCTCAGCAACAGGAGGGCATGGCTCGCATGTGTGGTTTTACTTTACACTGGGAATGAGTTTGTTAGGCATTTAGCTGGAACATTGGGCTTTGGTTGTATGATCTAAGCATTCTAAGCCATTATAACAGAGGGCTCCCCAATACAGACTGGTTACGAGCTATGCATCCGTCTCTACTCTCTCTCTCTAACTTCGGGCACGTAACGCGCTTCTTTCCGTTCAGAATAATCCCACAGTTTTGCCTAAATGTTTTGTCGGGCTGGACTATGTTGTCAGTTACTTTTCTTTCAAAGTTTCTGAAATATTATTTTTACATATTCTACTACCTACTAAAAATGGCCATAATGTGTTCAATTTTGAAGACTTTATTTGACAATGCTAAGCTAACTAAAATACAGCTGCTTTTTTTTATTGTTATTTACCCAACCTTTATTTATAATAATATGGATTTGTTAGACAAAGACAAAAAAAATTAAGTATGTTTAATGCTGTCAAACAGCTTTCAAATTGAGCCAATCATTATTATAATAAAAATATTGTATCGTCGTCTGCCGATTTTTTTTACCGATTTTTAAAAACTTTATTATCAGACGGTTACCGTTGGAAGACATTTGATCACGTGGCTTCGTGTAATGAATTAATTTAACATTTTGTTGCAGTGCATCTCGTCGTGCGTCATCAAGCTACGTGTCAAGAGGCGCAGCGAGACAAAATTACGTGAGTTTTGTTGTATTATAACATCTCATTTACTTACTTTTCACTTATCATGGGAAAAATCTAAGGAATTTTTCGCGAAATACTATTTTGTCACGTTGATTTGCGAAGGTGATTCTGATATCGACTAACGAAAGATTACGCTAAACGTATATTACATGAAACAATTATTTAGTGGGACAAAAACCAAATTAAACAAAAACAACAAAACAAAGATCATACTTACCTACAATAAATCTTTTACTACATAATATGTATTTTTGTTAATTTTATTTTTATTTTTGTCACAACCCGGTCCCTCCTCAGCATAGGCTATGGTTGTGGACCAACTAGCGCTGGTATAAGTATATTAAGACTAATTGCCTAGGATGCCTTGTTGATGTAGGATTTAGAGTATCTAGCTAGAAAAAAGAAAAGCACTCGCTTTCCCAAATTCAGTGTCCCTCGCAGAAAATTGCAGAATGAACGAATGAACTGAAATATTCTTTCTCAAACAAAAACAAACCAGATAAATGGGAGTCACACTTGCTCAATGAGGGTTTCCTACATCATTCGGTGAGTAATTCTTCAAAACCAGGAACTTAGTTATTAAACTTGTTAAACCTAGGGCGAAGTTAGTTATTGATAAAAGGGAGAATTATTCGATTTTTAATTTATCGCCGAAGCCGAAAATCACAAATAAAAATAATTAAAAACCTGAAAATCATACACTGAAATAAAATGAAAAGTAGATACTGAAAATGCATTTATTACTTATAAGTAACATTTAAGTAGGTATACATTTTTGAACGTAGCACGAACTGTGGTAAGTTCAATGCACATTCATGAAATATTCGATACTCATAAAAGAGCCAATCATAATCTACTGATCCTATGTGCGACAAAGTCCCATCTCGTTAACAAATTCATTCATTTTTCGCCTGATGCACCCTTGTCCCTCTACAAAGGAGGCTTCATCACATTCGCGTAATTTCAGGCGCTATTTCGCAGGCTTTGAAGGTTGTGTTGCCAGGTGTAATTAGTTACTTTCGTTTGTGGTAGTTTATGATTGAAGCGCGCCAGGTTTTTGCCTCGAAACGGTTGGGATTGAAACTCTGAACTCATTTTGTTTACTGCTCAGGAAGGAAGGTGAAGTTTTTGTTACATAATGAACATAATAATTAGTCCAGTGTGATAAGTCATAAGCTACATTTCAACAGTCAAGTTAGCTGAGTAAAATCAGTGGTTGTCACCAGATCTCTACAACCTTGTAAGTAGGATAACGTCTTACGTTGATCTTGGCTGGTGCCAACGTGATCTCCATTAGAGTGCTTTGTAACCTCATAGAATACCTACATACGTAGGGCTGATGACCAATAACGTCACAAAGTCTTCACTCGTAAAGGCGCAGCGTAGGACAGTGATTCATGAACAAGTATATAGCTAACTATTCACTGCTAAACATTATGAAAAATGTGAAATAGAAATTAATACGGTGGCTAGCTACCACGTAATATTTTTATGTTAAAAACTTACATAATTCACTTATTTCTTGCGAAGTAGTTTGAACAATTTATATTGTGTTTTCGATTTATATACAAGTAAGACCTCTATATCGGCTACAGCTGCATAGCACGCGAGCAATACACCATAAAATGTACCTATCTAAATACATCTATACTAATATATACCTATAAAGAAGGAAGATTTGATTGTTTGTTTGCATCGCATTGGCTCCAAATCTACTGAACCGATTTGAAAAATTATTTCACTGTTGGAAAGCTACACTACATAGGCTACATAGGCTAGGTATATTATCTTTCATTATTATTTAGGTCTCTCTGCGAGATCGAATCAGAAATGAGGAGATCCGCAGACGAACCAAAGTTACCGACATAGCCCAACGGATTAGCAAATTAAAGTGGCAATGGGCAGGGCACATAGTTCGGAGAACGGATGGCCGATGGGGCAGTAAAGTTCTCGAATGGAGACCACGGACCAGCAAGCGCAGTGTAGGACGTCCACCGACTAGGTGGACTGACGATATAATAAAGATCGCAGGAACGCGCAGGATGCAGGCCGCTTCCAATCGGCCTTATTGGAAATCCATTGGGGAGGCCTATGTCCAGCAGTGGACGTCTTACGGCTGATGGATGGATGGATGGATTATCTTTTCAAAAATATAACTATTTGTCTTCTTTAGCCAATCGTACCCGGGCGAAGCCGGGACAGGCAGCTAGTATTTAATAAAAACAAACAGATTCTAATTAGAATTTTATAAAATTATTTTTCCTTCCTTCCTCCACCATTATACTACTTACACTCAAATATGGACAAATCATGAGCTATAACGATGCCTACTTCCTATTATCGTTTTTCCTTATTTTCTCATCATACTAGGTATATCAGTGATATAACACCTACTATATTAAAATAACTATTCGATTGCCACAGAGAGGGACATAATATCTGTGGTGATTAAACTTGAATCAAATATGGTGAATGTTGTCAACTACTACAACTAGAATAATTTATATATATAATAGAGAAGATAGTAAATACAAGATTAAACAAAATATTAAAATCTCCAACGCAATATTCCTAGCGCAGCTAATAAAAGAGTTGATAACTTTTTCGGCAATTTTTTTAGATTTATCAAAGCTAGGAACACTCCCGACTAATTAACATTTTACACAAAAGAAATAAAATCGAAATCGGATCATCTGTTCGAGAGCTACGATGCCACAAAATAATAAAGTTGATAATTCAGAAGAATCAAAGAAGATCTATATCAAACATAATCAACGAGAGAAGAGCTCCAATTCTCTATTAATCGAATAATATCAAACAGATACTGTTATACTTAGTATTGAATAAAGTTGATAATTCAGAAGAATCAAAGAAGAACTATAGCAAACATAGTCAACGAGAGAAGAGCTCCAATTCTCTATTGGTCGAATAGTGTAATGCAGATACTGTTGTACCTAGTATTGAATCAAGTTGACAATTCAAAAGAATCAAAGAAGATATATAGCAAACATAATCAATAGGAGATGACACCCAATTCTCTATTAGTCCAATAGTTTTTTGTACACACCATTATACCTAGTATTGAATAAAGTTGATAAGTTATTTAGCAATGGAAACCGCGTAGGTAAATCGAAGCCTCAATCGTGGCAACACAACCTGATTCAAGCGAGTGCGAGCGAGAGAGGTGTCCGTGCCCCAGAGTCGCTGCGGCTCGCAGTCCCGTCGCGTACTTGTTGCCTTTCCTCAAACATTATTTAACAACAATTACCCCGTTTCACACCACGGATGCAGTGTTTTATCAACATATAGACGATCCATTGAGATGTACAGTGAGTTTCAGTGTAGTTCAGTGCGTAGAAAGTGATTGGTCAACGTCTCAGAGGTGAGTGAACTCGCTAACCCCCAGTCTGGATCTCAGGGAGCTGTAGTGATGGACGCTGACCGGTTTTTCATCTCCGTAATTACGGAATTTACTGATTCGGCCGACCCTGAAAACTGACGGCCTCAATTAAATATTGAAGTGTAGAAAGTCAATAAATAGTGTATGATTCATGCATACGTATTTTGACACACTTGGCTAGTGATATTGTAAATGCGAATTTAAACTGCTCACATAGGTGCCTACTTGAAGTTGTGCTTGTCTTTTGGACTGGTTTGTGTCGTGCTTGAGACGGTCTAGTTTTCGAATGACTGCTCTTGATTATTTGTTACTCGAATAGGTTCATATATGTACCTACATAATTTATATTAATTTCTATTTTAAATATTGATAATAAGACGTTTTCGTTGATATTCAATTCAGTAATGTTTCATAGTTCGTACTTTATATTTTTTTTCGGATCGTATTGCCATGAAAATCTGGGTTATTCTATGAAAGAAAATCGTCTCAATCCCACTTCGTAAAAATCATAAAAAACATTTGCAACCACTGCGCGCGTGCATTACCTACTGCAGTTTTCGACATTTCTATGTTTACTATTCTTCGGTCTATTTTATCTGTAATGTCGAATAAACTTATTTCATTTCATTTCAGTTCATTTCTGTATTGTGCAATAAAATACTTAAGGAAAATTTATACTTCTTTGATATTTTTTCGTTGTCTTCCGACTTCCAAAAAGGAGGAATATGTCAATTCAGATCAGATTTTTGCTTTTGCCGCTTTAGAAAATGGGAATTCGGTAAAGATTCCCATAAATCCAATTTTATTGAAGATAGGTTGTTAGACCAGCTATACATTTTTTTAGTAAAATTAATACTTTAAATTCAAAGAAAGTCTTTAATATCATCATTCTCATACCTATCCGGTTAACGATATTAGGGGTCGCTAAAGCATGTTCGTTTCATCCATTTATTTCTATTATCCGTCATATCTGAGTTCTTTCTCCTTCTAATCATATCTTCACACAGTAATTAATTTTCATTTTTTTTTTGGTCATCATCTACTTTTCGAGGAATCCACACTCAGATTCGTCATCTTTCTGTATTATATTCTTTATGTCTTTGTGTGTTGTATTCAACTTATTGTTTCCGTCATCCTGTGCCGGTACCATGGTATATAAGCGTGTATAGGCCGGGTGGCTAGCCCTGGTAATATTAAACTTATCGTTTAATATTTTTCCAACCAATAGAAGTGTTCGAAATAATAGTGTATGATATAATTTAATACCTATACCTTATAAAAAGTTATTTATTTTAGATTTGAGTTTTGATGTATTTTATGGTAATATCTTCATAATGTATTTATTATTATTCAATCGAATATTACTCTATCTAATTTTGTCGTTAGTAAATTCCTTCATAGTAGTATTTATATAAAGATTAAAATTTACAGTCATGAGTCAAGCGGCTTGCAACGGGTTTTATTCGAAATCCATTAGTAGAGACCATAACTGGCAGTGAACGTGTTGTAGCTGGTAATGATGATAATAAACAGGGTAAATAATATAATCAAAAAGAGAGAGGGAGAGGGAGGCAAAGATACATACAATACATAATTATTATACACAAGAACTTATCGCACCCTTTTGCGTATCAGGGGTTAGTAAGTGCCACAAGTCGTTACAGTAAATATTAGTATAATACTTGTTTTCAACATTTGAGTATTGAGAATCCAGTTAGTCAATATAATTGCTATAAATTAAATACAAGCTACATATGAGCAACGGAGCTCAAATAGTTACATAAAAAAAAACAATCGCCATTGCAAAAACCGGACAACCTTGAGCTGAAGATTCCAAGTCATCACCGCGTCACTATACATTATAATTTTATCGTGGCCGCGCAGGTAACTTCAATGGTATGGTTCATACTTGAATAACTTGAAGGTTCAAGGATACATAACTACATTATTTACAGAATAAATAATGGGTTATCACGCTCGTGACTTCAGTTATAGCCTGTCTTCATCGGAATACTCAGGTCAACGAATGTTTCATTATAACAAATATTTTTGATTGCGTGTATTTTTTTTTATTTTTTTTCTTCATAAGCTTCCTAAAACTGGAAACCAATCGGTATACCTATCGCGACTATATAGTCCTAGAATCTATTTTACAAAATCATAAACTTATCTGTAGAAGGCGCTACTACTTTTGCTCTAAATGTCAGCAAGTCCCGTATTATTTGCCTGAAATTCTGTGACGAGAAAATTAAACATCACTGTTCTTTTAGCGGTGTACACTTAGTGATCTATCTAGAGGTATATTTTAACATCTGCAAAGATAACACACGCTATATATATATAGATACAATTCTCAATATAATTCACTTCATCGTCGTCATGTTGAGCGTAGGTATCCCTTTCTTTAATCCATCGTTACTTTGATAGGAACCATTTGCATCTTGTTGCTATCCCAAACTTATCAGAAAATGAGGTCCTTCTTTCAATTTGGATTCCATCATTGCATGCATTAAGTCTCTGTAAAATTATGGAACAATCTAATTCTCTGTCAACTGAGATTTCTTCAGCTTAGTGTAGAGTCTGCAGACCACGACTTGTTTTGGGTGAATTTCTATTTCGAATAAAAAGTTTTTTTTTTAAAACCCTTCTGGACCACCTCGTGACAATACTCTCTCAAAAATTTTCGAATAAGTTAATTCTGTGTCGGTTGAGATTTTTCCACCTTAGTGTGGATCACAACTTGTTTTAGGAGGATTTCTATTTGAATGAATGAAAACAATAGTTTTTAAAACCCTTTCTGAACCCACCTCCTATCAGTATAGCCCGAATCATTCAAGTCGGCGGATGTGAAATTAGCTACAAGCTGCGTGAAACCCTATCAATGCGCAGTTAAATGTGAGCTTGAGTCAGGATTGGATATTGCGCAGCTTGTAGCTTACTTCACATCCGCCGATTTGTATGATTCGGCCTATACCTCCAATATCGTCAAACACGTTTAGTCACACCATGCTGTCATTTCTTTTCCAATGATGTAATACGACTACAATCGAATTTGGGAACCTCTTTCTGAAGTTATTAAACCCGGAAACAAAGTGTTTCACGTCTGAAACTATTGTTTTATAAAACATAAATCTTTACCGTTACAGTTACGTGTAGAATCGCGCGTGTAATGACAATAGCGTACAAAATGGCTATAGTGATGTGAAAAGCAAGACTGACAGTCAAGTCTTGTGCCCAACTGCTCCAAAATTCAAGACCAATTTTTTTTTAACTTTTATTAGTCCGATCTTGACCACCATCTCGCCTGATGGTAAGCAACGTTGTGGTCAAAGATGAAGCACGCAGACTTAGAAGATACCTATCTGATCTTGAAAAGCTTTAGATTTTATCTCTTAGGAAACAGGAAAGCAGGAAGACAGTTGCATTCCCTGGCGGTGTGAATCAGAAATGATAGTTAAGTTTAAGTATTTAAGTAATAGTTTAAAATGTTTCTACTAGTTGCTTGGAAAATAAATTGAATTAAAGATCATGTTGGTAAAAAGTGTTGCCATGTTGAGCATAATTATATTTTATTTATTAAACAAGCTAACTAGCTTAGGTACCTACCAGCAATATAAAAGTCATCATTTTAGGCTCCATCGTAGGTAGAGCCTTTTGCATAGACCTCATCTAGCTAGCTTTTCTGTTCTTGCAAAGTACTCGTATATCATGTCATGCAAACATTTTCGGATGGCCAGTAGGGGCGTAAAGTTTTCGAATGGAGACCACGGACTAGCAAGCGCAGTGTAGAACGTCCACTGACTAGGTCCAACTAGAACCGACTGGACTGACAATATGATAAAGATCGTAAGAACGCGATGGATGCAGGCCACTTCCAACCGGCCTTACTGGAAATCCATAGAAGAGGCTTATTTCCAGCAGTGGAAGTTCTACTGCTGATGGATGGATGGGTGGAAACATTTTCGGGTAGAGTCTTCCCTTTTCTTCTTCTTGTTACACTGTTCAATTGCCAGTCCGTTGTCTATATTCCATAGCCTTTAGCTATTTCTATGTTCTTTTCTCCTTCTTGTTACGTTTTATGAATCAAGGTTTTTTTTCTAGAATATCAAGACTTTTATGTCTTTATCCATCTCAAAATACCTTGCTAGAAACATTGCACCGTTACGTCACACGCAGTGAGTCAAGCGGCGTGCGCCGGCGCAGCCCCAGCCTCCATTTTGTTCCAACGCACGTTCCGCACATTTTACACTAATCTCCCTCCATTATATGGAAATTACACAAACGTCACGTTGTAAATACAAGAAAAACTGTACACATAATCATGTACTAAGTACTATAGCGATATGTTAAATCGGACGATATTATTCCGCAAGTAAGGTTTGTTATTATGTATTGTTTTTTTAACATTAAAAAGTTAGTGCTTTACCACCAACTCGCCTGTTGGTAAGTTTCATTCACTCTGACCTTGAAAAGCCTTAGATTGTATCTCTTAGGAAACAGGAAATCAGGAAGACTGTTCTATTCCCTGGCGAACCGAATCAGAAATGTTCAGTTAAACCACTTCGTGCGTATCACAGAGATACCAGAGGGATAATGTGGTCGATCGAGAAAAGAAAGAAAGAGATTCAATGATTTAATATGGCATGAGTTAGAAAGAGACATGAAGAATATCTCGACTCAGTGGCTAGTTGCCGTACTTGCCGTGTTTTTCTCTCAGTAGTGTCAAATTCCAATTCATATTTGACAGTTTTGAGAGCTCTGGGCAAGATTTTCCATAAATATACATTTTAGTGGTTGAGAATTGCCCCAAGCGTCAACAGCTGTTAGACTTAGATTAGATTTTTTCTGTGGGTTCTTTATATCACAGCCGCCAAAAAGTTTTATTCAGCCTATAAGAGAAACAAGTATTACTTTTATTTAAAAAACTTTTTACTTTTGTTACTACTTTTATTTTAAAAAAACTTTTATCTTTTAAAAAAAGTACTCGCCAAGACGAATCTAACAAGCCGAAACTCGATAGGGTTGCGTCGTTTCATTACCTACAGAGTTTCTATGACCACCTTCCAGCTCCATCATCACACCCTGGTTGAAAGACAAACTAAGTACTCGCCAAGACCATCAAATGAACCCAAACTCGACGAGGTTGTAAGTGTCGTTTCACTGCTAAGTTTCTTTGGCCACCTTCCAGCTCCATCATCAGATCAGCACCATGTCATCATAATATTGCATTGTCACGCGATTTACACATGTATGCAAAATTTCAGCTCAATCGGTAACCGGGAAGTGGATCAAATTTAACTTGCAAGATTTGATTACAGACAGACAGACAACGGGACAGGTGAAAGTAAATAAAAGCATGTATGTAATAACAAATCCTACTTGTGCTAAGACAGGCCGGTTTGGTTCGGCCAATAGTACGCTAGATTTTAAAGGTTTTGTTTACAGGAGATAAAATAGAGAAAACCGACATTATTTCCCTATTACTATAAAAATAAGACTTATATATTGTAAAACTTACGAGTATATAGGACCTCTAAACTTATTGCGGTGCAACAGAGCGAACACTGAAGATTCATTAAAAACAATAATTTGATTCGTATAGTTTTTTAATAAGAGTTCAAAAGGGTAAAACGGGACCCTATTACTAAGACCCCGCTGTCCGTATGTTTGTCACCAGGCTGTATCTCATGAACCGTGATAGCTAGAACGTTGAAATTTTCACAAATGATTTATTTCTGTTGCCGCTATAACAACAAATACTAAAAACAGAAAAAAAATATTTAAGGTCTCCCATTCTTCCATACAACAAACCTGATTTTTTTTTAGTTTTTCGCTCGATATTAATCACCTTATTAAAGTTAAATATGCACTCTTAAATAAATAGTTAAATTGAAATAAAATAAATATTAAAGGGTATATAAGTAACGTGATTTTTTGCACGATATTAATAACGGTACGAGTAACAGGAAGATGTTTGAAATATTTACAGAATATTAAGTTGTATATTCCTTTCAAAAATAAATAATTAAAATAAAATATTTAAGGGGGGCTTCCATACGGTACGGAACCCGTCGTGTGCGAGTCCGACTCGTTCTTGGCTGATAATTTTAAAATAACTATGGAAACTTTAGCCTTGAATAGGCGATGGCTACAACAGATACCACATAGCTGGATGTGAATCATTTTTGCCACGAAGATGCGGATGTTTACGGATACGTGTCGGAATGTCCTGTCCCATTATCGATATAACCGATATTTTTAGTAATTACTTCCCTACTTATCACAATTACTCATAATTTGTAACAATATTGCAAAAATAAATTGCAAGTTGATGGATCATTAGGGTATCTATTCTGTCAAAGTTTCTGTCGGTGCAACAATTTCCACATTTCACAATCTTTTGAAATTGCTTTCACCTCCTTGTACCTATACCGTGAAATCTGCCTTCTGTTTGATGATATAATTCATGTCGTGATCTTCCTCTTCAAATATTTGTGTTTCTGTCAAAAGACTTCCTTCCTCTAAAAGGTTTTTCAAGCGTTGAGCAATACTCTCTAGTTGTCCAGCAAAAGATGCTGGTTGAAAAATGTTGATGTAGCCTTGGTCATAAATGATTACTTATTTTTCATTACAATCATCCAATCCAAGCATCCAATCTTATTGAGTTATTTTGTATTATTTTTAATCAATTGTTTTAAATCTTTGTACTCGTCTCAATTTTGTATTTTCTTAGTTGAATGACGAGACCTATTGTTGGCGGTACTATGTATAATATACAGATTTTGTTTTTTTAATTATAGTATTAAGCTCGATACGTCAATAAATGATTCTGATTGTGATTAGCAAACAGTAGTATGTAGTATCCCAAAATTTTCAATGGAATTGACCTTTTCCGCAGTAAATTAATTAACTCTAGAATTAATAACACATTAGGTACTTTGCGGAAAACATATTACAAGGTGGAATTTTCCAAATTGTGACCTTTTGTACAAAAATAATTGCAGTCAAGTAATATACATAATTACGTAAGTATGTATCTACAAACAAATAAATAAATTATATCCGTAATAGTTTTAAGTAGGTACGACAGACAATCGATTTATCATCGTCAACGTCAGCCAAGATCTATGATTTATAAGTATCGTGAGAATTGTGCGTGTAACGGTTATTTAAAAATTGGGCCAATTTAATGTTGTATTGTACCTACCTGTGTGTATGTCTTGTCTATCCATGGCAAAACCTGTGTATTTTTGTCCGTAGCAAACCATGTGATTTTTTTATTCGCGAATAAGTCCGCGCTTTACCACCAACGCTATAAAATCGATTTGGATTTTCAAAATGTGTTCTTTTCAGTTCGTCCACGTGGCTTTAAGATTACGTTACCACTCTATCTGTGATGTCTATCATCTTTTCAGAATTAAATTATTTCTGACAAAGGATTTGGAATCGTATGCTTTGCTATTGGGTTTATAATAATGGAGGCTAGTAAACTGGTTATTCCTTCAAGATTTATTTATTTGTTTGAACATGACGGCATTTTTACAAATAGTAATCCAAGGCATGGCACGTGCTTATTTTTTGCTTCCAATCACTTTACGACGTCAATTCAATAAGTGATTGCCAAATACTTTCTCATAAAATACCTAGATAACTGATTTCATGTCCCAAAACCATCAAATGTCACCAAAACGAGCAAACCACCGGAAAATCGCTTTGCATGGTTTTGTGTAACTACCGCAAACTGGCTGATTTTCTCTTCAAGTGGGACTCTAGCAGAAGTTACGTGCTGACCAATATTAAACTTCCAGAGATTGGGTTTTTATACAGGTAACTGGTAACTTACGCATAACGTCTCAAAGGTGACTTTTCATCAAGATGAGCAACTTTTACTATGGGACCAAACTCTAAATCACAAACGGAAACAAATTGGCTGTTCTGTAAATTTTGTTGATAGAGCACAGTAAAGACGTGCTCTTAAGAGTAATGCTTAAGTTAACAGTTATCCTCTATTGGTTCGAGTTTGGTGACATACGCTCTGTGTCTCCTAGCTTTTACGATTTGTTATAGTAGTAAAAACACTTCTAAATTTTTTGTTTGTTTTACTGACCACCGACTCCAGGGTCTAAGGCCTTTGTTAACTAAAATTTTCAATTACTCCACACTTAGAACGCCAATATGGTTTTAGAGTATTGTTAGGTAAAGACCCCGTTTGAGACCACTGCCAACTTTCACAGTCATGTACCAGAAGCCAAACGTATGCGGGTACTGGTTAGACAAACCCTGCTTAATCCGCTGTTTGTAATCTAACTGCAAACCAGTTACGATAGGATCTGATGATGTAATGGAACCTTAGTCATCAAACTACTTTCCTACTTCGTGTATCTTGGCATTTTCTTCCTACTTCTTCCTACTTATAGGATCAGGTTTATAACCTAATTGGATATTTTGTCACAAGTTGAAACAGACTGACAGGAGTCCACACTTTATACATTTCGGACGACTACTGTGACTTTTTTAAACGTAAAAGGCTAATAGGGCTACATTTGGTCATCTACTCGCCTGATGGAAAGCAATTACGAGTAGACAATGACGATGTATGTACGATGTACCTATAAGATGCCTATTCACTCTCGCCTTAAAGATGCCCAGATTGTAATTGTCAGGAAACAATGACGGAGGCAGGGCATTCCAGTCCCTGGCTATCCGCATCATGAAGAACGAAGTAATTGATAATATTAAAAAAAATAGCTACTGCTAACTTTCTTACCTTCTAATGTACCAGATATTAGAAGCCATCATGTATACGGGGCCTGTTTTGGACAAAACGTGCCTAACCCACGGCTTGTAATGATTATTGTACCGTACTGTGCCAGTCTTTTTAAAAGTCCACTGCAGGACGTAGGCCTACCCACGAAAGGTGATTGGGCCATATCCACCACGCTGGCCTAACAAACAGCTGGCTTAATGATTACAATGTGATCTTACTTACAAACTAGTTCCGATAGGGTCTGATGATGCAACTGAACCTTAGTCATCGTTAAGCTGCTTAAAGCGTGAATCGTGTCTGTGGATTTTCTTCTGGGCCTTAGCTACTTTTACTATACTGACCTTTTAATAGTCTATTACTGAACATAAGTCTACCCACGTAGGGCGATTGGATCATATCCACCACGCTGTCCCAGTGCGATGCTGCAACTGGGGGCAACTGTCCATCATCCATCCATCAGCCATAGGACGTCCACTGCTGGACATAGGCCTCCCCTATAGATCTCCAATAAAACCGGTTGGTAGCGGCTTGCATCCAGCGCGATCCTGCGGTCTTAATGAGGTCATCCGTCCACCTTGTGGGTGGACGACCTACGCTGCGTTTGCCGGTACGTGGTCTCTGCTCGAGATATCTCTATCACTCGAGAACTGTCCATCATTCCTTTGATATGCGCCCCTATTGCTTTTAGTGACATAGTAATTTACATAACAACTAGCTGACCTAGCGAAATTCGTACCGCCTCATAATCAATCATCATCATAAGAGCCGCATAACATCTTCTGCTATATAGATACAGACCTATGGATCCATATATCCATAGACTATGGATTTTCAAAAAGGTTTGCTCGGAGTGGCTCGCATCCGGTTTCTGCGATCATAATCAGGTTGGCTGTTTACCTAGTTGGTGGACATCTTGTTCTTTTTGCTTTCGTCAATCCTACGTCTTATATTACCAAGTCGTGGTGGTCTATTCAAGCCATAGTGGTCTAGTGGTAATGACACCGGCCTTACAATCGTGAGGTCGTGGATTCAAATCCCGGTCCCTTCCAATGAGTTCTTCAGAATTTATGTACGGAATTAAACACCACTGGCTTTTCGGTGAAGAAAAACATCGTGAGGCAACCTGTATACGTCCGAAGAAGAAATTCGATGGCGTATGTGAATCCACAAACCCGCACTGGGCCAGCGTGGTGGATATAGCCCAATCACCCTTCGTTGGTAGGCCTACGTCCTGCAGTGGACTATTAAAAAGGCTGGTACAGTAAAGTACAGTACAGTACAGTGCCGCTTTAACTGGCTTATCCGCTCAGCTATCGGTAGCTTAAACAAATAATTTCAGTACAATTAATTTCAAAGAATATGAGCCGACCTTCCAGGCTCAATTAAAGTGCGCTTCATCTTGAACTAGTAAAGTCAATGTCGGTCGGAACGCCTTTCGACTCGGACCATACGTCAGCTGGTCTAGAAAAACCTCACCTTGAGCCAGGCGATGCCACATGAGCGCTGCTTGTGGACAACTCTAGAACTACTTTCTTGACCACTGGTAACGTAATGGTTTAGCTTCTTTTTTGACTGACGAACCACGCATAACTTTTTTCCTAGTAGTCCGATTTCAATAATTCTTTTTTTATTGGATAGAGTATACTTCGAAATTGGTCCCATTTATATTTTATCGAAATCGGCTGAGCTGTTTTTTAATAAATCAACAATAATGTGGAAAATGCTACATCGATCCGTGCGAAATATTCGCGAATTCTGTACACGGGTGAAGTCGGTCGTGCTATTTTTTGCGAAAAATAATTATTACTTACAATAAGGAAAAGTTATATTAAATAAATTTGAGGTAGGTATATGTATGTTAGAATAATAACAAATCATGGAAAGTCAGATAACATAATATTATTTTTTGTAAAAAATAGCATGACCGACTTCACCCGTGTACAGAATTCGCGAATATTTCGCACAGATCGATGTAGCATTTTTTACATTATTGTTGATTTATCAAAAATGACTCGACCGATTTCGTAAAATTTAAATGGGACCAATTTCGAAGTATACTATTTCCAATAAAAAAAAATTGAAATCGGACTACTATAAAAAAAGTTATGCGTGGTTATACATAAAAAAATATACGCGTCGAATTGAGTGAATTGACCTCCTCCGGTGGTTCGTCGGTCAAAAATCAGGAAACTCGCACTCGGGGTACGTTAATAACAATGAAAAATTGTGACGTTCGCTGCTCTCGCACTTCAAAAGGTGATATGTTTGCTTTTGCTCCTTTCTCATAATCGAATTAAAATCTGTCTTTTATTGAAAAAATTAGGAAATAATTTCGTTCTTCCGCTCAAAAGAATAAAGTTACAATTAACACGCATGCAACTTTCGTGTTTGTCTTTCTTCAACAGGAAAGGGAAATCTGTATAGTACGTTTTTATCGTTTAATACTTGCCGTCAAAAGAACAGCAGAAAGGTAAGTATACGTACAGATTCCTATTCAGTAATTTTCTAAATAGAAAATTATGGGCGAGTCAGTCAGTCATAGAGATAGACATTAGTAGGCCTTTAAAATAAAATAGATACCATTTCAAGGTCAGAGTGAATAGGTATCTTCTAGGTCTGCGTGCTTCATCTTCGACCACAACGTCGCTTACCATCAGGCAAGTTGGTGGTCAAACCAAAACATCAACATCATTGGGTCAAACGCGGACTTAAATTTGCGTTAAAAAATATCACTCTTTTTGCATTGTAGCAGCAAATAGTAGTTATGGCGAAACCTACTATAGATCATAATTACCTATCTATCTTATTTGTATCATAAAAACAGACATTTCAACTATGTTCAAAAAAGAGGTTCTCAGTTCGACTGTGATGGATTGAAGCCGGTTGTGCCATTTTGGCGAAAAAAAATCATTATAAACCTTTTTCTAGACCTCTCGCAATGCTCAAATAGTCTGGTGAACTAATTCGTAGCCATTTTCGTAACCATTAGCGATAATATCAATAGGACCGCTCTTAGCTTTTCTGATCATATATTCCATTAATCCTGATAGGTATACGAAACTGGTTTTTTTCCTATTGATTACATTTGGCCAATTTTAGTTATAGTTCTAAGGGTCAATCTCATTGGAACTCCAAAAGGGTTTTCTATATCCAGCTGCGGACGTCCCACGGCTGATATGTCAATGATGATGCCATTTGTGTAACCTAGGTTGGCAAAATCAGATCTATCGTTTTTCTCGAGATTTTCACCTGAAAAGTTGGATTTGCTACGATCACTAGCGCCCTCCCCAACTGCACAAATAAAGTGGTAGCTCTACTCTCGCTATCCTAGAACCTACATGTATTACCGTTGTCGCACCGGAATGTACAGAACTGGTTCTTTACTTACCAGAGCACTAAGTGACCAACATTTTGTACCCAGCAAATAAATTCAACTTTATCCTTTTAGGGGTAGAGTCGATTTTTAATGAGCAATGAAAGAGATAGGTCATGCTTCTTTGTTGATTATGGAATGTAACTTTTAAATGTAATGTGATAAAGGTGGGATTTATTTTCGGAGATCGTTAGGAAGGGTTAAACGTAGGCTTATCTCGGTGAATGTTTTGTTTGTGGTTAACATTTTTCTTATGTTCTTACTGTCTTAGAAATGATGCGGTGTGATGTTTCACCCGCGATTTGCTTGTAAGTATGAACTGAACATTTTTAGAGATATTAACAATTATATTTCGCCAAAAATGGCTTCAATCTTGCAATCATTGCAATCCACAAACAAAACTGGAATAGCTCGCTCAAATTGATATATGCCATTTTTAGATAAGGTCTAAAAATCTATTGTTGATTTCGATAAAACTTAAATAGATCTCGATAAAATGTAAACTAAATAATCGGCCCAGTACGAGTCCGACTCGAGCACGGAGGGTTCCGTACTGTATAGGAGCCCCCTTTAAGTATTTATTTTATTTTTATTATTTATTATTAAAGTGAATATACAACTAAATATTCTGTGAATATTTCAAGCAACTACCTGTTACAATTATTAATATAGAGCGAAAAACGGCTAAAAAATCAGGTTTGTTGTTTGGGAGCCCTCCTTAATTATTAATTTTATTCTGTTTTTTGTATTTGTTGTTATAGCGGCAACAGAAATACGTCATCTGTGAAAATTTCAGATTTCTAGGTATAATTGGTTCATGAGATACAGCCTGGAGACAGACAGACAGATGGACAGCGGAGTCTTAGTAATAAGGTCCCGTTTTACCCTTTGGGTACGGAACCTTAAAAACTTTGAAGTGTGACGTACCAAACAAAAAAAGAATCATCGTCAAAATCATCATCAATGATCGCGTAATACCAAAAAAAAACATGCAGGCGAATTGAGAAGCTCCTTTTTAAAGTCGTTTGAAAAGAAAAGTAAGAATATAAATGATCACCTAATTGGTCATTCTAACTCCCTCTTAAGCCCACCTCGAAAGGAGCACAGCTAAAACAATGTCCCTCGGAAAGTACGAAATGGTCTCCCCTCCCTTTGTTACCAACTTTTGGAAGGCTTCTTAAAAGAACTTGCCGAGTGCTTTTGTAAAGTTTTCGGATGCTTCGGTTAATTAAGTTTGTATTTTTCCTTAAGGGCTGGAGAGGGCAAATAGCAAAAGAACACAGCTTTTGATCAACTTTAACGGAAAGGAAGCTTTCAGTTTATGGACGTGTGTTTTTAATTTTTATATTTGTTTTTAGGGATTTTTGACCGAGTGAGAGAAGCGAGCGTAGCCTCTCGGTTTGAGATTGGCTAATTTTTCTTTTAGCTGTTCGGATGTTGGTTCTCCTTTACAGGTCGTAATTAGTAACTAATATTAACGAAACTTGGTAGACAGGTTATAAATAAATACATAAATAAAATCAGTTTATTTGCGAGAATATTGTCTAACATAGGTCAAATATTCTACCTTTGCAGGTGTACAAATATTGTTTTTTTTAAGGACATAAGATATTCATGCTTGTCAAATTTAATGATTATACATTTGTTTGGTTAAGTCGTTCTTTTAAAAATTCATCAATGTCATAATAGCACTTGCCAATAAGAAATTTAAATAATTTGGATTTAAATCTATTAAAAGTTAATTCCTTAAAACAGTCAGGCAGTTTATTGTATATAGCCATACATTACACATTGTTACTATACACACATACCCTTTGACCTGGCACAGCCGACTTATATTTACGCCGTTGTTGTCTGTCCCTTCCAATCACGTCACTATTTAATGGAAACTCAGAATGATGACGTCGAACAAATAAACACATTTCATATATGTAAAGCATTAGTAGCATTAGCAAAAGCATTATTAGTACATTCTACCCTTGCCTTGCGGCAAGGGTAGAATGCTACATTTTTTAAACAGAGGTCTGCAGGGAGCTAGGAAATGTGCGCCGCACAGCGCTCTGATGCATTACATGATTTGATTGGTTTTACATGTATTGTTTTTTTACTATCGGCGATCTTTGATTGGGAGGCTATTTCTTATTTTTCCTCAAAAGGGGCGTAATTTGCTATAATATTTGGCAATGACGTTTAGTATCTTGTCCAAACAAGGTTTGCGGGTATGAATGAAATCGGTCAAGAGCGTATCGAGAATTTCTTTTTATTTGTATTCATACATTCCACGGGTACCTGGAGTCGCTCGTTATTATTATTACATATGCATAATTGTACATACATTTAGATCAAGACTTGGAAAATCTGAGAGGCAGTACAGAAGAACTACATTCTCGGCCGATCTGGCCCCAATTCAAATACACGTTTTTATTTTTATTTTATTTCTTTATTACATCTACAGCCCTTAAAAAGCAATAAATTCACTTATTACAATATTTTACAAAATGATAATATTTACTATTATTAGAGTTCTCCTAAAAACATTCAAGTTTAATTAAATACTTCCAGGGTTCCGTATCTCAAAAGATTGATGACGTAAAAGCGGATGATGTGTGACATTTTCCAGTTCAGTTTCAATTGTCTATCGAAGAATTGACCGCTCTGGTGGATATACGGTCTCATGTTCGTTTATATCTTCTTGTCGTTCAATGTAGAGCTATTTCCAGAGTGCACTACTTGACATCGACATTCGCTTGTGCGAATAACGCTAGTTCGACAAAACTGATCTGCGACTCACCATAGTTCGCTTGCACGCATAGTAGACACACTGAAGCTCGACATCACTCTAGCCTCTTATACAATCGAATACAACAACTTTTGTTTACTAGCATCCCAGCGTATTAGCATCCTTTTTGGGATGCTAATTGATTAGGAATAACCCTTTCACATTTTGTCGCGGGTGAACGATATTTTTCTATGGAACAATTTTTTTTTTGAATTTTGACAAAAGTCGCTAATTTTGATGTACAGAACAAAAGTTATTAGTTTTGATGTACAGAATAAGCCCCTAAAAGGATGATAATAAATTAGAAATAACCCTGTATACCTAAGAGTCATAAAAAACAGTGGTGCAAAAAAAGCGGTAAGCGGCGGAATGCTAGCTTTATCTGATTTTGCTCTAGAAAGTGGTCCTAACGATGACGTACTCTACTAAGGAGTAGTAGAGTAGAGAAATGCATCGACTTGGCATTTTTTCTCACATTCCATATTTATGGAGAAATGGCAGATTACTATACAGGGTTATTTCTAATCAATTAGCATCCTTTTAGAGGCTTATTCTATACATCAAAACTAACAACTTGTGTTGGTATATGCAATTTTCCTTTAAGGAAAACGTGAAAAAACGTGTACACTCATAGCGTATATGCGAATTCACCCGTACCTAATTGGGCCAGGGTGATGGATATGGCCCAATTGCCCTTTCAAGATAGGCCAATGTTCAACAGTGGAAAAGATGTGGTTTTTATCCGTTGAAAACACAATCTATTTTTCTGGAAAGACCCAGAAGTTTTTACACCCAATATAAGGTTCTAATTTCTGTGATGCTTTATTGTGAACTTGAAACAAAAATTGGTACTTCTATTTATTTCTGTATTTATAAGTTTCTCAATACCTAATCTCCGAGTTATAGATAGTTAAACCGGTGAGTTTTTAATAAAGGAGTACTTTAGTAGAAAAGAATACATATAATAACTTTATCAAATACCATATTAGCAACAAACAAAAGTAAGCATAGAAATTGCTACAACTAGATTTGTATCTGTTCACCTCATGACGCTTTGTTTTGTTACAATCCTACCGGGATAAAGCATTACAAAACAAATAAAGCAACTCAAATATTTAGGCTTCACTCCCCAACTCAAGGATTCCGTGTCCCGACAAAAGGAATGCGAAAAGCATTAATGTTATTGCTCTCAGAGCTCAAGCCCAGCAGTGGGAGGACCTTCCATTATCTCCAGAGGCGTGCTGAATAAAACAAAGAGCTCGCAAGCCTCATTTTTCATACCTTTATGGAGTTTATGGTACAATCCGCAATAATTTCAGTTTTACTGACGGGAGAACGGCCCTTGGGCGTGAGGATGGTAAAATGCATTTTCGGCTTCGTTTATAAGACGATGATGACAAGAACTACTGTAACAACATTCTCATCGTTTCGAACAACTTTTATCGCACTGGATACAAGCTTCTTACACCTGAGCTTTTTTGGAAATTTATAGGGAGGCCTGCCCCTTTGTTGAACGTAGGTCCAGCAGTGGACATTTCACTGCAGAAATGATGAACTTGTAGACATGTTAGAGACTTATAAATAGCTTAAAATTTGCTCATGGTTTTAAACTATTTATACCTCTTTCTAATAAGGCTACAAGTTTAAAAAGACAGTCGATTAAAATATGATTTTTATGATTTTACAAGACATACCTAAATGGTATTGGGGCCATTTAGGTATATCTTGTAAATTCATAAAAGAAGGATGCAGAGACTCGACCTGTGACATTTTTTTTACTTTTCTTTGTAATCATGGAACTAAAAATCTTTTCTATGATGTGTGCTTCAAAAATATAGCGATTTTTTGCTGTTTTCATTTCACTAATTAAAATTAAAATTAGACCACTAAATCACCCACCAATGCTTGTGACCAAATATTTTAAAACTTCATTGAAAACGAACTTGTACAAATCAGAACAGTTTTAGAAGCGACATAAATTACTCTGACGTACATAACATTTCTATATTAATAATTCCGTGCAGGGGTACGGTAGACTCGATCGAAACCTTACCTGAATGATGAAACATAAAAAAATAATGATTTCGAGTCGACAACATATATCCGGAAAATTCGGATTATCGTCTATTTTAATAAATTATAACCTTACTGACAAGCAAATCGTAGTCGCCATATTGACACCGGATGACACACAGAATGACATAATTATCTTGAGCAGCAGTGCTACCAGCTTCTTTTGGCAAAAACGCGCTAACAGAACTCGAAACGCGCCAGAAGCGCTAAATGGTACCTACGACGACTGGTACGAAAAAATCGTATATTCCACCTCAAAACGTAATCCGGAAGTTTATAATAAAAAATAAATAGTATAAAGACTTTTTTTAAATAAGTTTTTATCGAAATGTGATAAAAAATACCGTAATCCGGAAGTTTATAAATAGTATAACGACTTTTTTTAAAAATAAGTTTTTATCGAAACGTGATCAAAAAAATGCCATTGACACGAGATGAATAAAATGAATCGGAAATGGAGTATTGGTGTGATGTCGAAGTTAAACAAAATCGTTACTTATTTTTAACCATAATCATGGCACAGACACTATGTCAGCGTCAGAGTATGGTAATGAAATACTTTTGTTGCTACGATACATTTATCGCTACTGCAGTATTATTTCAAAAACGCGCCAGATTTAGCGCTAGGCGCTAAAACACGCTTTAGGCCAAAAAAGCGTTATATCTGGCGCCGAAAGCGCTAAGTTGGTAGCACTGTTGATTTGTTAACCTTCTTCTTTTTTCATGTTTTGGCGTCGCATTGTTGTGCAATTGCCAGTGTCAAGTATTAAGTTTTAATAATTTTTGAAAATATTTTATCAAAATAGTCACGTCATAGTCCAATAAAGTCGCAGTCAAGTCCAAACATAGTCCAAGTCATACCTCAGTAAAGCAGTGGATATTTTAATAGAAGCGTCCATGGAGTTTTGCTAACGAAACGGAACAACATGACACGCTTGCCTATGCACGTAAATCAGCTCATAATAAACGAAATACCATAATTTTTCACTAATTATCACTGATAATAACACAAGTTTAACAAAATAATACATTCCGGTGACAAGATTATTCCGCGTTCCCGCAAATGCTATGAGTAAAACAAAACCTTTCCGAACCCAAAGGGTAAAAATGAGATCCTATAACTGAAACTCCGCTGTCCGTCTGTCTTTCTGTCCGTCTGTCACCAGACTGTATCTCATGAACCGTAATAGCTAGACAGTTGAAATTTTCACAGATCATATATTTCTAAAACTAAAATAAGGGGCCTTGGTTCCCATACAACAAAGGTAGGTAATTTTGGCCGTGTTTTGCTCTATATCAATAACGGAAACCGGTAGTCACTTGAAATATTCACAGAATATTTAGTTGATTAAGCAGTTTAAAAATAAAATAAAGATATATTTAAGAAGAGCTCCCATATAACAAATGTGACTTTTTACACGATATTAATAACGCCAACAAGCGACTACTTGAATATTAATATTAATAAATAAGAATGTTTAGTAGTATTATATTCATTTTAGAAACAAATAATTAGATTAAAATAAATGAGGGGGCTCCCATACAGTACCTACAAAACACTTCGTGCGTGAGTCCGACACACAATTGGCCAATTATTTATTGTTATAGGATATACTATTTTGTTTTGTTGTGTTTTTTAATAAATGTGAGCCCTTCCTACGAATTTCAAGTTTCCAACAAAGAAATTTTGTTCATTAGAACAAATTCTCCCGATTTTCTACCGAATTTGAAGTGAATTAATGATCCGAGACGAGACGTAAACTAGGATAGGAGTGTAGGCTTTTAATTTTGTGTAGTGATCAGACTCCACTAGAGGAGCCAAGGATTTGGTGACTACAAAGACCAAAAATAAAAGTACATAATTTATAGTTTTAGACCAGAAAATCTTCTCATACCGATTTTTGGTTCGAATATGGCGATTTTTTTAGCAGTTCTACCGATTTCGCGTTTCGTCGTTCGAGACCAAATAGAACTGTACCGATACATTCTCTTTGTGTATAACCAAAGAATATATAATAATACTACGTACTACTACTGGTATAACCATACGTACCAACGTGCTATGGAGAGGGCTATGCTCGGTGTCTCTCTGCGGGTCGAATCAGAAATGAGGAGATCCGTAGAAGAACCAAAGTTACCGACATAGCCCGGATTAGCAAATTAAAGTGGCAGCGGGCAGGGCACATAGTTCGATGAACGGATGGCTGATGGGGCCGTAAAGTTCTCGAATGGAGACCACGGGCCAGCAAGCGCAGCGTAGGACGTCCACCGACTAGGTGGACTTACGATATAATAAAGATCGCAGGAACGCTCTGGATGCAGGCAGCTTCCAATCGGCCTTATTGGAAAAACCATGGAAGAGGCCTAGGTATGCCCAGAAGTAGACGTACTACCGCTGATAGATAGATAGATAACCATAGAAAAAATAATACTGGCCATAATCCTTAAAGTTGAAATTGACTTTCTTTTCGTAATATAAGAATGTACATTTTCAGTAATTATTCATTTAGTTTTGAGTTATTTTAATTTTGAACAATAATTTTTACTTTGGGATATTGTATAACACCCATCATGCCGAAAGTACCTACTTATTTCTTAAAATGAATGTCTTTCATTGGTCTTTCATTGTTGTTTTGCTTGATGATACCTACATCATTTTGCAGCCGAATCTCCTTGCATTTGGTAAACATTGTCATAATTGTAAAAAGATGATGCAATGGGCTCTTCGTACCTAGAGATGGTGATTGAGTAACAGCAAAATTATTATGAGTGTGTGTATTATGAGTCACATTTCACCCGAGCGAAGCCGGGTTGTCATCTAGTTTAGAAATAAACTTGGGAGAAAATTAGTGTATTCGTAAACAACAGGTATTCGTATGTATGAGCTGCCGACATCCTTCTTTACGGTTGTGCTTTTCAATATAGTTTTATTAACAGCTTTGTTTAAAAAATATAGGTTGATATTTTTGACGGTAGTGCATGTCTCATGGTCTTCCGGCCCCGGTATTCCCGTTGTCCGCTGAAGCCAAAAACGCGGCCTAAAACCGTCCAGTTCCCGTGGGCACTGTAAAGTTTGCTCAGAAGTGAATAATAGGCTAAGTTTACAGCTGCGTGAAATATTAGCGAAATCGATGGGAAGGAAAGGCGGTCCCCATCGAACATGGAACAAACCAGAAGGAGTCTAGATAAATATTTGGATAAAATGTGTTGTGTCCAATAATTACATCGACATTTTCCTTTTCTCCGTTTTGAAAGACAGAGAGCACGTTACAAACTATTCTATTTTTAAGTAGTGAAAAAATGAAAATGAAAATATTTTTATTTGACAACTTAGATTACTTAAAACAAATCAATGTCGATTGCCCTACTAGGCTGAGCCTGTATCAGGGCAACCTGTGAACCTGATTACAAATGTCTTAAATTATCAGACCTCGTTACAAGACAGTCTTTTTATGAATTTTTTTACACAGCTTACAAACTAAAACGTTTTTATATATTCGGAATCTCCGTGTCATCATATGAAAGAGATTTTAACCATCTCAAAATTATGCTTTTAGCTTCATGAACTTTTTGTCCTTAATGTCCTTAGTTTTTGTGGTTTCATAAGCTGAAACAAACTTTTGATTTTGCGGTGACTGTGATTTTAGCTACAAACTGCGGATAACCCAATCCTGACTAAAGCTCAGCTGCGTAAAGATTGGGTTATCTGCAGCTTGTAGCTAACATCACAGCCGCCAAGATGTACGAGTATACGGCCTATACGGAGGGTGAAAGTACTTCTGGTTTCTTCCGTGTTCGAAGGCGGTCCCGTACAAATTATGCCAAAAATAAAGTTAGAAAATTTGCTGGCTCCCATTCAGATTGGGCTTTTCTGATGTAATGCTGTTTGCGTTTCTTTGTATTTGACAAGTTGGGGATTTTATTTTTGTTCGCCGATTTGCTGTTTTTAATATTTTTGGCTGAGTTTAGATTTCAGGATTTGAAACAAAACAAACCTCCTGATTAAAAACTTAATCGTCTAGTCACTTGTAGGTACAATGACATCTCCGTACTTTTGCTATGGGGCCAACTTTGAATTCGTTGAAATGGGTCGTCCCTGTAAGTTCTACTGTAGAACTACCGGGAAGAACATTTCGCTTTCAGGTCAGCTGTTTCATATACAAAAAGTTATTTGACTTTCAACTTAGACATAAGTATTGTACCTACATATAATTTGTAATCGTTAGTTTATATGCAATGCTCTACTATTTTGAGACGACATTTCTTAGCTGGAAAAACAATCAGTAAATCAGAATATTTACTACACGCAATTGCTTTTAACTATGCATCGCATCTTATTCCATGGCCTTATCACTCGAAAACCCATCGCGATCGACTCCTGTCGTCTGCCAAAGTATTAGTATTCTATCAGTGTCAGCATTCCTGACTTGGTGACTCAACTCTGGTGTGGTAAGCTCCATTGTCACAGAATAAAATAACAGTGCCTACAGCACAATTATGATTGTGACGCCTTCGCGATCCTCGGTGCAATTACGCTGGATTTGTCGGAAAAGGGGTGTTGGAAAGGATCGAAGGATCCGCCGCTGCAAAATTCCATCAAATTTCTTACCCATTAGTTGGTACTGTAATGTAACAGCCTTTTTAAATAGTACATTGCAGGCCTACCCACGAAAGGTGATTGGGCCATATCCACCACGCTGGCCCAGTGCGGGTTGGTGGATTCACACATGCCATTTCTTCTACGGACGTATGCAGGTTGCCTAACGATGTTTTCCTTCACCGAAAAGACAGTGGTGTTAGATTCCGTACATAAATTCCAAAGAATTCATAGGTCCGGGATTTGAACCCTCGACCCCAAGATTGTGAGGCGGGTGTCATTACCACTAGACCACTACGGTTTTAGTTGGTAATTTTGCCTAATTTAGAGTATATTCTAGGAGATTGCACTCATTATTATAACCAACTTATACTTGATATAACGAAAAGAAAAGGTTTTTAGGCGTCTTCAGATTTGGTTCTGTGGAATAAAGTTGGTCATGATTAGTACAATGATATCTTAACAATAGCATGTTGGTACTCAAATATAGGTTCCATTTGGGAATAACCTTCTTTCAACCATTCATTCTGAAACCTTCAGTTATCAAAAAAAAAATAAGTTCTTTTATTTTACTTCAATTATAAAAAGACGTGAAAGAAAGTGCGTTTTTGGCGTTTCATACTAAAACTTATGTATATTTGTTTGTTCAATGCGTCTCTTTCGAACCGGTAGTCGTTTCAGAATAACCCTATTTATGTACCTACAAGGTGTGTGGGGAAACGTGCAATATTATCAGATGCACGCAGTCTGATGGATATGTAAACGTATCTTGAGCGAAGGCGTGGAACATTATGTCGATGAATTATACCTAAGCTAAGCATCATGATCAATATTACGATCTTATAAACCAACATAGGGTTTCTAAAATTTAAGACCCGACGGACTTCTATTATATTTTAACTGACTTTCAGTAGAAAAAATAGTAAATAAATAGGCCAAAAATATGCGCAAAACCAAAACTTTTTAACAATCTAGCTCAAAAACATAGGTTACACTAAAGCAAAATGATTTGGAAAGTAATATATTTTTGGGAGGTACTTACTTGACTTTTGACTTTGACTTGTCTTATTGGAGATCTATAGCAGAGGCCTATGTTCAGCTGTTGACGTCCTATGGCATAAACTAACGCACGGACAAAAGTAATCATAAAGAAGAAATGGCATGCCATCATAAATAGGCACAAATAAAATACGGCCGAATTGACAACCTCATTACAAACACTCAATACCCAACATAAAGTTTTTCTCAAAAATCTGGCATTGTTAAGTTGATGAGCAGTCCAACTTAGACATTTTGAAATGCAACTCTTCTCACAGCTAAATAATAATTTAGTAACTGGAGACTGTAACGTTGTAGTGTAACATTGTCTGCAGATTGTATAATGGTATTACATTTCTATGCTAATTAATTATCTCGGTTAGTGAATTCCATAGCGCTCAGACTCAGACTGATGTGTATTTTAAGTTACTACTTTACACACTTATAGAAGTGAAAGAAAACATCGTAAGGAAATTAGCACTTTTTAGGATTTCTTCGTGTTCTCAAAGTCTAGAAACCTGCATTTGGATTGCGTCTACATAATCCAGTACTTGCCAGCCAGAGAAATGGACTACAGCCTATGGCATACCCTTTTTGTAATGAAAAATTTCTCCAGTGGAGCCAAGAGGAGATGTGATGAACAATACACTTCCTTAGCAGTCGGGTAAAACGTGGCATGGGGAGGGTCAAACAGTCGATCTCTGATCATGTAAAGTAGCCTAAATTGTGACCAATTGTAAAAGTCCTGTGATTTTCGAAATTTTGTTAATCTGATCAAAATTCTAAACCGTGTTTGTAATCTTAAGTTCTCTGGAGAAATTCTGAGATATGGCAGTTGCGATTTACGCTGGCTTATGCGTATTTGCGAGCTTTTGTTAAATCTCTTTCTGCTATAGTTTATCCTAATAATGAAGTCCTTTGGCGTGGTGTTTTTGTTCCAATTTTCGACGTTGATCTAAGCAAACATTGTTTTAACTTGGTGTTTTTGTTCCAGTTTCTGACATCGGGCTAAACATCGTCCAGGATGCGTTCCTTATCGCGGTGGAGGAGCAGGCCCGGCAGCGGCTGCAGCGGCTGTCTGCGCTCAAGCGGATCACTCCAGTCGACATGTCCAAGCTGTCTTATGAGGTAAATTAGTAAATTAAATTAAAATAAATTAGTACATTGTCCAGTATCCGTTAGAGGAGCAGGCATAGCGGTGACTGCAGCGTCTGCACCGGCTGTTTGCCCTCAAGTGGATCCAGTCCATCGACATGTACATGCTGCCTTTTAACGTAAACATCGTCCAGGATCCGCTGGAGGAGCAGGCACGGCAGCGGCTGCAGCGTAAGCAGCGGTTGTTTGCTGTCTTTTGAGGTAAACGTCGTCCAGGATATATTCCTCATCGTGGTGGAGGAGCAGTCCCGGCAGCGGCTGCAGCGACTATTTGCGCTCAAGCGGATTATGCCTGTCGACATGTCCAAGCTTTCTTTTGAGGTAAACATCGTCCAGGATCCATTGGAGGAGCAGGCACGGCAGCGGCTGCAGCGTCTGTCTGCGCTCAAGTGGATCCCGTCAACATGTCCAAGCTGTTTTTTGAGGTAAACGTCGTCCAGGATACTTTCTTCATCGTGGTGAAGGAGCAGGCCCGGCAGCGGCTCCAGCGACTGTTTGCGCTTAAACGGATCACGCCTGTTGACATGTCCAAGCTGTCTTTTGAGGTAAACATCGTCCTAAGGTTTTAAAGGGGAAGCAATATTTTTCACCCTTGAAATATTACTTCTTATCATTAATGTCATTTAGTTAGCGTATGACGTCCATACACAAGGTGGACGGATGACCTCATTAAGACTGCAGGATTGCGTTGCATCTAAGCTGCTTTCAACATTCACTCAATAGTTTTACAATTAATCAATTACTTATCTAAAGATTGTCATTTAATTCAAAATTGTTAAGATTTTAATTCAAGATTGTCAAAATTTTAACTCAAAATTGATAAAATTTTAATTCAAAATTGTTAAAGTTTTAGTTTTAATTCAGGATTGTTAAGATTTTATTTCAAAATTGTTAAAGTTTTATTAAGTTAGCAGATGCATATATTATGGTTACTAAATAAATAAATTATTATTATTATTACTCTCTCATTGGAGATCCATAGGGGAGGCTTATGTCCAGCAGTGGACGTCCTATGGCTGATGGATGGATTATTGTCATTTGATATTTTGAAACTGCTTCGTGGGAATGGGGGTCTTGTGGTCAGATTGAACTGCGTTTTTGAGATTTTCTAGACACAATGTTTGCATTGTTTTCCCTGGATTTCCCTTTCTTGACTAACTGCAGCAGAAACGGATCAGGACACAGTGAGTGAGGTGCCACCCACCTCACTTACCGTGCTCTGATCTGTTTCTGTAATCTGTAATTTCGGTAAGCAAAGAGACCACAGATCAGGGAACAAGTTATTCTCTGTTCCCTGATATTATGTGGCCGAAACACTTAAACAAGCTAGGTTCTAACTGTAAGAAGCCCATCGCAAATCTCCATTGTTCCCCAGATTATATTTTGTACCTTGTGCCTTTAGATAAATAATTGCCTAAATGCCCACATCGGAATAAAACACTTTTGAGGCCGAATCTCCCATTCTGATATGTACAATCTAGCTACGCCAGCGCTTACGGCATCACTTCTCTTCCATAGCACATAAACTTAATTGCACAACAGCCACTAGTCTCGTCATCCAAAGAGCCAAACTAGCCGCAATAGGACAATACCTCCGGAATGCAACCGAGCATGGTTGCATGGAGACTCCACTTGTCAGCTCGGAGCACTTCACGTGTGTGAATGGCGCAAATCACAAACTGAAGCGACTAGTGAGCAAGAAAGAATGAAGAAGGAAAATATTTATTGCAAAACTGAGAATATAGGTACGATTTCTCTGGGAACCACACCATCGGTAAACTAATTGAAATGTATTGGCTGATAGGAGCAACAGCGGGCCCCAAACTCGCCTCGTAGCTCTTTACAATAAAATACTCGTAATAATAATTAAAACAGTGTTTTTATGATATTTTGTTTGTAAAAGCTTCTCTTAATGTTGGCCATGGCTCCATTGATGCCCTCCAAAAGGCCGGGCCTAGATGTGATGTGAAAACTGAATAAATGGAATAATGATTTAAAGAGAGGAATAAGTTTGGGGTGTAACTGTGTTTTAGTTCATCTGTGGTGTTGTCGTACGTCCCAAACAAATCATGGTGCATTTTTTTCTGTAGTAATGAGAATGATCAATTTTGTTCTAGTCTATAGTTCTAGTTCTTGTTTTTTTTTTAATCGTAGACTACCCGAAGGATCACGCTGGATGCAAGCTGCTTCCAACCGGTCTTATTAGAGATCCATAAGGGAAGGCCTATGTCTACCAGTGGACGTAATTTGGCTGATGGATGGTCGCAGATTCCTGGAAATGTAATGTTTCGCATAAAACTGTGAGAAGTCGATCGCTACTGTAGTGTTTAATGTTTGTAACGACTGCAGTACAATGTAATTAGGGTGTAGTTGCAGACGACAATGCAGCCCCTTGACTTGTCGCCTCTCTGCGCTCTCGGCGTCGGCTCTTAGCGTTGGCCGTGGTTTAAATAGCGAGACAAAGCGATTGTTTGTTTTCTCTAATTTTACGAAGTATAAATATGTGTTTTTTAGGGTTCCGTACCCAAAGGGAAAACGGGACCCTATTACTAAGACTTCGATTTCCGTCTGTCCGTCTGTCTGTCTGTCTGTCTGTCCGTCTGTCACCGGGCTGTATCTCATGAACTATGATAGCTAGGCAGCTGAAATTTTAACAGATGATGTATTTCTGTTGCCACTATAACAACAAATACTAAAAACATAATAAAATAAATATTTAAGGGGGGCTCCCATACAACAAATCTGAATTTTTAGACGTTTTTCGCTCTATATTAATAATGGTATCGGGTAGATGCTTGAAATTTTTACAGAATATTTAGTTTTATATTCACTTCAATAATAAAAATTAAAATTAAAATAAAATAAATATTTAAGAGGGGTACAATAAATATAAAATAAATATTTACTCCCATACAGTACGGATCCCTCCGTGCGCGAGTCCGACTCGTACTTGGCCGATTATTTTGTTTTCTTTAGAATAGTATTTCCAGCCAAGATTAGATTAGTAAGTAAGAAAGTTCGTATATTGGACCAGGAGGTTAGCTCCGGAGTCAAAGTCGCCTAAAGGCCTCTTGGATATTATTTTTTATTAATCGCAAAAAAAAGAATAACTGACTTCAACAGTGTACAGAATTCGAATAGTTCGCACGGATCGATGTAGTAATTTTCACATTACTGTTGATTCATCAAATATGGCTGATCTAATATACTACAAAGATCAATGCGAACTATTTGAATTCTGCACATGGTTGAAATCGGTTATTATGCCATTTTTAGTGAAAAATAATTATCATTAATCGCAGTGCTTGTAACTTGGACCACACTGGCTTTGTTTGCCGCTCCCGGCGCTGTCGACTATTCGTTACTTCGCTCCTGAAGCGTTCTCGATTCGGGCTTTTCCATTATTTGAATCCCGGAGACTCACAGATGGGATATCTGCATTCATCTTGTAGTCTTTGTTATGGGCAATGAGATGCCTAGGATAGATATTGTTTGTATTGCTGACAGCCTCGGTGGCTCAGTGGTTAGTGACCCTGACTTCTGAGTCAAAGAGGCGTGGTTTCGTTCCTCGCCCAGGGCAAACATTTGTGTGATGAACATAGGGGTTTGTCGGTGGTTTTTAGGTACCTACTATCTATATAAGTATGTATTTAAAATATATATTCTGTAGTTTATCAGTCTCTCCTCAGGCAGCCATATCACAAGCTATGCTTAGTTTGAGGTCAGAGACCGTGTGTAAGATGTCCCCTAATATTTATTATTATTATTTATTTATTGTGTATAAGGTGTTTTGCAAAGAGCAAGGATCAAATACCTAATACATATATCTTTTTTTTTTAATTTTATTTGAATCCCACGATTTGACAAAATAAATTGTTACAAGTGTGTAATACCTAGAAATTAGCATTGCGTGCATGCTATCCCGGTCGCACTAACTTAGATTTTTAATGTTTGCTCCTGCTCTTCCACGGACTTGCACCCATTTACATCTAGGTACGTCTTATCGAGTTATTTAAGGTTATCCAGAACTGCTGTAAGAACCTACTAAGCCGAAAAAGGTGATTCATTATGACTTTTACATGGGACCAACCCGGAAATCGAGAAAAAAAGTTAACAATTTCATACTTTTTGTCGATTCCAAGTTTCAATTTTGTATGGAACAGCAGGTTTTTTTCCTCAAATTCTGTGTTAGTATTAGGTATAGTGTCAAAGTCAAAATTGTTCATAATGATGGTTTTAATTACCCCGTTCCGGCTTAGTACAGTAGGTAAGTTCGTATAGGCCGGGTGGGTGTAGCCCTGGTGTCAGAGTTTTTAGGCCGCCTGAAGGCTCTGACATAGCTAAACGGTTAAAAAAACCGGCACCTACAATTTAACGTGTCACCCGAGCCACGGTAGCGCTCAGTTGGAAAATGCCTCCCGTGGTCACCCATCCAAATACTGACCGTGCGGAACGTTGCTTACCTAATTTCGGTGATTGCTGACAATCACCTAGTCAAATAGTGCAAGCAGATAATATTGTAGGTACAATAATTATTTTTTGCCAAAAATAGCATGACCGACTTCACCCGTGTACAGAATTCGCGAATATTTCGCACGGATCGATGTAGCATTTTTCACATTATTGTTGATTTATCAAAAATGGCTCAGCCGATTTTAATAAAAATTTAAAGGGACTAATTTCGATGTATACTCTTTGCAATAAAAAAATAATTATTGAAATCGAACTACTATGAAAAAAGTTATGCGTGGTTATACATAAAAAAATATACGCGTCGAATTGAGTACCTCCTCCGGTTCGGTTCATCGGTGAAAAAATAAAATCGGCCAAGTGTGAGTCGGACTCGCGCACGAAGGGTTCCGTACCGTATGGAAGCCCCATTCCTCTTGCCCTTATTAAAAGCGAGCAAAAAAACTCCTAAAAATCACGTTTGTTGTATGGGAGCCCCCCTTAAATATTTATTTTATTCTGTTTTTTGTATTTTTTGTTATAGCGGCAACAGAAATACATCATCTGAGAAAATTTCAGCTGCCTAGCTATCATGGTTCATGAGATACAGCCCGGTGACAGACAGACAGACAGACGGACATCGAGGTCTTAGTAATAGGGTCCCGTTTTTACCCTTTGGGTACGGAACCCTAATAGAGCCCCTGTGCCATTCCAGTCCTGGCTCGATCTGCGACTCACAATATCGTCGACCGAAATTTATTACAATTTATAGTTGGAAACCTTTCAACGCTCCGTCAGGTCTATTACGAAAAGGCACTTAACAAATACCATTTTCCCACAAAAAGTTTGTGCCACGCTGCAGCCAAGTGTCCACTTGGTGACGCTCCTTTCACATTAAGCGCATTTTAAACTCAAGTGCCTGTGTTTTTCAGTTTTTGCTAATGACAAGGTGATGTATTGTGTTTGGGGAACTATTTATAAGGTCAGCTATTAATCTAGTTTGGTGATCAGCTTACCTATACCTATACAGAGTTTCTAATCAACTAGCATCCTTTTAGTGGCTTATTCTGTACATCAAAACTAACAACTTTGGTTCTGCGACTTTTGTCATATCTCAATTTTTTTGTTTTTCCATTGAAAAATATCGTTTACCCGCGACAAAATGTATGGAACAGCTGATTTGAGTTCTGACAAAAATCGTAGAACAAAATTTGTTAGTTTTGATGTACAGAATAAGCCCCAAAAAGGATGCCAATTAATTAAAAATAACCCTGTATAGTTAGAAGTATGTGAAGGTCAGTCTTCGGTTGGTTGATCGCGGGTGGCATTTTCAACTGAGCGCTGCCGTGGCTCAGTAAACTTGTTAAATAGTGGGTCCAGGTCGCTTTAACCTTTAGCCATGTAAAAAAGCCTTCCAGGTGGCTTATAAACTCTAGCCAGGGCTCCCCACTCGGCTTATACCTACCTACAGACTTACTCGAACTTACTTATTAGCAGCTAATGGTCAACGAAATAACGCTTTGGCTGGCAATATCTGTTTTATATTGATTATTATTATTTAAGTTCCTTTACCGATAACCATTTCGTTTTCCCTAGCAAATTTGTAACAGTAGGCTAAAGTTACGTTTGTGCCAGAAATCACTTTATGGTGGTAGATCGGATCTACCACCATAAAGTGATTTCTGGAATATAGGATAACGTTTTGTTTTTAATACACCTGTAATTAAACCAAAGTTCAGAGCACAATAAAGTTTCTTGACCACTCAAGACTCTTAAAAAAATGTTTCATACCTATATTCAATCATGTTTATGTTTTCAGAAACAGCTAAATTGCTAACGCAAAGTTTTAAAGGACAATTAGCTCAATTCTACTGCTGACCATTCCAGTAATACCTTTATTTTTGTAACATTAACGCTCATAAAAACAGCGTGCATGTGTTACGCATATTACAAGCAGACATTTTGAGGTTTAGTAATTTGTGATTGCCGTTTTTGCGTGTCGAGATTTGATAGAACTGGAAATGAATTTGTTAATCGATTGTAATAAAAGAAGAATATTTAAAAAGTCAAATTATTTGCAACGACGCATGTGGCTCTAGCGTGTGTGAAAACTTGCTTCATTTCACAAAAAGTCATGCGTTTTTTAAAAGTTGAAATATAACACTCTTGGCTAAGCTGAAATCTAGGTATCTTGGTGATTTAATTCATCATCATATCAGTTATTGGACGTCCACTCAAGCGAACAAAAAACGCTCTCGGCTTAACTGAAATCAAAGGTATCTTGGTGATTTAATTTATCATCATATCAGTCATTGGACGTCCACTCTTGAACGTAGACTTTCCTTAAAGATTTCCAATAAGAGCAGTTGGAAACGACTTGCTTGAAGTCTACTTCAGATTGTGGGTGGAGTGGACGTCCACAGACTTCAATAAAAAAGGTTTTTATTGAAGTCTGTGTGGACGTCCTACAATTTGGGAACTTTTCGTTGATTAAATTTTGAAGTGAATTATTATCCGCCTTAACAATTGTTTGGATGGATGACTGCGAGTGGCATTTACAGCATTTTCTTTATTTGAATAGGTTACCTACGGTTTTCTTGTTAGGTCGCATCTTTCTATTGGGGGTTTGGTAATATAATTTGTTTGTGTGAGTGGGGTGATTGATAGAGTTTTTTTCACTCTAGTGACTGATTTAATATATCACCTTCCAAGCCCCTTGCTCTTTCTGTTATAGTTCGAAATCTTTCAAGGCAATGCAAACTTACGATTTCATTTTGTTTAAAAATCGAAATACAATGTAATAATTTTCATGCAGTGCAGAAAATTCTGTCTGTATTGTAATCGACCTTACCTGTTAAGTAATCATATTCAGAGTCAGCTACTTGCCTAGTAAAATTTTACTAAAGGCTAAGTACTACTATAAAATTAAGAGCATCAAATTCTCAAAATGTATGTCTAATAATCTGTATATGTTTTTTCAGATAAAAAGAAAAAAGACGCAGCCTGAGAACAGACAAGAGCTCAACGGGTACATAGCCAACTCGACAGTCTACGTCACCTCCATCAACGAAAACGGCACAATAGAAAGCAAACCCATAATTTCTTCCCCAAAATCCGTTCCAAAATCTCACCAAGCCAAGCCAGCACCCGTCATAGCCAACGGCTTTGAAAACAAAATCGAAGAAGAGGAAGAAAAGAAGGATATAAGTGAGAAAAGTGTCAAAATCTGTGTGAAAGAAAGTGTCAAAGATAGTGTTCCAGAAGTGAAAGAGAGTGTTAGTGAAGTGACTAGTGAGAAAGATAAAGATGTTACTGACGCGTACAATGTTGCCAGAGAGTATCTGAGTAACGGTAGGAGTGAGTGTTTGTTGGGAGAGCAGCCCGACCACAGGATCAGAGCGACGGCGATTGTGGAAAACAATAAATTGGGACCAGGGGAAACCAGGTGAGTTGATTTATTCTATGATATATCAAGATTCCAAATGAAATAGGTACTAATTTCTATATACGAGTAGGTACAAAGGATTTTTTCTGCTGACAGGACACTCTGAAACTATTTATTGATACGATGATTTATTTGTCTGTAAAACCAGGTCAAGTTATAAAAAGATCATAAAATAAGTACGAGTATGATCTCTTGTTTGTACCTAAAATAGGTGTAGACGTTTACACGATGCAATAGAATGTTTCATACTGGATAAAAAAACTTAGCAAAAATAGTCTATGTCTTTTCGTGTATAATAATTGTCCTAGAAAAGTTTAGGTATTCACTAATTGATCGAGCGAAGGGAAGATCTCCGTTTTAACATGGTGATTTTGCTTTCGTCTGTCAGATGTTAGTTTTCGTCTACAGGTCGCATTTTTCATCGAATTTTGACGAAACTTGGTACATGTATACTAAATAAACTCGAGAACGGCTGAACCGATTTGGCTAATTTTGGTCTTATTTGTGGAAGCTAAGGGAAGGTCTAAACGGTAAGAAAATTAATAAAACTTAACAAAAGTTGTGAGAACAATAGTAAAAACATCAAATACAATCAAAATTTATTAAACACCTCAATTACCGAGCCCGAACATACTTAGACTACAACAAGGGATGCATTCGTCACAAAATGACCCCTTTGAAAGATAGACGCACGATGTTAGACATGATGCTCTTATATAACATTATAAATTCTCACTTGGACACACCTACCCTACTTTCTTATATAACTTTCAATATACCTAGAACCCGGACACGACACACAAGGAAGAGTCTGTTTGCATCTGACTTCAAGGTTACCAATTACGCGAAGAACGCACCTATTGCCCGAATGTGCTCAACATTCAACAAACGATTCTCTGATTTGGATGTATTTAATACACCTAAAATAACGTTTAAACGTAAAGTACACGAAAAACTTATAAGTACATTAACATAGTCAAATACTACTATTGTATACAAACCCAATTAAACACGATTTATTATTTAAATTAAATATATAAATATAGTGGGTGTGCCGGTTATGGCTAATGACCCGATTGTGGCCTTTTGCTGTCAAAATTGCAGCATATGTGATAATTTTTTAAGTTACTGGCTGACCCGGTGAACTTCTTTTCGCACAAAATATTTATAAATTGTAGCCTATGTGTTGTTCTGATGTATAAGCATTATTATTGCAAAGTTTCATCTCAATCGGTTCAGTGGATTTTGTGTGAGAGAGTATCAAACATCCTGCATACTCACAAACTTTCGCGTTTAAAATAAGTATTAACAGGAAGGAGGATACCATAAGTATAGTTTGTGTGAATCCCTAGTTTGCTGACGTTGAAATTATTACATTGACATGAAACTGCCTAATTAATCACTTTACCTCAAAGCTGCCACTAATTATACCACGATAGTGCACCTACCCTGTTTATTTTTATGATTAAATTACTTTATATCTATTTTTTTTTTTTTTTAATAATCTCATATCTACTTACTTATATTAAACAAAACTAAAGATTCAATAGTACACCGACTTAACTAACTTATATTTTTTTTTTTTTTTTTATTATATTTAGCTTTTGTATTTTAATTATTTTATTATCTTCTATTAATTATTATCTTCTTAAATTAACAAAACTAAGTAATAAACAAATGTACCCACTTAACTACTCTTCGTATAATATAACATACACTGATTAATGTGGTAATTATGTACTTAAAAACATAATTATAGTACAACTTTAAATCACCTTACTTTCCGTAATCTAAATTTATAATCATCAAGATTATATTTTAATTAATTATAAAAAATAATACTATGACTAAATTGCGTATTACTGCTTGAATGCATCCATCAGAAAATCATACCTGCGACACGCACACACGCGCATGATATGCCTGCTTGCACCTTTGAGTCTTATTGATCATGCAGCTACTTTATGGTGTTTGTTAATCTTTTCAGTAACTTGTATATCTAGTAGGTACATATATTTTCATTTATTTATGTTTTTTTCCTTATGCATTCTTCTCTCTCTGTTTATATAAATATTTATTCTAATAGTTGGACGATTTTTCTGATTTTATTCTAATAGTTGTTTAGTGTTTAGTTTAGACGTTTATCCTAATAGTTAGTTGTTTAATGTTATTTATAATATGTACTGTGGTTTTATTGTATTTTCATAGATATTTGTACTTAAACACTAAGACGTATGTAGTACCTATTGTATGTGGTATACTCGACTTGTTTTTTCTTTTCTTAATTAATTTTAAGATTAGGCCTGTTATTGGCTATTTATATTCATCTGTATAATTAAGTTTAATTTTATTTTTGTGCTGTTGGCCTGTAAATAAATAAAATAAAAAATAAAATAAAAATAAAACATACAAAATATGTAAAAGCATGTAAAAGTTGTCATTGACAGTTGACAGATGGCGAGATGAAGTTCACCGGGTCAGCTAGTTAATAGATTTTTTTATTGCTCTAAGTATTTATTAGCTGATATCGATAATATTTGGCAAGATTGTTTAGTATCTAAATCCTAACACGACTTGCCAGTATGGACCAATAAGACTTTATCACAGCAAAATGATCCAATAGCTACATACTAACATTATCTATGCAAATCTCACTTACAATATTTTCCTGTTTCCATACAGTGGGTAGTGTGGGTACTGGGTATGCTATTTATAAATGCGATCCCCGCGGAGCTCCCTGGGTCAAGCCTATGTAATTTTCCTGCGTAGTTTTCCGTGCCGCTGGTTCGCGAGGTTTGTGCTAACTTTTCGATTCGAGCTTCATTTGGAAGTCAGTTTCGAAATGGAGAATTTAGAGTAGAATTGTAGTGTCATCGTGCTGTCTGTTGTTAAAATTCAAGCAATGATATAATATGATGATCATTCTGTTGTAATTTTAGTGCAGCATTTTTCTATGATTTTAATCACTATTTATCATATCAACTGGACCAGATGTGTGCTATTTAGGACTGTCATTCTACGGATAGGATTTTGCAAATTTTTAATTCTCAATGCAGATAAGATTATGCACCGGCAAGAGCAGATTAGTACATCCAGACTCAAGATAACAGGCAGACGCTGCTTCCAATCGCTCTCATTGGAAATGTATAGGAAAGGCCGATGTTCAATGGACGTCTTATGGCTGATGTACTGATGACATAGTTACAAAATTCAGTAAAAACGGATTTTTTTTCTAGCTATACATTAGAGATGAGTAGACTATGCGTTTATAAGTGACATCATGCTTGGAAGTTGGAGTGAAAACTGGCTTTCAAGTGTGGTTGGCGGAACTCACTGTCATATAATATGCTTCATTTCTAACTTTATGTGGCTATTCAGATGTCTATTAGAAAGTATTTCTCTGTATCATTACGTTTAGATTGACCTTGAACGACCGATATGGAATACGAGCCAGACAATTATTTTTTGAGATCATAATATATATCGTATAATATACGATATATTTTTTAGTTTATTAAGAGTAATCTTTATTATCAATCAAAGAAACCAAGAATCAGTTCATTAAAGTCAAAAAACAGTACAGATAAAAGATAAAACTAAAAAGTGACTGTAACGCTATCATAATTACGCAGTTAAAAATAGAAACGAACGTAGGTATCTGTATATTTCAAGCGGCAGTATCGCACGGCATAAAAAATAACAGTTTCTCAGTTTGAGTGACCTTAGAAAGTACAGGAAGGCATAGCATTGACACTGCGACTGCGACTGTCAAGGCGATAGCTGGTAACACGACCGACATGGGACGGTGTCGAATACTTTGTATCGTTAACAGATATCATGTTCCGAGACGAATCAAGTTTAAAATGTTGATTGCTGAAAAAAAAACTATATTTACACATACAATAGAGTCAGTGCGACAAGGTGGACAGAAGAACTGATAAACTCCGTAGGATTGCGCTGGTTGCAAAAAGTTTCTCGTTTGATTTCTTTTCTTGTCATTGCAAACCGAATTGTAACAACATACGTATAAAAACAATAAAAATTAATAATTAAGTATTTCTGAATTCTATCTAATATCTTTTTAGAATCAAATCTTATTACAATAGTCGTAAGTATCGTAGTTTCTGTGTATATTATGATGGTTGTAACTGTTTCTATTAATTATTCTGCCATATTATTTCATAACAAATATTAGAATTCGAAAACCTTGTAGCATCACTAGGTATTATGCCCGAATTCTTTTGCAAGACATGTTGCCTATTTTCTTAAAATAGCTGACATTCCCATTCATCAGATTACATTATTTCTTGTCTGCTTGTCCATCATATTTCGTCTTCGTTCATTTTGACTAACCTCTCTGGCTACAAGTCACAACAATGACAATGTTGACAATAGCGGTTCTAGCTTAGTATTACTAAATATATTGTTTTATGATCTATACCTATCATCATTATCATCATCATCTTTTTGACCGACGAACCGGAGGAGGTACTCAATTCGACGAGTGTATTTTTTATGTATAACCACGCATAATTTTTTTAATAGTAATTCGATTTCATTAATTCTTTTTTTATTGGAAAGAGTATACTTCGAAATTAGCCCCATTTAAATTTTGTAAAAATCGGCTGAGTCATTTTTGGTAAATCAACAATAATGTGAAAAATGCTACATCGATCCGTGCGAAATTTCGCGAATTCTGTACACGGGTGAAGTCGGTCACGCTATTTTTTGCTAAAAATAATTATTGATATCAGCCGTAAAACGTCCGCTATTGGACAATGGACGTGTCTCCCTGAATAGCCGAATACCTGTGGATTTTCAATAAGACTGGAAATAAATTAAGTTCTTATAGGCCGGGTGGCTAGCCCTGCGGGCTTAGCATAAGGACCATAAAATAACACTATCGACGTGTCAGAGCGTGACAGAGTTATGATGAAGTATATAAATAAATAAATAAATAAATGAAGGCCTTATTGGAAGGGGTCGGAATCTAGTGTGATCCTTCAGTCTTGATCAGACTGTTCACTTTGCCAGTGAAATGTCTTCTGATGAGCTTGCCAGTACGTAGACTCTGAAGTAATATAGGTGGTTCTCGCTAATTCAATAGGATCTTTAGTCAAGAGATTTTTTTATTTACCTACGCTTGTTTACGCCTCAGTTTCCGATACGCGGGGATTTTACAAATCACGAAACAAATGTGAAGCCAGCCTATCTTCTATAGATGTTTACGATGTGTCATACCACCAATTGTCTCCAGTGCACATATACACAGTTGACGTCCTAGTGACGCACACAAGTGCAGTGTAACGTCAGTAAGCTCTGTTTTCAGTTGCTTGTCTTCTGTCGCTTATGAAGGTGTTTATTATTAAAAAAATAACTTATCTACATTATCATCATCCTTACTAAATACTGATATTATAAATCCGAAAGTGTGTTTGATGGTTTGTTCCTCTTTCACGCAGCAACGGAGCAACGGATTGACTTGATTTTTGACATGGACATAGGTACCTACTTTGAAAGACGAAAGTGACATAGGCTACTTTTAATCCCACAAAAATAAAATGTTCCCATGGGATATCACAAAAATTAAAATACCACACGGCCGAAGCTGCGGACAAAAGCTAGTAATGGTATATTAGCCGCAAACCTGTGCCTTATTTTTGAACTAGGCACACCAATATTAAGAGACATTTTCGTTTCGGTATAATATCAAGATTGATTTAGTCATGCTGGTTTCATGTCGCTTAAAAACCCCTACTTCTTATCTTTGATCATATTAATCCTTACTAATATTATAAATCCGAAAAGTTTGTTGGTTTGTTGGTTTGTTACTCCATCACGCACCAACGGAGCAACGGATTGACTTGATTTTTGGCATGGACATAGTTTAAAAGGCGGAAGGAGCTTTAGGATACTTTTTATCCCGAAAAATTGCATAGTTCCTGTAGGACAGGACAAAAACCATCGAAAGCGAAACTGTCGCCACTATCACAAAGACGCTAAGTGATTAATTCCTCTATGACGCTAATATGGACTAACGAAACGTCACAGCCAAACGTAATTGGATGACAGGTGACATTGTCTGCAGACTTTTATAAATCACAAGTAGCATGGCAAGGGGACAAATTGTTTTTCCACCATTATATCCCCTTGAAGAGGAAATAAAGTATGGATTGAAAATGACAACTGACATTAAAATTGGATAAAATGTTATTTTACCTCTGCATGCTACATGTTACTATGACGTTTAATACCAGGCCGTCATTTTGTCTGACATTTAAAATATTTTTAAATCTTCTATCATTAGAGGTTTAACATGTTTCTTTATTCTACCTTTATGGTATACATCATACTTTAATATTATCAATCTGAAAAGTTTGTTGGTTTGTTCCTCTTTGACGCAGCAACGGAGCAAAAGATTGACCTGATTTTTGGTATGGATACCTTTGGTTTAAAAGACAAAGTGATAATAGGATACTTTTTTTATCTCGAGAAAATTCGTGATTCCCATGGGATAGGACAATAACTGTTTCTCAGCAATGGAGCAACGGATTGACTTGATATTTGGGGTGGGTATAGTTTGGAAGACGGAAAGTGACATAGGATACTTTCCATCGCGAAAAAATTGTGGTTCCCGTAGGACTTAACAATATTTTTTTTCTCAGCAACGGAGCAACTTGCCTTGGCTTATTGCATGAATATAGTTTGAAAGACGAAAAGTGACATTGGCTACTTTTTATCGCAAAAACTTTAACAGTTCCCGTAGGATAGGATAAAAACTAAGTGAGCGGGCTGCGGTAGCAGCCGTCTAAGCGCCAGAAATAACCTGTCATGGCAAGTTTAGGACGTTCCTACATTTTTCGCACTCCTTCGCGGCACTCAACAGAGCTAGCCCAGACTCGGGCTCCATAACGGAGCTTGCGCTCTCGCCATAATGACGGAGTGTTTCGGAGCACAAGACACATCGTCATCCACCACTCTGGACTAACCAGTACTGAACGTCAGACAGCATTCCAACGCCCTGGTCCCAGTGCAGCGGGTCAGTCATAGTAGCCCAGCGCCTGCCTCTTCAACTGCAGAGGGCAGTGAGAACGGCCATCGCGATACCGACACCTCTCTTCCGCTGCAGCCCCACTGCGTCTGCCAACACGTTGACGGCCTAGCGGAAGGTAGGGTAGGTGGCGGCACCCACACCACCAGTTCCATATATCCCTCCGCGGCCCCTAATCCGCGGCTGTCATATCAGAGTCCAGGAAGCAGCCTTGCTTTATGAAACTGAGAAGGGTTATTCCCAGCAAGTAACTGGAGATAGAGAGACAGAAAAGAAGCCACACCCAGCGCAGCAGGAGGAGCTGGAGTTCATATGCCTGGCAGACGGAGCAGCACTAGAGCAAAATCTTTACCGAGAAATTGAAATGAAATGAAATGAAATGAAATGAAATGAAATATCTTTATTCGACACAAGTACAAATAAATAAATAAACTTATAAAATAGTGAAAAAACAAAAGTGCCGAAAGGGACTCACCTCAGCTATAAAATGCTGAGTGCTGGGAGGACCCAACACTCAACGCTGGTATTCTGGTGAGCCCCTTTATTCAAGGATAGGCGTAACAATAGATCATATTAAAATATTAAATAGACAAAAAACAACGAAACCGTGACAAAGCGCTTTGATATAAAAAAACATCCACAGAAAATGCACAACAGCAAAAAACAAAAAAGTAACAATAAGATATAAAATTATTATAAATAAACTACACATATTGGTGACATATTAATAAATATACATAAACATACTTAGACTTAAATAAAACCGTATAACATACAAGGAAAACAAAAAATGTTGCTCGCAATGAAAAAAGAAAAACATAAACAAAAAACACTAATTTAAAAATTGTACAATAAGCTATTCTTATCACACATGAGACACCGGCAGACAACGAGACAAAGACGGACAAAGTCAGATGAAGGACTGATCGTACACTATCAACCCGTGCTGAAGCTGTTTTGATAGTAAATATTGTTTTAGTTTTAACCGGAAAGAATAAAGGGATTTGAGTTCTCTGACGGGAGGTGGCAAGTTGTTCCAGCATTTGGCGGCCGCATATCGGAAGCTACCTGTGAAATTGACAGTGCGACAGGGCGGCACCGCCAACTGCTGAGCGCACAACCTACGATAGCCGTGCCTAGCGTCAGAGACCCATCTAATTTTGTCGTACAAGTAGGGAGGATTACTGTGCTTCACAACCCCAAAAAGAAGACAAGCCAGATGCAGTTTTCGCCGGGATTTCATTTTCAGAAGAGAGTTACTGTTGAGAAATGGCGTAACATGTGATCTTGGTGGAATAGTGAAGCAGAACCTGGCACAAGCATTTTGTACACGCTGAACAAGGCGCTGCGTACGAGCAAGGAGCCGAGGGCCATAAACAGTGTCTGCATAGTTTAATTTTGACAATACCAGACTCTCGACCAGCTGAACGCGTAATTCCTCGCTCAAACACGTTCTGAGCTTGTACAAAGTTTTCAAGCGGAAGAAACAATTTCTGACAGCTTCGGCAATGTGATTTTCGTACCTTAATGCATCATCAATGCTCAAACCCAGGTTACGTGCCTCGTACACACGTTCTACTGGTTGACCCATTAGAGACAAACTAATGTCTGAGGGTAGTTTAGCCAGCTGATGTCTGCTTCCAAATACCATAAATTTAGTTTTTGCTGGATTTAGTAAAAGGCAATTTGCGTCCGACCATGCTACGATCCTGCTAAGGTCCTTGTTAAGATCAGCCAGTGCATTTTCGAGATTCTCCGGCTTGAAATGTATGTAAACTTGAAGATCATCAGCGTAAATATGATATCCGCAATTCTCAATAACTTCAACTATATCAGCACTGTAGAAAGTAAACAGCGTTGGGCCAGATATAGATCCTTGAGGAACACCTCTTACAATGTCTGCTAGTGATGAACGAAGAGGAGACCCTGACGGCTGAGAAATCTCCACAAGCTGTTGCCTTTTGTTTACGTAGCTATCGTACCACTTGACAGTGGGACTATCAAAACCACGGGAACTCATCTTTGATAAAAGCAAAGGAAGATTAATGGCATCAAACGCCCGTGAAAAGTCGAGAAGTACCAGCATTGTACACATGCCTTTGTCTTGAGAATCCAGGATATTGTCAGTCACGTCGAGCAAAGCTGTGGCCGTACCGCGCCCCTTCCGGAAACCTGACTGATACTTCGGAAGAACCTCATTTCTTTCCAGGAATTCCATCAGTTGCTGGTTCACCACCTTTTCTATTATTTTTGACATACAAGGAAGTATACTGATAGGTCTTAAATCCTTAAGCGAAGTTGGGTTGCTAACCTTAGGAAGAGGACGCACAATAGCAACTTTCCAAAGATCAGGAAAAGTGGACGTGCAAATTGAAGTGTTGATAATTTGGGTAATTGTATCTAACGAGTACGGTAACGTCATAAGAAGCATTTTTAAAGAGATGCCGTCAAATCCTACTGCATTAGACTTGATACTTTTTATGATTTTGTAAACGGTATTAGATGAGACAGGTTTTAAGGAGAAAATAGGTTTATCTACAGGTTGACGAAACTCTAAAAACGTAAGTTGAGATATGGTGACCTCGTTTTTGCCAGGGACATTTAGGAAATGGCTATTAATGACCTGAGGATCACTGAAGTGAGAAGGAATATCCTTGCTTTTAGGAGCTGGGAGAAGAGTAGATTTCAGGTTCTTCCACAAGGCTTTTGGATCTTTAATTTTGTTATTAATATTGAATTTATAGTAAGCTGCCTTTTCTAAATAGATAGTCTTGTTTACTAGAGCCTTGAGACTTTTGTAATAGGCCCATTTCGACTCTGATTTTGTCTGTCGATAGCTCGATAGAGCATCGTTACGCAGGCGCATCATCAATTTGACATTATCAGTAATCCAAGGGTAACCGTTTTCCTTGAAAGTGGATGTTTTGAGAGGAGCGTGAGAATCGAATAGTGCCAACACAGATAATGTGAAATCATTAACCATCTCATTTACGTCATTATTTGAGATTTTGTCCCAACGCACTAGACTCAGATCTCTGTTAAACGATTCAATATGAATGTTGTTTATAGGTCTATACCTTATTGTTAGCGGAACTGGCTTTGCTCTTCTAACGTTAAATTGACATACCACAGCCGAATGTCCTCTATCGCCCATTGGCTCGACCATGACATCACTCACACTTAAATCCGTACACACCACATCGATAAGGGTTTGGCTATTGTCTGTGAAATGAGTAGGAGACGTGACTACTTGAGTAAGGTTTAAACAATGTAGAGTAGTTATCAAGTGTTTGGTCTTACCATCATTTTTGTCAAGCATATTGATGTTAAAATCTCCCAAAACGATAATGTGATCGCAGCTAGAAAAATAATTAACTGTGTCAGTTAACGCATCAAGAAATATATCTACCCTCATCCACGGTGGGCGATAGGCAGTACCTAGAGCAATTTTTTTCCCGCCAGCTGCAAAAGTCACCCACATCTGCTCCACAGACTTATGGGCAGGGTCGGTAGGGTGTGCTTGCGTTTGAGCATTGAATCCGCGTCTGACATAAAAACCAACTCCACCACCTCGACCATCTCGCACATCCATTGGTCTGGGCGTGTGACGAAAACGATAGTTAGGTACCCGAGGAGCTCTGTCCTCCGACCCATCCCGAATCCAAGTCTCGTTGACTGCCATTATTTGTACATCAAGCCTAACCATTGCCGCAATAAACTCATCATGCTTCGTGCCCAGAGATCCGGCATTAAAAAGACCAATACGGAGGAATTCTTTACGAGTCATTGTAATTGATTTTATATTTATATAATGTATAAAATACGATATTGGAGGGGAATATAAAAGTATATGAATAAATAATTACGAATAAATTAACATATTTACAGACGGCAGCAAAGTTAAAGGGAAAGTTGGGGCGGCATTATCCATTTGGGATGATGCCACTGAGATCAGTACCCGCAAGCTGAAATTGGCCGATTGGTGCTCCGTGTACCAGGCCGAATTATTGACACTTCTTGAGGCTACCGAAAAAGCAAAAATCTTTTGTGACTCCAGGTCTGCACTGGAAACGGTAGTTGGCGTATCTTCCCTCCATCCCTTAACAGTAAATTCAAAGCTAACATAAAGATGCTACACGCACAAAATAAAATAGTGAAACTTTATTGGATTAAAGCACACGCGGGGATGGAGGGAAATGAGAGAGCGGACCAGCTAGCAAAGGAAGCAGCACTGCACTCGAAGTGCAGACCTATTTACGATAACTGCCCCGTTTCATTCGTCAAGCGAGAAATCCGAAAGGACTCTCTTGACGAGTAGAACCGGCGTTATCAGGATGGCCACACAGCGGCGGCAACCAAAACATATTTTCCGGATGCAAGGGCGGCATACAAGATCGTAAGAGAAATAGCACCAGTGGGAATCATAACTCAAGTGCTGACGGGGCATGGTGGGTTTTCCCAATACTTACATCGATTTAAGTTGAGGGAAAGCCCATCGTGCATCTGTGAACCCACAAAAGAGGAGACTCATATGCAGTGGCACATAATCTTGGAATGCCCAGTTTATGGAAAGCAGAAATTTTATTTAGAACAAAAAATTGGAATTAATCTAACACGTAAAAACCTTAGAAACAAATTTATCGATTTTTGCACAAATATTTGTAAAAAAGCAATAATTAGGAACAAGTAGGTATAAACTTTGCTGTACCATTGTAATGTTTATTATAACTGCAAACAGCCAAAAACATTGAAATATAGGTATAGTTTTTATTCATTTGTAATTAAGACCCCTGGCCCTTGCATATACACTCCAACCTTGCATTCCTTTAAGGTATTTTGATATTTGTCGGTTAGGTTATTAGGTTTCGCAGCCGACATAAACATAAGCCAAAATCAAAATATAACGCGGGCGAAGCCGCGGGTAAAAGCTAGTATATCATATATTAGTTGTAGGATATCCTCGAAAGGGACATGGATAGGCGACTCGTGGAAGGAAATGGGGGAGACCTTTCCCCAGGAGGAGAGACAATATGGGTTAAAATAATCGGCCAAGTGCGAGTCGGACTTGCGCACGAAGGGTTCCGTACCGTATGGGATACCATTCCTCTTGCCGTTATTAATAGCGAGCAAAAAAACTCCTAAAAATCACGTTTGTTGTATGGGAGCCCCCCATAAATATTTATTTTATTCTATTTTTAGTATTTGTTGTTATAGCGGCAACAGAAATACATCATCTGTGAAAATTTCAGCTGCTTAGCTATCACGGTTCATGAGATACAGCCCGGTGACAGACAGACAGACTGACAGACGGAGAGACGAACATCGACGTCTTAGTAATAGGGTCCCGTTTTTACCCTTTGGGTACGGAACCTTAAAAAAGGTCACGGATATGTTTGACAAAGACTACGAGTATGTCTAGGAAAGTATACTTTCTCTTCCTTTTTTCTCTGTTATTTATACCGACTATAACAAATAAAATTGGTCACGTACGAGTAGGACTCGCGCATGAAGGGTCCCGTACCGTATGGGAGCCCCACGGCAAAAAAACACGTTTGTTGTATGGAAACTCTCATTAAATATTAAAATAAACTGTTTTTATTTTATTTGTTGTTATAGCGGCAATCGAAATACATCATCTGTGAAAATTTCAACTCTCTAGCTATTACGGTTCATGAGATACAGCCTGGTGACAGACAGACGGATAGCGGGGTCTTAGTGATAGGGTCCCGTTTTTACCCTTTGGGAACAGAACCCTAAAAAACAAATAAAAAGCTTAAAACCAGTGCAAAGATTAATTTTCTCTTCGCTTATCTATTCTCTTGTACTTACTTTATGCTTTTCGTTGTCATCAGCATCAGCTATTAATCTAAGAACTGGGTCGATAGCTTAGCAGCTTGGATATTGCATTTAACGTGGTTTTATTACGAACTAGTCGATTTCCTGCGAACTAGCAGCTACAGTCATCTCATGCGACGGAGGCACAATTACCGTAGATGTTATCTCGGTAATTATTGGGTACGTTTGTGAACGTGGGCGATCAAGGAAACACAGATTATCGTTTCGTTGTTGAGAGGAAACATGATATAATGAAAATATTTAAGTTTATGATAATCCTGCTACGTCTCGTCTCTCTGGCTCCCGCGCATACCTATATTTCGGCTTTTCAAAACTTATCATCCGCCGATTTGTGTGGCGCTTAGTATACTACTATTAAAAACAATCACAGGAAACGTTATAATTTTCCAAAACAAAGTCTTTAAATTCAGAGCATTTTTTGTGAGCATTGGCAAGAATAGTAAAAAATGTGACCTAATTAAAAAAAAACATTGCAATGTAACTTACAATGTAACAATAATAAATCTGAATCATAATACACAGTCACACTTGCTACTATGATGTATCACAGTCATACATTATGGTAGTGAATAACAATACGCGTTTCCCAATTAATCAATGGTCAGTAAGAAAAAATATCCAATAAAATTTATAGCCTTATTGCATTCTTGCTAAACACGCAGGCTTTAGTAAACGATCATTCACTCAGACTAGATCCATCTGAGACTAAAAGTAACAATATCTCGGAAACTCAGACATCCTAATAAGCCACTATTTATCTACGTATCAATTTGGAACTCCTTCACAAATTAGAAAACACTTGTACTCAACTTTCACTCAAAAAACCCGATGCAGCTCCAAATAAAAAAAAAACATTCCAACCTCAGAAACATTACATACCACTTGAAATTCCAAAAACTAACAGCCAGTCAACTAACCGCTAACCCGTAGATATATACATAGTTACTATTGTAGAATAGTAAACAGAAGACTGCGCAAGCGCACAGGTAGGTAGTTCCGATCCGACGGTCGTCTGGGAAGCACTTGTCCCTCGTATTATTAATACTAACGTTCATAATAATAAAGGAGGTTCTGTCCTGTCATCCGTGAATTCCGTTGGGGTACCTGCGTCCACCTGACGCGACTCCTGCGCATCGCATCTCTTTATCTGGTACTGGCAGTTGAATTTAAACCTACCTGCCGAACGGACGTGTTTTGTGTTGGTGTTTTAGTGCTTGTGTTGTGTTTGTGATGTGTGACTGAGGATGCATTATAAACAACTTTTTAAAAGGTTCGTTACTCATTTTGTTCTATATGACATACCCGCTGTCTGTTCTACAACCTATCGGTGATATTCTTCCTTTATATTGTCATAGTTTTACTATTTTGTTTGTCGTTGAATGAGGTTTGGTTTAGGGTGGTTAACGTCACAATTCATAATACCTATTGCAACCTTTTCCTGTTAAACGTATGAGTATTTGTGGTTTGCCATTGAGCTAATGGTGGTTTGCACTAGATTGGTATTCCCTCATTCATTTTGACTAATACAGATGATAGTATTTCTATTATTGACTGTATTGTCAACAACGACGATGTTCTCGTGTATCGTGTAATTTGTTTATGTAAATTATATATCGGAACCATCGGGTTTAATATTTGATCAGATGTGTAAGTATTATTTAGTGCGCTCAATGTATTTGTAGGTGAAAATACGGTATCTTTGGAAAAGAAACATTTTGTTGAAGCCATACGCATTCAGGGTTATCCAGAAATGGTATACCAAGCCGAAAGGAGGTGATTCAGATCATCGACAACTTTTACAAAGAGGGCAATCCTGAATTCGAAAAAAAATATATTTGTTTTTTTCCTTGTCGATTACGAATTGCAAGTTTTGTATAGAACAGCAGTATTTTTTCTCGAATTCCGCATTGTCCCCATAGTAGATATAGGCCGAATCATACAAGTTGGCAGATGTGAAGTTACCTACAAGCTGCACGAAACCCAATCAACGTGCTGCTTTATGTGAGGTTCAATCAGGATTGGATATTGCGCAGGTTGTAGGTACTACTCACATCCGCCGACTTGTATGAATCGGCTTATAAAAGTCATCTTAGACAGGGCAAGCAGATAACCCTGTATAAAAAGTAGCATATTGGTATTAATCCTGACGAAGGTCAGTGTATTAATCGTTATGTATCACTTATATGGTATCAACTCTAAAACGCTACAAGGATCAGCTGTTTTTATCTACATAAGTAAGTGATTTTGTATGTTTGAGAGACGTGGTGGTTTAGTGGTAGTAACACTCGCCTTACACTGGTGAGGTCGTGGGTTCAAATCACGGTCCAGTACCATTGAATTTTATGCACGGATTTTCACTTCAGTGGCTTTTCAGTGATGGTAAATTTCATAGATTCGTATTCGTATATTTATGAAATAAATGAAGAAATTCGATGGCGTTTGTGAATCCACCAACTCGCTTTGAATAGGCCTGTGTTCAGTATTGCAAAAGGCCGGTACATTACAGCTTCAGTGAAGTTGAAAGTTAAGAAACCAAATGTGATTAAAAAGTATACATTTATACGATACCTATCAACTGTAATTTTTCGTAACTGGTGTCCTACTTCCGATAATTGGACGGTTATTTCTCATAATTCAATCATTATTGTTATCTTTGTGTTCCACTGACTTTCCAAATTCCAATAATTCGAAAATAATTATAACATTGCTTGAGATTTCGAAGTCGTTCTCTGTATTGTATACTCACTTAAAATGCACGCAGTTCTGCCCGCAAAATCTTATTCTTACAGATTTTTATTGTCAAACTTAGTTAGACCATAGGTTTTTTTTATAAATATCAAAATAAATCTCAGGTCTTAAATGCATTCTTGCCGAAATTCTACAAACCCAATGTGTTTTTATTTTTTATTTGTGGACTGAAACCAGTATCGGCCACAGTTACATTAATTCTGTAAAATAGTGATAAAGTAGTCTATTCGATAAAAGACAAAAGCAGCAAAACGACTGTCTTCATTATTACCAAAGAAGATAAATTATAATGGTATTACTAAGCGGGAGCACAGAGAGCGCGAAAAAGGAATATTTTTGGCAATATGGAATAGATTTTACATCGTGAGACGGCAGACCGTACGTTTGAAAATTCTTTGAAATCCATAAGCCAACGTTCATATTATTATCATGACTGGTACGTTTCCTTTTCTTTTGTCCTTAAAATAGGTATTACTGAATACGTCCTTATCCTTTAAATCCTTCCAAGTAAAATTCACTAACTACGACTCATTTAGGTACAAGTCAGTTAACTCGGAGCGTATTGTTGCATCGTAAAGATCGCAGATAACGATTATGAACTTGGAATCTTTGAAGAATTTTAATTAACTTTGGTTATAAAACGTAGACGGCTAATGAAGAAGATGTTAAGCCACAGAAAACAATAAAAATATTAGTTATTATCTGAGTAGTTATAATTATAAGCTTATCTACCATGTATGTAGATGTAAGTCTAAGAAAAGGTATCATTGTATTTATGACTATGAAAAACCTTGATTGCGAGAACCTTGAAATCGCAAAAAAAATCAGCTGTTCCATAAGAAAGGTCACAGGGAGCTTCAACAAAATTTAGAGAAAGCAATTTTTAACCGACTTCCAAAAAAGAGGAGGTTCTATGTTCGTCTGTATGTATTTTTTTGTTTTTGTTCATCGATATTTCCGTACATTTTTGTACACGATGTAAGGCGGTTTTGCCATTTTTTTGCGAAAAATAATTGTATAAGTACGACTTGAGAGTAAATGGGTGTTCATAATGAAGTCTTTCGAATTAAAACAAAGCTCATAAACCAGTATAATTATGAAAGTCTACACCTAAATTTAAAAGATCTATGTTAAAAAATATGGTTTTGTTATAAATTATTAAAAAAATATAACTGTTTTAAAAATACAAACAAGCTTTTGAGATCCTGGATTTCATTGTAGCAGCAGGGTGCTAGCCAAGACAAGTAAAACGAGCCCAAACACGACGGGTCTATCTTGTTTAGTATAGGAGTTCCTATGTCCACCTTCCGACTCCATCATCAGGTCTCCATGGTACCATATTATTGCATTGTCACGCGATATACATACCTATGCGTGCAAAATTTCAGCTCTATCGGAAATCGGGAGGTTGGTCAAATTTAACTTGCAAGATTCCACCCTAACTTACATTTGTATTGAAACTAAAACAATATGTCAGAAATATTATCTTCCTACTAAGAAGTAGCCCAGTGAGAGCTGTTCTCTACAGTTTCTTATTCCATCCATACTAATAAACTCTCTAATCCCGGTATACTTTCAATAAATTTTATGTCGACTGCCTTATAGGAGTATAATCAGTAAGTTATACCAACACTATACTCGTATAAAACGAGTTACGTGCAACGGACCTGTCTTAAACTTAGATATCATAGCAGTATGGTGATCCTATTACAAATAATGTTAGGTTTTAAAAGAATATGATCAAACTATCTTTTTGAAATGTTCCCATCATTAAGGCTGGAAACAGTGCTTGACGGAGCGGCCGACGACATAGCACGTCGTTGGCGCTGCTTCGGTCGGTCCGTGCAGTGATACTGACACAGTAGGTACTAGTATGATCTACTCGTTGCATCGTTGTTTTTTTTATGGCATTTTCTTAGACAATTTTAAACAACTGCAGCTGTTTTACTTTTTTTTTCATCTCCGTTATTTACTTTAAGCTGGAATTCAAATAATTATTTATATCAGCAACGTATTTATCATAGAATACGAGAGACTACTTGTAGCATAACTTCTAGTAAATAATATACTCATTCATTCATGATTACATTTTTATTAACTATTGCTAAAAACTGATCAATTCATTCAATGTTGGTCATGTCATGATTTTTAATCGTTGCCACGAATTTTTACCGGGTTTTTAAATTTATGTCGAAAGAGTTTTAAGGTTCCGTACCCAAAGGGTAAAAACGGGACCCCATTACTAAGACTCCGCGGTCCGTCTGTCCGTCTGTGTCCAGGCTGTATCCCATAAATCGTTATAGCTAGAATGCTGAAGTTATCACAGATGATGTATTTTTGTTGCCGCTGTAACAACAAATACTAAAAACAGAATAAAATTAATAATTAAGGGGGGCTCCTATACAACAAACCTGATTTTATAGTCGTTTTTCGCTCTTTATTAATGGTAACAGGTAGATGTTTGAAATTTTCACAGAATATTTAGTTGTAGATTCACTTCAATAAAAAATAATAAAAATAAAATAAACATTTAAGAGGGGCTCCCATACACCCGGAACCCTCCGTGCGCGAGTCCGACTCGAACTTAGCCGATTATTTAAGACTGTCAATGGACTACGCCTTTGATTAACCACAGTGCTAAGATTATCCCGACTAGATCTTTTAAGCTGGACTTTAAGGTAATAATCATGAAGTTATCTTTCTATTACACGTCGGTCGGTCCGACCGGCTTCTCGTCGTCGAGCGCTGTCTCCATCCTAAGCCTAGTCGTTAAAGTCGTCGACTTAGCCCCGGGGCATACGAGTATGTCCTACGGCCAATGACGTGGTGTAATCAGCGTGTGCACTCGCCTTAATTGCTGGGAATATCAAGCATTAGCCGGTTTTTGCTGATAAATGAGTTTTTTATTAGCTGAATGTTGTTTAACTCGTTGATGGTTCTTTGGTTTTGTTTAGTTGATATTTTTAGTCATTTTTTTTATGTTACTAAAGTACTTGCATAGATAATATAAATGTCAATTGGGTAATGCTTTTTCTATTGAAATACAAATTATAAGTATTAAAAATACATGCTACAATTATTCTTTTTATCATTTTGTTATTAATTTAGCCTGTTCTGTCCTACTGCTGAGTAAAGGGTTCCCTGTGCCCTAAGATATTCTGTGACTGTATAAGTCTTTTTAATATCCTATTTAATAAGTATTAATTTAGTAGATAGATAAATGAATTAATAACATGTGTTAACGCGAAACATTTTAAAAATGTGCTTCTACTTTAAACGACTTTTTCCACTAATCTTTTAACCTATTTACATTCTCCAAGTCAAAAATGTTATCTAAAATATCTTAAGTAGGCACTGCTAATCGTTTAAACTTTAAAAGCTTAGGAAAGATAAGAAAGCTTGTTTGCCGTTTCCAAAAAAATGATCGATCTTGAAACATGCCTTCCCTTTTAACACGTTCAGGTCCATGACATTTATTTTTTTATCAATATTCTACACAATTCGAATTAACACTATTTATTTCAAATCTAATAGAAACATAAATAAATATTAGGGGACATCTTACACACGGTCTCTGACCCCAAACTAAGCAAAGCTTGTGATATGGCTGCCAGAGCCTGATATACTAAATATACATATTTTAAATACATACTTATATAGATAGTACCTAAATAACACCAGACACAGAGCAAACACCTATGTTCATCACATAAATACTTGCCCTGGGTGGGGATCGAACCCACGCCTCTTTGACCCAGAAGTTAGGGTCACTAACCACTGAGCCATCGAGGCAGTCGAAACAGAATTTATTCAAATTATCTTTGGTTAATATAGGAACATAAACATTATTACAAAGTTGTAGGTAGTTTTACGACGGTGCTCAAATATTACCCCACCGGATTATATCCGTTCAACTCATACACGATTGTCCCATTTCACCCCATAAGTATCTATTTACCCCATTCCCCAGCAATTTCTTAGAGAATGGAGACGTTAAATTGTGGAATTAAGTAGGCAATTACACGACGTCCCCTGAGGAAGCTCCGTAAAGGATATCCTAAAATTAAATGAGCCAACTACCCATAGCAAATTGAAGCATAGTTTTAAACCATTTGCGCGTATCCGAGAGTTCCGAGACTCAGGCTCTATAATCCGAAACTTAATTCGAATATTAACTCAAGATCGCGGGAAACACGAACCAGCGCGGAATACAGAATACCAGCATTGTGTTTCTGTGACACTCAAGAATGGAGCAAGCGACGATGAGTCGACAGACATAATGGACTTTAAAATTTATAGCACAAATTTCATTTTCACTCGCACGCGATTCAAGACAGAGTTGAAGCGTATACGTGAAGTTATGAAGATGGGCGAGCGTCAGTCGTAGGGTTTGAAACAATGACGGTTTTGATACAAATTTCCTTTGTGGAAACTGTTGTTATGGATGCCTTTTCACGTGGATTGTGATAGGGCGGATATTATTGTTTCGGCGCCGGTGTGGCCTGTCCATTGACAGTTATTTCATACCTCGATTTATTTTGGCGAACGTTTTCAATTTTCAAACGGTGACGAATGGGAGCGGAAATACATTTTATCTACACTAATGTTGTAACATTCTACTTATGTTTCCAATACTTGACTTATAATGACTACTGTTATAGCGCAGACAACAAAACACTCAATTTAAGCAATTTCACATGATATTATAATATCCACATCGATATCGTAAAATCTCATTATAACATCGCGCGCTCGCTCCTGATTGGCCCTGCGCGCGCAGCTGCGCTCATCTGCTCATTGGTTAGATTTTAATGGCGCCAAGTTCACTGTGACAATACACGTACGCGTGAATTTAATGTTTCGCCATATGTTTTTTTTTTTTTTTTTTTTTTTATTAGTGAAGATAAAGTAGTGTATGCGTTAAAGATAAAGTAGAGTGTGAGTTTATGAAACGAGCGCAGCGAGTTTCATAATAGTAACGAGTGATTCGAACGACTTCATTATACATATGACAGTTGCATAAACTACTATTATAACTCGTATATTTGAAACAGTGGTGTATAGTTTTCATGTTTATTCTCCTGTATTTTTTCTTTAAATATCTAATTATATTATATCAAAATTATTCTATTTAATAGTCTTTTTTTACCTCTTACAATGCTATTCATATAAATTTAATATTATGTTGTACAGTGGAGTAAAGTTACTTTTTTCTTAACTAACGTTCCGTTTCACCATTTTCGCTTATGTAGTCTATGTTTTCTTTTGAAATTGTAGTATTTATTAAAGTTCTGCGTGAAATTGATAAATTTAAATTGATTTCGAGAAAAAAGAAGTCATCCGTAAAGTTCCGGCGTAAGTCCAGGCGTTTGAAATTGAAAAATAGAGTCCCAGGTCGGATATGGGTCACTTCATGTTGTTTACCAGGTAGCTTGTGTAACGAGGGGAAGTAGACGTTGTTATTAGCTCGGTGGTATGTTTTTGAAGTACGGGTAAAACTTCTAATGCGACTTCCAACAAGGTTGCGTTCAACATTTAACGCTACCATGAATGTATGAAAGCACTGTTGCGTCGAAGTTTTACTTCTTCCGCGCGGAGGGACTCCATATATTGTACTTTTTTTTGCAAATGTTATGCGATTTCTTTGCAATTTGTACATCGATTAACATATGTTATGTTTGATTTGTAGAAAAACGTAGCGAAATGTAGGTCGCGCAAAACTTAATTTTACTTTTATTCGGTATATTTAAAGTAAAAAGCTTTATAATAATTAGAATTTGACCGTTTTACCACAAAAGTTTTCCGCACGCTTTAGACAATGTTTAACAGTAACGGTTAAACAGTGTTTGAAGCGAGTTTAAATCTTTTGTGGTAGGGCGGTGAATGTTTTGTGTTATGCATTGTTGAGAATTTTATGGCTTCTTTCAAAATTATTGACAAAAAAAAATTTTTTTTAGTACTTGTTCAATATTCGTAAAAATTCTGCTATAAACTAGTAAAGTGGTCGATACGAGTACCTACGTAAAATGATGTTTGTGTACTTCATTGTAAAAAATCCGTCGCCAGTTCAGAAATGGGTCAGTGATATTGTTTACTCCGAAGCTTCTCCATGTTCCCCGCGGAACACGTCGCGGCGCCATTTGTTATGTTTATTGCAATTACGCCACACATTTCCACTAAAGACTTCGCCCTGTACGTGTTAGAAGTTTAGAACTCTTTATCGGATTCTTTGGTATCTATTCTTTTGGAATTTCATACGTATTGAAGGAAAATCGACAGTGTAGGGGTGGTAATGTGGCGTCCTCCTACTTGTCCTGTAATAAAAAGGGGATGGTAGGATAAGGTCGTGCAGCTCACGACGAATGTGTCCAGGAATTACACAAAATCCATTCTACCTTCTGATAAATAAATAAATACTGCATCTTTTTAACGGATAGCCACACAATTTATATTGAACTGCCTGTTTCCCGTAAGGTAACAATTCGGGTATATTCTCAGTAGCTACTGTACTGAAATTGTCTGAAAGATATCGCTTTCGGCGATAAGGCATTGTATTGGCATTGGCGTTTGATTATTTTATCTCATTTATAAATTATGAATTAATTTTCTTGCCTAGATTTTTGTATTATTTAACAAGTATTGTTGTATTGAAAAATACTAAAGATTGATCGATTGTTTATTTTTTTTAACTTTTAAAAACAGTTCTTGGGTATTCATGTTCCTTCCCTGTTTGGTATTATACTGAAAGAGATCAAATGTGATTCCATATAAAACGAAAAAAAAAAGTTTTGTTTTTGTGTAAAAGGTAAAAGAATGTATATATCTTCTTAAAACATTCGCAAGCTTATTCATAGAAAATCGTACCACTATCCAAAGTGAGAGTTAGTTTTCCATTGATCATATTCTGCATAATATTATCTTAAACTGTCATTGAAATCAATAAAATATTTTCATAAGAGTTCGATAAACTCCTCTTTCAAATTAATTTATTCGACATTAAGCCCGATTACAGAGACGCCAGCGTAAATTTATTAGCGACGTAAAAAGCGTTCTCTCTATCGCATGCCTTAAGTGAAAAAGAAACAGAACTATGCTATTTAGCTAATATAATGACGATGGCGCCTCTGTAATCGGGCTTAGTACGTAGAACTGAGACATTCGCGCGATATTGCTTTTAGACCACCAAAGCGGCGCGGAGCGAAGATGAGCGGGACTGAGCCGAGATCGGTCGTAAAGCTCTGTTTTCCATGGATATGTTACGGCCGTAATATTACTCACGTTATAAGTTCTCTCTTTACGGTGCCAGTAAAATTAATTATCACTCTCTAGGAAACCACGCTTTTTTGTTTGCTCTATGCAAACAGCATGTCAACATTCTAATGACTTTTAACATATTACGGCCGCTGAATGATGGACACCGCTACACTAGGAAAAGCGACTTTAAGCCCATTGCAGAGACCATTTCTATTGTAAATGAAAACTGTTATCGTTTACGTCTATCTTTATACATTTTTGTAAGTTCGTCAACGTTTCTGCCTGCCTGAACATGTATTTAGCCACATGAAAACTACTACAGTTTTCTTATACTTACGAATAATCTCTTACTGACTTCTCAGATACATATGCCGCATTTCCTAAGCGGAACATTGAACTTTTAACTCACGGATGTGTTTTTACCGACTTCCAAAAAGCGAGGAGGTACTATGTTCGTCAGCATGTATTTTTTTTGTACGTTCATTAATATTTTCGCCAATTGTGAACCGGTATAAAAAAAATAGTTTGAAAGAGTAAACTTCCGAAGTAGGCCGATTTAAACTTTATCAAAATGGGCTGAGCTGTTTTTGATAAATCAACAAAAATGTACACGGTTGTCACATATATTCGTGCAAATTATTCGAATTCTGTACACGGTGGAAGTCGTAGTTGCGATTTTTTGCGAAAAATAATAAATCACTGTATAGTACGTTATGTTCGTGGTAGAAATCGTCGTGTTTTATAATTATGTTGCTAAACAAGTGGACTCTACGGACTACTGCGCTCCACCCAACTATACTTTGGTGGAGTCGTAAGTACGATGATCATTATGGCAGGTTTGCAATTGTGCATAATGTGCATGGTTGTTTACTGTTCATATAGAAGACTTGTTCTGAGAAAGTTAAAGTTAGAAATGATATTATAAAAACATAACATTTCTAATAACACAACAGCTTACTCATACCATACATAAATCGCAGCGGTTGGGTCCAACCAGCCATCAGCATAATAATATAGGCACATTGTCGGGACGTCTGTAGCGGACAACTAAATCAGTGTCGACGTCCAACATTGCTACAGACGTCCATACAATGTGCCTAAGTCGTCGGTGGTAGGTACATAAATGTGTATGAGGAATTTAACTTATTGTTATAATCAAGCTGCCATTGTCTCAAAGTAATATACTAAAACATTTTTCTTTTCAACGAGTCAAGCCCACCATACCATAGATTTCAGTTTTTATAGTCGTCGTGACCATGCCATCCCCGAGGAACAGATTAGGGAATAGTTATTACGTAATTTGAGGTCGAGGCTTCTTCCGTCATTAAGATGCTTATGATTTTGGTGCGATTTGAACGGTCAGCAGGCAATCAAGCTCTGGCCCCATAAATCTACTTTTAGGCAGTAGAAATCTCGGTACAAGTGCTGATCTTTATTTACCAATTTTTACAGATTAGTTTTAAAATAGTCATTTACAAGTATTAAAAAATATTTGGGATGCAAAAATATATAATTGTTGATTAGGTAATCCGTTGGCGTTGGTATATATTAGGAACCTTTTCGGGTATTATAGTAAATAACCAGAGAAGAGGACCACTGATTTTAAAATTAATATTTGAGTATGAGTCATAACTTTTAGTATGGCTATCTGATTCGGATCTGTCATTAATACGGTTTCTTGACAATACAATATTTGCGGACTAACCTTACCGTCTTTTTCTATTTTTGCCTTGAGAAATGTTTCGTGTCTGCTAGCTAAATTAGAGCCCAGTGCTTCCACCCCGAAAAATATTTTTAATTGCTATTATAACTGTCGAGATAAACCAATTTTCCAGCTAACCAAAAGTCAATTTGCTGACCCGCAAGTAGCTGACCAAAATACACAAAAGCCATTTAAATAGTTCCCTAATAATTTTACGGCTGTCTCACATTATGGCCTAAGCTTTTTTGAGCCGGATAATACATGACCTTCGTAATCATTTGAGTGGTTAAGTCACTAATCGAATTATGCTTTTAATCTTTTTCTCTTTTTTAGAGCTCTTCTATTTCACTAGGCTAGCGCGGGTGGTATTAAACTGAGCGCTACCGTGCCTCTGATGATACCGCTCTAGTTGTTTAGCCAGCCTTTTTTATTTGTTTGTTTCGAATCCGCATATACTCGTATGGGTAATCTTGTTAGACGCTTTCAGGCGGCTAAAATACGGACACCAGACCGGAAATACTGTTTTTAGGGTTCCGCACCCAAAGGGTAAAAACGGGACCCTATTACTAAGACTCCGCTGTCCGTCTGTCTGTCTGTCTGTCCGTCTCCATGCTGTATCTCATGAACCGTTATAGCTAGAAAGCTGAAATTTTCACAGATGATGTATTTCTGTTGCCGCTATAACAAAAAATACTAAAAACAGAAAAAAAAAAAATTAAGGGGGGCTCCCATTCAACAAACCTGATTTTTAGCCGTTTTTCGCTGTATATTAATAATGGTAACAGGTAGATGCTTGAAATATTCACAGAATATTTATTTGTAAATTCACTTTAATAATAAATAATAAAATTAAAATAAAATAATATTATTATCTCCAGATAATCATAAAATTTGATAACGATCAATGGAAATAAGTATTTATACAATACTTAAAATCGTAAAATACGTAAAATCCGAAAAATCGTACCGCTATTAAAACGTTCAAACTGAGGGAATTTATTCAGAAAAAATATGTTACAGTAAAAAATCGGCCAAGTGCGAGTCGGACTCGCGCACGAAGGGTTCGGTACCGTATGGGAGCCCCATTCCTCTTGCCATTAATAATAGCGAGCAAAAAAGCTGCTAAAAATCACGTTTGTTGTATGGGAGCCTTTAAACATTTATTTTATTCTATTTTTAGTATTTGTTGTTATAGCGGCAACAGAAATACATCATCTGTGAAAATTTCAGCTGCCTAGCTATCATGATTCATGAGATACAGCCCGGTGACAGACAGACAGACAGACGGACATCGAAGTCTTAGTAATGGGGTCCCGTTTTTACCCTTTGGGTACGGAACCCTCAAAATTACCCAAGCAATTGCAAGTCGGGGTTGCACTCTCAGGGTTCCGTATAAGTATCTACTATCTAGTATTTTTCAGTCTGGATTCATCCCTAACTTTAATTAGAATTTGTATGAAGTATAAACATAGAAGATACACGCAAAATACTACAGGATAAATAGGTAAATACGATAGTCATTTTTATAATCTTGTGATCTCACGTTTAATTTTTTTCTCTTAGTTTACATTAATTTGTAAGTTACAGTTTTATGTTCATGTTAAAATACAACTATTAGCGTTTTCGATGTTTTCTTTTTTTCGCTATTCTTACTATCTATTTGTCCAAAAATGCCGTTAAAGCAATACAGCTGCAACAATAATAAAAACTCGTTTAATAGATTTGGCATTTATAACTGGACATACATAGAATTGTAGCCTAGGCTTAGTGATAACGTAACGTTTCTAATACCGTTTCCTTATTACTTTTGAGCACGGAACTCTAAAACAATTCGATTCTAGAGGAAAATTCCATCTAGCCATCGGAATTTCCAACTCAAGTATCCTAATCGTATTCAGCTGCAATTAAACTCAATTGACTTAAAGCGATCAGGTGGCGGCGCCAAAGTCGCATTTTATCATTAAGTACTTAACCAAAGTCAAAACTTTACGTGGGTACTTTTTGTTATGATAATAATATATGACCATAATATTTTTTCCTTTTAAATCATAAATAAATCATTTATTCTTGCGCATATGGGTATACAACTAAGATCTTACAAGGCAGGGCAGGGTTAAAATTTTGAGACGTTGAAAGTGAGGCTTGCAAGTGTCCCTTTGTTTTAACTTACAAATAGCCCTAATACACTTTTTTTGCGCCTTAAAGGCATCTTCGCTTTTTGTACTGTTGCCCCAGAATATTATGCCGTACCTGAGTGATGACGAGACATAGCCATTGTATGCTGTGAGAACAGTAGAGTAATTGACGGATTTTGAGAGCATGTATAGTCCGTATGAATATTGATTTAATTTGTTAACCACGGTACCAACATGATTTTTCCAATTTAGATGGCAGTCTATGTTTAGTCCTAAATTTTTTTTCTTTTCTGGAGTCGGTTGAAAAATAACATTTAAAACACAAAAATCAGCTGAGTTTAGTTATAAATTATACTAAAACCGTTGTAATAATTTGCCCTGCCAAAGGCTGTAAGTAGTACGAGTAGGAGTGATGTCATCGGTACCTGAGTTTCGGGAACAGATTACCGCGGAACTCGGAATGCAAAGATTGTGTTCGTTTTTTATCTGCCGTGAAGGCTTTGTCCGTGTTCGGGAAGGTTCACTGTCTCTAATGTCGTGGGAATTTCGCGCGTAAACCAGGTAGTTCTCGGAAAGTTGATCGAATACCTATATTTTCTTTAAAGTAAGTTTAAATTTGCTCACGGCTTCGCCCGCGTGATATTCAATATTCAATCGTTTTATTGCATTACAAATACACATCTCTTAGTCTAATATATCACATCACTACGTAGTAAAAAACAAAGTCGCTTCCCGCTCTCTGTCCCCATGTATGCTTATATCTTTATAACTACGCAACGCATTTTAATGCGTACTTTTTAGTAGATAGTGATTCAAGAGGGTTTTTTAGTAGGTACAATCAGTCATACAAAGCAGTCGGGCATCCTTCGAAGATTTCCCCCTCGTAAAAAAAGGTATACAATTATCATACTAAGTTACCACATTCGGATCATACGGTTTCTCTATGTACAATTCTAAGTGCCCTGCCTACTGCCACTTCAACTTGCTGCTCAATCTATGTCGCTAACTTCGAGTCTACATATTCATATTGTAACTCGACCATCAAACGCATATACCTAAATGTATCTTTGTCTGCGTTTAGTCAGTCAGTGAGTCAACGTTTACTATGTTCAAAATACTACGTTCGGTTTTTATAAATTAACTGCCCAAAGTATCCAAACTCTCAACGAGCGAAAGAGATAGCTGCCTCCGAAGCGAGGTCATTAATCCTCGAAGGATGTCCAGAATACTTAAGAGCCAGAGTTTAATAAAGAACTGCTCTATTTAAGAGCTTCATACCATTAATTTTAAATGCTATGGGCCCTGCACACTACCTCTTCAACTTGGTAATCCTGAACTAAAAACTCTGACATCGACTTAAATTTTGAAAAATGAAACTAAACTTAAAAACTCTGACACCAGGGCTAGCCAGAGGCCTTGTTGTGTAAGCGCCCTAACGTTCGGCTTCGCTTTTCCTCCCGCTCGCTTTCGTAGCGTGAGTAACTGGCGCGAGAAGGAGAAAAAGCGAAGCTGAACGTCAGAGCGCTTACACAATAGGGCACCTGGTTGTTTAGTATCTCATTTCTATAAAGATTTGGGTGTATGAACAAAATCGGTCCAGAGCAAGTCGAGACATAGGCTTATGAAGATTCAGTTAAACAAATGCGAGATATACCTAGTACCTAAATTCGGAGAAAAATGTAGTTAATACTGAAGACGGTTTCTATAAATTAACAACCCAAGACTCAAAATAGCAAAACCCTGAACGCGCGAAAGGGATAGCTGCCTCCGAGCCGAGGCCGTTAATCCTGGAAGAATGTCCAGAATACTTAAGAGCCAGAGTTTAATAACTGCTGCAAAGTGACGGCCTTATTTATGACTGCTCGCTTGGGCTTGTTCCATACAAGCGGGCCGGCATGAATAGGCACTCGTCGTTGCCGTTCCAGCCATAGGACTGCTGGACATAGGCCTCCCCTATAGATCTCCAATAAGACCTGTTGGAAGCAACTCGCAACCAGTGTGATCCTGCACTGTTAATGAGGTCGTCGGTCCACCTTGTTGGTGGATGTCCTACGCTGCACTTGCTGGTACGTGGTCTCCAATCGAAAACTTTTCGACCCCATCGGTCCTCAGCTCTCTGTGCTATGTGCACAGCAAAACTTGTCAATCCCTTGGGCTCTGTCGGTAACTTAGTTTATTCTGCGGATGTTCTTGTTCCTGATTCGACCTCGCAGAGAGATTCCGAACATAGCACAAAATCACTTGGCTCCACAACTGCCGACTTATGCCGTTCGGCTTGCGATGCCGCGACGAATAAAGAACTCGCGGCAGCTGAATAAAACCAAAACTGATCGGACCCGAAGGAATTACTCGAACGGCACACAGTATCTTGATGCCAAGCAAGTGTAGTGATCGGGAAAAAGTGCCTTTATTAACTTCAACAAAACTACATTACTACTACAAAAAGCCTTGGATCATCCACAGACCTTTGAAGGTCTAAAGATAATCCAAATGCTCAAGCCCACTACCAGTTGGCAGCGTGCCCAGCATGCTGGCTGCATTGCCACGCTGAATGGCAATGCTTATGCGTTGAGCCAAATAAACACCAGTATTTTGGTCACGCGTCGCGTCCACCAGACGCTCAGAAAGATTTTTGAAAATGATATGAGCTCCCGGCCCCCACGGACCCAATGTCTCAACTCCAAATGGCTCAAATATGTAACCAATACCGAGGTTAGCACATAGTAGTATTTATTTAGTGTAGTGATTGTTTTGGGTCAGCAATGTTCCTGAACAAATTCTGACTGACTCCGAATGTGCCGGCCCGCTTATGTGTGTAGCAACCTTTATACTGGAGCAAGTTTCATTATTTGTGAAGTTTTTACAACCAGCCAGTTGGTTTCGGGTTTCATTTTAAGTTTGAGTTTAGTTGAAGGTTATATTGGAAGGGAATTGTGATTAATTCTAAGAAATAATACTTGCCTATCGGTTAAATGATTAATTGCACGACTATACCTAGGAGTCTATTTAATTCAACAATTTGATTTTTGACTCAATTTTTTTTTCAGAAGCATCGTCACTGCAGAGTAGGGACAGAGTGGTTTTAGAAACTTACATGTCATTACATTATGTTGGTCTTGTAGCAAGCTCTAAAAATTGGTTTTGAAAACCTGTACTAGTTTAATGCAGACCCTGTAAATGTTAGGTATTATGTGCAATATATTTATTTTTTCATGTTTTACGATTTGTGGGAGTCCAGCTTATTTCTATAATTATGTATTATGGAAAGGAATAGCGCTCAGAGAGTTGTTTGACTTGTGTTTCTTAGTGATTACCTACCGAAATTTAAGAAACGTTCTCTACGGTCAGTTTTCGGATGGGAGACCGCGGGAGGCATTTACAACCTGATTAACCGTTTAGACATGTCAGAGAACTTCAGCGGGTTAAAAACTCTGACACCAGGACTACCCTTCTGGCCTATACGAACTTGTACTTGGTGGAAAGATAATTATTTTTCGCATAAAATGGCAAAACCACCTTCCATCGTGTACAAAATTCGAATATTTCACTCGAATTGTTTACATTATTGTTGATTTTTCAAAAACGGCTCAGCCGATTTCTGTAAAATTTAATTGGAACCACCTCGTGAGTAGGTATACCTTTTCGAAATAAAAAAAAATATATTCGGTTCAGAATTGGCGGAATGATAGTTGAACATACACAAAAAAAAAATACATACAGACGAACATAGAACTTTTTGGAAGTCGGTTAAAAATAACAAAGCTAAGCTTTCAAAATAAATAAGCGTGTTCTTAACTAAATTGTATAAGACCGTAGTTAGATAGGCAGGTGTAATATGTAGTATGTCTACTCGTAACTATAGTACTACGCACATCGTGTGAACCTATCGCCTTACCCATCGCGACACTAGATACCTTTCCTCATAACTTGACACGCACTTCGGTACGAGTCCCTACCTACTGCTATCTCTTCATAATATGATACCTACTTAGGTAGAACAGAGTTGACAACTCTCGAACGCAACTTATACTTAAGGTGCCCCATACACGATGCGATGATTTGATCAAATTTTCGCTTCATTCCAACTGGGAGCTCATTCAATTAATTCAAAGGTAGGAGGTGTACCATTTTGTTTCCTCAATAACTAATAACCAGCTATAGTTATCTACCTATATTTGGCCTCCACTGGACTGATCTGATGAATTGATGCGATCATCGCGTTCTGTGCGCCCAGTTTCAGGTAGTAGTACAAATCGTTAACTAGCAATTCCTACCTTTGAATTAACTGAATGAGCTCCCGGTTGGCATGAAGCGAAAATTTGATCAAATCATCGCATCGTGTATGCCCACCTTTAGGCTTAGATGTTTATTCGGATTAGATATAAGTGCTACAGTCAGTGATCACCGATGTGCAACGGTCATTAAAAGTCAGTCTTCAGATGATACCGCATTTAGCATGGCATTTACAGATGCTCGTTACAGTGGTTTGGATAAGTTTTCAGACCCCTGTTGTTTCTACCGTTTTACCGTACATAAATCCTTATAGCAGCTCCACGACCCTGACATCAGGTCTAGTCAGGCAGTCCATAAGTTTGTACTTACGAGTAGTAGGCTTGATGACAGATGTTCCGAAAATGTATAAACCAAAGTATTTTGAGTATTATCTTTTAATGCCAGTGTATTCTTGAGCCATCTCCAATGCACTGACATGTGTTTTAGATGTTCAACTTGGAAAATAGTCATCAGCAGTCCAACTATTAGCCCTGCCTACTTAATTGATTTCAAATAAAACGCTACCAAACATAGGGTACCGTGTACAAAGCAGTGCAGTGGGCATAGTTCTCGAATAAAGATTCCTTACGTATCAGCAGGTGCAGCGTAGGACATCCACACACAAGATAGATAGATGACCTGAACAAAACCTCAATGAGTGTATTTGTAGCCTGCGTCTAATAAATAGTCCTATGGTATGATGATGATGGTATCAATGATAGTGACCGCGTAGATAACTTTTTACAACATATAGGTGTTGTTTTTAAACATTCGCAATTTGACCACATCATTATTATATAGTACGGGACTAATCGCGCACTAAAATTACGAGAGATACCTAAATACTTACCTCATCATCCCGACGTTTCGACCGAGTTGCATCGATCCCCTTGATCATTGGTTGATCGTGGTCACGGGTAGTTTACCTGTGACCACGATCGATGCAACTCGGTCGAAACGTCGGAGTGATAAGTAAGGTATTTATTTATCTCGTAATTTTAGTGCGCGATTAGTCCCATAGTATATATAGGTATAGGTACATAATGCTATATAGGTGCTAATATTGCAATTTACAGGGCGTGAATACTACATAACACCCAAATAATTAAGTAATTTCTTTTTATTGCCTAACAAACTCACAAACGAAACACCTATGCTATTAGACTTTTCTCGGCTCTGTGAAACAATGGAACGCATCTCCTAATTTGCATAGGAGAAAGTGGACGAATTATTTCACGCACATTACTTACCACCACGTTATTTCATAAGCGACTGAGATTACAATCGTACAAACATACATTTTTTTTCTATTTCAAAATGTACCACTAGAGAGCAACCGAGCAAAGCTCGAAAAACAATGTTAAAAAGTTCCGTTTTCTCAAAAAATAACTTATAATAAAAAATAAAAACCTATGTACCTATACAGCAAATGTGATCAAAATTGTTGCCCTTACCCGACGATCTCATTGGAAACACAACCTGGTGACAGACAGACGGACAGACAGGCGGACAGCGGGGTCTTAGTAATAGGGTCCCGTTTTTACCCTATGAGTACTTTGAGTAGGTACCTAAAAATGATCAAGCACGCAGTAACTTAGAGACGCTTCAATCATAACTTATATATGTTAACGCTAGTTTGTGAAATGCGTAATTGCTTATGATTTCTAAAGAACATTTAAACTGAATATTTCTTATTTAATCCGCTATTTCATAATTACTTATAATATACAGACATGCTCCCTCCTTCGCTTAAATTTATAACTTATAAATCTATAACTTGACCATAAGTATTATTAGATCATTCTAACGAAACTTATTTGAATTGACAATTAACCTCTGTGTTAACCTCTTTGTTATCTTTAAACTTACTTTCGTTTACAAAAAGAAAAGATTGCATAATAGCTAAAAGTGAACTATACCAACTTATTAGTTCGAACCTACAGTTTGATATTTGGCCATTATTTTGAATGTCTCAATTGCTTCCAGTGGGTTTAATCAGCCATTACGAGCGATTAAAATAATAAACACGCGATTATAATAACCCATAATGTCATAATATTTACATTTAGGTCTGTTTGATGTCACGGGGAACAATGGGGTCGCAGCAAAACAACCTATGAACATGCGGCAGTGGATGTTTTAAAGTTTTAGCTTTTATCTCACTCTTTCAACTATGAACAGAGTGAAATGGAAACCAATTTGAGTTGCCTGATGCAATTAAACTTTTTAGTACATAAGACGAATAGGTTTGTACTATTGAAATTGAATAGTTGAACTAAACCAAGTACACAATGAGCATACTTCATGGCCACAAATTAAATTATATTAAAAACTCGATTTGCTGGTGGCCTCCATAGATTTTTTCATAATGATGGCATTAATCACCTCCTTTCAGCTGAGTATATTATATTTTATATACAAATAGGTATATTATGATAAATTAGAAGAATGATCCTTGGTTTTTTAACGGATTTCTAAACGATATATTGCAAGCTTTAATAGGAAGACATAATAAACCAAGAATCGTTTTGATACACAGATCAGCATCCAGCGTTACATTACAAGATAAAATGTGCAGTAGATACATTAATTTCTTCTAAATTGAGCTCAATGTACGTTGGCATATTATTTTGCATACTCTTCAAATATCAAAGTCTAACCGAGTCGTTGGACTGCACGAACAGAAACGAGAGATGTCGTGATACATTGGACTATGATTTCGCCGACAGCTCAAATATTTGAGTGCACATTCCGTAATTTATCTGCTTTGGAATTTGCAACTCTGGCACAATTAGATTTGTACTTTGAACTGTATGTCTAAATTACTGTGCGGTTTCTACATTCTCTTTTTGAAGTGAAACTTCTAATGCGACTTCCAACAAGGTTGCGTTAAACGTTTAACGCTACCATGGAGGGGGTATAAAAGCACTGTTGCGTCGAAGTTTCACTTCTTCCGCGCGGAGGGACTCCACTTGCATTTTGAACTGAAACTTCTAATGCGACTTCCAACAAACGTTAAAGTTAAACGTTTAACGCCACCATGAAGGGGGTATGAAAGCACTGTTGTGTCGAAGTTTCACTTCTTCCGCTTGCATTTTTTTTAACAAAAACTGTACAGCACACATTTAGTTTACATAAAAAGGAAGAATAGCATAGATTTGATATTTGCATAATTCATTTAATTTTATCACTTGAAAATATCTACTGCAGAAAATAATTTTACTCTACAGTTTTTACACAAATCGTTGAACGTTTTGTTATTTGAGAGCGCTCACCACCTCTGCAAACAGGTGTGAATATGCAAAACTGGTTTACTGAAAATTCGATATTTTGCCACCCGAGTTATTTTCGTAAACATTTTTTGTAACAAAATATTTTGCAACAAAACGATTCGCTGAGGCAGTCGGGTCCAAAGTCGCTGTTTTTGCAAATTCGATGTAAACATTGATGTAAACAGTTGGCACGTAAATAGTAAACAAGGCTGTACGAGTATGCGGTCACGCGTGGTTGACGATGGTTTGGCCAATTTCCGCCCAATATTGTGACGAAATAATGACAGGAAGGGGGATTCCAGCGTAAAACACAAATGTGATAGGTCCTATGTCTTTGAAAGGTAATATGAATACATTATTATGTTGTGCGTCATCGTAGTAGTAAACTGTACGACGTCCACTACTGAACATGATTTTTAAGAAGAGTGACATTATAAGAATATTATTATCAAAAAGAGTGAGTTGATAGTGGTTTGCATCCATCCATACCAATATTATAAAGAGGAAAGATTTGATTGTTTGTTTGTTTGCATTCAATAGGCTCCGAAACTACTGAACCGGTTTGAAAAATGATTTTACCATTGGAAAGCTACACTATCTCTGGATGACATTGGCAATATGATATTTTCAAAAAAATTAGGGATCTTTACCAAAACTCCCATACCTACATTACGTGGTAGGTATATAAGTAGGCTCAATACTAAAATCTTCTTTAGAAAATCGTACCCGGGCAAAGCCGCGGCGGGAAGCTAGTATATTATATTCTTGCGATTTTAATCCTACATTTCGGTCATTTCCTTTGACCTCAATTAGCTCTCAGCTTTGCGTGATACCTATTATTCGAATTTATCACGTGAACTATTGTCGGAGAAATCCAATAACTATACTATTACTTGTAGCTAAATTTCTACAGTCAGTATAAAATGCGCCAAAATCATGAGTTGCTAGAAAATATTTTTCAATTTTAGCGTGGGTTTCGGGTCGTCTGTTCCATCGCTAACATCTATTGTCAATCCAAACAGACGTGACGTTTGATTCACAATCCAGCACAATACGTCTGTATTGTAGTATAATATGTACATTGTACAGTTCGGTGTTCAATGGAGACCGATTACCGCCGCGCCCACTGCGTGGGAAGCGATCGACATTCAACAAAATGGTACAGTCTACTGCGAAAATTATAATCACTACATAGTATAAAACAAAGTTATATCTTTAAAATTACGCATGGCAACGATGGCTGGCACATGTGCCATACTCGTGATCGGGTGCTGCTTGCAGGTCGCCGGTCTGCTCGTGGCATTCACGCAATGCACCGACTTGATAACTTAGGCTAAGATTTAACTATGTTATAATACTCTTTGTACAGCAAATTAAAAAAAAATGTGTTTAGTTAACTAAGGGCACTACTCAAAAATAAAAAAAATTACGCAACGGATTTTGATGCGTTTTGTTTTCACTATGAAAACTAACGTGGTTTCCGTTTTGCTTTATAGATAAAGTGATTCAAGAGGAAGGTTTATACTCATATGTATGATACACTTGTGCGATGCCGGGGCGAGTCGCTAGTCAATACATAAAATGAAATTATGTGTTAGGGCACAAATTTACAATAGTCTGGATAGTTTTCCAAAAGGCTTCTGAACTAGTTAATAAATAATTAACTGAATTTCAGGAGCCGATGCACTCTTGTACAGGTACACGAGTGAATCATAATAAGTATGCCAGTTACACATTATAGGCAATAAAATTTAAGAATAATAATAATAATGTAGAACATTATTTAATTTCTTCAAAAGTGATTTAACAGCATAATTTTGTCTTCAACTCTGCCCAGGACATTGACATAAGACTCTGAAATATTTTAAGCAAATAGGTCGTGTAAGTTCGTTACAGACATTTAGATTAAAATGTTTATTTTAACTTTATAACGATGAGGCAAGAGTTAGAAAAATATTTAAAGTTCAAAGTAAAAACATCACATTTGGATATCATTTTCATTAGGCTCAAAAAAGACGTTTGTTGTTCTATTTTGCATATCTTTCCCTTACATGAGTATTTTATGTCGTGAACTGTACCTCGGTTGATGACTTACGGCAAAAAGTACGGAATGGTGCCTGAGAAGTGGGTGAAGAGTGGAGACTGAACCCGTGAGTGAAGCCAGAGAGGCTTATTGATTTTAGCTCCAAGAGTCGCAGACACGGCTTAATCGCGGATTACCATACAATACCCATTTGATACTTACGTCGTGGAGTGGCATTCTTCGAAGGCAATTTCGGAATAATACACATAGCATTTTGTCTTCTGACTTCGGAGTACATACATCTTTGTGACTTATCATTTTATACGCATTATGCCGTTATTTTGTCTTGTACCTGAGCATTAAAAAACATAATACTATGTTTATAGAATGTTGAAATTTGAGCAAACATTTTCATCGTTATTCACCGTGTTTTTTAAAATGTTGATGTAAAATCTACAAACAACGCTCTAAAAAGTGTCTGCGAAAAACTCATAAAACCAGATTGGCTTAAATAAATAAAAACTTAACCAAAACAACAAACAGTAAATTCACCCTCGACGATGACATCCTAGCCCTCAATAATGGAGGATATTTCGCTAAAAGGATAGCCGTCGTCAAATTTGACGTAACCTCACGTAATCTCGCCATTCACACCTCTACCTGGCAATGCCCAGTGAATTCCAAAATAGATTTGCTTTCCACTTTCGCCACAGACGGTCTCCGAGACGAGTATTGTTCTATGTGATAACTCGTTTGTGCCATCCACTAGTCCGGGAGGTCAGCTCAAAAAAATGCATCTACTTTCTAAAAGCTGAATTTTTGGTATTACTTTGTCGTGGTGGTGTACAACAATACCCTGGATTCAGTCATCTGGGATGCTTAGCGTTTGGTGGGGATACCCGTTTGGCTAATTGATTTCCATCAAACTCTTTTTTAAATTAATTATCTATCCGTACACAAATATTCAGCTTTTAGCTTTTAAATGTAGTCGAAAGATACTCATTTTTTTTTTAAATTTAAACGGGTATCCCCACCAAACGCTAAGCATCCCAGCTGACTGACTCCGGGGTATTGTTGTACACCACCATGACAAGGTAATACCAAAAATTCAGCTTTTAGAAAGTAGTTGCATTTTTTGCGCTTACCTCCCGGGCTATACACATTATTAATGTCTGAGAATTTTCAGTTTTATTATAGACAGGGACCCTTTCTGGGTGGCATTTTGTCTTTTGTTTTGTGTTATGTCTTAACTTTTATTCAGTTTTGTTTTACGGAATATGCGGATGCTTTAAACTTAGAGATTACCTTTTGCTCAGAATTTTAGGATCATCTAATTTAGCCTTTACTTGAGCTTTTATGGTAGGTTTTTCTCGAGTATCCGGATCTTTTTTAGGGTTCCATACCCAAAGGGTAAAAACGGGACCCTATTACTAAGACTCCGCTGTCCGCCCGTCTGTCTGTCTGTCACCAGGCTTTATCACGCATGAACCGAAATTGCTTGAAAGTTGAAATTTTCACAGATGACGTATTTCTGCTGCCGCTATAACAACAAAATATTAAATAAAAAAAAACTAAATAAATTAAATATTTAAGGGGGGCTCCCATACAACAAACGTGATTTTTTGCTGAGGGGTTCCCATACGGTACGGAACCTTTCATGCTCGAGTCCAACTCCTACTTGGCCGATTTTTTTTTGTTTTACGGAATATGCGGATGTAAATATTGAGATGAATTTAGCCTTCACTTGAGCTTTTATGGTAGTTTTTCTCGAGTATCCGGATCTTTTTTTTAACTTCACCTTCTTCCGTCTTCAGTTTTTCCCTCTAGGTCCGTTTTATTTGTTTCTTGGAGAAGGCTGCAGTGTTTTCTCCTGTCATTTTTTGTTTGAGGATCTCTTCGTGATTATTCGGTATAGTTTGCAAACCCAGTTAACATAGCATGCGACCACGAAAAGAACTCGACTTTTAGACTGAAAAAGTGACAGATATATTATACTTCACCATAACTCTGTATTGTTCTGACACGTCGAAAGAAATATTTCGTGGTGCGCATTCTAGCCTGGCAAGACCTTGGATTGTGCGTCTTTGTCTGCCATAATTTTGCTCTTTATAACCTTGATTGTAAACGCCGTTGCAATAATAATTCTACATCAAAGAGTAAAGACATTAGCAGTATAACTTCAGGCCTCGTTTCATTTGTTTGCGAACACCTCCCCGAGCAGATTGCGACAGAATCAATACAAGTCAGTCGCATTGTAAACCAGTAATCACATTACCAGACGCGTCAGTGTTGGTTTTATCAGCCCGTCTGTTATCTACACCAATTAGTCAGCTCACGTACCTGGGACGTACCACGCGTGTGCTTCGGTACAATTATTTCGAAAGTGAAATGTGAATCAAAATTAAGTTTTTTACTTTTGTTGAAAACGTTCACTGAAAATAGATATTGAAAATTCAGGTGTGTGCTAAAAATTGCATTTGTTTTTTGCGTAGCGTGATTCATTTTTGTTTATTTGTAAACATTTGATCGAAAGTCTGTATTATTTTTAAAATTTCCTTATATTGTAATAGCTTTTGTGAAGTGTTTTGTTTTATTAATGTAAACAAATAACTGTTTTACTTCTTTAGGTATTGTTTCACGTAAATTGTTCATTGTGGTTTCCAAACACAGGTGTTAATTTTATTGTGTCCATATGTGAAGTGAAGTGTAGTGAATGTTTAAAAAAGTGTTGTTTTGCGACTACTTCGCACCAGAAGTAGAAAAAAGGTCGGTTTATACTATACATATTCAGTTATGAAGTTAGACACTTACTCTCAAAACTATTTTTAATGTCTAAATTTTGTGAAGCCGTGGTGGTCTAGAGGTACCTAATGACACCCGCCTTACAATTGTGAGGTCGTGGGTTCAAATCCCGGTCCCGTACTAATGAGTTCTTTAGAATGTATGTACGGAATTTCACACCACTGGCTTATCGGTGAAAGAAAACATCGTGAGGCAACCTGCATACGTCCATAGAAGAAATTCAATGGAGTATATGAATCCACCAACCCGCACTGAGCCAGCGTGGTATATATAGCCCATCACCCTTCGTGGGTAGGCCTATGTCCTGCAGTAGACTATTAAAAAAAAGTCTGGTACAGTACAGTACATTTTGTGCTAGGTATACCAACTAAAATTACTTATAAATAGATATTTCATTTTCTTAAAGCTTGTTTCTCTCATTCGTTACATAGTCTGAACATATTTTTTTCATGACCCCCAATGAAGTAGTTTTATTTGTCTTTTGGTAGTCTTCCTCGTCGTTTCATTTTTAATGCGTATCCAACTATCCACTTCTGTGTCGATCATTGCCATCATTTTTAACCCCCGACGAAAAAGAGGGGTGTTATAAGTTTGACGTGTCTGTTTGTGTGTCTGTCTGTCTGTCTGTCTGTGGCATCATAGCGCCCGAACCACTGAACCGATTTCAGTTTAGTTTTTTTTTTGATGAAAGGAGACTTAATCGAGAGTGTTCTTAGCTATGTTTTATAAAAATCGATTGAGCCGTTTAAGAGTTATGGTGGGTTAAAGTGGGGATGGAAGAACCAAAATTCTACAAATGTGCCCATAATGGTTGTCAATTGAAAGTTTGTTGTCAAATATTTTTGTGTCGAGGGTTTTTTAATTAGGTATATTATTGACGGGTGTTTCCTCATGGTCATACTAGATTGTCATACCAGTATGACCACGAGGATATACCTGTTCTCGTGGTCATATTGGTATGACTAAGAAGACATTATGTGTTTTCGTGGTCATACTCATACATTTGAAGAAAGGTAAGAAATTCACTATATGGAAGAAATTTGAACACAGTTATTACAAAAATGAGAATTATTATTGTATATACCTATGTTTCTTCTATATACTTTGTTTCCATTTTATGTGAGGTCAGTAGGTACAGCATGTGCTTTTTAACCGTAATTTTCTATCATTCATCACTTTATATCTGAGTACACTCCTGCTTTGCTCATATCTTCTTTCACACAGTCCATCTATACTTATTGGGTTCCCTATCGATTACTTGTCTTTCTCTCTCCTTTACTCTTCCGGCCATACAATCTATGTAGTCTTATTTTTTGAGTGTTTTGTTCCGTACACTATGTCTGTAGCTCATAAATAATGTTTTCACTTTATATGTGTAAATAGTATTTATGAAATAAATGATTATGATTATGAAAGTACCATAACATTTTAGTGTCACGCAGGCAGAATAATGACAAGTAATAGAAACCTTGCAAAATTTTACTCAAATAAAAACTACGTTGCAACTGTCTTATTCATATCTGGTTATACGCATATGCGAGAGTGAGTGGAACAAAAAAAAACGCATTGTCTGTCGTCGAACGTCAAAATCACAAGTTGGAATGTCATAATGGTTGAAATTTGGTCTACTTGTCTTTTGCGATTTGATCTGAAATTTCCATCAGAAGATTCAAATCTCTGATCATTATACCTTCCTATTTTCTACATTATTAATTTTGGACAGCCGAGATAGCTCAGTGCTAATTTGTTAACCCTTTCGAAATTACGTAAGTTCGGTTGTATGTGCATCTTTTTCTAACACCTATTTAATTTCATATTTAAACTAGCGAACCGCTCCTGCTTCGCACAGGTTTTTATACATATAAACCTTCGTCTTGAATTACTCTATCTATTAAAAAAACCGCATCAAAATCCATTGCGTAGTTTTAAAGATATAAGCATACATGGGGACATGGGTACAGCCTATGTAGTGATAGTGATGTGACAAAGTGATGTTCATCTTTTGCTATTTTAGTACGGTTTCTATTACTGTAGTCCTTATTCTGAGGAACATACCGAAAACAAATACGAGTGTCGTACAGCTGTAAACAGCAGAACTCGGGTTACTCGTAGTATCAGATTGCAAATTGTCTGGCTTCGCACGTGATTCCATCCAATTATGTACCCGCTAATTGAATTGCCGTTCTCGTCCTTTGCCAATACCATAAAAATTGTTATGCGTCGGCGGTTTTCAAAAAGTAAACTGTTTACGTCGGTAATTATTGAACTCGAGCAGATTATATGGCTACTGTTTACTTTGTGATGGCACTCAATTATGTTATGACCCATTCTGTTAGCATCGGCGCTACCTTTGATACTGTACTGTACCAGCCTTTGTAATAGTCCACTGCAGGACGTAGGCCTACCCACGAAGGGTGATTGGGCCATATCCACCACGCTTGCCCAGTGCGGGTTATTGGATTCACATACGCCATCGAATTCATTCTACGGACGTATGCAGGTTGCCTCACGATGTTTTCCTTCACCGAAAAGCCAGTGGTGTGAAATTCCACCACCTCACGATTGTAAGGCGGGTGTCATTTCCACTAGACCAGCACGGCTTACCCGATACCTTTGATAAGTCCGAAGGAACTAAGTAATAATCATCGTCATCCGCAGCATTTATCTCACTTGTAGTCCTATCTGTATTAGCCGTTTGACTTGACTGCCTCAGAGGCTCATCAGTGGTTAGTGACCCTGACGCCTGGCTAGTATTTATGTGATGAACATAGGTATGTGCTCTTTGTCTGGATGTCATTTTAAAAGTAGGAATATGTATTTAAAAATATGTTTAAATAGTATAAGAGTCTCTGGCAGCCGTATTACAAGCTTTGCTTAGTTTGATGTCCGACACCCACCGTGTGTAATATGTTCCCTAATATTCAAATATTTTATTTACTAGTATTTAGAATTTACTCGAAAATAACAAAACTTCTATAAACTGTTCACGAAACATCTCAAAGAATAAACTCTATTTAATATTATTTCCTTACTTTAATTTGGTTCATAATGAATGTTTATAAATTACTTAATAAAATAATTCAGTATAATTCGAATGAGTCACAAGTTTAGTAGTTCAGTAGAGTTTTTAATTTGACTTATTCAACATTATTACTCGTATCTCTATTAAAACTTAATGCGAAAAAAATGCTATTGACATAAAATAAAGATTATCTTCATTATGCATTCGAGTGGATTGCAATCACAATAGAGATACCAACTTCATGTTATCAGCGCAATCTTCACGCCTTTGAAGCTATCAAAATATCAGCTGATAAACCTCGTGCCGTCTCGCTCGCACGGCCGCGTCACCCGCTTCCGGCCAAACCTGTATTACCTGCCCGGGCTATTTGCATAAATACCTGTTTCTGAGTCTCACTGCGACATGGCACGATCCTCTGTTTACTTTGTGACTCGTCCCGTGCCCTTAGTGTTGCTAGCCTATTTGTTTTTACGTTAATACTAATTTTAAAATGGTATTTGGAAATCAGCTTATTTTTAAATTTTTATAGCCGTAAAATATAAATAAAAGCTTTTTCGGCCAAGTGCCTTTATTACTTACAATACAACAAACATTTACTATTAACGTCTGGAGACGTTAGTAGTTATTTCGTAGTAACATCTCCATCTTACCTACTCGTAGGTATGTCGGTGAAGAACTCTGACGAACATACGAGTACAAAACAAAACTATAGGTACCTACTTGTACAGCAAAAAATAATAAATCTCCATAGCTATGTATACTTAAAAAATAAAAGTTTTTAGCTAGCAGTCCCGGCAAATGTTTTTTTATCAAATAAAAAAATATCACCTAGGAAGTTCACCTATTCTCATACGAAGCGAAATCACAAAAAAAATCATAAAAATCGGTCAATCGCGATCCGGAATAGTTGTTGTTGGGTACAAACACTGTGATATCTTTGATAATCCTCGAAACGAAAAGTTAAATGTTAGTTCATTATCTATGTGACTGTTCTTGTGGCATTTCCAATAATCGGTTGGAAGCGGCATACATCCAGTGTGGGCAAGGTTACAAATGTATAAGGTAATAAACCTCTTGTACCCCACTGTGAAGAAGGTATGTCAATCAAGTGAAAGCCATGCGGGCTGTTAGAGGCGCCAGCTACCCGTGCCGACTGCCGACCCACTGGGGAAACGAAGATAGGGATAATAGGCATGATGAATTGGTAAAAAAAAAAATTAGTCCGTTAGTTAGATTATTGAAAAATATTGGACACATTTTTAGGGTTCGTACCCAAAGGTTAAAAACGGAACCCTATTACTAAGACTCCGCTGTCCGTCTGTCTCCAGGCTGTATCTCATGAACCGTTTTAGCTAGAAAGCTGAAATTTTCACAGAGATGTATTTCTGTTGCCGGTATAACAACAAATACTAAAACATAATAAAATTAATATTAAGGGAGACTCCCATACAACAAACCTGATTTTTAGCCGTTTTTCGCTCCGTATTAATAATGGTAACAGGTAGATGCTTGAAATTTTCACAGAATATTTAGTTGTGTATTCACTTTACTTTCATAATAAATAATAAAATTAATATAAAATAAATATTTAAGGGGGGCTCCCATACAGTACGGAACCCTCCGTGCGCGAGTCCGACTCGTATTTGGCCGATTTTTTTCCTATGTCAATCAAACAATAAATGACAAAGATAAACCATGTCAAAGTTTCGGAGTGGGGGCTCGTGACGTCACTATTGCGACGTAGTCAGTACATTTGTATTGCACTCGTGACGTCACGCGGAACTTTATCTTCGTCAATTTGTGTTTAATTGACAAAAGAAAAAATACGCGTGGAATATTTTTTAAAATCGATTTGACGGACTAATTATATTTTTTTAGTCATCATCTTTCTTAGGAATTCTCATTCTTAGGAAAATGTCATCACTACATAGTATAAAACAAAGTCGCTTCCCGGTTTGTCTGTCCCACAGATCATGGAAGAAGGTTGAAACTTTGTTCCCTTATCTGTGGGCTGTATGCTTATATCTTTAAAACTACGCAACGGATTTTAATGCGGTTATAATTATTTTGTATAGACAGAGTGATTCAGGAGGAAAGTTTAATGGATAATACACCTGTGCGAAGCCGAGGCGGGTTGCCAGTACTTGCCAGTCATTAAATAATATGTAAAGTTAACGTTTCACTTTAAGGGAGTTTAGGTCCATACGTTTTTATAAGCTGGGTGGCTAGCCCTGGTATCAGAGTTTTTAAGCCGCCTGAAGGGCTCTGACATGGCTAAACTGTTAAAACAACCGGGGCCTATAATTTAACGTGTCATCCGATCCACGGTAGTGCTCAATTGTAAATGCCACCCGCGGTCACCCATCCGAAGACTGACTGTGCTTAAACATTGCTTTACTTCGATAATCGCTAACGAAACATCTAGTCAAACTACGCTATGAGCGCTTAGCCCCAGGCTTATACGAACTTAGTTTAGGTACTTTAGCGATGCTGTCACCTCTTATAGGCAACAAAAGCCAAAACCTACCTAATAACTCCCTCATTTCACCAATTGCAATCACATAATCCATCAAAAGGCCACTCAAGTTGATTGAAAATGCTATCTTATTATCAGGAGTGAGTCATTAACTCGATTCATTCGAATACTGCATTCAATTTTTATCTATCGAATCGATATCGATACTATTATCGAGTATTTATTATTATAGCTCCGGGAGAGCCGTGACGTGAACAAAATACAGAAAGGGTGGCCACCCCAACCCCGCTCTAACATAACCTACCTTATTTTTAGAACCGGAAAGTTTATTTTATATCGCGATAGGATCGGATCGTAAAAGTGGTGTGTGCAAAAAGTATCTATCGGATTCTTTTTAAAAATCAATCATATGATGCTGAGTTTTATCCATAGTGGCGTGAAATAACTTATTGCTTGAGGAGATTTATCTTTCCATTTTATCGTTTAGGTTTTCGCAAGTTGTCTACTTTGATTCTTCAAATTCATTTATGGAATTCTTTAATTCTTTATTTATATTCCGGTCTTAAGTTAAACAAGTATTAAATTAAAAAAAACCTTTTTTTTTAAACAAGCCTTTACTGAACAAGTACTTGCCAAGACTAAACAAACGAGCCGAAACTCGATAGGGTTGCGTCGTTTCATTACAGAGTTCCTTTGACTACCTTCCAGCTCCATCATCAGAACCTGGTTACCATTGAAAGACAAACTACTCGCCAAGACCATTAAAATTTACTCAAACTCGATGAGGTTGTGTCGTTTCATTGCTAAGTTCCTTTGGCCAGCTTCCAGCTCCATCATTTACACATGTGTGCAAAATTTCAGCTCAATCAGTAACCGGGAAGTGGATCAAATTTAACTTGCGAGATTTGATTACAGAAAGATCCAGTAGAATTGAAAACTTTTTTCTTTTGGCCATCGCGGCAGCTAAAAACATACAAAGGAAATAAACTATGTTTTTTTGTTCGTAGTCAAATTAGGGACGTCGCATTACAATCACACACATAGAGATGAGAGGGAAGATAATGTATAATCAGTTTCCGCGCCAGATGTCGTTCCGAAGAAGATTTCGTGCCAAGTTTTGGATCCTCGCGTGATTCGCCTCGCTGTTGTCATGTTCCGAGGAATGTAGGCTACAGGTGCTAGCGTTTAAAATCTTATTCGTGTCATTGAAACAGACAAAATTTATTACGAGACTTTGACGAATTTTACTTGGATTATAGTTAATTATAGGTACATACATTCGTATACATACAGTTAAGTAGGTACATACGCAGACGAACCAAAGTTACCGACATAGCCCAGCGGATTAGTAGGTTAAAATGGCAGTGGGCAGGGCACATGGTTCGGAGTAGGTACTGATGTCCGATGGGGCAGTAAAGTTTTCGCATGAATGGAGACCACGCACCGGCAAGCGCAGCGTAAGACGTCCAACCGACTAAGTGGACCGACGATATAATTAAGACCTTAAGGAATACGCTAGATGCAGGCCGCTTCCAACCGGGCTTATTGGAATTTCATAGGGGAGGCCTATGTCCAGCAGTGGACGTCCTACGGCTGATGATGATGATGATGATACATACATTTAATGCAACAAGTGATATCCTAGAATGTATCCGTCGATTAGAGAAACACCCGTAAATCCAGAAGGTGTAGGTACTAGGTATATAACTCCTATAGATTTCCAGTGAGATCGCCTAAACTATAAAGATTTGTAAGGATAATGAAATATTCAGGGTCATATAATAATCATAATAGGACGTTTGAAAATTCTTAAAAAAAATTCGTTCTCCATATATTTTGCCGCGCGTTGACGATCTTTTTATATGAAAAAGCTGATTTTTCTTTGTGATTTTCCAAAAGTCCTAGATCAAAAGTTGTTTGTCTAGATGTACTAGATCCGCCGTTAAAAGGTTTTGCATTTAATACCTATTACCCTGTAGAAATATACACATATACATACAGCCGACTATTGAAAAATAATAATAGCCGATTGAATATATTCAATCCTTACTATAATTATAAATCCGGAAGTGTGTTTGTTGGTTTGTTACTCTTTCACGCAGCAACAAAACAACGGATAGCCAAAATTTTTGACAGGGTTATAGTTCAAAGATTGGAGAGTGCCTAGGTTACTTTTTATCTCCGAAGAATAAAAGGTTCATATGGAATAGCATCATAATCAAAATATAGCGCTGGCAAAACCAGGGACAAAAGCTATTTTTAAAGATAACTAGCGACCTGCCGCGGATTCGCACAGTGTATTATGCATATAAACCCCCCTCTTGAACCACTCTATCTATTTAAAAACCCACATAAAAATCCGTTGCTTAGTTTTAAAGATATAACCATACATAGGGACAGGCAGCGGGAAGCGACTTTGTACTATGTAGTGATAGTGATAGTGAAGAATAGTGCTAATGTTATTTTACTAACGTCATTGCGAATAACCACCTTTAAAACTTACATTCACGAACTAGCAGGTAATTCTATTCAACTATACATGTTAACACATCCGAAGTGTGACGGCACCGCCGGAGACGGGACGACGGTGCCATTGTAACCCTGCAAGTGTTGTGTCCTGTATACCTCGATAGTGGGGTCCTTTGTGCCCCAAGTGATAGGTGTTTATTGTGCCCCGCGGTGACAGTCGTGAGTTTCCTTCCGACCTCGCAGCTTCTGTGAGCCTGACGAACTTGTCTGAAGTTTAAGGTCTTGTAGTGTATCGTCAAGGTCTTCATTTTTATGATGCAATGGGTAGTCAACCCATTGCAAGCCAATCTTTGTCGAGAAGTTCTTTTTTTTTAACGCGAATAATTCCGCGCTTGACCACCAACTCTCCTGATGGTGAGCGACGTTGTGGTTGAAGATGAAGCACGCAAACCTAGAAGATACTTATTCACTCTGATCTTGAAAAGCTTTAGATTATATCTCTTAGGAAACAGGAAAGCAGGAAGACTGTTCCATTCCCTGGCGGCACGAATCAGAAATGTTGAGTCAAACCGTTGTTATTGAAAACTGTGACAGTGTCTGAAATCGTTCATTTGCCAAATGATAATTTGGCTGCAAAATTGGTACTTGAATCACATTAAGTAGTAACTAAACCGAAAGTGCTAAATACGAGTTTCAAACACTCTTTTCAAAATCACGCTGTAAGAGGTCCTATACTATGACGTACAAATCTCCCTTATTGATAACCAAATTAAAGGTTTCATCTGGTTGATCGTCTGTCGTATATTGTCTATATTGTTGACTTATTTTTAACCGACTTCCAAAAAAGAGGGTCTGACCGAGGATGTTCTGAAGGAGGATGTTCGTCTGTTTTTTTTTGTGTATGTTCATCGATAATTTCGCCAATTGTGAACCGAATCAAAAAATTTTTTTTAGTTCGAAAGGGTATACTTTCGAGGTGGTCTCATTTGAATTTTACAGAAGTCAGCTTGAGCCGTTGTTGAAAAATCAACAATAATGTAAACGATTCGAGCGAAATATTCGATTTTTGTACACCAGAGAAGGCGGTTTTGCTATTTTTTGGGAAAAATAATTATAAACATGACAGCCTCGGTGGCTCAGTGGTTAGTGACCCTAACTTCTGGGTCAGAGAGGTGTGGGTTCGATCCCCACCCAGGGCAAATATTTATGTGATGAACATAAATGTTTGCTCTGTGTCTGGGTGTTATTTAGTTACTATCTATATAAGTATGTATTTAAAAATAAGTGTATGTAGTATATCAGTCTCTGGCAGCCATATCACAAGCTTTGCTTAGTTTGGGGTCAGAGGCCGTGTGTAAGATGTCCCCTAATATTTATTATTATTTATTATTAAAATAAAATGTATTCCAAAATTTTACAACCCAAAATGGATCAAAAAAAGAAGACCTAAAAGATGTGTAGAAAATAAATCTACACAAATCCTCAGCCACTTGCAAACAAGCTCACCTACGTAGAATCTACAATGTAGAGAGTCTATTTATTAAATACCTGTGTCTCGTTGAGCTGTTTGAAGTAGGTCGCGCACAATGGGCTGTCTTGTCTGTCCTCTTGTGCATCCTTCCTGCTTCCACTACCCCGCTATCTCGTTCTATTTGCTTTTTATTTATAGTGCTGAGAAAATCAGTCACTGTGTTCTTTGAAAGGGAGGCTTTTGAGTGGTTGTTTTACTCTACATTTGAATAAATAAACAAATACTACGGGACATCTTACACACACACTTACATTATTTTAATGGTTAGGTACTTATTTATTGCTATCTTCGTTTATATAGGTATGTATGGATACATCTATTAGATTTGCAAAGAGATCTCATTTTGTTATGATTTTTTCTTGCTTCCACTACTCCGCTATCTCGGTTTGCTTTTTAATTATAGTGTTGAGAAAATCAGCTTCCACACTTTTTAAAGGGAAGTTGTGATTGGTTGTTTTACACTTTATTTGAATAGGTAAAGTTACTTATAGTTATCTTCATTCATATAATTATGTATAGAATTGATACATTTATTGGATTTGCAAAGAGATCTCATTTGATATAATTATATGCTTTTTTCTTGCTTCCACTACTCCGCTATCTCCGTTTGTTTTTTATTTATAGTGTTGACAAAATCAGCGACTGTGTTTGTACAATGTTTTGAAAGGGAGGCTTTTGAGTGGCTGTTTTACTGTTTGTTGGAATAGTTACTTATTGTCGACTTATTCGTTTATGTTTACAGCTATTGGTTTTCTAAAGAGATCTCATTTATTATGCTTCCTTCCCTAGAGTACAAGTGTTTACTTTGGACTCGGTCGGGTACCGCATACTCCGACAAGAGGAAGCTAGTTTAAAGTTTGATAGAGCTTTGGTTCAATAAGAGCACCCGCTAGAACACAGCGGATGCAAAAAATCTATAAAAGAAATATATAAAATAATAAATACATGTAAAATTTATGAAATGAATAATAAATCATCTAATGAATACCGGTAAAATTAAGACCGCAGGAATGCTCTGGACGCCGCCCGCCGGTCCTACCCGGCTTTTTGGAATAAATAGGGTGGCCTACGCCCAGCAGTGGTTGTCCTACGACTGATGGAAGGTGGTGAAAAGATCTGAACATAACTATCATTGGTGTGACTGAAGGCAATACCTAGTTATATTTTCAAGATTTTGGACGCGAAAAACTAGGTAACAACAAAAACATCAAAACAGAGCGGTCACGTCACTTCAAAAGCTAGAGTTCACACAAACAATCGATACAATAACTCGATTACTCTATGATCATTCGATTCGGCCGATGATTCGATTGCACCGTCATGCGCCATCGACCCCGCCTGCTCGCAGACTAGGAACTAGAGATGGACAACTTCAAAGGAATGTGTTCTCTCACTTGACCTGGTTCAATGTCGAATCGATCACAGCAAACGTTCGTCGTCAAATAAGTTATTTTCTGTAGCCAAATATAGTGTTCTAGAACTCTACATATTGATTTTAGAATTATTTATAAAAATTGGCCAAGTGCGAGTTAGACTCCCGCACGAAGGGTTCCGTACCGTATTGAAGCCCCCTTAACCCCATTCCTCCTGCCCTTATTAATAGCGAGCAAAAAACTCCTAAAATGGCGTTTGTTGCATCGGAGCCCCCCTTAAATATTTATTTTATTCTGTTTTTTGTATTTGTTGTTGTAGCGTCAACAGAAATACATGATCTGTGAAAATTTCAGCTATCTAGCTATCACGGTTCATGAGATACAGCCTGGTGACAGACAGACGGACATCGGAGTCTTAGTAATAGGGTCCCGTTTTTACCCTTTGGGTACGGAACCCTAAAAACGTGCTACGCTAATCACAGAACTCCCAAAAACGCAGAATGCCAACTACCTATATATCCGCTTAACCACAGAAGATTTAAACACGCTTTAAACACTGCTTAACTGTGCAATTTGTACTGTTAAACATTGTCTAAAGCGTGCATAAAACTTTTGTGGTAAGACAGTATATCTTTATCATGGCAACACACTTTGGGTTGCCGTAAATACATTTTTAGAGTAATACCTAAAAACACAAGAAAAAAATGAATAATACCATTTTTGACAATTATACTTTTTTTGGACTTAAAATTCTTCAAACTCTTCTGCACTTCAGACTTATTCCTTTGCCTGTTTCTGTATCTATACGAGCATAAAACCTTATATTTGCAAGTACATATTGCGGTTTGGTCCGAGTTGACCATGCGTGCATTTCTCTTACGTTTCACGTCCGTTATCTGGCACTTGTTCTGCTGGGCACTGGCTTTTGTTTCTGATTCACATCACAACATGTTCTATTACTGTGTTATTGCTTATAATTTACAACAATATTAATTTACGAATGTGTTTCAAATTCAAATCTAATCAAATGCGGTTCTTAGTTAACATGTTTTGTATAGTCAAATTCAAATCTAATCAAATGCGGTTCTTAGTTAACATGTTTTGTATAGTATTATATATTCTTTGGTATAGTTATACATATGCCCTATAAGGGTATGGCATTTTTTTTTTGTATTGGAACGATTTCTTAATACCTTTTCTAGATTATCGTTAAAAAATTCGTCTAATGTATAATAGCATTTCGATAATAGGATAATTTTTAGTTGTTTTATGAAACAGTTTATCTTTTAAATTATTTGGCAATTTATTAAATATTTTATAGCCATAGAATTTGGGCTAGAACTGTGCATTGTTAAGTAAGTATCAGTTTGGAGGACTGAGGATCGTAGGGTTCAAAAGTTCTCGAGTGGAGACCACGTACCCGCAAGCGCGTAGTCCGTCCACCTACCAGGTGGACAGACAACCTCGTCAAGACCGATAAAATACCAAAAAACGTAGCCACTTAGTTAGAAACCTACCACGTTGAGTTGTTCAGAAATCACAAAAAAATGATTTTAAAATATAGAGTACGTTAGAGTGGAATCACTTTCTCATACAAAATAGTTTTATATATAACTAGCTTTTGCCTGCGGCTTTGCCGGCGTGATATTTTTATTTTTGTACTATCCCATAGGAACCTTTTTTTTTTTCGGGATAACAAGTAGTTTATGTCATTGTCCGTCTTTCAAACTATGTCCATGCCAAAAATCAAGTCAATCCGTTGCTTGTCCGTCTTTCAAACTATGTCCATGCCAAAAATCAAGTCAATCCGTTGCTTGTCCGTCTTTCAAACTATGTCCATGCCAAAAATCAAGTCAATCCGTTGCTCCGCTGCGTTGCGTGAAAGAGGAACAAACCAAAAAACGTGCAAGTGGAGTCCCTCCGCGCGGAAGAAGTGAAACTTCGACGCAACAGTGCTTTCAGGTAGCGTTAAACGTTTAACGCAACCTTGTTGGAAGTCGCATTAGAAGTTTCACTTCAATAAATCAACAAATACACTTTCGGATTTATAACATTAGTAAGGATACTGTTTATATCGAACCTTTGCTATTGGCAAATAAATAAACGCGACAGACAGCTTACAGAAATTGCATCGGTGCGGGTTTGATCCCCAGAAGTCACGTCGCTCCATTGCAGGGGACGGTTCAAGTCACAGGGCTTGCGTGCAGCCACGCTTGAGTTCACGGAATTGAAGATTTGTAGAGTATTTTCACATGTTTGCGATGATATGTTTTTGCTAACGTCAATTTTTCTTCGATATGAAGGTATCTAACGTTAAAGGCACCTCCTCCTTTTTGGAAGTCTTTAAAAAAACCGGCACTACGGTACCGTGCCGGTCTTTCAATGGTCCGATGCTGATCGTAGCCTATATACCCGACGATGAGTGATTTCGCCATCTCCACGACACTGGCGCAGTGCGGGTTGGTGGAGTCAACTATCATAAATATCCGTTTTTTAACCACTCGCCTGTTGACATTTTATCATAAAAGTAAAAAATAAAGAAAGAAAATTTTTCAGTTTCACTAAGGAAAAGCGCAGCGAGCGCTACAGTTTTGAAAAATTTGTCTAATTAGTTACTCGCAAAATCTCTCTTCTGTCCTTCAAATATTTTTGTGTAACCGTAACCATTTTATTACATGATGTATGTTACACATAACAGTTTCTCTTTTTTATCAAATTCCCGGATCTTTTCTCCGTAAAACACATGCGATAAATTGGCGTCCCATAAGTGAAGGCGGAAAAGATATAAAGACATTGGATTCGAACCGACATTACTCAATTTAATGTGCCTAATCTTCGTGTGCGATCGGCTAATACGTCGCGGGAAACGGGAGCGGGCCATACATATAGCTCAGCTGTCTAATAATATCCTTAGAATCCATTGACATACCTACCTAAAAATCCACAAAATCTGCGATTGAATGTACTTAATGAAATATTAATGGCATTGAAAGAGCAAACGTTCAATAATTTTAAACGATATAAAACGGGACTCACTCACGTGTTCGTATAGTCATAACACGACTATAGTTTCGGTCGCGTTCGGCGACCTTTTTCAAGTTGGCGAGTGATAGCACGCGGAGCCGTCTCGCAACGCACAAGTGCTAGCACGCGGAGCCGTCTCGCAATGCACTTGTGTTTAAAATGTGTGAAAACCACGTAAATTTCCATTGTAAAAAACGTTCAATAATATTAATATTTCATAACAATTATTAAACATATTGAGAATTTTATTTGACATCACAAGTTGCATATCTCGTAAAATGTATCTGCCTTAACGCTGTTTCATCGTGCAATTTGTACTATTAAACATCGTCTAAAGCGTGCGTAAAACTTTTGTGGTAAGAAGGTAAATGTTTAGGCATTTTTTTGGTCAATATTGATTGATTTGCAATATTTTTAGTTCACTAAACGTATGATTCTGTTGTAAATTTGAAGTCACACACTTTGATTCACACACAGAGATCCCAGAGGGATAATGTGGTCGATCGAGAAAAGAAAGAAAGATATGCAATGATTTAATATGGCATGAGTTAGAAAGAGACATGAAACATATCTCGATTGAGTGGCTAGTTGCCGTGTTTTTCTCTCAGTAGTGTCAAATTCTAATACATATTTGACAGTTTTGATAGCGCTGAGCCAGATTTTCCATACATTTTTGTGGTTGAGAGTTGCCTCAAGCGACAACAGCGCTATCTCTCTATAGTCAAACCGCTAAACTCAGACATCGCCTGCGCGGTACAGGGGCGCCGGGGGAGACAACACAGGGGACTGAGACAGGCGCGGGCAGCGGGTCCCCGGCGCCCGCACCTGTCTCGTCTCCCCCGGCGCCCCTGTACCGCGCAGGCGATGTCTGAGTTTAGCGGTTTGACTATAGTTGTAGTAGCTCTTTGGATTCACAGCACTGCTAAAATTATGACGTTTTTACTTATATTTGGAACTTGCATTTTTAATTTTGTAAAAATAGAAAGAATTATCCGAAATATCCGGATAACCGGATAATTCAAATTTCCGCTATCCAGTTTATCGGGATAGCGGATAATGCAAGCCCTACTTACAATACAATTCATTTATTGATAACTTCAGTTACATTAACTTGTTACGATTTCTCCCAAATGACCTTAGCAAGGTTTGAATACAACAGCAAAGCTATCCTATACGAACTTACTTTTTTTTAATATAACAGTCTCTACATTATAATAAGGAATTACATATAAAAAAACACAGTAACAATGAAATAAAGAAGGTCCTATTAAATTGGCTAAAAAAATATGATTATGAAGGTATTGAAATTCTACTTGATAGTTTATTTATATAATGTATTTTTTGCTAAACATTGGTATGCATAATGAAATATATTTATGTAAACATTTTTTTTTGTTAATTTTTCAAATTATTGTTTAATGTTTTCTTTATAATCTTTGTTTTGTATTATTTTTTGATGTTAATGTATAAATAAGTATGTTTAATTTATAGCTCAATTCATATGTTTAAATTTAATTTATCAGATTTCGTTTTTGTTTTCTAAATTATTTAAGACAAGTCAAGTTTTCTTTTTTATATAATCTTTGGTTTGAAATATATATTTTTTCGTCAATGTATAATTTAGTATTTACAATTTATATCTAAATTCGATTATTTTTTTCAAATAAGTTTTTAAGATTACGTTTTTTTTTCCAAATTAGTTAAGTCTACTTTTTATTTTTATTTTGGCATGCTTTTTTTTAAATATTAACATGGAGAAGCCACTGGCTCCTGAGACACAGTCTTAGACTAGTTCAGGAGCCTATGGATCATGTACTACTGTAACATGTTTATTATGTCAAAATAAATGATTTGTTGTTTGTGTAGTACTAGGGGCTTTTAGACTTGGGATTTGGATAAAAACTTCTTTAAACTCACTTAATTCGTTTATTGAATGAAATGATTAAAATGCACATGCGCACCGTCCTAGGGTCTGTCGTCGTATATCGAAAATGTAAGAAACCATTCTAATCTTACTTTCTCTTTCACTCTCTTCTATTTAGCTCATTCATCCGTCCCTTTCACACCCTTGCGTTCCGATCCACTCATCATTTCTACAACTCGGCCATTCTGCTACTGACTGTCCACAGTCACTCTACAATTCCGTCTTTCATACCATCTGTTGAACCCTAATTTTAGAAAACTTTATACAATACTATGGTTACCTATTTCTTCAATGTTAAACAATACCAAGCTTCTAACAATTTAAATCTATGGCTATCTTAAGTTATCTCTTAATTAACATCGTATGGGTATCTCGTTTATCTAGGGGCAAAATTACTATTGGTACTCAACTTAAATCAAAACCTTATAAACAAAATTTTAAATAATCTACTTCACATTTGAAACTCTTACCTACTACGCCAAACGGGCGTCATATCAGTTACTACTATTGTTAGATAATAATAATAATTAAATTAGTCTTTCAACACAAAAAAAACTTAAAAATACTCCTAAACCATTAACAAATTTAGTCTTATTTCTGCAAAAATCTTATGGATTATTTGGTAGGTAATATTTAGAATTATTACACAAAATAGTACAGAACACAGGTTATTATAACTTATGCTAATGAAATCTTTACTTCTTTTACCAACAATACAATCATATTCTTTGTGATTGTCCGTCTTAACAATCTTAGTTTTACACATTTTCAAAAAAAAAAACATGCACTTAGCCTACTTTTTAAATACTATGAACGTCTACAGGGCTAGTATGCTTTACTACTGAACTGAATACTAAATAATGCGACATGATATAGCAATAGATTTGGGCATACCTAAAGGTCCTGTAAAACAAACAAAATATGATATTAGCGACGCAGAACTTCCTGGGTTTGCCTACGCCACCACGCCCTGAGAACGATTCCTGAAACAAACAACTGTTAACCCATTACCTATTCGGAGTCACTACCGGCGGTAGCATCTGGCCATGGTTTCATGCCATCTGCGGCAACCGAAGTTTTCTTGGAACCTTCATCTCCGGAGTAGAGTTTTTCAACGTCGTAGCGGTCGTTCCGCTTCACCTTAACCACCTTGTATGGGCCTAAGTATTTTGGTTTTAATTTCAACCCGACTCCAAACTGAGTCCTCTTAATGGCGACTATATCACCCTCTTTGTATTTATGACTGTCTTTTCTCTTCTTATTAAATGTTTTACGATTTTCGTCTTGAACTTTTCCTATTTGTAGTTTCGCCTTTTCTTTCAGTTGTTCTCTGTTTTGTGTGAAATTATTCCGTTCTTCCTGTTGTAGTAATTCTACGATTTCTAAGTCATCTTTCATTCGAAGCTTCGTTCCCGTCATAAGTTCAAATGGCGTCGTGTCGATACTGCGTTGATAAGTACTGTTTAGTGCTCTCTGCACCCGGCTGATGTGTTTGTACCACAATGCTTGATCTGAAATACAAATCTTGGTTAAAACAGCTATTATTATTCTGTGGATCCTTTCCACCTGTCCATTTCCTCGAGGTACACCAGTGGTGATCATTAATTGTTGTATATTTTCTCGTTCACAATACTCTTTAAAATCGTTGCTGGTATAGGCCGTTCCTCTGTCTGTTATCAGTCGGTGTGGGTTACCAAACGTCTGTTGGTGAAGCATTAGCTTGTCAATCGTTTCCTTTGTCGTGGTCCCTTTTACTGGAAATAACCAAACAAACTTAGTGAAGGCATCTACAACTGTTAAAATGTAATTGTACATTTTCCTGGTTTCCGTCAGTGGTCCAATATGATCGCAATGCAGGGTGTAAAGTGGAATACTTCCTTTGTCGATACAATGCAAAAAGCCTTCTTGTTTACCTTCTTTCTTAGTTGCTAACAAACATGGTATGCATGTAAGAAGGAACTCATCAATTTTCCTACTCAGATTTTTGATGTAATAATCTTGTGATAACATCTCCATCATCTTTCTTTTTCCAAAATGTCCACGTTCATGAACTCTTTTCAAAATTTCAGCCTCTAAATTTTGGGGTATTACCAGTCTTCTTTCCGCGCCTTTGTACAGCAATCCATTGTAATAGCTGTAGTCTTCATAATCTTTTTCCGTTAAAATTTCAATTATCGCTTTATTACCTTCGTCTAGTAGTTGCGCTCTGCCAATTTGGTCATGAAGACTGAGTTCCACTGCTCCTATGAAGGGGTACCGGCTTAAGGCGTCTGTGTGTTTCATTTTATCACCCGGTCGATGCTCAATCGTGTAGTCATACTCTTCGAGCAACAGTATCCAACGAGCAACTCGTGTCGTTAAGTCTCTTTTGTTTAGTGTCTTCTGAAAAGCTTGGCAATCAGTTACTATTTTGAATGTCTTACCAAATAAATAGTGCCTGAACTTCTTTACCGCTTCTATTATAGCGAGAGCTTCTAACTCATAGCTTGTGTATTTTCTTTCCGCTTCAGTTGTCTTTCGGCTAAAGTAATGTACCGGATGTAGCTCTCCCTTACTATTCTTCTGCAACAGTATCGCACTGTAGGCTACTAGGCTGGCATCTGTGTGTACTTCGATCGGCAGGTTTGGGTCAAATATTTTCAATACTGGACTGCTCGTCAATATCTCTTTTAGTGTATAGAAGGCATTCTTTTGGCCATCGTCAAATACAAAATCTGTACCTTTCTTTAGTAAATCTGTTAGCGGTTGAGCTATTAAAGCAAAATCTTTCACATACTTCCTAAAGTATGAAGCCAGTCCGAGGAAACTCTGAAGCGCTTTAATATTTCTTGGTTCAGGGTACCTTCGTATGGCATCAGTCTTCTCCAATGAGGGTTGAACCTGGCCGTTCTCGATCAGATGACCCAAGTATTCAATCTGGCGGCATATCAGTCGTGCTTTTTTCCAGTTTATTTGCAGGCCGTATTGTGCTGCAACATCTAGTACTTGCTTCAGTCGTTGCACCGCCTGAAATTCATCAAATGCTGGAATTAATATATCGTCTATGAAAATAATTAAAATTCCCTTAGCGATTAGTTCTCTGAAGATGATTGTCACAAATCTCATAAAATACTTTGGACAAACTGACAGTCCAAAGGGAGCTCTTAAAAATTCATACTGTCCATTGTGCGTCACAAATGAGGTGTATTTTATGCTCTCTTCACTGACTCGCAAATGAAAAAATCCATTTTTTAAATCTAATACTGAAAAAACTTTAGCTTCTTTAAGTTTATCTATCAAGTCATCTATAATAGGGAGAGGAAACTCATCTTTTACCATCTTTTTATTTATCGGCCTGTAATCAACACAAACTCTTGTGTTTCCGTCTTTCTTTTTAATGAGTACCAAAGGGGATGAATACTCTGAATAACTCACCCGAATAATTCCATCTTGTAGCCACTCATCTACCTGTTTCTCGATCAATTGCTGCTCTGTTAACGAAACACGTCTAGGTCGCTGAGCAACGGGAATGTCATCCTTCAACACAATTTTCAGTTCGATGGGGGCTTCTTTTGTCTGCTTCGGATGATAGTTTTCAACACACTGGAGCACCTCGTCCTTCAGGCTATCATCTATTTTCCCTATAACAAAATCGTTGCAAACAAAACAATTTAAGACACTCAACCAATCGTCTTCACTAGGCACAATGTAAACCGAACCGTTTTTCATCACGGTGGTGACACGGCTGAGAAAACTTTGACCTAATAGCACGTCACAAGGTATTGCCTCCGAAGGCACGACATAGAACAACACATCCCTGTAAGATTCACCGTCTATCGCTATATCAGCCCGAAAATAACACGTCGAAAGTATTTTCGCCTTACCGAGCCCTGCAAACGTGTTCCCTTGTTTGATTGTTTTAACGCCTAGGTTTTCCGCGAAAGTCATCGTACTTAAATTACATTCACTACCACTGTCGATAAGAGAATTGGTATTTTTTACGCCTAAATGTCCATTAAAATTCACCGATTTGAAGTATTTCTTGACGTCTGTAGTTGAATCGCGTCCCTGACTTTGACAATCCACAGCTACTTCACTATCCGAACTTGCCGCTATACTCGCGTCGTTCATTCGAGTACAATCGACCGATGTGACATTAGCTGCAATGTACGTCTTCTTGTATTGTGCGGTTGGCACAATTAGCGCGTTGTAATTTACGTTCCGTTTCTCGCTGTCGCTCCGTCGCTGTCCGTCGTGATGTCGTGAAGTTGTTTCTTTTGCACATTGAGAAGAAATATGGCCGAACTCGTTACACCGGAAACACTTCATACCTTTGTCTTTGTTCGGACATTTTGATGACACGTGACCTTTCCCTCCGCAACTATAGCAAAATTTTTCATTTTTCGATCTGAAATTTTCAGGTTTTGCCGCACTCGTACTTGTATGCTGTCGTTTTTGGATGCTTTCTTGAACCTGCTCGTATATTTTCAGCTTCTCTTTAAGGTCGCCATACGTCGTCGTCCCATACAACATTATTTTGTTCGTTTCCGTGTCAACAATGCCGTCAATTATGTACCTGATGGCTACATAGTCTGGTATCCGTCCTCTCTTCCCTAATTCCTTCATTTTTAGCATGTAGTCTTGACAATTTTCGTCCTTCTGTTTCTTCCTTGCTGACATCATCTCGTGTATAGTCTTGGCGTCTAAGGTGTCCGGAAACTCACGCTGTAACGCAGCTTTTAGGTCTTCCCACGTCTTGTAGGGTCGCTCAGATTTTAGCCATAGCGCCGCCGTTCCTCGTAATGCTCGTCTTGCTAAAATCAACATTTGTAGTGGAGTCCATTCAAAGATTTCGGCGTTGTCCTCCAACTCGGATATCCACTTGGACGCGGGGTACGATCGGTCTTGCCCCGTATACGTCGTGATTAGATCTTCTGCCAGAAAATTGGATATTCCTCTCATCATCGCCTTACTGCCGCTGCCGCTGCCGTCTTGCTGGGTGGCTGGCACGTCTTTTTCCGTCATATTTCGTCGTGGTGGAGCGTCGTGCTCCCGTCGTTCTGCAAAATGGCGTCTTTTGATGACCGCGTGCGCGTGCGTCCGCCTCGTCGTTTTTCAAGCGTCGTACCGTCCAATATCCCAATCTATATCCCGGCGAGCTCCCACTTTGTAGTACTAGGGGCTTTTAGACTTGGGATTTGGATAAAAACTTCTTTAAACTCACTTAATTCGTTTATTGAATGAAATGATTAAAATGCACATGCGCACCGTCCTAGGGTCTGTCGTCGTATATCGAAAATGTAAGAAACCATTCTAATCTTACTTTCTCTTTCACTCTCTTCTATTTAGCTCATTCATCCGTCCCTTTCACACCCTTGCGTTCCGATCCACTCATCATTTCTACATTTGTTTGTTTGTTTATAAATATCTCGATGGTATACTGAGTCAGAAAAAGTCAATTTCTTTCCATTATAACGCAGCGCTAAACTGGCCCCTGACACCCACTGGCCAGTTATTTATCCAGGTAAGCAGGGCCGGATTTGCAATATGGCCATCGAGGGGTGCCGTGTCGGGGCCCTCAAGCAATGTACAACTCTACATCAGACACTCACTGCTGGACATAGGCCTACCCTAAAGGTTCTCCCCTCTTTCTTAGGTAGATGTATCGTCAGACTACCTAGTCGGTGGACGTCCTACGCTCCGCTTGCTGGTCCGTGGTATCCATTCGAGAACTTTCCCTGACTCGAACTTTAGCCTTGATGTTGGTGATGAAAAAAGATTTCCTCTAAGCAGAAAGCCCCAATTCAATACAGGGCCTCTATCTAAAGCGTTGCCCATATAACTTTGACGTTAGGTTAATCCAACCCTGCAACTAGGGAAGAGAATCGGATCGTTTCGTGAGATTGCGGTTCCGGGACGCGGTGATAACAATTAGAGAGGTCAAGCGGGAAAGAATTGCGAGTTAAAGCGGGCGCGATCCTTTGTACTGGACCGCTATCGGATCGCTTTCTCGCGGCTCCCGCCTCTGTGTGACCCGGCTCTAAGGTTAAATCCGGCTTGCAGGGGCTGCATGGATTGAAAATCGCGTTTTGAACTTTCGCAGTTTTTGCCGTTGTATTGGAATAGTGCTTGAGAATCGATTGCAATTTTGCAGAAATTTGCTGAAAAACTAGATTTTTTAACCGACTTCCAAAACGGAGGAGGTTCTATCTTCGTCTGTTTTATTTTTGTGTATGTTCATCGATAATTTCGCCAATTGTGAACCGAATCGAAAAATTATTCTTTAGTTCAAAAGAGTATACTCCCGAGGTGGTCCCATTTAAATTTTACAGAAATCGGCTGAGCCGTTTTTGAAAAAATCAACAATACAACAATAATGTAAATTCGAGCGAAATATTCGAATTTCGTACACGATGGAAGGCGGTTTTACCATTTTTTGCGAAAAATAATTATTTATTATTATGATGATAAGCTTTGCTTAAAATTTAATAATTATACGTTATTTATACGTTGATTACATTTATTTTGCGCAATATTTTACTAGGCACTTAAAATAAATTAAGCACTTCAGAATTTTATTTCTTTTACCGCGTAAAACTTTCTGTTTTAATTGTAATTGTTTTCTAAGCGTTATGATAGTAATAGCATCTCGTTCTGGACTTTCGTTAGTCGAAATGAAGTAAATTAAGTTAGAACCGTTGCATAGTTGGCTCATAAGTGTTGCAGTTACGTTGCGTGACGTCACGCGTCGCTGCCGTCGACCGTCTATCTTGTGTAGGGTTGGCTCTACATCTCTGTTTTTTAAAAATATGAAATGAATGAATGAAACATTTGAAGTATTTCTTTTAGTACATTATGTACAGAAAAGTTTTTACCTGATTTTTATTGATAAACTGTCGTTGTTGAGTACACATTTCTTTGTTGTGATGGAATATCTAACTAAACTGAAGAAACAAAAAGTTGGGTCGAGGTGATTCTATCTGCGTGAACTACGGTGTCAGGTGCCTTAAAAAGACCTAAATAAACATCCAAAATATTATATGCTGTAAAACTCACAGCTCACAGATGTGTTTGCTTTAGGCACTTTCGATTAATTTCGATTAATAGCGGTAATTGTAGCTTAATACAGAGAATGCATCGTTTCTTCTGCTTTTCATTTTGAATAACTTTTTATCACCGTACTGCAAGGTCTTTCTTAACAAGAAGAGAGGACTCTTCTTGTTTCTACAATTTGTGCTTTTTGGGTGCAACTTCCTAGGTGGTCAAATTGGCATTTCCACATTGTATTGAGATTTTTACTAAGCGTTCTTTAAGCATAGATACGATTTACATGGCCGACACAATTGCCTAAACAATGTTTTTTTTTTGTTTATAAACTAACAAGTGACAGCACTACTCACCGTTCCGTCGCGTCGTTCCCCTAAGAAGCAGCGGATGCGTTTCCTTCAGAACAGAATTACTGATTTACATTGTTTTTACCATCAGTGGCCAGCTAGCCCGACGGACAAACAATATGAATTAAACATTATAATCTATTTCTTGGTACAACATTTCTTGTTTAAAAACCATACTGATGGTATCTCAGGATATTACTAATATTAATATTACTATACGTTATGGGGTTATTACCTTTGAAAAAATAATACTATTAATAAATTAATTTAAAAAATCATGAATGTCTATTTCAAGAGCTGAAAAGATAAAAAACGGAACTAATCAATTTGTCAGTGAAGTGTACCTACTCTAGGTACTAACTTTCGTCGCTATCGGGTAACGTTTGTTGTGGTTGTAAATTGGCCTGACATTGAAGGGCCATTAGATATGGTCAATGGTAGGCCTATGTACAACAGCATTTGTTATTCGAGCGACGAAAGTACAAATACTTGACTTTTACAAGTTTGCAGCGCTGATTTATATTTGGGAGAGTAGATCATACGCTTTTGATTCATTATTATTTATTCGGGGTAATTATTTTGCTTCTCTTTGTATTAAAGTGTGACTTGTGTATATTCCAGGCCACGGCGTCGCTCCGGCTCCAGCATCGTGGTGCTGGGCGCGGAGGAGGAGAAGGCGCCGCCCCCGGATGACGACAGAGACATGCTCAAGATGCTCTCCATCTCACAGGATACCGGTCAGTATCCCTGCTCTACCAAGCTTGTTTGTAGTCTTATCTTATGGAAGATGAAGGAAGAGAAGGCGAGCTTAAGGTGAAAAGAAAGATCAAAAATAAAAAAGGAATCCAAAGGATATCGATCGGTACCCCTGCTCTACCGACCTTTCTTCCAGTCTAACATGCATAGAGTGAAGCAGAGGAGACGTCGACTTCGGATGATGACAGCGACATGATCAAGATGCTTTCCATCACACAGGATACTGGTCAGTATCCCTGCTCTGCCAAGTTCGCTTGTAGTCTCAACATAAGGAAGATGAAGGAAGAGAAAGCGAGCTCAAGGATAGTTATATCCCAAAGGATATCGATCGGTATCCCTGCTTTACCGACCTCTCTTTTAGTCTAACATGCACAGAGTGAAGCAGAGGAGACGTCGACCCCGAACGATGACAGCGACATGCTCAGGATGCTCTCCATTTCACAGGATACCGGTCAGTATCCTCATTTACGGTCGTGGCACCAGTGTTGCCGACATACGCGATTTATCGCCATTTAATTAGGGCTGTCGCGGCGCCATACAACCCTGACTGGTCACCATTTTAGCTACTTCGGAAATAACACGGAACAGATCATCAATTTATGTGATCAGGCTCCACTGAATGGAGTACAATTAGGCGACTTTAGGCTACTTCGTGACAAGTTTTGACCCACTTAACTATTGAAATGGTTACATGGCCATGCAGAAAGCATCAAGTGTGAAGAATCTGCAACCGCATTGTATACGGGATCAATGCAGTTGCAAAATCACTGTTCCTTTCTCAAGCTGGATGAAAGATGAAGGAGGAAAGATGTGTGTACCACTAATTATCGTGTAGGTACTATGACTATTCTCATTATAAAAAAAATATCTCATATCACCGATGGCTATAATAAATGGTGTGCTGCGAATGCTGTGATTCTGCTGTTCAAGTTTTCAGTGTAATCGCATACTTATTTGTGTAAGACTTACCTATCTGGTGGACGCGACGCGTGACCAAAATGCTGGTGTTTATTTGGCTCAACGCATAAGCATTGCCATTCAGCGTGGCAATGCAGCCAGCATGCTGGGCACGCTGCCAACTGGCAGTGGGCTTGAGCATTTGGATTATCTTTAGACCTTCAAAGGTCTGAGGATGATCCAATGCTTTTTTATGTAATAGTAGTGTAGTTTTATTGTAGTTAATAAAGGCACTTTTGCCCGTAAAAAAAAGGTATATTTACAAAATAAATTCGCATCTGTGTATTCGTACGCTAAAAATTTAAGAGTAATTTTAATTACTTTACCGTAAGGTATTCAAATGTTTTGTTACTTAATTTTTTTCCACGCGAGAATACAGGGCAAACCTTGACTTTAATTTATAATTAGGTATAGACTGACTGAGTGACTGACACTGATAAATACTGAAATTAAAATAGATTGGCACAGCGATTATTCAAGCCGCCCACGCGTGGTAAATGCCCTCATCTATCAGGTCATTCGCCCGATGGTAAGCTCCTGTCTACCTGAAAAACTTACCTCCTGATCGAGATGACAATTTCGACTTTGCGAACGTTTCTGTGGATTTTACGGAAATAAAGTAGATAAGTAGATTTATTTGTCTGATTAGCTATTTTTAAATTCAACTCACTTGGTGTTGGGATGTCTACATACGGATTGCAGATTGATCACTGTCTAATGTAAGAGAGCAAAGAAGAGAGTTTTTATGTGTTTTATTATTATTTTCGCTTGGAAAAAATTACCAATGTCATAATTTTTGGACCAAACGGCGGATGTTTGGTCCACGGACCGTGTTTACTGTTTCTTATAGACACTGCATCTAAGTATAGGTTGTCTTAATAACAAGATTACAACTATTTTTAACGTAAAACTAAGAGTTATTATTATGATGAACATTTCAAAAATTCGTCGCGGATGAAGGACTCGAACCTGCGTCTTCGGATCACTAGCCCGACGCTCTGCCAACTGAGCTAATCCGCAGTACTAACTCCGCGTCGAATTTTGTCATCAGAGCGTCGGGCTAGTAATCCGAAGACACAGGGTTCGAGTCCTGCATCTGCGACGAATTTTTGAAATATTTATCATAAAAATAACTCTTTGAGATAAACCTAGTGTGGGATGCACTTTGAAATTAAAATCATTTCAATGTAAAACTAATTAGGCATAGGTAGATAGAGACGTCCTCTTTCTATTATTTACACCTACTAAGCACCTATATTGTATGCAACTGATCATACTTGTAAAAAGTTCTAAATAGCAGTGCAACACCTTTTAAGTGCTATGATATAATAAGCCAGCCATCTAACAGACTTTTTGCAATGATGTAAGATGGTTGAAGTAACCGTACCAGCTAGTTCAATTTTTTCGGGAGTTTTGCTAGTACATAACTCAATAACTCATCGTAGATTCACGAAAACTGATTTAGACATGATTTGGATAACTAATCTTACTCCGTCAATCTAAAAATCCAGTAATCGAGTGGAGATCATGTCCATGACTATCAAAAATTTAATTTTTGAAACGTGAGATAATTATTTCTCGCAAAAAATGGTATAACCGCCGTCCATCGTGTACAAAGATCGAATATTTCGATCAAAATGTTTTCATTATTGTTGTTTTATCAAAAACGGCTCAGCGGATTTCTGTAAAATTTAAATGGGACCACCTCGGGAGTAGGTATATACCCTTTCGAACTAAAAAAGATTCTTTCTATTCGGTTCACAATTGGCGAAATTATCGATAAAATACACAAAAAATACATACAGACGAACATAGAAACTCCTCCTTTTTGGAAGTCGGTTTAAATGTAAAGCTCACTCCTGCTAAATACTCGGTCTTAACCTACTTCTTATGAAGTTAATCCGACACGATAAACTCGTATGTAAGAAGGTTCCTATATTATATTTCCATTGGCTCCTAGCCGTGCTTGATCAAAATCCAAAGCGAAATATTCCAAACAGTTAATTATCGCAGTTTTTGTCTCCGGCCATCAAATGACCTTTACAACAATGGAACAAACGAGACAAACACCCGGAAGTTCAGCTCGCTACATGCCATCTCCTTTTAATTATCCGCTGCTAATTGCTAGCCATCCGAGAACTACGTGAGCTGCTTGTAATTATAATACTCTTTGGTGAACTTTAATTACGATTGTAAACAATATTTGGGAAGCTAGTCAAGCCTGTTGACACGAGGGAGCTGGGTGAACAGGACAGCGTGTCATCAGCGCTAAGACAGCTACTTAATTGTGAGTCATATTCTTGCAATTTCACTTTCGATTAAAATATCTAGTCGAATGAAGGCGACTGTTAGTAGTGTTTTGGGTATTAAAATACAGTATCGATATCCCCTGCCTGTAGAACCTATGAGAAAGAGAGGTCATCTCTAATAGGCCTGCGGATGGTTGACGATAGGGCTCTAACTCGAAAAGACTGATAATAAAAAGCACAAAAATTAAAATATCCTGCGGTGAAAAAATTAAATTAAAGTCAGTGCAGTCGATCGGGTTTATAACCCGACTACACCCTAAAATCTCTGCATCTTGTGAAGCTTTGCTTTCGTCAAAAAAGTTGTAAACCTAAAATAAAACAATATATTTGGCTACAAATAAGACCATATACTAGACTATACTTGTCCACAAATAAGACCCAGCTACTATGAAATGTACGTAGTAAAGATAACAAGCATTCAAGGTCAGCGAAAGTCCTTAAAACCGGTGCAATAATTTCCAAATGCAAACAGAAAAGAATATAACCTCGGTAATTGGCTGATACGCCCGTCCGGATAACAGAATTACACCCGGCTGTAGAATTAGGCCGAACTAACACGAGGACACCAAAGTAAAACCCGTTTTTGATGCATTACGTAGATGTGCTAGCAAAGACTGCATGGTTACTAGTAGGTACTACTCTTGTGGGTCATATTAATGTCGGCAACAGCATGCCAATAATAATTTGAAAATGCAGTAATCATAAAAGCAATAAGAAAAATAAAACTAATCCTTAAATTAGTAAACCAACTAAAGAACAAATAAAGTAAGTAAATAGGTATCATACTTTATAAGGAATGCATTCATGTCGTTGTAATAATAAACTAAGAAATTAAAATAGTTCTTCTCGTTATTTTGACTCAGGTCAAAATATTTGACTTTTGACTCATGTCGAAATAACTCGGATCGGTATTTAGATGCAGGTGGCTCCAAAATGTTGTTTTGGAAAATTGTACATAACGAAGTAAATAGCGTTAATTATTAAATTTTAAATATGTCGAGGGCTTTAAAACTGAGGGCCAAATACCTATGTGATTTCATTTAATGTCAGCTCTCTACCCTGCATATTTCTATGAGAGTCCTTAAAGCACGCTATTTGAATTAGGTCAAAATCACACGAGGAAATAGCAACTCAATCTAAAAATCTAAACTCAACACATTAGACGACTGACAGGTTGCAGTGCGTTTGAAAATTAGTTTGCCATAAGTTGTGTTGTGTGAAGATTTATTACTTGAATTTAATAAATACTATTCACAATAGACACCAAAATGTATTTGAGAAGTTACAAAACTTAATCTATACTTATCAATCACATACATGAGGAAAAAAGAATCTATTTACCAGTTTCTGTAGTTCCCGGAACTAGGTATAATCACGGTCTTTTCAAACTTAGAGTGAATTAGCTGCGTGCGTCATATTGGACCACTTTTTCACCTATCATCAGGCTTATTTATGGTGACCTATTCGCGACAAAAATGCCAGGTTGTCAATACAATTGATTGCGTCAGCATTGAAAACCGGTTATTGTGTGGTGTCCTCATGTGAGACAGGCCTCACCCGGCTATAGAATTATCCCCGGGCCGGCGCGACAGAAAACTGACGTTAATTCGATCAAACTCGGAGAGGCGATTTTTTAACGGTTTGTACGCCAATAAACTTTGCTTATTGATTACGTGACCACTAAATGGGTTTCTGAAATCTTTTTAGGATTAGAGGGGAGGAGAATTTTTACTGAGCGATAATGACGCGATATATTATTATTTTTTTTCGCAAAAATGGCATGGCCGACTTCAAACGTGTACAGAATTCGCGAATATTTCGCACAGATCTATGTGGCATTTTTCATATTATAGTTGATTTTTTAAAAATGGCTCAGCCGATTTCGATAATATTTAAATGGGACTAATATTGAAGTGTATTCTTTCTAATAAAAAAATAACTATTAAAATCGGACTACCACGTAAAAAGGTATGCGTGGTTATACATAAAAAAATACGCGTAAAAAATATTAAGTACCTCCTTCGTTTTGTTGTTCTAAAATGAAGTATATCGTAATCAGATCGCTGATGGCCGATGGAGTCCAATAATTTTCGAATGAAGACCTCGTACCGGATAGCGCGGCTTGGGATATCTCACAGATGGGATGTTCAGCGTTCACTTGACAACTGACTGTCTGACTTGACCCTGCCGCCGCAAACCTTACAAACAACTGGTCTCATAAGACAATAATATTACCTATAGGAGGCATATTTCCTGCAGTGAACGTCTTATGGCTGAGGTGACACTGGCAGATTAATCCATCACTCGGGAATTCTCTTTTATTAACACGCTTCAATTAGGTCGACGAGTAACCAATGTAATGGAATCTAAGGTAACTAATTTAACCATCTTCCAAGGGTCGTAGCGTAATGGAAATTGGCAGCTATATGTAGTTCTAATGACAATACAATAATAATATGGTATTGTCGAGCTGATCTGATAATGGAGCCGGAAGATAAGAACTGGAACTTCATGATGAAAAATCGTATCATAGCTGTTTTGGATTTCTTTGAAATGTAATTTAATGAACTTTGACCACGATTAGGTTTCAATGTCTGATGATGAAGCCGGAAGATAAGATCTGGCATTCCATGATGGAATATCGTATCATAGTCGTGTTTGCACTTGTGAGAAAGGCCACGTAAAACGTGTTTATCTAGTGTTTTTTAAACGTTAAAATGTTATTTTCTAAATGATCAAAAATGCTTGGCTTACCGGTATGTCATAGACAAAGATATTTTTTTCTTATGCTGAGCCAACTGAGACTACAACTTGGGGTCTTCTTTAGAATGTTACTTGTCTAAACATTATACGTCTTATCAAAAATTCCAACATCTTCTTATAGTACTTTATTGTATAACAAAATCCCTTGACAATAGTCCAAGGAACATACGAGTAGATCAATAAACAATAGAATTACCGATAAAAATCTAAACGTTACCGTCACGTTATCCGAGAAAACGCTTACTTAGATTATAAGTGCATTGAACTTGGCTGCTTACTCGAATGTGGATTAAACTGGCTCAGGAAGCCTTACACATAGTTACCACGCTAATCTTTGTTCCATCGCTAACCTCGGCAATAGCTGTCCATTTTCTACAGTAAAATTACAATTATCAACATAAGCATAAAAATAAATTAGCAAGACATTAACTAGTTTTTTGTAGATGGCTAGTTTTTATGGATAATCGTAGTTTACAGCTGTGGGCTGTGGTTGTATTCGTTCAGCATGTTCCATAGCCGACTACAGGTAGCATGAACAGACTACAGACTCTTCGGACGACACGTGCCGCTGCAGCATACTACGCGTTGCTAGCTGAGGAATGGACAAAAATACATACCTTTACATTTTGTCCTAACCATATTTGCAGAGGTGGGTATAAGTACTAATCGATTTTGGAATTGGGCCTATAGTAATAGTTGGAATTGGGCCCATGGTGAAAGTTATTTCGAGGATGTAAAACAACAGATCATTCATTACCTATAATTATACTGTGGATGCTATCTTATAATTTTATTTAATAGTTTACTAACTTTTTGCTATAAATACTGATCACAAATATACCATTCTTGCCCTAGTATGTTCAATGCCGTCCATGACCAATTTCTAAATCCCCCGTCGTTGTATTTTCCAGGTCCTCACCGAGAGATGCCGGTGGACGTTCCAGACAGCTTCATCGCTCGGAACAAGACCCCCCCGCGGTACCCGCCGCCCCGCCCCCCACAGGTACGGCTCCGAGCCTGCAGGGACGACGAGCCCCTTCTCTCCTCTGGAGGATCCGGCACCAGCTTCGGCAGCAAACAGAGCACCGTCCTTCAGAGCACTGTCGACATCTCCGGCCCCAGCTCCGACGGCTCTGGGAGCTTCAAAAACAACTCTACCATCGAATTGCTATCCTTACCGCAAAGCTCCGACGGCTCAGCGACCAGCTTCGGCAGTAAGAAAAGCAAACGATCGTCAGAAACAGCGAAATGCGGCGATTCAGATCGCTCCGAATCAGTAGCTTCAACTAACTTGAGTGACCATAAGATACAGCTTCTGATTTCGAACGGGGAGGACTCTTTGCTTGACTGCAGGGAAGGTGTGACCTACTCGGCTAGAACAGACTCAGTCCTGATTCGAGAGGCGGTTTATGCGTCCTACAAGCTGCCGCCTGGGTTTGACACGACGCCTGTCTTGCTGGGAAGAGAGGTGGCAGTGGACGTGCCGGAAACCTTTGTCCAGGTCGTGAAGACGACCCCGAAGTACCCTGGTGCCGTGGACAGAAAGAGCGTGTTGCAGGTAAAGCACGCCAGCATGGACCATCATGGGTGGTGGTTGGGGGTGATTTGGTATGGGTTAGTATAGTTTTGAGTTCATTGCAAGGATTGAAGAAATGCTCGCAGTTATTTTTCTGAAGTTTTTCTTTTGAAAATGATTTAGACAAGTTTAGATTATGATTTTTTGTGGCTGCAACATGCAAATTTAAACGCAAAACGAACACTATAATTAAGCTAATTAACACTAGGCGGTCTTATCGCTGGAAGCAATCTCTTCCAGGCAACCTTCTATGTCTAGACAAGAGAGTTCTGTTGTCTAGACAAACCTATTCTAGGTTTTAAGACAATATAATAAGTACAATATGTTTGTAAAAGTTATTTAAATAAATAAAAAAAAAAATGTACTTAAAGGACATGCAATCAATTTTAGTTCATCTGTCAGAATACACAATACAGTTTGCTATTTCAACAATAATCTTTGTAAAGACTATTTTCAGTCTATATCAGATTAGTTCACAACTAAACACTTTATAAGTTATAACAAAGTACAAAGATATCATGCATACTCTTTAATCCTTTCAATGCATTCCAAATATCAAAAGTCGGTGGTAATAACATCTCATTACAACATTAGCTATAAGTATTCGTAATTGATAGGTATTTAGCATAAGTTGCACGGGACATCACATCTCAACCGAGTATGACGATTCTAAGTCCCTTATTACAATGGAATAAGGCTTTGTTCAGCTACATTGTGATTTGATGTCCAGAGAATGTGCTAGCTAGTATTATCGGCATTAGACTAACCACTAACCACCTGGGATAATGGGATGTAAACTCGTTTTATGGACATTTTACTGCAGAATACTTATTGCAACAGCCAACTTATGTGCGAAAACGAACAAATAATGAACTAAAATTCTTTAACTAGCAGGTTTTAGTTTTGTTCGAGAATAATGATAGTGGCTCCTTGTGAGAGCGGCATAGATTAGTTGGTCGGATGTTTTCAAATGTTCTGCAATCGATATGTCCGTGAAACTAGTTTGAATGGACTAACCACTAAAGGGTCGAATGTCGATAAAATAGGAATGGCGTATTCAATTTAGAAGCTACATCTGTAGTGTAACTTCAGAATATATTTTACTAGCTGCCCATTCCGGCTTCGCTCAACTACGAATAAATTTATATAATATTTGCTACATCCTACATTGTATAATATTGAAATTGAAATTGAAAAACTTTATTCGACATTACAAACACAAAAAACAACAATAATGATATAAAAATAATGAATTTAGAAATGTCGAAAAGGGCTCACCTCAGCATTATGCTGAATGCAGGTAGGAACCAAACACTCAGCGCTGGTTTTCAGGTGAGCCCTTTTTGAGGGGTAGGTAACACACAAACATAAAATAAGAAATATGAGAAAAATATTTAACAAACAGTGCAAAGTTAAGAGAAAATCGAACAACATAAAGTCAACGTACATGAAATAAACGTAGTAAATAAATAAAAATATACAATAAGATGAAGTACCTTATAATAATAATTAATAACTAGCCAATTATTGAACTGTTCATTGTGTGATTTTGTCGATGCCTGAAATCAAAATGTAGATAAAAAGCAGTTCTTTCTTCAAGTGAACGATGGTAGGTCCCTTCCTATTCTAAGGGTGCAAGTGAGCGTTAAACTTAAATAATCGGCCAAGTACGAGTCGGACTCGCTCACGGAGGGTTCCGTACTGTATGGGAACCCCCCTTAAATTTTTATTTTATTTTAATTTTATTATTTTTTATTGAAGTGAATATATAACTAAATATTCTGTGAAAATTTGAAGCATCAACCTGTTACCATTATTGATATAGAGCGAAAAACGGCTAAAAAATCAGGTTTGTTGTATGAGAGCCCCCTTAATTATTAATTTTATTCTGTTTTTAGTATTTTTTGTTATAGCGGCAATGGAAATACATATCTGTTAAAATTTCATCTTTATAGCTATAACGGTTCATGAGATAAAGCCTGGAGACGGACAGACAGACAGACAGACGGACAGCGGAGTCTTAGTAATAGGGTCCCGTTTTTACCCTTTGGGTACGGAACACTAAAAAAGATATTGCGTGGAGTCCCTCCGCGCGGAAGAAGTGAAACTTTGACACAATAGTGCTTTCATACCTCCTCGTACGTTACGCTCATACGTTAAACATTTAACGCAACCTTGTTGGAAGTCGCATTAGAAGTTTCACTTCAAATATAGGAAAACGTGTAGTTTTTGATTTTGATTCTACAGAACAACTAGAAAGACGCCTCACTACACGTTAATTTTCATTCGATATGTACGAAACAGTTTGACTCAACGTTTCTGGTTCATACGGCCCGGGAATTGAACAAGCCGGCTCTTCTGTTTCCTGAAGAAATTTAAAGTCAGAGTGAATAGGTGAAAATTGAAGGGAGGCAACACTGATTTCAATCAGAAATAACCATTTTTAAACATACATTACAACAAAGTCGGTAAAGCAAAGTGAATAACATTTGTTATGGGGTATTCTCTAGTTAATGATTATTGCCTGACAAGATAATTATAGAGCCTTAAGCCATAACTAGCACCTGCCTTATCTTTACCATTGATAACAACGAAGAGCGCCTGTTACAATAATGTTTCAAGGCGACAGGCGCGTATAGATGCAGTCATTTAATGAAGCTTATTAACAGTATGGATTCGAATCGCAAAAGATAGAAAGACCTGGATAGCTTTAGAGGAGGCCTTTGTCGAAGGACAAGCTGGGGAAAAGGATACTACCAACCGACAGTAATTAGTTAAGGAAACAAAATTGCAAGCTCAGCAATAAAGGCTCATTTTATTTTATTTTATTTATTTATTTTATTTTTTTATTAGCAGTAATTTACAAAGACGTCAACTGTAGTTTTTTGGAAAACATAATATTATTATGTACCTATATGATTATATTAATTACCTCTCATATTTTTTCCGGAAATGATTACTGGGATAAGATATATTTTCTTAAAACCTCTTTGACAAATAACGTACTGTATGATTTTTTGTGTGTTAGTGTGTTCAGTCATATCAAGACTCAATTTTCAATGCCTCTCTAACTAACAGTTTATCTTCATTTGAAGAAGTGTAAAGAATATGAGAGAGATATTTGAGTAACGAAGCGAGCATAACATCTAAAACATATATAACTGCCTATATAAGTCTTAATCTTCATTAATCAGAATTGTATTAAAGTTAATCACCAAAATGATCACGAAATCACTATTATTTAAATCATCATCATGTTCATCACTCACGCTTTGTGCACAAAACGCTCTTCTGTCCGCGGTACTTAATTTTAATATGTTAGACATATTTTACCAGTAATTAAATTGAATTTGTTCAGATTATAGGACATTTGGCCACGAGATGACAACAGATTAAAACCGCAGAAAAACGCTGGATGCTGTTTTTAACCGTTAAGGTAGAATTCTGAAGCCGGCTACTGCGCGCAGTTGGCTTCTACGACTACGGACTAACTACACTTACAGTTTCGCCGCGATACTATTAGCATTTATGTATTTCATTGCTTTTGCAGCAGACTAATTGTCTGTTTGTACTCGTATTTCTATGAAATCCAAAAAGACCGTAGGCTGTCGCAACGCCTGTCTACGCAATATCTACGTGTTGCCTGAGGGCACTGTCGTCTGCTGCTGCGTGCAGACTACGGAATCGTACCTTAGGAGTATCTGGGCAGGCATATACCCAGCAGTGAAAGTCCTAGGGCGTTTGTGATCCAGATTTTAAGCACGAAGCCCTAACATATTTTCAATAATATGATTTATCATCAAATACTCCTAAAACGTCGTGTTATGTTCTGATTTTGATGTAATTTTTTTATCATTTATTTGTGTGTAGTAGTTCCGGTAAAAGGAAAGATAAATCATCTGAATGTTTCATCTTCTCTTGAAGAAATCATCTTCTCTCTTTCGTTTTTATAATGTCTATTTTCAATAATGGTTACATTTCCATTTTTCCATTCCCATCAATTTCTATAAAGATCGGCGAAAAAGATGTTTCTTATGTGACCTTTAAGGGGATTTCATCCACCTGGTAGGTATGGCCAACTCTTTGCTAGTATAGGTAGAATCAAACGTCTTGACTGCTGTGATGTTAGGTACAACCTAATCCTCGCGCAGCTGTTCCGTGAGCTTCAGTCAGAATTGGGATACATGCACCTTGTAGCTAACATCCGTGAAGCCGTGGTGGTTTAGTGGTAATGACACCCGCCTTACAATCGTGAGGTCGTGGGTTCAAATCCCGAACCCGTACCAATGAATTCCTTGGAAGTTGGAATTTATGTACGGAATTTCACACCACTGGCTTTTCGGTGAAGGAAAACATCGTGAGGCAACCTGCATACGTCCGTAGAAGAAATTCGATGGCGTGTGTGAATCCACCAACCCGCACTGGGCCAGCGTGGTGGATATGGCCCAATCACCCTTCGTGGGTAGGCCTACGTCCTGTAGTGGACTATTAAAAAGGCTGGTACAGTACAGTAGCTAACATGACAGCCGTCAAGATGTTTTATTCCGGCCTACACGTATCTTTTTGCGTATAAAGCCTTAACGTTCAAAACTTTATTTTTTGCGGGAAATTCTGTGTATCCGTTTTAGTTTCCTAGACGCTAATGACGCATATAAGGCGGGGGAAAGCAAACCCCTGGCATGTCCCTAAGTAAGTGACTTCAAGATACCGACGTTTGTGGTACGTAGCGTCAGTGTAAGTGTGAATTTTTTTCATAAACGCTCTCATACGAGAGTATTTTTTTACTATCATTTGTATTTAAAATGAGTTGTAAGCGGTCTAAATGCTTAGTTTTCAGCTATCTACATCTAGAAAAATACAAGTTCAGGTGAATAGTACCAATTATGCCGTAATAATCAAGTTATGATGTTTTCATGAGCTATCATGCGTTATTGGCCGTAAATGAGGCGAGAATAACAATAATGCGATCGGTCAACTATGCAATGATATTCACCAATTTGATACCATGCAAAAATGTTAAATATGTATGTTTCAAATTTAAATGTCTCTAAACCCAAAAAAACTGCCATAAACCGGTTTATTTGCAGTGCTCTGAACCTACCTGCATCAACTGTTGTTAAAAAGTGCTTTGTATTCGGATTTCTTATGGTTATGATTTTTTTCTAGTTAAAACAGGTCTTCATAACTAACATAACCAAAAAAAGAAGCTCCTATAGTTAGAGAATATTTTTTTGTAATTTTTTTTTTAATTTCTTGAAAATTTCGTCACCTGTCTGGTTATTCATTAATATGATTTTATTTTATTATCATCATAACTGTTTCTATATATCCCCTATTTCATTTAAATCTGTCTACGTAACATCATTTAATAATTCCCTGAGTCATACTCTATTGATGCAAGAGGAGGTCTACAAAGTTATGGACGTACGTCATACATACGTCAGGTGTTAGTGTAACAAAATCACACGTCAGTCGTTAAGGGTTAATCATCATATCAGTCGTAGAACGTTCATTGATATACAGCAAGAGAGATATTAATGAACGTTAAGAATATAATAAAAAACGAAGAACCATAAGATCTTGCTATAGGATTGGCTGGAAGCAGTTTGTACCTCCAGTATTCTTTTCAGTTTTAAGAATTTGACGATTACGATTAGTAAAGATTTGAAACCCTCTGCCAGCTGAAAGTCCTTAAAACTTGCGAAGGTAAACCTTCCTTGTATCGAAAATTAATAGGGCATTTTGAAACTGCGAAATCTGATTTTCTGTTGAGCTTATTATGCCACTATCGTGGAACAAGTTTCTATTATCTAAAAAGGCTTTTCGTGTTCCAATCTGTATAATATTTAACTAGTTATCTTCCCTGTTTAGGCTGTTAGCTAAGTAACCTAATATACTTTTATGAAATTCACCTAATGTGTATTTGAAATTATATTTATTCCAGTGATGTTTTTCCTTATGAAAATACTCACTTGCCTTTTTCCCTAATGGAATAAATACGAATGGTAAGGAATATTTGTTAACGTATTAGCTCTTACTGGGCCACTACTTGTACCTCTTGTGACCCAGTTGCGGGTTTTAAAACTAGTGGTGTGACATTTATTGGATTCATTCCATTAAGACAAGTGTGAGGTGCGAACTTGTCCATACAAAAACAATAAGCTGTTATCTACCTCTAAATATGATCCGATTTGAGTGTTTTTTTTTTCATATAATCAGCACTTCAATACTCGTAGCTAGGTTTACAGTTTACTGTTGTTTAAATAACTTTAAAATTATAAACCTTTAAAGCCATATCTTTACACAAAACTTTGGCTGAAAAGTAAACCTACATAAATTAAAAACTTTTCTGAAAAAATTAAAACGTACGGACGTGCAATATTTCTAATTCAACCGATTTGACACCAAAATCACAACATTTTGTTACAAAATAAGGGGTGCAAAGAACTCCCGGAACGTAAATTTGATCAAAAATGTACTGAAAATTCTCTTGATGTTTCACAGGAAACGCGAAAACAGTGGTCACCTCATACTCCTCTTGATTGTAGGCTGTATTCGTTAAGTAAAATTATGTTTCTCAATCTAAGACAACATAAGGTTTATAATTACATAGTAATATATTTATAATGACATAAACTCCCTATACAATACAAACATCACCGGCAAAGTATTTTTTTCGACAGACAATTATTTATTTGTGTACTTAGTTAACAAATTATACTAATCTAATTTTGGCTTAACAATCTCTTTTTCAGGATTATTATTAAGTTTTTAAACGTTAATCATATCATTAAGCACGTACTTATCTGTAAGTTTACTAGGAATTTTTTGGAAACAACATTTTTGTACACTTACGTAAGGCAGAGATTTTTATCAAAAAATATTATGTAATTTACACCCAAGTTCACCAACGCTTAATTAAGTTAAACGTGTGATTACTGTATTTAAACAACGATTAAACTCGGGTTTTAGACCCTAGTTCACCAACAGATGTTTAATTAATCAACCGTTGGTTGAATCTTAAACAGCTTTTTAACAAAATTTTGCTCTTCAGCAAGCAAAAACCGTTGATAAAATATTATTCACACGTTTAACTTAAACAAGCGTTGGTGAACTCGGGGCTTAGGCAGATAATTAAATACATAAGTATAATGATTTACCAATTATTCAAATACATAGATTACTAACAAAAAGGGATATAAGTATTTGTTTTTATGCCTTGGCAAAATGGATAGGTATATCTAGTAACATTAAATTAAGTACTTTCTATTGCTTGTTTTAATGCAATGTTTACAAATTGTGATTGTTCCTTGCGTGTGCGGTTCACTTAGACACGCGTTTGCGATAGTGCTGCCTCCTCTAACTATTTTTGCCAAGCTGTAAATACAAAACTAAAAGATAATTTTAACAACTTACTTTGTTTAGTTTATTATACTAATAGTTCAAAGTACGCGTAATGACTTAATTATGTATGGTAGAGATATCGCTAATACATAGCGTGCTCTATTGTTGTAATTATATTAATTGTGCAGCTAAATAAGTATTTATGTGCTGTATTTATACATCTTACTTATGCCTTATTAATAAATGCAGAGATACTTCGGTTTAGTTATTCCGTGTTTTGTCTTTCAAAAGTGAACTAGCTGCCTGTCCGGGCTTCGCCCGGTTATAAATAATTTATTTATAGCTAATTCCTTCAGGAATAAATATTCTAAAAGCTATTGAAAACCGCATTGCAATCTGTTATATGTACTTTAGAAGACATTAGCAGATACACCGAAAGACACGCAAAAAGGCGACTTTGCTGTATAAAATGTAGAGATTAAAATTGTCAAAAACTAACTACTACCAGAGAAAATATAATAATACTGTTACTACGGAATAACTCTGCGTTTATTATGGCTGATATCGTTCTTAGTAAATAGTTGTAATTATTTGGGGGTGCTTGCCATCCAGGAATGCAATGATGGTTCTGATGCTTAGGTTGCTAATTTTAAGATTTAGAAGATTATTTATATGTTATTGGGAGTATATATATAATATGCTATTTTACATTATGTCCGTCAATCCATTAAGTCATTTCCATTTTTGTTTTGTACAGGGTGACATCAAATTGAGACAGTAAGTTGTTGTTATGATTATCATTTTAAAGAAATAATAAAAAAAGTTGCGCTACAAAAGTTGTGATGTACCTTCTCCATTATAATTTCTGTAATGCTATCATTAAGAATTGTAAATATTATTATTTTGTGGAGTTGGTACTGAAATCGTAAAAAAGATACAACACTAGTTATATACAGACACACACAACTCTATACGAGATATAGTATACACAATAAAGAGTTGTGGATCATTGGATACATTTATGAAGAAAAGTATAGATCAAATCCTGTATTGACATATATTATTGTCTTTATAATATTTGGAAGTACCAAAGCCTAATCAAATGAACATCTATATATAAGTACAAACTGTACTCACTTTACAAAAAAACATTGTACAAAAAAATTTACGAAAATCACACAAAATATCTTGACTGTCAAGTTTAAACCTGCTTCCAGAAGAAAAAGTGAATTTCAGCGCGCAAAAATATAAGACAAAAGTTTTGCTAATATGTTTTAAGAACAACCTCTTTTTGTTTTGGTATTGAAGTCGTTGTTAAGTAATATGATAAGTTCAAGATACATTTTTTCATGTAATCCTGTAGATTCACCAGTCAAAGTATACAAAGCCCTACTCGTTACTGTTTAAAGAATAGGCATAATGACAAAAAAATTAATTAGTCCCTCAGATAGACTATCCAAAAATATTAGACACGATTTTTTTTGTCAATTAAACAAAAATTGATAAAGATATATCCTGTTAAAGTTCCGCGTGACGTCATAAGTGCCATACAAATGTATAGACTTATGTAAGAGAGGTGACGTCACTACCCCCACTCCCAAACTTTGACACGGTTTATATTTGTCATTTGTTGTTTCGTTAACGAGAGAAAAAATACGTGTCCAATATTTTTTGATAATCTAACTCACGGGCTAGTTATAATAATGTTTTTTTTTTTTTAAATCAATTATCATGCTATTTGTAGCGCAAATCACAAAACTCTAAAATGGAGACGCTGAATAACGAAATGGAACTAACTTGGTGGATTAAACCGATTATGCTAAGTTCTGTTGGCCGACTCAAACTTAATGACGTCTATGAACAATTGAACATAAGGCGAGTCGTTGCCCAGCTTGTAGCTAACTTCTAAGACGCCAGAAAGTAAGATTCGGCCTATACCTAACATGCATGGTAATCTAGAAATTGCCTTCAAATTTGTCGATTTCCCATTTTTATAATACATATATTATATGGATAGCGTGCATGCTCTTTTCGTGAGTTTTTAACCGACTTCTAAAAAGGAGAAGGTTCTATGTTCGTCTGTACGTAATTTTTTGTGTATATTCATAGATAATTCCGCCAATTTTATTGTGAATGAAGGGGTCCTTAAAATATAGAGCAAATCTCCTAGGTAAGCGTGCTCTATCCTGTATCATGTCACTGCAAGATATCCACCCTACCTACTACAACACTACCATACTGATCTCCAATAAAGGCGTGGCTTGCTTCCAGCGTGATCCTGCGGTCTTAAAGAGGTCATCTGCCAACCCTGATGGTGAATGTCTTACGCTGCGCTTGCCAGTACGTGGCCATTAAATTTGCTCAACCCAGACAAAGTCGAGACAGTTTAAGTACATAACGCTTTTGCTTCTTTCTCTTCTGATCTGCCTGAGCCGTTGAAATAACGCATCTAATTTTTTTAAATAAAAGTAAGTTCGTATAGGCCGGGTGGCTAGCTCTGGTGTCAGAGTTTTTAGGCCGCCTGAAGGCCATGGCTAAACGGTTTAAACCGGGACCTACAATTTAACGTGTCATCCGATCCACGGTAGCGCTCAGTTAGAAAATGCCACCCGCGGTCACCTATCCAAATAATGACCGTGCGGAACGTTGCTTCATCACCGAAATTAAGCATAGTTTTTAAATACATTGATATGTGCAAGCAGATTCGCTTTTTTTTCCTAAGTCTGGCAATATAAGTAGGTCAATAGACTTGTTAACTAAAAAAATATAATTAGTTCGTTATATGGATTGTCAAAAAATTTTAGACACGTATTTTTCTTTTGTCAATTTAATTTAAATTGATGAAGATATAGCTCGTTAAAGTTCCGCGTGACGTTACTAACCGCTATCAAATGTACCGGATAGTGCCGTCACGAGCCCCCACTTTCAAACTTTGACAAGGTTTGTCTTTGTCACTGATTGTTTTATTGACAAAAGAAAAAATACGTGTCCAATATTTTTTTTTAATCTGACGGACTAAATTTAATAATGATTCTTATACCTAGTAAACATCCCTATTACAAAAAAAATGTTAGATGCATTGCATGCATGCAGAGATCTACTCTTTTTGTCCATAATGTACCAACTTATGAGTGATATGGTAGTAGATAATATCCTCACGATATTTGCGTGGTCAGCAGGTGAACGGGTCAGCCAAGGCAGCGCCGGCGGTGCCACCGAGGGAAGCCCCGCGCGACGCGCCGCCGCGCCCGCCCGCACACGATGTTACCAAAGAGCAGATGGACTCTATCAAGAAATACCAGGTTAGTGGACACTTGCTTACCGAGATAGATCGTAGTCTGCAATGGACTTTTTCATAGACTTTACCATTTTAAACTCGCGACCATAGGACTGATAAACATCAAGTGTAACCGTCGTACTTGAATTTGACTATCACTAAGAACACTGTACTATAGTAAAATTAAGTCCTCGCTTGCGATCGTGCTCCTTACTAAGTTAGTATGTTGGGGCGGGCAACGCTAAGGAATGAGTATGCTAGCCCTACAGGTCATATTTTCTAAGGTCTACTAGGTAAAATATCGAGTTACATATTATTATTTTACTACATACAATACCTACCAATATTGTATGAAGTCATTCACAAATTATAGAACTTGTACCTACTTACTATTACGGCAATATTTAAATCGCGAAAAACTAAGCCATTTCCATTTAAAAAACGTTGTCTGTATGACAGTAATACCTAAATGGAACAGCTGATGTTTTTCGTAATTTTCAGGGACGGTCCCATATCGCAAAAAATGTCACTTTAATATACATTATTATAAAAATATGGATAGGTACTTAACTTTTTAAATACAAGCTTTTGAGATTGAGCAGAGTGCTAGTCAAGACAAGTAAAACAAGCCCGAACACAACGGGTCTATCTTGTATAGTACAGAGTCCTATGGCCACCTTCCGACTCTATCGTCAGATCAGCTCCATAGTACCATATTATTGCACTGTCACGCGATATACTTACAATATGCGTGTGTTAGATCAGGGTTAAAAAAAGGCGGTTACTTTATCTATTTTCTACCAAAATTCTACTGTTAGGATGGAAATCTTACTTTAAACTAATGCAGCAACCCTGATTCTAACTTAATAACAAAGAAACTTCAGCTCAGTCGGAAACCGGGAAGTTGTTCGAACATTCTTAAATAAGGGACATTTTTGTTTACGTATTTGTAAAGAAATATACTTTGTGTTCATTTTTAATGATCCTTTTATCCTTAAACTAAAGAAAAAAACGGGTAAAACACGTTGAGACGTTACGCGTTACCAGAAGTTACTTGGCCATGATTTTTAATCCCACTTTAGGTTTATCCCTCGGTCAAATACTAAAGTTCCTAAGGTTTACGATCGGTAATGTTCATGTGGGTCGAATAAGAACCAATTCACTTCCCCGGGGAAAGTGCGGGATATACCTACGTAGGTACCTTCAGGGCTTGTTGCGGATAAGTGCCGGAATGTAAAAACGTTGGGTTTTATGTCCACTATGGGGAAAGAGGCTGGTCTGCCGTTTTGGTTACAATATTATTGATACGAAGGACGCCCCCCGAACTGTAAAGTACATCATTATCTTTGGAATTCTTTAGGAATAATATAAGTAATTAGAAGCGGCTTGCTTCATCATCGTTATCGTTTTAGTCAAAAAATATCTTTTATGGGACCTCCCCTATTATTATAAGTCTCCAATGAGATCAGCTAACAAACAGCGCGAGTTCGTCGAGTACCTTTTTTTATTTCGTACTAGCGACCCGCCCCGGCTTTGCACAGGTGTATTATACATATAAATCTTCCTCTTGAATCACTCTATCTATTTAAAAAAACCGCATCAAAATCCGTTGCGTAGTTTTAAAGATATACGCATACATGGGGACAGCGGAAGCGACTTTGTTTTATACTATGTAGTGATGTAGTGATAGGTTTGCCTTTGACTAGATACTACATACCTATCAAGTTATACGTGATAAAGGTATATCATCACCATCTAGCAAATGAACATCGTAAACCAATCTTGCGTATTGCGATCTGGTTTTCATTATAGAATTTTACATCCATAATAGTCACCACAACTTATGTAGGTACTTACTTACTGGCACTAGCTTATTATTTCTTTATGACTGACATTGAATTGCAAATCCACCGTTTCTATATAAATAATAAAAAAAAAATATTGGGGGACATCTTACACACGGTCTCTGACCCCAAACTAAGCAAAGCTTATGATATGGCTGCCAGAGACTGATATACTACATATACACATTTTAAATACATACTTAAATAGACAATACCTAAATAACACCCAGACAGAGAGCAAACACCTATGTTCATCACATAAATGCTTGCGCTGGGTGGGGATCGAACCCACGCCTCTGTGGTCCAGAAGTCAGGTTCACTAACCACTGAGCCACCGAGGCAGTCAATGGGTTGCCTTGTCTAGCTATAGACTTACTATCTCTGAGATAACGATGAAGATTGAAATCAAGCTGAATATAACGTCTGACTGACTGCAAAAATAGCCTTATTGGACTTCAGTTAATTAAGTTTCAATAAATCCTCTTAATCCACAATATGCAAATTTCCAATGAACAAAGCTACTAGGTAGGTACAACTACTAGCTACTCCGCAAGTAGAAGCAAATTTTTCCATATCCCAAGTTCTCGACCATTTTTTACGTTAAAAATCTTCAAACATTTAATGAAAACAACAATAAAACTTTCGCATTCACCACCATTTCCCGCCGCAAGGGCCTTCTAAACGAAATGTCATATTCATTACGAGCTTCATTTGGAAACTCGAACAAAAAGAAAATCATTTGCATCGCTGTTATCTTACCGTTTATTATTTTTATTTCGCGCTGCTGAATCTTATTAAAAACCATGTTAGGAGGTAGTGCGGGAGGAACCTGTAGCGCTTTAATTAAGAACCTTTTTTTATACTCTTCCGTGCCGTACTTTGATGGCTGAATTGTGAAACTATATTCCAGAAATCTTCAGTAATTAAAATCGTAATTAGTTTACTAAATTACTAAATAACGCTACTGACTAACTTCTAAGTTAATTTCTAAGGTCTAGATCTAAATAGGCACGAATTAAGTAACATCAGTGCAGGCTTGTTTACTAAAAAAATATAATTAAGTAGTCCGTCAAATAGATTGTCAAACAATATGTGACATATATTTTTTCTTTTGTCAATTTAACAAAAAATGATGAAGATATAGCCTGTTAAACTTACGCGTGAAGTCACTAACCGCTATCAAATGTAACGGCTAGTGCCGTCACAAGCCCCTACTCTCAAACTTTGACAATGTTTATCTTTGTCACTTATTGTTTGATTTTCAAAAGAAAAAATACGTGCCCAATATTTTACAATAATCTAACTGACGGATTAATTATAATATTGATTTTATACCCAGTAAATATCCCTATTGTGAAACTATATTCCAGAAATCTTTAGTTAAAAAAATTGTATTTCGTTTACTAAACAATTAAATAACGCTACTGACTAACTTCTAAGTTAATTTCTTAGAACTAGATCTAAATAGGCACGAATTAAATTAAATCAGTGCAATCATAACAACAGAATACAGAAACAACGGAACAGTCATGTTAACTACGAGTATATTCTTGGTTTGCGTCATTACTCACTAAAATATTTAAGCTAAAATAGACTTTTAAACTGGAAAAATATATTGTGTACTTAAAGAGCGTGGATTCTATGGAATTGATATAGCGCTTTGCTAAAGTAGTGCCCGTAGTAGTTCAGCACGTCTTCGTATGCTTTTTTAAATACCCATCCAAAACAAAAAAATGTTTTACACGTTCATACTGATTACAGGTATACCTGTGGCGTTTTATGTCCCTGACGGACGAATGGTTCGATTTCGATATTATTTTTGTCTGTAAGCTGGTTTGATTTGTATAGCTCTTATCTGTAACCTGTAAGAGCCTTTTTAATAGACCACTACAGGATCTAAGCCTACCCTTGACGGGTTCAAAAGGATGGCTTTTAACCACAATAAAATCTGTGCAAGTTAAAATAAAATCTTTCTTTTACACTTGTGTAGAAACAAGTATCAAATAAAAAAATCTTTTATTTTTAAAACAAGCTTTTACTGAATCAAACGAGCCGAAACTCGATAGTTTGCGTCGTTTCATTACAGAGAATCTCAGCTCAATCGGTAACCGGGAATTGAATCGAGTTTAACTTGCAAGATTTGATTACAGACCGACGCAACAGACAGAATACGGGACAGATGAAACTAAATATAAGCTTGTTAAATAGAAAAATGTATTGTACCTAATATGATGTAGCCTTAGTTCAGTCCAAGCCTGGCACGGGGCCGGCACGAGGCCGGCACGGCGTAGCGTAGTTTAAGTTATCGTTTATTTCATACAAATGTTGACTCAAACAACCCGAGGTGAAAAAGTTGTTCGTCGAGGGAACGCTGAAAAGTTTGCTTTTTGTACCGGAGTGGAGCGCGTTTGTGCGAGCTTTTTCTGATTTTCACCGGCTTAATCTTTGTTCTTGCAGTTTTCATAGTAGATTACTCTTTATTAACCTACTTTTGTAGAAAGAGAGAATGTTCCTTACATTCAAATTCTTTATTTTCTTAATAAATAACTTTACAATAAATACCAAAATGTTACTTATTTTACTCTTAATTACATACAAAAAATAGCTTAAAACTACACACAAAAACTTACTTACTGATTTAAATTATCACGTTTGATTGCGAATTTCTCTCGAAACTTAAAGTGGATAGTTACAAAATAGTTAATAGTATAATCAGAAAAATTAGAATTACCAACTGAAATATTCAGATTTGTAATACGAATCTTGTTTTTTTTATCGAAAACGTAGGAAAAGGTTAATTTTCCAGCATTTCCTAAATACTCTGTCAACTGTATGAAGTACTTGTTTCCTTGCTTGCGGCTAGTCTGGGCAGACTTAGCACAAGCGTTTCATTACAATAGGTATTACTACATGCTTGAACTAACGAAAGAATAATAAATGAAATGAAATTAAATACTTATCGAGAACAATTTCGACTACATCAGCTTTCCAAAAAAAAATCTGATGGTTTTTTCTATTCGTTTGGGGGATTTGATGTCGAGCATAGATTTTGGATCGAGAGTTAAATAGGTGTTACTTGGTCCAGCGTCACGCTCTAAAAATAGCTTTACTGACACATCACTCAGTAGTTCAGTACACATAGCAGAAAATTCAACATACTTATTGTTATACCTATTGCAATTTGTCTGCGCGTCCGTTCTGTCTGTAGGCCACCGTTATCCTATGTCTGTCTGTCATTTGTGTCCACACAGTTTGTAATGATAATTTTGATGTCATTGTATAATGGCTTTATGAAATGTTAATTTCCTACCTATCTAAATAGTTATAGACGTATACATTGTAGTCATTGTACGTATTGTGTTGGCATTATCATCACTTGAGGCATACACATTTAAAAAGTCCAGGGATTTTAGAGGTATACGGTACATAATCATAATTTTGAATAAATTTTCAATATATATCTACAGCGCCACGTGGCCACGCAGAACGTTTTAATAAGCGCTAGAGCTGCCAGCTTTCAGTGTATTCATTAAATATTTTTTTTTAAGCTATTGCATAGCTTCTATCGCGGGCCTTGAGCGCGGGGACCGAATCCAGAAATTCCGTAACGAAAAAACCTCACGCTCCCCATTCCGACGGGCAAGGAGGTGTGGCTTGAAGGCCGTGCATCGTCTAACGTCGTTTCAGTTCGGCAGTCTTCAACACGGCGTTGTGTGCGATTAGACGTATTGTAAAATTATGCAATAGCTTTACCGCGGCAGTCCCCGAGTGCCACACGTCTTTTTTACCTACTTGAATTTCTTTCTAGTTTCTATCTATGATGATGTAAAATTATTTAATTTATTACAAAAAGTTTGTTGTGAATGAAAAAGGAAGCGTTCGATAAAAATACATATTGTGTTTTTTGATGTATTTGGGGTTCCGTAGAAAAACGAGGATCCCTAAAAACGTAGATCACACGCTTAATAGTTACAAATCCACACGTTCGTTTGTCACTACGTCGCGCCGCGACTGACTAGCATACCGAGAGTATACCTATCCCGAGGCGCGTAGGTACGAGTATGATTCGTGTTCCGACAGTTTTAAGACGGAATACTGTTAGATATCATTATCGTGCTTTTACTTTGGGGTCAACTACAAAATCGCGAAAAACAAAATCAACTGCTCCATACGTTTTGTCGAGTCACAGAGAATCATGAACTTTTTGTACGGTAAAGCTGATTTCTTTTCGCGATTTCGTAGTTCGTCCTATAGTAAAAGTCGTTCATAATGATGAGCACATACCCACACCTCTGAAAGTTCTTGCACTTTACAAAGCAATACTGTAATTGTACAGGGTTATCCAGAACTGGGGCCTGATTGAGTAAGCGCACTGACGTTCGGCTTCGCTTTTCCTCCCGCTCGCTCTCGTGGCGTAACTGACGCAAGCAGGGGAAGGGAAACCGAACGTCAGAGCGCTTACACAATAAGGCCTCTGGTATGCTAAGCCGAAAGGAGGTGATTCAGATCATTTCATTTTAAGAAACCTTTATTAACATAATAAAATTACAATGTTTTGTAAAGCTTAGCGTTAACTAACTAAGTTACAATTTACCACAATATTTACAGTGTTTTGTAGGCTAATAGTCACCTTTTAAAACTTGCATCTAAACATTATGTTATAAATTTACCAAAGTTCTCATTAAGTCGTAAGTAGAGGGTAGATAGGAAATACATTATAATTTTTGGTACGTAATACTTTGCAATTTCGTACGTTTACAACATGACCATGTCTACGGGTTACATAGCATAATTAAGATAATAAAATGAAAATGATTACTTAAACAATATTAATAATAATTAGGGAAAAAACAAATAAAATTATGACAATAAATATTTTTGACTACCTTACAGCGAAATACTCCATACTAAAGAAATATAGATTGAGATAAGTTATACGAGAAAAATATAATAGTAATTAATTTTTTAATTAACGGCTTTTAATTGTACTTAAAGTAACAGAAAAGTAAGATTCAGATCATCATTTAAACAATACTATGTAATCAGTTGTTGCATACATTTTGTCGATTCCGAGTTGCAATTTTGTATCAGCTGAATATTTTTCTTGAATTCCGGTTTGGTCCCATAGTAAGTTGTTTATAATGATGGTCTGAATCACCTCCTTTCGGCTTAGTGCAGGGAAAGCAGCTAACCCTGTATAGCATACACAGAACGAAACATACCGCCTTACCACAAAAGATTTAAACACGCTTTAAACTTTGTCTAACCGTGCAATTTATACTGTTAAACATTGTCTAAAGCGTGCGTAAAACTTTTGTGGTAAAAAGGCTTATCTTTAACTACTAACTAATCCCTTATAAAACTAATTTTTTTTGTGTATTTTAACCTTATTTTTACATCTGAGGTTAAAACTACACAACAATACCCGGTTAAATACAGGACGTAGCCGTTTGGGTTCTTTGTGTTCTCTGTTTTTGTCATTATGCCTCCACAAATCGTGTTGATGTAGAACATTATTGTAGCTTTGATCTTTTCCGACATAAATAATGTTGCCAAAAATGTTACAACTCCTAAAATAGAACCGTTTTAAGCCGAGTACAAACGAGCGTTTGCGTTTAATTACAATTAGAAACGCCGACGACAATGTTGCTACTGGCCACTACCGTGTAGGTACCTACTGTACTGACCTTTATACTGTACTAGACGACCCGCCCCGGCTTCGCACAGGTGTATTATACATATAAACCTACCTCTTGAATCACTCTATCCATTAAAAAAAACCGCATCAAAATCCGTTGCGTAGTTTTAAAGATTTAAGCATACAGACAAACAAACAAACGAAAATAGCGACTTTATTTTATACTTTGTAAGGAAGGATAGGTACTGCTGAATTTAGGCTATTCCACGAAAGGCGATTGGGCCATTTCTACTACGCTGGCCTATTGCGGGGAATTCACATGCCACCGAATATCATCTACTGACGCATGCAGTTGCATTTACGATATTTTTATCTCTATCTTTTCCGAAAAGCGATGTATAAATCCATACGTAAATTCCAAAGAATTCAATCGTGCGGCATCGGGTTTAAATACACGCCGTACGTTTGTAAGGCAAAATTTTCTCTCATAGCCTGCTAGCTTAGCATACAAGACCACGACAAGAGTTTACCGACGTGTACAAAGGCGACAGATATATACTTCATCATAACTCTGTCACGCTCTGACTCGTCGATAGAGTTATTTTATGGTCCTTATGCTAAGCCCGCAGGACGGTTTATGCCACCGAATGATAGGTACCTATATAGGTACCTATATTATACATTTCTACATAAGGAGGTATAATAATCTGGCAAGTACGAGTTGGACTCGCCCATGAAGGGTTCCGTACCGTATGGGAGCCCCACGGCAAAAAAATCAGTTTGTTGTATGGGAGCTCCCCTTAAGTATTTAAATTATTCTGTTTTTAGTATTTGTTGTTATAGCGGCAATCGAAATACATCATCTGTGAAAACTTCAGCTCTCTAGCTATAATGGTTCATGAGATACAGCCTGGAGACAGACAGATGGACATACAGACGGACAAACAGACAGACAGACAGCAGAGTTCTAGTAATAGGGTCCCGTTTTTACCCTTTGGCTACGGAACCCTAAAAAAGTCGGCGTCGGGCGTTTCTGGCTGAAGCGATACGATCGCTTGCGATGGTATTTATTCGAGTGACTCGTATATTTCACATTGCTCATCATAAAATGTGACAGTAATCATGTGCGGACAGGAGAGAGCGTAGGTCTAGTAAGTTGGCGCAACAAGGATGGCATGCTATCACAATCACTATCAAGTTTTCTGAATTGCCTTGCTGACTGTTTTGGATAGAACCAGTTTGATAAGAAATCTGAATATGGTCTAAATCCTTATTAGGAGACGGAACGAGCTGTAGAAAGCTTAAGCATGTTATAAACCACAATAAATAACAACTTAAACAACAAATATGACGTAATTGAGTCGAAATGGCGTAATTATTCGAGTAAACGGAACGCCGGTGTTTTCTGTAGACAATTCAATTTTTTCAATTTCAAACAGTTTTTTTTTCACATAAAAAGTTACAAGAAAAATGTACAAACACTAGTGTAAGTGGGCCTTAATAGGTTAGTGAAAAATCAGATTTTGTAAAACAAAATCAAAATTGGCACTTTGCCTACTAATTAAATATAAAGAAATGAAAACTTCTAATAAATTTATCGATAATAATATACCTTCAAATAGGTAAGTATAATAATAATAATAATAAAGTAATATAATAATAATAATATAATAGTATAGTAATAATATACCTTCATAGTGTAAGTTGTATCATAACCACGGTAATGTCATAACCGTAGGTATAACCCGGTCAGAATATCTGTGCACTTCGCTGGAATGCGGTGCCTCTCCCGCTTCCCCTGTCACCTCTCCGCGCACTCCCCGGTGCGACAGTACGGTTAGCATCTTCGTTGCCGATACACGTCCCGATAATAATTTACGTCCGGACGGTATACTAGACGTCCGGTAATGTATATACGTCCCGATAATTCGATATGACGTCACGAAGTCAGGTGCACAGATATTGTAACCGGGTTGTACATTGCAATATATACAAATACATAGTTTCTCGAGCACGTAGGTTCATAATATCAGTAGGTAGGGCACATAGATGATGACCGATGGGGTCGAAAAGGTCACGAGTGGAGACCACGTACCGGTAAACACAGCGTAGAACATCCACTTTATGGGATCGCACTAGATTCAAGCCACTACCAACCGGTCCTATTGAAGATCGCAAGATCAATAGGGGAAGCCTATTTCCAGCAGTGGCGTTCTATGGCTGATGGATGTATGGATAGACTAACGAAAAAAGAATTTATTAAATTTGTCGATTGATTTTTTAGTTGATTGTTACTTTACAGAAGCTCACACTACAAAAACACAGATTAATGATAAAATTAATTAATTATACCTAAACATTTGCCGCCGTACTACAAAATATTTTTAAACACGCTTTAAACACAGTTTAACCGTGCAATTTGTACTACTAAACAATGTCTAAAGCGTGCGTAAAACTTTTGTTGTAAGACGGCTAATGTATTAAATAGTTAAATGTTGGACTGAGATAAAATATATTAATAAGTCATGCTTCCAGTTTATATTTAAGGCATTCTGGCAAACGTGATAAATTAAAATAATCTTTTATTGTTAAAATTCTGTAGCATACATTCAAATCAATGAATTTGGTTAAAAATGTTCAGCCAATATCCGAACGAAAGTGTGTTTGTTCCTCTTTCGTACAGCAACGGAGCAATGGATTGAATTGATTTTTGGCATGAAGATAGTTTATAAGTCGGAAGGTGACATTGGCAACTTTTTATCCCAGAAAAATACAATTTTCCCATGGGATAGTACAAAAATTAACATACAGCGCGGGCGAAGCCGTGGGTAAAAGCTAGTAAAAATAAATAACGCTGGAACACAAATTCTAGTTAAATTTTTTTTTATTTTTTATTCCATATAGGTTTGCGTTTGATTACATATATACTGCCTGATGTTGAGCAGATATGCGGTCTAGGATGTAGCACGCTTACCTAGAAGATACCTATTTACTCGGGATTTGAAGACACCCACGTCGTACTTTAGCGGGAAGACAGACCCAGGCAAAGCGTTCCACATTCTGGCTGTTCGTATGAGGAATGAGGACTCGAAACGCTTGGTTCTAACGCGCGGAATGTCCACCATAAACGGGTGGCCTTTGGTCGCGTCTGTCTAGCCGTACGATAGAATAAAGGGGCAGGTGGGACCAGACTGTGCAACTCCTGGGCGCACTCTCCGAAGTGTATCCGATAAAAGGCCGATAATCACGCCACCTTACGTCGATGCTCAAGACTTTGCAGCTGCGACTTAGTCAAGGTGTCGTTGTCAATCAGCCTCCTGGCTCGCCTCTCTATCGACTCCAGAGCCTCCAGTTGATATTGAAAAAATAGGTAGGAATGCACAATATGTTCAACGGTACTAATCAGTATTCTGTGTTACACTCACAATGTCACAATATGCAACTAATGAATTAACGCTTTAATATTGTTTTAATCCTCACGTAGACACGTACTCGTAAATGCACGTGTTTTTCTAATAAAATTCCACATTAAACTCATCATTTATTATGTACATTAGCTTCGCCGTAGGAATATAATATTTCATATCTTTTCTAATAAAAATCACCCGTGAAATCGCGCAGGGAATGCGAAGCACTTCAGGTTTTAGGAAATTATGTATGTTACTTCGTTAAAGCGAGAGGAAGACTGAGGAATTTTAGATTAGAAGAAATGAGGGGGAAATTGAGTGGGATTGAGGGAAATTGGGAATTTGGAGGCCTTGAGGTCAGGTTAGGATGGCGTCAAGCGAAAGGAAACGTTCTTAGCTCTTAAGTCGGGAACCTTGGAACAAAAGTGACACTAAAGATTGGCTAAAATCTTACTCTTTACCAAACTATCTATATAACTCTACTTTTTAAAAATCATTTCCCGATCATTTTATTGAAAGACGACTAAAATTATGTCGATGGAAATGGTTTAGTACCTAGCTTCAAAACTTACAAAAATAATGATCAAATTCTTTACCAGTTATATAATAATGTCAGTGAATTCATCTCCAAAAAGATCATATTCCTAGAAAAGAATGGAAATGTTATTACATTTCCATTCTACGCCGATAAAACTCAATTTAGAAATCTATCAAACCAAACTAAAGGGATGAATACTAACTACTCGTTTACCTGAATCATTTCAAATAACATTTTCCCAACTAAATATATCAGAAATATTTTCTAGAAAATGTTACGAGAGATTTATGAAGCCGTTTTCCACTTTTTAGAAAAGGGATAGGTTTTTTAAAGATTCTTCTTAATACATTTATAATATAGTCAGAAATTCTAGTAAATGGTTTATGCTGTAAAGATAATATAATTATTATTAGTTCCAATAGACATTAAAAACCACTATTTATTTAATGAATGAGTAGAAAACCGACTGTTTGTAGATATCATGGAAATTGGTGAAGCCTTTAACACGAGCCTGTGTGCTCGTTGGTATAACTATAGAGCTAACTCTGGAACCGCGACGAAAAAAATCACTGACACCTACATTGTGTTGAGATTCGAGAATTTTATAGAAGAATATTTTTTTTGTAATATTAGGTTTGGTTCTATAGTAAAAATTGATCATAATGACGAGCACTTGTTAAGTCTCTCGGTAAGTCTTGACAATAATTTTCACGGAAAGTTCACCCTTACTAGAGTTGTAATTTGAAACTTTGAAGCGTTCACTGAGATATTATTGGTTGCCTGGAAGAAATAGCTTAAATCGATAAGGCTGCCATTTAGGATAACTTTGTAATGTTTTTATTTTTTGTGGTGTTTTTTGTATTGTAATTGTGGTTAAACTAATAAAGAATTATCTATCTATCTATCTATATTACCGCAAATACTAATACATATATTCAGCCGCCATGGTTTATCATTTCGCCTTATAAATCATAATAATATTGCTATTATAAGAATTCTCTTTAATAATTAAAACACACATTACGATATTAGTTTAGGCGGCTAACTATCGGCCATTATATTTGCATAGGTTCGATGGTCCATTTTAATGAATACATTAGAATAGCAAGTGGCCTGGAGCCTCTGGAAGCTGCTGATTAATGTTCCCAGGATGCTAATAGGTGTTACGAATGGTAATGCTAATTTTAGCAGATAGCGCTCTTGACACGCGAATTAGCATGCTATTTTTAACAGGTTAAACTAGCAGTTAAATTCACCAGTTTTCTAAATAGGCGTTTTTTTAAATGGGCGCATTTTTGCAATATTAACAGAATAAATAAAGGTAAATGAACGCAGTAACTAAAGCACTAAATACCGATTAAGTATTGTAAAACCTGTTTTTTAATTCCTTTAAAATAGAATGGCCGAGGTTTTGGTTCAATTGGGTATCGTAGTATATAATATTCTTAATTTTTAAGAATACCAGACATACATAATTTTTAGGGTTCTGTACCCAAAGGATAAAAACGGGACCCTATTACTAAGACTTCGATGTCCGTCTGTCCGTCTGTCTGTCACCGGGCTGTATCTCATGAACCATGATAGCTAGGCAGCTGGCTGGCAGCTTAGGGGGCTCCCATACAACAAACCTGAATATTTAGACGTTTTTCGCTCTTTATTAATAATGGTGGTTGAAATAGTTTTATATTCACTTCAATAGTAAAATTAAAATAAAATAAATATTTTAATAATTTTATTCCCATACAGTACGGAACCCTCCGTGCGCGAGTCCGACTCGTACTTGGCCGATTATTCACCATCTTTCTCTTTACCTTGTGAACTTTGTTACTATAAGTACGCCAATATATTGGAAAAATAAAGATAAGTGCCGTGGAGTTTGAACCTAGGGCCTTGAAGTCAGAAATACTATAATAAATAGTCTTTAAATAAGTTTGCCATTACTTCTATGGTAGCTCTATTAAATTTCACTCCTACTAGAGTAGGTACAATGCTTCAGCCTATACCGTGATTTTTCCAACGAGTAGGTATTTTTAATCTCTTAAAAAGAGCGCTTTCGGCTCCATATCAGTAGGTAAGCTTTCAAAAGGTAACTAAATGAATATTTCATGTTTTTATGCTAACAAAGGTTTTTGCCCGTTCTTTATGAACGGTTTAAAAATGAAAAACGCATTTTCTCGCCGAATGATTGCCGCTGGAACAGAAGCGAAAAGTAACGTAAAAATTACTTATCCGTTTTTGTTACAATCAAGCAATTTTGGGTGATATAACCTGTATTTTTTGAGAGAAAAATTAGAACTCTTTTTTTCAAAGCAATAAATGGAAAACCTAATATGTACATTAGGTTAAAATATTGCCTGAGGCCTTAAACTGCAATTTGTATGAGAACCTTTAGCGCCATTAGTTGGCACAGTTTGTTTTCCTTATAAATAGTTTTTCAAAAAAACAATCTTAAGTGATATATGAGTTCAAAGACCGAACTAAGTGTTTAGGCGTTTACAAATATAGCCGAGTATAGTAGCCGAGAGAAAAATATAATTCTGTTTTATTAGTAATAAAAAATAAAACGCAGCCAAAAAAATTAAATAAAAACAAAATAAAAACAACATTCTAGCTATCACCGTTTATGAGATACAGCCTGGTGACAGACAGATAGACAGACGGACAGACGGACGGACAGCGGAGTCTTAGTAATAGGGTCTCGTTTTTACCCTTTGGGTACGGAACTCTAAAAAGCAACAGTTAAGTACATGTGACGGTAAGTAAGTCCAGTTTAGTGAACCATTAATAAAAAAAATAGTGACACTTGACCTGTAAAAAACAAAACAAATCAATAAAATTCTTATATGGTTGATTCACATGGTCTCGGCAGATAGAGCCTTACGGTACCACCAATAAATGTATCGAAACGAGTCGTAATTCCACTCAGTATTGCCCTGTTGTGCTTCTACTACCTACCTGTTACCGATTCTATGCCATCGATTTATACCATAGAACTCTACTATCACATGCCCAAGTTTTGTGGGGAAGTACGGTGTAAAAAGCTCTCGTCATACAGAGACGGAAGCGATAGCGATCCGGGACGGGAAATTTCGAAAATTCGAATTTGTATGCAACCTGACACATAAAAAGCGGGCGCGATCCTTTGTACTGGACCGCTATCGGATCGCTTTCTCGCGGCTCCCGCCTCTGTGTGACCCGAATTTTAGGGTGTAACAGAGCACTTTTAATTAATAGTAAATTTATCAATCGCCATTTATCTTTTTTTTTTATCGCCTTTTGTGCCTTTTCTGTCTGTTTCTTTTGTTATGTTTTCTTGTTGGTGTCAATAAAGTGTTGTTGTATTGTATTGTATTGTATCAATAAATTTTTGTATGGATTGCTACAGCTTGAATATGAATACTTCTAATTTACGACAACACAGAGCAATGTTTTAACTTTCCCCCAAAATTGACGGATATGATGTGGTTTCTCTAAATAATATGTGATTGAAATACTCGTATTTCATAAATGTTCTAAAACAATCTCGTAAAGTCGGGGGCTCCCAAAAAATATGGCATCCATATACCGCGATGTTTAAATATGAAATAATAATAATAAGAACTAATTTGTTACATGTCCTCATGTAGGTACTTTATACTTTTCTGTTTTGACAAAGGTAGATTTTAAAAGAATTTATATGTCTCTATAATAGCAAGTGAACCAGCGGGACCCGGTAGAGTTATTATAATAGCGCCAATGGCGACGTACCACAACAGGTTACTTGTGGTTTTGAAATAAAAATTCGATTTGCGTGGATGTGTGATGTTATTTGGATATGGTGACTAAACTAATAGTTCATAATAAATATCGCGGAGCCTAATACAAGAATAATTAAAATCTAAGTTCTCGTATAGGCCGGGTGGCTAGCCCTGGTGTCAGAGTTTTAAAGCCGCCTGAAAGCCTCTGACATGGCTAAACGGTTATAACAACCGTGACCTACAATTCAACGTATAATCCGAGCCATGTCAGCGCTCAGTTGTAAATGCCACCCGCAGTCGCCCACCCTAAGACTGACCGTGCTGAACGTTGCTTAAAACTTTGAATACTTGATAACATAGCACACTCATAGCCCCCACTAGGATTCTCTGAATAAGAATTTGTATAAAAGTTTATACTTTCAAAGTTATAGGTAATAGGTACAATAATAATATTATTAAGTATAGTTATCCACGTTTCCTTTTGAATCCTGAAAGCACACTGCTTTCAGGGTTTAATCTATTCTTGTTTGTTTATTTAATTAAATAGGTAAATTTTATTTTTTATTAATTAATGTTCTCATACTTACATATATAAGGCTTCGCGATATATAGAGCCCTGTAGGAAAGATGATTGTGATTTTTAAAATTTTTATTTTTACAACCAAACTATAATTACACTACCCTATTTTAAGCAATAGGAAAATTCCAATACTTGCGTAGTAGAGTAAGGCTCGTAGAATTTTTTTTCATTATCGTAGTTGTTAGATAAGTATTAGAATTTTCACTACATTCGTGGTGAAAATGTTAGAGGCTACTAATATCAATAATTAAAGCCAGCGGATTTGGTTTAATTTACTCGTAGTTAAATGATTCAGTATACATAAATAAAACACCGCATCATATTATATTGTAACATCAGTTTTTTTTTTTTTTTTTTTTTTTTTTTTTTTTTATTCTGAATAGGTTTGCGTTTGACCACATACTACCTGTTGTTAAGCAGATATGCGGTCTAGGTTGTAGCACGCTTACCTAGAAGATACCTATTTACTCGAGATTTGAAGACGCCCACATTGTACTTTAGCGGGAAGACAGACCCAGGCAAAGCGTTCCACATTCTGGCTGTTCGTATGAGGAATGATGATTCGAAACGCTTGGTTCTTATGCGCGGAATGTCCACCATAAAAGGGTGGCGCTTTGGTCGCGTCTGTCTAGCCGTACGATAGAAGAAAGGGGCAGGTGGGACCAGATTGTGCAACTCCTGGGCGCACTCTCCGAAGTGGATCCGGTAAAAGGCCGATAAACACGCTACCTTACGTCGATGCTCGAGACTTTGCAGCTGCGACATAGTCAGAGTGTCGTTGTCGATCAGCCTCTTGGCTCGCCTCTCAATCGACTCCAGAGCCTCCAGTTGATATTTGGCGGAGCCATCCCAAAGGTGAGAGCAGTATTCCATGCACGACCTGACTTGAGCTTTATACAGACTAAGCAGTTGCTCAGGTGTGAAATACCGTCTCACCTTAGAGAGAACACCAAGTTTTTTGGAAGCTAATTGGGCCTTTGACTCTATGTAAGAGCCAAAGTTAAGAGTCGATGAGAGTGAAACGCCTAATAGTTCCAAGCTGTCAGTTACCGGAACGGAGACACCACGGAAAGCGGGAGACAATTGGAAGGGTCTCTTTTTGGCCGAAAACAGACAGGCTTGAGTCTTCGTGGCATTAAACTTGACCAGGTTAGCATCACCCCAGTCAGAAACCGCCTCCAGACTCAAGTTGAGCCGCTCGACCATAGCCTCTCTGTGAGACTCGATCTGTGGCCCGCTGGTTCTTGCATCGGATGTGTAGCTCTCCACGACTGTACTGTCGTCTGCGTACCCAAAGATTCCGGGCTTTAGCAGATCGTTGATATGCAGTAGGAAGAGGGTCGCAGAGAGCACTGACCCCTGAGGGACCCCGGCATTGATAGCCATATGATCTGACGAGCAGCCATCTACGACCACTCGTATCGACCGATTCCTCAAGAAATCTGATATCCATGCGCAGAAATCAGCAGGCAGGCCGTAAGATGGAAGCTTGCCAATTAGGCTCTCATGCCAGACCCTGTCAAAAGCTTTGGAGATGTCCAAGGAGACAGCAAGCGCCTCCCCGTGCTTTTCGATGACCTCACTCCAGATGTGTGTGGCGTACGCCAGAAGGTCCCCAGTAGACCGGTTTCGGCGAAAGCCGTATTGATGGTCACTGAGTAGGTCATTCGCTTCCAGGTACGCCAGGAGCCTGTTGTTAAGGACACGTTCCATACTCTTGCAAAGTATGGACGTGATCGAAATCGGTCTGTAATTGGCAGGGTCGGCACGGCTACCTTTTTTGGGTACAGGCTGCACGTTAGCAAGCTTCCAAGATTTGGGCACTTGACCTGTCTTCAGAGATAGGCGAAAGAGGCGAGTCAGCACAGGCGACAACTCAGGCGCACAAGTCCTCAATACAATGGCCGGAATACCATCAGGGCCACTGGCCTTGTTCACATTAAGACTGCGGAGAACCTTGAGAACCTCCTTTTGCCGGATATGTATATCACACATTACAGAGCCACAATTTGGCAAAGTTGGAGGTCTCGCACTACCGGGGTCCAGACGCGAAGACTCAGCAAATTGAGATGCAAATAAATTTGCTTTCTCAACCGCTGTATGGGCCAGCGAACCATTGGGTTTCAGCAACGGAGGTCTAACATCAGTCATCAGTTTAACATTCCAGCTGTAGCGTGTCAATAACATTATTGTTCAGTGAGAAAGTTATGCTGCTAAAGCTGCTAACAATATTGCCGCAACAAAAGAAGGAATCTTTCAATATTATTGCTGCAGCCAGCATCAATAGACTATTGGTGACGTCATAACAAATGCCACCTTCCATTGAGCTCAGTTCGGAATAACGTTTCGTCCGTCCAAGTTGTAGTTCGTAGTAGGGCAAGCCGGTTGGCCCACCACTCCCACCAGTATGCCGCGCGACTTAACCGCGTTTGGTCGCGTATTTTCAACAAACGGACGATCGACAGTGTTCCATATTCGAATTTGACAGTGACGTGTTTGAGTTTGTGACTTTTTTCTTTTCAAAAGTGCGTTCTGTTTATTGTATGAATTTAGAATTGAAATGTGCAATTTGTGTTTTGTTTTAAGTTGACAGAATCGTGACTGCGTTCTGTTGTTGCGTTGTGTTGTTGTTGTTTTAATGTTTGTCAATCGAATCATCGTCTATTGGAATGTTCTAGGTATGAATATTTGAAATGAGGTTTTAATATCGTGACCACAGAATGTAGCGAAACATTTATTTGCTACCTAAAGTCAACGAGCAATAACTCGTTCTAAGAAAACCTAAATAAACAAAATAGCGGAGCCTAGGGGTTTGGAGACTATTTCATTGTTGTTTGAAGTATTGTGGGCCATTCATTAGTTATGTTTCATTCAATACTCTAAGTTACAAAGAAAATGTTTAATTTTAAGCAAATCTGCTTCACCGTGTCCTATGTTTTAATTTTAAGCGCATTAGTCATCGTAGACACTCGTGTATGGTACTTGTGAAGTGTGTATGCCGCATTAGTATGTGGTACGCGAGTACGGATATTTGCCAACGAGTGGAGCATACAGTGTGGCCAATTGGGTTTGGTGATATGTACACACACACGTAGGTATGAGACTTTGGTTGGACAGCCTTCGTAAGTCAAATAAACACAAGCCTTCAAAGTAATACTTGCCGTAGAAGTTGAAATAATTGCTTAAAATAGCTTCCATTGTTGTTCTTCCTTCATTATGTTCATTACGTTACAATATTACAATATGAATAGTAAGAAACATATTGTATTGATCTTTGTCATACTATGGCTTCCATAATAGACGTAATAGGTAAAGTTAAAAAGAACCACAACATAATGTCACAGCTTTTTTGATTCCCACTTCTGATTTATTACCTTTGATTAGTGATCTACAGTTATAACAAATATACCAGTCATTTTCATTTCATCATCATTATGACTGCTGTAGGAAGTTCACTGTTGGACATGAGCTTACCCAATAGTTTTCCCAAATGTTCAGACGGAAACAGGTTAGGGACATCTAGCGTAGTTGCAATCTTTATCAGATAGTCATATTTAGTTAGAAATCAGTTTAAAAAAATACCATGACAAATTAATTAAAATTTCGTGTTTGTTGTCACAGTGTTTGTTAACGAACTCTTCCAAAAAGTTTTTTTTTTAATATTTATTTTCATTGATTAGTTCTTAGAATAGATCAAAGCGTATACAGGTTTATCAAAACTGGTGTACTTAGCCGAAATAATGTGATACAAACCATCATTATGAACAAGTTTCATTATGGGGCCAACTCAGAATCTACACAATGTATGAAACAGCTGATTTTTTACACGAATTTCAGGTTGGCCTCACAGTAAGAGTTGATTATAATGATAGGCTTAATCACCTCTTGTCGGCTTAGTACAGGGCAAGCATGATAACTTTGTATGTATATTTTAAAATAAGATTTAAACTACCTATGTTAAGGATGTCACTCTCAATTTTTTTTTGACCGACGAACCGCAGCAGGTACTTAATTCGAGGCGAATATTTTTTTATGTATAACCACGCATAACTTTTTTCGTAGTGGTCTGATTTCAATAAATCTTTTTTTATTGGAAAGAATATACTTCGAAATTGGTCCCGTTTAAATTTTATCGAAATCGACTAAGCCATTTTTGATAAATCAACAATAATGTGAAAAATGCTACATCGATCCGTGCGAAATATTCGCGAATTCTGTACACGGATGAAGCCGGTCATGCTATTTTTTTGCAAAAAATTAATATTAAATGGCAAAACGTTTTCCGGGTCATCTAGTAGATTTATGTTTAAATGTTGAAAACATACTTAGCATAACATTTTCCGTAGAATAAATCACAGAATAAGAACTAGATATAAACAGTACCTGGCTTACTAAAAGGAAATATCATGAATTTATGACTAAACAATGCTTACCTAGAATTCACTATAACCAGGAAAGCAAACTCGCGTTGCTTTTCTCAAAGAGCGTGCCATTTTAGGAAATAACTTTCACGTTTTCCTTCTGTAGAAAGCTACATAGGAGCTTAGCTTAGTTGCTTGGTACAATAAATTTTGAAACTATAAACACTAGGATTATAGTTTCAAAACACAACCTGAGTAGAATTTTTAATTGTTTATTAGTAGAACCTCTACCTACAGGCCTTATTTTTAATAGTCCAACGCAGAACGTAGACCTATTCACGAATGGTGATTGGGTCATTTCCACCACGCTGGCCTAGTGCAGGTTGGACCATACCTACCACGCTGGCTCAGTGCGGGTTGGTTACTAATAGTAGAAGCTGAAATATTGGAATAGACTGATGTTATCTGTTATTTATTTATTTATTTTAAAAATGTTAGAAATTGTGTATTAATGTTCAAGAAGAACACTTTTTACGTACTACTAGTTGCAATACTTAGTTTCCATAGAGAGGATAAGCTATTCATAGTTTGCTATAGGCATTAGCAAATAGGTACATACTCGTAGTTGCTTAGAGACAGCTGAAATGAAATCGTCATATCTTTGGTGTTTGGCGTTATGAGTAGAAATCATTCGAAAAAAAAAAACAATTTCTGTTGGTAAATAAACTTTGCGTATATTATAATCTCAAGCTAATGATATACTTATGTAAAAAATAAAAGTATTAATTATTTACCTCGAAGTAACACTCATTTATAAAATACAGTCTCTTTTCGCTTGTCTAAAACATTGATTGTCCAATAAATATGCCTTTTCAGTTCTGAATAAAACTTATCGATCATCTATGAATCCTCCATTTGCGAAATATGATCGAGGTAGCATGAATAACTTACCAGCTTGCTCTAATATTGAAAATTTCAGTTTAATCGTCGGCTATTTCGAGCCTTCATTAGTCAGTCCCTTTGATTTATTTAGAAAGGGATCTAGCTTAGGTAGCTACTGTTTGTTCTATGCTGAGGTACAAGTTGCCAACTGCATGGAATCACACTTTTATAAACAATCTCTGATGATGCAATTGTAATTGTAAAAGACGGTGACCTCCTACAATCAGGAGGACCTACAATCCTACATTACCCATTTACTACTTTATTTAATTTAAAAATCGGTCAAGTGCGAGTCGGTCTCGCGCACAAGGGTACCGTGTTGGTGCCCCCTTAGCCCCATTCCTCATGCCGTTATTAATAGCTAGCAAAAAACCCCTAAAAATCACGTTTGTTGTATGGGAGCCCCCCATATTTATTTTACTCTGTTTTTAGTATTAGTTGTTATAGCGGCAACAAAAATGCATCTTCTGTGAAAATTTCAGCTGTCTAGCTATAACGGTTTATGAGATACAGCCTGGAGACAGACAGACAGACGGACATCGGAATCTTAGTAATAGGGTCCCGTTATTACCCTTTGGGTACGTAACACTAAAAAAAACACATTTGCACGACGTTCGCCTAAAATAATTGGCAGATTGTATATTTGTCAGTACATACATACTGCCACATCATCATCGTATAATAGTAAGACATCGACTGATAGACACTGGGGTCGCTAAATTTCCATTATCGGCTATAGGTGGTTGTATCTAGCGTACCTTGAAAGTCCACACCAGGTAGGTATATCACATTATTGTTGTTTGTATCGCGATTGTAAACAAGTACTACTGCTCCTAGTCTCGATATCTTAATGCTATGAGGCCTGGATTTCTGATCCATCCAGAATTAATGTTCTCTTTCACTACGTTGCACTATCTATTATGGTTGATTTTCCACAATTTCAGCATATTGCAGCAGGCTTGTTCTTCTTTGTCTTTTACCATCTATTTGCCACACATCCCTGTCTAACAGTACTTAACAGCAATTTCACTGCAATGGGCTTCTTTGTCATACATAGTCTTTTGCCTTCTGTTTGCTACTTAGATATATCCTTCTCTAAGTAATCAAAGGTCAATCGCCTCAAGTAGCTGTACTCTAGGCAGTTAAACCACGGGTATTTATATCTAGGTAAGCAGTTAAACGTTGTTAAACATTAACTGCGAACCCGGGTCCGTGGTGTATGTGGGGCAGTTAAGAGTCCGTTTCCCTCGTAGACTGTCTCTTTTGTGTTCTGTAAAATATAAAGAATGGAAAGTATAAATTACCTTAACAGAAGCAGATATGAATGTCTCAATAACGATCAATCAATCAATTTTGACGATCTGGTTGTCATGGTTTTTAAGTGTAGTTCTATATAGCAATTTCGACACAGGGTACTCTAATGAAGTGTGCCGTGTGTTTATTTATCAAAGAAATATGTGGAGACTCGACCTGTCAAAACATTTTTATTTTATTTTTTTACAATCATGAAACAAAACATATTTTTTAATAATGATTTATGCTTCAAAAATATAGTGATGTTTTGCTGTTTTCATAACACTAATTAAAAATAAAATTAGACCACCAGAAAAATTACAATGACTGTTGTTGAATGATGTTTTTACCATCTAAATCTGCTACCAATGCTTGTAAGCCAAATATTTTAAAACTTCATTAAAAACAAACTTGTACATATCAGAACAGTTTTAGAAGCGTCATAAATTACTCTGACGAACACAACATTTTTAGTAATGCACTTGGGAGAAAATGAGTGCATTCGTATAACAACAGGTATTCGTATATATAAGCTGCCGACATCCTTCTTTTAGACCCATTAATAACATTAATTCAGTTCAAAACGCAAATACATTACTCAGGCATTTCTGAAGATTAATTTTTTACAGTTGTAGGTTTGACTAAGGCTGATTTTCCTAATTGCCAGATAACAAATTAAAACATAACAAATTAAACTGAATTGAAACTATAGTTCCTAAAGTATATCTTACTATCTTTTCGAATTTACTCCATTAGAATATCATATGTGTCGCACATCGCTGTAGCCTGTAATATTTGTTTGATGGCGCTTATAATCAGGGGAACATAAATTAATATTGCTTGTCTATCACACAATAAAATTAAAACAAAATGAGGTAGAAATAGCTCTGACCAGTCTGGCGACGGGGCCTTAAATGTATCTTATCTATCGCGGAACGGTATAAAATTAATTAGTTTTTCCGTGAATACGGCGTTAAGAGTACCTTCTATTAAATGATACAATCATTACGGCTCTCAAGGGCCTCTGCGGTACGATACATGCCTGTTAATTACTTTTATTACCTACATAAATAAAGCTACTTAGGAGATTTTACATTTTTAGAAATATTTTGTGGAAAAGAAATTAATTTTGATTTTTACTGAGACTTTACATTCATTAATTTCCACGAAACCGAAAATTAAATATATTAGAAATCCTACTGGAACTGAGATAGAACAGAATATTATGAATATTGTTACTCATACACGTAGCAACGGAGCGATATATTGACGTCATTTTTACCGACTTCCAAAGAGGAGGAGGTACTATGTTCGTTTGTATGTATTTTTTGTGTATGTTCATCGATATTTTCCCCAATTTTGAAACGTTTTAAAGAAAATTAGCAAATGAAATCTATTCGAATTCTGTACACGGTGGAAGTCGGTGGTTCCATTTGCGAAAAATAATTATTTGCATGGATATTAGTGTCATAGACTACTAAATTCACGTGAAGGAAGGCTCAGGTGAAGTTAATTTCACTATCGTTGAAGAAACCTTCCGTCTCTGGCCCCAAACTAAGCAAATCTTGTGATATAGCTGCCAAATACTGATTTACTACATATACATTTTTTTTTTTTAAAAATATACTTTTACATATAGTACCTAAATAACACCCAGACACAAAGCAAATACCTATGTTCATCACATAAAAGTTTGCCCTGGGTGGGAATCGAACCCACGCCTCTTTGATCCAGAAGTCAGGGTCACTAACCACTGAGCCACCGAGGCAGTCAGAATGATAGTTCTTGTTCCATTTTATTTGTATACAGAGAGTAAGAATAATTCTATTTATGTAGATGAAGCATTCTTGCGATTATGTCCCCCGCGGCGAGTCCCATTTCACCCCGTTTCCCAAATAAACTGCTTCAATTCTGTTATAAATTAGGCTTTGGTCGAGTCATAAATAAACATGGTGAATGTTTGTTTTGAATAATTTAATGTGCTGGCGTTATTTGAGGTAAATAACCCTTCTCAACGTTCCGATTCGGACGCCTGCTACAATGCCATATTGGTGCCGTGTTGCGGTCGGAATAATAGGGGGGTGGAGGGCAGGTGCGGAGGGGTGGTTAATGTGCTGTTGTACCATATTTTCTTATACGGGCAAGTGCTTTATCAACTACGAGAATACACCTACATACCAATACACCTAAACTACTGCTGACTACTGCCTACTACGGCCGCAGCCGAGACAATCTGGCAAAATGGGGATACATCGACAACTCCGAGATCGAATGCCGCTGCGGCGTGAGACCGCAGACTATGTCACATCTGACCAACTGTGCAGCATGCCCTAAAACCTGCACCACTCTGAACTTAAATGAGGCAACGGAGAGCGCCATTGAAGTGGCTAATTTTTGGTCAAAAGCCGGAATACAAATTTTTTGGCACGCTACATCGACTCGCAAAGAAGAAGACCTAAACTACTATATAAAAAGCAATTAGATCATCCACAGACCCTTAGAGGTCAAAAGATAATCCAAATGCTTTCAACCCCACTGCCAGTTGGCAGCGTAGGTACAAAGCATGCTGAAAGCATTATTACGCGGAATGATCATAATATTACTTTAACTTCCTGCTGTTCGCATTATATTAAAAATGCGCAGAACGCGAACCATCTTGTTTTTAGTCAATTGACGCAAGTTATATTATTCTAATGATCTTGAGAAAATTAATTGAGTACTTAATAAATATATGAAATATTTATTCGAAACCTCAGATCAAAACCAAAGCAACCAGGGAAGCATGAAAGAACTGCATTCTCAGGTGTCTTAGGTCTGACTTTTCTGAAATCAGGTCAGTTCTCATCGAATAAAAATAATAGAAATTTTTTCAATTAATAGACGAGCATCGTTAAGGCTTATCTTGCCACAGAACAAACTTGACATTTCAAATTAATTATTATGCAAAACACATTAATTTAGCAAATTAGCGACCCAGCACTCAATTTCTAGCTCAAGATAAAATGAATAATTATGCAAAAATGCCAGCAAACGCATTCAGCCCAAATTCCACAAAAACGAAGCTGAGGGAAACTAGACGGAGAGTTGAAGTTATAGTTTAAATTAAATTAAAAATTAAATTTCATTTATTGAGCTATTAAATTGGACATGCCAAGTACATTACCACTCTTTGTCTGTGAGTCCACTGTAGAGATACTACATTTGGTTAGAGAGAGACACACACACAGTCATAGCGGAGAAAAACTAGGCTAACTGGAGCTGTATTTTGTTCTTAGCTAAGCAAATATACGAGATATGTCAATTCTAGATCGAATCAGAAATGCGGAGATCCGTACAGTAACCAGAGTTACCGGCATAGTCCAACGGATTAGTAAGTTGAAAAGAGCAGTAGGCACACGTTGCCTGAAGGAATGACAGACAGATTTTATCAAAAAAAATTCGAGTGGAGATCATGTGCTGGCAAGCATAGCGTAGGACGTTCAATCAGAAGGTGGACAGACTGCAGGTTTGCTTTGGATGCAAGCAGCTTCCGTCCGTTGCTGGAGATCTATATGGGAGGTGTCTGTTGATCTATATGGGAGGTGTACAAACGCTAGGTGGAGAACTGGTCCGCTTCACTCCGCATAAGTACGTTTTAGTAGAGCCTGTGCCGTGTTAGAATTATGAAAGTTCTCAGAAACTATCGCGCTAATATTGTTATGCAAGTGAACTTCTGAATGAATGGCTAATTAGTATTAATTAATTACGAGCTTAGCTCATCTTTTTAGGAAAATGATGTTTATTTTAACTACAGTTTATACGGACATAAATATCATGTGAAATATCCTTCTAGTTCAAAATAATGTTAGACTACTACTGCGAGCATTTGAATTTATCTTTGACTTTCTGTGGTCTGTGATAATATTATCTGTTGATTGTTGATTGATTGATTGTGTAGGTTGACTGTATTTTGTGGCTGTTAATAAACTTGCTCTATAAAAAAATATAAAACATGTTGCTGTAAAACATCACACATAACGTGGTGAAACGACGCGACGATTATGTGATACAATATCCTTCCTTAGCAGTCGGGTAAATGAAATACCAATTCATTGCTTCATAAACCTACCTAACTTAATATGAGGAATCGAAAACTTCGGTCTACCATTTTATAAGAAAAATGTGTTCACTTGGGGTAGAATCATAAAATGTTGGTCGGGGTGCGCGGTGCGATCACTGGGGCCAGTTAAACAACCCCTGCCAAACTTCATGGACGCTCCGGCTCTGAATGAGACTCAAAGTTTAAGCGCCCTAGGCTTTTATCTCGCTCTGTTTGCAGATGACAGAGCAAGACCAATGACTTTATTCAATTCTTGGACTTGTACGTACCCTGCCTGACATACAACGTTGTTTGTACAACATAGACGATTTCCCTTTCCTGTAGAACTGATTAGGTTGCATTCGGATATTTTGGAGTTATTTGAAGTCCGAAGTAAGGGCGAGGATACTATAACCTTAAAATGCGGCAATCTACTCCATTACCGGGATGGGAGACCAACAGTTCCAAGGTGGTGTCGGATTTCTCGTTCACAGGTCCCTCACTAACAACATCATAATCTACGTCGTAAATACGGTCAAATAAGTATGAAGCTATTACACACGATTAATTTTGTTCTATTTGCTAGTTTACCAGCTTTAACTACATGTTCGTATCATAGTGAATTAACTTTGATGAAGTGATAGTGAATTGCCTAATGTTACGTGACGTCACGAAAGACAAGCCGAGTAATTGGGCAACAAAAATTGCACCTATTAGACCTTTATGAACGCATCAAATGTTGCCCAACATTGCTGAACTGCTAAAAGAAATAGCTTAAAGTTGTTTCGTTTGTTTCATACTGGCTGACGAGATATTAGTTTGACTGCTCTTGATTTAACTAGAATTTGATAACAGTCCAAGGACTACGACTTACGATAGTATCTTTTTGCGGATCATCGATCAAGTACATACTCGTATGTGCCTAGTGTGTACGTAACTTAAAATGCGCGATGCGGTAACTTAACCTTAACCCCGGTAAGTCATTACCTACGTTCATGTGTGTAACTAAGTTTCCATATGCTTTGGCATATAAGGTACAAAAAAAGTGAAACGATTTTTTTGCGTTTTGCACAAGTAAAATCACTTAGAAACACACATTGAAAAGGATCTTTAATTTTCACTAGAATATATTGTCGGAGTTTGTTAAATCAACTATACAGGGTTATATCCTCTTAGGGGCTTATTCTGTGGCATATACGGCCCCTTGCCCTGATACCGGGGCACTAGAATCGGTATCCCCTGCCTGTAGTAAGAGCCTACTAAAAGGGGACCCCTGGGCTCGTGGGTGGACAGAGTCAGGGCTCTGGCCATCCACTCAAGCGGACCCGAGGAGGACGGCAGCGTGTGTGGCAACGCTGTCGTAAAGGACGGTACAAGCCTGGTTCAATCACCAGGCGAGAAATCGTGTAAAGTGCTGGGAGCACCGGTGTGTTCCTTTGGAGATCCCGGAGCTCCCAAGAAGGCACAAAAGCTGGCCACCGAGGGGGTTTTAGTGGGTACAATCCCACATAACCCTACTGCACCCCGATGCAGTTAGGGCATCTTTAGAAGATTCCCCCTCGAAAAAAAATAGCGGGCTTATTCTGTGCATCAAAACTGACAACTTTTGTTCTACGATCTTTGTTAAAACTAAAAAAAACAGCTGTTCCATACATTTTGTCGCGGGTGAACGACATTTTTTTGAGAATTAATAAAAGTCGTAGAACAAACGTTGTTAGTTTTGATGTACAGAATAAGCCCCTGAAAGGATGCTAATTGATTAGAAATAACCCTGTATATGAAACTTGTGCGGTAATGTTGGCATAAAGTTTGGCGCAGACTGTATTTTCTTGAAACTTTTTGATAACAGATCAATCAACCGTGGAGGACACATTTTCGGAACTTGCCCGAAGTGGCTTTTTAAGTTTTTGATTTGTTTTTATTACTTCTGCTATCTTGTTTATCGCAGACAGTTCTGCCGGGTGCTTTAGGGATTGCTATTGATTTTATATATCTGAAATACAAGTACGTAGTACCTAATGCAGTATGGTTTTGGTATTATTTTGAGGCAGAAAAGTAAAGATTTCTTAAAATGTTTTTTTTACAAATTACAGTTTTTGTAAAAGCTAGCCAAATGGATATCCATAAAGCTCGGAACTTTCCAGAGTTGGTTTTTAGGGTTCCGTATCCAAAGGGTAATAACGGGACCCTATCTATTTACCGCTGTCCGTCTGTCTCCAGGCTGTATATCATGAACCGTCATAGCTAGAAAACTGAAATTTTCACAGGTCATGTATTTCGGTTGCCGCTATACTAACAAATACTAAAAAGAGAATTTTTTCGCTCGATATTAATAATGGTAACAGGTAGATGCCTGAAATATTCACAGGATATTTAGTTGTATATTCAATTCAATAAAAAGTAATTAAAATAAAATAAACATTTAAGGGGGGCTCCCATATAGTACGGAACCCTTCGTGCGCGAGTCCTACTCGTACTTGGCCGATTATTTAATATTGTCTAAAGTCTAGAAGAAGGTTCAATATCCGGATTTTTGAGAGAATACATTTATGTTCGTTCTTAATTATTATCTTAGACAAGATTGTCTCGATATAAAACGTATCATAGAATATTGAAGTAACAAAACGTCGACGATTTAAATAAACGATACCTACTTAACATTGGGAATAGTAACAAAAATCAATACAAACAACTCAGTAACAACTTATGAATCAATTATGGTGTTCTTCGGGGTCCCGTAAATTAAGAACACTATAGCAGTAAACAATATTTGTACACATTTTAGAAGGAAATGCGCTCTAATTAGAGCGCTAACTTTATTAAACGAAATCCTCCTATAAAGTGCAACATTGTAGCCTCAGAGTTAACTAGCTCTTGAGGATGTAATCCTTGTGTAATTTATGATCATCCATCGTACGTGAGGTTGCGCCTCGGTAGCTCCGTATTTTATACGTACTAACTATTATTTAATAGGTGATTCCACTCCAAATACGACAGTGGTCGGTTCAGCGATTTCAACAATTGATTTTTGGTACCTACTCGTAGGTTACGTGGTAATTATTTCTTTTGTAAGTGACCTAGGACTAAGTATATTGGAATGTAGGTTTTCTTTTGCTTTATTGGGGTTATATTTGCTCTGTGTGGTATTAGTTACGGTTAGGCAGCTACCTAAATAAATGAAGAGTATTAAAACATAATACTTTATTGTTTCACACCAAATTAGAAATAGAAACAATACAATTAGCACTTAACCTAGTTAAATAAACGGTAGCTATGTCGCTGGAAGCGATTTCTTTCAGGCAGAGTAAATTACACATTGACAAGATTGAGGATCTAAAGAGCAGGCAACTCACTGTGATGTTACAATGAGTCCATATGCTACAGTGATTTTTACCACAGAGGCATAAACTATAACACAACAATAAAATAACAATGAATTGCTTTTACTCGTAAAACGAGGCAACTTCAATTATTAATAAATTCGACTAAATCCATGAAATTGGCATTTTGATGTGTTTCCAAAGATTGTTTTTAATTACGAACTAAATGAAAGGAAAAATATTAGAAGGAAATAGTTGAATCTTTCAATTGAAAGAGACAGGCAGGGCACATTATCTAGCCTCCATCATAAGATGCGTAGAGCGCAAAAATATTGTCTACAATTCTACATAACACGTTTTTTCATTAATTCATCAACAAATCAAATAGAATTGAATTAAAAAAATTAACTAAATACTAATCCGAATCATTTATAACAATTTAAACGCCTTAAACATGATAGGAGAGACGGCGGACGAAATACGTTATTAATTGGCACCGTCTGCGATCCGCGTTTGCCGAATCCTAATCAATGGGACCATTTGTTTTCCTGACAGTTCAGTTAGGGCTGTCTAGTCTACCACTTCTTGTTGAAGTCTAGTGTCTAATATTAAAGTTTATCTATGTCGTTGTACCGTACTAGTCTTTTGTGGTGAACGTGCGCTCATCCTCAGCCAAGCCGCATATATTGACTAAGGTGTAGAGTTTGTGAAGTAAGGACTTGTAGAGTAAGGCGTGTAGAGTTAGAAGCTTGGCTTTACGTGAGATCTGACAACTTTTTGATAGTGGGAACTGTGATTTAGACTTGGCTTCATTTCACATGAAAATGTTTTTGTTGGATTTCACTTCTTTTTGTAGTTTACAAGGGGTCATTTTATCGATTTTACATCCTAGCTTCAAAACTTGCGGAAGTCTCATACCAACTTTTAACCCCTAGTTTTAACGGTTAGAGGGAGATTTACTAAAAATCTTGAAAAACGTGTTTTATTATATTTGTAATAAAGTCCCTTTATCAATTTTTAGACATCTAGCATCATACTTTGCAAAAGTGTCATACAAACTATTAGCCCCCCAGCTTTAGGGTTTGGGGGGTGGTTTATTAAGAATCCTGAAATTGTGTTTTATTATTTATTACAACGAGTCCGTATATCCATTTTCTGACTTCTGGCATCATAAGTTTCGAAAGTGACATAGAAATTTTCATCCCCTAATTTTAGGGGTTGGGGGTTGATTTATTAAAAGTCCTGAAATACGTGTTTTATTATTTCTAAAAAGGAGTCTTTATTTAAAATTTTTAGACTTATAGCATGAAAATTTGTGGAAGTCTCATACAAGCTTTAACCCCCCTATTATATAGGGTTGGGGGGTAAAAGTTCAAAGTTTTAGATTTTTTCCTTTGTATATGCCTGAAATTCTACCTTGATGCCAAATATCAAGTGTCTAGGTCATCTGGAAGTGGGTTAGGTTTTTGATCTATAAGTCAGTGTATCAGTGAGTCAGTGAGTGAATCAGTCAATGAAACCCCGGTTTTTAATCGTTAATATTTCATTAACCGTCAGAGCAAAGTTAATGAAATTTTGTATTGTAGATAAGCTAAAGAACTTTAATAAATTTGCTAAATTTCATATATAAAGGTTAAATAGTTTTCGAGTTATGAAGGGGTCAAAAGTGGCTCGAAATGGTTCGTGTAATATTACACACGTCGCGTCGCCAGTTTCTTTTTCTTAGACTTGGCTGGACACGCTTTCGCGTGTCTAGATTTTAGAAGACAGTTGCCGAAAATCTGTGCGAAACTAATTCGCCGGTTTATTTGTTTACGTTTACGATGTGGGTTAGAATGGTCAATCCGATAACCAGTTAAATTAGACGATAAGACCTGGCGATGGGTCGGGTTGGAGGTCACCATTTGTTTTTCTGACACTTCTCTTGAGTTGGGAAGGAAGCACTTTGATAAGTTCCAAGGATCGGGTTTTCAAGGAAATTTTGGAATAAATTGAAAAAATTACTCGTAAAAGGAGTTCGCTGTTTGAAAGACAGTTTGGTTGAGATAGAGAAAATCTAATAGCCTTGATTATTTCGTGTTTTCTAAGCTTTTTAGTCATGGCTATAATTTGAAGACTTTCTAGCTTAAAATAATCACTAGGTAAATTTGTTTTGACTATATTGGGTACCTATAGTAACCAAAATACATAGTTTCGTTCGTTAAAATAATACAGTTAGAGATTTTTAACGTTTCAAAAAAACCGCCATTCATATTTTAAATAAAGAAGAAAATTACTATAATGTACATAAACTATCCTCTTTTTTAGGGTTCCGTACCCTAAGGGTAAAAACGGGACCCTATTCCTAAGACTCCGCTGTCTGTCTGTCACCAGGCTGTATCTCATATACCGTTATAGCTAGAAAGCTGAAATTTTCACAGATAATGTATTTTTGTTGCTGCTACAACAACAAATACTAAAAACAGAATAGAATTAATATTTAAGGGAGCCTCCCACACAACAAACCTGAATTTTTATCCGTTTTTCGCTCAATATTAAAAATGGTAACAGGTAGATGCTTGAAATATTCACATAATGTTTAGTTGTATATACAATTCAATAATAAATAATTAAATTCAAATAAAATAAATATTTAAGGGGTGCTCCCATACAGTACGGAACCCTGCGTGCGCGAGTTCTACTCGTACTTGGCCGATTATTAGAAGAACCGCAGATGGAGATAAAGTTCAATAAAATATTATTACTATAACAACATTATATTAAATATTATTCCTCTAAAAATACGATTCTCATAAAGTCCTTGTTTATGTTATCTTCAGATGTTACAGGAAAATATTTATAGACGCATACGAGAACAGGAAAACCTTCAGTAATTGCTGTCATGTCGTTTGCCAAGCACGGTCACATCACTAGTTACATTTATAAGTAAAAGAAATAAAATAAAGGTTTACAAAGAACTAGCTCTTACCCGCGACTTTGCCTGATTTCATATTTTTTCCGGGATAAAATGTAGTCAATGACACTCTCCAATCTTTAAACTATATATACCCAATCAAAAAATCCAAGTCGATCCGTTACTCCGTACCTGCGTGAGAGAGACCTAACCCTACCCAACAAACACTTTTGCATTTATAATATTAGTAAGCATAGTATAGGCAATTGAGTAAGTAATACATAGATGCATATAATAATTCGATCGAACGTTAATATTTTTTGACAACTTCTTTTTTACTTATATATAAAAATGAATCACGGTTTTTGTTAGTCTCGATAAAACTCGAGAACGGCTGGACCGATTGGGCTAATTTTGGTCTTGAAATATCCGTGGAAGCTAAGGGAAGGTTTAAACGGTGATAAAATATAAATATGTAGTGAGTAAAATAATAAAAACATGAATTAAATTTACCCATACAAAAAGTTCACCGGGGCAGCTAGTTAGTAATAAAATTGAAAATACTCGTACAATTACGAAAAAGAGAAAGGGATATCATGTGCCACCTTGAACCAAGTCACCAAAGGTGAGGGTTCTTGACTTGTGGATATAATGTCACCAAAAAATTAGACATTCTCAAAAAAGAGTAATTTGCTCTAAGTTTTATTTTTATTCATTCCCACGGTTTCTAATTCATTAACTGCTGAAGGGTGCCTCATTAAATTGAACTCGAACGAAAAATTTGATCTCCATCCCTTTTAGTCGCAATTTAGATTAGTTTAACTGAACTGGATATAGGAATAAAACTGCATTATACTTGAGAAAATGATTATTTTTATGGAAAAAACAGCATGACCGACTTCAGCCGTGTACAAAATTCGCGAATATTTCGCACGGATCGATGTAGCATTTTTCACATTATTGTTGATTTATCAAAATGAATTTCAATAAAATTTTAATGGGACCAATTTCGAAGTATACTCTTTCCAATAAAAAAATATTATTGAATTCGGACTACTATGGAAAAAGTTATGCGTGGTTATACATAAATAAAAAAATTATTACTTCAAACGTAACGTTATTACGTCAAAAAGTTAAGTGAGTTCAGTCTGGTACTCGGAACTCAGAAGTTTAATATAATCGGCCAAGTGCGAGTCGGACTCGCGCACGAAGGGTTCCGTACCGTATGAGACCCCATTCTTCTTGCCGTTATTAATAGCGAGCAAAAAATTACTAAAAAACACGTTTGTTGTATGGGAGCCCCTTAAATATTTATTTAATTCTGTTTTTAGTATTTGTTGTTATGGCGGCAACAGAAATACATCATTTGTGAAAATTTCAGCTGCCTAGCTATCATGGTTCATGAGATACAACCTGGTGACAGACAGACAGACAGACGGACAGACGGACATCGAGGTCTTAGTAATAGGGTCCCGTTTTTACTCTTTGGGAACGGAACCCTAATATATTATACGCGTCGAATTGAGTATTCGTACCTCCTCCGATTCGATTCGTCGTGGGTTAAAAAGGGGAAGCAATTACTAGAATATCTTCAGTTATGGATTAAACAAAACATATCGAATATTATGTCAAAGGTTGTCGTGCACAATACAGCACCACTCTATCTATAATATTTCATAAGAAGTCATAAACCGCCTTTTATTCGCGTATTGCAGCAATATTAATACGAGTACCTCAATGGCGAGACGTGAGAGTTCAGCGTTGACAATACCGGAATGGCACATACATGCAAAGTGCAGGGTTCAAGGAACTCAGTTATTGTCCTGACACGAATATTAGTTTTATGTCACTGCACTGGGTAGGAAATTAATTTTAATATTTGAAAAAAGACCAAAATGCTGGTGTTTATTTGGCTCAACGCATAAGCATTGCCATTCAGCGTGGCAATGCAGCCAGCATGCTGGGCACGCTGCCAACTGGCAGTGGGCTTGAGCATTTGGATAATCTTTAGACCTTCAAAGGTCTGAGGATGATCCAATGCTTTTTATGTAAAAGTGGTGTAGTTTTGTTGTAGTTAATAAAGGCACTTTTGCCCGTTAATTTTTTTTTTGTTGGGCTACTTGAAGCTTACTAATAAGGCCCATAGTGAGAGACCACGTTTCTGTGCCGTAAGTCATCACTGGCAACACACACTGGTCGAAAACTTTCGACCAGGGTGTGTCTTCGAACTTAAATGGCTTATGTAAAATTAGCTGCAAGCTGCTTGTGCCGCTAATGTGCCAATATTCACGAAATGTTTTTGGATATCATCGCGTCATCTCTACATTGGTTGTGCGGGGTTACGTTTAACATTATAAATATAATCAGAGAATGTTTCTATGCTTCGTAGAGAGTTCAAGAAGGTTGATATGCTGAAATGGTTCATGCGGTGAGACCTACTGCGGCCGTAGTATGCGCTAGCCTAAAATGTTAGAATGAAAAATGTAGAGTAGCTGAGCAATGTTCCTATAATCTTAGTAATCTTAGATTATTAGCACATCGCAGCAACTTTTTTATTCTTCAATGACAAAATTAGAGGACTGACAGTATCCAAATGGTTAGTTTTCCTGATCTGTGGGTTCATACACGCAAAATGTAAAGTTTAAGGAACAAAGCGTCTGTTGTAGAATTGCAGTGTTTATTGTCTTGACACGAATTAGTTTTTATGTCACTTGCACTGGGTCGGGAACTCGGGAATAGATTTCGTTTGTGATGTCGTTACATTTTATGTTATGGTGCTTTTTGTGATTGTGCTGAGTGTTCATTGTTTTATTCATGAGGAATTATTCATGTCAAATTGGTATTTTTATGTTTGCCTTAATCCACGGTTTCAATTATTTTATTAGGATACTTGTGTGTTCCCTATTGATTCGCATAATTTGTTTAGCTATAATATTGAAAAAAAAAAAATTATTTACATCCTAATATTCGTTGCTCCTAATAGTCAGTATCCCTAATGTCACTAATCCTTTTGTTGTGTATCATATGTCATAAAATTTATAATAATAACATACGAAAATCATATTTTTGCATGGTTCGCGCTTTGCTCGTCGTCGGACCTAATGTATGACTTTGCCCTAGAATTCTGATATGGCAACATACAAGTATGAAATATTATGAATACAAAATTTTTTGAAAAAATATGTCTGCAGAACAACTTTAGGACAAACAATATTGGGCAAATGAATAGGACCTACAAAACGCCCCACTGACCTCTGCCAGTGTTTACACCTCCCTATACGATATAAATAATAGCAGTTAATACTAAAAAAAAATATTACATTTAGGAAATGTCGTCACACTTCTAAGTTAAAACTAAATCTAAATACACGTTCCAATCCAAAGTTGGTGTATAGTTAACTACTACACAAACGTTGTAATAACATCATCATTTTCCTATTCAGTTAATGGTAATTGTCCATATAATAAGGTTTTAGCAAAATAAAGCCAAAGCACTGTTATTGTGTTTATAAATTAAGACAATTACGTCCACTGTGGCACTTAACAGTCATCGAGATAGCTCCAGTCACTCTCTCTCCTGTGACATTTGCAATAAGAGAGATAAAGAAGTCATATGACGGTAGAGTCGGCATCAGGTAGACTCGTGCGGACCGGTTCGGCCGATCTCTCGGCGACCTACTCTACATTCCTCCGTAGAGCCTGTATCCACATGCAGTAGAGTACAAGTAGAGTAAGGTGCGCCCGTGTTGCGTATTGACCAACAATAAAATAAATTAAATTTCATTTCATTGATACTAACTTTTGTTTTTATTTTGGCAATTTCAGAAAATGATTTAGTATCTGTAAATGGATTTAGTTAATATTGTTAAATCGTATCTGAGATTTGAGCTAATTTTTCTTTTTCTGTTTTTCAAAATTAATTATTGTTAAATTACAAAATTGTTTCAAAAATTTAGTAAAACACGATTTGTTTTGACATAATGTAAAAAATTGTTACTATAGAGAAGCCATTGGCTCCTGAAACACAGTCTTAGACTAGTTCAGGAGTCTATGGATCATCTGATTCTGTACATTAACATATGTGTCGAAAATAAATAAATGATTGATTGATTGATTGAATAAAAACTGGTTTTTTATTTAATCGTAAAATAATATTATCAATAAAAATTAGAATTACAAATAAACTAAATAAAGGTACAAATAAATTATTAACTAAACAATACATATACACTAAAATGTGTCGAAAATAAATAAATGATTGATTGATTGATTGAATAAAAACTGGTTTTTTATTTAATCATAAAATAATATTATCAATATAAATTAGAATTACAAATAAACTAAATAAAGGTACAAATAAATTATTAACTAAACAATACATATACACTAAAATATAAAGAAAAACTAACTAACAAGGATCGCTTAAACTACCCATAGACATAAAATAGTCTATTGATAGTTACTATATTATTATGTTATGCTTATCTCGAAACCATAACTACTATTTACCATTTCAATGCCGATCACAGAGATGGATACCAGAGGGATAACGTGATCGATCGAGAAAATCTGAAAGAGATGCATTGATTTAGTATAGCACGAGTTATAAAGAGACATGAAAAATATCTGGATTCGATAGCTTATGTTGGATTTTTCGGCACGGAACGTCAAATTCCAATACATTATCTGACAAAAAAATAATAATTTTGAATTGCCTTTATGACGTATTTTGAATGCAGCGTTATGTTAAAATCGTGTTCCTGGTTTAAATCACAGACCTATTACAACTAGAGAGATAGCGCTTGTCGCTTAAGGCAATTCTCGTCCACAAAAATGTATGGAAAATCTGGCTCAGAGCTGTCAAAACTGTCAAATATGTATTGGAATTTGATACTACTGAGAGAAAAACACGGCATCAAGCCATTAAATCGAGATATTTTTCATGTCTCTTTCCAACTCATGCCATATTAAATCATTGCATCTCTTTCTTTCTTTTCTCGATCGACCACATTATCTCTCTGGCATCTCTGTGGTTTAAATAGACCAGACCAAATAGAGAGAGTACCAATTTTTTTTCTGATCTTTCGTGATAAAAATTGGTTATAATGAAATACAGTACACGAATATAAATCTTCGTCGTCTAGATAATTACATCTCGTAGATGCACATCACAATAAATTAAAAATTTTTACATCGTAGATCGTGAATTAAAATTTAGCTCCTTTTGGGATATTACCACGTTATCACAGAACCTTATACTAATAAGCTACAATAAATAAATCTAAAGCCATTTCAGAATAGCAAACATTACTTAGATATTTCTAAAATATTTTTTCTCTTGAATTCCTTTAGAAAATTCTTACGTTAAATTCATTCGTTTCGTATGTCAGTAATTTTCGCATTATAGGTACAGTCATGTTTTCCTGGTAATATTTTTGCAGTAAAGTAAGTTTGTATACGCTGGATGGCTTTCCCTGGTGGCGAAATTTTCCGAAAGAACTCTGAAACGGAAAAAGATATTTTAAAACAACCAGGTTTTGGAATTTAATCTGCTATTTGAGCTACGGTAGATTTCAGTAAATGCTACCGGCGGTCACCCATCCGCCGACGGACCTTACCTACTCTGATCATTGCCTCTCTTCGCTAGTCTGAAATCTGATCCGACTTTCAGAGGTATAAATGCAATAATCATTATGAACAACTTTTACTTTGAGAACAATCCTAAAATTGCAAGAAATTGGCTGTTCCATTGATTTTATTCGACAAAATGTAAGGAACAAAGTCGAAGGAACAGGTGATTGTCTTGCGATTTTAGGGTTAGTCCCATGGTAAAAGTTGTTCATTTTGATGTACTACAATCACACTGAAGAGGTTATGCGATGTTACTCTGTATGTATGGTACGTTACCCTGTATGATATGTATAGCTCTGTGTGCACTGCACGCTCATTATTTTTCACTTTATATTTTATTAGCGACCCGCTCCGGCTTCGCACAGGTGGATTACATATAAACCTTCCTCTTGAATCACTCTATCCATTTAAAAAAACCGCATCAAAATCCGTTGCGTAGTTTTAAAGATTTAAGCATACAGACAAACAAACAGACAAAAATAGCGACTTTATTTTATACTATGTAAGGATTAGCGACCCGCCCCGGCTTCGCACAGGTGTATTATACATTAAACCTTTCAATCACTCAATATATTTAAAAAACCGCATCAAACTCCGTTGCGTAGTTTTGAAGATATAAGCATACATGGGGACAGACAGCAGGAAGCGACTTTGTTTTATACTATGCAGTGATGATACCCTGCATAAACATAGTAAGTATCTTATGTTTTGTATTTTCTTTATGTAGTACTCATTGAAACAAAAACCTAAGTAGTTGTCTAGTCACGTACTTGCCAAGTTTAACCGAGATGACGTCATTTAATTTTAATAGCCAATCATTTGTGTAAATAAATATTAAACACCGGCCGTGTCAAGGAAAATCGTTGATGAAACATCTGAAGGTGATGCTCCAAACTCCATAATGTTATTATTTGACTTTAATTTGTTACCAGAAGCTAAAAATATTGTTTAAAGTTTAGATAACCTAGATTTTTAGGTAATATGACAGGCCTGAATAGAAACACGCACGTAGCGTTCATAGTGTTTGATTCGGTGTTTCTTAACAATCGTCAAAGTGCAGTATGTATTCAATCTTACCTTATAGTTATCCATATTGTCAATGTAAGAAAAACAGTGACGATTCAATACATTTAGTTCTTTGATGGGTGATCGCGGGTACCATTTTTATTTGTAAGCTACCCTGTGTTGGATAACTTGATAAATTACCGGATACCGACCCGTGGGTACCAGATGTTTCCACCATAGATAAAGAAAAGCTTCGTTTAGCCATCTCAAAGGCTAAAAGGTTTTAAAACTCTGGTTAATAAATCTAGGTCCATAGTTTACCTATACGACACGATAATTATGTATTTCTATTTATTTATAAGTAAACATTATTTTTTTAAGAAAATAGAAGAACTTAATTTATAACCAGCCTGTAACTGTAAAACTATGCTAATTAAAAAAAACAGTTTTACTATAAATAAATCGGCTCAAACCTAAACCTGAAACACAGTACCCAATTCTCAAAAAACTAGTCTTCAATTTCCAATTCTCTAACCGCCCAAAAAAGCCCAATAAATTCGCGCCGACGCGACATGCAAAAAGCATAGACTATCGTTCTATTTTTAAAACAAAACTCATTTCAACATTCCCACTCGACCTAAAAAACTAACTAAAAGCACACAAAAATAACTTTTATATCCATTGCAAAAGTTTACCATTCAACTCGTACCACCATTGAGTAATCATAAAAGACAGGAAGAAGGAAGTACGTGAGTAACGTACCTGTTGTCTATGGTATAGTCACCATGGAGATACACTGACTGCACCTTTCTTTTGTCTCTTTTACTCCAGTATACGTGAAGGGGGAGTGAAAGAGCTGGGAGAGCGATCGAACGTGCATTGGAAGTGCAGTCAGGTGTGTAAAAAAGTTGTCAATGGTTATGGTTGACGGCCTTGATATGATGGTGCTTGCAGTACGGACCGAGACTTAACGCATCAAAGAGAGACCATGAAATCAGTGGAAATATCCGGTAAAATAACACTACATAATATGCAGACCCCGCATATTATGTAGATAGACATACCTATTATAGGATATCATTGTGCTCATTGCGACCTACAATTACTATAGGACCAACGTTGACATCGCAAATAAAATCGGCCGTTCGATACAAAACACTTAATGACTTAACTGACATACTATCTGTCGTCCAAACCAGTCCAGAAACAATTAGCGTTCTCTACACGGCAGACATAAAATAGAACATATTTAAATAAAACTTACTTAACATAATATAATTCATTTACCGTTCTTACTACTGGTAGTAAGATTGGTAATAACACTGGTAATAAACCAAATTAACCACAGAACTCAACAAGGGAATGGCCGTTTTAAACTTATGTAACTACCTAAATATTTTTAATACTCTACTACTACTACTTTTTGTAAAACTTACCATGTACTATATGTTATCGACATTAATCGGAAAATTACTTTAAACACTGTTTAACCGTGCAATTTGTACTGATAAACATTGTCTTAAGCGTGCGTAAAACTTTTGTGGTAAGACGGTTTATGTTTAACTATCGGAAAACTTGAAAAACAGAAATAGTGGCGTTGCCATTTAATTATTGTACACCAGTAAACTGATGCTAAAGTAGTCTCTTTGTGCAACTGAGCAATAAATAAAATAGCTCTCGCAGGTGATATCCAGACATCTGTCAGTAGTCAGAAGGCATAAGGGCAGCAATAAACTAACAACTGCTTGACACTGCACCTTGACACAGTACGTGCGAAGGTCCGACAAATTATAATGTATAAAGTTGGTATCTAGTGCGGCTTGACAACGAATTTGGTTGTAGAGTTTGAGGGGTTCTGTTTTTAGGGTTCCGTACCCAAAGGAAAAAATGACGATGTCCGTCTGTCCGTCTGTCTGTCTGTCTGTCACCGGGCTGTATCTCATGAACCATGATAGCTAGGCAGCTGAAATTTTCACAGATTATGTATTTCTGTTGCCGTATAACAACAAATATTAAAAACAAAATGAAATAAAAATTTAAGGGGGGCTCCCATACAACAAACCTGACGTTTTTCGCTCTATATTAATAATGGCATCAGGTAGATGCTTGAAATTTTCACAGAACATTTAGTTTTATATCCACTTCAATAATAAATAATAAAATTAAAATAAAATACATATTTAAGGAAATTATTATTTTTAATTAATTATTCCCATACAGTACGGAACCCTCCGTGCGCGAGTCCGGCTCGTACTTGCCTGATTATTTTTAAATCCATAAACCATTCAGAAAGGCTAATAAGCCCAAGTGGGCCAGGAAATGATTCAGACTATCATTATAAACCATTTTTACTACGGGGCAAAACCAGAATTAGAGAAAAAGAAATCAGGCGCCCATAAGAAATTGAAACCCGGAGTCCACCAAATGTATGACTTAGCCGATTATTTTCTAGAAATTCGAGTTTGCCACATAGTAAAAGTGGTAATCAGGAAATATAAATTCACTCCAAACAGATTCATCAATCTCTGTGCATCAATCATTTGTGTAACATAGATAAACAAGAATGTATCTATATCCACATACATTTTTCAGACTTTTTTCTTAACTAAAATACCTAGATCAAAGACCTTTGATTGTCCAAAGACCTACATTCTAGATCGTGTAGAAAATGCAACATCTCATATGTCTCTCTTACATTCTTATAATGTTGAAGAAAGATTTCTTAGCTTAAAGCGTCGTTTTAGTATTTATTTGGGTTTTGTGACAAGATTTTTCTGATGAGATGCGAGAATTTTCTGTATTCACCATTCAGAAAAAACGCCTTGACACAGAAGCCAGCAGAAGACATTGACATAACTACGACCGACGACGTTTTTGTAGCAAATTCTACTTTTTATTGGTCATTGTTAAAACTTATTAGCAAGTAATTAAATGGCGGTTTAAAGCTGTGTTACTTTGTTGCATTTTGTTGTTAGTTATTACTTGTTAATAATACTTACTTAGGTAGGTAATAAGTCTTAGGGCAATTGGCTTTATTCTTGGAGAATCTAGCTCGTGGCTAAGTCTCGCGGTCATCATTTCATGAGTTAGTTTTCTATTTCATTAAACCGTTTACATGTACAGTTCACTGCTAAAGCTCGATTATTAAAGCTACAAATTATGCAAAGTCATTAAAAAAGGGTATACCAAGCTGATTTATATCATGATTATGAACAACTTTTACTATGGTGCTAACCCGGAGTTAGAAAAAAAATTAAGATGTTATTAATGAGATCACACATATTGTCGATTCCGAGTTGCAATTTTGTAAGGGACAACTGATATTTTTTTGCTCTCTGTATTGTCACTTTGGTAAAAAATATTTTTTTCTCAATATATTATGGGGTGAATAATTGGGTTTATATTATGTAACAGTAATATTTATGAATTTATCTTGTTAACCATTAGGAAAAAATTACTAAACACTCATAAAATAATAAAAGAGTATCTACTGTAAAAGTATGCAGTTTTTGCAGAAATTGTACAACGTGAGAGACTTACCTCAAGGTATTACCGAAGACTGAATATTAAAAATACGAGGATAGCAAACAGAATTGAAAATATACATTTTCGGAGTTAGAAAAAGGTCTACCAGTTGGTATCATTTATTATTCGTATGCCAGTAACCAGCAGCTAACGACGTGGAGAAGGCAGCGATCCGTTCTCTGGGAAAGGCTAGTTTATACCGATCTTAAATAAACGTCTCGAGGGAATCTAATTTATATTTAACGTGCACTATGGAATATCATGATGTGTATCGTCAAATAGTTGCTATAGGCCGAATCCTTCCAGCAAATATCTACAGAGCCACAGTCCCTAAGTGAAAGTAGTAAAAAAATGTCCGAGCGCCGTCATACATACCGACTTAGATATTTACATTAAATAATTTACAATGACCCGTTTTCTCGAATCTCGACGTTATGTCACCTAATTAGTGCTTGTAACCGAGCACTTTGGCATCGCGCGGCGTTGTAGTCGGCTTGCAATCGCCTTACAACTGACTAAAAAGCCTGCCCACTACAAAGCTTGGGCAGAGTTTTGGCTCGGATACTTTTGTTGCACGATTGTGACTCTATAGATATTTGCACGAAGGCCGAATCTAATTTTGTGGCGGATGTGAAGTTAGCTACAAGCTGCACGAAACTCAATCCTCGCGCATAAGTTTCATTCAGGATTGGGTTTTGCGCAGCTTTTAACTACATCACAGCCGCCAACAAGTTTGATTTGATATAAAAAGGTTCTAATCTGGCCAATACGTTGAACGTTTTTAAACCCCCATGAATCCTGTACCTACTGACTGCTTTAACTTTTGCTCTAAAACACATTGCTTCAAATAATCAGTACGTAGGTACCTGCATTGCTGCCAGTTAATACACGATATATTTTTATACATCACACGTTACGTTTAGAGTTACAATACTTATCATTACGAATCACTCTTATTTTAGGAATAACCTGGAATTTTCGAAAATGTACAATTTTTGATACAATTCTATAAATCCCTGGACTTGGAAAAGCAATAACTTTAATTTCATCTAAAATAATATACGTAAATACACGATGGAAATACAAGGGAGCTTTTATTAGGTATATAAATAGCCAAAAAAAGTAGTGTCTTTCAAAATACTCTCTCGCAAACATTTTCAAATTACAATTCCAAAATACCTAGTTCAATTTCGGCCATTTCAAGAACTGAATTTCCATGAATAGTTCAATATTTTGCGTAAATTACTAAAAAAACATTATCCTGAAAACGAATATTGGGTAACCAAATCGAACAAGCCAATTTCAACTTTACCACTGAGGGATTTAAACTAAAAATAGCTTTTTAAAATGCATCCGCGGTATGGATATTCCCATGATGCATTATTCGAAATAGAACCATTTGAAGCCCTAGTATGAGTTTGCAGAGTAAACGATTTTTTTTCGTGTGCATCTATATTGTATTTTGCTTTTCGTTATTACCTCTCCGCCAGAGGCGCTGTACAAAAATGTAGGTATTCGATCACACGGAAACTGTTATAGTTTTCGTTTATAGGCCGCGTCACACAAGTTGGCGGAAATGAAGTTAGCTACAAGCTGCGCAATATCCAATCCTGACTGAAGCTCACACAAAGCCGCGCGTTGATAGGATAGTGCGTAGCTTGTAGCTAACTTCATTTCCGCCAACTTGTCTGACGCGGCCTATACGTGTATGCTTATACTGGGGATAGTATGAGTTTTAAGGTAAACTCTCTGAGTCGTGAAAACAAAACGTTTCAATAATGGAAGCTTTCCCCTATTTTTATTAAAATAATCAACTTTTATGTAGAATTAAATAAAATACATGAGCTAATACTGCGAGTGTTTCACGGAGAAAAACGCATTTGGCATCCATTACTAAAAGATATTAGAGGAGATCGAGAAATATTGTATAGCCAGTGGTATTGTAATCTTACCACGGTAATATGAACGGTTGTATTCGACGAATTAACGCAACCGTTAAAAAAATTAAACTAGATTGTGGGATCATTTAATCAGTGAGAGTTCTTTTTCTCGCATTTTTTTAAATCTTTCTTTCTCGCCATAGAGGAGCTATGTTGACGATGTTTTATATTTTGCGTACCTATTATAAATTTCATGTCTAAAATAATATTATTACATTATAATACTTCGAGAAAATATTAACAAAAACACTTACTTAATATTTAGTGTGAATTCAAAGTTTCCCATTAGGTACCTACATTAAAAAGATAAAATAAATCTATTTGTCACTCCCACTCCCGACATAAAAGAGATCGTATATTATTCCTGCAACGTGTGCCCGACCACTAATCACTAATTAGAGATAAGTAAAGTATTTTCTCCACAAATAAGACTTCTCAGTGATTATCCAATTTGTGTTGCCAGCTCCTTCGAAGTCCCCTGGTCCCCGAATTCTCGGGAGTATCCGTGAGTCAGCATTTCCTTATACCATTCGACTGAGACAACTTTAGGACCAAATCGGAGCCACTAGCGAAACGAAACGGTTGGCCCGGAGGGTTAATTTTAGTTCTTCCAACTGACCGCGTCTATTGATAAGTAAGTGGGCTCTACCTCTATTTGTCACGTGTCTCGCGAAGTAATCTCTGCAAGGATAGCCCAGACAAGCTTAATTACCCAAGTAACATAAGCTTCTATAACCAGGGCTTTTTATCACCAAACAGTAATATAGTAGACCTATAGTGGTAACCGTTATCACTGCTTGTACTATAAAGGTTTTCAACAGAGCGGTTTGGTTCTATAAGATAAAAGAGCATTTAAGTTCTATAAATTAGCTCTTAAAACGTCTACAGGACCATACAAAAGAATACTTAAAGTGTTGCACTATAATGGGTGTAAAATATGCGATTATAGTGCTATTTAATACTGTAGACAACCTGAAGGACACTTTTATGTATCTATTTGGCACTAATAATGCGTCAAAGTTACTTTTATAGTACTAGTACTGTAGAAGTGTCAAAAACTCTATTACAAGACAAATTTGCACTGTAAAAGTACCTTGTACAACAATTTCGTAACGTTTTAGCGTTTTAAAAGCTCCCTAAATATATCTATGGTGCTAGTTCTGTAAAAGCCATGAACATTTTTCTATAGTACTAAATAGTACCAAAAGGACTCCTGGCGCATCTTTTAAATAACTTATATTTTAAATTGTTCTATAAGTGAGTTTGTGTTACTGGTACACAACTAAAACATACTATAAATGCACTAAAATCTACAATTAATGGACTAATTAGATCTATACTAGCTTTTTAGTATCTTTTAAATGACAAGTACTTCATAACTGGACTTTATATTTGGATAACAGAACTAATAGCCCGGGAGGTAAGTGCAATAAATATAACTAGGTACTTTCTAAAGCTGAATTTTCGGTATGTTACGAGTATGATGGTGTACAAGAATACCCGAGAGTCAGTCAGCTAGAATACTTAGCGTTTGATGAGGATGCCCGTTAGAATTATTAAAATAAAAAATGAGTATCTTGCAACTACTTCTAATAGGTTGGTGTACGGGTAGAAAAATAATTTAAAAAAGTTTAATTACCAAAAATTACCTGAAACTTTTAAAGCCTGCTTGACTTGACAGACCTTATTACTTACAATCTCTGTCAGTCAGGACTTAAAGCAGCGCCGCTTTAAATAAAGCCTAACTGACAGGCTCAGTTACATGTTTTTTTTTTATTAATTCATACAGTTTTTCCCTCCAACCGCTAAACGTCCCAGCTGACTGACTCCGTGGTATTTTAGTACACCACCTTGATAGCGTAATACCAAAAATTCAGCTTTTAGGAAGTAGTTGCATTTTTTCCGCTTACCTCCCGGGCTATAATTTGTGTTAGCTGAAAAAAATGGCTGACGTTTTTTGTCATGGTAGCTCATTAACAGCACGGCTGGAGCTAATAAGCACTATAGCAGCCATAGTCGGAAGAAGTTCTAATTTTAATAATTAAAAATTAATTAAAACAAGAAAATTATGAGGGCGCATTTTCAAATTTGAAATCAGTATAATGACTTTAGCGACACAATTATTTTCGCAAGTGCAAGTTACTGCAGATTAATAGTCCATGTATTGTAGTTATGTCCTTTTAATTACGTGTCACTTTATCAACAATGGCTGTAGTGACATAAAACATAAACTTACCGATTTTTGTTTTCATGAAGAAAACTCACAAATTGCAAGCAATTGTAATAAAAAAGATCATTGGAATCGTTTTCGGTGCACAATAACACTTTAAATAGGTTTTTGGTTACTTTTATAGAGCAAATTTATGTCAAAAACGTTGCAAGTAGAGCTATTTTAGTACTAAAAAGCGTTTCTTATCATTTTTACATCTCAACTACAGAGCTGATTTATCACCGTGACAGCCTTTATGTAATGATTATAGAATAAATCAGTGATAATACTAGGGCCTATTCGGGGTTCTGTAAACGTTTACAAGACTATTATAGTGCCAATCATGAACACTAATTAGCACGCTCCAAAACGTTCTCAGGTCTTTTATAGTACCAGATTTTGTTACTTGGGTATCTCCTCTTGGGCTGTGAATCCAATCTTGGTATGCTTAATTAGATCACTTGAGAAATTGCTCTGGCTAGACTGTAATTAGGTGATAGTTTGAAGGATTTGTGTGACAATAACGTGTTTTATTTTCTCGAACGCCTTATTTTAAATTTGACAGTGACATTGATGTAACATTTTGGGGAAACATTTTTTAAATGGATTAACTTTAGTTCGGTATGTACGAAAAAATGGCATAGGCAATAGTAGGCATGATTGAATTATTTGAAATATGCTTTTTCAGTGAGAGGTTACTGAGTATAAGTTCAATGAAGTGGATTAAAATTTCTGCTTGTTTTTGGGTCAAAACCTCAACACTAAAAAGTCAATTTGAAACCATTAAAATAACTTACAAAAAATATTTTTTATAAAATCATGAACTACACAAAACCAGTTACTTATAGAATCATACCGGACCTATCTATTAAATCGAGAATAAGCTCGTATTTTGGTAGCTAGTCACTTCGCACCTGCGATTTATAAATGCACTGTTATTAAACTGAAACTACATCTCTGGGTATAAATATAGCTAAGGCTAATCAGCATGTTTGCAAACAAAATGGCCCCGTACAACGCCCCTCGAAACACTGGCGTTATCGTCATCACAACATATCGCCCGTAACAATATCTGCCGTGACGAACTAAGATAGCCAGCCTCTGATAACAGCAGTATTCACACACTCCACACGCGGAATACACCGTTCTGCCCGTGCAAGAAGTAAAAAAAAAACTATACAAAAAAGATCGTATCCTGCCAAAAATGTGAGTGTTGCCAGGACAGAGAACTCACCCCAGTACGATGGAGAAAGTTATGCAAACGTTGAACGCGTACTTTTTGGACACGACGAAATGTTGCATGAGTGTTGACAGATTGAAACATTTTTGTTTGTGTCGCAGATACGAGGGAGAGAACGAGGTGGGTCAAAATACTTTTTTATAAAGGCCTATTTAGATTTGCGTGTTATTCGCTTGCTGCAAAGTTATCTGTTATATTCTAAGTACCTGCAGTCCTACATATCCCAGTTTTGGTTAAATAGAGCCGTACTAAACAAATCTGATGGATTTATATTATGTGCTGTTACTACAAAACATATTTTTCAACTCGTGGTCATAATGACGTATCGCTTGTGTTACAATAGACCTTAATATTTTTTTCCCAATCAGTTGCGAGGCAATCCAAAGCAAGTCGTGCTGTCTGCCTATTCCTGTCGATAAATATATATTTATGACCTTAAAACTGTTTTCATTCTCAATACGATGTTTGCGAAAAAAACTCTGGCAGAAAACTTTGATAAATGTCCAACATTCTGAAATAGGAACGCTGTTTCAGACAAAGGAAAGAATTTCAAACATTTATGTTATTTATGAAAGACCGAGGGGTGATTTGGGTAAAGTCGGACGAAATCCCAAAAAATAATATCTATTCAATGTAGACTGCCTACTGACTAGCTATACATTTATTCGAGTTATTATTTTAATATCAGACAGGTAGATAGAGTTTTATCTTTGCCCTTGAACGCACAAAACCGGAGTTAATAGTAGGTACCTAATAATTTCTGTGTTTCTTTCTCAATATAAATCAGAAAATGTTCTTTCATAAAAATTTAGTCGAATATTTCCTATAAATAATATTTTTTTTATCGAACAATATTGTATCATTCTGACTTCTGATGAATTGAAATAGGGTCTATAAAAAGAACAATGACAACGGTTTCTATTGAATTCTCAGTAATAAGTATTTTTTGTAACAGGTATATTCGATTCAATCGATATCTGATATTTGTCTTTAGCGTCGTCAGATAATTCACATGCTACAAAACCTTTTGTTTCAACAGCACTATGAGATGTGATTGAATAATGATACTAAATATTGTTTTCGGTTATTTTATTGAACCCACAGCAAGGAATTCTTTTTACTTTGAGAGTGATTAGCCAAATCAAATTGTCAGATTTTAAATAAGTATCTTCGAGAATAAAAATATTCAAAATGATATTCAAAACATGCTCCACTGTTAGATATTGTATTTATTTTGCGAGATCACATACTTGTAATTATAATTAGGTCTTAATATAAGACTAACAAACTTACAGGTACATGTCACCCTGTTTCATAGGGTATAGCAAAGTTTTGGCTAAACATTTATGCTAAACAGTGTAATAGAAAGAAACATTTGAAAGAAACTAGCAAAAATAACACTTATTGTAAATTTGGTAACCGTTTCAAGTTCACAATTTCTGATAACAAAATTATTTTACTTATGTTTAGTATTAGACACATATATGTTTCCTCGCTGTTAAAAAATATCATGAAAGACCAACGAAAATACAGGGATGCGTTTTATTGAAATTGAAACCTAAAATCTTATCAAATTAAAACCAGGATTGATTTCTTATAAATATGTGTTTTAAAAATTACAAAAACGAATATCGACATCAACGATTTCATTTACCCCGAGTAAGTGTGTCAAACAAGTCTTGAATGCAGTCTATCTGTATTTGGCTGCGTGCCAGACTTAACTCCTATTACCTTTTTCACTTACATTGACGTTCTATGCAGTTTTACACATAATTTGTTAATTGCATGGCATAGCCCAAATACTTTCTGGATTACTTAAAAGCTACTTCTAATTTAAACAAAGTACCTATCCCTATGGTTCTCTTTGGAAATAACAGTTACTTTGTAATTTTTAATATTTGTGACATTCTTTTTGGACCGACGAAACGGAGGAGGTACAATTCGACGCGTATTTATATTTTTTTAGGGTTCCGTACCTCAAAAGGAAAAAACGGAACCCTTATAGGATCACTTTGTTGTCCGTCTGTCCGTCTGTCAAGACCCTTTTTCTCAGGAACGCGTGGAGGTATGAAGCTGAAATTTATATCAATTACTCAGGTCTACTGTCCCTTGAAGCTGTGAAAAAATCAAACTTCTAAGCCAACGCAATCAAAAGATACAGCCGTTTATGCCGCAAATTTTGAAACTCGCAAGTACTCGCAAGGGAATCAAAACCTAAAGGGTACTTCCAGTCGACCTAGAATCTTGAAATTTGGCATGAAGCAACGTTTTATAGCACACATAAAGGAAAAATTCCGAAAACGTTAAATTTTTAGTTACATTACAAAATATATATTTTTTAATAAATATAAACTTATTACTTTTTTTGTCGTAATGAACGAACTTTGTAAACCTTGCAGGTTTGTACGGAACCCTCGGTGCGCGAGTCCGACTCGCACTTGGCCGGTTTTTTAATGTATAACCACGCATAACTTTTTACCTAGTAGTCCGATTTCGAAAATTCTTTTTTTTTTTTGGAAATAGTTGACTTTGAAATTGGTCCTATTTATCGAAATCGGCTGAGTCATTTTTGATAAATAAACAATAATGTGAAAAATGAGAATGAAATCGATCCGTGAGAAATATTCGCGAATTCTGTATGTACACGGTTGAAGTCGGTCATGATATTTTTTGCAAAAAATAATTATTGATTATATAAATATTAGTTGACCGACAAGATATTTGAATCTAAGTAGTTTGGTAGGCCTCTTTACCAACCATATTAGAGTCTAAATTCTGAATCATGTCACATAGGTACACTGTACTCGCACACCAAATATCCAAGGCCAAAAATGGGTACACTTTGTAGATCAAGTATGTATACATTGTAATGTAAGTCAGTAAGATAAATTAGATAAGTGGATGGTATCTATTTTGAAGGCTTATATTTTAAACTAAGCCGTTTTTTTATTTAAAAAAAGGTCTATTTATAAGTTTAGGATACGTAAATATCGCAAAACTGACTCTAATTGTCTGAAAAAATTGGTACCTACGGTTCGTCGTTGAAAGATGAAAAGTTTAAACAGAGCTTTAGCTGGGCTTCCAGCGTAGGTGAACGTTTTTTTAAGGTGGTTATATTATCGTTCGCGAGGGTGGGGATCGTGTTTAAATCTTTTGAGGCAAGACGGGTAAGCTCTTTGGTTTATAGATGACAGACATAAAATATCACTGTACTCATTATTATGATTAATTTTTAGTACTGGACCAACCCAAAAATGACAAATTATAAATCAGCTATTGTACAATTTTCGGGTCATGTTTAATTGTTTTATTTGGGGTTCCGTTTTAGGGTCCTTATGACTTATCTCATAAAGCGTTATAGCTAGACAGCTGAAATTTTCACAGATTATGTATTTCTGATGCCGCTATAACAACAAATCGGTACTAAAAACAGAATAAAACAAATATTTATGGGGGCTCCCATACAACAAACGTGATTTCTACGAGTTTATTTGGAAGAATAATGGTACTCTAACACGGTAAGGAACCCTTCGTGCGCGAGTCCGACTCGCACTTGGCAGATTTTTATTTCTCTAGATTTCCGGGTTGGTCCCCGAGTAAAAGTTGTTCACGATGATGAGTATATACGAGTACGTACACGATTGTAAATTCTTGTACCACCTTGTATCTAAACTACGAGTTTTAACCTTCGCTTCGACCAGAATTATTTTTATTCAAATACCATTTCGGTAGCTTACATCATTTTTACCCACGACGGAACGGAGACGGTATATGCGTTTGGGGTGAGAGGGATGTTTCTACGTTTGTGTGTTCGTTTGTGCAAACCTATATTGCCGTGTTTCATAATATCAGTTCACTTTCATTTGTTTGAGAGCGTGTGTATTTCTGTTGTTTTTAAGCTTTCGCGATTTTAACACATTATTATTATATACCACGGGACTAATTGCGCACTAAAATTACGAGATAGTACGGTAGTACATTATAATAATGTGTGTATTTCTGTCTGTATGTAGGATCTCACAAACTTACAGACAAAAAAATACACGAATCTTTTATCCGAATCAATTTTGAGAGCAGTATCAGGAGAAGTGAGAAATTCCACAGAATAGTGTCATTGATAGCAGATTGGAGATACACAATCTCTCGATAAGCCTCGATTGCTTATCGCTCTCTCGCTAACAGGTGATAAGGCCGGTTCACACAGCTGATTCTTGCCTATAATTCGTAATCCAGTGATATAAAAACAGAGATCAATATTTGTCAAGAAAATTACTATATTAAAAATGTTATCTATTTAATCAATCAGTTGTGTATTGTACCCACTTACTCTTATACATTCTTTGTACATGATGTTTCTAAGTATCGATAAACATAAATTAAAAATTTAAAAAACCCCCGACACATTGACAACCATTTTGGGCACATTTGTAGAATTTTGGTTCTTCCATCCCCACTTTAACCCACCATAACTCTTAAACGGCTCAATCGATTTTTATAAAACATAGCTATAAGAACACTCTCGATTAAGTCTCCTTTCATCCAAAAAAAACTAAACTGAAATCGGTTCAGTGGTTCGGGCGCTATGATGCCACAGACAGACAGACAGACACACAGACAGACAGACACACAGACATACAAACAGACACGTCAAACTTATAACACCCCTCTTTTGCGTCGGGGGTTAATTAAGGCGACGCGAGACGGAGGTATAAAATTAATACAAGGCCCAATTTTAAAGGCGCCGTAAAATAGTATTTTCTCTATCAAATGCACAATTATAATAGTGAAAAAGAAACAGGGCTACTCTAAATGGCTATTATAATTACGTTGGCGCTGCTAAAATTGGCCATATTATATTCTTAGACAGTATTAACAACTGTTTGTATTCGGGATTTGGTAACCAACTCTGAAATCCCGAATATAATCAGCTGTTCCCTAAATTTTTCGAGATTCGAACCTTTTTCTTACCAAAGTTTTTACGTGGTCCTTTGTACGAAGATACTGAGAAATTACTAAAAATTGCATCTTGACAGTAATTCATTATCGCTCCCTCACTCACACACAAACATTTCGCTCACGCGCGCGAGCACACGCACACACACACCACACCAACACACACACACACCCACACACACACACACACACACTGCACCTACATAATTGTGTAATGGCGTTTCTTCTCAAAGAGTTATTTTTATGATAAACATTTCGGCGTTTCTTCTGTCCATATTTCATAGTTTGTAACTGATCACAATAAGCCGCACAAATTACTTGGCAAACAACATGTTCTGGGCCCTGCGATACAGGATTTTCGTAGTGCAGGGCTCGCAATCAAACTGCAAACCTTTTAGCCATGGCATAACGATATTTTATAATCAATTATTAAATTTACTATTCAATTTATTATTAGTACTTGTTAAGGTTTATTGTAATATTTTGTTAAATAAATCTTTTGTATTTGTATTTTTGTAAGATCTCGTTTTGATAAGATCGGCTCGAAGCAGCTTGCATCCAGAGTGAACCTGCGACCTTATTGAAGCGGTGGACAGATGTCCGCTTTGTAGGTCACACTGTGTTTGCCGTTATGACGTCGTCTCCACTCGAGAACTGTTCAACTCAACTGTCCATTATATGCATTATTTTTAGCGTACGAGGGTCAAACTGAAAGTTCTTAGAAAATCAAAAACTGATTACATTAGCCAGTTATTAGTTTTATTATATCTTTTCAAAATATTGTCCATTCACGTCAATACACCGCTGCATGCGATGGAACCACTGGGAAAAGCACTTTGCCCACTCGTCCTTAGGGGTCTCTTCAATGGCATCGCGATACGCAGCCACCGCTTCTTCAGCATTCATAAACCGCTTTCCTTTAAGTTTTTCTTTAATTTTTGAAAATAAATAAAAATCACAAGGCGCGAGGTCGGGGCTATACGGCGGGTGACCCAGTAATTCAACGTTTGATGTCGCCAAATAGTCGATCGTTCGCTTGGCGGTGTGCGATGAGGCGTTGTCGTGGTGAAGGAGGATCCTACTGCGAGGTCGTTTCTCTCGAACTTTTTCCAAGACAAGTGGCAAACAATTGGTAGTGTACCATTCTGCAGAAACTGTTTTTTGATCCTCTAACACAATTGTCGCGAAATGACCTATCCTTCCAAAGAACGAGGCCACCATTTTTTTCCCCGCACTTCGATCTCTCTTCACTTTAGTTGGCAACTCCTCGAAAGGAAACACCCACTGAGCAGATTGTCTTTTGGTTTCAGGATCATAACAGTAAATCCAGCTTTCGTCACCTGTTAGTATGTCGAACACAGCATTTGAGTCACCTCCGTTAAATCTTTCAATCATTTTACGGCACCAATCCACACGATGGAGTTTTTGAGCCTCAGTCAAATTATGAGGTATCCACCGGGCGCAAAGCTTCCTGACCGCTAAATGTTCGTGTAGGATTTTGTGCACTTGACTCATACCGATGCCTAAGCTTGTCCGAATCTGCTGATAGGTCACTCTTTTGTCAGTCTCTATCATACGCCGCACAACACAGATGTTATCTTCAGTCGTCGCCGTAGAAGGCCGTCCCTCACGTAAATCATCAGTGAGATTAGTGCGACCACGTTTAAACTCATTAAACCAGTTGTAAACAGTCGCACGAGATGGGGCTTCATCGTGAAAGGCCAATCGTAGTCTATCATAACTTTCTTGTTGACTTAAATGACATCGAAAGTCATAAAAAATCATTGCACGAAAATTTTCTCGTGTTAAATTCATGTTGACGTGACACAGACAATTTTCAATTTGCCGCCAAATCGTAAAACAAATGACAAATGAATGAAGTATATACTCAGTAATATTGGCAAAGAGTTCTATTTTCAAATTATAGAATTATTTTTTTATTATATTGTTTATAAGTGGCCAGTTCTAAGAACTTTCAGTTTGACCCTCGTATTCACTTTTGAAGTCACGAACCAAGCCGAATCGATAGGTCAATCAAATCACGACGATCGAAATAAAGATTGCGCAATAATCGTGACACGATAAGTAACATTAACTAATCGACAAAAATAAATAATCAATCAGTGCTCAAAATCACAAAAAAATAAGCCTTCACAGTTTAAAATGATGTTCGATTAACATGCTTAGGAGTAAAGTTAATATTTGAAAAACAGTGGATATTTTAAAATCTTTTACAGACCAAGTACCTACTAACTTTAAATTACAGTGGGATCAGAATGAATGTAGGTATGTATCTATCCTCTTGTATAGGTACATATTAGGATTACATTTTTTAATCGGGCAAAAGTGCCTTTATTAACTACAACAAAACTACACCACTACTACATTAAAAGCCTTGGATCATCCACAGACCTTTGCCAGTCGGCAGCGTGCCCAGCATGCTGGCTGCATTGCCACGCTGAATGGCAATGCTAATGCGTTGAGCCAAATAAACACCAGCATTTTGGTCCCGCAGTTTGGTGACCTACGTCCTGCAGTGGACTATTAAAATGGCTAGTACAGTACCTTTTTGAAAATAATTTAAATAGCATTGTATTTTGTTTGTTGGTTATTATTCCTCTGGCTATGTGAGTGGCGGATATTAATTTTCCTCTATTTTTAATTAGGGCTCTCTGTCTTCGCAAGAAGGCCGGAAATTGGAGTAAGATAAAATGTCCCCGAGGCGCCAAGTCTTTCATTATTATCTCGGGGAAAATATATCTGAAACTGTTTCAAATTCAACTAACGCTGAAAAAAACAGCAACAGGGTTAGGTACTTACTGCCTGTCATGTTTTCTCTTTGTTCTTCAGAAAGATAACGGGAGGTTCAAAACGTAAGAACTGAGTTGTTATTATTCCTTTTGAAAAATAGAAAAATGTAAAAGATAAACGACAGAGCACTTCCGAAAGTGTTTCGCAAAGGTTTTTGACGTGACAACGTCTTATAAATTGGTTTGCCGGGTGACACTTCAAGAAACTGCGTTACGCTCCGCTCACACTTCATGCGCTCTCATTCGTCTCATTCGTCTCAAAGTCGTTGCCACGTAAAACTTTCGCCCGTATACCGACTTTACAGGCAACCAATTTTTTTTCTTTTAACTAAAATTTTCGTAGCTAAATATTAAAAAATAGATGTTGACACGAAAAGTTGATTTTTACGAGTATACACCAGTGGTAATAATAATTTATTGTTTAATCATCTTATGCATCGAAAGATAATATACCTAATTAAAAAACCCCCGACACAAAAATATTTGACAACAAACTTTCAATTGACAACCATTTTGGGCACATTTGTAGAATTTTGGTTCTTCCATCCCCACTTTAACCCACCATAACTCTTAAACGGCTCAATCGATTTTTATAAAACATAGCTAAGAACACTCTCGATTAAGTCTCCTTTCATCCAAAAAAAAACTAAACTGAAATCGGTTCACTGGTTCGGGCGCTATGATGCCACAGACAGACAGACAGACACCCCTCTTTTTCGTCGGGGGTTAAAAAAACGTTTGAAATAATACTGGTTCCACCCACAAAATCTTAAAACTAAAAATTAAAGTTGTTGCATTTTGAGCACTCGTGCTCAAGATATTTACTCATACGAGTTTATGCAGCACGAAGAGGTGATGAGGTGCAGCCAAAAGAAGGTGATTCTGACTATCATTAAAATTATGAATAACTTTTACTACGGCGCTAACCTGGAATTCAAGAAAATAAACAGCTGTATCATATTCTCGATTCCCAGTTACAATTTTGTATAGAGCAGCTGTTTTTGTTTTCGTCATATTCCGAGTTAGCCCCATAGAAAAAGTTGTTTATAATGATGGTTGAATTACCCCTCTTTCTCTGAATTACTCAGTATTGGGCAAGCAGATAACCCTTTATTAACGTACTGTACTGAATCAGCCTTTTTAATGGTCCACTGCAGGACGTAGGCCTACCCACGAAGGGTGATTGGGCCATATCCACCACGCTGGCCTAGTGCGGGTTGGTGGATTCACATACGCCATCGAATTTCTTCTACTGACGTATGCAGGTTGCCTCAAGATGTTTTCTTTCACCGAAAAGCCAGTGGTGTTACTCCGTACGTACATTCCGAAGAACTCATTGGTACGGGACCGGGATTTGAACCCTCGACCTCACGATTGTAAGATGGGTGTCACTACCACTAGACCAGGGCTACTTAGATCACCTTACTTTGACTTTTACTAACGACTTTTATTAACGTAAAATATCATAAATAATTCATTCAGACTTGTTCGGATGAACATTGACAATCATCGTGCGTGACCAAAACGTCACCCATACTTGGCATACTTGCTGAACTTTCCCTGTGTAACCATAAAGCGTTTAAATTTTACATGATATGTACTCGTATGTAGGTATAATGGTAAAAAAGTATGTTTTAGGTCACATTTAGTTGTATTAGTGCATATTATGAACCGAACTTGATACAAACCATAATTGGTCTACTCATCATTTTCGTCGTCGTTTCAGCGATGGAACGTCTACTGCTGTACATAGGTTTCTCCAGCAAATCTTCAATAAGATATATCGGTTGGAAGCGGCTTGCCTTCAGCGCGATCCTGTGCCTCCTGTGTTATCAGCGTAACAATTTAATTTACAAAAAACGGTTAACTTAAAAGTGACCTAGTCTTGTCACTTAAGGCTTTTTTGCTAACCAATCATGCAAATATAATTAATATCAATATGATAAAACGTATAAAAATGATGTATTAAATTAAAAAAGAATTTTAAGTATTTATTATTATTTATTCAAAAAGTCAATACAATAATGTCTAAAAATAAAATTAATCAAACAACCTGCCCCTAATTGTTCCCGGAGCAAAAGTCCCCAAAACACTGGCCGCAATACCCCGTTGAATAGCAATGTCCAATCTTTGCTCCAGGAAACACTATTTAAGTATGTATATTAGTTTCGAATCTTTCGTGAGTGCTGAATAAATTATAGAGATCTCTATCAATATTCGACGTATTAACTTAATCACTAATTTACTAAAGAGGCATTGATTTATAGATCTTAAAGCCTTAACAACTGCAGATTTCTTAACCACCACGGCCTTGGTAGTGTGTGGCACGTTTGAGTTTTACTTTTACTATCGTTTGTGGAGTTCGCAGCAATGTTGCCATCTTAATATTTTCTTTGCTAGATTTGGCACTATTTTTGCAAGTCTAGCACTGAAATGTTACTTATAGAACATAGCACTCAATCTAGCACTGTTTTAACAGCTTTTTTTTTCTGGTCACTGTAGAACAAAATACAGCCACGCGCAGAGTAGTAACAAAACGCTACAATTTTATATATTCAATTCTTCAATTGTCTCACATCGACACCTCGCACTGGCGAACGTATACGGCAATTTCTTTCAAGTTCAAAAAAATTTGCACTTTCACTCAATCTAGCACTATTTGAGATGTTATTTAGCACCACCATCTGAGATATCGAGTTGGCAACCCTGGTTCGCGGCCAAATGTATGGCTGCAGGCGGCTCGTAAACTGGAGCGGGTGTTACCTAAATGAAAAGTGGTGGGATGGAACGTTGGAAGATTCTGCAGTTTGTGTGACAGTATACAAAAATGATAGAGGGACTTGAGTTCTTTACAGTACCTACCACTAGCGTGGCAAAGGAATACATTTTGTTCACTTTTAATGTTGGTTGTCAATGTTCATCAAAACTCAATCATTTATGGCAACGTATATAATATTTACATGCGGCTCTCTGTATCGTTAGTTAGTTATACTATATACTTATTACCCTATGAATGCCAATTTTACAATTTTTGACCGACGAACCACCGGAGGAGGTACTCAATTCGACGCGTATTTTTTTTTTTGTTTTTTTTTTTATGTATAACCACGCATAACTTTTTTCGTAGTAGTCCGATTTCAATAATTCTTTATATATTGGAACAAGTATATTCGAAATTGGTTCCAATTAAATTTTTATTGAAATCGGCTAAACCATTTATGATAAATCAAAAATAATGATCATGATGATGAATCTGAAAAATGTAACATCGATCCGTGCGAAATATTCGCGAATTCTGTACACGGGTGAAGTCGGTCATGCTGTTTTTTGCGAAAAATGATTAAATTGGAACGGTTTATTTGTAAGTTGGTTTCCACTTCTGAGAGGAACTCGAGGAATTCGTACCTACCACGGTGTAGTAGAAGAAGTTAAGGCACTAGTATTACGAGTATATGAGAATATGACATAATCAAAGCTCTAGTACAGTAAATTCGTGCTTTATTAGTGCACGAATAATTGGATGTGCTCGCTCCCGCGTCACTCCAATTATTTTAATTATTTAATGCTAGTGCGTTAAATCTGTTTATGAGATGCAGTTTAAACGCCGGTTTATTATGTTGTTAGCTCTGGATTTAATAAATGCGATAACATTTTAGCCACTTCTAACTGGTTCGCTTGAACATTATATGAGGCCTATCAATACCTATGCCTTTTTAGTATTATCGCTTGCCCTATACGAAGTCGAAAGTGGGTGATTTAGACCATCATTATGAACAATTTTTACTATAGGGCCAACCCGGAATTCGAGAAAAAGAATCAGCTGTTCTTTACAAAATTGCAACACGGAATCCCCAAAATGTACGAAACAGCAGATTTTTTTCTCGAATATCGAGTTGGTCTCATAGTAAAAGTTGTTCGTAATTATGGTCTAAATCACCTGCTTTCGGTTTAGTACACCGGTTCTGGATAGCCCTGTATTTACATTTCTCAACCTAAAATATATATTAGATGTATACCAGACTAGCGACCCGCCCCGGCTTTGCACAGGTTTATTATATGTACATACAAACCTTCTTCTTGAAGAACTTCTATCTATTAAAAAAAACCGCATCAAAATCCGTTGTGTAGTTTCAAAGATATAAGCATACATGGGGACATGGGGACAGCGGAAGCTACATTGCTTTATACTATGTAGTGATTTTTCAGTGTTTGTAGAGCAGCAGTTTATGCACTTTTAAACACTTGCAAGGCAAGATTTTGTACAGCTGTAGATGTACTGTATTTTTCTAAGATTATAATGATGAATGACGAAATTTTATAACTGAAAGACATTTTTTCTTAAGTTCAGATAAAATGTCCAATCATGGTTCGTTGTACAAAATGTCATACGAATTCTTTTCACAATGCATACCTTTCCAAGTGCTGGTGCTCATAACGTGCGTAATTCTTATTATTGTCATACTTAACAATAGAGTCCTTTAATTTTTCCTGGATGAACAGAAACCTATGATACTCTCCAATTTTGGACTTTATCCATGCCAAAAATAAAGTATATCCATTGTTTTGTTGCTGCGTAAAAAAGCAACGAAAAAAACAACGAAAACATTTTCGGGTTTATAGTATTAGTAAGGAGGTTATAATACTTATATTAGTAATGAGGTATGTCGTTATCATTATATTACAGATTTGACGTCACCAAAATCATTATCATCAGTGTCTGATTAGCCTAATTTTATTAAATATAATGATAATTAATAAAAGACAACGACGCAGCCATTTGTTGACACGTAACAACATATTTCATCATTAAAATTGAATTTTCCTTTTGGTAATTGTTTATTTATAGTTTGTTAATATAGACACATAAACCTGATATAAATATATATATTTTAAAGAATACTTGTACAGATATTCAAATTGAAATAAAGATAAATTATACTACATTTAGAATGTAGGTAATTCTGTGGTCAAAGCCCTTTCCATTTCGAACCTTCAAACATATTATTTAGATAAGTAGGTATATACGTTAATTCGGTTGACAAAGCACCATTTTATTAAAACAATAACCGCCTTACCACAAAAGATTTCAACACGCTTTAAACACTGTTTAACCGCACAATTTGTACTGTTAAACGTTGTCTAAGCCGTGCGTAAAACTTTTGTGGTAAGACGGTAAAACTCTGACATTAGGGCTAGCCACCTGGCCTGTACGAACTTACTTATTAAAACAATAACAACAACTTTCTTATTTTCTAGAAACTTTTGAAAACCAACCAAAAATGTGTTCAAACCAAAAATAGTGCATTGAAACCTACGCAGTGATATTTGAAAATTTCGTAAAAGTGTATGCAAGCTTTACCGTTAACCGAAGCCGATGATCCAAGAAATAGTGTGTAGTGATGGATCATAGTGAACTTTGAAGTGATCGAATGCTGGATCATAGTGAATGATTGCAAACGGATCACTCTTGATAAAGGATTGGCGAAGTATTAAGAAAATTAGTGATTTTTGTCGAAGAAAACTTAGTGGACTGCAAATTATAAACTGTATCGACACATTTAACGCCAATGAATAGTGCCTGTATCTAAGCTTGTGAATTACATGAATTAATTATACAGTTATCGATGTTATATGGATCGAAAGTAACAGGACCACATTATATGAATAAATACTGTTCAATACCAACAGATACCGAAAATCGTGGTCGAAACCAGCTGGATCATGAAATATACATATTAATTGTCAAGTGATCGATACTAGCTGGACCAAATCTTGGGATCGGATCGGGCTGGATAACTAAATAGTACAGTGATCGAACTAGTAGGATCATTTGTGGTCAGTGACTGGATCATAAAACAGTGCAGTGATAGCAGATAGCTGGTTCACTTGTGTTCGGTGGCTGGGTCATTAAATAGTGTAGTGATCGATAGCTGGATCATTTGTGGTCGGTCGCTGGATCATAAATGATCGATGGTGGGTGGATCGTGACCGTGGATCATGGTCTCGTCGTCGCCGCGAGCGCAGGCCCGCTTGCACGACGTCGACCCGGAGAGAATAAAGGCTTACTCGGTGAGTACACATAGTAACAACAGTAGGATAAGGTGACCTTTGAATAAATTGCATAGGTGCATAAATTGTTATTACATATTTTTAACTCATGTCATAGTAATTAGTGTAATGGTTTAATGCCGTACTAATGAAATAAACAAATACAATACAAATTGAAAGTGTAACAATTTCTAAGTACTTTAAAAAGGCACACATATTAAATTGTTTTTAACGTGATGACGTCTTATAAATTGATAAACGCCGGCTGCACGCACGAAAAAGTGTCACGTTCCGCTTGAGCCAAGCGTACAAGCGAGAGGATGAACAAGCGATAGCGAGGCACGATTGGCCTTTTGACTTGTTTTAGTCGTTGATTCGACAATGTTTTCTTATTACGCGTTATCGCGTAAAATTATCGTCCGTGAACCGACTTTACAAACAATGAATTTAAAAAAGTTTAAGTAAATTAAACAGGTCTGAAAAATATTTTTCTTAGTGGCACACTCAAAATAAAATCGACCTCTATCGCCTGATATTTTTTGTTTTTAGTGAGATGCCTCACCAAAAGCGCGAGAATGTAAAGGTAGAGCACACTAGAATCCTAACATCTATGCGCTTGATTCTGCGCTAAATAAAAGATTATATGATACTATATTCCACTAAATATTCTACTGTTTCCTAGTATTTACTTAAGTTCATATCAAAATCCACGTAAACGTCTACGGCTTCGAAAATAGCACATAAATAATACTAAAAACGCAATTTTCCTCATGTTTAAGCCACAGCGTACCTAATCTCGCGATTTAATCAGCGTTTACAAGGCATTCCTTACTGCTGTAACTCGACTGTGGCACGTCGTGATGGTATTGTGCATTTAGGTTGCGTAACCGGTACAGCCTTAAATGGAGGCCACGTGGAAAGTGCCGTGTGGGAGAGCGAAAGGCTTGGGCCCGTACTACGAGCTGTTTGAGAGAGGCTGCAACCTTAGTATGAATGTTACTACTTTTATTTGTGGTTTAATAATTTTTATTAATCTCAAAAGAATTTACAGACTAATATAAAACAAAAACACACAGAAGTGAAAACACTATGTATTTGACTATCAAAAACAATATTTTAACCTATGATTTTTACAATGCAGTTTCTAATGACACCTTGAAATTGTAAATGTGTTAACTAAAATCAAAAGTTTAAAATAAAATATATACAAATCAATTGAGGAAAGTTACTACAAGTTCATCAAAAGTAAATTCACAATACACAAAACTACCCAAAAATCAGCTGCTCAATTTTTTTTTACTTATATGTGAGGTAGTTTTACTATTTACTTCTGTTGCCGGCCGACGTGGCCCGGATTATAGGTAGCTAACAATCATAATAATTTATTTGTACTCGTAATATTCTATTAGATGAGCATTACAGCATTAACAACATACCCCGATACATCCATTAGATTTATTATTGCAATAATTAACACAGTAGAATGTTAATGTTAGCGTAATTTCTGACTCTACATTTTAAACTTTCTTGATAGGTTTGTGATTTTATTGTGATTTTCATACGACCTTTGAATTGAATCACGTTGGATTTTATCTCACCTTTTTTGATTCGGAGTGAACGAGATGGAAGCTGCGGCGATTAGCGTTAAGAGCTCATAATACGACCCCTGTACCTACTGTACACGGCGTTCTAATAAACTAGTGATAAAACTGGCGGACCAATTTTTGTGTGTCGGTCCAATGTCCATGTACCCGCTTATATACAAAACAGATTGTAACACCGTTCTTAATATCTTTAAATGTTTTAAGCTATAATCCAATGGTACGTAGGCGAAGCCGGGACGGGCAGCTAGTCACAAATAATTATTTTTCGCAAAAAATGGGACAACCCACTCGAACATTTTTACATTGTTTATTGTTTATTTTGCAAAAACGATACAACCTATTTCAATCAAAATTTACAAGGAACTATCTCGGGACCATACCCTTTCCAATAGTATTTAAATCGATTCACAATGGGCGAAAATATCGATGAACATGCACAAAAAAACACAGAGAACATAGAACCTCCTCCTTTTTTGATGTCGGTTAGTAAAACGAAGGCGTTTTCTAATCAGGGGCATCGCTGAAGAGGTTTTATTCGACATAATCCTGAGCACAAAGGGTCCAGCGGGCGGCAAGTTTGTGCCGTTTACGTTTTTACAACGTACTTCATTTCCATGTTAATGTCCCAGTAAGCTTTACAATCCGCTTGACATATTTTACATGATTTACAGCCTGAAGTGTAAATAACAACTTTGAGCTATAATAACGCGTAAATGTGTAGATAGACTTAGTTATTAGACTTATTTTTGTATACCTTCCTATTTATAACATCCTTGATATAAATAGTATTTAGGTATCGGAGTTCATTGTTAGTATGTAGTACAGCAGGTGTTGTTTTTGCACTTTTGTTATACCCTATTCGTCCATCGTGGGCTTTTGCTTTTAAAAAAAGAATGAAGTAAACATATATCTTCAATACAATCTGGAACATAACGTCTACCAAAATATAAATAGAACCAAATGAGACTCTGTTTGTGTGTAAACAATCTTATTGCGGGCGTAGAGAAACTTGCAAAGCCTCACCTTGTAGGGGGTAAACAAATGAACACTGCCATTGTTATATGTATAGGAACGGTACGCTATGTGTGGGGCCATTTATTTCGTATTTTGTAAAAGGAAAACATGGATGCAAGCCGCTTCCAACTGACCTTACTGGAGACCTATAGATGACACCTATGCTTAGAAGTTAAACATAATATTATTTCTTCTGTGACAGAACTTCAAATGTGATCTATTTCTACCTTTCATAGATCTACTTAGTTCCATGCAATTTTTACTAAACTTAACCTTAAAAAATATTTGCTAGAGAAAGGTCGCATCCGAGATTTTTAGCTTTCGTATAATATTATTAAGGATTTAAAAATATTCCATGCAACTACAAAAAGTTCATAGTCTCGACATGCGTTATATAATATATTGGTGCCGTCCCGTCTACGACATTTACTATTAAACTCTGAACATGAACAATTTTATTAGCTACTGTACGTTTTATGGCTCTATTTGATGGAAAATCGCTGAAATATGCCGAATAAATATCAAGTGGTGATTGTTGTATGGCTTCAGTCACTGCTCTCAAAATAATTATGAGACATGACGCCATGCACGCTCTAGCAGACCTTAACTGTTGTTTTTAAAGTTTCGCGATTTGAACACATTATTATTTTGTAATTATTATTATTATTTTTAAGGTTAAGTTTAGTACGGATGGTAAGTGTGTAAAGTTGTACTACAGGACTAATCGCGCACTCAAATTACGAGAAACGTCGAGATGATGAGGTATTTATTTATCTCGTAATTTGAGTACGCGATTAGTCCCGTAGTACATAATTATAATAACGTTTAACGAATCCATTAATCTCTCAAATTAAAATAACATGTAGGTACGCGTAAATGACGCACTCAAATCAATAAATTACCTATTCATATGCGCTCACAGAACAGTTCATTTTGCAATATATGCTTCATATAAATACGTATTTTGGAGGTTTTGGGGCATACTTATGCTCGTGTATTATATCCACCGTCCCGAACGTCAGTGCGGAGTCCGGTGCATAAGTAGGCACGGAGTGATTCTGCAGACGACTGACATATTATATTTTAAGATCGAACAGTTTACCTACTCATCATTATGACCGACTTTGACTATGGAATCAATTATACAATCGCGAAAAGAAATCAGCAGTTCTATATAGGTAAAAAACTAATTTACTCTCGACAAAATATATGGAACGACTGTTTATTTTTTAGGGTTCCAAGGATGAACTGACAGTAGTTAGTAGGTACAATGATGTTCTAAAATATTATGTACCTTGACTGTGTACAGAAACCCCTTTTTTAAATAGAATAGGTCTACATTTGGCCACCATTCGCACTCGCCTGATGGCAAGCGAAGTTGTAGCTGAAGATGGAGTATGTAGACCTAGAAGTACCTACTCACTCTTGACTTAAAAATATCCAAATTGTAATTGTCAGGAAATAATGACCGAGGCAGGGCATTCCAATCCCTAGCGGTCCGCATTATGAAGGAAGAAGCGAATCGCTTAGTACGAGCAGGTGGTACGTCGACTATGTAGGGATAAAATACACCTATAGTTCGGCTGTTCAGAGAATGCGTTCCTGACACGTCATCTTGAAAAAATGTTTTTGGCCGATATCTCGGAAACTATGTACTTAAGGGCAAAAAACATTAAGATCATTATTGTAGAAAATAAAATTTCGCATCTTTTGTTTCTTGTAAACTTTTTTGTAAAACTTACCGTTTACGATTTATGGCCCATTTAATGAAATTTCATTAAATGGACCTTAAAACATTAATGGTTATTAAATGGCTTCAATGTTGCGAGTCGTGCCTCGTCCTAATTCGTTATTGCGCAAAATACCATTGGCTGTTTGAGCTGTTAGCTGTGCTTTCACCCTTATGTCACCACTGGTTCTTTACTGCCTGCTCGCTTAGCTCATTTCAAAGGTTTTCTCATTCATGAATATTGAGTATGAGTGCAACGAACCCATTTAGTGGTTTACGTTTCAAGAAATTTGAAATATTAGAAAACTTCGGCGCAAAGTTCTGTCAGATGTGAGATATTGACAATGGTGCCGAATATTTGTTATGTTTTAATTTGTTGGGAATTTGTCATTTTTGCCCGTAGATAAGGTATTTCTCGTTTCTATATTATAAGCTAATTTACTAAGATCTTAATTAACTATCCACTAATAACAAAGTCTAATAATGCTTGTTCATTAAGCTCAGTACAGTTATGGACAGATTTTTTTCATAAAATTATTATTCATATAGGTACGGTCATTCTTTCAATTTCTTCCATAAGATGAGCAAGGGATTCTTGTTGGAAGTAAACTCTGTAAGTAGAACAGGCAACAAGCCTAGTTTTGCAACAGTTCCTAAAATGAATTAGACGTAATTTTTGTAGCACTAAATTGAATATTATTTAATTTTGGTATTTATTATCCGTAAATCGTGTGTTGAACTTTGTACTTCCAAGTTTCGTAGTTCTTGCGTAGGTGTACGTAACTGTGCCGTACTGGTACATACGTAACTCTATTACTCAACAGTTCCTATTGGTATTGTCCCTTGATTTTGATACACCAACGCTTATTGGACAGAAATAAGTTTTCAATTGCTATTTTACCATATTTACCACTACCAGCACGGGAAGCATGGCAAAGGGACAAATAGTCTTTCCACCATTTTATCCCCTCGAAGAGGAAATAAAAATATGGATTGACCTACTCTACCAATAGTAATCTAGCATGGGCTAGCTTAAAACTAACATAACAGTAGACAAACTTATTTCTTATCTAGTCTAATACGGAGATAAAATATCGCTCCACTACATATTTCAAATTCAATTTTAATCATTTACTTGACAAATAATTATATGTAGAAATTACATGCAGTTCACAAGTGAAACTACAGTATCATTTTTTGTGTGACTTTGTATCCGCTTACTCGTAGTTAGATCTTTTAAACTACACAACAGATTTCAATTCCGTATTCACTGTCTCATGGAACACTTTTTCCGAAAGGTTTATATGCATTACTATAAATTATTCATAGCCGGGTGAAGCCGGGCCGGGTAGCTAGTTTATTATAAACTTTGTTACATTCTCGCCCTACGGTCCAAAATACCTATCTACCACTATATTTTCGTTGTCATTTTGCCAAAATGTAAAACAATATGGCTCAAAGAGGCCGCAAATCGGCAATAGTTCCTTTCTATTAAAGCTTAGTGCGAGAGACAGAAGCCCGTTTTAGGTAGGGTAACCACTCGCCTGGAAAATCTAGGCTTTTTCTTAGTCTTGTAGGTGTAGTTTTATTCACCCGGAACTTTTAACCGAGTGGAAACGATTCGCCTTTAACACCAAAATTTGTAGTGTCTATAAATTCTTTGTTAAAATTTTTGAAACGCATATTTTTACACTTTTTCATGCTTATGACATACATTTTAGCGCTAAATGTCTATCTTTTAACTGTCCTGATTTTTTTCGACCAAATGGTAACCCTACTTCCGTGGCATGAATTCTGCAAAACAACACTAAACCATAGCTACAATACACCGGCCTGATATATCTCCAGTGATCCCAGTTTATGGCATGTGCTTTGGGTATTTCGTCATTCTGCTAAATTGGGGGTCGATATGGGCCATAGGCGGCCCGAGCAGGCCGTATCGGGCCTTAGTGACCGCTCCGGCACAAAACACTACGAATGTAGAAGTCAAGTTCCATACAAAGTATACTTGAGCAACGCACACAATAAGCGGCACGCTCGAACCCAGCGTCAATTGTATATTTGGGTCAATCCATCTATTGCTTACTTTTACTTATAGAATTGTGGTGTTGCTTCGTAAAGGGCAGGGACTTTTGGGACCAACTATGAAACCGCGAAAAATAAATCAGCTGTTCCATGCAAATAAGAGTTCACTTGACTCTGGCCACGGTACCTATAGTACTGATTTTTTTGGCAATTTCGCTCGAACATAGGCGGAATCATACAAGTCGGTGGATGTGAAGTTAGCTACAAGCTGCGCAATATCTAATCAACGCGCAGCTTTATGTGAGCTTCAGTCAGGATTGGATTTTGCGCAGCTTGTAGCTTACGTCACATCCGCCGACTTGTATGATTCGGCCATTACGTAACATCTCTTATTAATTAATAATTTCTTATTAATAAAATTTAATAGTTTTAGTTATTTTTCTAAAATAAGATGGGGTCAAGAGTAATGTCGAAATCAATTGAAATATGTAGTTCAGTCACTTGTGGATGACGTTACGACGCGGCGACGACGTGAAGATGACGATCGTGCATCTTGCTTCAGTGCGCGTTGCATGAAAGTTGAATTCTGTTCCCTCGGTGTTTTGTGATTCCGAGACTGGAGATGGATGGCCGGCAGCCTCTGGTTTTACGGCTGACCTTCTCGTCAGCTGAATAAACAAAACATGACCGAGCTAAGACATGAAAATTGACACTGGTGTCGCAGATAGAGTAATGGATTCCTGTACTTTCACATTTTTCTTTATATTTTCTTGGGAAAATGATGGAGTGTCTTAGTACATTATGAGGATATTATAAAATTTACGATCCGAACTTTTGGAATAAATTAAAATTACTGTTAATTGAATCAGGCGTTAGTCTACGGAAGTAAAGTAAGTAAGTTGTGCTGTTAAATTGTCTAAAGCGTGCGTAAAACTTTTGTTGTAAGACGGTTTGTGTCTAATTACAGATTTGAATTAAAATTATAGCACGCACCACGGTATAATTTTAAGGACGTGGTGAGAAAATGTGACAGATACACATACGAGTACTTTACCAAAAGCTTTGTCTCAATTTCACCTAATTTCGTGTTAACAGTAAAGTGTAGCCAAATGGTCAACAATCTGGATAGATAGGTCTAATACTCGTAACACTAGCTTTAATGCGCTGTAAACAGTTTCCCATCGATCTTTTCTTGAATAGATTTATGTAGGAAACAGTAAGCCGGCGGCTACCTACGGTGTTAAAGATGACGAAGGGTGCCTAGCAATAGATTAGTTTTTGTTTAGTTTTTTTTTTTTTTATTACTTCTTAGATATTAGTTTTAGCACATATTAACAATTAAAATATTGGTCAGCATGTGTAGGAACAAGAGTGTCGCGACAATCATAGTTTTGCGGCACCCAATTAATTATTAAGATCATAACATTGTGAATGACTAATAAAAAAAAATTAACACATTTATTTTGTACTCATACGTTCTCAATTTTTTCTCGTACTCTTCTAGATTTTACTGATATAACATGGATAATTAAAATCATAATCAGAGCTGTGCGTTTCGAAATTGATAAAATCTAATTATTTCCTCAAAACACTATTACGTTATCCACATAACATGTTATAGAGTAGATATTACAAATGTATAGGTAATGTCCTTTTTAATTACAGTTTTTACCAATCTGCGTTAAGTACAAGTGAATGGTTATTCAATTCTCTTACACTGTTAAACATTATATTATAGGTACCAATCTGTTCCAAACATCTAAAGTTCCGTAGTAAAATAAAACAATCTCGACTCAGTATCATAATATCATTGGGAATTAGGACATAATACCGACTTCCCCTTGCATTCACCCCTCGAATGACGTCACTACTAAGGGTGGGGGGTGAGAGGCTGTTTGCAGCAAATGCGCTTGGCCCAGTTTCTCCAAGCTTACAAGTCTGTTGAACTATTAGGATTTAGGAGGGTGGTAGAACATACGTCAATTTTAGGACTTAGGAGGGTGGTAGAACATACGAGTACGTCAATTTTGGGACTTAGGAGGGTGGTAGAACATCCATAAATTTGAGAAAAACCTAGTAAAAAAACGCAAAGAATTAGATATATGAAATATGATTCGACGTGCTGGATGTAAGGAGATAGGGGATGCGTTTAACTTAACATTTCTGATTCGTACCGCCAGGGAATAGAACAGTCTTCCTGCTTTCCTGTTTCCTAAGAGATATAATCTAAGGCTTTTCAAGATCAGAGTGAATAGGTATCTTCTAAGACTGCGTGCTTCATCTTCGATGACAACATCGCTTACCATCAGGCGAGTTGGTGGTCAAGCGCGGACTTATTCGCGATAATAAAAGAAATGGGATTTTCTAAATGTTAATGTCTCTCTTTACTTTTTTTCTTTTTTCTTCTAAAATACACAACATATTTTGATGTGGTTTTCAGCATATTTTAGAACCTTTTGTTTGAAAGTTTACTACGGCATTTCCTATTTCTACCTATATCACCGCACCGTGTAAAACCATAGCGACTCGTTAGTTGTGAAACTTAATAATAAATATTTTATCAGCGTCATTTGAGGGTTATAATTGCTTAATTATACCTGATTTAGGCTGATATAATATCGATAAATCAGAATAGTTCATATCTACCGCATTTCCATGGCCATTTTTATGGCGCTAACTGTCTATAGGTTAACCAAGACCTGAAATTATTTATTACAAGTTTTAACCTATCATACTTGTTAATCGGTCGCGTGTTACGTGAGCGGGTCGAGTTAATGCGATATTCATAATTGTGTTAGTGGTGTAATACTTTATTGGATGTAAGCCGTAACTTAGACGTTGCATCGACTTGTGTCAATGAACCGTTCGTGGCATAATTATTTTCTGTGAAACCAGACTTGTACATTGAATACACAATAACAATATTATTTAACAACCAGATTTTGCCCGCGGCTTCGCCTGCATGATATTTCGAGGCCCTACCTTACCACCCTTAATAAAGGAGTAGCAAAATAAAAAAACAAAAAAAAAAACGATTTGACATTTTTTGTTCGATTCGACAGTTCTTTTTTGACATTTCTTGGAGCGCACGCTAGAATAGCTAGCAGATGGCAGAATTTTTCCTACTTACTTAACACTTATTGTTATAATATGGAAAATGTACGCAATATCATTATAATTTATAGCCTGTGTTATTCTGATAGATAAGCTATATAATTGCAAAGTTTCATCTCAATCCGTTCAGCAGTTTTTTGCGTGAAAGAGTAACAAACATCCATCTCTACAAACTTTCACGTTTATAATATTAGTAGGATAACTAAACAGTTTTTGTTTCATCTTGTTATAAGTTTTTTGATTAAGACTATCATTATGAACAGCTTTTACTATAGGACCAATCCGGAATTCGAGAAAAAAAGAATCAGCTGCTCCATACAAAATTGCAACTCGGAATCGACAAAATGTATGAACTAGCTTTTTTTTTCTAATTCCGAGTACACCAGTTCTGAATAACCTTGTATTACCAGAGGTTTATTGACTTTTGACATAATGTTCAGGGGGCTGATTTTTAGGATTCCGTACCCAAAGGGTTAAAACGGGATCTTATTACTAAGACTCCGCTGTCCGTCTGTCTGTCACCAAGCTGTATCTCATGAACTCTCATCACCTGACATTTTCACAGATAATGTATTTCTGTTGCCGCTATAACAACAAATACTAAAAACAGAATAAAATAAAATAATAAATACAACAAAAGTTTTTTTTTTTTTGCCGTTTTTTGCTCCATATTAATAACGGCAACAGGTAGACGCTTTAAATGGGGCTAAGGGGGTTACGATAGGGTACGAAACCTTTCGTGCGCGAGTCCAACTCGCACTTGGCCAATTATTTTTTGCAATTTCAGAGTTTTTTTAGAATATTTCGGAAAACCGATGAGAGTTCATTTAAAAAAAAACGCACGTTAGTCATTACGTTCAAACTTTCATTCGCGAGCGTGAAAACGAAAATGGTGAAAAGCGGTAATGGACGGAACGGTCTATAAAATAACAAATTCATTTAAATATCCAAATTAATTGTGTTGTTTAATTAAACTTTTGTTTACAATATCTGATTAAAGCCGTTCTGTTGGATATTGTGAATTAATTTCGAGTAAACGAGCTGCGAGCCCGCACTGCGTACATTCGTCCCGTAAAGCCTTCCACAGACAGACGCGGAAGCGCCTGCGGTTTAGTAGCGGTAGAGTTTAGAATGGGAATTGGGTTTCCAGTGACTGTTTGACTACCACTAGAGTCGTAAAGTTAAATTCAAGTAATAATTACGTTTAAAGCGATGTATTATATGTACTCGTGAAACCAAAGTCTAACTTAACAATGCACAGTTCTAGCCCAAATTCTATGGCTATAAAAATATTTAGTAAATTGCCAAATAATTTAAAAGCTATCGAAAGAGAAAACTGTTTCATAAAACAATTAAAAATTATCCTATTGTCGAAATGCTACTTTATATTTTTAACGATAATCTAGAAAACGTAAATAATAAATCGTTCCAATACAAATAATGAAATTGCCATACCCTTATAGGGTCATATGTATACAAAACATGTTAACTAAGAACCGCATGTAAATTTCATATGTTGCAATAAATGATTTGAATTTGAATAAGTATTCATAGTTGATATTTACGTAAGGCAGAATGTTAATACGAATAGAGTAGGCATTTTAAATGCACCGGCTGTGGCCACTAAAAAATACAAAATTATTGCAAAAAAAAATTATAAACAATGTAACACAATATATATTATATTGTTTACCTATGTAAATATCAAAACTAGAAAATTTCTTTAAGAATTATCTTTAAAATGGTCTACACAATCATTAAAATTCAAAGTGACAAAAACAAACTAAGCCGGCCACAACCGGTGCATTCACGTTTCATGTTATGTGTGGTGATTTTAATGCAATATTTATATTTTGTCGATTCCGAGTTGTAATTTTGTATGAATCAGCTGTTTTATCTTTCTCGAACTGCATGTTGCCCCCCTAGTAAAAGTTGTTCTTAATTATGGTCATTCTATCGACTTATTACTGGGCAAGCAGACAACCCTTTAATATTTATAAGGGAAGTATATTATAAGTCATATAGCCGAAACCATGCATATAATTTTTTTTTTATTGGCAAAAGTGCCTTTATTAACTACAACAAAACTACACTACTATTACACAAAAAGCATTGGATCATCCTCAGACCTTTGAAGGTCTAAAGATAATCCAAATGCTCAAACCCACTGCCAGTTGGCAGCGTGCCCAGCATGCTGGCTGCATTGCCACGCTGAATGGCAATGCTTATGCGTTGAGCCAAATAAACACCAGCATTTTGGTCACGCGTCGCGTCCACCAGACGCCCAGAAAGACTTTTGAAAATGATATGAGCTCCCGGCCCCCACGGACCCAATGTCTCAACGCATGTTATGTTGCATATAAATAAGCATCTAGTAACGACTCCTTTTTAACTCTTACTTGCAAAAGTGTTTGAACACGCCGTATCTACACTTCCCGTCTTTTCATTAACTGCTTTATTTTGCACATTTAGAAATTTTAAATATACGATCTTTAAACACTAAACTGCCGAGTGTGCGCTGGGCCGTACAGTAATTAGCTGCGTTATTTATTAACGCCTGCGTAATTTTATGGCGGTCGATGTAATTTGTCCCGTATTATTACCCCGGGGTGGACAAAAATTAATTTACACCCCTTTTCCCCCCTTTTGATGGCCCGAATGGTCCTCGGAGATAAACTCGGTGCGTCATCGTCAATGCCAAGTTATTTTGCCATCTATAAGACAATAGACTACGTATTTATTTCGCATTTCTAATATATTGTTTCTGCTTTGTGTCAATTACCTTCTGATTATGCCAGAAAATGTCTAATATCTTTACATTCAACAGAATACCAGCGCTGGTTGCTTGTAAACGCAACCAGCATTTTTGTGACAAGAATAGTAGGTGTAAAAATGTTGTTTTTTTGTGTTTTATGATTTGTTTTGTTGTTTATGTATTGTACCTCTTATTTTTGTTGCAAATAAAAAAGAAGGATGTCGGTAGCTCATTCATACGAATACCTATTGTATACGAATAAACTAATTTTCTCCCAAGTTTATTTCTAAAAATGTTATGTTCGTCAGAGTAATTTATGACGCTTCTGAAACTGTTCTGATATGTACAAGTTCGTTTTTAATGAAGTTTTAAAATATTCGGCCACACAAGCATTGGTAGGGGATTTAGATGGTAAAAACAATAAAAAATCATTGTAATTTTTCTGGTAGTCTAATTATAATTTTAATTAGTGTTACGAAAACAGCAAAAAATCACTATATTTTGAAGCACATATCATTTTAGTAAAGATGTTTTGTTACATGATTCCAAAAAAAAAAAAATATAATAAAAATGTTTTGACAGGTCGATTCTCTGCATCCTTCTTTCTGTATTTGTATTTACAGTCATCATAATTTTGGCCTCTACGTGGCTGTACTGTTCGGTTACTACATCTCACTCATTAGATTTCCAATAAAGCTGGCGGTAGACGGCTTGTTAGTGCAGGTTTTATAGAACGTCTGTCCGCAATAAAAAAATTCAAGCTACGATTTTTTAAGAACTCTTAAGGTTCTGGTGCAATTCTAAATTCAATTCAAAGAAGACGTTTACCACCCGGGCTGATCCTGCGGCGTAGTTCGTTATGAAATTATAACATTTAAGTACGGAAACACTCTGTGGAATTGGGAATTGTTCTCATTGTTAGAAAATTGCAACCATTCGGTGAAATGGAGCGAGTTAGGCAGTTGGTGACTCGCGTTTAAAAGTTGGAGACTGCTTCTGACAACTTTGGGATTCCTACATATTAATCAGCCTTCCGTACCTATATTATTATAAAAACTAAAGCTATACTGTCATAGACATGTTAAAATGGCAGTCGATAGAGTGTGGAAATGTAAAGATTATAGGTACCAAGTATGACAAAGCAAACTCCCTTTATGTCAATGAAAATCCGTGTCTGGCTGTTTATCTCAAAGGTGCTCTACATATTTCTACCTAGAATACTTTGGTCTACGATAGAATTGGAAAAATTAAATTGTTTTTATGTAGCCGTTTCTAAACGGTTCTAATTACGAAAAGTTCTATTGTAAAAGTAAGATAATTTTAAGTGTAAGTATACTTCACTACATAGTATAAAACAAAGTCGCTTCCCGCTGTCTGTCCCTATGTATGCTTATATCTTTAAAACTACGCAACGGATTTTGATGCGGTCTTTTTAGTAGATAGAGTGATTCAAGAAGAAGGTTTATATGTTTTATTCACCTGTGTGAAGCCGGGGCGGGTCGCTAGTTTTCCATAAACGCAACACTATTTTACTTAAATGGTGTTTTCATTCCAAGCCAGAATAGGAAATTGGGTTTCGCGCAGATTGTAGCTAACCTCACAGCCGCCAACAAGTTTGATTCGGCCTGTACCACTCGCATTTTTCACGTATCATGTTTTTAATGGGAATGAGACTTTAAGATTGACCTACGCTATAAATAAACGAATGCAAGAAAACATTTCTTAACCTACAAAAAAGAAACAGCAGTTAGCCCGCCCAATACAAAGCTTTAATGCGCTACTGTACTCGTACCTCACCCTTCGTGGGTAGGCCTACGTCCTGTAGTGGACTATTAAAAAGGCTGGTACAGTACAGTACTCGTACCTACATAATTTCGGTAACAAAACGGAGCCTTTTTAATCCTGGCGTGGTTGTTATCAGTCACAGTCCAGCGCGCGCGGCTGACGTCATCGCAAACACCCGCGACCCTGATATAATCACTATCACCACTTTTGCCGATGCAATTTCTACCTTATTGCTAATTAAAAAAGAATAGATCCTTAACTACTTACCGAAATTATAATATTGGTTGATGTTTTCCGGCCCCTCCCCCCTTTTATATTTATTTTGTATGTAAAACAGACGTTTATGCGGATGCAACGCACAAACTTGAACAGTTGAATACATAGTACCTACGAGTACCTACATCTTGATTAATTCTTGCGTACTTGTGGTGGAACTTTGGGATTCCCTTGTGCCATTAATGGAGCCTGACCGGATCTTGCGGTGAGCCCTTTAATATTTATGACGAAATTGATTTTGATATAATTGATATGATAAGTAGGTACTTATACGTTGTTTGTGCGAGTATTAATATGTATTCTACTTTTAAGTAGGCTTTATCTTGGAGTCAATATGAAAAAAGCAGAGTCAGCTCTACAAAAATAAAAATACAGTATAATCCGCCATCTATCTCATAGAACACTTGAATACCCAAATGTCTTCAATTTAGACAAAAGGCTAGAAAACGTAGACAAAAATGCAAGTGGAGTCCCTCCGCGCGGAAGAAGTGAAAATTCGACGCAACAGTGCTTTCATACCCCCTCTATGGTAGCGTTAAACGTTTATTAAAATAAATATTCAAAATAGAGTAGAAGATAGATGATCCCACAAAAAGGAAACCAAAAACGGCACAATGTCATGATATTTTCTAATTTTGCCATAAAAGGCACGACAGTTGGGACGACACAAATACCTAGACAGTTACTGTAGCCATAATGTAGCAAAGTATGTTGGTCAGTCGGTCCGTGTTTACACATCGCCTATTATGGCCGTGCATTTACGTATTGTATGTAAAACGAGATAAAATGGCGGTCGGTTTTGGAACAACGTGTCATGGACAGTTGGTAGCCGTAGCAATGTTCACAAAAGACTAGCCAAGATAGCTACAGTATGGCTTCACATGCGCGAAAATTCTGTATGTCAGTGATTTTATTTGTCGGCTTGAAATGACATTCTTGTAATGGTGCCGCCATATTCTCCACGAGGCGACACGAACACCGCAGCTGTAGCTAACTTCACATCGTATACAAGTATACAAGTCGGCGATATGAAGTTAGCTACTGAAGCTTCTAGAAACTTCTGTAGCTAACTTCACATCGCCGACTTGTAATACTTGTTTACGATGTGAAGTTGGCTACAGCTGCGGTGGTGCTCGTATCGCCTCGTGAAGAGTATGGCGGCACCATAAGTTCAAAGGAACATATTTTGTGTCTTCGCGAAACTTGGATTTCTAATCCTAAGTTCCTGCGTTTGAATTCAAAGTCACGCAAGAAGATTAGTTTGTATTAACACTCATTGCTACCTTCGCACGGTAAAGGGTAAGATCTAATCGCAAAGAAACCTGAAGTATTGAAGTAGTAGATAGATATGGTGTACTATTCGGCCGTTCGTTGTCGACTAAAACCTGTTTCGTGAAAATCATATCAATTACTAGAATAAAATTAAATAGAATGTAATACATAGTTACAATATGAAAGATAACATAAATTAAATAAATCAAATCATTCGAATTTTGAAGAGTGCTATTCAAGCGGTGATTCATAGACACATCAATTAATGATTCATTATGAAATAAACACCACGTTAAGCAATTAATATTTACTTACCAACTGAAGTAATTGCCAACTGATTCATTTATATGGCCATTATTGCAACAGCCGCAACACAATAAGCCACACTGCTCTCAAAACCTTGCTCTTTTGTCTTTGTTTTGTTTCATAACCATTGACATTTTTTTTGGCAACTCAATAAGACACAATATTTGTCCTCGTTTTAGCAGACAAAGAGCTACCCACTTATTTACATTATCAACGTCATCATTATCAGCGGAACATCCACTGTAGGCTATATACCTCTCTAATAGATTCCCAATATGTCCAGATACGATTTGTATACTAGTCCGCGATTTTGTAGTGAACATCTTACGCTGCGCTTACCGAAGTGTGACCTCCATTCTTCGAGCAAATATTAATAGAGTCACAATCGTGCAAAAAAGTGTCCGATCCAAAACCCTGCCCAAGCTACGTAATAGGCAGGCTGTTTAGTTAGTCCTAAGGCGATTGCAAGATGACTACAACGCCGCGCGATGCCAAAGTGCTAATTACAGCACAAATTAGGTGACACAACTTCGAAATCCGAGAAAACGGGTCATTGTGAATTATTTAATGTAAATATCTAAGTCGGTGTGTATGACGGCGCTCGAACATTTTTTTACTACTTTCACTTAAGGACTGTGGCTCTGTAGATATTTGCTCGCAGCCTCCATTAGATTTTTTACGTCCCCATCGCCCACTAATTCTGCGTGCTATTTAGTTACCTCTACTTATTTGATACATCTAAAATTACAACAGTTATCCTACTTATCTCTAGATGTTCTTGTGTAAAGTTATTGCTCTACCCGTTCTGCATAAGCAATGTTGTTTTTAATTTTGAACCGTTGCCAACAGTTACCATTATTCTCGAAGTTTCCATAAACTCCTCTAGTACAATGCAGGTTCAAAGCTCTAGATATCTCGTTCATATTCTCTTGATTGAATAACATGAATGTAAGCTTTCCATTCCACTGCATTCAATTGTGAACTTTCTCTATGTTCACGTCGAACTGACCTTCTAGTACTTTTACTTTATTGACATTGTTGACCAACCATTTAGTTTTGTTACCGTGATTACTGTTACCGGTATCTTTAGACAGTTTTATTTGCTGATTTTATTTAGCACCTTATTTCATTAATTTTACTTTTTTTGTATGTTCGTCAGGTCTTCCTCTGACAATAATATAAGTCAGAGTCGTTGTGTAACAAACATTATTGCATCATTTTTTTTGTTTTATGCAAAGTTCATTTTACTATTGCAACTGAATAGTTGCAGTAGTAAAATACTACTGCAAATACCGAACTACTGCTACTATTATAGAAGCATTTTCTTGATCATTATTTTATCGGGTATAAAATTCATTATTATAATCAGCCCGTTAGTTTATATTTAAAAATATTGTACACGTATTTTTTATTTTGTCAATCAAACTATAAAATGACAAAGATAAACCTTGTTAAACTTTGGGAGTGGGGGCTCGTGACGTCACTAGTGCGTTACATTTGTACTATACTAAAGACGTCACGCGGAACTTTAACGGGCTATTTCTTCATAAATTTTGGTTAAATTGACAAAACAAAAAAATAAGTGTCTAACATTTTATGACAATATGATATTTGACTATAATTCTATAAATTTTTTGTAAATAAGCCTATTCGTAATGTTTATTTGCACATTTAGAGTGAGTGTAATTACAGTGTAACAGGTGGTAAGAATAGGAGCGCCACGACACGGATATGTGACGAAATTAAATGTAGAGTCTGATTAAAGTCTATTACACCGGCCAGTACCTACATGGTTTCCAATCTAGATCTTTACACCTCCGTAAGCCGTCTTTATCTCGTGCCAAAGAATATACAGGGTTATTTCTAATCAATTAGCATCCTTTCAGGGGGTTATTCTGTACATCAAAACTAACAACTTTTGTTCTACGACTTTTATTATTTCTCAAAAAAAAAGTTGTTGTTCCATAGAAAAATATCATTCACTCGCGATCAAATGTATGGAACAGTTGATTTTTTTTTTGAGTTTTGACAAAAGTCGTCGAACAAAAGTTGTTAGTTTTGATGTACAGAATAAGCCCCTGGAAGGATGCTAATTGATTAGAAATAACCCTGTATAATAATACTACGTGCTCGTACTATCTGTCTTACCCACGAACAAATCAAACATGCTAATCAGCTAACCTATCAGTCTATCTGACCTATCTGACTTCAGTTTGTGTGTCTCATTCCTGATTCAATCTCATATAGAAACCCTCAGCAAGCCGACAGCTTATGTCAAGTATACAAACAACCTAACAAACTATTCAAATCTCGTCGTACTTATTTCAAACTATGTTCAGATCAGCGTCTTCAACTAAATAATGCGACAGATAAGCGACATAAGCGTCCCTAACATAAATTGGCGCGAATAGTTTCCCCAACATGATGGTCGCTCTATTTACAGTTTCCAACAAAGTTGGGACCTTGCATACCAGCTCTTAGTTAAATTAACTTCGGTTTGCTTTAAATAGTTTAATGTTTATCTAGTGACCTTTAGCGACTGGCAACTAGCAAGGTGTGTTCATAAGTTTAGAATTCTTGTACTTGTAGAATGTGTTGGGGTGTTTTGAACTAAATTGGCTGAACACAAACTATTTGCTAGTGAAGATATCTCTGTAACCTATTGCTTCGGTTTTGTTATGTTTTGTATTGAACTTTATCTTTCTTTTATATGTTTATTGAGATGATCTTGGTGTAGTGTAGATACCTGTTAAGATAACAGGTATCTACACTACACTTAACTGTTCAATGAGATTTCCATTGCTATCATACTCACTGAACTGTATAATATCTTTTCTAGCTTACAGTCTTCTAGTTCCAGTTTTTAATAAGCGCAATGAACTTCGTAGTTCAAATACGTGATTAAGTTTATTGATTTCTTTTGCTTTCAGAGCTTTGGTAGAGCCAAGAACGTGTTTCATGTCCCAAATCTTTACAACATAATTTTTCAAACCAATTGACTATTCGTTGTTTGTTTATTGAATCAGGCGTTACTTTGCGGAAGTTCATCTTCAAATTCTTGTTTTGAATAAATGTTTAGTGTATTTCCGCTCTGTCGTAGTCATATAAGTTAAGGGTACTATTCAAAATTCAAATTAAATCACAAACAAAATTAGTAATTAATCATCAAACTGTATCATGGTTCGACTATGGTTAGGTCAGGTAGAAAAGTTAGGCTTAGGTATGTTTACAAAATATGAATGAACCTGAAACAAAATTTTTAATTAATCCGTTTAAAATAATAAAAAATAATTAAACCTGTAACAAAAATAGTGATTAGTAATCTATTTAAAAAATGTAGTAAACCTGAAAAAAATATTTAATTAATATGTTAAAATTACAAATATGATTTATTTATAAAAAATGGTATAAAATAATTGAAAAAATACTTAGTCAATAAATAGCACCCTTATTCTTACTGTACTCTATTCGACACGTGTTTCGCCTCTAAACGAGGCATCTTCAGGACGTGTTGACTCTTCGAGCTCACTCGCAAGAATGACGGCTCGCCGCGCCGGCGCTTCTTATATACTCGTCGTGACGCACCGAAGTAAAGGCGATGTGACGGTAGTTTGATCGTTCAGCAACTCGTTGTGTGTGTTTTGATGTTTCATTATTTCTAAATGCTCCAAAACATTTAAGCGAAAACCTTTTTCACATACATGTAGAATTTCAAAAGTGTTGTTGTTATCCAAATCGTGTCCAGTTTCTAATAAATGTTTCGCGAAATTCGACTTCTCTGGGTGATTGTTTCTAGATGCAGCTAAGTGTTCTTTGTAGCGGGTTTGAAAACTCCTTCCAGTTTGTCCCACATAAACTGCGTTACATGTGTCGCAGGTTAACTTGTATACCCCCGATTTCTTGCTTTTTTCTAAGGAGTCTTTCCCATTGCACATTCGTCTCATGTTGTGATTCGTTCGAAATGCCACATGTACATCATTTCTCCGCAGTATTTTTGCAATTTTTTCTGACGTAGTCCCTAAATATGTCAAACTACCCACATATTTATTTACTCTCACAGGTGGGCAGGAGTATAACATAGATCTTGCTATGTTTCTATTCTTATCTCTGACTAAATTGTTTATCATTTTCTTGCTGTACCCATTTGTCACTGCTATTTGATATATTGTGTTGAGTTCCTTGTTGTAGGCTTCTGGAGATAATGGGACTGTCATTAATCTATGTACATAGCTTCTAAACGCGGCCAATTTGTGCTGCATGGGGTGATTTGAAGACTCTGGGATTGCTATATCTGTGTGTGTGGGTTTGCGATAAATTTGGAAGTCCAGTTTGTTCTCTTTTCTCGTAATAGTTAGGTCTAGAAAATTCAGTGACTTGTTATCCTCCTTTTCTGTCTTGAACCGTATCTTTGGGTGTATATGGTTGATTCTATCCATATATATGTCCAGTTGACGCTGCGTTCCAGTCCAACACAATAAAATATCATCCACGTACCTGTAATAAAACAAGATATTAGGATTATTAACCATATGTGTACACTCAAACCTGTCCATGAAGTACTCTGCCATTAATGGGCTCAATGGTGACCCCATTGCAAGACCTTCTTTTTGTGTGTAGTACTGTCCCTCAAACTGGAAGTAGTTCTGTTCCATACATATTCTTGTTAACGTCATTATATCTTCTCTTTCTCCAGGATGTAAATGTCGTTTCTCTAACTGTTCATTCAAAATTTGTAATGATTCTTCACCCGGAACATTTGTAAATAAGCTTTCCACATCCAATGAAATCAGTTTTCCATTTGATGGGATCTGTATATCTTTAATTTTTTCTATCAATTCCTAATTTGGAAGACCCAAAGATACGGTTCAAGACAGAAAAGGAGGATAACAAGTCACTGAATTTTCTAGACCTAACTATTACGAGAAAAGAGAACAAACTGGACTTCCAAATTTATCGCAAACCCACACACACAGATATAGCAATCCCAGAGTCTTCAAATCACCCCATGCAGCACAAATTGGCCGCGTTTAGAAGCTATGTACATAGATTAATGACAGTCCCATTATCTCCAGAAGCCTACAACAAGGAACTCAACACAATATATCAAATAGCAGTGACAAATGGGTACAGCAAGAAAATGATAAACAATTTAGTCAGAGATAAGAATAGAAACATAGCAAGATCTATGTTATACTCCTGCCCACCTGTGAGAGTAAATAAATATGTGGGTAGTTTGACATATTTAGGGACTACGTCAGAAAAAATTGCAAAAATACTGCGGAGAAATGATGTACATGTGGCATTTCGAACGAATCACAACATGAGACGAATGTGCAATGGGAAAGACTCCTTAGAAAAAAGCAAGAAATCGGGGGTATACAAGTTAACCTGCGACACATGTAACGCAGTTTATGTGGGACAAACTGGAAGGAGTTTTCAAACCCGCTACAAAGAACACTTAGCTGCATCTAGAAACAATCACCCAGAGAAGTCGAATTTCGCGAAACATTTATTAGAAACTGGACACGATTTGGATAACAACAACACTTTTGAAATTCTACATGTATGTGAAAAAGGTTTTCGCTTAAATGTTTTGGAGCATTTAGAAATAATGAAACATCAAAACACACACAACGAGTTGCTGAACGATCAAACTACCGTCACATCGCCTTTACTTCGGTGCGTCACGACGAGTATATAAGAAGCGCCGGCGCGGCGAGCCGTCATTCTTGCGAGTGAGCTCGAAGAGTCAACACGTCCTGAAGATGCCTCGTTTAGAGGCGAAACACGTGTCGAATAGAGTACAGTAAGAATAAGGGTGCTATTTATTGACTAAGTATTTTTTCAATTATTTTATACCATTTTATATAAATAAATCATATTTGTAATTTTAACATATTAATTAAATATTTTTTTCAGGTTTACTACATTTTTTAAATAGATTACTAATCACTATTTTTGTTACAGGTTTAATTATTTTTTATTATTTTAAACGGATTAATTAAAAAATTTTGTTTCAGGTTCATTCATATTTTGTAAACATACCTAAGCCTAACTTTTCTACCTGACCTAACCATAGTCGAACCATGATACAGTTTGATGATTAATTACTAATTTTGTTTGTGATTTAATTTGAATTTTGAATAGTACCCTTAACTTATATGACTACGACAGAGCGGAAATACACTAAACATTTATTCAAAACAAGTATTCGTTGTTTTGTTAATATGTTAACCCCAATTTCTAAATTTTCATCTTCATTCTTTGTCAGTTTAAATCTCAACTTAGCAGATTTAAAACTGACGAAAACAAGTAACAACCTCGTTCTTGGTTGCCACTCAGACCTGGGACCTTATTGTGTAAGGGCTCTGACGTTCGGCTTCGCTTTTCCTCCCGCGCGCTCAGTTGACGTAACTGGCGCGAGCAGGAGAAAAAGCGAAGCCGAACTTCAGAGCCCTTACACAATAAGGTCCCAGGTCTGAGTGGCAACCAAGAACGAGGTAGTTACTTGTTTTCGTCAGTTTTAAATCTGCTCAGTTACACCTATGTGAATATTCCAAGAAAACACTAACATGCGTCCCTTTTAAAGAATGACCTGTAACTCTGAAGCGTTATTCTTCTAACCTCCCCTTTCTATTTCAGGAACAACTCCGCCAACGGAAAGAGGAAGAGGAACGGATCGCGCAGCAGAATGAGTTCCTCCGCGCGTCACTCCGAGGGTCCGCCAAGCTCCAGGCGCTGAAGACCACACCACCACTCTCGGGAACTGCCTTCGTCAACGATGCCTATGAAGAAGATGCTAGTGATGAATCGGTGCAGCTCTATGCGCTTGTCGGTGAGTAGTTTAATCTGAGCCGCACCTAAAAGTAGATTTTCTGGAATTTCAGCGGTCTAGCAACCCAGCAATTTTCAAAGTCAAAGTATTTGTTTGCATGATAGTGGGTATACAAAAGATCTTAAAAATTATACAAACATATATCCATCCACTAACAACCATGATAGGTGTGCAAAATTCAATAATTGAAAATTAAAATAAATTTCAAATTGTCATTGTGACAAATGTCCCAAAACATACTTCCAAATATCCTGAAGTCGTATACATAGTTATCTGTTTACTCTGCACTAAGCCAAAAGGGGATGATGTAGACCATCAATAAGAACAACTTTTAATATGGAGCCAACTCAAAATTCGAGAAAAAAATCAGCTGTACCATACAATACTGCTATTTGGAATCGGAAAAATGTATGAAACAGCTAATTTTTTTCAAGGATTCTGGGTTGGCCCCATACTAAAACTTGTCCATAATGATGAGCTAAATCACCTCTTTGCGGCTTAATACATCAGTTCTTGATAACTCTGTACAGCCTACATCAACTAGAATATAATTTCTACTCTACTTACTCATAGCCAATAAATAATGGGCATCTAAAAATAGCCTGAGCAAGCAGCTGATTAAAAGCTACGCTACTACAGGTGGCCGACGAATTAGTTACACTTCACATGTGGGTAGTTCCACACCGGTTCCGCGCGGAAAGTGGGACGGTGCCCTACCGGAGTCGGCCTATCGTTACAGATTAAAGCTTAGGTTCTCAACGTAGGCGATAGTGCCCCCCTTCGGCATTCGTGATTTTTCGGATATTAAGAGTAAACAGCACGCTATCATGGCAAATAAACAGATTGTCTTTCCACCAATTTATCCCTACGAAGAGGAAACATAATATGGCTTGACATTAATAGTTTTAAAATGTTATAATCCCTTTGTAACACTAGGGGCAGATAAAAACCCAGTCTAAAAAACACAAATGAATTAAATCAATAATCATGCACATCAATAAAAACTGTTTCAGTAGAAATTATTAAAGGGCTCTATTTCAAAGAAAATACAAACACAAGGTTGAGAACCTCTGGATTAAAGTGTAAGGTGCTTCGTATATCGGTAGAATACCTGTTAGGTAAGCTGAATAGAATAATGTCTTTGAAAGCACATCATGCGTGAATGATATGCTCACGAATTTTCAGGCTTTACTTTAGGAGTTAGGTATTAGAAAAGCATAGAGAGACTTTTTTTAGCTCGATTATGAAGAGTAGAAAGTGATAGGTATAATTATTCGGTAACCATTTCAACACTTCGTTCTGGTACCTAAAAAAAGTCCTCATTATTATGAATGGCGTATATTTTATTTATAGCGTGTTGCAGCTCGATGGAATGTTTTAGATAAGTATAGCGTGATTATCTAGTTCGTGATTTGGATGATTTACGTGACATAGATAGATCACTATGTGTAGATATAATTTAGTATATAAGCTGTTGTTATTCGTATTAAATTAATAGAATATAGTGAGATTCAGTCAGACTCTAGTATCTTATTTTAATCCCTTGGCGCCCCGGCAAATTGGTGACCCCGAGTGCAGTATCAGTTTGGGGTCCCACTGCCATACCGGCACAGTGGTGACCCCCGACCAGAGTGTCGCAGAATGTAGTGAATACGCAAGAAGATTTGGGGGTTGACGATAAATCCGCTGGATGACGTCATACCTGCACCCCCACACCACAGTCATCACAACGGTAACCAACGACACTTGGCGAGCGCGAAGAAGACTCTGGAAGCTTATTTTGGAATTCGAGGACATTTTGTACGGGACATCTCCACCTCGCAAGTCAGAAAAACGGCATATACGCATAATTCAGCAAGCAAGATGTACAAATAACATCACAAATCACATGGTTGACGAGAAGCAGTTTGTCACTCAATTTTTGAAGTTATGAGTAAACGCCAAATCCAGGGTTCTGTAGCTGCAATGAAACGCGAATAACCCTTGGTATTTTGTTTACGTGTGAATTGAGAAAATCGAATAAGCAGTCGCCAGCAGCCGAGTATAGGACCACAGGAACTTGAGATGCCAATGCTGCCGCCGAAAATTCAGGTTGGATCTGCAAGTATTTTTTCGAAGTTGGCACCACCGTACGAGGACAAATCGAAGGTGGGGAAAATTGCGTAGTACTGGAGGATTTGCCCAGACTCGTTTCCATTGCCAAACGACTGGTCAGTGTTATATTATAGAAAATATGTGAAATGGCAATATGGCTGAAGCTGCGAACGCGTGAAGATATTTGAAATGTTCAGATATTACGGAAAAAGTGTGTTGTGACAACATTGTTTTAGTTTTTTGTGCGAATTTTGCTAAATATTTTTGTTTTTAACTATAGGCATATCTGTATAATTTGTATTGTTACATTCAGTTTCATTGTTTTGCAAACTATATTTTGCTAGGTAATTAGATCAATAGTGGTAAGTATTTGCTTAGTTAGAGCTTTGTCATCACATTTCGAGTAGCGTCATACTGCAAATCGATAAAACGTGATCAAAGGAATGCAAGCGATTTAGCCAATAATGCGTAGTTATGCGGAATTTTTAGAATATTTTATTTGAAAGTTACAATTGATAAATGTAGGCTAATGTTCGTTATCGATAGTGAATCAGTGATCGTGCCGCCTGCGCAAAGAAGTAAAGACAGTAGAAGCACGTATTCGTACCTACGGAGCTGACTAGGCCAGTAGTACTACGATTCAAATTTACTGACGCAAGCACGTTTCACACTGCAATGATAAGCAAACTATAAACTGCAACCGTAAGCAAACAGACGTAAGCAAGATCGCTGCAACATGAATGATAGGATTTTTGTTAATTTTGGTTTGACTAGTTTTAGGTAATAATTGTTTGTGAATATATATTACATTTTTTTTCCAAGGGGGAAGTACTGTTGCAGCTCGATGGAATGTTTTAGATAAGTATAGCGTGATTATCTAGTTCGTGATTTGGATGATTTACGTGACATAGATAGATCACTATGTGTAGATATAATTTAGTATATAAGCTGTTGTTATTCGTATTAAATTAATAGAATATAGTGAGATTCAGTCAGACTCTAGTATCTTATTTTAATCCCTTGGCGCCCCGGCATAGCGTTTTAACCAACACAGAAGTTCCGAAATTAAATGGTCCATACAAAAATTACGTTCACTTTGGACAAAATAATGATGAATACAATGAAATGAAATAATTTATTAATATGTCGAGTTACAACCACTTCTTAAATTAACAGTGTTGAGCATCAGACAATATCTCGTCACAAAAATGACAAAATAAATAATAAAATATAAACAGTAAATTTAAAAATAAATTAGTTACATAATCTAAATTCATCATAAAAACAAATGTTAAAACATCTTAGCTGTAAAGGGGCTACTAATAACATACATACCTAATATTTATGTGGTCAATTTTAATTCACTGTAGTCATTTTCAAAGTACCTACTCTTTAATTGTGTAAATAGTCCTGTCTAACAGAAGCACCTTGACGGCGTTGAGAAATTGATTTTCATTTGTAATGGTCTTTACCTGCTCTGGAAGCTTATTAAATAACAATCGACCCACTGTCATGGTTAATTTTTAGGCCATCTTCAGTCGTGGAAGTGTTATACCAAGTAGTAATCTATCATTCCTAGTCCGCTTGCTCTTAACTGCCTTTGTTTTGCATTCGTGATTTCTTAATATATTTAAGGATCTCTAAAATATATACAGATACTGAAGTTAGTATACCTAACTCTTTAAAATGTCCATGTTTCGTCAAATTTTCCAACAACTAGTACTCTTATTGCACACTTTTGCATCTTTAAATACCCTCTCATAATCCGTTGAATTACCCCATAAAATGATACCAACCGATAGAATGGAGTGGATATACGCATAGTATATCTGTTTCAAATTATCTCGTGTAGTAAGTGCTTTAAGTTGTTTCATTGCGTATATCCCTTTTGAGATTTTTTGACAAGTCATGTCAATGTGTTGCTTTCATTTTAAACTTGGGTCGATTTCAAATCCCAACAGTCTTACAATATTTGAAGAGTTACAAATCGTTCCATCTTGCAATTTGACTGGCACAGGATCTTGATCAGATGACACTGCATTGAAGAACATAACGTTAGTTTTCTCTGTATTAAGTTTTAGTCCATTTATTTAAAACCATTCACCATACAATAATTTTCCAGAGTTAGTATTCTTCGCAACCACTCAACTATTATTTGGAATAGTTCCGTCTCTGAAGAGGTTGCACAAGAATGTACCTAATTTGTTCTAAAGGTTAAGTGATCTAAGTAGAAGTATTGAACTTGAAACTTTGCCGCACGATAAAGTTCGATTGCAGAACAGGAAGTGCTTGAAATGTAATAAATCAGGGCTCTTGGCTCGATATTAATATTCGCATTGCCAAGTGGTTGTGGAGCCCGCAATATACGCATTTATCATGTGAGTTTTTGGCTGTTCTAGTGAGAATAACTTATTGCTCATTGTTTCTTTTTTCACATAGTTATCTAGCTGTTGGCTCAACAACTCAAAATATATCTTGACCTCAGATACTATAAGATCAGATAAGAGGTCGTCCATCTCGATATTGCTCAAGGAAATCGATAAAGATCTTCGAATTCCCAAGTGTTTTTCTCATTTATCATTCTATCTATACACACAAAAAATGGCTGACAAACCTCCGGCAATTTGCCATACTCGTATCTTTGTATTATTTTGAAATACTGATCGATCTTAAAATGCCACCTTTCAGATCGCTAAAAAGGTTTATTGTTCATGTTTTTCATTTGTACACAAAAAGGCCTTGCCTTAGGCGATCCCGCATTTCAGCTAAAAATCGTGTGTCCTATTCAAAAAATTGTTTCGGTAATTGTTTCTCTGTATAAGAAAGACCCGAAGCGTCACCAGACCTAAGAGATTAATTTTCAGAGTAAGGATTCTGTATACATTTTTTAAGTCATCCCAAGTTAGCCTTATTAGGTTTTCACTGTACGAGTAGACTCGGACTGAGTGCACTCAGATGGCCACTCGGACGCTGCTCGTATTGTGTAAACACGTAATTTGGGTGCACTCTGACGCCGATATAAAGAATACCAGTAGACATCCGAGTCCATTCGATCCAAATCCTACTGTAAAAACCCGGCTTTAGGAAAGAGACTGGAGGATAAACTTTGATGAATGAAACTGAAATTAAAAAGAAACTTTCCTATTATTTTTCAGATTACCAAGAAGTATGTTCAGCTCTCACACGGATTCAGAAAGCCCTGGGCGCGAGCGGGGAGTCCGCCCTGGCCGCGCGAGTGGCGGGCGCCGCCGGAGCCCTGCTGTGTCCGGGGCTGCGGACCGCGCTGGCGACCCGAGCCGCTGTGCTCACGGCGGTGCGGCACAAACGAACAGGGCTAGCGTTGCCGCACGCGCCGCCTCATGCGCCGCGGGCCACTGACCGGTTGAAAGACGTGAGTTTCTTCTCTGTAGAGTTGTTCGTCGGATTTTTGGGTCAAGTATGATCGCAATGAGCTGTCCAAGCAGGTAACAAGCGCGAGAATAGCAGGTATTGCACTGATAGCTTCTGGTGTAGCAGTGACCTTTTACCATCAGAAGGCTCTCAGCTTGTTTGGATAATTTTAGCATCAGTTCATCATCAGAGTCAATTATTATCGTTAGGCTTAGGCTATCGTATAAAATAACTAGCAGCGCCCCGCGGTTTTACCCGCGTTGTGCCCGTTCCCGTGGGAATTTCGGGAATTTTTATACATATAAACCTTCCTCTTGAATCACTCTATCCATTAAAAAAAAACCGCATCAAAATCCGTTGCGTAGTTTTAAAGATTTAAGCATACAGACAAACAAATAAATAAACAAACAAACAAACGAAAATAGCGACTTTATTTTATACTATGTAAGGATAAGGATACCCCTATACTTCATTCAAATTATCCAAAATATAATTGTAAACAAACCTGTCTCACCTCTCTGCGAAAGAACAACGAAGAATTTCACGCATTTGTGGTTTTCTTACGTACCTAATACTTTTAATTTCCATCTGCAGTGCATGGACGTCCTGGGTGGTCAGGCAGCGACGGGCGGCGAGACGTCAGCCATCGCAGCAGAGTTGCTGTCCATCCTGGGAGGATTGGAGCTGGAGAGCTTGCTGCAGGCGCACGACCAGGCCGCCGCGCTGCTCGACCCCGCCTGCTTCTCCCGGGGGAAAAGACATAAGGTACGAGTAATACTGCAAGAAACACGACGGTAAAGGTCAAATCAAACAACAGCTTCGACCATCGCTGCGGAACTGCTGTCCATTCTTGGGGAGAGAGGTTGCTAAACACAAAGCTTTGATTGAGTTAGTCTACTGGACTTGTCTGTTGGACGTATTAGTCAAATTATTCTTTTTTATTGCCCACTATGTAGACAAATAGTAATTCGTTCAGGCACATTCTTCCTTTATGTATATTTAGTGTGGGACTCGATATAGTGTCTTTATGTGACGGATCAGGCACATTCTTACTTCATATATATGTATTTAGTGTGGGACTCGTTATAGCTAGTGTCTTCATTTGACGGAGTATGGTTACTTTTCAGACTGGCAACAACTTGAACCACCGGGAAGACAAAGCGGCGCATTCACCAGATGATCCAGGGGAACACATCAAGATTATTAAAATAGAGAAGACGAACGAACCACTTGGTAAGGAATTAGCTACGTGATATATTTTTAAGATTAACTTTAAACTCGACAATTTATCAAAATCCATTGATTTCTCGAATCAAAGAACCTAAATGTATTAGATTATTGTTATCAGTAGACTATCTAGAGCATAAGCACTTGGTGGTATTTCAAGCATGCTCATTGGCATAAAACAGTTGTGTTTTAGTAGTAAAACCATTAAAACGGCTCCTGAAACATCTGAAACTAAAGATACATTTGAGCCATTTTTTAATACTTACTTACCATTTGTTCGGTTGCAGGTGCTACAGTAAGAAACGAAGGAGAGGCAGTCATAATCGGCAGGATAGTAAGAGGTGGCGCGGCGGAGAAATCGGGGTTACTACACGAAGGAGATGAGGTAAGACATTTACATATTTATATTAGCAAATGTGAACTTTATCTAGTACCTAGAATACCTAGGTCTCATCCTACTTTCTACTAATACGAGTATTATAAATGCGAAAGTTTGTAAGGATGGATGGATGGATGTTTGTTACTTTTTCACGCAAAAACTACTGAACGGATTGAGATGAAACTTTGCAATAATATAGCTTATATATCAGAATAACACATAGGCTATAAATTATAATGATATTGCGTAAATTTTCCATAATATAACGATAAGCTGTTAAGTAAGTAGGAAAAGTTCAGCTATCTGCGAGCTATACTAGAGTGCGCTTCAAGAAATGTCAAAAAAAAACAACTGTCGAATCGAACAACCGTCATATCGTTTTTTCCACCTCCTTTATTGAGGTAAGGTAGGGCCTCGGGTTTGAAAGACAGAAAGTGACAGTCTACTTTTATCCTGGATAAATATAGGGTTCCCATGGTACAGCACAAAAATCAAAATATCATGCGGGCGAAGCCGCGGGTAAAAACTAGTGATCCAATAATAATGTCATGAAAGAAAACGATGGAAGGAAGGCGATATTGCGAAGGGAGATTATAGTGGTAGATACTGACAGCAAAGCATTGTTTACATTGTAGAGTGTAACAACGGCAATGTAAAGTCTACAAAACTTGATGTCTAATACTAAATTGGTTGTTCCAGCTGCTAGAAGTGAACGGCGTGGCGATGCGCGGCAAGTCCGTGCACGAGGTGTGCCAGGTGCTGGGCGCGCTGTCGGGCACGCTGGCCGTGGTGGTGGCGCCGCGCGGGGGCCCGCAGCCGCGGCCGCCGCCCGCGCACCGCGTGCTGCACGTGCGCGCGCACTTCGACTACGACCCCGAGGACGACGTGTACATCCCGTGCCGGGAGCTAGGTCAGTACACGAGATACTCCGGGTGAGGTGTTGTGCCCGAGAATAGTGTAACAGTGTAACATTTGCTCTTGAGTTCAGCTGTCGCTGTAAACGTTTGTGCGATGCAGACCTCGACTTGTGATTGGCTGACGTCAGTTCTCCGAGGCGCGGGTAGATGGTGGCGCCGACAATAAGGTGGTGCACTTTTAGAGGTTTAGGTCTGGAGGTTCACACTGGAGCCTGGTAACCCTTATCTACTGATAACTGGTAAAAAGCAAATCTAAGTTAAGTACGCGCTACAAGTGCAAACCTGAGGATCACGCATGGTTATATAAGTATTATATATCCTTCAAAGACCTACGAATGCCCACGTCTTACTTCTTTCAGCGAAACATCCTTGAGATGTCTATGCTCAATATTGGAATCTGATCTCAAACTGTACATAAAAAATCAATTCGTCAAGCCCTATTGGATGTTCTGTATGGTTTTGGACTTACTTACATTTATTCCTTTGTCTCCAGGCATCAGTTTCCAGAAAGGCGACGTGCTGCACGTGATCAGTCGCGAGGATCCGAACTGGTGGCAGGCCTTCCGCGAGGGAGAGGAGGACCAGACGCTCGCCGGCCTCATCCCCAGCCAGGCCTTCCAGCACCAGTGAGTTATCTTACCTAGCCTAGTCTTACTAGCCTTATTGCCGTGATCAGCCACGGAGCCCCCTTTTCTTGACTACCGTCCAGTTTTTCTACAGTTATCACATAGTAGACTTAATAACAGTGATCTCCTTTAAATCTTGATGAACGAAGTCAGTCAAGTTCATAATGATGGTCTTAATTAACTTTTTTTCACCTTAGTACACCATAATCCTGTATTATAAATACGCACAAGGACAAGATAATTTTAGTTGCATGATTTTTTAGGTAACGTAAATCTTTATTGTATATAAACACAATGAAAGTCGTTCAAAATGAGTCTCCTTATTACGCAGCATAAGCTTAGTCAGTGATATCATACAAATTTTAGTGAAAAAAGGCTCTTCGATCTTTTTTGAAAAGCGGTCGTTTTTCAAGATAGCGTCAAAGAATAACTAAGTAATTTAAAATTAAAGATACAAAGTGTGATAACATTTTAGAATTTACATAAATTGCGCCATTTTGCCATTAGTACTTTCATACATTTTTTTTACAGTGTGACGGCTCAAACTTTGAACATAAAATTTTTTATCTTTGTAAATCTGGCAAAAAACATTTTTTTATAGAAAAACTATTCAACATCTTGTGGTATTTTTGATTGTGTCAGGTGCAAATTTATCTAGCTCTACAATTTAAACATAAAAAATTAATAATGTTGAAAATTCAAGGCGCGGCTTGAACTGGAGTGCAGCAAGGTGGCATTTTTGGTCACATTCCTAAAATTGACCATATCTCAAAAACAAAGAGAGTGGGATTTCCAATCTTTCCGGTTTTAGAGCCCATATATACAGGGTGTTTTTGCATTTCCGGCTTGACGTTGACTTCAGGGATACCCTGTATAAGTATATGTGGACTCAGTGTAAAATTGATTCCTTGTCGTATTCCAGGCGAGAGTCAATGAAGCTGACGTTAGCGGGCGAGGTGGCGGCGCGAGACAAGCCGCGCAAGGGAGGCACGTTACTCTGCGCCAAGAAGCCTCCTCGAAAGAAGAAGGGCAAGAAAGCCACCAGCGAGGCAGGCTACCCGCTCTACTCCACCTCGGCCGGCGACGGTGAGTCTCACTGATCTTGGCTTTTTATGACGAGGACTATAAGCCCGATTACAGAGGCGCCATCGTAATTATATTAGCTAAATAGCAAAGTTCTGATTCTTTTTCACTTTAGGCATTTGATAGAACGCCTTTTACGTTGCTATTAAATTTAAGCTGGCGCCTCTGTAATCGGGCTTTATGTATAGGTAAACACTTAAAACATACCTCATATAATATCATCAAAAACCCTTGAAAATCATTTTAAATTTTCTTTGCCTATCATTTTTATTTGCAAGTTCACTTAAGGAGCAAATGAGCATACAATCACAAAATAATTGTGACAAAAATTACAGATCCAGGTCTCAAGCAGGATTAAGCGCCATCTTGAATAAAATTTGTCGGCCGAAACTTGTCGGTATCTTGGAAACTATGCGCTTATGGCAAAAGTTAATGAGACCATTATTGTACAGAATAAAACGCATCTTTTATTTCAAATAAACTTTTTTGTTAAATATGTGTTAAACTTTCGTTCACGATTTATAGTCCATTATATTTATTTTAGCCCTTTACTTCCTTATTATTATTGAATCTATACTTTCATTCATCGAGTCTTTGAAATTGAAATGATATCAACATCATGCCTGACCAAAGGGTATTTTTATGGAGACGCGACGTTATTACTTTAGGCGTGTCACGTGTAATTAGAACATGTCTTATTTTAAAATCTAGCCATATCGATCGTGGTTGCAGAGTTCGAGCAAGAAGAGATACTAACATACGAAGAGGTGGCGTTGTACTACCCGCGCGCGTCGCATAAACGGCCCATAGTGCTCATTGGACCTCCCAATATCGGTCGTCATGAATTGCGGCAACGACTTATGGAGGATAGCTCAAGATTTGCAGCTGCTGTGCCACGTGAGTATACTTATTATTTATCTATTTCAGCAAGTTGTATTATGTATCACTTGCACTTGGTACCATTTAACGAGATCAGCCACATGGGAACAGGTGGTAATAAACTAATCGCGCAATTAAAATACGCGATAAATAAGTACCTCATTATCTGACAACATTGGCTGCCAAACATACCAATCAATTGAGAAGAAAAATCTACTAAGAATCAGTTTGCATAATAACACGGTATATTATGTATGTTGTATTTACTCTAATAGTCTAGACATTAGTATTACTTCCGTCGTAGTAGTTGAGTAGTATGTTACTCAATGATTATTTTGTTTATGCATTTATAAATTACAGTTATGTTGTTACCGAGCACTGACACATAATTTAGTTTTACATAGGTATTATTCAAAATGATACTGCTATTTTGGAACTTTATTCAAGTTATAGAAATTATAACTATATAACGATATCCGATCCGCAGACACGTCTCGTCCCCGGAAAGACCACGAAGTCCCCGGCCAGGACTACCACTTCATATCACGCACGCAGTTCGAGTCCGACATATTGAACAGGAAGTTCGTCGAGCATGGCGAGTACGAGAAAGCTTACTATGGTAAGTACCAAGGTGACATCATTATCATTATTGTTATCCTCTTAGCGTATTTTGACTAAGTTTTCTGAGTAATCGCCGAAGTTAAGTAACGTTCGGTACGGTCTGTCTTCGGATAGGGTCATAGAGACATTTATCTTTGCTTGGAAGACTCGTTAAATTGTGCGTCCCGGTTATCTTAACCATTTAGCTATGTATTATAGTATGACCATTTAACTGAGTCCTCGCCTGCGCGGGTACAGGGGCGCGCGGGTAGACGACAAAGGGGACTGAGACCGGTGCGGGCGGCGGGTCCCTGCCGCCCGCCCCCCTGTACCCCTGTACCGCGCCCCTGTACCGCGCAGGTGAGGACTAAGTTAAACGGTCAGACTATAGCTAATATGGCCTTCAAGTGGCCTTAAAATCTGACGTCAGGCTATATTCCTCGAAAAACCATGGTAAGAGTAAAAATGCTCTTGAATCGAAAGAAAACATATACAAAAAGAGTAGAAGTTCTTCGTACTGAAGTAACTTTGTATTGCCGCGACTTTTGAATTGATGAAAAATTTATTACGCAAGTGACTTAGGTGACTAAGGTCTTTATGATATTTGTATCATTCCAGGCACATCGTTAGAAGCGATACGAGAAGTCGTGAACTCCGGGAAGATCTGCGTGCTGAACCTGCACCCGCAGTCGCTGAAGATCCTCAGGAGCTCCGACCTCAAGCCGTACACCGTGTTCGTGGCGCCCCCTAGCTTGGAGAAGCTCAGGCAGAAGAAGATTAGGAACGGAGAAGCTTTCAAGGTAAAAGAAGTCATGCACTGACAGATTTTAACGTATATATTTTTTTTTTACATGTAGACCTAACAGATGCGTTTGATCAAGTGGAGATATTTTTCGGAACTAACTAAAATTTATTGAAAATTTAACGCTACCATGGAGATGGTATGAAAGCACTGTTACGTAGAAGTTTTACTTCTTCCGCGTGGAGGGACTCCACTTGCACGTTTTTTTCAACATAAAATGTTTTGTTCTTAATTATCTGGATGACATGATGATTGATTCAAGCTCATACCACTATTACATGACAAAATACACCGAGTATCTGAGATAGAATGATATTCCAGAAATCAATGACACATGATAACATGCTAATTTATATTTTCAGGAGGAAGAATTGAAAGAAATAATCGCGACCGCGCGCGACATGGAACTACGATGGGGCCACTTATTCGACATGATAATTATAAATAACGACACACAACGTGCCTACCAACAGCTGTTGAACGAGATCAACAGCCTCGAGCGCGAGCCGCAGTGGGTGCCCGCGCACTGGCTCAAGCACACCTAGCGGTACCCGTCCCGCCCCGCCCGGTCTCCCCGGGACTCGACTCGGGACACGGCCCTCCGCCCCCGCGAGAGACACTTCCGAATCTACAAACTCGTGCTAATATTCGACATTGTAGCGCAAATGGTTTTACATTTGTTCCTCTATTTCCTCGAAGCCTGCGACCGGAGATTCGCGAACGTGAACAAGGATAGACTAGTTAGGCGTAACGAAAGTAGTGAAGTTTCGAATTCGACGGCGGTAGAACGGTACGTAGACGATAGAGATGTGTTCCCGGGCTCTTTAGTTGATGAAATCGAAACCGCGAAAGCTGATCGTAATCGATTCTTCGCGTAGTTTGTTTCCGTGTTCGGAGAAATGTTCGGTGGTGATCGCGGAACATTTCGCCGGATACTTTTATTCGATCGATTCAAAGACATCACTTTAGTTTAAGTTATTTATCGTTGTTTTCGAATTGTATTTAGGTGTACTTATCGAGTGCGGTGCAAATAACTTATGAAATGTTTATAAAAGTTATTAATCTTGATGAGAGAAGTATAGTAATACAATTTAATAATTCGTGTCGATGGATTAAACCAGATAATTCCACGTAATCGCCTTAAAAAGAGTTTATAAAAAGACATTTTTAATGTAAATTTTTATTCGTAAAATCGTGTTTTGTTTGTGTTTTAGGTATTAGAGGTAAAAATTGTAAAGTTTGAATCTTATCTACCGATAAATCCCGTTTGCCCATTTGAATTTTTGGGATATCTAATTTTTTTCAAGTTTTCAGGGTTACAAGTTTATAAAGTGGTTAGGTACTTACAGGTTGGAAGTTCCACGAAAGGCTGCGATATGGATCGCGGTCTTTGTCGTTAGAAGTTTGTAATAATTCTGCCAAAATGTAAAGACTGTTTGCTGTTTTAATAATATCATACGTTTGTCCTTGCATGTCCTAGATAGTGTCGGCGTTGTTAGTGAGTTCATAGCAGGCTTCTAATGATCCCTTCTTGTATCGTAGGTATTGCCACTTGAGCCAAAACATTTCAATAAAATGACTATTAAACTAATAAAATAAATTCTAAAATAGTGTTAATAAATTGTTGAATTTTTACATAATAATGCTACACAAACAATAATGCGATGGAATTTATAGTTTGCAATGTGTTAAAATAGATAGTGAATAAATTACGACGAAATAAACAATAAAATATTTCTCTATTACATTTGTACGGTAGATATAAATATTAGAAATTTTCTGAAAAATTCTCCCGTAGTCTTCTCTATAAGATCTATAGAATTACTATAATAGTTTCAATAAACCAATTTATATAAGACACTGCTTTATGTAGTGTGTAGAAAAGCAATATTTTATACCCGTATAACTAAATACTTATAAACAAAAGAATACGTGCAGTTTCAGCCCAACTTTACCACTAAAACGATAGTACACTTTTTCGCCGCAAGTGGCGCTAGTGTCGCCTGACACAAAAAGGTAAATTCTGAACGTATTTATTTGTTCCACGTATTTGCTGTATTTAAAACGATTTACCCAATATTAACTGTACAACGACATATCTGTTTTTATAGTATACCTATTTCAAGTTAATGTATTTGTCCAATCGTTTTTCCTTTTTGGCAAATTTACCAGTTAAAATGTATACCTATAGATACAATAATGATAGTGAATAGTCTCGGAATCGATGTTTTCGGCTTAGAACAAATAAATCTTCCATTTTAAATATTTAGCTCTAACCGGGCAACACTAATTAAAAGTGTAAAAACCTTTTAGTATTTAATTTGCTCAACCGATTAAAATAGCGCCACTATTTATTTGTTCTTGCGGGCTTTTAACTAAAAAATCTACAAATTACAGGCGTCTATCGAACTTAAGTGAATAAAGATATAACTTAATAAACCTATACTGTTTAATTAAGCGTTTGATATACCACAATCATAAAGATACAGACACTAAATAGTAGAAATCATTAATTCGGGAACTAACAAGTCGCTCTTTTTGGTACCACCCACCTATACCTACTCGTACCTAAGTTATTACTCATCGTTAATTTTCTTGCATATTCTTATTTTGTGTTATTTTCTGGATTGTGAACAGAAATACATCGTCTTTTTAACAAAATGATGTAAAATTTATGCTAACAACGCGATGGTGGCGCCCTTTATTTTCAACTGTTTTAAGTCGCAATGTAGTATCGTAGGTATATCATAAAAAGCCGGGCTTTAAATGTCATTCCATGCGTGCACGCACAACAATTTATTAAAATCTTCAATCAAAATTATGTCCTTTTAGTGGCTTTTTCGAGCTATGAAATCTCTTATTTTCCAGATTAATAACAACTCAAACCTAAAACTAATTTTAGAGGTCCATGTTTAAACACTGGCTTTTATTTAGTGTTGCCCGGCTACAGGCACCAATGTTAGCAACTTATAGACCTAGATAAATGCAATACAAAATGAAATCAATATTCTAAAATAAAATTTCATTACACATATTAGTTCCATAACATTGTAAATTATGAATTTAGATAGATTTGTGCATGCCAAGTAATATAGTGCCAAATACAATAATTGTCACGGTAATGTGGCGTCCACATTATTTTCAAATCACAATTTTTATTTGTATATTTTGTATGGTAATATTAGAGGCAGTTCGTGATTTTGTATCTTTTGTGGGCAGAATTAATAATGGTATTTTTTTAATAGGTACTAACAAAAATATGATTTCCGCATACTATGTTGCTTTGCAAAGTACAAATACTTCGTGTTCGTGAGATACAAATTTCAATATACAGGGTTATTCCTAATCAATTAGCAACCTTTTAGGGGGCTTATTCTGTACATCAAAACTAACAACTTTTGTTCTGCTACTTTTGTCAAAACCATAAAAAAAGTTGTTGTTCTATAGAAAATATCGTCCACTCGCGACAAAATGTATGGAACAGCTGATTTTTTTTCGTGTTTTGACAAAAGTCGCAGAACAAAAGTTGTTAGTTTGATGCTAATTGATTAGAAATAACCCTGAATATAATTATAATGTGCAGGGTGTGCTTGTCCTGTACGATAAGTAAAACGAAAAATAATGGTTAAGACCATCATTATGAATAACTTTTCCTATGGAGCCAATGCGGAATTCGAAAAAGAAACAGCTGTTCCATACAAAATTGCAACCCGGAATGGGCAAAAAGGAAGAAGTAGCAGATATTTTTCTCGAACTCCGGGTTGGCCCCCATACGAAAAGTTGTTCATATTGATGGTCTAATGACCTCCTTTCGGCTTAGTAGACCAGTTCTGGCTAACCCTGTAAATACAGTGCTCATCATTATAAACAATGACATATCTATTTTATTCTATTGACATTTCTTTTTCTGCGGGATCAACGCCGAAACCGCATTAAAATCACCTGTTATACACATTTTTTCGAGAGTTTTAAGGTCTTTTTTGTATGTAGCAGCTTATTTTTCGCAGTTTCGGGATTGGCAGCGTACCTAGTAAAAGTTGTTCATAATGATAAGTACATATAATCGTACATACATAAAATGTTGTTATAGGTACCTACCTCTGAAAATCTCTGTACATTTTGTAAAGCAAGCAAAGAGCAGTTATGGTTGCATTTGTAGAAAATGATTCCTGTGCACGACTTTAAGTTTTAAATCCCGAATTTTTCCGTTTTTAGTTTACTTAGTTAATATTATTTCTGCCCATGAAAGTAAATAAATAATGTACTGATTTGGGATATTGATCGTGTCATAGTCATAACATCTTTATTGATCGGTAAATATATTTGATTAGTTGTGTAAGTTCAATATATCAGTGGTAGCGTGTGGAGGTGCTAAATTTTTTATTAACTTTATGTAATTTCTGTGTGGTTTTTATAATTGTTGTTGTGTCGGTAAATGAACGAAATTATTAATTTAAGTATATGAAAACGTAAATTATATTTTTTGCCTCATATATTTGTTACCTACAACTCCATGGCGTTTGTGATTTTACTTCAACCTTTTTGTATGTTATTGAACTCTAATAACAAGTGGATATTGAATTGTACAAAGCTAGTTAAATCTTAACTAATCTGTCTAGTTCTCAATTAACATTACCATTTTTATTTTCAACTGATAGTAATAACATTGAACAAAACCTTATTACTCACCATAAAATTATTACCATTTTATTTTCAACTGATAGTAATAACACTGCACAAAACATTAATACTTACCGTAAAATTAAAATACGTTTTCTGATTGTATTTTTTTTTTCGTTCATTTATCGTCAACAACATTAGTCTTCAACAGTTACTTCACAGTATTGATATTATTATCTAATTTATAAATAGTCCTGTATATAATTTATTAACAACTGAATAAATGATAAAAATATTATAAATAACATGTTAATAGAACAATTTCATGTAAATAATAGAGTACCTATTAAATTTAATATCAGATAAAAATGCTGGTTTCATTTTGATACAACTCGTCTTGAATTCCATCCACATGGTGTATAGATAAAAGATCAGTAAGTATGTAGCGACTAAAACTTCCCTGCATGAGACGCCACCACCGACGCGTGCCTGTTAGCGGAACTAACGCTATCCGTCAGCCAATCACAAGCCGAGACGTGCATGCAAACGAAGTTTCTAGCAGCAGCACGGGTAGCACGGCAAAGGGAGAAAACCTTTTTAACCGCTTTTAATATCAGTTGTCATTGTCAAATGTCAATCCATACTTTATTTCCTCTTCGAGGGGATATAATGGTGGAACGACAGTTTGTCCCTTTGCCATGCTACCCGTGCAGATGAACCTTGTCAACACCTAAACTTAGACTGTACACTGTCGGATAGCTATCGCCGGGCAACACCACCTCGCCCAGTACTAGTAAAGCAAGGTGATGGTATCTAAACCATTACCGTGCCAAAAGCTACCCAAATAAGCAAATTATTCGGTCCCATTACAAAGTTTGGGTCCACCAAAAGTATCTCAGCTAAATAACGCGGCGCTACCTTTACCAAAAATACCTCGCCAAATTCAGAAAACCTCTTGTCCCAGCAAGGGCAGCAAGGTTCCAGCCCAGGGTTTGGCTTCAGCAAATTATCTCTTCAACATTAATTTGAACCTGAAATAATTTTACCCTAAATCCCAGAGTCGATAAAAAACACCAGGGTGTCTTTTTTGAGTTTCATGAAACTTTCATACGGCTAGGATCGTGTACGGAACTTTACGGACACCGTGACATTTTTTTAATTAACGTTCCATATCACAATTTCCTCTTTTGAAGCCTACCGTTTTTTTTTACAAAATATCCGAGTGCCGTATACTAAAGTGCTGCATTAAAATAATTTTGAAAATATTTTGAGAAAATCAAAATCGTCCGTTGATCAAAGTATACGTCCCTAAAATATACCTAGGCGTAGAAAGTAAAAAATAATGCTCCAGAGGGCCTTTAACACTGCCACATGAAATATGCATTTTTGCCCTAAAATAGGGCGAAATCCCTGAAAGTGGAAACACTGCTCCTAACTCAACCTCCACATGCATCGACTTGGCATTTGTGAGGGTTCCGTACCCAAAGGGTAAAAACGGGGCCCTATTACTAAGACTCCGCTGTCTGTCTGTTTGTCTGTCGCCAGGCTGTATCTCATGACCGGTGAGCTAGAAAGCTGAAATTAATTTTCACAGGTGACGTATTTCTGTTGCCGCTACAACAACAAAAATATTAAAAACAGAAAATAATCATTATTTATTTATTCCCATACAACAAACCTTAATTTTTTACCGTTTTTTGCTCGATATTAATAACGGTGCCAGGTACTTAGATGCTTGAAATATTCACAAAATATTTAGTTCACTTCAAAAATAAATAATTAAAATAAAACAAATATTTGAGGAGGGCTCCCATACTGTACGGAACCCTTCGTGCGCGAGTTTGACTCGCACTTGGCCGATTATTCTGTTTTCCACATGGAATTTGATAAGGAACTACCGAATTTTTTCTCGAATCCCGGGTTGAACTCTAGGTAGGTACTGTGAGGTCAACAAAAAGTTGTTCATAATGATGGTCTTAGTCACCTCTTTTCGGCTTAGTACAGGGCAAGCATAACAATAACCCTGTATAGATAGGTACCTACCTAATTCACTGCTGCTATTAGACTAGGTAGAGCATTAGCAACATAACGTACGTGGCGCCACCACTCGCACGTAGGTAGTTATTTTGTGTGCACTCTAAAAAGCGCATAAAAACAATTCAAATTATACTATTATTATATATTCTTTGCTATGAGCGAAGGCGATGGGTCACAAAACAGAAGAACTAGGTAAGTATCTGCAGTGCTATGAGAGCTAGGGAATGGAGAATACTAACTATTGTAAATCGCATCACTTGCGGTCAAACAAGTGATTTCATAATATATTCATAAGAGGACGTCCTATAGCTGTTAGAGTGAATGTTGAAGTCCAGCCAGTAGGTACCTAGTGTACCTACCGTCATTATGCCCTGACTACTATATTAAGGTACCTTAGGTACTTCGTATAAGTCACTATACCTATGTGGAATCAATCTTTTCACACACAGTCCTACCTATCTACTCCTTGCGCAACTGAAAAAACGAATTTGCTACTGCGCAATGACTCGTCTCGTGTCCACTGTTCTCGTGCCTTAAAATTGATTTTGCATAAGGAACTACTTTAGAATTTACATCCACATATTGGGTTCGAGCTCGGTAAGCGGGTATTGCTTTGATTACAATCAATTACGGTCTAACATTGAACAACAACTTTCATGTAAAAAGAATTTCAAATCAAATCTAGGCAATATGATTATTTATTGTGAATGGGGTTAGTTAAAAAAAGAAAATAATAATTAGTGTAAAATATGTGTTTTGATAACTTAGGCTAAATACGATCGCAATACACCAAACTAAAAAAAAAGACTGGCACTGTGAAGACGCTGTCAGTCATTGCAATTTTGAGTTTGACATTTACATTGTGACGTTGACATTGGGCTGCCTTAAAAAATTAAATTCCCGAAATAAAAATAATCAAAAATTAATTAAAACCCCGTACGCAGTGCTAAATGGAGCAATAGTTACTGTTCTAATTAAACAACAAAAATGCCGTCTATGAAGGTGGAAGGAGATAGCGATGGAGACGGGGACATGTCTGGAGGCGACACTGAAAGATCTGGGGGCTCTTCTCGCGGCCCCGACCGGGACTCCAGCGCTGAAGAGGCTGACGAGCCAGATTCTGATGACTCCTCAGAGATGGACGAGAGTGAGTGTGAGAGGCGCCGCAACGAATGCCTCGACAACCTTGGTAAGTTTTGGTGGGAAATTTTTGAGGTTATGTTTACAAACAATTCGTCTATCGTTTATTTTGCTTTTTGTGCAAACAGTAAATTTTGTTGTAGTTAGAATTAAATAGTTCATGGTCGAGTTGTAGGCTTATTGTTACTGTGATAAAGTGCAATATAATATAACATTTTTGGTAACAAACCCAGGCAGAAGTAGGTCAAGATTTTTCAACAAAATTTATAAAAATCCAATGAGCCATTCATGTTATGCTGATCACCTCTCATCTCATCCCATTATCTGCTGTTACCTACCTATCGACAGTTAATTTGTGTATTAAATACATATTGGGGTTTGTTTGGGGATCTTCTATCTATAAATTTATATAAAAATGTATATCGTAAACTATGCATTTGATAATCTTTAGCAAAGTTGTTGTGCATTTGCCAAAGAAGGTTTCGGAGTTGGTGCGACCAATTTTCGGCAGAGTTGATCATGTAGCGACGCGTGCAGTGCAGGGTACAGCTAGTTATCTAATAAAATACTAGACAACACTATATATCCAGAGAAGCTCTAAATCAGAAACTGTTTGACTTTTTATCCCTCGAGTCAAAAGCATCACTATAGGCTTTTTGTATGTGTATATTTATTGCGGCATGTAAAAGGAATCCCACCAAAACATTCTGTAAAAAACTAGCCAAGTCTCAATGGAGCTGCTTGTTTATCTCTAAAAAGTAATGAAATCTAGACAAAGTCGTGCCAAGTCTAAGGTTCCTTACTGCGATTTCTTTATTGTTATAGTTAATGTTGAGTGGCTTGGCCATTGAACATTCTTTAAACGTTAGTGGGTACAAGTCAATTTTTTACACGTAATGTTATATCTGTATCGGCCAAGTCACCCAACATTAACTTTAATAATAAAGAAATCGCAGTAAGGAACCTTAGACTTGACGCGACTTTGTCTTGATTTCATTACTTTTTAGAGATAAACAAGCAGCTCCATCGAGACTTGGCTAGTTTTAACAGAATGTTTTGGAGGGATTTCACTTCTTTTTGTAGAAACGTGGGCGGCATGGCATATTGATTTATTTTATTAGATTTTCTCATAATAATAATAATAATTTAATAATATTTTGTTTGGGCTCTTGTGTTTTCAAATAAGGGTCACCAGGTACTTCAGATCTTCGATTATCCTAGTTTTTATAGTTTTCCCTTTGTGTGGCCATTAAACCCTAACTCTGTACCAAATTTCAGCTCTCTGAGTTTATGGGAAACAAGTACTATTTTTATTCTGATGATCAAAAGTGAGTGAGTGTCATAAATGCAAAACTTTGCTTTCGCATAACTAACTTCGGAACTAAATGACCTACAAATTTGAATTTTTTTATTTTAAGTATGTGATTATAGCTTTTTGGATTACGAAAACTTCTGCATTCTGGTCTTATCCAGAGGTTCTCAAATAGGGGCCTGAAAATGCAGAATGGTTCCAGTAAATGATGGTACGGCAATGTTTGCTTCACGCTCAACTTGGCAGGGCACTACTACAATACTCTGTGTGTTTCTCTAGATGACAGACATACCTTAGGATATTATTGTATTCATGTATGGAGCAGCTGATTTTTTTTCAAGATTTCAGGGTTGGTCCCACAGTGAAAGTTTCTTGTAATGATGAGTACAATGATATCATAGTATGATGTCCAAGAGAGAAAAATACTTGCTTAGAGAAATACTCAGTAATGCTTTATAGGTTTCTTTTTAAAAACTTTTAATTTTTGAGTACCATACAAGCCACTGGAGCAGTGGTACCCAGTCCATAACCCTGGTCTGTTATTAAAGAAGCTGAATATGAAGAAAGTTATGACTCAGTTGTAGGCTGGAGGGGTAAAATAAAATAAACTACCTTCTGAGACATGAATGCTATACCTACCTGTTTGTTGTCCCTATAACCAAACGCAAGACTTGAAGCTGCCTCTTTTGGATCACTAGCCCGACGCTTTCGCGACTAAACTAGTTCACCTCTTGACCATAGTACCTCCGAGAACAAAAGAGAGGACTGCAAGCACTCTAAGGCTGCTTTCCCCAATCTAAATAGAAACATCACAAACGACCTATTGAGGTTGCGGCGGCAAGACCTCCGACTTATGGCAGGACTCATAACTAGACACTGCAACTTAAATAGTCACTTGTATAAACTGGGAGCCATTGACAACCCACTTTGCTGTGCTGTTTGCAGGAAAACGAAACTGTAGAGCATGTTATGTGGCATTGCAAAGCCACAGAAGACTTTAGAATAGCTAACGGATTGCATGATGCTTCTGCATTATCATCAGCCTTGTCATCCAGATCGCCATAATTTCATTCACCATCTAAGCTACTGGAGCAGTTATGCCAGCGGCCCAGCGGCGGCTGGGCTGGCTCGGGTAGACGCTGGAGGGAAAAATGCACAAAACACTCCATGCGGGACGTCAGTGTCTTACACCCCCACGTCGAATTAGAATTACCTAGTACCTACTTCCTCATTTTTGGAAGCCGGTAGTAAAACTGGTAATGTAAATGATTTCAGCGAATCTGGAGCGTCAGTTCAGTGCGCTCCGTGAGCAGCTGTACTCGGAGCGCGTGAAGCAAGTGGAGCACCAGCTGGACGAGGTGCGCGGCGGCCGCTCCGAGGACTATCTCGGCCCACTACGGACTATGCAAGATAATATGCGGATCAGGTACCCTACATAACTAACGCTACTTTATATCTATACTTATATATTTACAACAACTTTATGTATGAATCAGGAATGAGGAGATACCTAGATAAACCAAAGTTACCGAGACGCGGATTGGCAAGTTGAAGTGGCAATGGGCAGGGCTCATAGCGCGGAGGACTGATTACGGATGGGGTCGAAAAGTTCTCGAGTTCAGACCACGTACCGGCAAGCGCAGCGTAGGACGTCCACCCACAAGGTGGACAGACTGCAGGATCGCGCTGGATGCAAGCCGCTACCAACCGGTCTTATTAGAGATCTATAGGGGAGGCCTATGTCCAGTAGTGGACGTCATATGGCTGATGGATGGATCTATACTGCTATCTTCTAGCCCACTCCAGGCCATGCAGGACAATATGCCGATCAAGTACTCTACACAACTATATCTTTTTTGCTGATTGTAGTAATTTTTTTTTTATTATATCATGCGATGTCCTGTTTCATTAATTAATTTTTTTTATACCTTTTATGATATATTATTAGTTTTCATTTACTTATTAATATTAGTTTTTATCTGTGCCATCAGTACTTAACTCTAATTGTTAAATCTTATTTATCAACCTTCAGCTTGCCTTCCGGAATAGGTCTCTTCCTGGGACTTTTATTTTTTTGATCTTGTGTTATTTGTTTCCAATTGAAACCAGCAACTTCTTATGTAGTGCTCGTGAAATGATATCTTACTTTTTGTTGTACTTTTTTGTTTTGTTGATTAGTGTATTAAGAGTGTGTAACATTGTTACAGGATCGAAGTGGCCGGAGTGCTGAAACAGTTTCGCATCGAGAACATCAAGCACAAGTACGAGGCAGAGGAGCAGGCGGCGCACCAGCACTTCAAGGTAACTTTGATATAAGGCTTGTCTAGGTCGAATCAAACATGTTGGCGGCTGTGATGTTAGCTACAAGGCGCAAATGCCCACTTCTTGAATCCTTCTTTCCTTTCAGCCATAGGACGTCCACTGCTGTAGATAGGCCTCCCCTAAAGATCTCTAATAAGACCGGTTGGTAGCGGCTTGCATCCAGCGTGATCCTGCGGTCTTTATGAGGTCGCCCGTCCACCTTGTGGGTGGACGTCCTACGCTGTGCTTACCGGTACGTGGTCTCCACTCGAGAACTTTTCGACCCCATCGGGCATCAGTCCTTGAATGATACATTGCAATTGAGTAAAAACTCGCCCTATGTTCATATATGCCATTAAGTTTGATTCCTCCTGTAACATTTGTCCTTTCTAACTAACACATTCTATCTGCCATGTGTTGTCTGAAGTAAATGTAAGGAGATCCTAAAGTAGAACTAAAAAAAAACACATTTTAAACAGGCTCATACATAGGTATAAAACGCAAAACCTTTTAAGAGCGGGTCTAGTACATCTAGACAAACAACTTTTGTACTACGACTTTTGAAAATTTGCAAAAACAAAATTCGCTTCTCCATACATTTTGCTGCGCGTTGACGAAATTTTTGTCATGAAAAAGCTTATTTTTTTCTCCGTGATTTTCCAAAAGTCCTAGAACAAAAGTTGTTTGTCTAGATGTACTAGACCCGCCCTTAAAAGATTCTGCATTTAATACCTATAACCCTGTATATATTTTGATAATATACTATGCATATGGAGTATGTTAGTTTTGTTTGTAAGGCTTTCGGTCCTGCAAGAAAGCAGCAGGACTTAAAATGCATGAAATGTGTCCAAAATTGACATCACCTTCATTCATTCATTTTTCTGCTTTGAAAAGAGAGAGTGTGCTAGAAACTACTCCATTTTAGAGCAGTTTTTGTGGCTGCACTTTTATCAAAACAATGCAAATTCTTATGGATAAGTTAATGCGTATGTACGACAAGTTTCTTCAGTGTTCTTTGAACTGAATGTACCTTCTTTAAATAATGATGCTGCGCCAGTAAGCCCTCGAAGACATCGCTGATATTATGTATTGTTATTATAAGGTAAGTGTGCTTTTAAGTTATTATATTTTAATACAAATACTGGGTTTTCCAACAATATAATTAAGATTTTCCATAATTTTAAATTCTGTCCTATTTCTGCAATTCTCAATGATTCCGGTAGATGTCACTTTCCTCAAAATCACTTAACAGTACCGTTTTCTAGCATTTGAAATATTTAGTACCGTTTTCACTAGATGTCGCTACTTGTAACAGTTTCACAAAAATCAAACTAGATGGCGCTACCCGTACTCAAATTGGCTTCTGCGATGTCGTATGAAGATCATACCTAATTTATTTATGTAAAAAGTAATTCTGACCTTTAAATTGCATTTACGACCTTTCTGCAGTAATTATAGCTGCCGCATTTTAATGAATAAGTAATGGTTTTGTGCAATATGCATGAAAAGCGATATTAGCCAAGACGTAGGTATAGGTACCTACTACTTCGTTATATTATGCGTAGGTAGGCCGCCACGTAACCACGTAGCAGTCTACGTAAAAGTGAATCGAGCAATGCTTTTGAACTTCAAGGCGAATCTTATGAAAATATACTCATATGTGACACGATTATTACATAATTATGTTTGCCTGAGCGAATCTGGTGGAGCTCTAGTCTCAATAGAGTACGGGGTCAAATAGATATGCGTGCTGTTTGCTTGACGGTGACTTGAGAGTTCTTCATGTAATATTTTCGAAATTTTGTAAACGTGTTATGACTTTATCTTAAAAAATATTCCCCTCATTATTTGGTAGATAATACGTATAAGGAAATCGGAAAAAAGCCTAAGGATGCTGGCTACGAGCCTCTCTCTTGTAATCAAATGGTTTATTACATATTTCATTTTTATTCACCAAGGACTTCCTTGGTCCTGTCATTTCGTTCCGGGATCTTCTCCTCCTTAATCAACAGGAGTTAGGATTCAGCCCGAGGTTGTCCTCCTTACTGTGGCTGGGCGCCCTGGCACACTGACCAGGGGGCAATAGGCACGATGACTGGGTAAAAAATCAATATTTTTTAAAGTCCGTGAGTTAGATTATAAAAATAATATTGGACACGTATTTTTTCTATGACACTTATGACGTCACGCGGAACTTTAACGGGCTATATTTTCGTAAATTTTTGTTTAATTAACAAAAGAAAAAATACGTGTCTAATATTTTTTGATAATCTATCTGACGGACTAATTCATATATTTTTAGTCATCGTGCTTATTCGATTCAATTCGTAGAAATAGTGTTGATCCATATTGAAAACTTTGTTTTTAGGGTTCCGTACCCAAAGGGTAAAAACGAGACCCTATTACTAAGACTCCGCTGTCCGTCTGTCCGTCTCCAGGCTGTATCTCATGAACCGTTATAGTTAGAAAGCTGAAATTTTCACAGATGATTTATTTCTGTTGCCGCTATAACAACAGATACTAAAACAGAATAAAACTAATAATTAAGGGGGGCTCCCATACAACAAACCTGATTTTTTAGCCGTTCTTCGCTCTATATTAATAAAATGGTAACAGGTAGATGCTTGAAATTTTAACAAAATATTTAGTTGTATATTCACTTAAATAATAAATTATAAAATTAAAATAAAATAAAAATTTGAGGGGGCTCCCATACAGTACGGAACCCTCCGTGCGCGAGTCCGACTCGTACTTGGCCGATTATATAAATGAGTCAACATTCGACAGAGTTGCTCGTCGATATCGTCGAATTTAGAGGTCGTCTAGGATGTTCCAATTTTAGGGGGTGGCCTAACGAGCACACCTACGCAATGATTATAGAACGCTCTTTCTAGGAATAGCCCGGGAGGTAAGCGCGAAAAATGCAATTACTTCCTAAAAGCTGAATTTTTGATTAGTACGTTGTCATGGTGATGTACAACAATACCTCGGAGTCAATCACTTGAGATGCTTACCGTCTTACTACAACAGTTTTACGCACGCTTTAGACAATGTTTAACAGTACAAATTGTACGGTTGAACAGTGTTTAAAGCGTGTTTAAATCTTTTGTGGTAAGGCGGCTAGCGTTTGGTGGGGATAAGCTTACCCGTTTAAAATTAAAAAAAAAGAAGTATCATGCAACTACTCATCTAAAAACTGAAAATTGGTGTACAGGGTAGAACAATACATAATTTAAAAAAGTTTAACCACAGCAAGCAGCTTTAGAAAGTAGTTGTTGTTTTTTGCGCTTACCTCCCGGTCTAGAATGGGCGTGAACGAACCATCGACTACTAATCTTTGTATATCGACCTTATCCAGATATTTATTATCGAAAATGAAAATTATGCGCCAAAAGAGTTTTCATCCTCTCAACGCTACAGGCCTTTACATGTTTCCCACTATTATGCTGACCACGTTGTCTCTTCATTTTGCATAAGCCTTTAGGAAAAACGAAACGGCTATAGTCTATTCGATTATTTATACTTATAGGATGGCAAACTACACTAGTCCAACACTGGTAAATTATATATGTTGTTAACGTACGAAATAGCGAATTAATACGTGATAAGAAATGGTATCTTTCTCGAACTCCCCTCAACTTAAGATTTAATCAGTAATTGTCAATAATTATTATGATGTAACTTTTAAAAGGTGACTTTAGCCTACAAAACGAATTATTATTATTAAGATAAATTGTTACTTAGTCTATTAACGCTGAGTTTTCAAATTACTTATGTAATTCTTTTATGACAATAAAGATATTTAAAACTCAATCAAAGTCACTGGTCCAACCACAGATCACAAAAAAAAGTATGTTCTCTATTATGAGGGTCCAACACATGAGTACGAGTATAATAATATGCAACAGGATTATTCCGTAGTTTTCTTCCATCCTTGTGTAGTTGATAGTTCACCACCATTCGATCTCTCGTTTAATAGACTTAAAATTAGCTACAATGAGATTTTCCACACATTCTTCATCATTAGGTATCATTTTCAGATCGTAATTGCCCAAGACTGAGCTTTCTCGTATCTCAGTCCTCCTATGCTCATCTTGTCCATGTATTTTTACAAATTTATACACATTAAAGGCTCAATTTTAGAGGCGCCATCGTAATTATAATATCAATTTAGAGTAGCCTTGTTTCTTTTTCACTATACGCATTTGATAGAGAGAACACTATTTTACGTTGCTATTAAATTTACGATGGCACCTCTAAACTTGGGCCTTACGGCTTGTTTATTTACTAGGGATTTTCCGACATAAGTATTTACTAAGTTCAAAGTAAATATCCTATCAATATACGCTGGTAGGTGGGTAGACGTGCGTTGAAGTCTTTTGCGGGGCCCTGCGGTCGGGAAGGTCAGTCTCGTGTGACGTCTTCTCTTGGTTCCTTTCGTCCTAAAACATTGTTACCTACCTAATTTCTTGTTAGTTTTTGTAAGAGGCTTCTGGAAAATTTTCCTCACTTAAATCAAAGAAGATATAATAACAAATGGCGCGAGTAGGACGGAATGCGAAGGACATCGCCATTACTTAAGGTAGTATAGGCCGCGTCACACAAGTTGGCGGAAATGAAGTTGGCTACAAGCTGCGCAATATCCAACCAACGCGCGGCTTTGAACTATTGATTTTCTACATTGAGTGAGCTTCAGTCAGTATATTGCGCAGCTTCTAGCTAACTTCATTTCCGCCAACTTGTGTGACGCGGCGGAAGTATATTGTCTTTCATTTGAGAATATCGACGATATTACATGATTGGTACTGTTTTTGTGATTGTAGAGCTGGCTATATTTTTGAACGTATACGAAACTTGTATGGAGACGTATATGGTACTTAACGGATTCTCAAAAATAATGCCCCTGATCCTGATGGTTCATGTTATTCATAACGATGCGTAGAATATATCCATCTCTGTAATAAGATTGCAAAGTAACATTTTGTGTAGCATTAAACATTGAATCATTTTAATTAAGCTCGAAACTGGCACATCACTGAACCGTACCGTGAATAGGCACGTGAGTACTATAACAAATTAAAAAACGTAAAAGCGATTGCTAACAAAATGCAGTTGTAAAGCTAACATTAACTTATTTTACCAATTTACAAATTGGTAAAATAAGAAAATCGAAGAGTTCTCGTAGAATTATCTATCTTTTACGTAGAACTCTACAATATCCCGGATATATCCAATATCAATATCCACAATTATTCAATTAACTGACGTCTCGGCACTCTCGGCAAACTTTTAAAATGAAAACTACGGCTTTGTAAGATTGTTTTATATCTCGACATTTTTTAATGTTTATCGAGTATGAAAATTCGTGAAAGAGAAATAGTCTCACCAGCTTGCCAACCAGCCTTATGATCAATAATCATTATTAGGCCAAAGGTCACATGCTCAACGTTCGATACAAATTGGGTGAAAGTGTGATTTCATGCCACACAAGCTCGAAGCAGCCACGCAGAAGTTCAGATTTCAATTGTACCAAAGTTAATATTTATAACAATCGTGTAGCTTGTTTGTCGTAGTCCTAAACTATCAAAAATCCAGTCTGTTCAAAGTAAAAAAATATATACTTAGCATCTAACAGTATATAACAATAGGGAAAACCACATGTTATCACTGTACAGAGAAGCGGGAAAAAACCGTTAAAAAAGTTTTCCTGTTGGCACAGATAGACAGGCTGGCGAGAGCTAAATATACTCCATCGCGATTTTTTAAATTTGCAAACGTTAAAAAGTCAAAATAAATTCTTGCTAAATCCTATAGTTTGATATTAAGATAAAGCATCGAACAGTTAGCTAATTATGACAAACTTCAAGTACACGTCAAAAACATATTTTCTTATTTTGTCACTTCATCGAATCAGAAATGAGAAAGACCAGAGTTACCGACATAGTCCAGCGGACAGGCGAGTTAAAATAACAGTGGGCAGGGCACATAGCACGGAGGACTGATGACCGATGGGGCCGAAAAGTTCTCGAGTTCAGACCACGTACCGGCAAGCGCAGCGTAGGACGTCTCACAAGGTGGTTGGCTAGCCTTGTTAAGATCGCAGGATCGTACTGGATTGAAGCTGCTTTCATCGCTTTTATTGGAGATCTATAGGAGGGGCCTATATCCAGCAGTGGATGTCCTATGGCTGAAACGACGACTACTACGAAGTATTTCCCAAAGCTATTTAGCTATCGTTATGCGAGTACATAGAGTGTAAATATTTTGTGCTAGGTAACAATACAGTATAGCTTATAATATCTATTCGGTATCCGATAGATAATAGAGTATAGCTTATTTACACTCATAATACGTGATATCCACTGTCTGAATGCGTATTGATCCTGTCTGCTGCGTAGACACGTAAGGCTTCCAACATATTTTCTTTGTCGGCCTTTTCTTATAAAAACCTTTCGTAAGATTGCCATAAATACCCTTCTTTATGATAGCTGCCTTTTGTAGGTTTTATTAATGAATTTTGTTTGTATTCTCCTTCGAGTTATTGAAATATACAGGGTGTTAATCTAGACGACGGAAATATTCTAGAACATCATAATAGGTACTTACTCGTCATTATAATAATTAACTTTTACTATGGGCGTTTTTTAGGCCATTCCGTAGTGATTGAACTAAAAAACTTTTATGAAAGTTTTGTGTTCTTATTATTTAATTGGCTGGATTCGGCATCATAATAACTTTCGAATATGTGATATTATTGCATCTAATTTCTTAAAACCAAGAGGTTCTCAATGAAATAAAAAATAAATAAATAAATATTTAGGGACATCTTACACACGGTCTCTGACCCCAAACTAAGCAAAGCTTGTGATATGGCTGCCAGAGACTGATATACTACATATACATATTTTTAAACACATACTTATATAGATAGTAACTAAATGACACCCAGACACAGAGCAGAGACCTATGTTCATCACATAAATATTTGCCCAAATTAGATTGTATGCTTTAACTTTTTCTAGGTGAAACGTCTTTAGTATTTTTCTATATGAAAGCTGATGTTTTTTTCTGTTGTCCCATTATATTTGATGACCAAGATTTGATTCGTAGTTTTTAAATTATTAATAGGCCCAATTATATAGGCGCCATCGTAAATTTGATAGGAAATTAGCAACATAAAGTAATGTTATCTCTATCAAATGCATATCTGCTGCTGCATGCGGGTCGCCGGTTTGCTCGCGGCATTTACGCAATGCATTGAAACTACTAACTTAGACTAAGATTTGAACTAACCCATCTCTATTGTACAGTCACATTCTATAAATTGTAACTTAGTTAACAAAGGGCACAGACCCTGGAGTCTGTGGATCATTAATTTAAATTAAAAAAAAAAAAAAAAAAAAAATGCATATCTTCATCATCCACAGCCTTCTTTATCCCACTGCTGGGTATACTTAGGCCTCTCATAGTGCCATCTGCCTCGGTCCAATCGTGTCCGGGTTCGACCCGCGATATTGACCGCCGACCGGCCGACCCACGCTCCGCTTACCGTGTCTAGGCCACTACTTTGTTATCGCCTTGCTCCACCTGTCGTCATTTTGTCTTCAAATGCATATAGTGAAAAAGAAACAGGTCTACTCTAAATTGCTCTAGTTATTTTTCGCAAAAAAATTGGTTTATCGTAGGCGTTTTTTGATTGGGGTATTTCTCAAAAACGGATATAATCAAACAGATGTTCGGAGAACGACTATATCTAGAGCAAAAGTGATCATACTAATATCTGAAGGAGAGAGAAAGGCGATCTATGTACACCGATGTGAGATAGCTATTCAGGCAAGACTATTAATAAAGCTATCAGAAAAACTTAACTATATGATGGTTATAAACCAGTCTTTACCTGTCTTTTTATCGAAATCTGTTTCTTGTATACGGTAACGGTACGGTCTTACGGTTTGATTTTACCTTTCATCCTCACCGTAAAGTTGTCTGCTACACCAAACTTTCAGCTGAACTTACCGCAATGTAGGACGCTACATGTCGCACCGTTACCTTCATACTTGGACGAATTATGTATGGGACAAAGACGGAAAATTTTGCACCTTACAACAAGATTCATGAGAGTGAGAAAGGAAACAAGATCTCCTTATTAGATCTGCTTGATTGGTTTCCAATAAGCGGACAATGTGTTGTGATTGGGTATGGTGTACTACTTATATACTCCATTTTGAAGATATAAGTTTTGGTTTTGTCGAGAACTTGGTAGTACTAGACAGTTAAAATTCACATTTAACAGTAAGTAAAGCTCTAAAGTCTGCTCCACTAAAAGAAGGATGTCGACAGCTCATACATACGAATACCTGTTGTGTACGAATACACTCAGTTTCTCCCAAGCTCATTTATAAAAATGTTATCTTCACCAGAGTAATTTATGACGCTTCTAAAACTGTTCTGATATGTACAAGTTTCTTTAAAATGAAGTTAAAATAAGAAAAACCGAAAACAATTTTCAAGCTATATGTACCTACTTTGATTTATAGAATTATAGACCATAGCAGTGCTGCCAACTCCTTTTGGCAAAAATTCGCTATCAGCACGTCAAAAACGCGCCAGAAGCGCTAAATGGTAACTACGACGACTGGTACTACGAAAAAATGAATGATAATGAATTTCGGTATTCATCCACTTCATTAGCAATAGTATAAGAACCACAACTAGCTGCTATTCGAACTTCGGCCGCAGCCTGCGGATGCAGGTCGCGATTGCAGGTAACACACATCTGAAATGCAGCCACTGCCTGCTTCCGCAGTCGAGAGTGATTCCGAGGTTGGCTACACGTGCTGCGACAGGCAGCACGTCGGACTTGTCTAAACAGGTGAACAACACTCGCAGCTGAGGCTCGGTAGCACGTGCTGCCGGAGCCGCAATCGGAATCTTTTTTGCAGAAATTCATACTACTACATAGATAACCAGAGCCCTTACTCGTAGTCCAGGCTTTGCGAAGTTTACTCAAACTTTCGCGTTCGCGTGTGGCTCCATAGATTTTGGTTAGTTCTTCCTCGTTTCTGCTAGGGGCGCTGTACAAAAATGTATAGGGCCATACCGAAACAGCAGCTGTAGTTTCAATTTACGTGTATACCTGGATTAACCCCTCAGTTGTGCAGCCACAGCCGGCTTCGTGCAGCTGCTGCAAGTGCTGTTTGTAGCTGTAGCCTGCTGCCGAGATTAGAATAGCACCTTTAAGGATTATTACGAGTAATATCAAAATAATCAGGAATATCTCGGATAATTTCAACTGCAGCTTTTTGTTAGTAGTAAAGTGAGTGAAACCGAAAAATATAAGTATTCTTTCTTTTTGATAATCTTTTAGTATACAAAAATGTATGTTTCTATAAAATATGTAAAAAGACACCTCAGTTCGTAAAATTACTAGTTGAAACACTTAAAACGAGTTAAGGAAGGAGCATGTACCAACTGTTGAAAAAGAAAATAATTATGTCAACCCCTCCAAAAAATTTCTAAGTCGGAATACCGAAAACGAAATCTGGCAATACTGAATACATCATCTGATCGACTGAATTTGACATTTCCTTTTTGTTTGACAGCAACAGTAATAAAATAGTGTTTTTTTTAAATAATGTGCCCATTTTTGGACAGGCTAAAGCCTTTAAGGTCATACCGCCACTTCTTATTATGTAATCTATAATGTTAAAACAATAAAAAATCATTGTAATTTTTCTGGTGGTCTAATATTAATTTTAATTAGTGATATGAAAACAGCAAAAAATCACTAAATTTTTGAAGCACATATCATTATTATAAATGATGTTTTGTTTTCTACCTACATGCAAAAAAAACGACAGGTCCATTCGCTGCATCCTTCTTTCAGCTAAATATGCCGTGAAGTATAATACGGTACATGTCGCACCGTTAATAAAATTAGATGAATCATGAATGGGATACGATCGGAATCAGGATCGCCTTAGAGCGCTTGTATACGTCCGTTTTTTTCACCGAACAACGGACCGTGTTTTTCACCGGATTCGCGGTGGTGTACGGTTTATAAAATCAATGTGTGTAGATGCACCGGAGATCGGGCCGGCGAACAAACCAAACAATCCGTTTATTGACCGTGCATTGTTCGGTGAAAAAAACGGACGTATACAAGCGCTCTTAGGGTAATAGCAGTTGTATGTTATAGCAAAATCAATGTTGTATTTTTTTTCTTTACATTCAGTTTTTGTAAGTACTTGGGTACTAAGTAAGGTATTTACCATACATACAAGGATTTTTTTCTATAGTTCCAGAGTCGGACCCATAGTAATTATTATGCTCCTTGCATAGTAAAAATTGTTTATAATGACGTGTCACGAGTATAATGACAAGGTTATTGTTGTGTTTAACTGATACAAAACGAATTTATTATTTAAGTACATATTATACAATGAATTAGAATTGCTACTTTGCAGACAATATAAACCGTAAACACTCTGTTCTTAGCAAACGGGCAAAATGCGACGAGACACTGTCATGTCCGTCCATTAATTCGTCCAGTCCGTTATACTCATACGCACCCCTGCGTATATTTCAGTCTGCGAGGGGTGAGTCTCGTCGAAAAACGATAAATACATGCTGCGAGCCGTTTTTTGCTTATCCCCTAGTCATTCCGATGTACTATTTGTGAAATACAGCCAATATGTTCGTTTGATCGTGAACAGATACTTACCAATATTATAAATCTGAAAGTGTTTGTTTGTCTTTAACGCTAACGGATTGATGAATCGTCTTGATTCTTTGTTTGAATAGTTTTTAGAGTTCTGACAGTGTCATAGACTCATAGTTTAGGCCTAGACTATTCTTTATCCTGGAATACTAAAAGGTTCCTATGTGTACGCGGGTAAAAGCTAGTTTGTAGATATGATACGATTTCGTTTAACTAACAATCAATACATAAAAATTGTAGTGGCGTAGCCACAGAGCTTAAACCTATTACGCTCGCTGCACTCTAACTATCTAGGCATTTAATCCTATTAGGGGGCTTATAACTTCTCTCCGGATAACTACCCCTAGAGCCTGGGGTTGATACTTGTATCTACCGCGTACTCAGTTGTAGTGAAACGAGGATTTTCAACTGTTACAGCGATTGCTTCTGCTTATTCATTGTGTTAATAGTTCGTATGCATTATTTTTAGTGTTACGGGACTTATGGCGCTATAAAAATAGTAAATACCTCATACATATAAATCAAAGTAAATAAAAGTCGCATTAGTCGTTGCAGACTAGACATGCAAAGCCGCGCGTACCACTAGTTAAAATTGAAATTGTCATTACGACACACCATAATGGTGTTTATACGTGTATACAATTACAACTTGATACAATGACTCTAGAGTAAGTAATACGTGTATTACTTACTCTAGAGTCATTGTATCAAGTTGTAATTGTTCTCAACACCAACTTACCTCTTCAAAGCGTGCAGGATTTTTTTTCTGCAGTTCCAGAGTGGTACCTATCGTAAAACTTGTTTATAATGACGTGTCACGTGTATAATGACAAGGTTATTGTTGTGTTTAACTGATACAAAACGAATTTATTATTTGTATGCAGGATTTGAACCTTACATCCCCAGATTTGGAATTCAATAATTTTCGAGTAGGCAACCTTTTTAGACCTTCATTATGTATGTTTGTTTGCTTATGAGCCTGTAGGCAGGGTCCCATTGCTGGGTAAAGGATCGCGCACATTATGTCGGGCCGCATCGCAGCGCAAAAATCCGCTCAAGTCGCTTCTCTGTATTTTTAACCCCCGACGAAAAAGAGGGGTGTTATAAGTTTGACGTGTCTGTGTGTCTGTCTATCTGTCTGTCTGTCTGTGGCATCATAGCGCCCGAACCACTGAACCGATTTCAGTTTAGTTTTTTTTGGATGAAAGGAGACTTAATCGAGAGTGTTCTTAGCTATGTTTTATAAAAATCGATTGAGCCGTTTAAGAGTTATGGTGGATAAAGTGGGGATGGAAGAACCAAAATTCTACAAATGTGCCCAAAATGGTTGTCAATTGAAAGTTGTCAAATATTTTTGTGTCGGGGGTTTTTTAATTAGGTGTATTATATATGAACTAAAGCACACTATGCCGGGACGCAGCTGGCCGCATTTTCATACAAATATTGCGCTGCGGCCCGCTCCGCCCCGCTGCGGCCCGACATACTTAATGTGCGCAAACCTTAAAGGTCTCTCCTCATGCTTTAGAGTTCAGCGGTCTTATGCTGATGTTGGAAATGAGCTATGTATATTTTCACTAAATGCTTAGTCCTTTTCAAATCGTCGAAACAACCACATCTTTGTTCCGCAGTACTATCATACATTCGGCTCTGTGCAGACCGCACTGATAACATACTCCTGTTTAACTTGTACGAGTATTCACAATACATTAAACATGGAACATTTATGTGAAAGTTTGTTAGAACGTAATAGTTAAAGTATTTTAATGTAGACACAGTAGTACTCCACACATTATCTTATATGTACTAGCTGCTGTTTCGCCCGGCTACGAATGAATTATAGCTACGCTTCCAGAAAAATATTCTATAAAATATAATGAAAACCACATTGCCGATTTAAACGGTTACACAGACACACACACACTTTACTTTATAATAATATATTATATGTAATGATTTGTTTATTTTTTCTATCCTTCTTTCTAATCTTGCTCCAGCTTTCTAAACTACCTACTACTTATTTGGCCAAAACCACAATACAAATGGTTGTGTTTAAATCCCAAAATAAGCTTAAACTATTGGTGAAGGGCGGGAACTTAAGTAAAGTAGTAGGATATTGTAGAGTTTATAGGCTAACTAATTTCTATAAGTTTATTTGTAGGTTTTGAAGAAAAGGTTAAAAAATACGTTTTAATTTTAATGGGACTCTATCATGAATATTTTTGATTTTTGTTTGTGTTACTACACAGTAGTAGTTTGTAAATAAATGAAGTTATTAATGTTATGGTTTTATATACTCAGTTTCAAAGGAAAATGATAAAAAAACGAAGGTAGAGGCTAGTGCGATGTAAATCAATTTATCTAACTTTAACACCTAGTTTCACAGACTACCTATTAAAATCATTGTATGAATAATGAAGTTTTCTATTTAGTCTGAAACATAGTGAAGAAATACAGGTCATGACTGTAATTTAACGTACAATGCCCGTCTTGCAAGGATTGTGTCACATTTTATTTATTGTCGTGGTAAAATAGATACAACATACTCTTTATTTTTTACACTTAATTTAAGCCATAAACAATAGAACACAGAAAGGCTGAAAGACTACTGACCTTTTCACAAAATTTAATATTTTCCAGGCAACCTGGGGACCCAGGGATTAATTAGTGCGCTCATTTTTTTTTGTATTGATTTTATTCCCTTGACAACAGCCAATAATAATTTTTTTCAATGAACCTTATCCATACTTCCTTACTGATATTATAAATATGAAAGTTTCATTGTTGATTTGTTCTTCTTTCACGCAGCAACGGATTGACTTGATTTAAAGACGGAAAGTGACATAGGCTACTTTTTATCCCAGAAAAATAAAATGTTCCCATGGTATAGCACAAAAATTAAAATACCACGCGGTCGAATCCGCTGGAAAAAGGTAGTGTACAATAATATGTGTAGCAATGTGTATTAGGTCGCAAGCGCATGATAAGCCGCGGGTGGGGACAATGCGGCGGTGTCATCGACACGGCCGGCGCCATTCTGGACCGGTGACGTCACGTCCGGTGCGCGCGCGCATCACGCTCGCCTCAGGATGCGCGCGGGAAATCGCTTTCAGATTTCGAACACAAGCGTCTACTTCGTCGGATCAATGCTTCAGGCATTTTTTGTAGAATGCGCAATATGTTAAGAGTTATATTTCTTATAAAATTGCAAAAAAGAGATAATGAAAAAATATACAGAGCTTAGGCCAATACCTTGTACTCATACAGTATTTAATTACCGCGTTGCTTTATTTGTTTTAAAAACATATTTTCCTGTAATTTTCTTAAAAACAATCTCCATTTAAAGGAATTCTGTATTTTCGGATCTTGTTATCTTTTGACATTACTTGTAAAATACCTCGAAGTGATGACGGCCTTGAACAAAAATCAAATTAGAAATTATAAAATTCCAAATAATAAACCGTTAAAAATCGTTCTTCTGTGGATTTGTTTACCATTTTTTTTATCTACTGTACATGGTCTGGGCTAACTTTGCAAGATCTTTGTTGAGATAAACCTAGTGTGGGAAGCACTAAAAATAGATTTAATACATAAGTATATGTATAAGGTAGAAATACTAATATGCGATATCACAGAGGTATGTGTTATGCGTGATCTGGGGGTGATTGTTGACGCTAAGCTGGATTTCAGGGAACACATTGACTGTTTGGTCAAGAAGGCATCACGACTTGGAGGGTTCGTATCCAGACAAGCGAAGTTCTTTAGAGACCCTATAGTTTCGATTATTCTATTTAATTGTTATGTTCGTAGTCTTTTAGAATACTGTAGTCCCGTGTGGAGCCCATCCTACCAGGTGCATATAGATCGCATCGAAAGGGTACAGAAGAGATTTCTCTACCATCTCTCTTTTGCAAGCAATCTTTGCCGACAATTGGAGTCTTACGAGTCCAGACTTTCGCACTTTAAACTCATTTCACTTGTAGATAGAAGAAATATTGCCGATATGGTATTCTTACATAAATTAGTTACTGGTCTAATAGACAGTTCTCACTTGCTTCATAAAATAAATTTATCTGTTCCGCGACCATCTAGCCGTCTCGTGAATAGAAAGACATTCACGTTACCACATGCTCGGACCAACTATGGTCAACATTCATCGTTATATCGTTTGTGCTCGTCTTATAATAGTATTAGTAATAGTATAGATTTGTTTAAGGATTCTGTCTCTTCCTTTAAGAGACACTTAATTTTAGCCTTAAATTTAAATTAATTTTTGAATATTTTTAAGTTTGGTTTTGTTTAGTTTTATTAGTTTTAGTTATGTATTAGGTAATGTACTTTCTTTTAAGCATGCTGTGTTCACAACTAGAAGGATATATACTTTGTGTAAGCGATAATTTTAAGTCATATCTTAGCATAAGTTTTAGCATATATCCAGCTTTGTGAACCTATAAAAAAAAAATGCGATGAACAGTTGTTCTTCTGAATTATACTGGACCTAGAAATCTTTTTATTTGAATTCTTCTGAAAATGATTTAGAGTTGAGATTACATTTTAGGGTCGCTCTGCACGTATACGTACTTAGCTGTACCTACTGCTGTTTATAGATTTTATTTTATTTTTATGGCAATGAAAATACTTCGTTTTGAGAAGATTTTGTAACTTGTATGTAGGTAACCAACCGTTGTGTTGGCGACCAATGTGCATATGAAAAACAATTAAATATTTAGCTATAGGAGCGTCCATATACTTAATATTATATGGTTTCAGTTTATACAGGGGAACAGTATAACATGAATTATTTATTATTTCGATACGTAGTATATTGGCGCACAGAGACCAATAAGTAAATTTTCATAATAGGGACAACATCAAGCTGTGTTATCTTTAGAAAGGAAGTACGGGTAGCGGCACGTAAGTGTAGCGCTGAGGGTACTATGGAGGGGATGGCTGCGCCGCGCCGGTGACCGCCATACTAAACCCATGCGCAGCCATCCCCGCCACACTTCGCTCAGCGCTTATGCCGCGACCTGTATATACTTATGTCGAGTAGATGCATAGCGAAACTATAAAAACGTACATGAAATGATTCGATAAGGTTTCGAGGGATTTTTTTCTTTGAACATCGCTGATTTACGCATCTCATTTCTAGTGGAAATGCAGCCTAATTCTGCACGGGAAGCATGGCAAAGGGACTAATAGTCTTTCCACCATTATATCCCCTCGAAGAGGAAATAAAGTATGGATTGACAATGACATCTGACATTAAGCGTGGATAAAATGGTTTTCTCTCCTTGCCGTGCTACCCGGGCTGATTTACGTGTATCATCAGCCAAGCGACATTTGTATATTTCGTTAGGTAGGTACTCACATTAGGTATGTTCATGCGTATGCCACTCAATTGTTTAAAAACAATCAGCATGGTGTGGGTGTAAACGTTTATGTGTAATAGTTTGCTAAATACAATACGCATTTGGCAAGCAACCTGCGAATTCTAAATGTAGATACCTTCCTGATACTCTTGGCGGAGTTTCAGATCCTCGTATATTATATGCATGACGGACATTTGATTAAGTAACCGTCGCAATTGGGACTAATTGCGACGTACTTAGATAAAACAGATGTTATATTAAAAACTCACTCAATGAAAAATATATTTTTTTCTACTTGGGTTGTTAATCCAATCTAGGGACGCTTAATTAGATCATTTAGACTAGAATTATTAATGATTGAAATCATTTATGGATTTGTCGAATTACTACAACTTGTTAATTTAATAGTAGGTAGGTAGGTAAGTGTTGAGCGTCTGACAATGTCTCCTCATAAAAAATAGCATGTACACATATTTCATCGATTACATTGATACACATTCATAGTCAAAATACCATTTACCAAATAATAAAATTTAGCTGCCTTTGCAGCTTGGGAAATTCAAAACTAATGTAATCTTAATCATTGCCAAAAAATATTTAATTGTGTATATAGTCCTATCTAACTGAAGCATCTTGACGGTGTAGACTGTGCACAAATTGATTTTAATTTGTAATGGACTTTACAGACTGAAGAAAGGGTATTGATATGTAATAAATTAGGCTAATATCTTAGATATCTTTTCGGCCGTCTTCAGACGTGGAAATGTTATATCATGTAGTAATGCTGAAAGAATACATGAAAGATTTGTTTCCAAATGCAGATTTTATAATATACATTCGTATTTTGAGCTTTCAGTCAACTTTGGGAGTAAGGTTCAGAGTGTTTTTAGGGTTCCGTACCCAAAGGCAAAAACGGGACCCTATTACTAAGACTTCGATGTCCGTCTGTCCGTCTGTCTGTCTGTCACCGGGCTGTATCTCATGAACCATGATAGCTACGCAGCTGAAATGTTCACAGATGATGTATTACAGGGTCATGTATACAACTTAGGAAAGTGAAACATTAAGACCACAAGAGACTTGACTCTATAACTTATACCTGTGCATGGCACATTCATGCCATCACAAAACAAACAAACTGTAAACGTTTTGCCTTCTTTCATTTTGCTAGTTTTCCTGTAAGTGTGGTCTTCCCTTTAAGTTATTATGAGAACACGATCCGCGAAGTTCCCAAGTTATGGAATTAGTTTCTTTGGCTCAAGTTGCGTCTAAGTGAGTGCTAAGTAAGAGGTTTGTACGGCTTGTGCGTAACTTAGGTGTTTTGTTGTGTTTGTAAGTTTTGACAGGGTGACACTTAATATTAGTTCAATTAAGAATTATACTGATATTTTTTTCAGGATTTGTTTGAATGTAGCATCACTTAATTGTAAAGTAAAGCGAGAACTCGCAACAATATAGAATACTAGCGACCCGCCCCGGCTTCGCACAGGTGTATTATACATGTAAACCTTCCTCTTGAATCACTCTATCTATTAAAAAAACGCATCAAAATCCGTTGCGTAGTTTTAAAGATATAAGCATACATGGGGACAGACAGCGGGAAGCGACTTTGTTTTATACTACGAGTACTCGTATGTAGTGATAGTGATATTTAAGGTATCAGAAATATTAAGGTGAATCTTTGTTATTCAGTAATACTAGGTATATATCCTTCACCCGCGGCTTCACCCGCATATTTTTTTTTAGAGTTTTACACATTATTTTAAATCACTACAGGTAAACTATTCCAAAAAATTACAAGTAATAGAATGAATGGGAGAAAAATAAAAGAAGGTACACACATGACCAATGAACACGTTTTTTAAGGTATTTTAGATTTAGGTATACTATAGGTATGTACGGTTAACAAAAATGTCACGTAAAGGGCAGCGAATACAATATACCTATACTTACACTCCTTTGCGTTCTACACACGCCTACTCCTTTACATTACATTCATGCAAAAAATCAAGTCGATCGGTCGGTCTATCCCTACGTGAAATAGTAACAAACAAAAATACTTTCGGATTTTTAATATGACTAAGGATTTTCCACATTTTTTCCTGATCATGGTGAAAATCTGTGTAAAAGTGTTCCACGAGGAGAACATAGAGTTGTTTTAGAACAGTGGCAAGGTAACAAAGACATCTTATAAAATTACTTATTCGTAAGTAGAAAGCTCTGTGAAATATACTCCTTTAAGTCTTGTCTTTTTGTTTTCCGCAAGCTGGGTCTTTTTGGAACGGAATCTAAAAAGAAAATGCGATAAATCGAAAATGTTACACTTGTAAGAACGAAACTTGTAAGGATGAAACTTGGTTTTCAACCCCACCCCCTCATGTGGGTATATATCGTTGAATAGGTTTTTTGAAATTATTGATGATTAGGTTTGATTGAGCATTTTTTGTTATGTGTACCATTTAGGAGATATAGGTCGCCAAAGTTGAAAAAATAGTGTCCCCCCTTTATTTCTAAAATATACTAGATAGGATCTCTAATCTTTCTTAATTTATAGACCATATTAAAAATTTCCTTTCAAAATTAAATTGACTACTGTGGAAAGGATAACTTTTTGAGATATAAAGGAAAATCGAAATTTTTAAACTTGCACACAGCTCAGAGGTATATAATATAAACCTCACAAACATATTCCTTAGCGAATTTTGTTTTTATAGCAGTCAACCATCTAATGACATCATTTAAATTGGTTTTTATCATCTTCATAATATCATCGTTACCATCTACGGAAGCCTATACGCGTGTCTCAACACTCACTTGACAACTTATTTTTGACTGAAATGGTACCAGGACAACACCACACAAAGCGTCGCGTTGGTCCGCCGCGCCATCTTGAAGTAGATATATTATAGTAAATATTATGTTAAAACCTCCATAACTCTAATGCAACCGTATCAACCGTAGAATGTTCATTAATGGACTTCCTTACAGAGTTCTAAAAAAACATTTATGCAGCTGCTTTCCAAAGGTTTCAGCAGAGAAATGCCTTGTTGTATAGTTGTTACAAATATTGTTTTGAGTTATCAGGAATTCTGCAAAGCTCATCTTTCTCGTGGCGTAGAACATCCTGTTATATGAATGCCCTACAGATTTTCGCACCGATGGAAAGCATTATCGTCATTAGGACGTCCACAGCTGGACATAGGCTTCCCCTATGAATTTCCAATAAAACCGTTTAGAAGGTACGAACCATGTGTGTCTGAGTTGAAGTGTAATTAATTCTGTATCGCAAATCTTTCACATTGTCCCGGCCATTGAACGTCCTGTTTTGACTTCCTTGCATTTTTTTCACACAGATCGAAAACGAATTGCCCTCTACATATTTTCAAAAGCGTTATATTCATATTATGTTATTGGATCAAAATACAAGATACAATTAAGTCAATCCAAACCAATTACAGTTATAGTTTTAATAATAATATCTTTCAAATTTCAGCTTTGCTAAAGCATAATTATCTTAAAATTAAAAAAAAAGCTACAGTTAAATAAAGCTATAGTTAAATAAATTAATACAGTTAAATAAGTGATTAAATATTAAATTGTAAAAACAAAATGATAATCATTCAATATAAATCTGAACAATGCTACAATATCAAAACTTAGACTTATGTCAAAAATTGCAAAGTTAATAAATTAACAAATATGAATTTGTAAAAAATAATAAAATCATAAAATGAAATTTTGACCTAAAACCTGGCCCAAATGTCGTGTGGTACGGCACGGCGGCGGCTTAAAGAAAGCGTATCTGAAATAATTGTGACGTAGCAGAGAGCAGAGCGTTGACCGGGGAGCGTTGAACCCGCTCGCGGTCGCCGCGCCTAACATTCGGGGGTCATGTACGTACCGACTTTAATTGCCTACGCAGCCCTAGATAACGACTAATTGTGTAAAATGTGCTTTAAAATGTTCCTGCGCGATCATAACAAAACCAAAAATGACGCGCGGGAAACCGTCCGCGGTTTATCCGTTCTTATCCGTATTCAGATTCAGATATTTTATTTGTCAGCTAGTAAAAGCTAGTCATCATCATCCTGCCCTTTCCCACTAGGTGGGGTCGGCACAGCAAGTCTCTTTTCGCCACTTCACTCTATCATACGTCATCTCATCATGAACTCCTTTCTCTCGCATATCATCTTTCACACAATGTAACAAGTACACAAGTAAAAGTTAGTATGTTATAAATTATTGAATTGATGTTTGACTAATCTTGATGTTGCCTGAACGTGCCATATATGCTTATCGAAGAAGAATAAATAGAGTATGTATGTAGAGATTCACATTCGGGGTCATGTATGTACATTACATGCATAGGTTTAATATACAGGGTTATTTCTAATCAATTAGCATCCTTTTAGGGACTTATCCTGTACATCAAAACTAACAACTTTTGTACTGCAACTTTTGTCAAAACTCAAAAAAAATGTTTGTTGTTGCATAGAAAAATATCATTCACCCGCGACAAAATGTAAAGAACAGTAGATTTTTTTTAGTTCTGACAAAAGTCGCAGAACAAAAGTTGTTAATTTTGATGTAAGTAGGTAAAGAATGAGCCCCTAAAAAGATGCTGATTGATTAGAAATAACCCTGTATAACCTAATAACCACTCATCGTTTAAAATACTCTTTACATAATGAATCTGCGGTTTCAATGATGCTTCTTGTCTCTATTTTACAAGTTTTCGTAGAACTCTGTACTAAAACGTGGAAGTTCATGCTGAAATAATCGATTGATAAATTAATTCTAAATATTTGAGTCTATGACTTGACTAACAGCTTTGTTTAAGGATATATGTAGAGATTCACATAAGGGGGTTATTAGGTACCGGGTTTAATTGTCACCGCAGACCTAGATTTATCGTGAATAATTTTGATAATGCTTCTTACCCCTATGTTGTGGCCATTTCAGTTTTCGTGAAACTCTGAAGTCAATGTTGAAATCATCGAGCTAATTTCGATGTTTGACTAATAATCTTGGTGTTGCCTATGTTGATTGATAAAGTACATGTTGAATTCATCTATTGATAAACAATTCATCGTAAATTATTCTTAAGTACTGTCTAGAACTTATATCGATGATTAACTAATTTCGATGTTACCTATACGTGCATTCTATGGTTATCAAGTAACTGTTTCTCAAGCAGTTTACTCTAAGGATGTGCATTGTGCATAATGTAGAAATATATTCACAATCCGACGATCCTCGCATTCTAGTGTCTTAATTGCCACGACAGTCCTAGCTAACGCTTAATTATGTAAAATGTACTTCAAGTAATAATTCTGTGGTTGTGTAGGTGCTAGGAATCAGGATTACGATGTAGTGTAGTGGATGTCTATACCATACCTCTATACCAATATTATAAGGAGGAAAGATTTAATTGTTTGTTTGTTTGATTGCATTAAATTGGCTCCGCAACTACTGAACTGATTTGAAAAATTATTTTACTATTGGAAAGCTACACTATCTCCGTTTGACACAGGCTATGTTATATTTTCAAAAAAAAATAGGGGTATTTACTAAAACTCCCAAACCTACATTACGTGGTAGGTATATAGGCACAATACTGATAAAATCTGCCTTATTTAGCAAATCGTACTCGGGAAAAGCCGGGGCAGGCAGTAAATAGTGTATACGAGTAGTATTGAGCTGGTTTTTTTATGCCGGTTTATTACGTTTCGAAAAATTGGTCTTAAAATCATTGATGAAATAAGTATAGTATCTGTTAGCTAGATAGTTGAAAGAGACAGTGGCTAAACTTGAAGCTATCTATACGTACAAATTAAACTTTAGTTAAGTAGGTACCTAATAGCTTTTTCCGGCGGCTGCCCTCGAGTGTTATTTTGGTTTTAGTGCAATCCCATAGCAACCTTTAATTTTACAGTGATGAAAGTAAAGTTTATCCATGCAAAAAAAACAAATCGACCCCTCCCTCTGTTACTGTGTGAATGAGTAACAAACAAACCAAGAAACACACTCTCGAATTTGTAATATTAGTAAGGATTCTAAGAAACAGCTTTGTGTAAGGTCTATAATCACGAATGTTTAAAACTTCAGGGATGAATTCAGGTCCTTAGAAAATCATGATATTTATAAAACGTTATTTAATGGCCTCGAGACAGTCTTAGATAATGTCTGCCGTCGAACATGTGCCATCAAATTGCTTCTACGGACATATGCAGGTTTCCAAAATGTATTCTGACAGCGTGGTTTGAAAATCTGTAGGAACCCATATAACTTCTAAATAACTTCTGGATTTGAAACCTCGAAAGAGAAGTGAAAAAGACGAAACGACGAACAACTTACTGATTTGAGGGCGAGCGTTTTTCCAATAGCCCCATCCATTATCCTTATGACGTCCACTGCTGGACATTGGCCTACTCTAATGATCTCCATTAAGCCCGGTTAGAAGCGGGTTGCTTCCAGCGTGATCCTGCGGTTTTTATGAGAACATCTGTCCACCTCTTGGGTAAACGTCCTACGCTGCGCTTGCCGGTACATGGCCTCCACTCGAAAACGTTTCGACCCCATCGGCCATCGTCCTTAGTGCTATATGCCCTGCCCCCTGCCATTTTAACTTGCTAATCCCCTGGCCCACCATTGCTTTACCTGACAACTCCTCAGCGATAGCGTTTGACCATAACGTGCTTGTGACATTTAGTATGGCTTTGTGGCGTGTAACATTTTGCATGCAGTCAATGAAGTTTCGTGCAGTATAAATCCACTCGGCACAGAACGTGATTAGATAAAAACGTGACCAAATTGAAAATAATATACTCGTATTTGCCAATCCAAGTAGAGCGTTTGCGTTTCGAGCTTTGTAATGAAGAAAATATTTGAATATTCTTTTTTTTTAATTCCAATTTATTTTTGGGACTTTTATAAAAGAATATTCACATTATTTTATTGATACCAACATACAAGATATAAGTCAATACAAATCAATAACTATTGTTATTATAATAATAATAATAATATTGTTCCTTAAAATGCCAGCTTTGCTAAAGCAAATTACAATGATCTTAAAATTAAAAGAAAGAATAATTGCTTAATCAAATAAATCATCAAATATTAAATTGTGTAAACAAAATAATATAATCATTCAATATGTATAATACATGGCAGTCCCATTGTATATTCTATTTTAACTTACTAGCTACTTAACACACATACTAGATATTCCGGATCACTTGAGGCGACTCACCAAATCGAACAGCGCTCTGGCTGCGTCCGAATATTCGTTTCTTCTTGCTCGCATCTGTTTTGTTATGCAAGAAAGAAGATACCATAGAACTATAGGTATTACAACCAGAGAGATAATGTGGTGGATCGAGAAAATCCGAAGGAGATGCATTGATTTAATATGGCACGAGTTGTGTCTTCAAATCTTAAGTAAATAGGTATCCGTAGGTAAGCGTGCTACACCCTAGACCGCATATCTGCTCAACGTCAGACAGTATGTAGTCAAACGCAAACCTATACGGAATAAAAAAAAGTTAGTAAGAGACATGACAACTCGATTCGGTTGATGTTGTCGGATTGTTAGACAAGGTACTTCAAATCCAAATACATGTTCCAAAATTATATTAAACCTGCGACTCGAAGTATTAATAAGTTTCTAAGATACAAATATTCTTGTTTTGTGATGACTGCATTTTTAAGATTCTGTCTCCGATATCCGCAATATTAAGTAATTAAGGTTAAATAAGTTTTTTTTTGGATACGAATATACTTGTAATGTAATGACTACAACTAAGATTCTGTCTCCGATATCTTTAAAATTTTTTTTTACTGATTACACTGTCTGGTACGATTGTATAAAATTATGCCACACCCTATCAAACTGGGTATACATGTATAAAATTAGAATTAGTTTCTATGTACATGTGTTTTGCATAAATAAATTACTAAAACTATAAAAACTAAAATCCCAATCCTCATTTGACAGTTTTGACAGCAAACGACAACAGCGCTATCTCTCTGATTGGAGTAACTCTGTGGAGGACACGAACCTTTAAATGTTTTCTTTATTGATGCGAGTTGTACCGATAAATTTTCACCAGAACAAAATCCTCAACCTAAAGAGTGGGCAACGCACTAGTTACAGTAACGTCTTTGGTGTTGCAGATATCCTTTTATATCTAATAATTCCGCGCTTGACCACCAACTCGCCTGATGATAAACGACGTTGTGGTCGAAGAAAAAACACGCAGATTTTGAAAAGCTTCTGATTATATCTCTCAGGAAACAGGCCGGAAGAAAAAAAAGAAAGCCGGATTTTGTTCCATTGTCCCTGGCCGTACGGAATACGGATCAGAAACGTTGAGTCAAACCGTTTCGTACGTATCGAAGGAAAATTAACAGTGTAGGGGTTATAGTGAGTGTCCTTAGTCGGTGGTGACCTCTTTCTACCTTCAATAAGTCCGTATGCTTGCTTACCCCTTTATCACATTAAAAAAAAAACTGGTTGCCTGTAAAGTCGGTATACGGGCGAAAGTTTTACGTGACAACGACTTTGAGACGAATGAGAGCGAGTGAGAGGCACTTACGTGCCTAACGTACATTGTGAGCGCATAACGTGAGCGGAGCGTAACGCAGTTTCTTGAAGTGTCACCCGGCAAACCAATTTATAAGACGTTGTCACGTCAAAAACACAACTATCATCAATCGGTTACTTTCAGGTTTGTTTCTCAACACTCACTAGTCAGTCATTCATTGCAACGTCATCGTTTTTCCGTTCGTTTCACTCATAAGACCGGTTCGTAGCGGCTTGCATCCAGCGCGATCATGCGGTCTTAATGAGATCATCCGCCCACCTTGTCCTTGGGAGGACGTCCTACGCTGCGCTTGCCGGTACGTGGTCTCCACTCAAGAACTCTTCGACCCCATTGGTCATCAGTCCTCCGTGCTATGTGCCCCGCCCATTGCCATTTCAACTTGCCAATCCGTTGGGTGGCTGTCGGTAACTTTGGTTCTTCTACGGATCTCCTCATTCCTGATTCGATCCCGCAGAGAGACTGCGAGCATAGCCCTCTCCATAGCTAGTTGGACTACTTGGAGCTTTCTAATAAGGCCCATAGTGAGAGACCACGTTTCTGTGCCATAAGTCATCACTGGCAACACACACTGGTCGAAAACTTTCGACTTGAGGCACCGAAGATGCAACGTTATATAACATTTTATTTCCATACTATTAAGTTAACCGTAAGTAGGTACGAGTAAAATGTTCTGTATACATGTAACGATATGATTCTACAAAGATTCCGTTTTTTCTTTTTAGAGAAACCAAATCCAAAAAAGCAAGTCCTAAATCGAAAAAGTAAACATGAAAATTATAAGCAAATTCAGCACCAATTTAGCTATTGCATTTCCTTCTGCTGCGCAATTTTTAATGATAATGCGAACATTATATTTATGTAGGTAGCAGGAAGTGTGAGCGAAACAGTAGTACATACTTATATACTTGAGGTTTGTGTAAGCGACCTAGATCGGAACAATGGTTGAGTGCGTCACTTCCGGCACCGAACGCGTTGCAAAACAATAACACTGCGCATCGGCTGTTCGCGACCATTTGCGATTTTTAACCGACATCCAAAAAGGAGGAGGTTCTATGTTCGTGTGAATGTAATTTTTTTTTGTGTATGTTTATTGATAATGTCGCCAATTGTGAACCGAATCGAAAAATTCATTTTAGTCCGAAAGGGTATACTACCAAGGTAGTCCCATTTAAATTTTACAGAAATCGGCTGAGCCGTTTTTAAAAAAAAATCAACATTAATGTAAGCAATTCGAGCGAAATATCCGAATTTTGTACACATTTTAACGATATAAAACAGGACTCACTCACGTGCACGTGAGTGAGTCCCGTTTAATATCGTTTAAATTGTGTGAAAACCACGTTAGTTTCCTTAGTAAAATTTTGTACACGATGAACATCGATAATTTCGCCAATTGTGAACCGAATTGAAAAATTCTTTTTAGAGCAAAATGGTATACTCCCGAGATGGTCCCTTTTAAATTTTACAGAAATCGGCTGAGCCGTTTTTTGAAAAAATCAACATAATGGAAACCATTCTAACGAAATATGATGGAAACCATTCTAACGAAATATTCGAATTTTGTACACGATGGAAAGCGGTTTTGCCATTTTTTTGCGAAAAATAATTATTACTATTATATTATAGAACCATCGAACCTGGAAACTAGAAGAACTCTTTAGCTGCAATGGGATGTAATTCGCATTGTTCAGTTGACATCGACAACACTTCACACCACCCTGATAATCACAGAGAGCGCGCGTACAGCTGTCCGCGTAGTTTTTTCACAGGTGGAACTTAGCTTAATCTGATAATCTCATAGCTGTGGTGTAATCAGACAGATCCACGAAACGATAGATTTTGTAACAAATTCTAAAGGTGACACTATAGTCGCTTGTCACTCCATACAAACGTCGATAGGAATTATTGCACTATTGTTAGTTGTTGAGACAAAAATTTAAATTACAAAATCAATGCTTCTTGCGAATAAAACTGTGCCCTTGAATGAAATAAGACTTGAAACATTTGAATTTTGAGTCAAACTTTTAGGAAACTTTGTGCGTACAAAAACTCAAAAGCACTAAACTTAGCTCTTGTTATTATAAATAGCGGACTATAGGCGTCTCAGAAAAACGGTCCGCCTATAGTTTATATATTAGTTAGTTCAAATAACTGTTATTTAATAAATTCATTCAATACTTTTTTCATAATATAATTTACTACAGAGAAAACTCTTATGTGCATTTATTGCGCGGCTCTTTTAGGTAAAAACTATAGTATTGTTTAAAAAATAATAAACAAAATTATATTGCAGCGGATGCGCACGCACTATGTCTACGGTTTAGATCCAAATCTATCTTATGACAAGTCTAGTGAGATATTAGGCCCAATTATAAAGGCGCCATCGTAATTATAATAGCTAATTAGAATACTTCTGTTTCTTTTTCACTTTAGGCATTCGATAGAGAGAACACTTTTTAAGTTGCTATTAAATTTACGATGGCGCCTTCGTAATTCGGCCCATTATTTATTTAATCTACGCCCAAAGACGACTTCGTGCCGTCGACTAGTGTGTCCTTAACATATATGTAGGTTATGTATTTCAGGATTGCGGACTGTTTCCGCTTCAAGCTCTCATACTTACCTACACGTACCAATTTTTCCGATTTCCAAATAATTAGGAAATTTTACACACAATCCGGCGGGCGATTGGGCGGTTGGCTCTAAGCAAATCAGAACGTGTGTGAGAGATTTTTATAGCTTCGCTACGCATCTTAAGTCTAGGCGAAAAAGCAGCCTAAATTTGAAGTTCCTCTTCGATTTAAGTCTAAACGGAAAGTCCTGGGTTTGAATTTGTGGTTTTCATTTCTTTTCAGCCATAGGCCTCTCCTTATTTCTAAACAGCTGGCATCTAGCGCGATCTTGCGGTCTTGAGGTCATTTGAATTTGGAAAGTTGTTCCACCCGTATTAATTACTATTCAAGGCTTGTCTGTTCGTTTTAGTAGAATTGAAGAATCTTGAAGTTTCGTTCGTATTAATTACCACTGTCTTCAATCGATATATTGCGAGTTAAACTGCATATGTACGAAATTTTCCATGTCCTTTAAAAATCTATATTAGAAAATATGTGTTGCTCTCACCTTCATCATTATCATCCGCAGCCGTCTTTATTCCACTGATGGGTATAGGCCTCTCTCTTACGGTGCCACTTTGATAAGAAACGTTTGTAAAAGCCAATACATTTCATTTCACTTGTGTCGGTCCTGCATTATCGTGTCCAGGTTTACACCTAAAGATAAACTAAATAAGAAATTTACAAATAGGCTGCTTTTATCCTTACATAGTATAAAATAAAGTCGCTATTTTCGTTTGTTTGTTTGTCTGTATGCTTAAATCTTTAAAACTACGCAACGGATTTTGATGCGGTTTTTTTAATGGATAGAGTGATTCAAGAGGAAGGTTTATATGTTCCCGAAATTCCCACGGGAACGGGCACAACGCGGGTAAAACCGCGGGGCGCTGCTAGTTACTACAGAAAACAGAGTAGGTAATTTGAATGCTGTGGGCTTGTAAATTAGAGTATGTACTATGGCACTTTCAACGGGGCTTCCTATATAACGTTGTTTTATTGGTATACCAGAGGAGCTAAGAGTGTGAAGCGTTATTTTATATACTTATATCTATTTCAATTATCTATTTATTATCTATTTCAACTTACTTCCCTTTTGATAGTTAAATTTCAATAGCTGTCCAATATACCTATCTGAAATTGACTTACAGGACTTATTCACAGCCAAAAGTTTTATTTAGTCAATAAAAGGGAAATAACTCCGTCCTCAGTCCGCTGGGAGACGCGCTATTAGCACGCGCCGGACATTTATAGAGCCAACCACAGATACGCATGACGATAGACACCGCTGGCACTCCTTTTGGTGGTTGGACTTAAAATACAGGCTCTTGATCAGCCAAAAGCGCTAAAGGATGGAAACAATTTTAACATGCGCTGGGGCTGACCATAGATATACCACTGCTATAACTTAATTTTACTGGATCGTCGAGTTCATAAAAGTCACAATGACATCATATATACTCGTACCTACTACGTAAGCTTAAAAAGCGCGATCGAAACAGAAACCAAAAAGATTTATAATCCAACGATGCGCACTACCACACTTTTGTAGTACGTTACGAGTAAATGTCAAACAAACAAATGGAAATACTATACAAAATATCACAAAACAAAAATAAGGCATTATTAGTAATCCGAAGATGACGGCGAATCTGGATTGTTTACAGTTCGCATGGCTAGTTGGAATATTTCTCCATGTTACGAGTCCAAACGAGGGTATTTTTTTAGGTTCTGAGTTAATCGGTATCATACAGAAGTCACAAGATGAGTCGCAGTTGCAGTCGCACATTATCAGTCATCGCGTGGCACTATAATTTTTATCACAGGACTTTAGTGTAAAACCGATTCTAGCGTAAATTCCGCGTCTCATGTTACGCGGCTCAAAAAATTACCCTCGTTTGTCCTCGCCTTAACTGACACGTAAGCTCGCGTCATCTATCCTGAGTGATGTCTGTGGAGCCGCCCTAGATACAGCTCGGTGGATGTCCAAAACGGCTCGCTTTAGTTGACACGAAGTCGACACGTTCGGATATTAGTCAACCTTCACGTGCACTAGGTATGGCGATACCTCGCACGCCGTGTACGATAAGTCTGCGTACGACTGATCGCACAAATTGTAACTATTTATAGAATGTTATCACTCATATTGCCTTTATTAACTACAACAAAATATAACACTACTTTATAAGCTAAAAACTACATACGAGTAGAGCCTAATAAACACAAGCATTTTGGTCACGCGTCGCGTCCACCAGACGCTCGGAAAGACTTCGCAGGTACGAGTATTATGTAGAGTTATTCCTAATCAATTAGCATCCTTTTAGGGGCTTTTTCTGTACATCAAAACTAACAATTGATTAGGAATAACCCTGTTTACAGGGTATCTGCTTACCGTGTACTAAGCCGAAAGGGGGTGATTAAGACCATCATTATGAATAACTTTTACTATGGGGCTAATCCGAAATTAAAAAATCAGCATTATGGAATAACTAGTTTTTGCGCGCGGCTTTGCCCGCATGATATTTCTAAGCCCTACCTTACCACACTTAATAAAGGAGGTGGAATATAAAAAAAAACGATTTCACATTTGTTCGATTCGACAGTAATTTTTTGACATTTCTTGGAGTGCACGCTATAATAGCTCGCAGATGGCAGAATTTTTCCTACTTACTTAATATTGTTATAATATGGAAAATTTACGCAATATCGTTATAATTTATAGCTTATGTGCTATTCTGATAACACACAACTATATAATTGCAAAGTTTCATCTCAATCCGTTCAGTAGTTTTTGCGTGAAAGTGTAACAAACATCCATCCTTACAAACTTTCACGTTTATAATATTGGTAGGAAGTAGGATTAAATGTACATAAAATTTGCTAATTTAATGTAAAATTTGCATCAACAAAATGTATAAAACAGCTGATTTTTATTTCTCGAATTTTGTGTTAGTCCCATAGTACGATTAAAAGTTGTTCATAATGTTGGTCTTAATCTTAATCACCCCCTTTCGGCTGAGTACAGGGTTAGCAGATAACCCTGTATATTAGTTCAATTTGCCGTATATGTAGTTACTGGCTTCACTTCAAATTGAATTTAATTATGGCTGAAAATATGTTTTTCTACATGTTTCATGTTTGGCTTCTGCTGCACATCTATCGTTCACGAGACTTCATAATACATGTATTGAAACATTAAGTTGTCGCCCCTAAGTAACTTGTACTTGTAAATCTGTAGCGTAGATGATACAATACTGATACAGTACTGACTCGGGGACTAATACAATATTTAAGAGTCTGTGGAGCGATCGCATTCAAGCTTCACGGTTTTTAACCGACTTCCAAAAAAGAGGAGGTTCTATGTTCGTCTGTATGTATTTTTTTGTGTGTGTTCATTTCGCCAATTGTAAACCGAATCGAAAAATTCAGTTTTAGTTCGAAAGGGTGGTACTTTATACTCCCTATGTGTTCCCATTTAAAATTCAACAATAATTTAAACAATTCGAGCGAAATATTCGAATTTTGTACACGATGGATGGCGGTTTTGCCATTTTTGCGAAAACTAATTATGGTTACAACACTTGTAGGTACTTCCGTCAAAGTACATCAGTCTAAAAATATTAAGTAATAGCTTTCCGATATTGAATTATTATTCTTTTTAATTCGGGCCATGACTGAAATACATTATCTACAAGCGATTTCATGTTCGTATTTAGGCTGGGTGGCTAGCCCTGGTCTGGAGAGTTTTTAAAGCAGCCCGAAGGCCTCTGACATGGCTAAACGGTTTAAACAACCGGGACCTATAATTAAAAGTGTCATCCGAGCCACGGTAGCGCTTAGTTGTACAAGCCAGCTGCGGTCGCCCATCCGAAGACTGACCGTGTTGAACGTTGCTTAACTTCGATGATCACTAACTAACAAACTACGCCATGAGCGCTACGCTATATCCTCCCTTTAAGGCGTGACATCAGCATTCTATAATTTCGTCTCGGAAAGGTTCTTCGTGGTCATTTTCCTTTGTAAATAAACATTAAAATAACAATTTTGTGAAAACTGTAATAAGAATAGATAGAATAGATGCGAACAGCCAGAATGTGGAACGCTTTGCCTGGGTCTGTCTTCCCGCTAAAGTACAATGTGGGCGTCTTCAAATCCCGAGTAAATAGGTATCTTCTAGGTAAGCGTGCTACAACCTAGACCGCTTATCTGCTTAACAACAGGCAGTATGTGGTCAAACGCAAACCTATTCAGAATAAAAAAAAAAAAGATAAAAGGAAAGTATTTGTCGAATCACACAACTTGGGGCTCTTTCGTGGGTTCGCCCCACAAGCTGTTCGGTCCGCGGGGCGAATCAACGAAGCCTCTTTTTGAATGCCCTCTTTCGCCCCGCTCCAAACAATGCGGGGCGAAAGAGGGCCTTCAAAAAGAGGCTTCGTTGATTCGCCCCGCGATTCATTTTTTTATCTGTACAATTAAGTAGAAAAGTAGTTAATGAAAAAAAAATACAATTGCATTATATCAAGGGCATCATTCTATGAGTCCTATGAGGGGGTATGAAAAAAATTTTTTTTCCTTCACGGCCGGTGCTTAATCCTTCCATGGCAAAGAGGCCGTCGTTGCATATGCAACCTCTTTTTGCAGCCTTTATACAGTGCGAGCACTAGTTGTTCAGTGTAATTCTTTTTAAAGCTAGAAAAAATCTCATATTGCATTATTTATTTCTCATATCTATAGGCTGTTTTTTGTTGCATAAAGAATTTATGGTAATGATTTTTTTGTACAAAAATATTTTGCTTTACTTTGATAGTAAATACCAAATTTAATGCCAGTTTAAAGCGTCAGTTTTCTTCCTAAATAAGTATTTCAACTAAATAAGAGGATGAAATTTATGCGGTACATCTAATAGATTAGTTATTTGCTCTCAAATCTATACGTTTAGGTTATGAACGACGGTGGTAATGAATTTTTGGCAAGTTAATATTTTTTTATAAATTTAATACTAAATTAATATAAAAAAATAAAGATGCAAAGTATACCTATAGTCCCATATACGTAACACACCATATAAAAATATTTAGATTTCATTTAGCTGTTGATACATGTTATTTTTTCTTCGAACATGTGATTTGCTCGAAATGTTAGAACTACCCTTTAGTCCTAGCTAATACAATCACAAGAGATTTGGGAAAATAACCATATTATCTCGGAAGTGGTCCGATGTTGCTATTTCGCGACCGTGCAGTCAGTGCTGCAGTACGGAACGGTTCTAGCATAGGTTCTTTCAAAGCCCGCCTGAAACGCTGGCTTATCGAGGAAGCATTTCATGATTTCGATATGTTTCAATGTTTACAATTAGTGAAACATGTAATGGTTAAGAATTATTTCTATCAATTTGATTAATTTACAATGATGTATTGTTTTTGTTATTTTTGTATTTTTTTAAGACATGTTTTATTAATGTTTTCATTCATTACAATGACATACTTCATTGGTGTAATTTATTTTAACTTCATTTTTCTTGACATTTTAATTATAATATGTAGTTGTAAACATAATGATGTAGTAGGTAGTTAATGTAAATATTGATTTGTTATCAATGTACCTACTGTACTGCAATTTTTAATCTATTCATTGTGTAATGACGTGTAATATTTTTTTTATGAATTAAATGAATATCGAAAATGTTACATAGTAACAGGTCCCACACCTGTTAATTTTCTTACAATTTATAGTTTGCAAATGGGCCCCGCCTACTACCAAACAATATTCAATTTAACTTAAGCCATAATGTCTGTTATATCAAAATAAGTAAGTTAGTTTTTGGTAGTTTGTTTTTCTTGTTTAGTTTTTTATAGCGTTGCATATCTGTTGATTACTTGTATTGGGATTTTTATTTTATCTCATGTAATTTTATGCGTGGCTGTACCATAAGAAATACGTAATACTGATGCGGGAAATTGATCTTTATCAACGTGGACCGAAACGGCCTCTTCTTTTATCGTTCTCGGCGATTCGCCCCACGGGGCGAAAGAGGGCATTCAAAAAGAGGCTTCGTTGATTCGCCCCGCGGGCCGAATAGCTTGTGGGGCGAATCCACGAAAGAGCCCAACTTGGCGGCTGTGATGTTAGCTACAAGCTGCGGATAACCCAATCCTCATGCAGCTGTTAAGTGAGCTTCAGTCAGGATTGGGTTATCCGCTGCTTGTAGCAGACATCACACTGCCACCAAATTGTATGTTTCGACCTATACTATACGACGTAGGTTTTACTAGTACCTACTACGCTAGTAATTAAGTTAGTATAGGCCGTGTGGCTAGCCCTGGTGTCAGAGCTACGCTGTAGGTAGAGTACTGGATGGTATCTTCAATATCAGGATTAACATGATTTTTGCATCTTGGTAATCTTATGTTAAATAAATCCATCTTAGACCGCAATGATGCGGTTGATATTAAACAATGATGTTTAATATCAGACTGTAGTATGATTTGTTGTCCAACGCAAGCTATTAAAAAGAAATCGCTATATTTACACGAAAACCTCTAATCCCACTAATTCAGTTAACATTAGGTTCAGAGAAATTGGGTTCTCTGAAATTTGTGGTACAATTCATGTCTTCAACTAAAAAAATTTCTCTAGGCTCAGTATTTTTGAAGCAGTTCCAAAATGTTAATGAAAATGTAAAAATATGTAAAGGCGCTGTAACAATTTTTTTCTCTGATTGCTAAAATCTTACAATTATTTGATGTCCTCACTTTGTCCTGATTTTGCTGCACTCGACGGCGCGGGCGTCCAAACGTAAATAACATTGCTCTCAACATTCTTGGGTGGTATAGGCGAAATCAAACTTCCTGCCGTCTGCGAAGATTTTTTTACAATTTTTTGCTCAATATTAATGCATGTTGTCTTCACCTATAATTATTGTGACATTTAGCTCTTATTTTTTATGTATAATCTTTTTACAATGTATTGATGTACACAATGTTGGTGAACTGAAATAGAATAAAAAGAATAAAAAGTTAACTACAAGCTGTGCATAACCCAATCCTGACTAAAGCTCACATAACAGCTGAACGAGAATTGGGTTTCGCCCAGGTTGTAGTTAACTTCACAGCCCCCAAAAATGTTGATTTGGCCTCTACTTATGTGGAAGCGAAATAAATGAATTACGAATTATTTCGCTAGAAAAATTTCACCAGCTACTACGGCGAATTGTACAAAATAATAAGCTACTTACATTTATTTTTTTCACGAATAAGTCCGCGCTTGAATACCAACTCGCCTGATGGTAAGCGACGTTGTGGTCGGAGATGAAGCACGCAGACCTAGAAGATACCTACCTATTCACTCAAACATTAACAAACTTTAGATTTTATCTCTTAGGAAACAGGAAAGCAGAAAGACTGTTCCATTCCCTGGCGGTACGAATCAGAAATGTTGAGTCAAACAGCTTCGTACGTATCGAAGGAAAATCGACAGTGTAAGTGTGGTAATGTGGCGTCTTCCTACTTGTCCTATAGTAAAAAAAGATTTCCTATAGTATAAGGTCGTGCAGCTCAGATGCACACTCTCCGAAATGAATCCTATAGAAAATGGACAGACTCTCAACCCTGCGGCGATTCTCCAGGCTATGAAGTTTTTTTGCAACCAACTATACTATACTAGCGAACAGAATACTTTTTTCGCTAGCATATTATTTCTCTAAGTTCTGTTCCATTATTTCAGTTTTTTAAAACAAGCTAGCTACCAGGAATCCATAAGAATGCTGTCTATTAAATAAAGCAGCGGCTAGTTATGTAAGCACGCCGGACGGCGGACGAGTAACGGCACCTCGCATACATTTCACCAGTCTCTCGCCTACTCCGATATGTCACGACGAGAATAAGAAACCACTCTACGATTGGTTATTTCTAGCTTAGATATACAATTTAATTAATCGTTAAAATAGGCATGATGACTGGGTAAAAAAATCAATAATGTAATTAGTCAGTGAGTTAGATTATCAAAAAATATTGGACACGTATTTTTTTCCTTTGTCAAACAACAAATGACTTAAATAAACCTTTCCAAAGTTTGGGAGTGGGGGTCATGACGTCACCTCTCTTACATAAGTCTATACATTTGTATAGCACTTGTGACGTCACGCGGAACTTTGACGGGCTTTATCTTCATCAATATTTGTTTAAATGGCCAAAGAAAAAATTATTTGAAATATTTAGTAGTTTAGTAGTTTATGCAACTGCATATAACACGGGTATTAAAACACTCGTTACTATTATGAAACTCGCTGCGCTCGTTTCATAAACTCACACTCGTGTTTTAATACCCTTCATTATATGACAGTTGCATAAACTACTATTAACCATGTTAAGACGATATTTTACGAGATTTTCACCGAGAGTTGAATTTTCATTGTATCTACGTACCTACCAGCAAACGCAGAGTAGGACGTCCAACCACAAAGCAGACGGACGACTTCATCAAAAGTGCTGGATCGAGCTGGATGCAAGCCGCTTCTAACCTGTCTTATTGGAGATCGCTATAAACGCATATCTAAATTGAATAAAAAAATCGGCTAAGTGTGAGTCGGACTCGCACCATATGAAAGCCAGGTTTTATATTATATTTCGGTTGCCATAGGTTTGTTGTATGGGTGCCCCAAAATATTAATTTTATTCTGTTTTTAGTATTTTTTGTTATAGCGGCAAATAGCGGCCTGTGAAAATTTCAGCTTTCTAGCTATAACGGTTCAGGAGATACAGCCTGGTGACAGACAGACAGACGGACAGCGGAGTCTTAGTAATAGGGTCCCGTTTTTAGCCTTTGGGTACGGAAACCTAAAAAACCTAACTCTATTTTAGTACTATGTTCAATGCCGTACCTAGGTGTTAGTTTTTCTGAAATGACAGATCGTTTGCGAAGTGAACAATCCATAAATTATACGTACGAGTATCTGTCTTTGCCGATTGTTTATTGTGTTTTGTTGTTTGCGAATCCCCTTCATTCGCCCGCTGACCAGAGTTTAACGGCTGCTGCTGCACCTTTGATAAATATACTGCATATGTACAACGCTGTTTGTTGTTCGGCTTTTCATTTTAGATGTAAACAGCACGTAATGTTTTTATATTTCGGTTTACCCTGAGACAATCTTTTCGACTGTAAATATCACAGTCAAAAAGACTGTGAGGATACAACAATCTTCATAAATCATTGTTTATTACACAGAAGAGAGAGAAGCGCTGTTCTGTGGTTTATTACATAAAAACTTCTACGTCTGTTGTCGTCTACAATATTGAACAATATGTAACAGCCAACTTTGAAACCACACAAAAACAACAAAATTGACCCATGATTAGAATGTAGTGTTATTTTAGTTTCGCAAAAGTAAATAAAAATATGTCAAAATTGATGTGATTTCATGGAAAGAAACAAAAAATTACCGTCTCTATTTATCCTATTTATTTTTTATAGTTTAAATATAATTGGAATCCCCAACCATAGATTTTCTTATAACTTTACGTTATGAGATTCAGGCTCTTGTTGCTTTCAAACAAAAACGCATAAAAATCTGTCCACTCAATTTTGAGGTATAATCCCACTGACGGATATAACATCCTTTTTAGGGTTCCCCAATAAAACGACGAATTCTTTTGACTTCGTTGTGTCCGTCCGTCCGTCCGTCCTAATATTACAAAGCCTTATAACTTCCACATTTATGAACCAAATTACATTAAATTTAACGTTATAATAGTTTTAGTATAGATCTCAATTTCAAATAGGTACTTAACAATTTCTAAATTTTGTGTTATTTCTCTCATACATGCAAAGTGGGGATGAAACATTTTTTTCAACCCTGCCTCCTCATGTGGGGTATCGTTGAATAGGGTTTATAAAATCAGTGTAAGGTTTCTTTAACCATTTTGAGGGTTCCGTACCCAAAGGGTAAAAACAGGACCCTATTACATAAGTACTAAGACTCTGCTGTCCGTCTGTCTGTCATCAGGCTGTATCTCATGAACCGTGATAGCTAGGAAATTGAAAATTTTACATTTATAATGTATTTCTATTGCTGCTATAACAACAAATATGTACTAAAAATAAAATAAAAATAATATTTAGGGAGGGATCCCATACAACAAACCTGAATTTTTTGCCGTTTTTCGCTCCTATGCGGTACAGAACCCTTCGTGTGTGAGTCCGACTCGCACTTGGCCGATTTTTTTGTCACATGTACCATTTGTGAGACGTTTGTTACCAGTGTTACTACCAATCTTACTACCAGTAGTAAGAACGGTAAATGAATTACTCTTCTCACTACTGCAGTTGAAAGTTATTAGAACAGCATTAAAAAAAATACCCGTGTTACTACCGTAAAACTGTATGTTTTTCTAGGAGTCTACAATCTAAAGACGACATCATAAAAATTGGATTTTAACATTATCATAATCATCGTCACCATCTACGGAAGCTTAACATAACATGCGTGTCTCGACACGCACTTGACAAATTATTTAGGTATTTAGGTTGAGCTTAAAATATAGATCGAAACTTTTATTAAGTACTTAATTGTGTAAAGACTAGATTTTGTCAGAACATCGCATGAATATTAATTATAATGTATTAACATACAACAAGAGGGCGGTGCCATAGATACAAAACTTAAATATCTTAAGAAATATTAATTACTAGCGACCCGCCCCGGCTTCGCATAGGTGTATTATACATATAAACCTTCCTCTTGAATCACTCTATATATTTTAAAAAACCGCATCAAAATCCGTTGTGTATAGATTTAAAGAAATATAAGCATGCATGGGGATGCATGCTTATATCTTTAAATCTATACACAACGGATTTTGATGCGGTTTTTTAAAATATATAGAGTGATTCAAGAGGAAGGTTTATATGTATAATACACTATATCTATACGGGGACAGACAGCGGGACGCGACTTTGTTTTATGCTATGTAGTGAGAACTGTATCCTATTACTATTTGGCATTTTTAACCCCTGAGTCGCAGAGTAAGTATTGTTTCCATGTGTGTCTCTGTCGGTGGCTACGGTCGGTTCTTTTTTTAATTTATTTATTTGATACACAAAACAGATAACAATCAAATTTTTATTCTATACTTAGTAGCAAAATTTTACACTGGATTGTCGTCCAAGGTATGTGTATACAGGAAAACTAAAAATTATAAGTAGACGAATACTTTGAAAGTATCCTCCAGCGGTACTGAAATCATCTAAGGTCTATTGATAAAAATAAAGAAACAAAGAGTGTACAGTAAAATGGAAAATTCAGTGAGCTGAATTGCTCAGGCGTAGCATATTTGTGGCGTCCGAACAATCCTGTTTGCGATTGAAATGGAGGATATATTTTACAGTTTTTTTTATAAACATTGAAGTTGGGATGAAATATGTCCAATTGGGAATGTTTTTTAGTAAATACTTGTTCTTGAATACTTGTTGTTAGATATTCAGCAAATTACATAAAAATACTTAGCATCGTAAAACTTAAAGCTGCCACGCATGGAGATGCAGCCTAACCGGATGTTATCTGTCTGACCTAACTGGATGCTTTTATAGTCATTTTACTACATATACCAGCGCAAAATAACATTATTGATACACGTTTGTATTCGTGATTCTTTGAGTGTTTTATCTTCTGCTTATAAATAAATATTAGTTATTAGTTAGTGTGTAGTCAAAAGCAAATCTATACGTATAAAAAAAAAGTCCCTTTATTAAGTTAATCTTCTGTTTTGAGGAAAGAAAAGAAAAATGGAATTTTCTTTGACCATAGCTATATCCTTATCCTTACTAGTACTAGTAATATTACAAATCAGATTTGTTGGTTTGTTCCTCTTTTATGTAGCAACGGAGCAACATATTGATTTGATTTTTGGTATGGGCAATAGTTTGAAAGACGGAAAGTGACTACTATTTATCCCTAAAATATCGTGGTTCTCGTAGGATAGGTAAAACACTTTGTTAGCTTACTAACCTGAATGATAGGAGGTGACGTTGGACTTTCATGCATATAAGAAATTTCTTATGGGATAGCTTAAAAATCAAATAATAAGTCGGGGAAAAGTTTCTTAGCATTTTTTAAGAAAATTCAAAACATTTTTTAAAATAGTTCATTTACATTTAACTAATGTATGTAGTTACCATTTTGTTCGATAACTTTTTGCCATCTTGTAGGTAGGGACATGATCCCATTGCTATAGAATAGAATAGAAATCACACATTTTCCTAGTTTGAATTTGGAATGATGTTCTTTAAAATTTAAACTTTCAATGAAATCAAAACCAGCCAGATACAAATAGTATAGCCAAAGAGATTTTATTACAAGTTAATACATACTACGAGTATAATGCGAAAAGACTTTTTCCCCAACCTAATAAAACGCGGGCGAAGCCGCAAGTAAAAGCAAGTCTACTATAAAATTACTACCTAGGTACCTATATTCTTACATCTGGAATAGTGTTGAATGAAAATACTTAGTAGTGAGAAAACCTGCATGTTTGATAGTTAGTCATGTTTTCGAAGGTATGGATTATCTTAGTAATCAAACATTTAGCTAGCGTGGCAAACGATGTGTAATTATATTTTGTTGTTTATTTGTTCTAATGCATGTGTGATTTAGGGTCTAATCATTTTGAGTGTAAGAGTGGTTTCGAGTAGCTCTATGCTAACAATTAATGACTGGATGGTTTTGATATATTGGCTCTGGTATTTCAAAAATCTTTATTTTAATTTTTTTAGTCACTACAAAATATGAGAAAAACATAACAAGTAGGTATATTCTTAATCTACCCTGATAACTTTCTTACTTTACCTATAGATCCTGTTGGAAGCATTCTCTCTGATCCTCACTATAATTGCCCCAGATTTTCAGGAAATCTGTCCAAATGACTGAATGAAACTGTTAAAGAAGTGCAAGTTTACAAATAATATGAAATAAGCCTAAATCATAAGAACCAGAGCCAATGCAGTACTTTCGTGAATATATTCGTAAACTTTGTACTTGAAAACATATAAATCCGCACAGATATCCAGGGCAACAAAAATATATTTCTTCTTGTAGACCTGTGTAATTTTAATCGCATCGGCACTTAGTAAAAATAGCCGAAAAAAATTGTTGTGCTAAAAATTGTAATAGTCAGTAACACCTAGATTACAATGTAGGTATTATCTTAGACCATGGGGGCATAGCAGAGATGGTTTTGTTATTATTTTTGTAGTCAAATGCAACATAATCCTACTAATATTATAAACGTGAAAGTTTTTAAGGATGGATGGATGGATGTATGGATGTTTGTCACTTTTTCACGCAAAAACTACTGAACGGATTGAGATGAAACTTTGCAATTGTATAGCTTATTTATCAGACTAACACATAGGCTATAAATTATAATGATATTGCGTAAATTTTTCGTATTATAACAATAAGTGTTAAATAAGTAGGAAAAATTCTGCCATCTGCGAGCTATTCTAGCGTGCGCTTCAAGAAATGTCAAAAAAGAACTGTCAAATCAAACAAATGTCAAATCGTTTTTTTTCCACCTCCTTTATTCAAGTTGTTAAGGTAGGGCCTCGAAATATCATGCGGCCGAAGCCGCGGGCAAAATCTAGTATAGATGAAATTAGTGTAAAATTATAAATTTTGGAAACGCCTTATCACAAGCTTTCTCGAAAATGTCTTACTTGTAACTCACCCCTTTCTTGGGAAAATCGTACTTTTTGAGTTGACCAATGTTGTCTTCGTCATAGTACTCATTTCATTATTAATTCATTAACATATTTCCCCGTAGTATACAGGAGGAAAATAGCAGTGTAAATTATTTTTAAGAGCAGGAAAATAATTCATTTTTAACATTTTAACTGAATCGCGTAAAGAAGCCAACATATTATGGGTTGCTTATCTTCGAGCAAATATCTACAGAGTCACAATCGTGAAAAAAAGTGTCCGAGCCAAAACCCTGCCCAAGCTACGTAGTGGGCAGGCTTTTTAGTTTTTAGTTAGTCGTAAGGCGATTGCAATCCGACTAGAACGCCACGCAATGCCAATGTGCTCGGTTACAAGCTCTAATTAGATGATATAACGCCGAGATTCGAGAAAACGGGTCATTGTGAATTATTTAATGTAAATATCTAAGTCGGTATGTATGACGGCGCTCGGAATTTTTTTTACTACTTTCAATTAGGGACTGCGGCTCTTTAGATATTTGCTCGAAGTTGGTAATGCATGAAATACTACTCTGTCAAGAAAGTACCGGGAATCGATCAATAATACACAAAATGTTAGTTAATTGTCCAAAATTATTTTATAGAATGTATAGTATGCACCTTCAGAAATGATATACTTACGCCAACGAATAATACAATCATGAAAAACCTATTATACATTTACATTTGAATTTAGTCTAGTCCTCGCCGCGAATTTTCCTTTATTTCTTTTGACGAATGACAACAGGTGCCACGAAATGGTAATTAGACAAGTTTGCATGTCAAACTCGTAAACGCACGTCTCTTCACTATTGACAATGCGTTTCATGAATGCTGGGTCGGAAATGATTCGTTCTAGAATGTCCTCAGCGACTCTTATGCGATTGAGTTTTTGGAGAACATTCAAACTTTTGGGACTAGCCGAGCTGAAACATGTTTCATACACAAATGATCATTTAAAATGGTTCGGATTGACTTGTGAGACACAGAAAATTCAGCGTCTATCTCTCTTAAACTTAAATAAGTATTTTCAGTCACTAATTCTTTCACTTTTGCGATGTTAACTTCAGTTGAAGACGTTGATGGCCTATCAGAGCGAGGCAATTCTTGGATCATTGCCTCGCTCTGATAGGCCATCAACTGAAGAGCAGTCAAGATGTGATCCAACCTTTTTACCATTCCTAAGCACATTTTTTTGATAAAATCAATTAACCTTCTGCAACATTTTCGGGGACTCCGAACACAAAATTTCATTGGTGATGCAAATTTTAAGATAAAATCTATATTCCACGCAAAGATTAAGCAAATTAGGGTTTAAAATATATTGATTGCGCGAGCGAGAGAGTCATGATGCGTCAAAACGGCCTTTCTGTCGCTTATTCGTATTTACAGTTCAGCTCGTAGCTCGTACACGTATGTTTGTTCCGACGATTTTATCTCAATTCACGACTGTTATCTTAACTAAAACAATTTTCATACACAAATTATGAGATCGTACTTGGGTTTCGATGCGATGGACAAATTGCTGAATGTAATTGCTCTCATCATTATGACCAACTTTTGCTATGGGGCCAACCGTGAAACTGCCAGAAAGAAAGAAAGAAACTGATTTATTTGCTAGAAAGTAGTATGTACAAAGTCTTATACCTAACAGTTGGATTGAATGAGTATCTTATGATATGAAAAACTGTTATTCCATACATTTTGTCGAAAATGGGTATAAAACAGCTCTATTTTTATGTATTTTTTGCTATTGTAAGCTTGGTCCCACAGTAAATGTTGATCATAATGATAAGTAACTACAGTGATCTCCTAGAATGTGTCCGTTGTCCAGAGAAACCTTCAAATATCTCATTCAATATTCAAACCTTCGCTTGAAAACGCTTCAGAAAAAAATTCTTCAGTCAGGCATCGCCTACGTTGATACAAAAATACATTATAAAGACCACTGAACACAATTAAATTAGGTGGCTTGTACGTGTATATGTTTATAAATAGCCTCGCTGCGATCCGCTGGGCTTATAACCTTGTCACGCCCCTAGTTCATAAGTTACGCAATAGATGGCGCCACATGTCTCGAAAACTTTCCTTCCACGACCTTTCAGCTTAAAATCACGTGTTGCGGTCAACTTATGCTATCTATTTGTATTCTTTTTACATGTTAATTAAGTAATTCACGTGTTACTGTGTAATTTGTTAGAAAAACGTATTTTTTTGAAAATTTTGTTTCTATGTACTTACCTACTTAAGCGTTTCACGAACGAATGCTATCTTATCTTATATTGAAGAGATAATTTATTATGTATTCAATTAGGTATTCGATATTATTATGCGCAATTATTTAATGTAGTTGTGTGCATGTTTTGACGGCGAAGTTTCTTTTTGCGTCTCGTATTTCGCATCGAAGAATTTGATCGCATATCTAGATAATCTTTGTACTTACCTACATTAAGTAAAGTAAAATGTAAGTAAGGTGAGGTGGGGTAAGTCAAACATAGTTTTCTACTGGACAGCATAAATCGGATTTTATGACTAAACTGTTTGAACTATCTTTAAGTTGACGATGACACATATACGCAAAATCCTTATGTTTTCATAAAATAATGAATACATTCCAATTGATGTGTTCTGAGCTTGTATAATTTAAAATAATGTAGGTAGCTAAAACTGGTAGTCTTCCCCCAGGAAATGGGGTAAGAATAACAGTAGCAATATTTTGTGCAAAATATGGAGTTAATGCTTTTTCTGAAACAAAATCATACTTCTTCAAATATGTTCATTTAAATTTAGAATCTATTACCTTAGAATAAAGTTCCTTTTTGCAGTAATTTTTGATTATACCAATTTGGGGTAAGACTAACATACTATCGCAATCAGAGGTACAAAACCTTTGGGTGTTAAGTCTAAAGTCAGTTTCGTTTTAAGTCAGAAGATATAAATGAATGAACAGAGTTAAGGATAACACTATGAATTCTTTATTAAACTTCTTAACAATCATAAAACTTTTTTTCTTCTTATCATTAAGTATGGCACTAATTTAGTCTCAGACAACGAGACACTTGTTTACAAGTAGTAGGAACTTTGTATTTATGGTAACTTAAATTTACATTATATTACTAAAAATCTATTGAATATTATAGCCTTGACATTTTGAAAAATATTTTTCCTCTTCGTCCTATCATTGGGTCGGGTAGCTTGCATTCTATGTCGTCAAGATGTCTGACTTCGCAGATGTCAGGTACATTTGGAAAAACAAATGTACTTGCGTTCTCACCGCCTCTAAATGTACTTTTCCTGACAAACTTTACAGTTGGGATACCGTCACAGTTCAAATCTGTAACTACTCCAATGTAATGTTTAACACTCGTTTTAGTAGTAAATTTTACCAAGAGCCATTGGCCTTTGAGGACGGTACTTGTTGGTGGTTCATCATAATTATTGTTATAGCTGTCTTCACATTCTACAACAACATCAGTATCATCTTCATTTGCCTGTACAAGTTCTGTGAAGTAATCTTCATTTTCTACATCACTCTCATCCATCAATTCTATATCCATGTCACTTTCACTAGTGGAATCATCAGTCTTTAATTTTTGCTTTTTTTGAGAAGATTTACTTTTCAGACTTTTTCTTCTCTCTCCGTTATTGTTGTCGGTCTTCTTTTCTCTTTTTGCCTTTTTTACTTTGGTATTTTTTTGTAATTGTTTCTCCTCTTTTTGTTTCAGTTTTCTGATTTTTTCTTCTTCAAGTTCTTTTTGTTTTCTGTATACACCTTCAGATGTTATTATTTCGGCCCCACTAGCTATTTTTTTGCGCTTATTAACATTATGCGTTCCTGCGCTTATTTTTTCGAGCAAGAGATCTTCAAAAGTAACGTTGAGCTTAACAGGACGATCTTCGAGAATAGTAACTTTTGGGAATTTAGAGTTCTTTGCAATAAAAGATTGCTCGTTATGAACCTGTTCCGACGCGATACTCGTTGAGGGTTTTGAGTTCTTTGCAACAAAAGACTGCTCGATATGGACCTGCTCCGATGCGATATTTGCTTGATTACAACAATTCCAGCGACTCAAGCAAACAGACAGCAATGAAGGAACCAAAAATGGTCTTAACACTTTTTCAACCACCCTATCAGATTGTTTTGAAATAAAAAACTGGTCTTTAGTTGATGAAGTACCAGGAAGTAGCTGAACTGCAGTTTGGATCTGAACCCTGAGATCTTTTGAAATAGTAGTAGATGACGTGGTTATCTCATTACGTTTGGTGGGCTGTTCCTGTTGCCTTTTCCACTCCATAAGTTGGTCCTGGTGAAATTTTTCTTGAGGGACTGCGTTGCTATTAAAGGGAAAAATTCCGGCTTTACGGAACCCAGCTACGCAAACCTGGGGATCAATTTGGGCCCAGATTTGACCAATCAATTTTGAAAAATCTTTTTTAGGCAAAGCTTGACCAACATGTAGCCTTTGCCACTTAAGTAAACTCTGGTCCCATTTGTCTTTAAACGACTTGTTGACAGCTAAATCCAACGGCTGTAAATTATCGCTCGTGTGTGGTGGAATTTTCAGTATGGTAATATCTGCATCTCTTGCTTTTTCGATAATATTGATCCCTACGTGCGTAGAGTGACCATCGTAAACCAATAATACTGGCCGTCTATCACCTACGGTGGGTAGAAACACCTTTTGAAAAAATGTTTCAAATAGTTCCGGGAAAGCCCTCTTCTGAAATCCATTCGTCCCAAAGATTTTTGCCCTTATATACTATAAGCGGAGGTGTTTTGCCACCAGCTGCACTGCATCCCAACAAAACTGTTGTGTTATCTTTGCCAGGTGATGCAATTGTTCTCGTCGAAGCATAACCACGAAGGCCTACGACTTTGGTTTTGCTGGGGTCCTTGCTAAAGCTCGTTTCGTCCAAGTTCCAAATTTGTGATGGTTTATCGTGCAGGTCCAGCTCATCCAAGGTCTTTTTCAATAAATCATAATAAGAGTAAATAACCCACGGGTTACATGCTTTTTTACGCGAATTTTCCACGGCTTGAGGTTTCTTAATAGACAAAGCATGCCGGTTCTTAAACAATAAAAACCAATCTTCTCCGGGCATGCCGTTTTTAAAATTATTAGGGATATTATTTTTGGCAATATATTTTCCAACAAGTTCCAACATTTCTTGTCTGTTGAGACCAAATCCATATTTTTCCATAATATGTAGGTTTTTGGCTAATTTTTTCTCTGTCTCTGGAGTAAGAACTGTACTTCTCCCTAAAGATTTAGATTTTAATCCATATCTACCGTGGACTCGGGCTACTATGGTTGGTCGGGGAATTTTGTATGCCAGAGAAGCTCTGTAAGCTTACAACTCGCCGCTCTTAACCTTTTCCACAGCTTCTAATAAATGTTCTCTGCTTTAGGCAGCCGCTCGGTCGGTTTTTCTTTGATAGTTTCGGACCATCTTGCATTATTCTGTAACAAAAATATGAGTTGCGTTTATATCATAAAAGGACAAACGATTTAATTGAATTGAAAAAAAAACCACATGTAGGTGCCATGTTAGTTTTATAATGACTTAATCTATCCTAAAATATTTATTTGTCTAAGTACTTACAATAATGTCTATCGATTTAGTTAAGGTTAAATATCACGAAAGTGGCGAGGCAACGCCTAAAACTGTAATACGCCCGTTTAGCCCGTTCATTACATGCTTATGCTATATGACATGCCTGGTAATTAGCGAACGATCGTTTAACACAAGATTGTACTCATAATACCAAACAACTTTCTTAAAAGAACATAGGTCGGATTATGAGAAATAAAATTGCCTCTTCCAGCTACCGAAATGAGGTTTTTTTTTTATAATTCGACACATGTTCCTTGGGGAAAATTACAAATGTGTGTGTGTGTGTGTTAATAATTATTCACTAAGTACCCTGTATAAAAAATGTCGTAAATATCTTTATTTCATCAGATTGAATCTGAGAACATATTTTTTATTTCAATTAGCTTCCGTGGCCACTTTCGTGACATTAAACCTTAAAATTATTTTCTAGGTAGTTACAATAAAAAAAACCTCAACTGGAATGTTTATTACACCTGATTTGGGGGAAGACTAACATACGTTAGTCTTGCCCCCAAAAAACTGATTGTCTTACCCCACTTGGATGTTTTTAGGTTAAGTTTTTGTTTCGTAGAAAATTCAAGTAAATCGTTTGTTTTACAAAAAAATAATCTTAATTCTTAAAAGCGAGTATAAATATTATGGTACTTACTTACTGAACACTTCACTTTATTCACTTTTTAGTGGCAAAATATAAACACATGTACGCACCCAAACGCTTTCCGAAAAGTGTGACGCGTCTGACAGATTTCATTTTGTTCTGTTGGCAATATCATTGAGTATCAGCGACATCTATGAGTTGAACTCAGAACATTTACGACTTTACTGTTGTACCGATATCGTGGCATTGGGAATTACGCTATACATATCGAGATATTTGTGAGTGTTATTCTTGCCCCTGTGATAGTCTTACCCCACCCCACCTTAAGTAATTATTACAGTTAGTTAAAGCATTACATTTTGTTAGTAGTTGTATGATTTTAGAACAGTGTTAGCATCGAGATTCTAACTCGACACCTGCCTGTTACGTAACCAATCAATTGTTCTATAATAGACACATAGGTATTTACGTTGTGAATCAGTGAAGTCAACCGCATACTACGTGCCTTATGGAAACCAAGATAACTGAATCATTTGATCGGAATTTACCACAATACCTATGTAAATCGACGATTATTGAAAAGAGAAATACTTATATCATCCAAAAGACGTTCATAACACGTTTAGAAACGCTATCCGAACGCGAACGCGTAAAGCAATCGACATAATCGTAAAACTTGAACAAATAAAGAGGCTCCTAAATAAAAACGCCGTCAGCAAAAGGAATAACAAAATGGCGGCCGCGTAGCGTTCTGAAAGCGTCGTCTACGGCGCGCGCCCCGTCCCGCTCGCGCGTAGCGGCTACGAGAGCGCGCGAGCGAGACGGCTGCGAACCCCGTCGGGCCTCGTGTCGTGTGACGTACCCCTGCCCGCGCACAGCCGCGCTGCGCCGGCGCAACGTTCCAATTTGCGAATTCTGCTTTTGTTCTCTCTTTTTCAATCGACCTCTCGATTCAGCCGTTTGTTACTTGATGAACTGAAACGTATTATAAAATGCTAATCATTTTAGTGCCGAGGACGTTCGTTCCTCGCAAGGTTGCGGCGCGAGTTTCGGATTTAATAATGCAATTATGAGACGCTTTTACTCGTTTTATGACGAGATTAATCTTGGCTAATGTTGAGGTTATGTCTTGAATCTTGAAATATGATACGTGGAGGAATTATTCCGTCGCAGTTGTTCTGAGAGATAATGATGTGATTTATTAATACTTGCGCACGATAACGAGTATTATTTTGCTTGAGATTTTATTAATATCAATTTTCGTAAAGATTACATTATTTATTAGATAATAACCTAGATTTCTAACACTGGTGTAAACAGAAAAATGCCAAGTCGATGGGGGTAAAGTAATAGCCCCAAATATTTAGTCTGAAATATTTGAAAGGATTTAGGTACTTACTTTTACTTATGTACCTACTTCTTGATATATTTCGAATTTCAATAATACTTATTTTAACTTATAGACTCAATTACTAATTCAGTGAGTGGTCGATTGAATTTGATTTGTATTTGGCACACGTGAATTTAGTATTTATTTGCTTAAATTTTATAATTTCTAAAATGAATTGTTCTAAAAGGTTTAACATTGTAAGACAATTTTGACCGGATATCTTATTAGATCCTGTATTAAACTGAGTCCCAGTAATGAAACGTAGAATTGATCTTTTCAACCGACTTCAAAACGGAGGTTCTCAATTCGACTGTATGTTTTGAAGTGAAAACTTCTAAATCGGCGTTGTGCACTTTTTAACCCCCGACGCAAAAGAGGGGTGTTATAAGTTTGACGTGTCTGTTTGTCTGTGTGTCTGTCTGTCTGTCTGTCTGTCTGTCTGTCTGTCTGTCTGTGGCATCATAGCGCCCGAACCACTGAACCGATTTCAGTTTAGTTTTTTTTTTGGATGAAAGGAGACTTAATCGTGAGTGTTCTTACTCGTAGCTATGTTTTATAAAAATCGATTGAGCCGTTTAAGAGTTATGGTGGGTTAAAGTGGGGATGGAAGAACCAAAATTGTACAAATGTGCCCAAAATGGTTGTCAAATGAAAGATAAGATATTTTATCAGTGGTAGGACACTGTCTAGTCTGTCGGGGGTTTTTTAAATTTTTAATTTAAGTTGTATGTCATACAAGATGAAATAATGGGTATGTCAGGGTCAGCCAAATTATTTGGGATGGGTAAAAAATGTTAAACTCGCGTCAGATCGTGACCTGAACTTTGAACCTTAAACGGCTCAATCAATTTTTATAAAACATAGCTAAGAACACTCTCGATTAAGTTTCCTTTCATCCAAAAAAAACTAAACTGAAATCGGTTCAGTGGTTCGGGCGCTATGATGCCACAGACAGACAGACAGACAGAAACACAGACAAACAGACACGTCAAACTTATAACACCCCTCTTTTTCGTCGGGGGTTAAAAATTACTACATCTATGATACTACTCGAGTTCTTTACACGGTTTCAGTCGGCTATGCTATTTTTGCGAAAAATAGTTATAAATTAGGTATTACAAGAATAAGTACATATTCCAACACGAATTCGGGTTGGCAGACTGATATGGCATATCATCAAGGACCTGAAAAACTCAGCCTTGCAGATTTCCTCGGGATATTTTCCTTCACCGTTTGAAGCTAGCATCAACATTATGTATGTGCCTTGGGCTTCAAATCTAGGTAGTCTGTATGTTCATTAAAAAAATTAATTTTTTGGGTTCTGCGTGCATTTTTCACAGGAACCAATTTTATTTCTTAGATATCAAGTAAGTAGGGGTTAATTAAATCCAAGTTTGTGGTGTTGTAACCCTTTTCCCACGGCTGCCTGCTTGAAAAAGGTTAAAAATATTTTTTATACTTTATCTGAGAAGCTATAGGTATCACAAAAGGTAATGAAAACATTTTTTGTAGCAAATAAAAATGTCTAAAGGTTAGGTCTCTAGTAACTTTTACATAGTCGTATAAACAAAAAAAAACTTCAGATATTTAATGATGCCAAGCTATTCAGGGGGTATTTATACGACAATTTAACGTCTCACTCGCTTAATTTCTTATTAATAAAGTTGAAAAATTACAAAATGTGAATTTTAAAAACTATATGTAGCATGTGTTTAGCATAAAATCACACAGTTTTTGTCGTATTTTTCGTTTTTAAATCTTTTAATTTGACGGAGCACATCGAAATTCGCTACCTCGAAACCTTGCACCAGAGTTTACTACCTAAAAACTAAGGTGAAAATCAGTTGATGCACTTTTGTGCATAGATTGTCCAACTATTTTGGATTTTAGATATAAGTAGGTATGAACGTGAGCTGTTCCAAAAAGAACTATTTTGAAATGAAAAATAGAATTTAAAAAAAAAAATCATTTATAGCTTTTCAAAATATCCCTGTCCAATCCCAATGCACTTATGCATCCGGGTGAACCAGCTTTCAAAACATTTAATAAACGTGTCTTGCGGGAGGTCGAATAATAACCGCCGAAATTCTTTGACGGCCTCGTCTGCAGTGCTACATTTACTCCCACGAGGCTTTTTTCCGTGAGAAATAAAAAAAAATGCATGGAGCTAAAGCTAGCCTGTACGGAGGATGGGGTAACATTTGTACCCCCGAAGTGGTCAAATAGTCTATGGTTCTAGCAGCTGTGTGCGCGGGCGAGTTATCTTGGTGAAAAATAATGCCACGGACGCCGCTCCTTGGGCGCTCGCTATTCAACTCCCCGAAAGTTTGAGGCAGACATAGGTACTTTGCTATGCCATTCACTATATATCCATGGTTCGTCAGTTGTACCTAATAATCGGCCAAGTACGAGTCGGACTCGCGCACGGAGGGTTCCGTACTGTATGGGAGCCCTTAAATATGTATTTTATTCTAATTTTATTATTTTATTATTGAAGTGAATGTAAAACTAAATTATCTGTTTAAATTTAATTTTAGTTATTTTAGAGCGAAAAACGTCTAAAAATTGAGGTTTGTTGTATGGGAGCCCCTCTTAATTATTAATTTTATTCTGTTTTTAGTATTTGTTGTTATAGCGGCAACAAAAATACATCATCTGTGAAAATTTCAGCTTTTTAGCTACAACGGTTCATGAGATACAGCCCGGTGACAGACAGACGGACAGACGGACATCGAAGTCTAAGTAATAGGGTCCCGTTTTTACCCTTTGGGTACGGAACTCTAAAAACGGCCTCACTTGTCTGTTCACGGCGTTCCGTCTTGATTTTTTTATTTGGTCTGAGATGTAATCGTATCAAAATATAAATTTTACTCGCTTTATTAAATCGAGTCCAAGAAGTCGTTCTGCTGTGCCCTTATTTAAGTTTATGACAGCTTTATCAATTCACTTAAATGACTCCTCGCGTCTGCGCGGCGATTACTTATTGCGAGACCGAATATTTATTTTTACAACGTTAAAAACTAACAGCTTTCATATAAGAACTTAAAAACTTGAACAGACTAACAAGTAAGCTAATAGGGCAGTTGGCTGTTATTTCATTACTTAATTAAAAGTATAAATATTATTGAATTCTGCAATTAATTACTAATCTAATCAAGTCCAGGGATATAAGCATGTAAAGATTTTGGTAGGGATAAAATGGGGGTTTCTTGTCCCTTTCCCACAAAGCATTACATATAATATTCAAGACGCACTGCTTACAGTTTGAGTTACGTTACATGCTTTTACTATGGTTTTTAATGACAACGTGTTTAATTGGTTAAGTTTGTTTTTATTTCTTATAGATTTGTAATGATAATTTCAACCCTTTTCGGCTTTTTACCGAACATAGGATTCTCCTTTATTTAACACAGTATTCTTTTAGATCATGCGACAGTCTTATCATGTTTGTACTACATAGTACGATATAAATAGATAGTTCTACTAAAATCAAGATTACGTTATCGGTCTGAAGCACTTCTACGGCGTCTTCTGTCTGTCCACAGAACGGATATAACTGGATGAAAGGTACCGTTCACTTCAATAATATTGATTGAAGGATAAGCTGTTACTAACCAAGCATGTGCTTAGCCTCAATGCTTAGGAAATATTATGTACATTTCGATTAGGATTGAGTGATGAGCTATTTTTTAATTTGGGACCCGTTCTTAATTCAATAAGCTTCATATCAGTTAACGATAATTCTGTTTCATAGACAATTGGCACCATTTGTTCCTTTCGTTGTAAATACTAAAATACTATTTACAGCATCCAATCTTATTGAGTTATTTTGTATTATTTTTAGTCAATTTTTTAAATAATTATACTCGTTTCAATTTTGTATTTTCTTTGTTGAATGACGAGACCTATACAGAAATACAGAAATTTTATTTGCAACCAAAATAAGAGGTACAATACATAAACAACGACAAATCAAGTCATAAAATACAAAAAAACAACAGTGTTATACCTAGTATCCCTGTCACAAAACTGGTCCTATAAAAATATAGTATCCTATTGTTGGCGGTACTATGTATTATTTTACAGATTTTGTATTTTTAATTGTAGTATTAAGCTCGATACGTCAATAAATGATTCTGATTCTGATTCAGAATAACCGTTTTCTTTCTCAAAAAAATACTTATCAACTCTACGTATGACTAAATAAATTATTAACACTAAATGGCGACTTAAAAGCCTGACATGATTCAAATTCAATTTCAATAGTCTCTATATCGTCCTGTGACTGATCTTGCATGCTGGCTGAGAGAATTTTCAAGATTTCCTAAGGCATCATCGATGATGCAGTTGATCACATCGCACCTTTAAAAATACAGTGCATCAACTCAAAATCACGCGTTGTTGCAAAATGGCGTTTTAAGTTGAGCTTATAACGCGATACTTTATATTTAAAGGTGCGACATTTCACATGATATTTGTGTTTTTGGCTCACTCAGCGCAGCTACAATATTCTGTACACTATTTACATCAAGCACAGACTTGCCTTGCCTTTTTCAAAGTAAAAATATTTTTCAACGCTTCTCATACTCATTTATTTATGACTATAAGTTACATGTCAAACAAAAACGAATATATTATCAGTGTGGATCGTATTATATTGAACATTAGCTGTAAATCATAATAACTAATAATTGATTCAATAAAATAATTAATAACAATCAAAAAGCAATAATTTAAATAACAATGGGTCGTGTTACAAACAAAGCAAATAATAGCAATTAAATTAATTTCGAATACTTACAATCACAAATACATAAATTAAGTCACTCTACCTTTGGTAGAAAATCTTGTACCTTATAGAATGCCTGCTCAACAAGCTAATCTTTTGCTTTATTTTTTAAAGACTGCCGTGACGGCGCATCCTTTATAAATCCGGAAGGTGTTCTCTACAATTAAGTTTCAAAAATTCCATGGCCAAAAACTTGCTGGGGGTAATTACAAAAATAATACAAAATTGAATGGCGTCCGTTCGTGCCTTCAAATTATTTAACTACTGTAATTATTATAACTTTGTCCGAGAAAAAAATATGAAATCGAGTGAAGAAGTTACTAAAGTTTATAAGTCAAAATTAGACTTAGAAAAAACTCGGTGCTTAACGCAGTCGCGAACACTAGCCAGAATACAAAAGATCTACATGAACCTTCGTAATATAGTAGATAGGCATCTCCATCGCAGCCAGACCTCCTGAAAAACTCTCTGACATGTCGTTTTCCTCACGAAATTATCCATTACCGTTCAATATAATTAACTATAAAACTAAAGTACATAAGTACCTAATAGTACGACGGTAAATCCCGCTTCAGTTTCAATAATCAATACCTCCAGTTCCCTAGGAAACGTACCGGGCGGCGTTTTCCACGGTTAGACGGCTCTACGAAAACATGTTTTCCGATACCTAGAATCGGGAATTCGGGAAAATAGTCTTACGCGAATTGACTGTTGCTACAAGCATATAAATTAGTGGAAAGAGGGTATTTCTAGACTTCGTATTTACTAGCCAGAGTCAAAGGTTGCCTTATCGGCATTATAAGTTATTATCATAAGTAGGTACTGCAGAGATTTACTAGACAGCTGATGCTCTAATAAAGTACTGAAGGACAAGGAATGTAACAGACTACCGGCTTTCGGATTTCTTGAGATATATTATCTGAAGATTTTCAAACTCAGAGTAAGTAAGTAAGTAAGTTCGTATAGGCCGGGTGGCTAGCCCTGGTGTCAGAGTTTTTAGGGCGCCTGAAGGCCTCTGACATGGCCTCTGAAACTCAGAGTGAATAGGTTTCTTCTGTGTGCTTCAACTTCAACGACAGATGAAGTCTTTTGGTATTGATAAATAATAATAAAAACATAAATACAAGAGAAAACTAGTGCAGTAATTTGGTTACCTTGTCGCTAATAGCAAATCTCTTCTAGGTACCCTTATTTTTATATACCTACTTGTCTCTGTAGATACTTAGTCTATAATTATCTAAACTATCTACAAGCCTATTTCGTTTCCTTGTTCATATATTCTAATAATCTCTGAAATTATCTCTAAGTACCTGAAAAAAATCTTTCACTATTTGAAAGTTTATCAATATAAATGTAAGGTCGACTGCAAAAGAAACAACACTCTGACAGCTACTGATAAGATTTTTACAGCCTTAGATTCAAGATTATTTATGTCAGAACATGGTAATACATACAACATATAAAGACGCAGGAGCCCGCGTTTCCGTCTCATGTGCATCATTTTCTTTCGATTTCATATATCGCAGCTTCGGTAAGACAAGAAATAGCGTTATTAGTTCAAAATTCATAAAATTAGTTAAGTAGGTACTTACTTCAATGTGGTCAAAAAAATGTAAGTGTTTTTTCAAATTACAGCACACCCATTCGAACTAATACACATGACACCTTCGATAAAACAAGGGTATAACAAAGGGTATATATTTGTTCAAAATTCATAAAACGTACGTCAATGTGCTCTATAAACATTATGCCATGATAAACAGTATGCGGACTCATTTCGCGTCGCAAACGTCATTACTTTTCTTTATAACGTATAAAAACGTCTTCCTTTGACCAGCATTTTCGAGCGCCTACAATGTTTTTAGTCGTTTAAAAAACCGAGCTCCATAAGTCTTATGCCATTTGGTAAAATGGCAATTTACGCGTCAAGTTATAAATGGGTAAACATTAAATACAATAATGTAGGCACTAATTACATTAAAGAAAATGACATTAAAGCAAAATGAGGCGTGGAGGTCAAAATGTTAAAATATTTCCAATATTCTAAAGGTCCAAAGTTTCTAAAGGTTATCTGTTATTTGTTATAAACTGTGGGAATTCAGAGATAACCACTGACCAAATGACAAATTACCACAACTCGGCCAATGCTTACAGAAATAGATAAAACATTGTGTTATTACAAAATTAGATTGATAAACACTCATTATCATTGCTAATATCAAATCTAATATGTAAACAAATTGAAAATGTAAACATCGTATTGAGACAGCTAATAACTATCTCGATTACATCGATTTTGAACAAAACCGTATCTTACGCTGTCCACCGCGTGGTAGACAATGGCCCATAGACAGTCACAAATGCACCTGATTTACTTATCCCCCACTATACCCTTAATTTATCATCAAGATCTAAAGACCGAAATTGATGATTGAAGTGATGTCACAATTGGCGGTCTTTTCTTTTCTTTCAATCTTCGTCAGGTAGGCTAAATACACCCAAAAACTAAAAACTGTTTTAATATTTTGTGAAAATTACCAAATTATCTCAAGGTATCAATAGTTCCTCTTTTAAGGCAGACCGACCGAAATTAAATGAATTACATACCAATTTTCGAAATGTAACATTCAAATATTTCTTAGATGTTAAAAACACGCCTTTGTAAGAGAAACAGCACACACCCGCTCATTACACAGAATTCTTATACCTAAACATTAAGACGTGCGCATTAAGCGCGACGGACATCTACAGCCTACAAAAAAAAATATTTTACATAATTTTCAAGTCTAAGATAATATCTTAATTTAAAATTCAATACGATAAACGTTGCAAGCGCAGCGTAGGACGGTGGTCTACAAGGTAGACTGGTTATACGATTGTAGTAAGTCCTGGATGCAAGCCACTTATAATGTCTCCATCCAGTCGTTGAATAATTCAGCATTATTAATAATTTCAGGATTATTCGCTTTCACCTTATTTTGCTCGGCCTTCAGCTCTCGAAACTGTGAAAACCTTGCTATTAATACTAACGAACCTGTTTGTATTTAACGAATAATAAATACGTTCATATTTACGTTGCTTCGTTACAACATATTTTAATTGGGATTGCGATATCCTGTTAAATTAATAATGGACGTACAACATTTATTTTAACTTTTCGGATGGAAATCAAAATAGGTATTTTGTGAAGTAATTTCGACTACACTTACTTCGACTTACGGTCTTTTCAGTATTTTTTGTCTAATTTGTTAAGATAGATACACATAATGTCGTGCTCTGCCGATATTTACGTATTCAGAGAAAAAAGCCGTGATGGTGTAGTGGTAGTGACACCCGCCCTACAACCGTGAGGTCGTGAGTTCTAATCCCGGTCCCGTACCTATTTGTTTTCTGGAATTTATGTACGGATTTTCACACTACTGGCTTTTCGGTGAAGGATAACATTGTGAGGAAACCTGTATATGTCCGTAGAAGAAATGCAATGGCGTATCCACCAACCCGCATTGGGCCAAGGTGGTGGATATGACTCAATCACCATTCGTGGGTAGGCCTCGTCCTGCAGTTGACTATTAAAAAGCTGGTACAGTACAGTAAGCGGGTCATGTGGTTCGTATGCACCCCGAGAGATGGGCCAGGATCTTCACACAGTGGGTACCGGAGGGCATACGAAAGCAGGGAAGGCCTAAAAGACGCTGGCGTGACGATCTTGATACTTTCCGGGAAGGTTGGCGGGATTTGGCTACAGAACGCGATAAATGGAAGAAAGTGGGGAAGACCTTTGCCCAGAAGTGGGACAGCATAGGTTGAGAAAAAAATAAAAAACTAGCACGAATTTACAGCTAACTAAGACCGAATTCTGTCTCATAATTAGATATTACAATGTTCAAAATTTTAGGTAAAAACTAGAGCCAATGCAATAAAATCGCTTATATAAACTAATATTGTTTTAGATAGATGCCTACCATTCTATTATATACAGCTAGCAACAGTAGCATGCGAATGCATCATAGTTATTTACAAAATATGCGCGTTTAAAAATAGTGTTTGCGCGCGGTCGTGCGCAGAGCAACTATGTATCGGTTTCTAGAGAAAGCGCACTTTCCACCCCGCTGCCGCGAAACGGACCGAGGCACGAGGGAGAAAACTAGCGCATTACTCGGGAAACATTCTATTGTCAAACAGGCTTTTGAAGAAAGTAGGTACTTAGTCCCATAGAACAATCTACGAGTATTCTAGAATATATGTAGATCGATCTCTATTAAGAGATTTGATATTTTACCGTATCGGAATGTAGCCCTTGGTAGTTTCTAGCGGGAGAAAACGTACCAACCCCATCTCGATGCGGCTAGTCGGACCATAGAGACACGAGTGACATATATTTTATTCATAGAGTTTGTGCAAAAAGAGAACCGTCGTGGCGTTACGGTGAACTAACAATAAGATTTTAATCAGCAGCCGACGTACGGACTATACTTGGTAGACGCGAATTCTGATGAAAACCGGATCCGGACCAAGTATCAAACACTTTTAATTGTACTAGCAATGATAGAGCAGTGTTGTCAACGTAACAAAATTAGTAAAATGGCACACGGGCGACATCACCTACGGCGCTTGCTCACCTAACACTAACCATTTCTAAGAAAAAGCGATTCCAAAGATTATTACTTCACTTGTATTTTCAACAAAATGCACACGATTCCACGCCGCCTACGGGGTATAGTGTACTTAGGGCGTTTTTAATATAGTTTTGTTGGTAGGTATAGAATTACGGACACTCTCTGTAAAATTTATTAAATAATTGGCCAGGTGCGACTTGGACTCGCGCACGAAGGGTTCTGTACCCTATGGGAACCCCTTTAGCCCCATTTCAAGCGTCTACCTGTTGTCGTAATTAATATGGAGCAACGGCAAAAATACGTTTGTTGTAAGGAGCGCCCCCCTTAATTATTTATTTTATTCTGTTTTTAGTATTTGTTGTTATAGTGGCAACAGAAATACATCATCTGTGAATTTCAGCTGCCTAGCTATCACGGTTCATGAGATTCAGCCTGGTGACAGACAGACGGACGGACAGCGGAGTCTTAGTAATAGGGTCCAGTTTTTACCCTTTGGGTACGGTACCCTAAAAAGCAATATATTTACAAAGTAAACTTAAGGCCAGTTAGAGATTTATACCATGCTTCTTAAATTTTACATTTTCACAAATTGCAGTCTTCATTTCTTACATTGAGAGATAATCAAACTCAGAAATAATATATACTTACCTTCTTATGAAGCAGATACGATACGCCGCCAACACGATATTGACGTATAATTACAAATATTGCATACTTCCATTTTGAAGAATTAATTACAAAGAACGTATATTGCTTGCATAAAACATTCCATCCGAACAGATGTGCGGAAACCTTGTAGAAACCATCGCATCGGCGTGACATTTACCTTCGATAAAAAACGCAGGGGGATCTCACATACAATGTAAAATAAAAGTTCCTGTAACAAAGTAGCGCATGGCGTATCCTTACTATCCTTACAATTAATTGTTGGTTTGTTACTTTTTCACGTTGCAACGGATAGACTTTATTTTTGGCATAGATTATATGCAGGGTTATTCCTAATCAATTAGCATCATTTTAGGGGATTTTTCTGTACATCAAAACTAACAGCTTTTGTTCTGCGACTTTTGTCAAAACTCAAAAAAAATTCAGCAGTTACATTTTGTCTCGACAAACCCTCACCCTCGGGTGAACGATATTTTTTATGGAATAGCAACTTTTTTTTGAGAATTAATAAAAGTCGTAGAACAAAAGTTGTTAGTTTTGATGTACAGAATAAGCCCCTAAAAGAATGCTAATTGATTAGAAATAACACTATATATGTAGTTCAAAGGTTGAAAAGAGACATGGGCTACTTTTAATTCCGGAGAATGAAATCCAAAGTATTACGCGAGTGAAGTCGCGGACAAAAGCTAGTATGAAATAAATTACTTATTCACCAAGAAACCAGCTATCCTATCTACAGTGTTACAGCAGCAAATAGTATCCAACTCCAAGTAGTGAGCGCGCTACGCTTGACGTCACAATAAGACCGATCGCAAATGTCAGCCACTCCAAACTCTCTCTCAACGTTGTATCGTGAAATGCAATGATTTTAGGCTTGTTATCCTCGGTAATGAAATGTATGAATCGGTACGGTAGCGCGTTTGTGGCTGAGCTCGTTTAACAGCTCGTTTACGAAGGCGCCGAAATCACCAATATGTGCAGTTGTTATCTGCGGTGTGCAGGAATGCGCGCGCGCCTCGAGTCTCGATGCCCGTCGCGATAACGGGTGCGCTGGGCGGCTGATGCGCGCCGCCATTTTGTTATACCACTCTGACTCACATGGCAACTCATAGATGAACTGCACCGAGATGTAGCGCTTATAGCGTAGTTTGACTAGGTGTTAGTCAGCGATCACCGAAGTGAAGCAACGTTCGGTACGGTCAGTCTTCGGATGGGTGACCGCGGGTGGCATTTATAACTGAGCGCTACCGTGGCTCGGATGAGATGTTAAATTTTAGGTCCCGATTGTTTAAATCATTCAGCCATGTTAGAGGCTTTCAGGCTGCTTAAAAATTGACACCTGGCCTAGTATAGCCTATACGAACGAATTACACCGAGATGTGCAACGCCCGATACAGGTTCGCATTTCTCTCGCAGTTTCAATTGTTTTGTAGATGCATAAGTTACCCACCATCCTTCAGCCGTAGGACGTCCACTGCTGCTGGACTTAGGCCTGTTCTATGGATTTCCAATGAGTACCTAAGCCCGATTGGAAGCGGCCTGCATCCAGCGCGTTCCTTCCGTCTTAATTTGATGCCAGTTCAACTAGTTGGTTGACGTCCTACGCTGTTCTTGTTAGTACATGGTCTCCACTCGAGAACTCTACGACCCCATCGGTCATCCATTCTCCAAACTATGTGCCCGGCCCACTGCCATTTTAACTTGCTAATCAGCTGGGCTATGTGGGTAACTCTGGTTCGTCTGCGGATCTCCTCATTCCTGATTGGATCTCGCAGAGGGACTCCGAGCATAGCCCTATCGAGAGGGCTATGCTTGGAGTCCCTCTGCACGCTCATGGAACTCGCACAATGTCTTGTATTTTTTTATTTGTTTACAGCTTACAGCTGTTTGTTGTGTCTATCTATTGTAAATTACTTGAAAGTGACGTTTATAATCGCAATATCTGATCTCATCCTTTAATCGTAAAGCTGCCCTTACACTTGTAATTTGCTTAACTGACGCAACTTAACGCTACATTAAGAACGACCTGTGCAACTCGGTCGAAAAGTCGGGATGATGAAGTATTTATTTATCTCGTAATTTGAGTGCGCGATTAGTCCCGTAGTACATAATAATAATTACGATAAATGAGTTACAAAGAGTGTTTAAATTTGCAAATTTATATCGTAAGTTAATTACTTAAGTAAGTCACTTACGTGAGTAAAAATTACAAGTGTAAGGGCGGCCTAAAACCGACCGCGTTATCCCTATGGTTACTCTGAGCACACAGGTCACCGCGTTATACCTATTCGTAGACTGCCCGTCAGGAAAGAAATCCACTGAAAAACTAAACATATCTAATTTCCATTATAAAACTACTAAATTGAGTAAATTTTCTGTTCTAACTACATTTTCTTGATGTTGTTTTTAAACTTTCGCGATTTGAACACATTATTATATACTACGGGACTAATCACGCACTTAAATTACGAGATAAATGAATACCTCATCATCCCGACGTTTTGGCCGAGTCATCATCACCTCATCGATCGTGGTCACGGGTAGTCAAAGTTAAAGCATTTATTGCAACATATGAAATGTACATGCGGTTCTTAATTAACATGTTTTGTATAGTTATACATATGACCCTGATAAGGGTATGGCAATTTTATTATTCGTATGATTCGTATTGAAACGATTTATTATTATGTTTTCTAGATTATCGTTAAAAAATTCGTCTAATGTGTAATAACATTTGGATAATAGAATAATTTTTAGTTGTTTTATAAAACAGTGTTCCTTTTAGATTATTTTTATAAGGGTAGACTATTACACGGGTGATTAGTCCCGTAGTATATAATAACAATACATTTTCTTGAAGCTGTATCCCGTAATAGGCTTGAGTAGATATTTGAATTATCTCTCGTGAGACCTTTAGTGATCTACTCGTATGAATCATCAAGTTGCTTTCATAACTTAAGTAGTAGTAGTTTACTTAGTTGCAGTATCCTACTAATATTATAAACGCGAAAGTTTGTATGTATGGATATTTGTTCCTCTTTCACGCAAAAATAACTGAACGGATTGAGATGAAACTTTACAATAGTAATGCTTTAACATCAGAATAACACATAGGCTATAATTAATAAAGATATTGCGTGAAACGAAGTTCGTCGGGTCAGCTAGTAGTTAATAAAGACAGATGGAAACAAGAATAAAAGTTCATTATTGTGGACATTTTCTGCGTAGGCACAAAGTTCAAATTGCATTGGTTTATGCGAACAACGAATATACGGAACCCTAGTCACGTACTCGTATGTGTCACTACGCATTTCGCGTCACGTGACCAGACGATCTAGCATACTCTCCACGACATAATTTTATCGACTTGTCAACACGAGACAGAGTTATGGTAAAGTTTATATCTGTAACACTTTCACACGTCGACAAAAAAATGTCGTGGTGCGTATGTTAGGCTAGCGGTGGTGGATTTACATATTTGCCGCCTGTAGGCTAATTTTGCTGCCCCTATCGTCCTAGAATACGTTTTTTTTTTTCAATAATTTAGTAAGAATGTGAAAAGCTTGTTTTATCATTACACAGTATAAAACAAAGTCACTTCCCTGTCTGTCTGTCCCTATGTATAGGTATGCTTATATCTTTAAAACTAGTAACGTGTTTTGATGCGGTTTTTTTACTAGATAGAATGATTCAAGAGGAAGTTAATTATACATATAAACGTATAATACATTTGTGCAAAGCCGGGGCGGGTCGCTAGTATATAATATGAACTGCCTGTGACATTGTAGATTGCCAGGAAGTTTAATTTCCTAGAGAAGTTCATGAATATTTTGGTAAGTCTAGTAAACTTCTAGGTATTTATTTCTAAGAAATAGAACGATAAACCATTTATTATTTTACTCAACTTCACTTTTATAACTTAAGTCAAAATAAATCTCAGTAAGTTGTGAAAGGCAGCTGGTATGAAAAGGAATTCGATCCGATACCACTAATGAAGCCTAAATGTGGTTTTAATGAATACGACCCCATTAAACTATTAATGATGTCTATTAGACCTATTGTCGGATATGTGCCTAACTTTGCGTACATTGTACCGGTTGCTATGTACGTTCATTATTTTTAGACTAGCGACCAAGTTATCAAATCAAGCAAGTAATTGTGTTGACTTTCGATGCGCTAGAATCGAACAAATATTGTTAAAATTTGTGGCCATATTATCGTATGACGTAGTAGATCAGTTTTTTAATTTTGACATAATACGAGTATGATCCAAGGATTGGAACAGAACACTACCACATTTGTTATTCTAAGGAATATAATGGTAAAGGGTCTAGATATTCTATTCTTCTACGACGATCCTAGGCCGTCAAAGCAACCTTCAGACCTCTACCACTAATATTTAGTTTCTCTTCGAATTCATCTGTAGGTATACTAATATAATAAAGAGGTAAAGCTTGTGAGGTTGTAGGGGGTAATATCTGGATCTACTGAACCGATTTTGAAAATTCTTTTATCTACACTAATGTTGTAACATTCTACTTATGTTTCCAATACTTGACTTATAATGACTACTGTTATAGCGCAGACAACAAAACACTCAATTTAAGCAATTTCACATGATGTTATAATATCCACATCGATATCGTAAAATCTCATTATAACATCGCGCGCTCGCTCCTGTTTGGCCCTGCGCGCGCAGCTGCGCTCTCATTGGTTAGATTTTAATGGCGCCAAGTTCACTGTGACAATACACGTACGCGTGAATTTAATGTTTCGCAATATGTTTTATTTTTATTTTTATTAGTGAAGATAAATTAGTGTATGCAACTGCATATAGCACGGGTATTAAAACAATCGTTACTATTATGAAACTCGCTGCGCTCGTTTCATAAACTCACACTCGTGTTTTAATACCCTTCATTATATGACAGTTGCATAAACTACTATTACCAATAGAAAGCCACATTATTTGCGAGTGTCATAGGCTAAAGTAAGCGAGGGCGAAGCCGCGGGCAAAGTCTAGTTAATGTATAAGTACATACATAGACTAACCTACTCAAGTTAGTAGCTTGAGTAGGTTAGTCTAAGGTAGGTACATACATATAACGTAATATGTCGCTTTGGGGTTCCAGTAAGGATAGTAGTAAAATGAAACATTTCTGTTACTTAAATAACATGTTCTGTTATTTTACGTAGTTTTTAAATCTAGCCAAACTAGCAGTTAAGGTATTGTGCTCAAACACAATATTGCATGCTAATCATTGTGATGCTTTTCTAGATGAACATTCAGGAACAAAGGCGATTTTGCACCTGGAAGCCATTTTCTAACGTGATTGTACAAGGAACAACACTAACTACGCTTAAAACCAGCAAAGTATATTATAGCTGAAATTATCTAACAGATGGCGTAGTAAGTAGGGCTTGCAACCCGGATATCCGAAAAATGAGGATATCCGTCAAATTTACTATCCGGATAATTTCCTAATCAGCTATCCGCATTTTTCGGCAGTTAAGGTATTGTGCTCAAACACAATATTGCATGCTAATCATTGTGATGCAATTCTAGATGAACATTCAGGAACAGAGGCGATTTTGCACCTTGAAGCCATTTTCTAACGTGTTTGTACAAGGAACAACACTAACTACGCTTAAAACCAGCAAAGTATATTATAGCTGAAATTATCTAACAGATGGCGTAGTAAGTTACATTTCGCTGGAAACTGGACAGTGGTGAAACCATAGCTGATTATTGAATCAGCTTTCAAATAAAAAACCTAGAGTTTATGAAAACCAAAAGCTTTGCAATATCAAGACCTAATGTGCCTTAATAGTAAAACTTTGTACGCTCAAGAGCGCTCGACTCGGCTTCCCCTATAGTAACCATATTTTTTTTTGCAAAAAATGGCATGACCGACTTTAACCGTGTATAGAATTCGCGAATAGTTCGCACGGATCGATGTAGCACTTTTCACATAATTGTTGATTTATCAAAAATGGCTCAGCTGATTTCAATAAAATGTATATGGGACCAACTTCGAAGTATCAAAAAATTTAATTAAAAATAATCTCTCTTTTCAATAAAAATATGATTAAAAATAAATATAATTATATTAAATAATCAAAATCGGACTACCATGTAAAAAGTTATGCGTTATACATTAAAAAAAATACGCGTCAAATTGAGTACCTCCTCCATTTCGTCGGTCAAAAAGGAAGAAAATTCTCTAAAAATACGTCGGTGAAGCTATTTTTTGAGACATATATCAATATCATTTATTAAATTTTTTAAAGTCATAATTAAAACTAAATACTAGCTGCAACGTATGTCGACTGACTTTTTAATCCGTACTATAATAAATTGGATTCAGCTAGAAAAACTGACTAAACGTAATTTTTAGGTAGGTACGCTTAAATTATTACGAAAATCCTATTCACAATTTCATAACTAGAAAGATACATGAACTACAATTGAATGTAAATCTGTTAATTATACATTTAGTCAGAATGAAATGGTTGATGTAAAATTCGAATCCGTAACGTCACATTACAAGCGACTGCACCCGTTGCGGGAGCTCTACAACAACGTTTTTAACCGACTTCCAAAAAAGAGGAGGTTCTATATTCATCTGTATGTATTTTATTTGTGTATGTTCATCGATAATTTCGCCAATTGCGAACCGAATCGATAAATTCTTTTTTAGTTCGAAAGGGTAAGTATACTCCCGAGATGGTCCCATTCAAATTTTACAGAAACCGGCTGAGCCGTTTTTGAAAAATCAACAAAAATGTAAACAGTTCTTGCGAAATATTTGAATTTTGTACACGATGGAAGGCGGTTGTGCCATTTTTTGTGAAAAATAATTATATTCAGGTACCCATCTACCCATACCCCATACCATAGTGAAAAAGTAGAAACGAGAGCCAATAAAAATTCTCCGCACGTACTTTAGCTATTTATCTCCCCCAAAGTAATTCCACACTTAATTCGCCAAGATTAGTGAAGTTATGAAGAGGGTCAAATAAAAATAAATGTCCTCGCGCATAGCATTCTACTTGCCTCTCCGTGACCTAGTTACTTCAAGTTTTATGCCTAAACCACAAATGATTTAATGGTATTTAGCCTTTAAAACCTAAGTTAAGTGGTAGCCTAGTGGTAGTAAAGCTTGCCTTACAATCGTGAGAGTTCGAATCACGGCGGCCTAAAAACTATGACACCAAGGCTAGCCACCCGGCCTATACGAACTTACTTTTTAGGGTTCCGTACCCAAAGGGAAAACGGGACCCTATTACTAAGACTTCGATGTCCGTCTGTCCGTCTGTCTGTCTGTCACCGGGCTGTATCTCATAAACCGTGATAGTTAGGCAGCTGAAATTTTCACAGATTATGTATTTCTGTTGCCGCTATAACAACAAATACTAAAAACAAAAATAAATATTTAAGGGGGGCCTTACAGTATGGTATCCCATACAGTACGGAACCCTCCGTGCGCGAGTCCGACTCGTACTTGGCCGATTATTTTTATCACGGTCCCGCACTAAAGAGTTGTCTGGGACTGTACGGATTTTCACACCACTGTGAAACTGGCTTTTCAGTAAGGAAAAATGTCGTACAGCTTTTAAACTACCTCTCGCTCATGTATCTTCACATTATTGAATCCTCCAAATCTGAATTTAGAAATCCACCCATCCATCAGAAGATACCTATTGCTGGACATAGGCCTCTCCTATGGATTTTCAATAAGCCTGGTCAGAAGCGTATTGCACCCAGTGCGTTCCTGCGGTCTTAGTATATATCGTCGGTCCACCTACTTGGTGGACGTCCTACGCTGCGATTGCCGCTTGTAATGAGATTAAATGAATGAAATAATTACTAAATAAGTTCTCGTTTTCGTGTGACACCATATATATTATTATTGTTGGTTCTTCTTCGTTTCCGCTAGCGGCGTTGTACAAAATGTATAAAGCCACGTGGAAACTGCTGTAGTTTCCGTTTACATATTATTAACTAATACTTACTAGTATTTCTCTAATTTCTTATGTTTTGAAAAAAACCTAATAAAAATATTAGTAGCCGCAGGATAACTTTAATAAATGTTCAATTCATCATTTAAGATATTTTTGTAAATTTATTTTTTGGATCTCTACTCAGTCAGAAACAAAAAATACTAAAAGGCGTGTGTAATTTTTTGACATAAACATAATAATATTACTTCATATAGTTCTTGGAAATCGGTGTGTGATTTACCCTACAGTATTGGCCTTTTAATAGTCCACTGCAGAACATAGTCCTTAACGGCGTAACACGGATAGCAGTTGGGCCATATCCACCACACTGAGTCGCAGACCCAGTGGGGGTTGGACTCACTTACGCCTCACTGGAAAAACTATTTAGAACCGCTTAAAATCTCATTGCACGGTACCGGGGCTGGAACCCACGACACCAAGATAGTTTGGCAGGAGTTACTGCCACTAGGCCCTTCCCATAATTATTTACCCTAAAGTCAAATAAAACGGAGCAATAATGCCAAAGTAGCTGTCGGCGCCGGCCCGCTCCTTAAATTGGGCGACTTGAAAGGAATGTCCTAAATAAGCATCAGAAACTAATCTCAGTGTAAGTGGACGGGAACTTTAATTTGGCCCTATTAAGCCTACAGTAATCACTACACTCCATTTTTAATTTACTATCGAATTTCAACAATAACCACCGATAAAAGCATTCTTAAATACTGTGGCCATATAGCTTAACTGACACCAGGGCTAACCATCCGGACTTTAAGAACTTATATACTTATAATGCTACGAAGCCTATGAAAGACAGTGATTGACTGTCTTGACCGATTGGGTTTCATGATGTTATTATACAAATACTAAACAATCTTGCCAAATATTATCGAAATCAGCAAATTTCTCCCTTTTTAAGGGAAATACAACCGAAAATACAATGTGGAAGCATTGACCTTCGCTTCAGTTCAGTCAATAATGGTTACTGGAAAAGTAGAGGTAAAATGTTTTCTGGAAAAGTGGAGGGAAAATGTAATCCGATGGGTTGGTCTGATCACATCGCACTGCCCTGGACTCCTTAGTGTGTCGTACATTGCATGTCTCCGAGGACCGAATGGAAGGAATTGTTATAAATGAAAACATTAATGGAAGGTTGAGGTCACGACTCTCAAACATGAGAAAATTGACAAGATACGAGGAAATCGAGCTTTAAGCTATCGCTGTTTGATGATGTTGAGACAAGTACTTAATTGAATTGATCTTGGTTAATTCTTATTATTAAGTTTATTCAAATCAAATCAAATTTATATATTGAACATTAAAGAATGTACTATAACAATGTAGTGCTAACGGGCCCCAAACTAGGCAAAGCCTGTATCTTGGGCACCCTGTGGCCGGTTTCCATAGTTTGCTGTCTTTCTGAGCGTTGTACACATTCATTTGCATTCTTTTCAATAGTTATTTTTGTGTCTAAGTTCATTTAACAACTACCTCTATTGGTAATATTATTTTTGTTAACAAAAAACCTGAGAGTGTTTGTTTTCTGAATGCGCTGCAGTGAACCCCAACAAGTCGAGCTAGAAAGCAGAGCCGTACATCCTATTTTTAAAGCCTTTCGGGCTGTTTTCAACTCCCTGTAACTTTGTTGGAATTAAAGCTCTGAAAATTAAACGTCTGAATTTTTAATTAACCAAGAGTGCATCGTAGAGCTTGATATATTTCCAAATTTCACCTAACTCGAACTATTTGTTTAATAGTTAAACTTTGTTTTTGTCACTGACATACTAACTCACTGATCATCATAATTCTATTGTGCCTACTTCTAGCTAGCATACAAGCTTGTAATTTTGAATATCACGATTATATAGCCTAAATAACAAGGGTAAATTCAAACTTAACCGACTCGTAAGGCCGCATGAACACGATGGTGTGAGCCGTTTTCAATCGATCTTATTAGAAATCCTACGGCTGTTAATGAATGTATAAACATTTGATGAAACGCAGCGTAGGACGTCCACCGACTAGGTGCACTAACGATATTATAAAGATCGCAGGAACGCGCTGGATGCAGGCCATTTCCAACCGGCCTTATTGGAAATCTATAGGAGAGGCCTATGTCCAGCAGTGGACGTCCTACGGCTGATGGATGGGTGGATAGATAGAAAATGACCCGTAAACTGGCCTATGACTGAGAACTAATGATGAGGAAAAAAAAACCGGAGAAGTGCAAGTCAGGCCCGTACACCGAGGGTTCCGTACACATATTGCACCTGAATATTGCACAAAATTGGGAACTAAGTTGTTGAAACCTCAAGACGTAACTATCAATCATTTATAAAGCGTTTTTTTTTTACTTCTCTCCTCATAAATCGAAAATTACACATCGTGAAAATGATTGAAAACCTGTTTTAGCTTGTGCTAATGAAGTTCTTTCATATGATACCCAACATGATACGATTAATTCACTTTAAAATTTGAGCCAATTTTTTTGCATTTAGGCCCTATTTTTATTGATAGAACTATAGTACGATTGGCTAAAGCAGAAAAATAGTAAGGATCCCTATTTTTTTTTTTTAAATTATTGTAGTATGTTACATCGTGGATAGCGTAGCTTTCCAACAGTGGTATAATTTTTCAAATCGGTTCAGTAGTTTCGGAGCCTATTCGATGCAAACAAACAAACAATCAAATCTTTCCTCTTTATAATGTTGGTATAGATTAAAAAACCGGCCAAGTGCGAGTCGGACTCGCGCACCGAGGGTTCCGTACAAACCTGCAAGGTTTACAAAGTTCGTTCATTACGAAAAAAAAAGTAATAAGTTTATATTTATTAAAAAATATATATTTTGTAATGTAACTAAAAATTTAAGGTTTTCGGAATTTTTCCTTTATGTGTGCTATAAAACGTTGCTTCATGCCAAATTTCAAGATTCTAGGTCGACTGGAAGTACCCTTTAGGTTTTGATTCCCTTGCGAGTACTTGCGAGTTTCAAAATTTGCGGCATAAACGGCTGTATCTTTTGATTGCGTTGGCTTAGAAGTTTGATTTTTTCACAGCTTCAAGGGACAGTAGACCTGAGTAATTTATATAAATTTCAGCTTCATACCTCCACGCGTTCCTGAGAAAAAGGGTCTTGACAGACGGACAGACGGACAACAAAGTGATCCTATAAGGGTTCCGTTTTTTCCTTTTGAGGTACGGAACCCTAAAAATGTAGTTTTCAGTTTTATTCCTATGTGTGTACTCTAAGACAATCCTCCTTGCCAAATTGTATGGTTCCAGGTCAATAGGAAGTACCCTATAGGTTTCAATTCCCTTGTGAGTGTCGAAATATTATGCGGATTTTACGACATGTATCAGCCTTTTTAGGGTTCCGTACCCAAAGGGTAAAAACGGGATCCTATTACTAAGACTCCGCTGTCCGTCTGTCCGTCTATCTGTCTGTCTGTCTCCAGGCTGTATCTCATGAACCGCTATAGTTAGAAAGCTGAAATTTTCACAGATGATGTATTTCTGTTGCCGCTTTAACAACAAATATTAAAAACAGAATAAAATTATTAATGAAGGGGGGCTCTCATACAACAAAGCTGATTTTTATAGCCGTTTTTCGCTCTATATTAATAATGGTATTAGGTAGATGCTTGAAATTTTCACAGAATATTTAGTTGGATATTCACTTCAATAATAAATAATAAAATTAAAAAAATATATTTAAAGGGGCTCCCATACAGTACGGAACCCTCCGTGGGCGAGTCCGACTCGTACTTGGCCGATTATTTTAATTGTCCACTGCAGGAAGCAGGCCTACCCACGAAGGGTGATTGTCTTGACACACGGACGAACAGACAGACAGACAGACTGACAACAAAGTGATCCTATGAGGTTCCGGTTTTTCCTTTTGAGGTACGGAGCCCTAAAAAACAATCAAACACATGGATGATGCCGAAACCTCGCGCAGACGTGTGCGTATTTGCGCAACTGGGCCTTGGACTTTCATTATCTTTATCTAACGACGAGCCGAGGCCCGCGGCTTTGTGCAATCGATTATGGCCACATTCGTCTCACTACTTCTATATGCCGAATCAAACTTCGCTGTGTTGTGAAGTTAGCCACGAGGTGCTCAAACCCGATCCTCGCCCAACCGTTATGTCAACTTCAGTCAGGAGTGGGTTTTGCGCAACATGTAGCTGATTTCATAGCTGGCAAGAAGTTTGATTCGGGATTCGGGGACTTTCATTATCTTTATTTAACGATTTAACGAGCTTTGTGCAATCTTCATGTCACATTCGTCTCACCAATTCTATCATTGTGAATAGCATATATTTTTTACACTAGCATAAGTATTTTTTGTATCACTGTTCTTTTTTGTGTTTGTGTGTCTATCTAATGACAGAATCGCTTGAACGTTTTATAGTCTGACCGTTTAACTGAGTCCACGCCTGCGCGGGTACAGGGGCGCGGGGGTAGACGACAGGGACTGAGACAGGTGCGGGCGGCGGGTCCTCACCGCCCGCACCTGTCTCAATCCCCCTTTGTCGTCTACCCCCGCGCCCCTGTACCGCGCAGGCGTGGACTCAGTTTTTTTTTTTTTTTTTATAAACGTTAATATATCATTAACTGATTGAACAAAATTTATGAAATTTTGGATTCTTGATAATAATAATAATAATAAATCTTTATTTCTCTATAGTTTACAAATTATACATACAATTTTAATTATGATCTAGCATAACAAAATGTACAAAAATTTACTGTTGCCGAACTAGGCTAGTGCCTGTGTTTCAGCGTACAGCAACCTCCCTACAGGGTAATGCCTTAATGCCTATTTACTATAGGTTTTAACAATTTTTTGAAAAAGTTTAAATTTAAACAAACTAAAAGAAAAAAAGAATGAAATTAATTTTCAACTTACATAAACTATTGCGAGTATAGTGTAGAATGAGCCTCTCTTTGAGTAAAATGTGAGTGAGTGTGTAATGCATGTATGTATGTGTGAGACATGAGGTCATGCCCACGTGTGTGTTTCTGTGAGTGGGAGTGTATATATGCATGTATGAATGTGAGAGGGTGTAATCTTGTAAACAAGACAGCTTATATCAGTGATAAATAGATTAAATAGTACCTACCAACAAAATTTAGCTACTTCAAAACTTCCATCAAGTTTTCGGTTTCTTCTGAGTTCAATAATTTTAGCCAATTTGTAATTTTAAATTTGACTTCATACTTAGATAAGTTGTAAATATTCAAAATTTTATTAATTTTGTTATATAGAAACGGGCCCAAAAAAATTAAAAATCTTCTAATGAAAGATGTGTTTATTCTTTGAGGTAGTCGGCAAACATCATATTTACGTCTGTTAGGCTGAGACGGAGGAGCGTAAGTTATACGAGAATGTTGCTTTATTATTATACTAACTATAAATAGTTGTCGAACTGTAAGTACGTCACAAGATTTATATAGTAGAGTTGTGTCAAAAAGAATTGGCCTACCAGTACTGATTTTTAAAACAGCGCGTTGAGAAATCTCAATGGGCCGCAAGGTAGTTTTGGGGGCTCCCCCCCAAGATGAAATGCAATACGTAATTAAGGACTGACACAAAGCAAGATAAATTTGTTTTATTATATCTGGTGTCGCAATTTTTCTGAGTTTCTTAAAGATGTAAAAAGTTTTACGTATGCGTTTACTTAAGTTTATTATATGCTGTTTGAAATTCAAATTATTGTCGATGATGATACCTAAATATTTCACAGACGTCGCAGAATCTAAAGAGTTGCAACTACAGTTTTTTTGGCTTAACTGAAAGGCAATGTAAAGTGTGGGCAAATAATTTGAAGTTATCAGGTCTACGAAAATTTGTTATTGAAAAAGTCATGTACTTCGTTTTTTCGGTATTTAAGGAAAGGATGTGTTCACCAAGCCACCTACTAACATCATCAAAGCCAATCTGAGCAGCAACATGTACTTTTTGCCACGTGCTATCTGAAAACATCAGTACTGTGTCATCCGCATACGAAATAATCTGACCGTTATTGAATTTAAGGGAGCACAGATTATTTAGGTATATTAAAAATAGAGTTGGGCCCAAAATGCTGCCTTGAGGAACTCCATATGTAATTGGTAAACCATTACTAATACGGTCACCTATCTTAACACTTTGATACCTGCCAGTTAAATAACTTTTGAAAAGTGCAAGTTGATTACCCCTTATTCCTATACCTGCAAGCTTTTTTACGAGAATTCTGACAGAGACTGTATCGAAAGCTTTTGCTAAATCCAAGAAAATTGCGATGCATTTTTTTCTTTTGTCTAGGCTTTCCGATATAAAACTAGTTAATTTACTTACGGCATCATCTGTTGATTTACCACGACAGAATCCAAATTGATTACTGGAGATAATTTTGTTGTGATCTAAATAACTTATCAATCGATTATTTATTAAACGCTCTAAAATTTTGGAAATGGACGGTAGAATAGAAATAGGTCGATAGTTGTTGATACAGTCTCTGTCACCATTCTTATGAATAGGCAAAATAAGAGATCTTTTAAGATCATCAGGAAATACACCATTCTCAAAACTAAGATTAAAAATATGCGTGAGGGGGGGCACAAGGAAGTCTTTATTTTCTTTCAAGAATTTATTCGATATGCCGTCCCAACCAACAGAGCTCTCATTTTTTAGTCCTAAAATAAGCCTCTCTACTTCCTCTAGATCAGTATCAAGGAGGACAAACGATTGCGTATGCCGATCACCCATATCTGGATTCTGAGTAGTTTTATTTTTATCTATTCTTATGTTCTCTGCCAGATTTTTGCCAATATTGACAAAGTAATCATTGATTTTGTTAACAGATAAATCTGGAGTGCTACACGTAGTTAATAGTTCATTAGGATAATTATCCACTTTATTAGTATCACATATCTCTCGGACCGCAGACCATAATTTCTTGCAATTTTTACCAGCCTTTTTTAATATATCTTCATCATAGGCCATTTTAACTTTTTTAATGAGTGCATTACAAAAGTTCCTGTAACGGGTGTATGTTAATTCCAATATTTTATCATTAGGTGAGCTTTTACACTTTTTGTGCAGATTGTCCCTATTTCGGACACACCTTACTAATCTTTTTATTATTAGACAGTTGCCTTCTTCAAAGTGTGGTTCTTCAAATGTAAAATTAAGTTCCTGATTCACATACACTACCACACCATCATTTCTATTTATATTATTTTTTGAAGCTACAGAGTTGTATCCTTTTAGTAAAGGTGGTGCTGGTAAGCATTCCAACCAGCATTCCGTTAAAACAAGAATGTCACAGTTGAGCTGAAGTCGAGCTAACATAATTTCAAATTTATTAATATTACAGCCAATACTTCGTATATTTTGGGCTAAGACAGTAAATGTTTTTAGAATTAGGGATAAATTGCAAACATCGTTCAAGATCACATTCATAAGCTCTCGATACTTCTAAATCGAGATCATCTGCTAGTTGAGTTGTACTATCCATAAAAGAGAAAGTGGTGGTTTGATCTTGTTATTTTTTTTATATCAGCCAATATAAAATCTTCATTTAAAGTAGTGTTGGTAAGTGAAGAATTGTTAAGTTAAACGGTCAGACTATAGGAAAATGTATTCCATAAGTTCCCAAAGTTTTTTTGTCACGCCCCCCTCTGACCTACCATGAAATATTTTGGCTCAGCGTCCGCGCCCCCTTTACGCCTTGCTGCGCCCCCCTAGGACTCGCGCCCACTAGGGCTCGCGCCCCCCAGTTTCAAAAATCATTTTGAATACATTCTATTCAAATTGATTTCTCTATTGTCATTGACCATCATCCCGGAAGGTTTGTAGAGATGGCGTTATGGTACTTATACAAAACACGTTTTGACAAAACTTGATGACTGGAGTAGGATTGGGAAAATTGACGAAAGAGTGAGTAAGTTTATGCCTTGCAGTGGACGGAACTTCACGGAACCTATGATAATTATTTATCATACACTTTATAAAGCTACAAATCCCTTTATTTAAAGCGAGTTGTTACAGTTCAGCTGCAAAATACTGATGTTTCTTTTGTAGGAATTTTATCTGTCAGTAAATCAAATTGTTAGTTAGTAATTGTACTATGGCTCACTATGGTATTATCTCTATCTATCTCTATGTTGTACACATTTTGTACACTACTTGTTGCTTTTCAAAGTGTGGACATTATCAATGTTTTTTGTATAGATTAATTTTTGCGTTCGGTTCGGGGCTGGTTCCAAAGTAAAAGTTGTTCATAATGATGTATGTACCTACCCCAGAAAGTGCCTGCATTTTGAAAAAAAAACACCCTGACGTAGTAGGTCTTCCACAGCTGTACATAACCTTTCCTACATTCAATAAAATCGGCCAAGTGCGAGTCGGACTCGCGCACGAAGGGTTCCGTTTCATGTTGGAGCCCCCTTAGCCCCATTTCTTTTGTCATTATTAATAGCGAGCAAAAAATCTCATAAATAATCACGATTGTTGTATGGGAGCCCCCCTTAAATATAAATTTTATTCTGTTTTTAGTATAGTAATTTTATTTAGTTTTTAGTTTGTGTTTGTTATAGCGGCAACAGAAATACATCATCTGTGAATTTCAGCTGTGTAGCTATCACGGTTCATGAGATACAGCCTGGTGACAGACAGACAGACAGACGGACATTGGAGTCTTAGTAATAGGCTCCCGTTTTTTTCCCGTTTGGGTACGGAACCCTAAAAATGACCGTTCGGTTAACATCAACCAACATAAAGCAACACAAGTAGACGGGAGAAGCGCTGATAAACAATAAATAACCCAATTTGGTTAAAACACACTTTATTGCTATCTGCTCGGTCGTTATCTGTTTCCCAGGAACGAGACTATTGCGGTTTCACACGGAATCACTCCGGTCGGCGCAATTTGCGGCTCCACAATATTGAAATATCGTGTGGAACTGTGGTTTAAGAATATTATTAATCTCAAAAGAATTTACAAAAAATCACTTACTAAGATTACACACTCATCTATGTACATATTACGTTGCTACAAAGCGCAGCGCGCAGACTAATATAAATCAATAATATAAAACAAAAACACACAGAAGTAAAAACACTATTTGACTATCAAAAACAATGTTTCAACCTGTGATTTTTAGAATGCAATTTCTCATGACATCTTGAAATTGTAAATGTGTTAATTAAAATCAAAAGTTCAAAATAAAATATTAAAATTCTATTTTGGAAAACAAAACCACAAAATCATCGAAAGTAATTCACAAAACACAAAAGTACCCAAAAATCAGCTGCTCCATTTTTTATTTATTTTACCTATACTCGTATGTGAGATGTGAGGTAGTCTTACTGTTTACTTATCTGGAACTGAACTCATAAACAATACTATATTTTTCTTCTGTGTTTTAGCGTTCGTTTAGCGTAGTTTCACTAGGTGTTTCTCAGCGATCGCTAAAGTTAAGCAACATTCGGCAGGGCTAGTTATCAGACGGGTGATCGCCGGTGGCGTTTGCACTGAGCGCTGCCACGACTCGGATGACACGTTAAATTGTAGGTCCCGGTTGTTTCAACCGTTAAGCCATGTCAGGCCTTCAGGCGGTTTAAAACCCCGATACCAAGGCTAACTACCCGGCCTACTACAAATTTACTTTACGTATTTTTACCAAACACAAAGACAGGCAACTTTTTTCTTCGATCACTGAAAATTCCGAGCTTTACGAGCTTTAAACTGTATATAATTTTATTGTATTGTATAGAAATCACTGTTTGACGCTCATCGGTGCAAAGAGAACATTTTCAGCCGCTACGAGTATTTTTTTTACCGTCAGCTCCGTTCGCCGAAAGAATGTTAAAAATTAAAATTTTGGTTAAAACATAAATTACTAGTTTGAAAACACTAGAAAAACACGCTTTACGTGGGCTTTCCTTCAAGTGCAAACACGACTATGATACGATATTCCATCATGGAATGCCAGTGCCTATCTTCCGGCTTCATCATCAGACCTTGAAACCTGATCGTGGTAAAAGTTAATTATAAGACTTTTCTGAGAAATCCAAAACAGCTATGATTCGATTGTCCATCATGAAGTTCCAGTTCATAACTTCCGGCTCCATCATCAGATCAGTTCGACAGTACCATATTATTGTATTGTCATCAGAACTACATACAGCTGATAATTTTCATTACGTTACGACCCTTGTAAGATGGTTAAATTAGTTACCTTAGATTCCATTAAATAGGTTACATACAGGTCGACCTAATAAAAGCGTGTTAATAATAAATGTTTCACAGATAATACAATTTACAGTAAGTTTCTGTCTTGCAATTGAAGTAAATGATGTTTTTAATTTACAATTCCTCATCCTGAAGAATTTGTATGACATTTTTTTAACCATTACCACCGAATGATGATCGCAAAAAGTATGCAACGCACCGGTAACGCCTCCGGTGTTACAGTTATCCATAGACGACGATGACATCTTAGCATCAGGAGGTTTGCCACTGAAACACGTTTTCGGAGATTCGTTCTCATGTTTTAGGAATATATTTTGTTAGTGACAAACGTATCCATATCATTTGCCTATTTTAAACATGTTGCTTGATTGATAAACCAAATTTTCAATTAAAATAATTATTATTGTTACATATTATATGATACTCACATGCGGTTTTTAAAAAACATGTTCTGTAGAGTTATACATATGACTCTATTAAAGTTATGGCAACAGAAGCAACCTATTTGGCTTATGTACTGAAACTTACATATGTGCGAATAAGATAGCTGTGGCACCACTATCGCTAAGACCGGGCACGTAGGCGCCCGCGCCGTGATGTGACGCGTGCTTACGTAACAGCAAATATGCCCAGTTTATGTGCCATCAGTATTTTTATCGCTGACCGCAATGTCACATATTTTTGACACATTATACAGCAATTAAAGAGATTTTTCGTTTATTTTTGGACTGGTCTGGCGGCTGCTGCTTCATATTAGAATGTTTCGTGCAGTTAGGATAACAATAACCAAACATACTTTCTAGTGCGGCTAGTACTTACATCCTAGAAATTATGCTTAATTTCTAAAAGGAAATACGTATTTTCTTACAGTGACATAAAATTTAAAAGTTTACCTGTCTCAGTCTTTCTTTACGTTTATTATCTCTCATTATAAATGTAATACTTAGCTATGTTCAGACACGTAGCTTTTCACATATCTTTTGCGACTACTATACTTGTGGCAACCTATTTCTTGCTATCTCGGTCGTCCTATATCGTAAACGTAAAAGATAAATATATAAAATATTTTTAAACCACTACAAGGTATAACTGTACCAACTTTCAAAACTACACGACGTTTTCCCCCTGAATTTGCTAATTTTCTCAGACTATAGAAACGTTAAAACTAACTTGTCTACAATACTTAAGTTTAAATGGTTCTGTACAAAATACTCTGCAAGTTACCAATATTGTCAGATTTGCTATTTTTAGCGGAATTATCTTAAACCCGTTCTGGTGAATTTATAAGACAAGAGCCCCAGTGTAAAGTATAAATGGCGGGCTATCTATCTATAGCTTTTAGCTAAATTAATTCAGTCCCGTCTATCTTTCGAATCCGCATCAATGATAAACTTACTTGCCAATCAAGTGTCCTTATTTTATAAATACCTACTGAAGTAATGTATATTGTTGCACTTTGTTACTATTTTAATTACTAAATAACGAAGAAGTGTTTTATAAAATGATTCAGCTTTCAATGTTAGATCCTGTAACCTAACAGACTGAACCAAAAAGTTTGTACCTAAAAGTTTCTACCTCTTTGCTGCCATAAACTACTTTATTGCAATCAGTTCCGCTTTTTTTTCTTTCTCTGTGTCGTAACGATTAATACTACTTCCAAAAATGATAAACTGGATATCAAAATCAGTCCATAGGTTCTAAATCTGTACGTTGGACAGACAGTCACACGGCAAATTTTTGACTCTAGAATTAAGAATGATCATAAATAATGCACTGCACTGGAGGCAAACCGCTTCATACCTGTCAGTGTCTTTTTGGAAATCTATAAGGAAGACCTATGTACAGAAGTACTATCCTAGGCTAATAAGACAGTGATGATAATCACCAAAAATAATTCACCCTAACTCTACTTCAATTTTAATCAAATCAATAATAACCAATCATCGCTACTAGTAGCGGGGACCTATTTGGTAATGGTAGATCGTCAGTCAGATTGCTCAGAATGCCAACTAGGTTAAGCTTATTATTCACGAATCTATTGTACGCTGTATGAACAAAATGGCCTCCGACTCGACTCGGAGCTGGCAAGTCTTTATATCAATAAACTGCCGGCAACCAAGGTTAAACAACATCGAAAGCGGGCAGCGTCAAACTAGAACTAAACCTGAAGTTTTCTTAGATTTCGTATTAATATGTTAAACCATAGGTAGGACCTTACAGCTTTAATAACTATTTCATACTGGTACATATGTACTTATTATCTTTTCTAAACTTTATAAATGAAGTAGGTACTTAAGTAGGTACCTACTTACTTATCTAACTGACATGTATCTAATATTCAAGTTAATGTACATATGTACAATATTTCACAAGGACGGACACATACTCGTATTTGTTATTTTCGATTTCCAAAAAGATGTGTCAACCATCGCAATATAGAAGGTCGTTTGTAACCAGACGCGCATTCTATGCATATTTTGATGAAAGCGACTACATAATGAGTTGTGTGCTTACGTTGATTAAAAATACAGTCTTATATTATCACAAAAACATCTTAATTAATGCTATCATTCAGCAAAGAGGTTATTAAATGGCAGCCGCCCATAAACATGGTCAAATGTTTCGATCCGAAGGCTCGCCTTGGTTCTCTGCCAAGGAGCATTTATTTTTGTAGTAAAAGTGTGCGCCGACGCAGCTCCGCCGAGGAAAAGAGCCGTTACCCGAGCCGCGGCGGAAACTGCCGAGCACACCCGAGCGCAACACGATGCGACTTCAACAACACCCATGTGTCGCCGCCAAATAAATCGTCAATTTTCAACCAATTTCAATGCTTACAACTCGAACTTTTCCTTATTTTATGTTCTATCATACCATAAATAAATTAAATCACTAGACATTTCCAGAATTGATGCTATAATTTAGCAGTAAAAGCGAGTTAAAACTTGCGCTGCGTCGGTGCACATGCGCGGTTTTGTCCGTGTCATTCTATTTACATTATCGGCGGAAGACGCAGCCCCTCTGTCGAGAGCGGTTTTTTCTCTCGTTTATTATTATTAACTTGGCGATGTCTGGCACGTACTCGGGGAGTGGAGCGATACCTCGACTCTATTTACTTGCATTTAGACACAAATTGGCGTAGCATATACTGGTGGATACATACATAAGTGGCACGTTGCACGTATGAGTCGATAGCTTTGTTCCTCGCCTTGGGAAGACGCTCGACCGCGTGACTGACGGAATGAATGTCGAATAGAGACAATTTGTAGCTTCTTGCAGTTATAGCCTGCTAATGCTGCATTTGGAAGCAAATTCGCGGGTGAACTTTACTAAATAGGCGTTGCTTTCGAAATAGTTCTTACAGATAGACAGAATAGAATTTGTTTTATTGAGTTGGTAAATGTCTTAATCTTATTGTTAGAGCATAGTAGATACACATTTATGGCACCGTTTTAGTTTAGTTGCTGCGATCAGGTACTTATCTATGTATGTAGGTACCTACTTATCTAAGGGTACACGTACAATCCGTTGACACCTGGAAATTTGAATAATATTTTACTTTTAACACGGGTTTATACACACAATAAGTAAAGTTTTATTGTATTGAAAGTATTAAGATCGCATTGGAGCAGAAATTCAGTACCTACCTAGAGCTTTGTTTCGACAAAGAACATATTTTTAGTATTCAACGTTTTGATGTTTTCAACCTTAAAAAAATTCAACATTTTGGTGATTTCAACTTTCTGGACCTGAAGGATTTTATTTTTATTCAATGAAATCTCTACGATCTACCATATCAACAGTTAAGTTAATTCTTTGTTTTGTTCTGTTGATATGGTAGATCGTAGAGCAGATAGAGTGGTAATACATGAAAGTACCTAATTGATTTTATTTTAGACTGTAAATTAAAATTTAATGAATTAGTACGAGTACTCCTGTTAATAGCTTCAGTCTTCCACAATTATTAGTAAGCATACTTTTAATTACTCGTTGTAAGTGTATTTTTGCACGAACAAAACCTATTGCATTTTTAACGACTTCCAAAAAGAAAGAGGTACTACGAGTATGTTCGTCTCTATGTATTCTTTTTTTTTGTATATTCATCGATATTTACGCCAATTGTGAATCGATTACAAAAATCTTTTTTAGTTTGAAAGAGGATACTTCCGAGGTGGTCCCATTTAAATTTTATCGAAATCGGCTGAGCCGTTTTAGATAAATCTACAAAAATATACATGGATGCCCCATCGGTTGGTGCAAATTATTCGAATTCTGTACACGGTGGAAGTCGGTGTTGCGATTTTTTGCGAAAAATAAATAATTATTTCTTTCGTTTATGAAACGGCGAATGAGCATTTCCAATCTAGCAATAGACTAGTAGGTTAGTAATATCAATCTAATTTCTAGATAACTATATTAACTAAGAATGTGTTCATCGATCGATGCTTTTCCTATTGTATCTATTAAAACGAAGACCTACCGATGACCTATGATAACAAGTTCTTAATACTTACATGGTTATTCCTAATCAATTAGCATCCTTTTATGGACTTATTCTGTACATCAAAACTAACAACTTTTGTCAAAACTAAAAATTAATTGTTATTCCATAGAAAATATCTTTAACCCGCGAGAAAATGTATGGAACAGCTGATATTTTTTTTAGTTTTGACAAAAGTCGCAGAACAAAAGTTGTTAGTTTTGATGTACAGAAAAAGGCCCTAAAAGGATGCTAATTGATTAGGAATAACCCTGTATACGCGGTACTAGCTCTTCCTTCCTTCCTTCCTTTCAGCCATAGGACGTCCACTGCTGAACATAGGCCTCCCCTAAAGATCTCCAATAAGACCGGTTGGTAGCGGCTTGCATCCAGCGCGATCCTGCGGTCTTAATGAGGTCGTCCGTCCACCTTGTGGGTGGACGTCCTACGCTGCGCTTGCCGGTACGTGGTCCCCACTCGAGGACTTTTCGACCCCATCGGTCATCAGTCCTCCGCGCTATGTGCCCTGCCCATTGCCACTTCAACCTGCCAATCCGCTGGGCTATGTCGGTAACCTTGGTTCTTCTACGGATCTCCTCATTTCTGATTCGATCGCGTAGAGAAACTCTGAGCATAGCCCTCTCCATGGCTCGTTGGGCTACTTGAAGCTTACTAATAAGGCCCATAGTGAGAGACCACGTTTCTGTGCCGTAAGTCATCACTGGCAACACACACTGGTCGAAAACTTTCGACTTGAGGCACTGAGGTATGTCGGACGAGAAGACGTTACGCAATTTTCCGAACGCTGCCCAGCCGAGTTGGATTCGGCGATACTAGCTCTATTTCACATCTCGAGTTTAACACTAAATTAGGGTTTACACTTCGAACGGTTTAGTTCTGTTGAGTCTTCTCACTAGGTCCATTTGTTCGAAGAACTGTATATTTCCTCAACATTCACATGGTAACGAAGTTTAATATTAAATGTATCAATAATTATTTAAATGTTTTCGTTCGTTTTCTTATTATCTGTTATCTTATGTATAAGTACTTCATTCGTTCTTCATTCTGAGCAATTTGCTTGCAACAGATCGCTTTTAGCTATAAAACCGTCTTGATTATAATGTGTTTTTAATACTTTATGTAATTTTCAATATGGAAAACACACCTTTGACTGTATCCCATCTGGCTCGGTGACTTGGCCCGGCGCCGGGCCACATGGGAAAGAAAACTTTTAACTGGCCCGGTGATATATTAACCTGGCCAGATGACACAAATCAAGTGCCATCGTCCCCGGTAAGGGGAGAAAAGAGGATACGCCTCGTAATTTGTGAAATACTAACTACATGCATCTATGAAAGGGATTGAACTTATAAATCAAACTGTTTAGTATACGATAATCAGTTTCTAAACGGTTTTATTATTAAAAACAGTTTTATTTAACCTCACTTGCCCGTTTTTTGGGCCAAATCTAGTAATGTAAATTTGACCCCTTTCTCGTGCACAGATTGTTATGATATTTGATACACAGCCTTAGCTTTGTTTAATTTTATTTTACAAGTACCTATGTATGTACTTCACACAGCTGAAATCAAGCAGGGTTTCCATTTCAGGACATTGAATACCTTATATTATAATTCATCTTCACTTAGGTACTTTAAGTTCTACATCAGTAAAGACTCACCACTCTGAATAAGATTTTATAACAAAGTTTATTTCTGGTTTTAAGCTCGTGTCTATAGAATTTCTTATATGTAAACTGTGTTTAAGTATTTTTACCGACTTCCAAAAAAGAAGAGGTACACTATTTTCGTCTGTATATATTTTTTTGTGTATGTTCATCAATAGTTTCGCCAATTATAAACCGATTTAATAAAACATTTTTTAGTTCGAAAGATTATACTGCCGAAGTGGTTCCATTTTAATTTTATCGAAATCGGCTGAGGCGTTGTTATTAAATCAACAATAATGTATATGGATGTCACATCGATTGGTGCAAACTATAGGTATTCGAATTCTGTACATGGTGGAAGGTGTAGCGATTTTTAGCGAAAAATTATTATTTCGAATCTTTTCAGGAAACCGCCGTAGAAAAATGTACATTTTACCTGTACTTACAAGTTACGGAAAACATCGCCGCAATGCATTTAGATTCTGATAGTGTCACACTTAGTAGTTCTATTGTAAAATTTGTCGTTATTTGACGTTTTTCTGATACATGGTTAAGAAATTACTAAAGGAGATAATGCAAAATGGGCTCAGACTAGGTACAGTAGCTCAAAAAATCCGTTAAACTATGATAAATAAATGCGCAGAGTAAAACAACCGCGTCAAATGCTTAATTTATCAGTAATTTCACATTTTCCAATTTGATTTTTTTTCAGTCATTGAATTACTGTCATTTTGGTCGCATGTAACCTTAATACCCGAATACACGAAATTACTTTTAATGGACTCTGTTATTGTAAAAAATAACGGGAAAATCATTTCCGAAAGAAACAAAGCAAATTATGAAATACTGTACCCTTGAGTGGCCCAATATCTATGCATATTTGCAATATCTCGTTTATGTTGCGTACTAAAGAGACTCATTTTAACATTATTTACATTAAATTGCAACAAACCCACATCTCATCTGAAAATTATGCAACCATATAAAATCATATTTATTTGTTAACTCACATTTATATCAGCATTCTAAAATGTCGTATACTTAGTTCCAGTTTAAGTAACTATGTACTACTAAGTAAAGTGTGACAAATTGTATAGACCCAATCACGTACAGCTTTTACCCGTGTAAGGTTTTACAGAAGGGATTTTAGGGAGATATATATTTTAGAACACTAAGCCAACAAAAACAAAAACAACGTTAGGTTACGTTGTTTTTATAATATTTAATACTTACAAGCATTAAATTTTTTTTTTATATGAAGTGGCTTACAAGCATTGCTCTTTAACGAGGATCTGCTGCCACCATGCTGTGTACTGGGCACGCTGCTAACTGACAGGCAGGCTTGTTTATTTGTATTATCATAGACCTTCAGTTTTCTACGAATCAACTTGTTTTTATTTAGTTAAATTATAAGATTTAGAAAAAATACTTCAGTATCAAACAGGCACTCAGTAACTTGCGCAGTTATAGTTGTAAAGCTTACGTCATTACGTAATTACATGAATAGGCAAACGTAGGACAGGCGGTACACGGGCAAATTAGTATTAAATTATTCATTACGAATACACTTCCTCCAATCTATGTAGGTACATAAACATTATATTCAGACGTAATTGCATATAATTTTGTATCCATATTTATTGTAGTGTATAATTATGATATAGATTTTTACATCTTAGAAGCTGACCCTAGTCCGCTTTTGAACGAAGGCCTACCTTTGTAAGGCGATAGAGTCACCCAGTCGCGGGTTGGTGAATTCACGCCATCGTATTCCATGTCCGATCAAAAACATCCTTGCGATGTTGGTAATAGCTTGAAAGTTACTAGTAAATTGTTACTATTAGGTATAATATCTACACCTATTGTAGGGTGTCATTGTATTGGTCTTTATAATCCAGCAACTTTGTCGTTTGAGAGTATGGGGTAGTATGCGTCAAATCCTGTAGTTCTGATGTTTTGCAGACATGCTTGTTATGCTGACCTAGTAAATAATTCAAGTTTGTGACCTCGAGCGCCGAACGCAACTTTGTCAAAAATCGAAAAAACTGCGAAAAAGTCGTTATTTTTTCAAATTTCGGCGTTTATAACCCTAAACGACTAGATTTTGGAAAAACTTTCTTAGAACGTTATTAAAGTAGACTAAATTTGCTTTGCCGTGGGGTGCCGGCAGAGTAGAATAGCACCCCCCTCTAGTACCAGGTGTCGTAAGAGCCGACTGAGGTACAGCGGAACCGACTAATGGCGGTATAACCATTCGACTAAAACGTAGCTAAAATGGCACAGGGCAGGGATGGGGAGCAGCATCCCTGTCGCGAAGCTACGTTTCTGCGATCGCCACCACGCCTGCCCAGCGCGGCGATTATGGGCAAAAACCCCAATATGGAAAAAACAAACAGACCAGGCCCCCAGTCCCCAGCAGCTCCGCTAGCCCGGGGCTACGGTAGCGGCCCCGGTAACGGCGGAGAAGGGGGTGCTAAGAATCGCTGGCAGACGCCCGGCTACCACTCCTGTAAACGACGACTGGCCCTGGTAACACACAACGTGCGCACGTTGAGGACTGACGAGAAGATTGCTGAGTTGGAAGAAGAGTTGAGTAGGTTGCATTGGGATATTGTGGGGTTGTCTGAAGTCCGTAGAGAGGGGGAGGACACGATAACCTTAAACTCCGGCAACCTGCTTTACTACCGGGAAGGTGACCAACGGTCCCAAGGTGGTGTTGGTTTTCTCGTTCACAGGTCCCTCACCAACAACATTATTACCATCGAAAGTGTGTCAAGCAGGGTGGTATACCTAATACTCAGAATATCCAAGAGGTATTCGCTGAAGGTCATTCAGGTATACGCACCGACATCGTCACACCCAGATGATGAAGTGGAGACTATGTATGAGGACGTAAGTCGGGCCATTCATATGTCTAAGACCCACTTCACTGTTGTTATGGGGGACTTCAACGCAAAGTTGGGCAGAAAAAACGATGATGAGCTGAGGGTGGGGCAATTTGGATATGGGCAACGGAACCCGAGGGGCCAGAGACTGGCTGACTTTCTGGAGAGAGAGGAACTCTTTATGATGAACTCTTTCTTCCAGAAGCCGCCTCACAGGAAATGGACCTGGATGAGCCCTGATGGTTCCACGAAAAACGAGATAGACTTCATCATGACCACCGAGAGACGAATATTTAATGATGTCTCCGTGATCCACAGGGTGAAAACCGGCAGCGATCACAGAATTGTACGAGGCACATTAGATATTAATGTTAAGCTCGAAAGGTCCCGCCTGATGAAGTCCACGCTCCGACCTACTCGTGAACATATCCAAAACCCCGAGGACTTTCAGCTCGAGCTCTCGAATCGTTTTGCTTGCCTAGAGAACCTTGCGTCGGTGGACGAGATCAACAACGGGCTCGTAGAAACTGTCCAATCGGTGGGTGCTAAGTTCTTTAGACCCCGCCGTTCAAATAAACCGCAGAAATTTTCCGATCATACTGTAAATCTCATGGCCGAACGACGCTCACTAAGATTGCAGTCTTCCGATGATGCAAAGTCATATAGGCGTCTCAATAGACAAATTTCGAAATCCTTGCGGCACGACATCCGTCTTTTTAATACTGAACACATTAAAAAGACAATAGAGCGAAACAAAGGCTCCAAAGTGTTCGCAAGAGATTTGTCTATTGGGCAAAGCCAATTGACAAAGCTGAAGAGAGAAGATGGAAGTATAGCGTCGACCAAGGCAGAGGTATTAGAGGAGATTGAAAGGTTCTATGGACAGTTATACGCTTCGGTCGCTAAGCCTGTTATCAGCGCGGCCAAAGATCCAAGAGCCAAGCTGACCCGACACTTCACCGAAGATATCCCGGACATCAGCCTGTACGAGATTAGAATGGCCCTGAATCAGCTTAAGAACAACAAGGCGCCGGGTGATGACGGTATCACATCAGAGCTTCTGAGAGCGGGTGGAACACCGGTACTAAAAGTCCTCCAGAAGCTTTTCAACACCGTCGTTCTCGAGGGCATCACGCCAGAAGCATGGAACAGAAGCGTGGTGGTGTTGTTTTTCAAGAAAGGTGACAACACCTTATTGAAGAACTACAGACCCATCTCGCTTCTGAGCCATGTTTATAAGCTGTTTTCAAGGGTCATTACGAACCGTCTCGAGCGCAGGCTTGATGACTTCCAGCCTTCCGAACAAGCCGGTTTCCGAAAGGGCTTTAGCACCATGGACCACATTCATACGCTGCGGCAGGTTATACAGAAGACCGAAGAGTATAACTTGCCACTTTGCTTAGCGTTTGTGGACTATGAGAAAGCCTTTGATTCGGTCGAGACTTGGGCTGTGCTCGAGTCTCTCCAACGATGCCGTATTGACTATCGGTACATCGAAGTGTTGAAGTGCTTGTATAATAACGCCACTATGTCGGTCCGAGTACAGGAAGAGAGCTCCAAGGCGATCCCTTTAAAAAGAGGCGTAAGACAGGGAGACGTAATTTCTCCGAAACTGTTTACGGCTACTTTGGAGAACGCCTTCAAGCTCCTGGAATGGAAAGGATTCGGCATCAATGTCAATGGCGAATACCTCACTCACCTTCGGTTTGCCGACGATATCGTGGTCATGGCAAAATCGATGGAAGAGCTCAGCACGATGCTCGAAGGCCTCAATCGGGTTTCCCAACAGGTGGGTCTTAAGATGAACATGGACAAGACGAAAGTCATGTGTAATTCCCATGTTGTACCCACCCCGATCTCTGTTGGGAACTCGGTTCTTGAAGTCGTTGACTCGTACGTCTACCTTGGACAAGTAGTCCAGTTAGGTAGGTCCGACTTCAAGAAAGAGGCCAATCGCCGAATCCAACTCGGCTGGGCAGCGTTCGGAAAATTGCGTAGCGTCTTCTCGTCCGACATACCTCAGTGCCTCAAGTCGAAAGTGTTCGACCAGTGTGTGTTGCCAGTGATGACTTATGGCACAGAAACGTGGTCTCTCACTATGGGCCTTATTAGTAAGCTCCAAGTAGCCCAACGAGCTATGGAGAGGGCTATGCTCGGAGTCTCTCTGCGAGATCGAATCAGAAATGAGGAGATCCGTAGAAGAACCAAAGTTACCGACATAGCCCAACGGATTGGCAAGTTGAAATGGCAATGGGCAGGGCACATAGCGCGGAGGACTGATGACCGATGGGGTCGGAAAGTTCTCGAGTGGAGACCACGTACCGGCAAGCGCAGCGTAGGACGACCACCCACAAGGTGGACGGATGACCTCATTAAGACCGCAGGATCGCGCTGGATGCTAGCCGCTTGCAACCGGTCTTATTGGAGATCCATAGGGGAGGCCTATGTCCAGCAGTGGACTTCTTATGGCTGATGGATGGATGGGAAATTTGCTACAATATGATACTAGAAGTGCCACTGTAGACCCAATGATTTCCGAGATTAAGCTTTTCAAAGTTAACATTTTTTTTAAACTTCGCAATTTTGCCTTGCACCTTGTATTCAGTATTTCAACCAGTAACCTTAAATGAGAAGCAAGGGTTAACGAACATTGCAGTAGTAAATATCCCGGAAGGTGATGATCTGTCGTCGAATTGGAGGATGACTTGTGGGCACAAGACGTCGACGATTCATCAGATCCCAATACGTAGATCCAAATACGGACGAACCTCAACTGGGACTTTCCAAGAGAACTATATTAATTTAATTTATTAATATTGAATATCACTCGATTTCCTAATAAATAAACTTGTTAGCTTTTGTTTATTTATTTATTTATTTCAGTTCACCAACATTGTGTACATCAATACATTGTCAAAAGAAAATTATACATAAAAAATAGGAACTAAATGTCACAATAATTATAGGTAAAGACAACATGCATTAATATCGAGCAAAACATTGTAAATATTAAAATAGAAAATAAATTACAGTCAAAATTCAAATATTGAGAAAAATAAAACTATGCAGTCAAAATTCAAAGAGAGAAACAACAACAAAAATCCTTTAAACGTAGTCCAAATAAATTCGTTGTTGTAGGTACTTATCTTTTTTCTTCATTATTCGTAGCTTAGCTTGAACAGCACCGTTCACATTTCTCATTTTCTTTTTTAACATCCCAGCATAAAAGTACAGAGCTTCGATAATATAATTAGGGTCAAATATCATTCGATCGACAGCATTGCAAAAAAATGTGAAGCCCGTAAAAAATTATAATGATGATGATCAGCAAGGGTCGCGCCGCTGTTCATAGGCCTCCCTATAGATTTACCGGCTGGAAGCGGCTTGCATCCAACGTTTCCCTGCAGTCACAATGAAACAATTGAAACACTTAGTACGAGTATCTCAAATATTTAGTGTTAAGTCGCTGATTCAGACATTTGTTTTCGCTTGCTTTTGTCGCCCATTCAGTATTTCCATATGCCTTTAATTAAATTAAAATTCGAATTAATTAATATCTTTAATATCTTCGGTTCAAATTAAAAGGCATTCGATTACCCATTGAGAAATAGTTTCAACGTATTCTTAAACAAGTTGATTTTTCTTTGAGAGAGTTTCACGGAATTTGTTATACATCCTTCTGGCATCCTGCGACCCTGTGAGTCATGAGATTATACTCGTACTCGTATGTAGGTAAACGAAAACTACAGTAATTTGCGTATGGCCATACATTGGCATTAGCGGAAAAGAAGAATAATCGGCCAAGTACGAGTCGGACTCGCGCACGGAGGGTTTCGTACTGTATGGGAGCCCTCCTTAAATATTTATTTTATTTTAATTTCATTATTTATTACTGAAGGGAATATAAAACTAAATATTCTGTGAAAATTTCAAGCATCTACCAGGTACCATTATTAATATAGATCGAAAAACGTCTAAAAATTCAGGTTTGTTGTATGGGAGCCCCCCTCAAATGTTTATTTTATTTTGTTTTTAGTATTTGTTGTTATAGCGGCAACGGAAATACATCATCTGTGAAAATTTCAGCAGCTTTCATGGTTCATGAGATACAGCCCGGTGACAGACAGACTGACAGACGGACATCGAAGTCTTAGTAATAGGGTCCCGTTTTTCCCTTTGGGTACGGAACCCTAAAAACTAACACAAATGTATGGAGCCAGAAGAAAACGATGAAAGTTTTCATTTATAAAAACTCAAAATAAGGCCCCTGGTGTTGATAATGGTCTCTACTGAACATTTTTACACCATGTCCACTGACCATGCTTCCTAAACGGACGACGTTCGTTCAGTGTTGCCAATTTAGTGACTTCGTCACTGTAAATGACGATTTTTCAATGTTTTAGCGAAACAAACGCTTTAGCGACAGTCATTATAATTCATCATCATCATCATCATCTTATTTCGGCCCACTGCATGGCATAAGCCTCCTCCCCTTTACGCCAATTATCCCTGTCCTGTGCCAGTATAATTACAATAAGCAAATAATTAATCTGTTTAACATTCTGCTCCCACAGCGCAGGCCGTCTCTCTGCTCAATGCCCTGAATGCTCAACATCCAGATGTTGACATATTTTTGGTAAAGTTTCATGTTTTTGTAAATGCGTGTATCAATTTTTTAAGTTAGTATCTTAGTCTAGTAATCTTTGAATCATTCTGCTAAGGACATTAATTTTATTCTCATTTAATTATTTACTATGACATTTATTTTTATTTTTACTTTTTATTTCTGACATTTTATTTTGAGATTTTTATTTCACTTTGACATTTTTATATTATTGACTTGTTCTAATTGTTTTTTTTATTTTGAATGTTTTATTTTTTGCTTGTTTAATTGAATGTGTTTAAATTGTAATTTTAAATGTAATGTAGCTTGTCGCATGCCTTGGCTCACGCTGTTAGTGCGGCAAGCAATGGAAATTAATAAATAAATAAATAAAATAAATGAAACTAAAACATTTGTTGATTTAACTACAAGTACAGTAGATGCACCGGTGGTGGCCACTGCCCCGGTTTTGGCTATTTTGTGTCAAAATTATAGCATAAATAGATTATAAACAATGTAACACTATGATAAATAAATATTGTTTGTGTGGATGTCAAAGTAGGAAAATTTCATTGAAAAGTATTAATGTAACATTAAAATTGCTTACACAATAATTAAAATTCAAAGTGGCCAAAAATTACACTAAGAGAAGGCCACAACCAGGGCATCTACCCTATACTGTATTCCTTGTTACCTACGTCTTGACGTAACTAAATTGCCAACATTGACTTCATTCATTCGGACGACTTCCATTAATGAGGCATCGTGAATAGCGGCAATAACACGCTGTTGTAGCTCTTAAATTGTCAGATTACATGATTACTAGTTTTACTAAAAAGCCAATGATGCTATCTGTCTCAGGTTCATTCAATTAGAATTTGATAGACTTCATTATTGAAATTGAAAACTAGAGCCTCTAACATAATGGTCATACAAAGAGTACGAGACTACTTCCTAAAACAAAAAACAAATATCGAACGCACTGTGGTTTATCAGAATAACAGAGGTTGAATGATAAAAGAGGAAATAGAGTCTCATGGAGTGAGATATAAATCAAGGCTGGAGAAGCATCCCAACTCCTTGGCGGGTCAACTGACTATCCCTGAAACCATACGTCGGCTGGGAAAGCGGCGGGACATCTCTGGCCAGGATTAACAATAATCATGAAAATAGATGGGATAGCTCCGCTGGGAGCTGCACCATAACCGTTATAAGAGCACATCTCATTTGCTTATAGAATACAAAAAAATATTGAAACGTTTACGAAAGTATTTTTCTATATTTTTCATTTTTTATCGTTTCAGTGGGATAGGGTTTTATAGTTCTGAAAACTGTCAATATTAGTTAAACGATAGAAAACATTGAGTTAATCTAGAAGTTTGCGGGTCATGTAACAAATCACATTTGGAACTTTCTCTTGAATGCTTACGTACAGAAGTTGTCACTTAGGAGAGCGGTAGATACTTCCATTCTATCAGTCAAATACTCCTAACTTAGAGATTTGGTAATGCCTAGAAGAGATCGCTTATAGTAATAAGGCCGTCCTTTGTGATACAAACTGGCCCTCTGTTGTATTTTTATTTTCTTTCAAATGCCTACAATATATCGAATTAGCATTTTTTTCGTTTTAATTGATATTGATAACGTAAAAAAAACTTAATCACATTTGTTACAATGAAGATATCTCGAAACGTCGAAATGTTTACATAAACGAGTACCTACTCGTACATGAGTACACGAACACAAAGGTGTAAAGATTTATTTTACCCTTACAAATATTATAAATCCGAAAGCGTCTTGATTTATTTGTTATCTTGACACAAAGCAAAGGGTTAGCTTGATTTTTGGAGGGATATAGTTTAAAAGTCCTATCCTATAGGTGTGTGTGAGGCGTGTCATACTTGTTATCCCGGAAAAATTAGAAGTTCCAGTATGATGACGTGGGTAAAAGCTAGTGTTAAGTGTAAGGACAAATACAGAATTAAAAGGAAGTAGTAGTCAGAGATCAGAGAAAGACAGCTACAACGTATAAAATGTATTGATTACCGTTGTTACAATAAGGAAATTTGAATCTTAATATAATCTACCTACGCAGTGCGCTAAGACCTGACGTCTAGTGCTTATCAGCTAAACATGGTTAGATAAGATTGTACGTGAATTGTAAATAACGCGATACAAGGGTGAAATATAGATCAATTTACTAAAATATCATGTCAATATGCCACGTGTCCTGCCCACCTTCAGATTGATAGTGTTGTTTTTAGTCAAGTAAATTATTGTCAATTGTCTAACATTCCAAATTCCAGGGCACACATAAAACCTATCTGCCTTACAAACGCTCGGTACATAGGATCATTTACGAACATTGTTCGTGTGTTCGGGTGAGAGCGGCCCGATTTCATTTTATGAAAACACTCACGTTACATACGTTTGTGTGTGTGTGCAGGCTGCGAGTGTGCGTGGCCAGATCTCGCGGGGTGGCGGTGGCATAGCTGCAGATAGATGGCGCTTGAAGCGCTGTTTGTGTTGGTAGAGCTAGGACCTGTTAGCTTGGTGGCTCTGTGCTTTAACTTTGGTCCAAACTCTACAGTAAGCTTAAAGACATGTTCTTCAGTTGTTTCGTTTGCGTTTTAGCGTTTTTGTACATAATCGAATGTACTCAAGATGTTTGTGTATAGGTAGTTAGAAGGTTTCTATGTTATACCATAATATATAATTATATTAATATTGTTTCTGTGTTACTCTTGAATGATTGTACTAAATTTGATGTAAATGAATAGTAAATTAGCAGCGTAACATCTTTGATGTATCGGGTATGAACCAGTGCTAATCGTGGGTCGAACCTAGATACTATTAGCACTGAACAAAGACAAATGGCACCGTAAGAGAGAGGCCTATACCCAGCAGTAGGATAAGGAAGGCTGCGGATGATGATGATCGGGTATGACGCTCGGGATAACATTGAATTTAAGAAATAATTAGCTACACAAGAGACTGAAAAGTTTATCTAAATCAAGATTACAATTTGAATGTAGTGTAGACAAATTTTAATACTGTAGTGTTGACATTCAAACTGCAATATATCTACATTATGACAGCCTCGGTGGCTCAGTGGTTAGTGACCCTAACTTCTGGGTCAAAGAGGCGTGGGTTCGATCCCCACCCAGGGCAAATATTTATGTGATGAACATAAGTGTTTGCTCTGTGTCTGGGTGTTATTTAGGCATTATCTATATACGTATGTGTTTAAAAATAAGTATATGTAGTATATCAGTCTCTGGCAGCCATATTACAAGCTTTGCTTAGTTTGGGGTCAGAGGCCGTGTGTAAGATGTCCCCTAATATTTATTTTATTATTTATTTATTATAATTACTACGTACTAGAATATAAAACAGGGATATTTTTCATTGATGTTGCTCGTACATACCTAATTTTAATAATAATTGAAAAGTAAGTATATGTGAAGCGATATTTGAGCAGGTGGCGGGTCTACGTTCCATCTGGGTGTGGCGTTAAGAAAGCGACACTCTACTTTTTTGCATAACATCCTGTTAGTCAAATCCGCATTGAAACCAATTATTTAAATCAATCAGATCGTTTATTTGCTAAGAATACATGTGCAATACATGTCATATAATTGTAAATTTGACAATCTACTTTACTAAAAGGATTCACCGAATAGTGGGTAGATATACTCACTATTTGGTGAATCCGTTACAAAACTTTTAACGGGTGAATTCTGAAAAAGTCGGATTTACTGCTCACAAACATTACTCTATCCTATACGAAATCTTAGTACCTTATAAGCGGAGAACATAAAGTTATTTTCTTAAACCTTTAAACAAGCAATACTTGAAAATTTATTTTGTTTGTTTCTCAAAAAATTCGAGACCGGTCTAATTTTATAGTGAAATATTGGTATTTAGATGGAGCTTTTTATTCGAAGTTTACATGTGTATGTTTACATGTTATTCTCCTCCAGAGCTACCTTTTCAGTGTTTCATTTTTTTAAATCTTCGATGAGATGGCCGCGGTAGTCCACATTTTCCGTTTCCCTTTGACGGAATGAACCGAACCTTAAATCCAAAATCACGAAAAGCTTAAATCACATAGATACTTACTTGTATGGTCTGTAATACTTAGCGTAATGAAAGTAAAGTTGGAGTATACTAATAACCCTACCAACGGAACAATATTTCACAAATTAAAAAAACAAAACAAATATACGAACTATGCCTATAATATACGAACTTATCATGAATTAACCTAAAAATATCTCGTCTAAAGATATAAGAAGAATGTCAAAATGCATTTAAACCGTATTTTATAAAACTTGAAATGATGTCCCTGGTGTCTATCTATATATTCGAAATAAGTAAATTTGTCAAAAGGCACCCTGACTATTTTAACAAAGCGTCTGACAAATCGCTCAAAATTAGATCACAATACAGACATAAACTCGTGGGATCAAAGTCCAACTTAGAAATGCATAGTTCCTGCCCGCATTCTATGGCTATAAAAATATTTAATAAACTGCCAAATTATCTAAAAGATATCGAAAAGGAAAATACTATTTTATAAAACAACTAAAAATTATTCTATTATCCAAATGTTATTACAGATTAGACGAATGTTTTAACTATAATCTAGAAAACAATAATAAATCGTTCCATTACGAATCATACGAATAATAAAATTACCATACCCTTATCAGCGTCATATGTATAACTATACAAAACATGTTAATTAAGAACCGCATGTAAATTTCATATGTTGCAATAAATGATTTGACTTTGACTTTGCATGTTATATTAATGATATTTCAAGTGCCTCTGTTTTGGTAACCAGCACGCTACTGCAACATAAATGTTACTCGTACAAAGGAGCGTCGAAATCTCTGTGACGTGACCTCGTCCGGGGTTATACATAAGTTACGTACACACATACTTGTGAAAGCTAAGATATTATATACCTACCGAAGCCGAGTTGCGCAGTGCGATGCGCCGAGGTCATGGCGAGATCTAGCGACATCTGTTCTTTCCTTATTTTTCTAACTTGTATTTACACTGAACAGTATTCAGAAATTCTGATCTGAATAATAGTTGTGCAACACGAGATAAGGAGCAAAAACATTAAGAAGTTGCACGTTAAGTGTCCACGTTTCCTTTCTACCGGGCCCTGAATACCATTTAACTCCCACATATCAGTCGTTATCGACCTGTTTTACTGCTGTAAACAGCTTAGGACTGATCTCTTCTAAAAAATTTGAAGCGTTAGACTGTAGTCCACCACGCTGCCCAATTGTGAGTTAGCAGACTACATCAAAAGAAAAAGGATTTCTTGTTTTAAAGTAGTATCAAATTCATACGTACAATTTGTCTGGAAAACAGAAGTATTCATGTACAGTAAAAATATCACGGGCAAAATAATTGGGTACACAATAACAAAACATGAAAAACTCAAAATAAAAATGCAGTTAAGTTTTGCTACATAACTGGCTAAACCAACTCAACATTGCTGTTTGTTTACTACCAGCGCCCCTAGCATGGCAATTAGACAAATTCGCTTTCCACTAATTTATCCTTTGAAGCGAAAACAAAGTATGTAGGTATTTACATTGACAACTGACATTTAAAAGTGGATAAAATAGTTTAATTTCTTTGCCATGCTAGGCAGGCAGCTCTGATATTCTGTAACCACTAACAATAGTGGTTTTTTTTAAAATTCTGAATAGGTTTGCTTTTGACCACATACTGCCTGATGTTGAGCAGATAAGCAGTCTAGGTTGTAGCACGCTTACCTAGAAGATACCTATTTACTCGGGATTTGAAGACGCCCACGTTGTACTTTAGCGGAAAGACAGACCCAGCCAAAGCGTTCCACATTCTGGCTGTTCGTATGAGGAATGAGGATTCAAAACGCTTGGTTCTAACGCGCGGAATGTCCACCATAAAAGGGTGGCGCTTTGGTCGCGTCTGTCTAGCCGTACGATAGAAGAAAGGGGCAGGTAGGACCAGATTGTGCAACTCTTGGGCGCACTTACCGAATTATGCCTAATTGTAGTTTCAGCGGGCCCCAATCTCGGCTAGGCCACTGTCCTGCCAGGCCTTAGAACATGTAAATCAGAGCTTTTCATTTCAGCGATGATAAGTATTAAATTAGTTTAACACGTATATTATTGTCAGATGTTAATTAATATAGGTATTCGAAAACACGTAAAACTCTCAGACATCTTTCTCAAGACGTTTCCTCAAGGTGTGTTCCTTTGCTGTTTGAAGCTAACGACGATTAAACGCACTTACGATGATGAAAATAGAAGCTAAGTGATAAAGTACAGGCAGTCTATTCGTTGTTTTCTTGTTATTTTATAGTATCAGCAATTCCTAGATCTAGTATTTACGGTATATACCTACATAAAAAGCTTTTCCTCATAGCACAAACTTATAAATAAAAATGTATTTTTAACCGACTTCCAAAAAGGAGGAGGTTCTATGTTCGTCTGTATGTATTTTTTTGTGTATTTTCTTCGATGATTTCGCCAATTATGAACACAATCAAAAAAATCTTTTTTAGTTCGAAAGGGTTGTCCCATTTAAATTTCACAGTAATCGGCTGAGCCGTTTTTAAAAAATCAAAAAAATTGTTAACAATTCGAGCGAAATATTCGAATTACAAAATTCAACACGAAAATATTTATGATAGCTCTATTTCAGTTGAAAATGGTGTATAAACCGAGTACAAACGAACGATCGGAATTTAATTTACTTTTAAGCACGTATCACGCCGATAAATGACGTTCAAATCATTGTAATCACTTATCGAGCTTACATTAGTATTAAACACGAAAACAAAATCATTACACCATACATATCCGGTTTATAAAGTTTATTTTAGTCTGAAGGTCGGCTCTAGAGACAAACATGAGTTACAAAATATCTGCTCTAAGAGTAAATAGAGATAGATGATTAAAAAGAAAATGTTTCTGTAGTTACACTTCCAAAACATTTCTACTGTACTATACCAGCCTTTTTAATAGTCCACTGCAGGACGTAGGCCTACCCACGAAGGGTGAAAACATTTAAATGTGTGTAAAATTAAAATAACTAAATAATATTGGTCTTTATCGTTTCGAGTCCTCATTCCTCATACGAACAGCCAGAATGTGGAACGCTTTGCCTGGGTCTGTCTTCCTGCTAAAGTACGACGTGGGTGTCTTCAAATCCCGAGTAAATAGGTATCTTCTAGGTAAGCGTGCTACATCCTAGACCTCATATCTGCTCAACATCAGGCAGTATGTAGTCAAAAGCAAACCTATATGGAATAAAAAAAAGAAAAAAAAAGATCTTAATTATGTATTGGACTAAAAGGCATTATGACGAAAAAATATATAAAGCACGAATTAGAATTTCGCGGGAATTGCTGTTCTAAACAAAATATGTTAGGTAAAATTAGATGTATGGGCGATCAGGATTTCAACCTTTCAGTTGTACTTTTGCAATTACAAATTGTTTCCATAATAAAGTTCACAATAACGAGCTGTTGCATTCTAGTCTTTCAGACACTTCCATTACACTAGGACCTTTGTACCTACTAAACCCCTTCAGTGGCCAGCCTTTGTGCCTGCCGTAGGGTACCGGATCTCCTTAGAAACGAACCCACCATTTTCTTCCTAGGTTGCCTTACGTGCTTAGATCCCCAAAAGCTAGTGACGTCACTTCGATAAATCGTTTTTTTTTTTTTACTTTTCTCGTCATGTATCGTATATCACACATCGTAAAAATAATTGGAAGCCTGTTTTAGCTTGTGCTAATAAATATCTTTCATATGTTACCCACATGATACATTTCATTCACTTTGAAATTACAGCCCATTTTTTTAGCATGGAGGCCCTATTTTTTGTTTTTAAATTAAAAATGTACAGTTTCAGATTTATTCCTACATTTGTACTCTAAGACAATGCTCCTTGCCAAATTTTATAGTTCTAGGTCAATGGGAAGTACCCTATAGATTTTGATTCCCTTGTGAGTTTCCAAATATGTGTTATTTTACGACATATGGCTCTAACTTTTTTCTAAGTTAACTGAGAACTATGATTTTTTCACAATTGCAAGAGGCCGTAGATATACGTTTAAAGTTTCAACTCTTTAACTTTACGCGTTCTTGAGATAAAAGGTCTTGACATACGGACAGACGGACTACAAAATGGTCCTATAAGTGTTTTTTCCTGTTATGGAACCTTAAAAAATGGCGCAGATACGTGTCTAATATTTTCTGAATATCTATCTGACTGACTAATTATAATTTTCAGTCATCTTCTCTTTAGGCTTTCTCAAAGAAAGCCTATTTCTTTGTTGCGTCAAAGAGTTTTCCATCGTTGACCATGAAAGTAAAAATTGCAAATTGCACGCTTAGAATATCAAAATACGTAGATAATGTGGTGTAGAAAGAAGTAGGCATGATTACGGTATCGGCCGGCGGGGTACAGTTAGTTCCGCGTTTTGTAGGTTGCACCGTTCACTGCATTCTCTTATGCTGCTCCAATCTGAACCGATATTACTGTACGCTACCGCACTTGAAATACCACTGAACAATCCTTACTACTTGATTATGAAAACTACTAGCGACCCGCCCCGGCTTCGCACAGGTGTATTATACATATAAACCTTCCTCTTGAATCACTCTATCCATTAAAAAATACCGCATCAAAATCCGTTGCGTAGTTTTAAAGATTTAAGCATACAGACAAACAAACAGACAAAAAGCGACTTTATTTTATACTATGTAGTGATTGTGGTTTTTGACCGACTAAACAGAGGAGGTATATACTCAATTCGAAGCGTATATTTTTTTTATGTAAAACCACGCAAAACTTTTTATATAGCGGTCCAATTTTGATAATTCTGTTTTTTATATGAATGAGTATACTTCGAAATTGGTCCCATTAAAATTTTATCGAAATCGGCTGAGCCATTTTTGATAAATTAACAATAATATGAACAATGCTACATAGATCCGTGCGAACTATTCGCGAATCCTGTACACGGTTGAAGTCGGTCGTGCAATTTTTGCGAAAAATAATTCTAATCTATTTATAACACGTTGTATTTAGTATTGTTTTGTCTCAAATAGCTGTCTGTTCACGTTTTGGGCGTAAACCAAACAGAGTGCATATTCTTTACTAATTGCTGTTCAATAACTTAATTACTAAGTATATTCATTTTTATTTTGATCCCTTTATTATTATTATTCCTTTTATATTAACTCACAAGCAAAGCTTGGTCCTTTGGTAGGCATCAGTGGAGCCGAAGCCAACACTGAGAGGCCCTTTTCCATCACTTTTTATCAAAACATAAAATGTTGTGTACAAAAAGTAGAATGAAAATAATTATTAATAACTATTGCTAGATGTGTCTTACAGGAATGTGTCTTATGTGTCTTATTATTATTATTAGTATAGATAATATTACGAGTGATACAGATAACTCATAATATTATCTATGTTTTTAAGTAGAACCAAGCTTTGTGTTGTAACCATAGCATATCATTAATTATGTATGTTTCGCTCTTCTGGTCGCCACAATACTGGCTTCTGAGCCTAGTGTGGGGCCGCTGAAAATTGTTGGAATTATCTCTTTGCGTTTTGTTTTGTAGGTGTATTATTGTGTATACCTTTAATACCTATTAATATGCTGTGTTATACTTATCTAATTGACATTTCTTTGTAATATATGTGTTCAAATAAATAAATTGAAATCGTTATCGCAGATTTTAATTAGAATATTCAAAAAATCTAAATTATTTACTATCACGCAATTCAGTAACTCGTCTGTGTGAGCCAAATCTACCAAACTATTTCTGTTTTGACAGTATTGTATTTTTGAAAATATAAATTGCACACGTGTTACTCATACGTATTTTTTTTTGAGGCAGACAGCAATACTAATATAATTTGGACCACATTTGAGGCTCAAATCGAATCAGCCGTAATTGCTTATTAATATGGGTGAGTAACCTACTACAATAATGCGAGTGAACCCGCAGACTAAAGCTAGTAGGATTTTTGAAAACCCTTACTTTGAAGTTACACTTTATAGGCCAACTCTACGTAATATCCAATCTTTGGCCTTGTCGGTTCGCATGCATTTCCAAATATACTTATATGTATATCTGGACTAATTACATAAATAAATAATTTATCTTATACTTTTCAAAGAAAAAACAAATACGTACCTTTTTTTTATTTTAACCTATACTGTCCCACTCCTGGGCAAAGGTCTCCCCCATTTCCTTCCAGGAGTCGCGATCCATCGCAACTTCTTGCCAACCCCTCTCGAATGAATCAAGATCGTCACGCCAGCGCTTCTTGGGTCTTCCCTGGCTGCGTCTAATATGTACTCGTACCTATTCAAGAAATATTTGATTGGACTAAATTGAGATCTTAGAAACGACCAACGATTTTGATGAAATTTAGTATATACAGATGGAGCTTTTCTTTGGAAGTTAATTCAGTTTACTTGTACAAATTACAAAATACGATTTTAGATTTTTTTTCTGATTTTTTTTTAAATTTTTGCTCTGAGCTTGGTTGCATTCTAATTAGGTACTTATTATATCACTAGAACAAACAGCGTTGTACTGTATTTATTTTAAAAAGAGCATAGAACATTTTTAGAGACATTAATTATTTTTCGCAAAAAATGTCAATACCGCCTTCCATCGTGTACAAAATTCGAATATTTCGCTCGAATTGTTTACATTATTGTTGATTTTCCAAAAACGGCTCAGCCGATTTCTTTAAAATGGGACCAACTCGGGAGTATACCCTTTCAACCTAATAACGAATTTTTCAATTCGGTTTACAATTGGCGGAATTATCGATGAACATACACAAAAAAAATACAGACGAACATAGAACCTCCTACTTTTTGGAAGTCGGTTAAAAACTCAGTGATATCTGTTGTGTCCTTATACTCCAAGCTTGGTGTAAAAATCATTTTATTTCCGTAGGTATATATTTATTGCCATACTTTATAAAAACGAATTACCTACCAACTGCAATATCGCATAGACCTTGGCACAGAGTGATAAGCTGAGGCTAAATATAAACATTTTTCCTTGTGAACCCGGATTCATATTATTTACATTTTCGTACAGAGCCGGTGCAATATTGAAATAGGACTGATTTTTTATAGAATGTGACAGTACGTGCCACCAAAGAAGAGACTTGAGAAACCACTTTGGTTTGTAATAAACTAGACGACCCGCCCCGGCTTCGCACAGGTGTATTATACATATAAACCTTCCTCTTGAATCACTCTATCCATTAAAAAAAACGGCATCATAATCCGTTGCGTAGTTTTAAAGATTTAAGCATACAGACAAACAAACAAACAAACAAACGAAAATAGCGACTTTATTTTATACTATGTAAGGATATACAAATTCTGGATAATAGATATACAAACGTTTAATAGAAATACAAATTCTGGATAATTAGTTTGTACACGACCGACTGTACCTGCGCAAGATCCCCCACCACTGACGCTCGTCAAGTCTCATCTTTGGTGGCACGCACTATAATGTCGCTAGCACCAGCTAGCACACGCACCACGGCATAATTGTAATGACGTGTCAAGACGTGACAAAGTTATGGTGAAGTATATTTATCTGTCACTTTTTCACACGTCGACGAAAATTATGTCGTGGTGCGTATGCTAGGCTAGCGGGGGTGAAATCACTCTGAGAGACCGTACCTTACTATATCAGCATCAGTCTTAGTTTATTTTTAACCGACTTCCAAAAAGGAGGAGGTTCTATGTTCGTCTGTATGTATTTTTTTTTGTTTATGTTCATCGATAATTTCGTCAATTGTGAACCGAATCGAAAAATTATTTTTTAGATCGAAATGGTGTATACATCCGAGGTGGTCCCATTTAAATTCTACAGAAATCGGCGTTTTTGCCATTTTTGTAAAAACCAACAATAATGTGAAATGTCCGAATTTTGTACACGATGGAAGGCGGTTAAGCCATTTTTTGCGAAAAATAATTATTGTTTATAACTTTTTATAGTAAAAGCCAATGTTTGCCACGGTTTTGGCACATTTCGTGTATAATAGCTTGGGATAAAATGATTTCGCTCAAACAAAGTGCCTCTCAGCGCGAAAATTTCGCTCAATTTCCTTGTGGCCTTGTTGCGGGCGTACATTACATTACTGTGACATTGTTTACACACAATTACTGATAGGAATCCATGGGCATCCAATCCTGTAATTACATATTTTTATTAGGATCGAGGCAAAGGGACTACATTTAAGGGTATATATTGTGTCTAAAATCAAACAGGATATGATCATTTCATTTGTTGGCAAACCTATTTTACTTTGAAAAACTTTTCTGTCTGTTGGACCGTAGTCTATTTTGATGTAATACAACTTGCAATGTAATTCATTACCTTGCAAGTTGACTACATCGAGAGATTTCTTCTGCTATACCTATAATTCGAGAAAACGTGATTTAAGTGACTATTCAATCTATTTACACTTATAAGAACTCTAGCATCTTTTTATAATAATAAATAAATACCTAAGAACAACCTAACAACGTTAGCTTTCATATCCGGAAACTAACCTTCAACTAGTATCGGCTACAGTTAACCTCAAGCATTATTTGAATTATTTCTAACTAGCGACCTGCCCCGGCTTCGCACAGGCGTATTATACATGTAAAAACCTTCCTCTTAAATTACTACATCTATTTAAAACACCCCTCCTGGAAAAGGGTGAGATTCGGAACGTTCCGCTTTCGAAGATATGATTTTTTAAAATTATTTTCATTATTTTATAAATTATTATTAAAGTTAAGAAGAACATTGTACCTTCAAAAGAAGGGGAAAGCAGTGTAGAAACTCTCCCCCTCTTTTGGAAATTTTATCAACTTTACAAATGTAGCGTGTCACAGTGATACGGATACTTAAAATGCCACAAGACTACATGGAGTTGGTGTGCTCAATTCGGATTCATTCATTCCAGATTATAATAAAAACCGTCGAAAATACACCGTGTAAACAAAATTCTAACTTAAAAGGTGTATTTTCAAATATTAATTTCTTGAAAACTATTAGTTTATTGATTCAGGCGTTACTTTGCGGAAGTTCATCTTCAAATTCTTGTTTTGAATAAATATTTAGTGTATTTCCGCTCTGTCGTAGTCATATAAGTTAAGGGTACTATTCAAAATCCAAATTAAATCACAAACAAAATTAGTAATTAATCATCAAACTGTATCATGGTTCGACTATGGTTAGGTCAGGTTAGAAAAGTTAGGCTTAGGTATGTTTACAAAATATGAATGAACCTGAAACAAAATTTTTGATTAATCCGTTTAAAATAATAAAAAATAATTAAACCTGTAACAAAAATAGTGATTAGTAATCTATTTAAAAAAAATGTAGTAAACCTGAAAATAATATTTAATTAATATGTTAAAATTACAAATATAATCTCGCAAGAAGATTCTTGCGAGTGAGCTCGAAGAGTCAACACGTCCTGAAGATGCCTCGTTTAGAGGCGAAACACGTGTCGAATAGAGTACAGTAAGAATAGGGGTGCTATTTATTGACTAAGTATTTTTTCAATTATTTTATACCATTTTTTATAAATAAATTATATTTGTAATTTTAACATATTAACTAAATATTATTTTCAGGTTTACTACATTTTTTTTAAATAGATTACTAATCACTATTTTTGTTACAGGTTTAATTATTTTTTATTATTTTAAACGGATTAATCAAAAATTTTGTTTCAGGTTCATTCATATTTTGTAAACATACCTAAGCCTAACTTTTCTAACCTGACCTAACCATAGTCGAACCATGATACAGTTTGATGATTAATTACTAATTTTGTTTGTGATTTAATTTGGATTTTGAATAGTACCCTTAACTTATATGACTACGACAGAGCGGAAATACACTAAATATTTATTCAAAACAAGAATTTGAAAACTATTAGTTTTCAGAGCTCAAAACTTTGTAAAGATCGTTTTTATAACGTATGTTGCCAATTAAAGATCAAAACAATAACGAAAGTCACCGGTACGAATCAAAAGTTGAGCCGAATCAACTACGAAAACGCGCAAAAAATATCCGATGTAATAACTGTGAAGTTAGCGACAAGCTGTGAAAATCCCCACACCTCTTCGTCGCTGACGTATGAATTTGAAACTGCGCATCGACTCGTTTCGTGCTCACAAACGCCATCAAGTTTGATTCAGCCTATGCCCAGATCAGTAGTAAGGAATCTATTCTTGTATTATTTCTATTATCATAAGATTCAAATAGTGCTTCCGTTTTCTACTCTTCTACTTGAAGGATATGGCGCGAAAATCGTATGGCTCGATATTGAACATCCAACACTGATATACCTAATTAATCGATTCAATATCTCGATATCTCGTTCGATATTCCATTATGACGTATAACATTACGAATCAAATCAGCGATATCAGCAATATCGTGTTTTAGAAAAATATATAGTTTCGTCGCGGATCAATCGGGTCAATATCGGATATTCGATACGAACCTGATATATAGTTTCTATATCTATATACGATTTGTATCACTCATCCCTAGCAACATCTCAGGTGTTGTAGTTGCCCTAATGCGGCGATGACTTTTTTACCACCAAGGCACCCGACAGCTTGTTTCTCATGTAATAAATAGTTTTTTATCTAGTAGTAGTGCCAGTAGTTTTATTGTACCCAATAAACGCACGTGTCCGTTGAAAAACAAACCTACAGAAGACTACACAGTCAACACACCATATACCTGCAATGTGTTGTTTCACAACGAACAGCTAATGTTTTCGCAATTGACCCCTTAATAAAAATCGTTTATGATGAGCTTTTTCACTTTTGAGAGTCTGCAAAGAGTATAATGATTGAAATGTAGAAGTCGTAGTTAGAATATCAATATAATCAAAGTATGTGTCCTTTATCTACGTCAACTACCTTTTTTATTCCTCGGTCAACTTTCACGAGCAAGAAAGTTGCGTCTCTACGAGTACGACAGCGAACGCGAGACAGTAGCAACGGCATTCTACAAATGGTTGTTAGTCACCTATCTTAGTATGGGTGTGATAATCATTCTTGAAATAAACAATAAAAAAGTAAGTTCGTTTCGTATAGACTGGGTGGCTAACCCTGGTGTCGGTTTTTAAGCGGCCTGAAGGCCCCTGACGTGGCTAAACGGTTAAAACGATTAGGACACCGGGATTGCAATTTAACGTGTAAATAAACGATTTATTAGTCTGTCATTCCATACTTTCCTTTTATGGGGGGTTTGGACCGTAAGTCCGTAACTCACCTCGTTCATTTCTCAGCCGATACACTATGGGCAGTTGAGGTTGCCTTGGGTCTGAAAGCCGAGAGTTAAGACCCTTATAAGTCGCGGCATATAAGTCTAGCGCTGAGCGAAGTGGCTGCGCATGAGTTTAGTATGACGGTCAACATACGCAGCCATCCCCTCCACAGTAACCTCAGCGCTAGACTTACGTGCCGTCATTTGTACCCTTGTTATGGAAGAATATGGGGGAGACCTTTGCCCAGCGGCATTAAGTATTCCTATCCTCTGCAGCCGAAATGGCATGTGCGGGGCCGCTTTAATTGATCCGTTGCGATGGGATCAGGGCGGTCTGATACGAGTGCTGCCCGACGCCCATATGCTGGTTTGATCCCGAGGTGTAGGATAACGATGTGTCTGGTATTCCATCACGACAAATCGTTATCTGTGCGTACTGCGGAAAGAATCACTAGCTCTGAGGTGGAGCTCGACTGGGCTAACTCTTATTTGTAGGCAACAATAACCATTGAAGGGTTAAAGAACAAAACTCTGTGTTTATTACGTGGAGTGATTGTTTGTTCGCTGTGTAGAAGTGATTCGGATCGGTGGCGTGGCGGCGCGCTGCAGACGCGGCCCACTGACCCACTTCCGCGGAGATATCGCCTCTGCGTATAGCACTCGCTGCTTTGGGGCCTGAAACCTGTAACAACTAATCTCGTAGATAATTGTTTGTCGTCAAAATTGGCATAACCGACTTCAACCGTGTACAGAACTCGATTAGTTCGCACGAATCATTTTATGTAGTCATTTTTACATCATTGTTCAAAAAAGACTCAGCCGATTTCGATAAAAATTTAAATGAGACTACCTCTAAAGTATTGATCTACCCAACGAAAAAGAATCATCAAAATTGGTTCATAATTGGTAAGTATCCATGGATCCACCGGTCGATTTAAGAGGAGATAAAAGTATCCACGGATCCACATAACGTACTGGCAAATTGAGAACCTTACGTTTTAAAGTCAGTTAAAAATTGACAGTTATTAATATGGAGACGACAGGACAAGCCAAATACAAAATGGATTAAAACTAACCTATAGTTCGGCCGTTCAGAGAATGCGTTCATTTCAAGGTCCATTTAACATGAAACATTAAAACATTAAATGGCCCATAAATCGTAACGGTAAGTTTTACAAAAAAGTTTAATGGAAACAAAAGATGCGAAATTTTATTTTCTACAATAATGATCTTAATGTGTTTTGCCCTTAAGTACATAGTGTCCGAGATATCGGCCAAAAACATTTTTCAAGATGACGTGTCAGGAACACATTCTCTGAACGGCCGAACTATAACACCTAAGACCCGAGTTCACCAACGCTTGTTTAAATTAAACGTGTGATTACTGTATTTAAACTCGGGTCTTAGACCTGAGTTCACCAACAGATGCTATATTTATTAACCGTTGGTTAAATCTTAAATGGTTTGTTTACGAAATTTTGCTTTTACCAAGTAAAAACCGTTGTTTAAATACAGTAATCACACACAATGATAAACAGGCGTTGGTGAACTTGGGTCTAAGTATGCTACCCTATGTATGTACTGTCAATGTTTGGTATTCGTATCACATTTTTAAATGCTTGCGCTCCCATTACAAAATACTACTTACTACACTCTACTACTTAGGTACCTACTATAGACGACGAACATTAATTCCTGAAAATGTAGATCATTATATCCATTTTTTACTATTTATGAAACCCCGAAATCGCGAAACAGAAATAATACAGCTGTTCAATGCATTTTGTTGAAAGCCAAAAACTTTTGGTATAGAACGGTTTTTTTTTTTTCTCTTTTCATATAAATATTTTTCTTTCCTCTTTGCCAAAACATAAGGTATGAACACAACATGTTTATTTTTTGTATTCAACTCTTTAATTAATTGTTTGAAACAATGCTGTTTATTTTTCAAAAAATTTCACGATCAATTTTGAAACATCAAAAATATTATGTAGTTATAGGAAATGCACGACAGCTCTGCGCAGTCTCTAGTATAGGTCACACTGCTCAAGACTACACTACAAGACAAGACAAGACTACTCTATACTAAGCCGAATGTGATTAAGACCATCATTATGAACAACAGAACATGGATCACTTGCTTACGTGCCCTCAGTGTCCGAGCCCCTGCACGATGCAAGATCTACACCAGGCTACGCCTTGCGGGGTCGCAGTAGCCAAATATTGGGAGAAAATAATTTAACTACTTTGAACCATTGACACGACGAAGAAGAAGAATTATGAACAACATAGTAAAAGTTGTACAGTAGCCCCAAAACAGCATTAAAATATGGTAAATAAATTCGCAAAAAAAATAACAACAGTATTTAATGCATAATTCTTTTCTAATTTCAAATTTTCCAAATTGATTGTATTTCAAGGCTGCCATCACGCCACATATTTTACAAAGAATGACATAATAAGATCGATGATTACGAAAATATGAAATTACTTTAAATAGTGATAGAATTTTGTTACGAAACAAAATGAAGGAAAATTATTTTTTAAAACAAAGCAAAATATAATTAAATACTGTACATTGTACAAGGTGATAGCCTAAGCTCTATATATTTTTACATTACCTCCTTTAAAATAAATTATTAATTTGAAATGAATATTCTACTACAACAAATGTTTCTATATGTAAAATATACTGTCCCTACAGGGTACTAACAGTGCGCAGTTTGTAAAAACAAATGTAACTGGGCTACGTCACGCGCTGAAACTTTACTCAACTATTGTGTAAATGGTGAAACGAGCGCTTTGTTTCGTGTTAGTTACAATTTTACGTAACGAACACGTGATACATGTGGCTCTACTTTTGCATGGGAATGTGTTAGTTGCTATCTATTGTTTTTTTTTATTTAATAATTTTTTTATACTGATAGTGTTCGTTAAGTAACTATACATAACAAAATAAACTAACTAATGAGAGACAACATTGCAAAAGTGTCAAAGTACGAGTTTTTAAACACGCAGATCAAACATGGCTTACACGGCGTAAGAGAGCGTCTTAAGAAAATCAAAGCGTTATTTGCACACTCTGTTGTGTATCTTTCCTTTTCCAAAGACAACAAAAGCAAACCAAAAGATGCCTAGAACAGCAAATAAACCTGTATAAAGAGTAGGGGTGTATATTTGTTTGTTTCTTTAAAATAAGATGAAAACAGAATTGCCGTCTTTGATAATAATTATTATTGTCTCAACACGTAGGTATTTCAGGTTATTTATTATAGGTACCTATACTACTACTTATTTGAATTTAGCAAGACAAACTAATATCTCAATACTTATATTATATATCAAGATATTAGTCTATAAAATATATGAATTAGTTAGAAAGTTTAACTGAAGCTAAAGCTAAAATGAAAGAAGTAATGCAAAAAAGACAACCAAAGAAAAGAGTTCAACGACAGTCGCCAGTCTAGACCTGGTGAGAAGTGGAAATAGAACACTCTTATCTATCCTAGGACAAGGAGCACCGTGAGCCCTGAGCGTTTAGCTAGAAATAAAAATAAACCCGAATCTTTGGGCCCGTACTATGAGCTTTAAGCGCGAGCTCGTTTTACGGGACACAGTATTTTGAGAAAAAAAACAGCGCAGCCATACGACTCTACGCGATCATACGCATATAGACGCCGCGTGTACGGATTAGAATCCAATATGTAATTGCTGATTTCATCATTTCATGTCCATATTTTTATTTGCAAAATTGTAGGGTAATTACACGGTACTGGTCTTAAAACTACTTACATCAGTATCACTACATCTAACTCTGATCGAGCGTGCAAAATACAAAATTATTTCTACATTTAAGTTATAAACTCATTAAGAACATTCAATTGAATATTATTGCAAAAATTGAATATTAATACAAAATTGACAAAATACAATGTCAATGGAAAATGTACCGAATTTAAAATTGATGTCAATAAAATTAAGATAATGAATATACCATTTAAATCTAACAATAATGTCATAGTACGTCCAAACTGTTAGACATTGTAAAAACAACATATCAAATTCACAATATCTTTATAATTAATAAAAAAAAGTAAAAATCACCTGTATTTTGGTGGATAGCCTTACCTTAGATTTCCATACAATGTTTGAAACAAAATGATTAGTCAGATGAAAATTAGGATATTTGAATATTTACATTACATTTTCATATTTAATTGCTAGTAAAATTCAAAATTAATTTAAATTAAATCGAAAACATTTAATTGGTAAAACATTGACATACTGAAAATTACTTTACATTTTTATAAGTATATTAATACTAATATTCTCGAAAAAAAAAAAACATTTAACTCATATTATTTTATCGTTTAAAACATTTTGAAAGAATGATCCGCCTTTTCGAACAGAAGTATTTTTTCATTTACTCTTGAACACTAAAAAAAGCATCCTGCCTGTATCTTCAACGTATTATGGAATTTTATTATATATTTGTATTATATACCCGTACTAAATAGTAGTATACTGCATAATATATTTAGTTGGGGTTTTATAATTAATTTTGCTTATGTCATATTTTTGTTCTCGGCGATTATTTTACAATAAAAGCAATAGCAAAAACTAAGTAAAGAGAAATTTTCACTGAATTGTGTTAGTGTAGTTTCAGTTTCCGATTGTACCTAATAAAGCGCAAGACGTGGGCACGTGGTGGGCACTCTTCGTGAGGCAGCAGAGCGCATATATTTTATTTTATTATATCGCATTATTAAAGTGGTACCCCTTGATTTTTCTCTTGGTTTTCGGGATGGATATAGTTTAATGGTCGGAAAATGTCTATTTCTTAGGCTATTTTTATCCAAAAACATTATGAATCTTTTGGAACACCGCGGGTAAAGCTAATACTGCTTAAAACTGCAATGCACAGTTCAGTGAATAGCGGAATAGCTCATCTCATAAACAAACCCCCGTTTTACATTCCGGGGTTCACATTCCAGCGGCAGTGTAAACAACTTGCCGCTTGTCGTACTCAAAACAATGATATCGCACGGCAGTGATTCAACATTTGAAACACGACTCGGTACCGTGCTAAATTACACAACTAAATTAATTGTCAAGTACCTACTAGCTTTTTTACGAGTCGGAAATCTTCTAAAGATGCCCAACCGCTTTGGGGTGCAGCCGGGTTATGTGGGATTGTACTCACTAAAACCCCCTCGGTGGCCAGCCTTTGTGCCCTCTTGGGAACTCCGGGATCTCCAAAAGAAACGCACCGGTGCTCCCAGCACTTTACACGACTACTCGCCTGGTGATTAAACCAGGCTTGTACCGTCCTTTACGAAAGCGTTGCCATGCACGCTGCCGTCCTCCGTTAAGTACTAGCCTGTGCATCCCCGAAACTAGACTCCAAATAATGATTTTTCGCCAAAAATACCACAACCGACTTCAACCTTGTACAGAATTCCAATAATTCGCACGAATCAATGTGTCATCCATGTAGTAT